>CM035148.1:110692787-113432787 GCA_020205605.1 Panax ginseng | reverse complement strand
TCCCATTTACAAGTTACTACTTCAATATCTTTAGGCTTAGGCACAAGTTCTTAGGTTTCATTCTTCATCAATGCTTAATTTCTTCTTGCATAGCAAATTCACATTTAGTATTGCTTTTTTCTTCATCATAGCATGATGGTTCGTTGTTGTTCATTTCACCTAGAAAGAAACATGAACTTACAAAAATATGGTTTGCAGAGATGTCATAATCCTTCAAGTAATAAGGCTGCCTTCGTGCTCTTGTTTATCTTCTTGAATCAACTTGTAATTTCCCATCGTCTCTTGCTGCTGATTGGAGTGTTTCTTCTTTGGTTTCAATATTCCCCTTTGATTTAGAAACATCAGGTGACTCGAGATGAGATAAATCTTCCTCTGATTTGTTAAGTGACTCGAGCTGAGATAAATCTTCCTCTGATTTGTCAAATTGCTCATCATCTACAATAGTTGGTGTGGTTGCCCTTGATAAATTACAATACAGAGATACCTTATTGAACACCACATTTCGTGATATGATATATCTCTTAGTGTTTGGATCCATACACCTTCGCCCTTTCTTGTTTGAGCCATAGCCTACAAACAGACATTTTTTTGCCTTGCAATCTAATTTAGTTCTATTTCCTTTTGGAACATGAACATAACAAATAGAACCAAAAACACGAAAATAACTAACATCTGGTTTTACATTGTATAACAACTCAAAAGGAGATTTAGTACCTAACCAAAGAGGTAAACGATTTGTGATATGCCAAGTACATTACATAGCTTCCGCCCACAGTTCCCGCAGAAGATTTTTGTCATGTAACCAAGATAAGCTTACACTCGAAAGATGCACAATTTTCCTTTCAACAACGCCATTTTTCTGTTGAGTGTTTGGAAAAGACATTTATCCTCTTAACATCAAAATGCTGGAAAATTTCTTTAGACATAAATTCCCCTCCATTATCGGTTTTTAAGCATCCAATCTTTTAGCCAAACTCTCTCTTGATAGTGCTCTCAAATTCTAAGAACTTTGTGAAGGCCTCACTTTTCTCATTTAAGAAATACACCCAAAAGGACCTTGAGAAATCAACAACAATCTCTATCATGTAATGAAATCCGCTATAACTTGGAGTTTTAGCTGGTCCCATCAAATTTGCGTGACCTAATTCAAATGGATTCTTCCTTTGATTTTCTGAATTGTTAAATGGAAGGACATATGATTTGCCATATTGATAGCATTGGCAAACCACGCCTTTGTTAATACCTTTCATAGCTGGAACACCTTTAAGAAGCTTCTTTGAACAAATTTGTTACAACATTTGTTAGCCCACGTGGCCCAATCGTGCGTGCGAGATTGATATACTGTCACTTCGACTTAATTTCTGCATAATATGATTCTACCGCAGACATGATATATAAGGAATCTTTCTTCTCTCCAACAAGAACAACATCAACAACTATATTCTTCACATTATCTAAAACCTTCACATCTTTTGGACCAAACAAAACAATTTCTAGAATTTGTTATTTGAGAAACAAAAACCAAATTTTCTTAAAGCTTGGCACATGATAAACATTGTCAAGAAAAAAATTACCTTCCTTTACAATCCCATCCTTTATGATTGGATGCATAAAATTATCAACCTTGACAATTATTCGATCTCCATTATGTTGATGCAACTTCGAGAATAGTGAATCCACACACATGATATGAGCAGTCAGAGTCCATGATCCACTCCTTGTCATAATTGATGGAAGCCATATACGCTCCAATATTGCTCTCCAACACTATAGTTGAAAAAGATTATTCCCACTTTGGTTCATCAAAAGTTTGTGACACCGTGTCTGCATTATCGTTATCGAGCTTTACACGAAAAAACTTCTTGATGTGGCCTAAATTTCCACATCGATGACATTTGATGTTTTTTTACTTTTCAACATTATCCCTTTTCGAAGTTGAACTCCCTCCAAGATGCTTATTTTTAGTTGGAGTCCCCTTTGCCCAAGTTTTTCCTTGGGCTTTTCTTTTGAAAAAAGAACATTATTGGATTCATACACCGATTTTAGAGATATTTGTTTTGCCAAGGCTTCTTGATTGGTAAGCAAGTTCTCTAATTCTTCAATTGATGATTGAACATGCCACCCTTGAATGGAAGTAATGTAAGATGTGTATTCTTTATTCAATCTACGAATTAGAAACCTCCTTAATCTTATCTCACTAATATTTTCATCATCATCTAATTTTAAAATTTCAAAACATAGATTTTTAGTCTTTAAAAAATATTCTGAAATGGACATACGTTCTTCTATTTACATTACAAGGTCATTCTCAAGAAACTACAACTGAGTCGTGTTCTTCTTGTTGAAAAGTGTTGCCAAAGTGTCCCACACCTTCTTTCGTGAATCCTCATTCCGAAGATAATCAATATAATCCTTACTGATCGATGTTCGAAGTGCAAACATTTCTTTATCGCACTTGATATTCCATTTCCGACGCGGTTCAGCATTCTCCGGAGTCTCTTTCGGTTCTAAATCGGTGTCGGAAACAAGATCCCACAAGTCCTTACCTTGAAGGTAAGCTTTCATGAACAATCACCAATACTTGTAGTTTGTGCCTACAAGTTTCTCAATTTGAGTGGAACTATTGCCATTGTTGTTGAAATCCATCTTAGTTGTCATGAGACTAAGAGACAAAATAACAAACACCTTATCTACAAAAAAACCTCACCCTTGGGCTCTGATACCATGTAAACAGAAAAGAAATTTGGGATAAATAACGTTTTGGTCACTGTACTGGGGTCCGATTTTTATTCTGGTTACCGAAACTTTTTTTGTTACAACTGAATAACTGTACTCTCATATATTACAAAATGGTCATTATTTTTAATTTTCGTCCGAAAAACGGACGGAAAAGCTGACTAGGCATAAATGGGTTAGTTTTGCTTATGTGGATGACTTTCTTTGACCTTTGACCCATATCTATCATTCTTTCCATTTTCAATTTTCACATACAATAATAATAATTGAATACGAAAAATAAATACTTTATAATTTTATTTATTTATAATAATACTTTATTATTTGTAATTATTCATATAAAAATATTTTTATAATTTATATAATTTTAAAAAAAAATAAATTTTAAAATTATTATTAGTAGTAGTATTTTATTATTAGTAGTAGTATTTTATTTATTATTATTAAATAACGTTTAGTTAACATTTTTAAAAAATTAGTTCAGTTTTAAAAAAAAATATTAGTTCAGTTTTAAAAAATTAACGTTTTAAAAAATTAAAAATTACATTTTTTATAAAAAGTAGCGTTTTTTAAAATTAACGTTTTTTTAAAAATTAACGCTTTTTAAAATTAAAAAATTACATTATTTTAAATTATTATTACAAAATAATAATAATAATTTCACAATAAAATAGACTTTTTTTTAAAAAATAGAATTTTAAAAAACATAAAAATTTTAACATAATTTCTTTTTAAAAATTAGTTCGATTTAAAAAAATTAGTTAACGTTTTTTAAAAATTAGTTTAGTTTAAAAAAATTAGTTAACGTTTTTTAAAAAATTAGTAAAGAAATTAATTACATATTTCTTAACTATTATTTAAGATATTATTCAGATTAAATGACATTTTAGAGTTAAGCACATTTATTAAGAAATAACACAAAATATCTTTTATGTCCCTAATTAATTATTTCTCTCTCCACAATTTTCTCTTCTCATTCTCCACAATTGTCCTTAATTAATATCCTTGTATTATAATTTCTCTCTCCATAATAATTTCTTAAATAATATCCTTGTATTATTTTTAAATGATATTAAACATCCTTGTATTATTTTTAAAATGATTTGTCAAATTTACCCTTACTCAAATAATTTAAATTAATAAAATAATAAAAATATTTTTTTAAATACACATCAACTTCATATAAAAATATTTTTATAATTTATATAATCTTTTTTAAAATTTTAAATTTTTAAAAATTATTATTATAATTATTACTATAATTTATATTTTTATATTAATATTAACATAAAAAAACGTTAACTAATTTTTAAAAACGTATTCATCAGCATCTAATTTTGAAGTTTCAAAACATAGATTTTTAATCTTTAAAAAATATTCTGAAATGGACATACTTTCTTCTATTTGCATTACAAGGTCATTCTCAAGAAACTACAACTGAGTCGTGTTCTTCTTGTTGAAAAGTGTTGCCAAAGTGTCCTACACCTTCTTTGGTGAATCCTCATTCCGAACATAAACAATATAATCCTTATTTGTGCCTACAAGTTTCTCAATACCATATTGAGTGGAACTATTGCCGTTGTTATTTGAAATCCACCTTAGTTGTCATTAGACTAAGAGACAAAATAACAAACACCTTATCTACAAAAAAAACCTCACCCTTGGGCCCGATACCATATCGAAAAGAAATTTGTAGAGAATTAACACCACTCATACACTTGAGAACTAAGAAGGAAAAAAATAATAAAGATGGAAACTTGTTTCTTATTTCTTGCCAATATTTGTTGATTATCACTTACAAATTTATAAAAATGGAAGTCACATAAGTTCTCGATTGCTCCAACCATCCATTATTACAACAAAAATAGCTAATATCAACCAACTTTAGAGATAGACTCCTATGTTGGGTGGGCATGATATTTCTCTATTTTGGTAGGGTATATTGGGCCCATTTATCGATTTAATCGTTGGCTCTTTAAGCCCATTTAGTCAACTTTATTTAATCCTATTACTTTGACGTTGGATTAATGATTTGATATCTATTATGACTTGTAATGATGATTGATGACAAGACCGAAGATCGCCATGCATTAATGTGGATGGGATTATAGTCGGTACGGTGCAAGCAGTGGCGAAGGCGGTGGATGAACTCCATGCGGTCGATCGAACCCATCGAGATCGAGGGGATATGTCGGTGATAGTGGGCGACACGATAATCCAGCAAAGATATTATTTCTTAGTGAGTAAGTCTTCTGAGGAGGTACGTTTATTCATATATACACATTCACACAACATATAGAATAATCACTCTCAATACACTAAATTCTATTATCCTCTTGAGTTAACTTTGTGAGCAGACATACTTACTCTCACTTTGAAAGCTATCCCCGTGATCCGTGCGTCGAAAGCTTGTGGTGTTTGTCGTGTTCTTATGCGAGGATCGGGGCGTCTTTTCGTGATTGGGGCGTGGAGAAAGATCTTGGCGTTAACATTGGGCGCTAGAAGGAGGGTGTTTTAGTGTCTTGAGTATTTTTCAATCTGAGTGTGTTTTATTCTATTCATTTTTCATGGGAAAGAGTAGAACACCTACTTTAGAAGGACGGTAGATGTCACATCGGTGAGTCATTCTGTGATGTCTGCGAGGATCGTTTGGGACCAACCATAAGTGTGCATGCTAGTACGGCGTCTAAGCGGTCACTGAACATTCTCGTATAGAAGCGTTAAGCAAAGCAAAGCGTAAGCTAGTATACCCTACGGAGAAAGTGCAGCCATGGTCGGAAGCGAGTAGAAGGCACCTTGCCTATAACTCGATCTAGAGATGACCAGACGCATAAAAAGCCTCCGGTTGGCTAAAATGGCGGATGAAGGCGGATAAAGCTATGGAAGTACTATTAAAGCGGCGTCGAAGATATAGCCAGAAGCGAGATGGCTCGGATGGCGAGAATTGAGAGATGAAGAGCTCGGCTATGCCCAATCCAGAAGAAAGCGAGGACATCGGAGTTGGAAAGAACACTGCTCATTGAGGTGGCGATCTACGGGTGAAATAGGGAAAGAAGAAGGTCCTAAGCCCTATTCCTCGGAGATCGAGGAGGACTCGTTATTCCGCGATTACGGAGAAACAAGGACAAAGGGAGAGAAAGAGGTCGATCCGGAGATCGAGTCTACTTGAGCATCTGCAAAGAGAGCACTTATCATCGCACATTCTCACCATAGTGTCCGGGATCAGAGTCGAAGTGTATCCAGAGGACATACTCCCGAGAGTCTACTGAGGGCACCCCGCCCTGTAGACACTCGTCATCGGAGAAGCCCCTCTAAAATTGAAGGTTCTGTTGAAAGAATCCGGTCTGCTTATAAGAAGAAGGGGTCACCGGAGAAAGAGGCGTCATCTCAACCAGAAGGCGTGGAGTATCTGGTTAAAGAACTGAAAGAACTTCGGAAGCAGCTTGCCGAAGTCCAGAAAACCAAAGACATTCCGGGAAAGAAGGCATCTCCTTTTTCTGCGGATATTCTCGGAGAAAAGTGTGACCCCACGAAGAAGTTGCCCGTATAGAAAGTTATGATGGATCGGGGGACCCTTACGACCATAGTCAGGCGTTCGATCGACTCATGGATTATTATGACTTTAGTGATGCTGCTAAATGTCATACTTTTGTCACAACTCTTAGAAAGGATGCCCGGCAGTGGATGGGGACCTTACCTTCAGATTCTATCTCATCTGGGAAGATATGTGCGATAAATTCCATACTGCGTTTTGGGAACAGCTAGAAGAAGGGAAAGCCAATTTGGTTCTTTGGCTCGAGGTTCGGCAATCCTCTAATGAATCTTTGGGCGATATGTGAAGCGGTTAAAGGAAGCGATCGGTTAAGTGGGGGTGAATGATCTAATGGTGGGACTATTTGAAAATTTGGATCTGGTCAAGTCAGAAAAGTTGGTGAAAAAACTTATGTTTAACCACCCGAAGAGTCTGGCCGAAGCCTTTGATAAAGCTGAAGGCTATATCGTAGTGGAGGAAGCCATGAGCAGCCTCAAGCGTCCTTCTTTGGATCGGCCCAGAGATACGGATCGAGATAAAACTAATGGAGACCAGAAGAAGATTGAAGGACACAAAGACCGCCATGAAGGCGGGTCGAAAAGGTATAACAATTGGAGGCAGGGTGGAGGACGTTCGTCCGCTCCCCAGGAAGAGTAAGCAGGACTTACACGGCGCTCAGCGCAAATAGAGGCGATTATCTTAGATCGATCAAGAATCAACCTATTTCGAGCCACCCGAGATAACATCAAGCCGAAAAGGAAATCCCATAAGTATTGCGACTACCATCAGCGTCGGGACATGAGGCGAGCGATTGTGCGGATTTAAAAGAGTTCATTGAGAGAAAGGTACAAGGTGGAGCTTTAGTTCAATATGTTGTTGCCGAACTCATCGTGGCGGGGAATGAGTACACTGTCGTGGCTCAACCTAATCGACCCGGCGTTGCCGGCTCCGGATCGACCACCAAGGCATGTGATAGATGTCATCTTTGGTGGTACTTACAGCAAGCTCGTTGGAAAAAAAAGCTGAAAAGCTATTTGGATTGGTCGTATCGATTGGCGGGTACCTTCCAGAAAGGTGATAGACCTTTATCGAATACGGTAATCTCTTTCAGCGATGAAGATTACCCTTGAAAGTGCTCGAACCTCATGAAGGATCATTGGTGCTTCTTGCCACAAGTGGGTTGGTAGATATGAAAAGGATGATGGTAGATAACGGATCGATCATGTAGACATCTTGTATGCCCACGCTTATCAAAGGATGAATTTGGATGGGCGGAAGATGGAAATTGGACATGAAGCTCCTCTTTATGGTTTTGACAATGATCCGGTTAAAGTGGTTTGGAACCATTGAGCTTTTAGTTATATTAGGAATGACCCCTCGGTGGTACAAATTATTTGCAAATTTTATGTTATGCATATAGATTACGCTTATAATGCTTTATTTTGGGAGGCCTACTTTAATTGCTCTACAAGTTGTAACATCATTCCTCATTTTAAAATCAAATTTCCTCTACTCATGGGGTTGGTGAGATCAAAGGAGATTTGGATCGGCGAGGAGGTGTTCTGAAATCTTTGTTATTTCTTCCGGGAGTGGGGTATCGAAGCGAAACAAGCCATGGCGATAGAGATCGAACCCTTCTTTGAAAGTAGCTCGAACCATCGGTCATGCCAATTTGGAGAGAGAGAAGAGATAGAGCTCATCCAGGCAAGGAGGACAAGGCGGTGAAAATAGGTTGAACTTGGGAACCTCTCGAGACGAACCTCGTAGAAAGCTCACGAGGTGTTATGTTGATATCTTTGCATGGGAACCTCGGGGATATGCCCAGAGTAAGCGAGGATATTCTTGAGCATCATTTGAAATAGACGTCGTGAAAAAGCGATTCGGCGAAGAGGAGGATCTTTGCACCAGGCGTCGGTGAATCATAGATAATGAAATTGCAAAACTTTTGGCGGTGATTTCATCTTGAGATTGACTACCCATGGTGGATGGCTAATGTGGTCTTTGGTCGAAGCGAGAATGGCAAATGGCGAGTCTGCATTGATTACCTTGACTGAACAAACGAGGCTGTCAGAAGGATTTCTATCCGCCCCACATCGATCGACTCATTGATGCCACTTGGGGTATGCTTTATTAAGTTTTATGGATGCATTCTCTGGGTATCATCAGATCTCTATGTGTAAGAGGATATCTAGAAGATGGCGTTCATTACGCATCGTTCGGTATATGCCTATAAGAAAATGACTTCGGCCTTATCAATGCCGGGGCCACATACCGAGAATGATGAACCATATCTTGAGGATATCGGTTAGGCGAAATATCGAGGTGTATGTGGATGACATGATTGTCAAAAGCATGTTGGTGCACAAACATTTGGATGACTTAGAAGAGTGCTTTCGGACCATTCGACATCACAACTTGAGGCTAAATCTTATTAAATGCACTTTCGGTGCAGGTCTTTGGTAAATTCTTGGGGTATCTTGTCGATCGAAAGAATTGAAGCCAATCGAGAGAAGATTCAAGCGATCACGAGCATGAAGACTCCTCGATCATTTAAAGATGTTGACGTCATTTGGAAGGATTGCGACTTTTGCGGAGGTTCATATCCAAGTCTGCTTTGAGAGATCTCTGCCGCTTTTTTAACACATTGAAAGGGTAGAAGAATGCAAAAAGCGTTCCAATGGACTTACGAGTGTGAAGGCGCCTTTCAAAGCATCAAGTCCTATTTATCCTCGGCGCCTTTCTTTGGTGAAGCCCATTCTGTAGAACCTTTATATCGTACTTAGCGGCTAGTTCATTGGCAATTGGAGGCGGTCTTGATGCGTGAAGAAGGGGTAATGTAAGCGACACCGGTGTATTATGTAAGTCATGTCCTTGGGATCTTGAAACAAGGTACCCGAACATTGAAAAGTTTGCTTTCGCTTTAATAAGCTGCTAATCGAAAGCTTAGGCAATACTTCGGGGTAGGTGGTAATAGTAGTACGGATCGACCTCTGAAGAAGATTATGGGAGCCGGGAGGTATCGGGGAAGCTAGATGCGTGGGCGATGGAATTGTCCCAATTCTTTATTGAGTACCATCCCGAACCGGAAGGACAAGCCTTAGTGATTTTGTGGTTGAGTGTTCGTTCTCTGAAGATGATGAAGTCATAAATGGTGAAGGATCTGACAGAAGCGATTCCGTTCTTCTTGACGGAGGAGAGTTTATGGGCCTTGACTGTATGCGAGATGGGTCTTCTACTTTGGACGTCGGTGGGCGAGGGGATTATCTTGACTAGTCCAGGAGGATTGAGTCAATGAAGCCATGATTTCAATTCAAAGCGACAAACAATGAAAGGTGAATATGAGAAGCGATCTTAGTAGGTTCTGGTTAGCAAAAGAGTCTTGAAGTGCAAAGAATAGCCATCTTGGTGATTCTCGATTAATTGTTAAACAATTATGCGGAGAATCTGGCTTAGAGGTCGAGGATGATCAAGTATTTGGCGAAGTAAAGGCGGCTTGATATTTCAATCGTATGAGGCAATTCGAAAGTCGGCGTAACAACAATTCTATTGCCGATGCACTTGCCAGACTAGCCACTACGGATGTTAATGTTTTTGAGGGGTCGGTGTATCTGGAAATTTTGCAACATCCTAGTGTTCTTCACGAGATGGTAATGTGCATTAATAGAACCAATTCTTTGGTTGGCATACTATACGGAATATTTGGTGATGGCGTCTTACCTTGGATCGGATGCTCATGAAAATCAAGTACAAAAGTGCCAATTTTGTTTTGATTGATGGAGATCTCTTTGAAGGGCCTTCTCGTCTCCTTTATTAAAATGTTTGACTCCATCAGAAGTTGATTATGCTCTCAGAGAAGTTCATGAAGGCATTTGTGGCGACGTATGGGCTGTCGCTAAGTCATTAGCTTTATAAAGTACTTAAATCGAGGATACTATTGGCCTACTATCTTCAAGGAAGCAAGCGAGTATGTGAAGAGGTGCGAGAAGTGCCGACAATAGTCCAATACTGCATCGACCACGGAAGAGCTATACTCGATCTTATCTCCTATACCCTTATTTATGCGGGGGTTGATATCTTTGGGTCCCTTCTCAAGGCAAAAAAGGTCGGTCGGTTTTGTTATAGTTGCCATAGACTATATGACCAAATGGGTAGAAGCAAAGCCACTTAGGTCGATAACGGAGCAGGAGTGTTTGAAATTCGTGAAAGAATCGGTGGTATTCCGTTTTGGAATTCCTAAGGTGGTAGTATGTCGGATAATGGACGTCGGTTTGTGGGATCGAAGTTTGAAGCATTTTGGCCGAATTGGGGATCCGGCCTGAAAGACCTTGATGGCTCATCCTCAATCAAGCAGACGAGGTTGAAGTAACCAACGAAATGCTGGCTTTGAATGGGATCAAGCGTAGGTTGGGATGAAGCTAAAGCGAGATGGCGGAAGAGTTGCTAAGTGTCTTATGGGCATATCGAACTACTCGAGGACTACAATTTGGGGATTCACCTTTCGGTGGCTTATGTATGCGATGCCTTAGTCCCAGTTGAAATTGGGTCTCAAGTCTTGAGTTAGTCATTTCAAGAGGTCTATAATGAAGAAGAAATTTGAGGCCAATCTTGATTTGTTGGAAGAAGTCGGAGAAATAGCCTTAATCAAATTGGCGGCCTATCAGCGAAGAGTGGCTAAGCATTATAATAAGGGGTGAAGCTTGTGATTTGAAGTGGGAGATTTTGTCCTTAGAAGTGAAGCATCTCGCCTCGAGAACACAGGTGGTGATGCCAAATTGGGAAGGACCCTACGAAATCTTTGAAGTTAAAAGCCGGGGACTTATCGTTTGAAAGCATTAGATGGGTCGATAATTAAAAACACTTGGCATCTTTGGCGGGGCTTAGAAAGTACTTCGATAGATTGATGTCGATTACATCAAAAGTCGTAAATATTTACATCATCATCAATAAAGATCCTCTTTTTGTCTCAAACAAATTTTGTCTTTGTTTTTTCGCCACATTGGTGATAGGAGGTTCGGGAGGACTTCAGCGACCATTCGATGGTAGCCTTTTTGGCGGGAGGTCACTATTTGGCATTATCGGGCCTTTCGGGGTAGGCAATTGTCGCCACATTGGTGATAGGGAGTTCGGGAGGACTTACGACCATTCGATGGTAGCCTTTTTGGCGGGAGGTCACTATTTGGCATTGTCGGGCCCTTGGGGGGTAGGCAATTGTCGCCACATTGGTGATAGGAGGTTCGGGAGGACTTGCTGACCATTCGATGGTAGCCTTTTTGGCAGGAGGTCACTATTTGGCATTGTCAGGCCCTTCGGGGTAGGCAATTGTCGCCACTATTTGGCATTGTCGGGGCCTTTTGGGGTAAGCAATTGTCGCCACTATTTGGCGGGGAGGCCCTTTGGGGTAGGCAATTATCGCCACTATTTGGCATTTATTTGGCATTGTCGGGCCCTTGGGTGTAAGCAATTGTCGCCACTTAGACCTTATCGGGCCCTTGGGGTAGGCAAGTGTCATCTTTAAGACATTGTCAGGCCTTTCGTGGTAGGCAATGATCGACACTTTAAACTTCGTCAGGCCCTTCGTGGTAGGCGAATGTTATCTTGAAGTTCTGTTAGGCCTTTCGGGGTAAACAAACTCCCAATAAAGCGAGATGTCTCGCAGACCCGGTAACTTGATAAGTATCTCTTTACTTTATTACTTGAGTCTTTTCTAAGTGTTGAGTTCGGAATGCCTCGTTCTTTAAAACTCATTTCATACATTATATGACATGCTTAATCATTTGAAGTTAAATCCTCGAAGGGATTTTTGTACACTTGTCCATATAAATTCATATTGAAGTATTGACATAAAATAAAAAAGTGCTACTTGAAGTCATAAGGAAGGAAATCATTTTTCATTAATATTTAGTTCATTTACAAATAAGGAAATAACATAAAATTTTACAAATGTTCATAATAAGGCCAAGAAGACAATCCATAAAATTTGGTGCTTCATATAGCGCCATCATCATCATCAGAAGAGTCCGGTGAAGTACGGATCTAAGTTAGCCTTGATCGCCTTTTCCTTGCCAATACTTGGCGAGAGCTCGTAGCTTTCTTTATGAATCCTCATGATTTCTCCGTTTATTTCATCCAGAGTTCCTATACTCTTCATAAATTTCTTTGCGAAGAGCATCAGTCAAAGGAGGCCCAAGGTCCCGAAGAGCCTTGAGTTCTCGGATTTCTTGCTTCATTTGCTTCTTAGTATATTGATTGAAGCTTTTCATCTGCTCCATCTTACGGATCGTCTTGGTCAAGATTTTGGCGTTGGACTTTAACTCCTTGATCTTATTCATCCTCGGTTCACTCCTACGAACTAAGTCGACATTCATGTTGACAATTTGACATCTTGAGCCTTAGTCGACTTTAGTTCTTCCTTGAGGCCTTCACTTCTTCCTTAGCTTGGGCCAACTCTTTACGAAGACCGTTAGTATGAAGAAGGCCTTCACGGTGAGTCCTTTCCGAGCAGGTGATTTAAGAGGAATTTTCCTTCCTCAACGCCTCCTCCTCGGATTTGACTTTGAGAGATCTGGGGCCTTGAGGCGTCCGAATCTGACATTTGCTGTACATGTTGGTGTTATTCAATCGACGACGGATGTGTGAGTATGAAAATAAGTAAGCAAAGGAAGGAAAGAGTCATTTTACCTTAGCCAAGTAGCTCATGCCTTCGCTGAGCAAGTCCCCATTCGAACTGTTCCCGAACCGATGGTCATCGGTCTCGCGAACGAAGGCTTCGAACAGTTGAAAGGGGAAATTGGCGTTGAACCGAGGCCACATGGTCGGTGGACCCATGGCATCATCTTTGGAATTCGGAAGTCATCGGTCCTTGAGGAGGAGGAGAAAGGGTACTGGGAGCCGGTGAAGGATCCGCATGTATTGCCTCTGGAGAAGGTGATCGGTGGTATCGGCTCGGGAGTTGAAAGAAAAGAGGAGAATCGAGCAAAATTTGGCCGTCAAAGAAAGAACATTTTCTTTTCGGGACAAAGAAGGGTTGACTTCCGACCCCGGCTCAAACATCAAGTGTTTGGGTTTCATTTGAAGGATTGGTTGTTGAAGTGGAGGGAGGGACGCGGAGTTAAATCGGTGATGAGGGAATTATTTTGCTTCTTAATTTTTTAGCACGAAGGACTTTCGCCCGATCGTGTGGAGGAATGTCAAGGAGACTCCTCTTTTTTGGGGTTGGTTCAGAAGTTGGTGGGGTTGGTTCAGAGGTTGTTGTTGTGGGTTCAGTTGGAGGAATTGGTTGTGGGTTTACCTCAGGAAGGACCTCCTCGTCGCTTTCAGGGTTTATCTCGCGAAGAGTCCTGGCCTTTTTGGCAGCCTTCTTCCTTCGGCGAGGACGGAGAACCTCTTCGGGGATGATGGGATTATCGACTTTGAGGTCATCATCCAGAAGAGTTGTTGTTGGTTGAGGCGGGGGTTCGATTGGGGAAGGCTCCTCGTTAGGGAGTTCTTCATTTGCATCGATAATCCTCCCTTGAGAAATCTTCCAAGTCTTTTACTTGAGGAAGTTGGTTTGATGAAAGACAACGCAAATAATCACAAGTTAGAATCTATACCACATAAATATTTCAAAAGTTATATCATAGAATGGTCAGAGACTCACATTTATGGTCATCATGACCAAGCTTGCTTGGTCGATGATGAAGTGAAGCTCCACTCTTGAGGAGGATCTATTTGAAGTCACCATCTCTCCTCTGCGCTCTTGGGGATGTCACAAGTCGCGAGAGATACGCTCAAAATGGTCAATCGGGAAGGAGGAGATCCCAGGACCGATGACGAAGAACCATTTCTCGTGCCATCCTTTGTTGCTCGAGGGGTGCTCATCGAGGGCCTCTTCTCGAATTTCGAGTTTGGTAGAGGGGCTATTTGCTCGGCATTTTGAACCCTCGTTCTCGGGATCTGCCGGTAGGAAGAGAGGGTAAAGAAGAAGGTCAACAGAGGGTAACCCCTAATTAAGTGGCGGAAGGCGATGAGCGCCGATATATGGATATAGGAGTTGGGCACCGGTTATGCGAAGCCTACTCCGATAAACCCTAAGAGGGTAACTATGAAGGCGTGGAGGGTAGGCAGATCCCCTTCTCCGGAGAGTAGTCGGCATAGCGACCGAGCCGTCTGTCATTTGGTACATTCGCTCTCGGTAATTTGGAGCCCTCATATAAAGTTATCCGGAACATGGTATCGAATCCAGGAGAGCTCGTGGTTGATTCGAGGAGGCGGTGGAGGTGATGTTAGCATGAAATTTTTCCCCATCTTTGAAGAAATCGGATGGAGATGGTGAATTGGCTTGAACCCTCTTGATTAGGGTTTGAATGAGAAGAACTTGAAGGGGCTTGGCTTGGATTCACCATTGTTGAGTTTTGAAAGCTAAAGATAGTTTTTTACGAGAAAGGAAGAAAGTTCAAAGGTTGAATTTCAAATCGATGGGTAAAAGCGAAGTCAAATTTGGTGAAGTTTATCTTTTATCTTGTGATTTACACGTGGAAGCGGTAAAGGCGCATTTAATATCGATAATGATGAGAATTAAAGTGGAATGCGTTTGGATGACCTTTGAATATCTTATCAGATTAGGCTTTATTTGTTGGGTTTCTATTTTATTGGCCCATCTGTTCAAATTCAAGTCCTTTATCAGTTGGGCTTATTGCTGCGGGTATCCATTATTGACCCTCCTTATTCCACCATTATGTTAAAAGTGGGTATGATTCACTTATTTCTATCCTTGGGCCTTTATTGAATTCTAAATATCATGAATCATATATAGTTTTCCATTAAACATCTGTTTAACTAAAAAACTAGGGGGTAATGTTGGGTCGTGATATTTTCTCTATTTTGGGCCGGGTATATTGGGCCCATTTATCAGTTTAATATGTTGGGCTTTTATAATTAAGCCATGGGGCTCTTTGAGCCCATTTATTGTGTCAACTTTATTTAATCCTATTGGACCGGGTCGGTTCGTTGGATTAACCCATTGGGTCATTTAATATCTATTACTTTGACTTGTAATGATGATATAGTATGACAGTTGACCAAGATATCTGCCATGCATTAATGTGGATGGGATTATAGTCGGCCGGCGGTGCAAACAGTGGCCAAGAGCAGTGGATGAACTCCATGCAGTCGGTCGAACCCATCAGATCAGGGGGATATGTCAGGTGATAGTGGGCGGCACGATAATCCAAGCAAAGATATCATTTCTTAGTGAGTAAGTCTTCACAAGGAGGTACGTTTCATTCATATATACACATTCACACAACATATAGAATGTAATCACTCTCAATACACTAAATTCTATTATCCTCTCGAGTTAACTTTGTGAACTAATACTTACTCTCATCGAGCTATCCGGTCCTTGCCAAGCTTAACTTGATGGGACGTCTTTCGTGATTGGGACGTGGAGAAAGATCTTGGCGTTAACAAGACCTAATCAACTGCATAAATTTAGATAACAAAATAACCATTATTACATCTCAACAACCAAAAGCTTGACGTATTCAAACAAAACAGACTAACAAATAAATTGCCGGACTAAAACATAAAAATAAGATGAACTAAGTTATGACAAAGAGAGAATTATAGGTGATTGTTGAGCATACCAATTTGAATTTGATGGATGAATGAGTTGCTATGCGATTCGACTTTTGAGGTTAGTTTGTGGTAGATTTGAGAAGGTTTTAGTTGGGGTTTCTAATAATTTTATAGTTGGATCTATATTAATCTATTATGAGCAGAAGTTTTATTCACCTGGGTTTTGAGTTGAAGAAAGTTTCTTCCACATGTATGAAGTTGTCTAGTTTTGAGAAAAAAATAGTTTATTTTCATTTTTTATTTTGTTATTTTTTTTATATTTGATCTCGACAAATCTAAACCCGTTGAATAATTTGTTTATTAATTGAAATTTTATTTAATTACAATTTGTCCTTTATATATCGGATGAGATATTTATTATTATTAAACTCCAATGTTTTACCTTTTTATCCCTTTATTTAATATAATTGTAAAAAACTTTATTAAAAATATGTATTTTAATTAATTACACTTATAGATTGACTTGTCACGTCATTAATTCCTTTTTAATTGAGAAAAGTAGAAAAAATTAATAGTTTAATACCTTTATTACAAAAATAAAAATGTCGATTACCAAAATAGAAAAAAAGATCAACAGTTTAGGATAGTAAATATATTTCAGCCTACAATAAATATCGAAAATAGGTGCTTAATCTAATTAAAAGTTACCTTTGTGCTTGAAAATATTAGAGACATAGTTTTAAAATTTGAAGATCCATTCATAATATTGGAAAGAAAAAAAATCACATTTTCTCAAGCTCATATTTCTTTTTTAACGTATGCGCTAGGTGTAAAAGGTCAACAAAAATAAGATTTAAGAATACTTTTATTAATATAATACCTTCTATTAAAATGGCATATCATCTAGAGTAAGGAAAAAAAATAGATCAAATGTCGAGTAAAAACAATAACTTAAATATCTTGAATTTAAATTTAATTACAAACTATGCCCATTTTTTTTAACTTCATTTGATTAAGAGTCTTGTTATGTCACGGGATAAATTTACGCCGAATTACAATTATGAAACTTATCAATATATGAGATTGATAAGAATTATAGGAGGACCCACTTATTACATATCTTTCTAAAAATATTATCACTAATACTTAATTATATAGTTGACAATAAAAAATTGACCTAAACATTTATAATATATATCATTACCCTTTGATTAATATTCATTCTTAGATACCTGTTTGGCAACAACTTATTTTAAAATGATATAAAGTTAAAATTTAAGTTGATTTATAAATTATTGTAAGTTATGACTTATAAGTAAAAGAGTTCGACACCAATTTGACTTATAAGTCAAAAATTAATTTAAAATAAGTTATGAATGTGTTCGGCTGATAATGACTTATAAGCTAAAATAAAATGTAAAAATTATTAAAAAGGACATTAATAAAATGATACTACATTGATTCAATAGCAAAATAGAAGAGGGGAAAAATGGACATTACATTTGATCAAATCAACTTATTAGGAATGATAAGTTGTTACTTATTTATTTTGACTTATAAATTAACTTATAAATTAAAAAAATAAGACATTATCAAACACCTCAACAGTAACAAATAACTTATAAATTAATTTTATCAATTTATAAATCATTATCGAACACCCCCAAAAGCAGGACATTGGAGAAACGTGAATGAGTAGTATTAATCACGACATGCATCGTCACAACCTTGTTTAGTATTTAAACATATCTTATCTATCCCATACGTTACACAACACCAAATTATTTTCCCGTTGCTTTTTCTCTTAATACATGGATCACCATTAATTTTCTCTCCCGATATCGTATTAATTTTTGGCTTAATGACATTCCTACTATGCACAATGCCCTCACTGCTAATCCTATTCTCATTACCTGTTTCAAAAAGAGAATAAAAGAAATAAGAAAATTTATATTATTATATAAATATTTATATGATACAAATATTTTTTGTTATATTTATAGATAGCTAGCTAGTGTATACAGGGGCGAAGCTAGGGGTTAGCCAGTGGGGTCAATTGCACCCACTGGATTTTTTTTTTTAATATATAATAAATAATTATTTTTTTTGTGGGATAGAAGAGTCAAATGCATCCAGTGGCGAAGCCATATAGACTTCTATGGGATCAATCGCCCCCACTAAAAAAAATTGTTTTATAATCTAAGGTAATTTTAAAAATTTTAAGTATTATATATAAATTGACCCCACTAAAATTTTATAAATTTTCTATTATACGGGGTCAAATTGAAAATTTATAACTTTGTCAATCAAATTTTAATCACATATGACTCATATCCTCTTAATATATGTATCTCTCTATAATATTTTAAGTTAAATAATAATCTAATTTATATTATTTTTAAAAATAAATAATGAATTACTTACTTATGAACAATTGTGATCGGAAAAGTATAGTATGATTCAATATAGTGTATATATACCATATATTATCACTCATTATATTTTCATTATAATATAGTGTATATATATATATATATATATATATATATATATATATATATATATATATATATATTCGAAAGTATATAGTATTAAAAAAATGGCTAGGTACTTGCCTCAACCCTCGTCAAATTATTTGTAACTCAGTAATAATTTCGATCCCACTTACAAATATTCCTGGTTTCGCCACTGAGTGTATAATAAAATCTTCAAGAGGTTGGAAATGATATTCATAAAACTTTATAGAGGATACAATAAAATAAGAGAAAAATTATTTAAAATATATAATCATTAAATTAATGCAGCCAAGCATACCTTCGTTCTTAGCAAAGAAGGTAAGAAGAATGCAAAAGAACAAAACCAACACCAAATGTTGAATGTGAGGAGAAGCCATTGATGAGGAAAGTATGAGACTATAGCATTGGATAAAATGGTCTTTATATAAGCAATTATAAATTCTTTGATTAGTAAATGCGATTGACATTGTCAGGTATGTTATAGAGCAATAAATGTTGTTTATAGTATTAAATAGGCCTAAATATGGAATAATATCCTAAAATTTTTAATTTTTTCTTATTTTGGGAATTGTCTTCTCAATTTTTTTTTTAATTAGGAGATTAAATTATTATTTTATTTTCACTTTGGGGATTGTCTTCTCAAAATTTTTAACTAGGATGTAAGACCCCAAATTTTATAAATGAAATTTAATTTTCTCTATTTATTATTTTGAAATAGTAAGGGTTGAATTGATTAATGTGGTTAGTTATGGGTAAAAATGTTATGGGTAAAATATTTTAAAATAAGCAGCGTGGTGGTTATAAAATATTCATTGTTGTCGGGGAATATTTCGTTTGGTGGTGGAATATTCTTCTTTGTCGGGGAATATTAAATGCTGACAGTAGCGATCTTTTGTGGGCCCCATAGCGGAAAGCGATTGGATGAAGAAAGCGACAAGTATAAGTTGTTTATAAATAGCGGCGTAGTTATTCTACAATTAATCTTTGTTGGAATACCGGTGGTTAAAAACACGATGTCTGGCGTTGTTGTTGCGATGGCACGCGGTATTGCACCAATTATTGATTCTTACGTGAAAGGCACTACTCGATAATTATTACGGTAATTCTTATTCGATATTTTATTTTATTGATTCAATAATTCTTTGCGTTGATATTTTATATTCTTTGTTGTTTTGATAATTGTCACTACGAGTATTTTCCATTATCGAAGCAATAATTCATATTATCTGAATAATATTATTAGATAACATTATTGGCAATGTCTAGAAAGTTACATCTAAGGAGAGGTTTGGTCACCTAATTGCTTGGCGATGAAGGAGAAATCCTTATTGGAAAGCCCCTCTTTCACAGGAAGCTGCTGGTTGTCGATATTGTGATTCTGTAATATTATTTGTGAATAATTAATTATTGATTTATATGATAAGGAAAATATTCATTTTTATGTGGATATAGATGGAGAAAATTTTTAAAGTGACAATTGTTGAAAATCGATATTTTATCTTTTACGATAAAATAATATTTTATTATATTATTATAATATAATAATGATGATATTTTTTACAATGAATGTGGATATATATGAGTATATGAGGAGGAAGAGTATTTTTTGTTGCAAAAGTTATTTAAAACATATTAAACATGTTGGTGGGCCCATTTCTTGGTGAAATTTGATTATAGCTTTATAAAATCGTTCAGTTTATGGATTTTGGTCAATTTACATTTGGAATTTGGAAAAACTTTCTTACGCAAAGTTGTAGAGAATTGAATTTCCTATAGAAAGACGCAAGATTTGAATTTTTTACGATAAAAGGGCTATTTATTATGAATTATTGAAGTTCGGATTAATTAATAATTGATTTTTGGAAGTTTTAATTATTTTTATTAAGAAAAAACGTTTTTTTGTCATTTTGTTGTTAAACATGTTGTTGACCAAAAAAGGTGTAGGTATATATAGGATATATATATATATATATATATATATATTAATATTATATTAAATTTTACGCTTTGGTGTTCTAAGCATTTTTTCTATAAATAGGGTGCTTAGGTTAGAATTGAAAATCACACGAAACTAAAATCTTCTCTCTCTTTCTCTCTCGATATATCGGCGTATTTTTGTGAGTATTTTAGTACTTTGAGTATTGCTATACGGTCTGAGTTCTTTCGACACTATATCGATATTCGATCGGAAATCTTATTCTTTTGAGGTAAGGGATATTATTTTTTTAAAAATGATATTATTTCTTCAATATCATTATCTTAGAAATATTGGTTGGAATTTTTATCAAATTTGGAACTTTTCATGTCGAGGTTACTATTCATGGTTCTTATTCATGGACTATTTACTATTCGAGTGAGTTCTTATTCACGATTCTTATTTATTCACGAAGCATGATGATGTTTTTTGTGAAATTTCTATCTTTTGGTGTCGGAGTTACTATTCACGTATCGGCTTTATTCACGTATACGACCTTTATTCACGAATCGACACTATTCACGGAAAAATTAAATTTTCTTTTTGTGTCCAAGATTATGCATTATAATTCCTATCTTTGATTGGATCTATGTTTTGGTCTTCATTCTTGAATTTTACTCACTACTGGTTATTTATGAAGTATTTTTGAACTTGGATTGTTTAAAGTATGAATCCTTAATAATTGTTCTTTTGTTTCTTTGGATTCGTTTTCTTTAAAATATTTTTCATCATCCTCGGTCCTAAATGATGATATATTTGAATATCTTTGGCTTTTGTAGTGCAAAGATGAATGATTTTCGATGAATATCTTTGGCGTAGTGTGCAAAGATGAGCAGTGTTTAGATGAACATGACCCAGTGATGAATATCTTTGGCTTTTGTAGTGCAAAGATGAATATTTGATTCGAGATATATATTGATTGATATTCTGGGGATAAAATGTTGGCGATGGACTTTTAAATTCATATATAGAAGATAGTAGATTTTATTCTCTACTTAACTCTTCTAATGAATTATTATTTCAGCTGCGAATATTGATTTAAAACTTGTTGTCTATTGTATTCTATTAGATTTTTCCTGTTGAAGACTAACGATAATTTGTTTTATATTATCTTAGTCGTAATATTCTTTCTTTGGGCTAGTTGAGCTCACCCTTTTCCTTTTGTTCCATTTTTCTTCTCGGGAGGCGAGAATGTAGCGAGTACTAGTCGGGGTATGGAATGAAGGTTCTAGAAAGTCGTTTTAGTAGTCCTCACCATTTTGTAAAATAATGTATCAATAATTGTCTTGAGGACTTATTTGAGTGTGGATATTGTCTAGATGACAATATTTGTATTTAAACTCACGATTTTTATGTTGTATTAATAAAGTTGTAGTTGTTTACATGTACCATGTATTTTGGCGACTCGAATGGGTGTTGTATACCTATTTTGGGGCGTCACGGTTAATATCGAGCTTAGGGATATGGTCTCTGGCGGAGATCGGGGAATAGTACTAGGAGGGAGGCGAGTAATCCTTCGCTAGTGTGTCATACCTAAGCTTATTTGTTGAGTGTGGTGATAATATATAGTTAATATGTGATGTGATATGTTAAATTGTTTAATTAACCCTTGTTTTATGGCGGTATTTAAGAATGGCATTTGAGAATATTAGCTTGGTGGAGTTAATGAGACCAGTGGAAACACCTTTAATCACCACCCGAGGAGAGCGTGCTGCAGAAGGCAATATTCCTCTCATAAACAACACCTGCTTGAAGCGGAGCGATGAGCAGCGGGATGTTTAGGAGCTTTTTGCAGTTCATGCAAAACAGAGACGAGGAGACTCGTATACGAGAATCTGGTGGAAATGATATAACCTTGTGACTTATCACTGACAAGCGGTTAAAAGTTGGGACCCACGAATTTAAGGAAAGCGGATCCGATCATGGCGGAAGCGTGGGTCAAGCAAATTACCAAGATATTCGATGTCTTGGGATGCGGAGGAACGAAGGTTCCATTCGCCACCTTTATGTTAAAGTGGCGAAGCGGAGACTCTTGGTGGGAGTGCGTGAAGCGTACCCGACTGCTTGCTTTTCGGCATGTCTTGGGAAGCGTTTGAAACTTTTCAGCGAAAAATACTTTCACTAAAAGTATTACGCCATATGAAGGAGGTAGAGTTTATTAGACTAGAACAAAACAACATGGCGGTGTCCCAATACGAGGCGAAGTTAGCGCGAGTTATCGAGTTTGCACCTCATTTGGTAGAGAATGAGGAGCGAATAGCGAGGATGTTTACGAGAGGTTTAAAACCGAGATTGACGATATCTTATCTCTCATAAATTTTCTTTATATTAGGATGTTGTCAACATGGCTCAATTATTAGGCGAGATAGCGAGTACGTTCAACGAGGGACGTAACGGTCATACCGGTGGCGGCGATCATCGAACAATGAAAACGGCGGGGAGGAAAACATTGAGACAAAAGCGGTAACCACTCTGGTGGTAATCGTGGCCATGAAAATAGAAGAAGCGAGTCGGGGAGATTTTAAAAAGGAGATTCAACAATGACAATGTGAAGGCGTCGACACCAATGACAAGCTGGTTTCAAGGGAGGAGAAGCGACCATAGGTTATATGCTTATAAGTCGGAAAAGAAGGACATATCATTAAGCGCCTAGCAGTTTAAGGTATGTTATAAGCTATGGAAAGGAAGGGCATATCGCTCGAGATTACCTTTGTAGTGAAACCAAGTCCAGTGAGGATGGTGACTCGAAAGGTACATCCCGAGAAAAGTCAAAGTCAGCGGTTTCTGGAAGCGTTTGTCGTGGTAGTCGACATCACGAGGAACCCAAGCGAGGTGATCACGGGTAAGCTAATCATAAATTCATGCGAAGTTTATACATTACTGAATCTGGGGTGCTACCCATTCATTTATCTCTCTGCTTGTGCTCAGCGTTTAAACTTGACTCAGGAGAAATTAGACTTTGACCTATCTGTGGAAACTCAGTTAGGAGAAACTTTCATCACATCCACTTTGTTTATAAATCTTGTTTGATCAAGTTGGCACCATCACATTACTGTTGACCTTATCTCTTTAAAGATACTTGCATTTGGCGTGATTTTAGGGATTGATTGGTTAACTACTCATCATGCCAAAATTGATTATTTTCGTAAGGTTGTTAGTTTTCATATTCCTAATCAACTTTGTTGTTCGAATTCAAGCAACTAAACCATTAAAATCAATCTTTGTCATATCAAGTCATAAAGCTATTCGTTTATTAAAAAGCGGATGTCAAGCTTTCTTAGCCCATGTTATGGATTTGAATAAAGACACGTCGATTTGAATAATATTCTGTTGTTATTGACTTTCTGGCGTATTTCTGAAGAACTTCGGTCTACCCCGAGCGTGAAGTTGAATTCTTTATTGACCTTGAACACAGTACAAAGCCCATTTCTAAAACCCCATATCGAATGGCTCTATTGAACTTGAGGAGTTAAAGGTCCAACTACGAGGAGTTGTTGGACATCGGTTTCATTCGATCTAGTACATCTCCTTGGGGTGCTCTGTTTTATTTGTAAAGAAGAAAAAGCGGGAGTATGCGACTTTGTATCGATTAGAGAATTAAACCATGTCCTTTATCAAGAATAGGTATCCATTACCTCGTATTGATGACTGTTTGACCCGTTTCTGAGGAGCGCAATTCTTTTCAAAATCGATCTTAGATTACGGATATCATCAATTTGAAGGTTAAAGCGAGGATATTCAGAAGATTGCTTTGAGAACTTCGATGCGGGCATTATGAATTCCTAGTCATGTCCTTTGGATTGACTAATGCTCCTGCTTTGCTTTCATGGATATGATGAGCCAAAGTATTCAAGGATTATTTGGATCGAGTTCGTTGTTGTCTTTATTGATGACATCCTCATATATTCCAAAAAAGCCGTGAAGATCATGGCGCCATTTGAAGGCTAATCTTGCAAAGGCCCGTGATAACAAGCTATATGCCAAAATTTGAAGAAAATCGAGTTACGGCTTGAGGAAGTAGCATTCCTTGGGCACGTGGTGTCAAAACATGGAGTGTCATTGACGGCGAAGATTGAAGCAATACAAAGTTGGGAACAACCAAAGGCGGTGGCCAAAATCACGTAGCTTTTTGGGCTTATTTGGTTATTATCGGAGATTTGTGGAAGGATTTTCTAGAATCGCTACTCAGATTAACTCGGTGACTCGTAAAGATACAAAATTAAGTATGGAAGCGAGGAATGCGAGAAGAGTTTCCAAGATCTCAAGAGGAGACTCATTTGGCGGCTGTTTTGACAATACCATCTGGTTCGGATGGATTTGTTATCTCTGATGATGCTTGAGGGCAAAGGGTTAGGATGTGTTCTCATGCAGCGTGGGAAAGTCATAGCCTATGCCTCGCGACAACAAAAAAGAATATGAGAGGAATTATCCTACTCATGATCTAGAGTTAGCGGCCGATCGTTTTTCGCTAAAGATCTGGAGGCACTATCTATATGGGGAGAAAGTGGAGATATATTAGGACCATAAAAGCCTCAAATATTTCTTCACCCAAAAAGAACTCAACATGCGGCAGCAGCGTTGGCTCGAGCATTTATTGAAAGACTACGACCATACCATTGATACCATCACGAAAAGCGAGCGTGGTGGTGGCGCATTAAGTAGAAGATCTTATGCGAGGAACAAGTGCGATGTTGTTAAAACAAAGGCCCATTTTGTGTGATTTACAAAAGATGAAGATAGAATTCAAGACTCAGGGGACCCATGCGATGATGTCAAATATCGTATAGAACCCGACTTTAATCGAAAAAGTTAAAGTTGCTCAAGCCCGCAGACCGGAGGTGATCGTATGAAGAAGAAAGTACAAGAAGGTACTATTCGAAGCAAGAATCGATGAAGAAGGAATACTTGAGTCCCTCCGGACTTTGTGTTCCTAACGATTACGACTTGAAGCATAGAATCATGATGGAGGCACACAATACACCATTTGTAATCCATCTGGGAGTACCAAAATGTATCGTGATCTTGACATACATTTTGGTGGAACAATATGAAGAGAGAGATTGCAAAGTTTATCTCGATGTGTTTAACTTGTCAGCGTGTAAAGGCGGAGCATCAAGTACCAAAGGGTCCATTGCAACCACTTGAGATTCCGAAATGGAAGTGGGAACACATTACCATGGATTTCGTTCTGGGTCTTCCCACGGTTTCTCAAGGCATAATAGATTTATTTGGGTTATTGTTGATAGATTAACCAAGTCGCTCATTTCTTGCATATCGTGAGACTTATTCCCTTGAGCGTCTTGCTAGTATGTGCGTGAATGAGATTGTGAGATTGCATGGCATGCGGTATCCATAGTTTGGATCGTGACCCAAGATTCACTTCAAGATTTTGGGTTAGCTTGCAAAAAGCTATGGAGCGCAGTTCTGATTTAGTTTGGCATACCATCCTCAAGCAGACGGACAATCGAGAGGACTATTCAAACTCTTGAAGATCTATTAAGACTTTGTGTCCTCGATTTCAAAGGGAGTTGGGATAAGTATTTACCATTGGTGGAATTTTCCTACTGACAAGAGTTATCGAGCAAGTATAGGTGTGGCTCATTTGAAGCATTGTATGGGCCGAAAGTGTCGCTCTCTCAATATGTTGGGATGAGGTGGGTGAAGCAACATTGTTGGGACGAGTTGAGTGCGTATGACTACGGAAAAGATCAAATGATTTGACAAGCGTATACAAAGCGGCGCAGGATCGACAAAAGAGTTATGCGGATCTTCATCGAAAGGGCGTGGAATTTAGTATTGGGGATCATGTATTGTTGCGTGTGGCTCCATGGAAGGAGTTACAAGATTTGGGAAGAAGAGGAAAGCTCAATCCACGATTTATTGGTCCATTTCAGATTCTTGAGCGAGTAGGAAATGTGGCCTATAGACTCGCGTTACCTCAAGCATGTCTCGTGTTCATAATGTTTTTCACATATCGTGCCGTAAATATATGAAGGACCGAACCACATTATTGAGTTAGAACCGGACGAGATAGCAGAAGATTTAACGTCGAGGAGGAGGTACTGTCAAGATCTTGGATAGGAAAGAGCATGTCCTACGCACTAAGGTTATACCACAAGTTAAGGTTTTGTGGAGAAACCATCTTTATTGAAGAAATGACACAGGAGTTAGAATCAGAAATGAAAAAGAGGTATCCTCACCTTTTCAAAACACCAGGTACGTACGTCAATTTCGAGGACGAAATTTCATAAGAAGGGAAGGTTGTAAGACCCCAACTTTTTATAAATGAAATTTAATTTCCTCTATTTATTATTTTGAAATAGTAAGGTTGAATTGATTAATGTGGTTAGTTATGGGTAAAAAATCATAAATATTTTAAAATAAGCGGTGGTTATAAAATATTCATTGTTGTGGGGAATATTCGTTTGGTGCGTGGAATATTCTTCTTTGTCGGGGAATATTAAATGCGGCAGTATGAGTCTTTATGGGCCCATGTGAAAGCGATTGGATGAAGAAAAGCGACAAGTATAAGTTGTTTATAAATAATGGCGTAGTTATTCTGAATTAATCTTTGTTGGAATACCGGTGGTTTAAAACACGATGTCTGGCGTTGTTGCCTTACGATAGCTGCGGTATTGCACCAATTATTGATTCTTACGTGAAGAAGGCACTACTCGATAATTATTACGATAATTCTTATTCGATATTTTATTTTATTGATTCAATAATTCTTTGCGTTGATATTTTATATTCTTTGTTGTTTGATAATTGTCACTACTACGGTATTTTCCATTATCGAAGCAATAATTCATATTATCTGAATAATATTATTAGATAACATTATTGGCAATGTCTAGAAAGTTACATACAGGAGAGGTTTGGTCACCTAATTGCTTGCGCGATGAGGAGAAATTCTTATTGGAAAGCCCCCCCTCTTTCACAGGAGGCTGCTGGTTGTCGATATTGTGATTACGTAATATTATTTGTGAATAATTAATTATTGATTTATATGATAAGGAAAATATTCATTTTATGTGGATATAGATGGAGAAAATTTTTAAAGTGACAATTGTTGAAAATCGATATTTTATCTTTTACGATAAAATAATATTTTATTATATTATTATAATATAATAATGATGATATTTTTACAATGAATGTGGGATATATGAGTATATGAGGAGGAAGAGTATTTTTGTTGCAAAAAATTTTAAAACATGTTAAACATGTTGGTGGGCCCATTTCTTGGTTGAAATTTGATTATAGCTTTATAAAATATATCCAGTTTATGGATTTTGGTCAATTCATTTGGAATTTGGAAAAACTTTCTTCTGCAAAGTTGTAGAGAATTGAATTTCCTATAAAAGACATAAGATTGAATTTTTTTACGATAAAAGGGCTATTTATTATGAATTATTGAAGTTCGAGGATTAGAAATAATTGATTTTTGGAAGTTTTAATTATTTTATATTAAGAAAAAGCGTTTTTGTTGTTTTTTGGAACATGTGTGGTGATGTTGACACCAAATTTGTGTAGGCGTAGGATATTTAATAAAATATATTAATATTATATTAAATTTTACGCTTTTGGTGTTCTAAGCATTTTTCTATAAATAGGGTGCTTAGGTTAGAATTGAAAATCACACGAAACTAAAGATTTCTCTCTCTCTCTCTCTCGATATATTGAGCGTATTTTTGTGAGTATTTTAGTACTTTGAGTATTGCTATCTGATTGCAAGTTCTTTCGGACACTATATCCGATATTCAGTCGAAATCTTATCCTTTTGAGGTAAGGGATATTATTTTTTTAAAAATGATATTATTTCTTCAATATCATTATGCCGAAATATTGGTTGGAATTTTTTATCAAATTTGGAACTTTTTTTCATGTCATGAGGTTACTATTCATGGAGTTACTATTATTCATGAGTTACTATTCATGAGTTACTATTCACAAGTACTATTCACGAAGCATGATGATGTTTTTTGTGAAATTTCTATCTTTTGGTGTCGGAGTTACTATTCACGTATACGGCACTATTCACGTATACGGCACTATTCACGAATACGACACTATTCACAGAAAAATTAAATTTTTCTTTTACATGTCCAAGATTATACATTATAATTCCTATCTTTGATTGGATCTATGTTTTGGTCTTCATTCTTGAATTTTACTCCCTCTGATTATTTATGAAGTATTTTTGAACTTGGATTGTTTAAAGTATGAATCCTTAATAATTATTCTTTTGTTTCTTTGGATTCGTTTTTCTTTAAAATATTTTTCATCATCCTCGGTCCTAAATGATGATATATTTGAATATCTTTGCTTTTGTAGTGCAAAGATGAATGATTTCGATGAATATCTTTGGCGTAGTAGTGCAAAGATGAGCAGTGTTTAGATGAACATGACCAAGTGATGAATATCTTTGCTTTGTAGTGCAAAGATGAATATTTGATTCAGATATATATTGATTGATATTCTGAGGGGATAAAATGTTGGCGATGGACTTTTAAATTCATATATAGAAGATAGTAGATTTTATTCTCTACTTAACTCTTCTAATGAATTATTATTTCCGCTGCGAATATTGATTTAAAACTTGTTGTCTATTGTATTCTATTAGATTTTTCCTGTTGAGGACTAACGATAATTTGTTTTATATTATCTTAGTCATAATGTTCTTCTTGGGCTAGTTGAGCTCACCCTTTTCCTTTTGTTCCATTTTTCTTCTCGGGGAGGCGAGAATGTAGCGAGTACTAGTCGGGGTATGGAATGAAAGTTCTAGAAAGTCGTTTTAGTAGTCCTCACCATTTTGTAAAATAATGTATCAATAATTGTCTTGAGGACTTATTTGAGTGTGGATATTGTCTAGATGACAATATTTGTATTTAAACTCACAGATTTTTATGTTGTATTAATAAAGTTGTAGTTATTTACGTACCATGTATTTTGGCGACTCGAGAATGGGTGTTGTATACCTATTTTGGGGGCGTCATAATTATTATTTTTAGTTGTTTTAAAAAAAGCGAAAAAAAAAAAAAAAAGTTGGACGGATAAAATTTAAGGTCCTGATTTGAGCAGGACTATATATATATATATATATATATATATATATATATATATATATATATATATATATAAATGTGCATTAAATATGCTATATATATATATATGTATGTATGTGTGTGTGTGTGGAATTAAAAGCATTTGACCAATTTTGAGAATGCTGAAATTTTGAGATTGGGACAAAGTAATTGGCCAGACGAAAAATTAAATGTGCATGTGTGTGTTTTATTAACATTAAAAGCTATATGTTTATAGCCTTTTGACCAAATTGCATGTGTTAGAGAATTTGGAATAATTAAATGAACATGTGCTCATTAAATGAAGGTAGAAGAAATTTTTGGTGGGCGACAAGTTGGCAATCTGTGTGCTACAATAATTCATCCGAGCCATTCATTTTAAATTTAAGCAATCCTAGCCATTGATTTCAAAATTACCATTTTTCCCTCAACCTCAAAAATCTATAAATAGAAAGCCTTTCTTTCATTTTTAATTTACCAATTCACTTGAAAAGAAAAGATTATTTCTCTCCTACATACTCTTTCTCTCTAAGAAGCTTTCTCTCTCTTTTTATCAAAGTTCTAATCATTTGAGAAGAGGAAATTGATCTAAATATATTGAGATAAGTTGTTTGATTTACTTTATTTGAATTATCTCTTGCTTATTTATATTTATAGATATATGAATATAAATTGTTATACACAATTATATATATATACATATTTCATCTATTTATCAAATAAAAAGTTATACTTAGACGCCACAAGGCTACAGAGATATTCTCTTAAATGAGGGAATCGAACCGTACGATTCCTTATAGTACTAAGTGACTTTCTATTTGATATTATTTATATAAATATCATAAAATAGATCTACACTTGATAGTTTAAAACAACACTGAGATATTCACTCTTAAAAGAGTAAATCATCCGAACTGGATTTGAAAATCTAAGATCGAAAATATTTATATAAATATCAATTGTGAAATTATAAATTCTGTCATACTTAGACGCTGAAAGGCTACGAAGATATTCCTTATAAGTGAGGGAATTGAACCGTACGATTCCTTATAGTACTAGTGACTTTATTTATAACCAGTCACATAATAGATAAAATATTATTATATATTATGTGAGTTAAACAAATATATTTGTTATATCAAGTTTTTCTTAACTGATTTATTTATTATACTTGATATCTGTCATCACAAGTATTTGATCATAAATTCATTTATTCATAAACTACTTGTTGCATAATATAAAAGTTATTTAAACTTTTATATCACAAACTTAAGTAAATATATATGCTTAAATAAAAGCATATTTGATTCAAAAGCTTAAAATAACTTATCTGCTTACTCAGAAGCACTTTCACTCTAAATATAAAAGTTATTTAAACTTTTATATTTAAACTTAAAGTGACTTTTCTTTAATCCATAAAGAATAAATAATTATTTATAAATTTGTATTAAACTATATACTTGCTTAAACAAAAGTATTTTTGAGTTAAAGCTAAAATTTATCTATTTACTTATTCAAGAAGCACTTTTCACACAAAATATAAAAGTTATTTAAACTTTTATAACAGTGCATAAATTTACATATTTGCTTACATAGAAGCATTATTTGGTCTAAGCACAAATTACTAACTGCTTACAAAGAAACATATTTTCTCAAGTATAAAAGTGTTTGAACTTTTATAAATCTATTTTCTCTTTAATTGATATCTGCTTATTTGAGATGCATCAATCTGTACTAAATTTTATCTGCTTATTTTAGAAGCACATTGTTGTAAAATCTTTTGTAAAAAGGAAAAAGGGTAGAGTTAGGTTATTTTATGTACTTGTGAGAAAGACGAGTAATTTTTCGACTAAGACCAGAGTCTTAGAGAATTTAGCTGGGAGTTGGGTCTCTAGAGAACTTGTGAGGTGAGGAAGAGGTTGTTGTTTCAAGACCAGATCATAGAATAGAACTGAACTCAAAAGAAAGTACAACTAAGCTTGAGGAGGGAGCTAGGAGATTGCTGTCTAAGATATATTAGTTGGGAATAGTTAAAAGTTTGACTATAAAACTTTGTAAAGGCTTCTCCGCCTATTGAATGAGTTTTTATTACAGGAAGTAATAGGATCTCAAGTCCTGGAGAGGAGCTTGAGACTGGACGTAGCAGCATACCTGGAATGTATGTTGTGAACTAGACAAATCTCTGTGCATTGTGTGATTGAATTTTTACTGTCTTGCATATTAATTTGTAACACTACAAATTAATTATCCAAAAATTCAAAAAGGCCTAAAATAATTTTTAATCTATAATAATCTATTCTACCCCCTTCTAGATTATTATTGGACTTTCAATTGGTATCAAAGCGGTTATATTTAACTTGTTTGCTGAGTAGATACAGGCATACCTAAGAGTAGATACATCTATGGCCTACAATGCTACTGGTTGCGGAGAAGGACTATTAATGACTAGACCTCCACTATTTGATGGCACAAATTTTGTCACCTAGAAGAGCAGATTCAAAATCTATGCCAAATCACAAGGAATCAAAGTTTGGCTTGCAATAGAACGAGGTGTAAAAGTTCCTACAAAAATCGTAGGAGAAAAGATCGTTGAGAAAGATGTTGATGAATTCCCTATTGATGATGAAAAGGCTATGAACAATGCATCCATAGCTGAACAAGTGCTGATGAGTGCTCTCATCGAAAAAAAATACAAAAGAGTTAGCAATTGCAAGAATGCAAAAGAAATATAGAAAAAGTTGATTCTAACCTATGAAGGTACCAATCATATTAAAGAAACCAGAAAAGATGCTCTAATCCAGGAGTATGAAAATTTCAAGCGGGAAGAAGGTGAAAAAATAATTGATATGGAAACACGTTTTTCCAGAATCATTGATGAACTGGAACATCTAGGGAATGCATATACAACTAATGAGAAAAATAGAAGAATTCTCAAAGCCCTCTCATCCATCTGGAAAATGAAGGTTATTGCTATTAAGGAAAGGCAAGGCCTAACTACTTATCCTCTTGATAGTCTTATTGGAAATCTTCGTGCCCACGAAATCAACATGTTAGTCAAAAAAGCAAGATCAGATACAGACCTCAAAAAAGAAAGGAATTGATTTCAAAGCATTACTTGTAGATCAAGAATGATATGATGAAGAAGTTGCTGAACAATTAAGGAAATTGCAAATCTGTGTTTAATGGCAAACAATGAGTCATCACCAAGATCTGAGGTAAATTTTGAACATCATACTATGAACAACTACAACTTCTTATTACAATTGTCGTGCAAAATACGACAACGCATATACTATGAGTTTAAATAAAAATAATTGTCTTCTAGACAATATCCACACTCAAATAAGTCTTTATTACAATTATTGATACACTATTTTACAAAATAGTGAGGACTGCTAAAACAACTGACTTGAAACATCACTCCACACCCCGACTAGTTCTCGCTATATTCTCGCTTCCTGAGAAGAAAAATGGAACAAAAAGGAAAAGGGTGAGCTCAACTATCCTAGTAAAGAATATTATGAATAAGATAATGTAGAACAGATTATCCTTAGTCCTCAACAGGGAAAAATCTGATAGAATACAATAGACAATAAGTTTTAGATCAACAACTGCAGCGGAAATAACAATTCATTAGAAAATTTAAATAGAGAATGAAGTCTACTATCTTCTATGATTTAAAAGTTCATCATCAATATTTTATCCATGTAACATCAATCAATATACATCTTAAACCAAATATTCATCTTTGCACTACGAGCCAAAGATATTCATTTGTATCACCAGTTGGTCATGTTCATCTCAACACCTATCCATATTTGCACTACGGGCCAAAGATATTCATCAGGTAATCATTCATCTTTGCACTACAGGCCAAAGATATTCATCAAGTATCACCATTTAAGACTGAGGATGATGAAAATTATTTTAAAGAAACGAATCTAGTGAGATAAAAGGACAAAAATTAGGGATTCGTACTTTAGATAATTCAAGTTCAAAAATACTCCATAATAATCAATTGTGGAGCAAAATTCAAGAATAAAGTTCAAAACATCGATCCAATCAAAGATATGAACCATAACACACAACTTGGACAACGAAAAGAAAATTTAATTTTTTTGTGAATAATGTCGTATTCGTGAATAGTGTCGTATACGTGAATAGTAACCCTGACACGAAAAGGTAGAAATTCCACAAGAAAAATTATACTTTGTGAATAATATAAAGATTCAGTGAATAGTGGCGACGATTATCGTGAATAGTATCGTATACGTGAATAGTAACCTCGACATAAAAAGGTAAAAATTTCACAATAAAATTCATACCAATATTTCGATATAATGATGTTGAAAGAAATAATATCATTTACGAAGAAAATAACATCCTTTACCTCAAAAGAATAATACTTCTAACTGGAATATTGGATATAGTGCCAAAGAAAACTTGCATTGAATAGCAACTCTCAAAGTATCTAAATACTCACAAAAATACGTTCGATAATATATAGAGAAAGCTTATGATTCTGGTGTGATTTTCAATTCTAACTAAGCACCCTATTTATAGAAAAATGCTAGAACGCCAAAGCAGACTAAAATTTGTATAAAATAATATTTTATTACAAATATTCACGCCCACCACAATTGATCAAATTTTAGCACACCACAGTGGGGCCCACCAAAATTCAAAATTTTCCACAACCAAAAGTGGGGCCCACATATTTTTAATAAAAATATTTATTTTCGAAGCTTCAATAATTCATAACAAATAGTCATTTTATCAGAAAAATACGAATTTTATGTCCTTTCCATAGAAAATTTAATTCTCTACAACTTTGTAGAAGAAAGTTTTTCCAAATTCCAATCAGAAAATGTCTGAAATCCATATACGGATGATTTTTAATACCTCCATTCTGACAAAATACTGATAAAACACCTCAACATTAATTCCTTCATTTATATCCACATAAAATAAATATTTCCTTATCATATAAATTAATAATTAATTATTCATAAATAATATTACAGAATTACAATATGACAACCAGGTCGTTCCTAGGAAAGAGGGGGCTTTCCGATAAGAATTTCTTTTTACTAACACACAATTAGGTGACCAAACCCCTTTTGTAAGACCTCAAATTTTATGAAATAAAAGTATTCAACTTTTCTATTTAGTAAATAGTTAAATTGATAAAAAGTTTAAAGTTAAAGGTGATATATGTAAATTTTTAAAAATAAGCAAGTGGTTATAAAATACTCATTGTTGTCAGGGAATATTCGTTTGGTCATGGAATATTCTTCCGTAAAGGAAATATTAAATGCAATGACCACAAGCTTGACCATTTGTGGACCCCATAACGGTGAGCGATTGGATGAAGAAAGCGACAAGTATGAGTTTTTATAAATAACGGCGTAGTTATTCTATAATTAACCTTTGTTTGAATACACTGGGTGGTTAAAACACACGATGTACGTGGTGTTGCCGCAAATAGCACCGCAGTATTGCACTAATTATTGATTCTTACGTGAAGGCACTACTCAATAAATTGTTACAGTAATTATTATTCAATATTTTATTTTATTGATTCAATAATTGCTACGTTGATATTTTATATTATTGTTTTTTCAATAATTGTCACTACACAAGATTTCCCATTATCGGATCAATAATTTATATTATTTTAATAATATTACTAGATAACATTATTGACAATGTCTAGAAATTTTTGTCTAAAGAGAGGTTTGGTCACCTAATTATGCGTCAGTAAGGAAAAATCCTTATTGAAAGCCTCTTTCCTAGAATGACTGGTTTGTCGGTTATTGTGATTATGTAATATTATTTGTGAATAATTAATTATTGATTTATATGATAAGGAAAATATTTATTTGTGTGGATAGAAATGGAGGAATTTTTAGAAAAGTGACAATTGTTGAAAATTGATATTTTATCTTTTCTGATAAAATAATTTATTATTATATTATAATAATATAATAATGGTGATATTTTTACAATGAATGTGTGATATATGAATAAATGAGGAGGAAGAGTATTTTTGTTATAATAAATGCTAAAAACATGTTAAACATGTTGGTGGACCACATTTTTGACTGAAATTTGATTATAGCCTGCAAAATCGTCCGTATGTGAATTTCGGTCATTTTTCGTTTGGAATTTGGAAAAACTTAAATCTAAAAAGTTGTAGAGAATTAAATTTTCTATTCAATTGACATAAAGTTCGAATTTTTCTGATAAAAGGGCTATTTATTAAGAATTATTTAAGTTCCGAAATATTGGGTCTGAATTGATTTTGTTATAAAAAATGTTTAAAACATGTTTTTCATGTTAGTGGGCCCTGCAATTGCCCTTTTGCATGTGATAGATGCTGAAATCTGATGTACGTAGGAAATTTTAAAAAAATAATAATATTTTATTAAATTTTCTACTTTGGTGTTCTAAACAATTTTCTATAAATAGGGTGCTTAGGTTAGAATTGAAAATCACACCAGAAACAGAAGTTTTCTCTCTCTATAATATCGAGCGTATTTTTATGAGTATTTAGATATCTTGAGTGTTGCTATACAGTGCAAGTTTCCTTCAGCGTTATATCCGATATTTCAGTCAGAAGTACTGTTCTTTTGAGGTAAGAGATTGTAGGGGATTGTAAGGGATGGTAAGGGATGTTATTTTTTTTATAAATGATATTATTTCTTCTAATATCATTATGCCAAAATTTTGATATGAATATTATTGTGGAATTTCTACCTTTTTGTGTCGGGGTTACTATTCACGTATACGACACTATTCATGTATACGGCAGTATTTATGTATATGATACTATTTATGTATACGATAATATTTACATATACGGTACTATGTACGAATACGAGTTACTATTCACGAGTTACTATTCACAGGGTACTATTCACGACAAAATTGGTTTCTTTTTCTGACCAAATTATCATTGATTTATGAATCTTACTCTTGAAATTAAATCCATGTTTTGATCATATTGTTTTTATTATCATATATAACATTTTTATAACCCTGATGAAATTTCTCTTTCACTTGAGTGTAAAGATGGGTAGATTATTGGTATCATCATGACTATGGGTTCTCTTTGGCTCGTAGTGCAAAGTTGACCGGTTGTTGAATATATTTGGCCTGTAGTGCAAAGATGAACTATTGATGAATATCTTTGGCCCGTAGTGCAAAGATGAATTTATTAGTATAATTATGAGCGAGGAGCGTGACTTGTATAACCATGATCTTTGATGTTTGGGTAAAGACATGTGATAAAATTATCTTAAATCACGGATGCGAAGAGGAATTTAGAACTACAATTATGATTATGAGTTATTCACATGATTGTGGACAGGAACTGTTGATTGATGTTACAGGGTTAAAACATTATTGGTGGAATTTTAACATGAAGAAGATAATAGACTTTATGGTCTATTTGACTCTTGTAATGGATTGCTCGTTCCGCTGCAACTATGGTTGAAAAGTTTTATCATCTACCATATGTTCTAAATCTCTGATTTATTACTGACGAAGGCTATTGATAATTTAATTATCTTTAGTCGTGATATTCTTTACTGGGCTATTTATGCTCACCCTTTTATTTCACAATTCCTTTCAGATAATAAGAGTGTAGCTGGGTCGAGCGGGGGTAACAGGGGAATAGAACGGTGGTCTATAGCTTTTGAGGTTTTCCATAAAACAGTATAAAAATAATTTTATTGAGAATTTGAGATAGGTGTGTTGTATTTTATACGTCATTTAACCATTGATTTTTGTGAACCGAATAAGGTGAGGTGAACCCAACTTTGGAAGGGTATTTTGCCACTATCATACAAGATGTCTAATGACCTACGACTTCGTGTTATCATAAGATAGGGTCGTGCACATCCACTTGCCGAGTATATCTACAAGCACTACCTATATAATCTTGGAGTTTGGTTGAAATATAATTCTCAATTGGAGCCAATGGAGATAATTATATGTCAAGAGAAGACTCACCATTGGAAAGAACATGATAACAATCTTCTCGTTTTTCTTTGGGGTCTATTGGGTCAACCAAGGATAATTCTCGAGTCATATGATATCTATTATAACTTAGATGCATGGCCTCCCATGTACGAAGATTTCCTTGAGCATTATCCAAAGATTTTAATTTCTAAAACAGTTATTGAATGTACCTTTATGTAAGGTATCAATGTGATATGTTATCCAGGTAAAGGGATGAGAGTCACAGTTGGTATCTATTTGTATTAAAACTCACAGCATATATGTTGTCGTATTTTGCACGACAATTGTAATAATGAAGTTTGTATTTGGAAATTGCATTGAGTGTATTCAGTGGAGACTCAGAATGGGTTGTGTGGATTGGACCTATTTTGGGGGCGCTACACTTTTCCTAGATAGAATTTCCTTAGACATTGTCAATAATGCTATTTAATAATATTATTTAAATAATATAAATTATTTATCTGATAATGGGAAATATTGTGCAATAACAATTACTGAAACAACAATAATATAAAATATTAACGTAGCAATTATTGAATCAATAAAATAAAATATTGAACAGTAATTACTGTAACAATTATTGAGTAATGCCTTCTTACGTAAGAATCAATAATTCAAAAATACTGTGCAACATCGTGTGCTACTGTGCAACCACGGATATTACTATATTTTAACCACCGGGTATTCTAACAATGTTAACGATAACAACTACGTCGTTATTTTTATAAAAACGTTATTTATGTCGCTTTCTATATTTGACATTCATTCCGTTATGGGGCCCACAAGTGGCTGCGCCGTCGTACAAATATTCCCCGACAACAAAAATATTCCACGACCAAACGAATATTCCCCGACAACAATGAATATTTTATAACCACTTGTTTATTTTGAAAATTTTACATATATCACCGTTAACTTTAAAATTTTTATCAATTTAACCATTTACTGAATAATAATTATAAGAAAATTTAAATACTTCTATTTCATAAAATTTGGGGTCTTACAATCTCATCTCCTTATGAAATTTTGTCCCTGATATTTCAAAGAGTTGAGAATACCTTGCTTTCATTCCAGATTCTATCTTCCCTATCATCATGATTTCTCCATAGATCATTCTAGAATATAGCTTCAAAACAAAGGTTAATTGACACATCACAATTTGTCAACTTATCAAGTAAGAAATTTCAGCTTAGGTAAGTCACACACTAGCGAAGTATATTACTCGTCTTTCCCTTCCTAGTTCTAGACTCAGATCTCCACCAGCGACCATATCCCTAAGCTCTGATATCAACTGTGACGCCCCCAAAATAGGTATACACAACCCATTCTGAGTCGCCAAATACATGGTACAGAAAATAACTACAACTTCATTATTATAATTATCGTGCAAAATACGACAACACATATATTATGAGTTTAAATACAAATATTGTCTTCTAGATAATATCCACACTCAAATAAGTCCTCATTACAATTATTGATACACTATTTTACAAAATAGTGAGGACTGCTAAAACAACTGACTTGAAACATCAGTCCACACCCCGACTAGTTCCCGCTATATTCTCGCCTCCTGAGAAGAAAAATGGAACAAAAAGAAAAAGGGTGAGCTCAACTAGCCCAGTAAAGAATATAATGACTAAGATAATGTAGAAAATATTATCATTAGTCCTCAATAGAGAAAAATCTGATATAATACAATAGACAACAAGTTTTAGATCAACAATTACAGCGGAAACAACAATTCTTTAGAAAAGTTAAGTAAAGAATGAAGTCTACTATCTTCTATGATTTAAAAGTCCATCATCAATATTTTATCCCTGTAACATCAATCAATATACATCTTAAACCAAATATTCATCTTTGCACTACGGGCCAAAGATATTCATTTGTATCACCAGTTGGTCATGTTCATCCCAACACGTGTCCATCTTTGCACTACGGGCCAAAGATATTCATCAGATAATCATTCATCTTTGCACTACATGCCAAAGATATTCATCAAATATCACAATTTAAGACTGAGGATTATGAAAATTATTTTAAAGAAACGAATCTAGTGAGATAAAAGGACAAAGATTAAGGAATCTAACTTTAGATAATCCAAGTTCAAAAATACTCCATAATAATTAATTGTGGAGCAAATTTCAAGAATAAAGTTCAAAACATTGATCCAATCAAAGATAGGAACCATAACACACTACTTGGACAACGAAAAAGAAAATTTAATTTTTCTGTGAATAGTGTCATATTCGTGAATAGTGCCATATATGTGAATAGTGTCGTATACGTGAATAATAACCCCGACACGAAAAGGTAGAAATTCCATAAGAAAAATCATACTTCGTGAATAGTACCGTATTCGTGAATAGTGTCGTATACGTGAATAGTGTCGTATACATGAATTGTAACCTCGACATGAAAAGGTAAAAATTTCGCAATAAAATTCATACCAATATTTTGGTATAATGATATTGAAAAAAATAATATCATTTACGAAGAAAATAACATCCCTTACCTCAAAAGAACAGTACTTCTGACTGGAATATTGGATATAATGCCGAAGGAAACTTGCACTGAATAGCAACTCTCAAAGTATATAAATACTCACAAAAATATGCTCGATAATATATAGAGAGAAAACTTATGATTCTGGTGTGATTTTCAATTCTAACTAAGCACCTTATTTATAGAAAAATGCTAGAACGCCAAAGCAGACTAAAATTTAATAAAATAATATTTTATTACAAATATTCATGCCCACCACAATTGATCAAATTTAAACACACCACAGTGGAGCCCACTAAAAATTAGATTTTTCCACAACAACCAAAAGTGGGTCCTACATGTTTTTAATAAAAATATTTATTTCCGAAACTTCAATAATTCATAACAAATAGCCCTTTTATCAGAAAAATACAAATTTTATGTCCTTTTCATAGTAAATTTAATTCTCTACAACTTTATAGAAGAAAGTTTTTCCAAATTCCAATCAGAAAATGTCTGAAATCCACACACAGATGATTTTTAATACATCCATTCTGACAAAATACTGATAAAACATCTCAACATTAATTCTTTCATTTATATCCACATAAAATAAATATTTCCTTATCATATAAATTAATAATTAATTATTCACAAATAATATTACAGAATCACAATGTGACAACCAGGTCGTTCTTAGGAAAGAGGGGGCTTTTCCGATAAGGATTTCTCCTTACTAGCGCGCAATTAGGTGACCAAACCCCTTTCCTAGACATAACTTCATTAGACGTTGCCAATAATTCTATCTAATAATATTATTCAAATAATATGAATTATTGATCTATTAATGGAAAATATCAGATATAAGAATTATATGAAACAACAATAATATAAAATATCAACGTAGCAATTATTAAATCAATAAAATAAAATATTGAAGCAAGAATTATTCTTTGTGTAATAATTATCGAGTAAGTGCCTTCTTACGTAAGAATTAATAATTCAAAAATAATGTGCAATACCGTGTGCTACTGTGCAAACGAATATTCCCCGACAACAATGAATATTTTATAACCACTTGTTTATTTTGAAAAATTTACATATATCACCCTTAACTTTAAACTTTCTATCAATTTAACCATTTATTGACTAATAATTATAAGAAAAATTGAATACTTCTATTTCATAAAATTCGGGGTTTTACAAATTATCTAGTACTTCATTTGTCACGCATACCTTAGATAATATAAATGAAAAACACTATAAACTACAAGAAGCATATAATTTTTTATATGAAAAAAATAAAATTATTAAAGAAGATTTTAGTAAATTAAAAATTTCATTAGAAAAATTAATTAAAATTAACAAAAATCTGGAGATAGAAAATGCAAACTTGATTATAACTAATGAAAGTCTAAATGAAGAAAAACTAAAAAAATTGATTTATTAAAAGAAGAATTAGAAAAATAAATAAAGATCTTGAAATAGTAAATTCAACACTTGTTGTAATGAATGAAAATACTCAAATAAAAAATCAAGTGTTAAGTGAAGATATTCAAAATCTCAATCTTGAAAATTCATCTCTAAAGATAGAATTAGAAAAACAAAATGAAGATTCTTCTTTAATAATTCAAATTAATATTTTAACTAAAGAACGTGACGATTTAAATATTATAGTTCTTGAGTTCACAAAAGGGAAAAAAACCTTGATGTCATGCTTAATCAACAAAGATGTGGATTTAACAAAGAAGGATTAGGATATATTGGAGAATTAAGTAAAAGAAAAAATAAAGGACTCTATCCTGTTAATAGTACAGAAAAAGAAAATCATACATCTCCATTTACTAAATGTTCTTACTGTAACATAAATGGTCATTCTTTTCATATGTGTAATGCTCAAAATCGAAATTATAAAGGAAAAATGATTTGGGTGCCTAAATGAACGTACATTGCACAAATTATTAATACAGGGAAAGAGTTTTATAATTATCAGAAAAATAAAAATAAAAATCTTATAGAAATTTTCATCAATGTTTTTCAGGATATAAAAATAAAGTAATCCATGCATCTTATAGATCTGCTACTCATAAAATGCTCGTGTCTACTAAGATTGATTATCATTTACCTATTTTTGTAAAGGAAAACACAAATGTTCCTTATACAGAATGGAAAACTCACCCAAAGGACCCTTCTTATTAAATGGTATCAGTTCGTGAAATTGATAAATGTTGTAGGTATGTCTTGGAGCTGACTCTAGTAAAAATAATTGATGACATCATTGTTGGGTCTATTGATATTACTTTGTGAAATGATTTCTCTGAAAACATGAGTAAGGATTTTGAAATGAGCATGAAAGGAGAATTAGACATCTTCCTAGGTTTGCAAATGAAATTAGGTAAAAAAGATTCTGACTATGTAGGTCATCATAATTGTTCAAGTACAAGGGGCACATGTCAGTTTTCTCATAATTATTTATGCATTTAAATATATGTGTATATAATTATTATTTTAATATATATATATATATATATCTAAAAATATGTTTTAAAGAATATATTTAATATTTAATATTTAAATCTATTCTTTTTAAAATAAAAAAACACACACGTATATATATATATATATATATATATATATATATATATATATATATATATATATATATATATAATAGATTTAATGTGGAACGTTCATTTAAATTTTTATACATCTAATGGTAAATAATCTCTATTCGTGTATATTAATTTGGGTCAATTAGAAGCAACCACACAAATTCAAATCATGCAAACTTCCTACCGTTCGATCAAAAGACAAATATACAACTAAATCTTTAAAAGACAAAGAGGCAACTAAATCTTTAAAAGATTTTTTTTCAGATTCTAATCTCTTCTTCTGTAGGTTCTGAAAAGTAATCTATACTATTATTTTCCTCCACTTTTTATGATGACAAAGGGGGATAAGAAAAATATTATTGGGAGAAGAAAAATAACATTATTCTTTTGCATTATATCACATGCTATATACATGAACTGTTTATATAATGTTGCATGTTAGTTTTTCAAAAATGTTAAATTTTTTTGAATGCATAAATTGAGGGGGAGCTTTTATAAGAAAATATTTTTAATTGATTGTCATCATCAAAAAGGGAGAGATTGTTGGGTCTCTAACTTTTAGTCTTATTTTGATGATAACAAAAATTAGTAAATAAATTAATTAAAAGGGTAGAATCCTTTCCATAGGATTTTTTTATTATAATTATTTTAAGTTGGCAATTCGTGTGCTACAATAACTCATCCGAGCTATTCATTTTAAATTGAAGCAACCCTAGCCATTGATTTCAAAATACCATTTTTCCCCCCACCTCAAAAATCTATAAATAGAAGGCTTTTCTTTTATTTTCAATTTGTCAATTCACTTGAAAAGAAAAACTTATTTCTCTCCTACATCCTCTCTCTCTAAGAAGCTTTCTTTCTCTTCTTATCAAAGTTCTAATCATTAGAGAAGAGAAAATTGGTCTAAGCATATTGAGATAAGTTGTTTGATTTACTTTATTTGAATTATCTCTTGCTTATTTATATTTATAGATATACAAATATAAATTGTTATACACAATTATTATATATATATATATATATATATATATATATATATATATCATCTATTTATCAAATACTCCTCTCGTCCCAAATTAATTACTCAGTTTTGACTTTTTTAAGTCAAAATGACTATTTTTAGAATTAATAATTAAGCATATATCAATATATTTCTAAAATTATAAAAATTGGGGTTAGTAATAAATTGTATATACTTTCTTTTGGTTATAATCTCTTCACCTATATTTTAGCAAAAATAGTAAAAAAAAAATAGTTTTAAAAATGGTCAATTTGACTTTAAAAAGTCAAAATTGAGGAATTAATTTGGGACGGAGGGAGTAAAAAGTTATACTTGGACGCCGTAAGGCTACATAGATATTCTTCTTAAGTGAGGGAATCGAACCGTATGATTCCTTATAGTACTAAGTGACTTTCTATTTGATATTATTTATATAGATATCATAAAATAGATCTACAGTTGATAGTTCAAAATAACACTGAGATATTCACTCTTAAAAGAGTGAATCATCCGAATCGGATTTGAAAATCTAAGTGATCTATCAAAAATATTTATATAAATATCAATTGTAAAATTATAAATTCACATCATACTTAGACAGCCGAAAGGCTACGAAGATATTCTTCTTAAGTGAAGGAATCAACAAAGACGATTCCTTATAGTACTAAGTGACTTTATTTATAACCAAATACATAATAGATAAAATATTAAATATATTTGTTATATCAAGTATTGTTTAATCGATTTATTTATTATACTTGATATCCTGTAATCACAATTATTTGATCATAAATTCAAGCAATCATGTTTGATGATAAAGTATATACTTTGTAATAATCTTATTCATTTATTAATAAAAATATTAATTTATTAAAGGTTTTAATTTATCTACATGGTGTTGTTTATTTTAATAATATGTGATAAACTTCATAGTAGTTTTAAGCAATGCTTTTAGAAATGATGAGAGATTCTAATGAGATCTAAATTCTTATTAATAAAATAGCTTAAAAAACTAAAATAGTTCCCAATCGATGGATTACTATAAAATTGGGGATTAGTGAATCGGATAGAAAGGGGTAGATACATATTGCTTGCTCATTGGATGAGGATGATTGATCTCATGATCATTTGTGTGGAGACACTAAAAGCAAGTATGTAGGTGCTTATTGGAGAATAAGTTACACCGAACGCGTGGCTCGCTAAGGAATACCTAATGGAGTTTTACTTGCTTGTGTCAATAGGAATTCTGTAGTGATAGTAGTACAAGTGATCCTTGGACTTGAGATCATCATAGTATCTTGTGTATGATGAGTTATACTTTGACTTATTCCTTAAGACCCTTAGGGTATATCAAAGGGTATGCTTGGGTATAATAAGTTGTACATGGAGATAATGTATGATCAATAAAGAATCTGTTACTTCTAGTAAAAGAAGAGAAATGTCATATGTGATTCGATAAATGACAACCCAGTAGTCCTTGGCCAATGCAGAATGAAATTAGAAAGGAGTTTCTAATTTGCATTATTTGGAGTTGTGCATTTAAGAATCGAAAATACATATAATTAAATAAAATAAGACTTGACAATAATTCCATGTCTTATATTTAATTGGGACATTGTATGGTGGAAGGATTGAATTGTACGGTAACTATTTACTCAAAGGTTCTTTTATGATTAATGTTGAAATCTATATTATCTGGAAAGTCGTTAATCGCTAGGGAGGCTTATCCCTATTGTAGAATAAATATTATTTATTTAAATAAATTAATAGTTTAATTTATTTATTTAAATAAGATTAGAATTGTTCTAATTGATTTATTCACAATCGGTTTAATATGGAGAACCTAAAGGGTCACACCATAAAAGGAAGAATAATTATTTAAGAAGTTAATGACATAATCGTAATAATATGTTAAGTATATTTAATTTAATCTATGGTGATAGAATAAATTAAATAGCTTAATATTTATTATTTAATATTTTGGAAATATTAAATATAAATTAATAAGAGGAGTCTTATTATTATTATTATTATTATTATTTTTAATTTCTAAAAGGAGTTTGGGAATTAATTTAATAAAAGTACTCTCATTTATTCCTAATAAGATTAGGAGGTTAAATTAATTAAAAGAGTTTAATTAATTATCCCTAATAAGATTAGGGAGCTTAATTAATTAAAGGAATTTAATTAATTAAATAATACCCTAATTTCTAATTAGTTTAAAAGGGTTAACTGATATCTTTATAAGAGGAGTCTTATATCAGATATCAATATACGTAATTCCAATTGTTGGAGAGTACGCCCCTTTTCTACAGAAATAAAAAAACTAGGGTTTGAGCCAAAATACCATTTCTTCTTGAATCTTTGTTCTTCCTTGGTAGATCACCTCTAGAGGCCAAACACTTGGGTGGCTAACGTTGATCAAAGGAAGGAATCTAACCTGGTTGATTCAACTTGAACGTGAAAAAGATTGGAGGTGAAACTTGTACGAGGAAGCTAGTTTCTACAAGGGTATGAATCTAATCTCCATCTCTTTTCTATTGATTGATAATTATGCACAAAGTATGATCATGGTGATGGGTTTGTATGAAAATTTTAAATTCATATTTTATTGCACTTTCACACCTTTTATGTAATTTGATTGCATGATCGCGCTATATACAAACCCAACAGTGGTATCATAGCCAAACTTTGTACTAATTATCGATCTTATTGATTCTATGTATGTATGGTATGCGATTGGATCAAATTTTCTAGGCAAAATTTTTTTTTTTTTTCATGATGATGCATTGTACATTTGCTAAATCTCGATTCATTCGGAGCATGTACGCCATAACTGGAAAAGGTTTTCTGGGCTAATAAGCCTTGCAAATCTTATTTCATTTTTGAGACATATAATGTATTCGAAAAAGTAGCTGTATTGTATTAGATATGTATTATACGGCGCTAATTGCATTACACACACCGAGATTTTTTTTAATTTAAATATTTATTTCAATTAAGATAAATTACTTATTTTGAATTGGAATATGATTAAAATAAAAGTTTTATATTAACTTGGAATTGGATTCCACGTTTGTTTGAATAAAAGAGTTTATTCAAAAGTTGTATATTAACTTGAAATTGGATTCCAAGTTCGTTTGAATAAAAGAGTTTATTCAAGAGTTTTATATTAATTTAGAATTTAATTCCACGTTCGCTTGAATAAAAGAGTTTATTCAAATATGGAATATGATTTCATGTTTCCTAGAATAGAGGAGTTTATTCACATATGGAATAGGATTCTATATTTCCTAAAATTAAAGATGTTTAATTTTGATAAGGAATAGGATTCCATGTTTCTTAGAATAAAGGAGTTTATTCACATATAAAATAAGATTCCATGTTTTCTAAAATTAAAGATGTTTAATTTTGATAAGGAATATGATTCAACATATTTTTTTTTTTCAAGCAATTTTAAGTTAAAATAAAGGAGTTTATTTTGTACTTAAAATTTGATTCTTATTAATTAAAATAAAGGAGTTTATTTTGATTTGGAATTTGATTAAAAATAAAGGTTTATTTTTATTCAAAATTGGATAAAATAAAATAAAGAAATTTATTATGATTTAAATTTTGATTAAAATAAAGGAGTTTATTTTATTTCAAAATTAGATTTTAATAAATTTGAAATTTCCCATTAAATTGATATCGATGCATATATGGAATGGATTTATTATTCATGAGATGAATTTATTTATTGATGTATATGTTGATGTGTATGATAATAAATGGGATTGATTATGGACTATTGACCAATGTGATTGGATTTTATTTTAGTTGGATACATGAATGTATGAGTTTTATTAAATGGGGTATGCGTACCTCGTCTTCTCTAATTTTTCTTAATGTAAATTTATCTCCTCCTATATGTACTTCCCTTGATTTTTGATCAAGGTTTCTATTTATTTTAAATAGTTTTATAATAGGAATAGTTAGAATTAATTTTGAAGAATATTGGTGATCAAGGAGCAATGAGCGCTTGAAGACCAGTTTGTAATGGAGCCTAGGTTTAAATGTAATAGTTATATTTAAATTTAATTCTTGCACCCTAGGTTTGACCTTTTGGTTCACTTGGTGGCTCTAGTGAACCAAACTAGAATAAAGTCCATAATCAATAGAGGGTATATATATAGTATATCTATATGTGCATATATATATATATATATATATATATATATATATATATATATATATATATATATATATATATATATATATATATATATATATGTATATATATATGTATGTGTGTGTGTGTGTGTGTGTGTGCATGTGCATGCTAAACAAGATGAGACAAATTAATAACAAACCCCTCAAAGATTTTTATATTAAGTCCTAAGCGTTCAAAGATATTTGGAATATCGAACGTCGCCTTTTAGCATGATAAAAATAATAGAGTATCAATTAATTATTATAAGTTTGTTGTGTCACCACAAGACTTATCTTAATTCTTTGAGATATTAATTTTATCACATTTGATGCTTATAAAGAAAATTGAACAATGTTGTTTTGTTGTGTCACCACAAAGACAATATTTTTCTTTTTTGAATATATGGAAGTGCTAGGTTGGACTTAACTTAGATAATTTTGATTCAGATGTGCCACCACTTGATCAAAATAATCTAAGAGGCAAAATAAAAGGAGTTACATGATGATGTAATTGATAAGAGTTGTCTACCTATTTATTTATATATAGTTTGTTGTGTCACCACAATGCTATATACATTTGAAATGAGATCTTTATTCTCATTAGCAAAAAATTTTATTAGACTTTTTCGAACTATATAAGTGAGGGTTATATAGTCTGTTGAAAATAGTGGGAGATACCAATTTAAAACAAGACCTAAATTATTTTGGTAATTAATAAAAGAATGTATGATATAATATTGTTAAATTATAAATTCATTTACAGAATTTTACAATGTCTAAAATTACTATCACTGCATAGCATATTAGATGCTAAATTAACAGGACCAAATTAAATGGATTGGTAAGGAATTTGAGAATAGTTCTCACTAGTTGAAAAGCTATCTTATGTCCTTAATACGCCTATCCCTGCAATGGTTGCAGATAATGCCTCTGAGGAAGAGATTGCTACTTTTAGAAAGTGGCAAGATGATTCACAATTGGCTCAATGCATCATGCTCGCATCCATGAGTAATGAGCTTGACACAAGCATGAAACTATGGATGTTCCTACTATATTTCACGCACATCAAGTAGTTGATGGTGAGAGAAAAGTAGGACCGATAGATATCGAGATATCTAAGGAGCTCTTCCGATCTAGAATAACCGATGACACTACTGAGACAAACACATGTCCTAAAAATGATCAATTTGATTGAACAGTTAGGACAACTGGTTTTGTAATGGCTAGAGAGTTGAGCCAATATTTGATCTTGCATTCACTCCGAACTCCTTTCATAATTGTTTTGAATTTTTCATATGAACAAGCTAGATATCAGACTCGCTAATTTTCTTAACATGTTGAAAAATGTTGAGAGACATTTTTCAACCAAGAAAGACCAAGTCTTATTAGTAGGGGCCAAAATGATCGTCTGAAAAGAAGAACGATTCTAAGAAGGTAAATAGAAAAACAAAAATAAAGGATAATAAGAACAAAACTGATACGGATAGCAAAGGAGTTTGCTTCCACTGTAATTAGCATTGACACTGAAAAAGAAACTGCGAGAAACATCTTGTAGAGCTAACCAGAAGAAGCTTAGTGAAGTTTTGGTTATAAATACAATTTGTACATGATTAAAATAAATCTTTCTTTAAGTCAAGGTTCTACTTGGGTATTGGATACCGGCTCTGATTCTCAAAAATATAGATTTATGAAGGAACCAAGTAGAAGTAGAAAGCTAAACAAAGATAAGTAATCTTATGTGAGGGAAATGAAGAAAAAGTTATTGCATTAGTCATAGGAACTTATTATTTAGCAATTGTTGTTCTATTTATAATAATAATGTTTTGTATAGAACTGGAATATTACTTAATGGATTTTGTATACTTGACTTACGTAAAAAAATATTTTGTAAATTGAACGAACTTGTAAGACTCCAACTTTTTATGAATAAAAATTTAATTTTCTCTAAATGTTATTTTGAATAATAAGGTGTGAATTTGATATAATGTTATAGTGTGGATAATATTTACAAATTTTGTAAAGTAAGCAAATTGTCATAAAATATTCGTTTGGTCGGAGAATATTCATTTTATCAGGGAATATTCATATAACGGCACAATCATCGGTGGACCCCATAACAGAATTACTGTCAGATTTAAAAAGCGACATAAATAACCTATTTATAAAAATAACGATAAAACTTTTACCGTTAACTATTGAAATACCCGGTGATAAAAGTACTGTAATACGCGTTGTTGAATAGGTAGCACACGGTATTGTATACTATCTTTGATTATTGATGCTTACGTGAGCAGTCACTTAATTTTACTCAATTATTGCAACAGTAGTTACTGCATAGTATCTCACATTATTAATTTAATTATTATCACAGTATCATCTACACAATATTTTAAATTATTAAATCAATAATTGAGACGACAAAGTTATTCATATTATTATTTGCATTATTGACAATGTCTAGAAAGTTCTGTCGAGAAAAGGGGTTTGGCCACCTAATCGCGTGTCAATAAGGAGAAGTCCTTATCGGAAACCCCCTCTTTCCTGTGAATGATCTGACTGTTAACATTGTGAGTTATAATATTAATAATGAATAAATATTTTTAAAAATGTGTTTAGTGAAGCTAAGTGAATTGAGATAAATAGAGGGATTTTTTATGAAGTATTTGTTATAAATTTGGCTTATTACATGGACCTCTGCTTTCTCATTTTTCAAAATCGTCGGGAGAATGTTATCTCAGTTTTTGTTTTATAGTAATAAAACAAAAAACTTTTTATATAAAACAAAGTTTTTTTTATAAATAAAATATATTATATTTTATTATGTTGTATAGTACTGCATAGTGTTTGCATAGTGCTGCATAGTGCAACATAGAAAAATCAGAAAATTTCGTTCTGCTCCCGTGAACTTCGCCCGTGACTTTTCCTTACTGTGCGTCCAAATAGTATCATGTCATTCTCCTATAAATAAGATGTTTAGTTTAGAAATGAAAATCACACTAGAATAAGAGAATTCTTCTTCTATAATTTTGAGCGTATTTCTTTTGAGTTTAAGGAAGCTTTGAGTGTAGAAAATAGTGCAAGTTTTCTTCAAGAATATCTCCGTTATACCAGTCTTTACCAGTCAGAAGGACTCTCCTTTTAAAGTAAGGGGTATTATTTATTTCATATTCAGAACATATATTATTTTTCGTATTCGTAAGAATATTATTTTCGTTCAATATTCGTAAGGAATATTATTTTCGTTCAGTATTTGTAAAGGATATTGTCTTCGTTCAATATTCGTAAGGAATATTATTTTCGTTCAATATTCGTAAGGGATATTATTTTGTTCAGTATTCGTAAGAAATAATATTTTCTTCCATATTTTGTAGTATGTAAGTAATATTATTTCGTTTCATATTCCTAATTCTACACTTATTTTGATAAGTATTGCTTCTATACTCCTTGAAATTAGTAGAATATCCTTGAAATTTGCGTTTCATCTCCACTGAAATATTTTTCTGAACATTCTTGTTAAATTTGAAGCTTTTCATGCCGGAGTACTATTAATGGGTACTTTTTATACATACGGTACTATTCATGGGATACTATTCACGAGGTACTATTCACTCGGGTACTATTCACGCCAAAAATTGATTTATTTTCTGTCCAAATTATTTTTGATACATGAATATTATTCTTGAATTTTACTCCACAAAGCAGTTATCATGTTGACAATTTGGACATTCTTAAACTCTAGATAAATTGAATTATAAATCTTTAAAATTTATCCTTGACCTCACTTAATTGAATTCTTATATCATTGTCATCATCCTCATGCTTATACTGTGATGAAAGTGATCTTTGGCACGTAGTGCATAGATGGACTGTTGATTGGTATGATTATGACCAAGAATTATGTATCGGTATAATCATGACCTATAATATTACAAATGATGTGGTAAAAGTCCTCATTGGCCCGTAAAGTATTGATGGACAGTTGTTTGGCATGATCATGACCACTGGTGATAATAACGAATATCCTTGGTCTTGGCCCGTAGTGCATGGATAATTTGATGATGTGGTTTATTTATTGAGCTGTGTTACAGAGATAAATATTGATGATGAACTTTTAAATCATAGAAGATAGTAGACATCATGCTCTACTTGACTTTTCTAATGGATTGCTTATTCTGCTTCAGTTGTTGACCTAAAACTTGTTGTATATTGTATTCTATCAGTTTATACACTGTTGAGGACTAATGATAATTTATTCTACATTATCTTAGTCATAAAATTTTTTACTGGGCTAGTTGAGCTTACCCTTTTCTTTCATTGTTCTCTTCAGAAAATGAGAATATAGCTAGGACTAGTCAGGGAATGGAGTGATGGTCCAAGATGGTTGCTATATTACTCCCCACTATTCTATAAAATAATGTGATAATAATTATAATGAGGACTTATTTTGAGTTTGGATATTGTCTAGGAGACAATATTTGTATTAAAACTCATAGCTTATGTTTTGTCGTATATTTTTTTACGACAGTTAATAGTTGTATAAATGAAGTTGTATTTGATTTCTGTACCATGTATTTGGCGACTCAGAATGGGTTGTGTATACCTATTTTGGGGGCGTCACAAAACTAGTATAAGAAAATGAGATGGTCATTCAAAGAGTTGAATATTTGTATTTGATGAAATACAAGTGTGAATTATTTGAAAGCTTCAAATAATTCTGAAGTGAAACTAATTGAAAAGTATTATAATTCTTCGATTAGATTGAGGAAGGAATACTTGTGCAATAAGTTTCTAGATCATCTCAAATGGGTTTCTCACAATGGACGCCTACTAATACGCAATAATTGATTGATGTATCTGAAAGGAAAAATCGTACCTTGTTAGACATGGTGTTGTCCATAATGATTTTACCAATATTCTAGTATCCTTTTGTGGTCAAGCCCTAGAATTGGCTGCATATCTACGGAAAAAGGTAACATCCAAATCCGGCCCCAAGACTCTATAAGAGTTATGGACAGGGAGAATTCCTAATATTAAGTATGTTAAGATAATGAGTTATCCAACTTATGTGAAAAAAGTTTTAAAGGGATAAGTTTGGGACAAGATTTGACAAGTGTCAATTTGTAGGACATCCTAAAGTAGGTTTAGGGTATATGTTCTATAATCTTACTTAGCAAAAGGTGTTTGTTGCAAAACACACTGCTTTCTAAGATAAAGGTGTTTATCATTGAAGGGGCTAGTGGGAGGATAATAGAATCTTGAAGAGTTCAAGAACCACAAAACACTATATATAAGTCAAATAAGAGGAACCTGTAGAAAGACCTATTGTACCACAACCGAATCGTAAATCTGGAATAGTACCGAAGATATCTGAGAGGTATGGATTCATCATAGATGATGATGACGAGGTAAGCATCATAAAAGATGACGCAGTTACATAAGATGAGGTAAGAGTTGTAGACACTCAGAGAAATGGATTGAAACAAGTTTCTCAAAAATGGAACATTCGTTTTGATGAGACAATCAAAAGAGTTTGATTTTATCAAAAACAAGAATGAACCTAGTGTGTACAAAAGGGTCAGTGGAAGCGTCGTGACATTCCAGATATTATATGTTGATATACTATGGATAAGGAATGGCATACCAATGCTACTATCAGTAAAGATAAAATTGTCTAAACATTCCTCCATGAATGATTTGGGAAGAGTATCGTAATTGGGAAAATAAATCTATATAGATAGATTTAAAAGGATGCTCGGCTTAACCCAAGGAACGTATATTCATTTGATGCTAAAGTTTTTTAGCATGGAAAACTCTAAGAAATGTCTCATGTTGATGAGCCATAGAGTGAATCTCCCTTAATAGTCCCCACAGACACCTGAAAAGAGAGATCACATGAGTAATTATCATATATGCAATGAAATGTACGAGACCTGATGTTGATCAGTCATATTCTAGAGAAGATCACTGTAAGACAGTGAAAAACATCTTAAAGTACTTAACTGACACTAAGGATGTGATCATATTTATGGTGGCTCTGAATTAAAACTAGAGGGCTTAACAGACTCAAGTTTTTTCAAACTAACCAAGACAACAACAAATCCACTTTAGGGTAAGGTGTTACCTTGAACGGTGGTGCAATGAATTAGAAAGGTTCCAAATAGCAAAGAGTTGATGGTTTAGTAATAAAGACAAAGTATATAGCTGTAAATGAAGCTGCAAGTTGATTTTTTAGATGAAAATTTCATTACAGAACTAGGAATAGTTCCTAAGTCTCATCTTGGATCTAAACATGTGCTGCGGCACTTCCATTTAATTAGAGGAATCATTGAAAGATGGGAAATCACTATAGAGATAGTGGACTCTTAAGAACAACATTACATATCCATATACTGAAGCTTATCCAGCAGTAGGATGATCGTCACTTAGAGAATAAGGGTATGAGATACCATGACGATTAGCTTTAGTGCAAGTAGGAGATTGAAAGTAGTATGCACACAAGCCAATCATGTTGATGATAAAGCATATACTTTGTAACAATCTTATTCGTTTATTAATAAAATTATTCATTTACTAAAGGCTTTAATTTATCTACATGGTGTTGTTTTAATAATATCTGATAAACTCATAGTTTTAAGCAATGTTTTTAGAATCATGATGAGATCATGCTAATGAGATATAAATTCTTAGATAGCTTAAAAACTAAAATTTTCCCAATCGATAGATTACTAGAAAGGAGATTAGTGAATTCAAATAAAGTGGTACATACGTTACTTATTCATTGGATGAGGATGATTGATCTCATGATCATTTGTGTGAAGACACTAAAGCAAGTATGCAGGTGCTTATTAGAGAATAAGTTCACTGAATGTGGCTCGCTAAGGAATACCTAATGGAGTTTTACTTCCCTGTCAATAGGAATTACTGTAGTGATAATAGTACAAGTGATCCTTGGACTTGAGATCATCATAGTATCTTGTGTATGAGATGATTTATACTTTGACTTATTCCTTAAGACCCTTAGGGTATATCAAACGGGATGCTTAGGTATAATAAGTTTTATATGAAGATAATGTATGATCAATAAAGAATCTACCACTTCTAGAAAAAGAAGAGAAATGTCGTATGTGATTCGATAAATGATAACTCGGTAGTCCTTGGCCAACGCAGAATAAAATTAGAAAGGAGTTTCTAATTTGAATTATTTGGAGTTGTACATTTAAGAATCGAAATACATATAATTAAATAAAATAAGACTTGACAGTAATTTCATGTCTTATATTTAATTGGGACATTGTATGGTGAAAGGGTTGAATTGTACGGTAACTATTTACTCAAAGGTTCTATTATGATTAATGTTAAAATCTATATTATCTAGAAAGTCGTTAATCGCTAGGGAGGCTTATCCCTATTGTAGAATAAATATTATTTATTTAAATAAATTAATAGTTTAATTTATTTATTTAAATAAGATTATAATTGTGTTAATTGATTTATTCACAACCGGTTTAATATGGAGAACCTAAAGGGTCACACCATAAAAGGAAGAATAATTATTTAAGAAGTTAATGGCATAATTGTAATAATATGTTAAGTATATTTAATTTAATCTATGGTGATAAAATAAATTAAATAGCTTAATATTTATTATTTAATATTTTGGAAATATTAAATATTAATTAATAAGATGAGTCTTATTAATATTATTACAATTATTATTATTTTAATTTTAAAAGGAGTTTGGGAATTAATTTAATATAAGTACTCTCATTTATTCTTAATATATTAGGAGACTAATTAATTAAAAGAGTTTAATTAATTATCCCTGATAAGATTAGTGAGCTTAATTAATTAAAAGAATTTAATTAATTAAATAATACCCTAATTTCTAATTAGATTAGAAGGGTTAACTGATATCTTTATAAAAGGAGTCTTATACTAGATATCAATATACGTAATTCCAAATGTTGGAGAGCACGCCCCTTTTCTACAGAGATAGAAAAACTAGGGTTTGAGCCAAAACACCATTTCTTCTTGAATCTTTATTCTTCCTTGATGGATCACCTCTAGAAGCTAAACACTTGGGTGGCTAACGTTGATCAAATAAAGGAATCTAACCTGGTGGATTCAAGTTGAATGCGAAAAGGATTGGATGTGAACTTGTACATGGGGAAGCTAGTTCTACAAGGGTATGAATCTAATCTCCATCTCTTTTCTATTGATTGATAATTATACACAAAGTATGATCATGGTGATGAGTTTGTATAAAAATTTTAAATTCCTATTTTATCGCGTTTCCGCACCTTATATGTAATTTGATTGGATGATCGAGCTATATACAAACCGAATAGTTTTAAGACCAGATCATAGAATAGAACTGAACACAAAAGAGGGTACAACTAAGCTTGAGGATGGAGCTGGGAGCTTGCTATCCAAGATAGATTAGTTAGGAATAGTTGGAAGTTTGTCTATAAATCTTTGTAAAGGCTTCTCAACCTATTGAAGGAGTTTTTATTAGAGGAAGTAATAGGATCTCAAGTCCTGGAGAGGAGCTTGAGATTGGATGTAGCAGCATACCTGGGGTGTATGTTGTGAACCAGACAAATCTCCGTGCATTGTGTGATTGAATTTTTACTGTCTTGCATATTAATTTCTAACACTGCAAATTAATTATCCAAAAATTCAAAAAGGCCTAAGATAATTTTTAATCTCTAATAATCTATTCAACCCCCTTCTAGATTATTATTGGACTTTAATCAGGCAATACTCGAGCGAGACCTTGGGTCAGTGCGTGAAGAGGTTTTAGGAAGCGATTGGACAAGTGGTGGATTTGAACGACCATCAGACACTTGGACTATTTCAGAATGGTTTGGACATTATAAAATCAAAAAAACTGGTGAAAGACTTAATGTTCAATCATCCAAAGCACTTGGTAGAAGCATTTGATCGAGCTGAAGGGTACATAACAGTTGAGGAAGCAATGAGCAATTTGAAACCGAATATAGTAGAAAAATCGAAGGATCGAGACAATAATAAGAACAGGTCCGATAATCAATCGAAGAACTTCAATAATGGGGGTTCGGGAGGAGGCCGACCGTCCTTCCCAAACTGTGTAGTTAACAAAATCTATACTCCTCTCAACAAGGACCGGGCTGTAATATTGGAGGAAATTAAGGATAAGCCCTATTTTGAGCCTTGCCTTAACAACACTCGTTCGAAAAGAGGAAATCATGATAGATACTGTAATTATCACCAGACATCCGGACACTCTACAGAAGATTACAGGGATTTGAGGGACCTAATTGAGAAGAATGTTCGGAGTGGGGAATTAGTTCAATACGTCATAGGCCGAGAGGGTTCAGGAAGGGGACAAAATAATATTAGTCAGGAGCGGAACCCTCAGCCACAACCGGAATAAATGCGGACAGTTCGACAAGTGGTGGACATGATAACAGGTGGTTCGGTCATTAAGGTGATCGAGAGGAAAAAGCATGTGGTGCTGGATTCTATACTCACAGTGTTCGAACAACCTATTAGGAGGGACCGACAGTACTCTGGCACGATCATCTCTTTTTCTGATGAAGATTACCCGTCGAAACCTATTGGACCTCATGATGGAGCGTTGGTAATCACTGCACAAGTTGGTTTGGTGGATATGAAGAGGATCATGATTAATAACGGTTCATCGGTTGATGTATTGTATGCCCATGCGTACCAAAGGATGGATTTGGAGGGAAGGAAGTTGGAGATTGGGCAGGAGGCCCCTCTATACGGATTCAATAACGACCCAGTTCGAGTAGCAAGTGTCATCGAACTTCCAGTCATCTTTGGCACAACTCCTCGACAAGTGGAAGTGATCTGCATATTTTTCGTGGTACATGTGGATTCGCCATACAATGCCATACTCAGGAGACCGACATTGATGGCTCTACAGGTGATGACTTCCACACCTCATTTTAAAATAAAGTTTTCCACTCCAAATGGCGTCGGTGAAGTTGTTGGGGATCTTGACTTAGCAAGGAAATGTTATCGAAATGATTTAGTCTCTCCATGAGAATGCGTCAGCAAGAAAAGCGATCAAACTAAGAAGGTTCAAAGTTGAAGTGATGAGGCCAGGAAACTTATCGGCTTCGAGTAATGAATTATGTGAAAGTCAAAGACACTTGACATGCTGGGAGGCATAGGGAAAATTATCAAGTTTTTTTCTTTTATGGATGAAATTTTTTCAAGTTATTAATGTGAATGAGCATTCAATATTGACCAAAAGATAGTTTTCGTCCATGGTTGATGGAATAAGGATGGATGACATTATGAGTTCAGATTGAAGCTTCCTACAAGAGTCGGGAAGGCTATTATGATATAAACAAAGATAACATCCTTCGGGACGGACCGACGTCGTCCCGAACGGATCACTTCCTTCAGGAAGAAACATCGTCCTCCCGAACGGATCACTTCCTTCGGGACTTAACATCGTCCTCCCGAATGGACAACATCTTTCGGGACGGACTAACATCCTCCCGAATGGTCGAACATCTATCGTTTAATGTTTTCCATGACTAATTGATCTAGTCTCTTATGTTAAGTTCCTTATAAAAAAGAGTAGGGACAATGTTGGGACATACATATTTGGGCCCAACTATTATGGTGGACCAAAGTCCACGTAAAGATATTTTTACCCATGTGGGATTCTGTTTTGGCAGTTGGAGTTTTTTAAGGAATCTTAGATTCCTAATTATATTTGGTTTTCATTTATAAAAGGATTAGGAGATCTTATACAATCCCATTAAGGAATTCTAATCCAATAATTATACCTAATATAATCCTATTAATGAAAATCTTTTCAATTCCCTTTTATATGCATGTGTGTGAATGATTTCTTTACAATGTATGCTTGTGAATGAATGCTTCTTTATAATGCTTTATATTAGTGCTTCGCACAATGTCATCATATTGAATGCGGTGAGACGCGAAGAATTTATGTGAATTTATGTTGTGTGTTTCCTCCACCAGGAGGCAAACCCGTCGGTGGTTGATTATTGGACTCAAGAGGAACATAATTCCGCGAGGCTTAGGAAAGGCGCCACTCAAATTCGCTCTAATTGAAAGATCGCACTCATTCCCATCTAGTAAATTGCGATGATCTGAAACCTTCATGTCGAAAAGCCCTGAGGGTAAACCTAAGATATGTAACGATCGAGAAATTTATAATTTAATTTAAATTTTTATTGAATTAAATAAATATTTTAAATAATTTATTTATTGAGATAAATAAATATTTGACGAATTGTGATGTAATAATTTAGTTGAGTGTGTATGCTAACTAAATTAATGAATGGTAATTTTATTATTTGAGGATTTAATTTAATGAAAATAATTAAATTAAATGAATTGTTTAATATTTAATGAAATAATTAAATTAAATAAATTGATGTTCTAGTCTAATTTGATAATTAAATTAGATATATTATAATTTATTAATCATAAGTATAATTATAATAGAAATTATTATAATTATTATTGTAAGTTATTTAAATTAACTAAACTAAATTTATTTAAATTAACTAAACTAAAGTTATTTAAATTAACTAAATTAAAGTGTGACAAGTGAAACTATATAATATATGTATTATCAAAATAAATTAAAAGTGGGGGAAAAATCTGTTTAGCCAAACAAGGCCTTGTTGCCTTTGGCTTATTTTAACTGACGCATATTGGGTTTTTTAAGCGATATGCACGTGAGAGAGAGAGTCGGATTTATTTTAATGCTCTATTTTGCCAAGGCTAAATAAAAGAGGGTTAGAGAGAGAGAGCTTGGTGAGAAGAGAGAATTGCAGAGATTTTAGAGAAGAAAGAAAACACAGTGGTTTTGAGAGAAGGGTTTGCTAAGTCAAGGTATACACTATTCCTAATATTTACTTTTAGTTTTGGTAGTATATATTCTATATGATTTGGAAATCACGTTGGATTGATATATATATATATATATATATATATGGTTTATAATCTGTCAATCATCATTTGTGAGTGCTATTTGATGATTAAATACATGAAATTGGGTTTATAGTAGAAGATTTTAAAAACAGTGTTATATGTATGAAAAATGGCTTAAGAAAGTACAAAATTTCATGTTCAATATGTGTTATAATCTGTAAATTGATGTTGGATTGTGTTAGTATGTTAAAAAAAAGAAAATGTAGTAGTTTGAATCGTGTTAATTTGATAAGAAACGAAGTCGTGGCGATCGAATTCGTTAAAAGTGTAAAAAATGAAGAAATTAGGAAAATTGAGGTTTTGATCCTTCAAAATTGAGTATATGTAATGTTTATGATGTTAGAATGATGAATAGCATGCTTAACTATGTTAATACAAAAATTTAGATGTTAGGTTTTATGAATTCGTTGGAATTGGGTTGATTTTGGTGATCATCTGTTGTAATGAGAATTTGCTTAAGTCTGATTTTCTTGTTATATGACACCAATTGCTTGTGCATTACCACTGTGAAATGGCGTTATTGTAGATTGGTCTTCTAATGAATCTGCATCAGTAGCAAGAATACTGTAGCCGTTAAGAAGCTTAGAACGGCCTTAGGATAAATTGCGTGCCTCCGAGCCTAGGCAATGAAGTCTGTTTATTTGTGGGTCATAATTCATGGACTTAATCTAGTTTGGCACGCATGTTAATGATGTTAAAACATAACGTGGGCTATAATAACAGTTCGTAATGCAATGTAATATAAAGAGTGAAGATTTTAAGTGATTATTTAATTAAGTTATGTAATAAACAAAAAATTGATGTTACGAGAGTTAAAGATGAATGATAAAGTTATGATTAGACCGTGGTGAGATTTCAGATTCGTTAAGGATGTTAACCAACATGGTTAGATGCATGTTAAGATAAGGTTATGGCTTAAATGGTGGGTTAAACCCCTAAAGTTAATATTAATACAACTAATTGTTATTGCGATTTCAATGATATGTGTAGGGTAATTGGCGAACATTATTATACTTGTGTAGCTTACATATAAGACAAGTTTCCTAACTTCATTATTTTATTAATGAATGCAAGTTTCATAGCTGCGTTATCTTTTATGTCAAGCAAGCTTTCTATCCCTAAATTTTATATTAAAGTTGAGCAAACCTATTGATTCTATCTCGTGTATGATTGTACAAGCTCTTGTAATCTAGTTCGTTACATCGAGCGAGTTTTACTTTCCTAAGTCTTGATATTGTTATTCAAAGTATATACTGTTCTAATATATTGATTCAAATGAGATTGTTCTAACTCTTTTGAATATAGTACTTTGCATATATACTATGTCTATTCAATGGTACATTGATGTTATTCGATCTTTGACTTTGATAACCTTGTTCAAATCTATATTGTTGTATTAAACCTTCAAGTAGTAAGCAAACTCTTATTGATTGAATTAGTCTATAATGGAATAGTGTTCTAAAATTCTAGAACCACTGATAAGTTAGTTCTAAACTAAACTTTCTTTAGTGCTAAAATTCTAAATCCAAACTGAGACAACAACCCTAACATAGAGGATTTTGTACATGTAAAGTTTAGATGTTTGTGCATAATACATCGTACAAAGGGTTGATCCCCCTAAGTACGTAAAGAAGGGTCTGTATAATCTAAATGACTGTTAAGGTTGAGGTAATAACACATAAACACCGAGGACATAGTTCGTGGTCTTAAGACCCTCAAATATTAAAGTTCGAACTTGTTTTCTATTTTTGATTCGTAGAACAAAGTTCACCATTATTCAACATTCGTTGTTCACTCTCATGTTATTATTGTTGCTACTCTCTATATCAGTGAGCAATTGTTTGCTCACTCTTGCATTTAACACTGTAGCTAAAGCTGAGAAAGTCGATGAGCCATCTACTAGCAAATGAAAGGGCAAGATGTCCAAGTGTTGAAGATTTATGAGAATTAATTTAAGTGAATTATTTTAAAAGACTTGTTTTATTTTATGATGTATTTCGCAGACTTATGTAATAATTTAAGGTTAGATTACCTGGGATTGTTTTTGAGATGATGTAACCCTTTAGGGGGAAACATTATTGTTTAAGTTATTTTATGTCTTTATCCTTTATTATGGGTAGTTAGATGTAATTATTTTTTTATAGTGAGCACCAAATCCTGTGGGAATGAAGTACCCAGATTTGGGGGTGTCACAGGTTGGTATCAAAGCTTTAGTTTATGAACCTTAGGTGAGGAAACCTTAAGAAGTAACCTTTAAGAAGATAGAAAACATAGTGGTGTCTAACTCTTATCGAGTTTTAAGAAATGGATTAAGGTATCCATTGAAGCTAAACAATAAAAGACATTATGTGCTATGTGTTAATAACATATGTGCTCGCGAGTATCAAAGAATGTCATATAATAAATAAACTTAAAAATATTTTTTTTGTCAGGATGTCTAACGTTGGAGGAACTAGTACAGCTAGTGAAGTGATACCTCAGATACCTAGAGATGATGAACCCCGATATATCCACGTTGTGTGGGAACAGTTGATCCAAGAGGATGAGCCTGTGACCGATCCTGAGGAGGATAGTACAGAGGATGATGAGGAAGAGGATCATGTGGAGTTTCCACCAAACTCCATATCAGCTGAGATGTATGATGCACTATATGACCGTAACATAGAATTATAGGATAAGGTTGAGGAGCTAAAGGAGATGGTTGAGATGCATCACGCTACGATGGAGCAGAAGGATGCAGAGATTCAGGGACTCATGCCTTGGAAACACAAAGTGGGACCTAGTTCATACTAAGGGTCAGCATGAAGATCTGTTGTCGATGAACAAGAAGATGAAAACTAATGTGGAAAAGTTAAAAGATGACTTGAAAGAGAAATCAGCTAAGTGTGCAAGGGCAGAGAACGCTTGGATGAAGGCAACTCAACGTACAGATTGTACTGAGGCTAAAGTCCAAGTGAAGAAGGCCAAGATGAATGAGATGGATCATGCTTTTAATTCTACGATTGATAGGGCCCAAGATCGAGTCTTTTATTACCCACCTCAGTTTGAAGATTCGCCGTGGTTCGTGATGGATCGTAGGATGGCGTATCGTATTATGGAGGAAGAGCGTAGAGAAGCCTCTCGACGTCTTAATATGCCCAGATAGAAAGAATAAGAGTGATAATAATATGTGGTTAATTATGTGAATAAATAAATTTTAATCCCTTATTTTGAGATGAATAAAGGGATAATATGAATATGTAATCTTGAAACTTTGCCTAGTTAAGGAAAATGGATGTTGATAGTAGATATGCTATCTCTTTTATGTTTTAAAACGTTGTGAATGAATAAAATATCAAAGTTTATTTGAAATGTTATGTTTTATAGCTTTAATCTTAGAATGTTTAAGTTAAACTTCAAATACTCAAGAAATTGAGTAATGAACTAATAAGCGTATATCTTAACAGAAAATGTCTCCTAGAAGAAGACAACCACATTAAGAACCACCTTCTGAGGGGTCTACTAACAATAATAACGAGGCCGATGCTAACCCGGTGTAGACACTCGAAATTTTCTGCACACCTGTTACTGACATTGCAGGAAGGCAGATTCGTCTTTCAGAGATTACCCTAGAAGACAGCTCATATCCAGTCCGGATACTACCGAAAATTTAGTCTCAACCCCGGAACACACACAGGGAGTATCAGTTCTAACTTCAGAGATAACCTCGAGGCATGCAGTTCCAATACCGGAAATTCCACCGGAGAATGCTGATTCATCTCGGAGATAACCCCGAGATACACAGTCTCAGTCCCAACATTGGGAGTAGCAGTTACAAACCTTGGAGATAACCCCAAGGAATGCAGTTGTAGTTCTGGAGATAACCCCAGAAATGCTTGTTTCAAATGCATGCAATCAGCTTCAACCTCGGCACTCACACCGAGGCACTTTCAAGACAAGAACCGGAGATAACAGGGAAGACAGTCCACCTCGTAGAGATGACACCGAGGACCTTCAACACTGCAAAGCGATCCAATCTCAGAGATAACCCTGAGCAACGTCTACTTTATCAGCCCAAACCGGAGATAACCCCGGTGAGGGGTAAAGTCATTATCTTGCCACCTTGACGCCACATCGCACCGTCTCAACATCTCATACATACATTTCTACACAACAATGTCCCACAAGAACCAAGGAAGTCCAATCCCGAGTGACTATTACGCAGGATAACAGATAGAATTTGAAGCTTGAAGACCAGAGGGCATGGTCCCATCTTCCTGACTTCGTACAACCTCTAATCACATGTCATTGCGTAACTCTCGACAACGACGGTCCGAAATAGGTCTCACATACCTCATTCGGATGCCCGGATTGCAATTTTGAAAGTTCGAACGGACATCATGTTGTATGCATACACGTACTTCGAGACAACGGGACTCACAGAGCTTGGGGCACCCCGAGTAGCAGCAGGTACATCTGCGGCTAGCCGCAGGTCCCCCCCTCTATAAATAGAGGGCTTGGGGTGGCCATTTTGTAAGAGAAAAAGGTGAAGAAGCCATGTAAAATTTGCTCCGTACTCACCCTAAACTGAGTGCTTTCTCATTTTAAACACTTGTGAGCTCACATATAGCTTCTATCTGTACCGATGGGAGACAAGTTTTCATCTTTTCAAGTTATAGAAGTCTTCTTTGGCAGCCCACTGTAAGCCTTTTTTACACACTTTAAAGCCTTTTTCTTCATCTTTGCACACACCATTGTTCACGTTGAGAGTCGTGTTAGTGTGTATGCAGGACTTGATCAAGTGGTTTCATTTCAGTTTATATATATATATATATATATATATATATAGACTAATATTATCGAGTTATGCCTCGATTGAGCCTAGACTTAGGTCTGGAGCGTTTATTTGCTTTCGTATATATATATATATATATATATATATATATATATATATATATATATATATATATATCAGCGTGTGTCGGACTTTGTTCGATGAGCCTGGATTTTACATCCAGAGCGTTTACTGCTTTAATATATATCTATATAATAAAATAGAACCCAATTTGAATTTTATAATTTGACAAAGCACAACAACGTCTCAAATTCATTCTAACTTAATCTAATGGCTCATATTTCATTTCACACAAACAAAATTCCGCCCAAATTTTTTCCTCTTTCTCTCTCCTCTTCTCCTTCTCTCTCATCTGCTCCTTCCCCCTTTCTCTCTCCTCTCTCCCCCGCTTTCTCTCTTTCTCTCTCCTCCTATTCCTCTCCTCCCTTTCTTTCTTTCTCTCTCCTCTCTCATCTATCCCTCTCTCCTCTGTCGTCTCTCTCTTCTCCTCTTCCTCCATTTACTTAATTAATTAATATTTTAATATTTTATTTTAAATTATAATTTTTGGAGTATGCATACATTTCAAAATATATAATACATAAAAATATCAATAGTAAGAAAGTAATTACAAAATAATTACAAAATCAAAAAATTAATTTATCAAATAGAATAAATATTAACAAATTAAAAAAATTGGCTAATTGTTGGCAATGATGTGATATAATAATAATAATATAATAATAATAATAATAATATAAGAATAATAATAATAATAATAATAATTACTACTACTAATTTAATAATAATAATAATAATAATTACTACTATAATAATAATAATAATTACTACTATTATAATAATAATAATAATTACTACTATAATAATAATAATAATAAATACTAATACTATAATAATAATAATAATAATAATTACTAATATAATAATAATAATAATAATAATAATATTAATATTAATATTAATAATAATAATTATTACTACTATAATAATAATAATAATAAATACTAATACTATAATAATAATAATAATAATAATTACTAATATAATAATAATAATAATAATAAATAATATTAATATTAATATTAATAATAATAATTATTACTACTATAATAATAATAATAATAATAATAATTACTACTACTATAATAATAATAATAATAATAATAATAATAATAATAATAATAATAATAATTACTACTACTACTACTATAATAATAATTATTATTATTATTATTATTATTATTATTATTATAATGACAATAATAATACTAATAATTATTTTTATTTTTATTATAGTACTAATAATTATTATTATTATAATAGTACTAATAATAATAATAATTATAATTGTAATTATTAGTACTATTATTATTATTATTATTATTATTATTATTATTATTACTATTATAATTATTATTACTACTATTATAATAATAATTATTATAATTATAATTATAATTATTATAATAATTATTACTACTATTATAATAATAATTATTATAATTATAATTATAATTATAATTATTATAATTACTATTATTATTACTATTATTATTATTATTACTATTATCATAATTATTATTATAATTATTATTAATAACAACAATAATAACAATAATAATAATAATAAAACAATAATTATAATAGTAAAATAATTATAATAATTATTATTATTATTATAACTTTAATAATAATAATAATAATTATTATTATTATTATAATAGTAACAAGATTAATAACAATAATAATAATAACAATTAATGATAAGTGTTATTGATGATTTATAAGTTTTGTTGATAGGTTTAGATTTTTCTGGATATATATTTTTAAAGAAAATTTAATTATTGTGGTGGTGTGGGGAATTATGATAATTATTATTTGTGATTGTAAGTTATTTTAAGTTGCAAAAAACATTTAAGTAATGTAGTATTTTTTGAATTTTAATCTAATTTTTCGTTACGTCATGCCTTTAGGCACGGGCAATTGCTAGTATACTTATATATATTAACTGTTGTCGGACTCTGTTCGATGAGCTTGGATTTTACATCCCGTAATGCGTTTATCGCTTTTTATATATATATATATATATATATATATATATATATATATATATATATATATATATATATATATTTCTTTTAAATGCTTTGAGTCTACTTTGCCGTGGCGGTTGATAGCTTTTTACAACTTTATTTACATTTCGATCTCATGGAGGTGCTTCGTGGTGGCTGATCATGTCTGTATATATATATTTACAACTTTTATATATATACCGCCATCGCTTTTATATCAATTGCGGCATCATGTGAGCCTAGGAATCATGTGATCACAGATTCAGTCTATTGGATCTAGATTCGGTTCCCGTGATGGACATTTTTAGCTGTAAGCAGCTTGTAAATTTATTCACGGTGTCTGGATTTCCTCAGATGGGTTTCATGCCCATTAGGAGTTCGGCACCATTTTGTACATTTTTTTTATCGAAGATGTTTCGCATCTCGAAAATAAAAAGCAATTAAGCCGAACAATTAATAAAATGGAAGTGTAAAAGGTCTCAATTACTATTGAGCACAAGGGTTTGAAAAACCTCTTTTATAAAACATCACTGCCATATCATGCTTAAAATTGAATTTTTACAAATTCAAACCCTGTGTATATAGGTGCGAACGAGGTCTCACACTACTTCCAAATAATAGAACATTGACCCACACACACACACACACACACATTCATATAACAGTTTCTTGAAAAGTGGCGGTCATCGTGGTAACACGGATGTGGGGGGGGGGTGCCTAACACCTTCCCTCCGCATAAGCAAGTCCCCGAACCCAAATGAATCTTGGTTTCACCGACCCGTTTAACAGTGTCACATCACTGGGTCAATGTGCAAACCTTTTCTCAGTTGTGTTGGTAAAACCATATAAAAAATCAACTGGCGACTCTTAACAGTCCATCATCGACATGATACATGTATGACCTTTTTCACTTGTTTTTTCAAACAAATCTCACCTAACATGAGAACACCAAAGAACAAGAAACGAAAAGGGAGAAATAAAAATCCCGACATCGACAGGTGGCGACTCTGCTGGGGACTCCAGTAAGAAGACTTAAGTCGCTGTTACAAGCTTTTCAAAATTGTTATATGCTTGTGTGTGGATGTTGCATTTATATTTGATGAATGTGTACGAATGCATTTTTTTACTGCACTGCAATATATCTGCCTGTGATATTAGTGCTTCGCATGTGACACCCCCAAATCCGGGTACTTAAATTTCCACATGATTTGGTGTTCACTATTCAAATATTATAATACTATCTACCCATAATAAAAGAAACATTAATAGATAGAAATAAATCCTCTCCTTAAGGAGTTACATCATAACAATACATAAATCTCAGGTCATACTAACCTTAAATCTTAGTTGTGGAAACATAAACAATTAATCATCTTACACATCATTAACATAAGTCTAAAACAGAAATACATCATCACATAAAATAACAAGTCTTCAGCACTTGTTAATCTTGCCCTTGCCTTTGCTAGTAGAAGGTCGTCGGATCTTTCGTTCTTAACTGCAATGTTATTATTACGCAAGAGTGAGCACGATTGCCCACAAGTATAATAATGAAATAACAATATAATAACATGCGAATGAATCAAAGACTTCTAGAATAAAAACTCAACTTTTGAATCAAGAATGAATAACAAGAATCAAAAGATTTTTGAGGGTCATAAGACCTTGAACCATGTCCTAGGTTATCAAGGGTTATACTTGAAACCTTTAACAGTCATAAGACTATAGACTCTTCTACTCGTACTTAGGGGGATCAGCCCTTAGTACCATACTGTGCACAAATATCTTAACGTATAAGTAATCCTTATACACGGTTGTTCATCTCAGTTTGACATTAAAGTCCGTACCAAAAGAAGTTTGGTTTGGATAAATCAATAAGAGTTCTGAAATTTAGAACGTTCATCAACTATGGACTAGTCGAATCAAATAAGGGTTCACTAGTCTAATAAGGTTCAACAATAAATGATATTTAAATTGAATAACAATCTCAAGAGTTATACAATAGAACAAGTATTGTATTGAAAAGATAGATAATCTTTAATATAACAAACTGAACTGGATTTATAAACTTGAATAATGATAACAAGTAGGGTTAGGAAACTTGCCTCATGCGTAGGCTAAACGATTACTACTTGGATTCACCACAAATCCTACATACATACCATATGTATTCACGACATTCATTAGTTACATTTTTACTTAATTATTTAATATAAACTCCACTTTATTTAACAAATCATTACCCTTCTAATTTAATTACATAATTAAATTAAAATATTTTCATTCTCTTATTATTATTACACTCGAATAAATTATTTCATAATAATTTCCATCGAATATTTATTTTATTCCATAAATATTTCAACTAAAATATTTATTTTATTTGATAAATATTTTAATAATAATTTCCATCGAATATTTATTTTATTCCATAAATATCTCAATTAAAATATTTAATTTATTTTATAAATATTTTAATAATAATTTTCATCAAATATTTATTTTATTCCATAAATATCTTAATTAAAATATTTAAATTATTTTATAAATATTTTAATAATAATTTTCATCGAATATTTATTTTATTTATTTTATTTTTATTTTTATTTTTTTTACTGGAACGGGGTAATTTAGTTTAGTAAGCGCCTCCCAAGGGTTATCAAACTCAGGTTTATGCATTCATGAACATAACAAGGCCAAATTAGGCAAAAAAATCTCTCACAAGTAAAATTATACGTTCTGTGAAGAACACAGAATATAGCCATAACTTCCAATTAGTTTATTTTTACACAAAATTAGACATACCCAAACACTGTAATACATATATGATCACTACTTAACCCTTCTAGCATGATTTTAACATGTTAAAACACATAATTTGCAGAATCAACACATGTAATTTATTGTTCTTGGTGTTTTTGAAAGTTTTGAATATAGAACAAGAAAATCAACACTACGGATTCGTTATAACACCGAATCCGTTCATTTGAAGTTTGGTCTCTTCGTTTTAATATGCATAATTATATACAGGTATAAAATTTATGACACAATATATGTTTGACGTATTAAATTTGCGAGTAAGGGCCATATGGCCATATTTCTATACTCTGAAATTTTGCAGCAATAATATACGACATATATTTTATGAAACTGATATTATGGTTCATACAACATTGTAAAAACATACTACGTTAATCATATTAACACATATATGTGTAAATTTATAGTACAACTTATGATTATCGTGTTAAATTTGGTATGTAAGGCCATATGGCCATATTTCATACTCTGTAATTTTGAAGCAACAATATACGACATATTTTATGAAACTGATGATATGGAAATCTACAATATATAGTAAAAGCATGATATGCTAACATATTATCACATATATATATCCACATAATCAATACAATTTCCAATTACAGAGATTTTAACCGAACTTGAAAGCCATTTTCATGAAAACTTTTAAATAATGTGAATAAAACAAACTGGGTTGAAGAGATTACCCAAAGCGTAGATGAGTAGAGATGAAACCCTTATCAATTAATTCTTCAATCACACAATTCACAAATTCCCTCAACAATTTCTCAATCTCTCTCTGTGATTTGCTTTGCCAGACTTAGAAAATAAAAGTCTTAATCAAAATAAAAGAAGACGTATTAATTTTATAAAAGAGGCTGGCTTGAGTGGTGTTGATTAACCCATCATGGGTTAAGCGCTACTAACTTCCCTTAGGGCCTCGTTTGGCTGGCAATAATAGACTCCAAAACCATTTAATTTAATGATTCTCTTATACTATAGTTTAAAACATGTCACACCCAAATTACACAATAAAATCAAATATCTTATTTACTTTAATTTAAATAAACTATGATAATTTCTCATTAATTCTCATAGTCATAAAATTAAATTTCTCATTTATTAAATAGACCAAATTATTTAATATCTAATTAATTATTAAATTAATTAAAATAACATTATGCTTATTAAATATTTCATTTAATTCAATAAGCTCACATAAATACATAATCGAGAGTAATAAAATTCTCCACATTAATTTAATAACTATAACACATATAATTAAATTAATTTACCATAATTGCATCAACTAATTATTAAATCTAATAATTAAATCATCGAAAATATTTATTTAATTCAATAAATATTAAAATTAAATTACAAAATCTCGTTTGTCTCATCTTTCCCCCCTTAAAAGGATTATGTCCTCAGAATCACGACTCAATCAATTCGTCCCGTTACATTCTCTCCCCCTCCCCTTACATCTGTCCCCAGAATCGCTTACACATAAATTATTTAAATAAATGAGGGTAATTCTTCATCATATGGTCTTCGAGTTCCCACGTTGCTTCTTCGGCGTTGTGGTTCCTCCAAATTACTTTAACAGAAGGTAGTACTTTATTTCTGAGAACTTGTTCTTTTCTGTCGACAATCTGAACAGGAATTTCTTCATAGGATAAGTCTTTCTCAAAATGAAGGGGTTCATATTCTATCACGTGCCTGTAATCGGGTTTGTAGGGTCGTAAAACTGAAACATGGAAAACGTTGTGGACATTCTCGAGTGCTTTGGAGGTAAGGCTACCTCATACGCAACTTCTCCGATTCTTCGCAGTACTTCAAAGGGTCCAATGAATCTTGGGCTTAATTTCCCTTTCTTTCCGAACCTGATCTTTCCCTTCCAGGGAGAGACTTTCAAAAACACATAACTACCCGGTTCAAACTCAACATTTTTACGGTGTGGATCGGCGTATTTCTTCTGCCTATCTTGAGCTGCTACCAATCTTGTTCGGATCACTTTAACTATCTCTGTTGTCTACTGTACTAGTTCGGGACCTAATAATTATCTCTCGCCAACTTCATCCCAGTATAGCGGAGTTCTGCACTTTCTGTCGTATAACGCTTCGTAAGGCGGCATGCCAATACTAGCGTGGTAACTGTTGTTATAGCCAAACTCTACAAGCAGTAGGTGATCATCCCAATTTCCTTTAAAGTCCATTATACAAGCTCTTAACATATCTTCTAATGTCTGAATCGTTCTTTCACTCTGCCCATCTGTCTGAGGGTGATATGCCGTACTCATTCGCAACTGCGTACCCATGCATTCCTGTAGACGTTTCTAGAAGATCGATGTAAAGCACGGATCCCTATCGGAAATAATTGACACCGGAACTCCGTGTCTCGAAACAATCTCTTTTATATATAATTTTTCCAGCTGGTCTAAGGTAAATTTGATTCTGATCGGAAGGAAATGTGCGGATTTTGTCAGTCGATCAACAATAATCCATACTGTGTCATAGCCTTTCTGAGTTGTCGGAAGGCCAACCACGAAATCCATCGTAATATGTTCCCATTTCCATTGTGGGATCTCTAATGGTTGTAGCAACCCACTCGGCCTCTGATGTTCTGCTTTCACTTTCTGACATGTCAGACACTTGGCAACACACTCTGCAACATCTCGTTTCAAATTTGGCCACCAGAAATGTTGTCGAAGATCTTGATACATTTTGGTGCTACCAGGGTGAATCGAATATCGTGAGCTATGAGCCTCGTTCAAAATGTCTTCCTTAATCTCTGGTACTGATGGTACCCAAATTCGGTTCTCAAATCTCAGTATTCCTTCCTTGTCCATCTTAAATCTCGGTTCGGTTCCTTCGGATATGTTCTTTTTCACCTTTTTGCATTCTTCATCCTGAAGTTGAGCCTCCTTAACTTTATCTAGTAGGGTTATACCAGATTGCATCTGAAATAGCTTCTCATCAATTTCCATAGGATACTTCACTTCCAACTCCAGTTTCTCCATTTCTGAAATTAGCTCCTCCTGAGTGGTCAACATCATCAATTTCTCCCGACCCTTTCTACTTAAGGCGCGGCAACCACATTGCATTACCGGATGGTATAAAATCTCATAATCATAGTCCTTAATTAACTCCAACCACCTTCTTTGGCGCACATTCAAGTCCTTCTGTGTAAAAATATATTTCAGACTCTTGTGGTCTATATATATTTCACACTTCTCCCCATAGAGATAGTGCCTCCAGATTTTCAAAGCAAAAACTCTATGACTAACTCCAAGTCGTGGGTGGATACCCTTCTCATAATCCTTCAATTGTCGTGATGTATATGCATATGGCTCATAGTTTTGCATAAGCACACGTACCAAGTCCTTTATCTGACGCATCACTATAAACAACAAAATTTCCTATATCATCAGGAAGAGACAACACGAGTCAGTACTCAACCTCTTCTTCAATTCTTGAAAGCTTTCCTCACACTTCTCCATCCAAACAATTTTCACGACTTTTGAGTCAAATTAGTTAATGAGTTGCGATCTTGGAAGTCTTGAATGAATCTTCTATAATATCCCGCCAATCCAAGAAAACTTCATTGCTTGAAGCGGCGTTCTCGGCTGATCCTAGTTTATCGGGCGGCCGACTTTTGTATGAATCTACCAAAATTTCGTCTTTATCAATCACATGTCCAAGAAATTGTATGCATTCGATCCAAAATTCGCATTTGAAAACTTGGCATACAACTTCTCCTTCTTAAAGCTTCCAACGTTAACTTCAAATGCTCTTCATGTTCTTCCTTGGTTTTCGAATATACCAAAATATCATCTATAAATACCACTACGAATTTGTCCAAAAACAGCTTGAACACTCTATTCATTAGGCCCATAAATGCTGCAGGAGCATTCGTTAGACTAAATGACATTACCAAAAATTCGTAGTGACCATATCGTGTTCTGAACGCTGTCTTCGGTACATCCTCTGGCCTCACCTTCAGTTGATGATAACCAATCCTCAAGTCAATCTTGGAAAAGTATCTCGCTCCCTTCAATTGATCAAACAGGTCGCCGATCCTCGGTAATGGATATCTTTTCTTAATCGTGACCTTATTCAATCCTCTGTAGTCAATGCAGAGTCGCATCGTCCCGTCTTTCTTCTTCACAAATAACACTGGCGCTCCCCATGGTGATACGCTCAGTTGAATGTACTTCTTGTCCAGTAATTCTTGTAGTTGTTTCATTAATTCTTTTATTTCTACCGGTGCCATTTGGTACGGTGCCTTCGATATTGGAGCCGTTCCTGGTGCCAAATCGATCACAAATTCAACCTCTCTATCTGGCGAAAGTCCTAGCAAATCGTCTAGAAATACGTCTGCGAAGTCCTTCACTAATGGTATCTCCTCTATTATCGGATTCTCTTTACGACTGTCGACTATGTAAGCTAGATATCCTACACAACCTTGTCTTAACAACTTCCTGGCCTGCATCATCATTAGACAACTCGCTTGTCTAGGCGACTTACTACCATAAAACACAACCTTTGACGGAGTCATGAGGTTAATATGCTTCTTCTGGCAATCAATTACGGCTCTGTGATTGAATAACCAGTCTATACCCAAAATAACGTCAAATTCTCCAAGTCAAATAGGGATAAGATCTACGTTCATGATATTATCCTTAATATCCACTCTAGAGTTCTTATGTACGTACTTAACAAGGATTATTTCTCTATTCGCAATTTCTATGTTCATGGGGTGTTCTAACTCATCCTTAGGCAATTCTAAGTTCTTAGCAAAGTCATCGGATATAAATGAACAAGTAGCACCCGAATCAAATAATACATAAGCATTAACTTTATTGATCGGAATGATACCTGACACCACATCACGAGATCGCATAAAGATCCTGCAGACCGTCATGTTGAATGTCCTGGCGATTCGATTGATCGATTGGTTGCGGTTGGTCCCGTGATAGTTAAAGCACTTCCACCACTGTTTCCCCTGTTCCCTCCTGATCCTGCCCCTCCAGATCCCTTCTTGGGACAGTCCCTTGCCAGATGATCCTTTGAGCCGTAAATGAAGCAGGCTCCCTTCATTGGGTTAGGACAATTAGGTGCTATGTGGCCCTCCTGACCAAAATTATAGCACACCCGCTTTCCCTTCATACAAACACCTAGGTGAGCTTTCCCGCAAGTCGGGCACGCTTCGATCCTCTTCTTTTGACCTCCTTGTTGATTTCCAGTTGACAAGTTATCAGTCCACCTCCTTTTCTAATTGATACTTCCTCCCGTGTTGCTGCCACTGGCTTTGTTATTTCCCTCATTTTTACTCTTCTTCTTCTTCTGATCCTGATTGTACTTGGTCACCGCATCGCTCCCACCTTCAGCGAGGATGGCCTTTTCCAATACTCCAGCAAAAGTGTTTAGCTGAAACATTGATACATTGCTATATACCCAGGGCTTCAATCCTTGTTCAAACATTCTTGCTTTTCTCTCATCTGTGTGTACTTGATCTGCAGGCGAACCTAGCCAACTCATTGAATTTTGCCGCATAATGCAATGCGGACATATTTTCTGTTTCAACTCCGTAAGCTGGACCTCCATTTGGTTCTGCGAGCTGGTCGGAAAATACATCTCGAAAAACATCTCCTTGAACCTCTCCCAGGTAATCACACCTTCACCTCCCTGGACCTTATTTGCTTGCCACCAAAACCTGTAATAACCCGATATTTTTCATACAAATAAATTAGAAATTTTGCGTATAAATTTTTTTTTTGTATTTATTAAAATAAATATGGGGAATATGTGCCAAGATAATGTGTATATGTATTTATGTGATAAATAAAAATATGAATATTTACAAATAATTTTATTTTAGAATTATTGATCATTATAAATTAAATTCTTATCATAATTAATTTTATAGTAGAAATGTTTTATTAATTATTTTTCATGAAAATATAATCATATATTATTTATATAATGTATGAAATGATTTTTAGAATTATTATAATAATTATTTTATTATATGAATTTGTTAAGATTATTAAGTTAATTATTTTCAACTTAATTAATAATGTTAAGTATGATAGGTAAATCAGATATGGAATCCAAACCCTAATTTTTGGATTTTGATCAAGGCATGAGAATAATAATATAATATAAATTATATTTCAATTTTTCAGTGCTATAAATATGCACTGTATATGTGGACCAATAAGGGTTGGTCAATTATGGTGTTATGTGACAAACCCTTGTATTACTGTGTGAAACCCTAATTATAAATTTTAGGAACTAAGTTTATTTTATTTTAAACCCTAAATGAAAGCTTTCGTAACATAATTATACATTAGGTGAGACAATTAAATAACCTAAGGGTTATGGTAATAAGGAAGGGTTAGTATTTAATATGTATACTAACTTAAGTGGATAATCTTGTTATTTCAAGTGACTAATAATTTTAAACCTATTTCTAGTAAACCTAATTAGGTTATGAGCTAAAGTCACATGTATAAGTAATTAAATTTCATAAGATTGGAAATGGAAACCCTAAATAAACAATTTGGGTAGCATATATTAAAATTGTTAGACTATGTTCATTACATGGCCCAAAACAATTAAAGGAGAAGCCCAAAAAAATAAAATGCAAACCAATACTTAGCCCACTTGATTAAGGGTATTTTAGACTTTTGATTAATCAAATTTGTGTATTAAAATAAAAGTAAAATGGAGGAGAAAATGGAGCATAGTGACCGGCCATATTAGGCCTTTTAAGGCAACAAAGTTAAGCTAATCAAGTTCCTTAATTAGTAACTCTTACATCAAGTACAAATGTGTCCATCTCCCATTGGTGGAAAATCTACTTAACACCCTTAATCACATGATTAGGCTCAATTGAAAGAGATAAGGTGAAGCCTTTTATCCATGGGACAACAAAAGTATGGGGGATAATAGTTTAATCACAACATTCATTTGCTAGATCAATTCATTTATTCTCCTTCTTCTTCTTTTCTCCTAAGCTAGCAAACTTCAAAGAGAGAAAATAGAGAGAGGGTTCGGTTTTTCTAGTAAGGTAGAGGAGTTATTGTTCATGCATCCTAGATTCATAACCTACTTTGGAAGAGCAAGAAGGATAACAAAGAAAACTAGGTAAGGTTCTCTTCCATTCTTTTTCTTATTCTCCTTCTATTTTTGGTTTTTACCTCAACATGTATTGGTTTATGGTCTAATACTCAAAGTACCCTAGTTCTACATGTCTCATGTGTAGGACTAAGTATCTTGTGTATTAGACTATAGATTTAGAGGAAGGAAATGAGCATATGTTCTCCAAGGGGTGAAACTCTTGTTTTTCTTCCACTAAATCTTGTGTAACTCGAGTTTTACAACTCGAATTTGTGATCCGTCGAAGGGGGGGTGCTAGATACATGAGTTATCTAGTAAACCCAAGTGGTAGAACACAAATCTAGCAAGTATTGAAGCCATGGGGGCTATTTTTCCCAAAATAGTCCACATAGAGTATTTAGGTTTTAAAACCCTAAAAAGCTATTGTCCCCATTTTTCTTAGGACTGTTTCGGACAGTTTTAAGTCTTTTAAAAATCTGGGAAAAATCACAGAGGTACCTTGAGAAGTTATCTACGTGTAGGAAAAAGAACGGACACGTTTCGAGTTATAGGTTGTGTGTAATGGCTATTTCCGTAAAGGACTCCTAAATAATAACACCCGAATATCTCACAGTGTATACATGGGAAAATCCGATATTTTTACAGTAGGTTCATATATGTTATGAGAGTATAACCTGCAAATTTTAGATGTTTCTGAGTAAAACTCGATTTATGAAAAATGAAGCAAGATCCAAGTGTTTTGGGCACTTAATTTAAATTTTGTAAATCATTTTCTAAAATTCCAGAAAAATTTGGGGATCATTGTTGGGCCATATACTGTTCAAATCCAGAAAAGAAGAATTTTTGGAATCAGTTTGCTATTTTTCTTAAAAATGATGAAGTTATGAATAAAAGGAAATAAAAAGTTAAATGATGTCTTAAATAAGAAAAATGTGATTTTAATGCTTGAATACTCCTAATATATAATATTATGACTACTTTAGGGCATTCTGGTAATTTATAATAAGAAATATTATTTATGACCTTTTATGAATATTAAATAAGTGGTTTTGTAAAGGTGAACAATTAGAATAAATTATTTATTGATCAAATAAATTATTAAAATGTTATTATGATATTAATAATATTAGAATATAATATTGTTAAGTAAATAAAAATATTAAGATTAAAGCTTCATTAAAATACTATTAAATGATCAATAATATTAGATTAAAGTATTAATCTTAGATTTAAATATTATTAAAAGATTAATAATATTAAATTAAAGTATTATTGGATGATTAAAATATTATTAAGTAAATAATAATATTCGAGATTAAATAAAATGTTATTAAAAATATAATAACATTAGTAAATGAATAAAATATTATTAAATGACTAATAATATTAGTAAATGAATAAAATATTAATACTATTGGTAATTGAATAAATGTATTATTAATTGATTAATGATACTAAATCATAAGTAAGATATTATTAAAGTAATAATATTAATTATTTTAAAATGATTTTAAACGTTTTAAAAATCATTTAAGGGTAATATAAATATTTTTAAAATATTTTGAGTTATTATATAACTTTAATATTTTGGCAATGGTTTCATAATAGTTTAATAATAATTAAATGATAATAGAATTATTTGATATTTAAATCATTTAATAATGATTCTGGTGTTTGAAAATTCATGATAAATTAATAACTGTTTATTAAGTCATTTAAAATAATATGAATGATACTTACGGATATTGAACGTTGGAATAGAGTCTTAGACTCGATAAAGCTATCGGTACACCGACATGTTTCAGAAATTGATCTGGACTTAGATATTTTAATTGTATTAATGTTTGTTTGTGATGCAATGACTGTCGAATATGTGTGATAATGTGATTAGGTTATGTGCTGACTGCGAAATGCAGTACTATATGTTATAGTATATTGTTCTAATTGAACGAATGATCTGATTAATAATAGGTCGTGATATAAAAGATAAAACTAAGTTGTGTATTGTAAGCAGTGCATCAGGCAAGTATCCTACTTTTGCATTTTCTTTATGCAATGGACATGAGTAAGAATTTTTCAGAATTATATTATTACTGTACAAATTATTAACCCTATATTATATACGCTCATTGATTATCAACATGTTAGTATATGGTAATTCAAATATATATTATGTTCGATAATTTCTATAAATGGTTATACAAGTGTCCCCACTTGGATAATCATTGCATTTAACCACATGTTGATACACCTTTGTTAAATACCCATATATATATGTTGAATTATAGATTATTGTTGAATAAGATAAAACCTTATTATTATCCAACCGAATTACTTTGGTTTGGAACCCCGACAAGTATGAACATCCTTTACACGGAAAAACTTTTCTTCACCCAAGGTGGACAGAGTGAACGATAACATCGTTCTTGCATGTAGTATTGATCAATGCATGGTACAACGGGCTGATCACCCTTGTGCCCGTAAGTTATGACGGTTTACAGATGAAGTTCTATTTAACCTTTTCGAAAATGAAAACAATGTTCATAGTATGTCCCCTTAACCCTATTTATAGTCAGTACGTAGTTTCAAAAATTTGAAAGAGGGTTGTTATGTTATTATTATCGGTTCAGATTACTTCACAACTATTGATTTCTTGTAGAAGGGTAGTATAAAGAAAACATTTAAATTCTTTCATCTTATATATATATATATATAATTATTATTACTTGTTGGGCACTCAAATGCTCATCCTTGCTTAATTTAAATGTTTTCAGCTAAGTGTGAACAACATGAAGGCTCTGTTAAGAACAAGGAAAAGGGGAAGGTTGCTGAATGATTTCAATGTTATCTTATGTAATAGTTTAATATTATTAAGATAATGTTATATATTTATTATCATGTATTGTAAGGAATGATTAAAGGTTACGTACTTGGGAGCTAGACTCTGATAATTATGTAAATTAAGTTTAATATTTATATTATTGTTATTATTATTAGTATTCTTCTTCTCATAGAAATGGTATCGTGAAGCACTGAATTCGGGTTTCAAGTACCTGAATTTGGGGGCTTTACAGGTTGGTATCAGAGCTTTAGGGTTAGAAACCTTAGGTGGGATAGACCTTAGGCTATAACCTTAGAACATGTTGCCTCTTTTTTAGTCTTAACAAAAGAGCTCTAACTCATGCAAGCATATATGTGTCAACAAGCAATACAGAGCAAGTAAAGTATCGATCCCACAGAGAAAGTTGCTTAATTTAAATCAATATATTTATATGCTCAAACTAATGACTAAGATTGGTTTGTTACTCGAATCACAAATAACAACTAAAACAATAATAACGACGGAATAAATCAAATCTGGAAATAATGGGATCCTAACTTCATTTAATATTTCATTTAATCGCCACGATCATGCATGACTTGTTCACATATCACAGGAAAGTAGCCAAGAGCACTAAAAGAGTTTTAGCCATTTTTTAATGCACTAAGACCTACTCACACAGCATCCACAGATGATAGACTCTATGTAATCATCAATATAACCAAAATCACTATATGTCTATGTGAAATTGCAACTATATTGAATTTAAGTTCAAGCCCTTATTCTAACTTATACGGTGAAACAATATATGTCTATTTGGTTCACGAAATACACAAGCCATATAAAACAGCCCCATATACGTATACTATCATGGTTACAATCCATACTTGCATATTCATTGTCAATTCCATACAAATACTTAAACGAATGGTGATCAAGCATTCATATATGTAAAACAACCATGATAGAAATAACATATGATATGCAAAACAGCTCAAGCAATCAAGCATGCAATCAAACTACATATTAAAATCCGTTAGAATCCCATAATGGAGTTTAGTTCATGACTGAACCAAAAGCCATTATGGGATCAAAGCAAAACATGATTAATAAGCACACAATTGAAAGATGAAAAATAGAACGATCAAACCCAATCGCTGAATAGAAACCAATGTTAATATTTAAATCCTCATAAAATTCCAGCAAAACAATAATAATAATCCACCATAATAGAGAATCCCAAGAAGAATTGGAAGAATAGGCATTTTGGCTTCGTTCTACGATGGAATCTTTCTCACGGTATAAACCCTAGTTACTATGATGAAAATACGACCAAAGATATGATAGATCCCTCTGACACCAGTCAGATATCGTTTTTTAATTAATTATAACCATTTTAATTAAAAAAAAATAAAATAAAACAAATCAGCAGCTTCAGACCTCGCGGCAGCCTGGCTTTCTCCTCCAAGACATTCTCATGGCGGTATGAGACTTGCAGTAAGTCATGATGTCCAGTCGGGCTCTCGCGCGGGCGCGTATCCCCTAAGCTTGTCATGCTCGCGGTCATGCAACTTGCAGTAGGTAACATTGTCTGGCTGGGTACTCGCGCGAGCGCGCGTCTACAAGCCCATCCTGCCGCGCGACTTGCAGTTGATGAATTCTGGTTCTGCTCCTGAGTTTGGTTCTGCATTGTTGTTGCTGCTACTGAAGTGTCCTATGTCCATCCATGCTTGTCCATCCATGCTCAACTCAATCCTCAGCCATGCATATCCCAGCTTTTGCCTCGCCTCATGCGTCCATTAGCCTCGTGCCCTATAATACCACCAAATTAGGCCGATTCCTGTACTTATTCACCAAAAGGAGTTTTAAGTATATGCAGTGCAAACTAACATGAAATGCAGCTAAAACATACTAAAATGTACTTGAGATGGGCATAGTTTGCATGAATGGGTACTCCATAAGTAGGTATAAAACCGAATTATCAAATACCCCCAAACTTGAACCGTTGCTTGCCCTTAAGTAATGCATACTAATGAACAATGCAAATGCAGCTATATTACTATGCAACTAAATTATGATGCAACTAATCTCACATTGTTCCAATTATCATAGAAATTTAGTCCAATTTGCCTCAACGGATTTTTTCTAGATTCAAGAATACAGATTCAAACCAAATTGCAGGCATAATGTCATACACTCAGATAATTCACAAATGCTATAGAGATGTTGTGTGTGTATGTTATGTTCGCCAAAACTTGATTTAGGCACATAATACTCATGTTATATTGCTCAAAACAGAAAATTATAGCTTAAATCAAGACTTATGTATATATATGCAACCAAGACTATTCCAACATCTTAAAATAAACTAAGGTTCAACAATGGGCTTAACTGCTTTATTTCTTCTCACAAGGGCGACTTTCGCACTTTCCCGCGGTGTTTATTGCTAGTTTTCTTTTCCTTTTTTTTTATACATGACTGTACAATGTCTTACTCCATTAGGCAACACTGCTACCCCTTAGCGAGCTTTCGACCAACGACTCTGCACCATAGCCAGGACCTTAGTATGCCAGTGTAGAGACAATCCTCTCGCATTTATTTTTACTCAAGTAGCCAGGGCCCGAAATAAGATTAGCCACGTTATTACTATTTTTCTTTTTCTTTTTTATTTTTTTTTATACACAGATACCCATGTTTTCTCAAAGTTTAAAAATCAATGTTTTATACAGTCTAAACTCATTTTTCACATATTTCCCTTTTTAAAACTACATTTTTCTATCGAGCAATGCAACACGTACTTCTTATACCTACAAGTGATTGTGAACACATTCGTGCAAACCAAAAGCATTTAAACAGCATTATGAATTGCATTGTGTAAAACATTATATCTCAACTCATATTATCCAAAATACTCAAAAATCATAAAAAAAAAATCACTATCATCATTGGCTAGACTAGAATTTCCATACAGCAAGAACTGTGAGATATGCAAACTAAAAATGACATGCAACTATAACATGCAATTATATGCAAAAATTTAAACTAAACATGCAAAAACTATAAAGATTAAACTAATCATGCTAAAACTAAAAAATTAAACTAATCATGCAAAACTACATGCACTACACTACTCCCCAATACCCCCAAACTTATAATATTCAATGCCCCATTGAATGAAGGTAAAGGGTAACGAAAAACTCCCCTAATTATCGGTGGTACCACCCTCCTCGAGTGGTGAATCTGGTGGTGGATATGGCGCTGCTGTTCCGAATTGAGGCCACTCTAGTGTCGTTCCTTGCTGCGCAAAAGCTTCAGTCAAAGTCCTTGTGAGTTCCGTCGCAAATGTGCCCAAATTATCGTACATGGCATCAACTTTTCGCTCCAACCTTCGGAGCTGGCGATCACCATGGGTGGCACGTGCGTGCGTGGACGGGCATGCCTCATCTGTCTGAGGGGGCTGCTGTGACGACTCTGGAAAAGTGGGCTGAAGGATGAATCCTAATCCGCGTGGTGTGGTACACCACTCGTCCACTCCTTGAACTTTGTAATAGTAGCTTGAGTGATTGCGTGGCTTGGGTGCTGCAGCTGCTCATTATTCCATTGGACTCCTTGTTGGGTACAGAGCATGGCTACCACAGATGCATACGGAATAGTCCCCGTTCTTCTCCCTCGCATATAACGCATCATGTTTTGATGAATTAAATGGCCTACATCAATGTACTTACCTTTGATGATTCCCCATAAAATAATAGCACGCTCAGGGGTGATTGCATTGTAATGAGCTGACGGAACTAGCTTGGCACAAATAAACAGTTTTCATGATTGGGCATATCGATTCAATGCGGACGATGGAAACGATTTTGGTTTAGTTGTCCCTACCTTATACTTCCATTTGGTGCCCGGAATACATAAATCAGTAATCACAACTGCTAGATCCGTTTCTAAATATGCACCTTCTATCCAATTCGTCGGAATCTTGGGTGGTGCGTCATATATGTTGAATATCGCTACGATCATTTCAAGGTCGAAAATTCACCTCGCTTCTTCTCGAACCAAATAATTATGCCTCTTGTTATTATCTCCTCGGCATTCGTATAAAATTCTCTAACAATCCCCATGGGGATAGGCATAGGAGATGCAGTCAAGCCAACCTAGTCTCTTTCGCGTATCATATACTAGAGTTGGCCATCCTGCTTCTCAGGTAGAAGTCCCCATTCCTTCACAAAAGATTTGGCCACACTCTGATAATAGTCCTGCAGGGCCTCCAAACTGATAAATTTACTCTCGTCCAAGACATTCTCTTCTTGGTTATCGGAGGAAGATTCTGATGAAGAAGAGATGGAGATTGTGTGTGCTCTTTTTGGGCCCATGTACGGATGATAATGAGAATGCAAAGTAATTGTTGATGAGCATTCTTACTGCTACACAACCCAAGCAGAACCCTAGATTGATGCCAGGAAGGAGATTTGTGGGTATGAACTTTTATGATAGTTGATGAGTCTTATGAATATGGGAGAACAGAAGAATATGTTTCTATTATATCAGCTGAGAAACCCAATTAGACCACGACTCGGATTTTATACTTTTAAAAATATATCCCGTCATATTCAGGCGAGCGCGGCGTCCCGGCAATGGTTTTTCGGTAGCAGCCATGAGTGGCATTCCCTGATGCGAGATGTGTGTGGCAGCGCCATGTATGTATCTTGTGTGTAATCATCATTACGGCAGCATGCGACCCTACTTTCTGCATTGCTGAGTTTACTCCCAAACTGATTACATGAGATTTCACTTTAAGATTCCTGCAGCACACCATATACCCATATCAATGTGTGAATTCTAGACTAAGCATAAATGAATAAGTAGATTCTATACAATACTAAAACACTGTCCCATGCATACTCTATTACACACTTACTTATGCTCACATAGCTCTCTATTAAGAATGACATAAAGATGAACTCGCTAAATACACTAGTGAATAAATAAAAGGAAAATAGAGATAGAGATAATGGGTTGTCTCCCATCAAACACTAAGTTATAGTCAGTTAGTTTGACTGTCTCGGATGCTCATGTTGAAGAAAGAATTGAGGCGACTTTCTGTCTGTCTACCTCACCACCAAAGTAATGCTTTAAGTGTTGTCCATTCACCTTAAAAGGCTTGTCTGGCAACGTATCGAATACTTCAATTGCACCATGCGAGAAAAGCAATAGCCATCGTAAATGGTCCCGACCACCTCGATTTGGCCTTTCAGGAAAAAGTTTAAGTCTGGAGTTATAAAGCAAAACCCTTTGTCCCGGTTCAAATGCTCTCTTAATGATTTTTCGGTCATGCCATTTATTCACTTTCTCCTTATACAGCTTCGAATTTTCGTATGCCTGCAATCTGAATTCATCCAACTCATTGAGTTGGTGTAGGTGTTTCTCCCCGATGGCTTTCAAATCAAAATTTAGCTTTCGAATTGCCCAATATGCTTTTTGCTCTAGTTCCATAGGAAGGTGGCATGCCTTTCCATACATGAGCTGAAAAGGTGACATACCCAACAGTGTCTTATATGCCGTCCTATAAGCCCATACTGCATCATCTAACTTCAATGACCAGTCCTTCCTCGTAGGATTCACAACTTTCTCCAGGATTCTCTTAACTTCTCGATTCGACACTTCAGCTTGGCCATTCGTTTGTGGGTGGTATGATGTAGCAATGCGATGATTCACCCCATATTTAGCCAACAAAGTCAGAATCGCTTTTCATTGTAAAAATCGCCTTAAATCATCGATGATAGCCCTTGGAGTCCCAAACCTCGTGAAGATACTTCTGTGTAAAAATCTGAGGACGACCTTGGCATCATTTGTTGGAAGAGCTGCCACTTCTACCCATTTCGAGACATAATCTACAGCGAGCAGAATGTAGAGATTTCCGCAGGAAGAAACGAAAGGCCCCATGAAATCAATTCCCCATACATCAAAAATTTCTACTTCCAAGATTGTATTCAATGGCATTTCATTCCTTTTAGAGATGTTCCCCACTCGCTGACATCTATCACACCACTGGACAAAACTGTATGAATCCTTGAAAATTGTCGGCCAGTTGAATCCTGCTTGTAGTATTCTAGCTGCTGTTCTTTCACCACCATAGTGACCGCCATACACAGTAGAGTGACATCCTGCAGAATCCCCTCGGTCTCGCTATACGGAATACACCTTCTTATAACTTGATCAGAACACTATTTAAACAAATAAGGCTCATCCCATATATACCATTTGACATCATGCAGAAATTTCTTCTTTTGATAACCCGCCAAATCAGAAGGTAGCATCTTACTCACCAAATAGTTTCATGATCGCAAACCATGGCACTTCCCTTTCACCACAAACAACTGTTCATCTGGAAAGGATTCATTGATTAAAACCTTGTCATCTGTCTCCCTCTCCGGATTCTCAAGTCGAGATAAGTGGTTCGCCATTTGATTTTCAGTGCCCTTCATGTCCTTGATCTCCAAATCAAATTCCTAAAGTAATAAAATCCATCTGATCAACTGAGGCTTTGCATCCTTCTTTGCCACTAAATGTTGAATTGCGGCGTGATCCGTATACACTATCACCTTTGTGCCGATCAAATATGCTTGAAATTTATCAAAGGCGTACACCATTGCCAATAACTCTTTCTCCGTAGTGGTGTAGTTCAACTGTGCATCTGTAAGGGTCTTGCTGGCATAATAAATAACATGAAATATCTTCTCTTTCCTCTGCCCCAAAGCAGCCCCTACAGCGTAATCACTGGCATCACACATCAGCTCAGATGGCAATTCCCAATCTGGTGCAGTAATAATTGGTGATAATGTTAATTTCCCTTTTAGGTGCTCAAATGTTGACACACAAGCCTCATCAAAGTTAAAATGTGCATCCTTCTCCAATAAGCTGCATAGTGGTTTAGTTATCTTGGAGAAGTCTTTGATGAATCTACGGTAGAAACATGCATATCCCAGAAAGCTGCGAACACCTTTTACCTAAGTAGGTGATGGCAATTTCTCTATAGTTTCCAGCTTTGCCCTATCTACCTCGAGTCCCTTCTTCGATACTTTGTGTCCCAGTATGATTCCTTCTTGTACCATAAAATGGCATTTTTCCCAGTTCAGTACTAGATTTGTTTCAACACACCGCTTCAAAACCATCACCAAATTTTCAAGGCATAGATCAAACGAGTCCCCGAAAATTGAGAAGTCATCCATAAATACTTCCACATTCTGCTCCACCATATCTGAAAATATAGCCATCATGCATCTTTGAAACGTGGCTGGAGCATTGCACAGCCCAAAAGACATCGTTCTGAAGGCGAATGTGTCGTAAGGACATGTGAAAGTTATCTTTTCCAGGTCTTCTGGAGCTATCATTATTTGATTATAGCTTAGAATATCCGGCCCGAAGAGGTAATAGTACTCATGACCGCTTAATCATTCAACATCTGATCAATGAATGGGAGTGGAAAATGATCTTTCCTTGTAGCTTTGTTGAGCCTGTGGTAGTCCATGCATACTCTCCAACTCATCATCGTTCGTGTTGGAATCAACTCATTATTTTCATTAGTCACTACTGGTCATGCCACCCTTTTCTAAGACACACCTTTGCCATTGGGCTCACCCATGAGCTATCTCGAGATCGGATAGATTATGCCCAAGATCCAAACCATTTTAGTACCTCTTTCTTAACCACTTCTTTTATTATCGAATTAAGTCTCCTTTGTTGCTTTCAACCGATGGCTTACTTTCATCTTCCATCGATTTTATGCATGCAAAACGAAGGGTCGATCCCTTTGATATCCGCTATGGTCCAGCCAATCGCTGATTTGAACTCTCAAGCACTTTCTCGTACGCTTTTTCTTCCTGAAAAGATGTTAATGCAGAAGAAATAATCACATGTAGCTTTGAATCTTTATTTAAAAATGCATACCTGAGATGGTCTGGAAGTGGTTTTAATTCAAGTTCTTGAGGTGTCTCAAGAGATGGCTTTAATTTTACTGAGGATTCTCCCGCTTTTGTCAATGGCTCAACAGGTGTTCTGAATTTTCTGACTTGCGGAGTGGTATCCAGATATTGCACAAGTTCGTCAAGTTCCTCATCCTTCAAATCTGAATTTTCAGCAATTATACTCCTCAAAGGTTCATCATCCACTCGACTTTGTACTTCATCATTTACGACCTGATCCACTAAATCAACCAGGAAACATTCCTCTTCATCTGCTGGAAACTTCATAGTTTTGAAGACATTAAAGGTGGCCTCTTGATCATGAACACGCATAGTTAGTTCCCCCTTCTGCACATCTATCAGAGTCTTTCCTGTGGCTAAAAATGGTCTTCCCAGTATGATTGGTATATTTTTATCTTCCTTGTAATCCAAAATAATGAAGTCAATCGGAAAGATAAATCTGTCCACCTTCACTAATACATCTTCAACAATTCCCCGTGGATACGTGATGGATCTGTCAGCTAACTGCAAAGAAATGTTTGTTGTCCTTGGATCCGGTAATCCCAATTAATTGAACAATGATAAAGGCATCAAATTTATGCTCGCCCCAAGATCACACAAACATTTTTCAAAGTTCATCTTCCTGATTGTGCACGGGATTATGAAACTGCCCGGATCCTTCAACTTCGGAGGTAACTTCTGCTGAAGTACTGCACTGCATTCTTCTGTCAAGGCTACTGTCTCAAATTCCTCTAATCTTCTCTTCCTTGACAATATACCCTTCATAAACTTTTCATAGCTTGGCATTTGTTCCAATGCCTCGGCGAACGGTATGTAGATCTGCAGTTTTTTGAATACCTCCAAGAATTTGCTGAACTGTTTGTCTTCCTTCTGTTTGATTAACCTTTGCGGATACAGAACTTGAGGGTGACTTGGTGGTTCTGGACTCTTGACCTTCTCCTCTAATTTTTTTTTGTCTTTCTCTTCCTGTTGTTCTTCAGACTTTTCTAGATTTTCCTTCTCTTCAATGGCTGGCTCCTCTTCCTCACGCGACTTCCTTTGTACAATTAGGCGCGGGCGACTTGCAGTACCTGACAAATCTTTCCCAGATCTCAATGTGATTGCTTGACATTGTTCCTTCCCGTCTCTTCTAGGATTTATCTCTATGTTACTTGGCAGTGCACCCTGGGGCCTGTTTGTAAGCATGTTCGCCATCTGCCCCATCTGAATTTCCAGATTCTTAATAGCCACTGCTTGGCTTTTGATCATATCCTCTGTGTTTGCCATGTATTTCATCATCATCTCCTCCATTTCTGATTTCTTTTCTTGCTGAGGTGCAGCTAGAGTATGATGTTGTTGTTGTTGTTGAGAAAATCCCGACGGAAAAGGTGGTCTAGGATTAAACTGTGGCTGCGCTGGTTGTGTCTGAAACTGATTATTTGATTGAAGCTGATTCTGCTGATTCCCCTGGTTATTTGACCAACTAAATTTTGGATGATTACTGTTGTTGGGGGTGTATGTGTTCTAAAACTGACCTTGGTCTTTTCTGTAATTGTTCACATACTGCACTGACTCTGAGTTGATAGCACATTGATCCGTCGAGTGTGACCCCGCATAAATCTCACATACGAAAGCAACCGTCTTTTTTTTACCTTCTGCCAAAGTATCTATCTTCTTTGCCATGGCTATCATCTATGCTGACAACTGAGTAATAGCATCTACCTCCAACACACCTGCAATTTTGGGTAGTGGCATGTTGGATTTTGAAAATCATTCGATGCCATTGTCTCGATAAGGTTATAGGCTTCTTCGTAGCTTTTTGCCCATAATGCCCCTCCTGCAGCTACATCTACAATTGGTCTCGACTGCCATCCCAATCCATTATAGAACGTGTTGATCACCATCCAATCTGGCATACCGTGATGTGGACACTTCCTCAGCATTTCTTTGTATCTCTTCCATGCTTCATATAAGGACTCACCCTGTTGTTGCTCAAACTGAGAGATAGTTGTCCTCATCTTCGTAGTCTTGGCCATTGGGAAGAACTTAGCTAAGAACTTTTGTGCTAAGTCCTCCCATGTAGTTATAGATCCTGCTGGCAAAGAATGAAACCAACTTCTTGCTTTATCCCTCAATGAAAATGGGAATAGCCTAAGTCTGATAGCATCCTCTGTCATACTATTGTATCTGAATGTATCATGATTTCGATAAAACTCAACGGTGTTCATTCGGATCATCCAGCGGCACCCCAAACCGCACCGAATTTCGTACCATCCCGAATAGTGCTCGCTTTTATTTCAATGTATTGGTCGCTATCACCGGGTCTAGCGATGCCGATCGTAGTCCATTAATATTGGGCATGGAATATTCCTTCGAGCCCTATGCTCTCTCTTTGCTCTTCTTCTTGTGCCTCGGTTGCCATGTTGGTATCGTCAGACTTTCTAATCGTGGTTTGTAAATTTCTCATTTAACACTCGTTTTCAAACCTCTCCCGTTTATGTTGTCTTGTACATGTGTTAAGTCGGGGTTGGATGACCGCGTGCGCATAAAAATTTATCCAAATTCCTAAAACAAAAACAAAAACTAAAATGAGATAAGACTAGAATTGTCTAAGTCATACAATGTAGCTTAAAACTAATGATAATAATACTAAATTAAACGCCTTTCCTAAGAATTGGCGCCGCCAAAAACTTGTTGCCTCTTTTTAGTCTTAACAAAAGAGCTCTAACTCATGCAAGCATACATGTGTCAACAAGCAATACAGAGCAAGTAAAGTATCGATCCCACAGAGAAAGTTGCTTAATTTAAATCACTATGCATTAATTAAATCACTATATTTATATGCTCAAACTAATGACTAAGATTGGTTTGTTACTCGAATCACAAATAACAACTAAAACAATAATAACGACATTTTAATAAATCAAACTGGAAATAATGGGATCCTAACTTCATTTAATATTTCATTTAATCGCCACGATCATGCATGACTTATTCACATATCACAGAAAGTAGCCAAGAGCACTAAAAGAGTTTTAGCCATTTTTAATGCACTAAGACCTACTCACACAAAGATCCATGATGATAGACTCTATGTAATCATCAATATAACCAAAATCACTATATGTCTATGTGAAATTGCAACTATATTGAATTTAAGTTCAAGCCCTTATTCTAACTTATACGGTGAAACAGTATATGTCTATCTGGTTCACGAAATACACAAGCTATATAAAACAGCCCTATATACGTATACTATCATGGTTACAATCCATATTTGCATGTTCATTGTCAATTCCATACAAATACTGAAACAAATGGTGATCAAGCATTCATACATGTAAAACAACCATGATAGAAATCCCATATGATATGCAAAACATCTCAAGCAATCAAGCATGCAATCAAACTACATATTAAAATCCGTTAGAATCCCATAATGGAGTTTAGTTTATGACTGAACCAAAAGCCATTATGGGATCAAAGCAAAACATGATTAATAAGCACGCAATTGAAAGATGAAAAATAGAACGATCAAACCCAATCACTGAATAGAAACAAATGTTAATATTTAAATCCTCATAAAATTCCAGCAAAACAATAATAATAATCCACCACGATAGAGAATCCCAAGAAGAATTGGAAGAATATGCGTTTTGGCTTCGTTCTACGATGGAATCTCTCTCACGGTGTAAGCCCTAGTTACTATGATGAAAATACAACCAAAGATATGATAGATCCCTCTTACACCAGTCAGATATTGTTTTTTAATCAATTACAACCATTTTAATTAAAAAAAATAAAATAAAACAAATCGCCAGCCTTCAGACCTCGGCAAGACTCCTCCGAAGACATTCCTCGCGGGCGAGTCTTGGCAAAGAAGTCATGATGTCCACTGCTCTCACGCTGGCACACCGGCCACTAGAACTTGCAAAAGAGGGTAACATTGTCTGGTTGGGTACTGCCACGGCCAAGGCCTCCAAGCTCATCCTACCACGCGGCTTGCAGTTGATGAATTCTAGTTCGGCTCCTGAGTTTGGTTCTGCATTGTTGCTGCTACTACTGAAGTGTCCTATGTCCATCCATGCTCCACTCAATCCTCAGCCATGCATATCCCAGCTTTTGCCTCGCCTCATGCGTCCATTAGCCTCGTGCCCTATAATACCACCAAATTAGGCCGATTCCTGTACTTATTCACCAAAAGGAGTTTTAAGTATATGCAATGCAAACTAACATGAAATGCAGCTAAAACATACTAAAATGTACTTGAGATGGGCATAGTTCGCATGAATTGGTACTCCATAAGTAGGTATAAAACCCACTTATCAGAACAGAGGGAAACGTTAAGAATATAAATAACTCATATAGAGTTTATAAAGAGATCAATTGACTAAATCCATCGTCAAACAAAATAAAAGATAACTTATATAAAACTATTATTTGTTGTGTGTATATACTATATGCTAATCAGATAATTTATTTGTGTAGATGTCCGTGGAAAAGGCTTGTTATATGCTTATAGCATGAAGAAGGATCAAATCCATACCCCGAAGCTAATATCGAAGCCAATAGTCAAATAGAGGCTTATAATGAAAACAACTCGTATTTAAGTGGTTATTCAGAGAAAATGTAGTACCAGATCCAGGAGATGGTGGAGCCGACAGATAGTGATTCGGACACTAAAGTTGAAGTTTAACAAGCATCAACAGAGGTGCAGGATCCGAGGAACAAGGTTTTTCTTCTAGAAAACGTATGGAAATAAAAAAGTCGTTAAATAGTCAATCACACAAAGCGTTAATAGAAACAATGGAAGAACAAGATAAGATTAAAATCCAAATTGATCAAATGGGAGCCACAAGCAACACATCGTAATGCAAAATTGAGCAAGAAGAAGGGAAAAGAAAGATAGAAGACCATGACTTAGGAAAATCCGATAAGAAGAAAGGGAAAAGAATGTGTTACATTTGTGGCTATAAGGGACATACCACTCTATATTTTCCTGACTATAAAGCAGGAGCATGTTTTATCTATGGGATAGAAGGTCATCAGGCGAAAGGTTGTCCAAGAAAAAGGCGTAGTGAATAAGTAGTATAGGTTCTATTGTGTAGGTCTGTTTAATGTTAAGTATGTCTGTGTAATATAATGTTCCCAACTTTTGGTATTAGTCAAGGCTGTAAATCCCGACTTTTGTAGTCACAAAGGGATGAATGATGTTTAAGCAGTATGTGTTATGCTATGTAAAGTATTCGCTAAATGAATATGAATCTAAGTTTGAGTAATGAAATGAGTTAATATACTAAACTTATATGATAAGATTTAGAATGTAAATAATAATATATGGTTTTACTTAACCAAATAATGCCGCCAAGACATCAAACTCGAAACCAAAGGGAAGAAGAGTATGTCAATAATGTTGAGGGACAACAACAAGCAGACCCGATGAAACACTTTGCAAACATGGTAGCACAAGCTATGCAGCAAGGAATGCCAGTCGCAAGGAACCAGTCGAACAACCGCTTGGCAAACTTTAAGGACTTCAAGGCTGTGGGGCCGCCCGAATTCAAAGGGACAAATGACCCTATTGAAGCCCAGACTTGGGTTAAAGAGATTGAAAAAGCATTCTTGGTAGCTAGGGTAGCTGAGGGGCAAAAGACCGCTTTTTCCACCTACATGATGAAGGGTGAGGCAAATTTTTGGTGGGAAGCGAATCAGGAGAGGACAGGATAGGGTGTTGTTACTTGAGATAGGTTTAAGACACTGTTATTTGAAAACTATTTTTCCTCTAGTATGCAGGCTAGGATGGAGGTAAAATTTTTAGAGTTGAAGCAGGAGAATATGACGGTGTCCGAATACGCCGCAAAATTCAATGAGTTTGCTAGGTTTGCTTCGCATCAAGTTGATACGGAGGCTAGGAAAGCTAGAAGGTTTGAGCTGGGATTAAAACCCTGGCTCTACAAAAAGGTGGCGGTGTTGCAGATCCCTATATTTACAGCACTCATGGAGAAGGCTATTATTGTTGAAGAGGGGAGTGAGGTCATGAGCCTCTACAACAAGGAGAGAAAGAACAAAAGTAAGGTCGAAGGAACTGGGAAGGTGGAAGTTAATAGTGGGAATAGCAGTGGTAGTAGCAAAATGAAGGGAAGCAATTTTGGAAGTGTGCAGTAAAACAGAAAGAGTTAAGAAGCAAGTCAGGCAAAAGTGTGGAAACTGTGGAAAGAACCCACTGGGAATGTTTGAAAGGGAAGTTTGTATGCTATAAGTGCAGGCGGGAGGGCCATATCTCTCCCAACCGCCCCAATCCTAGGATGAACAATGGGTGTTTTTCTATGCGTGGTCAATCGAGCATAAGGTGAAGGATTGTCCAGAAGAGGAGGAGGGCGGAGGCAGGAGTGTGAATATTGGAATGGGCGTGGGACTTTTGGCAATCACGGACCTACGACATCGAAAGCAAGCCAACAAAATCAACAACAAAAGGGTCTACAAAATGACGGTCATCTGTGATACCATAGTAAATGGTGGTGCAATTCCGTGTATTATTCATTATAACTTTTATTTTCTTATGCATGATTTTCATATATATAGTAAATTATTTTATAAAGAAATTTTGAAGAAGGAATTTGAGTTCTTTTAGAAATCAAATTTCCGTTTAATCGATAATAGATAAGCTTTACGTGAATAGGTTAAAGATCAAGACGATCATTTATGATCAAGATCTACTTGCAATGATTGTATGCTACGTATACACTTGTGTGTGTAGGTTTTAAAAGCGGTGATTTTGGGGACGGAATCTTTATAAGGAGGGTGAATGTAACAACCCGATATTTTCTATACAAATAAATTAGAAATTTTAGTATAATTTTTTTTTTTTTTGTATTTATTAAAATAAATATGGGGAATATGTGCCAAGATAATGTGTGTATGTATTTATGTGATAATTTAAAATATGAATATTTTAAATAATTTTATTTTAGAATTATTGATCATTATAAATTATATTCTTATCATAATTAATTTTATAGTAGAAATGTTTTATTAATTATTTTCCATGAAAATATAATCATATATTATTTATATAATATATGAAATGATTTTTAGAATTATTATAATAATTATTTTATTATATGAATTTTATTTAGATTATTAAGTTAATTATTTTTAACTTAATTAATAATGTTACGTATGACAGATAAATCAGATATGGAATCCAAACCCTAATTTTTTTTGGATTTTGATCAAGGCATGAGAATAATAATATAATATAAATTATATTTTGATTTTTCCATGCTATAAATATAAATATGTATGTATATATGTGGACCAATAAGGGTTGGTCAATTATGGTGTTATGTGACAAACCCTTGTATTACACTGTGTGAAACCCTAATTACAAATTTTAGGAACTAAGTTTATTTTATTTTAAACCCTAAATGAAAGCTTCGTAACCTAATTATACATTAGGTGAGACAATTAAATAACCTAAGGGTTATGGTAATAAGGAAGGGTTAGTATTTAATATGTATACTAACTTAAGTGGATAATCTTGTTATTTCAAGTGACTAATAATTTTAAACCTATTTCTAGTAAACCTAATTAGGTTATGAGCTAAAGTCACATGTATAAGTAATTAAATTTCATAAGATTGGGAATGGAAACCCTAAATAAACAATTTGGGTAGCATATATTAAAATTGTTAGACTATGTTCATTACATGGCCCAAAACAATTAAAGGAGAAGCCCAAAAGAAATAAAATGCAAACCAATACTTAGCCCACTTGATTAAGGGTATTTTAGACTTTTGATTAATCAAATTTGTGCATTAAAATAAAAGCAAAATGGAGGAGAAAATGGAGCATAGTGATTGGCCCCATTAGGCCTTTTTAAGGCAACAAATTAAGCTAATCAAGTTCCATAAGTAGTAAGTCTTACACACAAGGACAAGTGTGTCATGCTCCCATTGGTGGAAAAGCTCAATTAGCACCCTTAATCACATGATTAGGCTTAATTGGAAGAGATAAGGTGAAGCCTTTTATCCAAGGGACAATAAAAGTATGGGGATATTAGTTAATCACCACATTCATTTGCTAGATCATTTTCATTTCTCTTATTCTTCTTCTTCTTCTTTTCTCCCAAGCTAGCAAACTTCAAAGAGAGAAAAGAGAGAGAGGGTTCGGTTTTTCTAGTAAGGAAGAGGAGTTATTGTTCATGCATCCTAGATTCATAACCTACTTTGGAAGAGCAAGAAGGATAGCAAAGAAAACTAGGTGAGGTTCTCTTCCATTCTTTTTCTTATTCTCCTTCTATTTTTGGTTTTTACCTCAACATGTATGGGGTTATGGTCTAATACTCAAAGTACCCTAGTTCTACATGTCTCATGTGTAGGACTAAGTATCTTGTGTATTAGACTATAGATTTAGAGGAAGGAAATGAGCATATGTTCTCCAAGGGGTGAAACTCTTGTTTTTCTTCCACTAAATCTTGTGCAACTCAAGTTTTACAACTCAGATTTGTGATCAGTCGAAGGGGGGGTGCTAGATACATGAGTTATCTAGTAAACCCAAGTGGTAGAACACAAATCTAGCAAGTATTGAAGCCATGGACACTGTTTTCCCCAAAATAGTTCATATAGAGTATTTAGATTTTAAAACCCTAAAAAGCTACTGTCCCTGCTTTTCTTAGGACTATTTCGGACAGTTGCAAGTCTTATAAAAATCTAGGAAAAATCACAGAGGTACCTTGAGAAGTTCTCTACGTGTAGGAAAAAGAACGGACACGTTTCGAGTTATAGGTTGTGTGTAATGGCTATTTCCGTAAAGGACTCCTAAATATTAACACCCGAATATCTCACAGTGTATACATGGGAAAAATCCGAAATTTTTACAAGAGAGGTATATATATGTTATGAGAGTATACCTGAAAATTTCAGATTTTTCTGAGCAAAACTCGATTTATGAAAAATGAAGCAAGATCCGAGTGTTTTGGGCACTTAATTTAAAATTTGTAAATCATTTTCTAAAATTCCAGAAAAATTTGGGGATCATTGTTGGGTCATATACTGTTCAAATCCAGAAAAGAAGAATTTTTGGAATCAGTTTGCTATTTTTCCTAAAAATGATGAAGTTATGAATAAAAGGAAATAAAAAAGTTAAATGATGTCTTAAATAAGTAAAATATGATTTTAATGCTTGAATACTCCTAATATATAATATTATGACTATTTTAGGGTATTTTGGTAATTTATAATAAGAAATATTATTTATGACCTTTTATGGATATTAAATAAGTGATTTTGTAAAGGGTGAACAATTAGAATAAATTGTTTATTGATCAAATAAATTATTAAAATGTTATTATGATATTAATAATATTAGAATATGATATTGTTAAGTAAATAAAAATATTAAGATTAAAGCTTCATTAAAATACTATTAAATGATTAATAATATTAGATTAAAGTATTAATCTTAGATTAAAATATTATTAAAAGATTAATAATATTAAATTAAAGTATTATTGGATGATTAAAATATTATTAAGTAAATAATAATATTCGAGATTAAATAAAATATTATTAAAAATGTAATAACATTAGTAAAGGAATAAAATATTATTAAATGACTAATAATATTAGTAAATGAATAAAATATTAATACTATTGGTAAATGAATAAAGGTATTATTAATTGATTAATGATACTAAATCATAAGTAAGATATTATTAAAGTAATAATATTAATGGTAATTATTTAAAATAATTTTAAACGTTTTAAAAATCATTTAAGGGTAATATAAATGTTTTAAAAATATTTTGAGTTATTATATAACTTTAATATTTTGGCAATGGTTTCATTAATAGTTTAATAATAATTAAATGATAATAGAATTATTTGATATTTGAATCATTTAATAATGATTTTGGTGTTTGAAAATTTCATGATAAATTAATAAATGTTTATTAAGTCATTTAAAATAATATGAATGATATTTTAGATATTGAACGTTGAATAGAGTCTTAGACTCGATAATTATCCGATAAAGTTATCGATTTGATAATCGACATATTTTAAAAATTGATCCGGACTTAGATATTTTGAATCGTATTAATGTTTGTTTGTGATGCAACGATTGTTGAATATGTGTGATAATGTGATTAGGTTATGTGTCGATCGTGAAAATGAAATTAGATTATATGTTATAGTATATTGTTCTAATCGAACGAATGATCCGATTAATGATAGTCGTGATATAAAAGATAAAACTAAGTCACAGTATTGTAAGCGGTAGCATCGTGCAAGTATCCTACCTTTGCATTTTCTTTATGCAATGGACATGAGTAAGAATGTTTTGTAATTATATTATTATTGCACAAATTATTAACCCTATATTATATACATTCATTGATTATCAACATGTTAAGTATATGGTAATTCAAATATATATATTCATTCGATAATTTCTATAAATGGTTATACAAGTGTCCCCACTTGGATAATCATTGCATTTAATCACATGTTGATACACCTTTGTTAATTACCGTATATATATATATGTTGAATTATAGATTATTGTTAAACAAGATAAAACCTTATTATTATCCAACCGAATTGCTTTGGTTTGGAACCCCGACAAGTATGAACATCCCTTACATGGGTAAACTTTTATGCACCCAAGGTGGATAGAGTGAACGATAACATCGTTTTGCATGTAGTATTGATCAAACACAGGTACAACGGGCCGATCACCCCCGTGTCTCGTAAGTTATGACGTTTCTATGATGAAGTTATGTTTAACCTTTTTGAAAATGAAAACAATGTTCATAGTATGTCCCTTAACCCTATTTATAGTCAAGACGTAGTTTCAAAAATTTGAAAGAGGTTGTTATGTTATTATTATCGGTTGATTACTTCACAACTATTGATTTGTTGTAGAAGGGTAGTATAAAGAAAATATTTAAATTCTTTCAGCTTATATATATATATATATATATATATATATATATATTATTATTACTACATTGGGCACTCAAATGCTCATCCTTGCTTAATTTAAATGTTTTCAGCTAAGTGTGAACAACCTGAAGGCTCTGTTAAGAACAAGGGAAAGGGAAAGGTTGCTGAATGATTTCAATGTTATCTTATGTAATAGTTTAATATTATTAAGACAATGTTATATATTTATTATCATGTATTGTAAGGAATGATTAAAGGTTACGTACTTGGGAGCTAGACTCTGATAATTATGTAAATTAAGTTTAATATTTATATTATTGTTATTATTATTAGTATTATTCATTTATAGAAATCGCTCATAGAAATGGTATCGTGAAGCCACGGGACATCGTCCGCGATGTAAGATATATCGATGGTAGTCCTTCGAATCGGATTGGGTACCTCATAACTCGATCCTAGGCCTCATCCATTGCATTTTGAAGTGTAGAGTACGTCTCTCCAAGCTTAGCCTTCTTTGCACGACAATCCTCTTCTGCAAGATCAGAACGATGTGATTCTCTTACCAAGCCCTCCTCTGTTATGGCCGGTCTTTCCAGCTCTCTTTCGATTCCTTCTTAAACTTTCTATTTCTTCGCACTTCTCCTCGGCTTAACCCTTCTCGTGAACCAAATCCCACCCACGCTCCATAGTAGACGTGTGTGAAGAGTCACAACCTCCCTATCCTTCCTTCGATGGTAATCTGTTGAATAATCGCCCACTTTCGGCCAGATCTCGAATAAAGGTCACGAACTCCACGTTACTTGGCCATATAACTTGTCGACATCTCAAAGATCAATGGAGTTCGGTGGGAACTCCTCTTCTTCCTCTTCCTCTTCAGATCCTCCTCTCGATCGGGGCCTCAGCTCATGCTCCCGACTAATAACAAGGATGATCAATGGAGATGGCTCTCTCTGTACCAACGGCTCCCTGACGACATAAATGTCTCGGAGCTCCTCCTCTGTAGGTACTTGGGGTTCCTCCTCCCCAGCTCGACTAGCTCCTCCAACATCTGACATCCTGACAACATAGTTTCAAGTTTCAGTTACTAAGTCATACTAGTGAGCACATAATTTAACACATAAGCACATAAAGTCTTTTATTATCTTCAATGAATTAAGAAATTCATTTCTTAGAACTCGATAAGAGTTTTCCATCACTATATTCTTCCTATAAGGCTCCTACCTAAGGTTGTTTCCCCACCTAAGGTTCATAACCTACAGCTTTGATACCAACCTGTGAAACCCCCAAATCCGGGTACTTAAATTTCCACATGATTTGGTGTTCACTATTCAAACATTATAATTCTATCTACCCATAATAAAAGAAACATTAATAGATAGAAATAAATCCTCTCCTTAAGGAGTTACATCATAACAATACATAAATCCCAAGTCATACTAACCTTAAATCTTAACTGCGGAAACATAAATAATTAATCATCTTACACATCATTAACATAAGTCTAAAAATGTAAATACATCATCACATAAAATAACAAGTCTTCAAAGACTTGTTAATCTTCGCCTCATTTTTGCTAGTAGAAGGCTCGCTTCGGATCTTTCGTTCTTAACTGCAATGTTATTATTACGCAAGAGTGAGCACGATTGCCCACAAGTATAATAATGAAATAACAATATAATAACATGCGAATGAATCAAAGACTCATGGAATAAAAACTCAACTTTTGAATCAAGAATGAATAACAAGAATCAAAAGATTTCTGAGGGTCATAAGACCTTGAATCATGTCCTAGGTTATCAAGGGTTATACTTGAAACCTTTAACAATCATAAGACTATGGACTCTTCTACTGCATTTAGGGGATCAACCCTTAGTACCATACATGCACAATATCTTAACGCTTAACGCATAATTAATCCCTATACAGGGTTGTTCATCTCAGTTTGACATTAAAGTCCGCACCAAAGGAAGTTTGATTTGGATAAATCAATAAGAGTTCTGAAATTTAGAACGTTCATCAACTATGGACTAGTCGAATCAAATAAGGGTTCATTAGTCTAATAAGGTTCAACAATAAATGATATTTAAATTGAATAACAACCTCAAGAGGTATACAATAGAACAAGTATTTTATTGAAAAGATAGATAATCTTTAATATAACAAACTGAACTGGATTTATAAACTTGAATAATGATAACAAGTAGGGTTAGGAAACTTGCCTCGTGCGTAGGCTAAACGATTACTACTTTCGTTCACCACAAATCCTACACACATACCATATGTATTCACGACATTCATTAGTTACATTTTCACTTAATTATTTAATATAAACTCCACTTTATTTAACAAATCATTACCCTTCTAATTTAATTACTTAATTAAATTAGAATATTTTCATTCTCTTACTATTATTACACTCAAATAAATTATTTCATAATAATTTCCATCAAATATTTATTTTATTCCATAAATATTTTAACTAAAATATTTATTTTATTTGATAAATATTTTAATAATAATTTCCATCGAATATTTATTTTATTCCATAAATATCTCAATTAAAATATTTAATTTATTTTATAAATATTTTAATAATAATTTTCATCAAATATTTATTTTATTCCATAAATATCTCAATTAAAATATTTAATTTATTTTATAAATATTTTAATAATAATTTTCATCGAATAGTTTTTTTATTTTATTTTTTTTGTTCACGTAGGGTGTGGTAATTTAGTTGGTAACGTCACCGCCAGGAGGCGAGTTACCTGCACTTCGAAATTGACTCATGAACATAACAAGGAAAAATTAGGCCAAAAAATCTCTCACAAGTAAAATTATACGCTCATGAAGAAATACGTAATATGCCCATAACTTCCAATTAGTTTATTTTTACACGAAATTAGACATGCCCAAACACTGTAATACATATATGATCACTACTTAACCCTTCTAGCATGATTTTAACATGTTAAAACACATAATTTGCAGAATCAACACATGTAATTTACTGTTCTTGGTGTTTTTGAAAGTTTTGAATACATGACATGAAAATCAACACTACGGATTCGTTATAACACCGAATCCGCTCATTTAAAGTTTGGTCTCTTCATTTTAATATGCATAATTATATACAGGTATAAAATTTATGACACAATATATGTTTGACGTATTAAATTTGCGAGTAAGGGCCATATGGCTATATTTCTATACTCTAAAATTTTGCAGCAACAATATACGACATATATTTTATGAAACTGATGTTATGGTTCATACAACATAATAAAAACATACTACGTTAATCATGTTAACACATATATGTGTAAATTTATAGTACAACTTATGATTATCGTGTTAAATTTGGTATGTAAGGCCATATGGTCATATTTCATACTCTGTAATTTTGAAGCAACAATATACGGCATATTTTATGAAACTGATGATATGAAAATCTACAATATATAGTAAAAACATGCTATGCTAACATATTATCACATATATATCCACATAATCAATACAATTTCCGATTACAGAGATTTTAACCGAACTTGAAAGCCATTTTCATGAAAACTTTTAAATGACGTGAATAAAACAAACTGGGTTGAAGAGATTACCTAAAGCGTAGATGAGTAGAGATGAAACCCTTATCAATTAATTCTTTAATCACACAACTCACAAATTTCCTTAACAATTTCTCAATCTCTCTCTGTGATTTGCTTTGCCAGACTTGAAAAATAAAAGACTTAATCAAAATAAAAGAAGACGTATTAATTTTATAAAAGAACTGAGCGCAGAGTGGTGTTCAGTTAACCCATCATGGGTTAACTGCTACTAACTTCCCTTAGGGCCTCGTTTGGCTGGCAATAATAGACTCCAAAACCATTTAATTTAATGATTCTCTTATACTATAGTTTAAAACATGTCACACCCAAATTACACAATAAAATCAAATATCTTATTTACTTTAATTTAAATAAACTATGATAATTTCTCATTAATTCCCATAGTCATAAAATTAAATTTCTCATTTATTAAAAGGTCAAATTATTTAATATCTAATTAATTATTAAATTAATTAAAATAACATTATGCTTATTAAATATTTCATTTAATTCAATAAGCTCACATAAATACATAATCTGAGTAATAAAATTCTCCACATTAATTTAATAACTATAACACATATAATTAAATTAATTTACCACAATTGCATCAATTAATTATTAAATCTAATAATTAAATCATCGAAAATATTTATTTAATTCAATAAATATTAAAATTAAATTACAAAATCTCGTTTGTCACATCGCACATGTCATCATTTTCATAAACGGTGAGACAAGTTGTATATGAATGTATGTTGTGTGGTTCCTCCACCAGGAGGCTATCCTGTCGGTGTTTGATTACTGGACTTATAGGAAGACTAATTCCAACAAGGCTCAGGAAAGGCACCACCTAAATTCGCTCCAGTTGAAAGTTCGGATTAACTTTTCGTTGAGTAAATTGCGATGATTTGGGAACCTTCATGCCAAAAAGCCGCGAGAGTAACCTAAGATAGGTCAGCTTCTGATAAACCAAACGCGGAAGAAAGTCTCTTCATGCTTTCTCATTTCAAAATTACTCGTAAAGTCAATTACTTGTAATTTCATTCCATAATCATCTCCATGTAATGAGAAATATGAAGAAATGTGTGTACATACATATTTAAATTAACATGTTATCCTGTATTACAAACAGCTAACATCCGTTTTGCAGGATAAAATTCCTAAAACGGATACATCACATAGCATGTAAACATTTACACATTCCCTAAAGACTAAACTATGCAAGTCTTTCGCAGGGAAACAATCGGACCTACTACCCGGTCAAAGTCCAAAAAGGATGCGAGCCTACAGTCAATTATGTCGTCATCAGACCAGACTGACCTTAATCTAGTTTCTCGCAAAGAATTTGACGAATTAAGTAAACAAATAACAGATTTGGTTGTTCTGCTTAAAGAACTACACCAGTCTACTCAGGGTACAAGGATACCCGTAAATGTTGAATCCTCTACACAAGGAGGAACTCAGGGTCCTGATAAAGCCATTACAGTACATGAACTTTAGTTGGATACGACCAACAAAATTCATGATACCACCCATCTTAAAGGAGATCTAGACACCGGTGACATCAGGAAGAAAGTCCTTCAAATGAAAGAAACCCTTCGTGCTATCAAAGGAATTGGAGCACACGGAAGTGTCTCATATGCTGACCTTTGTATATTCCCTGGGGTTCATTATCCAGAAAAGTTCAAAACTCCTGACTTCGAAAAATATGATTGGTTAGGAGATCCTTACACACATCTGAAGGTATTCATTGGAGAACTTGGATCTTATGCAGAGGACGGAGAAGCCTCGTATCACAAATTGCTCCAAAAGAGTCTGACTGGAGAAGCCCGTTCGTGGTATACCAGATTAGACAACTCAAAGATCCATAGTTGGGAAGAGCTAGCTCACGCCTTCCTCACACAATACAGATTCCAGTCTCAGATGGCTCCTGACCGGTATCAGATTACCAAGGTCAAGAAACAGTCTAGCGAGTCTTTTAAAGAGTATGCTCAAAGGTGGAGGCGCCTAGCTGCTCAAGTTATTCCTTCCATGACAGAATCAGAAATGGTCATGACCTTTATAGACATACAAGAAGCTCTTTTCTATGAAAGAGTCTTAGCTGGCATTGGTAAACCATTTTCTGAAATGATTAAACATGGGAAGATGGTTGAGATGTGATTGAAGTCAGGAAAGATTCAAGACCTAGCTGCCCTTAAAGCTATTGCTGAGCACATCCAGACCGAAAATTATGGAAATAACCTCCGGAGGGTCCATAAAAAGAAAGAGGAGGATGTTTCCTTGATACTACAAGGTCAGAAAGGCATTCAGAATATGCCTATCCAGAGGAGAAATTACACTCCCTTTCAAGCTCAGTCTTCAAACCCTCCATTGCCTAAAGGTGGAGAAGTTAAACGCCCTCGAGTGTTCACACCCTTAGGGGACTCACTCGAGAACATTCTCACTCTTCTGACAACTCAGAAGAAAATTACGCATCTTCTTCCATCAGCCAACCCTAATGAGAGGGGTTTCAATGCTGCTCGGAAATGTGCTTATCATGTCGGAGCACCTGGACATGATACTCAAGATTGTTGGGCCTTGAAACACAAGATCCAAGATTTGATAGACAACGGTGAGATCGTGGTCACCAAACTAGATCAACCTCACGTACAAGACAACCTTCTTCCTTAACACAAAGAGGAGGAGGTCAACATGATTAATTGGAGCAGTGGACAGAGTTCCAGTTTGAACGGTGAATCATCCCAAACCATCAAAGACGGTGTTGACAAATGGAATTATGCAAAGTTCCAGTTTGCGATGGAACGAAAGATGAAAGCTCTGTGTAAGCAGATTGAGCAATTGACATAACTAGTGACCTATTAGCATCAAGTCACACGCCAATTAGTCAGCCAGGAGCATACTAGTCTCCTCCCTCTTGTTATTCCCTCCTTGCCTTCAGAAAATGAAACACTGGAGGACAAAGTGACAAAGAGAGCAAATGCCAAAGCTCGTCGGGATTTTGCCAATAGAAGGGAATTTACATACCTGGGCCAACCTATGGAGGAGATCCTTCATATGCTAATCAATAAAGGAAGAATCACTTCCCTCCTACCTCTAATTAATCCCCGTTCAGGACGGTTCAATTATGATGGAATATGTCAATATCACTCCCATTCTCATGCACACAAAGACAGAAGAATTTGGGCACTCCGCCACCTTATTCGTAATCTAATCGACAATGTGTCTCGTGAATCGCGATAAACGATAATGTGCTATTTGAGAGTGAGAATACATGTCATACTAAATGGAAGGGACTGGTAGCAGTTATATCCGCTGAGGCTGATGGGACTGTTAAACCATTCACAATGCAAGCAATTTAACTCAAAGGAGTTGACAATCCTTTGAAAGTGGCTGCTCCAGATTCAATCAACTTACCATTCAGACCACAATATCATGTTATCAGCTTACAGAAAGTTCCATGGAATTATGGAGAAGCTGAAGGATCCACCTCTCATACAACTGTCAAGTCCCGGAAGGAGGAAGACTAGCTAGACCATCTCAGAAAGCTCTTCAACAAGTCATGTAAGTATAACTTGAAGTTGAATCCAAACCAAGCGCGCCTTTGGCATTAAATCGGGTAAGTTGTTAGGATTCCTAGTCACCATAAAGGATTGAGTCGATCCCACCAAAATCCGTGCCATCAATTAAAAATGCCCACCTCATACAAAGAAGGAAATACGGGATTTTGGGAAGAATCAACTTTATTAAAGGTTCATTTCTCAACTCACAAAGAATCTGTGAGTCTATCTTCAAGTCGTTAGGAAGAACTCCTCCATGAAATGGAATGACGAAAAGTGCGACGGCCTTCCTTACAATCAAAAAGAGCAAATTAGTCAAAGCTCCTATTTTGGTACCACCTAGGTACGATGTTCCCCTGCTCATGCACTCGCCCATAAGTGACAATGCCATGGGTCAGATGCTTGGGACAAAAAGACAATAGAGGCCAAGAACGAAGCTATCTATTACCTCAAAGAAAAGATTCAACAAAGAAATGAACACAAGTACACTCTGATTGAGAAGACTTGTTGTGCTTTAGCATGGGCTTCCATGAGGTTACAACATTACCTTCACGGTCACACAACCCATCTCATATCCCGCGGGATCCTCTCAAGTACGTGTTCAACAAACCCATGTTAAATTATCGGCTGTCCAGATGGCAGTTGATCCTACAACAATTTGACATCGTCTACGTAACGCAAAAGTCCATCAAAGGTCAAGGAATTGCGGATTAACTGGCCGCCGCACCTTCAAGGGATTTCAAACCCTTGGAAACCTACTTCCCCGATGAAGGGGTAATGGCAGTTCAGCGACACCATCAGTATGATACATGCCATACATGGAAAATGTATTTCGATTAAGCTGTTAATATGGAAGGTTCTGGAGTCGAGCAGCTTCTAATATCCCAGACGGAGGAGCGAGATCCCGTCAGTCAAATTACGTTTGTCAAGACCAACAACACAACAACTGCAAGTATGAAAGGCATGTATCATGATTACGGGCTAAAACTTGCCCGTTCAATGGGCATCAGGCAGTTAATTGTCTTTGGGGATTCGGAGTTGGTGGTCAAACAATCCACGAGAATCTATCAAACCAAAGAGTTATATTTGCTGCCTTACCACTGACAAGGAACACATGCCAAGCATCACTTTTGCCCTACACAAGGCACCAGCCTATGGGAACTACGTTGGAGAAGTATCGGATGAGATACCTCCCATCCAACATCCTTGGTATCAGCATATCAAGGAATATCTACGAGATGGATCTACACCCGCTGAGGCGAGCCCGACAGAGAAAAGGCGGATCCATCGACTTGCTATGAAATTCTACCTGAGCGGAGATGCACTTTACAAAAGAGATGCAGGACTAGGTCTCCTCAGATGTCTTGACCAGGACCAAGCTCAGAGGCTCATGGATGAGATCCATGGTGGAGTATGTGGCCCACACATGAACGGCCATGTACTTGTTAAGAAGATCCTCACGACAGGACATTACTGGCTCTCTCTCAAGACTGACTGCAATGACCACGTCAGGAGATGTTATCAATGCAAAATTCATGGGAATGCTATCCACGCCTCTCCACGGGAGCTCCACAATATGAGTTCGCCTTGGCCCTTCTCAATATGGGGAATGGACGTGATCGGGCCCATCGAGCCTAAAGCCAGTAATGGACATCGCTTTATCTTCACCATGATCGACTACTTCACCAAGTGGGTAAAAGCAGCCTCTTTCCCCAGGGTTACCAAAGAAGTCATCATTGTTTTCATCAGAAATAATGTCATTTGTCGGTATGGACAACCAAAGGTAATTGTATCAGACAATGCTAAGAACCTCAACAACAAAATGATGGAGGAGTTATGCAGTAAATTCAACATCAAACACCTTAACTCCGTCATCTATCATCCAAAGATGAATGGTGCTGTTGAAGCGGCTAACAAAAAACATCAAGAAGATCATGCAAAAGATGTCCGCCAATCACAAAGGATGACCTAACTTATTGCCTCTTACTTTGTTAGCCTACAGAACATCAATGCATACTTCCACTGGGGCAACCCCCTATACATTAACCTATGGGATGGAAGCAGTGCTCCCTATAGAAGTTGAAATGGAATCCCTCAGAGTGTTGATAGACGCTCAGCTGGATGAAGACCAATGGGTACAAGACAGGTATCACCAATTGTCTCTACAATAGGCGAAAGGCGTCTGCATGGCTATCTTCCATGGTCAATTATACCAACAAAGAATCGCCAGGTCCTACAACAGAAAAGTCCGGCTACGGCAGTTTAAACAACATGACTTGGTTTTAAAGAAGATCATTGACAACCAAGATCAGTCTAAAGGAAAATTCGTCCCTAACTGGGAAGGCCCGTTTGTTGTCAAGGAAGTATTAACATGAGGTGCTCTCAGATTGCAGGAAATGGACGGCGATGAATTTCCACAACTCATCAACTCGGACGCCGTGAAACGATACTATGTCTGAAGTTACCATCAAGCAAACATCCTGGTGTTGGATCATCAGATCACCAGTCATTCCGGTTCTTTAACCCTTACCATATACAACTCTTTTCCACACTTTGCCCCTAAAACTAATACCGTTGGCACACACATTATATAACATTCTAGTCCCACATCGAAATATATAAGAAAATTTTGTTTGTGTATAAATAATTAAATTACTAACAATAGTATCATATAAGAATTTATAAAATTTAAATAAATAAATAAAAAGATAAAAAAGTTTTAAATTAAAAAATTAAAAAATAATATAAATAATTTTTTTAAGATTAAAATAAAAAACAATGTTATGACGCAATTACACCAAATGCTTCATTAACTCTTGAAATCGCTTTATTAGTAAAGATATTGGTACAAGGAGTGTGTTCATTGTATTGACGTGATAGTAAAATTTTGTTGTTAATACTTTAATTCTTTAAATATATTATTTATATTATTATCAATAATTTTTTTTATAGAATATTTTTTTTATATTTATAAATGAGACATTTTTTTATAGGATTGAGGTTATATAGCCTTTACATTATAAACATAATAAAATTAATACAAGAATAAAATAGTATTTTGAATTTAAAACTTACCTGTGTTTTTTTCTTTTTATAAACTCAACAATAGTTACATGATTTTTTTAAAAATAATTTTTTTCTCATCAAATTTAAAATTTTCATTCTTTTTTTTATTATTAAAAACTCAAAAACATAATGTCAACTATCCATAAATTGGTAGTCAAAAATGTCAACTACGTACTGCACACGGTTTGGTTTCGTACTTTTCAAGATGTTTGATAATAAATAAATGAAAAACGCGGTTTTACTTATTCTCCTCAAATTTATTAAATGTAACTTGTTGCGTAGCTTTGACGAGGGAAAGGGAGAAATCCAAACGTCAAATTCTGGTTCTCCATCAGTAGAATTTGGAACCATTATATATGTATTTATACTCTGTGTCTGAGTTTTAAAATGGATAGAAAAAAAAGAAATAGACGGAAAATTTAAGTTTTTTTTCTAATTCTTATGTTTTTGAGTTTTTTAATAAACGGAAAAGAAAAGAAATGGATAAAAAATTTGGTCACTTCTCCTGCTAAAGTTTTTCATCCAAAATTGGCATGATTTGAACGGAAAAAAAAATAGAATAAGTAATATTTTTATAATTCTCATATTATTCTCAACTTTTAATATAATAAATTTTAAATTACAACTCATGTCCTCAATTTTAAATTTTCTATCATTTTCCATTAAAAACTCAGAAACAACACAAAGAAAAACTTTGAGTTTTCTATTCTTTTCTTTTCTATTCTAATTTAAGTTTTCTATTCTTTTCTTTTCTGTTCAAAACTCAGAAACAGAGTGTTAGTATGAATAAAAATTAACAAATACTAGTAGCATTTATATCATTCATAGCAAATACTCCCTCCGTTCTTAAAAGATTGTCGTTTAAGGTTTTGACACATGAATTAAGGAAGTGTCATTTACCGAGTTAAATTTATTTGAAATTCCATCACTACCCCTTTATAAGAAATTGAAAACTATTAATACAAGGGAGAGAATTTATTTGGATAATGAGAGAAGGTAGGGGTAATATAGGAAAGTAAATAATTTATTCTCCTCGAAAATTGTAAACGACAAACTTTTTGAAACAAAATTTTTCTCCTAAAACGACAATCTTTTAAGAACGGAGGGAGTATTAATTGTGGGGAGTAAAAATGAAGAAAAACTATTTGCAATGTACTTTGATTTTTAACTATTTGTAATAAATTAAAAATGGAGAAACATTATTTTTAAAAATTAACCTTATTAGTATTAATATCGGATAACAGGTTACCGTCCTTACTACTCGTATCGAATCCCGTAAGTAGATGCTTGTACGGAGTACTATTTTTAATGGGATAAATCAACTTTTGGTATCTGTACTGGGACACGACTTATAATTTGGTACCCGAAGTGAAAAAAGTTACAAACTGGTGATTGTACTCAAAAAATGTTACACTCCGTTAAATATTAGGAACACGACTTATAATTTGGTACCCGAAGTGAAAAACGTTACAAACTGGTGATTGTACTCAAAAAAATTTTGTAATCTGGTTCTTGTACTTTTTCAATTTTTAAATAATCGTTAAAATTGATCCAACGGGAGAGACAAACATACAAAGAGAAGCGAAGTCGACGCGAAAAAGATCTTCGATGTTTTGTTTCATCTTTTCTTGCCTCCCACATTCACACCATTGCTCCACAGTGGCACCGACTTGGGAACTCTGGTGTAATCCATTCATTTTTGTTGCATAACTACAATTTTCTTCCCCGATTTCATTTACAATTCCACTCCAAGACGAGTTCATCCTTTCAATTAAACACTGAAAACTCTTTAATAAATATATGTGAACTAGTAATCAATGGAGAATCGAGACAAGAAGAATGAGAGAAGAAGAATGACAAAAGAAGAGACTCCTAATTTTTAAACAGAATAAAGATGAAACCCTACTGTTTAACGGAGTGTAATATTTTTCGAAGACAATCACCTGGGCCAGTAACTTTTTCACTTCGGATAATTAAATCAAAGTCGTGTCCCTAATATTTAATCTGAGTGTAATATTTTCGAAAGACAATCATCAATTCAGTAACTTTTTTCACTTCAGAAAGACTAAATTATAAATCGTATCCTAGTACAAGTACCCAAAAATTGATTTATCCCTATTTTTAACTGACATCCGCTATTAATAACTAAGTATTAATAATATTAGTAGGTAAACATGATTTTTTTATTTTTAATCGTTGATTTTTATTTGACCATTTTTGATTTATATATGTACTGAACTATTTCCATATATATCTCCCCACCCCTCCCAGCGTTCTTCATTCTCTGCCTCTTAGCCCTTTAGTTTTCACATAAGAGAGAGATGGCAACTTTAAACGTTTCTCCTGTTCTAACTTCTCCCAGGGATGATGCCATCCAGCTTTACCGTGCTTTCAAGGGTAATCTCTCTCTCTCTATATATATATATATATATATATCCGGGAATGATCATAGACTTCATAGTAAAAGTTTGCTCGTTACTATTGGGGCAAATCCTGACCGTCCATAGGAAAGACAGATGATCCAGGTTTAAAATTTCTGCTGCTAGTAGCGACTAGTATTTTTTATTTTAAAATATGGGTATGAAGGTTTTGCCAAAATAATGTCATAGCAAGTATTGGTTTGGATCGAACAAATTATATAAGGACAGTACGTAAAATTATTGTTTTGCCCCATTTAATAGCAACATGTAATATAATTAATTTCAATTATATTAATAGATAGTCTAATTACCATTTACCATGATAAAAATGATTAATTAATGATACTAAATTTGAAATTCTTGATTTTTTTCCCTAAATTAAGTGCCGACTATTAGATGGTGTAAAATAATAGTCTTACGGTGAGTACTTGTATAATATATTCTCAGGTTTATATCATACACATAAATATGATTATTTGGTTTGTGGTATCTGATTTAATTGTTCCATCAAAGCAAACCAAGTTTGTACTATTTAGTGTGCTTGGATTGGGTTGATTTTGTTTCAAATTCTGTTGTGAATTGTGTTTTTGATCTTTATTCTGCTACATTTATGTGGTTTTGGGTTAACATGTTACTAACTATGGAACAATTTGCAAAAACTTTGAGACATTCCTGAATCCATTTTGAAGATAAATGGCGAAAATAGATTTTGGGGGAGAGAAATGTAACAGTCTCATTTGGGACACAAATAATATAGAGATTGAGAGAATGGAAGAAACTGATGTAGAACCCAAGGAAGAAAAGCTTTTAAGCCTTTAACAGAATTCTTGTTGCCAACTGTGATGGGTTCTCCTAGCTAGACGCGTCCTTCTCCAGCTTACTCATACTGTTAAGAATCATAAGTGAGTTGTATTCCCGTAATGCAGAAATAATAAAAGAGTGAATGACTAAAATACATGACTGGGCCCAATACCTAATACATAGCCTAAGGTTTTGGGTCAAGTTGAGTTTCAAACATGTGTGTTAGTAGTGTCTTGTGTATGCTCACGGGTTCCAAACATATGTGTTACGCTGACGTGATGCGGGCTCTCCAATTCTTTCCCAACAATTACAAGAAACCCCATTGAAAGGGGTGGGAATTGAAGATCTCTTATTATGAAAATGAAGAATTGAAAGGAGGGAGGAGGGAGGAGGGAGGGAGGGAGGGAGGGAGGGAGGGAGGGGGGCATAAATTTTCTTTGTATGTGGCAGAAGACTTATTAGGATTAGCCTTGAGGGAACCTAACCTTTATTGGATTAATATTTAGTTTAACGATTTCTTTTCCTGTTTATTCAAGGGGACAAAAAAAAATATACAACTGATGTGAACAGACTTCAAATCGGCATCACTACAACTTGTGAGTTGTGACACAATTCAGCCACTCAAAAACTTATTATCTTTTTTAATAAGCCACTTTAATTCAAATTAACCTGAATTGATATCATTCCTTATTTAGTTACTTTGAATTACCCTGAATTGAGATCAAGGCACCATAATGATGTATAAATATTAACTGAAATTAGCTATATAAACCTCCTATCCTTTTCGGAATGACTTCCATCTCTTAGTCCGTCCCTAGATCAAAACCCTGTTTTAGTTGTGTTTAAAATCATATACTATGTATAATCCTAAAACTTTGATTTTATTATTTGTTGCAATTTCATATGATTCCATTAACGGCAAGTGTAAGTATCAAAATTTATCACTAAACCTCTATTTATTTTTGAACTTTTTTATTCTCTGTGTTGCTTTTATTAATGATTACCTAAAGAAAAAAGTGTAGGAGGGATTAATTTGTAAGATTGCATTCTTATCTATGCCTTTCTAATGAATTAAGTTTTTTAGATTAATACCTAGCAACTAAGGAGGCATGTGTTTTTGATAATTGCAGAGGCCAAAAATGCACTTATGGAGACCCCGTAACAAGACTCTTAAATTGTTTGATGTGTTTTTATTTGTGAGGATTTAATTGCCAATATGGTGGATTGTTGTGTTGTGAGTAATACAATGATGTGAATGGACCTTATGAATTAACTAGCGCTTGATGATATAATGAATATTGTACTTCACACAGTTAAGTTGAGTAACACTACCAAAGTTAATCTACAAGGGCAAATAAATCAACAACTGAACACACACACTGTTGGTAGATTTTGCAATCAATAAAACACGCGCAAGTATACGTGGTCCGCAAGTATACGTGGTCCATAAGTAATATAATGTAAGTCGAGTATCGAACCTACAAAGAATTATTAATAAAACTATGCAGGTATTAAAATTATTGAATCCAATCTTATCTAAACAACTGATTTGTGTGGTAGAAGATCTAGATAAATGTAAGTAACAAAGTAAATGATGATCAACGATTGATATCAAATTGAGATAAGCTAAGATCACAATTTTCCCCAATGCTTCGTTCAATCTCCTAACTCTCCCTTTAATTAATAAATCACTAGAATGGTTAACCGAGAATTCTAGATATACATAAGCCTTTTTCCAAAAGTAATGAGTATCTCTTATCTAAATAAATCACTATATTTCTATGGTGAAAAAATTAGGCAAGGAGTCATTAAAATTAAACTCTCACAATAGCTACACATGGCAAATAGATATATTCCTATTCTATATGCAAATTATGTATTCAATCTTAAGAAGAATAGCCATAACATGTGTTATCATATTTAGGTCTAACTCTACATTCTATTTTCCAATATCATATAGATACCCACATTAATCACTACCAAATCAATTAATACATGAAACTTAAAATATAATAACCCATTCACATGTGAATCATAATAATCAAAAGGAGAGAAATTCGATTTAACTATACATCGGGTTTCATTGCAATCTTAGAATGGAAGTTTAGTTCATAGCTATTGAATTAAACTTCATTAACAATGTATTCAACATTCTTAGATAATAAAAAGTGAATGAAAGAATTAGAGAATGAAAACCCCTTAGAAATAATATTCAAACTCTAATTCTTCTCTTCCAAGAATGATTTCCAAGCTTGTTGCAAGAATTGCACCTCCTTTCTTTGGTTTCAATCACTGTTCTTTGTGTTCAAAAAGTGCCCTCTCTTTTTAGAATGGAGGCTGCTTAAATAATGAGGGAAGATAGCCCACCCATTAGGTTAGCTGATTAAACTTGTTTTTTGCCTAAAAACCCAAACCGGCACAAGGGCGATTTTAGCCTAAGAACTGAGTCAGCAGTGCTGTGTGGAGATCTGAGAAATCTGAAAGCAAAGAAAGGCATTTGTGGTGCCCAAATCAAAGGTAAAATCGGCGCATGCAATAGTCACGGCAGATCAAGAAATGACCCTTTTGCCCTTCAAAGCTGGAAAAGACTGTTTCGCCCGTCTGATGCTTCCTTTTACTAAATATCAAGAAAAACACATCAAAAGCAAAGAGAAAAATGCAAGGGTAAACATATTATCAAGTCTAAAAGCACCCGATTCGTAGGTATACAACTCACTCATCACACACACTCTCGTGTGTGTGTGTGTGTGTGTGTGTGTGTGTATATATATATATATATATATATATATATATATATATATTGGAAATGATCCATAGAAAACGTTAGTTTTGGGCACTGTTTCAATTAATTGTTATCCAGTCGTCCAAAATTAGATCGAATGGTTGAGATGAGGGCCGAACCGCTAGAGGGAGTAGCGACCATCATAGAAAATTAATTAAATTAAGGCTGGTTTGGGGATTTGGCCCAACCGCTAGAGGGAGTAGCGGCCAAGTGGTTTCCAGATCTAAACTAATTGATGCATACTGCTTGCGTTTGCTGCTACAGACAGAAGGCGTTGCACAAAGAGAAGGGTTTGCTGCTGCGATTGCTTTGAATTTGTTACATTAATCTTCGAAACGTTGATACATAAATCTTGATCGGGCGTCTACCCACAAGATACAAGTTATGCGATTGTCTTCACCTGATTTGACACGAAAGAAAATTTTACTCGCACTGCTAGGATCAATTTTTTTTCAGATAATCGATCACGATGTGCATCATCATTTTCATCCCCGAGTCACGCCTTAAATCCCTAACTACATTACGAATATCTTTGTCACTAAAACCTACATTTTGCATCCCTCCACCCATCAGGCTCAAAACATTCATCATCCTACTTGGTCTAATACCCGCCTTATTTAATGTGTCAATTAATTTTCTTCACAAAGCGTAATATTTTTATGTGTCTCAATCAAATCTACTTTGGTAGGTGTCACTAAATGATGATTGTGATCCAACTCAATAATCGAAATACGCCAGTTATCTTCTTTCTTACCGTGGACAACATACATTCTAGTTGCATAGTGTTCGACCAATTGTGTCTCGTTGTCTTGTTTTCTTATCGTTATCACATTCATCATCTAATGAATTCTTTACAATAGTTGGTCTACCAGCTTTTTTACATACATATAACCTTGACGTCAAATCATTATTGTGAGCATGTTTACGACTCGTAGCAATCCTAATCTCAAATCTTCTTTTTTGGGCATAGGATCTATAAAATTTTTCAGCTTCTTCCAATTTAAAAAATAATTGACCAATATAAGAAACCATTACCTCTGTATTACTACTTTCACCATTATTAACATACTCAGATTCATTCCTACATTCTAAACCAGCAAGAGATTCAGAAGAGCTAGATAAAAATATATTTGTAGCATGCATGAAAGCCATTGATAAAAAGATTTGCCAAAAATTGATTGCACAAACAAGTGATTTCTTCTACCTTCAGAACTAGCAAATTCTCTCCGAAGCTAAATTTCTGCAGCTGTTTAGAATATGGATGGGAATGGAGTAAAATGTTAGATCTATGTCCTAAGATCTAGTCAATCTGGCCGCTACTCCCTCTAGCGACTGGGTCAAATCCCCAAACCACCCTTAATTTAATTAATTTTCTATGTTGGCCGCTAGAGGGAGTAGCGGCCAACATGGAAAATTAATTAAATTATTGTTGGCCGCTACTTCCTCTAGCGGTTGGGTCCTCATCTCAGTCATTCGATCTAATTTTGGACGACTGGATAACAGTTAGTTGAAACAGTGCTCAGAAACGTTTTTCATGGATCATTTCCCTTTTATATATATATATATATATATATATATATGACTTGAACATTATAGTTCCTCAAGTGAAAGTTTTGAAATGCCAGAGGTTACGCTATAAATTACACTAGAAATAAAGTTATGGAACAGATCATGGTAGGATGAATCAAGTTTTACAGGATAAGCTTACTGTGATCTAGATTACGTTAAGGGTTATCAGAAAACTCTTATTGCCCAGCATTCCACATAGTGAGTACTATATTTCTAAATCGTGGTATGAGAACTATATATGTTACACTTTATACCTGATTTCGTTCCGCATACCTAGTAGATCAACTTTTCTGGTAACCATACTTTCACCATTCCTAGGATTCCATACTTGAATCTAGAGATTCAAGTATGAGTTTTATTGTGGATAAGAGCAGTAGTCAATTCAGTCAGAATTTGGAAAGAAATTAGCATAATGGTAAAATCAGCAATTAGTAATAGTATAATTAGGATTGCACAAAAAAGTTGTGTCATGCTACCGTCAAAAGTAATTGTTTGTTTATTATCTATTTTTTCTGTTCATCCTAATGGTTTCCCATACAATATTTTATTCAAGTTTTCTCCCCTCCATCCTCCAGGATTCGGCTGCGATACTGCAGCTGTCATTAATATTCTTGCTCATCGTGATGGAACACAGCGTACTCTCATCCGACAAGAATACAGAACAATGTATTCTGAGGATCTTCTTAAAAGGTTATCATCGGAGCTTAGCGGAAAATTAGAGGTATCAAACTAACAAAACTGCTGCTTCTTCTTTTAGTTTTCCTTTCCTTTTTTGCTGCGCTCTAATCTGGACTTGCAAGTTTAATGCCCAAAACCCCTTGTTGTAAATGTTGTTTTTATCAATCTAGGATAAGAAATTACAATATTTCCTCCATTAGTAGTGCAATATAGCAATATTTGGTACCTGACCTTGTTGTAAATGTTGTTTTGTTTTGCACTAATAATTGTATTTTGAGGGAGGGATTTTCTAATTAGTCAAACTCAAGAACAAAAACATCACATGAACACAAACACAAACACGGGAGAGTTTTGCATTTTAGTCTATTGCAAGCCATTAATTCTTTGCCTTTACACTATAATGCCTACCTCGAAATTTACACATACAACTCCATGTATCAGACAGCTGTTTTGCTTTGGATGCATGAACCAGCGGAGCGGGATGCAATAATATTGAGGCAGGCATTGTCTCCAGACTTTATTAATCTTGAAGCTGTCACTGAATTGATATGCACTCGTACTCCTCTGCAAATACATACAATCAAGCAGATATATTATTCAATGTTTGGGGTTCACGTTGAACGTGATATTGAACAACAAATATCCGGGGATCATGAAAAGGTAAACCTTCTCTCTGATCCTAGTTCACATGTCAAAATCAGCTAATTTGCGATAATTTTTTGTCATATATATAATATGCTTATTCGTATTAAACTCTTAGAAGAACAAAACAAATTTGGTGTATATATCTTGCACATTATAAGGAGAGACTGCTTACTGCTATGCTATTTCCTTGAGGTTTAATGGCATTAAGTCGTTAATTAAGCTACCTTTAGTTTTGTGGGATATAGGCTGCCTAAAAATATTTAGTAAAGTTCAGTTTCGCATCAACAATGGCTACCTATTTAATATTTAGAATTTTAAATGTTGTGGCTTTTACTAGCTAAAGTTCAACTCTTTAGTATTTTTTGACAGATCACTATATTGGACTCTAGTACCACTATTTATTTATTTATCTTTGCAAATTCTAAAAGATTTATGTGTCTTCATTTGAATGGAGGAATAGTTCAGTGATATCTTAGTGTTAAATACTTGTTGCAGATTTTACTGGCATACTTAAGTGCAACACGTCATGAAGGCGTAGAAATTGACAGACAATTGGTTGCAAAAGATGCAAAGGCTCTGTTTAAAGCAGGGGAGAAGAAATTAGGAACTAATGAAGAAACATTTATCCACATATTTAGTGAACGAAGTCGAGCACATTTGATTGCTGTCAATTCTGCATACCATGACATGTATGGAAACTCACTGAAAAAGGTATGTATGCACGTCCTTGATGTCTTATTGAATTCAATTCTGTTGTCTCATCCCCCGTCTCATCTGCCGTCTCACCTCATGTATTGCTCTCCATGTATTTTTTTTAATTCAATTACAAAGTAATTGTAGATAAATAAATAAGAATTAAGTGACAACAATGTATGATGAGCTATTGTGACAAACTGAGATTCTGGCAGGCAGTGAAGAGTGAAACATCGGGGAAATTTGAACTTGCTCTTTTGACAATTTTAAGCTGTGCTGAGAATCCTGCAAAGCAATTTGCAAAGGTATGTCATATGTGACACTTACTCATCTGCGTTTAATCTGTATTTTTTTTCCAGTTATCATTTTTGAATGAGGTTGAAAACTGTAGCTCTTCAATTTATGTAATGACATCATAATATGGGGGGAGTAATGGGCCATGTATTCCAATAAGATTAACAATTCTCGGATGTTAGAACAAACTATGGCAAACATAGAAATCAACAAAGGAAATTCAAGACAAGAACACAAGATTAATTTACATTAAAAAAACTAAGTTGGGAAAAATCAAGGCGTGAGGCTAAAGATATCACGATATTTAAGTGTGAAAAATACAATATGTGAATCTCACTTTGAAGGCAGCTGAAAACTGAGGGGGAAAAAAAAGAATAACAAAACCCTAGCTATAGTAACATATATATAGCCGGACTAAAAAACAAATGCACCCAAAAACATAACAGTTCCGTACACGGATCTTGACCAATCTGCCTTATTAGTCTTCCATTGCCACCACTAGACCTTGTTTTTCTTTTCTTTCGGGTTGCTGTAAAAAAATAGTTCAGGTCGGGTCAAATGTCAAATCCCAAACTAGAATTTGAGACGCATAAAATCAGAGAAAGTCGGTTTATGTTTATGTATTACTTCAATGTTCCACCTGCATCTTATTTTCTTTATATTTGGTAGGCCTTACACAAAGCCATGAAAGGCTTGGGGACCGATGACAATACACTTATCAGAATAATTGTGACAAGGACAGAGATTGATATGCAGTATATTAAGGCAGAATACCAGAAGAAATACAAGAAGACATTGAACAATGAAGTCCATTCGGAAACATCAAGCCATTACAGAACGTTTCTTCTCTCACTTTTGGGTCCTGACAACCATTAGCAGCATGGCAATGGTTTTCAAGGTTTGTATATAAAGTGCAAGTTGATGGTGTTTGTGATTGTAATTTCTCAAAGCTTTTTAGTTTGTGTATAATTTTGTTTATAAGCAGTGTTTATTGTAATTTCTCAAAGCTTTGAAGGTTGTTTGGTTGCTGTCAAGTTGAAGCTAAAACGATCTTTTGTCAGGTTTTTATTGCTTTTCTTTGTTTGCTTATCAACCCTTTCAAGTGGTTAGAAATTAATATAATTAGATTTTTATAAAATACTTGGGAATTTATGGTACTTCAGATATTTTATTTAAGTATTTGTTACTCCTTCCGTCCCAGGATAAAAGTCTTTATTACTATTTTTGGTAGTCTTATGTTAAATGTCCATTTTCTTTTAATAACCAAACTTTTACACATTTTTTCTTATTATGCCCGTAGTATTAAATATTTCATACTTTTCTTATTCTAATTCTCTCTCCATATTTAATAATATTATTATGGGCAATTTTGTCATTTTATTCATTTTCTTAATATGCGTGAAAAGTCCACCGAAATTTTTATCCTGGGATGGAGGGAGTATAATTTATGAATTGTAGTAACTGTACAAGGAGCCACACGTAGGGGTGATCATTCGGTTATAACCGAACCGAATAAGCTATTCGGTTATAATCGAAAATCAAATTATTGATAATTTCACTATCTGAAATAATAATCGAAATTTGAAAATAATCGAATTACCGAATACCGAATTGTAATTTTGGATATTCGAGTAAAAATTGAACCAACATTCAATTGTTACCTGTCTAGCAAATTAACACCGTCCCTAAGTAAATTAACAATGCTTTAATCGTCGCCCAAAGAAAGTAAGTAGTACAAAAGTTAACAAAGAAGTCAAGAACATCCAACAAACTCATAAAGTTTAAAAATACGTGCATACAAAGAAAGAATAAGCCCAAACATCAAGTTATAATATCATGTCATTACAAGAATCCAAAGTTATTTAAATTATATAACAGTTGCTGAATTATAATGGCAAAGTTATAATTCTACAAGTAGCATTAGCATCAGCGATTCAGCATCAACAAGCTCCAGTCTTCCAATAGCACTATTGGCATCATATGATCAGATTTCAACACCATAACTCCATAAGATCACCTTTAACTGCAGTCTGCAAGAACACAAATAACTTGCCATTAATGTTCTATCTAGCTGATTTGTAAGGCATCACAACTCAGCAAGGATGAAGCCATTTTATCTACAGAACATTGTTTAAAAGCTTTTCAACACCCAAAGTTGACTTGTAACTAATAAATTAATATACAACTTAAAATATGATGATGAGATCTCCTACAAAGTCTGAACAACACTCACACCCATCTTAATTCACATCATGCCCCAAAATCATGATACTATTTTTTTTTTTTTATCAAAAGATGCATCAAATTTCCTCCTTATTTTTCTAAAGTAAGTAAAATCCATGATATTATTAATTTTTTATTTTTTATTTTTAGCTTGTAGTGTAGCATTAATAAAATCCTTTAAACTGTAATTTATAGTAATCATATATATATATATATATATATATATATATATATATATATATATATATATAAGTTTTCACTTCACTAACTCCATTATACATAGAAAAACATCTATGTTGTTACTACAATTACTCTATGAACAAAAAACAAACCCTCACAAAACTTCAACAATCGCTGACAATGCAAAGTCAAAACTTCTCTAGCAAATCCACCGTGAAGTATATCTTGACAGAGAAAGATATGGAGAATCAACATAAGAAACTAGAATTTAAATCCTTCCCAATCCATAGAACAAATTAAAAGGTCCAAGTTAACAAAGCCAACAAATTAAAATCTCACCCACAATTCACAATACTCAAGTAAGAAAAAAATTTCCAAATTTATGAAAGAAATCAAATGATTACCCACCTTAGAAATCATAACCCTAAGTCCTAACTAACAAAATCAGATCGAATAACCCGTAAAAGGGTTCAAATCAAAATCAGATGTAACAATTAACAAAACAAATATACCAATTTCTCGAAACTCGTAAGACGGTAAAAGAGTCGAAGGGGAGAGGCGAGCAGCAGAGGGGCAGGCGGGTCAGGCCGCTTCACGAGGCGCTGCTTGTCTGGACAAAGGAGAGCCAAGAGGCGGAGGCCGGAGAGAGGCGGAGGCTGAAGAGGATGTGAGATCGAGTAGTCGACTGTCGAGACTCAAGAGGCAAGAGTGAAGATAAGGGATCTCAGATCTGAAATGTGAAATGGAGTGGGAGCGAGCTAAGGGCTAGGGCAAAATGGATCTGAAGTGAAACTGAAATGGACTCGGTCTGTCGGTCATAGTCTAAATGTTAGTCATATAGTAGATAATAATAATATTATAAAATTAATTTTTTTTAAGTATTTCGGTTTGGTTATTCTTGACACCAGAATAACCTGCTTTTCTCAAAACCAAACTCAGAATCAATAACATCGAGTAATAATTCGGATATAACCAAAATTGTGAAAAAAACTGAAAAATCAAAATAATTCGGTTAAAAAATTTCGGCTCGGTTCAATAATTCGGTTTTATCCGTTTTTTGCTCACTCCTAGCCACACGAGACATTATACATTACTAGTATCCGGTGACACACATGTTGCTTGTAACTTATGTGGGGCTAAAATAAAATTTTTATAAAATTAGAAAGATTAAATAGAAAGATAAAAAGAATGTATAAAAAAAAAAATAGTACAATTAAAGGTGCAAGGGCATAAGGGAGAATAAAAAAATAAATGCGACACAAAATCACCAAAATGATCTCAGCGACTCCTCGGAATCGCTTTATAATATAGATATGGATCTCTTTTTGTTAATGATTCAAATTGTACTTGTGACGCCTCCAAAACAGGTATACATCACCCATCTTGAGTCGCCAAATACATGGTACACAATTCAAATACAACTTAATTATACAACAGTCGTGTAAAATACGACTAAACATAATCTAAGAGTTTTAATAAGAATATTGTCATCTAGACAATATCCACACTCAATGGAGTCCTCATTATATTTATTGTCACACTATTTAACAAAAAAGTAAGGACTACTAATGCTATCATCTCGACCTCACCCCGCCCCCGACTAGTCCCGCCACGCTCTCATTTTTCTCAAGAGAATAAAGGAAAGAAAGGGTGAGCTCAACTAGCCCAGTAAGAAATATTATGATAATGTAGAATAAATTATCATTAGCTTTCAACAATGTTAAACTGATAGAATATAATAGACAACAAGTTTAATCTGCAATTTAACAAGCAATCCATTAGAAGAGTCAAGTAGAGCATAAAATCTACTATCTTCTATGATTTAAAAGTTTTTCATCAACTTTATCGAGACTCACTTAATAAATAAAATCGAATCATCCTCGCATCACGCACCAAGGATATTCATGTAATCATCAATGGTCATGATTATACCGAATAATTCAAATCCATACCCTGAGATAACCCATAGGCTTATAGTACATAATGTAAATGACATAATGTAAAAATGAGACACTTGAAATTTTCTTCAAGCATACTAACACCAGGAGGATGAGAAGAGACAATCCCGAGGATACTACCAAGAGATGACCCCCGAGGTATCCAACCCTGAGATAACCCTCAGCCCCAACCATCGGAGAAGGAATCTCTGAGATGACCCCGAGGTCAAGCCCCAACCTCGTAGATGACCTCCCCGAGGATAGTCAAAGTCAACAAGAAGTCAACCTCAGAGATAACCCCGAGAAACGATCACATAATCACGCGAAAAACCCGAGATAACCCCTGGAGGGGCAAAATGGTCATTTTGCCAACTCAACTTCACTTCAAATCAAATACACTCATTTCAACTCAAAATACTTCAAAGGAAGTCCCACAAGAGTATATCTTAACTCCTGAGCGTTAAACTACACAAAACGGCTCACCGGATCGCCTAATTTAAAACCCGGAATGCCATTTTGGTCATGGACCCATCTTCCCGAATCAAAAAGGTCAAATCATATATCATTGTGTAGCTCTTGAAAGAGCTTTCCTAATGGTATGGCACGCCCATCGGACCTTGATTGAAAGTTATGAGCGATCGAAATAACAAATACAGACGCATTTTCGACACTACGGGACCCACATCGCCTGTGGGGCACCCCGGCAACCGCAGTACACTGCTATTAGGTGCCGCAGGTAGACCTGTGGCTCCCACCTCTATAAATATGGGGCTTGGGGTGCTGATTTTTTAAGAGAAAAAGATGGGGAAACCTCGACACAACGCCTCTCGTGACACCCATATACAATGTATTTTCCCACTTTTAAACACTCGTGAGCTCATATATAGCCTCTTTTGTACCCATAAAAGCTCAAGAGTTTACCCACTCTAAAGATATAGAAGTTTTTTTTTTATCGCCAACTGTAAGCCTTCTCACACACTTAGAGTCTTTTCTTCATCTTTGCACACACCCTTCTACACGCTGAGAGTCGTGTTGCTTTTTGCCCTGTGACTTCTATCCGTGGTTTCATTTCATATATATATATATATATATATATATATATATATATATATATATTATATATATATTGACTAACATTATCGAGTTATGCCTCGATTGAGCCTAGACTTTGGCCCGAGCGTTTATCGCTTTATATATATATATATATATATATATATATATATATGCTTATATATATATATATATATATATATATATATATATATATATATATATATATATATATATATATATATATATCAATGTGTGACTTTGTTCGATGAGCCTTGACTCGATGAGCCTAAACTTATTTATATATATATATATTCGCTATATATATATATATATATATATATATATATATATATATATATATATATATCAACCGTGGTCTGACTTTGTTCGATGAGCCTAGATTTTATATCTGTGGTTTACTCGCTATATATATATATATATATATATATATGAATGTGGGTTTAACTCGCTCGATGAGCCCGGATTTTACATCCTATATGCTTATTTATTATATATATATATATATATATATATATATATATATATATATATATATATATATATATTTTGTCCCACCTCGAGTTTATTTCGTGGTGGTTGATCGCTTTTATGCCTTTTTTTTACATTTTGGCCCCGCCTCGAGTTTACTTCGTGGCGCTTGATAATGATTTACATACTTTATTTACATTTCATCCGCCGAGTTTCCTCCGTGGTGGTTGATAGCTTTTAATGCCTTTATTTACATTTCGATCCCCATGGAGGTGCTTCGTGGTTGGTGATCATGTCTCTCAGATATATATATATTTACAACTTTTATATATATATACCGCTTATCGCTTTCATATAAAAAATGCAAGATTTTGTGAGCCTAGAATCATGTGATCACAGATTCATCCCATCAATCTAGATTCTGTTCCTCGTGATGGACATTTTCAAATTGTAAAGTTTTGTAAATTATTCTCATGATGTCTCAATTTCCTCGATGGTTTCCATACCCACGAGGAAGTCAGCATTATTTTTGTATATTATTTTCATATTTGATGCCTCGTGATCCACAAATAAAATCAATCAAGCCGATCACTTAATAAAATGGGAGTGTAAAAGGTCTCAATTCCTATTGAGCATCGTGGGTTTAAAAAAACCTCTTTATAAAAACATCATCGCCATATCTTGCTAAAAACTAAATTTTTACATAAATTCAAACCTCGTGTATATAGGTTCGAACGAGGCCTCGCACAACTTTCCATATAACAAACAAATCACATCACACACACACACACACACACACAGATAATAGTTTCTTGAAAAGAGGCGGCCACCGTGGTAACACGGATGTTCTGGGGTGCCTAACACCTTCCCCCCACATAACCAAGTCCCCTGACCCTAAACGAATCTCTTGCTTTCACCGAACCAGATATCGTTGTCACATCATCGGGTCAATGTGTAAACTTTTTTCTCATTGTGTTGGTACAACCATTTAAAAACCAATCATGCATTTTAAATTCCATCGTCGACATATATACATGTTTGACCTTTTTCACTTGTTTTTTCAAACAAATCTCACCTAAAATGAGAACACCAAAGAACAAGTAACTAAAAGGGACACCCAAAATCCCGACGCCGATGTGTGGTGACTCATTGGGACTCCAAAGAAGAGGACTTAAGCCGCTATTACAATCTTTTTCAAAATCATTATCCGCTTGTGTGTGGATGTTGCATTTACATTTTTGATGAATGTGTACTAATGCATTTCCTTATTGCATTTAGTGCTTCGCATCATAATCTACAGGATGTTAGTGCTTCGCACTATAATCGCCAGGATATTAGTGCTTCGCACCATATCTGCCAGTGATATTAGTGCTTCACATGTCATCATTTTCATACGTGTGAGACGCGATGTATGTGAATGTATGTTGTGTGGTCCTCCACCAGAGGCTATCCCTGCTTGTTTGATTATCGGACTCGTGAGAAGACTAATTCTCCGAGGCTCGTGAAAGGCACCACCCAAATTGCTTCCAGCTTGAAAGACCTGGATTAACTTCCCGCCAAGTAGATCATGATGATTTGGGAACCTTCATGCCAAAAAGCCGCGAGAGTAACCTAAGATAGGTCAGCCTCTGATAAACCCAAAACGGAGGAAAGTCTCTTCATGCTCTCATTTCAAATTACTTGTAAACACAATTACTTGTAATTACATTCCATATCTATCTCCATGTAATGAGAAATATGAAGAAATGTGTACACATACATATTTAACATGCTACAAAACAAATGACATCCATTTTGGTGATAAAATCCTAAATGGACACATCACATAGCATGTTATTATATACATTCCCTAAAGACTAAACTATGCAAGTCTTTCGCAGGAAAGCAATCGCCCCTGCTACTCCGCTTAAAGTCCAAGAAGGCATCGATCCCACCGCTAGGCATGGCTACACCGGCCACTCCGATCCTACCCCTGCTTCCCGAGAGGAGTTTCAAGGATTAAGGAATCGATAGCAGAATTGGTTGTTTTCTAAAAGAACAAAGTAAAATACGCAGGCCGCATAATGCCTACTCAACCAGAGTCCTTCACACTAGGGGGGCCAGGCATTGGTAAAAAGATGGAAACCCAGTATACCTAAACCTCATTCCAATAAAGAAATCACAAATCTTGTGGATGATCGAGAAACCGGGGATATAAGAAAGAAAGTCCAACAAATGGAGGATACCATCCGGCCAATTAAAGGGACCGGAAATTATGGGAGTGTCACCTATTCAGATCTCTCAGATATTCCTCAGGGGCTCAATATCCTACCAAATTCAAAGTCCCGTAGTTTGAAAAGTACAATGGGCAAAGCGATCCCTATACGCACCTAAAAGTGTACATCGGCGAATCGGGGTCTTATGTCAAAATGAAAGCCTCGTAATGCAACTTTTTCAAAAGAGTCTCACCGAGAAGCTAAAGTTCGGTATGCCCGACTTGACAATGCCAAAATCCACAATGGAAGAATTGGCCCACGCCTTTCTAAATCAAGACAGCTTTTCAATCACAAATGGCACCAGATCGATATCAAGTGACTAAAGTGAAAAAGCAAAGCATCAATCTTTCCGAGAATATGCCCAAAGGTGGAGACATCTATAGTCAGCAAGTCATTCCATCAATGATGTAAACCGAGATGGTAATGACATTTATTGATATCCAAGAGGCTCTCTTACTATGAGAGGATCCTAGCAGTATAGGAAAGCCATTCATGAAATGATCAAACACGGCTAAATGGCAGAGATGGGCCTCAAGGGTGCAAGATTAAAGACTTCACCGCTTTGGAAGCAAGCCGCCAAACATATACAACCGGAAAGTATGCGAGTGATCCCAAGGGGTACCCGATAAAGGCAATGAAGATGTATCCTTGTCAGACAGTGGGCAAGCTAGAGGCCAAACCACAGCCCCCCATTTGGAAAATGCAAGACAATCTGCCATCTCAACAACATGTCGTCGATTCAACCAATACCTGACAGAAAAGAAAATTTGAAAGAACGGAAAATCAAGTATTCACTCCATCGGGCGATTCCTCGAAACATGTATCGCGATATTAATGGATCACAAGAAAATTATCAACTAGCTCCACCTCCGAACTGTGGAGCAAAAGATACAATCCAAGCCGTAGATGTGCTTACTACACTGTGGTCTCTGTGACACGATATACACATGATTGTTGGTCCTTAAAACATAAGATTCAAAATCGATCGAAAGTGGCAAGATTGTGGTCGAACAACCCCGACCAACAAAATGTCAACACCAACCTTCCGTCATGATATGATACATAAGAAGTAAACATGATCGGGTCAGAAGTTACTTAAATGTATCCAATTTGTAAGTACATAACGAAGGATGGAGGAATACCCCCAAAAGCACATAACAAATGTCCTAGAGTGGGAAAAACCTGAGGAGGGTACGCCAAGAATGCAAAAATTGGATGCGATCCAGAATCAAGTGAACTCGCCGCTAAGTCGAGAAAAGGCGCCAACATCAGAAACAAGGCAATTTTTCACCAACTATCGTAAAGCCAAGAGAAAAGGACTCCACGATGAGCCGCCTAAATGAAGAAGATCAAAGCAGTCAAAATACAAGAAAATGGGGATGATAAAATTGCTAGAAGATCTCGCCAAATGGCAAGAAGAACCAATCGAGGGAATGCGAATTCTCAAAGATGAAAGATCAAACAACCTCCAAAAGAGTCCAAAATTCACCCTCCGAAAGCAAATCCAAAGAAGAAATGCTACACTTTCTCGATAAGCAAAGGAAGGATTACCGAAGTTGTCGCTTCCTATAAAACCCAAGATAAAGAGTTATGATTCCACCAAGATATGTCTCTACCATTCTAACTCACTGGGCATACGATCAAGAATGTCGGTTCATGACATAAAATCCAGATCTCATTGAAAATGGAGAGTCGGATATAGAATTTCCCATGACCAAAAAAAAGGCTAAAAGGAAATAAAAGCTTAAGATGTCCATTCGAGACATGCAAATTCAAATGAGGTGAAGGCTATGAATGATAATTCTACCAGTAACACAAGGTGGATCGATCCTAATGCAAGAAATGACAGAAGAGACAAAGGCATCCCCAAAGGAGATTCCCCCGCCAACATCAAACGCCCCATGGTTCCAAGATATCAACCACGCTCCTCGATCTTATCACCTCGATGATGCGAGGAAATACTAATCCTTTCCAAGGAAGAAAAAACCAAAAAGGAAAGTTCTTTGCAAGAAATGCCACAAACAGCTTCGAGGGAGATTTCATGGTTGAATCCTTTGAAACCCATGAAGAAGGCGAAGGAATAGATGAAGAAAAGGTGGTGAGATTGTTTGGGAATCCAACCCATTAAAGAATCCAGAGTTCATCCTTTTTGCAATGCGCCCATATCAAGCGCCCCCGAGGAATGTAATCAATCGTGAAGTTTATCAAGTTATGGCCACAAGCGAAGACATTCGTAATCAAGGGTAACTCTATCACGAGCCCTCAAGGCAATATAACCATCGATAACCGGACTATCGTGCCTCAACTAGCCGAGAAGATGTAGATCCAGGGATAAAGTTGTGAGTTCCGTAAAATGTTGAACAGATCACTTTCTTCGTAGTATGCCTTTTATTTTCCATGCATGTAAAAATAACAAAAAAAAAAAAAAAAACATCTCTACACTCTTCTCACCACTTACCCTTTGAACCTTTTCAAACCAAAGCCCTCGAACTACGAAAAAGACCGATCTCCTCTTCAATAGAGTACGTAGGCAACCATCAATGGTGCGGTCAAACCAAACAAAAACCCAAATAAACACTTCTCAAACAGATACACCCTGACGATGATTGCCCAGACGTAATGGTCATCATTCGAGAGAAGGAGGTTGATGATAGCCCCTCCATCACCGTAAATTCACCAAGACTTTGCCTCGATAATCAAGCAAAGACTGTGATTTTGCCGACGAGGGTAAAAAGGAAGAAACTCTCTACCTTGTAGATAGCAATAATCGCTTATTTTTTCTCAACAAAGATTAGCAGCTACTTTTTGTCATTACAAAGCTAACACTTTGTGTGATCGAATGTTGTTATATACTAAGTGAAAGCATATTTTGTTTCGTGACTCAATTTAGATGTGCCAGCATTTGCCGATGAGGTGCCTATTCTCCACAAGGATCAGAACTTTGATGTAAAGTTGACTCAGACTTGATGGAAATACAAGAGGACTATGAGATACCTCAGAGATCAAAGAATGGGTCAAGACAAACCCAAGCCAAATCTTGATCAAACCAATTCTTTTAAACCTCGAACCTTAGAAAACCCCAAACAAATCCAAATGGGTATGACCTCACTCAAAACCAAAGGAATGACATGGTTACTCTATCAACCCTATTCCAGATGTGTTTGCATGGTCTCATCAAGACATGGGTCGGCTTATACACCGACATTATCATTCATCGCCTTCCCATCAAAGGGGATTCAAGCCATTCAGTGTAAGCTCAAAGCGATTAAAACCCGAGTGGAAGTTAAAGTTAAAGAAGAAATTGTGAAACAATTTCAAGCCAAGATCATCATGGTGTCAACATAACCTCGAATGGCTATCCAACATAGTCCCCGTGTCGTAAACCGGAAAGGAGGTGCGAAGTTTGTGTGGATTACAGAGATTTGAATAAAGCTTGCCTCAAAGATAGCTTTCACGCGCTGCTCATCCACATACTCATCGACAATACAAACTCGATACGACATGTACTTTTTTATTGATTGATTTCACGGGTACCATCAAATCATGGTTTGTCAAGATGATCATGAGAAAACTTCATTCATCACGCCTGGGAGCCCTTTGCTATACAGACGATTGTCATTCTACTCATCAATGCCGTGAGTTATCTATCAGCTGAGCCATATGGCTCTTTTCCACGATCTAATAAAAAAAAAAAAAAAAAAAAAAAAAAAAAAAAAAAAAAAAAAAAAAAAAAAAAAAAAAAAAAAAAGAAAAATCTCTTCAAAAGGTTCTATATATTGTCGCTTTACCATCCAAGCAGTTCTACAGATGGCTTCGAGTTGAAGAAAATCCTTCCTCCACATTCCTCTAATAGAATGATTTTATGGATGATTAGCAACTGGGCCTCCTCGATCAACATACATCGACAAGGAAGACATGCTAACCTCTCACATTTTCCCAACAAAAGGCTCCAAATTTATGGGAATTATATTGAAAAGTATCGGATGAGCTACCTCCCATCCAACACCCTTGATATCAATATATCAATGAGCACTTACAAAGATAAATCTACACCGAGGAAGCCCCACGACCGAGAAAAGGCGGATCCATCGACTAGCTATGAAATTCTACCCGACGGAGATGCAATATAAAAAGAGATGCAGGACTAGGTCTCCTCGATGTTTGGACCAAGACCAAGTTTCATAGACTCATGGATGAAATCCATGGGAAAGTAGTATGTGCCCCCAAAATGAGTGGCCTTCTACTTATAAAGAAGATCCTACAATAAGAAGTCCAATCACGATAGTTCAAACAACACGACTTGGTTTTGAAAAAGATCATCGACAACCAAGCTCGCCTAAAGGAAAATTTTCCCCTAACTGGGAAGGCCCGCTTATTGTCAAGGAGGTATCGACAAGAGGCGCTTTCAGATTACTGTGAAATGGATGGCGATGAATTTCCACAACTTATCATGTTGGACACCGTGAGAAATGGTACTATGTCTAAGGTTACCATCAAGCTTAACATCCCCGGTTTTGGATCATCGATCACCAACCATTCGCTTCTTTAACCCTTTACCACATACAACTCCTTTCCACGCTTTGCCCCTCGTGGAAACATCCTTTCAAGCCAAAGCAAACCAGCTTCACTTCACGATCATACCACTTAGGTCATCTCACCGCCGAATTGAACCTCTCACACTTGTAGCTTGGCTACCCATACATGGGATCAAACTTTTCACACCTCCGCTTATCCTCAACCTAGGATTAAACTTTTTTTCCCCGCACTCCGACCGCACATGGGATTACGCTTTTCAACTCTCGAGGGGAGGGGCTAACTACGCCGACCGATCTCCCCAATACACGGAGTACGAAAAAACCATGTTATATGGTCCTATCTCACCACGTAAAAAACAAAAACAAACATACTCCTATCCATAACCACATACGTAAACAAGTCCCAAGACACCAAAGATGGTAGGAATATACATGATCGACGATCCATTCTAAAAATCCCGAGACATCTCACCGTCCATCCATCAAGGAGGAGTTCGTAATACATCCAGATCACAAAGTCCCGGAGAAATAAGTTAATATCAAGCAAGTAGCAAGGCACAACTAAAAGGGAAGTGAATCAACATATATTTCCCGCCATATATAATGTTGTTTGATATATACAATGTGTAATCGTATATGACAAAATGGCTGTTTAGTCTTGGCAGAAAATACAAGCCCATCTACAAATCATGCAGTATATGCGGCTATCAAGTCCAACATGGATTCCTCTCGTAAGAAGGAGGTAACACCGTGATCTCCTACCCAAGGGTTTCTACACGAGCCAACAGATCCATCGCCAACTACATGCGATATCTCGTGGATATAACGTCATCCCGCTTCAAAGAACAACGATATCCCTATGAGTTAGAGCATCATCTCTAACAAAGCGACATCTTTACCGTAAAGAGTCACAACATCAAAGCCCACATCCACTACCTGCTCACCAGATGGTACAGATGTAAAAGCTCTTGTGATCTCTGCGCCTTATCTCAAGATCGATCTTATCACTCATCTATCAAAGCAACTATCCTGCATAACAAGCAAGGTCGGGTAATTTCAAAATTGGCGACAACCGGATATTGGATCCCTTACAACAAGATTGGGGCAATCTCAAAATAAAGCGATAACTCAACACCGGGCATTTATCAATCATCCTAAAATGGAAAATGCACCAACAAAGCGCCATCAAGATGGTCCATCATCATCTTAGTGACGATTCGTGTATTATTCACTCTCATGACTTCATCAACAAAGAGAGTTTCTCATATGAACCCTCAAAGATCAACATGCGAAAAGGATCGGGGCATTTTTCCAATTCCAAGAAATGAAAGGAGCTTAAGACGAGATCAAGCTTCTCATCAAAAAGAAAGGGTGAACTCTCAAAGAAATCATAGCGACATAAGCGTGCTTCTCACGAAAGAAGGGAAAATTTTCAAAAAGTTCTTAACTCGTAAGGTAAGGTCAACGATTTAAAGGCCTAAAATAATGAAATCTACACCATCAACACACGCTAAGTCCTCACAAGTGAAGCCTCTACACCGACGCTCAAATATGGGCAAATGAAAGAATGAATTACACCTCCAAGGATATCAGTGACATTCAAAGCCATCGGGCTCAGCCGGGTCATGAATCAAACGCTTAAGGAAATGGGGCACAAGTACCCAACAAATGAAATGAGACTCCAAATCACCTCAAAAGGATGAGACATCCGTGGTTGTCATCAATCTAACGTAACATCAAAGAAGTCTAGTGAAGTAATCCGTGGAATATTACTTCAAACAAGGTATCTAAGATCCGTATTCTAAACCATTGCCATCAATACAAAGCGACATCAACACAGCTTCAAATGATGAAAGCTTCAGATACCACCGCTCGAGTGGGAACCGAAAAGTTTGGCGATCGCAAGATAGTCACCGCTGAACTACCAAATAATACATCGAGAGGGTCCGTGATTCAGTAACGTCATCCCCATCGTGTGATGTGGAAAACATCTCAACTTATCTTCATCAAACAAGCATCAACGATTAAATGCCAAACCATTGAGTCAACACCAAAGATCTCGCATCAAAGAATGATCCAGAAAAGGTAAAGCGATTTCATAATACATTTTAACATTCATCATAATATTCATTACATCACATTTGCGATATGCGATTATGCGATATGAATACGCTATTATGATATGCGATTTATGCGGCGCGATATATGTAAATACGATATATGTAAATGCGATGATGTGAGAAGGCGCGCGATTTGGCCAAATGCGAAAAGCGATGTATGTAAATGTAAATGCGAAATGCGATTTATTTAACCGCGATTCATGTAAAACATTGTCACATTCATCATAAACATTCACTACATCATGATTTACATCATTGAAAATATCTTGTCATGTTTCAAGTAAATTATTATCTTTATCATGTCCATTCCATTGCATTGCATGAACATGATAAAGAGGGCATCCAGAGACACTCAAATTTTCTTTCATCGTTATTAACATCATAGAGGACATGATTCGCCTTTTAAGAGGGAACCCCGAAAGACAATCCAAATCCATACCTGATACTACCGAAGTTCATCATCAAACCCCGGATCGTAACTGGGAGTAACCAAATCCAACCCCGAGAGATAACCCCGAGGCTCGCAGACACAAAACCGACCACACACACCGAGAAGACCGATTAATCTTGAGATGACCCCGAGGTATCCAGGGCCTCAAGCCCCCAACCATGGAATAGGTCAAGCCAACCTCAGAGATGACCCGAGGATAGTCAAAGTCAACAAAGAAGCCAACCTCGTAGATAACCCCGAGAAACGATCGCTATAATCACATGAAAACCGAGAGATAACCCTTGAGGGGTAAAATGGTCATTTTGCCAACTCAACTTCACTTCAAATCAAATACACTCATTTCAACTCAAAATACTTCAAAGGAAGTCCCACAAGAGCGATATCTTAACTCCGAGAGCTAAACTACACAAAACGGCTCACCGGATCGCTCGATGTAAACCCGAGAATGCCATTTTGGTCATGGACCCATCTTCCTAGAATAAAAAAAAGGTCAAATCATATATCATTGTGTAGCTCTCTGAAAGAGCTTTCCTGAATGGTATGGCACGCCCATCGGACTCCTTGATTGAAAGTTATGAGCGAATCGATCGAGTTTAACAAACACAGACGATTTCGACACACATGGGGACCCACACCGCCTGTGGCACGGCACTGCAGGCACACACACTAGGTGCCGCAGTACACCTACTACTAGGTGTCGCAGTAGACTCATGGCCCCACCTCTATAAATATGGGGCTTGGGGTGCTGATTTTCTAAGAGAAAAAAAGATGGGAAACCCCCGCACAACCCGGCTCAGACTCACCCCACACATTGTATTTTCCCACTTTTAAACACCCGTGAGCTCATATATAGCCTCTTTTGTACCCACAAAAGCCAAGTGTGTTTACCCACTCTAAAGATATAGAAGCTTTTTTTTATCGCTTACCGTAAGCCTTCTCACACACTTTGTAGTCTTTTCTTCATCTTTGCACACACCCTTCTACACGCTGAGAGTCGTGGTTGCTTTTTTGCCTTGAATTTCTATTCGTGGTTTCATTTTATATATTATATATATATATATATATATATATATATATATATATATATATATATATTGACTAACATTATCGAAAGTTATGCCTCGATTGAGCTGATATTTATATATATATATATATATATATATATATATATATATATATATATATATATATATATATATATAACTGTGTGTCCTGACTTTGTTCGATGAGCCTAGACTTTGGGTTAAGAAATGGTGTGTTCGCTTTGTTATATCGCTTTATATATATATATATACTTATATATATCAACCGTGTGTCTGGACTTTTGTTCGATGAGCCTAGATTTTATGCATATATATATATATATTATATATATATATATATATATATATATATATATATATATATGAATCGTGATCTAACTCTGCTCGATGAGCCCGGATTTTACATCCGGCATGCTTATTGCTTTATATATATTTTATATATATATATATATATATATATATATATATATATATATATATATTGTCCCACCTCGAGTTTACTTCGTGGTGGTTGATCGCTTTTACGCTTTTTTATTTACATTTTGTTCCGCCTCGAGTTTTTCGTGGTAGTTTCGCCTTTTATTTATTTTGTCCCGTTGATGTATTTGATAGCTTTTAAAAATTTTTATTTACATTTCGATCCCCATGGAGGTGCTTTTGGTTGGTGATCATGTCTCAGATATATATATATATATATATATATATATATATATATATATTTACCGCTTTTATATATATACCGCCATCGCTTTTATATAAAATGCAAGATTTTGTGAGCCTAGAATCATGTGATCACAGTATTCATCCCATGAATCTAGATTCGGCCTCGTGATGGACATTTTCACCGTAAGCAGCTTGTAAATTATTCTCATGATGTCTCGAATTTTCTCGATGGTTTCCATACCCACGGAGGAAGTCAAGATTATTATTTTTGTATATTATTTTTATACGGATGCCTCAGATCCCACAAATAAAATCAATCAAGTCGATCACTTAATAAAATGGGAATGTAAAAGGTCTCAATTCCTATTGAGCATCGTGGTTAAAAAACCTCTTTATAAAACATCACCGCCATATCTTGCTAAAACTGAATTTTTACATAAATTCAAAACTGTATATAGGTTCTAACGAGGCCTCGTGACAACTTCCATATAAACAAGACACATCGACCCACACACACACACACACACACACACTTAGATAATAGTTTCTTATAAAGAAGCGCTAAACACCGTGGTAACACGGATGCTCTGGGGTGCCTAACATTATACTTAGTGATTTGGCTTGATCATACTTGAACCCATCCGCCTGTGTGAGTGTTGCATGACCCCTCTCCTCGGCTTTCTTCTTTGGTTACTCAACCACTTCGGATGACCTTTGTTGAATCCGCCTTGAAGATCATTCTCTTGGTACTTGATGACCGCACATGAGAGGCTTCCAAGTCGATTGTAGGCTCTTCTATTAGGTACTTAGAAGCTTTCTCATGTTTAATTACCAAGATGGCTTTTTTTGTGATCTTCCTTCGCTACTTGATGCCTTCTCATGATGGACTTGCTAAGATGATGTGAGGGCTCTTCTCTGTTGTACTTAGAGTCTTCCCATGATGGACATCAAGATGTCATGATGCTCTTTTCTTTCTCTCGGCAGTTCTTAACACTCTTCATGTAGTAGAACTCTCACTTCTACATAGTAGAACTCACACTTCTACTTATTTCTTTATCTGACTTCTGAGTGTTCTTGGTGGATCGTAGAGTGAGCCTTCGGACTCACTGTTTCACATGGTTTAGATCAGTCCACCTTCTTTCCAAACTCGGTAACTCCAACAACCTTTGATCTTTGAAGTTCTTCCTTATTTATACTCCTTCCCAATCCTTCCATTGGAAAGTAGCCGTTGAAGACTATTCAAATCTCTTCACAGATCTCGAGTTGCTTGAGGTAGACTGCTCGATGTGACTTGTCATACTTTTTTGATAATCGCAGTAGTAATCGTTTCACCTACCCCGCCGGATGTATCACTTTAATGTCTTAAGGTGTCAAAGACTTTATTACCTCTTTTTGATTTCTCGATCAGAGGTTGTCCTATTGCATCGATGCTCTCAATAAGTACTTGTCCGAATATTACCCTTCTGATTGAACCTTTGCCAATGCTTGGGCTTTTGATTATTCAGGACTCTACGATTTCGATGCACGCCTTCAAGGACTTGATCGTAGTGTCTTGTTGAGTGTTGCACATTGACCGGTAGATTTAACACTACGATCTTGAAGAGTGTTGATTGGATCTTCAATGTAAAACACCTCTTCCTTGTATATTGCAAGGAGGCTTCAATACTTCATTTTGCCTCGATCGCTCTCGTAGACCGATGGCCTAATTCCTTGCTCCGTCCCCTTCAATATCAAGACACTTGATTTGTTTAAGCGCCCAAATTTTCTTTCTCCTTGTGATCTCCCGTTCACTTATCATCAATGAACTAACCCTGCACTTAATCACTTTAGCCTTGTTCTTCAGAAGATGACCAGTATCTCGGTTCACCTTCCATCAGTTCCTTCTCTGTTTGGAAAACACTACAATCTTGGTTGCTTCCAAGATCGTTGTCTTTTGTTCACTTGATAGCTACTGCATAGGCTGACTTTCTTTAGTCAGCTTCTGAAGTCTTCTTTGGATCTCCTTGTGGAAGACTTCATCACGAATGGCCTTACACCTCAATCTTGATGCTGATTGGGTTGGTGCTGAGATCTTTTGTTAGCCTGCATACCATTCATTGAGTGCTCTCTAGTTTCCTTGGATGTAGCTTGCAGCTTGAACTAGAGGCTTCGTTCCTTTGGATATTCTGGGAGTGCTCATTTGTTGAGAACCGTATATGCTTTACGATTCATCCTTGGCATTGTGAGCACTTCTTCTTAGATCGTAGTTCTGCACTCGACGATTCAGCTTCGGCTTGTGCAGATACTACGATCTCGAGATCAGATCTTGACACTACGATTTTTGCCTTATGCTTGTTGTCTTCATCTGATCTTGCTTGACTACAATCTCTACATGTAATCAATAGACTCTACGAACTCAGAGTGTGATCTACGATCCTTGACTTGGCTTTGGCATTAGTAGACTCTACGACTCTGAGTGTAGTTTACATTTTTGTCTTGCCTTCGGCAGATGACTGGTCGGCTCGTAGGCAGGCTGTCTCTATGATTTTGAACATGACTTCCACAGCACACTACGATCCCGAGGAAGCTCTACTCGATACACTACGATCCTTTTTCTTTCCCCCGCAGCGGTTTATTTAACTCCGAGATCTCTTGTCTCAGATACTCCTATTCTCGCCTTGATAGCTCTCGAGTTAACTCGACTCACCTGGCGCAGACTTCGACTTCTCGTGCAAAGGTTTCGACGCATCGACCGGGCCTATCTATTACATCATAAGATCAACCTAACTTGCTTGATCTTTCTATCTTTATAGTCCTTGTACATCTTTTCTTTTTTAAGGACTTTGCAAAGCTGTCTTTCTTATGTAGGATCAACCTAACATATTTGATCAATTCATTCTAAGTCCTTGTACACATATTTCTATTATCTATCAAGGGAATTTACAGCTTTTCTTAATGCAAGCATACTTGCATATTATTCATTCATATATATATATATATATCATAATCAAATCATATATAAATAGGAATAGCATTCACATGCTTATTCTTGACAATCTCCCCCTATTTGATTATGACAAAAATAATTAGTGCATATGCATGTTATGAATGAATCTTATATACAGTGAGCAGCTATATTTCTAAAATAGTTAATCATGAATGTCATTTATATTGATATGGAAATTTATACATTAAGACATTCTACATCCTAGATCCAGAACATACCTAACTAGTTAGAGATGTACCTCTTTGGCTCCATGTATGTTTCCAGGATGCTTGTTGATCAGCTACTCATCTGATTGATCTTCTTGCTCTTGCTCCCCCTAGGATGATGACCTTTTGTCTTTGCTTGGTTCTTCTTCAGCATCTTTGTGATCATGCTCCCCCTTAGACTTTGCAATCTTGTTATAATCATCTTCTGGCTCCCCCTCAGATGATGACTCTTTATCTGCAGCTGCTTTCTTCTTCTTTGACTTCTTCTCCCTTAACCCTCTACTCTTCCTTGAGTGCCTCTTGCTCCTCTTCTTTTTATGCCTCTTTTGCTCCCCCTTTTTGTCATTAATCATTTGAGAGAGCTGCTCCATCAGGTAGGAGGAGTTGGCAACTTCAAACTTTAGTTCTTGCTGGCCTAGCTCAAGTTTCACTGAGAAGGTCTGCCTCATATCATCAATCTTGTCAGAGAGGGATTGAATCTGCTCTTCATTGGCCTTCTGAATTCATAGAGCTTCAGCCTTTTGATCTTGTATGGCCTTCTGATAGATGTTATCTCTCTCTTGGAGTTTGAGAGATACATCAGCCAAAGTAGCTTGAAGTTTGTGTTGGAAAGGATTATCTCTTGCTGCTGTGATTCTTCAGTGAGTAGAGATATTTTCTTGCTTAGATCATCAGAACTCTTCAGTAGTTCCTGCTCCAACGTGGTTTGATCCTTTTATTGGGCAGCTTCAGGTTAAGCATTGGATTGAACTCTACGATCTTCATCTTTGGACAGTTTTTCAAAGGCTTGGAGAATCTGAGCAATCGTTGAGTTCCAATCACTGGTTGAAGATGAGTGAGTGTCTGATAGTAGTGCTTGATCATAAGGAGGCTTCTGGTTTTGGGCTAGAACATCATCAGCAGTAGAGTGAACAGTTTCTACGATCAGCTCCTTGGTCATAACTCTTCGTCCTTTAGAATCCACTCTACGATCGTAGGGGATGTAGAGATTTCCAGCATGTCGATAGACCTTGAAGTGAGGCTGGTTTGTGTTCATCTTTGTAGCATAACTTTTCACCCTTGGGAAGTTTTGAGCTACCAGCTCCAGACTTGGAAACTGCTTGTAACACCAACTGAAGGAGCTTCCATCTTTTTCAAGGCAGGGCTTGAGCCATGGCATCCAATCGGAAGAACCATCTCTCTGGTGGAGCATTTGTTAGATCATTTGACACTTCCTCTACGATCCTTCTGCTAAATCTTGCAGGAGAGAGAACTGGATAATTTTCTTATTCATCTGCTTCCTAAGGTACAGAACCAGAATCTTCTTCAATCTCTTCTCTCTGAGTTCTGAACTTTCTTGATCATTTTCAAAGAAGGAATTCCTCTTGTCAGTATTTCATTCTCGTAACCTTCTTCAAAGAAGATCTTCTTGATTCATCTTCTTCATTCTTTGGTTTCTTCTTCAAAGATTTTCTCCATGGGATATGAGACTCATCATCACTCAATTCAATGATGGCATTTGATTGACCAACGCTTTCTTTTAGAGGCAAACTTGGCTTGCAAAATCAGTAGCTTTTCCTTTTCTTCGAGGTTCAGATTTGGGAGAGTCGACTTTCTTCTTCTTCGTGACTCGACTCCTCCGGTTCAAAGCATTACACTTCCTTGGAGTTCAAAGACCGGCGTGGGATGGATCCTTATTTCTTGGACTCATCACTTTCTGAGTCATAATGAAGGCTTTCTGGACTTGAGAGGGCATTCTTTTCTTCTTTTTGAAGAACATTATCTGACCCATTCTCTGGTCTTGTTGGGGCAGTTGCATTTGGAGATGCAATTTGATCATCTTGAATTTCTTTGTCATCAGAGTGACTGCTCTGAGGATTGGCCATGGGGCATGAGCATTCTTTTTCATCAGCAGTTGCTACACTTTCTTCTATCCCATTAGCTTCATTTTCATTTCTGGATGCTGACTGTGGGGACTGGACCTTGACATCTGTTTCTTTTTCTTCTGCTGACTTTACGTCTCTTTCTTCGGCAGATGTACTAATTTGGGAAGCTAAGGTTGGTGTGTCTTCTACCTTAGCTTTCTTGCTAACTGGCCCTTGAAGCAACCTGCTACTTCTTCTTTTTGTTGTTTCAGCAGTTAGGACTTTTTCTTCTTTATCCTTGTCCTTTAAGGAGACACTCCTTGGTGGGGCCTGGGCTTTCTTCTCATCACCAGCTTTCTTCACAACTTTTGATTTCTTCCTGGCTGGTGTGATTTCTGCTTCTACAGAGTCATCAGACTCAGAGCTCTCTTCCTCTACTATCTTTCTCTTCTTTGTAGAGGCTTTACTATCATTGCTCCCGCCTTTTTTTTTTGTTCTCCTTAGGGTTCTTCTTCCAGTTCTCAAATAATTGTGGAGACATCACTTTGTGTACATTCAATGTTCCTCCTTCATCATCCTTGATTTTCCCTCCTAGTTTCTTCTTCAGTATAATACTCAGCATCCTTCCATGAAACACCTTGGTTAGGGGTTTTTCAGTGGTCTTCTTCTTCCCAGCCTTATCTACCCACTTGGAGATTTGATCGAACAAGATAGCTCCAAAGTCAATTTGTTTCTTCAGGACTATTGCTGACATTATCTTCAACTGTTGGTCAATCACTGTATCATGTGCAGTGTTTTTGCACAGTATGCATTTTCCAACAATTTCAGCTAGGAACTCATATTCTTCAAGAAACTCCTTCTCCTTCATGTCTTTGAAACTAGGGTTTCTTTGGTACCCCATCAACTCCTTTACTTGTTCAGTGTTGACATCTTTAAGGTTCTTCAACCCTTGGTTAGGAAAACCTAGGCATTGATTGAGGTCAGAAGATTTCAGCTTCAGAGTATGACCTTTAACCTTGGTAGACAGGGTTCCAGAGTTTATGGAGACGTTTGAGTAGAACTCTTTAACCAGGTCAATGTACACACGAGTACTTGCCTCAAGGAATTCTGAGAACCCAGCTTTCTTCACGAGTTCAAGAATGTCCCTGAACCTCTTCTCAGATTTTTCAAACGATTTGGTTCCGAGCTGAATGCCGGTGATAACTTGCCAGTTCTCCATATGAATATTTCGAAGACTGTGGGTGTTTGATTTAGAGAGGTTTATGCGAGATGGCTGACTGTGATTTGGTAGGACTCTAGAGGGTTAACTGATTTTGGCTCTTGAGAGGATTCTAGGGTTTGAAAATGGGAGGGAGAAAGGTTCTATAGCTTTTGGTAACTGTCTGCAGATTTAAAATTGTCTTTAAGGCAATTCCTTCTAACTCGCAAGATACTCAAGTGATGTGTGTCACCATTCATTGGTCAGACGCGCCGATAAAGAATGTGTCAAACCATTAATTGACGTTGCTTTGACCGTTAACCTTTTAATTCGTAGAGTAGCATGATGAGGCAGCTATAGACTCTACGATTTCCTTTGTTGACTCAACGATCAACTTCTGAGAGATGCTGCAGTGGATGGCTTTGTCTTTTCTCCTTACTTTGATGCATCATAGCTTAATCACTGATGTATTCGAACTTATCTCCTTAACTTGAATAGGTTAACAAAATATCTCATTTTCCAAGCTCCTTGTGAACTGGAGTACCCTTTGGTAGGACTACTATCGTCGAGTTGTATTCTACGATCGTTGAGGTTGTGCTACGATCATTGAGGTAGCACTAAGATCGTTGAGGTTGCACTGCGATCATTTAGTTCTCTTCAAACTCGACTCTACGATCGTTGACTAACTTGGTCCTTGAGATGAACTTGATCAAGCATTCTTTCTGAGTTAAGGTAGCTCAGGAAGGGCCAACCTCTTAGAGTGAGCTAAGGGTCAGGTTTGTCCCTGAGGCGCTTTCCAGATGGAATACTATAACAATGATTTGTAATGACATCTCATTTGACCTCTTCTGATTGGGAGGTCTTCTATCAGCTTTAGACTACTGCATTGCTGAAATCGTGGTGTCCTCCTGCTTCTTACACTTCGATCATATGTTTGATCGTAGGCACTTCACGATTATGGGTTGGGTGGTCAAAGGTTTCGTCAGAGTACATTTTGAGACGCCCATCGACTATGGATCTTCATTTGGTTCATCAGCCACAAAGTTTTTGGACTCTGTAGCTGGTACAACTTTTCATAATATATCTCAGTGCTGTTGTTCCTTAACAGATCACTGCTCCCCATTGTTGATGCTGTCTTCCCAGATAGATGTGATTCCCTCTTCTTCAAATTCATTTGAAGGCAGCCTTGCGTATCTCCTTCTGACTGGAATCTCCATCAATACTTAGATTTCCTTGTATCGTAGAAATGAGTATCTTCAAGACTGATCACTCTACGATTATTTGATAGCACTACGAACGTAGTCTTCTTTGACAGTTGTGTTCGTGAAGTTCTGCTCTCGCAATAAGTTCCTCTTGAATGATGCTCGATATTCTTCTATTGTGAGCTTCCTTGAGGATTCTTCCCATATAGCATTCTTTGACTGTCTTTTGAGCACATAAGACCCTTTCCTTCTTTGGCTGAATAGCTTGCTTGCATATATAGATTAGTAGCCATGTGAGCTCCATTCTGGTTAGCTCAGAGGGTCTTCAAGGACAGTCTTGGACAAATAGGAACTCTATCAGAATCATCACTGAATTGTCCTTAGACTTCTGCTGGTTGAGTCTTCTTAACTGAAGTCTTCTGCTTCATCATTCCTTAGTGTGGTCAGACTGGCCAAGTACCTGCAGGTTTAAATATATTTCTATTTTTGGTACCCATAATTAAATGGGTCCTACTAGGTTAGTTTTATAGACCCCTGTTCCTCTTATTTGGGCAATCATCATATTTATCACCAACAGACATATTCATGCATGCAACTATCTTAAGATAATACATTTTGAGATGCATGATGGTGAGTGAGTGTAGGATATGGCATTTAATAACACACTCTCTATCTATGATGGTTTCATTATTTACTAGTTTCTGTTCACAGTGTTTAAGTGTTCAGAGTAGGAATCAACTCTACGATTTATGAGTATCTAGTTGATCCATGGAGGTGATCGGTTTTCTGAGATCGCCCGGATCCTTTGTAGAACCGATCATACTCTGTGAGTTGTCAAACACTTAGAACATAGGCTTGTACATACATACTAACCCACCAGCACCGATTACTTCACATAAAGTATTAGGCCTGATGTTCTTATGACCTATTTCATATTTCCTACAAGATGTCATCTTCAACCTAAAACTTGGATGGAGAGAAAGTTTATAGTCATTTGAGTTTCCATCCTCAGGTTACTTTCTTTCTTCACATTTTTAGGAAGATTATGACTCCTTGACAGAATACTGTTATAGTTCATAATAAGATGCAATTATGATGTATACATTTATAATAGTGAGGAACCGTACCTTTTTACTGTCAGTTACTAAACAGTCAATTACCTTAGATATACTGAGTTTAGGTATTGATGAACATAACTTTACTTTTGCTCCTGACAGCTTATTTCTCTTGCTAGCCTTTAATTAATCAGTAGTGGTCTTGAAGATATAGGCCAAGAGAATCTCAGCATTAAGATCTTTGACATCCTTTAGTTGACAGAGTTTGCACCCAGCTGTTGGTTGGCCAGACATAAGTTTGAGAAGATCTTCTTTTTTCTCTCGATAAGCATTTCTTAGCATGTATGGCTTCTTCATCTTTCAGACTGGTGGGTGCATGACTCTTCGTTATTGACGTCTCTTGAGTGTTCTCGTCTGGTCTTAGGACTACAAGATTGACTGCAGGCTAGGATTGGTCTTGTTGATGTATTAATAGAGACCATGGACCAATCTGAAAGCGACTTGTGTGTGTATATACACATTTAACCTATACACAATATTTCCAACATGTGAGGTCATCTGCATATAACAAGTTATTTACTACTAAACTAAGTTTAAAACAATGTTAGTGCCTGGGATCATAATCAAAGCGATTAGCTTTTGAATATAGCATGAGAACCTACTCTGATACCAATTATTAGTTCCCAGAGGGCACAATAGATCTAGAAGGGGGGAGGGGTTGAATAGATCCTTTTTATTTCAAATACTTTTTTGATTTATATTTATATTATTCATAATTAACATATGACAACATAAGGATCTTTTCAAGCACAGCGGAATAAGTAAAAGATCCCCTTCATTGATATATTCATAATCATACATACATTGTTCGTAGAGTAAGTTTAGTTGTAAGCAGTTAAAACATACATAGCAGCATGATTATAAGCTTATAGTACATAATGTAAATGACATAATGTAAAAAGACACAAGGGTTTTATGTGGTTCGAGAGACTCAAGCTCCTAATCTACTCTTCCGCTTTTAACTAGCAGGGATTTTACTAAGGAAGGGGCAAGACTCTGAATCACAAAGATTCCTTCAAGTCCAGCAGCCTTGGGACTTCAGTTCACTAAGAACTCTTCAAGGCCAGCAGCCTTGGAACTTTGTTTAGTCCCACCGGACAAGGACACTTCTGGCCCTGCTTCATTTAGTCCCTCTGGACAAGGACCCCTCAGGCCCTAGCTTTGTTGAGTTGTTTGTTTGTTGTTGTTGGAGTCGGTGCTGAGCTGCTAAGATGTCTTCATGCTCTGAACATCTTCTATAGTTAGCAGCTTGGCTTGATCATACTTGAAATGCAGCTGAGTGTTGCATGATGCTCAGCTTCTTTGGTTACTCAACCACTTCGGATGACCCTTTGTTGAACTGCCTTGAAGATCATTCTCCTTGGTACTTGATGACTGCACATTAGAGGCTTTCAAGCTGACTGTAGGTTCTTCTAATAGGTACTTAGAAGCTTTCTCATGTTTGACACCAAAATGGCTTTTGTGATCTTCCTTCTGCTACTTGAGGCCTTCTCATGATGGACTTGCTAAGATGACTGTAGGCTCTTCTCTATTGTACTTAGAGTCTTCCCATGATGGACATCAAGATGTCATGATGCTCTTCTTTGTCTCGGCAGTTCTTAACACTCTTCATGTAGTAGAACTCTGACTTCTACATAGTAGAACTCACACTTCTACTTATTTCTTTATCTAACTTCTGAGTGTTCTTGGTGGATCGTAGAGTGAGCCTTCGGACTCACTGTTTCACATGGTTTAGATCAGTCCACCTTCTCTCCAAACTTGGTAACTCTAGCAACCTTTGATCTTTGAAGTTCTTCCTCATTTATACTCCTTCCCAATCCTTCTATTGGAAGCCGTTAAAGGCTATTCAAATCTCTTCGCAGATCTCGAGTTGCTTGAGGTAGACTGCTCGATGTGACTTGTCATACTTTTTTTGACACTGCAGTCTACTGTTTCACCTACCCTGTCAGATGTATCACTTTAATGTCTTGGGCAGGTCAAAGACTTTATTACCTCTTTTTGATTTCTCGATCAGAGGTTGTCCTATTGTATCGATGCTCTCAATAAGTACTTGTCCGAATATTACCCTTCAGATTGAACCTTTGCCAATGCTTCTGGCCATTATTCGAGACTCTACGATTCTGATGCACGTCTTCAAGGACTTGATCGTAGTGTCTTGTTGAGTGTTGCACATTGACTGGTAGATTTAACACTACGATCTTGAAGAGTGTTGATTGGATCTTCAATGTAAAACACCTCTTCCTTGTATTGTGCAGTGCTTCAATACTTCTGTTTGCCTCGACTGTTCTCAGAGACTGATGGCCTAATTCCTTGCTCTGGTCCCCTTCTGAATATCAAGACACTTCAGATTTGTTATGCGTCCAGCTTGCTTTCTCCTTGTGATCTCCCGTTCACTTATCATCAATGAACTAACCCTGCACTTAATCACTTTAGCCTTGTTCTTCAGAAGATGACCAGTATCTCGGTTCACCTTCCATCAGTTCCTTCTCTGTTTGGCAAACACTACAATCTTGGTTGCTTCCAAGATCGTTGTCTTTTGTTCACTTGATAGCTACTGCATAAGCTGACTTTCCTTAGTCAGCTTCTGAAGTCTTCTTTGGATCTCCTTGTGGAAGACTTCATCACGAATGGCCTTACACCTCAATCTTGATGCTGATTGGGTTGGTGCTGAGATCTTCTGTTAGCCTGCATGCCATTCGTTGAGTGCTCTCTGGTTTCCTTGGATGTAGATTGCAGCTTGAACCAGATGCTTCGTTCCTTTGGATATTCTGGGAGCGCTCATTTGTTGAGAACCGTATATGCTCTATGATTCATCCTTGGCATTGTGAACACTTCTTCTTAGATCGTAGTTTCAGACTTCACGATTCACCTTCCGGCTTGTGTGCAGACACTACGATCCCGAGATCAGATCTTGACACTACGATTTCTACCTTGTGCTTGTTGTCTTCATCTGATCTTGCTTGACTACGATCTCTACATGTAATCAATAGACTCTACGAACTCAGAGTGTGATCTACGATCCTTGACTTGGCTTTGGCATTAGTAGACTCTACGATTCTGAGTGTAGTCTACGTTTCTGCCTTGGCTTTGGCAGATGATCGGTCGGCTCGTAGGCAGGCTGTCTCTACGATTCTGAACATGACTTCCTCAGCACACTACGATCCCGAGGAAGCTCTACTCGATACACTATGATCCCGAGGAAGCTCTGAGATCTACTATCTTGTATACTCCTATTCTGCCTTGATAGCTCTCGAGTTAACCTTGACTCACCTGACAGACTTCGACTTCTGGTGCAGTGCTCGATGATCAGACTATCCTATGTTTTACATCATAAGATCAACCTAACAAGCTTGATCTTTCTATCTTTATAGTCCTTGTACATCTTTTATTTTTTAAGGACTTTACAAAGCTGTCTTTCTTATGTAGGATCAACTTAACATATTTGATCAATTCATTCTAAGTCCTTGTACACATATTTCTATTATCTATCAAGGGACTTTACAGCTTTTCTTAATGCAAGCATACTTGCATATTATTCATTCATATATATATATATATATATCATAATCAAATCATATATAAATAGGAATAGCATTCATCTGCTTATTCCTGACACCGTAAATGGATTTTTGCCCGCCATGGGTAATCCACGTAGATAGATCATTTCCACAATTTAATAAGGAATAAATACGAATGATCATTCACCACGCATGTGGTAATCCACATAAATTGTGGTATTCCAAATGTAATAATAAAGAATGGAATAATGTAAGAATTCACCAAGCGCGTGAATCCGTAGACATATAGGTTATTCCAATGTAATAATAAAGAATGGAACTGTGTCATGCGTAATCTACATGATAGGATATTCAAATGTAATAATAAAGAATGGAACCGGTCATGCGTAATCCAAGACATACGTGATATTCTAATGTAATAATAAAGAATGGAATAACAACAGAATTCACTGTGCATGCGATAGACCGCAAGACAAACAAAAGTTATTCCAATGTAATAATAAAGAATAGAATAATAGAAGAATTTCACCATGTATGCAGTACTTCGCATAGATAGGTTATTCCAACATAATAATAAAGAATGGAATAACAACCCTTACGAGTATTGAAAGAAAATAACTTTATTCATGAATACGAAAGAATAATACCCCTTACCTTAGAAGAAGACTGGATACTGGAATAGTGAGGTAGCAGACTTCTCTTCTTCTTTCTCTCAATAATTTCTCTCTATAATAATTGCTCTATAGCTTTAGTGAATTGGTGAGAAATGAAGGAAGAATGAGCTTCTATTTATAGAAAAATATAGTTTCGATAATTGCACGTTTTGGGGATCAAAATATTATAGTATAATACCTTCCTCTTTTTCTTCATTTTTAATTTAGTCCTGCAAGTATTATCAAACTTGCACCACCTCCCCTAATAGTAAATAATGTGAATCAATAGTTCAATCATGTGACTTAATAGTATAATCATGTAAAAAAACTAATTACAGTATAATACCTTCATCTATACCTCCAATTTTAATTTAGTCATGCAAGTATTATCAATCTTGCACCAACTCCCCTAATAGTAAATAATGTGAATCAATAGCAGACACATGTGAACACATAGTTATAAGCATGTGAATTAATTGCAATTAATTGCTCATTTATCCGGTGAATTACCCGATTTGTCAATATAACCTCCCGACATTAATTATTATCAAAATAAATGTCGAATTCCACTAACGCTAATAATCCCAACACAATAGAAATATCAATTTCATCTCTAATCAATACGAACTTATTCATCATTAATATTATAACTCACAATATTTAACGTGCAATTAGGTGACCAAACCTCTCCTTGACATAACTTCTAGTCATTGTCAATATTATAAATAATAATATGAATAACTTTGTCGTCTCAATTATTGATTTAATAATATATAAAATATTCTGTAGATGATACTTTGACAATAATTGAATCAATAATATGAGAGATATGATGCAGCAATTACTGTAGCAATAATTGAGTATAACTAAGTGACTTCTCACGTAAGCATCAATAATCAATACCGTGTACTACTATGCAAACCACGTGTATTATCGTACTTTTACTCTTGGGTAGTTCAACGCTTTTAACATTAACACTTTCGTAGTTATTTTTATAAAAGATAATTTTCGTCATTTTCTAACTACGACAATACTTCCGTTGTGGGGTCCACCAATGATTGTCTTGGTTAATGCATTTAATATTCTGTTAAAATGAATATTCTCCGACTAATTGAATATTATATAACCACTTGCTTACTTTGCAAAATTTATAAATATTACCCACAACTATAACATTATATCAAATCCACACCATAATATTCAAAAATATATTTCGAGAAAATTTAATCTTTATTCATAAAAGTTGGGGTCTTACAACCTCCCCTTCTTATGAAATTTTGTCCTCGAAATTAGGGTGCGTACCTGGTATGTCGAAGAGGTGAGGATACCTTGATTTCATTTCAAATTCTAACTCCTAGGTCATTTCCTCAACATCGTGGCTTCTCCAAAAAACTTTGACTTGAGGTATAACCTTGGAGCATAGAATATGATCCTTCTTATCTAAGATTTTAACAGGTACCTCTTCATACGTTAAATCTTCCGCTATCTCGTCCGGTTCTAATTCAATAATGTGGTTCAGATCTTTCACATATTTACGTAACATAGATATGTGAAAAACGTTATGAACACGAGACATACTTGGCGGTTAGGCGAGTCTATAGGCCACAGTTCCTACACAATCAAGGATTAAAAATGGGCCAATGAATCGAGGATTGAGCTTTCCTCTCTTTCCAAATCTCGTAACTCCTTTCCAAGGAGCAACACGTAACAACACATGATCTCCAATATTGAATTCCACGTCCTTTCGTAGTCATACGTACCAAATCCGGTCCCAACAATGTTTTTTCACCCACCTCATCCAAGCATACTGGAGAACGACACTTTCTTCTATACAACGCCTAAAATGGAGCCATGCCAATACTTGCTTGATAACTATTGTTGTAGGAAAACTCCACCAATTGTAAGAACTTGTCCCAACTTCCCTTGAAGTCAAGGACACAGAGTCTTAATAAATCTTCAAGAGTTTGAATAGTTTTCTCCGACTGCCAGTCCGTTTGAGGATGATATGCCGAACTAAATCGTACCCATAGCTTTTTGCAAACTAACCCAAAATCGTGAAGTGAATCTTGGGTCTCGATAAGAAACTATGGATACTGGCATACCATGCAATCTTACAATCTCATTTATGTACATACGGAGCAAGACGTTCAAGTGTATAAGTTTCTCATATCGGTAAAAATGAGCAGACTTGGTCAATCTATCAACAATGACCCAAATCGCATCTATGCCTTGAGAAACCTTGGGAAGACCAGTAACGAAATCAATGGTAATGTGCTCCCACTTCCATTATGGAATTTCAAGTGGTTGAAATGGACCTTTTGGCACTTGATGCTCCGCCTTGACTCGTTGACAAGTTAGACACCTTGAGATAAACCCCTCTATCTCTCTTTTCATATTGCTCCACCAAAATGTATGTCGAAGATCACGATACATTTTGGTACTCCCAGGATGGATTGCAAACGGTGTGTTGTGCGCCTCTATCATGATTTTATACTTCAAGTCAGAATCGTTAGGAATACAAAGTCTGGAGTTGACTCGAGTATTCCTTCTTCATCGATTCTTGCTTTCGGAATAACACCTTCTTGCACTTTCTCCCTCATACGCATCAGCTCCCGGTCTATAGCTTGAGCAACTTTAACTTTATCGATTAAAGTCGGTTCTACTTGTATATTCGTCATCATCACATGGGTACTTGGAGTATTTAACTCTATCTCCATCCTTCGTAAGTCATACAAAATGGGTCTTTGCGTTGAAAATATTGCACTCGTACCCGCATACGATCTTCTACTCAATGCGTTAGCTACTACGTTCGCTTTTCCTGGATGGTATGATCATAATCTTTCAACAGCTCAAGCCATCGTCATTGCCGCATGTTGAGTTCCTTTTGAGTAAAGAAATATTTGAGGCTTTTATGATCCAGTATAGATCTCCACCTTCTCTCTATCGGTGTAATGCCTCCAAATCTTAAGCGTTAAAACGATCGGCCGCTAACTCTAGATCATGAGTAGGATAATTCCTCTCATATTCTTTTGAGTTGTCGTGAGGCATAGGCTATGACTTTCCCATGTTGCATGAGAACACATCCTAACCCTTTATTCGAAGCATCATTGAGATGACAAATCCTCCGAGCAGATGGTATTGTAACGGTCTGTGAAATGAGTCTTCTCTTGAGTTCTTGAAAACTCTTCTCACATTCCTCGCTCCAACCGAATTTTGTATCTTTCTAAGTCAGCTGAGTTAATGGTGTTGTGATTCGAGAAAAGCCTTCCACGAAACTCCGATAATAACCAGCTAAGCCGAGAAAGCTACGTACTTTGGTCACTGACTTAGGTTGCTCCCAGCTTTGAATTTCTTCAATCTTTGCCGGGTCAACAGATATCCCATGATTTGATATCACGTGCCCAAGGAATGAAACTTTCTCAAGCCAGAACTCGCATTTCTTCAACTTGGCATATAGCTTGTTTTCACGAAGCTTTTGGAGTATCAGCCTCAAGTGTTGTTCGTGGTCTTCACGGGTTTTGGAGTATATGAGGATGTCATCAATAAAGACGACCAGAAAGTGATCCAAATATTCCTTAAATACTTGGTTCATCATATCCATGAAGGCAGCAGGAGCATTAGTCAATCCAAAAGACATGACTAAGAATTCATAATGCCCGTACCGAGTTTTGAAAGTAGTCTTTGGAATGTCATCGGTTTTAATCTTCAATAGATGATATCCAGAACGAAGATCGATCTTTGAAAAGAATTTGGCACCTTGCAACTGGTCAAACAGATCATCAATATGAGGTAACGGGTACTTATTTTTGATGGTGACATGATTCAACTCCCGATAATCAATACAAAGTCGCATACTTCCATCTTTCTTCTTCACGAATAGAACAGGAGCACCCCAAGGAGACGTACTAGGTCGAATGAATCCGATGTCTAACAATTCCTGCAGTTGGGTTTTTAACTCCTGAAGTTCAATAGGAGCCATTCGATATGGGGCTTTAGAAATGGGTTTTGTACCGGGTTCAAGGTCTATACCAAACTCGATTTCACGCTCCGGGGGTAGGCCAGGAAGTTCTTCGGGGAATACGTCCAGAAATTTATTAACAATAGAAATATCATTCAAATCTGACGTATTTTTGTTTAAATCTGTGACATGAGCTAAGAAAGCTTGACATCAGTTTTTCAATAAACGAATAGCTTTATGGCTTGAGATGACCATGATTGATTTTAATGGTTTGGTCGCTTGAATTCGCATAATAGGTTGATTAGGAATATGAAAGCTACCAACCTTACGAAAATAATCAATTTTAGCATGATGAGTAGTTAACCAATCAATCCTTAGAATCACGTCAAATACAAGTATTTTTTAGGAGATAAGATCGACAGGTAATGTGCGATTACCGATTTGAATCAAACAAGACTTATAAACAGTGGATGTGATGAAAGTTTCTCCCAACGGAGTTTCAACAGATAAATCAAAGTCTAATTTCTCCGGAGTCAAATTTAAATGTTGAGCGCAAGTAGGAGAAATAAAAGAATGGGTAGAACCGATATCAAATAAAGTATAAACTTCGCTAGAGTTTATGATTAGCTTACCCGTGATCACCTCATTCGGATTTCTCACTTTTTGGGAGGTTACAACAAATGCTCTCCCTTGAACTACCGGTTTTGTCTTGTCTGGGACGGCCTTTGATGCCTCCATCCCAGCTGGACTTGACTTTGGTGCACGACAAAATCGGGAAAGGTGACCTTCTCTTCCGCAATTATAACACTCTTTGGATTCTTCGCGTCTGATTCAGAATCGATATGTCCTCCCTCGCATTTTTAACATACGATTGGCTGCCGTTCCCCTTCCTTAACACCAGGTGCTGATGATGACGTCTTTTCATCATTGTTGAATCTCCTCTTCTTTAAATTTCCACTTCTATTATCTTGGCCATGATTACCACCGAAGTGGTTACCATTTCTGGCATGTTGATTCCCTCCACGTTTGTTGTCACCGCTTCGATGAATGCTATCACTGGTATTATCATTTTGTCGGCTGCTCTCTCTTGGTTGGGTTAACTCGTTATCGCGCTCCAATAACTGAGCCCTATTTACAACATCTGAATACAAACACAGTTTGTGAGAAATTAAGTATTGACGTATCTCGGGTTTCAAACCTCTTAGAAACATCCGTTATTCTCTCCTCATTATCAACCAAGTGGGATGCAAACCAAGGACAACTCGCAAACTTAGCTTCGATCTTGTGACACGATCATATTGTTCGCTTTCGAACTTGATGAACTCTACCTCCTTCATGTGACGAATACTTTCAAAAAAGTACTTGTCGTTGAAGCAGTTCTTGAATTTCTCCCAAGACATCTTCAATCTGGCGAGGTTGAGTACGCTTTTACCGATTCCCACCGATGAATCGCCTTTCCTCGCAACATAAAGGTGGCAAAGGGAACCTTTTGCTCCTCGGAGCATCCCAAGACATCAAATATCTTGGTGATCTGCTTTATCCACGTCTCCGCCTTAAGTGGTTTTGGCTCTCCAATAAACTCCGGTGGTCCCAGCTCCTTGAACTATTTAGCGGTGATCGTTCGAGAGTTGCCAGTGTTTCCACCTGCATTTTGAACAGGAGCCGCTCTCGCCTGATGTTGCATGAATTGCATAAAGCCTCTAAACATCCCATCGTTCACCATTTCATTGGTGTTATTGTTTACCTGAGGATTATTATCTTCCTGTTGCACATTATCCTGGGTATTGATCGTTGGTGACTCAACGGTCTCATGTGCTTCATTGCTTATCTCAATATTTTCGGATGCCATTTTCAAATACTGTCACAAAACAAGGGTTAATTAACATATCACATATTATTCCTATACTTTGACCGACCAATTAAATACCAAATAAACTTAGGTAGGTCATACTAGCGAAGGAATTCCCCATCTCTCCCCTCCTAGTTCTTGTCTCACATCTCAGCCAGGGATCATATCCCTAAGCTTTGATACCAACTGTGACCCCCAAAATAGGTATACATCACCCATCTTGAGTCGCCAAATACATGGTACAAAATTCAAATACGACTAAACATAATCTAAGAGTTTTAATAAGAATATTGTCATCTAGACAATATCCACACTCAATGGAGTCCTCATTACATTTATTGTCACACTATTTAACAAAATAGTGAGGACTACTAATGCTATCATCTGGACCGTCACTCCGTTCCCCGACTAGTCCCACCACGTTCTCATTTCTGAAGAGAACAGTGAAAGAAAGGGTGAGCTCAACTAGCCCCAAGAAGAAATATCATGACTAAGATAATGCAGAATAAATTATCATTAGCCTTCAACAATGTTAAACTGATAGAATATAATAGACAATAAGTTTAACTGTAGTGGAACAAGAAATCCATTAGAAGAGTCAAGTAGAGCATAAAATCTACTATCTTCTATGATTTAAAAAGTTTTTCATCAACTTTATCGTTGAGACTCAGCTTAATAAATAAAATCGAATCATCCCTGCATCACGGCCAAGGATATTCATGTAATCATCAATGGTTATGATTATACCGAATAATCCCTGGTCATAATCATACCAACAATTGTCCATCAATGACCTACAGGCCCATGAGGACATTTACCACATCATTCGTCACATTACGGTCAGGATTATACCGAATAATCCCTGGTCATAATCATACCAAGTCCATCTATGCACGTAAGCCAAAGAAGACTTTAATCACAATATAAGTATGAGGATGATGGCAATGACATAATAATTCAATAAAAACAAGTTCAAGGATAAATTTTAAAGATTTATAATTTTAATTTATCCAGAAATCAATAACGTCCAAATTATCAACATGATACTTCTTTGTGGAGTAAAATTCAAGAATGCTCAGAAGAATATTTCTATGAAAAGATACCCATGGAGTATAGAAGCCAAAACTTTAACCAACTGAGTATAATAGAATATATGAAACCGCAAATGGATTTTTGCCCGCCACGCAAAGATGTCGGCGTAGTATGGATCATTTCCATAATTTAATAGGGAATGCATACGAAGGATCATTCACCATGCATGCGGTAATCAACATAGACAGGTTATTCCAACAGAATAATAAAGAATGGAATAATAGAAGAATTCACCAGGCGTGCGTAATCCGCACATACAAGTTGTTCCAACAGAATAATAAAGAATGGAACCAGTCATGCGTAACTCGCATGCACGAGGATATTCCAACGTAATAATAAAGAATGGAACTGGTCATGCGTAATCCGCCTGCATGAGGATATTCCAACAGAATAATAAAGAATGGAATAACAATGTAATTCACCGTGCATGTGATAGACCGCATGCAGACGAGTTATTCCAATGTAGAATAATAAAGAATGGAATAATAGAAGAATTTCACCATGTATGCGTGCTTCGCGATGTACAAAAGTTATTCCAACATAATAATAAAGAATAGAATAACAACCCTTACAGTATTGAAAGAAAATAACTTTCTTCATGAATACAAAAGAATAATACCCTTACCTTAGAAGAAATTTGGATTTGGAATAGTGAGGTATGAGACTTCCCTTCTTCTTTCTCTCTATAATTTCTCTTTATAATAATTGCTCTATAGCTTTAGTGAATTGGTGAGAAATGAAGGAAGAATGAGCTTTATTTATAGGAAAATATAGTTTCGATAATTACACGTTTTGGGGATCAAAATATTATAGTATAATACCTTCCTCTTTTCTTCATTTTTTAATTTAGTCACGCAAGTATTATCAAACTTGCACCACCTCCCCTAATAGTAAATAATGTGAATCAATAGTTCAATCATGTGACTTAATAGTATAATCATGTGAAAAACTAATTACAGTATAATACCTTCATCTATACCTCTATTTTTAATTTAGTCATGCAAGTATTATCAATCTTACACCAACTCCCCTAATAGTAAATCATGTGAATCAATAGTACACACATGTGAACACATAGTTATAAGCATGTGAAGTAATAGCAATTAATTGCTCATTTATCCTGTGAATTACCCGATTGGTCAATATAACCTCCCGACATTAATTATTATCAAAATAAATTTCGAATTCCACTAACACTAATAATCCCAACACAATAGAAATATTAATTTCATCTTTAATCAATACGAACTTATTCATTATTAATATTATAACTCCCAATATTTAACAACCAGGTCGTTCTCAGGAAAGATGGGGATTTCCGATAAGGATTTCTCCTTATTGGCGCGTAATTAGGTGACCAAACCTCTCCTTGACAGAACTTCTAGACATTGTCAATATTGTAAATAATAATATGAATAACTTTGTCGTCTCAATTATTGATTTAATAATATATAAAATATTATGCGATGATAATCTTTGTGACAATAATTGAATCAATAATATGAGAGATAAGATGCATCAATTCATCAGAGTAATAATTGAGTATAACTAAGTGACTTCTCACGTAAGCATCAATAATCAATACGATTGTGTGCTACTATGCAACCAAAGGACATCGTATTTTTTACTACCGGGTAATTCAACAGTTTTAACATTAACACTTTCGCCGTTATTTTTATAAAAAGATAATTCCGTTGTTTTCTAACTACGACAATATTTCAGTTGTGGGGTCCACCAATGATTGTGCCATTGTACGAATATTCCCCGACCAATCGAATATTATATAACCACTTGCTTACTTTGCAAAATTTGTAAATATTACCCACAACTATAACATTATATCAAATCCAAACCATAATATTCAAAAATATATTTCGAGAAAATTTAATCTTTATTCATAAAAGTTGGGGTCTTACAGTACTTTTTGTTATGAGTAAAGTTATAAAATAAATAGACAATTCGGGCCCGATTCATACTCGCTCGACTAAAATATCGATTTGAGCTCGACTCGGAATATAAATAATTCAAATATGAGAAAATTTTAAAGTTTGAAAAATTATTTGAACCTCTCCAAATTGTAATTTTCTACTGATACTCGGATCATATTCGTTCGAAAAGTTCAAACTGCTCAGGCTTGATTCGGGATTGTGCTTCAACTTGGTAGCTAAATTAGCGTCGATCAAACTTTATTTTATACTCGATAAATTTTGTAAACCAAATCTGAGCAACTCAATACTCGACTCGACTCGACTCGACTCGGTTTATTTACACCTTTATGCCGCGTTTGGATTGAAGGAATTGAATGAAGATTGGAGTGATTCATTTCATTCTAGTTGGAATGAGTTATTTCATGCTCTCCCTCGCCCAAGACCCTCACAACTCAATGATAAAAAAAACTACTCATAAGGCTTTAGGCATGAAATCTTGGGCATAAATGTTAAATTTTTGTCAAAAATAACAAAATAATAATAATAATGGTTCAATCTATTCCAATCGCAACCATACACAATTTTTTTCATTCCATAAAAATGAGTCATTGCATTCTCACCTTTATTACTCAAATCCAAACGTAGCATTAATACTTTGCAAGTAATACTTGCTTTTTTCCCTCATACTCTACTATTTTCTTCCCTTTTGCCTTTTCTTCTTGATTCCCACTCCAATTAGACCTGATAATATAGACTATAGTTGAACTGTTGGCTAAACTTATATTAACCGAAACTAAATGGGTTGATTAATTATTTTTATTTATTTAAGTTGGGTAAAGTTTGGACCTATATTTAAAAAAAAAATATTTAAATCCAAATCATTTAACTATTTTCAACCTATATTTTAAATAATTACTTAATTAATTAATATAAACAAAACAATTAAGTGATGACACAAACACTTAGCAAATTAGGGTAGTTTAATGACAACCACCGCTTGTGAAGTGATATATCAAGAAATAGGTATATTGGTACTTCAGAAATTGTGAATATATTTCAGGTGTGTTTTCAAATGTCACTTCTGCCATTTTCAGTATTATCTACAAATAACATTTCTTCACTAATATTCTCTATATTTTTTATCTGCTTATTTTTAATAAAAAAATAAATTAATTTTTTGGTCTATTAGACATGCTTACTCCTAACATGTCAAAAGGAGTAATACTCCCTCCGACTACAACACATTAGTTTCCTATAGGGATAAATCAACTTTTGGTACCTGTATTGGGACACGACTTATAATTTGGTACCCGAAGTGAAAAAAGTTATAAACTGGTGATTGTACTCGAAAAATGTTACACTCTGTTAAACATTAGGGACACGACTTACAATTTGGTACCCGAAGTAAAAAAAGTTACAAATTGGTGATTGTACTCGAAAAATGTTACACTTCGTTAAACAATAGAGTGTCACCTTTATTCTGTTTGAAAATTAGGGTTCTCTTCTTCTGTCCTTCTTCTTCTCTCAGTCTTCTTGTCTCGATTCTCCATTGATTACTGTTTTCCATATATTTATTAAAAGATTTTTAGTGTTTAATTGAAAGGATGAGCTCGTCTCTAAGTGGAATCGTAACTGAAATCGGGGAAGAAGATTGTAGTTCATGCAACAAAAATGAATGGATTATACCAGAGTTCCTAAGTCGGTGCAAATGTGGAGCAATGGTGCGAATGTGTGAGGCAAGAAAAGATGGAACAAAACATCGAGGACCTTATTCGCGTCGACTTCACTTCTTTCTCTGTATGTTTGTCTCTCCCGTTGGATCAATCTTAACGATTATTTAAAATTGGAAAGTACAAGCACCAGATTACAAATTTTTTTGAGTACAATCACCAGTTTGTAACTTTTTTCACTTCGGGTACGAAATTATAAGTCGTGTCCCTAATGTTTAACGTAGTGTAACACTTTTCGAGTACAATCACTAATTTGTAACTTTTTTCACTTCAAGTACCAAATTATAAATCGTGTCCCAGTACAGGTACCAAAAGTTGATTTATCCCGTTTCTTATATATATATTGTCGACTAAAATAAAAATTTTACAAAATAAAAAAAATACAAATTTTAATATTAAAAAGGATAATATAATAATATATTTAAAATTATAGGAGTAAAAGATTTTTTTTTTAAAAAGGTCAAACATGTGTTTGACCAATCTTCCGTTGTAAGTCGCACAAAAACTTTATAATATAAATAATCATTTTCACTTCGTGTATATGGATAAAAAAAATTCATTTAATATCATCATGTGATGATTAAAATTTACTCCCTCTATTTTTAAAAGAATGTCTAAAATATAAATTTTGTACAAATTATAAAAATTGAAGGAGAAGAAAAAATATAAAATAAGTATAATTCTTGTTCATAGTAAATCTTATACATGTACACTAATAAATTTTATTTATTTTTAAAAAATGGACCTCACTTTAAGTATACTTTTGAGTTTTGAGTAGACCTAGCAATATAGTTGGTTAACTGTCGGGTCAACCTATATTAACTGGAACCAAATGAGTTGGTTAACTATTTTTATTTATTTGGGTTGGTTAAAGTTTGGAACCATATTTTTAAAAGAAATATAGTTCCAACCCGGTTAACCATTTTTCGACCCATATTTTATTCCAAATCTAAATCAAAAGTTCTTTTCACCCATATTTATATATTCAAGAAGCTCAACCACCCACCCCACCCTACGCACCCACTCTACCCCCACCCCACCCCACCCCACCCCACCCCACCCCACCCCACTCAACCCCCATTCCCACCCCCCCAAAAAATAATATTATGTGATTATGTGTACACCCCTTACCCCCACCCCCAACCCCACCCCCCCACCCACCCCACCCCTCCCACCCAAAAAAAATAATATTATATATGTGATTATGTATACTCCCCTGTATTGAACACTCCAAATATCTGTTTTCCTTGCATATTTTGATTGTATTGGTACTTTGTTCAGCATTCATAACAACATTTCTGAAAGGTTTAAATCTCCTGATTGTATGGCATCATTCATTTCTGAAGTGTATGCATAGATCTCATCCTCTGGTAAGAGCAGTCAACTTTTAGAATGCAGTCTACTTGAAGAATATCAGGAAGCATTCTCTGAATGAACTACAAGCAAATAGAAGATCAAAGCACCAAATCTATCAGCAAGGCTGATTGAGAAGTGAAAAGCCATTCAGAATGAGTCTCCTACAAGCGCTTATTAGAAGATAACGATCGTAGTGTTGGCTACAACGATCGTAGTATCTGCAAATTAACAACAAAGTCTAATAAAGCACCTACAGAGACAATGGTAAACATACAGAGGACAGACGAAGAGGATTGTCTATGCTCAGCCTCACCATAAAGAATGATCAAGAGATCACATGGCAGAAAGTTAAGGAAGCAGAACATGACTAATCAAAAGAGACATACAAACCAAACGACTAAAGCAGTCACCCAATTAATTAGTTCTTAAAGCAAGGCAAGACAAGTATGATCGTAAAACAGACTGCAAGAGCAAAGTACAAGATGGTACAACATCGTTAAATCACATAGCTCTCTAGAAAGGAATAAACATGTGAATGATATTCCTATTTAATATATGATTTGATTATATATATATATATGAATGAATATGCAGTATGCTTGCATGAAGAAAAACTATAAAAAGTCCTTTGATAGATAATAGAAATATATATATACAAGGACTTAGAATGAATTGATCAAATATGTTAGGTTGATCTACATAAGCAAAAGCGACTTTGTGAAGTCCTTAAAAGAAATGATGTACAAGGACTATAAATATAGAAAGATCAAGCATGTTAGGTTGATCTTATATTTTTATATAATAGAAAGATACATCGATGACCGATCAATAAAGCCTTGCGCAAAAGTAAAAGTATGCGCGGGAGAGTCGAGTCGACTCGGGAGCTATCGGCGAGAATAGAATAGTATCTGCAAGATAGTGAGATCTCGGAGTTCGTAGACTTCGGGGAAGCGAAGAAGGATCGTAGTGTGTCGAGAAGAGCTTCCTCGGGATCGTAGTGTCTTTGAGGAAGTCGTATTGAGAATCGTGAGGAGGCGACTGTCTACTGGTAGAACGACCATCTGCTAGAAGCCAGTATGAAAGCGTAGACTACACTCGAGTCGTAGAGTCTAGCGATGCAAAGCCAAGACAAGGATCGTAGGCTACACTCACGAGATCGTGAGAGTCCTTTGAATGAATCGAGAGATCGTAGTCGGGCAAGATCGGGATGAAGACAACAAAGCTGGCGGAAATCGTAGAGTGTCGAGATCGATCTCGGGATCGTAGTGTCTGCTGCGGTAGAAATTTGAATCGTAGAGTGCGAACTACGACTCAAAAAAAGTGCTCACAATCTAAGTCGGGATCGTAGAAGCGGAATCACGGTTCTCAGCGAATGAGCACTCCCGAGAATATCAAAAGTCTGAAGCCTCTGGTTGGCCTTTGCAAAGATCTGATCCGATCCACGAGTAAAGGGAACGAGAGAGCACTCAGCAGCGAATGACATGCGAGGCTAGCTAGCGGAGAACTAAGCAACAATCAATCGACATCAAGATTGAGTTGAAAGGCCATTCGTGATGAAGTCTTCCACAAGATGATTCAAAGAAGACTTGTTGGTGACTAAGGAAAAATCGACTAATGCGATTCTTGACAAGAGAAAGCGAAGACAACGACCTTGGAAGTAACCAAGATCGTAGTGTTTGCCAAACAAAGAAGGTGATGGAAAGTGAGCAGAGATCTTGGTCGACCTCACGAAAAGCAAGGCTAAAGTGATTAAGTAAAGTGTCGGATCATTGATGATAAGTGAGCGGGAGATCTGAGGAGAAAGTAAAATTTGGGCGCACCACAAATCTGAAGTGTCTTAATATTGAGAAGGGACGGGACAAGGAATCGGGCCATCGATGTCGAGAAGCTGTCAAAGCAAGCGAAGTATTGAAGCCTTTGCATAATCTGAGGAAGGGTGTTCTACATTGAAGATCAATCAACACTCTTCCGGATCGTAGTGTTAACTCTACCCGACCAACGAGCGACACTCAACAAGACACTACTGATCGAGGTCCTTGAAGACATGCATCGAGAATCGTAGAGTTTGAATACACGAAGTGAAGCATTTGCAGCGGTTCAATCGAAGAGTAATATTGAACAAGTGCTTATTGAGAGCATCGATGCAAAAGGACAACCTCGATCTAGAAATCGAGAAGAGATAAAGTCTTGACACACTTGAAGCGGTAAAGTGATACATCGGCAGGCGAGGGGGTGAAGCGATGAAGCTGCGATGTCGGAAAAAGTATGACATGTCACATCAAGCGAGTCTACCCTCAAGCGACTCGAGATCTGCGAAGACATTTGAATAGCTTCAAGCGGCTACTTTCCAGCGGAAGAATTGGGAAGATGTATAAATGTAGAAGAGTTTCAAAGATCAAAAGGTTCTTTGGAGTTGTGAGTTTTGGAGAGAAGGTGGGTGATCGAATCAAGTGATAGTGAGTCGGAGGCTCACTCTACGATCCACGAGAACACTCGAAAAGTCGGATCAAGCAAAGTAGAAGTGTGAGTTCTACTATGTAGAAGTGAGAGCTCTACTACATGAAGAGTGTTACAAGCTAGAGAGAAAAGAAAGAGCATCATGCCATCTGGATGTCCATCATGGGAAGACTCTAAGTACTGTACTGAGAGAAGAGCTTACGGTCAACTTAGCAAGTCCATCATGGGAAGGCATCGAGTAGCAAGAAGGGAGATCACAAAAGCCATCTTGGTGTCAAGCATGAGAAAGCTTTTAAGTACCTTGCAGAAGAGCTTACGGTCATCTTAGAAGCCTCTCGTATGCGACCATCAAGTACCAAGGAGAATGATCTCAAAGGCGGTTCATCGAGGGTCATCGGGGATAGTTGAGCAACCTAAGAAAGTGAGCATCATCAACTGACTCAAGCTGCTCTCTCAAGGATGATCAAGCCAAGCTGCTAGGGATAGAAGATGTTGAGCATGAAGACATCTTAGCGACTCGTGCAAACTCAACAACAACAAACAAACAACTCAGCGAAGCCGGGGCTGAGGGTCCTTGTCGGAAGGACTAAATGAAGCGAGGGCCAAAGGGTCCTTGTGGGAGGACTAAACAAAGCGAGGCCAAAAGGTCCTTGTCGGAGAGGACTAAGCGAAGTTCAAAACTCTTTGGGCTTGAAGAGTTCTAGGGAACTAGAAGAGTCCCAAAGCTGCTTTGGCCTTGAAGAGTTCTTAGTGATTTGAAGTCCCAAAAGGCTCTTGGCCTTGAAGGAATCGTAGAGATTGAGGTCTTGCCCTTCTTGGTGGAAATCTGCTAGTTGAAAGCGAGAAGAGTGGATTAGGAGCTTGAGTCTGAACCACTTAAAACCTCTTGTGTCTTTTACATTATGTCATTTACATTATATACATAAGCTGCTATAAGCTGCTATGTATTTTTAGCTTGCTTACAACAAAAACTAACTTGATGAACATTATGCGTATAATTATGAATATATCAATGAAGGGAATCTTTTACTTATTCCGCTGTGCTTGAAAAGATTCTTATGTTTGTCATATACTCTAATATGAACAATACATCATAAACCAGAAAAGTATTTGAAATAAAAGGATCTATTCAACCCCCCCCATACAGATCTATTGTGCCCTACAGGAACTAACAATTAGTATCAAAGCGAGGTTCTCATGCTATATTCAAAAAAGCTAATCGCTTTGAGTGCGATCGAGCACCAACATTGTTCTAAACTTAGTTTAGTAGTAAGTAACTTGTTATATCTGGAAGAGCTCACACGTTGGAAATATTGTGTATAGGTAAAAATGTGTATACACCTGAAGCTGCTCAGATTGGTCCATATCCTCGATTGCTATATCAACAAGACCAATCTAGCACTGCGATCGATCTTGTAGTACGAAGACAAAGGCGAGAGAAAGAAGCAAGAGACATCGGTGACAAAGAGTAAAGCATTCATCGATCACGAAAGATGAAGAGGTCAGCGTCTAAGAAATCTTGATCGAGAGGAGAAAGAAAATCTTCTCAAACTTATGAGTGACCGACCAACAAGCTGGGTCTTATCTTTGTAAACTCAAAAATGTCAAAGATCTTAATGCTACGATTCTCTTGATCTACATCTTCAAGACCACATTGATTGATGAAAGGCCAACAAGAGCATTAAGGTATCGAGGAGCAAAAGTAAAGCCATGCACATGATACCCAAACTCGGTATATCTTGATAAATATTTATTTAAATGGCGGCGGTAAAAAGTGCAGTTCCTCTTTATTATAAATGTACATCATTATTGCATCTTCTTATGAACTATAACGATATTACATCGAGAGAGTCATAATCTACCTAAAAAGGTGAAAGAGAAAGTAACATGAGGATGGAAACTCGAATGACTACAAATTTTCTCTCCATCAAGTTTTAGGTTGAAGATGATATCTTGAAGGAAATGCGAAAAAGGTCGTAAGAGCATCATGAACCTAATGAGCGTTATGTGAAGTAATCTTTCTTGATGGGTTAGTATGTATGTACAAGCCTATGTTCTAAGTGTTTGACAACACACAGAGCATGATCGATTCTGCAAGAGGATCTTGGCGATTTGTAAAGCCGATCACCTCGATGAATCATTTGGATACTCCTAAAATCGTGGGTGATTCTCACTCTGTGAACACTTAAACATTGTGAACATAACCCGGTGAATGATGAAACCATCATAGATAGAGAGTGTGTTATTAAATGTCAAATCACACACACTCACCATCATACATCTCAAAATATATTATCATAAGATAGTTGCGTGTATGGATATATGCATTGATGATAAATATGATGATTATCAAATAAGAGAGCAGGGGTTTAGAAAACTAACCTAGCGAGGACCCATTTAACTATGGGTACCAAAAATAGAAATATATTTAAAACTGCGGTATTTGGACGGTCGACCACACTAAGGAATGATGAAGCGAAGACTTGATCGAGAAGAATCTGACGGTGAGAAGGCTAAGGGTACATTGAAATGAGTCGATAAAGTTCTATATGTCGAAAGCTTTGTCTTGAAGACCCTCTGAGCTAGCAGGAATGGAGCTCACATGGCATTTTGCATCATCTGTATATGAGCATGCCATGAAGCAGGAAGATAAAGAGGATTACATGTGCCCGTATCAAGAAAGACATGCTTTATGGAAAGGATCCTCGAGGGAAGCTCTGAGAGAAGATCATTGAGCTTAAGACAAAAGGAGTTCTTTATGAAGAGAACTTCTCAAAACAAAGGGTGATGACAAAGACTACGTTAAGTAGTCTTTGTCGAATGATCGTAGAGTGATCGATCACGAAAATACTCATCTCTACGATCTGAGGAAAACTAAGCAGCGATGATGATTCGGTCGGAAGGAGAAATGTTGGGCGACCTTGAATAAACATGAAGAAGGAATCACATCTATCGAGAAGGCGACATCAACAAAGGGGGAAGCGGTGATGCATTAAGGAATATGACACTATTAAACTGGAAGAGATGTACCATTCTGAGTCCCAAAACTTTGTGGGTGATGAACCATATGAAGATCCATAGTCGGTAGGAGCGTCTCAAAGCGTACTCTTGATAACCCTTGACCACCCGATCCATAATCGTGAAGTTCTACGATCGAACACATGATCGTAGTGTAAAGCGCGAAGGACACCACGATTTTGACAATGCGAGATATCGAGGTGGTAGAAAGACCTCCCCATCGAGAAAAGGTCTAATGAGATGTCATTGAAAATCAACATCTTAGTATTTCATACGGAAAGCGCCTCGGGGACAAAACGACCCTTAGCTAACTCTAAGAGGTTGGCCCTTCTGAGCTACCTTATCCGGAAGGAATGCTTGATCTAGTTCATCTCAAAAGAACCAAGTCGGTCAGCGATCGTAGAGTTGAACTTGAAGAGGACTAAGCGATTGTAGTACAAACTCAGCGATCGTAATCTTTGTCTAAAGCGATCGTAGTGCTGACCTCGGTGACGAAGAAGAAGACAACTCAGCGATCGTAGTCCTACCAAAGGGTATTCGAGTTCGAGGAGCATGAAGAATGAGACATCTGCTAAGCCATTCAAGTTGAGGAGATAAGTTCGAATACATCGGTGATTGAGCTATCTTTGCATCGAAGTAAGGAGGAAAAGGCGAAGCCATCCGCTGCGGCATCTCTCGAGAAATTGATCGTTGAGTAAACAAATGAAATCGTAGAGTCTATATAGCTATCTCATCATGTTACTCTACTGAATCAAAAGGTCATGGTCAAAAGCCACGTCGATTAAGCGTCCACTCCTACAATAAGCGAAAAGTTGTGGGGAATTCTGACTCATTCTTGGGCAGCGTGCTGACCAATGGACGAGTTGACACATCACTAAGTATCACGAGTTAGAAGAAGCGCCATAAAGACAAGTTCAAATCTCTGAGGGCGATTACCAAAAGATATCGAACCTTTCTCCTCCCATTTTCAAAACCTGAAAGCTTTTCGAGAGCAAAATCGGTTAACCTTCGAGTCTAACCAAATCTTAGTCGACCATCTCGCATAATCTCTCTAAATCAAACACCCACGGTCTTGAGCGATTCAAATGGAAGCGGCAAGTTATCAGCGGCATTGACTTGGAAACAAATCGTTTGCAAATTACGAGAAGAAGTTGAGGGGCGTCCTTAGACTCGTAAAAGGAAATTTGGTTTTGAGAATGTCTCGGCGAGTACTCGTGTATACATTGACACAGTTAAGGAGTTCTACTCAAACATCTCCATAAACTACGGAACTCTATCTACCGAGGTTAAAATCGGATTCTACGAAATTTGAAATCTTGACCTTAATCAATGCCTAGGGTTCCCTAGCGAGAAGTGAAGAACCTTGAAGATGTGAGCGTTGAGCAAGCGAAGGAGTTGATGGGATATCAAAGAAACTCTAGCTTCAAAGATATGAAGAAGAAGGAGTTCCACGAAGAGTATGAGTTCTAAATTTGAAATTGTAGGAAAGTGCATTACATGTGCAAAAAACTTTGCACGTGATACGGTGATTGATCAACAATGAAGATTATATCGACTATAGTCTTTGAAGAAACAAATTGACTTTGGAGCAATTTTGTTTGATCATATCTCTAAGTGGGTAGAGAAGGTGAAGAAACCTTGACAAAGTGTTTCATGGAAAATTTCTTGAGTATCATCTTGAAGAAAAAGCTAGGTGGAAAGATCGAGGATGATGAGGAGAAGCCACAGAATGTGCACAAAGTAATGTCTCCACAGTTATTTGAAAAGCTGGAAGAAGAACCCCAAGAGGAGAACAAAAGGGTGGCAATTTGGGAAGCGTGATGAAGCCTCTCTGAAAAAGAAGGGCGAGTAAAAAAGAGAGCTACGAGTCGGTGACTCTGAAAAATTTGAAATCACACTGACGAGGAAGAAATCAAAAGTGGTGAAAAATTTGGTGAAGTGAAGAAAGCCCAGGCCCTTGAGGAGAATCTCCTCCTTGAACAAAGATAAGAAGAAGAAGAAGCCCAAGCTGCTTTGAGACCACAAAAAGAAGAAGCGACGGAGTTGCTTGAGGGCGATCGACAAGAAAGCTAAGTCCCCCAGTCGGCATTGAGAAATGAAAGTGAAGGTGATGTGATGGAAGAAAAGTGCTCAAAGCCCATGGCGATTCTCGGAGAAGCGACTACGATGAAGAAAAAGGAATTGAGAATGATCAAAGTGCATCCCCAAGTCTGTTGCCCCAACACCTTGGAGAATGGGTGGAAAATACTATCTAGAAGAAGAAGAAGAACATGTCCCTCGATCCAAGAAAGCTCTCATGATGGTTAGAGAAAGTGATGAGGCGAAAGAAAGAAGAGTCTGCCTTGCCGGTCTTGATCTTCAAAAAGTTTATCGATGAGCAAATGGAGTCGGTGAAAAAGAAGAAAAGTCATCTCTCGATAGTTGAACCTCTACGAAGAAGGAAGAGCTACAGTTTATGAAGCCGGTTTGCCTCAAAAAGAGCGATAGCCAATCAAATGCCATCATTGAATTAAGTGATGATGAATCTGTATCCCAGGAGAAGATCTTTGAAGAAGAAGCCGGCGATGAAGAAGAAGTATCTAAGGAAAGTCTTGATGAAGAAAGTTAGGATAATGAAATTGATTGAAGAAGGATTCTCTGTTGGAGATGATCGAGAAAAGTGCGAACATGAAATGCAACATGAAGATGATCCCTCTGCTTTGAAGGTGATCTAAATGGTTACAGTTACGAGAAGGAAGAAAGAGGAAATGATTCAACTCGAAGATCGGGAATCGAGAAAACTCAGAACTCCACCTGTTCTCTCTCACTGCAAGATTTATCGGGAGAATAGTAGTAGAAGTTCCCGATGAACCATCGAGAGACTCCTCTGCGGATGGATAAACCATGGAGGTGAGCGGATCGAGAATAGTAAGAATGACCTCCTTTGACTTGGTCAAGAAGCTGGAACAACATGGAAATGGGTGCACTGACCATTCTCTCTGACCACGATGATCTGCTAATGAGATGGTTCTTCGGTGGATGCCATGGCTAAAGGCCATTCTTGAAAAAGATGGAAGCTACTTGGTTGGTGTTATAAGCGGTTTCAAGCATGGGGCGGTGGCTCGAGAACTTTCAAGAGTGAAGAAGTTTGCCACCAAGGTGATCACAAACCATTACTTCAAGATCTATCGACATCTTTGAAATCTCTACATCCCTACGATCGTAGGGTGGACTCTGAAGGAAGAAGAACCATGTCAAGAAGGCGATCGTGAGAGTCGATCACTCTCTCTGCTTATGATGTTCAAATCAATCTCGAAGTCTCCTTATGATCAAACCTTTGCTATGAGACACTCCATCATCCTCCCTGAGGCGATTGGTACTCCTGATTGTTGGATTATCCACACCTTTGAAAATCTGTCCAAAGATGACAATCGTAGAGTCAATCCATTACCCATCTGAAGCTACCAATCGAGAGGATCAAAAGCGCTTTGGGCGGGAACTCTTGAAAGCTCACGATGATTTAAGCAAGAAGATATCTATGCTCTTTGCTGAAGAATCGAAGAAGCGGGCCATGCGATGAGGAGATGACTCTTTCGGCACAAGCTTCAAGCTATTTTGGTGATGTATCTCTCAAACTCAAGAGAGAGATAACATCTATCGAGAAAGGCCATCAAGATCGGAAAGCGAAGCTCTACAAGTTCGGGAGGCCGATCTGAAAGAGATCGAAGCCCTCTACGACAAGATTGACGATCTGAAAGCAGTCCTTCTACATCTGACTTGAACTCGGACGACAAGAGCTAAAGTTTGAAGTTGCAAACTCCTCTACGATGGGCGACTTATGTCCAACATGGGCGACTCTCTCGAATGATTGATGACAAAAGGGGGAGAAAAAAGCGAAAGAAAGAAGAAGAAGCGGGAGGTTAAGGGAAGAAGTCGAAAAGAAGAAGGTAGCGGTGACGGATAAAGAATCATCATCGAGGGGAGCTGAAGATGATGATACCAAAATCATAGAAGTGAAAGAAACCCGGATCGGAAAGGTGATGAAGGGGAGCCAAGCAAAGATAGAAGATCATCATCGAGGGGAGGAAGCGAAGCGAAGCGAGAATCGGATGAGTAGGTGATCAACAAGCATCATCTGGAAACATCGTGGAGCGAGGAGGTACATCTCTAATCTGTTAGTATATTACGGATCCGAGGATGTAGAATATACTGAATATATAATTGCCATATTAATATAAATGACATTCATGATTAAGCTATTTAGAAATCTGTTTGCTCAACATATCTAAGATTCATTCATAACATGCATATGCACTTATTGTTTTTTATCATAATCAAATAGGGGGGAGATTATGAGGAATAAACATGTGAATGATATTCCTATTTAATATATGATTTGATTATGATATATATATGAATGAATATGCAAGTATGCTTGCATGAAGAAAAGTTTATAAAGTCCTTTGATAGATAATAGAAATATATGTACAAGGACTTAGAATGAATTGATCAAATATGTTAGAGGTTGATCCTACATAAGCAAAAGCGACTTTGTGAAGTCCTTAAAAAGAAATGATGTACAAGGACTATAAATATAGAAAGATCAAGCATGTTAGGTTGATCTTATTTTGTAATAGATAAAGCATCGATCGTCGAACCTTTGCACCAAAAGTCGTGATCTGCCGGGAGAGTCGAGTCGACTCGGGAGCTATCGGCGAGAATAGGAGTATCTGAGATAGTGAGATCTCGGAGTTCGTAGACTTCGGGAAGCGAAGAAGGATCGTAGTGTGTCGAGAAGAGCTTCCTCGGGATCGTAGTGTCTTTGAGGAAGTCGTATTGAGAATCGTAGAGCGCGACTGTCTACAAGTAGAGCGACCATCTGCTTAGAAGCCCAGTATGAAGCGTAGACTACACTCGAGTCGTAGAAGTCTAGCGATGCAAAGCCAAGACAAGGATCGTAGGCTACACTCACGAGATCGTAGAGTCCTTTGAATGAATCACGAGAGATCGTAGTCGGGCAAGATCGGATGAAACAAACAAGCCTGAGGAAGAAATCGTAGAGTGTCGAGATCGATCTCGGGATCGTAGTGTATGCCTGCGGTAGAAATTTGAATCGTAGAGTGAGAACTCGACTCAAAAAAGTGCTCACAATCTAAAGTCGGGATCGTAGAAGCGGAATCGGTTCTCAGCGAATGAGCACTCCCGAGAATATATCAAAAGTCTGAAGCCTCTGGTTGGCCTTTGCAAAGATGCGATCCACGATAAAGGGAACGAGAGAGCACTCAGCGAATGACATGCGAGGCTGCTAGCGGAGAACTAAGCAACAATCAATCGACATCAAGATTGAGTTGAAAGGCCATTCGTGATGAAGTCTTCCACAAGATGATTCAAAGAAGACTTGATTGGTGACTAAGGAAAAATCGACTAATGCGATTCTTGACAAGAGAAGAGAGAAGACAACGACCTTGGAAGTAACAAGATCGTAGTGTTTGCCAAACAAAGAAGGGGTGATGGAAAGTGAAGCAGAGATCTTTGGTCGACCTCTGAAAAGCAAGGCTAAAGTGATTAAGTGTTAGTGTGTCGGATCATTGATGATAAGTGAGCGGGAGATCTGAGGAGAAAGTAAAATTTGGGCGCACCACAAATCTGAAGTGTCTTAATATTGAGAAGGGACGGGACAAAGAATCGGGCCATCGATGTCTAAAGCTGTCAAAGCAAAGCGAAGTATTGAAGCCTTTGCATAATCTGAGGAAGGGTGTTCTACATTGAAGATCAATCAACACTCTTCCGGATCGTAGTGTTAACTCTACCGACCAACGAGCGACACTCAGCAAGACACTCGATCGAGGTCCTTGAAGACGTGCATCGAGAATCGTAGAGTTGAATACGAAGGCTGAAGCATTGGCAGCGGTTCAATCGAAGAGTAATATTGAACAAGTGCTTATTGAGAGCATCGATGCAAAAGGACAACCTCGATCTAGAATCGAGAAGAGATAAAGTCTTGACACCCGAAGGCGGTAAAGTGATACATCGGCGAGGCGGGTGAAGCGATGAAGCTGCGATGTCGAAAAAAGTATGACATGTCACATCAAGCGGTCTACCTCAAGCGACTCGAGATCTGCGAAGACATTTGAATAGCTTCAATGGCTACTTTCCAGCGGAAGAATTGGGAAGATGTATAAATGTAGAAGAGTTTCAAAGATCAAAGGTTGCTTTGGAGTTGTGAGTTTTGGAGAGAAGGTGGGTGATCGAATCAAGTGATAGTGAGTCAGGAGGCTCACTCTACGATCCACGAGAACACTCAAAAAGTCGGATCAAGCGAGAAGTAGAAGTGTGAGTTCTACTATGTAGAAGTGAGAGCTCTACTACATGAAGAGTGTTACTGAGCTGAGAAGAAAGAAGAGCATCATGCCATCTGGATGTCCATCATGGGAAGACTGAAAGTCTGTGAGAGAAGAGCTTACAGTAAATTAGCAAGTCCATCATGGGAAGGCATCGAGTAGCGAAGAAGGAGATCACAAAAGCCATCTTGGTGTCAAGCATGAGAAAGCTTTTAAGTACCTTGCGGAAGAGCTTACGGTCATCTTAGAAGCCTCTCGTATGCGACCATCAAGTACCGAGGAGAATGATCTTCAAGGCGGTTCATCGAGGGGTCATCAGGAGTAGTTGAGCAACCTAAGAAAATTTGAGCATCATGCTGACACTCAGCTGCTCTTTGAGGATGATCAAGCAAAGCTGCTAGGGATAGAAGATGTTTGAGCATGAAGACATCTTAGCGACTCGAATGCAAACTCAACAACAACAAACAAACAACTCAGCGAAGCCGGGGCTGAGGGGTCCTTGTCGGAGGACTAAATGAAGCGGGGCCAAAGGGTCCTTGTGGAGGAGGGACTAAACAAAGCGAGGGCAAAGGGTCCTTGTCGGAGGACTAAGCGAAGTTCCAAAACTTCTTTGGGCTTGAAGAGTTCTAGGGAACTAGAAGAGTCCCAAAGGCTTTGGCCTTGAAGAGTTCTTAGTGGCTGAAGTCCCAAAAGCTGCTTTGGCCTTGAAGGAATCGTAGAGATTGAGGTCTTGCCCTTCCTTGGTGGAAATCCTGCTAGTTGAAAGCGGAAGAGTGGATTAGGAGCTTGAGTCTACGAACCACTTAAAACCTCTTGTGTCTTTTACATTATGTCATTTACATTATGTCTATAATCTATAAGCTGCTATGTATGTTTTAGCTTGCTTACAACTAAACTAACCTTGATGAACATTATGCGTATAATTATGAATATATCGATGAAGGGAATCTTTTACTTATTCATTTGTGCTTGAAAAGATTCTTATGTTTGTCATATATACTCTAATATGAACAATACATCATAAACGAGAAAAGTATTTGAAATAAAAGGATCTATTCAACCCCCCCTTACAGATCTATTCTGCACGGTATTGATTATTGATGCTTACGTGATAAGTCATCAGTTTTGTTTTATTGGTATTATTAATGTATTGGTATTATTTTTATATAAAATAGAATACTTTTATAAAGTTATTCTACAAATAGAATATATTATATTCTATTATGCATAGTGTTGCATAGTGTCTGCATAGTGTTTTGCATAGTAAAATCTTTTTATATAAAACAGAATACTTTTATAAAGTTATCTATTTTATTAGACAATAATTAGAATATATTATATTTTATTATGCATAGTGTTTGCATAGTGTCTGCATAGTGTTTGCATAGTAAAATCTTTTATAAAGTTATTCGTTTTATTAGATTATAAATAGAATATATTATATTTTATTTAAAAGATTTTGCTTTAAATATGGATAGTCGGATTAAAAGTAAATCAATACGGATAGTTCATGAGTTAATTCTTATGCGATCCATTTTTCTATAAATAGAAGCTCATTCCTTCATTATTTCTTACGAATTCTTTGAAACTCTAGAGAGAGAAACTATAGAGAGAAAGAAGAAAGTGTTACTGCTACTTCACTACTTCTATATCGATTACTCTTCTTTCTTAAGGTAGGGAATATTATTTGTTGTACTCATAAGGGGTATTCTTTCTTTCTTATTCATGAAGAGAACTTACATTATTCCATTCTTTATTATTACATTGGAATAACTTTTTGTATCTGTGAGATACCCTATACTTGGTGAAATTCTTACATTATTCCATTCTTTATTATTATGTTGGAATTGGAATATCACATGCATGCGCATTTCTGGTGGGACACTGATATTTCATTCTTTATTATTACATTGGAAATATCTTGTATGCATGCGTTTTGTGGGACTAGGTTAAAATCTTTATTATTATTACATTGGAATATATCACATGCATGCGTTTTTCTGTGGGACACAATTATTATCTTTATTGGTATTACATTTGGAATAACTTTTATCATTGGAATACCGCATGCATGGTGATTTTGTGGTGATTTATTATTCCATTCTTTATTATTACATTTGGAACATCACTGTCGGTGTGAATTTTGCATGACTGGTTCGTTAATTATTATTACATTGGAAATAACACATACATCTATCTGAAATCCGCATGCATGGTGATTTCTTTTGTTATTCCATTCTTTATTATACTCGGTTGGTTAAAGTTTTGACTTCTATACTCCATGAAATTAGTGGAATATCCTTGATATTTGCGCTTCATCGATATCTTTTCATGGAAATATTCTTACGAGCATTCTTGAATTTTACTCTAAAAAAGTATCATGTTGACAATTTGGGCGTTATTAGTTCTGGATAAATTAATTCTTGAACTTGTTTTATTGAATTCTTATATCATTGTCATCATCCTCATGTTTATATTTTGTTGAAAGTCATCATGTGGCTTTGTAGTGCATAGATGGACTTGGTATGATTATGACCGAGGATTATTCGGTGTAATCATGGTAGTAATATTACAAATGATGTGGAAAAAGTCCTCATTGGCGTAGTGCATTGATGGGCCGATTTTTTGGTATGATTATGGCTATGGATTCTCTTTGCCCGAGGTGCAAAGATGAATTGTTTTATGGCATGATCGGGACAGAGTTGATGAAAACATGATTATCTTTGGTAGTAGTGCATGGATAATTGTGGTCGTGATCTTAAAGAATATCCTTGGCCGTAGTGCGGGGGTGATTTGATGATGTGGATTATTTATTAAAATTTGAGTCCCGGTGATAAAAGTGATGAAAAACCTTTTAAATCATAAAAGATAGTAGATTTTATTCTCTACTTGACTCTTTTAATGGATTGCTTGTTCATTGTGAGTTAAACTTGATGTTTGTTATATTGTATCGGTTTAACCTTTTTTAAGGCTAATGATAATTTATTACGCATTATCTTAGTCATAATATTTCTTCTTTGGGCTAGTTGAGCTCACCCTTTCTTTCTTTATTCTCTTGAGGAAATGAGATAAATTTTTGGGACTAGTCGGGGAGCGGAGTGATGGTCTAGATGGTGCATTAGTAGTCCTCACTATTACGTGAAATAGTGTGATAATAATTATAATGAGGACTCCTTTTGAGTTTGTATATACTCTAGTAGACAATATTTGTATTCAAACTCACGGTTTATGTTTTGTCGTATTGTACCTACGGCGGTTGTATTATTAAGTTGTATTTGAATTACGTACCATGTATCTGGCGACTCAAGATGGGTGATGTATACCTAATTTGGGGGGGCGTCACGGTTGGTATCAAAGCTTAGGGATATGATCACTGGCTGAGATGTGAGAATAGAACTAGGAGGGAGGCGGGGAATTCCTTGCTAGTATGACCTACTAAGTTTATTTGGTATTTAATTGGTCGGTCGAGTATAGAGATAATATGTGATATGTTAATTAACCCTTGTTTTGTGGCGGTATTTGAAAATGGCATTTGAAAATGTTGAGATAAGCAATGGAGCACACGAGAGGTGTTGAGTCTCCGCAGATCGATAATCGAGGACAATGTGCAGACAGGATGGCGATAATCCTCCTGTAAACAACAACTTTGATCGATTGATGAGCGGCCGGTACGTTTAGGAGCTTTTTAGAATTCATGCAACATCGGTAGAAGGCGGCTCCTTATTCATAATCGGGGAGGAAACAATGGCAACCACGGTTGGTGGCATAGCTAAGCAATTCAAGGAGGGCTGGGACCACGAGTTTTGGGAAAGCGAGAACCACTTAAAGGCGGAGGCGTGGTTAAAGCGAGATCACCAAGATATTTGATGTCTTGGGATGCTCAGGAGCAAAAGGTTCCTTTGCCACCTTTATGTTGCGTGAAAGGCGGATCTTTGGTGGGAATCGTAAAAGCGTACCTGACTGGCCTTTCAAGATGTCTTGGGAGAAGTTCAAAAACATTCAATGACAAGTACTTTCGAAAGCATTACGTCACATGAAGGAGGTGGAATTTATCAAGTTGGAGCAAAACAACATGGCCAGTGTCGCGATCTGAAGCCAAGTTTGCGAGTTGTCCCGATTTGCGTCCCATTTGGTTGATAATGAAGAGAGAAGAATGGCGGATGTTTTTAAGAGGTTTGAAGCGGGAGATCGTCGATATCTTATCTCTCATAAAGCGTGTTTGTATTAGGATGTTGTTAATAGGGCTCGATTATTGGAGGCGCGATAATGAGTCAACCAAACCAAAAAGAGAGCGGTAAGCAAAATGATATACCGGTGATAATGATCATCAAAGCGGTGACAATAAGCATGGAGGAATCAACATGTCGAGAAATGGTAACCACCGGTGGTAATCATGGCCAAAATAATAAGAATGGACATTTCAAGAGAGAAGGTTCAACAATGGCGTAAAGGCGTCGGCACCGACACCGTTTCAAAGGAAGAAGAGCGACGACCACCGGTCGTATGTTTCAAAAATGCGGACGGGAGGGACACATCCGTCCAAAATGTCTGTGACAATCAAAAGCGTGTTTTAATTGCGGAAGAGAAGGTCACCTAGCTCGATTTTGTCGTATGGTGAAGTCGATTCCAATTTGGGATAGTGATGCCAAAGGATGTCCCGGACAAGCTAAAAGCCGGTAGTTTAAGAGAGCATTTTTTTTTTCGTGACGAGGAACTTTGAATAAAATTATCACGGGTATGTTAGTCATAAACTCTTGTGAAGTCTATACAGTGTTAAATCTGGGTTCTACTTACTCTTTTATTTCACCTAGTTGTGTTCGATGTTTGAAGTTAACTCAGGAGAAGTTAGACTTTGATATATCTATTTCTTCGGTTGGGAGAAACCTTCGTTACCTCCACTATTTATAAATCTTGTTCAAATCAACACTTTCACGTTACTGTCGATCTTATCTCTTTGAAAATACTTGCCTTTGATGCGATTTTAGGAATCGATTGGTTAACTACTCATCATTCTTTTTCGTAAGGTTGTTAGCTTTCATATTCTAACCAACTTTGTTATGTAAATTCAAGTAACCAAACCACTAAAAGTCGATCATTGTCATATCAAGCCATAAGTAAAGAGCCCGATCCTTTCGTTGTTGACTTTCTTGTGTGGAATGCAGAAGCTGAGACTTTACGTAGGCGGCGTCGTGAATAGCGATGGCAAGTTGATAGGTATCAATGTGACGTCTTATCAAGTCTTGGATGAGAGTCACGATTTTGAATGATATTTCTATTGTTAATAAATTTCTGGCGTATTCTTGAAGACTTCTTAGCCTACCCTAGGCGTGAAATCGAATTTTGTATTGACCCCGATACAAAACCCATTTCTAAAACCCTTAAATATTTCTTCAACTAAAAGCGAGCGTAACATGCGCAAGAGCGTTGGCTCATTACATTGAAGATTACGATCGTACCATTCAATACCATCGTGGAAAAGCGAGCGTGGTGGTGGCGCGTTGAGTAGAAGATCGTATGTCGTTCTGAGTGCGATGTTGTTAACACAAAGGCCCATTTAAATACGACTTACAAATGATGAAGATAGAGTTAAAGACTCTGGGAACCCAAGTGAAGATAATGAATATCTGAGTAGAATCGACTTTAATCGATAAAGTTAAAAGCGCTCAAGCTACATACTACGGAGGTGATGAATGTGAAGAAGAAGGTTGAGAGGCGTTATTCTAGAAGCAAGAATCGACGAGAGAGGAAATCTCAACCCTCGATTTAATTGGCCCATTTGAAATCCTCGATCGAAGTAGGAGCTGTGGCTTATAGACTCGTTTTACCTTGAAGTATGTCGGCGTGTTCATAACGTTTTTTTAACGTATCGATGTTACGTAAATATGTGGATGACCGAACCACATTATTAATTTAAAGCCTAGGACGAGATAGCGGAAGATTTAGCGTATGAGGAGATACGTGTTAAAATCTTGGATAAGAAGGATCATATTCAACACTCAAAGGTTATACCTCAAAAGTTAGAATTTGAAATGAAGTCGAGGTATCCTCACCTCTTGACATACCAGTGCGTACGTAAATTTCGAGGCGAAATTTCATAAGGAGGAGATTGTGAGACCCCATTTTTATGAATAAAGATTTAATTTTCTCGAAATATTTTTTGAATATTATGGTGTGGATTTGATATAATGTTATAGTTGTGGGTAATATTTATAAATTTTGCAAAGTATGCAAGTTGTTATATAATATTCGATTGGTGGGGAATATTCTTTTTTATCGGGGAATATTAGTGCGAGCGGCACAATCATTAGTGGACCCTAATGGAATTATTGTCGGATTGAGAAAGCGACAAAAATATTTTATGAAAATAACGGCGGAAGTTTTCAGATTAAGCTTATTATTGTTGTTGAAAACACCGGTGTTAAAAAAATGCGATGTCTGATTATTGTTGCGTAGTAGCACACGGTATTGATTATTGATCTTATGTGATAAGTCACTCGGTTTTGTTTTATTGGTATTATTAATGTAATAAAAATAGAAAAATCTTTTTATATAAAATAGAATACTTTTATAAAGTTATTCTATAAATAGAATATATTATATTTTATTATGCATAGTGTTGCATAATATGCTGCATAGTATTTTTTGCATAGTAAAATTTTTTATATAAAACAGAATACTTTTATAAAGTTATACATTTTATTAGACAATAATTAGAATATATTATATTTTATTATGTATAGTGTTTGCATAGTACTGCATAGTGTTTGCATAGTAAAATCTTTTATAAAGTTATTCGTTTTATTAGATTATAAATAGAATATATTATATTTTATTTAAAAGATTTTGCTTTAAATATGGACCATCGATTAAAGTAAATCAATCTGGATAGTTCATGAGTTAATTCTTATCGAGTCCATTTTTCTATAAATGAAGCTCATTCCTTCATTATTTCTTACGAATTCTTTGAAACTCTACAGAGAGAAACTATAGAGAAAAAAGAAAAGTGTTACTGCTTTCTCACTTACTTTATATATCGATTACTCTTCTTTCTTTAAGGTAGGGAATATTATTTGTTGTACTCGTAAGGGGTATTCTTTCTTTCTTTTCTTATTCATGAAAGAACTTTTGTTATTCCATTCTTTATTATTACATTGGAATAACTTTTTGTATCTGTGAGGATACCTATACTTGGTGAAATTCTTACATTATTCCATTCTTTATTATTATGTTGGAATATAATCATACATCATGAATTCTTCTAATATTAAATCTTTATTAATATTTGGATACATGGTGAAATTCTTCTAATATTTCATTCTTTATTATTACATTGGAATATCACATGTATGCGTTTTCTGTGGGACACAGTTAAAATCTTTATTATTATTACATTTGGAATATCTCATGCATGCGTTTTCATGGGGACTGATTTAATCTTTATTTGTATTCTATTGGAATACTTTTTGTCTATGCAAATACCGCATGCATGGTGATTTACATTATTATTCCATTCTTTATTATTACATTTGGAACATCACATCGATGGTGTGAATTTTACTGATGACTGGTTTAAGTTAATTATTATTACTGTTGGAATAATACATCATGCAATCTGCATGCATGGTGATTTCTTTTGTTATTCCATTCTTTATTATACTCGGTTGGTTAAAGTTTTGACTTCTATACTCCATGAAATTAGTGGAATATCCTTGATATTTGTGCTTCATCGATATCTTTTCATGGAAATATTCTTACGAGCATTCTTGAATTTTACTCTACAAAGCGATATCATGTTGACAATTTGGGCGTTATTAGTTCTGGATAAATTAATTCTTGAACTTGTTTTATTGAATTCTTATATCATTGTCATCATCCTCATCATTTATATATTTGTTGAAAGTCATGTGGCTTTGTAGTGCATAGATGGACTTGGTATGATTATGACGAGGGATTATTCGGTGTAATCATGGTAGTAATGTTACAAATGATGTGGAAAAAAAGTCCTCATTGGCCCGTAGTGCATTGATGGACGAGGTTTTTGGTATGATTATGGCTATGGATTCTCTTTGGTCAGGGTGCAAAGATGAATTGTTTTATGGCATGATCGGAATAGTTGATGAAAACATGATTATCTTTAGTAGTAGTGCATGGATAATTTGTGGTCGTGATCTTAAAGAATATCCTTGGTAGTAGTGGAGGGGTGATTCGATGATGTGGATTATTTATTAAGTGAGTCCGGTGATAAAAGTGATGAAAAACCTTTTAAATCATAAAAGATAGTAGATTTTATTCTCTACTTGACTCTTTTAATGGATTGCTTGTTCATTGCTGAGTTAAACTTGATGTTTGTTATATTGTATCGGTTTAACCTTTGTTTAAGGCTAATGATAATTTATTACGCATTATCTTAGTCATAATATTTTTCTTCTTGGGCTAGTTGAGCTCACCCTTTCTTTCTTTGTTCTTTTAAGGAAATGAGAATATAATTTGGAGCGAGTCGGGGAGCGGAGTGATGGTCTAGATGGTGCATTAGTAGTCCTCACTTTATTACGTGAAATAGTGTGATAATAATTGTAATGAGGACTCCTTTTGAGTTTGTATACTCTCTAGTAGACAATATTTGTATTCAAACTCACAGTTTATGTTTTGTCGTATTGTACCACGACGGTTGTATTATTAAGTTGTATTTGAATTACGTACCATGTATCTGGCGACTCAAGATGGGTGATGTATACCTAATTTTGGGCGTCCACAAAGACAAAGTAAAGAAAAATAAAAAGTTTTATAGGATCTATTCAACCCCCCTTCTAGATCTCTTGTGCCTCCAGGATCTAACAATTGGTATCAGAGCAGGTTCTCTCACTGTATCCAAAAGCTAACACTTTGAGTTTGATCCGTGGCACAAATAAGTTCTAAGCTTAGTATTAGTTGTAAGTCATTTCTAAGTGAAGATAAGCTCATAAGTTGAAAATTGTTTGTGCATGTATATATATATATATATATATATCCACCTGTTACAATTCAGATTGATCCATGGGCAAAAGAGAAATAACCGTCAGATCAATCTAAAGTTAAACCAAAGTCAATCAGTAGTCTGCATCTCCAATGAAAGAGTTAGAGAAACTCTTCAATTCAAATGCACAATCGACAAGATCCATGAATCCAAACCTTGAGGTTCTAGAGCTTCAAAGAATTTGAGATGCCAAGACTTTCCTCTGATCATAATTCAAACACTCTGTTTAATTGATCTAAAGCCACATTGAGCAACAAATAATGTCAGTACTGACAATAAAAAGTTATACACAATAATGCCTTATATCATTGTGTAAATAAATAGAACAACTAATTGTTAAGAGACTGACAGTAGCAAGGTATACATCCTCATCACTGTATACATTCATCATATTGAGGTTGGAAACCACTCGCTGAAAAACTTTCTCTCCACCCGTGTTTGAAGTTAAAAATTAATTTTTGAAAGATATCTGATGTATGCCTTGAGTAAATTAAAATCTAAGAACTTTAAGTTGATTCAACTTTTGCCGATAGGTGTCAAGAAATACATACAAATCAATGTTTTATGTTTCTGATAAAGCACAGAGTGTGATCAACTCTACAGTTGTATCTTGGAAGTTCTTAGAGACTAATCAACTCTACGAACTAACTAGATGCAAACTATAGAGCTGATCTTCACTCTGTGAAAGTTCAAAATCTATGAACATAGTAAAAGCAAAAAGTGATTCAACCAAAGAAAAATCCTAATATATCAATTGTTTTAGTCATACACACTCACAATCATGTTTTATAACTGTCGTCATTTATGTGTACGTGCTTCATGATCTTTAATACTTATCCCCATACATTTTAGGAACCCAAAAGTCTGAATGACTAGGGCTTTTGAGAAAACTAACCTAGAAGGACCCAAATAGCAATGGGTACCAAAATAGAAACCTGCAGGTATCTAGGTTATCTAACCTTGATAGAAATCTTTCCAAAAGAAAGGTTGGAGCCCTTCAAGCTTCTACCAGCTGCAAAGATTAAGATCCCTCAGCTATAATCTCTTTTAAGACCCTTAAAAGCCAAAACTCGCTCTAGAAGATATGTTGTTTCTCTAAGGATAAAGGAATCTCATTAGTATGTTATGGATCTTAAAACCCATGATATGATCATCATGATTCTTCGGTTATGGAAGTATGCAATTCGTGCCAAGAAGTATGAGATTTTCCAAGCTCATTCATGAAAATCATCTCAGCTCAAGAAGACCAAGAATGAAGATCATATTCATGATCATGAATGATATTAATGAGCATTTAATTACAGATGACACAAAAAATCTAAATTCTGGATCCAGAACATACTATTACAATTAGAGACGTATCTTCTCTTTTTCATGTTTACACCTTGTATGTCTTATGTATATTCTTTCTTTTGTTGATACTCATCTGCTTGTTCTTCTGGTTCCTGCCCCCCCTCCTTAGATGATGACTTCATTGCTTCATCTTCTTTTGGCTCCCTTCAGATGATGAGTCCTCTTCTTTCTTAAAAGCTTTTCATAGGAACTATAAATTGCTTAATGTTAATACACGATTCAGATGAGTTATATGAACTCTCCGATGTTATAAGGATGAATTATCAAACTTATAATGTTAAAATATAAGAAAATGTAAAATCGTAATCATAATATCGATTAAAAATGAAGAATGAATGAAGAACGCGAAGAACACACAAAGAACACGAAGAACGTTGTTTATGGACAAATTTAAAACCATTTAATTAGAACTTGTTATTGATGGACAAGTTTAAAATCATCATGTATACGTTAGAGATGTTTATTGCTTGGTTAGGAACGAGACAAATGTTTATGAAAAATGGATTGAAATTAGCTATAACAAGATTATGGCAAAATTTCGTAAAAGACAAGCAAAAAGTAAAAAGTATGTAAATGAACCCGAATGTGTAGGATTTTATAAGAATTTAAGAAAAATTAGAAAACATGAGTTGTGGACTCAAGAACGAATGAATTTTGAGTTCGGATGACCAAATTATGGATGAACGAACGAAGAACGTTAATAACGTAAAATGAACGAATGATAAAATTTAGCCAATCGAATGGCATGTTAACGATTTCAGAATGAAATTTTGTCCAAGGGAAGTTGAATTTAGTAAGATAAGGAAGAAATTGGCTTTGGAACGATCTCGTTCTGAGTTATAACGAAGAAGTTATGAGATTATGAAGTAGGCGTCTCAAACATGTTCAACACATAGAATTTTTTTCTAAGTTTTAGTAATCGGCACTTGACGCTTGATTAGGCCTTGAGAGGGCTGCACCACGCCACCTTGACGGGGAGTCAACTATCGCTAACTTCATGTACATTCTTCTTTAAGGAATTTTTTTCCGATGGAGATTTTTATTGTCAACCTTTTTGGATGGTAATTAAGGGGAAGCATGAATGTAATATTAATGAAGAAAAATATCTAGAATGATGATTAAAACCTTGAGTTCGAAAATGAAACATCGAATAAAGGTTATAAAACAACGAGCGCACAATACGTAACCGATATCCGGGGACCGTAGTCGCGATAAAATGAACGTGTGGGATTGCTATGATTGTGATTCCTTAAACGTTGTAGGAAGATGGTGACTTATAACATTTCAATGTTATAAGGCCATAATAAAAGTTAGATGTAAAGCGTATAAACGATGTAAATACAACGTAGTTACGATGAACGATAGGTCTTAGCATAAAATGAACCGTATGGCTTCGACATTAAGAAAGGATGATGAACGTAGTGTTCATTTAATGGATCACGAAAGAGAGTGATTAAAACCTTAAGTAAAATTTTAATAAAGGTTTAACGACAAACAATGTGAACGCATAATACGTAAACGATTCTCGTGAATCGTATTTGCGTCGTGCGAACGTTCTAAGTATACATTGGTTATATGACTTAAACGTTGACGAAGGTAGTAAGAAAGATATGAATTATCAAGAAAGCCATAACGAACGATAATAAGATTAATGAAAGTCTGAGTGTGAGTCGGATAGAGAATGTTAGAATGAAATGTAAGCATTAAACACTTTAGCCGACGTGAGGGTTGAGTGTACGCGAATATTAAACGGGCAGAACCTACACACCGTGTATGGTTTGACCATAAGGTAATGAAGACTAATAATTAAACCTGTGAACGGTGAAGAAACTGAATTAATGACAATGACGTATAACGTTAAGAAGCCGAGTTAAGGATTATAACTTGGATAATATTCCGAGTTGAATGAACCAGACGTTATAAGATATGAATAAGGTAATGTAAAATGCTTAACGTTATGAACACATAGTATTTACATTGAATGATCATTCTAGGTATATAAAAGACTGTATGACTTAGACGATAAGGAATAAATCTTGAGGTATGTCATTTAGTTGCCAGAAAGCCATAAGGAATGGGAAATCAACTAACGAACATTATAGTTTTAATTGTTTGGATAACTTAAGTTTAAGTTTTGGTGCAATCGTAATCTTTAATGGTTGACATATGGGAGCTAGGCTAAATTATTCCTTTAGAGAGCAAATGTTAGTACGAACTAGAAACCGATCTAACTCGTTGTGAAAGATAGTGTAGATGAGACGGGAAACTAGACTATTGGTTGTTTGTGGGAAACCACTTAGGGTACCATATGGAATACTAGTAGAGACTCGATGTGTGCTAAGTCCTAGAAAAGTTATAAGTAGAAGATAAGGATGTAAATTATAAAAGATGATGATCATATAAGTTAAAGACATATCCGTATGTCATAACGCTGTAAAACAGTAAACAAGGATGGTTACGTGAACTAAGGTTATAAACACGAACTATAAGGAGTAAATTTAAGCTTAAAGCAATGTGTAAGTCAAGTATGCGACTAATTGGTACACGTTATTCCTTATGTAATATATAGGGATTGTGATGAACTGTTCAGGGTAAACTGTAAGTTGTAGCTGTGTATAAGAACAGTTTCCTATCTTCATTCATGTTTAATATGAATGCTAGTTTCTTAAACTTTCTCAGATGTTGAACATGAGAAGTTTTATCTATACGCAAATGTGTAATATTTGTACAAGGTGGTAGAATGTATGAGGCCTTGTGCCACAATTTTAAGACTTTGGTGTTTCTATGAGATGAACTGTTCAATATGAAAATTTTATGTTTATACATGAACCGTTATTGTTAAGTTTGTGCTAATGATTCTAGCTGGACAGAATGTGTATGAAAAAGGTAGAAGAATGAAAGTATTTTAAAGTGTATGTGACTAATGTTTTAAAATGATAGGAATCAGAATTATTCCTATTATTCAAGCTGCTTCATAACCTTTGTTCGGTTATTAATGTTTTAAAGGAATGTTTAAAATTTTAATGTTATTTATTCAACTGCTATGACTTGCTGAGCAATTGAATGCTCACACTTGCTTTAAATGAAAAACATTTTTAGCTTACGAGTAGAAGAATTAAAGGATCCTGTAGAGATAGGTTCAAGCGATATCTAATAAACATAAAGACCAAGCGAAGACTTGTAAAATTGTTATGAATCCTTTGTGACAGATGAAAGTCATTGTGGCGACCCCAAATCTGGATACTTGAAACCCGAACTCGGTTCTCCACGATACCATTTCTTTAAGCTGAATAATACTAAATAATAATATAATTGAACTTAATTTACATACATCAAAGTTTACTTTCCTGTGCACGTGACCTTCAAATACATTCCTTACAATATCTGACAATAGATTCCATTGTCTTACTAACTATAACCATTAACTCATAATATAAACTCATTCGAATAGCTTTCTTTTCCCCTTGTTCGTGCCTGAGCCTTCAGGTTGCTCATACATAACTGAAAACATTTAATTTAAGCAAGGATGAGCATTTGAGTGCCCAACAAGTAATAACAATTATATATATAAGCTGAAATAATATAAGTATTCTCTTTACATAACACTTCTACAACGAATCAAAAGTTGTGAAGTAATCTGTACTGATAAAAAATTCACATAACTCTCTTCCAAATTATTTAAATTTGGCTCTGGCTCTACCCATGAATAGGGTTTAAGAAACATACTATGAACATTATTTTTCATTTTCAAAAAGGTTTAGCAGAAATTCATCCGTAATCCGCTCTAGCTTACGGGTACGGAGGGTGATCAGCCCCGTTGTACCCTGTATTGATCAATACTACATAACTTGAACGAAATTCATCACTCACTCTATCCGCATTGGGCGCAAAAATCTTCCCATATAGGGATGTTCATACATGCCTGGTTCCAAACCCGAAGGTTTTTTTAATCTTGCTCAACAATAATATGTAATTTAACATATATGTATAGGGGTAATTGACAAAGGTATATCAACATGTGAATAAATGCCATGATTATCCAAGTGGGGACACTTGTATAACCATTTAGAAATCAACTTAACAGAATATATATCTGAGCTAACATGTTGATAATCAAAGCGTACATAATCTATACAGGAATAGAATAATTCTGAAACTTCTTACTCATGTCCATTACATAAAGAAAATGCAAAGATAAGATACTTGCCTGATTTGCTGATTACAAATCTCAACTTAGGTTTTATCTCTTTATCACAACCTATCAATAATCAGATCATTCGTTCGATTAGAACAATATATCATAACACATAGTCTCGTCTATTACGATTGATGAAGTAGTCTAATCACGTTATCACATAATCGCAGTGATCATACTTTTAGTTCATATTCTACACTTGAAATATTTTTATACATTTTTCAAATATTTCATCCATGTTCTTACGATAGCCTTTTCTTTCTATTGTAGAGAATTACGACATTTGTCGCTGCATCGACAAAATGACTTTATCGGGTAAATCTTGAGTCTAAGACTCTTATTCTATACCTCAACATTTGAAAATATCGGACATTTTATTTTTTAATCATTTTGAAATTTTGTAAATTGAAAAATTTCAAATAATTTAAATCTATCTCTAAAAGGATTTATAGTGACATAAATGTCATTATAGGTGCTCTTCATCAAATCTCGGACTTCATAACTTAGGTTCTCAAGTTAAACTAGTTTGGCCAGGATATAACTTTCAAACATCGAATCATAATTAAATGATTTAAACATTAAACAATTCCATTATCATTAATAATTAATTTATATTAAACTATTAATGAAACCATTCTTAAAAATATAAAAGTTATTTATAATAACTCAAACTATTTTTAAAACATTTATATTACCCTTAAATGATTTTTTAAAATAATTAAAATCATTTTAAATAATTACCATTAATATTTAAATATTAATGTACTATTTATCAAATATTAAAAGTCATTAATTATAACTTAAAATATTTTTAAATCCTTAATATCCTCTTTAAATGATTTTTAAATAATTAAAACCATTTTAAAACTATTTATCTAATAATAATTATTAAATAAACTAAATATCATTAATATTATCTTAATATCATTAATATTAAATTATTAATAAAATTATCCTTTAAATATTAAAAGTTATATTTTATAACTTAAAATATTTTTAAATACCTTAATTTCATTTAAAATGATTTTTATAATATTAAAATCATTTCTAAACTAAATTATTTAATATAATCATTAAATAACTTTAATATCATTAATATTAATTAATTAATGAAATTCATCACAAAATATTAAAAGTCATGGAAAATAACTTAAAATATTTTCTTATACCATAAAATGATTTTTCATAAATTAAAACTATTTTTAAATTATTTATTTAATATTATAATTAAATAAATAAATACCTTTTATATTCCAAAAATATTAAATATTTATGAAATATACTCAAAATAATTAAAAACTATTTTTCGGACTTTAAAATAATTTTTCAGAAGTTAAAATGTATTTTTAATAATTAAAATCTAATTTTTCTAATTTTTAAATCATTTTCGGAAATTACAGAAAATAAAATAATTAAAATTCGTCACTAAAGGGGTCTATAGCGACAGAACTGTCGCTATAGGTGTTCTTCATCAAGCCCAGAAAACATAAGGCAGTGAGCGAGTGAGCATGTTTGACCGTGAATAACGTTTTCCTCTTAATGAATCTGGGAAATCTATGACTTGGATCTTGTAGAGAAAATACCATACTACAATCACCAACAATCATAACGTTTAAACAACATCAGATCTGGGCGATATTGGCCATCAAGATAGTTGTCAGAGCTGTTCTTCGTGAAGAACAGTTCGTGATGCCTACTTTGGACCTCTATAACTTGACGATCATGCAACGTTTACGTGATCTATCAATTCCAGTGTGTAGACAACATGTAGGACTACAATGCTAACACTTAAAATCATCATAACAATAATAAATCAAGCATATAAAGTATGGTCAAACCTTGTCAGAAAAATCAACACTTAGAAAATTACAAAAATTTGAGAATTTTTCTCGTCCAATCTTTGGTCAACCCACTTTGACCTTAAATAACTCTTAATCCATAATATATATGGACTGATTCTTTTGGAGGTTAAATACCACATAACAAGCTACACATAAAAACCTTTAGAACACAAAACACATTAAAGATAAGCAAGAGATATAAGGCCCGACATTTTCCAACTAAATATTTTCTGGACACTTAGAATATTTTCTGGGTTTGAAGAAAGCGATTCGGTAATCTTTGGTCAACCCACTTTGACCGCTTATAAATCTCGATCTACAATATCTATGAACTTGATTCCTTTTGGAGATTAAAGACCACATAACAAGATACACAAAACAACTTTTAAAAAACAAAACTCATGATCGACCAAAGAGTTATAGCCTCTGACATTTAGTGAAAAATAACAGAATTAGGTTTTTCCAACTTGCTTAAATCTTCAAATTCGTGCACTTTGATGTTATGGGTCCATGATTTATCAACCCAGAACATTAATAGACTCCATATTACACAACTTTAAACAATCAATTGCATCAATTAACATAGAATCGAAGGATTTCTAGAATTTAGGGTTTTTACCTCTTTTTGCTTTGATTTTTGATTTCTGACTTCTTGATGCTTCTGATTTGTTATTTGTGATGGCTGGGCTTTGATTATGAGCTTATGGGTAAGAGAAATTCGTAGGTTTGAGCTTGGAAAAATATGGCCAAGTGTGGGTGAATATATAGGCCAAAAATGTACACTTTCTCTCTCTTCTATCATGTAATTGATAACATGTGTTTGTAATAGTTGATAAATGTGTTGCATAAATGTTAAATCAGTAGGGTAGACATGTTGGCTAGCATTATTTGTGAAGATTCCACCAACAATGTGACCAATAATACACAATAATTAACTAATAATACACTAAAAGGGTATTTTGGTAATTTTGCATAAAATTTTAAGGGCATTTTTGTACATAGCAATTAAATGTAGTATTTAATCACTAGATGGTAATTCTTATCATTTACCAATTACTTTCTATCTTTGGTAAATTAAAACACATGTACATTAACATCGTAATTAAACCCGGTAATTTAAAATTAGAGTTTTCGATTGAAAATTTAGGGTTTTATAATTAGGGTTTCTTAACGTCATCAATTAGGGTTTCTAATTGACCATTAGGGTTCTCTAATTGTCTGTGTATGTTACTAACACAGTCATTACAATCTCTAACTTCAACCGATTAAGGTTATAATAATTAGGGTTTGTCCTAATTATCGACGAAAAATAGTAATTAGGGTTCCTTCAATTACCGCACATTCTTATACACGAGAAACTTCATATACGGTCACTACTCGGTCATTTCTCATAAGCGAGTTTAATAATTAGGGTTTCACAAGACAAGATCTTTGTCTTTATGACCTAATCAACCGTCGTTCTTTCAATATTATCTCTGTCATAGCATACACAAAGTACATAATTATTGTCAGATTGTAAAATCATAATATCAATAATATAATATTATTATTCTCATCTCTTGATCACAATCCCAATTCGGGGTTTGGATCTCATATCGACTTCTCTTTCTTTACAACATCAATAATCAAGTTAAAATAATTAACTTTAATATTACGAACAATTCATATAATAAAATATTTATTATATAAATCTAATTGTCACTTCATATATTATTTCCAATCATGTTTTCATGAAAAATAATTAATAAAAACATTTCGGCTTACAGAAATTAATTATCATAACAATATAGTTTTGTGGTAATTAATTATTCCAAAATTATTTCTAATTTTTTCAAGTAATAAATATATTTGCATCTATCGTTCACATTACTAGACATTTATTCTCGTCATTAAATAATAATAATAAAAAAATTATACGCACATTTTCTTATTTATTTTATTTAGGAAATCTCAGGTTATTACAGTCATTCTTGTAAGATATAAAGAATAATGTAATTATCATTATTTATAATGAACGAGGTTATAAGGTATTAGAACCCGGGATTTGAGAATGTATGTTATTATATTTAGTTATATAATGATGTATGTTTGGAATGAGTTGTACTCGTGATGTACGAAATTCGGGTGTCAAGATAGACCAAATTTTGGGACGTTACAAATCTTGTCCCAAACTTATCCTTTTGAAACTATTTCACATAAGCTGGACAACCCTTTATGTTAACATACTTTAGATTAGGAATCCTTCCTATCCATAACTCTTATTGAGTCTTGGGGCCGGATTTTGAGGTTACCTTTTCGTAGATATGCAGCCATTTCTAAGGCATTACCCCAGAAGGATATTGGAATGTTAGTAAAATCATTATGGACTGCACCATGTCCAATAATGTACAATTTTTTATTTCAGATAAGCCAATCAATTATTGCATATCAGGAGGTGTCCATTGTAGACACTCAAAATTTTCTTTTCCTGTTACTAACTATGCAGGAGGGCAAAAACATCTTTTCACACTTCAGTGATAACCTTGGAGGACCACAACATTAATTTTAACCCCGGAGATAGCCACAAGAGATCCAGTTTCCAACCCCAGAGATAACCCTAGGAAAATAGTTTCCAACCCCGGAGATAACCCCGGGAAAGTCAGTTTCAACCCCAAAGATGACCCCGAGGGATCAAGTTCAAAGCCTGGAGATAACCCCAGGAGGTTAAACCAACCTTAGAGATAACCCTGAGGACATTCAGAGTCAATAGCAGGCCAACCTCAGAGATAACCCTGAGAAAAGACTAATACAACTGCGCGAAAATAGGTGATAACCCCGGGAGGGGCAAAATCGTCATTTTGCCAACTCAACTTCAACTCATATCAAATCAAATCATTTCAACTCAAATTACTTCAATAGAAGTCCCACAAGAACCATATCATAACTTTCGAGTGCAAACTACATAAAACGGCTCAACGGACTACCTGACGGAAACCCGGGAATGCCATTTCGGTCATGGACCCATTTTCCTAGAATCCAAAAAGTGAAGAACTTTCTGAAAGGGTATGGCACGCTTCCATCGGACTCCCGGATTGAAAGTTATGAAGGTTCGAGCGAACAACGCGTTGTTACAGGAGTGCCTGAACGTCGAGATAACAGGACCCCATTGCCGGGTACCTGGCAAATGCATAATACACTCGCTTTGCTTGCAGTACACTTGTAGCTCCCCCCTCTATAAATAGAGGGCTTGGGGTGGCCATATTTGCAAGAGAAAGCCATGAGGAAGCCCTGTCTAATTTGTTTCATACATATTTATAAACCGAGTGCTTTCTCACTTTAAACACTTGTGAGCTTATATTCTGTCATATTTGTACCGGCAGGAGCAGAGTGTTCATCCACTTAGAGTTATAGATGTCTTCTTTGGCAGCTCACTGTAAGCCTTCTTACACACTTTAAAGCCTTTCTCTTCATCTTTGCACACACCATTCTTCACGTTGAGAGTCGTATTGCATGTGTGTGTATACTGAACTTGATCTGAAGTGATTTCATTTCATTTATATATATATATATATATATATATACTTATATATATATTTTATATATGGACTAACATTATCGAGTTATGTCTCGATTGAGCCTGAACTTGACTTGGGCGTTTCTTGCTTTCGTATGCATATATACTTATATATATGAAATGTGTGTCGAACTTTGTTCGATGAGCCTGAATTTTACATCTGGAGCATTTACTACCTTAATATATATATATATATATATATATATATATATATATATATTAAAAGCGAGAACGTGGGATGTAAAATCCCGCCACGGATGTAAAATCTGTGCTCATCGAACAAAGTCCAAATAATAGTTGATATATATATATATATATATATATATATATATATATATATATTTATTTATATTTAGTCCCACCTGGAGTTTACTTCATGGCGGTTGACCGTCTTTACATCTTTCTTTACTTTTCGTCCCGCCTGGAGTTCACTTCGTGGTGGTTGATTGCTTTTACAGCTTTATTTACATTTTTGATCCCCCATGGAGGTGCTTCGTGGTGGCTGATCCTGTATGTGTGTATATATATATATACCTGCTTACTGCTTTATTATCAATTGTGGCATTATGTGAGTCTAGGAATCATGTGATCACAGATTCAGTCTACTGGATCTAGATTCGGTTCCTGTGATTGACATTTTCAGTTGTAAGCAGCTTGTAAATTTATGCATGGTGTTCGGATTTCCTCAGATGGTTTTCATACCCACGAGGAGTTCATCACTATTTTGTACATTATTTTATCGAAGATACATCGCACCTCGAAAAATTAAAAACAATCAAGCCGAACACTTAATAAAATGGGAGTGAAAAAGGTCTCAATTACTATTGAGCACAAGGGTTTGAAAAAATCTATTTTCTAAAACATCACTGCCATATCTTGTTTAAAACTGAATTTTTAAATAAATTCAAACCCTGTGTATATAGGTGCGAATGAGGCCTCGCACTACTTCTAAATAATTGCACATTGATCCACAAACACACACATTAATATAACAGTTTCTTGAAAAGTGGCGGTCAACGTGGTAACACGGATGTCAGGGGGTGCCTAACACCTTCCCTCCGCATAATCAAGTTTTCGGACCCTAATGAATCTCGGTTTCACCGACCCATTTAGCAGTGTCATATCACTGGGTTAATGTGCAAACCTTTTCTCAGTTGTGTTGGTACAACCATATAAAAAACCAACTGGCAACTCTTAACAGTCCATCGTCGACATAATACATGTCGGACCCTTTTCACTTGTTTTTTTCTAACAAATCTCACCTAACATGAGAACACCAAAGAACAAGTAACGAAAAGGGACAAATAAAAATCCCGACGTCGACAGGTGGCGACTCTGCTGGGGACTTTCCAGTAAGAGAACTTAAGCCGCTATTACAAACTTTTCAAAACTGTTATCTACTTGTGTGTGGATGTTGCATTTACATTTGAATGAATATGTACGAATGCATTTACTTATTTCACTTAGTGCTTCGCACTATATCTGTGTGTGATATTATTGTTTCGCACATGTCATCATTTTTATAAACGGTGAGACATGTTGTATGTGAATGTATGTTGTGTGGTTCCTCCACCAGGAGGCTATCCTGTCGGTGTTTGATTATTGGACTAGTAGGAAGACTAATTCCAACGAGGCTCAGGAAAGGCACCACCCAAATTCGCTCCAGTTGAAAGACTGGATTAACTTCCCGTCAAGTAAATTGCGATGATTTAGGAACCTTCATACTGAAAAACCGCGAGAGTAACCTAAGATAGGTCAGCCTCTGATAAACCAAACGCGGAGGAAAGTCTCTTCATACTTTCACATTTCAATTCAATTACTTGTAATTTCATTTCCATGTAAATCTCAATGTAATGGAAAATATGAAAGAATATGTGTACATGCCTTCCCTTTATGTCAAAACCTGACATGCTATCTTGTCAACTGACATCCGTTTCGCAGGAATATTGCTACATTCACTAAGACTAAACTACATAAGTCTTTTTATAAGGATATAATTGGTCCTATTACCTGATAAAAATCCAAAAAGGCCACGAGCTTATAGTCAATTATGTCGTCATCAGACTAGACTTACCTTAATCCAGTTTCTTGCAAAGAATTTGATGAATTATGTAAACTAATCATAGATTTAGCTGTTCTGCTTAAAGAACTACACCAGTCTACTCAGGGTACGAGGATACCCGTACATGCTGAATCCTCTGCACAAGGAGGAGCCCAAGGTCTGGATAGTGCTAGTTCCAGTCGGAGGAATCCTCATAAGCATAGACAAATTCCTTCAGCTTCAGCCACATGCCGATTATCTCCACCTACAGTTCCTGAGCTTGTACGGTCTTAGGTAAAGGTGCCTGCCCATGTAATGACTATGTTATTTCCTAAACCGATATCGGTGACAGAGAAAGAAATCCTAGTTCCAGATCCTGCAATGGAAGAAGAGGAACGAAGAATTAAACAAGACATCGTCAGAATGATGTCCAACGTACGCATCATTGTCCATGATGAACACACAAATAGATACACCTCAGACGATGATTGCTCAGACATAATGGTCATCATTCAGGAAAAGAAGGATGATGACAGCCCCTCCATCACTGCAGTCCACCAGGACTTTTCCCTCGACAATTGGAGCATCACTCCTTGCATTGGTCGACAAGGGTAAAATGGGCAGAAACTCATTCTGCCCTATAAATAGTAATAACTGCTTACTTTTTCTATACAATATTAGCAGTTACTTTTGTCATTACATGCTAACACTTTGTGTGATTGAACATTTGTGTATATTAAGTGAAAGCATTTTGTTTCAGGACTCTAAAATTAGACGTGCCTAAACTTGCTGATAAGGTGCCTATTCTCCACAAGGACTGTAACTTTGATGTAAAGTTGGACTCAGATTTGATGGAAATACAAGAGGACTATGAGATACCTCAAGAGATCAAAGAATGGGTCGAAGACAAACCCAAGCCAAATCTTGATCAAACCACCTATTTTAAACCTCGGAACCTTAAAAAACCCCAAACGAATCCAGATTGGTACGGACGGTACTCCAAACCAAAGGAATGACATGGTTACTCTATTGACCCTATTCTAGGATGTGTTTACATGGTCTCACAAAGACATGGTATGTTTATCCACTAACATTATCATTCATTGCCTTCCCAATAAAGGAGGATTCAAGCCAGTCAGGCAGAAGCTCACGCGATTAAAACCTGAGTTGAGGTTAAAAGTTAAAGAAGAAATTGTGAAACAATTTCAAGCCGGCATCATCGTGGTGTCAACATACCCTGAATGGCTATCCAACATAGTCCCCATGCCCAAACTAGGAGGGGATGTGCGAGTTTGTGTGGATTACAGGGATTTGAATAAAGCTTGCCTCAAAGATAGCTTTCTTATGCCATTCATCCACATACTCATTGACAATACTGCTCAATACGACATGTACTCCATTATGGATTGCTTTGCAGGGTACCATCAAATCATGGTTGCTGAAAAGGATCGTGAGAAAACTGCATTAATCACTCCTTGGGGAGCCCTTTGCTACAGACGATTGTCATTCGACCTCATCAATGCCGGAGCTACCGATCAGTGAGCCATATGACTCTTTTCCACGATCTAATGCATAAAAAAAGAAAAAAGAAAAAAGAAAAAATTAAATAAAAAGAAAAAAAAAGAAAAAAGAAAAAAAGAGAGAGCTCTTCAACAGGTTCTACAGTTGCTGCCTTACCATCGGCCGATTCTACAGATGGCTTCGGAGTTTGAAGAAAAAAAATCCTTCCTCCACATTCCTTGGAATAGGAATGCTTTTGCGGATGCGCTAGAAACCTTGGCCCCTTGATCAACATACATGACAATGAAGATATGCCAACCCTCACATTTGCCCAACAAAAGGCTCTAGTCTATGGGAATTACATTGGAGAAGTATAGGATGAGCTACCTCCCATCCAACACCTTTGGTATCAGCATATCAAGGAGTACCTACGAGATGGATCTACACCCGCTGAGGCGAGCCCGACTGAGAAAAGGCGGATCCATAGACTTGCTATAAAATTCTACCTGAGCGGAGATGCACTCTATAAAAGAGATGCAGGACGAGGTCTCCTCAGATGTCTGGACAAGGACCAAGATCAGAGGCTCATGGATGAAATCCATGGGGGAGTATGTGGTCCACACATGAGCGGCCCTCTACTTATAAAGAAGATCCTACAACAGAAAAGTTTGACTACGGTAGTTCAAACAACATGACTTGGTTTTGAAGAAGATCTTTGACAACCAAGATCAGTCTAAAGGAAAATTCGCTCCAAACTGGGAAGGCCCGTTTATTGTCAAGGAGGTATTGACATGAGGTGCTCTCAGATTACAGGAAATGGACGGCAATGAATTTCCACAACTCATCAATTCGGACACCGTGAAATGGTACTATATCTGAGGTTACCATCAAGCGAACGTCCTAGTTTTGGATCATCATATTACCAGTCATTCCGGTTCTTTAACCCTCACTACATACAACCTTTCCTTTTTACCCATCTGCCCCTCAGGGAAAAACACACTTTTCAAACCAGCAGCCTGGTTTCACTTCATTTCATACAACTTTGATTATCCCACTAGGGATTGAACCTTTCATACCTGTAGTTTATCCTGAAGACGGGATTAAACTTTTTTGCACCTGCAGTTTGTCCCAAATATGGGATCAAACTTTCTCACCCGCAGTTTGTCCTGAACTTAGGATCAAACTTTTTCGGTTACAAATTGCCCTATACATGGGCGAACTACGTCGACCTAATCTCCCTAATACATGGGAGTATGTAGGCAGCCATCTTTATGGTCCGGTCTCACCACAGAAAAAATAAAATCAAAAACACTCCTATCCATAACCACATACAGAAACCAGTCCCAAGACACCAAAGATGGTAGGGAATACACACAGATCGACGATCCATTCTGAAAATTCTGAGACATCTCACTGTCCATCCATCAAGGAGGAGTTCAGAATACATCCAGATCACAATGTCCTGGAGAAACAAGCAAATATCAAGCAAGTAGTAAGGCACAACTAAAAGGGAAGTGAATCAACATATATTTCCTTGCCCTATATAATGCTGTTTGATATATACAATGTGTACTATACATGACAAAATGGCTAAGCTAGTCTGTGCAGGAAAATGTAAGCCTATCTACAAATCAGTGCATATGCGGGCTATCATGTCCAACATTAATTCCCTCTCAGAAGAAGGTGGTAACACTGTGATCTCCCTCCCAAGGGTTTCTACACGAGCCAACAGATCCACCGCCAACTACATGCGATATCTCCGGCAGATATAGCGCTATCCCATTCAGCAACAACGGTATCCCTATGAGTTAGAGCATTATCTCTCTAACAGAGTGACATCTCTACCAGAAAGAGTTGTCAACATCAAATCCCAAATCCACCTTATGGTACAGAGGTAAAAGCTTCTCGCGATCACGACATCTTATCAGCCCATCTGTCAAAGCAACTACCCCAGACAACAAGCAAGGCTAGGGCAATTTCAAAATTGGCAACAATCGAATATTGGATCCCTTACAACAAGATTGGGGGCAATCTCGGAAGTAGCGACAACTCAACACTGGGGCATTTATCAACTATCCTAAAGGGGAAAATGCACCAGTCAGCGCCATCAGCATGGTCCATCATCATCTCAATGGCGATTCAGATATTATTCACTTGAGATTTGGTCAACAAAGAGAGTTTCTCGTATGAATCCCCGACAACAACTTGCAGAAGGACTGGGGCATTTTGCGATTCCAAGGAATGGAATGAGTTTAAGGCGGGATAAGCCTCTCATCAAAATAAGGGGGAGAACTCTTGAAAGAAATCATGGCGACATAAGCATGCCCCTACAAAAGAATGGGATAATTCTCAAGAAGGTTCGTAACTCAAAAGCAGAAGTCGTATGACAAAAGGTCTAGTGAGATAAATCCTCATCATCAAATGTGTCAACCAGCGTCAAGTACTCACAAGTCGAGGCCTCTACACCGAAGTTCAAATATGGGCAGCAAAAGAATGAGCGACAACCTCCAAGGATGTCAGCGGCATTCAGGTCATCAGTTCAGTCAGGGTGCGAATCAAATGCTCAAGGAAATGGGAAATAGGCACCCAACATTGAAAGAAAACTCTAAATCACCTCAAAATGGGTGAGCGTAATATCAGGCAGTCTGGTAAAACAAACCTTAAAATATTACTTCAGCGAAGGTGTCAGAAGACCCGGTATACTAAACCATTTCCATCAATTCAGCGTAACATCAAGACAGTTCAGCGATGAAAGCTTCGTATACCACCATTCGAGTGGGAACCAAAATAGTTTGGCGATCAGCAGGGTAGGCATCGTTGTAAACTACTAGCGTATACATTGGGAAGGTCTGGTGATTCCAGAACGTCATCCCCATCAGAGATATAGAAACCATCTCAACTTATCTTCATCAAACAAACATCATCAATTAAATGCCTAACCATTGGAGTCAACACCAACATAGGCATCAACAATGATCAGTAAAGGTAAAGCGATTTGAAAAACCATTTTAACATTTATCATAACATTCATTACATTGCGATTTGCGATATGTGATGTGCGATTTGCAATATGCTATGTGCGAATTGCGATGTGCGAGTTGCGAAGTGCCATTGCCCAATTGCAAAAAGTGAAGTGCAAAATGCGATGTGCGAAAACATTTTAACATTCATCATGACATCCATTACATTGCGATTTGCATCATTAAAAACACCTTGTCATATTTTAAGTGTCTACGAATCTTTATCATGTCCATTCCATTACATTGCATGAACATGATAAAGAGGGGCATTTGTAGACACTCGAAATTTTCTTTTCCTGTTACTAACTATGCAGGAGGGAAAAAGAATTTTTTTCACACTCTAAAGATAACCCTGGAGCATCACAACATCAATTTTAACCCCAGAGATAGCCACAGGAGATCCAGTTTCCAACCCCGGAGATAACCCCGAGAAAACAGTTTCCAACCCCAGAGATAACCCCGAGAAAGTCAATTTCAACCCCGGAGATAGCCCCGAGGGATCAAGTTCAAAGCCTGGAGATAACCACAGGAGGTCAAGCCAACCTTAGAGATAACCCTGAGGACATTTAGAGACAACAGCAGGCCAACCTCAGAGATAACCCTGAGAAAAGACTGCTACAACTGCGCGAAAACCGGAGATAACCCCGGGAGGGGAAAAATGGTCATTTTGCCAACTAAACTTCAAATCACATCAAATCAACTCATCTCAACTCAAATTACTTCAATAGAAGTCCCACAAGAAATATATCTTCACTTCCGAGTGCAAATAACGCAAAACGGTTCAACGGACTACCTGACGAAAACTCGGGAATGCCATTTCGGTCATGAACCCATCTTCCCAGAATCCAAAAAGTGCAAATCCTATGTCATCACGTAGCTCTCGGGAGAGCTTTTCGGAATGGTATGTCACGCTTCCATTGGACTCCCAAATTGAAAGTTATGAAGGTTCGAGCAAACATCGCGTTGTCCGAGTGCACGAACATCGAGACAATGGAATCTACATTGCCTGGGGCACCCCGGGCAGCCGCAGGTACACCTTCTTCTAGCCGCATGTACACTTGCAGCTCCCCCCTCTATAAATAGAGGGCTTGGGGTGGCCATATTTGCAAGAGAAACGACGAGGAAGCCCTGTCCAATTTGTTCTGTACACGCTATAAACCGAGTGCTTTCTCATTTTAAACACTTGTGAGCTTATATTCTGTCATATTTTTACCGGCGGGAGTCGAGTGTTCATCCACTTAAAGTTATAGAAGTCTTCTTTGGCAGCCCACTGTAAGCCTTCTTACACACTTTAAAGCCTTTCTCTTCATCTTTGCACACACCATTCTTCACGTTGAGAGTCGTGTTGCGTGTGTATGCCCAGACTTCGGTCCATGGTTTCATTTCAGTTTGTACATATATATATATATATATATACTTATATATATTTTTTATATATATGGACTAGCATTATCGACTTATATATATGAACTGTGTGTCAAACTTTGTTCGATGAGCCTGGATTTTACATCCGGAGCGTTCTTCGCTTTAATATATATATATATATATATATATATATATATATATATCAATTATTATCGGACTTTGTTCGATGAGTCTCGACTTTTATATTAGTAGCGTTTTCTAGCTTTTATATATATATATATATATATATATATATATATATATATATATATATATATATATATATATATATATATATATATATATATATATATATATATTTACATTTAGTCCTTTGGAGTTTACTTCATGGCGATTGGCCAAATCTTTACAACTTTCTTTACTTTTCGTCACGCTTAGAGTTCACTTGTGGTGGTTGATTGCTTTTACGACTTTAGTTACATTTCGATCCCCTATGGAGGTGCTTCGTGGTGGTGATCATATACGTATATATATATCTGACTTTTTTATATATATACCGCCTTCGCTTTATTATCAATTACGGCATCATGTGAGCCTAGGAATTATGTGATCACAGATTCAGTCTACTAGATCTAGATTCGGTTCCCGTGATGGACATTTTCAGCTGTAAGCAGCTTGTAAATTTATTCATGGTGTTCGGATTTCCTCAGATGGTTTTCATACCCACGAGGAGTTCGGCACTATTTTGTATATTATTTTATCGAAGATGCATCGCATCTTGAAAAATTAAAAAGAATCAAGCCGAACACTTAATAAAATGGGAGTGTAAAAGGTCTCAATTACTATTGAGCACAGGGGTTTGAAAAAACCTATTTTCTAAAACATCACTGCCATATCTTGTTTAAAACTGAATTTTTAAATAAATTCAAACCCTGTGTATATAGGTGTGAACGAGGCCTCACACTACTTTCGAATAATTGCACATTGATCCACACACACACATTCGTATAACAATTTCTTGAAAAGTGGCGGTCACCGTTGTAACACGGATGTCGGGGGGTGCCTAACACCTTCCCTTCGCATAATCAAGTCCTCGGACCCTAATGAATCTCGGTTTCACCGACTCATTTAGCAGTGTCATATCACTGGGTCAATGTGCAAACCTTTTCTCGGTTGTGTTGGTACAACCATATAAAAAACCAATTGGCGACTCTTAACAGTCCATCGTCGACATGATACATGTCGGACCTTTTTTACTTGTTTTTTTAAAACAAATCTCACCTAACATGAGAACACCAAAGAACAAGTAACGAAAAGGGACAAATAAAAATCCCGACGTCAACATCCATTATGAGAAAACCATTTAAGATGATCTAGAAACTTATTGCAAAAGTATTTCTTCCTCGATCTGATCGAAGAATCCTAATACTTTGCTAATTAGTTTCACTTATGAATTCTTTGAACCTTTCAAATGATTCAGACTTGTATTTCATCAAATACACATGTTCAACTCTTTGAATGATCATCTTCTTTTCTTTTACTAGTTTGTTCAATTTACAAAATTATTTTCATGTGAGTCAAGTATACAAAGTGCATGAAGTAATCTTCTAGTTCTATACAAAATATTATTATTATAAATAAAACAACAATTGTTCTTTTAAATATAATACCAAAAATTTCATTGTCCAACAACAAAATGGAAATAAAGTTTCTAACGAGAACTGGAAGACAATAACAACTCATTGACTTAATAGACTTGCCCGTAGGCAATGCTAAACTATAAGTTCCTATGGTTAATGCAGCAACCTTTAATTTTTTTTCCACACATAGGATTACTTATCCTTTGTTTAGTTTTCTACTTCTGCTTAATCCCTTCATAATTTTATATTTATGAGAACAACATCCGATATCCAATACCCATATAGAAACTTGACTTACAAAAAGATTTATTTCAATCATAAAAAAACCTGTATCTATAATCGAAGCTTAAATAAGCTTCTTCTGGTTAGCCTCTGCAAGATGTTTCTCGCAATTTTCTTTCCAGTGTCCAGGCTTCTTACAGTGGAAGTAAACTCCTTTGCTATTCTTATCAGTTTTGTTCTTATTATCCTTTATTTTTGCCTTTCTATTTACCTTCTTTGAATTGTTCTTGTTTTCAAAAGATCATTTGGCCCCTACTAGTATGCCTTGGTCTTTCTTGGTTAGAAAGTGACTCTCAACAATTTTCAACATGTTAAGCAAATTAGTCAGGCTGACATCTAACTTGTTCATGTGAAAATTCACAACAATTATGAGAAGGAGTCCGAGAGTGACTGCAAGATCAAATCTTGATAAAACTCTCCATCCATAACAAAACTATGTTATCCTAATTGTTCAATCAAATTAATCATCTTTAGGACTTGTGTCTGTACTGTAGTGTCATCGATCATTCTAGATCGAAAGAGCTCCTTAGATATCTAATATCTATCAGTCCTACTTTCCTCACCAATCAACTACTTGAGGTGTAGCCGTGTAGGAGTATAGTAAGAGCATCCATAGTTTCATGCTGACGCTGAAGTTCGTTATTCATGGATGTGAGCATGATGCATTGAGCCAACTCTGCATCATCTTACCACTTTCTAAAAGTAGCAATCTCTTCCTCAGAGACATTGTCTGCAACCATTGCGGGGATAGACATATTAAGGACATAAGATAGATTTTCAGCCTTAAGAACTATTCTAAAATTTCTTAACCAATCTGTTTAATTTGGTCCGATTAAATATCATCCAATATGCTACGCAGTGATATTGAATTAGACATTGTAAAATTCTGTAAATGAATTTATAATTAATAACATTTTATCATACATTCTTTTATTAATTACCAAAATAAATTAGGTCTTATTTTAAATTGATATCTCCCATTATTTTCTTCAAACTATATTACCTTTACTTATATAGTTCGACAAAATTTAATTAAAGATTTACTAGTGAGGATAAGGATCTCATTTCAAATGTATATAGCCTTGTGGTGACACAACAAACTATATATAAATAAATAGGTAGACACCTCTTGTCAATTACATCAACATGTAACTCCTTTTATTTTACCTCTTAGATTATTTTGATCAAGTAGTGACACATCTGAATCAAAATTATTCAAGTTAAGTCATACATAGTACTTCCATATATTCAAAAGAAAAACACTGCCCTTATGATGACACAACAAAACAACATCTTTCAATCTATTTAGCATTAAATGTGATAAAATAACATCTCAAAAAATTAAGATAAGTCTTGTGGTGACACAACAAACTTATAATTATTAATTGACACTTTATCGTTTTATCATGCTAGAAGGTGACATTCGATATTCCAAATATCTTTGAACATTACAACTTAATATAATATTTTGAGGGGTTTGTTATTATATGTCTCATCTTGTTAAACAAGCATGCACATATAGAATACTATATTCTACCCAGATTGATTATGGACTTTATTTTAGTTTGGTTCACTAGAGCCACCAAGTGAACCAAAAGGTCAAACTTAGGGTACATGAATTAAATTTAAATATACCTATTACATTTAAACTCAGGCTCTATTACAAATGGGTCTTCAAGCGTTCCTTGCTCCTTTGTCTCTAATTTTTCAACATAATTCTAACTAATTCTATTACATAAACTATTTACATTAAATAAAAACATTGATCGGCAGTCAAAAGGAAGTACATAAGATGAAGGTAGAATTTACATCAAGAAAACTAGGGAAGACGAGGTACGCATACCCCATTTAATAAAACCCATACATTTATGCATCCAATTAAAATAAAATCCAATCATATTGGTCAATAGTCCATAATCAATCTCATTTATTATCATACATATCATCCTATTAATCAATAAATAATATTCATCTCATGAATAATAAATTCATTCCATATATCGATATCAATTTAATGGGCAATTTGAAATTTATTAGAAATCAAGTTTTGAAACAAAATAAACTCCTTTATTTTAATCAAAAATTAAATCATAATAAACTTATTTATTTTATTTTATCCATTTTTGAATAAAGATAAACTACTTTATTTTTAATCAATTTCTAAATCAAAATAAACTCTTTTATTTTAATTAACACGGAATCCAATTTCAAGTACAAAATAAACTCCTTTATTTTTAACTTAAAACTACTAGGAAAAAAATGTTGAATCCTATTCTTATCAAAATAAACATATTTATTTTTTAAGAAAAACATGGAATCCTATTACATATGTGAATAAATCCATTGATTCTAGGAAACATGAAATCTTATTCCAAATCCTAATAAACTCCTTTATTCAAGTTAACGTGGAGTCTAATTTCAAGTTAATATAAAACTTTTATTTTTAATCATATTTTAATTCAAAATAAACATTTTATCTTAATCAAAAAAAATCAACTCTTGAGGTGTGGCGCGGCCGCGATTGAATGAACTGGGACGTGGCGCGACCTCGCAGCAAGGCCAGAAAAATGAACACTGTGGACGGGCGCGGTCGTGCCTAGAATGAACTAGGATGCGGCGCGGCCGCGTAGCGTAGTAGATTTAGAAATATTTTTCTTTGCCCAGAAAATTCGATCCAGTCGCATACCATTTCATACATGGAATCATCAAGATCGATAATTAGCACAAAATTAGGCTCTAATACCAATGTTAGGTTTGTATATAGCGTGATTACATAATCAAATCAAATCACATAAAAGTAGCGGAAGAGCGATAAAATGGAATTCAAAATTTTTTATACAAACCATCACAATGATCATACTTTGTGCATAATTATCAATCAATAGAAAAGAGATGGAGATCAGATTCATACCCTTGTAGAAACTAGTTTTCTCGGGTACGAGTTCACCTCCAATTCTTTTTCACGTTCAACTTGAATTTACCGGGTTTCATTCATTCCTTTGATCAACGTTAGTCACCCAAGTGTTTGGCCTCTAGAGGTGATTCACCAAGGAAGAACAAATATTCAAGAAGACGGGTGTTTGGCAAAACCCAAATTTCTATCTCTATAAAAAAAGTGTACTCTCCCAACTCTTGGAATTAAGTGTAACTTTTGTCACCCTAATCCATAATAATACTTTCTTATTTATAGATGTAGGCAACCCTCCTAAACAATTTAGAAATAGGGTTTTATATTAATTAATTAAACTCCTTTAATTAATTAGACACCTAGTCTTATTAGCAATAATTAATTAAACTCTTTTAATTAATTAGCCTCCTAATCTCATTAGGAATACTAGTTGATAGCCCGTGCAATGCACGGGCTAGTTTGAAGAATAGATTGAATAATTTGTCAAATATACGATGAGAATGATATTTTTTTATATATAGACTTTTCAATAACTGAAGACATGAAGATCAACTCTCAATATCTTTTCATATGTTAAAAACAGATCAATAATTAAAGACTAAAACAATTAATATCAATAATTAAACCAAATGAAATAGAAACAAAAGATCTCAACACCCAAATTAAAAGTTACGGGGACGCAAGGCACATCTCAAATTAGTCAAATTCCTAAAAAATATGGTCTGCTATTATAGAAATCATATATTATAGAAATAATATATAAAGGTTGTCCACCGTCATAATAATATCCCAAAAAAGCATTTGAAGCCCATCATGCTTAAGCTTCCATCTATATACAAAAAGTGACTTTTCAAAGCCCTCCATCACATCTGCATACTCAAATAAATATGTCAACCCAAGCTCCATCAGTTTTGCAACTTGAAAATTATATTACTATCCTGATCAAAGAAATATAATAAAAATAAATACATAACTAACTCGTGTCTTTAATAAATTGCTCTCCAAAAGCAATGAATAAATAAAATCATTTTTGATTTTATCCATCTGGCAAGATAGACAATTGGAGCAAGAATCCTTTTTAATACAATGACGCTTTTAAGTTCCTAAAAAGTAGGTTACAAATGTACAGAAAATTAATATCCAAAGGTGATAAATTGCATGTTCAAGTAGAGTGGTGACCAAATTTTTTCCCAAACTTCCAATAAATCTTCAAAGTAAAAAAATATCGTAATATGTAGCTTTGTTAGAGAATAATGCTTCCCTTGTGTGTAAACTGTGTGCTTGAAGCTAAACTGAAGTACTTAATCAGTTATGTGATAGTGAGGTATGCAGAAAATGAATAAAAATATCATCTTTGCTTTGAAGTTTCTTAGAACTATCTTCCAAAAATTTGCAAGAAAAAAGAGATAATGTTATGTCTTGTTAGAAAGGTGTGAGAGAACCAAATTTGTAATTGGAGTTTAACGGTAATAAGGAAAATGAGTCATCAAATCTCCTTGATATCTAAAAAGAAAAGAAAGGTAAAGAGGAAGTAACAAATATTTATACATACAATACAGAGTTTCTTGGTGCTCTTGACAGCAGGCTTCAATTTTCTAGAGTCTCTTGGTGTTATTCAGGGTCTCCCCACGAAAAATCAAATCTTGCCATTGCCAAAACACGAACCCAAAAACCATTAAATGAGAAGAAGAAAAAAAAGGTCCATATTTCATATCAAAAAGAAAAATAAAGAACCTTCTCCTTCCAATCCAACTCAATACCAATTCATCTATCCATATACAATTTAGAATACAATTTTAAACAATTTAATAGAGAATAAACATGATACCTGACATTTCAGCTTTGAGGCAACCAGATATAACATCAACATATCGAGACTTGGGGCCCAAGGACCCGACAATCTTTGTCATGGCAGGAAAGAAACTTTGTATGTACATATACATCGGCATATCAATAATTTCTCAAATCAATCTCAAAATCATAAAGATACATATGAACAGATTCGTTTATATGCAAATTATAGATCCAAGTTAATTTTTTTAAAAGAAGTGAGAAATAAACAAAAACACTCACAGATTTTGAAGTCTCTAATTAAGAGCTTTAAGGTTAAGAGTTTCAAAAGTAATGATAAATATACCAAAAACAATGAATATTAAAAAAATCACAGGTAAATCATTCATTAAGAGAGCCAAAAAGGGGCCGAACCCAATTACACGCGCACTATATAGAGTATAGAAGAACAAAAGGCAATCATATGCCAGAAAGCTAAAGGCCTCACTCTATACACAGAGCATGACAAAAGATAACTATTATTGGCAGAAAAACAAAGTAAAGAAATAAGAATGTACGCCCAAAATCAAATTAATCATAACCGGTCAAGCGTCAACTTATTTGTTACAACATGTACACATGCAACTCCAAGAAATGATTGCTAAAAGATGTTTCTATGAAAAATATTTTGTATGTTGAGAGTATATACCTGAATGTGAGATCCATTAAAACGTACAATTACACCTGCCAACACAATACAAACCTCCTCGAATGAAGTATCTTCTTTTAGATCTCTCTAAGTTCCACGAACTCTTAACTTAAGAATTCGTCCACGATAAACAATCTGCAAGAACACAAACTGATTACTAAGTTCCATTCAAATTGTAACTTATCATAACAAAGAAATTTTGCAATAATAGAAACTCTAAAAATATAGAAAAAAGATTTAAGACAGAGCAAGCATTTTTTAGATGCTTAAGTAAATAGGGTTAACAATCTTCCAAATTCAAAGAGACAGATTCATACCTTGCTTCCATTATCACCTAAGGGACAGATTTGTGACATAAATGGGACAAAATATAATCAAAACAAAAGAGCAATAGAAGGGATATATACTATATCCAAAGACCATAAAGGTTATAGAAGGAGGAAAATTCAAAGAGAAAAATTTTTATGAACACTTCAAACGAAACCCTAACATAGAAAACAATATCATAAAAAGTAAATTACATAGGAAAAAAAATTATTAATAATAATAATTACCAAGACAGAAGCAATAATTTAAAACCTTGCGACTCCAGTCACTTTTGATAATGAGTAGTCACCAGGTACAGAACAACATATGAAAAACAACCCAATATTTGAAATCCATACGACATATTGATGCTACATTAAAGAGAGAAAATCTGGAATCTAAATAATCTAGCCAAATTTAAAAAATTCTCTGTGCTAGGAAGGAAGAAAAGCCATTTATCTTTCAAAACAGAGATTTTTCACACTCTCATTCGCAAGAAGGAACATAAAAGGTACTCGAGGAGAGCACTCCAGAAGCCATTGGGACAAAGGACAATTGCACAAACAGGTAGAATGCAACTTCTTCCATTGTCATCTCGAAATCATAAATCCTACCAAAACCCTCTCCATTTAATATGATCATATCAATTCTGTTCCAGTTTTTCCATTCCAAGCTTTCCCTTTTGATCTCGATCTCGTCCTATTTGTTGAAGATAGCAAATACTTACAAAAATGTAAGATAGCCAAGCATCTTTTTATCAACAATGTTCTTAAGAAAATGTTGACGCTTTTTAACCCCCAAACAAATGAAAATATCAACTTGTAAAAAAAAATATTTCTATATGAAAATACAACATTACATTAGGAGTTTAAGGCATACACAATTTTTCAATTAATGATCTCATGATTTGGATTGATAATGTAGAAAATAGGATGCATACTAATAATGGTGTGCAATTAATATGGGTTGAGGCGGACCTCCATTATTGATCAAGTCTTTAATGGTCATTTTGTCATGCCCTACTGAAAAGTCGATAAATGCATCTTCTTCCTTTTAATTAAGTCAAAAGTCCTTAAGAAAACCCATACAAAAAAGTCCGAATTACATAATTGGCATGGAGAAGAACTCAATAAAGCGAGATCAATGGAAGGCATTGACATCATTTTGTTTTGCTCCATTTTGATATTCTCTATACAGATAGCCAACTCAATGCCTTTGGACAGAATAAGTGCAAATCAAACCATAAGAGATGGAATTAGTACCATTAAATCAATTTAATGGCGTATTCAAATTGGGATTTTTCAATTTAGGGTAGTTTCACCCTATTATTAAGATAGCAAATACTTACAAAAATGTAAGATACCCAAATCAATAACAAATACAAATCCAAGTCACTACATATGTTTATTGCAATATAATAAGATACCCAAATCAAACTTTCAACCACCGAATTATATAATAATGTTGTCTTGCATGTCTAATTCCACCACTAATGAGTAAAGAAACAACCTTTACATCTAAAATTTGAGCAGAAAATGCATAACTCACAAACCCAATTTACTGAATTAAATAGCAAAAACAAACAAATTCAATAAAAGTACAACCTTCGAGGGTTTATCTCCGCCAAGATCAGTATCTTCGAGGGCCTTTTTCCCAGCAACAATGCAATAACGAATGCAATCGTCGAGCCGCCGATCATTCTTTCCATCAATATACCCTTTCGACGAAAATCCACGAATCTGGCCACCAAATCGAGTTGGGAATATTGAAAATTAGTGAGATGAGGGAAAAAGAGGAAGAAAAAACAACCTTGTTTATATCTATGGAGGAGGAAAATTGGGTGCAGCCCTGTTTAGACACGATCCGGATGATAGAGAAAGTTGATGCATAAATGACTTGAAGCTAATCACCGGATCCTTTTGTTGGGTTTCTCTAAAGCTGAAATTGAGAGAAGAAGAACAAATTTGACCCGTCTTTCAGAGGATTTTGATGTAGAACGTTGGTTGAATTATTCGTGAGCTGTTATTGGCCCTAATTGGAACAGGTATATGGAAGTGAAATAGGGGTAAGGGTAGTGAGGGTGAGGAAGAGGAAGAGGAAGAGGAAGAGGAAGAGAGGAACGGTTTTGTGGATAAGGCTCGATTCCAATTAGCGAGTTAACTCCTAATTAATTTTAAATTGACTGAGTTGACTCACTCAATTATGTAATTGATTTGAAATTGATTTTAAAAGATAGACTGTGATGTTTATATTCTCTATACCGATAGCCAACTCTAATGCACTGGACAGAATAAGTGCAAATCAAACCATAAGAGATGGAATTTGTACCAATGAATTAGCTAATGGCGTATTCAAATTAGGATTTTTTAGCACGAGTAGTTTCTCGCCCTATTAAGATAGCAAATACTTACAAAAATGTAAGATACCCAAATCAATAACAAATATAAATCCAAGTCGCAATATAATAAGATACCCAAATCAAACTTTCAACCACCAAATTATATAATAATGTTGTCCTGCATGTCCAATTCCACCACTAATGAGTAAAGAAAAAACCTTTACATCTAAAATTTGAGCAGAAAATGCATAACTCACAAACCCAATTTACTGAATTAAATAACAACAACAAACAAATTCAATAAAAGTACAACCTTCGAGCGCTTATCTCCGCCAAGATCAGTATCTTCGAGGGCCTTTTTCCCAAAGAATAATGCAATAACGAATGCAATCATCGAGTCAGCCGATCATTCTTTCCATCAATCTACCCTTCGATTTAAAATCCACGAAACTGCCACCAAATCGAAAGTTGGGAATATTGAAAATCAGTGAGATGAGGGAAGAAGAGGAAGAAAAAACAACCTTGTTTGTATCTATGGAGGAGGAAAATTGGGTGCAGTCCTGTTTAGACACGATCCGGATGATAGAGAAAGTTGATGCATAAATGACTTGAAGCTAATCACTGGATCCTTTTGTTGGGTTTCTCTAAAGCTGAAATTGAGAGAAGAAGAACAAATTTGACCCGTCTTTCAGAGGATTTTGATGTAGAACGTTGGTTGAATTATTCGTGAGCTGTTATTGGCCCTAATTGGAACAGGTATATGGAAGTGAAATAGGGGTAAGGGTAGTGAGGGTGAAGAAGAGGAAGAGGAAGAGGAAGAGGAAGAGAGGAACGGTTTTGTGGATAAGGCTCGATTCCAATTAGCGAGTTAACTCCTAATTAATTTTAAATTGAGTGAGTTGACTCACTCAATTATGTAATTGATTTGAAATTGATTTTAAAGGATATACTGTGATGTATTTATATATAAGTATTGATATGAGAGTACTCTTATTAATTAATTCTTAAAGTCCTTTGGGAATTAAACTAATAATAATAGTAATAAGACTCCTCTTATTAATTTATATTTAATATTTCCAAAATATTAAATAATAAATATTAAGCTATTTAATTTATTCTATCACCATAGATTAAATTAAATACACTTAACTTATTATTACAATTATGTCATTTGCTTCTTAAATAAATGTTTTCCTTTTATGGTGTGACCATTTAGGTTCTCCATATTAAACCGGTTGTGAATAAATAAATTAGAACAATTCTAATCTTCTTTAAATAAATAAATTAAACTATTTAATTCATTTAAATAAATAACATTTATTCTACAATAAGGGTAAGTCCTCTTAGCGATCATCGACTTTCCAAATAATATAGATTTCAACATTAATCATAAAAGAACATTTGAGTAAATAGTTACTGTACAATTCAATCCTTCCACCATTCAATGTCCCAATTAAATATAAGACATAAAATTATTGTTGTCCGATTTATACAATGACAAATACGCGCAAGTATACACGGCCAATCAAGTAATAAAGAGATAAGAAAGGTTGTCAAACCCACAGAGAACAGATACTAATAATTACTCTAATTACCAAACTTCTACCAATTTAACTCCACTTAAACAATCACCTAATTGATTTGTGAAAATTGTTTTTAATAAAGAAATAAAACTAAATAAATTAACAAAGATTGATCACCAGATGATTAAGACATATGAGTACAATTTTCCCAATTGCTCAACAATAATCGTCGTATCTTATTCTCACTTAAATAATCGAATGAGTTGCTAACTAGGATTGTCTATCAATTTATTAACATCTTTTAATGATCAATAAAAAGACATATTTCAGTTATTTTGTTATTTTCATGCAAGACACTTAAAATAGATTCATTACGCACAAACTCCTAACACAGTTACACATGGCAAACAAGTACTTCTGTCTCATACACTGTTATGCTATCCTTAACAAGGATAAAAAAATTCATATGTTATTATATTCAGATCTAATCTAAGATTTCCTCTATCAATTCCATCAAAGATATCATATTAACTGCTAGCTAGACAATTAATAGATTAAACACAAAATATAATAATCAACTCAATAGGATCAACACGTGAGAATAATGATAATTAAATTACTACTTTGCAAAAGGTTTTAATTTACCCATAATTGGGAACCTAGTTCATCGTCATAATAAATTCAAGAAGATTAAAATTAAATAACATCTCAAGTATAGATAATGAAATTAAGAGAAGAAGAAAAACTCTATCGAGGAATCTCTAGTTTCTAAGCTCCAATCTCCGCTTTGTGTGCTTTCTAATGGAAACCTCCAAGTCTCCGTAGAATAGCTCTCAATTATTTGTAGTCAAAAAGTCTTTAAAAAGTCTATTTAAACTAAGCCAAAGTATAATATGTATATTCTCTAACAAAGCCTTAATACAAAGGTAAGTAGAACTCCTTTTCTGAATCAACTTTGAACAAAAAGGAAATAAAATCAACTGAAAATCTCTGTGCGACATGCACCGCACTAGTTTCCTTTATTAAACAGTGCGACCCGCGCTACCTAGCCAGTAACCTCCTGTCAGCCTAGCGCGCCCCGTGCCATCATCAATGCAAATCTAGCTTGGCCCGCGCCAGTGTATTAAAATTTCTATTTCTTCTCAATTTCCTCCCTTTTCATCTATTAAGCCCATCCATGCTCCTTTTCTACCAAGTGACATAAAACACAAAAAGTTAACAAGGAAAATTACCAAGAACACACAATAATTCAAGTAAAATAATACCCAATTCATAGGTTTTCAACCCACTCATCAAATGCCCCCAAACTTGAACCATTGTTTGTCCTCAAGCAATCCTAACACAACTTAGACTGACACAAACAAAACACAATGGATGCAACTAAAAATCAAGCAAGAATCACAGTAGTAGATAATGCAAACGCCTCAGAGATAAGCATTTAGCTTACAGTCATCCTTGCATCATGTACAATCATAGCCTCTTACATCCTCACCTTATTGATACCACTTTAGCCCCTTTCCATGTATTTTTGTCCAATATCGTGTCAGCAGTTTCAAAGTTATTTAAATGATCAATTTCATGTACACACTCACCCTTCTCAGTTCTCACCAATTTTCAACCAAAACATGGCATCCACACAAAGAATATGGAAATTAGGCTTTAAAGCAAGTAAATATATTTCATTAAGTGTTCATGCTTCGCGGGTGCATGTTACGCTCTGTCAGGAATAAGCATGTGAATGATATTCCTATTTATATATGATTTGATTATGATATATATGAATGAATATGCAAGTATGATTGCATTAAGAAAAGCTATAAAGTCTTTTGATAAATAATAGGAAAATATGTACAAGGACTTAGAATGAATTGATAAAATGTGTTAGGTTGATCCTACATAAGCAAAACAGCTTTGTAAAGTCCTTAAAAAGAAATGATGTACAAGTACTATAAATATAGAAAGATAAAGCTTGTTAGGTTGATCTTATAATGTAATAGATAGGCTTGTCTGATCGTCGAGCACTGCACCAGAAATCGTAGTCTGCCAGGAGAGTCAAGGAAAACTCAAGAGCTATCAAGGCAGAATCGTAGTTTGCAAGATAGTAGATCTCGGAGTTCGTAGACTGCTAGGAGAGACGAGGAAAGATCGTAGTGTGTCGAGAAGAACTTCCTCGGAGTCATAGTCTGCTGAGAAAGTCATGTTCAGAATCGTAGAAACAGCCTGTCTATGAGCCGACCGAGCATCTGCCGAAGCTAAGTTAAGAATCGTAGACTACACTCAGAGTCGTAGAGTCTACTGATCATATCAGAGGCAGAGATTGTAGTCGAGCAAGATCAGATGAAGACAACAGCATAACGACAGAAATCGTAGAGTCTCAAGATCTGATCACAGAGTCGTAGTGTCTGCACAGCCGAAGCTGAATCGTAGAGTGCAGAACAAAGGCCTCAACAGATGTGCTCACAACGCCAAGGCAGAATCGTAGAGCAAACACGATTCTCAACAATTGAGCACTCTAAGTATATCCAAAGTATGAAGCCTCTGGTCCAAGCTATAAAGTTACATCCAACCTGAAGAAAACCAGAGAGCACTCAACGAATGGCATGCAAGCTAACAAAAGATCTAAGCACCAACCCAATCAGCATTCAGATTGAGTTGTGAAGCCATTCAAGATGAAGTCTTCCATAAGTTGATCAGAAGAAGACTTCAATCAAAGTAACTAATTAAGAAAAGTCAGCAAGTGCAGTAGATGTCAAGTGAACAAAAGACAACAATCTTGGAAGTATCCAGGATCGTAGTGTTTGCCAAACAAAGAAGGAACTGATGGAGTGTACACCAAGATACTGGTTAGCCTATGAAGAACAAGGCTAAAGTGATTAAGCATTGGGTCAGTCCATTGATGATAAGTGAACGAGAGATCACAAGGAGAAAGCGAGCTGGACACGCCACAAATTTGAAGTGTCTTGCTATTCAGAAGGGCCCAGAACAAGGAGTAAAGCCATCAGTATCTAAGAGCAGTCGAGGCAAATAGAAGTGTTGAAGCACTGCACAAAAAAAGGAAGATGTGTTCTACATTGAAGATCCAATCAACACTCTTCAGGATCGTAGTGTTGTCTCTACCTGTCAATGAGCAAACATTCAAAAAGACACTACGATCAGGTCCAAGAAGATATGCATCAGAATCATAGAGTTTGGTCATTTAAAGGTTGAAGCATTGGCAACAGTTTAATCTGAAGATTGATATTCGAACAGAGCTTATTGAGAGCATCAATGCAAAAGGACAACCTATGATCGAGAAATCACAAGGAGGAAACAAAGTCGACTACCTGCCCGAGACATCAAGGTGGCATCTTTGACATGGTAGGTGAAACAGTAGACTGCAGTGTCAAAAAGTTATAAAGGAGATGTCATGTCACATCTGTAGTCTATACCAAATAACTCGAGATCTGTGAAGCAATTCAAATAGCTTTCAACGACTATATACCAACGGAAAGATTGGGAAGGAGTATAAATAAGCCAGAGCTTCAACGATCAAAAGTTGCTGATGATTGCTAAGTTACAGAATCGTTGAGTTGTTGGAATGCTACAGTGTTGACTCTATGAGTTCCACCAGACCTTAACAGAACAAGTCTCAATGACAGTGAGACTACGAAGGTGGAAGTGAAACAGCTTTGAAGAAGGACTTAAACAGACTAAAGCTTCACTTAACAAAGATGAGAATGTCACTGAAGATGGCAGCTAAGCTGAGAACCGAGAAGGACAAGAAGATAGCATTCAGAAGAGTGGCAGAGCATAAAGAAGATTCAGAGAGCCACTCTACGAATCACCATGAACCTAAAGCTGAATCAGAACAGGTGCAGAACCATGTCTGCCAACTAGTCAAGAAGGGTTCAGGGAATGGTGATGGTGCATAGCTGACATCGTATGAAAATGAGTAGAACAGAATGAAGATCAGCTGCACCAAAGAAGAAGTAGTCCAAACTCAAAGTAGAATGCCAAGAGGACTATGCCAAGCTGCTAAGTACATAAGATGTTCAAGCTTAAAGACATCTTAGCAGCTCATCACCACCAACAACAACAACAAGAAGCCAGGGCCTGAGGTGTCCTTGTCTGGTGGGACTAAATGAAGTTCCAAGCCTGCTGGACTTGAAGAGTTCCTAGGGAACTAGAGAAGTTCCAAGGCTGCTGGCCTTGAAGAGTTCTTAGTGAACGGAAGTTCCACTTAAAATCCCTTGTGTCTTTTACTTTATGTCATTTACATTATGCACTTAACTACTATAACTGCTATGTATGTATTAACTGTTTACCACTGAACTAACTCTAAGAACAATGTACTTATGATTATGAATATATCAATGAAGGGGATCTTTTACTAATTCCACTGTGCTTGAAAAGATTCTTATGTTTGTCATATGCTAAATCATTAGCAATACAAAATAAATGAGAAAAGTATTTGAAATGAAAAAGGATCTATTTAATCCCCTTCTAGATCTATTGTGTGCCTAATGGGAACTAACAATTGGTATCAGAGCAGGTTCTCATGCTATATTCAAAAGCTAATCACTTTGAGTCTGATCCTAGGCACAAACATTGTTCTAAACTTAGTTTAGTAGTAAGTCACTTGTAAATGAAGATGAGCTCACATGTTGGAAATATTGTGTACAGGTAAATGTGTATATACACCTGAAGCTACTCAGATTGGTCCATGTTCTTAAATGTCATTACACCAAGACCAATCCTTGGCCACAGTCAATCTTGTAATCTGAAGACCAGGCGAGGAAGCACAAGAGACATCAACAACAAAGAGTCAAACATCCCCCAGCCTGAAAGATGAAAAGGCCATACATGCTAAGAAGGGCTTATCCAGAGAAGTACTTCTCAAATATGTATTTGGCCAACCATAAGCTGGATTTGAACCTTGTGGACTCAAGGATGTCAAAGAACTAAAGATGTCAAGATTCTCTTAGCTTACATCTTCAAGACCATGACTGATTGATTGGAGGACAACTGGAGCAACAGGATATCAGGAGCAAATGAAAAACTATGCACATCAATGCCTAACCTCAGTATATCTAAGTTAAATGACTGTTAAGAAACTGACAATAGAAAGGTACGGTTCTTCACTAATATAAATATGTACATCATGTTTCACCACCTTATGCACTATAACAGTATTCTATCAAGAGATCATATTCTACCTAAAAAGGGGAAGAGATAAAGTACAATGAGGTTGTAAACTCAAATGATAACAAACTTTCTCTCCATCCAAGTTTTAGGTTGAAAATAACATCTTTAAAAAAGTCTGAAATAGGTCATAAGCATATCAAGATTTAACTAATCTTAAGTGGAGTAATATTTGCTGATGAGTTAGTATGTATGTTCAAACATATGTTCTAAGTTTTTGATAACACACAGAAAATGATCAGTTCTACAAGAGTATCTTGAAGATTCGTAGAAACTGATCACCTCCATGAATCAACCTGATGCAAATATATGATAGAGTTGATTCTCACTTTGTGAACATTTAAACTCTGTGAACATAACCAAGCAAATGATGAAACCATCAAAGAAAAGAGTGTTTTATTAAAATGGTTAATCTCTCACACACACACACATCATCATGCATCTCAAAATGTAATATCTAAATTAGTTACATGCATGAATATGATTGTTGGTGATCAATATGATGATAATTCTAGTATATGAGGAATATGGATTTTGAAGGCTAACCTAGTAGGACCCACTTAACCGTGGGTACCAAAAATAGAAATTTATCTAACCTGCAGGTGTTTGGTCTATCTGACCACACTAAGGAATGATGAAGCAGAAAAATTCAGTCAAGAAGATTCAACCAGCAGAAGGCTTAAGACTGTTCAGAAATGATTCTGATAAAATTCCTATACGTCAAAGCCTGTCCTTGAAGACCTGCTAAGCTAATCTGAATGAAGCTCACATGGCTGCTGATCTTTATATGGAAGCAGGCCATTCAACCAAAGATGAAAAAGGTCTTATATGCTCAATCATGCAAAATATGTCATATGAGAAGAATCCTCAAGGAAGCTCACATCAGAGGATCATCGAACATCAATCATGAGGAACTCATTACGGGAGCAGAACTCCCCAAGTACACACTAACAAGGAAGACTACATTCATAGTGCTGTCAAAGGATCGTATAATGATCAACCCTGAAGATACACAATTCTACGATACAAGAAGATTTAATAACTTCAACCAGAATGAGATATGCAAGGCTGCCTTCTGATACACATGAAAAAGAAGAACTTATGTCTCTCTGAGAAGACATTATCAACTATGGGGGAGCAGTGATCTGCTAACAGAACATCAGCTCTAAAATATTAGAGATATACTATGATGCAATGTACCAGCTACAGAGTCCCAAAACTTTATAACTGACGAACTAAATGAAGATCCATAGTCAGTAGGAACGTCTCAGAACGTACTACTGATAACCTTGTCAACCACCCAACTCAAAATCTTGGAGTACCTACGATCAAACATCTGATCGTAATGTAAGAGCAGGAGGACACCACGATAAAAGCCAATGCAAATGTCTAAAGTTGGTAGAGGAACTCCCTAGCAGAAAAGGTCGAATGAGATGTCAGTACAAATCACTTCTAAAGTTTTTCATCTAGAAAGCGCCTCAGGGACAAACCTGGCCCTTAGTTCACTCTAAGAGGTTGGCCCTTCCTGAGCTACCTTAACCTAGAAGGAATACTTAGCAAAGTTAATCTCAAGGACCAAGACAGTCCACTATCGTAGAGTAGAGTTTTAAGATAACTCAACGATCGTAGTGCAATCTCAACGATCGAAGAAGCAGACTCGACGATCGCAGACTTCCCAAAGGGTACACTAGCTCATGAGGAGCTCTAAAAAACTAAACAAATGTTTAACTATTCAAATCATGAGAAGACAAGTTCAAATACTGGTTGGAAAGATGACATGCAGACTCATCTCAAAAGTAGAGTGCCCAAACCTTCATAAAGTACATCAGTGGCTAAGATATGCAGTTTCAAGATGAGGATTAGTATCAAACCATCCACTGCAGCATCTCTCAGAAGAAGACCATTGAGTTAACAAAGGAAAACTTAGAGTCTATAGCTACCTCACCCAGCTACTATACGAACCAAAATGGTCAACGGTCAACCCACGTCATTGACACCTATTTTTTTAAAAGAAATATCAAACTGAAAAGTTTATGGGGAGTTACAGTTTATTATTGGGCATCGTTCAACCAATGACTGGTTGACACGTCACAAATTATGCAGTCAGAAGGAACTGCCATAAAGACAAATTCAAAATCTGCAAACTGTTATCAAAGGCTGTCGAACCTCTCTCCCTTTCTTTTTCAAACCCTAGAATCCTCTTCATATCCTAAATCAATTAACCCTCCAGAGCCTCGCCCAAATCACATTCAACTATCTCTCATAAAACTTCCTAAATCAAATACCCATATTGTTCGAACTCTTCAAATGGCAGATTGGTGAGTAATCACTAGCATTCAGCCCCGAACCAAGATGTTTGAGAAATCCGAAAAGAAGTTCAGAGATATTCTTGAATTAGTGAAGAAGGCTGGATTCTCAGAATGTCTTGAGGCAAACACTCGAATAAATGCTCAACTGGTTAAAGAGTTTTACTTAAACGCATCCATAAATTCTGGAACCTTTTCTACCAAGGTCAAAGGTCAGATTCTAAAGCTAAAATTGTCTGACATCAATCAATGCTTAAGCCTTCCTGACCTGGGACTAAAAAGCCTTGATGAGATCGAAACTGAACAAGCAAAGAAGATTATGGTATACAAAATAAACCCTAGTCTGAATAACATGAAGAAAAAGGAGTTTCCTGAAGAATTCGAGTTCCTTGCTGAGATAGTGGGAAAATGTATACTGTGCAAGGATACTGCACATGACACTGTGATTGATCAACAACTAAAGATTATGTCTGCAATAGTTTTGAAGAAGCGAATAAACTTTGGAGTTATCTTGCTCGATCAAATCTCCAAGTGGCTGAAAAGGCTAAAATTAAGAAGTCTACAGATAAACCCCTTACAAAGGTTTTTCATGGAAGACTATTGAGCATTGTGCTAAAGAAGAAATTGGGAAGCAAGATCAAAGATGATGAGGGTGAACCACTTAACGTCCATAAAATCATGTCTCCACAACTGTTTGTAAACTGGAAGAAAAATTCCAAGGAAAATAGGAGGCTAATAACAACTAGGAGCAGCAACAAGGTCTCTGCAAAGAAGAGGAAGGCAAAGGAGGTGGAAAGCTCTAAATCTGATGACTCTGCACCAGTAGCAGCCACACCAGAAAGGAAGAAGTCCAAGGGTGTGAAGAAAATAGAGGCTCCACCAAGAAGTCTCTCCACTGACAACAAGGAAGCAAAAGAAGAAGGTGTCTCAACTGCAGAAACCCCAAAGAGAAGAAGTAACAGACTACTCCAGGGGCCATCAAAAAGAAAGCAAAGGTGATAAAGAAGTCAGCCCCAATTCTCCAAGAAAGTCTATCTTCCAAGGATGAGAGCAAAGAGTCAGAAGATGAGAAGGGAACTGAAAGCCTCAAGATTGAGTCCCCAAAGAGCAAGTCTGGAAATGAAGAAGAATGTATATGCCCTATGGCTAACTCTCAGAGCATCCACTCTGATGATGAAGAAAGGCTGCAAGATGACAGAATTTAATCTCCTACTGCAAATGCCCCCAACATGTTCAGATGATGTTTCCAAAAATGTTGAATCCAGAGAAGAAGTGTGACGCCCCCAAAACAGGTATACATCACCCATCTTGAGTCGCCAGATACATGGTACATAAATTAAATACAAACTTAATTATGCAACTGTCGTGTACAATACGACAAAATATAGCGTAGAGTTTAAACAAGAATATTGCCTTCTAGACAATATCCACTCTCAATGGAGTCCTCATTACAATTATTATCACACTATTTCACAGAATAGTGAGGACTACTAAAGCCACTTATCCTGGACCATCACTCCATTTCCCGACTCGTCCCAGCTATATTCTCATTTCCTGAAGAGAACAATAAAAGAAAGGGGTGAGCTCAACTAGCCCAGTAAGAAATATTATGACCAAAATAATGCAGAATAAATTATCCTTAGCCTTCAATAGTGTTAAACTGATGGAATATAGTAGACAAGTTTTAGATCAATAACTGCAGCGGAATAAGCAATCCACTAGAAGAGTCAAGTAGAACATAATGTCTACTATCTCTTCTAGATTAAAAGTCCATCGTTAATATTTCATTCCTGTAATACTCATCAACAGTTCTTTGTTATACCCAAGACAAAAAGAACTATCATCACCTGTCTTCACCTAAACCACCAAAGATTATAGTTAAATCCACAATTCATATTTATAATAATGTAAATCAACAGTTTCTCCTTGCCACAAAGGCTTAATAGAACGTTTCCTCAATATCCTTACCCCAGAGGCTAAAGATATTCAAATGTAATAACAATGATCATACCAATCAGTTGTCTATCTTTGCATTACAGGCTAAAGATATTCAACTATAAAACCAGTGGTCATGATCATTCCAATCAATTGCATGTCAGTGCACTACGGCCAAAGACATTGAACTGTTAACTAATGGTCATGATCCTGCCAATCACATCATCGAATTATCCATGCACTACGGGCCAAGGATATTCATTATTATTACCAGTGGTTATGATCATGTCATACACCTGTCCATCTTTGCACATAAGCCAAAGATATACGACTATAAAACCAATAATCGACAGTCCATCTTTGCACGTAAGCCAAAAATATACAATTGTAAAACCAATAATCAACAGTCCATCTATGCACGTGAGCCAAAGATGACTTTCATCACAATATAAGCATGAGGATGATGACAATGATATAAGCATTAATCAAAAGAAATCAAGGATAAATATTAAAGACTTTAAATTTATCCAGAGTTTAAAGATATCCAAATTGTCAACATGATACTGCTTTGTGGAGTAAAATTCAAGAATAATATTCATTACCAAAAATAATTTGGACAGAAAAGAAATATATTTTTCGGTTAAATAGTACCCCACAATAGTACCATATGAATAGTACTTTGGAAATAGTACCTCGTGAATAGTACCCCGACATGAAAAGTACCCCAAATACCCAAGTGAATAATATTCGGGTGAATAGTAATTTGGGTAAATAGTAACCCGTGAATAGTAACTCGTGAATAGTACCCCGACACTAAAAGTGTCCCGAATACCCGAGTGAATAATACTAGAGTGAATAGTAACTGGGTGAATAGTAACCCGTGAATAGTAACTCGTAAAAAAATACCAATGAAAATGATATTCCATGACGCAGTACAAAATAAATGATATCTCATACAGTATAATAGAATATCTAAAAGCGCAAATGGATTTTCACCGCCATGCAGTAATCCACGAGATGATCATTTCCACAATTTAATAAAGAATGAATACGAAGGATCATTCACCATGCATGGTAATCCACATAGACAAAGTTATTCCAATGTAATAATAAAGAATGGAATAATAGAAATATTCACGGGCATGCGATAGGCCCGCATACAAGTTATTCCACAAGAATAATAAATAATGGAACGAAGTCATGCGTAATCCGCATGCATGTGAGGATATTCAACAGAATAATAAAGAATGGAACCAAGTCATGCGAATCCGCATGCATGTGATATTCAATAGAATAATAAAGAATGGAATAATGTAAGAATTTCACCATGTATGCAAAGATTAGCATAGACATGTTATTCCAACATAATAATAAAGAATGGAATAATAATAGCTCTCTTCATGAATACTGAAAGAAATAATACCCTTACTATAATAATAATATCCTTACCTCAAAAGAAGATGGATAATTGGAATAGTGAGGTAGCAGACTTCTCTTCTTCTTTCTCTCTATAATTTCTCTCTATAATAATTGCTCTATAGCTTTAGTGAATTGGTGAGAAATGAAGGAAGAATGGGCTTCTATTTATAAGAAAATATAGTTTCGATAATTACACGTTTTGGGGCTCGAAATATTACAGTATAATACCTTCTTCTTTTCCTTCATTTTTAATTTAGTCCTGCAAGTATTATCAAACTTGCACCACCTCCCCTAATAGTAAATCATGTGAATTAATAGTAAATCATGTGACTCAATAGTTCTAAACATATGAAAAAAATAATTACAGTATAGTACCTTCATCTATACCTCTATTTTTAACTTAGTCATGCAAGTATTATCAATCTTGCACCAACTCCCCTAATAGTAAATGAATGTGAATCAATAGTACACACATGTGAACAAATAGTTATAATCATGTGAATCAATAACAATTAATTGCTCATTTATCCGGTTAATTACCCGATTGGTCAATATAACCTCCAGACATCAATTATTATCGAAATAAATGTCGATTTTCACTAACATTAATAATTCCAACACAATGGAACTATCAATTTCATCTTTAATCAACACAAACTTATTCAACATTAATATTATAATTCACAATATTTAACAACCAGGTCATTCCCAGGAAAGTGAGGGCTTTCCGATAAGGATTTCTCCTTATTTGCGCGCAATTAGGTGACCAAACCTCTCCTTGACAGAACTTCTAGACATTGTAAATATTACAAATAATAATATGAATAACTTTGCCGTCTCAATTATTGATTTAATAATACAACATATTATACAGATGATACTGTGACAATAATTGAATCAATAATATGAGAGATATTATGCAGCAATTACTATAGAAATAATTGAGTATAACTGAGTGACTTCTCACGTAAGCATTTATAATCAATACCGTGTGCTACTATGCAACTACGCGTATTAATGTACTTTTACCACCGATTATTTTATGACAACTTCTTAACTTTAACCTTTTATCAATTTAACCATTTAGTAAATAGAATAATTATAAGAAAATTGAATACTTTCATTTCATAAAATTTGGGGTCTCACAAGAAGGACCTGCCCCTAGTGTTGCTGAAGATCAAGGAAGTCTGTCTGATGATACAGAAGCTTCAGATTCTAAAGAAGAAGAGGAGTCTGAAACTCCTATAGCTGAACCCTCAAAGAGAAGAAAGAGCAACTTACTGCTTGCCATATCTATCTCAAAGAAGAAAGGTGAACACTCAACTGCAATCATTGAAGTGAGTGATGATGAATCTGAATCAAAGGAAGAAGATGCTGAAAAAAGTTCTAGTGATGAAAATCAGCAAGAAGAATTCACTGATGTATCTGATGAAAAAAGTCAGCATGATTCAAGCTCAGAAGGTGAAGAAATGGAGAAAGATGTTAATTCTGAAAATAAGGAGTCAGAGGGAAGTCTACAAAAGTCTAACTCCAGTTCAGAACATAGAGAAGGTGGAAGAGACTCCATGTATGAAGAAGAAGGACCAGAAGATTTTCACATTCCCCACCTTGTTCATCACAAGAGAAGAATTGTAGTGGAAGTTGATGAAGACCCATTAGAGGTGCTTCTTGGCAGATGGATTAATCATGGAAATGAAAGGTTGAATGTGGTAATGATGACCTCAGAAAACTTGTTCAACAATCGTAGAGCCATGAAACTGGACACTTCAACTATGATATATAAGCCAGAAGCTAAGAATCATGTCATAAGATGGTTTTACTCTCATATGCCACGGGTAAAGGCATCCCTAACTAAAGACAACAACTATCTCACATGGGTCTTCTCTCACCTTCCCAACATAAATCTGGTAGCACAGAACTTCCCGAGGGTAAAGAGATTTGCAACCATAACAATCAAAGACCAGCCTCACTACAAAGACTATCGGCATGCTGGAAACCATTACATTTTATATGATAGTAGAGTGGGTTTTGATGGCAGAAGGGTCATGGCTAAAGACATAATCGCAGATTCCCTTCACTCTATCACTGAAAATGATCAAGTTCAGTATGAGAAGTCTCCCTCTGCCCAAGCAAAGTTGTCTGACATTCCTTCATCCTCCAACAGCGATTGGCATCAACGATTTTTCAGATTCTCACTACTTTTGAAAATCTGTCCAAGAATGAAAATTATAGAGTTCAATCTGGTGTTCAACAAGAGGCTGCCCAACCACATGACCAAACTCCTACGGAGCAAGAGTTACTGAAAAATTGTGATGAGTCACTGAAGATGCAAAAATGTTGACAGAAGCAGGAGACAATGCAGTTCAAAAATAGACTTCAAGCCACTATATCCGATATATCTCTCAATATCAAAGAGAGAGATCAAATCTATCTAAAGGCTATAAATGAATAGAAGGCAAAAGGTCTACGTGCACAGAAGGCTAATGAAGAGAAAATTCAAGCCCTCTCTGACAAGATTGACAATCTGAATCAGTCTTTCTCCCTGCAACTTGAGTTGACCCAACAAGAACTCAAGATTGAGGTTGGTAACTCATCTTACCTGATGGAGCAACTTATGTCCAACATGGAGAAGCTTTCACAAGTGATTAATGACAAAAAGGGGGAGAAAAAGAGGCATAGAAAGAGGCATTCAAGGAAGAGCAGTTGTAAGACCCCAACTTTTTAATAAAGATGATTTTTCTATAAATATCATTTTTGAATATTATGGAATGAATTTGATATAATGTTATAGTTGTAGGTAATATTTATAAATTTTACAAAGTACACAAGTTGTTTTATAATATTCGATTGATCGGGGAATATTCATTTTAACAAGGAATATTCGTACAACAACACAATCATTGGTGGACCCCACAACGGAATTATTATTTTGGATTAAGAAAATGACAAAATAATTTATGAAAATAACGGGCGTAAGTTTTACACAAGTTAATCGTTGAAACACCCGTGTTAAAAGTACAAGAATACGGCGTAGTTGCACGAAAGAGTAATACCAGTATTGATTATTGATGCTTACGTGAGAAATCACCCGCTTTTGTTCAATTATTGCTACAAGAATTTCGTGATAATATCTCACCTTATTTGATTCAATTATTGTCAATATTTTATATATTATTAAATCAATAATTGAGACTACAAAGTTATTAATATTATTATTTGCAATATTAACGATGTCTAGAAGTTCTGTCAAGGAGAGGTTTGGTCACCTAATTGCGCGTCAATAGGGAGAAATCCTTATTGGAAAGCCCCCTCTTTCTTGGAAACAACCTGGTCGATTAATATTGTGAATTATAATAAAGGTGATAAATGTTGTTAAAATTATTAAGGTGATTTTTATGAAGTTTTGCTTATTTTATGGACCCCTATTTATCCATTTTTAAAAATAATCGATAGCAAATTTTTATAATAAAAGTGGGGCCCACATGTGGGGCCCATTTGTGTTGAAAAAATGATTTTGGAAATGGAGGGAGAAATAGTATACGTATGGAAGATATATATATATATATATATATATATATATATATATATATATGTATGTATATAATGAATATATGGTGGGAGAAAAGGATAGGTGAAAGTGATAGGTGTGTGATGTGTGTGTGAGTGGAAAATGGTGGAAAAGTGATAGTGTGATAGTGATGTGTAAGAGTGTAGTGAAAGTGATTTTGGTAGGGTGGGGGATTGATGTTGGTTGTGCGGGGATAAAAATCAAGTGGTTTATATTTAGTATTGATATATATATATATATATATATATTAAAAACATGTGTTTATATATATATTATATTTTATTTGTTAGTTGATTGAATTTAATTGTTAGTTGATTAAAAAATAACTCTACAAAATAATTTTGTTCATGAACAGTGCACTTCCATTCTCCTATAAATAGAAGCTCATTCCTTCATTATTTCTTACGAATTCACTGAAACTCTAGAGAGAAAAATTATAGAGAAATTATAGAAAAGTATTCTGATACTTTCCTACTCTTATATCCAGTTTCTTTTACGGTAAGGGATATTATTTCTTTTGTATTCATAAAGAGAACTTCTGTTATTCCATTCTTCATTATTCTGCTGGAATAACCAGTATACGCGGACTACCATATACTTGGTGACATTCTTCTATTATTCCGTCTTTATTATTATTCTATTGGAATATCCCGTCAGACGCTTTCACCTTGGGACCGGTTCCGTCTTTATTATTATTACGTTGGAATATCTTGTTCACAATGCGTTTTACGCCGCACACGGTTCTATCTTTATTATTATTCATTTGGAATATCCTATTCGCACGCGTTACTGGGAGGACTGTTTCGTCTTTATTATTCTATTGGAACATCCTATCGATGTGAATTTCGCCTGACCTGGTTCCGTTACTTCTAAATCTGTTGGAATAACCTGTCTATGCGAAGTACCGCATGCATGGTGATTTCTTTTGTTATTCCATTTGTTATTATACTCAGTTGGTTAAAGTTTTGACTTCTATACTCCATGAAATTAGTGGAATATCCTTGATATTTGCGCTTCATCTAGTATCTTTTCATAAAAATATTCTTCTGAGTATTCTTGAATTTTACTCTACAAAGCAGTATCATGTTGACAATTTGGACGTTATTTATTCATGGATAAATTAATTCTTGAACTTGTTTTATTGAATTCTTATATCATTGTCATCATCCTCATGTTTATATTATGTTGAAAGTCATTCGTGGCCTGTAGTGCATAGATGGACTTGGTATGATTATGACCAGGGATTATTCGGTGTAATCATGACCGTAATATTACAAATGATGTGGAAACATTCCTCATTGGCCCGTAGTGCATTGATGGATAGTTGTTGGCATGATCATAACCATTAATGAATACACAAATATTCTTGGCCCGTAGTGCATGGATAATTATGGTCGTGATACCAAAGAATATCCTTGGCCGTAGTGCAGGGGTGATTCGATGATGTGGATTATTTATTAAGCTGAGTGCCAGCGATAAAAGTCATGAAAAACCTTTTAAATCATAGAAGATAGTATATTTTATTCTCTACTTGACTCTTCTAATGGATTGCTTGTTCCGCTGTAGTTAAACTTGATGTTTGTTATATTTTATCAGTTTAACACTGTTGAAGGCTAATGATAATTTATTCTGCATTATCTTAGTCATAATATTTCTGTTCTCTTCAGGAAATGAGAATATAGCTGGGACGAGTCGGGGAAAGGAGTGATGGACCAGATAATAGTATTAGTAGTCCTCACTATTCTGTGAAATAGTGTGACAATAAATGTAATGAGGACTCCTTTTGAGTTTGTATACTCTCTAGTAGACAATATTTGTATTCAAACTCACAGTTTATGTCTTGTCGTATTGAATACGACAGTTGTATTATTAAGTTGTATTTGAATTCTGTACCATGTATCTGGCGACTCAAGATGGGTGATGTATACCTAATTTTGGGGGCGTCACAGCAAGGAGAGCAGAAGAAGAGAAGATAACAAGGCCAAGAAGAAGACAAAGAAAAAGATTGCAGAAATAGAAGCTGAATCATCATCTGAGGGGGAGCCAGAAAAAGAAGAAGAGGATGAATCTGAGGGGGAGCAAAGAAAAGAAATGAAGCCACCATCCCAGGGGGAGCAGGAGCAAAAAGACTAAGCAGACGAGTAGTTGATCAACAGAAATCTTAGAAACATATAAAGAGCCAAAGATGTACATATCTAACTAATTAGGTATGGTCTGGATCCAGGATGTAAAGTGTGACGCCCCCAAAATAGGTATACATCACCTATTCTGAGTCGCCAAATACATGGTACAAAATACAAATACAAACTTAATTATACATCATGAGCTGTGAGTTTAAATACAAACATTATCTTCAAGACAGTATTCAAACTCAAAATAAGTCCTCAATACAATTATTATCACACTATTTAACAGAATAGTGAGGACTACTAATGCTATCCACTGGACCATCACTCCATTCCCCGACTAGTCCCTGGTACGTTCTCATTTCTCAAGAGAACAAAGAAAAGAAAGGTGAGCTCAACTAGCCCAAGAAGAAATATTATGACTAAGATAATGAGTAATAAATTATCATTAGTCTTCAACAATGTTAAACCGATAAAATACAATAGACATCAAGTTTAAGCTCGCAGGGAACAAGCAATCCATTAAAAGAGTCAAGTAAAGAATAAAATCTACTATCTTTTATGATTTAAAAGGTTTTTCATCACTTTTATCACGAGACTCACTAATAAATAATCCACATCATCGAATCACCCCTACACTACTACCAAGGATATTCTTTTTAGTATCACGACCACAAATTATCCATGCACCACGGGCCAAGGACATTCGTGTGTATTCATTAATGGTCATGATCATGCCAACAATCGGCCCATCAATGCACTACGCCAATCAGACTTTTACCACATCATTTGTAACATTACTACCATGATTACAATCAATAATCCTCGGTCATAATCATACCAAGTCCATCTATGCACCTAAAGCCACGGATGACTTTCAAAAAAATATAAACATGAGGATGATGACAATGATATAAGATTTCAATAAAACAAGTTCAAGAATTAATTTATCCAGGAATTAATAACGTCCAAATTGTCAACATGATACTTCTTTATAGAGTAAAATTCAAGAATGCTCAGAAGAATATTTTCATGAAAAGATACTAGATGAAGCGCAAATATCAAGGATATTCCACTAATTTCATGGAGTATAGAAGTCAAAATTTTAATCAACTGAGTATAATAAAGAATGGAATAATAAAAGAAATCACTAGGCATGCGATAGATCGCCTTGCAGGCGAGTTATTCCAACAGAATAATAAATAAACGGAACCGGTCCCCCAGAAAACGCATGCATGTGATATTCCAATGGAATAATAAAGACTAAAGCAGTCCCACAGAAAATGCCGTATATGATATTCCAATGTAATAATAAAGAATAGAACTGTGTCCGGCGAAACGCATGCATGTGATATTCCAACAGTAATAATAAAGAATGGAATAACAAAAGAATTTCACCTAGTATAGGGTAGCTCACAGATACAAAAGTTATTCCAATGTAATAATAAATAATGGAATAACAGAAGTTCTCTTCATGAATACAAAAGAAATAATACCCCTTACGAGTACAACAAATAATATCCCTTATCGTAAAAGAAACTTGATATCAGAGTAATGAAGTAGCAGAATACTTTTTTTTCTCTATAGTTTCTCTCTCTAGAGTTTCAGTGAATTCATAAGAAATAATGAAGGAATGAGCTTCTATTTATAGAAGAATGGACTGCATAGTAACTAATTCATGAACGGTCCAGATTGATTTACTTTTAATCGAACGGTCCATATTTAAAGCAAAATCTTTTAAATAAAATATAATATATTCTATTTATAATGTAATAAAACGAATAACTTTATAAAAGTATTCTGTTTTATATAAAAAGATATTACTATGCAAAATACTATGCAGGCACTATACAACACTATGCATAATAAAATATAATATATTCTATTTATAGAATAACTTTATAAAAGTATTCTGTTTTATATAAAAAACTTTTCTGTTTTATTACATTAATAATACTAATAAAACAAAACTTATCACCTTTATTATAATTTTAACCAACGGTCTGAAAAATTAGCACATCTCTTCATGAAATAATATTGTACTTAAAAATGATTTAGACCGAAAAGAAATAGTAACCTGGTGAACAATACTAGAGTGAATAGTAACCTGGTATTTTATGATAACTTGTCTACTTTGAAAAATTTTCAAATATCACCCTTAACTTTAAACTTTTATCAATTTAACTATTTACCAAAATATAAAAATTGAATACTTTTATTTCATAAAATTTGGGGTCTCACATAAAGTGTCATAGCTTATGAAATTCCATATTATTATCAATGACATTCATGATTATCTATTTTAGAAATACAGCTGCTCACTATATATAAGATTCATTTATATCATGCATATACACTTATTGTTTTTGTCATAATCAAATAGGAGGAGATTGTCAGGAATAAGCATGTGAATGATATTCCTATTTATATATGATTTGATTATGATATATAAGAATGAATATGGAAGTATGCTTGCATTAAGAAAAGTTGTAAAGTCCTTTTATAGATAATAGGAAAATGTGTACAAGGAGTTAGAATGAATTGATCAAATGTGTTAGGTTGATCCTATATAAGCAAAATAGCTTTGTAAAGTCCTTAAAAAGAAATGATGTACAAGGACTATAAATATATAAAGATCAAGCTTGTTAGGTTGATCTTATAATGTAATAGATAGGCTTGTCTGATCATCGAGCACTGCACCAGAAATCATAGTCTTCCAAGAGAGTCAAGGAAAACTTGAGAGCTATCAAGGCAGAATTGTAGTCTTCAAGATAGTAGATCTCGGAGTTCGTAGACTGCCAGGAGAGACGGGGAAGGATCGTAGTGTGTCGAGAAGAACTTCCTCGGAGCCGTAGTCTGCTGAGGAAGTCATGTTCGTAATCGTGAGAGACGACACTCCTCACGAGCCAACCGAGCATCTGGCGAAGCCAAGTTAAGAATCGTAGACTACACTCGGAGTCGTAGAGTCTACTGATCATATCAAAGGCAGAGATCGTAGTCTAGCAAGATTAGATGAAGACAACAGCATAACGATAGAAATCGTAGAGTGTCAAGATCTAATCTCAGAGTCGTAGTGTTTGGACAGCCGAAGCTAAATCGTAGAGTGTAGAACTAAGGCCTCAACAGATTTGCTCACAACGCCAAGGCAGAATCGTAGAGCAAACACGATTCTCAATAATTGAGCACTCCCAGTATATCCAAAGTAAGAAGCCTCTGGTCCAAGCTGCAAAGTTACATCCAACCTGAAGGAAACCAGAGAGCACTCAACGAATGGCATGCAAGCTAACAGAAGATCTAAGCACCAACCCAATCAGCATTCAGATTGAGTTGTGAAGCCATTCAAGATGAAGTCTTCCACAAGTTGATTAGAAGAAGACTTCAATCAAAGTAACTGACTAAGGAAAGTCAGCAAGTGTAGTAGCTGTCAAGTGAACAAAAGACAATAATCTTGGAAGTATCCAGGATCGTAGTTTTTGCCAAACAAAGAAGGAACTGATGGAGTGTACACCAAGATACTGGTCAGCCTATAAAGAACAAGGCTAAAGTGATTAATTATTGGGTCAGTCCATTGATGATATGTTAATGGGAGATCACAAGGAGAAAGCGAGCTGGACACGCCACAAATTTGAAGTGTCTTTCTATTCAGAAGGGGCCAGAACAAGGAGTCAAGCCATCAGTATCTGAGAGCAGTCGAGGCAAACAAAAGTGTTGAAGCACTGCACAAAAGAAGGAAGAGGTGTTCTACATTGAAAATCCAATCAACACTCTTCAGGATCGTAGTGTTGTCTCTACCTGTCAATGAGCAAACATTCAACAAGACACTACGATCAGGTCCAAGAAGATATGCATCAGAATCGTAGAGTTCGGTCATCTGAAGGTTGAAGCATTGGCAACGGTTCAATCTGAATATTGATATTCAAACAGAGCTTATTGAGAGCATCGATGCAAAAGGACAACCTCTGATCGAGAAATCAGAAGGAAGAAATAAAGTCGACTACCTGCCAGAGACATCAAAGTGACATCTCTGACAAGGTAGGTGAAACAATAGACTGCAGTGTCAGAAAGTCATAAAGGAGATGTCATGTCACATCTGCAGTCTACACCAAATAACTCTAGATCTACGAAGCAATTCAAATAGCTTTCAATGGCTATATACAAACGGGAAGATTGGGAAGGAGTATAAATAAGCCAGAGCTTCAACGATCAAAAGTTGTTGTTGATTGCTAAGTTGTAGAATCGTTGAGTTGTTGGAATGCTATAGTGTTGACTCTACGAGTTCCACCAGAGCTTAACAGAACAAGTCTCACTAACAGTGAGACTATGAAGGTGGAAGTGAAGAAGCTTTGAAAAAGGACTTAAACAGACTAAAGCTTTACCCAACAAAGATGAGAATGCCACTGAAGATGGTAGCTAAGCTGAGAGCCGAGAAGGACAAGAAGATAGCATTCAGAAGAGTGGCAGAGCATAGAGAAGAGCCAGAGAGCCACTCTACGAATCACCATGAACCTAAAGATGAACCAGAACAAGTGCAGAACCATGTCTACCAACCAGTCAAGAAGGGTTCAGGGAATGGTGATGGTGCGTAGCTGACATCGTATGAAGATGAGCAGAACAAAATGAAGATCAGCTGCACCAAAGGAGAAGTAGTCCAAACTCAAAGTAGAATGCCAAGAGGACTATGCCAAGCTGCTAAGTACATAAGATGTTCAAGCTTAAAGACATCTTAGCAGCTCATCACCACCAACAACAACATCAACAACACTAAGAAGTCAGGGCATGAGGGGTCCTTGTCCGGAGGGACTAAATGAAGTTCCAAGCCTGTTGGGCTTGAAGAGTTCCTAGGGAACTAGAGAAGTTCCAAGGCTGCTGGCCTTGAAGAGTTTTTAGTGAACTGAAGTTCCAAGCCTACTGGCCTTGAAGGAATCTTAGTTATTCAGGGTGCTGCCCTTCCTTAGTGGAAATTCTGCTAGTTGAAAGTAGAAGAGTGGATTAGGAGCTTGAGTCTCTGAACCACTTAAAATCCCTTCTGTCTTTTACTTTATGTCATTTACATTATGCACTTAACTTCTATAACTGCTATGTATGTATTAACTGCTTACCACTAAACTAACTCTAAGAACAATGTACTTATGATTATAAATATATCAATGAAGGGTATCTTTTACTAATTCCGTTGTGCTTGAAAAGATTCTTATGTTTGTCATATTCTAAATCATTAGCAATACAAAATAAACGAGAAAAGTATTTTAAATGAAAAAGGATCTATTCAACCCCCCCTTCTAGATCTATTGTGTGCCTACTGGGAACTAACACGCTCCTTCCCACTATTTATTTGCTATCTGACTCGTGCAATGTCCAACCCCCTTAGGCTTTTCAAAATTACCCGTGTAGCAGAATTTCGACCAATGACTCCCAAACCAGATCACTTTAGGGCACTTGTCCAAGTAACAGAGGCCACGAAGTTGAACTAAGCTAGCTTTTATTCTTTATGTATCTATTTTTTTCTCTTATATATATATATATATATATGTGTGTGTGTGTGTGTGTGTGTGTGTGTGTGTGCGCTATACAAAACCAAAATTCCCCCAAACTTATGTATCGACCAATGCTCAATTTTAATCAGTGATCAAATAAGTGTTCATGTCCTATCACACATAAAGTTTCTAATTACGCATATGATGTGTTAGGAATAAGCATGTGAATGTTATTCCAATCTACATATGATTGGATTATGATATATATTAATGAATATATGCAAGTATGCTTGCATTAAGAAAAGCTGTAAAGTTCTTTGATGGATAATAGGAACGTATGTACAAGGACTTAGAATAAATTGATCAAATATGTTAAGTTGATCCTACATAAGCAAAACAGCTTTGTAAAGTCCTTAAAAAGAAATGATGTACAAGGACTATAAATATAGAAAGATCAAGCATGTTAGATTGATCTTATAATGTAATAGATAGGCTTGTCTGATCGTCGAGCGCTGCACCAGAAATCGTAGTCTGCCAAGAGAGTCAAAGAAAACTCGAGAGCTATCAAGGCAGAATCATAGTCGGCAAGATAGTAGATCTTGGAGTTCGTAGACTGTCAGGAGAGACGAGGAAGGATCGTAGTGTATCGAGAAAAACTTCCTCAGAGCTGTAGTCTACTGAGGAAGTCATGTTCAGAATCGTAGAGACAGCCTGTTTAAGAGCCGATCGAGCATCTGCCGAAGCCAAGTCAAGAATCATAGACCACACTCGGAGTCGTAGAGTCTACTGATCATATCAGAGGCAAAGATCGTAGTCGAGCAAGATCAGATGAAGACAACAAGCATAAAGATAGAAAACGTAGAGTCGTAGTGTCTGCACAACCAAAGCTGAATCGTAGAGTTTAGAACTAAGGCTTCAACAGAAGTGCTCACAACGCCAAGGCAGAATCGTAGAGTAAATGAAATTCTCAATAAATGAGCACTCCCAGAATATCCAAAGTATGAAGCCTCTGGTCTGAGCTGCAAAGATACATTCCACCTGAAGGAAACCAGAGAGCACTCAACGAATGGTATATGAGCTAACAGAAGATCTAAGAACTGACCCAATCAACATCCAGATTGACTTGTAAAGCCATTCAAGTTGAAGTCTTCTATAAGATGATCAGAAGAAGACTTCAGTAATTGCCTGAGGAAAGTCAGTAAGTGCAGTAGCTGTCAAGTAAACAGAAGACAACGATCTTAGAAGTAACTAGGATCGTAGTGTTTGCCAAACAAAGAAGGAACTAATGAAGTGTACATAGAGATACTGGTCAGCTTATGAAGAACAATGTAAGACCCCAACTTTTTGAATAAAGAATAAATTTTCTCGAAATATATTTTTGAATATTATGGTGTGGATTTGATATATTGTTATAGTTGTGGGTAATATTTATAAATTTTGTAAAGTACACAAGTTGTTATATAATATTCGATTTGTCGGGGAATATTCGTTTTAACAGGGAATATTCATACAACGGCACAATCATTGGTGGACCCCCACAACGAAATTATTGTCGGATTGAGAAAATGACAAAAATACTTTATGAAAATAACGGTGAAAGTTTTACCGTTAAGCTGTTGAACTACCCAGTAGTAAAAGTACGATGTCTGGCGTGGTTGCATAGTAGTACACGGTATTGATTATTGATGCTTACGTGAGAAGCCACTCGCTTATACTCAATTATTTCACAATAATTGTTGCATCATATCTCTCATATTATTGATTCGATTATTATCATAGTATCATCTACATAATATGTTATTTTATTAAATCAATAATTGAGACGACAAAGTTATTCATATTATTAAATTGCAATATTTACAATGTCTAGAAATTTTGTCAAGGAGAGGTTTGATCACCTAATTGCGCGCCAATAGGGAGAAATCCTGATTGGAAAGCCCCCTCTTTCCTGGGAACGACCTGGTTGATAAATATTGTGAGTTATAATATTAATGATGAATGTTATTAAAATTGAAGTTGTGTTCGGAGTTGAATTTGGAGACGCGGATGTGATATTTGAGTCCGGAACGATGAAATTAGTAAAATAGTCTATAAACACAAAATTTTCCGAATTCACTATTTGGTCAAAGTCAGTCAAATTGACTTTTTAGGGAAAAGTCAAACTTCAAAATTTTAAAATTTATATTTTTGATAAAAATGGTTTCATTGTGTTGGAATTATTAGTGTTAGTGGAAATTGACATCTATTCCGATGATAATTGATGTCTAGGGGTTATATTGATAAATCGAGTAATTTATTGGATAAATGAGCAATTAATTGCTACTAATTCACATGCTTATATAACTATTTGTTCACATTTGTGTACTATTGAATCACATTATTTACTATTAGGGGAGGTTGTGCAAGATTGATAATACTTGCATGACTAAGTTAAAAATGGAGGTATAGATGGAGGTACTTATCTTTGTAATTCATATTTTCACATGATTATACTATCGATTCACATGATTGAACTATTGATTCACATTATTTACTATTAGGAGAGGTGGTGCAAGTTTGATAATACTTGCGGGACTAAATTAAAATGAAAGAAAAGTTGGAGGTATTATCTTGTAATTTTTGAGCCCAAAAGCGTGCAATTATCGAAACTATATTTTCCTATAAATAGAAGCTCATTCTTCCTTTATTTCACACCAATTCACAAAAGCTTTAGAGCGATTATTATAGAGAGAAATTATAGAAAGAAGAAGAGAAGTCTGCTACCTCACTATTCCAGTATCCAGTATTTCTAAGGTAGGGAGTATTATTTCTTTCTTATCCATGAAGAGAACTTCTGTTATTCCATTCTTTATTATTCTGTTGGAATAACCTGTATACGCGGGCTACCCTATACTTGGTGAAATTCTTACGTTGTTTCTATTCTTTATCATTACGTTGGAACATCCATGCATGCGTTTCTACTGGCAGGACCGAGATTCGCCCTTAGTATTCTATTGAAATATCATGTAGCGTATGCGTTTAGGACCGATTTGGTCTTTATTATTATTACATTGGAATATCCCGCTCATGCGTTTTTGTGGGACTGGTTAAAATCTTTATTATTATTCAGGTTGGAATATCATGTATGTATGCTTACGCGTGGGACCGATTCCGTTACTTCTAAATCTGTTGGAATAACCTGTCTATGCGAAGTACCGCATGCATGGTGATTTCTTTTGTTATTCCATTTGTTATTATACTCAGTTGGTTAAAGTTTTAACTTCTATACTCCATGAAATTAGTGGAATATCCTTGATATTTGCGCTTCATCCAGTATCTTTTCATGGAAATATTCTTCTGAGCATTCTTGAATTTTACTCTATAAAGCGGTATCATGTTGATAATTTGGACGTTATTTATTCATGGATAAATTAATTCTTAAACTTGTTTTATTGAATTCTTATATCATTGTCATCATCCATGTTTATATTATGTTGAAAGTCATCTGTGGCCTGTAGTGCATAGATGGACTTGGTATGATTATGACCAGGGATTATTCGGTGTAATCATGACCGTAATATTACAAATGATGTAGAAAAAGTCCTCATTGGCCCGTAGTGCATTGATGGATAGTTGTTGGCATGATCATGATCATTAATGAGTACACAAATATTCTTGGCCCGTAGTGCATGGATAATTGTGGTCGTGATACTAAAGAATATCATTGGCCGTAGTGCAGGGGTGATTCGATGATGTGGATTATTTATTAAGCTGAGTCCCAGCGATAAAAGTGATGAAAAACCTTCTAAATCATAAAACATAGTAGATTTTATTCTCTACTTGACTCTTTCAATGGATTGCTTGTTCCGCTGCAGTTAAACTTGATGGTTGTTACATTGTATCAGTTTAACACTGTTGAAGGCTAACGATAATATATTCTGCATTATCATAGTCATAATATTTCCTACTGGGCTAGTTGAGCTCACCCTTTTACTTTTATTGTTCTCTTCAAGAAATGAGAACGTTGCAGGGACAGGGAACGGAGTGACGGACCAGATGATAGCATTAGTAGTCCTCACTATTCAGTGAAATAGTGGAAAATAAATGTTATAATATTGAATTTGAGTTTGTATATTGTGCAAGCGACAATATTTGTATTAAAACTCATAACTTATGTTTTGTCGTATTTTTACTACGATTGTTGTATAATTAAGTTGTATTTGTATTCTGCATCATGTATTTGACAACTCAGAATAGGTGATGTATACCTATTTTGGGGGCGTCACAGTTGGTATCAAAGCTTAGGGATATGATCCCTGGCTAAGATGTGAGACTAGAAGTAGGATGGGAGAGACGGGGAATTTCTTCGCTAGTATGACATACCTAAGTTTATTTGGTATTTAATTGGTTGGTCGAGTATATGGATAATATGTCATGCGTGTCAATTAACCCTTGTTTTGGCGGATTTGAAAATGGCATCCGAGAATATTGAGAATAGCAATGGAGCACAAGAGACCGTTGAGTCTCCACAGATCAACAATCAGAATAATGTGCATTAGGAAGGCGACAATCATCATGCAAACAACAACACTGACCAAATGAGAACGATGGAATGTTCAGAGGCTTTATGCAATTCATGCAACATCAGGCGAGAGCGGCTCCTGTCCAAAATGTAGGTGGAAACACTTGAAACTCTCGGACGGTTACCGCTAAACAGTTCAAGGAGCTAGGACCACCCGAGTTTATTAGAGAGCCAAAACCACTTAAGGTGGAAGCGTGGATAAAGCAGATCACCAAGATATTTGATGTCTTGGGATGCTCCGAGGAGCAAAAGGTTCCCTTCGCCACCTTCATGTTGTGTGAAGAAGAGGAGACATCGGTGGGAATCGTAAAAACGCACTCCGACTGACGAGACTCAAGATGTCTTGGGAGAAGTTCCAAGAGCTATTCAACGACAAGTACTTTTTCGAAAGTATTCGTCACATGAAAGAGGTGAAGTTTATCAAGTTGGAGAAAAATAATATGACCGTGTCGCAATACGAGGCTAAATTTATGAAGTTATCCCGGTTTGTATCCCATTTGGTTGATAATGAGGAGCAAATGACATGAATGTTTTTAAGAGGTTTGAAATCGGAGATACGTCAATATCTTATTTCTCATAAATTGTGTTTGTACTCAGATGTTGTAAATAGGGCTCAGTTATTGGAGCGCGGTAACGAGTCAACGCAACCAAGAGAAAAAGCGACAAAGATAAAAATAATAAAGTGGTATCGGTCATCGAAGCCAGTAATAACAAACGTGGAGGAATCAACATGCCAGAAATGGTAACCACTTCGGTGGTAATCATGGCCAAGATAGTAAAAATGGACATTTCAAGAAAAGGAGATTCAACAATGATGGAAAGACGTCAGCACCAGCACCCGCACCCATTGTTAAGGAAGGAGAACGACCACCTATCATATGCTTCAAATGCGGAGGGAGGACACATAAGTCCAAAGCGTATGCGATGTCGTCCAAAGCATGTTATAATTGTGGAAGAGAAGGTCACTTAGCTCGATTTTGTCGTTCAATCAAGACAAATTCAGCTAGGATGGAGGCACCAAAGGTCAGTCCCAAAAAAAGTCAAAGCCGGTAGTGCAAGGAGAGCGTTTGTTGTGACCTCCCGTAAAGCAAGGAACCCGAACGAGGTTATCAAGGTAAGCTTATCATAAACTCTAGTGAAGTCTATACCTTATTTGATACCGGTTCTACCCATTCTTTTAATTCTCCTACTTGCGCTCAACGTTTAAATTTGACTCGGAGAAATTAGACTTTGACTTATCTCATTGAAACTCCATTAGGAGAAACTTTCATTACATCCATCGCTTATAAGTCTTGTTTGATTCAAATCGGTAATCATACGTTACTTCGTCGATCTTATCTCCTTAAAAATACTTGCATTTGACGTGATTCTAGGGATTGATTGGTTAACTACTCATTATGCTAAAATTGATTGTTTTCGTAAGGTTGTTAGCTTTTATATTCCTAATAAACCTATTATGCTAATTCAAGCGACCAAACCATTAAAATCAATCACGATCATCTCAAGCCATAAAGCTATTCGTTTATTAAAAACGGATGTCAAACTTTCTTAGCTCATGTCACTTAATTTAAACAAAAATACGCCGATTTGAAGGATATTTCTATTGTTAATAAATTTCTCGACGTATTCACGAAGAACTTCTGGCCTACCCTCAGAGAGTGAAGTTGAATTTTGTATCGACCTTGAACCCCAGATAAAACCCATTTCCAAAGCCCCATATCGAATGGCTCTATTGAACTTCGTGGAGTTAAAGACCCAATTGCAGGAATTGTTAGACATTGGTTTCATTGGCCCCTAGTACATCTCCTTGGGGTACTCGTTTCTATTCGTGAAGAAGAAAGATGGGAGTATGCGACTTTGTATTGATTATCGGGAGTTGAATCATGTCACCATAAAAAATAGGTACCCATTGCCACGTATTGATGACTGTTTGATCGCCATAAGGAACACAATTTTTTCAAAGATCAATCTTTCGCTCGATATATCATCGGTGAAGGTTAAAAGCGAGGATATTCCAAAGGCGCCTTGAGAACTCGATGCGGGCATTATGAATTCTTAGTCATGTCTTTTGGATTGACTAATGCTCCTGCTGCCTTCATGGATATGATGAACCGAGTATTCAATGAATATTTGGATCATTTTGTGGTCGTCTTTATTGATGACATCCTCATATTCCAAAAGCCGTGAAGATCATGAGCAACACTTGAGGCTGATACTCCAAAAGCTTCGTGAAAACAAGCAATATGCCAAGTTGAAGAAATGTGAGTTCTGGCTTGAGGAAGTTGCATTCCTTGGGCACGTGATATCAAGTCATGGAATATCTGTTGACCCAACAAAGATTGAAGCTATTCAAAGCTGGGAGCAACCTAAATCAGTGACCGAAGTACGTAGCTTTCTCGGATTAGCTGGTTATTATCGGAGATTCGTGGAAGGATTTTCTCGAATCACTACTCCATTAACTCAGCTGACTCGAAAAGATACAAAGTTTGGTTGGAGTGAGGAATGTGAGAAGAGTTTTTAAGAACTCAAGAGGAGACTCATTTTAGCACCTGCTTCGACAATACCATCCTGGCTCGAGAGGATTTGTCATCTCTGATGCTTCGTGCAAAGGGTTAGGATGTGTTCTCATGCAACATGGGAAAGTCATAGCTTTATGCCTCACGACAACTCAAAGAATATGAGAGGAATTACCCTACTCATGATCTAGAGTTGGCAATTTGTCGTTTTTAAGCGCTTAAGATTTGGAGGCATTACCTGTATGGAGAGAAGGTGGAGATCTACACGGATCATAAAAGCCTCAAATATTTCTTCACCCAAAAGGAACTCAACATGCGACAATGACGTTGGCTTGAATTATTGAAAGATTATGATCATACCATCCAATACCATCCTGGAAAAGCTTAACGTGGTAGCCGGACGACCGTAGTGAAGATCATATGCGAGTACGAGTGCAATATTGTCAACGCAAAGGCCCGGTTTATATGACTTGCAAAGGATGGAGTTAGAGATAAAGAATCCAGGGACCCACATGATGATGGCAAACATACGAGTAGAACCGACTTTAATCGATAAAGTTAAAGCTACTCAAGCTACAGACTTGGAGCTAATCCGTATGAAGAAGAAAGTGCAAGAAGATGCTATACCGGAAGCAAGAATCGATGAGGAAGGAATACTTCGAGTCAACTCCAACAACCCTGATTTAAAGTATAAAATCATGATGGAGGCACACAACACACCGTTTGCAATCCATCTTGGGAGTACCAAAATGTATCGTGATCTTCGACATACATTTTGGTGGAGCAATATGAAGAGAGAGATAGCAGAGTTTATCTCAAGGTGTTCAACTTGTCAACGAGTCAAGGTGGAGCATCAAGTACCAAAAGGTCTATTGCAACCACTTGAAATTCCAGAATGGAAGTGGGAACACATTACTATGGATTTCGTTACTGGTCTTCCAAAGGTTTCTCAAGGCATAGATGCAATTTGGGTCATTGTTGATAGATTGACCAAGTCTGCTCATTTCCTACCTATACGAGAAACTTATACACTTGAACGTCTTGCTCGTATATATATAAACGAGATTGTAAGACTTCATGGTATGCTAGTATCCATAGTTTCTGATCGAGACCCAAGATTCACTTCAAGATTTTGGGTTAGTTTGTAAAAAGCTATGGGCACGGATTTACGATTTAGCTCGGCATATCATCCTTAGACGGACCTGGCAAATGAAGAGGACCATTCAAACTCTTGAAGATCTATTAAGACTCTCGTGTCCTCGACTTCAAAGGAAGTTGGGATAAGTTCCTACCATTGGTGGAGTTTTCCTACAATAACAGTTATCAAGCAAGTATTGGCATGGCTCCATTTGAGGCGTTGTATGGAAGAAAGTGTCGTTCTCCAGTATGCTGGGATGAGGTGGGTGAAGCAACGTTGTTGGGACCGGAGTTAATACGTATGACTACAGAAAAGATTCAAACGATCCGACAACATATAAAAACCTCACAAGATCGACAAAAGAGTTATGCTGATCTTCATCGAAAGGACATGGAATTCGATATTGGAGATCATGTGTTATTACGTGTTGCTCCATGGAAGGGAGTTACGAGATTTGGAAAGAGAGGAAAGCTCAACCCTCGATTCATTGGCCCATTTTTAATCCTCGATGGAGTAGGAACTGTGGCGTATAGACTCGCTTTACCGCCATTTATGTCTCATGTTCATAACGTTTTTCGCATATCTATGTTACGTAAATATGTGAAAGACCTGAACCACATTATTGAATTAGAACCAGACGAGATAGAGGAAGATTTAACGTATGAAGAGTTACCTGTTAAAATCTTGGATCAAAAGGATCATATTCTACGCTCCAAGGTTATACCTCAAGTCAAAGTTTTATGGAGAAACCACGATGTGGAAGAAATGACCTGGGAGTTTGAATCTGAGATGAAATCAAGATATCCTTACCTCTTCGACATACCAGGTACGCACCCTAATTTCGAGGATGAAATTTCATAAGAAGGGGAGGTTGTAAGACCCCAACTTTTTGAATAAAGAATAAATTTTCTCGAAATATATTTTTGAATATTATAGTGTGGATTTGATATAATGTTATAGTTCAGGTAATATTTACAAATTTTGCAAAAGTACTTAACTTGTTATATAATATTCGATTGGTGGGAATATTCGTTTTAACAGGAATATTCGCATAACCAAGACAATCATTGGTGGACCCCTACAACGGAATTATCATTGCGGATCGAGAAAAAACGACAAAAATATTTTTTATGAAAATAACGACGGAAGTTTTACCGTTAAGCTGTTGAACTACCGGTAGTAGTAAAGTATAGTAATACGCGTGGTTGCATAGTAGTATACCGGTATTGATTATTGATGCTTACGTGAGAAGCCACTCAGTTATACTCAATTATTGCTACAGTAATTGTTGCATCATATCTCTCATATTATTGATTCGATTATTATCATAGTATCATCTACATAATATGTTATTTTATTAAATCAATAATTGAGACGACAATGTTATTCATATTATTACAATGTCTAGAAGTTCTGTCAAAGAGAGGTTTGATCACCTAATTGCGCGCCAATAGGGAGAAATCCTTATTGGAAAGCCCCTTTTTTCCTAGGAACGACCTGGTTGATAAATATTGTGAGTTATAATATTAATGATTAATGTTATTAAAATTGAAGTTGTGTTCGGAGTTGAATTTGGAGACGCGGACGTGATATTTGAGTCAAGGAACGATGAAATTAGTAAAATAGTCTATAAACACAAAAAATTTTGAATTCACTATTTAAAAAAGTCAACGATTGACTTTTGGGGAAAAGTCAAACTTGAAATTTTAAAATTTATATTTTTGATAAAATGGTTTCATTGTGTTGGAATTATTAGTGTTAGTGGAAATCGACATCTATTAGATGATAATTGATGTTCAGGGGTTATATTGATAAATCGAGTAATTTATCGGATAAATGAGCAATTAATTACTACTAATTCACATGCTTATATAACTATTTGTTCACATGTGTGTACTATTGAATCACATTATTTAGTATTAGGGGAGTTGGTGCAAGATTGATAATACTTGCATGACTAAGTTAAAAATGGAGGTATAAATGGAGGTACTATACTGTAATTCGTATTTTTCACATGATTATACTATTGATTCATATGATTGAACTATTGATTCACATTATTTACTATTAGGGGAGGTGGTGCAAGTTTGATAATACTTGCAGGACTAAATTAAAAATAAAAGAAAAGTTGGAGGTATCAGATCGTAATTTTTTGAGCCCCAAAGCGTGCAATTATCGAAACTATATTTTCCTATAAATAGAAGCTCATTCTTCCTTCATTTCTCACCAATTCACAAAAGCTTTTAGGCGATTATTATAGAGGGAAATTATAGAAAGAAGAAGAGAAGTCTGCTACCTCATTATTCCAAAGATCCAAAGATTTCTAAGGTAGGGAGTATTATTTCTTTCTTATCCATGAAGAGAACTTCGTTATTCCATTCTTTATTATTCATTGGAATAACTCATGATCACGCTGGGCTACTCTATACTTGGTGAAATTCTTTTGTTGTTCCATTCTTTATCATTACATTGAAACATCCTATTCGTAGCGTTTTCACATGGGACCGGGTTAAAATCTTTATTATTCATTTGGAATATCCTTTTCGCGTTTTTTACGGACCGATTCCGTCTTTATTATTCCGCATTTACGCCTCTACCGATTCCGCCTTTATTATTACATTTGGAATATCCTCACATCATGCGTTTTATGCCCTAATTAATTCCGCCTTTATTATTTTGTTGGAATATCATCGTATGCACGCGTTTACGCCGGACCTGATTCCATTATTTATTATTCTGTTGGAATAACCTGTCTGTGTGGTCTATCGCATGCCTGGTGATTTCTTTTGTTATTCCATTCCTTATTATACTCAATTGGTTAAAGTTTTGACTTCTATACTCCATGAAATTAGTGGAATATCCTTGATATTTGCGCTTCATCCAGTATCTTTTCATGGAAATATTCTTCTGAGCATTCTTGAATTTTACTCTACAAAGCAGTATCATGTTGACAATTTGGACGTTATTTATTCATGGATAAATTAATTCTTGAATTTGTTTTATTGAATTCTTATATCATTGTCATCATCCTCATGTTTATATTATGTTGAAAGTCATCTGTGGCCTGTAGTGCATAGATGGACTTGGTATGATTATGACCAGGTATTATTCGGTGTAATCATGACCGTAATATTACAAATGATGTGGAAAAAGTCCTCATTGGCCCGTAGTGTATTGATGGATAGTTGTTGGCATAATCATGACCATTAATGAATACACAAATATTCTTGGCCCGTAGTGCATGGATAATTGTGGTCGTGATACTAAAGAATATCATTGGTCAGAAAAGTGAGGGTGATTCGATGATGTGGATTATTTATTGTGAGTCCCAAATGATAAAAGTGATGAAAAACCTTCTAAATCATAAAACATAGTAGATTTTATTCTTTACTTGACTCTTTTAATGGATTACTTGTTCCGCTGCAGTTAAACTTGATTGTTGTTATATTGTATCAGTTTAACACTGTTGAAGGCTAACGATAATATATTCTGCATTATCTTAGTCATAATATTTCCTACTGGGCTAGTTGAGCTCACCCTTTTACTTTTATTGTTCTCTTCAAGAAATGAGAACGAAAGAGGGACGGGAACTGGGTGATCGGACGGATGATAAGCATTAGTAGTCCTCACTATTCAATTGAAATAGTGGAAAATAAATGTAATAATATTGAATTTGAGTTTGTATATCGCTCTGCTAGGCGACAATATTTGTATTAAAACTCACAGCTTATGTTTTGTTGTACTTTACACGACGGTTGTATAATTAAGTTGTATTTGTATTTTGTACCATGTATTTGACAACTCAGAATAGGTTATGTATACCTATTTTGGGTCCGTCACAAACAAGGCTAAAGTGATTAAGCATTGGGTCAGTCCATTGATGATAAGTGAACGGGAGATTACAAGGAGAAAGCGAGCTAGGCATGCCACAAATCTGAAGTGTCTTGCTATTCAGAAGAGGCCAGAACAAGGAGTCAAGAAATCAGCTCCTAAGATCAGTCGAGGTAAACAGAAATGTTGAAGCACTGCACAAGAGAATGAAGAGGTGTTCTACATTGAGGATCTAATGAACACTCTTCAGGATCATAGTGTTGTCTCAACCTATCGATGAGAAACATTCAACAAGACACTAAGATCATGTCTAAGCATCTAAAGAGTGAAGCATTGGCAACGGTTCAATCTAAAGATTGATATTCGAATATAGCTTATTGAGAGCATCGATGCAAAAGGACAACCTCTGATCGAGAAATCAAAAGGAGGAAATAAAGTTGACTACCTGCCCAAGACATCAAAGTGACATCTCTGACGGGGTAGGTGGAACAGTAGATTGCAGTGTTAGAAAGTCATAAAGGAGTTGTCATGTCACATCTGCAGTCTACCTTAAATAACACGAGATCTGCAAAGCAATTCAAATAGCTCCCAACGACTATATTACAACGGGAAGGTTGTGAAGGATTATAAATTAACAAGAGATTCAAAGATCAAAGGTTGTTGATGCTGCTAAGTTGCAGAATTGTTGAGTTGTTGGAATGCTATAGTGTTGACTCTACGAGTTCCACCTGAGCTTAACAGAACAAGTCTCAGTGACAGCGAAACTACGAAGGTGTAAGTGAAACAGATTTGAAGAAGGACTCAAACAGACTAAAGCTTCACTCAATAAAGATGAGAATGCCACTAAAGATGGCAGCTAAGCTGAGAAATGAGAAGGACAAGAAGATAGTATTCAAAAAAGTGCCATATCACAAAGAAGATCCAGAGCCACTCTACGAATCACCATGAACCTAAAGCTGAACCAGAACAAGTGCAGAACCATGTCTGCCAACCAGTTAAAAAGGTTTCAGGGAATGCTAAGTGCCAGATGAAGTCTACCAAAAGCTCAAACACTTAGAAAACCTAAATGATGATGGTGCACAGCTGATATCGGATGAAGATGAGCATAACATAATGAAGATCAGTTGCACCAGAAGAGATGTGGTTCATACTCTATGCAACATGCTAAGAGGACCATGCCAAGATGTTAAGTACAGAAGATGTTCAAGCTTAAAGACATCTTAGCAGCAAGGCACCAACAACAACAACAACAACACCAACAAGTAGTCAGGGCCTGAGGGGTCCTTGTCTGGAAGGACTAAATGAAGTTCTAAGCATGCTGGGCTTAAAGAGTTCCTAGGGAAATAGAGGAGTTCCAAGGTTGCTGGCCCTGAAAAGTTCTTAGTGAACTGAAGTTCCAAGGTTGCTGGCCTTGAAGGAATCTTAGTGATTCAAGGTGCTTCCCTTCCTTAGTGGAAATCCTACTAGTTGAATGCAGAATAGTGGATTAGGAGCTTGAGTCTCTGAACCACTTAAAATCCCTTGTGTCATTTACTTTATGTCATTTACATTATGTACTTAACAGCTATAACTTCTATGTATGTATTAACTACTTACAACTTCACTAACTTTAAGAACAATGTATGTATGATTATGAATATATAATTGAAGGGGATCTTTTACTTATTCCGCTGTGCTTAAAAAGATTCTTATGTTTGTCATATGCTAATTCATTAGCAATACAAAATAAATAAGAAAAGTATTTGAAATTAAAAAGGATCTATTCAACCCCCCCTTCTAGGTCTATTGTATGACTACTGGAAACTAACAATTGGTATCAGAGCAGGTTCTCATGCTATATTCAAAAGCTAATCGCTTTGAGTCTGATCCTAGGCATAAACATTGTTCTAAACTTAGTTTAGTAGTAAGTCACTTGTAAATGCAGATGAGTTCACACGTTGGAAATATTGTGTATAAGTAAATGTGTATATACACATGAAGCTGCTCAGATTGGTCCATGTTCTTAAATGCCATTACAATAAGACCGATCCTTGGACACAGTCAATCTTGTAGTCTGAAGACCAGGAAAGAAATCTCAAGAGGCATCAACAGCAAAGAGTCAAGCATCCACCAGCCTAAAATATAATTAGTTAACCAATAGTTGGATGCGAACATTGAGGTTCAAGGTCTTCAAAGAACTAAGGATGCCAAGATTCTTTTAGCCTACATCTTCAAGATTATGACTGATTGATCAAAGGAAAACTAGAGCAACAAGATGTCAGGAGTGAATGAAAAACTATGCACATCAATGTCTAACCTCAGTATACCAAAGATAAATGACTGTTAAGAAACTGACAGTAGAAAGGTATGGTTCCTCATTAATATAAATATGTACATCATGTTACACCATCTTATGCACTATAACCGTACTCTATCAAGCGACCGTATTCTACCTAAAAAGGGGAAGAGAGAAAGTACAATGAGGTTGGAAACTCAAATGTCAACAAACTTTCTCTCCATCTAAGTTTTAGGTTGAAGATAACACCTTGAAAGAAGTTTAAAATAGGTCATAAGCATATGAACGGTTAACTAGTCTTAAGTGGAGTAATCATTGTTGATAGGTTAGTATATATGTACAAACCCATGTTCTAAGTTTTTGATAACACATAGAGTATGATCAGTTCTACAAGAGTATCTTGAAGATTCATAAAAATTGATCACCTCCATGAATCAACCAGATACAAATGAGTGATCGAGTTGATTCTCACTCTGTGAACAGTTAAACTCTGTGAACATAACCAAGCAGATGATGAAACCATCAAAGAAAAAGAGTGTTTTATTAAAATGGTTACTCTTACAAACACTCATCATCATGCATCTTAAAATGTAATATCTAAATTGGATATATGCATGAATATGATTGTTGGTGATCAATATGATAAAAATTCAAATATATAAGGAACATGGATTTTAAAAACTAACCTGTCAGGACCCATTTAACTATGGGTACCAAAAATAGAAATGTATCTAACCTGCAGGTACTTGGTCTATCTGACCACACTAACGAATGCTGAAGTAGAAGACTTCAGCCAAGAAGATTCAACCAGCAGAAGGCTTAAGACTGTTCAGAAATGATTCTGATAAAATCCCTATATGTCACAGCCTGTCCTTGAAGACTTGCTGAGCTAACATGAATGAAGCTCACATGGCTATTGATCTCTATATGGAAGCAAACCATTCAACCTAAGATGAAAAGTGTCTTATATGCTCAATCATGCAAATCATATCATATGAGAAGAATCCTCAAGGAAGTTCACATCAGAGGATCATCGAGCATTAATCATGAGGAACTCATTACGGAAGCAGAACTCCACAAGTACAAACTGACAGGGAAGACTACGTTCGTAATGTTGTCGAATGATCGTAGAGTGATCAGTCCTGAAGATATCCATGTCTATGATAGAAGGAGATATGCAAGGCTGCCTTCTGATACACATGAAGAAAAAGAACTCACATCTCTCTGAGAAGACAGTATCAACCATGGAGGAGCAGTGACCTGCTAACAAAACATCAGCACTAAAAATAAAAGAAATATACTATGAAGCAATATACCAGTTACAGAGTCCCAAAACTTTGTGGCTGATGAACCAAATGAAGATCCATAGTCAGTAGGAACGTCTCAAAACGTACTACTGATAACCTTGTAAACCACCCAACTCAAAATCATGGTGCGCCTACGATCAAACATCTGATCGTAGTGTAAGAGCTGAAGGACACCACGATTGTGACACCCCCAAATCCAGGTACTTCAATTCCACGGGATTTGGTGTTCACTGTACAAATATCATCTATCTATCTACCCATAATAAATGCAAACCATGCAATAGATAGAAATAAAATCCTCCCCTTATGGGGTTACAACATCCGAATAGTAATTACAATCCCAGGTCAAACTAACCTTAAATATCTGTGCGGAAACATAAACAATTAATAAGTCTTAACAACATTAAGTCTTAACACATAAATTCAACATCTCATAAATACAAGTCTTCAACATTTGTTAACCTTGCCCTTGCCTTTACTAGTAGAAGGCTCGTCGTACTTTTCGTTCTTAACTGCAATATTATTATTAAGCAAGAGTGAGCATGATTGCCCACAAATAAAATAATGAAATAACAATGTATAATAACATGCAAGGGAATCAAAGACTTCTGAAATAAAAGCTCAACTTTTGAATCAAGAATGAATAACAAGAATCAAAAGATTTCTGAGGGTCATAAGACCTTGAACTATGTCCTAGGTTAGCAAGGATTATACTTGAAACCTTTAACAGTCATAAGACTATGGACCTTTCTACTGTGACTTAGGGGATCAGCCCTTAGTACCATCATAATGCACTATATCTTAACGCTAACGCATAAGTAAATCCCTTTGCAGGGTTGTTCATTTCAGTTTGACATCAGAGTCCGCACCAAAGGAAGTTTGGTTTGGATAATTCAATAAGGGTTCTGAATTTAGAACGTTCATCAACTATGGACTAGTTGAATCAAATAAGGGTTCACTAGTCTAACAAAGTTCAACAATAATGAAATTCAAACTGAATAATAATCTCAAGAAGTATACAATAGAACAATTATTGTATAACAGATTCATACTTTGAAAAGATAATCAATCTTTAATATAACAATTTGAACTTGAATAATAGTAATGAGAATGTACTCGAGGTAAATAATAAACTTGAACAATGATAACAAGTAGGGTTATGAAACTTGCCTCGTGCGTAGATTACCCGTTAATTAACACATTCCTTGAATTTAGTCCTACATACCATTTACATTCACAATACCAGTTAATTATAATTTAACTAATCATAGTAACTTCATTCTTTTTGTCTAACTTTGGTTATGACTATACTTAGTCAAATTATCACACTTATTGTCACATAATAAACACTTTACGAATAATAAGCTAACTATGCATTTAATAATTCAATCCACATGTAATTATGTTATTTACATGTTAAGCATCTATTTTAACATCTCATTATACTTCTAACATATTTCTATGTTTATTAAATTAGGTTAATACCACATTGTTAGACTTAAACGTTTTAAAAAATTTCATTTCGAACATTACGAGAGAAAGTAAAATGCGGCATGGCCACTTTTTATACTAGAGTCTTCAAGTATCATGTGCTGGTAGCCATGACTTGAGACTTAGTATTTGCATGATGCGGTGGTATTTATGGCAAGCCAAGACTTCGATTACGGAGTTAGCATCAATGGTGAGACACTCCAGATTCCGATTCTCAGTTCGCGAAAAACACAGAGTTCAGCGAAATAAACATTACATGATCATTAATTTCACTAATTTAACATACCCACATGTTAGAATTCATACATAATCACTACCTAACATTTATATAATGATTTTAATCCATTAAAACACATAATTACAGAACTAAAATATAAAATTTTCACTATTCTTGATGTTCTTGAAGGTTTTTAACATAAATCATGAAAATTAATACTACGGATTTGTTATAACACCGAATCCATTCATTTAAGGTTTGGTCTTTTCGCATCAACATGCATAATCAAATAAGAGTGGAAATTTTTCATAAACATTTATGTTTGGCATATTAAAATCACGTATAAGGCCATATGGCCATAACCCATACTCTGTAAGTTTTGAGCAACATATACGACATGTTTTATGATACTAATGATATGGTTTACATAATATATATATATATATATATATATATATAATCAAATATGATATGGTAACATTTAACACATATACAAACTCATAATCATACCCTTTCCCAATTACAGAGACTTTACAGTAAACTTGAAAGCCATTTTCATAAAAACTTAACAACGTAAATTAAAAATTTGGTCAGGAGGAGATTACCCAAAGCGTAGATTAGGAGGAGATGAATTCTTTCTCAACTCTTCTTCAATCACACACTCACATTCTCCTTAACAAATATAAATTTTTCTCTCTGAAATCTCTGACTCTCAGGTTGAACACTTCATTGAGAAATACGTAAAACAAAACAACTGGTCATTTATGCGCACAATTGAGGTCAGTTAATCTATACGTGGTTTAACTGCCCTCAACTCCTCATAAGGCCTTGTTTGGCATGCAACATGAATAAACCTTCTAATTATTTTAATTAATCTCCTATACTATAGTTTAATAATGCCACACCCAATTAAATAAATAAATTAAATATCTTATTAACTTACATTAAATAAAATATGATAATTTGTCATTAATTCATATAGTCACATAATTAGTTTCTCATTTATTAATAATGTCCAATTATTAAATTTCTAATTAATTATTACATTAATTAAAATAACATTAGGCTTATTAAATATTTTTTTTTAATTCAGTAAGCTCACATAAATACATACTTAAATAATAAATATTCTCCACATTAATTTAATAGATATAACACATATAATTAAATTAATCTATCACAATTGCATCAATTAATTATTTAATCTAATAATTAATTCATCGAAAAATATTTATTTAATTCAATAAATATTAAATTAAATTACAAAAATCTCGTTTGTCACAACGATTACAACCAAAGCAAATGTCTAATGCCGATAGAGGAACTCCCCAGCAGAAAATGTCAAACGAGATATCAATGCAAATCACTTCTAAAAAAAATTTCATCTGGAAAGCGCCTCGGGGACAAACCTGACCCTTAGTTCACTCTAAGAGGTTGGCCTTTCCTGAGCTACCTTAACCTAGAAGGAATGCTTAGTCAAGTTCATCTCAAGGACCAAGACAGACAACGATCATAAAGTAGAGTCTGGAGTAAACTCAACAATCATAGTGCAACCTCAATGATCGTAGAACTAGACGTAGTCTTCCCAGAGGATACACTAGCTCATGAGGAGCTCGGAAGAACTAGATAAATGCCCAATTATTCAGATCATGAGGAGATAAGTTCGAATACCGGTTAGAAAGATGTCTTGCAGACTCACCTTAGAAGTTAAGTGCCCAAACTTTCATAAAGAACATCAGTGGTTAAGTTTTGCAGTTTAAAAATGAGGATTAGTGTCAAACCATCCACTGCAACATCTCTCAGAAGAAGATCGTTGAGTCGACAAAGAAAAACGTAGAGTCTATAGCTACCTCACCAAGCTACTTTACGTACTGAAAAAATGTCAACGGTCAATCCACGTCAGTAAAACGCTTATTCTCTTAAAAGGAACATCAAACTAAAAAGTTTATGGGAAGTTACAGTTTCTTACTGGGCATCGTGCAACCAGTGAATGATTGACACATCATAGCTTATACAGAGTCAAAAGAAACTATCATAAAGACAAATTCAAATCTCAAAATAGTTATCAGAAGCTATTGAACCTCTCACCCTCTCTTTTTCAAACCCTAGAATCCTCTTCACAGCCTAAATCCATCAAACCTCTAGATTCACCCAAATCTCATTCAACTATCTCTCATAAGAGGTCTGAAACCAAATACTCATATATTTCGAACCCTCATAATGGAAGAATGGCGAGTTATAACCAAAATCCAACTCGGCTTCAAGAAGTTTGAAAGATCAGAAAAGAATTTCAAGGACATACTTAAGCTCGTAAAGAAAGCTGGGTTCTCTGAGTGTTTGGAGGTCGACACTCCAGTCTATACAGAGTTAGTGAAGTAGTTCTACTCCAATGCATCAATAGATTCTGGGCTTCTGTCCACGAAGGTCAAAGGAGTAAGTCTGAAGATAAAGGCATCAGACATCAATCAATGTCTAGGGTTTCCCAAATAAGGTCATATAAACCTCGATGAAGCTGACATTGAAGAAGGCAAGAGGTTAATGCATTATAAGAGGAACGTAAATCTGAAGGATATAAAGAAGAAGGAGTTTCCTGAAGAATTTGAATTTCTGGTAGAGAATACAGGAAAATATATCTTGTGTAAAGACACCGCACATGATACTGTAAGTGATCTACAACTAAGAGTCATGATTACAATCGTCATGAAGCAACAGATGAACTTTGAAGCCCTACTAATTGATTGGCTGATCAAATGGATGGAAAATGATGAGATGAAGAAGTCTACAGATAAACCCCTTACAAAGGTTTTTCATGGAAGACTCTTGAGTATTGTGATGAAGAAAAGACTGGGAAGCAAGATAAAGAATGATGAGGGAGAACCACTGAACGTTCATAAAGTGATGTCCCCACAGCTATTTATAAACTGGAAGAAAAATCCCAATGTAAACAAGAGGCTGATAACTACTGGGAGCAGCACCAAGGTCTCTACAAAAAAGAGAAAGACACAAGAGGTGGAAAGCTCTCATTCTGATGACTCTGTACCAGTAGCAGTCACACTAGCAAAGAAGAAGTCTAAGAGTGTGAAGAATACAGAGGCTACACCAAGCAGTCTCTCCACTGACAACGAGAGATAAGAAAAAGAATAAGCAGCAACTGCAGAAACCCCAAAGAGAAAAAGGAGTAACAGATTAATCCAAGAGCCATCCAAAAAGAAAACAAAGGTGATAAAAAAAGTTAGCCCCAGTTCCCCAAGAAAGTCTATCTTCCAAGGCTGAGAACGTAGAGTTCAAAGATGTGAAGGGAACTGAAAGCCTCAAGATTGACCCCTCAAAGAGCAAGTCTGGTGATAAAGAAGAATATACAAGTCATGTGGCTAGCCCTCAGAGCATCCACTCTGCTAGTGAAGAAAGGTTGCAAGTTAACACAATTGCATCCCCTACTAAAAATGCTCCAACAAGTTCACATGATGGCTCCAAAGATGTTGAGTCCGAAGAAAAAGGACATGCCCCTACTAATGCTGAACATCAAGGAAGCTTATCTGGTGATTCAGAGGCTTCAGATTCTGAAGAAGAAGAAAAGTATGACTCTCTTATAGCTGAACCTCCAAGGAGAAGAAAGAGCAACCGACTGCTTGCTAAATCTGTCCGAAAGAAGTAAGGTAAACACTCTACTATAATCATTGAAGTGAGTGATGATGAATCTAAATCCAAGGACGAAAATGCTGAAGAAGGTACTAGTGATGAAAATCAGCAAGAAGGATTCATTGATGAATATGATGAAAGAAGTCGGGATGATTCAAGCTCAGAAGGTGAAGAAATGGAGAAAGATTCTAGTTCTGCAAATAAAGAATCAGAGGAAAATCTACAAAGGTCTAACTCCAGTTCTGCAGAAGAAGAACTAGAAGATTTTCACATTCCCTACCTTGTTCATCGCAAGAGGAGAATTGTAGTGGAAGTTGATGAAGAACCACTAGATGTGCTTCCCGACAGATGGATTAATCATGGAAATGAAAGGCTAAATGTGGTAATGATGACCTTAGGAAACTTTTTCAACAATCGTAGAGCTATGAAGCTGGACACTTCAACTGTGATATATGAGCCTGAAGCTAAGAATCATGCAATAAGATGGTTTTACTCTTATATGTCATGGGTAAAGGCATCCCTCACTAAAGACAACAACTATCTCACATGGGTCTTCTCTCACCTTTCCAACGTAGAGCTGGTGGCACAGAACTTTCCAAGAGTAAAGAAGTTTGCAACCAAGATGATCAAAGACCAGCCTCACTACAAAGTCTACCGACATGCTGGCAACCACTACATTCCCTATGACCGTAGAGTGGGTTCTGATGGCAGAAGGATCATGGCCAAGAAGATGATTGTAGAGTCCCTTCACTCTACCATTGAAAATGATCAAGTTCAGTATGAGAAGTCTCCATCTGCCCAAGCAAAGTTGTCTGATATTCCTTCATCCTCCAATAGTGAGTGGTACTCAACGATTTATCAGATTCTCACAGCTTTCCAAAATCTGTCCAAGAATGAAAATTATGGAGTCCAAACTGGTGGTCAACAAAAGCCTGCCCAACCACATGACCAAACTCCTGCGGAGCAGGAGTTATTGAAGAATTCTGATGAGCTGGTTGAGAAGATATCTCTCATCACTGAAGCGTCAAAGATGTTGACAGAAGCAGTAGACAATGCAGTTCAAAACAGATTTTAAGTCACTATGTCTGACATATCTCTCAAAATCAAAGAGAGAGATCAAATCTATCTGAAGGCTATAAATGGTCAGAAGGCAGAAGCTCTACGAGCAAAGAAGGGTAATGAAGAGCAAATCATATCCCTCTTTGACAAGATTGACAATCTGAATTAATATATCTCCCTACAACTTGAGCTAAGCCAACAAGAACTCAAGATTGAGGTCGGTAACTCATCTTACCACATGGAGAAACTTATGTCAAACATGGAACAACTTTCACAAGTGATTAATGACAAAAAGGGGGAGAAAAAGAGACATAGGAAGAAGCACTCAAGGAGGAGCAAGGAGAAAAGAAGCAAAGAAGACAAGAAGGCCAAGAAGAAGGCAAAGAAAAAGATAGCAGGAGCAGAAGCAGAATCATCATCTGAGGGGGAGCCAACTGATGATGAGATCTTATAAATATAGAGTTTGAGCGGGAGCTAGAAAAAGAAGAAGAGCATGAATCTGAGGGGAGCAAAGGAAAAGAAATGAACTCACCATCCCAGGGGGGAGAAGGAGCAAAAAGACTAAGCAGATAAGTAGCTGATCAACAGATATCCTGGAAACATACAAGGAGCCAAAAAGGTATATCTCTATCTAGTGAGGTATGTTCTGGATCCAGGATGTAAAGTGTTATAGCTTATGTAATTCCATATTATTATCAATGACATTCATGATTATCTGTTTTAGAAATACAGTTGCTCACTATATATAAGATTCATTCATAACATACATATGCACTAATTGTTTTTTTCATAATCAAATAGGGGGAGATTGTCAGGAATAAGCATGTGAATGTTATTCCTATTTACATATGATTTGATTATGATATATATGAATGAATATGCAAGTATGCTTGCATTAAGAAAAGCTTTAAAGTACTTTGATAGATAATAGGAACATATGTACAAGGACTTAGAATAAATTAATCAAATATGTTAAGTTGATCCTACATAAGCAAAACAGCTTTGTAAAGTCCTTAAAAAGAAATGATGTACAAGGACTATAAATATAGAAAGATCAAGCTTGTTAGATTGGTCTTATAATGTAATAGATAAGCTTGTCTGATCGTCGAGCACTGCACCAGAAATCGTAGTCTGCCATGAGAGTCAAAGAAAACTCGAGAGCTATCAAGGCAGAATCATAGTTTGGAAGATAGTAGATCTCGGAGTTCGTAGACTGCCAAAAGAGACGAGGAAGGATCGTAGTGTGTCGAGAAGAACTTCCTCGGAGTCGTAGTCTGCTGAGGAAGTCATGTTCAGAATCATAGAGACAACCTGTCTAAGAGCCGACCGAGCATTTGTCGAAGCCAAGTCTAGAATTGTAGACCACACTCGGAGTCATAAAGTCTACTGATCATATCAGAGGCAGAGATCGTAGTCGAGCAAGATCAGATGAAGACAACAAGCATAAAGACAGAAATCGTAGAGTGTCAAGATCTGATCTCGGAATCGTAGTGTCTGCACAACCAAAGTCGAATCGTAGAGTGCAGAACTAAGGCTTCAACAGAAGTGCTCACAACGCCAAGATAGAATTGTAGAGTAAACATGATTCTCAACAAAATGAGCACTCCCAGAATATCCAAAGTATGAAGCCTCTGGTCTGAGCTGCAAAGATACATTCCACCTGAAGGAAACCAGAGAGCACTCAACGAATGGTATACGAGCTAACAGAAGATCTAAGCACCGATCCAATCAACATCCAGATTGAGTTGTAAAGTCATTCAAGTTAAAGTCTTCTATAAGATGATCAGAAGAAGACTTCAGTAACTGACTAAGGAAGGTTAGTAAGTGCAGTAGTTGTCAAATAAACAGAAGACGATGACCTTGGAAGTAACTATGATCGTAGTGTTTGCCAAACAAAGAAGGAACTGGTGAGGTGTACATAGAGATACTGATCAGCTTATGAAGAATAAGGCTAAAGTGATTAAGCATTAGGTCAGTCCATTGATGATAAGTGAACGGGAGATCACAAAGAGAAAGCGAGCTGGGCATGCCACAAATCTGGAGTGTCTTGCTATTCAGAAGAGGCCAGAACAAGGAGTCAAGCTATCAGTTCCTGAGATCAATCGAGGCAAACAGAAATGTTGAAGCACTGCACAAGGGAAGGAAGAGGTGTTCTACATTAAGGATCCAATGAACACTCTTCAGGATCGTAGTGTTGTCTCAACCTGTTGATGAGAAACATTCAAAAAGACACTACGATCAGGTCAAAAAAGATATGCATCAGAATTGTAGAGTTCGATCATCTGAAGAGTGAAGCATTGGCAACGGTTCAATCTAAAGATTGATATTTGAATATAACTTATTGAGAGCATCGATGCAAAAGGACAACCTCTGATCGAGAAATCAGAAGGTGGAAATAAAGTTAACTACCTGCCCAAGACATCAAAGTGACATCTCTAACGGGGTAGGTGGAACAGTAGACTGCAGTGTCAAAAAGTCATAAAGGAGCTGTCATGTCATATATGCAGTCTACCTAAAATAACTCAAGATCTGCGAAGCAATTCAAATAGCTCCCAAAGACTATATTACAACGGGAAGGTTGTGAAGGAGTATAAATCAACAAGAGCTTCAAGGATTAAAGGTTGTTGATGTTGCTAAGTTGCAGAATCGTTAAGTTATTGGAATGCTATAGTGTTTACTCTATGAGTTCCACCTGAGCTTAACAGAACAAGTCTCAGTGACAATGAGACTACGAAGGTGTAAGTGAAGCAGATTTGAAGAAAAACTCAAACAGACTAAAGCTTCATTCAACAAATATGAGAATACCACTGAAGATGGCAGCTAAGTTGAGAAACGAGAAGGACAAGAAGATAGTATTCAAAAAAGTGGCAGAGCACAAAGAAGATCCAGAGAGCCACTCTACGAATCACTATGAACCTAAAGCTGAACCAGAATAAGTGCAGAACCATGTCTGCTAACCAGTCAAGAAGGGTTCAGGGAATGCTAAGTGCCAGACGAAGTCTACCAAAAGCTCAAACACTTAGCAGATCCAAATGGTGATGGTGCATAGCTGACAATAGATGAAGATGAGCAGAACAGAATGAAGATCAGATGTACCAAAGAAGATGTAGTCCAGACTCAAAGCAGAATGCTGAGAGGACTACGCCAAGCTGCTACGTACAGAAGATGTTCAAGCTTAAAGACATCTTAGCATCAAGGCACCAACAACAACAACAACAACAACAAGTAGTCAGGGCCTAAGGAGTCCTTGTCCGGAGGGACTAAATGAAGTTTCAAGCCTGCTGGGCTTGAAGAGTTCCTAGGGAACTATAGAAGTTCCAAGGCTGCTAGCCTTGAAGAGTTCTGAGTTCTTAGTGAACTGAAGTTCCAAGGCTGCTGGCCATGAATGAATCTTAGTGATTCAGGGTGCTACGCTGCCTTAGTGGAAATCCTGCTAGTTAAAAGCAGAAGAGTGGATTAAGAGCTTGAGTCTCTGAACCACTTAAAATCCCTTGTGTTATTTATTTTATGTCATTTACATTATGTACCTAACTGTTATAACTGCTATGTATGTATTAACTATTTACAACGTAACTAACTCTAAGAACAATGTATGTATGATTATGAATATATCAATGAAGGGGATCTTTTTACTTATTCTGATGTGCTTGAAAAGATTCTTATGTTTATCATATACTAATTCATTAGCAATACAAAATAAATGAGAAAAGTATTTGAAATTAAAAAGGATTTATTCAACCCCCCCCCCCCTTCTAGATCTATTGTGTGGTCAACTGGTGTGCTTGTATGTGAAAGATGACAAGAAAAGTGCTATGTGGTTCCTATGATCAAGTCTAATCAGTACATTCTACTCAAATTTATGTAGATAAGAGTAAATCAGACTCATCATTAGCCATCATTTAAACTACCAAGGCTCAATGCTCGAACATCATGCAAACTTTTATGCTCATGCTTCTACTGACATAAATCCTATGTGAATGAATGATGCAATTTTTTTTAAGAAAAATGAATGAAGTAATATAATAGTTAACAACTATCAATGCAACCTACTATTCAATCACTTCACATACAACAAAATAAACAAAAATCCCCCTAAACTTAAAGCAAGTAATGTCATCATTACATCAAGATAAGAAAAATTAAGACAGATTACTTCCTTGAGCGACGAGTCAATACTCGTCGTCCTCGGACGGGGGATAAGCAGAGAAGGTAGGAGGAATGGGCACCACACTTGAATTGGACTCGAATAACCTGTAAACACAATAAGAGCAAGTTTATTAAGTCCTAGTAAATGCAAATTTATTAACTACTATAAAACCTAATGAAATAAAACAAGACCTAATGAAATAAAACAAGACCAAAAACTAAAACTTAAACATGTGGTTGCCTCCCAATAAGCGCTTGTTTTATAATCGTCATCCCGACTTCTTCAACTCTCTGTCCATTTCCCCTTATCTTATTACCACTTAATTAATCCAATGAGTTGTTAACTAGGATTGCCAATCAATTTATTAACATGTTTCAATGATTAATAAAACGACATATTTCAGTTATTTTACTATTTTTATGCAAGACACTTAAAATAGATTCATTAAGCACAAAGTACGCCTAACAAAGTTATGCATGACATACAAGTACTTTCGTCTCATATACTGTTATATTATCCTTAACAAGAATCAACAAATTCATACGTTATTATATTCAGATCTAATCTAAGATTTCCTCTTTCAATTCCATCAAACATATCAAATTAACTGCTAGCTAGCTAGATAATTAATAGATTAAGCACAAAATATAATAATCAACTCAATAGGATCAACAAGTAAGAACACCGATAATAAAATTATTGCTTTGTAAAAGGTTCCATTGTACCCTAATTGGGAAATTAGTTCATCGTCATAATCAATTCTAGAAGATTAAAATTAAATAACATCACAAGTACAGATAATGAAATTAAGAGAAGAAGAAAAACTCTGTCGAGAAATCTCCAGTCTCTAAACTTCAATCTTTGCCTTGTGTGCTCTCCAATGGAAATCTCCAAGTCTTCGTAAAATAGCTCTCAATTGTTTGTAGTCGATAAGTCTTTAAAAAAGTCTCTTTAAACTAGGCCAAAATATAATATGTACATTCTCTAACTAAACCCTAGTACATAAGGTAAGTAGAACTCTTCTTTTGAATCAACTTTGGACCAAAAAAAAATCTGTTGAAAATCTCTGTGTGGTGCGCGCGCCAGTTTTTTTATCAAACAACGCGGCCCGAGCTACTTAGCCAATAACCTACTGTCAGCCTAGCGCGCCCCGCGCTGTATCAGAATTGCCCATTCTTCTCGATTTCTTCTCTTTTCATCTATTAAACCCATCCATGTTCCTTTCCTGCAAAGTGACACAAAATACAAAAAGTTAACAAAGAAAATTACCAAGAACACATAATAATTCTAAGTAAAATAATTGGTAGAAGAAGTTTAAAGGTATTGAAATATATGAGAATGCTTTATTTAGTGAGAGCAAATGTGAGAATTTTATTTTGTGAGAAGAATTTCTCTCTTAGGATCATTATATATGGACCTTATTAAAGTTAGAATGACTCCATCTGTTAGCAAAAATTGAAGAAACAATTTTTTTTTGGAGTTTTCAATTTTTTTCACTGCCAAGAGAAATTTTGCTCACACTTTTTTAGAAGCTAAAACAATTAGCAAACACATTTCCTACTACTGATTTCAAAAAAATAAAAAACAAAAACAAAAAATTAGAAGCAAAAACAGTTATCAAACAAGCTCGATTACCACCTTTTAATTACCTTAGAAATTTATTTTTGATAAAGTCACCCCTTAATTTATTGTTTAATTTATTTAAAAGTTTACTGCCCCGGTGGAAGCACGAAGACATATTTCGTAATTTATTATTATAACTTTAATTTATTATGGATTTTATGGACTTACATAATTATTTTTTGTTTTTGGGCTTAATCATTTAATATATTATAACTTTAAAAAAAAAAGTATTACAGTCATTAAAATTTTTGGTACATTTATTAAATATATTAGATTAATCAGTTGGAATAATGTATTCATTCTTTTTTCTGTGATAAAATAATTAAATACTAAATTTAATTTTTTAAAAAAATTCTTGGATGAATTATTTTACATAAATAAGCACATTGATATTTAAGTAAAGAGGCATATTGCGAAAAATATACCAAACACTCATAACAACCACTACCAGTAATCTCTAAACCTTTACCCTACAAAACTCCAATTTTTAACCTAAACTTTAATCTTAAAATCAATTTGTACCCTAAATTTTATTTTAAATCATATGCATCCTCTGTCTGTGCAAGGCTTATTGATATAGAGTAGAGCAAATCAATTGATTTTAACGTACTTTTTTGTAACGATCAAATAATGGAAGTTAACGAAAAAAAGTAACTAGACCCAAAGTATTGGTTCAAATCCCCATCCGCACCTTCTGCATCAAAATAATTTATTCCCTAAACTTTAGTGCGAAAAGTGCTAATTATATTAAAACGACTTACAAGTTAAAATTTAAAATAACTTACAAGTCATTTTAAATTATAATTTATTAACAAAAGTATTTGGCACAATTTTTAGTTTTTTACTTATAAGTCAAAAATTAAGTTAAAACAAGTTGTGAAGGTGTTTGACTAAAATAACTTATAAGTCAAAATAAATTGTAAATATTACTAAAACATGGGCAAAAGAGTCATTATATTTGGTCAAACCTACTTATTTTAAAATAAATTAAGTCAATTTTTGAAAATAACTAAATTGTTACTTCTCAAAACCAACTTATAATTAAGTCAATTTATAAATTATAAAATAAGTCACGCATTTAATGGAAGGAGATTATATAATTAATTAAATAGAAACCTTTTTACATAATAGAATTTCTACTCTACTATTATAAATAGATGCCTCCTTACAATTATATCTTCTGAAACCTTTTTACTTCTCATTGAAGAAAATCATAATTAAACAACCAATGGATTTGCCCGAATTTCTTTTTATAATTCTTCTTGCTATTGTTATTAGTACTGCCCTAATTCACTACCCATATATCTTCTTCACAATGTTTTTTGTGCCACTTCTTTTTACGTTGCTACTGTATTATCTCTCTCTCTCTCTCTCTCTCTCTCTTTTAATTTTATATTGTTGTTATAATTTTATATTATTGTTGTTATTTTTATTTACTAATACCTTTTCCACCCTTGTTTTCTTCATATTTTATTATGTAGGTGTAGATGAAGCAGATAACCCCTTGAGCTATGGTGACTGCATGGAAGCGTTTCACCCCTAGAGGATCATCTTCATCATGATTGAAGCTTAATTTTGTTTTATGATTTTTTATAATTAATACTTCGTCTGTTTCAAAATATAAAATTATTATTGACTTTTTAAAATTAACTGACAATATTTTCAACAACAAAATTGACTTAAATTCTTTTAACTTTGGTCTATACAGTAACAAGATTTATTAGTTCATGAATTATCTCAATTTTGAGTTTAAAAATATTTAAAATTATTTTTTAAAAGTTAATAATGATCTTATAATTTGGAATACGTTGGTGAGTATATAGAAGCAATATTATTAGATAAAGTTTGAATTTTTGTCAGTGGCTGTAAACTTGTAATTAACCAAATTAATTACTAATTATATTAGCAATTTGTCATTTGATTTAAATGTATTTATGCTGCCTCTTTCTTTTTCTTTTACTTTTTTTAATCTTTTTTCTTTTGTTGGGAAAAATATTTATTTTTAATTATTAATGAAGTTAAATATATCATTATGAAAAGAAAGCAAGTCAATTTGATGTGATACTCCATCCATTCCACAAAAACGAATATATATTTATTTTATATTTAACCTTTACAATTATTAAGTGTTTAGCTTATTAGTGATAACATTATTATGAGTTTTGATGATAAACTTGAATACATAACATTATTTATAATAATTTCAAAAGTGGTTTGACGCTTTTCTTAACAATAAATAAAATAAAATAATAAATATAATTCTTTTTGTGCAATAGATGGATTACTACTTATAAAGAATTGCATATGACACACTTAGGCATAATATTTTATAATTTCTGCATGTAATAGATTGTAATCTTTTAAGTTTAATATTTAGAAAAATTTTAAATATTAAATAAGATATCTAAATGTACCTCATGAAAACTTTAAAAATAATATAAATAAATAAATAGATCTCTTTTCACGAGTATAAGCTTTTTCTTTGTCCAGTTATATGTATTTTTGATTTAGCTACTGTGTGTACAAGGATGGATGATTAGACTTGGCAAATGGAGTGGGTTGGGCCATGGCTGAACTGGGTTAAAAATTTATTAGGCTAAAATTGCTTGGTTTGTATTGGGTTACAAAAGTGAAGCCCATAGTCTAGGGTACAATGGGTTGGGCCGGCCTATGGACTTTTCATATATTTTTAAAATTTTATTTTAATTAAAAAAAATAAACTTATTAATATAAATGAATTAGTGATTTTAAGTAATAGTTATTTGGAAAAAATATGATGAACAAGAGTGCTATAAAAAATTTGGGTATTAGTCTTTTTTTTTGACTAGAGAGAACAAGCACGAAGTTTCAAATTAGTATGACATTGATAATAGAAAATTCATTTTGACTAATACACTAATTATTATTTACTTTTTTGTGTTTTTTTCTTGTTACATCTCATGTTTACTTATACACAATTCAAACACTATTTTGTGTTCTTGGTAATTTTCTTTGTTAACTTTTTGTACTTTTTGACTAATTTACTTTTAGATGTGGGTGAGTTAAGCCGAAGACGCCCAAATATTTTTGGGCTTAAAAATTTAAATCTATAGCCCACTTTTTGTGTATGTTAAATTTGACCCAACCCTGGCCATTTAACCGCTTAATTTCAAATTTCATCAAAACCCGGTCATTTTAGCTAACTCATTGATGGCCCGGACCGCCGATAGGTCGATCCGTTTGGGCCAGCCCGACCCGTTTGCCAGGTCTAACACTAAATAGTAAAATCTCAATACGGATAATAAATCTGGGTTAAACCCAATAAAGATTCAGATTATACTGAAATAACCGACCCACCGATCCTAATTGACAAGTTGATTATATATTAAAAAAGAATGGTCACATTTATTTATTTATTTATTATAAAAATATCACTCGCGGTCCTACTTATTTTTTAAAAAAATCTCTTAAACGACGTAGTTTTAATAAAGGTATACTATTTAAGAGAGAGATGTTATTTAAGACGTATGCTTTATATATATATATATATAATATTTCTTAGTATTTATTTAAATGAATCCAGAAAAAATTAAAGTAAGCCGGCCAGCATGAGATTAATGCCGAGTGGCATATTATTCCCTTCTAAACCAAACATGAAACAGTCAACAAAAGGACAGAACTACATCTCTTACTAAACGGATGTCTCTCCACCGTCCTTTTGAACTCCCCAAACCCAATCTCACCGTTCAATCAATTGCAGGCCTCTAATTTAACTGTATAAATAACTGTCGCACTCCCGACTCCTTTCCCCTCATTCCAACCCACAGTTAGTTACTAAACTTTTCTTTCCATTTTTATCCCTGAACACCACCCCTCCTCCCAAGCCAAAATGCGTGAAATTCTCCACATTCAGGGAGGGCAATGTGGGAACCAAATTGGATCAAAGTTCTGGGAAGTTGTCTGTGATGAGCACGGCATTGACCCGACCGGCCGGTACACCGGAAATTCCGATCTTCAGCTTGAGAGAGTTAATGTATACTATAATGAGGCTTCCGGTGGGAGGTACGTGCCACGCGCTGTGCTAATGGACCTCGAACCGGGCACTATGGACAGCATTCGGACCGGGCCGTATGGTCAGATTTTTCGACCCGATAACTTTGTTTTCGGGCAGTCGGGTGCAGGGAACAATTGGGCCAAGGGGCATTATACTGAGGGGGCTGAGCTTATTGAATCTGTTCTTGATGTTGTTAGGAAGGAAGCTGAGAATTGTGACTGCTTGCAAGGTTGGTTTGGTACTTTTACAAATTGAATTATTCTTTTGTAACAATTCCTAATCTGCATTACGCCTATCTCTTTCTAAATTATAAAATTATATGAAAATTTTATAATTAAAATTAATTTGTATATGAATTAAAATTAAAATTAAAATTAAAATTAATTTGTGAAAATTAATTTGTGAGCCGTTTTATGAAAATTAAAATTAATTTGTAAATTTTCTAATAAATTGATATGAAATTACTTTGTTGTTTTGAAAACAGCTAATATGGCAGCAAGTTATAGTACTTTTTCAAATAGTTATAGTTGTTTGAATTAAAATCAAATAATTTTATAGTGAAAACGGGGTAAATACATCCCTGTTGATGGCCTGACGCAGACCATTTAATAGGAATGAGCTGCATTTTGAATAGCAAAGAGTGTCATTGCCATATGGAGTAGTATTCATAACTATTTCTATATAAATGTAACTTTTGCTATAAAAATATAATATTAATTTTGAATTTTAAGATTTTGTAGTCAAAATGTATATCAAAATTTGGATCAGAGGGCTAAACTGTCCTAAAAATTTGTTTGTAATTTTGTTATGAATTAATTAAAATACCCCTGATTTGAATGTACAATTTCATTGCAGGATTTCAAGTGTGTCATTCTCTTGGAGGAGGAACAGGATCTGGAATGGGAACATTGCTGATATCGAAGATTAGGGAAGAATACCCTGACAGGATGATGCTCACATTCTCTGTGTTTCCATCTCCCAAGGTTTCCGACACGGTGGTGGAGCCGTACAATGCCACCCTCTCTGTTCATCAGCTGGTGGAGAATGCTGATGAGTGTATGGTCCTTGACAATGAAGCACTTTATGATATCTGCTTCAGGACCCTCAAGCTCACCACTCCTAGCTGTAAGTACAAACACTATGTTCTATCTACTCATTCAATATTACTCCGTTCGTCGCACAAAAAAGTTCTATTTGAAGTTTTTTTTCTAGTCAATTTGCGAAATTCTATAATTCAGAATCGATGTGAATTTATTTAATTTTGATTGGTGCACTAGTTAATACTATAAACTACTCCCTCCGTCCCATAAAAGATGTCTTAAGTACATCTTTCACGCACCCACGTTCTGTTTGAAAAATAAATTCAAGTAAGTATATAATTATTCTTTCTTTTTCTTAAAAGGAGTGGGCCCACTTAAGTATTTTGAGAGTAAAATAGTCTCTCTCTTCCTTTTTTTTTGTTATATTCGATCGAAATTTAACATTCCTACCGTAGAAACTCATGCACCCAAGCCTTATGACTATTTTTTTTACTTTTGAGTTATGAGAGGCTTGGTAATAGTCTTTATATAATAGTTTAAATGTAAATTATATACTTCATAAGTCTTCTGGGACAAAAAATGAAAAAAAATAAAAAATTCTGACATTTGGTTGTAATTTTGTTGGAGCAGTTGGGGACTTAAATCACCTGATATCAGGAACAATGAGTGGAGTTACATGTTGCTTGAGATTCCCAGGCCAGCTAAACTCAGACCTAAGAAAGCTAGCAGTGAACTTAATCCCATTCCCAAGGCTTCACTTTTTCATGGTGGGATTTGCTCCCCTGACATCCCGAGGATCACAACAATACCGCAACCTAACAGTCCCCGAGCTAACACAACAAATGTGGGATGCCAAGAACATGATGTCTTGTGATGATCCGCCACTTCCAAGCGTTACCTCACCGCCTCAGCAATGTTTCGAGGCAAAATGAGCACCAAAGAAGTCGACGAACAAATCCTAAATGTACAAAACAAGAACTCTTCTTATTTTGTGGAGTGGATTCCCAACAATGTCAAGTCTAGTGTGTGTGACATTCCGCCAAGAGGACTTTCAATGGCGTCGACATTTATTGGAAATTCAACTTGTATTCAGGAGATGTTTAGGCGAGTTAGTGAACAGTTTACGGCTATGTTTAGGCGAAAGGCGTTTTTGCATTGGTACACTGGAGAAGGAATGGATGAGATGGAATTTACAGAAGCTGAGAGTAATATGAATGATCTTGTCGCCGAGTATCAGCAGTATCAGGACGCTACTGCTGAGGATGAAGATTATGGCGACGACGATGGGAGTAATGGAGACTGAAGATCGATGCTCAACTAAATTGTTGTACGCGCGGCAATGCATTTGTTTCACTGGATTTGGTTTCGGCTTAATTGTTATGTTTCGATGCTCAGATAATTGGTTTGACTTTGTTTTTATTCAAAGAATATATTGCACTGAGTGCACTGTTTTGAGTTTCTCATTTCTGCAATTATATATCTTATGATAATCCGGGACTAGGAAATGTTGGGATATATACCTTGGTTGGGCCATGTTGGTCAGCACTGAACCGATCTGATCTTGTACGGATACCCTGAACTACATATCTTATGACAAGTGTTCTACGGGTCTAAACGGATACCGGTGGGAGAGCATGTGCATTCTCTCTACGCACGGGCTGTCCAAACTGACAAGTGTCCTAGTGGTCTGAAGTCTGAACTGGTTAGGCGGTGGGAGAGAATGTGCATTCTCTCTCCGTAAGCCAAAATTCTTGTTAATCGGCATGTGCCGCCGGGGATAGTTTCGGTGTGAGAATAAGTACAGACTGAATAAGGTTAACAATGACGGTATTATATTACAGTGCTGGAATATAATGAGATACCTAATAATTAGGGTGTAGCCGTGTATTGATCACACCACCTTCTCCAAATCCTTCCCCGTATAAAATTCCTCATTAGATAGGTATCTTGATGGGATTGAACACAATCTCCTTAAAGAAAGTAAGTCGGATTATTTCCTTACAAATTTCTTAGGAGTTTGGAAATTAAATGTAATTAAAAATCTTAAATTCCTTGAAATACTCTATTGCCAAACCAGATTCCTACGTAGGGTAAATACCTCCACGTGGACTTTGATCATATAATTCGGGTCATAATAATCACACTCCAACATTGCCTCCCAGTCTCTTATTATAAGGAACTTAAAATAAGAGAGTATATCAATTAGTCAAGGAGGTCGTTAGCCAAAAAGTTTTTAATCCGATGGATGTTAGTTTATCCCGAAGGACGCTTATCCTTTCGGGAGAACAAAGTCTTCTTGCATGACATTTATCCTTTCGGGAGAACAAAACCTTCCCGAAGGACATTTATCCTTTCGGGAGGAACAAACCCTCTCCCGAAAGACATTTGTCTGTTCAGGAGGAACAAAGCCTCTCTCGAATGACGTTTGTCTGTTCGGGAGGAATAAGACCTCTCCCGAAGGATGTTTGTCCGTTCGGAAGGAACAAAGCCTCTCCCGAACGATGTTCGACGTTTGTCCATTCGGGAGGAACAAAACCTCTCCTAAAGGACGTTTGTCCTTTCAGGATGAACAAAGCCTCTCCCGAAGGACGTTTGTCCATTCGGGAGAAACAAAGCCTCTCCCGAAGGATGTTTGTCCTTTCAGGAAGAACAAAGCTTCTCCCGAAGGACGTTTATCCGACCTTATACCCCCATCCGACCTTATACCACCATAATAGCCTTCCCGACCCCTGTGGGAGGCATTGATTCGACCTTATGTCACCGTAATGTAAATAGTCAAAGATATAATAAAGCCTATATGATATAGTATGCCCGAAGTGTCGCGGGTGAACATTTTGAATTGTCAAAGCTCATATCAGGCTTGTATATATATATATATATATATATATATATTCTTCCCCCAGTCAATTTAGGTTGAATCTAATATATAACGCCGAACAATACCCAATCATATATCATGTTCAAAAATATCCTTCGCGAACTTTGTTAATGTGCCGAAGAGAGAGGCGAAAAACATTTAACCGTAGAGACATGAATGCCATCCGATGGAGTTTGGTTTTGGTGGCCGAAGAGAATTTGGATTTTTCGATGTCGAAGATGAGAATTTGAAGATCAAAGACATGTGAAAGGCCCAAACTCCGCCTAAGAAAAAACCAAAGTACATCAACTGCACCAGTTGGATGTGCTGACGATGTGGATCGTTTCAGCTGTGATGATGGTTCAGTGCTTCTAAATGGCTTCGTGAAGCTTAGAGAGTGCTCAGTTGCAGCTACTAGTACGTGGGTGTGGACCCATTAAAGATCTTTTCAAGATGTTTCAAGTGATATATAAATTGACAATTTTGAATTTATAACGAAAAAGATATTAAATTTTGATTAGAAAGAGATAAAGTTTTAGGTTATTCCCAAAGGCACAAAGGGATCTAGAAAGAGGGTTGAATTGATCTTTTTAAACTTTTAATTTAGAGAATTATTACCAATGTTAAATTAAAAAAGATAATTTAATGATTAAGCATAGTGGAATGTTGTTTTAAAAAAACCCTTCAAAGATTAATAATAAATCACAGTTCTAAATTTAGTGTAAGAGAGTGTAGACAAGTCACAGAGATAAAACCATGGTAATTAAACCAGGATCGGACTGCCGGTGTGACGCCCCAAAAATAGGTCCACATAACCCATTTTGAGTCGCCAAAAACAACACTGACGCGAACTTTATTATTACAAATATTGAACTATCGTGCAAAATACGATGACACATATACTGTGAGTTTCAATACAAATATTATAACGTATATAATACGACAATATTCATACTCAAATTATTAAAATGCCAAATAAAATACAGAAACAAATATTTCAAGTCCTTATAGGAACACGGGAAGATTTTTGTGCCTCCTCATTCTAATGGGGTGTTTTTTTACGCTTCCAAATTCGGGTTCACATCACCCTATTTAGTTCACCAAAATCAACTATTAAATGACGTATAAAATATGACACACATTTTAAGTTCTCAGTACAATTATTATGCCACACTGTTCAAGAACTTGATGAGGATTGCGAATAATTCAAACCATCACTTTATACCCATGTTCTTTCTGCTAGCCCCAGCTACATTTTTATTACCTGAAAGTAGTTGTGAAGCAAAAGGGTTAGCACAAATAGCCAAGTAAAAGAATATCATGAGTAAGATAATTAAATTATCAATAACATTCATCAGAATATTATGATAAGGATTTCTCCCTATTGGCGTGCAATTAGGTGACCAAACCTCTCCTTGACAGAACTTTCTAGACATTGTCAATATTGCATTTAATAATATGAATAACTTTGTCGTCTCAATTATTGATTTAATAATATAAAATATTATGCAGATGATATTGTGACAATAATTGAATCAATAATATGAGAGATATGATGCAAAGAATTCATCGTAGTAATAATTGAGTATAACCGAGTGACTTCTCACGTAAGCATCAATAATCAATCTGCAAGCGCTACTATGCAACCACGCCAGACATCGCATTACTTTTACCACCGGGTAGTTCAACAGTTTAACGGTAAAACTTTAGCCAATATTTTTATAAAAAGATAACTCTGTCGTTTTCTAACTACGACAATACTTTCATTGTGGGGTCCACCAATGATTGTGCCGTCGTACGAATATTCTCTGTTAAAACGAATATTCCCCGACCAATCGAATATTATATAACCACTTGCTTACTTTGCAAAACTTGTAAATAATACCCACAACTATAACATTATATCATATCCACATCATAATATTCAAAAATATATTTCGAGAAAATTTAATCTTTATTTATAAAAGTTGGGGTCTTACAACCTCCCCTTCTTATGAAATTTCATCCTCGAAATTAGGGTGCGTACCTGGTATGTCGAAGAGGTGAGGATATCTTGACTTCATTTCAGATTCTAACTCCCAGGTCATTTCCTCAACATCGTGGTTTTTCCACAAAACTTTGACTTGAGGTATAACCTTGGAGTGTAGAATATGATCCTTCTTATCCAAGATTTTAACAGGTAACTCTTCATACGTTAAATCTTCCTCTATCTCGTCTGGTTCTAATTCAATAATGTGGTTCGGGTCTTTCACATATTTACGTAACATAGATATATGAAAAACGTTATGAACACGAGACATACTTAGTGGTAAGGCGAGTCTATAGGCCACAGTTCCTACTCGATCGAGGATTAAAAATGGGCCAATGAATCGAGGATTAAGCTTTCCTCTCTTTCCAAATCTCGTAACTCCTTTCCATGGAGCAACACGTAACAACACATGATCTCCAATATTGAATTCCACGTCCTTTCGATGAAGATCAACATAACTCTTTTGTCGATCTTGTGAGGTTTTTCTACGTTGTCGGATCATTTGAATCTTTCCTGTAGTCATACATACCAAATTCGGTCCTAACAACATTGCTTCACCCACCTCATCCAGCATACTGGAGAACGACACTTTCTTCCATACAACGCCTCAAATGGAGCCATGCCAATACTTGCTTGATAACTATTGTTGTAGAAAAACTCTACCAATGGTAAGAACTTGTCCCAATTCCCTTGAAGTCAAGGACACAGAGTCTTAATAAATCTTCAAGAGTTTGAATAGTCCTTTCCGACTGCCCGTCCGTTTGAGGATGATATGCCGAACTAAATCATAAATCCGTGCCCATAACTTTTTGCAAACTAACCCAAAATCTTGAAGTGAATCTTGGGTCTCGATAAGAAATTATGGATACTGGCATACCATGCAATCTTACAATCTCGTTTATGTACATACTAGCAAGACGTTCAAGTATATAAGTTTCTCGTATCGGTAAGAAATGAGCAGACTTGGTCAATCTATCAACAATGACCTAAATCGCATCTATGCCTTGAGAAACCTTGGGAAGACCAGTAACGAAATCCATGGTAAAGTGCTCCCACTTCCATTCTGGAATTTCAAGTGGTTGCAATGGACCTTTTGGCACTTGATGCTCCGCCTTGATTTGTTGACAAGTTAGACACCTTGAGATAAATCCCGCTATCTCTCTCCTCATATTACTCCACCAAAATGTATGTCGAAGATCACGATATATTTTGGTACTCCTAGAATGGATTGCAAATAGTGTGTTGTGCGCCTCCATCATGATTTTATACTTTAATTCAGAATCATTAGGAACATAAAGTCTAGAGTTGACTCGAAGTATTCATTCTTCATCGATTCTTGCTTCCGAAATAGCACCTTCTTGCACTTTCTTCCTCATCGCGTCGGGCTCCAGTCCAGTAGTTGAAAGCAAAACTTTAACTTATCGATTAAAGTCGGTTCCACTCGTATATTCGCCATCATCACATGGGTCCCTGGAGTCTTTAACTCTAATTTCATCCTTTCCAAGTCATACAAAATGCTCCTTTGCGTTGACAATATTGCACCCGTGCCCGCATATGATCTTCTACTCAATGCGTCAGCTACTACGTTCACTTTTCCAGGATGGTATTGGATGGTATGATCATAATCTTTCAACAACTCAAGCCATCGCCGTTGCCGCATGTTAAGTTCCTTTTGAGTGAAGAAATATTTGAGGCTTTTATGATTCGTATAGATCTCCACCTTTTCTCCATACAGGTAATGCCTACAAATCTTAAGCACAAAAATGACAGCTGCCATCATGAGTAGGATAATTCCTCTCATATTATTTGAGTTGTTGTGAGGCATAGGCTATGACTTTCCCATGTTGCATGAGAACACATCCTAACCCTTTGCCTGAAGCATCACTGTAGATGACAAATCCCTCCGAGCCAGATGGTATTGTTAGAACAAGTGCTGAAATAAGCCTTCTCTTGAGTTCTTGAAAACTCTTCTCACATTCCTCGCTCCAATCGAATTTTGTATCTTTTCGAGTCAGTTGAGTTAATGGAGTAGCGATTCGTGAAAACCCTTCTACGAATCTCCGATAATAACTAGCTAAGCCGAGAAAGCTACGTACTTCGGTCACTGACTTGGGTTTCTCCCAGCTTTGAATTGCTTCAATCTTTGCCGGGTCAACAGATATTCCATGATTTGATATTACGTGCCCAAGGAATGCAACTTCCTCAAGCCAGAACTTGTATTTCTTTAACTTGGTATATAGCTTGTTTTCTCGAATCTTTTGGAGTACCAGCCTCAAGTGTTGCTCATGGTCTTCACGGGTTTTGGAGTATATGAGGATGTCATCAATAAAGACGACCATAAAGTGATCCAAATATTCTTTGAATACTCGGTTCATCATGTCCATGAAGGCAGCAGGAGCATTAGTCAATCCAAAAGACATGACTATGAATTCATAATGCCCGCATCGAAGTTTTGAAAGCGATCTTTGAATTTCATCGGTTTAATCTTCAATCGATGATATCGAGAACGAAGATCAATCTTTGAAAGAATTTGGCTCCTTGCAAACCGGTCAAACATGTCATCAATGCGAGGCAACGGGTACCTATTTTTGATGGTGACATGATTCAACTCCCGATAATCAATACAAAGTCGCATACTTCCATCTTTCTTCTTCACGAATGTAATAGGAGCACCCCAAGGAGACGCATTTAGGATGAATGAAACCGATGTCTAACAATTTTACGTAGTTGGGTTTTTAACTCCTGAAGTTCAATAGGAGCCATTCGATATGGGGCTTTGGAAACGGGTTTTGTACCGGGTTCAAGGTCGATACCAAACTCAATTTCACGCTCCGGGGGTAGGCCAGGAAGTTCTTCGGGGAATACGTCAGGGAATTTATTAACAATAGAAATATCATTTAAATTTGACGTATTTTTGTTTAAATCTGTGACATGAGCTAAGAAAGCTTGACATCCGTTTTTCAATAAATGAATAGCTTTATGGCTTGAGATGACCGTGATTGATTTTAATGGTTTGGTCGCTTGAATTCGCATAATAGGTTGGTTAGGAATATGGAAGCTAACAACCTTACGAAAATAATCGATTTTAGTATGATGAGTAGTTAACTAATCAATGCCTAGAATCACGTCAAATGCAAGTATTTTCAATGAAATAAGATCGACAGGTAATGTGAGGGTACCGATTTGAACCAAACAAGACTTACAAATAGTGGATGTAATGAAGGTTTCTCCCAACGGAGTTTCAACCGATAAGTCAAAGTCTAACTTCTCCGGAGTAAAATTTAAACGTTGAGCGCAAGTAGAAGAAATAAAAAAATGGGTAGAACTGGTATCAAATAAGGTATAGACTTCGCTAGAGTTTATGATAAGCTTACCCGTGATGACCTCGTTCGGGTTCCTTGCTTTTTGGGAGGTCCCAACAAATGCTCTCCCTTGAACTACCGGCTTTGACTTTTCTGGGACGACCTTTGGTGCCTCCATCCCAGCTGGACTTGCCTTTGGTGCCCAACAAATTATCTATGCTCTACGGGCCAAGGATATTCGTGTATTCATCAATGGTCATGATCATGCCAACAACTGTCCATCAATGCACTACGGCCAATGAGGACTTTTACCACATTATTTGTAACATTACGGTCATGATTATACTGAATAATCCCTGGTCATAATCATACCAAGTCCATCTATGCACTACAGGCCACATATGACTTTCAACATATTATAAACATGAGGATGATGACAATGATATAAGAATTCAATAAAACAAGTTCAAGAATGCTCAGAAGAATATTTCCATGAAAAGATACTAGATGAAGCGCAAATATCAAGGATATTCCACTAATTTCATGGAGTATAAAAGCCAAAACTTTAACCGATTGAGTATAATAGAATATATGAAACTGTAAATGGATTTTCGCTGGCCATGCGGTAATCCACGTAGACAGATCATTTCCACAATTTAATAAGGAATAAATATGAAGGATCATTCACCATGCATGTAGTAGTCCACATAGACAGGTTATTCCAACAGAATAATAAAGAATGGAGCCAAGTCATGCGTAATCCGCACAGACATGATATTCCAACAAAATAATAAAGAAGGAAACCAGGTCATTCTTAATCCGCACATGCTGAGGATATTCCAATGAGAATAATAAAGAAGGAACTGTGTCATGCGTAATCCATATTGCAGACAAGATATTCTAATGTAATAATAAAGAATGGAATAAACGATGAATTCACTCGTGCATGCGATAGATCGCACAAACAGGTTATTCTAACAGAATAATAAAGAATGAAATAACAGAAGAATTTCACCATGTATGCGGTACTTCGCATAGATAGGTTATTCCAACATAATAATAAAGAATGGAATAACAGCTCTTACGAGTATTGAAAGAAAATAACTCCATGAATACGAAGGAATAATACCCATTACCTCAAAAGAAGACTGAATACTGGAATAGTTAGGTAACAGACTTCTCTTCTTCTTTCTTTCTATAATAATTGTTCTATAGCTTTAGTGAATTGGTGAGAAATGAAGGAAGAATGAGCTTCTATTTATAGGTAAATATAGTTTTGATAATTGCATGTTTTGGGACTCGAAATATTACAGTATAATACCTTCCTCTTTTTCTTCATTTTTAATTTAGTCCTGCAAGTATTATCAAACTTGCATCACCTCCCCTAATAGTAAATCATGTGAATCAATAGTTCTAGACATGTGAAAATACGAATTATAGTATAGTACCTTCATCAATACCTCTATTTTTAACTTAGTCATGCAAGTATTATCAATCTTGCACCACCACCCCTAATAGTACAAGAATGTGAATCAATAGTACACACATGTGAACAAATAGTTATAATCATGTGAAATAATAACAATTAATTGCTCATTTATCCGATTAATTACCCGATTGGTCAATATAACCTCCAGACATCCATTATTATCGAAATAGATGTCGATTTCCATTAACACTAATAATCCCAACACAATGGAAATATCAAATTCATCTTTAATCAACACGAACTTATTCATCATTAATATTATAACTCACAATATTTAACAACCAGATCATTGCCAGGAAAGAGGGGGCTTTCCGATAAGGATTTCTCCCTATTGGCGTGAAATTAGGTGACCAAACCTCTCCTTGACAGAACTTTCTAGACATTGTCAATATTTCAATTAATAATATGAATAACTTTGTCATCTCAATTATTGATTTAATAATATAAAATATTATGCAGATGATACTGTGACAATAATTGAATCAATAATATGAGAGATATGATGCAGCAATTACTGTAGCAATAATTGAGTATAACGGAGTGATTTCTCACGTAAGCATCAATAATCAATACCGTGTGCTACTATGCAACCATGCGTATTACTGTATTTTTACCACCGGGTATTTCAACAGTTTAACGGTAAAACTTTCGTCGTTATTTTTATAAAAAGATAACTCTGTTGTTTTCTAACTACGACAATACTTTCGTTGTGGGGTCCACCACTGATTTTGCCGTCGTACGAATATTCCCTGTTAAAACGAATATTCCCCGACCAATCGAATATTATATAACCACTTGCTTACTTTGCAAAACTTGTAAATAATACCCACAACTATAACATTATATCATATCCACACCATAATATTCAAAAATATATTTCGAGAAAATTTAATCTTTATTTATAAAAGTTGGGGTCACCATTAAATGATAATTTGAAGAAACGAATAATAATTTCTTACCATAATATAGAGTATGAAAGAAAATGATATTCCCTACGAGTATAGAAAATAATATCCTTTACTATATTATGAAAAAGTGATACCCCTTACCTTAGCATGTGACTTGATTCTACTTTTTATATAAAATTGATCAACTTAAACAATGCTTGCATCCCGTATCCACACTTAGAGTAACCTTACACTCAAAAGAAATACTCATAATATTGTAATAAAAGAATTTTATATTTTTAGTGTAGTGATGGTGTGTTTTGTTTCTCATCTAAGCAATCTATTTATACTGAAAATTGAGGAGACAACTAGAACACCCCTTTTGACATAATAACCAAATGAGGTATATAAAAATATTGGTAGTGGAATTTGTGGGCACACAGAGAAAATTAAACCAACTTGTACACGTTTTAACAATAATTGAGTTGTGGTCCAGATTACTTTAGGAAAAGTAGAGTGTTGACAAGTCCTGTCAGACTTACTTTTATAAAAAGAAAATAATTGAACAAACTTCTGCATATCATACTTATCTTTAATCAACACCCTTTTCAATCTTTAAACCATTGTTCACAATTATTAACATAGACTCACAATACTGCCAACTTATCTAATTGTATCATATCAAAAATATGAGTTACTGTGCAATAACTACTGTGGCAATTATTGAATGAAATATTGAGTGACTTCTTACGTAAGCATCAATATCAGAGATACATTGAAATACCATGTGCTACTGTGCAATATCGCGTACCACAATGGAACAACACATATTACTGTACTTTTATCACTGGGTATTTCAACAATTTAACGGTAAAAGTCTTGCCATTATTTTTATAAAAAGGTTATTTTTTTGGCTTTCTATATCCTATAATTATTCTGTTGTGGGGTCTACCAATGATTGTGTCGTCGTACGAATATTCCTCGACAAAAGGAATATTCCCAGACTAGATGAATATTCTATGACAACTTGTTTATTTTTTAAAATTTGCACATATCACCCATAACTATAACATTTATTAAATTATCACCTTACTATTTAGAATAATATTTATAAGAAAAATTGAATACTTTTATTTTATAAAATTTGGGGTCTTACAATCTCTCCTCCTTAAGAAATTTAGTCCCCGAAATTTACGTACCTAGTAGTTCGAAGAGTTGAGAATACCTTGCTTTCATTTTAGATTCTATCTTCTCGGTCATTTTTTCTGTATTATGATTTCTCCATTTCTCATCTCTTGGATTTCAGATATCATTCCAGAATACAGCTTTAAAACAAAGGTTAATTGACATAAAACAATTTGTCAACTTATTAAGAAAGAAAATTTAGCTTAGGTAGGACACACACTAGCGAAGGATATTACTCGTCTCTCCCCTCCTAGTTCTAGTCTCAGATCTCCGCCAGAGATCATATCCCTAAGCTATGATACCAAATGTGATACCCCCAAAATAGGTGCACACAACCCATTTTGAGTTGCTAAAACCAACACTACTAACGCGAACTTTACTATTACAATTATTGAATTGTCGTGCAAAATACGACGGCACATATACTGTGAGTTTTAATACAAATATTGTAACGTATATAATAAGACAATATTCATACTCAAATTATTACAATGCCATATAAAGTAGAGCAACAAATATTTCAAGTCCTCAAAGGAACACGAGAAGATTTTTGTCCTCATTCTAATAGGGTGCATTTTTTATACTTCAAAATTAGGGTTCACATCACCCTATTTGGTTCACAAAAATCAACTATTAAATGACGTATAAAATACGACACACACATTTTAAGTTCTCAGTACAATTATTATGTCACACTGTTTTATAACTTGATGAGGATTGTGACTAATTCGAAACACCACTTTATACCCATGTTCTCTCTGCTTGTCTCAACTACACTTTTATTATCTGAAAGAAATTATGAAGCAAAAGGGTGAACACAATTAGCCTAGTAAAAAAATATCATGACTAAAATAATTAAATTATCAATAATCTTCATTAGTAATAAATCAGATATTTAGAAGGTATGGTAGATGATAAATTTTTTACCATAATTGCAACGGAATCAACAATCCATTAGAAGAGTTAAGTAGAACATAATGTATACTATCTTCTCCAAATTAAAAATCCGCCATCAATATTTTATTCCTGTAACACCAATCCAAAGTAATTCGTTGTACCTAAGATAAAGAAAACTTTCACCACATGCCTTTACCTGAAACACCAAAGATTATGATTATACCAATTCACAGTTCATGTTTATATTATGCCATTAAATTCATCTTTGCACTCCGGGCCAAAGATATTCAATTGTAACACCAATGGGCATGCCAATAACAGTCCATTTTTTTACTACGGGCCAAAGACATACAACTGTAAAATCAATACTCAACAGTCCATCTTTCTACTTCGGGCCAAAGACATACAACTGGAAAACCAATAATCAACAGTCCATCTTTGCACTACGGGTCAAAGACATACAACTGTAACACCAATGGTCATGATTATACCAATACACAATTTCAGTCATGATTATACCAATACATAATTTGTGGTTATAATCATACCAATCAACAGTTCATATTTGCACAATGGGCCAAAGATAACTTTCCAACATAAATTTAAGTATAAGGATGATGACAATGATATATACAATGAATGGTCAGAAATAATCAGAATAATAAAATAAAATAGATCTTAGTGATTTTTAACTTATTTATCTAGAGTCCAAATTGCCAACATGAAATCTTAAAAATCGATTAGAATTCTTGATAGAATATAAAGTTCAATGAAATATAAAATTCTCAGCTCAAATATAATAACTTAAAACTGAATAGAAAGATTCAGGTCAAGATATTAGACGAAGCACAAACTATTAAGAATATTCTAATCAATTCAAGACTTTTCACCATTAAATGATAAGTTGAAGAAACGAATAATAATTTCTTACCATAATATAGAGTATGAAAGAAAATGATATTCCTTACGAGTATAGAAAATAATATCCTTTACCATATTATGAAAAAGTGATACCCCTTACCTTAGCATGTGACTTGATTCTGCTTTCTATATAAAATTGATCAACTTAAACAATGCTTGCATTCCTTATCCACACTTGGAGTAACCTTACACTCAAAAGAAATACTCATAATATTGTAATAAAAGAATTTTATATTTTTAGTGTAGTGATGGTGTATTTTGTTTCTCATCTAAGCAATCTATTTATACTGAAAATTGAGGAGACAACTAGCACACCCCTTTTGACAAAATAACCAAATGAGGTATATAAAAATGTTGGTAGTGGAATTTGTGGTCACACAAAGAAAATTAAACCAACTTGTACACGTTTTAACAATAATTGAGTTGTGGTCCAAATTACTTTAGGAAAAGTAGAGTGTCGGCAAGTCCTGTCAGACTTACTTTTGTAAAAAGAAAATAATTGAACAAACATCTGCATATCATACTTTTCTTTAATCAATACCCTTTTCAATCTTTAAACCATTATTCACAATTATTAACATAGACTCACAATACTGCCAACTTATCTAATTATATCATATCAAATAATATGAGTTACTGTGCAATAACTACTGTGACAATTATTGAATGAAATACTGAGTGACTTCTTATGTAAGCATCAATAATCAAAGATACAGTGCAATACCGTCTGTTACTGTGCAATATCGTATACCACAATGGAACAACGAGTATTACTGTAATTTTATCACCGGGTATTTCAACAATTTAACGGTAAAAGTCTTGCCGTTATTTTTATAAAAAGGTTATTTTTGTGGCTTTCTATATTTGACAATTATTCTGTTGTGGGTTCTACCAATGATTGTGTCGTCGTACGAATATTCCCCGACAAAAAGAATATTTTCAGACTAGATGAATATTCTATGACAACTTGTTTATTTTTTAAAATTTGCACATATCACCCATAACTATAACATTTATTAAATTATCACCTTACTATTTAGAATAATATTTATAAGAAAAATTGAATACTTTTATTTCATAAAATTTGGGGTCTTACAATCTCCCCTCCTTATGAAATTTCATCCCCGAAATTTACGTACCTGATAGTTCGAAGCGTTGAGAATACCTTGCTTTCATTTTAGATTCTATCTTCTCGGTCATTTTTTCTGTATTATGATTTCTCCATTGCTCATCTCTTGGATTGTAGATATCATTCCAGAATACAGCTTTAAAACAAAGGTTAATTGACATATAACAATTTGTCAATTTATTAAGAAAGAAAATTCAGTTTAGGTAGGACACACACTAGCGAAGGGTATTACTCGTCTCTCCCCTCCTAGTTCTAGTCTCAGATCTCCGCCAGAGATCATATCCCTAAGCTATGATACCAAATGTGATGCCCCCAAAATAGGTCCACACAACCCATTTTGAGTCGCTAAAAACAACGCTGCTAACGCGAACTTTACTATTACAATTATTGAACTATCGTACAAAATACGACGACACATATACTGTGAGTTTCAATACAAATATTATAATGTATAAAATAAGGCAATATTCATACTCAAAGTATTACAATGCCATATAAAGTAGAGCAACAAATATTCAAGTGCTCAAAGGAACAGGAGAATATTTTTGTCCTCATTCTAATTGGGTGCATTTTTTACACTTCCAAATTAGGGTTCACATCACCCTATTTGGTTCATTAAAATGAACTATTAAATGACATATAAAATACGACACACACATTTTAAGTTCTCAGTACAAATATTATGTCACAGTGTTCTATAACTTGATGAGGATTGCGACTAATTACACCACTGTATACCCATGTTTTCTCTGCTAGTCTCTACTACACTTTTATTATCTGAAAGGAATTGTGAAGCAAAAGGATGAACACAAATAGTCTAGTAAAAAAATATCATGACTAAGATAATTAAATTATCAATAATCTTCAATAGTAATAAATCAGATATTTAGAAGGTATGGTAGATGATAAAATTTTTACCCATAATTGCAGCGGAATCAACAATCCATTAGAAGAGTTAAGTAGAACATAATGTATACTATCTTCTCCAAATTAAAAATCCGTCATCAATATTTTATTCCTGTAACACCAATCCAAAGTTCTTCGTTGTACCTAAGACAAAGAAAATTTCACCACATGTTTTTACCTGAAACACCAAAGATCATGGTTATACCAAATCACAGTTCATGTTTTATTATGCCATTAAATTCATCTTTGCACTCCATGCCAAAGATATTCAATTGTAACACCAATGGTCATGCCAATTAATAGTCCATCTTTTTACTACAGGCCAAAGACATACAACTGTAAAATTAATACTCAACAGTCCATCTTTCCACTTCGGGCCAAAGACATACAACTGTAAAACCAATAATCAACAGTCCATCTTTGCACTACGTGCCAAAGACATACAACTGTAACACCATTGGTCATGATTATACCAATACATAATTTCGATCATGATTATACCAATACACAATTTCTGGTCATAATCATACCAATCAACAGTTCATATTTGCACAATGGGCCAAAGATAACTTTTCAACACAAATTTAAGTATGAGCATGATGACAATGATATAAACAATGAATGGTCAAAAATAATCAAAATAATATAATAAAATAGATCTTAGTGATTTTAAACTTAATTATCCAGAGTCCAAATTGCCAATATGAAGTCCGAAAAATCGATTAAAATTCTTGATAAAATATAAAGTTCAATGAAATGTAAAGTTCTCAGCTCAAATATAATAACTTAAAACTGAATAGAAAGATTCAGGTCAAGATATTAGATGAAGCACAACCTATTAAGGATATTCTAATCAATTCAGGACTTTTCAGCATTAAATGATAAGTTGAATAAACGAATAATAATTTCTTACCATAATATGGAGTATGAAAGAAAATGATATTCCTTACGAGTATAGAAAATAATATCCTTTACCATATTATGAAAAAGTGATACCCCTTACCTTAGCATGTGACTTGATTCTGCTTTCTATATGAAATTGATCAACTTAAACAATGCTTGCATTCTCTATCCACACTTGGAGTAACCTTACACTAAAAAGAAATACTCACAATATTGTAATAAAAGAATTTTATATTTTTAGTGTAGTGATGGTGTGTTTTGTTTCTCATCTAAGCAATATATTTATACTGAAAATTGAGGAGACAACTAGTACACCCCTTTTGATAAAATAACCAAATGAGGTATATAATAATGTTGGTAGTGGAATTTGTGGTCACACAGAGAAAATTAAACTAACTTGTACACGTTTTAACAGTAATTGAGTTGTGGTCCAGATTACTTTAGGAAAAGTAGAGTGTCGGCAAGTCCTGTCAGACTTATTTTTGTAAAAAGAAAATAATTGAACAAACATCTGCATATCATACTTTTCTTTAATCAATACCCTTTTCAATCTTTAAACCATTATTCACAATTATTAACATAGACTCACAATACTGCCAACTTATCTAATTATATCATATCAAATAATACGAGTTACTGTGCAATAACTACTGTGACAATTATTGAATGAAATACTGAGTGACTTCTTATGTAAGCATCAATAATCAGAGATACAAAGGTAACAATCTCTTCTACTCTTCTTGTGCAATATCGCATACCACAATGGAACAACGCGTATTACTGTAATTTTATCACCGGGTATTTCAACAATTTAACGGTAAAAGTCTTGCCGTTATTTTTATAAAAAAGTTATTTTTGTGGCTTTCTATATCCGACAATTATTCTGTTGTGGGGTCTACCAATAATTGTGTCGTTGTACGAATATTCCCTGATAAAAAGAATATTTCCAGACCAGACGAATATTCTATGACAACTTGCTTATTTTTTAAATTTTGCACATATCACCCATAACTGTAACATTTATTAAATTATCACCTTACAATTTAGAATAATATTTATAAGAAAATTTGAATACTTTTATTTCATAATATTTGGGATCTTACAATCTCCACTCCTTATGAAATTTCTTCCCCAAAATTTACGTACATGGTAGTTCGAAGAGTTGAGAATACCTTGCTTTCATTTTAGATTCTATCTTCTCGGTCATTTTTTTTGTATTATAATTTCTCCATTGCTCATCTCTTGGATTTCAAATATTATTCCAGAATACAGCTTCAAAACAAAGGTTAATTGTCATATAACAATTTGTCAACTTATTAAGAAATAAAATTCAGCTTAGGTAGGACACACACTAGCGAAGGATATTACTCGCCTCTCCCCTCCTAGTTCTAGTCTCAGATCTCCGCCAGAGATCATATCCCTAAGCTATGATACCAAATGTGATACCCTCAAAATAGATCCACACAACCCATTTTGAGTCGCCAAAAACAACACTACTAACGCGAACTTTACTATTACAAATATTGAACTGTCGTGAAAAATACGACGACACATATATTGTGACTTTCAATACAAATATTGTAACATATATAATAATACAATATTCATACTTAAATTATTACAATGTCATATAAAATAGAGCAACAAATATTTCAAGTCCTCAAAGGAACACGAGAAGATTTTTGTCCTCATTCTAATAGGGTGCATTTTTTACACTTCCAAATTAGGGTTCACATCACCCTATTTGGTTCATTAAAATCAACTATTAAATGACGTATAAAATACAACACACAAAGTTTAAGTTCTCATTACAATTATTATGTCACACTGTTCTATAACTTGATGAGGATTGCGACTAATTCGAAACACCACTTTATACCCATGTTCTCTCTGCTAGTCTCAACTAGACTTTTATTACTTGAAAGGAATTGTGAAGAAAAAGGGTGAACACAATTAACCTAGTAAAGAAATATCATGACTAAAATAATTAAATTATAAATATTCTTCATTAGTAATAAATCAGATATTTAGAAAGTATGGTAGATGATAAAAGTTTTTAACCATAATTACAGCGGAATCAACAATCCATTAGAAGAGTTAAGTAGAACATAATGTATACTATCTTTTCCAAATTAAAAATCCGTCATTAATATTTTATTCCTGTAACACTAATCCAAAGTTCTTTGTTGTACCCAAGACAAAGAAAACTTTCACCACCTGTCTTTACCTGAAACACCAAATATCATGGTTATTCCAATTCACAGTTCATGCTTATAATTATGCTATTAAATTCATCTTTGCACTCCGGGCCAAAGATATTCAATTGTAACACGAATGGTTATGCCAATTAACAGTCCATCTTTGTACTACGGGCCAAAGATATACAACTGTAAAACCAATAATCAACAGTCCATCTTTCCACTTTGGGCCAAAGACATATACAACTGTAAAACCAATAATCAACAGTCCATCTTTGCACTATGGGCCAAAGACATACAACTGTAACACCAATGGTCATGATTATACCAATACACAATTTCGGTCATGATTATACCAATACACAATTCCTGATCATAATCATACCAATCAACAGTTCATATTTGCACAACGGGCCAAAGATAACTTTCCAATAAAAATTTAAGTTTGAGGATGACGACGATGATATATACAATAAATGGTCAGAAATAATCAGAATAATAAAATAAAATAGATCTTAGTGATTTTCAACTTAATTATTCAGAGTCTAAATTGCCAATATGATAAGTTGACGAAATGAATAATAATTTCTTACCATAATATGGAGTATGAAAGAAAATGATATTCCTTACGAGTATAGAAAATAATATCATTTACCATATTATCAAAAAGTGATACCCCTTACCTGCATGTGACTTGATTCTGCTTTCTATTAAATTGATCAACTTAAATAATTTTTTCATTTCTTATCTACACTTGGAGTAACCTTACACTCAACAAAAATACTCAAAATATTATACTCACAATATTGTAGTAAAAGAATTTTATTTTTTTTAATTTAGTGATGGTGTGTTTTTTTTCTCATTTAAGCAATCTATTTATACTGAAAATTGAGGAGACAACTAGCACACCCCTTTTGACAAAATAACCAAATGAGGGATATAAGAATGTTGATAATGGAATTTGTGGTCCCACAGAGAAAAGTAAACTAGCTTGTACACGTTTTAATAATTGTGAATAATGACACGTTGACACGTTAACAATTTCATAATTGAGTTGTGGTCCGGACTACTTTAGGAAAAGTAAAGTGTCGGCAAGTCCTGCCATACTTACTTTTGTAAAAAACAATAATTTAAAACACATTTGCATATCGTACTTATCTTTAATTAACACCCTTTTCAATCTTTGAACCATTATTCATAATTATTAACATAGACTGACAATACTGCCAACAGGTCTAATTATATTATATCAAATAATATGAGTTATTGTGTAATAACTACTATCGCAATTATTGAATGAAATACTGAGTGACTTTTTACGTAAACATCAATAATCAGAGATACTGTGTTATACTGTGATGCCCCTAAAATAGGTATACATAACCCATCTTGAGTCGCTAAATACATGGTACAAAATTTAAATACAAACTTCTTTGATACAGTACGACAAAACGTAGCTGAGAGTTTCAACACGGATAATGTCTCGTAGAGAGTATACAAACTCAAATAAAGTCCTCATTACAATTATTATCACACTATTTCACATAATAGTGAGGACTACTATATCCATCTATCTAGACCATCACTCCGTTCTCTGACTCGTCCCAGCTATATTCTCATTTCCTGAAGAGAACAGTGAAAGAAAGGGTGAGCTCAACTAGCCCAGTAAGAAATATTATGACTAAGATAATGTAGAATAATTTATCGTTAGTCTTCAACAGTGTTAAACTGATAAAATATAACCAACATCAAGTTTAACTGTAGCGGAAGAGACAATCCATTAGAAGAGTCAAGTAGAGAATAAAATCTACTATCTTCTATGATTTAAAAGATTTTTCATCACTTTTATCGCTGAGACTCAGCTTAATAAATAAACCACATCATCCCTGCACTACGGCCAAGGATATTCATTAGTATCACAACCACAAATTATCCATGCTCTAAGGGCCAAGGATATTCATGTATTCATCAATAGTCATGATCATGCCAACAACTGTCCATCAATGCACTACGGCCAATGAGGACTTTTACCACATTATTTGTAACATTACGGTCATGATTATACCAAATAATCCCTGGTTATAATCATACCAAGTCCATCTATGCACTACAGGCCACAGATGACTTTCAACATATTATAAACATGAGGATGATGACAAAGATATAAGAATTCAATAAAACAAGTTCAAGAATGCTCAGAAGAATATTTCCATGAAAAGATACTGGATGAAGCGCAAATATCAAGGATATTCCACTAATTTCATGGAGTATATAAACCAAAACTTTAACCGACTGAGTATAATAGAATATATGAAACTGTAAATGGATTTTCACCCGCTATGCGATAATCCACGTACACAAATCATTTCCACAATTTAATAAGGAATGAATACGAAGGATCATTCACCATACATATGGTAGTCCACATAGACAGGTTATTCCAATAGAATAAATAAAGAATGGAACTGTGTCAATGCGTAATCCGCATGTAGATGGATATTCCAATGTAATAATAAATAAGGGAACCAGTCATGCAGAATCCGCATGATGCATGTGATATTCCAATAGAATAATAAAAAAGGAACCAGGTCATGCGTAATCTAAATGCATGAGGATATTCCAATGTAATAATAAAGAATGGAATAACAACTGAATTCACTAGGCATACGATAAACCGCACAGACAGGTTATTCCAACAGAATAATAAAGAATGGAGTAACAGAAGAATTTCACCATGTATGCGGTATTTCGCATAGGCAGATTATTCCAACATAATAATAAAGAATGGAATAACAACCCTTACGAGTATTGAAAGAAAATAACTCCATGAATACGAAGGAATAATACCCCTTACCTCAAAAGAAAACTGGATACTAGAATAGTGAGGTAATATACTTCTCTTCTTCTTTCTCTCTATAATTTCTCTCTATAATAATTGCTCTATAGCTTTAGTGAATTGGTAAGAAATGAAGGAAGAATGAGCTTCTATTTATAGAAAAATATAGTTTTGATAATTACACGTTTTGGGGCTCGAAATATTACAATATAATACATTCATCTTTTTCTTCATTTTTAATTTAGTCCTACAAGTATTATCAAACTTACACCACCTCCCCTAATAGTAAATAATGTGAATCAATAGTAAATCATGTGAATCAATAGTTCTAGACATGTGAAAAATACGAATTATAGTATAGTACCTCCATCTATACCTCCATTTTTAACTTAGCAAGTATTATAAATCTTGCACCACCACCCCTAATAGTATAAGAATTTGAATCAATAGTACACAAATGTGAACAAATAGTTATAATCATATGAAATAATAGCAATTACTTGCTCATTTATCCGATTAATTACCCGATTGGTCAATATAACCTCCAGACATCCATTATTATCGAAATAGATGTCGATTTCCATTAACACTAATAATCCCAACACAATGGAAATATCAAATTCATCTTTAATCAACACGAACTTATTCATCATTAATATTATAACTCACAATATTTAACAACCAGATCATTGCCAGGAAAGAGGAGGCTTTCCGATAAGGATTTCTCCCTATTGGCGTGCAATTAGGTGACCAAACCTCTCCTTGACAGAACCTTCTAGACATTGTCAATATTACAATTAATAATATGAATAACTTTGTCGTCTCAATTATTGATTTAATAATATAAAATATTATACAGATATTACCGTGACAATAATTGAATCAATAATATGAGAGATATGATGCAGCAATTACTGTAGCAATAATTGAGTATAACCGAAAGTGACTTCTCACGTAAGCATCAATAATCAATCATTGTGTACTATACAACCACGCCAGACATACATCTATTACTTTTACCACCGGGTAGTTCAACAGTTTAACGGTAAAACTTTCGCTATTATTTTTATAAAAAGATAGCTCTGTCATTTTCTAACTACGATAATACTTTTGTTGTGGGGTCCACCAATGATTATGCCGTCATACGAATATTCCCCGACCAATCGAATATTATATAACCACTTGCTTACTTTGCAAAACTTGTAAATAATACCCACAACTATAACATTATATCATATCCACACCATAATATTCAAAAATATATTTTGAGAAAATTTAATCTTTATTTATAAAAGTTGGGGTCTTACAACCTCCCCTTCTTATGAAATTTCATCCTCGAAATTAGGGTGCGTACCTGGTATGTCGAAGAGGTGAGGATATCTTGACTTCATTTCAGATTCTAACTCCTAGGTCATTTCCTCAATATCGTGGTTTTTTCACAAAACTTTGACTTGAGGTATAACCTTGGAGTGTAGAATATGATCCTTCGTATCCAAGATTTTAACAGGTAACTCTTCATACGTTAAATCTTCCTCTATCTCGTCTCTCGTTCTAATTCAATAATGTGGTTGGTCTTTCACATATTTACGTAACATAGATATATGAAAAGCGCTTACGAACACGTAGACATACTTGGCGGTAAAAGCGAGTCTATAGGCCACATTCCTACTCGATCAAGGATTAAAAATGGGCGAATGAATCGAGGATTGCTTTTTCTCTTTCCAAATCTTGTAACTCCTTTCCATGGAGCAACACGTAACAACACATGATCTCCAATATTGAATTCCACGTCCTTTCGATGAAGATCAGCATAACTCTTTTGTCTATCTTGTGTGGTTTTTATACGTTGTCGGATCGTTTGAATCTTTTTCGTAGTCATACGTACCAAATCCGGTCCTAACAAAGTTACTTCACCCACCTCATCCCAGCATATTGGAGAACGACACTTTCTTCCATACAACGCCTTAAAATGGAGCCATGCCAATACTTGCTTGATAACTATTATTGTAGGAAAACTCCACCAATGGTAAGAACTTGTCCCAACTTTCCTTGAAGTCAAGGACACAGAGTCTTAATAAATCTTCAAGAGTTTGAATAGTCCTTTTCGATCGCTCACTTTGTTTGAGGATGATATGCCTCAACTAAATCAGAAATGCGTGCCCATAGCTTTTTGCAAACTAACCCAAAATCTTGAAGTGAATCTAGGGTCTCGATCAGAATCTATGGATACTGGCATACCATGCAATCTTACAATCTCGTTTATGTACATACTAGCAAGACGTTCAAGTGTATAAGTTTCTCTTATCGGTAAGAAATGAGCAGACTTGGTCAATCTATCAACAATGACCCAAATCGCATCTATGCCTTGAGAAACCTTGGGAAGACCAGTAACGAAATCTATGGTAATGTGCTCCCACTTCCATTCTTGAATTTCAAGTGGTTGCAATGGACCTTTTGGCACTTGATGCTCCGCCTTGACTCGTTGACAAGTTAGACACCTTAAGATAAACCCCGATATCTCTCTCTTCATATTGATCCACCAAAATGTATGTCGAAGATCACGATACATTTTGGTACTCCCAGGATGGATTGCAAACGGTGTGTTGTGCGCCTTCATCATTATTTTATACTTTAAGTCAGAATCGTTAGGAACACAAAGTCTAGAGTTGACTCGAAGTATTCCTTCTTCATCGATTCTTGCTTCCGAAAATAGGTATACATCACCCATCTTGAGTCGCCAAATACATGGTACAAAATTTAAATACAAACTTCTTTAATACAGTACGATAAAACATAGCTGAGAGTTTCAACACGGACAATGTCTCGTAGAGAGTATACAAACTCAAATAAATTCCTCATTACAATTATTATCACACTATTTCACATAATAGTGAGGACTACTATATCCATCTATCTGGACCATCACTTCGTTCCCTGACTCGTCCCATCTATATTCTCATTTCGTGAAGAGAACAGTGAAAGAAAGGGTGAGCGCAACTAGCCTAGTAAGAAATATTATGACTAAGATAATGCAGAATAATTTATCGTTAGCCTTCAACAGTGTTAAATTGATAAAATATTACCAACATCAAGTTTAACTGCAGCGGAACAAGCAATCCATTAGAAGAGTCAAGTAGAGAATAAAATCTACTATCTTCTATGATTTAAAATGTTTTTCATCACTTTTATCGCTGAGACTCAGCTTAATAAATAAACCACATCATCCCTGCACTACAGCCAAGGATATTCATTAGTATCACGACCATAAATTATCCATGCTCTAAGGGCTAAGGATATTCGTGTATTCATCAATGGTCATGATCATGCAAACAACTGTCCATCAATGCACTACGGCCAATGAGGACTTTTACCATATTATTTGTAACATTACGGTCATGATAATACCGAATAATCCCTGGTCATAATCATACCAAGTCCATCTATGCACTATAGGCCACAGATTACTTTCAACATATTATAAATATGAGGATGATGACAAAGATATAAGAATTCAATAAAACAAGTTCAAGAATGCTCAGAAGAATATTTCCATGAAAAGATACTGGATGAAGCGCAAATATCAAGGATATTCCACTAATTTCATGGAGTATAGAAGCCAAAACTTTAACCGACTCAGTATAATAGAATATATGAAACTGTAAATGGATTTTCACCTGCCATGCGGTAATCCACGTAGACAGATCATTTCCACAATTTAATAAGGAATGAATACAAAGGATCATTCACCATGCATGTGGTAGTCGACATAGACAGGTTATTCCAATAGAATAATAAAGAATAGAACCAGGTCATGCGTAATCCGCACAGACAAGATATTCCAATAGAATAATAAAGAATGGAATAACAACAGAATTCACCAGGCATGCGATAGACCTCACAGACATGTTATTCCAACAGAATAATAAAGAATAGAATAACAGAAGAATTTCACCATATATGCGGTACTTCGCATAGACATGTTATTCCAACATAATAATAAAGAATGGAATAACAACCCTTACGAGTATTGAAAGAAACTAACTCCATGAATACGAAGGAATAATACCCCTTACCTCAAAAGAAGACTGGATACTGGAATAGTGAGATAGCAGACTTCTCTTCTTCTTTCTCTCTATAATTTCTCTCTATAATAATTGCTCTATAGCTTTAGTAAATTGGTGAGAAATGAAGGAAGAATGAGCTTCTATTTATAGAAAAATGTAGTTTCGATAATTGCACGTTTTGGGTCTTGAAAAATTACAGAACAATACCTCCAACTTTTCTTTCATTTTTAATTTAGTCCTGCAAGTATTATCAAACTTGCATCACCTCCCCTAATAGTAAATAATGTGAATCAATAGTAAATCATGTGAATCAATAGTTCTAGACATGTGAAAATACGAATTACAGTATAGTACCTCCATCTATACCTCCATTTTTAACTTAGTCATGCAAGTATTATCAATCTTGCACCACCACCCCTAATAGTATAAGAATGTGAATCAGTAGTACACACATGTGAACAAATAGTTATAATCATGTGAAATAATAGCAATTAATTACTCATTTATCCGATTAATTACCCGGTTGGTCAATATAACCTCCAGACATCCATTATTATCGAAATAGATGTCGATTTCTATTAACACTAATAATCCCAACACAATGAAAATATCAAATTCATCTTTAATCAACATGAACTTATTCATTATTAATATTATAACTCAAAATATTTAACAACCAGATCATTCCTAGGAAAGAGGGGGCTTTTCGATAAGGATTTCTCCCTATTGGCACGCAATTAGGTGACCAAACCTCTCATTGACAGAACTTTCTAGACATTGTCAATATTACAATTAATAATATGAATAACTTTGTCATCTCAATTATTGATTTAATAATATAAAATATTATGCAGATGTTACTGTGTCAATAATTGAATTAATAATATGAGAGATATGATGCATCAATTACTGTAGCAATAATTGAGTATAACTGAGTGACTTCTCACGTAAGCATCAATAATCAATACCATGTGCTACTATGCAACCATGCAGACATCGCATTACTTTTACCACCGGGTATTTCAATGTTTAACGGTAAAACTTTTTCCGTTATTTTTATAAAAGATAACTCTGTCGTTTTTCTAACTACGACAATACTTTCGTTTATGGGGTCCACCATCGATTTGTGCTGCCGTCATTTAATATTCCCTGTTAAAACGAATATTTCCCGACCAATCGAATATTATATAACCACTTGCTTACTTTGCAAACTTGTAAATAATACCCACAACTATAACATTATATCATATCCACACCATAATATTCAAAAATATATTTCGAGAAAATTTAATCTTTATTTATAAAAGTTGGGGTCTTACATATACCGTGTTCTATTATGCAATAACGCGTACCACTATGGAACAACACATATTACTGTACTTTTATCACCGGGTATTTCAACAGTTTAACGGTAAAAGTCTTGTCATTATTTTTATAAAAAAGTTATTTTGGTCACTTTCTATATCCAAAAATTATTCCGTTGTGGAGTCCACCAATGATTGCATCGTCGTACGAATATATCTCAATAAAAAGAATGTTCCCCGACCGAACAAATATTCTATGACAACTTGCTTATTTGGTAAAATTTACACATATCACCAATAACTATAACATTTATTAAATTATCACCTTACTATTTAGAATAATATTTATAAGAAAAATTGAATATTTTTATTTCATAAAATTCGGGGTCTTAGAATTGGTTCGACCGGTAAAAATCAGAACTGGCCAGCACTTTGATTTGGTTCGAACAAAAAAAAAATTCAAAACCCGATCAAACCCGATGACTCGCTGGTTGGACCAGTCGACTCAATGACCCGGATTTAAGCCTTTGAATTTGATTGGATGTATCATTGATTGAGTTTTGAGTTTTGAGTTATGATCATGATTTAATATCTTTCTTTTCATATAATTATAGTATTTATTTGAATTATATAAAGTAAACATTGTACAAATAGATTAATTTTTTTTTACCGAATTTGATTGAACGTATACTAGAGATGTTTATTATTTGTGTTTGATTTCATCACTCTTGAGTCTTGAGTTTTGAGTTATGATCATGATTTAATATCTTTCTTTGTATATAGATTTAGTATTTATTTGAATTGTATAAAGTAAATATTGTACAAATAGGTTTAATTTTTTTTTTGTAGATAAATTAGTTAATATTACATATTTACTAAATATTATATATAATAATAATTAATATATTTAATTATTTATTATTTATTACATATTATTGACATCACTTGGTCAATAATGACCCGACCACTAAATCGACCAATGATAAAACAACCCGGGTCAAATCCCGAGTCTAGAATAAATCTCGGGTCAAATTTCAAGTCCGAATCGAATCAAATCCTTCCAAATAAGGCCTTAAACCATTGGCACACTAGTATCTTCTTGTGTCATCTTAAGCCTTATCCTTATCGATATCCTTTGAGAGGATTATCATTGGGATCTTCAGTCCTAAGTGTACGACATTATCATAACATGTCAGAAGAGATGAACTCTACGATTCTGCTTAATTGCAGAGTTATATATCCGATGGTAAAGTGACTTGCCCTAAATGATTGGTTGTATGATCGATCTCTATACTCTACGATCTGAATGCTCTATGTTCTTATAATACTTCCTGGTCTTCAACTCTACGATCACTCTTCAAACTTAGCTTTTGAACAATACATTTTGTTAGAGTCTGCATTCTTTAAATTTGATGATGAATAAGCTTAATGTATATTTTTACCAGTATGATTTGTACAGTCCTTATAAAGAGTTGATCAATTATACAAGGACATAGAATAGAAAGATCAAATAATGTTAGGTTGATCTTTAAAGAAGTTGTGTTGATGTATAGTTGATAGGATCGTAAAGTTATCATGCTACTTGAAAAACATGATATCAGTGGATGCACAAGATCACAAATACATCAATAGGATCGCTGAACTATGTGAAGTCACCAAAATTCTTTGTCTCATAAAGTCACTTTAGATCGTCAAGTAAACAGATTATTCTCTCATCCAGCTAAGCGATAGTTGATAAAGACTCGATCGTTGAGCAATCAAGACTGACAAACTAATTGACAGTGGAGCGTTGCAAGGTGAAACTCCCAATGTTTTCTTAAAATATCCTTGGCAAAAATCGAAGATCAGAGTATGTGTCTACCAACTAACTATTGGACAGTGACACATCAAGGGTGTTAGGTGAGAAAGCAGACTGGTGTGACAAGAAAGGAAAGGGAACGGTCTCCAAGGTTTAAAATGTCAACATCAATCATCCTAGTACATCTGAACATTAAATGCAACAATGGGCATTTTACAACGGGAAGATTTCTCTGCAGAGTATAAAGGGATACACGAACTTAACTTAAAACGAGATAAAAATCTTAATCTAAAAGCCAAAAACTCTGCTAAAGTCTAAAAACGAACTCAACGATCAAATATTTAAAGTTCGTTCTTAGCTACACATCTTAACAAACATCAATCATTAGATCATCTAAGGGAAAAAGTGTCATTGTCAAGTGTGACTAAATATGTAAGTCTGCTGCGCTTGAAGAGGAATAAGTGTCCTTGTCTTTGTGACAAAATATCCAACTCTGATGTGCTTGAAGAGGGCAAAAGTGTCCTTGTCAAGTGTGATTAAATATCCAAGTCTGATGGGCTTGAAAGAGGACTAAGTGTAATTGTATGCGTGACTAAATTATTTTTTAGTGGCTTCCTACTTGAGAAGCAGAAAAGTGAAATAAAAGTTATTTAGTCTCTGAATCACTTAAAATTACTTGTGTCTTTACTTACTGTTATTATTGTAACAACCCGATATTTTCTATATAAATAAATCAGAAATTTTGCGTATAATTTTTTTTTTATTTTAAGGATGAGGATTTGTACAAAATAATGTGTATATAAAAATATATTTATTACATGGATATTTACAAATAATTTTATTTTAGAATTATTGATTATTATAAAGTATATTCTTATAATAATTAATTTTATAGTAGAAATGTTTTTATTAATTAGTTTCCATGAAATATAATCATATATTATTTAAATAATATATGAAGTGATTTTTAGAATAATTATAATAATTAATTTATTATATGAATTTTAGTACAGATTATTAAGTTAATTATTTTACCTTAATTATTAAGGTTAAATATGAAGAATAAATCAGATATGGAATCCAAACCCTAATTTTGGATTTTTATCAAGGTATAAGAATAATAATATAATATTAAGTATATTTTGATTTTTCAGTGCTATGAATATGTACTGTATGTACGCATTGATAATGGTTGGTCAATTATGGTGTATAATTTTAAAACCCTAATATTAATTGGTTAAACCCTAGTTTTACTGTGAGAAACCCTAATTAGAAAATCAATTGTGATTTTAAGACTGTTATATAACTGTGATATATGAATTATGTTGTGTATTACATGATTAATTAGGTAAACCCTAATTAAAATCTAGAAACCCTAATTAATCTTTAGAAAACCCTAATTATAAAATCCTAATTTCTAAAATCTCGAAACCCTAATTGAAAACTCAAATTAGAGTTCAAGATTGATTAGTGATGGTGTTAATGTGATTAATTAACAAGTATTAGAATTACAATTGTTAATTATGAAAACCCTAAATTGTTAAACCCTAATTACTAAACTAGAACCCTAATTTAGTAATTGAAAACCCTAATTATAATTTAGTAACCCTAATTATCAAAAATCATAAACCCTAATTGCTAAATTAGCAAAGTTAATTATAATTAGTGATTTTAAACCCTAATGTTCCTGTTTAAAGTAATTAGAAAATTAATTTAATTAAGGAAGCCCTAATTTCAAAATTTTAGAAACTAAAATTTATTTAATTTTTGTGCAAACCCTAAATTAGAAATCCTACAATTGTTTTGTGCTAAACCATAGGGTTAAACCCTAAGGGTCAAACCCCAAGGGTTCGTCAAATAACAAAATTGCCATTAAAATTCAAAGCCAATATTTGCCAAAATGCCCCTCTTGAATTATTGAAGCTAACTTGTGCATCTTGCCATATTTGTAGTAGGTAAACCACTTGGATCAGCCATGTGACTGAAATACAACACATGTCAGCAATTACACATTAGCCAATACATTATAACATTATATATATAGATCCAAGAGAGAGAAAAGTGCTCATTTTCTCTCATTTGCTCATCAAATACTCAACCAAGCTATCCTCTCTCAAAACCAACGAAATTTGGTAGCATATCAGTCCCATATCAAAGCCCCACTAACATCTATATCAAAACAGAACCCTACGATCAGAGATTGATCATCAAGGTATAAACCCTAGCTTGAAAAATCTGTCCATTGATCCCATGTTAGATGTTATTTTTTTTGTGTGTTAAATGTGTTGTTAGTAGTGTCTAAGGATGATCTGGGTTGCTAGATGTTAGATCCATAACATCTAGAGGCTCGGATTTGAAGATTTCAAAAATCTAGAAAAAAATTTCTTAGTGGTCTGACAATGAATGTCAGCGGCCACAAATCTTTCTCTGTTTATGATTTTTCTTGGTTTAAGTTTTGAATCTGTAGTTTGATATATGGTCTCTGATCTAGATCTGGAATCAGGCTTATATCTTGTCTATATTGCAAGTTGTGGCTGGTCAAACTACGTTGACCGACCATGACCATGCAAAATCTGGGTAACCCAGAACGAGCTCAGGAAGCTCTGACAGGATTTTCATGATCACAGATCTGACAGTGGTTTGATAATCTATTCTTGATTTTGTATCTAGGTTGTAGTATGTAGGTTATACTACATGTTTATGGCTTAAAATCGCCTAATAATTAAACTGGGTGATTGTAATGGACGGTCAAACCAGGCAAGTCGAGCATGTTCTCTGTTTTCTGGGTAACCTAGAAAGCATATGAACATGTCGACTGACATAGTTTGACCTAGTCTTAACTTTTGATTCTGTTCATGATATTTGTATTTTATGTAATAGATCTACTCTCTTGCATGCTAGCTACAACCTGGAACCTTTAGATCACAAAACTATTTCATGTAAAGTAAGTGTGGAAGCTCAAAGTAGGCATCATTTAATCGTTCTTCATTTCAGGTAACCCATAAATAAAGAATGTGTCCGATGACCAATGTAAACTCAGATCTCCTCTGTTATACATGTTATGATTTTTTTTTGTTTTTTAATGTTGTAGTCCTGAACAAGCACTTTAAGTTCTGATCAAAAACATGCTTTGAATCATCATAGATTAAGAGTAACAGTTGGTCAAAGTAGCTATCTCGAAACTGTGTATGAAGTTCTGGGTTTCATAAAGAACACCTCAAGAACACCTATAGCGACAGTTTCATCGCTATAGGGCCCTTTAGCGACAGATATTTTCGAAAATTAATTAATTTAATTAAATAAATAGAAAAAAAAATAGTTTTTAATTATTAAAATACAAAATAAATTATTAAAAATTATTTTAAATTCTAAAATTAGTTTTTAATTATTTTAATATATTTCATAAATATTTAATATGTTTGAAATATTAAAAGTATTTAATTTATTTAATTATTATATTAAATAAATTATTTAAAAATAATTTTAATATTTAAAAAATCATTTAAAATTATATAATGATATAAGAAAATATTTTAAGTTATTTTAATGACTTTTAATATTTTGTGATAAATTTAATTAATAAATTAATATTAATGATAATTAAGTTATTTAATAAATAAATTAAATAAATAAATTAAAAATGATTTTATTATATTAGAAATCATTTAAAAATATTTTAAGTTATAAAATATAACTTTTAATATTTAAAGGTAAATTTCATTAATTAATTATTATTAATGATATTAAAGTTATTTAATAATTATATTAAATAAATTAGTTTTAAAATGATTTTAATATTATAAAAATCATTTTAAATGAAAATAAAATGTTTAATGATATTTTAAGTTATAAAATATAACTTTTAATATTTAAAGGATAATTTCATTAATAATTTAATATTAACGATTATTAATTTAATATTAATGATATTAAATTTATTTAATAATTATATTAAATAAATAGTTTAAAAATGATTTTATTAATTTAAAAGGATATAAATGAATTAAAAATATTTTAAGTTATACCTAATGACTTTTAATATTTTGAGAAATAAAACATGAATACTTAAATATTAATGATAATGATTTAAAAATAATTTAAATGTTTTAAAAATCATTTAAGGGAATATAAATACTTTAAAATATTCTAAGTTATTATAAATAACTTTAATATTTTGGCAATGGTTTCATTAATAGTTTAATATTAATTAAATATTAATGATAATAGAATTGTTTAATATTTAAATTATTTAATAATGATTCCGATGTTTGTAAATTCATGATAAATTATAATAAATGTTTTAAAATTATATTAAGTCATTTAAAAATAATATGACTGATAATTATAGATATTGAGCTACAGGATAGAGTCTTAGACTCGATAATTACCCGATAAAAGTCGCTTACAGACATAAGCTATGTTTTAAATTGATCTGGACTTAGATAATTTGATTAGATAAGTGTTTATTTGTGATTCAATGGTTGTTAAACATATGTGACAATGTGATTAGGTTATGTGATGACTGCGGAATGCAGTACTATGTGTTATAGTATATTGTTCTAATCGAACGAATGATCTGATTAATGATAGGTCGGGATATAAAAGATAAAACGAAGTAGCGAATTGTAAGCAGCGCATCAGGCAAGTATCTTACCTTTGCATTTTCTTTACGCAATGGACATGAGTAAGAATGTTTCTAAATTATATTATTATTGTACAGATTATTAACCCTATATTATATACGCTCATTGATTATCAACATGTTAGTATATGATAATTCAGATATATATATTTTGTTCGTTAATTTCTATAAATAGTTATACAAGTGTCCCCAGTTGGATAATCATTGTATTTAATCACATGTTGATACACCTTTGTCAATTACCTGTATATATATATGTTGAATTATAGATTATTGTTGAACAGATGAAACCTTATTATTATCCAACTGAATTACTTTGGTTTGGAACCCAGACAAGTATGAACATCCCTTACTGGGAATTTTTTTTTTGCACCCAAGGTGGACAGAGTGAACGATACCCTTGTTCTTGCAATGTAGTGTTGATCAATACAGGGTACAATGGGCTGATCACCCCCGTGCCCGTAAGCTATGACGGTTTACAGATGAAGTTCTGTTTAACCTTTTTGAAAATGAAAACAATGTTCATAGTATGTCACCTTAACCCTAATTATAGTCAATACGTAGTTTCAAAAATTTGAACGGGGGTTGTTATGTTATTATTATCGGTTCAGATTACTTTACAACTATTGATTTGTTGTAGAAGGATAGTATAAAGAAAACATTTAAATTCTTTCAGCTTATATATATATATAATTGTTATTACTTGCTGGGCACTCAAATGCTCATCCTTGCTTAATTTAAATGTTTTCAGCTAAGTGTGAACAACCTGAAGGATCATGCAGAAACAAAGGGAAAGGAAAGCAAACAGAATAAGATTTGTGATAATTTATGTGATAGTTTAATATTATTAAGACAATGAGATATATTATCTATCATGTATTGTAATGAATGTGTAAAGGTCTCGTACCTGGGGATTCAAACTCTGATGAACATGTAAATTAAGTTGATCTTTATATAATTGTTATTATTATTAGTATTATTCCGCTCATAGAAATGGTATCGTGAAGCACCGAGTTCGGGTTTCAAGTACCCAGATTTGGGGGCTTTATAGGTTGGTATCAGAGCTTAGGGTTAAAAACCTTAGGTGGGCTAGACCTTAGGCTATAACCTTAGAACAGAGGGAAACGTTAAAAATATAAATAACTCATATAGAGTTTAAAAAGAGATGAATTGAATAAATTCATCGTCAAACAAAGTAAAAGATAACTTATATAAAATTTTTATTTGTTGTGTGTATATACTATAAGCTAATCAGGATAATTTATGTGTGTAGATGTCTGGTGGAAAAGGCTTGTTATATGCATATAGCATGAAGAAGGGTCAAACCCATACACCTGAGCTGATATCGACGCCAATAGCTGAAATGGAGGCTCATAATGAAAATAACTCGGACGATGTGGTTATTGTAGAAAACATAGTAGTAGATCCGGAGATGGTGGAGTTGACAGATAGTGATTCAGACACTAAAGTTGAAGCTGATCAAGCATCAACGGAGTTGTAGGATCTGAGGAACAAGGTTTCTTCTCTGGAAAGACTGTGGGAGATAGAAAAACTATTGAATAGTCAGTTGCGTCAAGCGTTAATAGAAACAATGGAAGAACAAGATAAGCTTAAAATCCAAATTGATCAGATGGGAGCCACAAGCAACACATCGTGTGCGGCTCCGAGCAAGATGGGGAAACGAAAGATAGGATACCATGACTTAGGAAAATCCGACAAGAAGAAAGGGAAAAGAATATGTTATTTGTGCGGTTATGAGGGACATACCACTCTGTATTGTCCTGACTACAAACCAGGAGCATGTTTTATCTGTGGGATAGAAGGTCATCAGGCGAAAGGTTGTCCAAAGAAAAAAGCGTAGCAAATAGGTAGTATAGGTTCTGTTGTATAGGCGTGTTTAATGTGATATATATATGATAAGTATGTCTGTGTAATATAATATTCTCAACTTTTGTGTTGGGCAAAGTTGTAAATCCTGACTTTTGTGGTCACAAAGGGATAAATGATGTTTAAAGCAGTTGTGTATGCTATGTAAAATATTCGCTAAATGAATATGAATTTATGTTTGAGAAATGAAACATGTTTAACATACTCATCTTATGTGATAAGGTTTAGAATGTAAGTTAAATTTATGATTTTTATTTAACCAGATAATGACGCTAAGACGCCAAACTCGAAACCAAAGGGCAGACGAATCTGTCAACAACGTTGAGGGACAACAACAAATAGACCCGATGCAACACTTTGCAAATATGATAGCTCAGGCTATGCAACAGGGAATACCAGTCACTGGAAACCAGCCGGACAACCGTTCAGCAAACTTCAAGGACTTTAAGGCTGTAGGACCGCCGGAATTCAAAGGTACAACTGACCCTGTTGAAGCCCAAACTTGGGTCAAAGAGATTGAAAAAGAATTCGTGATAGCTATTGTCGGATTGGGAAAACGACAAAAATACTTTATGAAAATAACGGCGGAAGTTTTACCGTTAACTGTTGAACTACCAAAGAGTAAAAGTACAAGAATACGATGTCTGTGGCGTGGTTGCATAATACACTGTATTGATTATTGATGCTTACGTGAGAAGTCACTCGGTTATACTCAATTATTGGTACAATAATTGCCGATCATATCTCTCATATTATCGATTCGATTATTGTCATAAGATCATCTCGCATAATATGTTATTTTATTAAATCAATAATTGAGACGACAAAGTTATTCATATTATTAAATTGCAATATTTACAATGTCTAGAAGTTACACAAGGAGAGGTTTGGTCACCTAATCATGTGCCAATAGGGAGAAATCCTTATTGGAAAGCCCTCTTCCGGAACGACTGGTTGATAAATATTGTGAGTTATAATATTAATGATGAATGTTATTAAAATTAAAGTTGTGTTCTTGAGTTGAATTTGGAGACGCGGACGTGATATTTGAGTCCGGAACGATGAAATTAGTAAAATAGTCTATAAACACAAAATTTTCTCAAATTCACTATTTGGTCAAAGTCAACAATTGACTTTTTGGGGAAAAGTCAAACTTTGAAATTTCAAAATTTATATTTTGATAAAATGGTTTCATTGTGTTGGAATTATTTGTGTTAGTGAAAATCGACAATTATTTCGATAATAATTGATGTTTGGAGGTTATATTGATTAATCTGGTGTTTAACTTAGGATAAATGAGCAATTGATTGCTATTATTTCACATGATTATAACTATTTGTTCACATGTGTATACTATTGTTTCACATTCTTGTTACTATTAGGGGAGTTGGTGCAAGATTGATAATACTTACATGATTAAGTTAAAAATGGAGGTATAGATGGAGGTACTATACTGTAATTCTTATTTTCACATGCCTAGAACTATTGATTCACATGATTTACTATTGATTCACATTATTTACTATTAGGGGAGGTGGTGTAAGTTTGATAATACTTGCAGGACTAAATTAAAAATGAAAGAAAAGTTGGAGGTATTGTTCTGTAATTTTCCAAGCCCCAAAATGTGCAATTATCAAAACTATATTTTTTTATAAATAGAAGCTCATTCTTCCTTCATTTCTCACCAATTCACTAAAGCTATAGAGCACTTATTATAGAGAGAAATTATAGAAAGAAGAAGAGAAGTCTGCTACCTCACTATTCCAGTATCCAGTTTTTCTAAGGTAGGGAATATTATTTGTTGTACTCGTAGGGAGTATTATTTTTTTCTTATCCATGAAGAGAACTTCTGTTATTCCATTCTTTATTATTCTGTTGGAATAACCTGTATACGCGGGCTACCCTATACTTGGTGAAATTCTTCTGTTGTTCCATTCTTTATCATTCTGTTGGAACATCCTATTCAGACGTTTCTACGCCGGACTCGGTTAAAGTCTTTATTATTACATTGGAATATCTCGTTCAGGCGTTTTTGTACGGATCCGATTCGCTTTATTATTATTCGTTGGAATATCCTGTTTCAGGCGTTCTACGCTTGGGACCGATTCCGCCTTTATTATTACATTTGAATATCACTGCTCAGGCGCTTTTCTTTGGGACCGATTCAGATTATTTATTATTCTCGTTGGAATAACTCGCTCTGCGGCGGCTATCGCATGCCCGGTGATTTCTTTTGTTATTCTATTCCTTATTATACTCGGTTGGTTAAAGTTTTGACTTTCTATACTCCATGAAATTAGTGGAATATCCTTGATATTTGCAATTCATCCAAAGATCTTTTATGGAAATATTCTTCGAGCATTCTTAAATTTTTTACTCTACAAAGCAAAAGATCATGTTGACAATTTGGGACGTTATTAGTTCCTGGATAAAATAATTCTTGAACTTGTTTTATTGAATTCTTATATCATTGTCATCATCCTCATGTTTATATTTTGTTGAAAGTCATCATGGCCTATAGTCCATAGATGGACTTGGTATGATTATGACCGAGATTATTCGGTGTAATCATGGACCGTAATGTTATAAATGATGTGGTAAAAGTCCTCATTGGCCCGTAGTGCATTGATGGATGATTGTTGGCAAGATCATGACCATTATTGAATACACATAAATATTCTTGGCCCGTAGTGCATGGATAATTGTGGTCGTGATACTAAAGAATATCCTTGTCAGAGTGTGGGGATGATTCGATCATGTGGATTATTTATTGTTTGAGTCCCGGCGATAAAAGTGATGAAAATCTTTAAATCATAAAAGATAGTAGATTTTATTCTCTACTGACTCTTTTAATGGATCGCTTGTTCCATACTGTAGTTAAACTTGATGTTTGTTATATTTTATCGGTTTAACATCATTGAAGGCTAACGATAAATTATTCGCATTATCTTAGTCATAATATTTCTTCTTTGGGCTAGTTGAGCTCACCCTTTCTTTTCACTGCTCTTTCGTGAAATTAGAACGTAGTTGGGACTAGTCGAGAGGAGCAGTGATGGTCCTAGATGGTGCATTAGTAGTCCTCACCATTCTGTGAAATAGTGTGATAATAATTGTAATGTGGACTCCTTTTGAGTTTGTATAATCTCTAGTAGACAATATTTGTATTCAAACTCACAGTTTATGTTTTGTCGTATTATACACGACAATTGTATTATTAAGTTGTATTTGAATTCTGTACCATGTATCTGGCGACTCAAGATGGGTGATGTATACTTAATTTTGGGGGCGTCACAGTTGGTATCAAAGCTTAGGATATGATCCTCGGTGAGATGTAAAGATAAGAACTAGGAGGGGAGAGACGGGAATTCCTTCGCTAGTATGACCTACATAAGTTTATTTGGTATTTAATTGGTCGGTCAGAGTATAGGGATAATATGTGATATGTTAATTAACCCTTATTTTGTGGCAGTGTTTGAAAATGACATTCGAGAATGTTGAGAATAACAATGGAGCACAGGAGACCGTTGAGTCTCCTGGATCAATAATCAGACAATGATATGCAGGATGTCGATAATCCTCCCGTAAACAACAACACCGATCAATTGACGAACGACGGTACATTTAGGACCTTTTTAGAATTCATGCAACATCAGGCGAAGGCGGCTCCTGTTCAGAATGCCGGAGGAAACAATGGCAACCCACGGTTGGTCACCGCTAAGCAGTTCAAGGAGCTGGGACCACTAGAGTTTTTGGGAAAGCCAGAACCACTTAAGGCAGAGACGTGGTTAAAGCAGATCACCAAGATATTTGAGGTCTTGGGATGCTCCGAGGAGAAAAAGGTTTCCTTTGCCACCTTTATGTTGCGTGAAGAAGCAGATCATTGGTGGGAATCTGTAAAATGTACCCAAACTGACGCACTCAAGATATCTTGGGAGAAGTTCCAAGAGCTGTTCAACGACAAGTACTTTCCCGAAAGTATTCGTCACATGAAGGAGGTGGAGTTTATCAAGTTGGAACAAAACAATATGACCGTGTCGCAATACAAGGATAAATTTACGGAGTTATCCTGGTTTGCATCCCATTTGGGTTATAATGAGGAGCGAATGACCCGAATATTTTTAAGAGGTTTGAAACTGGAGATACGACAATATCTTATTTCTCATAAACTGTGTTTGTATTCAGATGTTGTAAATAGGGCTCAGTTGTTGGAGCGCGATAACGAGTCAACGCAACCACGAGAAAGCAGCCGGCAGAATGAAAATGCCAGTGGTAACAGTCATCGAAGATGTGACAACAAACGTGGAGGGAATCAACATGCCAGAAATGGTAACCACTTCGGTGGTCATCATAGCCAAGACAATAAAAATGGACATTTCAAGAAAAAGAGATTCAACAATGATGGAAAGACGTCAGCACCAGCACCCGTTGTTAAGGAAGGAGAACGACCACCTATCATATGCTTCAAATGCGGAGGGAGGGACACATCGGTCCAAGCTGCTATGATGCTCAGTCCAAAGCATGTTATAATTATGGAAGAGAAGGTCACTTAGCTCGATTTTGTCGTTCACCGAAGATAAATTCAGCTAGGATGGAGGCACCAAAGGTCGTCCCAGAAAAGTCAAAGCTGGTAGTGCAAGGGAGAGCGTTTGTTGTGACCTCCCAGAAAGCAAGGAACCTGAACGAGGTTATCACGGGTAAGCTTATCATAAACTCTAGTGAAGTCTATACCTTATTTGATCTTGGTTCTACCCATTCTTTTATTTCTCCCTACTTGCGCTCAACGTTTAAATTTGACTCAGGAGAAATTAGACTTTGACTTATCTGTTGAAACTCCATTAGGAGAAACCTTCATTACACCCACTGTTTATAAGTCTTGTTTGATTCAAATTGGTAACCGCATGTTACCTGTCGATCTTATCTCCTTAAAAATACTTGCATTTGACGCGATTCTAGGGATTGATTGGTTAACTACTCATCATGTTAAAATTGATTATTTTCGTAAGGTTGTTAGCTTTCATATTCCTAATAAACCTATTATCTTGAATTCAAGCGACCAAACCATTAAAATCAATCACGGTCATCTCAAGCCATAAAGCTATTCGTTTTTGAAAAAGCGGATGTCAAGCTTTCTTAGCTCATGTCATGATTTAAACAAAAAATACGCCGATTTGAAGGATATTTCTATTGTTAATAAATTTTCCGACGATTCCTGAAGAACTTCTGGCCTACCCCAGAGCGTGAAGTTGAATTTTGTATCGACCTTGAACCCGGTACAAAACCCATTTCCAAAGCTCCATATCGAATGGCTCCTATTGAACTTCAGGAGTTAAAAACCCAATTGCAGGAATTATTAGATATTGGTTTCGTTCATCCTAGTACGTCTCCTTGGGATGCTCCTATTCTATTCGTGAAGAAGAAAGATGGGAGTATGCGACTTTGTATTGATTATCGGGAGTTGAATCATGTCACCATCAAAAAAATAGGTACCCATTGCCACGTATTATTGATGACTGTTTGATCGCCATAAGCAAAGACAAATTTTTTCAAAGATCAATCTTCGCTCGGATATCATCAATTTGAAGGTTAAAATTGAGGATATTCCAAAGACGCCTTTTAGAACCTCAGATGACGGGCATTATGAATTCTTAGTCATGTCTTTTGGATTGACTAATGCTCCTGCTGCCTTCATGGATATGATGAACCGAGTATTCAAGCAATATTTGGATCACTTTGTGGTCGTCTTTATTAATGACATCCTTATTTATTCCAAAAGCAGTGAAGATCATGAGCAACACTTGAGGTTGATACTCCAAAAGCTTCGTGAATATAAGCTTTATGCCAAGTTAAAGAAATGTGAGTTCTGGCTTGAGGAAGTAGCATTCCTTGGGCAACGTAGTATCAAGTCATGGAATATCCGTTGACCCAAGAAAGATTGAAGCTATTCAAAGTGGGAGCAACCCAAATCGATGGACCAAGCACGTAGTTTTCTCTGTTTAGCTGGTTATTATCGGAGATTCGTGGAAGGATTTTCTAATCGCTACTCCATTAACTCGGTGACTCGGAAGATACAAAGTTCGGTTGGAGCGAGGATCAGGAGAAGAGTTTTCAAGAACTCAAAAGGAGACTCATTTCAGCACCTGTTCTGACAATACCATCTGGTTCGGAGGGATTTGTCATCTACAATGATGCTTCGGGCAAAGGGTTAGGATGTGTTCTCATGCAACATGGGAAAGTCATAGCCTATGCCTCAAGATAACTCAAAGAATATGAGAGACATTATCCTACTCATGATCTAGAGTTGGCAGCTGTTGTCTTCGCACTTAAAATTTGGAGGCATTACTTGTATGGAGAGAAAGTGGAGATCTTTACGGATCATAAAAGCCTCAAATATTTCTTCACTCAAAAGGAACTCAACATGCGACAACGACGTTGGTTGGAACTGTTGAAAGATTATGATCATACCATCCAATACCATCCTGGAAAAGCGAATATGGTAGCTGATGCATTGAGTAGAAGATCATATGCGGGTACGAGTGCAATATTCACAACACAAAAGCCCATTTTGTGTGACTTACAAAGGATGAAGATAGAGTTAAAGACTCCAGGGACCTATGTGATGGTGGCGAATATACTAGTAGAACCAACTTTAATTGATAAAGTTAAAGTTGTTCAAGTTACAGATCTAGAGCTGATGCGTATGAGGAAGAAAGTGCAAGAAGGTGCTATACCGGAAGCAAAAATCGATGAAGAAGGAATACTTCGAGTCAACTCCAGACTTTGTGTTCCTAACGACCCTGATTTAAAGTATAAAATCATGATGGAGGCACACAACACACCGTTTGCAATCCATCCTGAGAGTACCAAAATGTATCGTGATCTTCGTCATACATTTTGGTGGAGCAATATGAAGAGAGAGATAACGCTATTTATCTCAAGGTGTCTAATTTGTCAATGAGTTAAAGCGGAGCATCAAGTACTAAAAGGTCCATTGCAACCACTTAAAATTCCATAATGGAAGTGGGAGCACATTACCATGGATTTCGTTACTGGTCTTCCCAAAGTTTCTCAAGGCATAGATGCGATTTGGGTCATTGTTGATAGATTGACCAAGTCTGCTCATTTCTTACCGATACGAAAAACTTATACACTTGAACGTCTTGCTCGTATGTACATAAACGAGGTTGTAAGATTGTATGGTATGCTAGTATCCATAGTTTCTGATCGAGACCCAAGATTCACTTTAAGATTTTGGGTTAGTTTGCAGCGAAAAGCGATGGGCATGATTTACGATTTAGTTCTAAGATATCATCCTCGACGGACGGGCACGGAGAGGACGATTCAAACTCTTGAAGATCTATTAAGACTCGTGGTCCTTGACTTCAAGGAAGTTGGGACAAGTTCTTACCATGGTGGAGTTTTCCTACAACAAGCAGCTTATCAAGCAAGTATTGGCATGGCTCCATTCGAGGCATTGTATGGAAGAAAGTGTCGTTCTCAATTATCTTTGGGATGAGGTGGGTGAAGCAACGTTGTTGGGACCAGAGTTGGTATACGTATGACTACGGAAAAGATTCAAATGATCCGACAACTTATAAAAACCTCACAAGATCGACAAAAAGAGTTATGCCGATCTTCATCGAAAGGACGTAGAATTCAATATGGAGATCATGTGTTGTTACGTGTTGCTTCCATGGAAAGGAGTTACAAGATTTGGAAAGAGAGGAAAGCTCAATCCTCGATTCATTGGACCATTTTTAATCCTCGATCGAGTAGGAACTGTGGCCTATAGACTTGCGTTATCGCTAAGTATGTCTCGTGTTCATAACGTTTTTCACATATCCATGTTACGTAAATATGTGAAAGACCCGAACCACATTATTGAGTTAGAACCGGACGAAATAGAGAAAGATTTAACGTATGAAGAGGTTCCTATTAAAATCTTGGATAAGAAGGAATATATTCTACGCTCCAAGGTTATACCTCAAGTCAAAGTTTTATGGAGAAACCACGATATTGAGGAAATGACCTGGGAGTTAGAATCTGAAATGAAATCAAAGTATCCTCACCTCTTCGACATACCAAATTTACGCATTCTAATTTCGAGGACTAAATTTCATAAGAAGGGAGGTTGTAAGACCCCAACTTTTGAATAAAGATTAAATTTTCTCTCGAAATATATTTTGAATATTATGGTGTGGATTTGATATAATATTATAGTTGTGGGTAGTATTTATAAATTTTGCAAAGTATGCAAGTTGTTATATAATATTCGATTGGTGGGGAATATTCATTTTAACAGGAATATTCGCATAACAAGCACAATCATTGGTGGACCCCATTAACGGAATTATTCATCGGATCGGGAAAACGACAAAAATTTTTTATGAAAATAACTATGGAAGTTTTACCGTTAATCGTTGAACTACCCGGTAGTAAAAAAGTATGATGAATACGCGTGGTTGCATAGTAGTATTACCAGTATTGATTATTGATGCTTACGTGAGAAGTCACTCGGTTATACTCAATTATTGGTACAAGAATTGTCGTGATCATATCTCTCATATTATTTTTTTCGATTATTATCATATAAGATCATCCGCATAATATGTTATTTTATTAAATCAATAATTGAGACGACAAAGTTATTCATATTATTAAATTGCAATATTTACAATGTCTAGAAGTTACATCAAGGAGAGGTTTGGTCACCTAATTGCGCGTACAATAGGGAGAAATCCTTATTGGAAAGCCACCTCTTTCCCGGGAACGATCGGTTGATAAATATTGTGAGTTATAATATTAATGATGAATGTTATTAAAATTAAAGTTGTGTTAGGAGTTGAATTTGGAGACTTGGTATATGATATTTGAGTCCTAACAATGAAATTAGTAAAAATAGTCTATAAACACAAAATTTTCCGAAATTCACTATTTGGTCAAAGTCAACAGTTGACTTTTTAGGAAAAGTCAAACTTTGAAATTTCAAAATTTATATTTTTGATAAAAATGGTTTCATTGTGTTGGAATTATTTGTGTTAGTGAAAATCGACAATTATTTCGATAATAATTGATGTTTGGAGGTTATATTGACCAATCGGGTGTTTAACCGGATAAATGAGCAATTGATTGCTATTATTTCACATGATTATAACTATTTGTTCACATGTGTATACTATTGTTTCACATTCTTGTTACTATTAGGGGAGTTGGTGCAAGATTGATAATACTTACATGATTAAGTTAAAAATGGAGGTATAGATGGAGGTACTATAATCGTAATTAAGTGATTTTCACATGCCTAAAACTATTGATTCACATGATTTACTATTGATTCACATTATTTACTATTAGGGGAGGTGGTGTAAGTTTGATAATACTTGCAGGACTAAATTAAAAATGAAAGAAAAGTTGGAGGTATTGTTCTGTAATTTTTCAAGCCCCAAAATGTGCAATTATCAAAACTATATTTTTCTATAAATAAGCTCATTCTTCCTTCATTTCTCACCAATTCACTAAAGCTATAGAGCACTTATTATAGAGAGAAATTATAGAAAGAAGAAGAGAAGTCTGCCACCTCACTATTCCAAAGATCCGGTTTTTCTAAGGTAGGGAATATTATTTGTTGTACTCGTAGGGAGTATTATTTTTTCTTATCCATGAAGAGAACTTCATTATTCCATTCTTTATTATTCATTGGAATAACTTTTGATATGTGAGCTACCCTATACTTTGTGAAATTCTTCCATTGTTCCATTCTTTATCATTTACATTGGAACATCCTATCTACGCGCTTCTACGCCGGACCGGTTCCGGCTTTTTATTATTCGTTGGAATATCCCGTCATGCATTTTATGCTGGGACACGATTCCGCCTTTATTATTACATTTGAATATCATGTTCATGCGTTCTCACGGACGGATTTCGCCTTTATTATTCTCATTGGAATATCTTGTATCATGCGCTTTACTTGGACGACTCGATTCCGTTATTTATTATTCGTTGGAATAACTTCACTGCACGATCTATCGCATGCCCGGTGATTTCTTTTGTTATTCTATTCCTTATTATACTCGGTTGGTTAAAGTTTTGACTTCTATACTCCATGAAATTAGTGGAATATCCTCGATATTTGCAATTCATCGAAAGATCTTTTCATGGAAATATTCTTACGAGCATTCTTAAATTTTACTCTACAAAGCAAAGATCATGTTGACAATTTGGACGTTATTAGTTCTCGGATAAAATAATTCTTGAACTTGTTTTATTGAATTCTTATATCATTGTCATCATCCTCATGTTTATATTTTTTTGTTGAAAGTCATTTGTGGCCTATAGTCTATAGATGGACTTGGTATGATTATGACCGATGATTATTCTTGTAATCATGACCGTAATGTTACAAATGATGTGGTAAAAGTCCTCATTGACCCAGAGTGCATTGATGGATGCTTGTTGGCATGATCATAACCATCATTGAATACACAAATATTCTTGGCCCGTAGTGTATGGATAATTGTGGTCGTGATACTAAAAGAATATCCTTGGCCAGTAGTCAGTGGGTGATTCGATCATGTGGATTATTTATTGTCGAGTCCCAAATGATAAAAGTGATGAAAAACCTTTAAATCATAAAAGATAGTAGATTTTATTCTCTACTTGACTCTTTTAATGGATCGCTTGTTCATTGTAGTTAAACTTGATGTTTGTTATATTTTATCGTTTTAACATCGTTGAAGGCTAACGATAAATTATTCGCATTATCTTAGTCATAATATTTCTTCATCGGGCTAGTTGAGCTCACCCTTTCTTTCACCGTTTCTCTTGTGAAATGAGAACGTAGTTGGGACTAATGGAGAACAGAGTGATGGTCCTAGATGGTGCATTAGTAGTCCTCACCATTCTGTGAAATAGTATGATAATAATTGTAATGTGGACTCCTTTTGAGTTTGTATAATCTCTAGTAGACAATATTTGTATTCAAACTCACAGTTTATGTTTTGTCGTATTATACACGACAGTTGTATTATTAAGTTGTATTTGAATTCTGTACCATGTATCTGGCGACTCAAGATGGGTGATGTATACCTAATTTTGGGGGCGTCACATTATGTGAATAGTTAAAGATCAGTTCGATCAAAATATGATCGAGATCTACTCACAATAATTATGCATGCTATGTACCCTAGTATGTATAGGTTTTGAAACTGTGATTCCGGGGACAGAATCTTTATAAGAGAGGGTGAATGTAACAACCCGATATTTTCTATATAAATAAATCTGAAATTTTGCGTATAATTTTTTTTTTATTTTAAGGATGAGGATTTGTACAAGATAATGTGTATATGTATTTATGTGGTAAATAAAAATATATTTATTACATAGATATTTACAAATAATTTTATTTTAGAATGATTGATTATTATAAGGTATATTCTTATAATAATTAATTTTATAAAGAGAAATATTTTTATTAATTAGTTTCCATGAAAATATAATCATATATTATTTAAATAATATATGAAGTGATTTTAGAATAATTATAATAATTAATTTATTATATGAATTTTAGTCTGATTATTAAGTTAATTATTTTACCTTAATTATTAAGGTTAAATATGAAGAATAAATCAGATATGGAATCCAAACTCTAATTTTGGATTTTTATCAAGGTATAAGAATAATAATATAATATTAAGTATATTTTGATTTTTCAGTGCTATGAATATGTATTGTATGTACGTATTGATAATGGTTGGTCAATTATGGTGTATAATTTTAAAACCCTAATATTAATTGGTTAAACCCTAGTTTTACTGTGGAAAACCCTAATTCGAAAATCAATTGTGATTTTAAGACTGTTATATAACTGTGATATATGAATTATGTTGTGTATTACATGATTAATTAGGTAAACCCTAATTAAAATCTAGAAACGCTAATTAATCTTTAGAAAGCCCTAATTATAAAACCCCAATTTCTGAAATCTCGAAACCCTAATTAAAAACTCAAATTAGAGTTCAAGATTGATTGTTGATGGTGTTAATGTGATTAATTAACAAGTATTAGAATTAAAATTGTTAATTATGAAAACCCTAAATTGTTAAACCCTAATTACTAAACTAGAATCCTAATTTAGTAATTGGAAACCCTACTTATAATTTAGTATCCCTAATTATCAAAAATCGTAAACCCTAATTGCTAAATTAGCAAAGTTAATTATAATTAGTTATTTTAAACCCTAATGTTCCTGTATAAAGTAATTAGAAAATTAATTTAATTAAGGAAACCCTAATTTCAAAATTTTAGAAACTAAAATTTATTTAATTTTTGTGCAAACCCTAAATTAGAAATCCTACAATTGTTTTGTGCTAAACCTTAGGGTTAAACCCCTAAGGGTCAAACCCTAAGGGTTTGCCTAAGGGTTTGCCAAATGACAAAATTGCCATTAAAATGCAAAGCCATTTGACCAAAATGCCCCTCTTAAATTATTAAAGCTAACTTGTGCATCTTGCCATATTTGTAGTAGGTAAACCACTTGGATCAGCCATGTGACTGAAATACAACACATGTCAGCCATTACACATTAGCCAATACATTATAACATTATATATATAGATCCAAGAGAGAGAAAAGTGCTCATTTTCTCTCATTTGCTCATCAAATACTCAACCAAGCTATCCTCTCTCAAAACCAACGAAATTTGGTAGTATATCAGTCCCATATCAAAGCCCTAGTAACATCTATATCAAAACAGAACCCTAAGATCATAGATTGATCATCAAGGTATAAACCCTAGCTTGAAAAATCTGTCCATTGATCCCATATTAGATGTTATTTTTTTGTGTTAAATGTGTTGTTAGTAGTGTCTAAGGATGATCTGGGTTGCTAGATGTTAGATCCATAACATCTAGAGGCTCAGATTTGAAGATTTCAAAAATCTGGAAAAAAAATTCTTAGTGGTCTGATAATGAATGTCAGTGGCCACAAATCTTTCTCTGTTTATGATTTTTCTTGGTTTAAGTTTTGGATTTGTAGTTTGATATATGGTCTCGATCCGGATGCGGAATCGTGCTTATATCTTGGTCTATATTCAGAAGTTATGGGCGGGTCAAACCACGTTGAATTACCGTGACCACGCGATATCTGGGTAACCCGTAACGAGCCCGTAAAGCTCGGACAGATTTTCATGATCACGATCTCGGATGGTGGTTTGATAATCTGTTCTTGATTTTGTATCTAGGTTGTAGTATGTAGGTTATACTACATGATCTGACATATGATCATGTCGACTGACATGGTTTGACCGAGTCTTAACTTTTGATTCTGTTCATGATATTTGTATTTTATGTAATAGATCTACTCTCTTGCATGCTAGCTACAACCTGGAACCTTTAGATCACAAAATTATTTCATGTAAAGCAAGTTGTGGAAGCCCAAAGTAGGCATCACGAACTGTTCTTCATTTCTGGGTAACCCATAAATGAAGAACAGGTCTGACAGCCAATGTAGAAGCTCAGATCTCCTCTGTTATACATGTTATGAATTTTGTTGTTGTTCAATGTTGTAGTCCTGAACAAGCACTTTAAGTTCTGACCAAAAGCATGCTTTGAATCATCATAGATTAAGATTAACAGTTAGTCAAAGTAGCTATCTCGAAACTGTGTATGAAGTTCTGGGTTTCATGAAGAACACCTCAAGAACACTTAAAGCGATAGTTTCGTCGCTATAGGGCCCTTTAGCGACAGATATTTTCGGAAATTAATTAATTTAATAAAATAAATAGAAAAAAATAGTTTTTAATTATTAAAAATATAAATAAATTATTATAAATTATTTTAAATTCTGAAAATTAGTTTTTAATTATTTTTAATATATTTCATAAATATTTAATATTTTTAAAATATTAAAAGTATTTAATTTATTTAATTATTATATTAAATAAATTATTTAAAAATGATTTTAATATTTGAAAAATCATTTAAAATTATTATAAGAAAATATTTTAAGTTATTTTTAATGACTTTTGATATTTTGTGATAAATTTCATTAATAAATTAATATTAATGATAATTAAGTTATTTAATAAATAAATTAAAAATGATTTTATTATATTAAAATCATTTAAAAATATTTTAAGTTATAAAATATAAATTTTAATATTTAAACGTAAATTTCATTAATTAATTATTATTAATGATATTAAAGTTATTTAATAATTATATTAAATAAATTAGTTTAAAAATGATTTTAATATTATAAAATCATTTTAAATGAAAATAAAATGTTTAAAGATATTTTAAGTTATAAAATATAACTTTTACTATTTAAAGGATAATTTCATTAATAATTTAATATTAAGGATTATTAATTTAATATTAATGATATTAAATTTATTTAATAATTATATTAAATAAATAGTTTAAAAATGATTTTATTAATTTAAAAAGGATATAAATGAATTAAAAATATTTTAAGTTATACTTAATGACTTTTAATATTTTGATAAATAAAACATTAATACTTAAATATTAATGATAATTATTTGAAAATTATTTTAAATGTTTTAAAAATCATTTAAGGGAATATAAATACTTTAAAAATATTTCGAGTTATTATAAATAACTTTAATATTTTGGCAATGGTTTCATTAATAGTTTAATATTAATTAAATATTAATGATAATAGAATTATTTAATATTTAAATTATTTAATAATGATTCCGATGTTTGAAAATTCATGATAAATTATAATAAATGTTTTAAAATTATATTAAGTCATTTAAAAATAATATGACTGATAATTACAGATATTGAGCTACAGGATAGAGTCTTAGACTCGATAATTACCTGAAAATCGTTGGTACACCGACATGTTTCAAAAAATGATCTGAACTTAGATAATTTGATTATATAAGTGTTTATTTGTGATTCAATGGTTGTTAAACATATGTAACAATGTGATTAGGTTATGTGATGACTGCAGAATGCAATATTAAGTGTTATAGTATATTGTTCTAATCGAACGAATGATCTGATTAATGATAGGTCGGGATATAAAAGAAAAAACTAAGTAAATAATTATAAGCGTTGAAATAAGCGGTAGCATCAAAGATCAAAAATATCTTACCTTTGCATTTTCTTTATGCAATGGACATGGGTAAGAATGTTTCTAAATTATATTATTATTGTACAAATTATTAACCCTATATTATATACGCTCATTGATTATCAACATGTTAGTATATGATAATTCAGATATATATATTTTGTTCGTTAATTTCTATAAATGGTTATACAAGTGTCCCCACTTGGATAATCATTGTATTTAATCACATGTTGATACACCTTTGTCAATTACCCGTATATATATATGTTGAATTATAGATTATTGTTGAACAGATGAAACCTTATTATTATCCAACTGAATTACTTTGGTTTGGAACCCAGACAAGTATGAACATCCCTTACCGGGAAATTTTTTTTATGCACCCAAGGTGGACAGAGTGAACGATACCCTCGTTCTTGCAATGTAGTGTTGATCAATACAGGGTACAATGGGCTGATCACCCCCGTGCCCATAAGTTATGACGGTTTACAGATGAAGTTCTGTTTAACCTTTTCAAAAATGAAAACAATGTTCATAGTATATCACCTTAACCCTAGTTATAGTCAATACGTAGTTTCAAAAATTTGAAAGAGGGTTGTTATGTTATTATTATCGGTTCAGATTACTTCACAACTATTGATTTGTTGTAGAATGGTAGTATAAAGAAAACATTTAAATTCTTTCAGCTTATATATATATAATTGCTATTACTTGCTGGGCACTCAAATGCTTATCCTTGCTTAATTTAAATGTTTTCAGCTAAGTGTGAACAACCTGAAGGATCATGCAGAAACAAAGGGAAAGGAAAGTAAACCGAATAAGATTTGTGATAGTTTATGTAATATTTTAATATTATTAAGACAATGAGATATATTATCTATCATGTATTGTAATGAATGTGTAAAGGTCTCATACCTGGGGATTCAGACTCTGATGAACATGTAAATTAAGTTGATCTTTATATTATTGTTATTATTATTAGAATTATTCCGCTCATAGAAATGGTATCGTGAAGCACCGAGTTCGGGTTTCAAGTACCCGAATTTGAGGACTTTACAATTATCGTTTAAATTATTTGATTATTATTCTTCACTAATTAAACTTGAAACTAATATTTGTTTTAGATCTTAAGGGGTTTTATCAAAAGAACATATTCCGTTGTGCTTATTTCAATAAGTTTATTAGTCATTTGATAAAAAAGAAATTTTAAAGATCTATTCAACCCCCCTTCTAGATCTACAAGTGCCTTTGGAAAATAACACATTTACATTAAGGAATAGATTAACCTAACAAATTTGATCCATACACTAAGTCATTTTACATAAATATTCTTTCTAAGGACTTTACAAAAGTTACTAGTTTTACAAATATATATTAATTTCTCATTTCATCAGCAAATCAAACATATACATACGTTAGAGTAATACTAACAATATCCCTTTATTTGATGATGAAAAATTGGTTAACCACTTATCATGCCAAAATTGATTATTTTCGTAAGGTTGTTAGTTTTCATATTCCTAACCAACCTATTATACGAATTCAAGAAACCAAACCACTAAAGTCAATCACTGTCATATCAAGCCATAAAGTTATTAGTTTATTAAAAAACGGATGTCAAGCTTTCTTAGCTCATGTCATGGACTTGAAAAAAAATACGTCAGATTTGAATAAAATTTCTGTTGTTAGTGAATATCCTGAAGAACTTCCCGGTCTACCCCCAGAACGTGAAGTTAAATTCTTTATTGACCTTGAACCTGGTACAAAGCCCATTTCTAAAACCCCATATCGAATGGCTCCTATTGAACTTCAGGAGTTAAAGGTCCAACTACAGGAGTTGTTAGACATCGGTTTCATTCATCCTTGTAACTCTCCTTGGGGTGCTCCTGTTTTATTCGTAAAGAAGAAAGACGGGAGTATGCGACTTTGTATTGACTACCGGGAATTGAACCATGTCACCATCAAGAATAGGTATCCGCTACCTCGTATTAATGACCTGTTCGACCAGTTACAATGAGCACAATTCTTTTCAATGATCGATCTTCGTTATGGACATCATTAGCTGAAGATTAAAACTGAGGATATTCCAAAGACTGCCTTCAGAACTCGGTACGAGCATTATGAATTTCTAGTCATGTCTTTTGGATTGGCTAATGCTCCTGCTGCTTTCATGGATATGATGAACCAAGTATTCAAGGAATATTTAGATCAGTTCGTTGTTGTCTTTATTGATGACATCCTCATCTATTCTAAACGCCGTGAAGATCATGAGCACCATTTGAAGCTGGTACTTCAAAGACTTCGTGATAACAAGCTATATGCTAATCTAAAGAAATGTGAGTTATGGCTTGAGGAAGTAGCATTCCTTGGGTACGTAGTGTGAAAACGTGGAGTATCTGTTGACCTGACGAAGATTGAAGAAATACAAAGTTGGGAGCAACCGAAGTCAGTGACCGAAGTACATAGCTTTTTGGGCTTAGCTGGTTATTATCGAAGATTCATAGAATGATTTTCTCGAATCACTACTCCGTTAACTCATCTGACTTGGAAAGATACAAAACCCGTATGGAGCGAGGAATGTGAGAATAGTTTCTAAGAAATCAAGATGAGACTCATTTCGGCACCTGTTCTGACAATACCATCTGGTTCAGATGGATTTATTATCTACATCGATGCTTCAGGCAAAGGGTTGGGATATGTTCTCATACAACATGGGAAAGTCATAGCATATGCCTCGCGACAACTCAAATAATATGAGAGGAATTATCCTACTCATGATCTGGAGTTGGCAGCAGTCGTTTTCACGTTGAAGATCTAGAGACACTACCTGTATTGGGAGAAAGTGGATATCTTTACAGATCATAAGAGCCTCAAATATTTCTTCACCCAAAAGGAACTCAACATGCAGAAACAACGTTGGCTCGAGCTGCTGAAAGATTACGACCATACCATTCAATATCATCCTGGAAAAGCAAATGTGGTAGCTGACGCATTGAGTAGAAGATTGTATACGGGTACGCGCGCAGTTTGTACGACTTACAAAGGATGGAGAGAGAGGTAAAGGCTCCAAGTACCCACGTGATGATATCAAATATACGAGTAGAACCGACTTTAATCGATAAAGTTAAAGATGCTCAAGCCACAGACCCAGAGCTGATGCGTATGAAGAAGAGAGTACAAGAAGGTGTTATTTCAGAAGCAAGAATCGATGAAGAAGGAATACTTCGAGTCAACTCCAGACTTTGCATTCCTAAATATTCTGACTGGAAGCATAGAATCATGATGGAGGCACACAACACACCATTTGCAATCCATCTTGGGAGTACCAAAATGTATCATGATCTTCGACATACATTTTGGTGGAACAATATGAAGAGAGAGATCACGGAGTTTATCTCAAGGTGTTTAACTTGTCAACGTGTAAAGGCGGAGCATCAAGTGCCAAAGGGTCCATTGCAACCACTTGAGATTCTGAAATGGAAGTGGGAACACATTACCATGGATTTCGTTACTGGTCTTCCCAAGGTTTGTCAAGGCATAGATGCGATTCGGGTTATTATTAATAGATTAACCAAGTCTACTCATTTATTGCCTATACGGAAGACTTATTCCCTTGAACGTCTTGCTCGTATATACGTAAATGAGATTGTGAGATTACATGGCATGCCAGTATCCATAGTTTCGGATCTTGACCCAAGATTCACTTCATGATTTTGGGTTAGCTTGCAGAAAGTTATAGGCACGAAATTACGATTCAGTTCGGTATACCATCCTCAAACAGACGAGCAATCAGAAAGGACTATTCAAACTCTTGAAGATCTATTAAGATTGTGTCCTAGATTTCAAAGGGAGTTGGGATAAGTACCTACCATTGGTGGAATTCTCCTACAACAACAGTTATCAGGCAAGTATAGGTGTAGCTCCATTCGAAGCATTGTGTGGACGAAAGTGTTACTCTCTATTATGTTGGGATGAGGTGGGAGAAGCAACGTTGTTGGGACCAGAGTTGGTACGTATAACTACAGAGAAGATCCAAATGATCCGACAACATATACAAATGGCACATGATCGACAAAAGAGTTATGCGGATCTTCATCGAAAGGACGTGAAATTTAATATTGGGGATCATGTATTGTTACGTGTTGCTCCATGGAAGGGAGTTACAAGATTCGGGAAGAGAGGAAATCTCAATTCAAGATTTGTTGGTCCATTTGAGATTCTTGATCGAATTGGAAATGTGGCTTCTAGACTCGCATTACCTCCAATTATGTCTCGTGTTCATAATGTTTTTCATATATCTATGCTTCGTAAATATGTAAAGGACCCAAACCACATTATTGAGTTAGAACCAGATGAGATAGCCGAAGATTTAACATACGAGGAGGTACCTGTCAAGATCTTGGATAGGAAGGAACATGTCCTACGCACAAAGGTTATACTGTAAGACCCCAAATTTTATGAATAAGGATTTAATTTTCTCAAAATATTTTTTTGAATATTATGGTGTTGATTTGAGATAGTATTATAGTTGTGGGTAGTATTTATAAATTTTGTAAAGTATATGCAAGTTGTTATATAATATTTGATTGGTTGGGGAATATTCATTTTAACAGGAATATTAAATGACGATCGGCATAATCATTAAGTGGACCCTAATAACCGGAAGTATTGTCGTAGTAAAAAAAACCATGTAATTATCTTTTTATAAAAATAACGGCTTAAGTGTTACCGTTAAAACCGTTGAACTACCCTAAGTAGTAAAAGTACAAAGAATATGCGTGGTTGCATAGTAGAATTACAGTATTGGTTATTGATGCTTACGTAAGAAGTCATTCGCTTATACTCAATTATTGCTACAAAGAATTGGCCGTGATCATATCTCTCTATATTATTAATTCAATTATTGTCAATATTTTATATATTATTAAATCAATAATTGAGACGACAAAGTTATTCATATTATTATTTGCAATATTGACAATGTCTAAGTTCACAAGGAGAGGTTTGGTCATCTAATCGCGCTACCAATAAGGAGAAATCCTTATCTGAAAGCCCCTCTTTCCCGGAGGAACGATTCGGTTGTTAAATATTGTGAGTTATAATATTAATGATGAATAAGTTCGTGTTGATTAAAAATGAATTTGATAGTTCCATTGTGTTGGGATTATTTGTGAGACCCCGAATTTTATGAAATAAAAGTGTTCAATTTTTCTATTTTGGTGAATAGTTAAATTGATAAAAGTTTAAAGTTAAGGGTGACATTTGAAAAAATTTCAAAGTAAGTGATGATGAAGTTTTGTTTTATTAGTATTATTAATGTAATAAAACAGAAAAGCTTTTTATATAAAACAGAATACTTTTATAAAGTTATTTTATAAATAGAATATGGTATATTCTATTATGCATAGTGTTTTGCATAGTAATATCTTGTTATATAAAACAGAATACTTTTATAAAGTTATTCGCTTTTATTATATTATAAATAGAATATATTATATTTTATTTAAAAGATTTTGCTTTAAATATGGACCGTCCGATTAAAAGTAAATCAATCGACTGATTCATGAATTAGTTACTTATACGCAATCCATTCTTCTATAAATAAGCTCATTCCTTCATTATTTCTTCACTTAATTCATCAAACTCTTAGAGAGAATTCTTCTTCTATAATCTTGAGCGTATTTCTTTAGAGTTTAAGAAAGCTTTGAAGCGTAGTACAAGTTTTCTTCGAGTATATCCTCGCCTCTACCAAATGGAGTACTCTTCTTTCAAAGGTAAGGGATATCATTATTGTGTAAGGGATATTATTTGTTATAACCGTAAGGGGTGTTATTCTTTCAATTCATGAAGAGAACTTCATTATTCCATTCTTTATTATTCTCGTTGGAATAACTCAGTATGCGGAATTCTATACTTGGTGAAATTCTTACGTTATTCCATTCCTTATTATTATGTTGAATAACCTTTTCATGCGCCAAGTACCACATACATGGTAAAATTCTTCTATTATTCCATTCTTTATTATTCTCGGTTTAATATCCCGCGGTAATTAATTTCACCGATTCGGTTCCATCATTTATTATTCTGTATTTACGATTTTGTCAGAATATCCTGTTTGTGCGTTTTACGCCTGACCTGGTTCCATCATTTATTATTCCGCATTTACGATTCTGTCGGAATATCCTGTCTGTGTGTTTTATGCTGGACCTGGTTCTATTATTTATTATTCTATTGGGAATAACCTGTCTGTGCGGTCTCTATCGCATGCATGGTGATTTCTTCTGTTATTCTATTCTTTATTATTCTGTTGGAATAACCTGTCTATGTGGATTATCACATGCATGGTGAATGATCCTTTGTATTCATTTCTTATTAAATTATGGAAATGATCTGGTTACGTTGATTATGATGAGAGTCATAATAAAAGTATTGGACTGATGAAAATCATGGGTATATGTAGTATTAGTAAGTGTTATAATGAGTTATATTGGTTATTATGTGAAAACATGAAAGTTTCTTAGAAATCACAAAGGGTTGAAAAATTAGATTTTGGTGAAAATGGAACATGAAATTCAATTGACCATATCTCTTATTATATTTTGAAATTTTGAGTGTGGTCAGGTTCTAGAGTTAGATCTAGGAGTTTTGTAGCATCTCCAAGTGGAATCACTGGAAAAGGTGTTGTAGATTTTCGTGTGGACTGATTTTAGCAAAAGAGTCAAAAGCTGGAAATTACCGAAATGCCATCTTGTCAGATTTTTAGAAGGGTCAAGTTTTACCACTTAATTTGTGAAACAAATTCTGACCTTTTGGGACATGAAAGTATATGGTATAAAGTACCTCCTGTCCAAAAATGAGCTCATTCCGACTTAAAATGAGCAAGTTATGACCATTTCAATATTTAGATTTTTGCCACAAAAAACGCTATAACTGGAGTTCTATAACTCCAATGACTATGAAATTAAACTGAAAGCTCACGTTAACATGTGTACGATCCTGCTAAGATTTGGGAATTTCTGGAGTTAAACTTAAGGTAGCTAATTTCTTAAGGAATTAATTAGAAATTGATTTTTGAAAAATAGTAAATGAATTTTAAAAAGTCCGAGAAAAATATATGTTCAATATGGGACTATATTATGCTTAATCCCAGAAAAGAATAATTTTTGGGACTGATTTGGTATTTTTTATGAAAATAATCTAGTTACGAGTAAATGAGACGTTATTAGTTCTTGGTTAAATTAATTCTTGAACTTGTTTTATTGAATTCTTATATCATTGTCATCATCCTCATATTTATATTTTGTTGAAAGTCATCTCTGTATTCCCAGAAAGTATAGATGGACTTGGTATGATTATGACTGTGGATTATTTGAAGATAATCATGTCCGTAATGTTACAAATGACGTGGTAAAAGTCCTCATTGGCCCGTAGTACATTGATGGACAGTTTTTGGTATGATTATGGCTATAGATTCTCTTCGGCCAAGGGTGCAAAGATGAATTGTTTTATAGCATGATCAGGACCGTTGATAAAAACACGATTATCTTTGGCCCGTAGTGCATGGGTAATTTGTGGTTGTGATACTAATGAAAAAGTCCTCATTGGCCCGTAGTGCATTGATGGACATTTTTTGGTATGATTATGGCTACGGATTCTCTTCGGCCAAGGGTGCAAAGATGAATTGTTTTATGGCATGATCAGGACCGTTGATGAAAACACGATTATCTTTGTCCCGTAGTGCATGGATAATTCGTGGCCGTGATACTAAAGAATATCCTTGGCCTGTAGTGCAGGGATGATTTGATGATGTGGATTAATTATTGAGCTGAGTCTCAACAATGAAATATTAATTCATGGATGTGATAATAATGAATATCCTTGGCCGTAGTGCATGGATAATTCATGGATGTGATATTAACGAATATCCTCGTCAGAAAGTGTGGGTGATTCGATGATATGAATTATTTGTTTGTTCGAGTCTTAGCATTATTGGTTTTATATTGTATATCTTTGGCCTATAAAGTGCAAAGAAGATGAATTTATTAGTATGATTATGAAAGCAGGAATTGTGATTTGGTATAACCATGATTTGTGATATTTCAGGTGAAGATAGGTGATGAGAATCATCTTCTACTGGGTGCGAAAAGGTGATTCAGAATCACAATTATGATTATGAGTTATTTATATGATTGTGGACATGAATTGTTGATTGATGTTACAAGGATAAAACACTATTGGTGGACTTTTAACATGGAGAAGATAATAGATCGATGGTCTATTCGACTTTTTAATGGATCGCTTCGTTCACCGCAACTATGGTTGAAAAGCTTTATCATATACCATATGTTCTAAATCTCTGATTTATTATTGACAAAAGCTATTGATAATTAAATTATCTTTAGTCATAATATTTTTTACTAGGCTAGTTGTGATCACCATTTTGCTTCACAGTTCCTTTCAGGTAATACGAGTGTAGCTGGGTCGAGTGGGGATAACAGGGGAATAGAACGGTGGTTTATAGCTGTTGAGGTTCTCCCTAAATAGTATGGAAATAATTTTGTTAAGAACTTTAGATAAGTGTGTCGTATTATATACGTCATTTGATATTTAATTTTGGTGAACTAAATAGGGTGAGGTGAACCCAACTTTGTAAGGGTGTTTTGCCACTATCATACAAGATGTCTAATGACATACAACCTCGTGTTATCATAAGATGTGGTTGTGCACATCCACTTCATCGAGTATATCTACGAAAGCACTACCTATATGATCTGGGAGTTTATTTGAAGTATAATTTTCACTTGGAGCCAGTGGAGATAGTTATAAGTCAAGAGAAGACTCACCATTAGAAAGAAGATGATAGTAATCTTCTCTTTTTTCTTTGGGGTCTATTGGGTCAACCAAGGATAATTTTGTGGACATATGATATCTATCATAACTTAGACGCATGGCCTTCCATGTACGAAGGTTTTCTTGAGCACTTCCCAAAGATTTTAATTTCAAAAATAGTTTTTGACTGTACTTTTATGTAAGGTACCATTATAAGGTTGAGGCACCATGAGATTTACATACATTTGTATTAAAACTCATATTTAACTGTGGTCGTATTCCATATGACAGTTCAACAGTTGTATAGATGAAGTTTGTATTTAATTTTTATAATGTGATATCTGGCGACTCAGAATGGGTCATGTGGACCTATTTTGGGGGCGTCACATTATTAGTGTTAGTGGAAATCGACATGTATTCCGATGATAATTGATGTCTGGGGGTTATATTGATAAATTGGGTAAGTTATCGGATAAATGAGCAATTAATTGCTACTAATTCACATGATTATATAACTATTTGTTCACATGTGTATACTGTTGAATCACATTCTTGTACTATTAGGGGAGTTGGAGCAAGATTGATAATACTTGCACGACTAAGTTAAAAATGGAGGTATAGATGGAGGAACTATACTGTAATTCGTATTTTCACATGATTATAACTATTGGTTCACATGATTGAACTATTGATTCACATTATTTACTATTAGGGGAGGTGGTGCAAGTTTGATAAAACTTGCAGGACTAAATTAAAAAGGAAAGAAAAGTTGGAGGTATTGTATTGTAATATTTCGAGCCCCAAAACGTGCAATTATCGAAACTATATTTTCCTATAAATAGAAGCTCATTCTTCCTTCATTTCTCACCAATTCACTAAAGCTATAGAGCATTTATTATAGAGAGAAATTATAGAGAGAAAGAAGAATAGAAGTCTGCTACCTCACTATTCCAGCATCCAGTTTTTTCTACGGTAAGTGATATTATTTGGTGTACTCGTAAGGGGTATTATTTCTTTCTTTCGTCTTCATGAAGAGAACTTCTATTATTCCATTCTTTATTATTATGTTGGAATAACCTATCTATGCGAAGTACCGCATACATTGTGAAATTCTTTTGTTATTCCATTCTTTATTATTCTCGTTGAATATCCTGCTCATGCGCGTTTTACGCCTGGGACCGATTCCGCCTCTTTATTATTCGTTGAATATCCCGTCTGCAATGCGTTCTACGCTGGACGGGTTTACATCTTTATTATTTTGTTGGAATATCCTCATGTTCGTGCATTTTACTTGGACTCGATTCCGCCTTTTTATTATTCTGCTCGAATATCCCGCCTCCTACGCTTTTACGCCGGACTGGTTCCGTTATTTATTATTTCGTTGGAATAACTCGCCTTCGTATGGCTCTATCGCATGCCTCGGTGATTTCTTTTGTTATTCCATTCCTTGTTATACTCAGTTGGTTCAAGTTTTGAGTTCTATACTCCATGAAATTAGTGGAATATCCTTGATATTTACGCTTCATCCAGTATCTTTTCATGGAAATATTCTTCTAAGCATTCTTGAATTTTACTCTACAAAGAAGTATCATGTTGACAATTTGGACGTTGTTAGTTCCTGGATAAATTAATTCTTGAACTTGTTTTATTGAATTCTTATATCATTGTCATCATCCTCATGTTTATATTATGTTGAAAGTCATATGTGGCCTGTAGTGCATAAATGGACTTCGTATGATTATGACCAGGGATTATTCGGTATAATCATGACCATAATGTTACAAATGATGTGGAAAAAGTCTTCATTGGCTCGTAGTGTATTGATGGACAGTTTTTGGTATGATTATGGCTATGGATTATCTTCGGCCAAGGGTGCAAAGATGAATTGTTTTATGGCATGATCAGGACCGTTGATGAAAACACGATTATCTTTGGCCGTAGTGCATGGATAATTCGTGGTCGTGATACTAAAGAATATCCTTGGCCTGTAGTGCAGGGATGATTTGATGATGTGGATTATTTATTAAGCTGAGTCTCAGCGATAAATTGATGATAAACTTTATAAATCATAGAAGATAGTAGATTTAATTCTCTACTTGACTCTTCTAATGGATTTCTTGTTCCGTTGTAGTTAAACTTGATGTCTATTGTATTTTATCAGTTTAACACTGTTGAAGGCTAATGATAATTTATTCTGCATTATCTTAGTCATAATATTTCTTACTGGGCTAGTTGAGCTCACCCTTTTGCTTTCATTGTTCTCTTCAGGAAATGAGAACGTAGCAGGGACTAGTCGGGGAACAGAGTGACGGTCCAGATGATAGCATTAGTAGTCCTCACTATTCTAGGTAATAGTGTGATAATAAATGTAATGAGGACTTCATTGAGTTTGTATATTGTCTAAAAGACAATATTCTTATTGAAGCTCCCAGCTTATATTTTGTCATATTTTTACACGACAGTTGTATAATTAAGTTTGTATTTGAATTTTGTACTATGTATCTGGCGACTCAAGATGGGTGATGTATACCTGTTTTGGGGGCGTCACAATTGGTATCAAAGCTTAGGGATATGATCCCTGGCTAAGATGTGAGATAAGAACTAGGAGGGGAGAGACGGGGAATTCCTTCGCTAGTATGACCTACCTAAGTTTATTTGGTATTTAATTGGTCGGTTAGAGTATAGGGATAATATGTGATATGTCAATTAACCCTTGTTTTGTTATATGTGATATTTGTGTATAATCAAGTCTAGCTGGGATGGTGGCACCAAAGGCGAATACGGACAAAACAAAGTCAGTGGTTTCAGGAAGAGCGTTTTTCGTAACTTCTCAAAAAGCGAGTAACCCAAACGAAGTTAGCACGGGTTAGTTAATTATAAATTCTTGCAAAGTCTATACCTTATTAGATACCGGTTCTACCCATTCTTTTATCTCTCTTGCTTGCGCTCAACGTTTAAATTTGACTCTAGAAAAGTTAGACTTTGACTTATCGGTTGAAACTCCGTTAGGAGAAACCTTCATTACATGTGCTATCCAAGTCTTGGTTGAGAGTCACAATTTTGAATGATATTTCTATTGTTAATAAATTTCCTGTTCTCTGAAGAACTTCTTAGCCTATCCCTAGAGCGTGAAATCAAATTTTGTATTGACCCCAGTACAAAACCCATTTCTAAAACCCTCAAATATTTCTTTACCTAAAACGAACGTATAATGCGCCAAAGACGTTGGCTCGAGCTGTTGAAGATTACGACCATACCATTCCATATCATCATGGAAGAGCAAACGTAGTAGCTGACACATTGAGTAGAAGATCGTATGTGTTTACGAGTGCGATGTTGTTAACACAAAAACCCATTTTGTATAACTTACAAATGATGAAGATAGAGTTAAAGACTCTAGGGACCCACGTGAAGATAACGAATATACGAGTAGAATCGACTTTAATCGATAAAGTTAAAGCCGCTCAAGCTACATACTCAAAGCTGATGAATGTGAAAAAGAAGGTTCAAGAGGGCATTATTTTATAAGCAAGAATCGACGAAGAGAGGAAATCTCAACCCTTGATTTAATTGGCCCATTTGAAATCCTCGATTGAGTAGGAACTGTGGCTTATAGACTCGTTTTACCGCCAAGTATGTTGCGTGTTCATAACGTTTTCACGTATCGATGGTACGTAAATATGTGAACGACCCGAACCACATTATTAAATTAGATTAGACGATATAGCAGAAGATTTAACGTATGAGGAAATACGTGTTAAAATCTTGGATAAGAAAGATCGTATTCAACACTCAAAGGTTATACCTCAAGAGTTAGAATTTGAAATGAAGTCAAGGTAGCCTCACCTATTCGGCATACTAGGTACGTACGTAAATTTCGAGGGCAAAATTTCATAAGGAGGGGAGATTGTAAGACCCCAAATTTTATGAATAATGATTTAATTTTCTCAAAATATTTTTTTTTGAATATTATGGTGTGGATTTGAGATAGTGTTATAGTTATGGGTAGTATTTATATATTTTGCAAAGTATGCATGTTGTTATATAATATTCGATTGGTCGGGGAATATTCACTTTAACAGGGAATATTCGTACGACGACATAATCATTGGTGGACCCCACAACGGAAGTATTGTGGTAGTAAGAAAACGACAGAATTATCTTTTTATAAAAATAACTGGCGAAGTGTTACTCATTAAAACTTTTGAACTACCCTAGTAGTAAAAGTAAATGCGATGTCTGCATAGTAGTATACTACGGTATTGGTTATTGATGCTTACGTGAAGTCACCGGTTATACTCAATTATTGCTACAAATAATTCACGATCATATCTCTCATATTATTGACTCAATTATTATTTATATTTTATATATTATTAAATAATTAATTGAGACGACAAAGTTATTCATATTATTATTTACAATACTGACAATATCTAGAAGTTCGCCGAGGAGAGGTTTAGTCATCTAATTGCAAGGCTACCAATAAGGAGAAATCCTTATCGAAAGCCCCCTTTCCGGAAGCGACCTAGTTGTTAAATATTGTGAGTTATAATATTAATGATGAATAAGTTTGTGTTGATTAAAGATGAATTTGATAGTTCCATTGTGTTGGGATTATTAGTGTTATTGGAAATCGACATCTATTCCTATGATAATTGATGTCTGGGGGTTATATTGATAAATCGAGTAAGTTATCGGATAAATGAGCAATTAATTGCTACTAATTCACATGATTATATAACTATTTGTTCACATGTGTGTACTATTGAATCACATTCTTGTACTATTAGGGGAGTTAGTGCAAAATTGATAATACTTGCACGACTAAGTTAAAAATGGAGGTATAGATGGAGGTAGTATACTGTAATTCGTATTTTCACATGATTATAACTATTGGTTCACATGATTGAACTATTGATTCACATTATTTACTATTATGGGTGGTGGTGCAAGTTTGATAATACTTGCAAGACTAAATTAAAAAGGAAAGAAAAGTTGGAGGTATTGTATTGTAATATTTCGAGCCCCAAAACATACAATTATCGAAACTATATTTTCCTATAAATAGAAGCTCATTCTTCCTTCATTTCTCACCAATTCACTAAAGCTATAGAGCATTTATTATAGAGAGAAATTATAGAGAAAGAAGAATAGAAGTCTCTGCACCTCACTATTCCAAAGATCCAGCTTTTTTTCTACTGTAGAGGATATTATTTGTTGTACTCGTAAGTGGGTATTATTTCTTTCTTTCTTCTTCATGAAGAGAACTTCATTATTCCATTCTTTATTATTATGTTGAATAACCTATCTATGCAAGACCGCATATACATGGTGAAATTTTTTTCATTATTCCATTCTTTATTATTCCATTGGAATATCCACATGCATGCATTTTACGTCGGACCTAATTCGCATCTTTATTATTATGTTGGAATATCCGTGCATGCGTTCTCACTATGGGACCTAGTTAAAATCTTTATTATTCTGTTGGAATATCATATTCATGCGTTTTTGGACGGACTGGATTAAAATCTTTATTATTACATTGGAATATCCCGTCATTGTGTTTTTTCTTGGGACACCGGTTCCGTTATTTATTATTACATTGGAATAACTCGCCTGCGTGTGGTCTATCGCATGCCTAGTGATTTCTTTTGTTATTCCATTCCTTGTTATACTCGGTTGGTTAAAGTTTTGACTTCATGCTCCATGAAATTAGTGGAATATCCTTGATATTTCAAGCGCTTCATCCAAAGATCTTTTCATGGAAATATTCTTCTGAGCATTCTTGAATTTTACTCTACAAAGAAGTATCATGTTGACAATTTGGACGTTGTTAGTTCCTGGATAAATTAATTCTTGAACTTGTTTTATTAAATTCTTATATCATTGTCATCATCCTTATGTTTATATTATGTTGAAAGTCATCGTGGCTCTGAAAGTGCATAGATGGACTTGGTATGATTATGAATGAGGATTATTCTAAGATAATCATGACCGTAATGTTACAAATGATGTGGAAAAAAGTCCTCATCGCCCATAGTGCATTGATGAAGGTCTTTTGGTATGATTATGGCTATGGATTCTCTTCGCCAAGGGTGCAAAGATGAATTGTTTTATGGCATGATCAGGGATGTTGATGAAAAACACGATTATCTTTGGTAGAAAGTGCATGGATAATTCGCTATCGTGATACTAAAGAATATCATTGGCACGTAGTGCGAGGATGATTTGATGATGTGGATTATTTATTAAGCTGAGTCTCAGCGATATATTGATGATAAACTTTGTAAATCATAGAAGATAGTAGATTTAATATTCTACTTGACTCTTCTAATGGATTGCTTGTTTCGCTGCAGGTAAACTTGATGTCTATTGTATTTTATCAGTTTAACACTGTTGAAGGCTAATGATAATTTATTCTGCATTATCTTAGTCATAATATTTCTTACTGGGCTAGTTGAGCTCACCCTTTTGCTTTCATTATTCTCTTCAGGAAATGAGAACGTAGCAGGGACTAGTCGGGGAACGGAGTGACGGTCCAGATGATAGCATTAGTAGTCTTCACTATTCTAGAAAATAGTGTGATAATAAATGTAATGAGGACTCCATTGAGTTTGTATATTGTCTAGAAGACAATATTCTTATTGAAGCTCCCAGCTTATATTTTGTCGTATTTTTACACGACAGTTGTATAATTAAGTTTGTATTTGAATTTTCTACTATGTATCTGACGACTCAAGATGGGTGATGTATACCTGTTTTGGGGGCGTCACATATACCATAAGTCAAAGTTTTGTGGAGGAACCATGATATTGAGGAAATAACCTGGGAGTTGGAATCAGAAATGAAAACGAGGTATCCTCACCTTTTCGAAACACCGGGTACATACGTCAATTTCGAGGACGAAATTTCATAAGGAGGGGAGGTTGTAAGACCCCAACTTTTTATAAATAAAATTGAATTTCCTTTAATTATTATTTTGAATAATAAAGTGTTAATTTGAAATAATGCTTTGGTTATGGGTGAAATGTGCAAATTTTGCAAAATAAGCAAGTGGTTATAAAATATTCATTGTTGTCGGAGAATATTCGTTTGGTCATAGAATATTCTTCTCGCTTGGGAATATTCAGTATTTACCGCGCAGCAAATTTTCTTTGCGCTCTATAATGGAAAAACAATGATGAAGAAAACGACAAGTTTGAGTTTTTATAAATAACGGTGTAGTTGTTACCATTAACACTATTGGAATACCCGGTGGTTAAAATACAATGAATACGCATGGTCACAGAAGTAGTAGCACATAAAGATTGCACAAAGATTTCGAATTATTGATTATTACGTAAGAAGGCACTACTTAATAATTGTTACATTAATTACAGTTCAATATTTTATTTTATAGATTCAATAATTGCTACTTTGATATTTAATAGTATTGTTGATTCAATAATTGTTACTGCACAGTATTTCTCATTATCAGATCAATAATTCATATTATTTGAATAATATTATTAGATAGCATTATTGGAAATTTCTAAGGAAGTTCTGTCTAAGAAAGGGGTTTGGTCACCTAATCAAGGCCAAGAAGGAGAAATCCTTATCTGAAAGCCCCTCTTCCTAGAACGACCTAGTCATCATATTGTGATTCTGTAATATTATTTGTGAATAATTAATTATTAATTTATATAATAAGGAAATATTATTTTTATGTGGATATAAATGAAAGAATTAATGTTGAGGTGTTTTATCAGTATTTTATTGGAATGAAGGTATTAAAATCATCCGTGTATGGATTTCAATCATTTTCTATTTGGAATTTGGAAAAACTTTCTCCTACAAAGTTGTAGAGAATTTAATTTCCTATGGAATAGACATAAAATTCATATTTGTCTGATAAAGGGGATATTTATTGTGAATTATTGAAGTTTCAGAAATAAATGTTTTTTATTAAAAACATGGTGGGCCCAACTTTTGGTTGGTGTGGAAATTTTGAATTTGGTGGGCCCCACTAGTGGTGGATGATATTTTGGTCAAGGAGGTATGCGTAGAAAATTTTTGAAAATATTATTTTATTAAATTTAGTCTGCTTTGGCGTTCTAGCATTTTCCTATAAATAGAGTGTTTAGTTAGAATTGAAAATCACACCAGAAACTGAAGTTTTCTTTCTTTATAATATCTAGTGTATTTTTGTGAGTATTTAGATACTTTGAGAGTTGCTATTCAGTGCAAGTTTTCTTCAGCATTATATCAGATATTTCAGCCAGATGTATTATTCTTTTGATGTAAGGGATGTTATTTTCTTCATAAATGATGTTAATTCGTTCAATATCATTATGCCGAAATATTAGTATGAATTTTATTATAAAATTTTTACCTTTTCATGTCGAGGTTAGTATTCACGTATACGTCATTATTCATGAATATGGTACTATTCACTAGTACTATTCACGAAGTATGATTTTTTTTGTGGAATTTCTACCTTTTCGTGTCGGGGTTACTATTCACGTATACGACACAATTCACAAAAAAATAAAATTTTCTCTTCTTTGTCCAAGATGTTTATTATGGTTACTATCTTTGATTGTATCCATGTTTTGATCTTCATTCTTGAATTTTACTTCACTATGGTTTATTATGAAGTATTTTTGAACTTGGATTATCTAAAGTTTGAATCCCTAATCTTTGTCCTTTTATCTCACTGGATTCGTTTTTTAAAAATATTTTTTTATCATCCTCAGTCCCAAATGATGATATAACTGAATATCTTTGTCCTGTATGCAAAGATGAATGATTACCTGATGAATATCTTTGGCCCGTAGTGCAAAAATGGACATGTGTTGAGATGAACATGACCTACTGGTGATACAAATGAATATCTTTGGCCCGTAGTGAAAAAATGAATATTTGGTTCAAGATGTATATTAATTGATGTTACAGGGATACAATATTGATGATGGACTTTTAAATCATAGAATATAGTAGATTTCATTCTCTACTTAACTCTTCTAATAAATTGTTATTTTCGCTGCGAATATTGATCTAAAACTTGTTGTCCATTATATTTTATCTGATTTGTTAAAGGATAACAATAATTTAATGTTCATTATCTTAGTCATAATGTTCTTAACTGGGCTAGTTGAGCTCACCCTTTTCCTTTTTGTTCCATTTTTCTTCTCAGGAGGAGAGAATATAGCGGGAAGTGGTCATGGTGTGAAGTGATGTTTCCTGTCAGTTATTTTAGCAGTCCTCCCTATTTTGTAAAATAGTATATCAATAATTATAATAAGGACTTATTTGAGTTTGAATACTGTCTAGAAGATAATATTTATATTTAAACTCACAGTATATGTGTTGTCGTATTTTACACGATAATTGTAATTATAAAGTTGTAGTTATTTTCTGTACCATGTATTTGGTGACTCAGAATGGGTTGTGTGGACTTATTTTGGGGGCATCACAGTTAGTATCAGAGCTTAGGGATATGATCTCTGGCGAAGATCGGGGATTTGGACTAGGAGGGGAGAGACGAATAAATCCTTCGCTAATGTGTCCTACCTAAGCTTATTTGTTGGTCGGTTATAATATAGGAATATTATGTGGTATGTTAATTTCTTTAATTAACCCTTGTTATGGCATTATTTGAGAATGACAGCTAAAAATGTGAACAATGGAGTGAATGAGACCGTGGAGACACCTTTAATCACCAACCAGGAGAATGTGCAACATGACGACAATGTTCCTCTTGTAAATAATACCACCGATCAAATGATGAATGATGTGATGTTTAGAAGATTTTTGCAGTTTATGCAAAATTAGACGAGAAAGACTCGTATACAAAATACAGGTGGAAACAATGGCAACGTGCGACTTGTCACAGCCAAGGAGTTCAAAGAGTTGATACCACCAGAATTTTTGGGAAAGCCGGATCCGATCAAGGCAGAAACGTGGGTTAAGCAAATTAACAAGATATTTGATGTCTTGGGATACACGTAGGAACATAAGGTTCCATTCGCCACCTTTATGTTCCGTGGTGAGGCAAATTACTGGTGGGAATCTGTGAAGCGTACACAGCCTGCCGCACTCAATATGTCTTGGGAAACGTTTCAGAAACTGTTCAATGACAAGTACTTTCCTGAAAGTATTCGTCATATGAAGGAGTTAAAGTTTATTAGACTGGAACATAACAACATGAATGTGTCCTAGTACGAGGCTCAGTTCGCGGAGTTATCCAGGTTTGCACCTCATTTAGTAGAGAATGAGGAACGTATGACGCAGATGTTTGTCTGAAACCCAAAATTCGGCAATATCTTATTTCTCACAAATTTTCTCTATATTCAGATGTTGTGAACATGGCTCAATTATTAGAGCGAGATAATGAGTATGTTCAACTGAGGGACCACAACCAAGGTCATACCAGTGGCAGCAGTCATCGGAGAAATAACAACCAGTGGGGAGGAAAACATCCGGACAAAAGCGGTAACCACTATGGTGGTAATCGTGGCCATGATAGTAGAAGAAGTGAGTCGGGGGGAGATTTCAAAAAGAGAAGGTACAACAATGACAACGTGAAGACGTCAGCACCAGCATCAAATGTTCCTAGGGTAGAAGAACGACCACCGGTTGTATATTATAAATATGGGAAAGAGGGACACATCAGTCCAAACTGCCCACAACAATCCACAATGTGTTATAACTGTAGAAAGGAAGGTCATATAGCTAGAGATTGTCTTGTAGTAAAACCAAGTCCAGCGGGAATGGTGACTCCAAAGGCTATCCCGGACAAGTCAAAGTCAGCGATTCCTGGAAGAGCGTTTGTCGTGACTGCCCAAAATGCGAGGAACTCGAACGAGGTGATCACAGGTAATGTGACGCCCCCAAAATAGGTATACATCACCCATCTTGAGTCGCCAAATACATGGTACAAAATTCAAATATAACTTAATTATAAAACAGTCGTGTAACATACGACAAAACATAATCTAAGAGTTTTAATAAGAATATTGTCATCTAGACAATATCCACTCTCAATGGAGTCCTCATTACATTTATTGTCACACTACAGAATAGTGAGGACTACTAAAACAACCATTTGGACCGTCAATCCGTTCCCCAACTCGTCCCAGCTATATTCTCTTTTCTTGAAGAGAACAGTGAAAGAAAGGGTGAGCTCAACTACCCCAGTAAGAAATATTATGACTAAGATAATGCAGAATAATTTATCCTTAGCCTTCAACAGTATAACAACTGATAGAATATAATAGACAACAAGTTTTAGATCAACAACTGCAGCGGAATAAGCAATCCATTAGAAGAGTCAAGTAGAGTATAAAATCTACTATCTTTTATGATTTAAAAAGTTTTTCATCAACTTTATCGCTGAGACTTAGCTTAATAAATAAACCACATCATCCCTGAACTACGGCCAAGGATATTCATTAGTATCACGACCACAAATTATCCATGCCCTACGGGCCAAGAATATTCGTGTATGCATCGATGGTTATGATCATGCCAACAACTGTCCATCAATGCACTACGGCCAATGAGGACTTTTACAACATCATTTGTAACATTACGGTCATGATTATATCGAATAATCCCTGGTCATAATCATACCAAGTCCATCTATGCACTACAGGCCACAGATGACTTTCAACATATATAAACATGAGGATGATGATAATGATATAAGAATTCAATAAAACAAGTTCAAGGATAAATTTTAAAGATTTATAATTTAATTTATCCAGAAATCAATAACGTCCAAATTGTCAACATGATACTGTTTTGTGGAGTAAAATTCAAGAATGCTCAGAAGAATATTTCCATGAAAAGATACTGGATAAGCAAGAATATCCGTGATATTCTATTAATTTCATGGTTATAGAAGCCAAAGCTTTAACCAACCGAGTATAATAGAATATATGAAATCGCAATTGATTTTTGCCCGCCATGCGTAATCCACGCCGATGCATCATTTTCACAATTTAATAAGGAATGGATACGAAGGATCATTCACCATGCATCTTCATGAGTCCACACATATAGGTCATTCCAATGTAATACTAAAGAATAGAATAACAAAAGAATTCACCGTGCATGCAATAGAATCGCAGAGACATGTTATTCCAATAGAATAATAAAGAATGGAACCAGTCATGCGTAATACGCATGCATGTGATATTCCAAATGTAATAATAAAGAACGTAAACTCAGTCACGCAGTAATCCGCATGCATGTGATATTCCAATGTAATAATAAAGAATGGAATAACAAACAGAATTCACTGCATGCGATAGATCAGATAGATAAAAGTTATTCCAATGTAATAATAAAGAATGGAATAACAACCCTTACGATTATTGAAAGAAAATAACTCTCTTCATGAATACGAAGGAATAATACTCCTTACCTTAGAAAAAAATTGGATACTGAAATAGTGAGGTAGAAGACTTCTCTTCTTCTTTCTCTCTATAATAATTACCCTATAGCTTTTGTGAATTGGTGAGAAATGATGGAAGAATGAGCTTCTATTTATTGGAAAATATAGTTTCGATAATTGCACGTTTTGAGGCTCGAAATATTACAGTATAATACCTTCATCTTTTTCTTTATTTTTAATTTAGTCCTGCAAGTATTATCAAACTTGCACCACCTCCCCTAATAGTAAATAATGTGAATCAATAGTAAATCATGTGAATCAATAGTTCTAGACATGTGAAAATACGAATTACAGTATATTACCTCCATCTATACCTCCATTTTTAACTTAGTCATGCAAGTATTATCAATCTTGCACCACCACCCCTAATAGTACAAGAATGTGAATCAATAGTACACACATGTGAACACATAGTTATAAACATGTGAATTAATAGCAATTAATTGCGCATTTATCCGGTTAATTACCCGATTGGTCAATATAACCTCCAGACATCCATTTTTATCAAAATAGATGTCGATTTCCACTAACACTAATAATTCCAACACAATAGAACTATCAATTTCATCTTTAATCAACACGAACTTATTCATCATTAATATTATAACTCATAATATTTAACAACTGTGTCGCTCCAAGGAAAAAGGGGCTTTTCGATAAGGATTTCTCCTTATTGGCGCCGCAATTATGTGACCAAACCTCTCCTCGATGTAACTTCTAGACATTGTCAATATTACAAATAATAATATGAATAACTGCCGTCTCAATTATTGATTTAATAATATAATATATTATACGAGATGATAATGTGACAATAATTGAATCAATAATATGAGAGATATGATGCATCAATTATTGTAAAGCAATAATTGAGTATAACTGAGTGACTTCACGTAAGCATCAATAATTAATACTTTGTGTGCTACTATGCAACCACGCCAGACATCGTATTTTTACTACCGGGTAGTTCAACAGCTTTTATTGCAGTAACACTTTCGCCGTTATTTTTATAAAAAGATAATTTTGTCGCTTTCTAATTACGCTATAATACTTCCGCCAGGGTCCACCAATGATTGTTGAGTTGCATTTGATATTCCCCGATAAAAAGAATATTCCCTGACCAAACGAATATTTTATAACAACTTACATACTTTGTAAAATTTTTAAATATTACCCACAACTATAACATTATATCAAATCCACACCATAATATTTAAAAAAATATTTCGAGAAATTTAAATCTTTATTCATAAAATTTGGGGTCTCACAGGTAAGCTAATCATAAACTCTTGTGAAGTTTATACCTTACTAGATACCGGTTCTACCCATTCTTTTATCTCTCCTAATTGTGCTCAACGTTTGAATTTGACTCCAAAAAAAATAGACTTTGACTTATCTGTTGAGACTCCGTTAGGAGAAACTTTCATTACATCCACTGTTTATAAATCTTGCTTGATTCAAATTGGGACCATCACATTATCTGCCGACCTTATTTCTTTGAAAATACTTACATTTGATGTGATTTTAGGGATTGATTGGTTAACCACTCATCATGCCAAAATTGATTATTTTCGTAAGGTTATTAGTTTTCATATTCTTAACCAACCTGTTATGCGAATTCAAGCAACCAAACCACTAAAGTCAATCACTGTCATATCAAGCCATAAAGTTATTCATTTATTAAAAAATAGATGTCAAGCTTTCTTAGCTCATGTCATGGACTTGAACAAAAATACGTTAGATTTGAATAAAATTTCTGTTGTTAGTGAATTTCCTGACGTATTTCTTGAAGAACTTCCCGGTCTACGCCTAGAACGTGAAGTTGAATTCTTTATTAACCTTGAACCTGGTATAAAGCCCATTTCTAAAACCCCATATCGAATAGCTCCTATTGAACTTCGGGAGTTAAAGGTCCAACTACAGGAGTTATTAGACATCGGTTTCATTCATCCTAGTACCTCTCCTTGGGGTGCTCCTGTTTTATTCGTAAAGAAGAAAGACGGGAGTATGCGACTTTGTATTGACTACCGGGAATTGAACCTTGTCACCATCAAGAATAGGTATTCTCTACCTCGCATTGATGACCTATTCGACCAGTTGCAAGGAGCACAATTCTTTTCAAAGATCGATCTTCGTTCTGGATATCATCAGCTGAAGATTAAAACTGAGGATATTCCAAAGACTGCCTTCAGAACTTGGTACGAGCATTATGAATTTCTAGTCATGTCTTTTGGATTGACTAATGTTCCTATTGCTTTAATGGATATGATGAACCGAGTATTCAAGGAATATTTGGATTAGTTCGTTGTTGTCTTTATTGATGACATCCTCATCTATTCCAAAAGCCATGAAGATCATGAGCACCATTTGAAGCTGGTACTTCAAAGACTTCGTGATAACAAGTTATACGCCAATCTGAAGAAATGCAAGTTCTGGCTTGAGGAAGTAGCATTCCTTGGGCACATAGTGTCAAAACGTGGAGTATCTGTTGACCCGAAGAAGATTGAAGCAATACAAAGTTGGGAATAACCGAAGTTGGTGATAGCTGGTTATTATTGGAGATTCGTGGAAGGATTTTCTCGAATCGCTACTCCATTAACTCAGCTGACTCGGAAAGATACAAAATTCGTATGGAGCGAAGAATGTGAGAAGAGTTTCCAAGAACTCAAGATGAGACTCATTTCGGCACCTGGTCTGACAATACCATCTGGTTCAGATGGATTTGTTATCTACAATGATGCTTCAGGCAAAGGGATAGGATGTGTTCTCATGCAACATGGGAAAGTCATAGCATATGCCTCGCGAAAACTAAAAGAATATGAGAGGAATTATCCTACTCATGATCTGGAATTGGCAGCAGTCATTTTCGCGTTGAAGATCTGGAGACAGTACCTGTATGGGGAGAAAGTGGAGATCTTTACAGATCATTAGAGCCTCAAATATTTCTTCACCCAAAAGGAACTCAACATGCGAAAATGACGTTGGCTCGAGCTGTTGAAAGATTACGACCATACCATTCAATATCATCTTGGAAAAGCAAATGTGGTAGCTGACGCATTGAGTAGAAGATCATATACGGGTACGAGTGCGATGTTGTTAACACAAAGACCCATTTTGTACGACTTACAAAGGATGAAGATAGAATGAAAGGCTCCAAGTACCCACGTGATGATATCAAATATACGAGTAGAACCGACTTTAATCGATAAAGTTAAAGCTACTCAAGCCACAGACCTAGAGCTGATGCATATGAAGAAGAGACTACAAGAAGGTGTTATTCCATAAGCAAGAATCGATGAAGAAGGAATACTTCGAGTCAACTTTAGACTTTGCATTCCTAACGATTCTGACTTGAAGCATAGAATCATGATGGAGGCACACAACACATCATTTGTAATCCATCCTGGGAGTATCAAAATATATCATAATCTTTGACATATATTTTGGTGGAACAATATGAAGAGAGAGATCGCAGAGTTTATATCGAGATGTTTAACTTGTCAACGTGTAAAGGCGGAGCATCAAGTGCTAAAGGGTCCATTGCAACCACTTGAGATTCCGAAATGGAAGTGGGAACACATTACCATGGATTTCGTTACTGTTCTTCCCAAGGTTTCTCAAGGCATAGATGTGATTTAGGTTATTATTGATAGATTAACCAAGTCTGCTCATTTCTTGCCTATACGAAAGACTTATTCTCTTGAACGTCTTGCTCGTATATACGTAAATAAGATTGTGAGATTGCATGGCATGCCAGTATCCATAGTTTCGGATCTTGACCCAAGATTCACTTTACGATTTTAGGTTAGCTTGCAGAAAGCTATAGGCACGGAATTACGATTCAGTTAGGCATACCATCCTCAAACGGACGGGTAATCAGAAAGGACTATTCAAACTCTTGAAGATCTATTAAGACTATGTGTCTTAGATTTTAAAGGGAGTTGGGATAAGTACTTACCATTCATGGAATTCTCCTACAACAACAGTTATCAAGAAAGTATAGGTGTGGCTCCATTCGAAGCATTGTATGGACGAAAGTGTCGCTCTCCAGTATGTTGGGATGAGGTGGGAGATGCAACGTTGTTGGGATCAGAGTTGGTACATATGACTACAGAGAAGATCCAAATGATCCGACAACGTATACAAACGACACAGGATCGACAAAAGAGTTATGCGGATCTTCATCTAAAGGACGTGGAATTTAATATTGGGCATCATTTATTATTACGTGTTGCTCCATGGAAGGGAATTACAAGATTCAGGATGAGAGGAAAGCTCAATCCAAGATTTGTTGGTCCATTTGAGATTCTTGACCGAATAGAAAATGTGGCCTATAGACTCGCATTACCTCTAAGTATGTCTCGTGTTCATAATATTTTTCATAATCTAAGCTTTGTAAATATATGAAGGACCCAAACCACATTATTAAGTTAGAACCAGAAGAGATAGCAGAAGATTTAACGTACGAGGAAGTACATGTCAAGATCTTGGATAAGAAGGAGCATGTCCTACGCACAAAGGTTATACCACAAGTCAAAGTTTTATGGAGGAACCATGCTATTGAGGAAATGTCCTGAGAACTGGAATCGAAAATGAAAACGAGGTATCCTCACCTTTTCGAGACACCAGGTATGTACGTCAATTTCGAGGATGAAATTTCATAAAGAGGGGAAGTTGTAAGACCCTAACTTTTTATAAATAAAATTGAATTTCCTCTAATTATTATTTTGAATAATAAAGTGTTAATTTGATATAATGCTTTGGTTATGGGTGATATGTGAAAATTTTGCAAAATAAGCAAGTGATTATAAAATATTCATTGTTATGAGAGAATATTCGTTTGGTCGTGGAATATTCTTACTGTCGAGGAATATTCGTACGATGGCACAAACATTTGTGGGCCCCAAAACAGAAAACGGTCGGATGAAGAAAACGACAAGTTTGAGTTTTTATAAATAACGACAAAGTTGTTACCGTTAACACTGTTGGAATACCTGGTGGTTAAAATACAATAATACGCGTAGTTGTCATATTGTGATTCTGTAATATTTTTTGTGAATAATTAATTATTAATTTATATGATAAGGAAATATTTATTTTTATGTGAATATAAATGAAGGAATTAATGTTGAGGTGTTTTATCAGTTTTTTGTCTAAATGAAGGTATTAAAAATCATCCGTGTGGATTTCGATAATTTTCTGTTTGGAATTTGGAAAAACTTTCTTCTACAAAGTTGTAGAGAATTAAATTTCCTATGGAATAAACATAACATTCATGTTTTTCTAATAAAATGGCTATTTATTGTGAATTATTAAAGTTTTGTAAATAAATATTTTTTATTAAAAACATGGTGGGCCCCCACTTTTGTTTGGTGTGGAAATTCTGAATTTGGCGGGCCCCACTAGTGGTGGCTGATATTTTGGTCAAGGAGGTGTGCGTAGAAAATTTTTGAAAATATTATTTTATTAAATTTAGTCTGCTTTGGCGTTCTAGCATTTTCCTATAAATAGGGTGTTTAGTTAGAATTGAAAATCACACCAGAATATGAAATTTTCTCTCTCTATAATATCGAGCGTATTTTTGTGAGTATTTAGATACTTTGATAGTTTCTATTCAGTGCAAGTTTTCTTCAGCACTATATCCGATATTTTAGCCAGAAGTACTATTCTTTTGAGGAAGAGATGTTATTTTCTTCGTAAATGATATTATTTCGTTCAATATCATTACGCCGAAATATTGGTATGAATTTTATTATAAAATTTATCTTTTTATGTCGAGGTTACTATTCACGATAATGCATAATCGTGTTCACGATATCTATAATTATTTACTTAATACTGGTACTATTCACTAGTACTATTCACGAAGTATGATTTTTTTGTGGAATTTTCTACCTTTTCGTGTCGGAATTACTATTCACGTATACAACACCGTATACGACACTATTCATAAAAAAATGAAATTTTCTCTTCTTTGTCCAAAATGTTTATTATGGTTACAATCTTTGATTATATCCATGTTTTGATCTTCATTCTTAAATTTTACTCCACTATGGTTTATTATGGAGTATTTTTGAACTTGGATTATCTAAAGTACGAATCCCTAATCTTTGTCCTTTTATATCACTGGATTCGTTTCTTTAAAATATTTTTCGTCATCCTCAGTTCTAAATGATGATATAACTGAATATCTTTGGCCTGTAGTGCAAAGATGAATGATTATCTGATAAATATCGTTGGCCCGTAGTGCAGAAATGAATATTTGGTTCAAGATGTATATTGATTGATGTTACAAGGATAAAATATTGATGACGGACTTTTAAATCATATAATATAGTAGATTTCATTCTCTACTTATGTGACGCCACCAAAACAGGTATATATCACCCATCTTGAGTCGCCAGAAACATGGTACAAAATACAAATAAAAACTTAATTATACAACTGTCGTGTAAAATACGACAAAACATATGCTGTGAGTTTTATTACAAATATTGTCATCTAGACAATATCCACACTCAATGGAGTCCTCATTACATTTATTATCACACTATTTAACAGAATAGTGAGGACTACTAATGCTATCATCCGACCCAATACTCTCGTTCCTCGACTAGTTCCAAATTTATATTCTCATTTCTCAAGAGAACATTGAAAGAAAGGGTGAGCTCAACTAGCTCAAAGAAGAAATATTATGACTAAGATAATGCGTAATAAATTATCCTTAGCCTTCAACAAAGATAACAACCGATATAATATAATAGACAACAAGTTTTAGATCAACAATCGCAATGGAATAAGCAATCCATTAGAAGAGTCAAGTAGAGCATAATATCTACCATCTTCTATAATTTAAAAGTTTATCATCAATTTTATCACGAGACTCACAAATTTTAATAAATAATCCACATCATTGAATCATCCTCGTACTACGTGCCAAGGATATTCTTTACTATCACGACCACTTAATTATACATGCACTACGGCCAAAGATAATCGTGTTTTCATCAATGGTCATGATCATGCCATAAAATAATTCATCTTTCCACCCTTGGCCGAAGAGAATCCATAGCCATAATCATACCAAAAAAAACTGTCCATCAATGCACTATGGGCCAATGAGGACTTTTTACCACATCATTTGTAACATTACGGTCATGATTATACCGAATAATCTCTGGTCATAATCATACCAAGTCCATCTATGCACTACGGCCAAAGATGACTTTCAACATAATATAAGGAAAATGATGATGACAATGATATAAAAGTTCAATTAAACAAGTTTAAGAATTAATTTATTCAGAATTCAATAACGCCCAAATTGTCAACATGATACTGCTTTGTAGAGTAAAATTCAGGAATGCTCAGAAGAATATTTCCATGAAAAGATACTGGATGAAGCACAAATATCAAGGATATTTCACTAATTTCATGGAGTATAGAAGTCAAAGCTTTAATCAACTAAGTATAAGAGAATATATGAAACTGCAAATGGATTTTCGCTTACGCCATGCAGAATCCACATAGATGCATCATTTCCACAATTTAATAAGGAATGAATACAAAAGATCATTCACCATGCATGTGGTAATCCACATAGACAAAAGTTATTCAAATGAATAATAAAGAATGCAATAATGAAGGATTCACCATGCGCATGCGATAGATCGCATGCATAAAAGTTATTCCCAATGTAATAATAAATAATAAAACCAGGTCATGCGTAAATGCATAGACAGGATATTCCGACAGGAAAAATAATGGAACCAGGTCCGGCGTAAACGCACAAACAAGATATTTTGACAGAATAATAAAGAACGGAATATTAAAAGAATTTCACCATGTATACGGTACTTCGCATAAACAGGTTATTCCAACATAATAATAAAGAATGGAATAACAGAATAATTTCACCATGTATGCGGTACTTCGCATATACATGTTATTCCAATAGAATAATAACGAATGGAATAACGAAAGCTCTCTTCATGAATACAAAAGAAATAATATCCCTTACCGTAGAAAAAACTGGATGCTGGAATAGTGAGGTAGCAGACTTCTCTTCTTCTTTCTCTCTATAATTTCTCTCTATAATAATTTCTCTATAGCTTTAGTGAATTGGTGAGAAATGAAGGAAGAATGAGCTTCTATTTATAGGAAAACATAGTTTCGATAGTTGCACGTTTTGGAGCTCAAAATATTACAGTACAATACCTCCAACTTTTCTTTCCTTTTTAATTTAGTCCTGCAAGTATTATCAAACTTGCACCACCTCCCCTAATAGTAAATAATGTGAATCAATAGTTCTTTCATGTGAACCAATAGTTATAATCATGTGAAAATATGAATTACAGTATAGTACTTCCATCTATACCTCTATTTTTAACTTAGTCATGCAAGTATTATCAATCTTGCACCAACTCCCCTAATAGTACAAGAATGTGATTCAATAGTACACATATGTGAACAAATAGTTATATAAGCATGTGAATTAGTAGCAATTAATTGCTTATTTATCCAATAAATTACCTAATTTATCAATATGACCCCCAGAGATCAATTTTCATTGGAATAGATGTCGATTTCCACTAACACTAATAATCCCAACACAATGGAACTATCAAATTCATCTTTAATCAACACGAACTTATTCATCATTAATATTATAACTCACAATATTTAACAACCAGGTCGTTCCCAGGAAAGAGGGGGCTTTCCGATAAGGATTTCTCCTTATTGGCGCGCAATTAGGTGACCAAATCTATCCTTAACATAACTTCTAGACATTGTAAATATTGCAATTTAATAATATGAATAACTTTGTCGTCTCAATTATTGATTTAATAATATATCATATAATGCAGATGATATTGTGACAATAATCGAATCAATAATATGAGCGATATGATGCAGCAATTACTATAGCAATAATTGAGTATAACTGATTGACTTCTCACGTAAGCATCAATAACCAATACCGTGTGCTACTACGCAACCACGCTGTAATAATCGTATTTTTATCGCCGGGGTAGTTCAACGCTTTTTAACGGTAACACTTTCGCCATTATTTTTATAAAAAGATAATTCTGTCATTTTCTTACTACGACAATACTTCCGTTGTGGGGTCCACCAATGATTATGCCGTCGTACGAATATTTCCTGTTAAAATGAATATTCCCCGACCAATCGAATATTATATAACCACTTGCTTACTTTGCAAAATTTATAAATATTACCCACAACTATAACATTATATCATATCCACCATAATTTTGAAAAAATATTTCGAGAAAATTAAATCTTTATTCGTAAAATTTGGGATTTTACAATCTCCCCTCCTTATGAAATTTCGCCCTAGAAATTTACGTACGTACCTGGTATGCCAAACAAATGAAAACACTTCGTCAGATTCTAACTCTTGAGGTATAACCTTTGAGTGTCGAATAAGATTTTTCTTATACAAGATTTTAACACGTATCTCCTCATACGTTAAATCTTCTGCTATCTCGTCTAGTTCTAATTTAATGATGTTGTTCGGGTCGTCCACATATTTACCTAACATCGATACGTAAAAAAACCGTTATGAACAAGCGACATACTTGGCGGTAAAACGAGTCTATAGGCTACAGTTCCTACTCAATCAAGTATTTTAAATGGGCCAATTAAATCGAGGGTTGAGTTTTCCTCTCTTCGTCGATTCTTGCTTCTAAAATAACGCCATCTTGAACCTTTTTCTTCACATTCATCGGATTTGGGTGTGTAGCTTGAGCGTCTTTAACTTTATCGATTAAAGTCGATTCTACTCGTATATTCGTTATCTTCACGTGGGTCCCTAGAGTCTTTAACTCTATCTTCATCATTTGTAAGTTATACAAAATGGCTTTTTGTGTTAATAACATCGCACTCGTAAATGCATACAATCATCTACTCGATGCGTCAGCTACCACGTTCTCTCTTCCACAATGATATTGAATGGTATAATCGTAATCTTCAACAGCTCGAACCAACGTCTTTGGCAAATGATACGTTCGTTTTGGTTGAAGAAATATTTAAGGGTTTTAGAAATGGGTTTTGTACTGGGGTCAATACAAAATTTGATTTCACGCTCTAAGGGTAGGCTAGGAAGTCTTTAAGAATACGTCAGGAAATTTATTAACAATAGAAATATCATTCAACATTGTGACTCTCATCCAAGACTTGGATAACACATGTAATGAAGGTTTCTCCTAACAGAGTTTCAACCGATAAGTCAAAGTCTAATTTCTCTGGAGTCAAATTTAAATGTTGAGCGCAAACAAGAGAGATAAAAGAATGGATAGAACCGGTATCTAATAAGGTATAGACTTCGTAAAAATTTATAATTAACTAATCCGTGCAAAATTCGTTCGGGTTACTCGCTTTTTGAGAAATCACGAAAAACGCTCTTCCTGAAACCACCGACTTTGTTTTGTTCGTATCCGCCTTTGCTGCCACCGTTCCAGCTGGACTTAATTATACACAAATATCATATATCACAAAACAAGGGTTAATTAACATATCACATATTATTCCTATACTCTGATCGACCAATTAAATACCAAATAAACTTAGGTAGGTCATACTAGCGAAGGAATTCCGCTCTCCCTCCTAGTTCTTGTCTCACATAAGCCGTGGATCATATCCTAAGCTTTGATATATAACCGTGGCGCCCCAAAATAGGTATACATCACCCATCTTGAGTCGCCAGATACATGGTACAAAATACAAATAAATACTTAATTATACAACTGTCGTGTAAAATACGACAAAATATATGCTGTGAGTTTTAATACAAATATTGTCATCTAGACAATATCCACATTCAATGGAGTCCTCATTACATTTAATATTTCACTATTTAACAGAATAGTGAGGACTACTAATGTTATCATCTGGACCGTCACTCCGTTCCCCGACTAGTCCCAGCTATATTCTCATTTCCTGAAGAGAACATTGAAAGAAAGGGTGAGCTCAACTAGCCCAATAAGAAATATTATGACTAAGATAATGCAGAATAAATTATCCTTAGCCTTCAACAGTATAACAACTGATATAATATAATAGACAACAAGTTTTAGATCAACAACTGCAGCGGAATAAGCAATCCATTAGAAGAGTCAAGTAGAGCATAATATCTACCATCTTCTATGATTTAAAAAGTTTATCATCAATTTTATCGCTGAGACTCAGCTTAATAAATAATCCACATCATTGAATCATCCCTGTACTACAGGCCAAGGATATTCTTTACTATCACGACCACGAATTATACATGCACTACGGGCCAAAGATAATCGTGTTTTCATCAATGGTCATGATCATGCCATAAAATAATTCATCTTTCCACCCTTGACCGAAGAGAATCCATAGCCATAATCATACCAAAAAAAACTGTCCATCAATGCACTACGGGCCAATGAGGACTTTTTACCACATCATTTGTAACATTACGGTCATGATTATACCGAATAATCTCTGGTCATAATCATACCAAGTCCATCTATGCACTACGGCCAAAGATGACTTTCAACATAATATAAGCAAAATGATGATGACAATGATATAAAAGTTCAATTAAACAAGTTTAAGAATTAATTTATTCAGAATTCAATAACGCCCAAATTGTCAACATGATACTGCTTTGTAGAGTAAAATTCAGGAATGCTCAGAAGAATATTTCCATGAAAAGATACTGGATGAAGCACAAATATCAAGGATATTTCACTAATTTCATGGAGTATAGAAGTCAAAGCTTTAACCAACTAAGTATAAGAGAATATATGAAACTGCAAATGGATTTTTTTCGCCATGCAGTAATCCATATAAATGCATCATTTCCACAATTTAATAAGGAATGAATACAAAGGATCATTCACCACGCATGTGGTAATCCACATAGACAAAAGTTATTCCAATGTAATAATAAAGAATGCAATAATGAAGGATTCACCATAAATGCGATAGATCGCATGCATGTGTTATTCCCAAAAGAATAATAAATAATAAAACCAGTCGTGCGTAAATGCATAGTATGGATATTAAACAGGATAATAAATAATGGAACCAGTCCCAAACAGAAACGAACAAACAAGATATTTTGATGAATAATAAATAATGGAACCGGTCCCAGCAGAACGCATGAGTACGGGATATTCGGCTGAATAATAAAGAACGTAATATTAAAAGAATTTCACCATGTATGCAGATCAGATAAACAAAGTTATTCCAACATAATAATAAAGAATGGAATAATGAATAATTTCACCATGTATGCGGTAGATTCAGATATACATGTTATTCAATAGAATAATAACGAATGGAATAACGTAAAGCTCTTCATGAATACAAAAGAAATAATATCCCTTCATAGTAGAAAAAATCTGGATCTTTTGGAATAGTGAGGTAGCGTACTTTCTTCTTCTTTCTCTCTATAATTTCTCTCTATAATAATTTCTCTATAGCTTTAGTGAATTGGTGAGAAATGAAGGAAGAATGAGCTTCTATTTATAGGAAAACATAGTTTTGATAATTGCACGTTTTGGGGCTCAAAATATTACAGTACAATACCTCCAACTTTTCTTTCCTTTTTAATTTAGTCCTGCAAGTATTATCAAACTTGCACCACCTCCCCTAATAGTAAATAATGTGAATCAATAGTTCAATCATGTGAACCAATAGTTATAATCATGTGAAAATATAAATTACAGTATAGTACCTCCATCTATACCTCCATTTTAACTTAGTCATGCAAGTATTATCAATCTTGCACCAACTCCCCTAATACTACAAGAATCTGATTCAATAGTACACACATGTGAACAAATAATTATATAAGCATGTGAATTAGAAGTAATTAATTGCTCATTTATCCAATAAATTACCCAATTTATCAATATAACCCCCAGACATCAATTTTTATCGGAATAGATGTCGATTTCCACTAACACTAATAATCCCAACACAATGGAACTATCAAATTCATCTTTAATCAACACGAACTTATTCATCATTAATATTATAACTCACAATATTTAACAACCAGGTCGTACCCAAGAAAGAGGGGGCTTTTCGATAAGGATTTCTCCTTATTGGCGCGCAATTAGGTGACCAAACCTCTCCTTGACAGAACTTCTAGACATTGTAAATATTGCAATTTAATAATATGAATAATTTTGTCATCTCAATTATTGATTTAATAATATATCATATAATGCAGATGATATTGTGACAATAATCGAATCAATAATATGAGAGATATGATGCAGCAATTACTATAGCAATAATTGGGTATAACTGAGTGACTTCTCACGTAAGCATCAATAACCAATACCGTGTACTACTACGCAACCACGCGTAATACTGTACTTTTACTACCGGGTAGTTCAATAGTTTTAACGGTAACACTTTCGCCGTTATTTTTATAAAAAGATAATTCTGTTGTTTTCTTACTACGACAATACTTCCGTTGTGGGGTCCACCAATGATTATGCCGTTGTTCAAATATTTTCTGTTAAAACGAATATTCCCCGACCAATCGAATATTATATAACCACTTGCTTACTTTGCAAAATTTATAAATATTACCCACAACTATAATATTATATCATATCCACACCATAATTTTGAAAAAATATTTTAAGAAAATTAAATCTTTATTCGTAAAATTTGGGATTTTTCAACTTAACTCTTCTAATAAATTGTTATTTCCGCTGTGAATATTGATCTAAAACTTGTTGTCCATTATATTTTATCTGATTTGTTGAAGGCTAACGATAATTTTTTGTTCATTATCTTAGTCATAATGTTCTTTACTGGGCTTGTTGAACTCACCCTTTTCTTTTTTGTTCCATTTTTTTCTCAGGAGGCGAGAATATAGCGGGAACTAGTCGGGGTGTGGAGTGATATTTCCTGTCAGTTGTTTTAGCAGTCCTTACTATTTTATAAAATAGTGTATCAATAATGGTAATGAGGACTTATTTGAGTTTGAATACTATCTAGAAGACAATATTTTTATTTAAACTCACAGTATATGTGTTGTCGTATTTTGCACGACAATTGTAATAATAAAGTTGTAGTTGTTTTCTGTACCATGTATTTGGTAACTCAGAATGGGTTGTGTGGACCAATTTTGGGGGCATCACAACGTGGGTCCCTGAAGTTTTTTAACTCTATCTCCATCCTTTTTAAGTTATACAAAATGGGCCTTTATGTGATAATATCGTACTCGTACCCGCATATAATCTTCTACTCAACGTGTCAGCTACCACGTTCGCTTTTCTAGGATGGTATTGAATGGTATGGTCGTAACTTTCAACAGTTCAAGCCAACATCGTTGCCGCATGTTAAGTTTCTTTTGGGTGAAGAAATATTTGAGGCTTTTATGATCTGTATAGATCTTCACTTTATCCCCATACATGTAATGTCTCCAAATCTTTAGTGCAAAAATGACTGATGCCAACTCTAGATCATGAGTAGGATAATTCCTCTCATATTCTTTGAGTTGTCGTGAGACATATGCTATGACTTTTCCATGTTGTATGAGAACAACTCCTAAACCTTTGCCTGAAGCATCGCTGTAGATAACAAATCCTTTCGAACCTAATGGTATTGTCAGAACAAGTGTTGAAATAAGTCTCCTCTTGAATTCTTGGAAACTCTTCTCACATTCTTTGCTCCATCCAAACTTTATATCTTTTCGAGTCAGCTGAGTTAATGGAGTGATGATTCAAGAAAATCCTTTCACAAATCTCTGATAATAACCAGCTAAGCCCAGAAAGCTACGTATTTCGGTTACTGACTTAGGTTGCTCCCAACTTTTTATTGCTTCAATCTTCGCTGGGTTAACTGATATTCCATGTTTCGATATCACGTGCCCAAGGAATTCTACTTCCTCAAGCTAGAACTTGTATTTCTTCAACTTGGCATATAACTTATTTTCACGAAGCTTTTGGAGTATCAGCCTCAAGTGTTGCTCATGATCTTCACGGCTTTTGGAGTAAATGAGGATGTCATCAATAAAGACAACCACAAATGATCCAAATATTCCTTGAATACTCGGTTCATCATATCCATGAAGGCAGCAAGAGCATTAGTCAATCCAAAAGACATGACTAGGAATTCGTAATGCCCGTACCGAGTTCTGAAAGAAGCCTTTGGAATGTCATAAATTTTAATCTTTAACTGATGATATTCGTAACAAAGATCAATCTTTGAAAAGAATTTAGCACCTTGTAACTGGTCAAACAGGTCATCAATACGAGACAACATGTACCTATTTTTGATGGTGACATGATTCAACTCTCGATAGTCAATGCAAAGTCGCATACTCCCATCTTTCTTCTTTACGAATAGAATAGGAGCACCCCAAGGAGATGTACTAGGACGAATAAAACCGATGTCTAACAGTTCCTGCAGTTGGGTTTTTTACTCCTGAAGTTCAATAGGAGCCATTCGATATGGCATTTTGGAAATGGGTTTTGTACCAAGTTCAATGTCAATACAAAATTCGATTTCACGCTCTAGGGGTAGGCCAGGAAGTTCTTTGGCAAATACATCATGAAATTTATTAACAATAGAAATATCATTCAAATCTGACGTATTATTGTTTAAATCCCTTACATGGGCTAAAAAATCTTGACATCAATTTTTTCAATTAACGAATGGCTTTATGGCTTGATATGACAGTGATTAACTATAGTGGTTTGGTTGCTTGAATTTGCATAATAGGTTGGTTAGGAATATGAAAACTAACGACCTTACAAAAATAATCAATTTTAGCATGATGAGTAGTTAACCAATCAATCCCTAAAATCACATCAAATGCAAGTATTTTCAAAGAGATGAGATCAACAGGTAATGTAAAAGTGTCAATTTAAATCAAACAAGATTTATAAATGGTGGATGTAATGAAGGTTTCTCCCAACGGAGTTTCAACAGATAAGTCAAAGTCTAATTTCTCTAGAGACAAATTTAAACGTTGAGCACAAGTAGGTGAAATAAAAGAATTTGTAGAACTAGTATCTAATAAGGTATAGACTTTGCAAGAGTTTATGATTAGTTTACCCATGATAACTTCGTTCGGGTTCCTCGCTTTTTTCGAAGTCACAACTAACGCTCTCCCTTGAACTACCGGCTTTAACTTGTCCATGACAGCCTTTGGTGTCACCGTCTCAGCTGGACTTAACTTCGCTGCATGACAAAATCAAGCTAAACGACCTTCCTTTCCGCAATTGTAACACACTTTGGGTTTCTGCGTACAGTTCAAACTGATGTGTCCCTCCTGTCCACATTTGTAGCATATGACCGGTGGTCGTTCTCCTTCATTGTTGAATTTTCATCATTGTTGAATTTTCTCTTTTTAAAATTTCCACTTGACTCATTTCTTCTATTATCTTGGCCAGGATTATCACCAAAGTGGTTACCATTTCTGGCATGATAATTTCCTCCACGTTTTGTATCACTGCTTCAATGATTGTTTCCACTGGTATGACTATTATCGTTTTGCTGGATGTTATCTTTTGGTTGAGCTGACTCATTATCGTGCTCCAATAACTGAGCCATATTCACAACATCTGAATACAAACAAAGTTTATGAAATGAGGTATTGACGAATTTCAGGCTTCAAATCTCGTAGAAACATTCGTGTCATTCGCTCCTCATTATCTACCAAATGGGATGCAAACCGGGATAACTCCGAAAACTTTGCCTCGTATTGCGATACAATCATGTTGTTCTATTCCAGTTTTATGAATTCTACCTCCTTCATGTGACGGATACTTTCTAGAAAATATTTGTCGTTGAATAATTCCTAGAACTTCTCCCAAGACATCTTAAGTGCGGATAGATGAGTACGTTTTACGGATTCCCACCAGTAATATGCCTCTTTACGCAATATAAAGGTGGTGAATGGAACCTTTTGCTCTTCAGTGAATCCCAAGACATCAAATATCTTGGTGATCTATTTAATCTAAGCTTCTGCCTGAAGTGGCTCTGGCTTTCCCAAAAATTTCGGCGCTCCCAACTCCTTGAATTGCTTAACAGTGACTGGCCATGAGTTACCAATGTTTCCACCTGCATTTTGAACAAGATTCTCTCTCATTTAGGGTTGCATGAATTGTAGAAAGCTCCTAAATATCCCATCGTTCATCATTTGGTCGGTGTTGTTGTTTACAGGAGGATTATTACCTTCTTGATGCACATTATCCTTGTTATTGATTGGTGGTGTCTCAATGATCGCATGTGCTCCATTGCTTATCTCAAAATTTTCAGATGTCATTCTCAAATACTACCACAAAACAAGGGTTAATTAAAAAAATTGACATGTCACATATTATCCCTATATTCCGATCGACCAATTAAATAACAATTAAGCTTAGGTAGGACATACTAAAGAAGGTTTTACTCGTCTATCCCTCCTAGTTCTAACCTCAGATCTCCACCAGAGATCATATCCCATTTTGAGTTACCAAATACATGGTACAGAAATCAAATACAAATTTCCTTTATACAACTATTAATTGTCGTGTAATATACGACAAAACATACGCTGTGAGTTTTAATAAAAATATTATCTCGTAAACAATATCCAAACTCAAATAAAACCCTCATTATAATTATTGTCACACTATTTTACAAAATAGTGATGATTACTAAAATCACCATCTTGGACCATTACTCCACTCCCCGACTTGTCACAACTATATTCTTGCCTCCTGAAAAGAACAATGGAACCAAAAGGAAAATGGTGAACTCAACTAGCCTAGTAAATAATATTATGACTAAGATAATGTAGAATAAATTATCCTTAGTCCTCAGCAGGAAAAAATCTGATAGAATACAATAGACAACAAGTTTTAGATCAACAACTACAGTGGAAATAGCAATCCATTAGAAGAGTCAAGTAGAATATGATGTCTACTATCTTCTAAGATTTAAAAGTCCATCATTAATATTTTATCCCTGTAACACCAATCAATAAATATTTCAAATCAACGAATTATCCATGCACTACATGCCAATGATATTTGTTTGTATAACTAGTGGTCATTATCATGCCAAACAACTGTCCATCTATGCACTATGGGCCAAAGAGGACTTTCACCACAACATTTATCTATAACATTACAGGTCATCATTATACCAATACACAATTATTGGTTATAAGCATACCAATTAACAGTCCATCTATGCACTACGGGCCAAAGATGACTTTTACCATAACATAAACATGAGGATGATGACAATGATATAAGGAATCAATCAAGTGAGATCAAGGATAAATATTAGAGATTTATAATTCAATTTATCTGGAGTTCAAGACTAGTCCTCTACATTCGCTTCGTCCGTCTCGAGGATGATATCGTAAGCCCGAATCAAAAGCAAAGTGCCCATAGCTTTCTGCAAGCTGGCCCAAAATTGTGAAGTGAATCTTGGGTCTTGATCAGAAACTATGGATACTGGCATACCATGCAATCTCACAATCTCATCTATGTATATACGAGCAAGACGTTCAAGTGAATAAGTTTCTCGTATAGGTACGAAATGAGCAGACTTGGTTAATCTATCGACAATAACCCAAATTCCATCTATGCCTTGAGAAATCTTGGGAAGACCAGTAACAAAATCCATGTTAATGTGCTCCCACTTCCATTCTGGAATTTCAAGTGGTTGCAATGGAGCTTTTGGCACTTGATGCTCTACCTTGACACGTTGACAAATTAAACACCTTGAGATAAACTCTGTGATCTCTCTCTTAATATTGCTCCACCAAAATGTATGTCGAAGATCGCGATACATTTTAGTACTTCCAAGATGGATTAAAAACGGTGTGTTGTGTGCCTCCATCATGATAATTAATTGTCCATGATAATTCAATTTATCTAGAGTTCAAGAATGTCCAAATTGTCAACATGATAATTAATTGTGGGGTAAAATTCAATAATGATATTCATGTATCAAAAATAATTTGGACAGAAAAGAAACCAATTTTGTCGTGAATAGTACCCCGAGTGAATAGTACCCCCGAGTGAATGGTACCCGAGTAAATAGTACTCCGTAAATAGTACCTCAAGTGAATAGTACCTGAATGAATAGTACCCCGTTAATAGTACCCCGAATAAAAATATTGAATTTTAATACAAAAGTTTAGACTAATATTCTAATGAAACGATACTAGATGAAGCAAAAAACTCAAGGATATTCTACTAATTTTAGGGATTATAGAAGCAATACTTACCATAGTAAGTTTAGATTTAGGAATATGAAAAAAAATACGAAACTGCAAATGGATTTTCACCCGTCATGCGGTAATCTGCGTAGAAAGATCTTTTTCACAAATAAAGAATGAGTACGAAGGGTTATTCACCATACATGTGGTAATCCGCGTAAACAGGTTATTCCCACAGATTAAAGAATGAATACGAAGGGTTATTCACCATGCATGCGGTAATCCGCATAGATAGGTTACTCCCGCAGATTAATAAAGAATGAATACAAAGGGTTATTCACCATGCATGCAATAATCTGCGTAGACAGGTTAATCCAGCAGATTAATAAAGAATGAATACAAAAAATAATATCCATTACCTTATTAGGAGATTGGATACTGTAATAGTGAAATACCAAAATACTCTTCTTCTTTCTCTCTATAGTTTCTCTCTATAGTTTTAGTGAATTCGTAAGAAAGAATGAAGAAATGAGCTTCTATTTATAAGAGAATGGACTAAATAGTAACTGATTCACGGACAGTCCAGATTTCTTTACTATTAAAACCTCAACAGACGGTTCATATTGATTTACTATTAAAACTTCAACCGACGATCCAAATTGATTTACTATTAAAATCTCAATCGACGGTCTAAAAAATTAGTACGTCTCCCCATGGAATAATAAGTCAAGCCTACAACAAACGCATCATGACAAACCCCTCTATTTATATCAAAAATTGAATAAATATTTACCATAAATCACTTATCTTCAATACACACATTTTTAATCTTTCAACAATTATTCATCATTAATATTATAACTTACAATATTGACAATCAGATCATTCCCAAGAAAGAGGGGGCTTTTCGATAAGGATTTCTCGTTATTGGCGCGCAATTAAATAACATAACCCCTTTCCTTGACATAACTTTCTAGACATTTCCAATAATGCAAATAATAATATGAATAACTGTGCCATCTAAATTATCGATTTAATAATATAAAATATTGTACAGATGATACTGTGACAATAATTGAATCAATAATATGAGATACTATGTAGCAACTACTGTTGCAATAATCAAATAAAATGGAGTGACTTCTTACGTAAGCATAAATAATCGAGATCTTTGTGAAATACCGTGGTGCTATCTCTTTGGCAACAACGCAGTACATTATTCTTTTATCACCGATATTTCAACAAGATTAACGGTAAAAGTTTTGCCATTATTTTTATAAAAGGTTATTTTCGCCGCTTTCTATATCCAGCAATCATTACATTTGTCAGGTCCACCAATGATTGTGTCGTCGTACGGATATTCCCCGACAAAAAGAATATTCCCCAACCAAACGAATATTTTATGGCAACTTGCTTACTTTGTAAAATTTTCACATATCCCCCATAACTATAGCATTATATCAAATCAACACCTTATTATTCAAAATAATATTTAGAGAAAATTAAATCCTTATTCATAAAAAGTTGGGGTCTTACATCTTCTCTCAATTTTTCTTCTCCTGAAATAGTTATATCCCATTTCATCATATCTTCTTTGAATCTCTTCTATGGAGTCTTTGGGTCCAAGGTCATGCATGTTAAATCTTTCTTCTCCTTTTATGTGAATCTCTTGAAGATTGCGATTCATGAAGGATGTATCATTAGTTGGGAGTCGTGAGCCAATAAGTGTTACTGCATTCTACGATCCTGACATAGAAGAAAAGGCTGATTGACCTGTGGTTGACCTAAGTGTCCTTGACCCAGAGGAATGGCATGAGGCGCAAAAATTTTAGGAGGAGGAGGAGGAAGTGATGATTGTTGAGTTTTTGGTGGCAATCTCATCTCCCCCCTTTTTGGCAGCATCCCTTTCCTTTTTGAGATTTTTAACTTCCTCTGATAATTGTTGAATGATGGTAACCAATTCTTCAACTTGACTCTTAGTGAGAGTGATGTCGTCTTTGATTTCTCTATATCTAGCTTCAGATTCGTCTCTTTGCTGATGAATCAGAACCATAACAGTGTCAGTGCATATCAGAGATCGGACAACCACTTCCTTGAAGTCAATCAAGGATGAGTTCATTGAGAAGATTTTATCATATGGAAACTTGATAGACTCCTTATCTGTTGCTTGAAAAGAGGTAAAAACAACTTTATGGTCATTTCTCTATTTGAAGTATATTTCATCTCGTCTTTTTAGATTATCTAGAATAGTTTCTATCAGCTCATTGATTTTAGTACTAAATTTTTTAGACATTTGCCTTGGTACTTTCTCAACAATCGTAGCAATATGACGTAGACTCTTCTGAATGCTAGTTGTAGTAACCTTAAAACCCACATTGCATTTTTGAGTTATTTCGTTGAGCATTGTTAACGCCAAGATATTCTGCTACGTCTCAATCATATAAGACGTCCTGATCCTGCACACTAAACACAGTCAACACCAAAAGCTTGACGACATCGACCGTCGGGGGATAGCTCAGGCGTGAGAGTCAGTACAGGCCGTTACAAGGGTTAATAATGGAGGATAAAAATGTCTAGAGTCTTGAGAGAGATAAAATTATCAGTTGAATGTGTGTACCTGTATATGGAAGACCTCATTGCTATGATATACTCTCCAACTCGGTTTACCGTGCAACCCACTACCTACTGACACCACGCATCCCCATGTCCGATGACTCACCTGCTACTCCATCACCTTTGTTCACTATTTTCTACCGCCGGCCAAAAATCATCCCTTCCACATTAATGATTTGCAGTCAAAATAGTCAACCATTACCTTTTTCATCATTACAAGTCAAAGATGGATATATTTAAAGGTCCAGTGGGTCAACCCATTGATTCGACCCGACCTTGTAAGGATTTAACGGGAATTAGAGGATGACTAGGCCCAATAATTTAAAGACTCAATAGTGAAGACCCAATGGACTAATTAAATAAATAGGCCCAATCCATTCGGCCCAATAGGAGAAATATCATGACCCAATATTACCCTCTAGTTTTTTATCAAATAGGATATTTAATGGAAAATTATAGATGATCCATGATATTATAGGTTTTAACAGGATTGAAATGGGCCCAAAATAAGATTTACCAAAGTCCAAACGGAAATGAATTAAAATCATAAGACAATTTAAGAACCGGAAATTCAGTTGAAAGGCCTAACCCAATTAATGTCCGAATCTTGAATTGGACGCTATCCGTCTGAATTCTTGATTATTACTGCCAATTAATGTGCAGCCCTCGTAACTCATGTAACCGTCAGTATAAAAGATAGACTTTACCAAATTTGACAGTTTTACCTGCCAATTCGAATTTCGGACCTTTAAGCTCTCTTCCTCTCTCCAGAACTTTTCTTCCTTTCTCTGCAAAACCTCAACAATGGTGGTCCTCAATCCAAACTAGAACTCACCAATTCGGGCAACCCCCCTCACGACCGTTTCACCTGACCCAAATCCCAACTAAGAGGCATCGAGCTCCAACCCTCAAGCTGCTACTCCAAGCAAAACGAAGATATTTTCCAAACCTCGACCCACTCCTTCTGAATTCTTTAGAAATAAGGAACTTTTTACCCATGCGAACACTCCGTCAACTGTCACCGAAGCTGAATTACGAAAGATTCGAGAACGATGCCATATTCCAGATACTCATTTGGTAAGGGCTCCTAGGTCTGAGGAGAGAATGTATCAACGGCCTGAAGGATGGACAGCAGTCCCTGTAACGATCCTCGAGAAAGGAGTCAGGTTCCCTCTTCACATATTCCTAGTGACTCTTTTAGGTTTTATTGGCGTCGGGTTCGCCCAACTAGTGTCGAACTCGTACATCCATATCTTAGCCTTCATAGCCTTCTGTCATGAAGTAGGGGTCGAGCCTACTCTCGATTTCTTTTCCACCGTGTATAAGATCGGTCAATCTCGAGAGAAGGGATTTAAAGCTATAAGTAAGCAGGCATCGAAGGTAGGTGAAAAATTTGAAAGACGATCACTGGTTTCTACTCCATCTAGCAACAAAGGATGGCACAAAGGATGGTTCTTCATCAAGGGACCAGAAATTGCCTCTATACCGAACTGGGCCACTGATGAGAAAATCATCGCTGACTTCGGGGATGTTCCCGAGGAACGCATAGTTGAAATGATAGAACTTTTTGACAATTTTTCGAAGGAAGAGTGGAAATATGGACTACTTTCCAAGCAATCATGGTTGTACAACCACAAATATAAGTTTGAAGCTTTGTTTTTGATTTCTCAGGATTTTTGATGATACATATTCTGAAACGCGCTATCTATTCTTCTTGCAGTATCTTTAATCAAGCCGAGCCCTGAAGAAGAAAGGGACTATGAGGACTTCCTATCTGGAAAATCTATAGAAGATGTTGAAACTGCATTGATAGAAACCTCTCTTGAAGATAACCCCCCTACCGAAATACCTACTGTTGAAAAAACCAATGTTGAACCCCAAACCATCGAGCCAGAAGCTGAAGAGCTCGTTCTATCAGAAGAAATCCTTTAACCTCGCCGAAAGAAGAGAGCCATTCGAAAACCTCGACCAATTTCTATACCATCTGATTCTGAAACCCTCTCTGAACCTGAACCAATTATTAATCCAACTCCTACTCGAGGAAGTTTACTTGATTTACCTGCGGATCATCGAAAACAACTCCTTCGAGCCAAAAAATTGAGGACCAAGATTACTCCCCTAACCCCCGATGAGCTTAGAGTACCTTCTTCGGTTGTTCTTCCCCCAACAACCCTAGTGATGACTCAAACTGTCAATGAAGAAGAACAAATCGAACCCGATGCAGCACCATCTCGAAAGAGAAAACAACCATCTAGCAGTCAACCAAGTTCGATATATGTCCCTTCACATGTTCGTGAATCCATTCCGGTTCGTTCCCCTTCTCCCGAAAATATATATACAGATCCCATACCATCCCCACCTCGGGAAGAAACCGTGCCCTTCCTCTCAAGGCCTTCAGTCGATGAGTTTAAGAACGATGTTATGGGGTCTCTAACTTTATGTCCCCGGTTCAATGCCAATTTCCCCTTCCAATTATTCAATTCATTCGTCAGAGATACTTACGAGCATCGGTTCGGTAATAGCTCCATCATGGACTTGATCAAGGAAGGCATGAGTTATCACGCCAAGGTAAATAGTCGTTTATTTGTTTATTTGAAGTTATACCTATCTCTCACAGATTTAAATGACTATCTTCGGATTTTTGCAGGCAAATGTCGTCTTTGGACATCTTCTTCCTCGATACCAAGAAGTCGAAGCTGAAGAAGATGCAGCTAGAAAAGAAAACATCATTCTGAAGTCAGCATTGGCCCAAGAGAGGAGTCAGCATAGAGATACTCTTCATACCAATGAGGGTCTTCGGAGAGAGTTAGCTCAGACCAAGGAAAATCTGAAGGCTTCCAATGACGAATTGAGCTCGGTTAAGGAGGAACTGAAGGTGGCTAAGGTCAGTGAGCAAAAGTTGGCTGACATGAATGTCAGATTTGTTGAAGAGACCGAAGCTCTAAAGGCCAATAATGAAGAACTGGTTACAGTCAATCAAAATTTGGCGACACAAGTCAATAATCTTCAGGTGGAGGCCCGTGACGAAAAAGAAAAACATTTGTCTAAGGGCCGAAAGCTTCGACATAAACTGAAAGCTTTGAAAGAGTGAAGTCCTCTGTTGACCGAAGAACTGCGAAAGCAGATATAGACGGAATACCGGGTATCCGACGAGCTGAATGCCGAAATACTTCGGGTATACTCGGAAGGTTACGAAGTCTGTCGAGGGAAAGAAAAATTGGCGGAAACCAAGATCTACTCCAAAATGCCTTCAAACATGTCTTTGTTTCCTAGCTTAATGTCTTCGAACATGGCATCTTCAAAGGCTGAGTTGGTACAAGTATGATGACAAAGTAGAATAAAACCTAAATCTTTAGTATAAGATATAGAAGGTATAATTGTACAAGTATTAGAAGTTGAAGGAATATCTGCATAGGTATGAGTATGTGTCTGGTTAGGAATAGAATGGGGTTGTTCTATGATATGAGGGTTAGGTGACTCTACGATCGCAGAGGTATGAGACTCTACGATCGAAGCATTTTAAGGGATGGATTTGGTAGATGTTTTAGAGAAATGGGAGATGGAGATCTAGTATATGTATGTTTTAGGGTGGTTGCTGGTGAGGATTGAATATTATGTACAGATGAGAGTGTTTGGGTTTGATTATTTTGGGTAACGATCATAGGGTTTTGACACTCTACGATTGTAGGTTGAGTACTTTGGTTTGATGTATGCTATGTATTCGTAGTGTTGGGCTCTACGGATGCTTCATAACGTGAGAGTGTTTCAGCTTTATTCAAGAGAGATAAGTGAATAATCGTGATTTTGTTGAAAATGCCTGATTGAGCGAAAGAACTTCCATTTGAGATGGTTCTTTTGGCAAACTTCAAAATTTTGGGACAGTTCTAAGACAACATTTTTGCACTTGGAAAGGTCTTGTAGGACCAAGTGATGTAGCTCAGATTTCCCATCAGAAGAGCCTTCATTAAGGGCATAAAGGAAAGGAATAGAACAGTAAGTCACTATTATTATCAAAGATAATAGTGGTTTTATCCAATTCTTCATCTTCGTCAAAGACCATTTCATCCAAAGTTTCTTGTTTATCAGACCTAGCTTATGCCTCTTCTAGGTTTGGAATTTCTTCAATTAAGTGCTAGGTCTCTAACTTTTAGGTTTATTTTGATGCTAACAATAATTAGTAAATTGATTAATTAAAAGGATAGAATCATATCCATAGAATTTATATTATAATTATTTTAATTATTTTATTTACTTTGATCAAAAATATTTTCTAAATCTTATTGAATTAATTTTCTTGATCTTGATAATTTAATATAAAGTGTTAAAGAAATTAGTTTATAAAGTAATATTTCCTAAGGCAAGAAGATTTCCTATTTATTCTCAAAAATAATTTTTTCTTTAAAGATTCTAAAATTCATTTTGAGTTATTTCAAAAAGAAATTACAATATATATATATATATATATATATATGCATGTGTGTGTGTATGTGTTTTTGTGTGTGTGTGTGTGTATGTAATGTGTACAGGCTAAAGACTTGAAAATTTCATTTTTGGGAAATGGGGCAATTCGTGTGGAGAGCAGATCCCCTGCCCCATTTTTTATGTCCTCTTTGTGTCTCCAACTTAAATGTTAACACATGAGCTCTTATTTAATTTTAGAGTTAATTGATATTAAGTAAGAGGTTAGGTATCAAACATTTAAGTGAGGAACACAAGGGGAACAAAAAAAATAGGAACATATGATCTGCTCTCTCCTGTGTGCCTATGTTAAAAAAGGGAAAGGCTAAGGCAGATTTAATGCATTAATGCCTTATGTATATGTACGCCCATGTATATGAGCATATGTGTATGCGTGTCAGGTAAGTAAAAAGAAAGTAAATGCTTAACGGCCTTCACCTTTTTGACCATGCATTCTAGAAATGTGTAAATCCTAACCAGCCATGTGTTTGGGTAAAAAACTTTGGAAGCTAACATTTTTATATGGGCTAAAAATTTGTATTCCTGTTCTTGGCCAAATCCGTGTACCTAATTTTTAAGAATCAAAATCCGGACCTTCTTTTCCTTATCAAAGCAATGCGAACCGTTAAAATGAAAATGAATTTTCAAATTACCATTTTACCCCAAATTTAAAAAATCTATAAATAGGAAGCTTTCCTTTCGTTCTAAATTTGTCAATTAGATGAAAAGAAAAGTTTACTCTCTTTGTCTATGTACTCTCTCTAAGAAGTTTTCTCTCTTTTCTTATTAAAGTTCTAATCATTTGAGAAGAGGAAATTGGTCTAAGTATTTGATATAAGTTATTTGATTTGATTTATTTAAATCATCTCTTTCTTATTTAGATTTATAGATATATGAATATAATTGTTATACGCAATTATATATATCTATATTTCTACTATTTATCAAATAAAAAATTAAACACTGAGACTACTGAGATATTCCTCTTAAGTGGAGGAATTGGCCATACAAGATCTCAAAGTCCTAAATGACCTTATTTATAATCATTCACATAATAGATAAAATATTATTAAATATTCTTTGAGTTAAACAAATATATTTGTTATATCAAGTATTATTTAACTGATTTATTTATTATACTTGATATCTGTCATCACAAGTATTTGATCATAAATATATTTATTCATAAAATACTTGTTGCATAATATAAGAGTTATTTAAACTTTTATATCACAAATTAAGTGAATATATCTGCTTAAACAGAAGCATAGCACTCACTTTAAAAGTTGTTTAAGCTTTTATATCATAAATCAAAGCCTTATATGTTTAACATAGAAAGACATTCTTTATTTATAAAGAATAAATAATTCTTTATAAATTTGAATTAAACTATATATATGCTTATACAGAAGCATTTTTGAGCTAATCTAAAATCTATCTATCTGCTTAATCAAGAAACATGTTTACACAAGTATTAAAGTTATATAAACTTTTATAATCGAGCATAAATTTACATCTGCTTACATAGAAGCACATTCCGCATATATAAAGGTCATTGAACTTTTATATAATTATTTGATCTTTAATTGCTATTTGCTTAATTGAGAATCATCAAATATAAAAGTTACTTAAACTTTTATATTATATGTATGTGTGTGTTTGTGTACTGAATTTTATCTTCTCATCTCAGAAGCATTTCTCTGTCAAAAAATTTGTAAAAATAAAAAGGGTAGAGTTAGTTTATTTATGAACATATGAGAAAGACGAGCAATTTTTTGACCAAGACCAGAGTCTTAGAGAGGTCAAATGGGAGTTAGGTCTCTAGTGTACTTGTGAGGTGAGGAATAGGCTGTTGTTTCAAGACCAGATCGTAAGATAGAATTGAACTCAAAATAAGGTACAACTAAGCTTGACGAGGGAGTTGGGAGCTTGTTGTCCAAGATAGTTTGTTGAGAATAGTTGTAAGCTTGTCTATAAAACTTTGTGTTAATTCTCAGGGGGGCACACAATAGATCTAGAGGGGGGGTGAATAGATCCTTTAAAACTTTATCTTTTTCTTTAATTTTGTTAAGTGATTAATAGATAATGAATGGAAGAATCAATTCATGCACAACGGAATAGATTAATACCCCCTTCAAGAATATAATGCTAAACACAGTTCTAATATTGAGTTAGTTACAAGCAGATTAGAAGTTATAGTAATGGATGTAAATGATATAAAGTAAATGACACCAGAAATTTTAAGTGGTTTAGAGACTGAATGCTCATAATCCACTCTTCTACTTCAACAAGCAGGGATTCCACTAAGGATTTGATCAACTTCGAATCACTAAGATTCCTTCAAGATCAGCAGCCTTAGAACACTAGTTCACTAAGAACTCTTCAAGACCAATAGCCTTTGAAATTGTAGATTAAGCCCGACAGACTTAGAATCTCTTGTACCCTCCGGTACTCAGCAATCTCAACTGACTTGACTTTTATGTAGTCACAAAGACAAGGACCCTGAAAGCCATGGTTGCTTGGATGGTTGTTTGTTGTTGTTGAGCTGCTAAGATGACATTTAGCTTGTTCACCTTCTGGTACATATCAGCTCCTTGTGATCATCAGGCATTCAACATTGGTATCTGATCACATCTAATGGACTGCTAAGATGTACGTTCAACCTAACATCTTGTTGGTACTTAGCAATCTGACTCATTCCTTGGTGTTGTTGTTCTTTGTTGTTGATGCTTGTCTTCATCTGATATTCAGCATTGCACATTATCACCGTTGAGGCATTACTAAGAATTTCCATATCTGCTTGACTTCTTTGAGTACTTAGCAGTCCTTGAACACTGGTTGTCTTGTGCACAGATTCAGTTCTGTATTTTCTTGTCTTCAACTCAGTGTGTTCATGGTGAATCGTGGAGTGACTCAAGTGTTCTTATTTCTGATTTGTCACTCTAGTTGTTGTTTTCTTGGCCTTCCAGCTCTCAGTTCAGATGCAACTACGTTGCCATACTCCTTTGTATTGAGTGAATCTTTTTCATTGTAAGACTCTCATTAGTTGTGCTTCACTCTTCTATGGTGGTCTCACTCTCATTGAGACCTTTTCTCTGTTAAGCTCTATATGACTTACTTCACCTCAAGTAAAAAACACTATCTTCTTAGAAGCTTCGACTATTTATAGATTCATCTATCATCTTCCCGTTTAAACATAGTCGTTGGGAGTCTTCCGTTGAAGAGCTTTCTTTGGAGCATGTAATGCTTTAGATATTCTAAAATATTTGATGTAGACATACTGGGTTGATGTAACAACTCCTTTTTGACTTGCCTGACACAGCAGTCTGCTTTATTACCTAACACTTCTGAAACGTCACTTTCAGCAGACTAGTAGGTAGTCACCCTTTTCTTTTGTTTGCTTGATTTACATAAAAGATTTTTGGAGAGTATATCGAGATCCTTAATTCACAATGTTCGAATGTCAGCCTTCTTTGTTCAGACATTCTCACTCATCAAACAAATGCCTTCTACGATTCTGATGTTGACCTTTATGAACTCTACGATTATTTAGTCATAGCTTGTCTGTGGAAATCGTAGGGTGACTTGACCTTGACATCTCTTATGATTCTGAGAGTGCTCAACGTTGTACCATCTTGTACTTTGCTCTTGCAGTCTGTTCTACGATCATGTTTGTCATGCCTTGCTTTAAGAACTAACAAGATAATTGACTATTTTGACACTTTGGTTTGCACATCCCTTTTGATTCGTCATGATCAGCTTTCTTAACTTTTAGCCTTATGATCTCTTGATCATATTTCATGGTGAGGCTGAGCATTGACATCTTCCTAGTTTGTCCTCTACTTACTCCGTGACAGGTTTGCCATTATCTTGTAGTTTCTTTACCATATTTTATGGTGATGCAGAGCACTACGATCGTTGTCTTAATACTACGATCGTTGTCTTCTGATGAGACTCTTTCTAAATAGCTTTTCACTTCTCCATTAGCCTTGCTGTAGAGTTGGTTCTTTGATCTTATGTTTGCTTTCAGGTCATTCAGAGAATGTTTTTTGATATTTTTCAAGTAGATTGCATTCTGAAACTTGATTACACTTATCAGAGGATGAGATCTATATACGCACTTCAGGATTGTTCATCTTTTGAGAATCGTAGAGTGCTCTACGATTCTACTTTAGTATTGCGAGCACTTGACTGGCTACGATTTTCATTGGTGATAACTTGTAGAATCCACGATTTTGAGCAAAGACTACGATTCTTCACTTGGCTCGGCAGACTGTCTCTACGATCTAGAGAGTGACTTTATTTGACAGACTGTGATTCCTCCTTGGCTTCCGCAATCTTTTGGCTGGCTCTTCAGACTATGATTCTAACTTGTGAAATCTACGATTTCAAATGAGGCTTGTTATTCTTATTTTACTTTCTTGGCAGACAATAATTACTGATACAGTGCTCTTCGATCAGACATGCCTATCTTTTACACTTTATAAGATCAACCTAACAAGTTTGATCTTTCTATTCATAGTCCTTGTACATTATGATCTTTTGAAGGACTTTTATAAAATAATTCATTCATATTAGATCAACCTAACATATTTGATCATTTCAATCTAAGTCCTTGTCCATATTGTTTATCATCTATTAAGGAATTTATAGATTTTATCAATGCAGACATATGTGCATATTCATTCATTAACTTCATCATCTCCATCATCAAATTATGAAATAAGGAATAACATTCTCATGCATATTCCTGAAAATCTCCCCTTATTTGATTATGACAAAAACACTCAATGCATATGTATGAGATGAATGAATCTTAAGATACATTGAACTATTGTATTACTAGAACATGTAATATGAATGATATTAATGAGCATCTAATTACAGATGACACAACAAATCTAAATTCTGGATCCATAACATACTATTACAATTAGAGATGTGTCTTCTCCTTTTTTTTCTTTTTTTTTTGCTCCTTTATATCTTCTGGATGTTCTGTCTACTATTGCTACTCATCGGCTTGTCCTTCTAGTTCCTGTTCCCTCTTAGATACTGATTCCATTGCTTCAACTTCTTCTGGCTCCCCCTCAGATTTTGTCTTCATAACTTCATTCTTCTTCTTCTGACTCTCCTCCTGTATCTTCATTCGTCTCTTCTTATATCTCTTTCAGCATCTCTTTTTCTCCCTCTTTTTGTCATTAATCACTTGAGAGAGATGTTGGACATTAGTCATAAGTTGTTCAACCAGGTAGGATGAATTTTCAACTTCAATCTTTAGCTCCTGCTGGCTAAGCTCTAGTTGTTGGGAAAGAGAATGGTTGAGGGTATCTCTTTTCACAGTGAGAGACATAAAAGATTCTTCATTGTTCTTCTGAAGTGCATGGCTTCTTTCTTATATTGCTCGATAGATTCTAAATAGATCTGATCTATCTGATAAAGCTTGTTGGATATATCTAAGACGGTTTCTTGAAGCTTCTTGTGGGACTCATTGCAGGCTCTTTGGTTCCTCATCAATATAGGAAAATTTCTCAACCAATTCTTTAGAGTTTTTCAATAACTTAGGATCTTGAGAAATTTGGGTAGTAAAATTTAGTTTCTCATTTTTTGCAAATGTTTTCAAAAGCAATGATAATGTCAAAGAGATCATAGTTGGATGAATTGGGTATATCATAGGGTATTCTAGGATTGAGGCTTGGAATATTGAGTGTGGGATTTAATGTTTGGGAATCAGGTGAACTTGACCACTTGCAATCGCAGAGTATGAGACCTCTATGATCGTGGACTTTGGTGTGGCCTTTCTGCTATCCAAATTTTCTAAGAGATAGTAGGGGATGTAGATATTACCAGCATGACGGTAGACTCTAAAATGAGGGAAATTCTTGATCAGCTTGGTGGGAAATATCTTGACCCTAGGGAAGTTCTAAGAGATCAGCTCTAAATTAGGAAAGTGTGAATAACACCAGCTGATGTAATTCTCATCTCATGTAGTGTAAGTCTTTAGCCAAGGCATCCATGGGTAGAACCATTTTATCAGATGGTTTTTAGGATTATACAGTACTGTAGTACGATCTAACTCCATGTCTTGAAAATTGTTGAACAGATCTTCTATAGACATCATTACTACTTTGAGTTGTTCATTTCCATGGTTTATCCATCTTCCTAGTAGCACATCTCGTGGTTCATCAAAGATTTCAAATACTAATCTTCTTCGTACCCTTGCAAGTGAAAAATCTTGATAGCCTGTTGATTCCTAATCTTCAGACCTGGAGTCTGTCTCCATTTCTTCATTTTTATACTTTGAGCTAGACTCATGCAGGGTCATTTTAACTGATTCATCAGTAGATTCTTACATCTAATTTTAATTATTTAGTCCTTCTGCAGTATCCTTCTCAGAACTATCTGACTCACCAGTCATTCCTTGCTCTTCAAACTTTAACGTCTCTTTAGTTTTAACTTCATCTTCTTCTTCTGACTAGGGTTCATTGGCAATTGTAGTCTTTTCGCTTTCACTCTTGGAACTATCATAAATCATCCTCCTTTTTGCCTTTGTTGTCTTCTCACAAAGACTCAAGTTCATCATCCTCATCATTATCACTGAGATCAATTGTTTTTGACGAAGAGCCTCCTTCATTCTTCTGGTTTGTTCTTCGAAGTTTCCTATTACTTTTTATTCTCCTTGGGGGTGCAATAGTAGGTGTTTTTTCCTTTTCTGATTCAGATTCCTTTCTACCAATAAAGGGACTCCTTGGTGGGACCTCTAGTGACTTCTTCACAGCCTTAGCTTTCTTTTTGGTTGGCTTTGCATGAGTGGCCACTAGAGATGCAAAATCATCAAATTGAGATGACTCACTTTTCATTACGCTTGCCTTCCTCTTCTTTGAATTACCCTTGTTGCTACTGCCAGATGTCTTTAGTTTCTTATTCTCCATGGGGTTTTTCTTCCAGTTGTTAAACAACTTTAGAGACATCACTTTATGAATATTAAGGGGTTCTCCCTCATCATCCCTTATCTTTCTCTTTAGTTTCTTCTTCAGAATAATGCTCAAGAGTCTTCCATGAAAAAACTTTGTGAGGGGTTTATCTGTAGACTTCTTCTTCTCAGCCTTTTCTAGCCATTTGGACAACCAATCAATCAGTAGGGCCCCAAAATTCATCTGTTGCTTCATGACGATTGTAGTCATGACTCTCAGTTGCAGATCACTAAAAGTATCGTGTGTAGTGTCTTTGCATAAGATACATTTTCCTATAATCTCAGCAAGGAATTCAAATTCCTCTAAAAACTCCTTCTTCTTTATATCTTTTAGATTTGAATTTATGTTGTAGTGCATTAACTTCTTGCCTTCTTCAATGTTGAATTCCTCAAGATTTATCAGCCCTTGGTTAGGAAACCTTAGACCTTTGTTGATTTCTGATGTTCTTATCTTCAAATTTACTCATTTGACTTTTGTAAATAGAAGCCCAAAATCTATGGTTGCATTTGAATAAAATTCCTTCACCAAATCAGCATAAATTGGAGTGTTTGTTTCTAAGAATATTTCTGAACTTATTTTTTGATTTTTTAAACTTTTTAGAACCCAGTTGAATTCCAGTGATAACATGCCAATTTTCCATTTTGAGGGTTCGAAGTGTGTGGGTATTTGATTTCAGGGATTTTATAGGAGATACTTGAAGGCGATTTGGGCATAGCTCGAGGTTTGATGGATTTTGGCTTTGAAGAGTATTTAGAGTTTAGGGTTCAGAAAGGGAAGTCGATAGACTTTGATAACTATTTGGAAGATGCAACTATTTTGAATTTGCCTTTATGATAGTTCCGTCTACTCTGCATAAAATGCAACGTGTCAAAAGTCGTTGGTTGCACGATGCCCCCACAGAAAAACTTTAACTCCCCATAAATTGATCAGCTTATTAGTTTTGACTTTCCTATTATGAATATGAGTATTTTACTGCATTTAGTTGACCATTGACTTCTCCAGTTCATAGAGTAGCTTGATGAGATAGATATAGACTCTATGATTTTCTATCTACTCAACAATCATCTTCAGTAACCATGCTTTAGTGAATAACTCTTCACTTATCTTCAACTGGGAGTTGCATGATTCATCAATAGCTTGAATTCTTCTCTTATCTTCCAAGATTTATTCCTCTCAACATATTAGCTAGGAACATTTTCTTCTGAGAGACTTCTATAAGCTCTGTAGAGATTCATGTGATGCATTTTATTTCAACACTTCTTATGGGTTAAGGAAGCTCAAAAAGGAATGGCCTCTTAGTTTAAAACTTAGGGTTAGGTTTGTCTCTGTGGCGCTTATTAGAGGAAGGAAGTTTTGGATTTGGTGGTAAGACTGTCATCACGGCATGCCTCTTTGCAAGAGTTCATTTACCAACTTTAGATGCACTTTGATATTAGCATTTGTAAGTGAGAAAGAATGTAATGCCCTTTAGTTGTATTATCAAGAGAGTGTATTAGGGAGGTGTTTGTGTAGGCTATAATTGCAGGGTTAGTATACTCATACTATACGAGTAGGATGTTGATCATAAGAACTCTTCGATTTGGGGTATTATGGCTGACATGTTTATCAGCCACAAAGTTTTGGGACTCTACGACCGGAGATAAAGATTCATTTGGTTCATCAGCCTCAGAGTTTTGGGACTCTGAAACTAGAAAAGGGTTGTTAGGATCAAGTGAGATATCAATTGAAGAATGATGTAGGTGAATTAGTCAGCATGAAGTATTGTCGGATAAAATACTAGTTGTGAACTGGTGCTTTGTGGAATAATTATCAGAGATATGAGGGAGGATGGACTTTCTCCTGAGTTCATCTCTAAAGTTGGCAATGAATTCCACTTCTTCTCCTTCATCTTCTTTGTCGTGCAACTTCATAATTTTCATGTCTACTCTTTCCTGAGTATCAGAGTCATCTGCCTTCATTGTTTGAGAGATCTGTGAGATTCAGCTTCAATGTGTTCCTCCTCAATTTGAGCATTGCTAGGCTTTAGCAGACTATTGCTCCCCAGTAGTTGATACTTCCATCTTAGATAGATGGGGTAACCTATATATATATATATATATATATATATATATATATATATATACATCTTTGTAAGGTTTCCTTGCACTTCTCCTTCTAGCTTGAATCTTCTGAGTTGGTCTGATATCTTCATGGTTGAATCAGCTCCATTGGATCGTAGAGTACTTTCTTTAGAATTGGTTACTCCACGATTTGCTGACTAGACATTACGAACGTAGGTTCTATCCTTCAGACTTTTAGTATCTTCTGTACTCGTAGAGTTTCACTTCTACGATTCAAACTTCATCACCATTTGTTGATGATCATGGATATAATCTTCCTTGGTGTTCCTCTTGGGATGATATGTTTTACATTGATAAGCTTGGAAGGTCTCCTTCTTCTTGGCATGGATTTCAGACTCCCATAATTTAAGGACCATGATAATCATGCCATGAGTTTTAGGTTCTCATAATCATGCTCATAAGATCCCATCATCCTTTAGCATATTTTCTTGAATGAGTTTTGGTTTGTTGAAGAACATAGCTGAGGGATCATGATCTTTGCAGCTGGTAGAAGCTTGAAGGGTTCCAACCTTTCTTTTGGATTGTTCTCCAGCAAGGTTATATAACATAGATACCCGCAGGTTAAGTATTTTCTATTTTGGTACCCATTGCTATTTGGTTCATGCTAGGTTAGTTTTCTCAAAATCCCTGGTCATTCAGACTTTTGGGTTCCCAAAATGTATGGGGATAAGTATTAAAGATCATGAAGCATATACCCATGTAAATGATGACAATTATAAAACATGATTGTGATTGTGTGTATGGTTTAATCAATTTTGATATATTAGGATTTTTCTTTTGTTGAATCACTTTTTGCTTTTACTATGTTCATAGATTTTGAACTTTCATAGAGTGAGGATAAGGTCTATAGTGTTCATCTAGTTAGTTTGTAGAGTTTATCAGTCTCCAAGAACCTCCAAGATACAACTGTAGAGTTGATCACACTCTGTGCTTTATCAAAAACATAAAACATTATTTTATATGTATTATACCTATCAGCAAAAGTTGAATCATCTTCATACATCAGATATCTTTCAAAAGATTGATTTTCAACTTCAAACACGTGTGGAGAGAAAGTTTTTTAGCGAGTGGTTTCCAACCTCAATATGATGAATATATACAGTGATGGATACATACGTTGCTACTGTCAGTCTCTTAACAGATAGTTGTTCTATTTATTTGCACAGTGATATGAGGCATTGTTGTGTTTAACTTTGTATTGTCAATATTGACAACATTTGTTGCTCAATGTGGCTTTAGATCAATTAAGCAGAGTCTTTGAATTAATATCAGAGGAAAGTCTTTCCATCTCAGATTCTTTAAAGCTCTTGAACCTCAAGGTTCAGATTCATGGATTTTCTCAATTGTGCATTTGAAGAGTTTCTCTAACTCCTTCATTGGAGATGCAGACTATGATTGACTTTGGTTTAACTTTAGATTGATCTGACGGTTATTTCTCTTTCACTCATGGTTGTTTGTTGTTGTTGAGCTGCTAAGATGACATTTAGCTTGTTCACCTTCTGGTACTTAGCAGCTCTTTGTGATTATGAGGCATTTAGTATTGGTATGTGATCACATCTAATGGAATGCTAAGATGTACGTTCAGCCTAACATCTTGTTGGTACTTAGCAATCTGACTCATTCCTTAGTGTTGGTGTTCTTTGTTGTTAATGTTTGTCTTCATCTAATATTCAGCATTGCACATTATCACCGTTGAGGTACTGCTAAGTATTTCCATATATGTTTGACTTCTTTGAGTACTTAGCAGTCCTTGAACACTGGTTATCTCGTGCACAGATTCGGCTTTGTATCTTCTTGTCTTCAGCTCAGTGTATTCATAGTGAATCGTGGAGTGACTCAAGTTTTCTGCTTTCTAATATGCCACTCTAGTTGTTGTCTTCTTGGCCTTTCGGCTCTCAGTTCAGATGCAACTACGTTGTCATACTCCTTTGTATTGAGTGATACTTTTTCATTGTAAGACTCACATTAGTTGTGTTTCACTCTTCTGTGATGGTCTCACTCTCACTAAGACCTTTTCTCTGTTCAGCTCTATATGAATTACTTCGCCTCAAGTCAACAACACTATCTTCTTAGAAGCTTTGGCTCTTTATAGATTCATCTATCATCTTCCCGTTGGAACATAGTTGTTAGGAGTCTTCCGTTGAAGAACTTTCTTTGGAGCATTTAATGCTTTAGATATTATGAAATCTTTGACGTAGACATACTGGGTTGATGTGACAACTCCTTTTTGACTTGCCTGACACAGCAATCTGCTTTATTACCTAACACTTCTAAAATGTCACTTTCAGCAGACTAGTAGGTGGTCACCCTTTTCTTTTGTTTCATTGATTTACATCAAAGATTTTTGGAGAGTCTATCGGGATCCTCAATTCACAACGTTCGAATGTTAGTCTTCTGTGTTCAGACATTCTCACTCATCAGACAAATGCCTTCTATGATTCTGATGTTGACCTTTATGAACTCTACGATTATTTGGTCGTAGCTTGTCTGTGGAAATCATAGGGTGACTTGACCTTGACATCTCTTATGATTCCGAGAGTGCTCAATGTTGTACCATCTTGTACTTTGCTCTTGCAGTTTGTTCTACGATCATGCTTGTCATGCCTTGCTTTAAGAACTAACCAGTTGATTGACTGTTTTGACACTTTGGTTTGCATATCCCTTTTGATTCGGTATGCTCAGCTTCCTTAACTTTTAGCCTTTAATCTCTTGATCATACTTCATGGTGAGGTTGAGCATTGACATCTTCCTAGTTTTTCCTCTACTTACTTCGTGGCAGGTTTACCATTATCTTATAGTTTCTTTATCAGACTCTTTTGTTGTTTGGTAAGTAGTACGATCGTTATCTGAATACTACGATCATTGTCTTCTGATGAGACTCTTTCTGAATAGCTTTTTACTTCTCTATTAGCCTTGCTGTAGAGTTGGTGCTTTGATCTTATGTTTGCTTTCAGGCCATTCAGAGAATATTTTCTGATATTTTTCAAGTAGATTGCATTTAGAAACTTGATTACACTTATCGGAGGATGAGATCTATATATGCACTTCCGGATTGTTCATCTGTTGAGAATTGTAGAGTGCTCTACGATTGTACTTTAGTATTGCGAGCATTTGTCTGACTACGATTTTCATTTGTAATGACTTGTAGACTCCACAATTTTGAGCAAAGCCTACGATTCTTCACTTGGCTCGGCAAACACTCGTTAGACTGTCTCTACGATCTTGAGAGTGCCTTTCTTTGATAGACTGTGATTCCTCCTTGGCTTCAGCAATCTTTTGGCTTGCTCGTCAGATTATGATTCTCACTTGTGAACTCCACGATTTCGAGTGAGGTTTGCAGTTCTTGTTTTACTTTCTTGGCAGACTATAGTGACTAATGTAGTACTCTTCGATCAGACATGCCTATCTATTACACTTTATAAGATCAACCTAACAAGTTTGATCTTTCTATTCATAGTCCTTGTACATCATGATCTTTTGAAGGACTTTTACAAAACTATTCATTCATATTAGATCAACCTAACATATTTGATCATTTCAATCTAAGTCCTTGTCCATATTGTCTATCATCTATTAAGGACTTTACAGCTTTTATCAATGCAGACATATTTGCATATTCATTCATTAACTTCATCATCTTCATCATCAAATTATGAAATAAGGAATAACATTCTCATGCATATTCCTGGCACTTTGTAAAGGCTTCTCCGCCTGTTGAAGGAGTATTTATTACTGGGAGTAATAGGATCTCAAGTCCTAGAGAGGAGCTTGAGACTGGACGTAACAACATACTCGGGATGTATGTTGTGAACCAAACAAATCTCTGTGCATTGGGTGATTGAATTTTTACTATCTTGCATATTAATTTTTAAAACTGCAAATTAATTATCTAAGAATTCAAAAAGGCCTAAGATAAATTTTTTTAATCTGTAATAATCTATTCAACCCCTCTTCTAGATTATTATTGGACTTTCATTAAGATTTCATCTTCTTCCCCCTAAGATTGTTCATCTTCTAGCTTTGAAGCAGGTCTGCTGGGGTCATTTTTGATGTCTTGTACAACTAAATGAATGATCCTTGTGATCTCTAGGGGGCCATCAAAAGAGCTTGCAACTATCTTCTCCGCCTCAAATGCAGCGCAACCTTGACTGGTTTTGCAGGCTAAGGGACCTTTGATAGACTCCACGACACGTTTGCTTGAGGTGGTCGTCGCCCGGATCGTTTCTAGCAAGCTATGAAGGTGAACCGCTCGCAACACCTTAACCCCTCGCTTATATGTAAGCGATAATCTTGGTATAATTACTCACGCTAGAAAATCTGCGCTGAATGAACACTAACTTCACATTGACCTCTCGCTTATATTAAAGTGATAATCTTGGTACAATTGACGATTAATGCGGTAAAAGACGCCACACATAACTATGAAATTTTGTATAATAAGTTCAAGTTGAATCTCAAAGAAAACTAAGAATTAACTCAGGAATTCTTCAAAGAACCAAAGAAGAGAATAACATCACAAGTATATTGAATAATGAATAATGTGTGTCAATTACAATAGAAGTAACCCCTATTTATACTAGTTACAAAAATTCTAATCATAATAGGAATTACAAACCATAACCTTAATTTCTATAAGGAAATAGAAATCAATTTGGAAAATAAATTCCTATTTCTATAAAATAATAGAAACCTTATTTAGAAAGTAAATCCCAGCTGAAAAGAAATTCTAATTATAATAGAATTTGATAAATATCTAAAAAGTCCTAAAAATCATGCTAATTACCTAAAACAAAAGGAAACAAAATACAATATAGTCTGCCTAATATTTTAGGAAATAAAATCATTTCTAATTTTTTAATTGGCTAGAAAATTGTCTTTCTATGTAATATATAATCCATGGGCTGCTAGGAATTTATGTTAAATCAATTGGCTGCTAGCTAGGAATGAGCAGAATTAAATTAGCCAATTGGGTCAGCCCAATAATGCTTAAATTGCGTTCCCTTAGTTCGATAATGCTTGGGTCAAATTCATTAATTGAGGCACAACTCGGTTATTGAATTTCCTTGAATAACTTTTAGCTCAATTGCTTGAAATCATTTGATAAACTCCTGAAACTTGAATTGATTCGCTAACGCTTGATGTAAGCCTGATCAAAATTGTATCAACCTTTATAGCCATTTTCTTCTTCGTCTCAACTATCTTCTTCAATCTTCTCTTGTGGAAGGTGGTTTGATTATGAACTTTCTGATTCTCTTTACCTTCTAACTCCTTTCTTTTGCAAGCTGACTCAGAGAGAAAAAATCATCGATTTGATCTTCATCAATCTTCCTTCTTCCTTCTCAAGAGCAGTTAACTTGTCCTGAGAGTCCTTAGGACTATTCTTCATTTCTTCCTTCTTCTTCTTCATCAGAACATGCTGCTTGGTCTTGATGTTTAGAGGAATCATCTTCATCTTCTTCATAGGTGGCTTTTCAGCAATAAAAGCAAATGCGTCGGGTAATTCTCGAGCTGCAAAGCCCCTAAATTTTTCTTCTTCAACCCTTGCCAACTTTTGTTTAGACTTCTCTTCAGCAGATTTTTGTACTTCACTTATTGTCTTCTCGCTCCCTTCAGAATGTTTGGATCTTAAGATTTCAACTGAAGTTCTCTTCTATTTCTCGAAGATATTCTTGGTTATTTTCTTATTTATATTTAAAGCATCTCCATCCTTCTCTCCAATATACTTTTTCAGTTTCGTCTTCAACAGAATGTTGATGAACCTTCCATAGAACATCAAGAGGCTTTCTTGTAGGTTGTAGCCTTCCTTTTCTCTACATCCTTAAACCATTTAAAGATCCAGTCTATCAGAATTCCTCTAAAGTTTATCTTCTTCTCCATCGTGATAGTTGATGTGATCTTCTGTTAAAGCCAACAACAGATTCGTGGGCAGATTCTTTGCAGAATGCATTTTCCCACAATATCAGCCAGAAATTTAAAATCCTGGGAAAATTTATTCTTCTTATACTCCTTTCGTTATGGGTTCTTCTTATTATAACCCATGAACTCCAAGTCTTTCTTCACATCGATGTCTTGAAAGTTGATTGCTCCTTCAGTCATGAAGCCTAAGATATGGTTGAACTCCATGACATCGTAAGTAAAAGTGATATCTATTACTTTGGTGGTGATGAATTCATCATCATAAGAGCCATTGTTTTAGAATTCTTCTACCCTCTTTGTGAAGATTCTAGTGTCAGTGCTCAGGGCGTCATAGAACCCTGCCTTCTTCACCAGATTGAAAACTGTTCTGAAATGAGATTCTACTCCTTTGAACTCATCAAAGCAAATGAGATTTCCAGGGATTACTTGGCAGGTAGACATGATTTGGATGATTGATTTAATCTAGAAAGAAAAAAAACAAGTTAAGGTTTATAAACTCGTAGAATGAATTAGGGCTCAGTGTTTGCCAAGTTTTATACCTAGCAAATACACACAAGTATACGCGATCGACTAGCAATATAGCGGCAAGAAGAGTATCGTTCCCACGAGGAATAAACTAATAATATAACTCAAATACTAATTTTATACCAATTTGATTTTATTTAAACAAATAACTCAAAGTAAATAAACTAATAAACTAACTTAACTAAAATAACTAATAGGAATTAACAAAAATAAATATCAAATTGAATAGCTAAGATTACAAATTCCCCTAATGCCAAGCTTAAATTCCCTTACTCTCTATTCAATTAATTAATTATAACAAGTTGCTCCAACCCCCTTCTAAAGGTTAGATAATAATACCCGTTTTAATTAATTCACTATATTCACATATGAAGAATTAAGGATGAATCATAAAACACCAATTCTCATACAAGTTACATGTGACATGCATATTCATATCATATATGCAGATGGTACTATTCACTTCTAAAAAGAATAATCATGATACATGTTACCATATTTAGATCTAAACCCTAGATTTTATTTTCCAATATCATCCAGAATATTGAGTTAATTGTTGGTCATACAATTATAATATAAAGCACAAAATATGATAAACAACTTGTATATAATCAACTATAATCAAATTTAGAGTAATTTAACTTACGCTAATCATTGGATCGTAAGAATAAAAGATCAATTTAATATCCATGAACATACTCGAAGTACAAAAATTAAACAGAAATTGTAAAGAAAGAATCTGTGAACAACTTCAATTCCAATACTCCAACACTCAACTTTTGTCCCCCCCCTTCTCTTTGTTATCAGCTGAAAAATGAAAAAATAATGAGGATCTACTGTTGACTATATTCTTAAATCCTCTCTTTTGATAACTCTTGATACTTCTCACATTTGAAGACTTTTATTCTCATTAAATTTCATATGGTAACATCTCATGTCCATCAAGAAACCTAGCAGTCAAGACAATCTATACGCACACGCGCGTTCCATTCCATCTAAGCGCTGCGGCGCATAAGTTTCAAGGGTTGCGACGCATCATGCCTTCTTCGCGCACTGCGACTCTTCTGCCTTATGCGCCTCAGCGCATAAACATTCTCCCAAACGTTGCAGCGTATGAGCTTATGTGCCTCAGCGTTTGGCTTGTCAGCAAGCCTGTTTTTCCCTTCTTTCACCGGAATCATACCATGCTTTAATCCTTCAGTCCCTAACGTGCCCAAAATGTTCCACGTTGCCACTTTTGTTTGCCCATGATCTCACGCCGCATATGCTCGAGCCATTTTTTCTTCATTTTACACAAAAAATACCATAATCCATCTAAATTGACGTCATTTTCATCTATCTCTCCTTCATCTATCTCTCCTCTAAGCCATATTTTTGCAAAAACACATTAAAACATATTAAAAATAAAAAATACTCAAAACACGTAAGTTCATCACGTCAAAAGTACCAAAATTATGGTATAAAATCCACTCATCAAATACCCCCGACCTTAAATTTAAATCTTTGTTTGCCCTAAAGAAAAATATCAAAAACAGAAATAACTATACTATTACTACCTCTAACAATGTATCAATAGCAATACAAGAATATCAATTTCACTTTATGCATCCATATCTCACACCATCCTCAACTAAGGAAAACACCATATAAACCAGGGAAATCAAAAAGGATTATACCATAGTAAACCACATTATTCATAAACATTCCATCCTTCCCAGGTATTTTCTTTCATCATTTTTCTCCATTGTAGTGAGTGCATTTTATACTCCATCTCACTATCTTTTGAACGATTGTGTTTTACGCTCCATCTCATTTTATTAATCCCAGAGAAATAAACATATATCTCCTCTTTTAAAAAAAACAATAATCAAGTCATCGATTCCCAGAAACTTATTTTAATGTTTACCCTTCATCTCGAATGATGTTCAACTAAATTTCTAGAGTTCAATCAAATATTTCGCCAGCCTTTAACCATTAACACTTTTTCTAAGTCTTAATTAGCTAAACAAATTGATTATAGTGCTAAAAAGAATGCATAAGATCACAAATATTGTAAATCAATTAATAAATCGAAATATAAACTTGCATGCATGCTTCTCAAGGTTTTTTTTTCATTGGCCATCATTAACTATTACTAATTCATTGCTCGAGGTATAACTAACATGAAAAACTAGCACAATATAACTAACATACATGCTAAACTAAACAACTAAAAAAAATAATTAATGACAAGTTCCGATACCAATACCCCTAAACTTAAGACAAACATTGTCCTCAATATAAAAATGAAAAGAATTAGAATATAGAGGACTTCCCTGAAAATATCTATCTGGGTCATTAGCATCCATGTCATTTGCTAAATCATCAAGTAGCTCGAAGAACACCGAAGCAGCTGGAAACTGGATAGGACCCCCGCCTGTGCTGAATCCATAATTGGCGAACATCTTGACAAGTGTTGCATTAAACCTTTTCAAGTACTCGAGAAAAGAACCCACTCGATGTACTAATTGACCCACTAGCCCAGCTTGACGCTACGAAGCTCCCAAGACTCCCTGTGAAGCTCACCTATCTTAGAAACCAAATGATCCATTGTAGCTAATGATGATGGATTATCTCATGATATGGCCCTAATAAAGAAACCAGCCCCTCGGGAATGAGAAACACCACTGACCCAAATCCTAAATAGACTCATCATATTACTATCAATAGGCTCATTCGGAGATTGAAGAACTTCATTATCAGCCCCTATGACATCAACTTCTTTGCACAGTCCACAAATTAGGGATGGATGATGCAATCCATCAGCCAAACTCCCCAGTATAGCTTGTCGAATAGAGTCATGAATAACTTGTCCCACATCTATTCTTTTACCTATCACAATAGCATATTATAACATTGCTCTATCTCTATTGACTTTCATAACATGTAAAGTAATACCATGCCTTGCCATACTTGCTCAACTCGCTCGGCGAAAGCGTCCAAATTGCCCCCAGCCTACACAGGTGCTTTAACACTTGGTTCCAATGAAAATCATTATCCCTATAGTTCTTGAAATCATCTTCGTTTTCCATGTCGCGTATGCAAAAATAAGCATTTATACTTGATTTATCGAACGACACAGATTTACCTCATACTTATACCACATTTTTTTCAGCCTCCAAAGCATTCGCATAAAATTCCTTAATCATAGCCACTACCGCGTCCTCTGGCTATTGTGTTAAGTTTTCCCATCCTCGTTCCTTTATCATATCCGCCACACCACTGTCATACTTCTCATGTGGATTAAGAACCCATTCAGGAATCAATATCATGTCAGCCACCAATGAAAAATAATATGAAGCAGCAGCGCAAACGAATCTCTTTCAGCTATAAGTTTTTAAGGATTGCGAACGAGAAACTTCAATTCATTGTTGTTTGAATGCCATAGTTGAACCAGAGAATCTAAAATTATTCACCATAAAGCCCACACACTTATACCAATCTTAACTCCCTTTGTGATGTACTGACAATGGTTGATAACAACTGAATAGTAGTTGTTGGTATGATTGGTGCCTGGTAACTCTATTTATAATTGAATCAGGGCTCTTAAAATTAGACTTGAAAAGTTATATTTGAAGTTAAAAAGTTGAAGTAAAAAGGTATATGAATATGCTTTGATCTGTCTGAAATTGATTTATGGAGGGAATTGGATCATAATTGATTCCTGATGGCTTTTTCGAATAGGGAAGAAGTGTTACGGTGCGTAGGCTCATGCACTGAGGCGCTTCATTCACTACACATGTGTTGGGGCGCTTAGTTGAAGCATTGTGGCGCATCTTTATCCAAGAGCATCCTCTTCCCAGACGTTTTGGCGCACCGTTCATGCGCTGTGGCGCATCAATATCATAAGTTGGCCCCTTTTTAAGCATTGCGGTGCATAAACCATGCTCTGAGGCGCATCATTAACTGAATGTTTTCTCCTTTTAGACGTTGTGACGTGTCGTTCATGCGTTGCAGCATGAGCTGAGCTGAGCTACAACACTTAATTCTTACTTGTCAATGCTCTCCTTTTATATTGCTATCATGGTTTACACACTTAGTACCTAAATATTTTTTAACATACTAAATTACAATGCACTAGATATAAAACTAAAATGGAATTAACTTGAAAATTGAAAATTAGATAAACAATTTAAAATTGGATTGTCTCCCAATTAGCGCTTGTTTTAAAGTCGTCAGTCTGACTACTTGTTTATTCTGGATCAACTATGAGGATTGAGATCTTTTTACGATCGACATCTCCTCCCTAATAGTGCTTGAGTCTTTTCCCGTTAACCTTGAATACTCATTTGGAGTTGAACTCTTCATCCTTTACTGCTCTATGTGGAAATACCTTAGTGACAACAATCGGTCCTGACCACCCTGATTTAAGCTTCCCCAAAAAAAATTTCAGTCGTGAATTGAACAAAAGGACAGATTGATTCAGCTCAAATTTTCGCTCAATAATTTTGTTATCAAGCCACCGCTTGATCTTTTCTTTTTAAATTTTAGCATTCTCACAGGCTTTGAGACGAAATTCCTCCATCTCATTTAGTTGTACAAGACGTTTTTTTTCTGGCTCTGGCTGCATGCAAAAAGTAATTGAGCTTCTTTATGGCCCAATATGCTTTATGTTCCAATTCCACCGGCAGATGGCATACCTTACCAAATACAAGCCAATGGGGTGACATCCCAATTGGTGTCTTGTAAGCTGTCTGATAAACCCACAAAACATCATCGAGTTTTTTTTACCAATCCTTCCTATTGGGATTTACAATCTTCTCCAGAATTCTCTTCACCTCTTTATTTGAGATCTCAACTTGGCCACTCGTCTGGGGTAGTATGTTGTAGCAATTTTATGTTAAACTTCGTACCTTGAGAGAAGAGCAGGAAAATATTTGTTAAAAAAATTTGTGCCCTCGTCACTAATAATTTCTTTTGGTGTGCCAAACCTCGCAAAGATATTCTTTCAGAGAAAATTTAAAACCACATTTGACTCATTCGTAGGCAATGTTGTTGCTTCGACACCCAACTAGTATATACAGGTTGTTGAAGGATACTAGGAACAGACCCATGAAGTCAATACCCCAAACATCGAAGATATCCACCTCTACGATAGTGTTAAGGGGAATTTCAAGTCGCTTCAAAATATTAACAATTTGTTGACATTTATCACATCTTGACAGGAAAGCATGAGTGTAAGACCCTAACTTTTTGAATAAAGATTAAATTTTCTCGAAATATATTTTTGAATATTATGGTGTGGATTTGATATAATGTTATAGTTGTGGGTAATATTTACAAATTTTGCAAAGTACGCAAGTTGTTATAAAATATTCGATTGGTCGGGGAATATTCGTTTTAACAGGAATATTAAATGCATAACTAAGACAATCATTGGTGGACCCATTAACGGAATTATTATTGTCGGATTGAGAAAACGACAAAAATACTTTATGAAAATAACGGCGGAAGTTTTACCGTTAACTGTTGAAACACCCGGTGTTAAAGTACGATGTCTGGCGTGGTTGCATAGTAGCAACACGGTATTGATTATTGATGCTTACGTGATAAGTCACTCGGTTATACTCAATTATTGCTACAAGAATTCACGTGATCATATCTATCATATTATTGATTCAATTATTGTCACAGTATCATCTGCATAAAATGTTTTTTTATTAAATCAATACTTGAGACGAAAAAGTTATTCATATTATAAATTGCAATATTTACAATGTCTAGAAGTTCTGTCAAGGAGAGGTTTGTTCACCTAATTGCGCGCCAATAGGGAGGAATCCTTATTGGAAAGCCCCCTCTTTCCTGGGAACGACCTGGTTGATAAATATTGTGAGTTATAATATTAATGATGAATGTTGTTCGGAGTTGAATTTGGAGACGCGGACGTGATATTTGAGTCCGGAACGACGAAATTAGTAGAAATAGTCTATAAACATAAAATTTTCCGGGATTCACTATTTGGTCATTGATAATTGATGTCTAGGGGTTATATTGATAAATCGGGTAATTTATCGGATAAATGAGCAATTAATTGCTACTAATTCACATGCTTATATAACTATTTGTTCACATATGTGTACTATTGAATCACATTATTTACTATTAGGGGAGTTGGTGCAAGATTGATAATACTTGCATGACTAAGTTAAAAATGGAGGTATAGATGGAGATACTATCTTTGAAATTCGTATTTTCACATGATTATACTATTGATTCACATGATTGAACTATTGATTCACATTATTTACTATTAGGGGGAGTTGGTGCAAGATTGATAATACTTGCGGGACTAAATTAAAAATGAAAGAAAAGTTGGAGGTATTGTCTTTGTAATTTTTGAGCCCCAAGCGTGCAATTATCGAAACTATATTTTCCTATAAATAGAAGCTCATTCTTCCTTCATTTCTCACCAATTCACTAAAGCTTTAGAGCGATTATTATAGAGAGAAAGAAGAAGAGAAATCTGTTACCTCACTATTCTAGTATCCAGTTTTTTCCAAGGTAGGGAATATTATTTGTTGTACTCGTAGGGAGTATTATTTCTTTCTTATCCATAAAGAGAACTTCTGTTATTCCATTCGTTATTATTCTATTGGAATAACCTGTATACGCGTGCTACCCTATACTTGGTGAAATTCTTCTGTTATTCTATTATTTATCATTCTGTTGGAACATCCTGTCTGTGCATTCTACGCCGGACCTAGTTCCATTATTTATCATTCTGTTGGAACATCCTATCTGTGCGTTCTACGTCGGACCTAGTTCCGTCTTTATTATTTTGTTGGAATATCATGTGCATACGCGTTTCGCCGGACCGATTACATCTTTTTATTATTCATTGGAATATCTTCTTGTCTGCATGCTTTTTCGTCGGACTGATTCCGTTATTTATTATTCTGTTGGAATAACTCGCATGTATGGCCTATCGCATGCATGGTGATTTCTTTGTTATTCCATTCCTTGTTATACTCGGTTGGTTAAAGTTTTGACTTTATACTCCATGAAATTAGTGGAATATCCTTGATATTTGCACTTCATCCGAGATCTTTTCATGGAAATATTCTTCCGAGCATTCTTGAATTTTACTCTACAAAGCGAAGATCATGTTGACAATTTGGACGTTATTAGATCCTCGGATAAAATAATTCTTGAACTTGTTTTATTGAATTCTTATATCATTGTCATCATCCTCATGTTTATATTTTATTGAAAGTCATCTCATGGCCTATAGTGCATAGATGGACTTGGTATGATTATGATGATTGAGGATTATTGATTGTAATCATGACCGTAATGTTACAAATGATGTGGTAAAAGTCATCATTGGTCTGTAGTGCATTGATGGGGATGATTGTTGGCATGATCATGACCATTATTGAATACACAAATATTCTTGGCCCGTGAGTGCATGGATAATTGTGGTCGTGATACTAAAGAATATCCTTGGTAGTAGTGCGGGGTGATTCGATGATGTGGATTATTTATTAAGCTGAGTCCCAGCGATAAAAGTGATGAAAAACCTTCTAAATCATAAAAGATAGTAGATTTTATTCTCTACTTGACTCTTTTAATGAATTGTTTGTTCCGCTGCAGTTAAACTTGATGGTTGTTATATTGTATCGGTTTAACTCTTTGTTGAAGGCTAACGATAATATATTCTCGCATTATCTTAGTCATAATATTTTCTATTGGGCTAGTTGAGCTCACCCTTTTACTTTTATTGTTCTCTCAGAAATGAGAACGTAGCGAGGACTAATCGGGAAGCAGGAGTGACGGACCAGATGATAGCATTAGTAGTCCACACTATTCTGTGAAATAGTGTAATAATAATTGTAATAAGGACTCCTTTTGAGTTTGTATAATCTCTAGTAGACAATATTTGTATTCAAACTCACAGTTTATGTTTTGTCGTATTGTACACGACAGTTGTATTATTAAGTTGTATTTGATTTTATGTACCATATAAGTGGTGACCCAAGATGGGTGACGTATACCTAATTTTGGGGGCGTCACAGTTGGTATCAAAGCTTAGGGATATGATCCCTGGCTAAGATGTGAGACTAGAACTAGGAGGGGAGAGACGGGGAATTCCTTTGCTAGTATGACCTACCTAAGTTTATTTGGTATTTGATTGGTCATTTGAGTATAGTGATAATATGTTGCATGTCAATTAACCCTTGTTTTGTGGCGGTGTTTGAAAATGGCATCCAGAATGTTGAGAACATCAATGGAGCAGGAGACCATTGAGTCTCCACAGATCAATAACCCGGGACAACGTGCATCAGAAGGCGACAATCCTCATGCAAACAACAACACTGACCAAATGATGAACGATGGAATGTTCTGAGGCTTCATGCAATTCATGCAACATTAGGCGAGAGCGGCTCCTGTCCAAAATGCAGGTGGAAACACTGGCAACTCTCGGATGGTCACCGCCAAACAGTTCAAGGAGCTGGGACCACCGGAGTTTATTGGAGAGCCAAAACCACTTAAGGCGGAAGCGTGGATAAAGCAGATAACCAAGATATTTGATGTCTTGGAATGCTCCGAGGAACAAAAGGTTCCCTTCGCCACCTTTATGTTGCGTGAAGAAGCAGATTACTGGTGGGAATCTGTAAAATGGACCCAGCCTGACGCACTCAAGATGTCTTGGGAGAAGTTCCAAGAGCTGTTCAACGATAAGTACTTTCCCAAAAGTATTCGTCACATGAAGGAGGTGAAGTTTATCAAGTTGGAACAAAACAATATGACCGTGTCGCAATACGAGGCTAAATTTTTATGAGTTATCCCGGTTTTGCATCCCATTTGGTCGATAATGAGGAAGCGAATGACACGAATGTTTTAAGAGGTTTGAAATCGGAGATACGTCAATATCTTATTTTCATAAACCGTGTTTGTACTCGGATGTTGTAAATAGGGCTCGATTATTGGAGCGCAGGTAACGAGTCAACGTAACCAAGAAAGCGGCAACGTGACATGAAAATACCAAAGTGGTATCACCATCGAAGCGGTGACAACAAACGTGGAGGAATCAACATTCCAGAAATGGTAACCACTTCGGTGGTAATCATGGCCAAGACAGTAAAAATGGACATTTCAAGAAAAGGAGATTTAACAATGATGGAAAGATGTCAGCACCAGCAACCGTGGTTAAGGAAGGAGAACGACCACCTATCATATGCTTCAAATGCGGAGGGGAGGGACATATCAGTCCAAACTGCGCGATGCCATCCAAAGCGTGTTATAATTGTTGAAGAGAAGGTCACCTAGCCCGATTTTGTCGTTCACCAAAGACAAGTTCAGCTAGGATGGAGGCACCAAAGGCCGTCCCAGAAAATTCAAAGCCGGTGGTGCAAAGGAGAGCATTTGTTGGGACCTCCCAAAAAGCAAGGAACCCGAACGAGGTCATCACGGGTAAGCTTATCATAAACTCTAGTGAAGTCTATACCTTATTTGATACCGGTTCTACCCATTCTTTATTTCTCCTACTTGCGCTTAACGTTTAAATTTGACTCCGAAGAAATTAGACTTTGACTTATCTGTTGAAACTCCATTAGGAGAAACCTTCATTACATCCATTGTTTATAAGTCTTGTTTGATTCAAATCAGAATCGCATGTTACCCGTCGATCTTATCTCCTTAAAAATACTTGCATTTGGACGTGATTCTGTGGATTGATTGGTTAACTACTCATCATGCTAAAATTGATTATTTTTGTAAGGTTGTTAGCTTTCATATTCCTAATAAACCTATTATGCGAATTCAAGCGACCAAACTATTAAAATCAATCATGGTCATCTCAAGCTACAAAGCTATTCGTTTATTGAAAAACGGATGTCAAGCTTTCTTAGCTCATGTCACGGATTTAAACAAAAATACGTCAGATTTGAAGGATATTTCTATTGTTAATAAATTTCCTGACGTATTCCCTAAAGAACTTCCTGGCCTACCCCCAGAGCGTGAAGTTGAATTTTGTATCGACCTTGAACCCGATACAAAACCCATTTCCAAAGCCCCATATCGAATGGCTCTATTGAACTCCGAGGAGTTAAAGACCCAATTCTGTGGAATTGTTAGACATTGGTTTCATTCGCCCTAAGACGTCTCCTTGGGGTGCTCTCTGCTCTATTCGTGAAGAAGAAAGATGGGAGTATGCGACTTTGTATTGACTATCGGGAGTTGAATCATGTCACCATCAAAATAGGTACCCATTGCCACGTATTGATGACTGCTTGATCGATTTAAGGAGCACAATTTTTTCAAAGATCGATCTTCGATTCGGATATCATCGGTGAAGGTTAAAGCGAGGATATTCCAAAGACTACCTTCGTAACTCGAAGACGGGCATTATGAATTCTTAGTCATGTCTTTTGGATTGACTAATGCTCCGCCGCCTTCATGGATATGATGAACCGAGTATTCAAGGAATATTTGGATCACTTTGTGGTCGTCTTTATTGATGACATCCTTATTTATTCCAAAAGCCGTGAAGATCATGAGAGCAACACTTGAGGTCGATACTCCAAAAGCTTCGTGAATATAAGCTTTATGCCAAGTTAAAGAAATGTGAGTTCGGCAAGGAAGTAGCATTTCTTGGGCACGAGTATCAAGTCATGGAATATCCGTTGACCCAAGCAAAGATTGAAGCTATTCAAAGTGAGGAGCAACCCAAATCGATGATGCGAAATCACGTAGCTTTCTCGGTTTATTTGGTTATTATCGGAGATTCGTGGAAGGATTTTCTCGAATCGCTAATCCATTAACTCGGTGACTCGGAAAGATACAAAGTTCGATTGGAGCGAGGAATGTGAGAAGAGTTTTAAGAACTCAAAAGGAGACTCATTTCAAAGACTGTTCGACAATACCATCTGGTTCGGAGGGATTTGTCATCTACAGTGATGCTTCGGGCAAAGGATTAGGATGTGTTCTCATGCAACATGGGAAAGTCATAGCCTATGCCTCAAGACAACTCAAAGAATATTAGAGGAATTATCCTACTCATGATCTAGAGTTGGCAGCTGTTGTCTTCGCACTTAAAATTTGGAGGCATTACTTGTATGGAGAGAAAGTGGAGATCTTTACGGATCATAAAAGCCTCAAATATTTCTTCACTCAAAAGGAACTCAACATGCGACAACAACGTTGGCTTGAACTGTTGAAAGATTATGATCATACCATCCAATACCATCTCGAAAAGCGAACGTGGTAGGCGACACATCGAGTAGAAGATCATATGCGAATGAAAAGTAATATTGTCATATGAGGCCCATTTTGTATGACTTGCAAAGGATGGAGTTAGAGATAAAGACTCCAGGGACCCACATGATGATGGAAAACATACGAGTAGAACCGACTTTAATAGATAAAGTTAAAGCTACTCAAGCTACAGACCTGGAGCTAATGCGTATGAAGAAGAAAGTGCAAGAAGGTACTATGCCGGAAGCAAGAATCGATGAAGAAGGAATACTTCGAGTCAACTCCAGACTTTGTGTTCCTAACAACCCTGATTTAAAGTATAAAATCATGATGGAGGCGCACAACACACCGTTTGCAATCCATCCTGGGAGTACCAAAATGTATCGTGATCTTCGACATATATTTTGGTGGAGCAATATGAAGAGAGAGATAGCAGAGTTTATCTCAAGGTGTTTAACTTGTCAACGAGTCAAGGCAGAGTATCAAGTACCAAAAGGTCCATTACAACCACTTGAAATTCCAGAATGGAAGTGGGAACACATTACTATGGATTTTGTTACTGGTCTTCCCAAGGTTTCTCAAGGCATAGATGCAATTTGGGTCATTGTTTATAGATTGACCAAGTCTGCTCATTTCTTACCTATACGAGAAACTTATACACTTGAACGTCTTGCTCGTATGTACATAAACGAGGTTGTAAGATTGCATGGTATGCCAGTATCCATAGTTTTTGATCGAGACCCAAGATTCACTTCAAGATTTTGGGTTAGTTTACAAAAAGCTATGGGCATGGATTTACGATTTAGCTCGTCATATCATCCTCAGACGGACGGGCAGTCGGAGAGGACGATTCAAACTCTTGAAGATCTATTAAGACTCTGTGTCCTTGACTTCAAGGGAAGTTGGGACAAGTTCTTACCATTGGTGGAGTTTTCCTACAACAACAGTTATCAAGCAAGTATTGACATGGCTCCATTCGAGGCGTTGTATGGAAGAAAGTGTCGTTCTCAAAGATATCTTTGGGATGAGGTGGGTGAAGCAACGTTGTTGGGACCAGAGTTGGTACGTATGACTACGAAAAGATTCAAATGATCCAACAACGTATAAAAACCTCACAAGATCGACAAAGAGTTATCCGATCTTCATCGAAAGGACGTAGAATTCGATATTGGAGATCATGTGTTGATACGTGTTGCTCCATGGAAAGGAGTTACAAGATTTGGAAAGAGAGGAAAGCTCAATCCTCAATTCATTGGCCCATTTTAATCTTCGATCGAGTAGGGCGTGGCTATAGACTTGCGTTCTCATAAGTATGTCTCGTGTTCATAACGTTTTCACATATCCATGTTACGTAAATATGTGAAAGACCCGAACTACATTATTGAGTTAGAACCGAACGAAATAGAGGAAGATTTAACGTATGAAGAGGTTCTTGTTAAAATCTTGGATAAGAATGAACATATTCTACGCTCCAAGGTTATACCTCAAGTCAAAGTTTTGTGGAGAAACCACGATGTTGAGGAAATGACCTGGGAGTTAGAATCTAAAATGAAATCAAAGTATCCTCACATCTTCGACATACCAGATCGCGCACCTAATTTCGAGGACTAAATTTTATAAGAAGGGAGGTTGTAAGACCCCAACTTTTGAATAAAGATTAAATTTTCTCGAAATATATTTTTGAATATTATCTTTGTGGATTTGATATAATGTTATAGTTGTGGGTATTATTTACAAATTTTGCAAAGTACGCAAGTTGTTATATAATATTCGATTGGTCGGGGAATATTCGTACAATGGCACAATCATTGGTGGACCCCCACAACAGAATTATTGTCGGATTGAGAAAATAACAAAAATACTTTATGAAAATAACGGTGGAAGTTTTGCTGTTAACTGTTGAAACACCCGGTGTTAAAAGTACAGTAATACGCGTGGTTGCATAGTAGCACACGGTATTGATTATTGATGCTTACATGATAAGTCACTCAATTATACTCAATTATTGCTATATTAATTGCTGCATCATATCTATCATATTATTGATTCAATTATTGTCACAGTATCATCTGCATAAAATGTTTTTTATTAAATCAATACTTGAGACGACAAAGTTATTCATATTATAAATTGCAATATTTACAATGTCTAGAAGTTACATCGAGGAGAGGTTTGGTCACCTAATCATGCGCTGATAGGGAGGAATCCTTATTGAAAGCCCCTCTTTCCGGGAGCGACACGGTTGATAAATATTGTGAGTTGTAATATTAATGATGAATGTTGTTAGGAGTTGAATTTGGAGACGGACGTGATATTTGAGTCCAAAAGCAGCGAAATTAGTAAAATAGTCTATAAACACAAAATTTTCCTGGATTCACTATTTGGTCAAAAAGTCAACAGTTGACTTTTTCTAGAAAAGCCAAACTTCGAAATTTCAAAAATTTATATTTTTGATAAAAATAGTTTTATTATGTTGGAATTGTTTGTGTTAGTGAAAATCGACATTTATTCCGATGATAATTGATGTCTAGGAGTTATATTGATAAATTGGTTAATTTATCGGATAAATGAGCAATTAATTACTACTAATTCACATGCTTAAATAACTATTTGTTCACATATGTGTACTATTGAATCACATTATTTACTATTAGGGGAATTGGTGCAAGATTGATAATACTTGCATGACTAAATTAAAAATGAAGGTATATATGGAGGTACTATACTGAAATTAGTATTTTTTACATGATTATACTATTGATTCACATGATTGAACTATTGATTCACATTATTTACTATTAGGGGAGTTGGTGCAAGATTGATAATACTTGCAGGACTAAATTAAAAATGAAAGAAAAATTTGAGGTATTGTACTGTAATTTTTTGAGCCCCAAAACGTGCAATTATCGAAACTATATTTTCCTATAAATAGAAGCTCATTCTTCCTTCATTTCTCATCAATTCACAAAAGCTTTAGAGCGATTATTATAGAGAGAAAGAAGAATAGAAATCTGCTACCTCACTATTCTAGTATCCAATTTTTTTCCAAGGTAGGGAATATTATTTGTTGTACTCGTCGGGAGTATTATTTCTTCCTTATCCATGAAGAGAACTTCTGTTATTCCATTCGTTATTATTACATTGGAATAACTTTGTATCTGTGAGCTACCCTATACTTGGTGAAATTCTTCATTATTCTATTCTTTATCATTTTGTTGGAACATCCAGACATGTGCGTTACGCCGACTGGTTCCATTATTTATCATTCTGCTGGAACATCCTGCTCAGGCATCTCTACATGGGACCTAGTTCCATTATTTATCATTCATTGGAACATCCTATTCACATGCGTTCTACTGGGACCTAGTTAAAATCTTTATTATTTTGTTGGAATATCATATCACATGCGTTTTTACGCCGGACCGATTCTGTCTTTATTATCTCATTGGAATATCTGTCTGCATGCGTTTTACGCCGGACCGATTCCGTTATTTATTATTACGTTGGAATAACTTTGCGTATGCGGTCTATCGCATGCATGGTGATTTCTTTTGTTATTCCATTCCTTGTTATACTCAAATTGGTTAAAGTTTTGACTTCTATACTCCATGAAATTAGTGGAATATCCTTGATATTTGCACTTCATCGAGATCTTTTCATGGAAATATTCTTACGAGCATTCTTGAATTTTACTCTACAAGCGGTATCATGTTGACAATTTGGGACGTTATTAGATCCCGGATAAAATAATTCTTGAACTTGTTTTATTGAATTCTTATATCATTGTCATCATCCTCATGTTTATATTTTATTGAAAGTCATACGTGGCCTATGGTGCATAGATGGACTTGGTATGATTATGACCGAGGATTATTCGATTGTAATCATGACCGTAATATTACAAATGATGTGGTAAAAGTCATCATTGGCCCGTAGTGCATTGATGGATAGTTGTTGGCATGATCATGACCATTATTGAATACACAAATTTTCTTGGCCCGTAGTGCATGGATAATTGTGGTCGTGATACTAAAGAATATCCTTGGCCGTAGTGCAGGGTGATTCGATGATGTGGATTATTTATTAAGCTGAGTCCCAGCGATAAAAGTGATGAAAAACCTTCTAAATCATAAAAGATAGTAGATTTTATTCTCTACTTAACTCTTTTAATGAATTGTTTGTTCCGCTGCAGTTAAACTTGATGGTTGTTATATTGTATCAGTTTAACACTGTTGAAGGCTAATGATAATATATTCTGCATTATCTTAGTCATAATATTTCCTACTTTGGGCTAGTTGAGCTCACCCTTTTACTTTTATTGTTCTATTCGGGAAATGAGAACGTAAAGAGGGACTAGTCGGGAGCGAGTGACGGACCAGATGATAGCATTAGTAGTCCTCACTATTCTGTGAAATAGTGTAATAATAATTGTAATAAGGACTCCTTTTGAGTTTGTCTAATCTCTAGTAGACAATATTTGTATTCAAACTCACAGTTTATGTTTTATCGTATTATACACGACAGTTGTATTATTAAGTTGTATTTGAATTTATGTACCATATAAGTGGTGACCCAAGATGGGTGACGTATACCTAATTTTGGGGGCGTCACAATGAGCATCCTTGAAGAGAGTTAGCAAATAAAAACCTGATTGAAGAAGTTTCGCTGCTATTCAATCCACATGCGCACGTGCACATTCCATTCCATCCAAGTGTTGTGGTGTATAAGTCTCGAGCTCTACAGCGCATCGTCCCTTCTTCGCGCGTTGCGGCTCTTTTACCCTATGCGCCTCGGTTCATAAACAATCTCCAAAGCACTACAACATATGAGCATATACGCCTCCGCGTTTGGCTTGTCAGCAAACCTGTTTTTCCTTTCTTTCACCCAGATCATACCATACTTTAATCTTTCAGTCCCTAGCGTGCCCAAAATGTTCCACGTTGCCACTTTTGCTTTCCCCGGGCTATATTTTCTTCATTTAATTTTTACATAGAAAATACCATAATCCATCTAAATCGACGTCATTTTCATCTATCTCTCGTCCAAGCCATATTTTTGTTAAAACACATTAAAGCATATAAAAAGAAACATAAAATACTCAAAAACACGCAATTTCATCAAGTCAGAAGTACTAAAATCGTGGTATAAAATCCATTCATATCACTCAAAGAGAAAGTATTGAAAGCAAATGAATCTGTAAAGGGCAAAAATTAAAGGCACTCTTTGTCTTAACTGTAACTTATAGTTGTGTGATAATTACTTTATCTTTTTATACGTTTACGCATGATTTGTTTTGCACGCATCTTAACTTTTGGTTGTCTACTCAACGATTTAATAGATATCGTAGAGCTTTCTCTCATAAAGAAGCTTTTACTCTACGATTCTTTTTAACTTTACAATTCACTCCATGATCATTACTTTACTTTCTCTTATTCTACGATTTTCACCTACAGGGTTAGTTTCTTCAAAGTATAATCTTAAACAAATAAATTCAGCATTCCTATTTCCCTTATTAATTATTGAATCTGGATTTATCTAATGGTTTAGTAAACACATCTGCTAATTAGTTTTTTCAGTAGAGATAAAATATAAAGAAATATTTCCATTTTGAACATGATCTCTTATAATTGATGTCTTATATCAATTTTCTTGGTCCTAGAATGCATGACAGGATTGTGTGTGATTGCAATTGAACTAGTGTTTTCACAAAACATATGAGATTTAAATTCAAACACATAGTTAGCTAGCCGGTTCTTTATTCAAAGAATTTGAGCAAAACAACTACTAGTAACAATGTGTTAGTTCCTAGTAGGCACAAGTTATCTAGAAGGGGGGGTTGAATAGATATTTGAAAATCTTTCCTTTTTAAACTTGTTCTTAGATAATGATTAAAACTTAGCGGAATTAGTATTTGTTTTAATCTTCTTTACCAAGCAATGGAGTTATGAGCGAGTAAGGCAGTTATAGCAGATATAGCATGAATGTAAACGACACAGTTGTTTTTAAGTGGTTCAGAGCACTCAAAGCTCCTAGTCCACTCTCCTACTCAACGAGTAGGATATCCACTAAGGATGTCTTTTACAATCTTCTGAATTACACAGATTCCTTCTACACCAGCAGTCTAGGAACTTCTCTAGTTCACTCTTGAACTCTTCAAGTCTAATAGACTTGGCTTTCTTGCAGTTCACTACGAACTCTTCAAGTCTAGCAGACTTGGTACTCTTCTTCAGTTGGTTGATAGTTGTTGAGTTCTTGATGGTTGCTACTCAGTTGCTGTGTAAGCACTGGTTCGTTAAGAACTGAGTAGCTGAGCAAGCTTTGCAATATCTCAGATCGTAGAGTTAAGCTTGAGAGAGATGTTCACGTTGTTTATTTAATGCTTGCTTAATCTCTCTCATCTGTCTGATCTGTATATATGTGATGTTGAAAACTATCCGTTGGATCCATCCGTTGTGGCATTAAATACGTCCCGAACTTTTACGTCTTCGTGATGGATACATTTACGCACATCTTCTCAATTCTACATTCGCCCACCGACACCGCGGAACGCTTTCTCTCCTCTTACACGAAAAGGTGTTTTGTCCCTCTTACCCACGGTGGTACTATCCTTAGCTTCTTCAATACGCTTCTTTGTTGCATACTAAGGATATTTCATATATTCGGGATCGATGAGCACTTTGCAAAGATCCGGGATCCATTCTCACTTATTGAAAACACGGATCATGAGGCTCGGCGCTTTTTACGACATGAGCGAGATGATGCTCTACGATTTGGATCGTGGTGTTCTACGATTTAGATCGTAGTGTCTTGACATCTTTGCATACTATGAAGCTGATAGCACTACGATTTCCCTTAAACCATCGCACACTACGATCTTCTCTTGCTCGTGTTGTTGACTCTACGTTCCCGAGAGCACACTACGATCGTTGTCTTGTAAACTTCATGTTTCCTTCAGTATACTGCGATCGTGGAGTTGACTCGGCAAACGTTGGGACCACTCTACGATTTTCGAAGAGTCCCCTTCAAGGCAGGCACACTACGATCTTCAAGCTCTACGTTTTCTGCCTTGACTCCTACAATGTTGATCAGATTGATGCACTACGATTTCTTCAAGATTAATCTATTACATCTTTAGATCATCCTAACAGTTTTGATCTTTCTATCTATACATTCTTTATCAGAATGGTACATGTTGAAAGATTAGATCAACCTAACAATTTTGATCTATCACTAAGTCCTTGTACATATATTCATTTAAGGACCTTACAAATAATCATGAACATATACATTAAAACATCAAATCATAATATGCATTCTCCCAACACAATGTACTTAACTTCTGTACTTGAAGTTAATACTGAGTTTTTCTTATTGCTAAACCATGAAACTAATATATTTATAAGCAGTTGACATGTTCCACTAGTATTTTTCTTGTCTATCTTGCATCCTATAAAATTAACATCTGAATATATATCCAATTAGATTAAAGGGAGACTCCTTGGGATATCATAATCCTATATATGGAGTGCCCATGAGATATCTGGAAATTCTCTTAACATCCATTAAATTAGATTCTTTAGAATTAACTTGAAATCTAACACAAATACATGTAGCAAACATAATATCTTGTTTACTAGGAGTTAAGTAAAGGGGAGAGCCAATTATACCTCTATATTGAGTAATATCAACATGTTTACCTTGTTTCATCCTTGTCAAGTTTAGTTGCAGAAGCCATTGGAGTTTTTATAGGGGTAACTGATTCCATGTCATACTTCTTAAGTCTTTGATGTACTTAACTTGGTTGATGAATATAACTTCATCAGTTTGCTTCACTTGTAATCCAAGGAAGAAGTTCATGTGACGCCCCCAAAATAGGAATACATCACCTATTCTGAGTTGTCAAATACATGGTACAGAATACAAATACAATCTTAAATATACAACATGAGCTGTGAGTTTGAATACAAATATTGTTTACTAGAGAGTATACAAACTCAAAACGAGTCCTCATTACTATTATTATCACATTATTTCACAGAATAGTGAGGACTATTAATGCAAAGATCTAGGACCATCACTCTGTTCCCCGACTAGTCCCAGCTACGTTCTCATTTCCTGAAGAGAACAGTGAAAGAAAGGGTGAGCTCAACTAGCCCAGTAAGAAATATTATGACTAAGATAATGCAGAATAAATTATCATTAGCCTTCAACAGTATAACAACTGATAAAATATAATAGATAACAAGTTTTAGATCAAAAACTGCAGCAAAATAAACAATCCATTAGAAGAGTCAAGTAAAATATAAAATCTACTATCTTCTATGATTTAAAAAGTTTTCACTAACTTTATCCTTTGAGACTCAAATTTAATAAATAATCCACATCATTAACTCATCCCCGCTTTCACGTGGCAAGAATATTTTTAGTATCACGACCACGAATTATTCATGCACTACTACAGCCAAAGATAATCGTGTTTTCATCAACGATTCCGATCATGCCATAAAACAATTCGTCTTTGCACCTGGGCGAAGAGAATCCATAGCCATAATCATACCAAAAGCGCCCATCAATGCACCACGGGCCAATGAGGACTTTTACAACATCATTTGTAACATTACGGTCATGATTACACCGAATAATCCCTGGTCATAATCATACCAAGTCCATCTATGCACTACAGGCCATAGATGACTTTCAACAAAATATAAACATGAGGATGATGACAATGATATAAGAATTCAATAAAACAAGTTCAAGAATTAATTTATCCAGGAACTAATAATGTCCAAATTGTCAACATGATACTGCTTTGTAGAGTAAAATTCAAGAATGCTCAGAAGAATATTTCCATTAAAAGATATTGGATGAAGCGCAAATATCAAGGATATTCCACTAATTTCATGGAGTATAGAAGTCAAAACTTTAACCAACTGAGTATAATAAAGAATGGAATAACAAAAGAAATCACCATGCATATGGTACTTAGATAGACATGAGTTATTCCAACGGAATAATAATAACGGAACCGTGTCAGGCGTAAATTGCACCAAGCGGGATATTCCAACGAGAATAATAAATAACGGAACCAGTCCCCGTAAAATGCATGACGGGATATTCCAATGAATAATAAAGAATGGAATATTAGAAGAATTTCACCATGTATGCAGTACTTTGCATAGACAGGTTATTCCAACATAATAATAAAGAATGGAATAATAGAAGAATTTCGCCAAGTATAGCGTAGCTCGTGTATACAGGTTATTCCAACAGAATAATAAAGAATGGAATAACAAAAGTTCTCTTCATAAATAAGAAAGAAAGAGTACTCCTTACGAGTACAACAAATAATATTCCCTACCTTAAAAAAAATTGGATACTGGAATAGTGAGGTAGCAGACTTCTCTTCTTCTTTCTCTCTATAATAATTGCTCTAAAGCTTTTGTGAATTGGTGAGAAATGAAGGAAGAATGAGCTTCTATTTATAGGAAAATATAGTTTCGATAATTGCACGTTTTGGGGCTCGAAATATTATAGTATAATACCATTCTCTTTTTCTTCATTTTTAATTTAGTCCTGCAAGTATTATCAAACTTGCACCAACTCCCCTAATAGTAAATAATGTGAATCAATAGTAAATCATGTGACTCAATAGTTCTAATCATGTGATAAAAACAATTACAGTATAGTACGTCCATCTATACCTCCATTTTTAACTTAGTCATGCAAGTATTATCAATTTTGCACCAACTCCCCTAATAGTACAAGAATGTGATTCAATAGTACACACATGTGAACAAATAATTATATAAGCATGTGAATTAGTAGTAATTAATTGCTTATTTATCCGATAAATTACCCGATTTATCAATATAACCCCCAGACATCAATTATCATCGGAATAGATGTTGATTTTCACTAACACAAACAATTCCAACATAATGAAACTATTTTTATCAACAATATAAATTTTGAAATTTTGAAGTTTGACTTTTCCCGAAAAATCAACTGTTGACTTTTTGAGCAAATAGTGAATCCCAGAAAATTTTGTGATTATAGACTATTTTTGCTAATTTCATCGTTCCGGACTCAAATATCACGTCCGCGTCTCCAAATTCAACTTCGAACACAACTACAATTTTAATAACACTCATCATTAATATTATAACTCCAAATATTTATCAACCAGGTCGTTCCCAGGAAAGAGGGGGCTTTCTAATAAGGATTTCTCCCTATTGGCGCGCAATTAGGTAACCAAACCTCTTCTTGATAGAACTTCTAGACATTGTAAATATTGCAATTTAATAATATGAATAACTTTGTCATCTCAATTATTGAACTAATAATATAACATATTATGCATATGATACTGTGACAATAATCGAATCAATAATATGAGAGATATGATGCAACAATTACTGTAGCAATAATTGAGTATAACTAAGTGACTTCTCAACGTAAGCATTAATAATCAATATCGTGCTATCTTTGCAACCACGCCAGATATCGCATTTTTACTACTGGGTAGTTCAACAAAGATAATCGGTAAAACCTCCCGTAGTTATTTTTTATATAATATTTTTGTCGTTTTCTAACTACGATAGTACTTCCGTTGTGGGGTCCACCAATGATTATGCCGTCGTACGGATATTCCCCGACAAAAAGAATATTCCCCGACCAAACGAATATTTTATAACAACTTGCATACTTTACAAAATTTATAAATACTACCCACAACTATAATATTATATCAAATCCACACCATAATATTAAAAAAATTATTTCGAGAAAATTAAATATTTATTCATAAAATATGGGGTCTCACAGTTCAGCTCTCCCATCATGCTCTTCTCAAATTTTCTTTGCATAAGCTTGGTAAATCTCTCACACAACTTTTCATCATTAAAACCAAATATAATACCATCTACATAAATTTGTACCAACAATGTTATGTATTTATTTTTCTTAAGAAATAATGTTATGTTTATTGTACCTCTAGTGAATCCCTTTTCAATAAGAAATTTAGTTAAGGTTTCATACCATATCTTAGATGCTTGTTTTAATCCACATAATGTTTTATCTAGTTTATAAACATAATTGGAATGGGGATCAACAAAATTTGGAGGTTGTTCAAGATAAACATCTTTTTGAAATTCTCTATTGAGGAAAGCACTCTTAACATTCATTTGGAGTACTTTGAACTTCATATGGGAAACATATGCAAGGAAGATTCTTATGGCTTCAAGTCTTACTACAGATGCAAATATTTTATCATAGTTGATTCCTTCTTCTTGAGAATACTCTTTAGTCATCACTCTTATTTGTTCCTTGTGATCACTCCATCTTCATCTACCTTATTTTTGAATACCCATTTGGTGCTAACGACTGAAGGATCTTTAGGCCTTACAACTAATCTCCACACTTTGTTTCTTTCAAACTAGTTCAGTTATTATTGAATGGCTTCAATCCAGATTGAATCTTGCAAAGCTTTCTCAATCTTCTTTGGTTCCATTTGAGATAGAAAACTCAAATAGAAGCATTAATTCTAGTTATAGATTTGGTTTTGACTCTATCATTTGGATCACCAATTATTAGGTCTTGAGTGTGATCTTTAACCCATCTACTTCCAATTGGAACGTCAGTCCTTGTGCTTTCTTGTTAAAGACCTTTAGATCTTGCTCAGGTTTAGGAGAATCTTCTATTCGTAGAGTTCCCAGCTCAGGAGTTTCTGACCCTACGATTTCTTGATTTGGCTCTACGATCGTTGGCTCTTTAGTTGTAAGGTCCTCTTGTTCTACATTTTCTTGATCTTGTACTACGATTTCATCAAACATAGCCTTAATTACTTGGCTCTTTAGTGTCAGTTTCATCAAATTTAACATGAATTGATACTTCTACATTTAATAACCTTGATTCTATTTAATCGAGTTTCCAAGTCAGTAATCTTTTCTCCATCCTCGAGCTTAAAATTTTCATACTCTTGGATAAGAGTATCTTTTCTCATTTCATTGGTTATGATCAGCTTCTCCCATATTTCTTTGGCATTTTTATAATTGTTCACTCTTTTGTGTTCTTTCTTTATCAGTGCACTGGTAAGCACCATCTCAGAGCTTAAGGCCAGCTTCATAAGTTCTTCTTCTGCAGTGGTGAACTCATCAATATCTTTTTCAATAATCTTTTCTCCAACCACTTTAGTATTAACTTTGATGACCTTTTCAATTAAAAGTCAGACTTTGATGCTTTGTAATTTTGTATACATTCTGAATCTGTTTTTCCATGTTGCAAAAATGGTGTCATCAAATAGAGGTGGCTTGGACATAGAAAGTTCTTCTCTACAACCAGTAGCATTTGAATAAGCCATTTGAAGGATTTACTTTTTGTCATATTTGTAATCACTTAACAAACACGTTAAAAAGCACTGCTCTAATAACAATTGTTAGGTCTGAATATGTAATAATTAATTTAGAAGGGGGGTTGAATAGATTAATTTAATTTTTGACAAATCTTGGCCTTTTAAAATTTTAACTCAATTTCCCTAAGTGATATTTGTTTAAAATATTTTAGTGAATCAAAATAAAGAGATAGGGATAGAGATATACCAAACAGAGAATACAACGATATATCCTGGTTCACTATACATATCTCTAACATATATATATATATATATATATATAGCTAGTCCAATCCCCAAACTCTTCCTTACATAGGTGGAGAAACCTTTAAACAAATTTGATCATATCTTAGAACCACTAACATCTAGTGTTCTTCAAGAATTGTAGATTTTTCTTTCTAGAGTTTCTTGTATTTCCTCTTTGGCTGGTCTTGGAACTTGATGTCTTTTCCCTTCCTCACTCACTAAGGAACTCAAACCTATGACCTTCTTAAAAGCAAGGTCTTAGAACCGGAATCACTAAATTTCTCACACACACTATAACACCCCAGTCCCACATCGAAAGATAGGAGAAAAATTTGTTTGTGTATAAGGAAATAAGTTACTACCAATAGTACATTCAAGTCATAACCTTTTGGGTGAGCCTGTGATGGGCTAAGATGACCCAAGAAGATACTATTGGGTCAGTGATTTGAGGCCTTATTTTGATGGATTTGATTTGATTCGGACTTGGGATTTGACCCAAGATTTTTTCCAGACTCGGGATTTGACCCGGGTTGTTTCATATGGTATCAAAGTTGACTCTCGAAAGCTTGGGTCGAGTCATCCAATCGGGTTGTCGAAGGTGGGGACACGAAGGCTGGTGGTATTATCCCACAATGGAGAGGTGGAGGTTCGGAGGTGGGGACACGAAGCCAGCCGGTATTACCCCACAATGGCTAGAGAGGCAAAAATCTATGGACCGTATGTGTGATCGGTTCTGACGGGGACGTCAGAAATTTAAGTGGGAGAGTTTGTAACACCCCAGTCCCACATCGAAAGATAGAAAAAAAATTTGTCTGTGTATAAAGAAATAAGTTACTACCAATAGTATCTTCAAGTCATGACCCTTTGGGTGAGCCTGTGGTGGGTTAAGATGACCCAAGAAAATATTATTGGGTCAGTAGTTTGAGGTCTTATTTTGATGGATTTAACTCGATTCGGACTTGAGATTTGACCCGAGATTTATTTCGGACTCGGAATTTGACCCAAGTTGTTACAATAAGAATACTCAACTTTTCCCCTTTTTTAAAACTATTTTAATTTTACTTTAAGTAATGCTTCTTGAATAAGCAAATAGTCAATATTAAGTTCAAGTATGTCAAATATTGCAAGATATAGATAATAACAGTTTAAGAATAATTTCTTGCAAAATTACAATTTAACCAATGATCACAGTTAATTATATATGCCAGTTTAAGTATGATGATCAATTTGGTTGATACGGTCTGGATCTTAAGTTCACCCCTTATCTAACATACCTTGCATACTCCCCTTTAGTAATGAACGGACTGACGATTATTTCAAATCACTATATATAGAACCGTTATCTTAGTTTTTAGCGACGTACAACATATAGCGACGGACCGAATCGTCGCCCGATCCGACGCTAAAGTGGATATGCAATGTATGTTAGATAAGGGATATGTTAGATAAGGTATGAGCTTAAGATCCAGACCGTTGGTTGATATAGAACACATTTTCATAAGGTGGGATCAGCACAAGGTCGATCGAAGATTCTTTATAAGCTAAAGTGCTCTATATATTTTGTTTATCACTCTCAAAGAGAAGACTATATATGAATTTTCCTTTATATATACACTAAGGAATAATATTTTCCGAACAAGAATTATAAGTGTACACTAGTTAGCCTATCTTGAGGGAAAATTGTCTTGTATCACTTTCTTTATAAAGAACTACAGCTCACAAAGGTCAAGTAAGCAAAGCTCAAATTCCTATATATGTATAAATGGGTACGTATCTCGACTTGAAAATTGATCATTTGTTTTTAACGTTCCGAAAGGACTATGTATAAACTTTGATATATATATATATATATAAGCTTACATTCAAGTTATACAGAAACATGAATATGATGCACAACTTGAATTAGCACAATAAATGAATAAATGCAAATATAAATGCATTGTGCTTTGTAGTGTTAAATATGAGTAAATATAATTATAAAATTAATATTAAACACAAATAAGAAAGTGAGAGGTTAGCACATAATATAAAATCAAGTGTGTGTTTTCTTATGTATAAAAGCAATATTAGGATTTTCGGATGTGTATGAAATTGAACTCTTTGCTCTTTAGCTCACTTTCCAACCCAATAGAATCTAGCTTTTGAGAGATGAAGAGATTGTGGGTAAAATTTACTGAGAATAGATTACTTTCAGAATTAATGAAATAGTTAAGTATTTATAGAACAATTTTCGTCCTAAAATGTACGGAGCCTAACCCACCGGTTAGAAAGAGAGACAATGTCCACCAAAGAAAATATTTAAAAAAAAAATGGTTTGTAGTAATATACTAATGCATGATAGATTCTTCAGTTGAAAAAAATCAGTGTCACTCCCAACATCACAATAATTCTTGTCCCTAAAAGATTGAAGCATAATCTTTATAAATTGTAAGTATCAAACACACAAGAAAATAACCACTAATAACTCAACCTTGTTATTATGCTCATCATCACAAAACACGTACAAGTTCTAGTTTTGCCACCATTTTATGTTGCTTCAATCCATGGCAACACAGAAAGAAACCTCGTTTCGCCATTTCCTTGTCGTCATTCCCCTTTTCTACTTCTTGCTCAACAAAATCTTTGAAGATTGAAGTGAATACGGAGATCCGTGTAAGCTCAAAAGATGTTCCCATCAGATCAAAGTTAGTCCCTTCGACAAGGCCTTTTGTTGAAAGAATGAAATGAATATTCTAGAGAAAAAACAGAGTTTGGTGTAATTGCTTCTTTTCATCATATTAGATTCTTTTAACAAAATGAACTGAATACACTTTATATAAAAAACTGAACTGAATAAACTATTCTAACCATTTACAATATTTCCATTATTGATCATGCATATGAGAATTAGATGTTGATATCTTATCACCCCCCCTCAAGTTGGTAGGACGAAACAGGTTGAGAACTCCCAACTTGGATAAAAGGAACTGAAGATGAGCTGCAGTTTGAGGCTTGGTGAGAAGATCAGCAGGTTGGTGAGTTGTAATAATATGACATGGAAGAATAATTCCGTGAGAGATCTTTTCTCGAATCAAATGACAATCAATCTCAATATGCTTCGTTCGTTCATGAAGAACCGGGTTTTCAGCTAGGTGAATAGCAGATTGACTATCAGAATATAGAGGAACAGGAAGAGAGGAGAGAATCCCAAAGTCTTTAAGGAGAGCTAAGATCCAGGTAACTTCACAGACTGTGTTAGCCATGGCTCTATATTCTGCTTTAGTAGAGGACCGAGCAACAGTATGTTGTTTCTTGCATTTCCAAGAGAGTAAAAAATCTCCAAGCATGAAACAATAGCCAGAAATAGATCTTCTAGTCATAGGCAAAGTGCCCCAATCAAAGATCACAAAAAGCTTCAGAATCAAGAGAGCTAGTAGAAGATAAAAGAAGACCTTGACCTGGTCCAACTTTAAGATATCTCACCGACTTCCATAATTCGCATCCATATGAGCCTCGGTGAGGGAGAAGGCAGAAATTGACTAAGAATGTGGGATGACAAGAAATGTGCGGTCGAGTAATAGTGAGATAGATGAGTCTACCAACTAGTCTTCTGTAAATACTAGGATCTGATAAAAGTTGGCCTGTATCAAGACTAAGCTTATGTTGATGTTCAATAGGAATTAAACTAGGCTTAGCACCCAGCAGACATGTGTCAGTAAGGATTTCCAAAGCATATTTCATTTGATGTAAATAAATGCCAGCAGCAGATCTGGCAATTTCAATCCCTAAAAAATACTTCAATGAGCCAAGATCTTTGACTTTAAACTGAGAATGAAGATAAAGTTGAACTTGAGCCATAACCTCAGAATGAGTCCCATTGAGGATTATATCATCAACATAGACTAGAAGAGCAGTGAAAGAGTCTTTGTTTTTGAGAATGAACAAAGAATTATCACTGAGAGACTGTTTAAAACCATAATGTAACAAGGCGGTAGAAAATTTTGAAAACCATTGTCTAGGTGCCTACTTTAGACCATAGAGAGATTTGTTAAGTTTACATACTGAATTTGTAGATAACAGTTCTTTAGGAACATAAAATCCAGGTGGCAAATCCATATAAACCTCCTCCTGAAGATCTCCATGTAAGAAAGCATTGGTAATGTCTAATTGAGAAATTTTCCATCCTCTAATAGCAGCAATAGACAAAAGAAGCCTGACTGTAGTCATCTTTGCAACAGGAGCAAAAGTTTGAAAATAATCTAACCCTTCTGTTTGAGTGAATCCCTTGGCAACTAACCTTGCCTTATACCGTTCCACACTACCATCAGAGTTGTACTTGAATTTGAAATCCCATTTACACCCAATAGATGTTTTATGAGTTGGTAAAGACATAATAGTCCAAGTGTGATTTGCCTCCAAAGCATTAATTTTAACTTGCATAGCCTCACACCATTTTGAATCCTTAACTGCTTGAGAGTAAGTTTTAGGCTCAACAATAGTAGAGGTTGCAGCTAAAAAATGTTGATAACTGGAGGAGATATTGGAACATGTATTGTAAAGAGATAAAGGATACTTGGTGGAACAGTGAGAGGAAGAAATACCTGATGAAGATGTCAAAGGTAAAGTAGTTGGTAGATTCGTAGGCAAATCTGTATAATCTTGAAATTTGACAGGTAAAGTTCTTATTCTTGAAGATCTTGACACAGGTATGGTGGGTATAGAAGGAGAGGAAGAAGCTGAAGATTGAGTAATAGCAGCAGGCTGAGAAGATATAGAAGATGAAGGACTGAAATGAGGGGGAGAAGAAATAATAGTATCAGGAATAGAAGGAATAGGAACAGAGAAAGAAGTATTCAGATCATCAAGAAAAGTAAAACTAGTGTGAAGAATTGGATTAGAAGACAAAATTTCAGAGGTTGTAGCATAGGGAAAAATATGTTCATAAAAGACTACATCTCTTGATACAAAGACCTTCTTGGTAGTGAGATCAAACACTTTATAGCCTTTTTGATTAAAAGGATAACCAAGGAATATGCATTTGATAGCCCTGGGAGCAAACTTATCCTTTCGGAGAGACAAAGTTGAAGCATAACAAAGACACCCTAGAACTCTAAGTTGACTGTAAGTAGGAGGTTTGTGAAATAGAAGTTCATAGGGAGATTTATTGTTCAAACCTTTAGAAGGCATTCGATTAATAAGATAAGTTGTTGTAAGAAGACAATCCCCCCAAAAATGAATGGGAAGATGAGACTTAAATCAGATTGCTCTAGCAACTTCTAATAAATGCTTATGTTTTCTCTCAGCAACGCCATTTTGTTGAGGAGTCTCAACACAAGAACTCTGATGAATAATTCCAAGAATATCAAGCATAGGAGTGAGATCTTTATTAAAGAACTCAGTCCCATTGTCTAACCTTAGAATTTTTACACAACCATTAAACTGAGTTTTTACATAACACAGAAATTTATGTAAAACTGAACCAACTTGAGTTTTTGAAGATAGCAGATAACTCCATGTGCATTTTGTATTATCATCAACAATTGTCAGAAAAGAAGTACAATTGTGATGTCTTATGTCGATAAGGACCCCACAAGTCACAATGCAACAATTCAAATGGTTTGGAGGCAGTAGAGGAACTAACAGGAAATACATTTCTCATTTGCTTAACTAGAGGACATACATCACAGTGAAAGAAATAAGTACAATTGGATGGTATAAGATCAGGTATAGTTTTGATGACATGAACAGGTGAGTGACCTAGCCTATCATGCCAGAGTTGTAGTATGGAAGTAGACTGAGTAGAACAAGTAACATGATTAGGAACAGTATGAGTAACAAGCTTGTACAGATTGTCCTTTAATCTACCAATCCCTTTCACCTTCTTCATCACAAGGTCCTGAAATAGACAAATATTAGGAAGAAAAGTGACACAACAAGAAATGTCTTGACTGAGTTTACTCACTGATATAAGGTTGAATTTAAACTCTGGAACACAAAGAACATCTTGTAAAATAATGTCATCAGTGAGCCTAACAGTACCTTTGTGAGTAATAGGAGAAGATTGACCATTAGGATGATAAATGATAGAATTTATGAGGACAGGATTAAGAAGTAAATCAAATGAGGTAGTAATATGATCAGTTGCTCCAGAGTCTATAATCCAGTCACTTGAAACAGAAAAACTAGATAGACATACAGCATGTGTAGATGGAGAGGCATGACTACCTGATAGATGAATATCAGTAGTAGAATGTAATTGATTTTGATTGAGCAGAGTCATCAGTTCTTGATATTGTGCAGGTGTAAAAATGGCAGGTGTATTGAGAGAGGCAATAGGACCAGATAACTGAGAAGGAGCGGTTGAAATAGGTGTATGAGCATTGAGTGATGGAGAAACAGTAACTTGAGCAGCAACTTTGTTTTCTTTTTCTTTATCATTGAATTTAGGAGGGAAGCCATTCAAGAAATAACATCTATCCCTGGTATGATTGGTTCCATGACAATAGGTGCATTCTAGATTTCCTCTCTTGAATGATTTTGGATCCAATTTTTTGTTAACAAATGTACTCTTTGAAAAACGTGAAACAAATTGATTGTTGTTGTTAAACTTGCTAAGAAGAGCTGCAGACTCAGGAATCATAGTCAGTTGTTGACTAGTGTAATTTCTTTGTTTCTCCTCTTGTTGAATAAGAGCTAAAACTTGATTCAGATTTGGAAAAGGAGTCATCATAAGTAGTTGACCTCTTATGTTTGTAAACATATCATTTAGTCCCATCAGAAATGAAAACCTTCATGTTTTCATCACAAACTTCTTGCAACTTCAAAACACCGCAGGTACACTTACAAGTGCATTTAGGAATATGAGTTAGATTAACTAATTCATCCCAAAGAGTTTTGAATTTTGTAAAATAGGTAGACACAAGCATTGAATTCTGCATTAAGGAAGCCAAATCCTTCTTGATCTCATATAATCGAGGACCATTGCTCTGTGTGAATCGGATGTTTAAATCATTCCAAATATCAGTAGCAAGAGGTATGTAAACAATACTTGAACTGATTTCTGGAGAAATTGTATTAAGAAGCCACGAGATCACCATATCATTACATCTCTGCCAATGAATTAGATAAGGAGATGTTTCACCTGGTTGATTGAACTTTTCGGTGACAAAACTGAGTTTGTTCTTTGCAGATAGAGACAATGACATTGTTCTGCGCCATTGATTATGTCTCCAGTTAGGGTTTGAGTGACTAAAACTTGACCTGGATGATCTGATGGATGCAAATAGAATGGATGACTTGGATCTAATACAAGGATTTGATATTTACTTTCTGTGAAATTTGTTTCAGTATTCATCACTGCTGAAGTTCACGAGAATGAGAAAAAAAAAATTGAGAAGTAATTTGTTGCAACAGATCAAAGAAAGAAACTATTGTTTTTCAGAATAGAAGAGAAATCAAAAATCTGTGTTGATATAGGCTTTGATACCATGTTGAAAGAATGAAATGAATATTCTAGAGAGAGAACAGAGTTTGGTGTAATTGCTTCTTTTCTTCATATTAGATTATTTTAACAAAATGAACTGAATACACTTTATATAGAAAACTGAACTGAATAAACTATTCTAACCATTTACAATATTGCCCTTATTGATCATGCATATGAGAATTAGATGTTGATATCTTATCACCTTTCTTGAGTAAAGTTTGGTTCAAGTCCAAGAAGATCAAGAGCATTCTTTTGCTTAATGGTATCACCATTGTCTATGGTATGTTAATAAGTTTTTGTTTAAGGTTTAGTCATGGTTGTTAAACCCGGACCTGACCTGACTGGACCGGACCGCCGATTCAACTAGTAGAAGCCGGAATAGTCGACACTCCAGTCCGGATTGGACCAATAATGCTTTTTTGGTCAAAATCGGGTCGAACCGGTGATTTAACCGATAAAACCAATTAAGTTAACCCAGTGAACCAATTTTAATTATTTTTTAATATTTTTTTGTACCAAAAAAATGTAATATTAAAATTAATCACTTTTAGTAATATTGTAACTCAACTTTATTATGCTTTAGTTCATAAAAAATGAGATTTTTTAAAATTTTATTTAATATTAATAAAATATATTTTTATATATTAATGACGTCACTGGGTCAATAACGGTTCGACCACATCCACCCGATACATTTTTTAATTCGATAACCAATCCCGGTCTGAAAACCTTGAGTTTAGCTTTGATTGAACCAAAAATTGAATAAGATTTACAACAAGCAGGCCAGATGAAACATAACAAAAATCAACCTCTCTCCACTCCAGTGAGCTACAAATCAAAAAAAAACAAAACTACTTCTCCTAATTCATAACAGATGCATGATCTATTTTAGAAATTGCTTCATTACAGAGGATAGAAATTTGCATTTTTATGTGACAAATTCCATGTAAAATTAAGTTCCTAAAATATGAATTTGTTTGTACTTTTATTTTTCAGCAAGTAATATTTCCATTGTGAAAGATGTTGAAGCTCTCATGGATCATAACATGAAGTATCTAGAGTAAATACTGAACGTACTTAATTTCTTATACCAAATGATGTGCAATTGCAAATTTTGAACAATATAGAGGAATTGATGGTTCTTTTTGTTTCCTGATTTCAGAAAGCCTTTTTGGGCAATCCATAGAAACAAGTTGCATTTTATACAGCAGAGAGCTGCAATTGTATAATATTGTACAACAAAAGTTACTGAAATGCAACTCTTTGCTATATAAAATGCAACTGGTTTTTATAGACTGTCATTTTGAACTGTCTGGAATAAGGATCCCACATCTTTATGTATAAATTCTCTTGAAGTTTCAATTACTTACGGGGCATGTCATTATGTCTGCTCGGCTAAAGAGTTAACAAGAAAAGGTTGATATAGCGTGACTCGAACAAAAATTAAGAGATCAAATACAGTTCTTACAAGTCCCTATTTCATTGAACAAGTTATTGTGGTTCAACTACTTGAGAGTATGTTAGGAGCAATAATAATACCAGGTCGAACATGGTTCGGAGTGTTGATGTCTGTCCTAGGGGTTGCAATGCTGGAATCTAGTGGATCTCCTCCTTGTGTAAAACTGCATTCTTCATTTCTTTACGAGATTCAATCAAAGCATTTTTTTAAAATTAAAAAAAAATACACCACAAAAGGTAAAACTAAAACAAAACCTTTTGAAATGCGTAGACTTGTTATTAACTGGTTGCAATAATATTTTTATTTTTTTGGCAGGTGGGAGATCTTTTGAACTTCTTAAGTGCCATATTCTTTGGAATTCATACGCTTCGGACAGAGCAATTATCAAGAAGCACAAAGACAGAAAACTTCTTACCACTACTTGGCTATGAGGTACCCTTTGCACAACCTTTTCTTTCTGGGTAATGCTAGGGGTCTCAATTTATGTCTCAATGATGTGTCATACATTTATTCTGATTGGCTATGTAATAAAGTACCATTTCTCTTATTCAATTTCGCGTCATTTAAGACACATTTCCAAAAAAAATCTGAAACCCCTAGCATTACCATTTCTATATTCATCCGTTTTGAGTATTTTACCAAACATTAAAGTAGTGAAGAGTGTTATGTTTTGTTATAGGTTTGTGTTCTTGCTTTTTTATCCACAACGTGGTATCTAATCGAGGGATGGTTCAATAACGCATGTTAATGCTTGATTTTGTACGCATGACAAAATCATTAAAACAGCAGGCCAAAATCATGCTAACGATTGATTATATTGTTGTGAAATAAAAATCACAAAATACACTCACATAACACATAAACAAAAAGATATAAAATATGAACAGAAGAATTTAAGTGGAAATCCAATTGGGAAAAAACTATCCACTATAATAATATGGAGAGTACAAAGTGTTTATTTGTGTCATCTGTTATTGTGTACGGTACCAAACCCTTTTATTGTTGTATTTATAGCTGTCATGTCCACCAGAATTCAATCAGGAGTAGAAATCCTTTTTAAAATCACCTTATAACTGCAATTAATGGCTGATAGATTCCTTCCCAAATTAAATCTCTTTATCCCAACAAATAAGGAAACACAATCTTACTTTAATAAGGACTCTCCCATTGTCAAAATAAATATATATGATGGATCAACACCAAATCTAGTTCATTAAATAAATTGGGCTAAACCTTGGCTAGACCCAAATAATCACACCCCAACATTGCATCCGGTTAAAATAAGGGAGTATACAAATTTATACCAACTAAAAATCCGTATCTGCCGAAGACTACCTATCACACCCAAGCTCCATACACCGAACGAAAATTATTGTCCTTATTACTATCGAAGATATAAAGAACCAACCTTATCACTACCGAAGATATAAAGAACCAACCTTATCACAGCCGAATATATAAAGAACCAAATACACAAATAATCAAGTCAACCTTATTACAACCGAAGATAGATAAATAACCCACCGAGCACTAATAAATTTTGTTCCAAAGAACTGAACATCCAATCGAACACCAATTATAAAGTTCGTTCCGAGGAACTAAACGTATTCGTTCTGAAGAACTGTATAAATATTTATGTTGACCGTTCGGGAGGACGTCGGTTCGTCCCGAAGGAAGTGATCCATTCGGGAGGACGATGGTCCGTCCCGAAGGAAGTTGTCCGTTCAAGAGGATGTCGGTCCGTCCCGAAAGAAGTGATTCGTTCGGGAGGATGATGGTTCGTCCCAAAGGATGTTGTCCGTTCAGAAGGACGATGGTGTTGAAAATGGGTTTGACAAAATAAATATTAAAGCATTTTGAGGCTTAATTTAATGTGGGATCCATACTAGAAAAATGTCGGGTTCATGCACTAATGCGTTCTCCTCCGCGAGGAGTATAACGTGATATATTTATATGTTCAAATCCATTAAGAATTGAATGAGAAAATTGACTCCAAAGTCACCTACTTGAAGTTGTAAATTGCAAAAGTCCCACATAGGGTATTAGAGGGAAAAATGAAGAACATATATATGGGATGTTTGCTCAATGGGAAGGGCCCCAAGGGGCACCCCACTTTTGTAAAAGGGAGAGGACCTAGCCAAGGCATGGTTGAAACCCACATGCAGCCTTGGCGTCATACATCTCTGTCGGTAGGGATGGCAAGGTCATATATATATATATATATATATATATATATATATATATATATATATATATATATATATGGACAAAATCTATTTAATGTTTTATCAGATTTTGTTAAAATGATTATCATGATACTACGTAGTTTTGCTGCCAACGGAAATAAACGCCAACGGTAATAAACCGCGCCAACGGAAATAAACGACAACGGTAATATACCAACCGCAGAATTTTATTCTATAAATAATCGACGTGGGCGCATAAAAGAAATATCAATTTTTCTTCGTTCTACACATACTTTTCCCGTTCCCGTTTCTGCATAAGGTTTACCGGTTCCGTTCTGCTTCTTCCCGTTGCAGTAAGGTTTCTTGTTCCGTTTGTTCCGTTCTTCTCCTTCCCGTTGCAGTAGGTTTCCCGTTCCGTTCTGCTCCTTCCCGTTGCAGTATTCCCGTTCTCTGAAAAAACATTGTGCAGTGAGTTTTTCCCAGTTTTTCTTCTTGCATGCATCATTAATATTCATGGAGTTCAGTACATAACATATGATTGTGTTCGAAGTGTTCTTAATTTTAAAGTGCTTCTAATTAAGAACTGGAAATCCGTTTTATCTTGAGAAGCAATTATTCATTTAATCATTTAGCACCAGTGAGGGAATAAATTTGCTTTAAGGAGACTTTGTGAATTCAAAGTACTTGGATTTATTTGTTTATATTTGACATTTTATAATTCTGTTTTATTATATATATTTTTTAAATAATACTATATATTACAGAATACAGATGGTCCATCCCGAAGGATGTGATCCATTCGGGAAGATGCCGGTCCGTCCTGAAGGATGTTACTCATTCGTTGGTCTGTTGGAGCTTATACCAGGTTTGTATATCTTTCCCCTCATGTGGTAAAAATATAATTAATGCCTGAAATTCTTCTTCTTTTATTTATTCGGCAAAACCAAAGAAAGGATAAAACAAGACCCTTCTGGAGATTGTTGACAATGATCAAACCGGATTAATGTTCCAGAAGCAGATCGATGTGCTGAAACGTATTAACGTGCCAAAGATGGCTGATGCTAAATCTGAATCCGTTAAGTTCTCTGACTTTTAGAACTCTAAAAAATTCCCTTCTATATTTTCTCTCCGACTATTTAATTCGATCATGAGAACCTGGGCAAAAAAATGGGTCTCCAGAGGACAAAAATGTCATCACGTTAAACCACATGTAATCACATATATGAATATGATGTATTACTTTGAAGATAGAAAATCAATAATGTAAGTAATTTATACAGTAATTATACAAGCAAAAAAATCCTTATGCTGCAGGTGTATTCTCAACGGGATTATGCCTTTGGGAAGAGGTACTCTTTTGCTCACACTAGGCTCAGAAAAATCCTTATGCTGCAGCAAAAAAATACTTCGGTTACACCATTTCTAATCAGTTGTTTTTCTAGTTAATTTTTAACATGTATGAAGGTTCTTAAAAAGACTACTAAAACAAACTTGGCCCGAAAGCTTAAGTTAAGGAAAGGGAAAGTTTAGCATTTCCTTTCCAATTTTAGTAGGAAAAAAAATGTCCAAACATATTTGAAAATCTTGTTTGTTTAGAAGCAGTTGGGGCTCAAACGCAACCAAAAATGGCGTGGTGCGTTTGGAGGTCCAAGCCCTACAGACGCTACCACTTCAAACGCTAATAACCGAACAATGTAGATTGTTTTATTTGCAAGGGTTCTGTAATCTAACTCCTGGTAGCTTTCCTTCATTATATAGTTGATAGTTGCATCAGAAACTAAACTTAAACTCTGGAAAATTTGTTGAGTGGGGACAATTAAAGCTTGTTCTAAAGTTAGCTTTTTTATTTGTTCCTTACAGATTGCGGCACTGCGAGATGTTTCAGCAACAGAAACAGCAATAATATATGGGCTCGAGCCACTTTGGGGTGCCGGTTTTGCCTGATTCCTCCTTGGTGAGAGATGGGGCTCAGTTGGTTGGATTGGCGCAGCTTTTGTACTGGGCAAGTTTGAAAATCTTGATGTTTTGAATCTTAAGTTTTCATTTTAAACATTAAAAGCAAATTTTAAATCAGAAAGTTGAAAAAATGGTATAAAGACCTACATTGAAATGAAAATGACAGCTTTGGTTTTTTCTTCTATTCTTTCAACCTATATGTTAGAACAAACTATGGCAAATATAGAAGTCAATGTAGAAAATTAAAGACAAGAACACGACGTTTACGTGAAAAACTCAAATTGAAAAAAAAACACGAGCCAGAGGCAGAAGATATTAATATATCTAAGTGTGAAGAATACAAGTTGTGAATCTCTATCTGAACATGGATAAAAATGAGAAAGAGCCGGACTAAAAACAAAATAGGCTCAAATAACATACCTCAGTCCTTCGCCACCACTACTAAATCTCATCTTTCTTTTCCTTCAAGTCGAGTCAAAAGCCGGGTCCCAACAAGAATTCAAGACGAACATAATATTGTGTTGTTACATGGACTCTTTTTTAAATCCAGAAGTGCCCATGTCGACACAAGACATGATGTCGGTGTCAGACACGACAGTTTGGTGGAAAATAAACCAAAATATTCTAAAAGCAGTCGTGCCTAAATCGTGTCCTATGGGTTTCCGAGTCCACGTAACACATCTTTCAACTACTCTCATCCATATGTGAATTTACTTCTTTTCAAGAAATTAATTGTCAGATTGATTTAATCTCCTTTCCTCCCTCTTGCCCTCTCTTTAATGTTAGGTGGAAGCTTGATGGTGCAGATACTTGGCTCTTCTTCCTGTGAATCTACAGAGGCTGACGATTATGATAAAAAAGATGAACACTTGGTGGTTTCAAACAGACAAAAACCACAAACAAATCTCTCTACTTCACTGGTGGTCCTCCGCTCTAGGAAAGATTTGTACTAATTATATATGGCTCATCAAGTTATTAGAATCCTAAAATTCATTTTCTATGTGTATATATATATATATATATATATATATATATATATATATACACATGCATCCTCAATATACATGTATATATTGAACTTGCACATTGTGTTGTGCCTTCAACAGATATAAAATATTGAAGAGATTAGAAAAAACCTCTTTATTTCATATCTTATGATTTTGAATACAAATACTTGTGGAGATGCCAGAATATTCAGCCATGATACTAGAAATGTGACTACCATAATCAAGGAAATTGCATCTTTGATCATGTCTAGAGTCTAGTCAGTCCTCGAAATTTAAATTTATAAAACTCAATGGAAAATAGGAGGCATATGTATTGGCGTGTGTTACGTGGACTCTTCTATAACCTAGAAGTACCCGTGACACGACACGAAACAGGTATGGGTGCGGGTGTCAGACATAGCAATTTGGTGGAAAATGAACCAAAATGTTCTAAAAGTAGGCGTGTTCGTGTCCGTGTCGTATCCTTTTGAGGCTCCTTCTAGGGGTTTTCCGAGTCCAAGTAACATAATCTTGACAACCATCTGACTCATTATTTACTTGACACATTTCTTACAAGGATCTTGCAGATCAACTCTTACTAACATGCTGACAGACTATTCAAACTGTATATTTGGATATTGTTTTTCCCTGTTCTTCATTTGATTTTGATATTATCCCTTTGCTTTATATTGTTATGACTAAGGTTGTAATGGCATGAGCTATGAATATGTAGCAGACTGGTAGTGTTATTTGAAATTATGAATAGTTGGGGTAGGCCTTGTATTGCCATGTAAAGGTATAAAGTTGAACATAATGCACAAGACTTCCACAAATAACTAGGATGGACAAACCACCTTTGTCAATGCAGTTATAGTGATTTTTTTTTTATTTCTCTCTAATTTCTTTCAGCCAAAAGGCTTTCTTTTTTCATTTTACACTAATTAACCCTCAAAGAAATGACTCATTATAAAACAAAACAAAGATGACAAAACATGAATACAAAAAAGTGGATACAAAACGATGTGTCAAAATGTGATTGGTCGATAATTTATTATTTATAGGTGGATCCAATATTTATAACCAACTACATTCAAACACATTTCATTTCATGTATCCATGTTTTTGTGATCATAGTATTATTGTAAGAATATACGGCAAACTAAATTTTTCCTGAATTAAATTATGCATTAGGCCAACATAAACTCAACCACAATATCATTACTCATCCTCATTTATTAAACATCCAACACCACTTGCTGGTTATTTCTAGAGCCCCAAAAGAGAGCTTGGTTTTATCCTTCAAACAAGGGTTCATCACACTACTAAAGTAGTACAAATAAAACTACTCAAACAACATGAGCTTGTGGACTCTTAAACATCTCACTTTTTGTGGGCAATAAACAAGCCCCACCTCTGCTCACCAGATGAACTCCTGACCAGCTTTGACTTCCACCCACCAACTATATCATTATAGTCTTCCTGCAGATTAGTTACAAGCAACAAACAGCAAAACCATTTAGAAACAACTATGAAAACCGAAAATATTAAAATTGTGACAAAAAGACGCATAAAATAATAATCCATGTATTTGTATGAATTTAAATACTACGCCATTGTGTCTAGTGGCACTAACAAGAATTGACATGTTTTGTCGCAATATATAGGACTCTTATGAGCATACTCCCTCTATTCCAAAATTATAAATACATTTTCCTTTTTAGTCTGTGTCATTACTTTTATATTATCATTTCTAACATCACACAACTATTACAGTAAAACCTCTATTTAGGAAGGAATAGATTTGGGACCAAACTATTTATATTCTAATTAAGAGGTTATTACTAAATAGAGGTATTGGAACAAAATATTTTTTGAACTCCCAAAAATATCCACTTTAACAAAAATATAGATTTTATAACAAAAATTAAAGAAAACATAAATTATTTAGATTTTCAAACTAGAAAAATGTAGTCTTTTATAGGAAATGTAGTTTTTTATAAGAAAATGTGGTCTTTTATATGAAATGTGGTATTTTATAGGAAAATGTATTCCTTTATAGGAAATGTAGTCTTTTAAAATAAATATTGTCTCTCTCTCTCTCTCATATATATATATATATATATATATATGAAATTATTACTATATAGAGGTATAGTTTCTTAATACGGGACTTAAAAAGTATATAACATATTACAATTTAAAGGTTATTCATATTTATAACTGTCCCAAATTGGGACCAATTTTTTTTATAATATTGTAGAGGTTATTCTTATATAGAGTATTCCTAAATAGGGGTTTTACTGTACTACATTCTTCAGCTAATATTGAGGGGGCATTAGGTAACATAGAACTATCCCTAAAAGTTGTTTTAAAATTGTATCTCTAAATTTGAAGCGGAGGGAGTCTGTAACAAAACGAATAAATTTATTAAAAATGATTGATGAACTCACTTCAGAGAAGTCCTGGATGAATTCTTCCTTCTCCTTCTCAACTGTATCTAATTCTTTCTGCAGAACTCTTAGGAACTGGAATGCAAGTAAACAAAGTGTTTAAATTTAGAAGGTGCATTTTATTGTAATGAATAACATTATATTACAAGGATTCATGGGCACCTGTTCAGTTCTATCTTCGGCAATAACCTTGTTAAAACCAGCATCTCTAAGCATCTGTAAATTATCGAAAACGATCATTATCTTAACGCGCAACATGACCATTCAAGAGAGACGGACAGTGATAGTCACAGAATGATTCAATTTTGACAAGTGAATATACCTGGCCATATGCTTGTACATCATGGAGATCATATCCTCTTTGCTTAATATACTCGGCAAATTTTGGTGATGGAGTCCCTGGTCCTCTGCAATAATCACTTATAAGGACTTTGCCTCCTGGCTTCAACCACTTGTAGAAAGTTTTAAATAATGCAGGTTTGTCCTGAAATTGCATCAGAGAACACCAAGCTCATTAGGACCATGAGATTTAAAAGAAAGAAAATGAACATAATCAAATGATTGAGAATGAAAATTTGAAGCTCATGGAGAAAAGGAGATTACTTGAATGTGCAGAATGGTGTCACGACTGTAGATAACATCAAATGAGTTGTCGGGGTATGTTTTCTTGGTGCAATCCGCAACCTCAAATTCAACTGAACATTTGAGTCCAATCGCCCGTTCAAGAGCAAAAGAGATCATATTTACTGAGAGATCAATACCGACAACATCAACATCAAACTTCTCAGCCATGTAGAAATCACCTCCACCAATGCCACAGCCCACATCTAGGACTTTCTGCCCAGGCTTAAGATCAAGTTTTGCAACAAATTCTTTTGTTGTATCTGTTCAAGTACAAAAGGAGGGAATCTCAGAAATTGCCCATTCTAATGAAAACAAAAGATGACGCTAATACCCTGGGAAAGATGTGTTAGATTGTTGCCAGGAAAACTATACGCAAAAACAAATAAGCAGGTGAGTGTATTTCTTTGCAGCAAAAGTGGCAAGTAATAATTGATTACCATATTGTTGCCAGGAAAACTATCCACAAAAACAAATAAGCAGGTGAGTGTATTTCTTTGCAGCAAAAGTGGAAATTAATAATTGATTACCATGCTTCATAATTAATTGAATAGTGAAGTAAGATTTTCCAAGGAAGTTTTTAGTCTAATGCCTCTTTATAACGGTAATTCAAATAAGAATAGGAAAATCAATTCAAAGAACCCTTGAATATTAACAACTAATGTTACATTAAAGAGGCTAAGTCATTCAGTCATGGAAAGCACTGTAATTTACTGCTAACGGGTTGATTAGATCATTTGTAACTTTCTACTACTTTAATGGAATCAACTATTATCGGAAAAAAATCACTATTTTCTTTGTAAATTAATAAGGCTTCCTACACAAAACAAGCAATTATGCACCCACTGCCCAGTAGCAGAGTTTTTAATTGATTGGAAATTGTGTACACACGTCGTGTGTGTGTGTGTGTGTGTGTGTGTGTGTATATATATATATATATATACATATATTCTCTTCATCCTTGTATTCATCAAATAAAGATAAGTAGTTCAGAAAGAAATTAGGTCAATGTGCTATACCAATCCCTCCTGTGCTCACATAGCCATGTCCAAAGATCCGCTCATAGCGCAATATTCCACTAGACTTGTATTGCACATTATCCAAAAAACGCTGAAACCCCTTGTCTTCTTCTGAACTAACTTTCTGCCATAACCAGCAGATCTGCATTGCGAAAACATAACAGTTGTGTCGTTCAGTTGATTAGTTGAATAAAAATACTTGGATAGAAATAAAAGTATGAGCAACAGAATTCACTGCCTGATTTTGGTTTTTCTTGTTCCTCACATAAGCTCCAATACATTTACAACCGACCAGAGAGAGTTCAAAGGAATTCCCAGATCCATCACAAATTTGACATTCCTTAAAGATCTGCAGTGTGACCATAATCAGAAACTCGATATAATTGACAGGTTAATTGAAATACATAACCGCATCAATGCAATGAGAATTCCAAACCATTAAAGAGAGACTAATTATTTTTGGTCCTCATATGGAAGAAAAATAATACAGTAAGGAAATTGGCGATACGGTATATAATTTGACTTCAATTGTATATGGTTCTCTGATATCTCATCTCATGTGGCTCAGCCAACTCAGCAACTGAAAATGACATCCTGAACTCGAGCCAAGATGATTGGCTGAGGGTCTCTTGAAGTTATATCAAGAAAGAATGAATCAAATTCAAATCTAACTTCTTTGATGGAGTCGTATAAAAAATGAAACAAAATTTATGATCAAAGGTATTATTAGCTTAGTCTGAATTTGCAGGACTACTAAATTTCACAGGATGGAACATAAAGTTTCTAATTACTATAGTCACAATACTGCAAAAAAGTATAATAAGGTTTAGCTTTTACATCACATGTAGCCTATGTTCGAAAATTATATAAATTATATTAGCAAACTGATTAGCCAGTGCGCAAATAATTTGAGAAAGCCGGTAATGTTTATATAAATTTCAAACCTTTGTATAAAATCGTGGTTCCCTGTAGTGTGTTGGGTTGTTTTTTCGCTTATGGTCTCCAGATTGATGGAAACATGATTCTCTGAAGAAAATATACCCGCCAACCTTCAACCATTTAATCAATCTTTCTGCTAGATTTTCAACCTGCCAAAAAACAGAAAGAGTGATAGGAAAAAAATCAAAATCTACTGATAAAGAAAAGAATAGAGAAAAACAATCTACTGACATAGGAAAAAAGTTTTAAAATGATTTAAATGTAACAGAAACTGTGCAAGACTCGTGACTGTAACAAAGAGAAAAAATATGTCTTAACATGTCAAATTTACACTATAAATAAAGTACTCATTAACTACACCATACGCTCTACATGATATGGCTCTGAGTATCTATCATCGGAACCAGAACGATTATAAGGGAATAACTAGTAAGATGTTATGGATTTGGATAGAACTGATGCTAAACATGAGCACGTAACCGTGAAACCAGAAAAAAGATACACCAGCTTCGTGGACGGGGAGGAGGGGACCAACAACAACAATAAAAATAATAATAACTAGAAGATATATATTGGTGGAGAGAATTTTGTAACACGTGCAGGAGTTTAGTCAAATAACCATATGATCAATGCAGATCAAACTTGATGTATACTGTACAAGTTTCTGGTAAGTATTTTTCTGTCACCTTTTTCTATTTTCCAGAACACGTAATCTATTTTGCCAGACCACTGAATGGATTTTAAACTAACATCGAGAAAATTAAGATTCATCCTACCCCTATTACGCTGAATTTATAAATGGAAGGAGTCATAAAAAAAACTCACCTCTTTATCAGAGAGATACATCAGTAGCCAGTTTGAGAATATCAAATCCACCGACTCTTCTGCAATCTCCAGGTCTGGAGACGTGACATCAGCACACATAAACTTGACATTTTTATGATGCCCGTTAATGCTTTCATTCTGCAGTATAGTATATCCAAAAGAAAAAAATAAAATGTCAACTGAGTAATTAAAAAATGGTTCAGTTTTGCAAGCAAGGAGAGGTAGTTAAATTCTTTAACCAAGGTAGAGGATGCAGACCTTCTTAATCACATTTTCAATGAAGTCTAAAGCTAGAATCTGACCAGCCTTTTGAGCCAATTCACCAGTGAAACGGCCAATTCCAGCTCCAAGCTCCAGAATGGATTTCCCTTCATACGATGGGAGCATAGAGAGTACCTGCCCAGACCATCGTATGAGTTTCCAAAAGTAGAAGAGTTGCACAAATTTTTAACAGATCAGTGTAAGATCAACACAAGGAATGGCAATGACTGAAGATTAGAGCTTTAGAAGAATATAAAAGTTACTGAAACACAATATACCAGTCCCAGAAGCGCAATCTAAGAAGCAAAAAAAGTGACTTTAGTCTTCATAGAGGCACAACTTTTTCATTTGTAAAGGAGACGGAGACCCACTAACTATTTGGATAGAAAGACTGAATGTGAACATTAACTACAGTAAGGTTTATCATATCCACCATATATTAACCATTGAAGGGGTGTCAATGAATGCACGGAAACAGGGAACTGTTGATCCTGGAACTAAATCCTAAAAATCAAGGAATTACACACATATAGAAGTTTAAGCAAAAGCTTATCTGGCTGGTAAGGACATATTGCCATCTTGTTCAGTTTTAAGATTTTGAAATGAAATATACTATGTAAATAATATCAAAGATTAAGAATTGTATAAAGGTAAACAAACATATGGAAGAAATTGCTAAATTTGATCTGTGCTCCAACAGCTTCAAAGGGTTGAAAGACAAAACAAGCAAAGTTCAGCAGAGTAAGTCCAATGAGATATAGAAACACAAAGGACAAATCATAGTGAAAAATGAAACATTAATTAGGATAAGTACAATTATAGACTTCTACATTGACAATAATATTATTGGGAGGAAAACAAAAACAGAACACAGTTATAATCGCGTTAAACTATGATAATTTTTCCTACTCTAACCAATACCTATTGTACTCAAGGATCAATTTAGTCTCGAAACATAGTTTAGTGCAATTAGATTACAGATATTATATATGAAAATAAAATGATTAAATAAGAAAAGTGCAATAATCAGATCTAATTAATTAACAATAATTCTTACAACTAAACCTCATTCCCAGATGTGGAAACAAGAGTGATAGGCACAAGAAGATTCAAGTATGGCCCACCGCATTAAATATTTTGTTCCATTTTTCTTTAAGCATAAATGTTTTGCTCCATTTGTATCAGCTATAGCATCTCCATATCCTGGAATATGTATGGGGTGAGATTTTTAAGTTTGTGCAGAGACATAAATCAATTTCAACTAAAAATATACTCCTGGGACAAATTATTTGTCTTCGTTTCTTTTTTTGGTTCTTAAATTATGTCACCTACTTTTTTACTTATTTGATCATTCCCAACTTTTCCCTTTATAGCAAAAATTATCGATTTAGAGGAGTCCATAAGAAAGGGTAACTTTCTACATCCTTCTCATCGGTTTCTTCTAGTGCCAAAATGTTATATGGGCATAAGTATTTTGAACAGATGGAGCATCAGGACCAAAAGAATAAAGGTTTATATATGGAGACGTGATAAATACCCTCCAATTTTATCTTCCACTCCCCTACAAGATTAAAATTGAGTAAATTTTGTTCCACAGTGGAGCTCAACAGGTAAAATTAAAACATTTCTCTTATATAAAAATGATATATAACATATATAGAGAGAGAGAAAGAGAGAGAGAGAGAGAGAGGAATATATACTTCAGGTCTCTCTTCTTTGTCAAGGTCAGAAGCTTTGGAATCAAGCATCATAGCCTCCATAGTCAGGTCCACCGAATGCTCGACCCAGTAGTTTTTCTGCATCTCACGTTCTTTTCCTGCATTATACAACGAAGATTCAAACAAAAACACCAATTCCATAAATTGAATTTTACAGAAAAACTACATTATTGGACGAATTTATACAACAACATAAATCCCATATAATTGAATATTAGGAAAAAAAACAGAAAACAGAGATGGATCTCTTACGTTGAGCAGACATTATCGCAACACAGATCCCGAAAACGATTAATTCAACAATGCAAATCGCGGCCGAATAAAATGCAATTGGGGATGAAAATTTCGAAGAAAATATAGGGTAAAAGAAATGGGCTTTTAACTAAAAACCCTCAACGGCAATGCGGGATCTAGAGAAAGACCTCGATCTACTGTTGTGTGATCTTCCCTTCTGCCGCATCGACCGAGATAGATATATATAGTAATCTATCAATATTGTATATATATTGAGCAGATGTTTTGCTTGCTCTTCTCTTCGGGGTTGCTACGGGTATTTATAGAGAGAGAAAATGCATTGAAATGAAATGACGAAGGAGGAGAGAGAAAGTTTGGAAACAGTAAACTAACACGTGGCAACTCTATTGGCTTGGACCAATCAACTGACGATTTTTATTTTAAAAGGCCCCATTTGGTGGCCGAGGCTGCGGTGGACTATAAAATTAAAACGGGGTCGTTACATCAACCCTTGTGGATACATCATACATAAGATAAAATTATGTAAAAATATAGATCCACGTATAATTATTTTATTTTAGGAAATTAATAATTTCACAAGTTTTCTCTTACATGAATAGTAAATAAATTCCACACTCATATAAAAAATCATTTTTGAAAATATTAAATTTTATTTATAAAAATAACAATTCTCTTAATTATATGGAAAAAATATATGTACACAACTGTGTAGTACACAGTCGGCTATGGCGACAATTTTTTGGGTTATAGCGACGATTTCACCCGACGCTATAGCTATTTTGGGCTACGACGACGGGTAAACGATCCGTCATTATAGTTCAAAAAATTTGTCATCATAGTCCGACAGTATAATACACAACTGTGTATATACATATAACTCTAAATTTATTAAGAGTTATGTTATACATACGTGAGATAATAAAAATTAAGAATAATTTTATCCTAATTTTTTTTATTGCATAAACTCTTTCGTTGGTCGCAATTCAATTTTATCACATGTCCACATATATATTATTTCCTTTTATTAATTGTACTTTCATCGTAATTTATATTTAACATAAAACTAATTGATGTACTCTCTCCGTTCTAAATTATAAGATCATTTCAAAAAGTCAATTTTAAATATATTTAAATTTAAATTTGTCATTATTTATTTAAGTTTTTAAAATAATAAATCTACTATCTTTTATGATTTAAAAGGTTTTTCATCACTTTTATCGTTGGGACTCAGCTTAATAAATAATCCACATCATCCCCCACTACTACTACCAAGGATATTCATTAGTATCACAACCACAAATTATTCATGCACTACGGGCCAAGGATATTCGTGTATTCATCAATCATCGTGATCATACCAACATTCCGTCCATCAAAGCACTACTGCCAATGAGGACTTTTACCACATCATTTGTAACATTACGGTAATGATTATACCAATTAATTCTAGTCATAATCATACCAAGTCCATCTATGCACTACTAAAGCCATGAGATTACTTTCAACATAATATAAACATGAGGATGATGACAATGATATAAGAATTCAATAAAACAAGTTCAAGAATTAATTTATCTAGGAACTAATAACGTCCAAATTGTCAACCCAGTTACCATTCTTGGCATGATAATTTCCCCCACGATGGTTATCATTGTTCCGATTGTCGTTGCCACCGGTATGATTATTATCGTGTTCTTTGGTCATTACCTTTTGGTTGTCAGGTTGACTCATTATCGCGCTCCAATAATCGAGCCCTATTCATAACATCTGAATATAAATAAAGTTTGTGAGAAATGAGGTATTGACGTATATCGGGTTTCAAACTTTTTAGAAACATTCGAGTCATTCGCTCCTCATTATCGACCAAATGGGATGCAAACGGGATAACTCCACAAATTTAGCCTCGTATCACATACACTGGCCATATTATTTTGCTCCAACTTCATAAACTTCATCTCCTTCATTATGGACGAATACTTTCGGGAAAGTACTTGTCGTTGAATGACTCTTGAAATTCTCCCAAGACATCTTGAATGCGTCAGTCGGTAATGCTTTTTCTGATTTCCACCAATGTCGCCTCTTCACTTAACATAAAGGTAGTAAAGGGAACCTTTTTCTCCTCGGAGCATCCCAAGACTTCAAATATCTTGGTGATCTATTTTAACCACGCTCTCGCCTTAAGTGGTTTCGACTTTTCCAAAAACTCTCGGTGGTCCCAGCCTCCTTGAATCGCTTAAGTGGTGATCAATCGTGGGTTGCCATTATTTCCACCTATATTTTGAAGCAGAGTCTCTCTTAACACGATGTTGCATGAATTGCATAAAGCCTCTGAACATCCCATCATTCATCATCTGATCGGTGTTGTTGTTTACCTGAGGATTATTATCTTCTTGTTGCACATTATCCTAGGTATTGATCGTTGGTGACTCAAAGGTCTCATTTGCTTCATTGCTTATCTCAACATTTTCAGATGTTATTTTCAAACACTGCTACAAAACAAGGGTTAATTAACATATCACATATTATCCCTATACTTTGACCGACCAAATAAACTTAGGTAGGTTATACTAGCGAAGGAATTCTCCGTTTCTCCCCTCCTAGTTCTTGTCTCACATCTCAGCTAGGGATCATATCCCTAAGCTCTGATACCAACTGTGACGCCCCCAAAACAGGTATACATCACCCTCTTGAGTCTCTAGATTCATGGTACATAAATTCAAATACAACTTAATTATACAACATTCGTGTAAAATACGACAAAACATAGCTGAGAGTTTAAACAAGAATATTGTCATCTAGACAATATCCACACTCAATGGTGTCCTCCTTATAATTATTATCACATTATTTCGTAGAATAGTGAGGACTACTAAAGCCATTTATCCGGACCATCACTCCATTCCCCAGACTAAGTCTAGCTATATCCTCATTTTCAAGAGAACAATGAAAGAAAAGGGTGAGCTCAACTAGCCCAAAGAAGAAATATTATGACTAAGATAATGCAGAATAAATTATCATTAGCCTTCAACAAAGATAACAACCGATAGAATACAATAGACAACAAGTTTTAGATCAACAACTACAAATGAAAATAAGAATTCCATTAGAAGAGTCAGTAGAGCATAAAATCTACTATCTTCTATGATTTAAAAAGTTTTTCATCAACTTTATCATCGAGACTCGATTTTAATAAATAAACCACATCATCGAATCATCCACAGATCTGGCGGCCAAGGATATTCATGTAATCATCAATGGTACCGAATAATCCTTGGTCATAATCATACCAACAACTGTCCATCAATGAACTACAGGCCAATGAGGACTTTTACCACATCATTCGTTACATTACGGTCATGAACCGAATAATTACTGGTCATAATCATACCAAGTATATCTATGCACGTAAGCCAAAGATGACTTTCATCACAATATAAACATGAGGATAATGACAATGACATAATAATTCAATAAAACAAGTTCAAGGATAAATTTTAAAATTTATAATTTAATTTATCCAGAAATCAATAACGTCTAAATTTCCCAACTGTGTATATACATATAACTCTAAATTTATTAAGAGTTATGTTATACATACGTGAGATAATAAAAATTAAGAATAATTTTATCCTAATTTTTTTTATTGCATAAACTTTTTCGTTGGTTGCAATTCAATTTTATCACATGTCCATATATATTATTTCCTTTTATTAATTGTACTTTCATCATAATTTATATTTAAAATAAAACTAATTGATGTACTCTCTCCGTTCTAAATTATAAGATCATTTTAAAAAGTCAATTTTAAATATATTTAAATTTAAATTTGTCATTATTTATTTAAGTTTTTAAAATAATAAATTTTATAATTAGTAGTATATTTTTATTAGTTTATAATATTTATAATTGTATTTACGTAAATTAAATAAATTAATCTCAATTTTAAATTTAAAAATATTTAAAATTAATTTTTTTTAAACATTATTTGTGACGCCCCCAAAATAGGTATATATCACCTATTCTGAGTCGTCAAATACATAGTACAGAATACAAATAAAATCTTAAATATACAACATGAGCTGTGAGTTTTAGTACAAATATTATTTTCTAGCACAAAGATTCAAACTCAAAATAAGTCCTCAATACATTTATTATCACACTATTTCATAGAATAGTGAGGACTACTAATGCTATCATCTGGACCGTCACTCCGTTCCCCGACTAGTCCCTGCTACGTTCTCATTTTCTGAAGAAAACAATGAAAGTAAAAAAGTGATCTCAACTAGCCCAGTAAGAAATATTATGACTAAGATAATACAAAATAAATTATCGTTAGCCTTCAACAGTGTTAAACGGATACAATATAACAAACATCAAGTTTAACTGCAGCGGAACAAACAATCCATTAAAAGAGTCAAGTTGAGAATAAAATCTACTATCTTTTATGATTTAAAAGGTTTTTCATCACTTTTATCGTTGGGACTCAACTTAATAAATAATCCACATCATCCCTGCACTACGGCCAAGGATATTCATTAGTATCACAACCACAAATTATCCATGCACTACGGACCAAGGATATTCGTGTATTCATCAATGGTCATGATCATGCCAACAACTGTCCATCAAAGCACTACGGGCCAATGAGGACTTTTACCACATCATTTGTAACATTACGGTCATGATTATACCAATTAATCCCTAGTCATAATCATACCAAGTCCATCTATGCACTACAGGCCACAGATTACTTTCAACATAATATAAACATGAGGATGATGACAATGATATAAGAATTCAATAAAACAAGTTCAAGAATTAATTTATCCAGAACTAATAACGCCCAAATTGTCAACATGATACTTCTTTGTAGAGTAAAATTCAAGAATGCTCGGAAGAATATTTTCATGAAAAGATATCTTTGGATGAAGCCTTAAATATCAAGGATATTCCACTAATTTCATGGAGTATAAGTCAAAACTTTAACCAACCGAGTATAATAAAGAATGGAATAACAAAAAAAATCACACGGCATGCGATAGACCGTATGCAGAAAGGTTATCCCAATGTAATAATAAATAACGGATTCAGTCGTGCGTAAACGCTTACGGATGTGATATTTCAACAGAATAATAAATAATGGAACCGTGTCATGCGAACGCATTGCATGCAGGATATTCCAATGCGAGAATAATAAATAACGGAACGAGATCATACGTAAACGCACGAGATAGGATGTTCCAATGAATAATAAAGAATGGAATAATGTAAGAATTTCACCATGTATGTGGTATCAGCTTAGACAAAAGTTATTCCAACATAATGATAAAGAATGGAATAATGAGAAGAATTTCACCAAATATAGGGTAGCACTGCGTATATAGGTTATTCAATGAGAATGATAAAGAATGGAATAACAAAATTTTCTTCATGAATACAGAAAGAAATAATACCCTTACCTTGAAGAAAATTTGGATATAGGAGTAGTGAAGTAGCGAGAATACTTTTCTTCTTTCTCTATATAGTTTCTCTCTAGAGTTTCAAAGAATTCGTAAGAAATAATGAAGGAATGAGCTTTATTTACGAGAGAGAATGGGTGAATAGTAATTAACTCATGAACGGTCAGATTGATTTACTTTTAAAAGCAGACGGTCCATATTGATTTACTATGCATTATTAATAAAATATTCTAATAAAACAAAATATTTTAAATAAAAATAATATATATTATATATATATAACATGCGAAGAAAAATATCACGGGTGAAAACTCCGTGAGCCCAATTTATTTGCTTCTGCCAAATTTTCAAACTTGCAACATAGTACTCCTTCCCGTGCATTCCACCAAAAATTCTCCCACCCACCTTTAAAACACATGTATAAATATATAATAATAATAATCGTACACCCTTCCTGCCCATTTTCACACTCACAACACACACATTAATTTGAAAAATGAGTAGATGGGGGTCCAGATAATACGCCAATTTCCACAAATACTTCATAAAAATCACCTCAATATTTTTAACAACATTTATCATCATTATTATAATTCACAATATTAATCGACCAGGTCATTCCCAGGAAAGAAGGGGCTTTCCAATAAGGATTTCTCCATATTGGCGCGCAATTAGGTGACCAAGCTTTTTCTTGGCAGAACTTCTAGACATCGTTAATATTGCAAATAATAATATTAATAACTTTGTTATCTCAATTATTGATTTAATAATATATAAATATCGACAATAATTGAACAAAACTGAGTGACTTCTCACGTAAGCCTCAATAATCAATACTGTGTGCTACTATGCAACCACACGTATTACTGTACTTTTACTACCGGGTAGTTCAACAGTTAATGATAAAACTTCCGCCGTTATTTTCATAAAAATATTTTTGTCGTTTTCTCAATCCGACAATAATTTCGTTGTGGGGTCCATCAATGATTATGCCATTGTACGAATATTCCTTGTTTAAATGAATATTTCCCGACCAATCGAATATTATATAACAACTTGCGTACTTTGCAAAATTTATAAATATTACCCACAATTATAACACTATATCAAATTCATTCCATAATATTCAAAAATGATAATTATAAAAAAATCATCTTTATTCATAAAAGTTGGGGTCTTACAACCTCTCCTTCTTATGAAATTTCGTCCTCGAAATTAGGATACGTACCTGGTATGTCGAAGAGGTAAGGATACCTTGATTTCATTTCAGATACTAACTCCCAGGTCATTTCCTCAACATCGTGGTTTCTCCACAAAACTTTGACTTGAGGTGTAACCTTGGAGCGTAGAATATGTTCCTTCTTATCCAAGATTTGAATAGGAACGTCTTCATACGTCAAATCTTCCGCTATTTCGTCCGGTTCTAACTCAATAATGTGGTTCAGGTCTTCCATATATTTACATAACATGGATATGTGAAAAACGTTATGAACACGAGACATACTTGGCGGTAAAGCGAGTCTATTGGCCACAGTTCCTACTCGATCGAGGATTAAAAATGGGCCGATGAATCGAGGATTGAGCTTTTCTCTCTTTCCAAATCTCGTAACTCCTTTCCATGGAGCAACACGTAACAACACATGATCTCCAATATCGAATTCCACGTCCTTTCGATGAAGATCAAAGATAACTCTTTTGTCGATCTTGTGAGTTTTTATACGTTGTCGGATCGTTTGAATCTTTTCCGTAGTCATACGTACCAACTCCGGTCCCAATAACGTTGCTTCACCCCACCTCATCCCAAAGACATCGAAAACGACACTTTCTTCCATACAACGCCTCAAATGGAGCCATGCCAATACTTGTTTGATAACTGTTGTTGTAGGAAAACTCCACCAATGGTAAGAACTTGTCCCAACTTCCCTTGAAGTCAAGGACACGAGTCTTAATAAATCTTCAAGAGTTTGAATAGTCCTCTCTCGATTGTCCATCCGTCTCGAGGATGATATATGCGAACTAAATCGTAAATCCGTGCCCATAGTTTTTTGCAAACTAACCCAAAATCGTGAAGTGAATCTTGGGTCTCGATCAGAAACTATAGACACTAGCATACCATGCAATCTTATAATCTCGTTTATGTACATACGAGCAAGACGTTCAAGTGTATAAGTTTCTCGTATTGGTAAGAAATGAGCAGACTTGGTCAATCTATCAACAATGACCCAAATTGCATATATGCCTTGAGAAACCTTGGGAAGACCAAAGAATGAAATCCATGGTAATGTGCTCCCACTTCCATTCTAGAATTTCAAGTGGTTGTAATGGACCTTTTGGTACTTGATGCTACTTTGACTCGTTGACAAGTTAGACACCTTGAGATAAAATCTTTATCTTTTCTTCATATTGCTCCACCAAAATGTATGACGAAGATCACGATACATTTTGGTACTCCCAGGATGGATTACAAATGGTGTGTTGTGCGCCTCCATCATGATTTTATACTTTAAATCAGGGTCGTTAGAAACACAAAGTCTGGAGTTGACTCGAAGTATTCCTTCTTCATTGATTCTTACTTCCGGCATAGCATCTTCTTGCACTTTCTTCCTCATACGCATCAGCTCCAGATCTGTAACTTGAGTAGCTATAACTTTATCAATTAAAGTCGGTTCTACTCATATATTCGCCATCATCACATGGGTCCCTAGAGCCTTTAACTCTATCTTCATCCTTTGCAAGTCACACAAAATGGGCCTTTGCGTTGTCAATATCGTACTTGTACCCGCATATGATCTTCTACTCAATGCGTTAGCTACCACGTTCGCTTTTCCAGGATGGTATTGGATGGTATAATCATAATCTTTTAACAGTTCAAGCCATCGTCGTTGTCGCATGTTGAGTTCCTTTTGAGTGAAGAAATATTTGAGGCTTTTATGATCCGTAAAGATCTCCACTTTCTCCCCATACAAGTAATGCCTCCAAATTTTAAGTGCGAAAACAACAGCTGCCAACTCTAGATCATGAGTAGGATAATTCCTCTCATATTCTTTGAGTTATCGAGAAGCATAGGCTATGACTTTCCCATGTTGCATGAGAACACATCCTAATCCTTTGCCCGAAGCATCACCGTAGATGACAAATGTAAGACCCCAACTTTTTAATAAAGATGATTTTTCTATAAATATCATTTTTGAATATTATGGAATGAATTTGATATAATGTTATAGTTGTGGGTAATATTTATAAATTTTGCAAAAGCATGAAGTTGTTATATAATTTGATTGGTCTGGGAATATTCGTTTTAACAGGGAATATTAAATACAACGGCAAGACAATCATTGGTGGACCCCACAATAGAATTATTGTCGATTGAGAAAATGACAAAATACTTTATGAAAATAACGGCTTAAGTTTTTATCGTTAATCGTTGAAACACACGGTGTTAAAAAATACGATGAATACGCGTGGTTGCATAAGTAGTACCGGTATTGATTATTGATGCTTACGTGAGAAGTCACTCGGTTTTGTTCAATTATTACTACGAGAATTCTTGCATAGTATCTCACGTTATTTGTTTCAATTATTGTAAATATTTTATATATTATTAAATCAATAATTGAGATGACAAGGTTATTAATATTATTATTCGCAATATTAATGATGTCTAGAAGTTCTGTTAAGGAGAGGTTTGGTCACCTAATTGCGCGCCAATGGGGAGAAATCCTTATTGGAAAGCCCCTTCTTTCCTGGGAACGACTTGATCGATTAATATTGTGAATTATAATAATAATGATAAATTTTGTTTTATTGGTATTATTAATGTAATAAAATAGAAAAGCTTTTTATATAAAACAGAATACTTTTATAAAGTTATCTGTTTTATTAGACTATAAATAGAATATATTATATTATGCATAGTGTTGCATAGTGTTTGCATAGTGTTTGCATAGTAAAACTTTTTATATAAAATGTAATACTTTTTATAAAGTTTTGTTTTATTTGATTATAAATAGAATATATTATATTTTATTGCATAGTGCAAAGATAGTATCATTTCCATTCTTCTATAAATAGGATGCTTAGTTAGAATTGAAAATCACACCAGAAGTTCAGAAAATTCTCCTTCTATAATCTTGAGCGTATTTCTTTAGAGTTTAAGAAAGCTTTGAGCATAGAAATTAGTGCAAGTTTTATTCAAGTATATCCTCGCCCTACCAGTCGGAATACTCTTCTTTTTAAGGTAAGGGGTATTATTTCTTTCTTATTCATGAAGAGAACTTCTGTTATTCCATTCTTTATTATTCTGTTGGAAAAACCTGTATACACAGGCTACCCTATACTTGGTGAAATTCTTCTGTTATTCCATTCTTTATCATTATGTTGGAATAACCCGCCTCATGCACAATACCGCATACATGGTGAAATTCTTACGTTATTCCATTCTTTATTATTACATTGGAACATCTTGTATGTGCGTTTACGCATGACGACAGTTCCGTTATTTATTATTCTATTAGAATATCCTATCCGTATGCGTTTACGATGACCGATTCCATTATTTATTATTACGTTAGAATATCATGTATGTGCGTTTACGCATGACCTGAATTCAGATTATTTATTATTACATTGGAATAACTTTTATCATCGTAATGATCTATTGCATGCTTGGTGATTTCTTTTGTTATTTCATTATTTGTTATACTCAGTTGGTTAAAGTTTTGGCTTCTATACTCCATGAAATTAGTGGAATATCCTTGATATTTGCACTTCATCCAGTATCTTTTCATGGACATATTCTTCTGAGAATTCTTGAATTTTACTCCACAAAGCAGTATCATGTTGACAATTTGGACGTTATTGAGTTCAGGATAAATTAACTTATAAATCTTTAAAATTTATTCTTGAACTTGTTTTACTGAATTGTCATCATCTTCATGTTTATAATATGTTGAAAGTCATCTGTGGCCTGTAGTGCATAGATGGACTTGGTATGATTATGACCAGGGATTATTCGGTATAATCATGACCGTAATGTTATAAATGATGTGGTAAAAATCCTTATTGATCGTAGTGCATTGATGAACAGTTGTTGGCATGATCATGACCATTGATGGATTGCTTGTTCCGTTGCAGTTAAACTTGATGTTTATTATATTTTATCAGTTTAACACCGTTGAAGGCTAATGATAATTTATTCAGCATTATCTTAGTCATAATATTTCTTACTGGGCTAGTTGAGCTCACCCTTTTGCTTTCATTGTTCTCTTGAAATGAGAAGCGTAGCGAGGACTAGTCGGGAGCGGAGTGACGGTCGATTGATAGCATTAGTAGTCCTCACTATTCTATGAAATAGTGCGATAATAAATGTATTGAGGACTTATTATGAGTTTGAATACTGTTTAGAAGACAATATTTGTATTAAAACTCACAGCTTATATTGTATATTTAAGGTTGTATTTGTATTCTATACCATGTATTTGGCGACTCAGAATAGGTGATGTATACCTATTTTGGGAGCGTCAGAACAAATTCCTCTGAGCCAGATGGTATTATCAGAACATGTGCTGAAATGAGTCTCCTCTTGAATTCTTGAAAACTCTTTTCACATTCCACGCTCCAACCGAATTTTGTATCTTTCTGAGTCAGCTGAGTTAATGGAGTAGCGATTCGAGAAAATCCTTCCACGAATATCCAATAATAACCAGCTAAGTCGAGGAAGCTACGTACTTCGGTCACTGATTTGGGTTGCTCCCAGCTCTGAATAGCTTCAATCTTTGTTGGGTCAACTGATATTCCATGACTTGACACTACGTGTAACGCCCCCAAAACAGGTATACATCACCTATTCTTGAGTCGCCAGATACATGGCATGTAATTCAAATACAACTTAATAATACAACTGTATCGGTATACAATACGACAAAACATAAATCGTGAGTTTGAATACAAATATTGTCTCTTAGAGAGTATACAAACTCAAAAAGAGTCCTCATTACAATTATTATCACACTATTTCATAGAATAATGAGGACTATTAATGCACCATCTAGGACCATCACTCCGGTTCCCCGACTCGTCCCAAAAATATATTCTCATTTTCAAGAGAACAAAGGAAAGAAAAGGTGAGCTCAACTAGCCCAAGAAGAAATATTATGACTAAGATAATGCGAGTAATAAATTATCATTAGCCTTAAACAATGTTAAACCGATACAATATAACAAACATCAAGTTTAATCAAGAATTAACAATCAATCCATTAAAAGAGTCAAGTAGAGAATAAAATCTACTATCTTTTATGATTTAAAAGGTTTTCATCACTTTTATCGCTGGACTCAATTTTAATAAATAATCCACATCATTGAATCACCCCCCGCTTTCTGACCCAAGGATATTCTTTAGTATCACGACCACAATTTTCCATGCACTACGGGCCAAGAATATTTGTGTATTCATTAATAGTCATGATCATGCCAACAACTATCCATCAATGCACTACGGGCCAATGAGGACTTTTACCACATTATTTGTAATATTACGGTCATGATTACAAAGAATAATCCCTGGTCATAATCATACCAAGTCCATCTATGCACTACAGGCCATAGATGACTTTCAAAAAAAATATAAACATGAGGATGATGACAATGATATAAGAATTCAATAAAACAAGTTCAAGAATTAATTTATATAGGAACTAATAATGTCCAAATTGTCAACATGATACTGCTTTGTAGAGTAAAATTCAAGAATGCTCAGAAGAATATTTCCATGAAAAGATACTGGATGAAGCGCAAATATCAAGGATATTCCACTAATTTCATGGAGTATAGAAGTCAAAACTTTAACCAACTGAGTATAACAAGGAATGGAATAACAAAAGAAATCACCAGGCATGCGATAGACCGCATGGCGAGTTATTCCAACGAGTAATAATAAATAACGAAATCAGTCCCAGATAAAACGCATGATAGGATATTCCAAATGTAATAATAAAGACGGAATCAGGTCGGTAGTAGAAACGCATGAGACGAGGATGTTTCAATAGAATGATAAATAATGGAACCAGGTCCGGCGTAAACGCACAGACATGATGTTCCAACAGAATGATAAATAATGGAACCAGGTCCGGCGTAAACGCACAGACAGGATGTTCCAACAGAATGATAAAGAATGGAATAACAGAAGAATTTCACCAAGTATAGGGTAGCCCGCGTATACAGGTTATTCCAATAGAATAATAAAGAATGGAATAACAGAAGTTCTCTTCATGGATAAGAAAGAAATAATACTCCCTACCTTGGAAAAACTGGATACTGGAATAGTGAGGTAGCAAACTTCTCTTCTTCTTTCTCTCTATAATTTTTCTCTATAATAATCGCTCTAAAGCTTTTGTGAATTGGTGAGAAATGAAGGAAGAATGAACTTCTATTTATAGGAAAATATAGTTTCGATGATTGCACATTTTGGGGCTCGAAAAATTACAGTACAATACCTCCAACTTTTCTTTCATTTTTAATTTAGTCCTGCAAGTATTATCAAACTTGCACCACCTCCCCTAATAGTAAATAATGTGAATCAATAGTTTAATCATGTGAATCAATAGTATAATCATGTGAAAATACTTAATTACTGATATAGTACCTCCATCTATACCTCCATTTTTAACTTAGTCATGCAAGTATTATCAATCTTGCACCAACTCTCCTAATAGTAAATAATGTGATTCAATAGTACATACATGTGAACAAATAGTTATATAAGTATGTGAATTAGTAGCAATTAATTACTCATTTATCCGATAAATTACCCGATTTATCAATATAACCCCTAGACATCAATTATCATCGGAATAGATGTCGATTTCCACTAACACTAATAATCCCAACACAATGGAACTATCAAAATTCATTTTTAATCAACACAACTTATTCATCATTAATATTATAACTCACAATATTTAACAACCAGGTCGTTCCCAGGAAAGAGGGGGCTTTTCAATAAGGATTTCTCCTTATTGGCGTGCAATTAGGTGACCAAACCTCTCCTTGACAGAACTTCTAGACATTGTCAATATTGTAAATATTAATATGAATAACTTTGTCGTCTCAATTATTGATTTAATAATATAAAATATTATGCAAATGATACTGTGACAATAATTGAATCCATAATATCAGAGATATGATGCAGCAATTCATCGTAGCAATAATTGAGTATAATCGAGTGACTTTTCACGTAAGCATCAATAATCAATACCGAGTGTGCTACTTATGCAACCAATGCCAGACATCGTAATTTTTTTAACAACGAGTGTTTCAACAGATTAACAGTAAAACTTCCATCCGTTATTTTCATAAAGTATTTTTGTCATTTTCTCAATCCGACAATAATTCCGTTGTGGGGGGTCCAATGATTGTGCCATTGTACGAATATTCCCTGTTAAAAGCGAATATTCCCCGACCAATCGAATATTATATAACAACTTGCATGATTTTGCAAAATTTGTAAATATTACCCACAACTATAACATTATATCAAATACACACCATAATATTCAAAAATATATTTCGAGAAAATTTAATCTTTATTCAAAAAGTTGGGGTCTTACAACCTCCCCTTCTTATGAAATTTCATCCTCGAAATTAAGGTGCGTACCTGGTATGTCGAAGAGGTAAGGATATCTTGATTTCATCTCAGATTCTAACTCCCAAGTCATTTCTTCCACATCGTGGTTTCTCCACAAAACTTTGACTTGAGGTATAACCTTGGAGCGTAGAATATGATCATTTTTATCCAAGAATTTAACAGGTAACTCTTCATACGTTAAATCTTCCTCTATCTCGTCTGGTTCTAATTCAATAATGTGGTTCGGGTCTTTCACATATTTACGTAACATAGATATGTGAAAAACGTTATGAACACGAGATATACATAGCGGTAAAGCGAGTCTATACGCCATAGTTTCTACTCGATCGAGGATTAAAAATGGGCCAATGAATCGAGGGTTGAGCTTTCCTCTCTTTCCAAATCTCGTAACTCCCTTCCATGGAGCAACACGTAATAACACATGATCTCCAATATCGAATTCCACGTCCTTTCGATGAAGATCAACATAACTCTTTTGTCGATCTTGTGAGGTTTTTATACGTTGTCGGATCGTTTGAATCTTTTCCGTAGTCATACGCATTCAACTCCGGTCCCAACAACGTTGCTTCACCCACCTTATCCCAAAGATACCGAGAACGACACTTTCTTCCATACAACGCATCAAATGGAGCCATGCCAATACTTGCTTGATAACCGTTGTTGTAGGAAAAGTCCACCAATGGTAGGAACTTATCCCAACTTCCCTTGAAGTCAAGGACATAGAGTCTTAATAGATCTTCAAGAGTTTGAATGGTCCTCTCTGACTGTCCATCCGTCTGATGATGATATGCCGAGCTAAATCGTAAATCTGTGCCCATAGCTTTTTGCAAACTAACCCATAATCTTGAAGTGAATCTTGGGTCTCGATCAGAAACTATGGATACTGGCATACCATGCAGTCTTACAATCTTGTTTATGTACATACGAGCAAGACGTTCAAGTGTACAAGTTTATCGTATAGGTAGGGAATGAGCAGACTTGGTCAATCTATCAACAATGACCCAAATTGCATCTATGCCTTGAGAAACCTTGGGAAGACCAGTAACGAAATCCATGGTAATGTGTTCCCACTTCCATTCTTGAATTTCAAGTGGTTGCAATGGACCTTTTGGTACTTGATGCTCCACCTTGACTCGTTGATAAGTTAAACACCTTGAGATAAATTCTGTTATCTCTCTCTTCATATTGCTCCACCAAAATGTATGTTCAAGATCACGATACATTTTGGTACTCCCAGGATGGATTGCAAACTGTGTGTTGTGCGCCTCCATCATGATTTTATACTTTAAATCAGGGTTGTTAGGAACACAAAGTCTGGAGTTGACTCGAAGTATTCCTTCTTCATCAATTCTTGCTTCCGGCATAGCACCTTCTTATACTTTCTTCCTCATACGCATCAGCTCCAGGTCTGTAGCTTGAGTAGCTTTAACTTTATCGATTAAAGTCGGTTCTACTCGTATATTCGCCATCATCACACGGGTCCCTGGAGTCTTTATCTCTAACTCCATCTTTGCAAGTCATACAAAATGGGCCTTTGCGTTGACAATATTACACTCGTGACAAGATATGATCTTCTACTCAACAAGATCACCTACTACGCTCGCGTTTTCCGGGATGGTATTGAATAGTATGATCATAATCTTTCAATAGTTCGAGCCAACGCCGCTTGCGCATGTTGAGTTCCTTTTGAGTGAAGAAATATTTGAGGCTTTTATGATCCGTATAGATCTCTACTTTCTCCCCATCTGAGGTAATGCCTCCAAATTTTAAGCCTTAAAACGACAATTTGCTAACTCTAGATCATGAGTAGGATAATTCCTCTCATATTCTTTGAGTTGCAGTGAGGCATAAAGGCTATGACCTTCCCATGTTGCATGAGAACACATCCTAACCCTTTGCCCGAAGCATCATCATGAGATGACAAATCCTCCGAGCCGGATGGTATTGTCGTAACAGTCTTGAAATGAGTCTCTCTTGAGTTCTTGAAAACTCTTCTCACATTCCACGCTCCAACCGAATTTTGTATCTCTTTTGAGTCGGTGAGTTAATGGAGTAGCGATTCGAGAAAACCCTTCTACGAATCTCAATAATAACCCGCCTAAGCCGAGAAAGCTACGATTCGTTCATCGATTTAGGTTGCTCCAACTTTGAATTGCTTCAATCTTTCTTGGGGTCAACAGATATCCCATGATTTTATATCACGTGCCCAAGGAATGCAACTTCCTCAAGCCGAACTCGCATTTCTTCAACTTGGCATATAGCTTGTTTTCATGAAGCTTTTGGAGTATCAAATTTCAAGTGTTGCTCATGATCTTCACGGCTTTTAGAATATATGAGGATGTCATCAATAAAGACGACCACAAATGATCCAAATATTCCTTGAATACTCGGTTCATCATATCCATGAAGGCGGCAGGAGCATTAGTCAATCCAAAGAACATGACTAGGAATTCATAATGCCCGCTTAGGAGTTACTCGAAAGTCGTCTTTGGAATGTCATCGATTCTAATCTTCAATTGATGATATCCCGAACGTAAGATCAATCTTTGAAAAGAATTTGGCGCCTTTGAACCCGGTCAAACAGTCATCAATATGTGGCAATGGGTACCTATTTTTGATGGTGACATGATTCAACTCCCGATAATAAATACAAAGTCGCATACTCCCATCTTTCTTCTTCACGAATAGAACAGAGCACCCCAAGGAGCGTCTTCAGACGAATGAAACCAATGTCTAACAATTCTCGAATCGGGTCTTTAACTCCTCAAGTTCAATAGAGCCATTCGATATGGGGCTTTGAAATGGGTTTTGTATCGGGTTCAAGGTCGATACAAAATTCAATTTCACGCCTGGGTAGGCCAGGAAGTTCTTCGGGGAATACGTTAGGAAATTTATTAATAACAGAAATATCATTCAAAACTGATGTATTTTTGTTTAGATCCGTGACATGAGCTAAGAAAGCTTGACATCCGTTTTTCAATAAACGAATAGCTTTATGGCTTGAAATGACATTGATTGATTTTAATGGTTTAGTTGTTTGAATTCGCATAATAGGTTGGTTAGGAATATGAAAACTAACAACCTTATGAAAATAATCAATTTTTGCATGATGAGTAGTTAACCAATCAATCCCTAGAATCACGTCAAATGCAAGTATTTTCAATGAAATAAGATCAACAGGTAATGTGAGGGTACCAATTTGAACCAAACAAGACTTATAAACAGTGGATGTAATGAAGGTTTCTCCCAACGGAGTTTCAACCGATAAGTCAAAGTCTAATTTCTCCGGAGTCAAATTTAATCGTTGAGCGCAAATAGGAGAAATAAAAGAATTGGTAGAACTGGTATCAAATAAGGTATAGACTTCGCTAGAGTTTATGATAAGCTTACCCATGATGACCTAGTTCGAGTTCCTTACTTTCTGGGAGGTCACAACAAATGCTCTCCCTTGCACCACCGGCTTTGAATTTTTTGGGACGGCCTTTGGTGCCTCCACCCTAGCTGAACTTGTCTTCGGTGAACGACAAAATCGAGCTAGGTGACCTTCTCTTCCACAATTATAACACGCTTTGGATGACATCGCGCAGTTTGGACTGATATGTCCCCCCCTCCGCATTTGAAGCATATGATAGGTGGTCGTTCTCCTTCCTTAACCACGGTTGTTGGTGCTGACATCTTTCCATCATTGTTGAATCTCCTTTTTTTGAAATATCCATTTTTACTGTCTTGGCCATGATTACCACCGAAGTGGTTACCATTTTTGGCATGTTGATTCCCTCCATGTTTGTTGTCACCGCTTCGATGACTGATACCACTGGTATTTTCATGCTGTCAGCTGCTTTCTCTTGGTTGTGTTGACTCGTTATCGCGCTCCAATAACTGAGCCCTATTTACAATATCTGAGTACAAACACAGTTTATGAGAAATAAGATATTGACATATCTCCGGTTTCAAACCTCTTAAAAACATTCGTGTAATTCGCTCCTCATTATCGACCAAATGGAATGCAAACAGGGATAACTCCGCAAATTTAGCCTCGTATTGCGACACGGTCATATTGTTTTGCTCCAACTTGATAAACTTCACCTCTTTCATGTGACGAATACTTTCGGGAAAGTACTTGTCGTTGAATAGCTCTTGGAACTACTCCCAAGACATCTTGAAAAGGCCAGTCGGGTACATTTTATAGATTCCCACCAAGAATCGCTTCTTCACGCGCACATGAAGGTGGCGAAGGGAACCTTTTGCTCCTCGGAGCATCCCAAGACATCAAATATCTTGGTGATCTGCTTTATCCATGCTTCCACCTTAAGTGGTTTTGGCTCTCCAATAAACTCAGGTGGTCCCAGCTCCTTGAACTGTTTAGCGGTGACCGTTCGAGAGTTTCCAGTGTTTCCACCTACATTTTTAACAGGAGCCGCTCTTGCCTAATGTTGTATGAATTGCATAAAGCCTCTAAAAATTCCATCGTTCATCATTTGGTCAGTGTTGTTGTTTGCATGAGGATTGTCGCCTTCCTGATGCACATTATTCTGATTGTTGATCTGTGGAGACTCAACGGTCTCTTGTGCCCCATTGCTATTCTCAATATTCTCAGATGTCATTTTTAAATACTGCCACAAAACAAGGGTTAATTGATATACAACATATTATCTCTATACTCTGACCAACCAATTAAATACCAAAAAATTTAGGTAGGTCATACTAGCGAAGGAATTCCCGCCTCTCCCTCCTAGTTCTAGTCTCACATCTTAGCTGTGGATCATATCCTAAGCTTTGATACTAAATCATTACGCCCCAAAACAGGTATACATCACCTATTCTTGAGTCGCCAGATACATAGTACAGAATTCAAATACAACTTAATAATACAACTATCGTGTACAATACGACAAAACATAAACTGTGAGTTTGAATACAAATATTGTCTACTGTAGAGTATACAAACTCAAAAGAGTCCTCATTACAATTATTATCACACTATTTCACACGAATAGTGAGAACTACTAATGCACCATCTAGGACCATCACTCCAGTTCCCAGACTCGTCCCACCTATATTCTCATTTCTCAAGAAAACAAAGGAAAGAAAGGGTGAGCTCAACTAGTCCAAAAAAAATATTATGACTAAGATAATGCGAATAAATTATCATTAGCCTTAAATGATCTTAAACCGATACAATATAACAAACATCAATTTTAATCTGCAATGAACAAGCAATCCATTAAAAGAGTCAAGTAGAGAATAAAATCTACTATCTTTTATGATTTAAAAGGTTTTTCATCACTTTTATCGCGGGACTCAATTTTAATAAATAATCCACATCATCGAATCACCCCGCATGACTACGGCCAAGGATATTCTTTAGTATCAACGACCACAATTATCCATGCACTATGGGCCAAGAATATTTGTGTATTCATTAATGGTCATGATCATGCCAACAATCGTCCATCAATGCACTACAGGGCCAATGAGGACTTTTACCACATCATTTGTAACATTACGGTCATGATTACACCGAATAATCCCTAGTCATAATCATACCAAGTCCATCTATGCACTACAGGCCACAGATGACTTTCAAAAAAATATAAACATGAGGATGATGACAATGATATAAGAATTCAATAAAACAAGTTCAAGAATTAATTTATACAGAACTAATAATGTCCAAATTGTCAACATGATACTGCTTTGTAGAGTAAAATTCAAGAATGTTCCGAAGAATATTTCCATGAAAAAAGATATGGATGAAGCGCAAATATCAAAGATATTCCACTAATTTCATGGAGTATAAGTCAAAACTTTAACCAACCGAGTATAACAAAGAATGGAATAACAAAAGAAATCACCCAGCATGCGATAGATATAATCGCAAAAAAAGTTATTCCAATGTACTAATAAATAACGGAATCAGTCCCTGTAAAATGCATGAGACATGTGATATTCCAACAGAATAATAAAGATTTTAACAAGGTCCCATGAGAATGCATGCATATGATGTTCCAATAGAATGATAAATAATAGAACCGTGTCCCGCATAAATGCATGCATGAGGATGTTCCAATGTAATGATAAATAATGAAAACCAGTCCCAAACAGAACGCATGCATGTGATGTTCCAATAGAATGATAAAGAATGGAATAACAGAAGAATTTCACCAAGTATAGGGTAGCCCACGTATACAGGTTATTCTAATAGAATAATAAAGAATGGAATAACAGAAGTTCTCTTCATGGATAAGAAAGAAGTAATACTCCTTACCTTGGAAAAACTGGATACTGGAATAGTGAGGTAGCAGACTTCTTTTCTTCTTTCTCTCTATAATAATCGCTCTAAAGATTTTGTGAATTGGTGAGAAATGAAGGAAGAATGAGCTTCTATTTATAGAAAAATATAGTTTCGATAATTGCACGTTTTGGGGCTCAAAAATTATAAAGACAATACCTCCAACTTTTCTTTCATTTTTAATTTAGTCCTGCAAGTATTATCAAACTTGCACCACCTCCCCTAATAGTAAATAATGTGAATCAATAGTTCAATCATGTGAATCAATAGTATAATCATGTGAAAAATACGAATTACAGTATAGTACCTCTATCTATACCTCCATTTTTAACTTAGTCATGCAAGTATTATCAATCTTGCACCAACTCCCCTAATAATAAATAATATGATTCAATAGTACACACATGTGAACAAATAGTTATATAAGTATGTGAATTAGTAGCAATTAATTACTTATTTATCCGATAAATTACCTGATTTATCAATATAACCCCTAGACATCAATTATCATCGAAATAGATGTCGATTTCCACTAACACTAATAATCCCAACACAATGGAACTATCAAAATTCATTTTTAATCAACATAACTTATTCATCATTAATATTATAACTCACAATATTTAACAATCGTGTCGCTCCCGTGAAAGAGGGGCTTTTCGATAAGGATTTCTCCTTATTGGCCGCAATTAGTGACCAAACCTCTCCTCGATGTAACTTTTAGACATTGTCAATATTGCAAATAATAATATGAATAACTTTGTCATCTCAATTATTGATTTAATAATATAAAATATTATGCAAATGATATTGTGACAATAATTGAATCAATAATATGAGAGATATGATGCGTTAATTATCGTAGTAATAATTGAGTATAACCGAGTGACTTCTCACGTAAGCATCAATAATCAATACCGCAGTGCTACTATGCAACCAAGCGTGACATCGTACTTTTAACACCGAAAGTGTTTCAATGAATTAACTGTAAAACTTCCGCCGTTATTTTCATAAAGTATTTTTGTCGTTTTCTTTAATCCGATAATAATTCCGTTGTGGGGGTCCACCAATGATTTAAATTATTGTATTTAATATTCCATGTTAAAAAGAATATTTCCCGACCAATCGAATATTATATAACAACTTGCGTACTTTGCAAAATTTGTAAATATTACCCACAACTATAACATTATATCAAATCCACACCATAATATTCAAAAATATATTTCGAGAAAATTTAATCTTTATTCAAAAAGTTGGGGTCTTACACTGGGGGTAGGCCAGGAAGTTTTTCAGGGAATACGTCAGGAAATTTATTAATAATAGAAATATCATTCAAAATTGACGTATTTTTGTTTAGATCCGTGACATGAGCTAAGAAAGCTTGACATCCGTTTCACACTCACAACACACACACTAATTTGAAAAATGAGTAGATGGGGGTCTAGATAATATGCCAATTTCCACAAATACTTCATAAAAATCACCTCAATATTTTTAACAACATTTATCATAATTATTATAATTCACAATATTAATCAACCAGGTCGTTCCCAGGAAAAAGTGGGCTTTCCAATAAGAATTTTTCTCTATTGGCGCGCAATTAGGTGACCAAACCTCTCCTTGGCAGAACTTCTAGACATCGTTAATATTGGAAATAATAATATTAATAACTTTGTTATATCAATTATTGATTTAATAATATATAAAATATTGACAATAATTGAACAAAACTGAGTGACTTCTCACGTAAGCCTCAATAATCAATACCGTGTGCTACTATGCAACCACAGCAGTATTATTCAGACTTTTACTATGGGTAGTTCAACAGCTTAACGGTAAAACTTCCGCCGTTATTTTCATAAAAATATTTTTGTCGTTTTCTCAATCCGACAATAATTTCGTTGTGGGGTCTATCAATGATTGTGCCGTTGTACAAATATTCCTTGTTTAAACGAATATTCTCCGACCAGTCGAATATTATATAACAACTTGCGTACTTTGCAAAATTTATAAATATTACCCACAATTATAACATTATATCAAATTCATTCCATAATATTCAAAAATTATAATTATAGAAAAATTATCTTTTTTCATAAAAGTTGGGGTCAGTATTGATCTTATAATTTAAAACCGAGCTAGTATAATTTTTTTTAAAAAATTAGTTAAATGTGTAAAGTTAAGTATGAAACATTGTTATAATGATAGTGAGGTTAATATTTTTAAAAGTATTATTGTTTTGGGACCATTGAGAGTATATTGGACATTGAAATATTAAAATTATTAAATTTAAAAATATTATATTTTATAAGTGGATCCCTCATGTGTGCTGCACGTGCATATTATTGCTAATATATATACTATATATATATTATTGATTCAATTAACAATGGCTTAAGTACAACTTTTTATATAAATTAAAAAGAATACAAAAAATTCAAATCTACAGCAGTAGAATCCACATAATTACAATATAATTATCGCTTTTTTAAAAAAGTAATGGACTTTAATTCAGTAATTTTAAAAGTAAATAAACTCTACATAATATTTTAAATTTTAATTATACATAATATTTTAAATTTTAATTTTGTAATTTTGAATTTGGGTCATTTATATAATATTTAATGTAATTATATCCTTAATATAATTATTTATTTGTTATTTAATCTTTCAGTTAATATTTCTGTGTATGTGGATGCTTAAGTGGACATTAACAAATTTTAACTTACACATCAGCAAAAAATCGACACGTAGGCAAGTTTTTATCGAAATGCAGAAGATGAACAATTTTAACTTGCACATAAAAAATATAAAAACACATCTGCAATTTTTAACGCTTCCCAACGAAAAATATGAAAATAAAAATAAATAGTTAAATAATGTAAGTAAATTAAAATTCAAATAAAAATCCACTTTAAAAACTAAATAAAATAATTCAAGAACAAATTATTTTATTTTATCTTTTTGAGAATCATGAAATATTAAAATACTAATATAATCATAGACATTAAAAATAAAATTTTAAAAAGAAATTGATATTTCAGATCAATATTTGATATTTCCACACCTAATGACCCATATTAGTCAATATATATATATATATATATATATATATATATATATATATATATATATATATATATAAAAGTTATAATGTGGAAATATCAAATATCGCTTCCTAAAAAAATGATTTTTGATGGGTCCTTAACACTAATATACAACAATTAGAAAGTATTTACAAAAATAAAACATCCATAAAATAATTACAAAAATAACGCAACACAATATTACGTTGCTAAAATTACGGTCATTAACTCCCTACACGTCAGTTACCGACTTTTATATTTCCAACCAACCGATCAACAATTCACGCTAATGAAGAAAACAAGCAACTTTCAGATTCGAAAAAACAGAGCAACGACAGATCGAAGAAGACGACTTCTCCAACGGCGATGCAACTCTGAGATCGGATAATATCGAAGAAGATCAACAGCAACTTCAGATCAACAGCAACTTCAAGATCAACAACAACTTCAAGATTAGTAACCAACCTCGATATGTAACAAAGTTGATTGTTGATTGTTGATTGATTCGTTATAGATTTGTATACTGAGGTATTTGAGTTTAAAGTTTATATGCATATAGTTACCCTGTGGTTACTATATACTCATATATTGGTTATCTTTCTTAAGTTTTTCGCTCTTTAATTAGTCACAAAGTCATTATCTCAATTGCTTTTGATTCAAAATGCATGTAAAAATATGTTTTATATTCGTTTACTAAGTACATATAAAAATTATTTATTATTGATTTGGTTATGTATAATATTTATTTGGTTGTTATATACTTTAAATGTATATTCTAATCGATTTTTTTTATATTGATGGTTACTTATTAAATATATTGGTTACCTTCCCGCAAATTGTTGGATCTTTTAAGTACATATTGATATTTTTTATATTTCGTTACTAAATAGATATATGTTGGTTCTATCTAATTTAATTTGTTGTATAATGTTGTCAAGTTTGAGTGTCGAATTTTAGCGCTTTTGAGCCTAATTTCATTGAAAACGGATCAACGATCGAAATCACCGATTTTGTATATATGATTTTTGGTCAAATTCCATCATTTAGGCCTTCAAAATTGCATGTAAAAATTTAGTTTATTTTAAGTTACTAAGATTATGTAGTTTGGTTCTTCGCCTAATATTGATTTTGTTACTTTATAATGTTTATTTTGTTGTCAAACAATGGAGACTGACAGTAACCAATACAACAAATTTAATTGTTTACATGAATATATAATTATTTAATGTTAGTAACCATTAACCACATGGTTGGTAACATTTTTGATGGTGTACAGTAACGAAAATTGATGTTGAATAACAAAGGTATTATAATGTCTGTTTTGATAACAAAATGCATGAAAAAATATGTTTTATATTTTGGTTACTAAGTACATAGAAATTGGTTACTGATTATTATTGATTTGGTTACTGTATAATATTTATTTGGTTGCTGTATACTTTAAATGTATATTTTCTTGATGTTTTTTATATTGATGGTTACTTATTAAATACATTGGTTACCTTCCTGCAACAGTTGGATCTTTAAGTACATATTGATTTTTTTATATTGTTTGTTTTTTTTGTAGAAATGCATAAAAAATATGTTTTATGTTATGGATACTAAGTAAATATATGTTAGTTACTATCTAATCTGGATTTGGTTAGTATATAATGCTAACTTGTTTACTGTGTAATATTACCATGGTTACTATATAATATTACTGTATTTTATACTGATTTTTTTTTATATTGATGGTTACTGATTAACTACATTGGTTACCTTCATACACCTGTTAGTCTTTAATTTGTAACAAAGTCATTCTTGATTATTTTGGTTGTAAAATGAATGTAAAAATATTTTTATAATCTTGGCTACTAATTACATATATCTTGGTTCTTGTGATAATATGTATTTAGATATTTGTAAGGTGTTTATTTGGTTACTCTATAATGTTATTGAGTTTTATAATTGTTTCTTTTATATTGGTGGTTACTTATTGACTACATTAGTTACCTTCATACAACCGTTAATCGATTATATATATTGGTTGTTGTATACTATTTAATTGATTCTGAGATAATATTTATTTGGTTGCGGTGACAATTTGGCAAATTTTGTCAAGTTTGAAGTGTTAGATTTTGGCGTTTTCGGAGCCTAATTTTATTAAAAACGGGTCAACGATCAAAAGTCACCAGCTTTGCTGTTGAACTGCAGATTTTTTTGGTCAAATTCCATCATTTAGACCTTCAAAATTGCATGTAAAAATATAGTTTATATTTTGGTTACTAAGATTATGTAATTTGGTTACTGTCTAATATTAATTTGGTTACTTTACAATGTTTATTAGGTTGTTAGACAATGGAGACCGATAAAGAATCAATACAACAAATTTAATTATTTATGAGGAATATATAATTGTTTATCGTTAGTAACCATTAACCACATAGTTGGTAACATTTTTGATGATGTACAAAGATCCAAAATTGATGTTGATTAATATTTTAATTTTGATTCCATCATGAGTTGTCAATATAAAGTAAACATATACATTGAACAATTGGTAATTGTTCAAAATTTTTATGTAAATTTGGTTACCCATCTAAAATAAAATGGTTACCTCTATATTCATATTTAGTTATCAATGGCATGGACCATTTCAAATAACTTTTATAACTACGTAATTTAAAAGTATCCATCGCCTAGATAAATGTGAACCCTCACATTTACATTAAAGACTTGATAATCTGTTCTAATATAAGTTTTTAATTATTTGGTTACTAACAAAAATTAAAATGGTTACCCTTATATATGAGTTTGGATACCAATCGCACATCTCAAACTATTTTTATTTTAATATGAGATCTATAAATGACTATCATATATATAAATGAGAACTCTTAATTGGAGTTTTTTATTCCATCATGATGACATGATATAAATAAAATATATACATTTAACACTTTATAATAATTCCCTCATACAAACTTATAATTATAATAAAACAAGAACTACATAATTATATGATAGTAACCATAATAGGTTTTAATGGTAACCAAAATGAAAAACATCATATAATGAAACCCAGTTTAGGCAATCCATGTATACTAAACAATTACATATTAACCAGAATAAAAAATAAAAATAACCAAAATCCCACATTGAGGACACAATGATAGTAGCCAAACCATAAGATAACAGTAACCAAAATATAATAAAGAAGTAACCAAATAGTTATATAAAAGTTACCAAAACATGTTTTAATGGTAAACAAAACAGAAACAACCTGCATATCAAACCTAGTTTAGGCAACCTATATATACTCTCACATGTACATTTAACATTTGATATATGTCATGATACAAGCTTGTAACTATCTGGTTACTACCAAAAAATAAAATGGTTACCCTTCTATGCATGTTTGGTTACCAACTGCACCTTTCAAACAATATATCAGACACAACTTAGAAGTAACAAATACGAACCAACAAATAATGTCAAATAATTGATAATATAATCAAATATGTAATCCCATTTACATAAGCTCCAATAAACATTACATACTTACTAACCATAACAAATGGTTATGGATATCTAAAAAAAAACCAAAGTACGAAACACAATTCAGAAGGACAAGACAACAACAACCGAACTAATCAAAATTTGTTACAAATCTTCCTGAAACTTTAGCTTTTTGGTTGCTGCTACTTTCTTCTTCATGACTGCTCTCATTCTCTAGAAAAGACTTCTGCATTATGTATGAACCTATGGGAGGAAGAGAAATACCTTGGGATTGGTGACTAGAGAACCCATTAACCATAGGTATCATATCATAATATAACATTAATCATACCATAATAAAGCAGTGACCAAAAAATTATATTATATAATCTAATTGTAACCAAAATATAAACAACATGTAGTACAAACCATTTTATGTAGTAAACAAACAGTTATATATAATATTAACCAAAACATAATTTAATTTAAAGGTCACCAAAACAAAAACATGTATACCAAAAAATATACTAAAGAAGTAACCAAACAGTTATGTGATGGTAACCAAACCATGTTTTAATGGTAACCAACACATAAACAACATGTAGACCTGTAATACCCGAAAAATAAATAAATATTGAATAAGTAATATTAATTGTTTTTAAAATATTCTAATTGGACTTTGTCTTTCATTTGGATCAAATTAATCATTTATTTTGGGCTAATAGTTAATAAGTATTGAATAAATTAATTTGATTAAATTGGGCCTTAAAACTAATTGAATTTAATTTATATATGAATAATATCAATTCTATTATAATTAGGAGAATTAATAAAAATAATTAATATATAAACCTAATCTTCCACATAAGATATCAGATACAAACTAATTAAGAAGAGGAACTAGAGAGCAGGCGTATTCAAGGCTCAAAAAAAAAGAAATCATATTAGACTCTTGAGACGATAAAGGAACGTGGAGTTGTGATTTCGTGTAAATTATATATTTATATATATAGGTGCTTTTCTCTGTAAGATAAGTGTTGATGTGGTTAGTTGAATTAAATTCATGCCTTATGTTCTAGTAGGTGTCATGGACTACAGGTTATAATAGATCACCTATACCTATATATATGTGTATATTATATGTTAATTATCAGATCTATTTATATATACATACTTTATATGAAATGTAATCATAGGCATATATAATCTGAGAAGTCAGTGGCGGTAAAGTTAATATGTGTAATACTTAGTAATTAATTAATTAATATGATTAAACTTATAAAATATTTTGAGATATTTTTGGTTATATATTAAATTAAAATCAATCGTTTCTTTGATTTAAGGTTATAATAAAGAAATTAATAAATTATCAGATAATGTTATAAATGACTAAATTTGTAATAAGGTTTTATTTTATTTTATTAGATCGACTTGAAGGGGATTAGCATAATTTGGAATTTAAACTTTGGGTATTACATTGCTTAATCCAGGTACGGATTCCGTACTTATTCAGCGATACTCTTTAATTTTAGTTTGTTCGCTTTTGCTTTCGCTTTAATTTCAGATATTGTCTCGATACCTTGATCTTAGCGTAAGTTCATATGACAATTTATCTTGATCTTTAGAATATCATAACTTGTACTCTTTTGAACTCGCTTATCATATTTATTTTCGATTTTCGTAGTGATGTACATGTTAGTATATTCTAGAGACTTGTGTTGATGTTTCGTTCGATTTAACATGTACACGTTAGAACCCCTTTGTGTTGATATTTTGTCGCATGTGTTGTGACATTATATTTTGTTAGAATACCGTAGGGTATACCTGAGCTATAACCACCTGTGGGGGTACCACAGCATGTCCTCTTGGCACCGAGGCATGACACCTTCCGTGGCAAGTGTGATCACCCACGCTGCCTCGCTTTTGTGCTCCGGTGGGAGTTGGCCATTTGGTGTTTTGTTGTGGGAGGCGATGGGTCAACCCTAGTTTTCTCGCTCGTTTCGCTCATGGATTGGTGATGTTTGTGCCAAACACACCTTCCGATTTTGCACGATCCGGATCAAGGCAATTCGATGTGTGATCGCCTGTGGTGGCATTATTTTGATTGCTGTGGTGGCATTATTTGACTTGCCTCGTGTGGCAAGGTATATTACTATTTATTCTCGAGCTTCAGATGAAATAACACCCAACCATTTGATTCAACCCTATCATTTCATTGTGTTGGTTTTGTTCGTTCACATATTTCATCTTATTTCAATTAATTGTGTTAGTTATTTCGTTTCATTATTCTTTTATTCTATATCCGCATCGGGCATTTGGCTCATGCCGTGGTTTTTCTTCCTAGCAGTAATCGGAGAATCATGGGCAAGTGTGATGAGAGCTCCATTCATTCCAATGGATTAGAGTTATTATGTTTAGGATTGATATGTCGCTTTATTTGAAATTGTAATAATTACCTTCGACTATGGTTTCGAGCTAGTGGGATATTTACTATAGTTTGTCTTGTGATATTTAATTATTATGAGCCCCATCTTTTTATGACATAAAGCTTTCATTCATTCTTGTTGTGTTTTGAGTAACCTCTCTTTCTATTTTGGGAAGGGGGTGTTACAGAGTTGGTATCAAAGCTTAGGTTCTTTCTTGAGAAAACCTATTTAGGTTTGACCTGTGAGTTATGGGTAGACTTCTGGGTTAGGTTTTTGTTCAGTTTGATTTTTTTGTTCAATTTATATTCAATTTGTTTTAATCTGTCCTGTTTATATTCATTGATCTCTTTCTTAGATGGCTCGTCGATCCGCTAGAGTTGCTGGGAGGAGAGGTAACAATAGGGGAAAGGGTGATGTTCAGCCCAATGAGCAACCTAATGATCAGATAAATGCTCAACTGGTTAACTTGGTGAATCAGCAAAGGAACTGTGCTTTACCTCGCCAGTGGCATTGTGGTACAGTAGTGCAATGCAAAGAACTGGCCGCCGTAAATTCCTGTTAGGGCACTCGGGAAATAATGGTCCACAAACAAACGAAGAGGAAGGAAATGTGGATGGCCTTGATCAACAGGTGGTTCCAATGTATGTGTGGTTGGAGAGGTTTCAAAAGCGTAAGCCACGCATTTTCGGGCCTCCGCTCCAACTCCAATTGATGCGGAAAATTGGATTGCTCACCTAGAGAAGATTTTTGATGTGTTGGGATGCTCAGATAATCAAAGAGTGTTGCTTGCTGCTTACAAGCTAAAGGGGGATGCACAGAGGTGGTGGAAAGCATCAAGACAACCAAGGGTGATGGGTACGTGGAGACACTTCATCAAGCGTAGTTTTCAGGAGGTCTTTTATCGCCAGATTTTCCAAGTTGCCGATAAAGAGGCCTATGCTAGAGAGTATCTATCCATTCGGCGTAAGGATGATGAGTCCATTACCGATTTCATGACCAGTTCACCAGTTGGCGGTGTTTTATGAACGTCTGCAGGACCGCAGCAGTAACAAAGCGGAAAAGTTCAAGTGGCGGATTCATTATAGGTATCGCCAACATCTCATTAACACCAAGTTTGCGGATGTATCAGCGGTGGCTAATGCGGCCAAGAACATTGAGATGGAGCGGCAGGACTTTTGGACTTCCAAACCGGAAGGGAGTCGAAAGAGGGACAGAGATGACCAACAGGGTCAAGCTTCGGGTCAGCATGGGAGAAATCAAGGTAGTCAGTGGAACAGAAATCGTGGTGTTCAGCAGGGGCAGTGGCGTGGCCAGAATCAGAACAGGGGCTATCAGCAGATGCCTCAACAGGGGCAAAATCGTCAGCTTCAGCTACCTTGGTATGGATGTAATCGCCAAATAGGGAATAATCTTCCGCAGGGCAAAATCGTGGTCGTTACCTCAGACCAACCGGTGGGGTAACTCAATCTTATTCGATAGCTCCTTGTTCTACTTGTGGGGCTAATCATCCGGGGCAAATGCCATGCACTCACCGTGCATGCTTTTGTGGATGATGGGTCACATTACTAGGGATTGTGTCGGGCCACATGGAAATGGTGGAGGTGGCGATAATGGTGGGCAATGGAGGTCGCCGCTGTATGGTCGAAAGTGTTTGCTTTGACGATAACCAGCGGCAGTACACCGTGTAATCGCTTTCGTACTCTTTAGTTGGCAATCGTGAGGCATCTATTTTGTTTGATACTGAGTTCTACTCATTCCATTGTTGCTCGCCTTTTGTTCTAAGACTGGGTGTGCCATCTCGCCTTTTAGATTTTGTGATGTCTATTGCTACCCGATGGGGACTTCGTAGTTATTTCGATTTGTATCGAGGATGTCCGATCGCTTTGGGGATAAGATTCAGAGCGTTAATCTCCTTCCGATGTGTATGCACGATTTTGATATCATTCTTGGGATGGATGGTTGGATAAGCACCGTGCCACTATAGATTGTCAAAGCGAAGAAGGTTATATTTGGAGATGTGAAGTCTCCAAAATTGTGGTTTCGTGGTTCTCAACCGTAAGTAGAGTGGTGAAGTTAATTTCACTTTGAAGGTCGGAAAAGTTGGTGGCAAAGGGATGTGAGGGGTATTTGGCATTTGTGAAAGATACTTCTAAGGGTGAGTCTCAGATTGAAGATGTTCCAATTGTTTGTGACTTTTTCGATGTGTTTCCCGAGGAGTTGTCGTGGTTGCCACCACAAATGGAAGTGGAGTTTGCTATTGAGCTTGTTCCTCAAAAGTGAGCTCATCTCTAAGGCGCCGATCGGATGGCACCATTGAGTTGCAAGAGTTGAAGGAAGCAAAGCAGGTGAACTGTTGGATCGTGGTGTGATTCTACCGAAAGTGTTTCACCGTGGGGTGCTCCAAATCTTGTTTGTGAAGAAGAAGGATGGGTCTCATGAGGTCGCAGATAGACTATAGAGAGTCGAACAAGATCACCATCGTGAATCCAGATCCATTGCCGAGGATTGATGACTTGTTTGACCAACTTCGTGGGGCAAAATATTTTTCAAGATAGACTTGAGGTCTGGATATCATCGCTTGAGAGTGAGGGATGAGGATATCCCTAAGACGGCTTTTTCGCATTCGATATGGGCATTACGAAGTTTTTGGTGATGCCATTTCGTGTGACTAACGCCTCCCATGGTGTTTATGGATTTGATGAATCGTGTTCAGGGAGTACTTGGACCAATTTGTCATTGTCTTTATTGATGACATTTTGGTTTACTCTAAGTCTAAGGAAGAACATGAGGAGCATCTTCGCACACGTTGTTAGGAATTTTGCGTAAAGAGAAGTCAGTATGCTAAATTCTCTAAATGCGAAGTTTTGGTTGGAGCAGTTGCATTTTTGGGACATGTTGTTTCGGGCCAAGGCATTAAGGTGGATCCTCGCGAAGGTTGAGGCTATCACCAAATGGCCAAGACCTACTACAAAGGATGTCGAGATTAGGAGTTTTTGGTTTTAAGGTGGTATTATATAGCGGTTTGTGGAAGGGTTTTCCTTGCTTGCCTTACCATTGACTCAATTGATGAGAAAAAGGCGTGAAGTTTATGTGGAATGAAGAGCGGGAGAAGAGTTTCGAGGAGTTGAAGAAACGACTTTGTGTCGCTCCCTATACTTGCATTGCTTGGGGATGTGGAGGCTATCGATTTATAGTGATGCTTCTAAGAAGGGCTTGGGGTGTGTTTTGATGCAACACTAAGAAGGTGATTGCTTATGCTTCTAGGCAAATTTTAAAACCTTACGAGGTGAATTACCCCACACATGATTTGGAGTCAGCGGTGATCTTTGCCTTAAAGATTTGGAGGCATTATTTGTATGGAGAGACTTGTGATATCTTCACCGATCACAAAAGTCTTAAATACATTTTCACTCGTAAGGAGCTCAATATGAGGCAAAGGCGCTGGTTGGAGCTACTAAAAGATTATGATGCGAGGATTCAAAGATCACCCGGGAAGGCAAATGTGGTTGCAGATGCTCTTAGTTTAAAGAGTTCAGAAGTGTTGCAATTTCTTATTACGCAACCTCAACTTATTTCAGATATGGAGCGGATCGAGTTGGAGTTGTATATACGAGGTTCTGGGATGGACATTCATGGGTATGAGAGTGGAGCCTCTCTTATCTCAAGGGTCAAAGAAGCTCAAAAGGAAGATGGGGAGTTGTGGGGTTGATGACGCAGAATCTAGAGGAGGGCAAGCACCGAGTTTCGTGTGTTGATGACCATGGTGCGATTTGGTTGGGTGAGCGGTCAGTGTAAAATTGGTCCGATCCAATCATTCGAGAGGAGGTGGTTGGCCGAGGCTCATAGTTCGCCATTTTCTATTCATCCGTGTTCTACAAAGATGTATAGAGATTTGAAGAAGAATTTTGGTGGAATGGGATGAAACGAGACGTATCGAATATGTTGGGAGGTGCCTCACTTGTCAACAAGTGAAGATAGAACATCAACGAAGCTAGTGGGTTGTTGCAACAGCTTAGACATTCCAAAGGTGGAAGTGGGAGGATATCACGATGGATTTTGTGACTGGGTTGTCAAGACTTTCAAGAAGAATGATGCCATATGGGTAGTGGTGGACCCATTGACCAAATCCAAGACACTTTTGGCTATCCATGAGGGTTACTCTATGGATAGGTTGGTACATATCTTTCAAACAGGAGATTGTTAGACTTCATGGTACTCCCAAGGTGTCTATTGTTTCAGATCGGGACCCACGGTTCACTTCACGGTTCTGGAAAGGGTTTCAACGAGCTTGGGGTACTTACCAACTTCAAGTATTTCTTTTCATCCGCAAACCGATGGGCAATCCGAAGTGACTATTCAGACGCTGGAGGACATGTTGAGGTCTTGTGCACTTGAGTGGTCGGGTAATTGGGATGATTACTTGAGCCTAGTTGAGTTTGCTTACAACAATAGTTGGCACGCAAGTATTGGGATGGCTCCTTTTGAGGCATTGTATGGTAGGAAATGTCGCACCAACTTGTTGGGATGAGGTTGGCGAAAGGGCCATGTAAGGGCCTGAGTTGGTTCAAATCACTACGGAGAAGGTAGCGGTGGCTAAGGAGAAATTGAAGTCTCTCGATCATCACGGTAAGTGTGTTATGTCGATAAGCATAGGAGGACTTTAGAGTTTGAACCGGTGAACATGTATTTCTAAAAGTTTCTCCTTGGAAGGGCATTCACGATTTGGGTTGAAAGGGAAGCTTAGTCCGCGATATATTGGTCCATTTGAGATTTTGGAGAGGGTTGGTGAAGTTGCGTATCAACTAGCTTTACCTACGCAGCTAGCTCATGTACACAATGTGTTCCATGTGTGGTGTTGAGAAGTTACAATTATCATCCGCTTCAGACGTGGTGCAATATCCATTCGATAAGATTCTGGAGGATCTTACTTGTGAGGAACAAGTCGAGGCGATTTTGGATCGCCAAGAAAGGATTATGAGGAGGAAGACAATTCCATTTGTTAAGGTTTTGTGGAGGAATCATTCAGAGCGGAGGCTACATGGGAGATGGAGGAGTTCATTCGAGTTTGAATATCCGCATCTTTTGATAATTAGGTACGCCCATTCTTTGATTTGGGGACGGAATCCTTTTTTAAGGGTAGGTGATGTAAATAAAATAAAAAATAAATAAATATTGAATAAGTAATATTAATTGTTTTTAAAATATTCTAATTGGACTTTCATTTTCATTTGGGTCAAATTAATCATTTATTTTGGGCTAATAGTTAATAAGTATTGAATAAATTAATTTGATTAAATTGGGCCTTAAAACTAATTGAATTTAATTTATATATGAATAATATCAATTCTATTATAATTAGGAGAATTAATAAAAAAATAATTAATATATATAACTTAACCTAATCTTCCACATAAGATATCGATACAAACTAATTAAGAAGAGGAAAGAAAGAGAGGCTTATTCAAGGCTCAAAAAAAAAAAGAAATCATATTGTAATTTGAGACGATAAAGGAACGTGGAGTTGTGATTTCGTGTAAATTATATATTTATATATATAGGTGTGTTTTTTTTTCTAATAAGATGTTGTTGTTGTGGTTAGTTGAATTAAATTCATGCCTTATGTTCTAGTAGGTGTCATGGACTATGTGTTATAATAGATCACCTATACCTATATATATGTGTATATTATATGTTAATTATCGATCTATTTATATATACATACTTTATATGAAATGTAATCATAGGCATATATAATCGGAGAAGTATATATATATAAAGTTAATATGTGTAATACTTAGTAATTAATTAATTAATATGATTAAACTTATAAAATGTTTTGAGATATTTTTGGTTATATATTAAATTAAACCTAATCGCTTTTGTCGATTTAAAGGTATATAAGAAATTAATAAATTATCTAAGATAATGTTATAAATGACTAAATTTGTAATAAGGTTTTATTTTATTTTATTAGATCGACTTGAAGGGATTAGCATAATTTGGAATTTAAACTTTGGGTATTACATTGCTTAATCCGTAACGGATTCTATACTTATTCAAATGATACTCTTTTAATTTTAGTTTGTTCGTTTTGTTTTTCGCTTTTGATTTCAGATATTGTCTCGATACCTTGATCTTAGTGAAGTTCATATGACAATTTATCTTGATCTTTAGAATATCATAACTTGTACTCTTTGAACTCGCTTATCATATTTATTTCGATTTTCAGTAGTGATGTACATGTTAGTATATTCTAGAGACTTGTGTTGATGTTTCGTTCGATTTAACATGTACACGTTAGAACCCCTTTGTGTTGATATTTTGTCGCATGTGTTGTGACATTATATTTTGTTAGAATATCGTAGGGTATACCTGAGCTATAACCACCTGTGGGGGTACCACAGGCATGTCCTCTTGGCACCGAGGCATGACACCTTCCGTGGGTGTGATCACCCACCTGCTGCCTCCGCTTTGTGCTCCGTGGGAGTTGGCCATTTGGTATTTTTGTTGTGGGAGGCGATGGGTTTAATTCCTAGTTTTCTGCTCGTTTCGTTTCATGGATTGGTGATGTTTGTGCCAAACACACCTTCCGATTTTGCATGCATCCGGATTGTGATCCGATGTGTGATCGCTCGTGTGGCATTATTTTGATTGCTCGTGGTGGTATTATTTGACTTGCCCGTGTGGCAAGGTATATTACTATTTATTCTGAGCTCTCAGATGAAATAACACCCAACCATTTGATTCACCTATCATTTCATTGTGTTGGTTTTGTTCGCTTTATCTGATTCGATTCAATTAATTGTGTTAGTTATTTCGTTTCATTATTCTTTTATTCTATATCCGCATCGGGCATTTGGCTCATGCCGTGTTTTTCTTCCAAGCAGTAATCGGGGAATCATGGGCAAGTGTGATGAGAGCTCCATTCATTCCAATGGATTAGAGTTATTATGTTTAGGATTGATATGTCATTTATTTGAAATTGTAATAATTACCTTCTGGCTATGGTTTGAGCTAGTGAGATATTTACTATAGTTTGTCTTGTGATATTTAATTATTATGAGCCCATCCTTTTTTATGACATAAAGCTTTATTCGGCCTTGTTGTTTTGTTTTGAGACCAAACCTCTTTTCTATTTTGCAAATAGGGGTGTTACAAATAACCAAAAGGTTATATGATAGTATCTATTTTTATTGTAGACGTAGCTACAACGTAAGCATTACATCAAGCCCCCAAAAATTGGTCTTGTGTCAGTATATGATGCAGAAGTAAAATGGCAAAATGAAGATGAGACAATCATGATCATTCAAAAGCAGACTATATATGTTAAGAGCCTAAACAATTTGAAAATAATTATCTACTTTAGCAAATATTATGTTGTTAAATGATGTCTATCACAAAATAACCCAGTCATGGAGATAAAGAAAAATCCATTCAATAAAAAAATTAACATAAACAGAATGTCGCCAGAAGTACAGACTCATAGTATGACAACATCACTTCAACATACCACATGGTAGGTTCCAAAAGGATGCGGTTCTACCAAAGCAAGAACTCCATCGTCTGACGAAGTAGATTCAGTCCGTTGATGACGAGTGGCTTCAAGAGGAGAGAGAGAAGTAGTAAGGGCGGAGAGAGAGAAACCGAACGAGAATTAAGGGCGGAGAGAGAGAGAGAGACCGAACGAGAAAGGAATATTTGAGGAAGATGGAAACTAATTTGGCAGCCCATTAATACTAATCCTTTAATTTAAGGACTCCTAATTGTATTAGTATTGTAAATAAATATGATGAAATGTCATATTTTTGTAATTATTTTATGGATGTATGATTATTGTAATTATTTTTAAAAATGTACTATAATATGTAATTAACCCAATTTTGATAGGTTAAAAATAAAGCCCAAAACTCGCTTTTTAACGAATAAATCGGGCTAGTCCGCGGACTTGAGCCAATTTTGTCAGGTGTACGTAGAGCAATAGAGGGATAAGGAGAGTTAGGTGAACATCTAGGGATTCTCTAACATTTGGGCCTAAATTATTGTAGTTATTCGAAAAAAATATCGTATTATTATTGCCACCTATATTTATATGGAATTGTATTATTATAAAATTGACTTATTATATTAAATACTTTGTTAAAATATTATTTATCATAATCATTCATAAAATTCACATTTAAAAAATTTAGAGTCCTTCTACGAAGACAGTTTTTTGGGACCGAAAAATTGGATCGCTAAATTTTTTTTATTTTTATTTTTTGATTTTCAAAAAATTTATAATATTTATTTTAATTCAAATTTTTATAGAATTCAATTTTTTGCATGTATTCAAATTACACATAAATCATTGAATTCCGTAAAAATTTGAATTAAAGTAAATATTATAAATTTTTTTGGAGACCAAAGAAAAAATAAATTGAACCGGTCCAATTTTATAAAGAGATATTTATTTCTTTTATAAAATGTCTAAGCTGACTTTTGTAATTAAGTAGCCACAACCGTTCTATACACGAAAGAATAACTTTAGAAATTAGAATATATATCAAACATAATAAAATAAAATAAAAAGTTGCTATATACATATGTATATATTATTTTCTCTTTATTTTAATTTATAAGATAATTATTAATTTTTAAAATACTTTTAAACTAAAAATTGATACTTTCTCCGTCCCTTTTTATAAAGAGATATTTATTTTTATTTTTTATTTTTTTTGTATATTTCAAAAAAGCATTAAATGCTTAATTTTTCATATCACCCTTATAATTACAGGCTAATTTGTTTTTGTCTAATCTTTCCGATAAATTTATATGCATAACCTTAAAATGTCAATTAAAAATGAACAGAAGGAGTATGATTTATTGGCAATGAAATGATAAATCGTACAATTAATAATTATTTTTTATAATTAACAATATTTATCATCGTATTGACTAAAATTTAATAAATTTGAATGAATTTATAATTTAAAAAGTATCTTAAATTAACTTTTAAAATTTACTAATATTTTTTTATTTAAATCGTACAATTAATAATTTTGTTATCATCCATAATGTTTCCTTAGGTTATTTTTTTTTCCCTTAGTTAGCCAATATTTTTGAGTTTGTAAAATTAATTGAAAAACTTAAAATTGAAAATAAATAAGAACTTTTGTGATTTAAAATAAGCAAATAAAATTATTATAAAATCATCATTAGTTTTGGGACAGAAGAGTATTATTTTGCTCTTAAAAAAATTAAAAAAAAACATATAGATCCTTTGAATTTGGCAATGACACAAATTTGTGACAAACTTTACTTGTAAATATTGAGATAAAAAATTTATTTAGGAAAAGAAAATATTATGGATATATTTATTGTAAAATTTAAAACCAATAAATTAAATCCATTTATTCTAATTAAGGGAACTTTATGTGTAGGGATGCGACAAGGAGAAGGTTAGTGATGGATCCAAGAACTAATTGTATAAGCATTCAAATCTGGTGGGCGGAACCTTTCTTGGAGTTCGTCAAAAGGTTCTTTTTGTATATTCTCACCGTTATATAATACATGACGTTTAAAATTGTGTACAAAAATTAAAAAAATAATTATATAATATTAAATATAATATTAATTGTTTATAATAATTTTTATTATATATTTATGTCATACTCTCTCATCCATAATATTTTCTCATGAAGGATAATTTTGGAAAAATTATGACTAATTCTCTTAGATTATATAAAACGTCAAATAATTTGAGAAAAATAAAATCATGTAAAACGTCATATATTATTGGACGAATGGACTATTTGTTTTGCACACGTATTAAGACATTTAAATGTTTGCGAAAAAGTTAAATTTTTTTATATTCTATAAATAAATAAAAAATTGATGGCCCTTCTTTTCAACTAATGAGTACTCCATTCGTCCTTAAAAGAATGAGTAAAAATTAATTTATACATATATTAAAAAAAGTAAAAAAAAAGAAAATAGAGTAATTTTTTTTAAAAATAACTTTATTAACCTCACAAAATTATATAAAGTGGTGAGTATTTTTATTTTTTATAATAATAGACCCTACTAAATGACTTAATTACCCTTAAGTTTATATACTTTTATCTCATCATCATTTTGGGGACAAAAATATTTTTTCATTTAATCATTTTTTTTGGGAGGAATGGAGTATATATAGTGAGAAAATTATGTAAAATAAAACTGTCCTAAAACATCCCTAAAAGAGTCTTCCTCTCCTTTTTTTTTACCAAAAAAAAAAAGGTTTTATTTTAAAGTTTAATTATGATTTTTTTGGTACCTTTTAATAATCTCCATACATTATATAGAACCCAACTCCCCCCTCCCCACCAAGTCTAACTCTACCCTCGAATCAACCCTCGGGCAACCACCTACCCCACCTCCCTCCCCCCCTGCCCAATCCCCTCCCAAAAAAAAAACCTAGCCTACAACCCACATTTGTAGGGTTTGGTCCCATGGATACCATGAGTTGGAACTTTAGTCGTACCATTAGGTCAAAAGTCTATGAAAATTTGAAATTTTTATAAATTCACATGGTTTTATTTAAATTATTAAAATTTATTAATTTATATTTAATAATATTTTTAATATAATTAAAAATATTCATAATTATGTAATTAAAATTACTTTTGCTAATTTAAAATACAAAATGCAGCAAATTGACTTCAAAAAAATCTGAAGTATGTTTGGTTTACTATTATTTTATCAAATATTTTGAAACATAAAATTTCAAACAAGTGGTTTTAGTCCAGCTCACTTATAGAGATATTTATTACAATTATTATTTTGAATATAAATAAACTTTTTTCAAATGCACTAAATTAATTTTAAATTATCCAAAAATAATTCAACACCAAAACTTTTTACATAATTTTACACCAAAATTAATTTTCACATAATTTTACACCAAAATTAATTTTCACATAATTTTTCCCCTATAAATAGTTAGTGGGTCTCACTTCTATATGAGAGAGACTCATGTAAAAATATAATTTTAATATGTGAAAATATCAGTTTTCTTTAACAATTAATTTAACCAGAATGAATCAACTTGGGGCCCAAATTTGAGTCCTAAAAAAATCAACATTTTTTTGTTATGTACTCCATTTGTAAAAAAATTTATTGACTTTTATGATTAAATTGACCATTTTTTAAATTAATAAATTTTATTATTCTTTTAGATATATACAAAAATTTATAAATATTACAAACTATATACAATTTAGTATTAATCTCAATGTTCGCCTTTTTGAAAATCTATATATATATATATATATATATATTGAATTATTAATTTTAAAAACAGTCAATTTGACCACAAAAGTTAATAAAGAACTTTTATCATGAATAAATGAAGTGACACATGCATTTTAAATTTAATTCTTATAAGTTTTATAGTGATATCGAAATTGAGTAAATTTTATTTTACAGTAAAGTTCAACTGACAAAATTTATAACGTGTTTATCATTTAACTTTGAAATAATTTGAGTTAAACTCCGAAGATTGTCATATTAAATTTGAGTAAATTTTATTTTAATTTACAAAATTTATGACACTTTTATCATTTAACTTTGAAATAATTTGAAATGAGCTCCAAAAGCAAATAAAAGACCATTATCCCATCCTCATTTATAATATAGAATATAATATGAATTCTAAATTTTGTGAGAAATATCTACATTTTTCAAATATTTTAAATGTCATTTTCATGAAATTTATTTACTTCAAAATTTGTAAGAAAAATGAAATCACTCCAATTTCAATAAAAAAAATGTTGTTAGTGTTAAAAAGAAAAAGAAAAATATTTGTTTATGGCATGACCCATATTTGTTTGTGAATGATTATGAAAAAATATGTGGGGTCCATATTTGTGTATGCCAAATGTGGAAAAAAAATATGTGGTTAAGATACTGTGAAGAGAGATGAGATTAGTTGGGTAGTTGCCATCAGCATAAGATTTTCTCCCTCCCATCATCCATCGCCCTTTTCTTTTGGGGAAGCCCAGTAGCCGTTCATTTATATATGTAGCAACTAGCAAATGCGCACCAAAATTTATATTGGACCCCACTCATTATATTTATATTGAACCCCAATTTTTTAAAATAATTTTGTGTTTTTCGACCGATTACATATGTAAAATATATATTTAATTATAATATTATTAATATAACAAGTAATAATATATATATATATATATATATATATATATATATATATATATATCCTTTATTGACCCCTAATACTCATTTTTAATCATAAATTTGTTAATAAATATTTAAATTCCTTATGTAATGAAAATAATATAAAATTTCAACTTGACTCAGATATTACAAACTTCTTAAAATTTAATGCAAGAATAATTTGTTCATTAGATTTCATTAAATTTTTGGTAATAAGTATTAATTTCAAGTTATATATTATCAAATTATTACTTGAAAGTCCAATAATAATCTAGAAGCGGGTTTGAATAGATTATTATTAATTTAAAATTTATCTTAAGTTTTTTTGAATTTTTTTAGTTAATTTATTTGCAGTGTTATAAATTAATATGCAAGAATAAAAGTTCAATCATACAATGCGATTTTACGGTTCACAACACGCATTACATGTATGTTGTTATATCTGATCTCAAGCTACTCTCCAGAACTTGAGATCATATTACTCAAAGTAATAAATAATCATTCAACCGCCGGAGAAGCCAAAGTTTTAAAGATCAACTTCCAACTATACACAACTAACTATCTTGGACAACAAGCTCTCAGCTCCCTCCTCCCTCCTCCCTCCTCCCTCTTCAAGCTTAGTTGCATATTCTAGATCATGAGTAGAATAATTCCTCTCATATTCTTTGAGTTGTCTTGAGGCATAGGCTATGACTTTCCCATGTTGCATGAGAACACATCCTAACCCTTGTTCAAGCATCTTCGTAGATGACAAATCCCTCCGAACCGGATGGTATTGTCGAGCAGTCTTTTGAAATGAGTCTCTTTTGAGTTCTTGAAAACTCTTCATAATCCTTGCTCCAACCGAACTTTGTATCTTTTCGAGTCGGTGAGTTAATGGAGTAGCGATTCAAAAAATTCTTCCACGAATCTCCGATAATAACCAAACTAAACCGAGAAAGCTACGACTTTTGATCATCGATTTGGGTTGCTCGACTTTGAATAGCTTCAATCTTTGTCCGGGTCAATCGGATATTCCATGACTTGATACTACGTGCCCAAGGAATGCTACTTTCTCAAGCCGTAACTTGCATTTCTTTAACTTGGCATAAAGCTTATATTCACGAAGCTTTTGGAGTATCAGCCTCAAGTGTTTCGGCTTTTGGAATAAATAAGGATGTCATCAATAAAGACGACCACAAAGTGATCCAAATATTCCTTGAATACTCGGTTCATCATATCCATGAAGGCAACAGGAGCATTAGTCAATCCAAAAGACATGACTAAGAATTCATAATGCCCGCATCAGGAGTTTCAAGGCGATCTTTGGAATATCCTCGCTTTTAACCTTCATGATGATGATATCTGTAACGAAGATCGATCTTTGAAAAAATTGTGCTCCTTGTAATCGATCAAACAGTCATCAATACGCGTGGCAATGGGTACCTATTTTGATGGTGACATGATTCAACTCCCGATAATCAATACAAAGTCGCATACTCCCATCTTTCTTCTTCACGAATAGAATAGGAGCACCCTAAGGAGGCGTCTTTAGGACGAATGAAACCAATGTCTAACATTTCCTGTGAATTGGGTCTTTAACTCACGAAGTTCAATAGGAGTCATTCGATATGGGGCTTTGGAAATGGGTTTTTATCTGGGTTCAAGGTCGATACAAAATTCAACTTCACGCTCTGGGGGTAGGCCAGGAATTTATCTTAAGTTTTTTTGAATTTTTTTAGTTAATTTATTTGCAGTGTTATAAATTAATATGCAAGAATAAAAGTTCAATCATACAATGCGATTTTTCTGGTTCACAACATGCACCACATGTATGTTGTTATATACAGTCTCAAGCTATTCTCCAGAACTTGAGATCATATTACTCAAAGTAATAAATAATCATTCAACCGCCGGAGAAGCCAAAGTTTTAAAGATCAACTTCCAACTATACACAACTAACTATCTTGGACAACAAGCTCTCAGCTCCCTCCTCCCTCCTCCCTCCTCAAGCTTAGTTGCATATTTCCTTTGAGTTTAGTTCTACTTTATGATCTGATCTTGAAACGAGAATCTCTTTCTCACCTCACAAGTATACTAGAGACCAAACTCTGATCAATTGATCTCTCTAAGACTCTGGTCTTGTTCAAAAAATTACTTGTCTTTCTCACAGGTACATAAAATAAATTAACTCTATCATTTTCCCTTTTTACAAAAGATTTGATAGAAATATGCTTCTAAAGTAAGTAGATACAGATTCAGTGTAAATATATAAAAGTTAAATACCTTTTATATTTGATGTTTCTCAAATAAGCAGATATCGACTAAAGAACAAATATTTATATAAAAATTTAAAGACTTATATTTGTGTGATATGATTTTAATTTATGCTCAATTATAAAAGTTTATGTAACTTTTATACTTGTGTGAATATTTTTTGTAACGCCCCCAAAATAGGTATACATCACCCATCTTGAGTCGCTAAATACATGGTATAAAATTCAAATACAACTTAATAATACAAATGTCGTGTAGAATACGACAAGACATAACTGAGAGTTTTAATACGAATATTGTCTTCTAGACAATATTCAACTCAAATGGAGTTCTCAATACATTTATTATCACACTATTTCATAGAATAGTGAGGACTACTAATGCTATCATCTGGACCATCACTCCGTTCTCCGACTAGTCCCGTCTACGTTCTCATTTCTTGAAGAGAACAATGAAAGCAAAAGGGTGAGCTCAACTAGCCCAGTAAGAAATATTATGACTAAGATACTGCAGAATAATTTATCGTTAGCCTTTAAAAGTCTTAAACTGATAAAATATAACAAACATCAAGTTTAACTGCAGCGGAACAAGCAATCCATTAGAAGAGTCAAGTAGAGAATAAAATCTACTATTTTCTATGATTAAAAAGGTTTTTTTTATCACGTTTATCGCTGAGACTCAGCTTAATAAATAATCCACATCATCCATGCACTACGGCCAAGGATATTCATTAGTATCACGACCACAAATTATCCATGCACTACGGGCCAAGGATATTCGTGTATTCATCAATGGTCATGATCATGCCAACAACTGTCCATCAATGTACTACAGGCCAATGAGGACTTTTACCACATCATTTGTAACATTACGGTCATGATTATACCGAATAATCCCTGGTCATAATCATACCAAGTCTGTAAGACCCCAACTTTTTTTAATTAAAAAATAATTTTTCTCGAAATATATTTTTGAATATTATGGTGTGGATATGATATAATGTTATAGTTGTGGGTAATATTTGGAAAATTTTGCAAAGTAAGCAAGTTGATATAAAATATTCGTTGTGTGGGGAATATTCGTTTTAACGAGGGAATATTAAATGACGACCAGTACAATCATTAAGTGGACCCTAGCGGAAGTATTGTCATAGTTAAACGACGAAATATCTTTTATAAAAATAACGGCAAAAGTTTTACCGTTAAGCGTTGAACTACCCGGTGGTAAAAGAAATGCGATGTCTGCTGTGGTTGCGTAGTAGCACACAGTATTGATTATTGATGCTTACGTAAGAAGCCACTCAATTTACTCAATTATTGCTACAGTAATTTTTGCATAGTATCTCACATTATTTGATTCAATTATTGTCACAATATCATCTGCATAATATTTTATATTATTAAATCAATAATTGAGACAAGAAAGTTATTCATATTATTATTCGCAATATTGACAATGTCTGAAGTTTCGCAAGGAGAGGTTTGGGCACCTAATTGCGGCATGATAAGGAGAAATCCTTATCGGAAAAGCCCTCTTTCTAGGAACGACGACTGGTTGTTAAATATTGTGAGTTATAATATTAGTGATGAGTAATTGTTGAAGTATTAAGAATATGTTTATGAAGATAAGTGAATTACAAAAGTTGAGGGAATAATGCAAACTTGGAAAGCTTTAGGGGTACTAAAGTGTAATAAGTTAAATTAATCTGGACCATTGGTGGTGGTTTTAATAGTAAACCAATCGGACCATTGATGGTGGTTTTAATAGTAAACCAATCTGGACCATTGATGGTGGTTTTAATAGTTAATCAATCTGGATAGTTGGTGGTGGTTTTAATAGTAAACAACTGACCCGTCGGTGGTGGTTTTAAAAGTAATCAATCTGGACCGTCGGTGGTGGTTTTAAAAGTAAATCAATCTGGACCGTCGGTTGTGGTTTTAATAGTAATCAACCCGGACCATCCGATTCTAATAGTAAATCAATCCGGACCGATTTTCATGAATTAGTTACTATTTAGTCCATTCTCCTATAAATAGAAGCTTAATTCTTCTTTCATTCTCATCAATTCACTGAGATTCACAAGAGACACTATAGAGAGAGAAACTATAGAGAGCAAGAAGAAGAGTATTATGCTACTTCACTTTTGCAGTATCCAGCTTTCTACTAAGGTAAGGGGTATTATTTCTTTCGTATTCACAAGGAATACTACTTTTCGTATTCATCCTTTAATATGTCGGAATAACTGCTCACGCGGATTACGTCTTAGTATGATCGGTGAAAATCCATTCTTGATTTCAGTATGTTATTTCTTTTCATCTAAACTTATTATGGTAAGTATTGCTTCTATAATCCCTGAAATTAGTGGGATATCCTTGAAGTTTTGCGCTTCATCCAGTATCGTTTCATTGGAATATTGATCTTAACTTTCTTATTAAATATCAATATTTTCACCCGGGGTACTATTCATGGGTTACTATTCACCTGGTTACTATTCACTATAATATTATTCACTCGGGTATTCGGGACACTTTTCATGTTGGGATATTATTCACGAGTTACTATTCACTGATTATTTATTCACTATAATATTATTCAAATTGAATTATTTGGGGTATTTTTCATGTCGCGTTACTATTCACGAAGTACTATTCACCCGATTACTATTCACCTGAAAAATTGATTTTTTTCTGTCCAAAATATTTTTGATACATGAATATTATTCTTGAATTTTACTCCACAAAGCAGTATCATGTTGATAATTTAGACATTATTGAATACTGGATAAATTAAATTATGAATCCTTAAAATTTATCCTTTGCTTTCATTTAATTAAATACTCATATCATTGTCATCATCCTCATGCTTATATTATGATGAAAGTCATCTTTGGCTTACGTACATAGATAGACTGTTGGTTGATATGATTATAACCAGGAATTATTCGGTATAATCATGACCATTGATGATTACATGAATATCCTTGGCCCGTAGTGCAAGGATGATTCGATGATGTGGTTTATTTATTAAGCTGAGTCTCAACGATAGAGTTGATGAAAACTATGACGCCCCCAAAATAGGTATACATCACCTATTCTGAGTCGTCAAATACATGGTACATAATACAAATACAACTTAATTATACAACTGTCGTGTAAAACAACAAAACATAAAGTTGTGAGTTTTAATACAAATATTGTTGTTGCAGACAATATTCAAACTCAAATTCAATATTATTACATTTATTTTCCACTATTTCTTTGAATAGTGAGGACTACTAATGCTATCATCTCAATTAGTCACTCCTCCGTTTCCCCGACTAGTCACCTCGCTACGTTCTCATTTTCACGAAGAGAACAATAAAAGTAAAAGGGTGAGCTCAACTAGCCCGATGAGGAAATATTATGACTAAGATAATGCGAGAATATATTATCGTTAGCCTTCAGCGATATTAAAGCGATACAATATAACAAACATCAAGTTTAAGCTGCTCATGAACAAGTAATCCATTAAAAGAGTCAAGTAGAGAATAAAATCTACTATCTTTTATGATTTAAAGGTTTTCATCACTTTTATCATTTGGGACTCGACTTAATAAATAATCCACATCATCGAATCACCCATGCACTACGACCGAGGATATTCTTTAGTATCACGACCACAATTATCCATGCACCACTACGGCCAAGAATATTTGTGTATTCAATAATGGTCACGATCATGCCAACAACTCATCCATCAATGCACTCTACGGGCCAATGATGACTTTTACCACATCATTTGTAACATTACGGTCATGATTACTGCCAAGAATAATCCACGGTCATAATCATACAAAGTCCATCTATGCTTTATAGGCCACAGATGACTTTCAACAAAATATAAACATGAGGATGATGACAATGATATAAGAATTCAATAAAACAAGTTCAAGAATTATTTTATCCGAGGAACTAATAACGTCAAATTGTCAACATGATCTTTGCTTTGTAGAGTAAAATTCAAGAATGCTCGAGAAGAATATTTTCATGAAAAGATCTTTGGATGAAACGCTTAAATATCAAGGATATTCCACTAATTTCATGGAGTATAGAAGTCAAAACTTTATTGTTGAGTATAATAAGGAATAGAATAACAAAAGAAATCACCGGGCATGCGATAGACCGCATACAGGCGGAGTTATTCCAACGAGAATAATAAATAACGGAATTAGGTCCCGTAAAAGCGCATGCGAACAAGATATTCCAACGAGAATAATAAAGGCGGAATCGGTCCGGCGTAAAAAAATGACAAACAGGATATTCCAATGAGAATAATAAAGACGAAATCAAAGTCCGCGTAGAACGCACGCATGACGGGATATTCCGAGTAATAATAAAGAGCGGAATCGGTCGTGCATAAAATGCAGAGCATGGATATTCCAATAGAATAATAAAACGGAACAATTGGAAGAATTTCATCAAGTATAGGGTGGCCCGCGTATACCTCCAACTTTTCCTTTATTTTTAATTTAGTCATGGAAGTATTATCAAACTTGCACCACCTCCCTAATAGTAAATAATGTGATTCAATAGTAAATTATGTGAATCGATAGTTCAGAACATGTGAAAATCTGAATTACGTTATAGTACCTCTATCTATACCTCCATTTTTAACTTAGTCATGCAAGTATTATCAATCTTGCACCAACTCCCCTAATAGTAACAAGAATGTGAAACAATAGTATACACATGTGAACAAATAGTTATAATCATGTGAAATAATAGCAATCAATTGCTCATTTATCCAGGTTAAATACGATTGGTTGATATAACCTCCAGGACATCAATTATTATCGAAATAATTGTCGATTTTTACTAACACAAATAATTCCAATACAATGAAACCATTTTTATCAAAAATATAAATTTTGAAATTTTAAAGTTTGACTTTTCCCCGAAAAAGTCATCTATTGACTTTTTGACCAAATAGTGAATTAGGAAAATTTTGTGTTTATAGACTATTTTACTAATTTCATCGTTCAGGACTCAAATATCACGTCAGCGTCTCCAAATTCAACTCCGAACACAACTTTAATTTTAATAACATTCATCATTAATATTATAACTCATAATATTTATCAACCGAAGTCGTTCTAAGGAAAGAGGGGCTTTCGATAAGGATTTCTCCATATTGGCGCTTGATTAGGTGACCAAAACTCTCTCCTTGTGAGAACTTCTGGACATTGTAAATATTGCAATTTAATAATATGAATAACTTTGTCGTCTCAATTATTGATTTAATAAAATAACATATTATGCGAGATGATCTTTATGATAATAATCGAATCGATAATACTGAGAGAGATATGATCGACAATTCTTTATAGCAATAATTGAGTATAAGCTGGTGACTTCTCACGTAAGCATCGATAATCAATCAGTGTGCTCTTATGCGACCACAGCGTATTCTTGTATTTTTTACTACTGGGTAGTTCAGCAGATTAACGGTAAAACTTCCGCGTTATTATTTTCATAAAAATATTTTATCGTTTTCTCAATCAAACAATAATTCCGTTTGTGGGGGTCCACTGATGATTGTCTTCGTTATACGAATATTTCCTGTTAAAGCGAATATTCCCAGAGCCAATCGAATATTATATAAAAACTTGCATACTTTACAAAAATTTGTAAATATTACCCACAACTATAACATTATATCAAATCCACACCATAATATTCAAAAAATATATTTGAGAAAATTTAATCTTTATTCAAAAGTTGGGGTCTTACTGACCTCCCTTCTTATGAAATTTCGTCCTCGAAATTAGGGTGCGATACTGGTATGTGAAGAAGAGGTGAGGATACTTTGATTTCATTTGATTCTAACTCCCGGGTCATTTCCTCGACATCGTGGTTTCTCCACAAAACTTTGACTTGAGGTATAACCTTGGGCGTAGAATATGTTCCTTCTTATCAAGATTTTAACAGGAACCTCTTCATACGTTAAATCTTCCTCTATTTAAATCCGGTTCTAACTTTCGATAATGTGGTTGGGTCTTTCACATATTTACGTAACATGGATATGTGAAAAACGTTATGAACACGAGACATACTTGGCGATGCTTGTGAGTCTATAGCCCATGATTCCTACTCGATCGAGGATTAAAAATGGGCGATGAATCGAGGATTGAGCTTTCCTCTCTTTCCAAATCTTATAACTCCTTTCCATGGGCAACACGTAACAACACATGATCTCGATATCGAATTCTACATCCTTTCGATAAAGATCAACATAACTCTTTTATCGATCTTGTGAGGTTTTTATCGTTGTCGGATCATTTGAATCTTTTTAGTAGTCATACGTACCTGACTCTGGTCCCAACAACGTTGCTTCACCCACCTCATCCCAAACATCTTTGGAAACGACACTTTCTTCCATACAGCGCCTCGAATGGAGCCATGCGATACTTGCTTGATAAGCTGTTGTTGTAGGAAAACTCCACCGATGGTAAGAACTTGTCCCAACTTCCCTTGAAGTCGAGGACCACGAGTCTTAATAGATCTTTAAGAGTTTGAATCGTCCTCTCCATTGCCCGTCCATCGAGGATGATATCTTTGAGCTAAATCGTAAATCCGTGCCCATAGCTTTTTGCAAACTAACCCAAAATCTTGAAGTGAATCTTGGGTCTCGATCGAAACTATGGATCTTGGCATACCATGCAATCTTACAACCTCGTTTATGTACATCTGAGCAAGGCGTTCAAGTGTATAAGTTTCTCGTATCGGTAAGAAATAAGCGGACTTGGTCGATCTATCAACAATGACCCAAATCGCATCTATGCCTTGAGAAACTTTGGGAAGACCGGTAACGAAATCCATGGTAATGTGCTCCCACTTCCATTACGGAATTTCAAGTGGTTCTGATGGACCTTTTGGTACTTGATGCTCGCTTTAACTTCGTTGACAAATTAGACACCTTGAGATAAATAATTTTATCTCTCTCTTCGTATTGCTCCACCAAAATGTATGGCGAAGATCACGATACATTTGGTACTCCCGAGATGGATTGCAAGCGGTGTGTTGTGCGCCTCCATCATGATTTTATACTTTAAATCGAGGTCGTTAGGAACACAAAGTCTGGAGTTGACTCGAAGTATTCCTTCTTCATCGATTCTTGCTTGGCATAGCACCTTCTTGCTTTTTTCTTCCTCATACGCATCGAGCTCGGATCGTAACTTGAGCGACTTTAACTTTATCAATTAAAGTCGGTTCTACTCGTATATTTGCCATCATCACATGGGTCCACTGGAGTCTTTAACTCTATCTCCATCCTTTGCAAGTCACACAAAATGGGCTTTTGTGTTGTGAATATTACTTTTCGTGCCGCATATGATCTTTCTACTCGATCGTCGGCTACCACGTTAAGCTTTTCGAGGATGGTATTGGATGGTATGATCATAATCTTTCAGCAGATTCAAGCCAGCGTCGTTTATCGCATGTTGAGTTCCTTTTGAGTGAAGAAATATTTGAGGCTTTTATGATCGTAAAGATCTCACTTTCTCTCCATCTGAGTAATGCCTCCAAATTTTAAGTGCGAAGACAACGCATTTTTGACTCTAGATCATGAGTAGGATAATTCCTCTCATATTCTTTGAGTTGTCTTGAGGCATAGGCTATGACTTTCCCATGTTGCATGAGAACACATCCTAACCCTTTGCGAAGCATCACTTTGTAGATGACAAATCCTCAGAACCGGATGGTATTGTCGAGCAGTCTTTGAAATGAGTCTCCTTTTGAGTTCTTGAAAACTCTTCTCACATTCCTCGCTCCAATAGAACTTTGTATCTTTTGAGTCAATTTGAGTTAATGGAGTAGCGATTAGAAAATCCTTCCACGAATCTCCGATAATAACCGATTAAGCAGAGAAAGCTACGTCTTGATCCTTGATTTAGGTTGCTCCCGACTTTGAATAGCTTTGATCTTTTTGGGTCAGCGGATATTCCATGACTTGATACTACGTGCCCAAGGAATGCTACTTCCTCAAGCGAACTTCGCATTTCTTTAACTTGGCATAAAGCTTATATTCACGAAGCTTTTGGAGTGTCGACTCTCAGTGTTGTTGCTCATGATCTTCACGGCTTTTGGAATAAATAAGGATGTCATCGATAAAGGCGACCACAAAAGTGATCCAAATATTCCTTGAATACTCGGTTCATCATATCCATGAAGGCGGCAGGAGCATTAGTCGATCAAAAGACATGACTAAGAATTCATAATGCCGTCTGCAGGAGTTACGAAAGGCGATCTTTGGAATATCCTCGGTTTTTAACCTTGGTGATGATATCGAGCGAAGATCGATCTTTGAAAAAATTGTGCTCCTTATGGCGATCAAGCAGGTCATCAATACGTGGCAATGGGTACCTATTTTTGATGGTGACATGATTGACTCCAGATAATCAATACAAAGTCGCATACTCCCATCTTTCTTCTTCACGAATAGAGCAGGAGCACCCCGAGGAGGCGTCTTGGGGCCGAATGAAACCAATGTCTAACAATTCACTGATTGGGTCTTTAACTCACGAAGTTCAATAGGAGCCATTCGATATGGGGCTTTGGAAATGGGTTTTTGTCAAGGGTTCAAGTCGATACAAAATTCAACTTCACGCTACGGGGGTAGGCGGGGAAGTTCTTGAGGGAATCGTCGGAAATTTATTAACAATAGAAATATCCTTCAAATCGGCGTATTTTGTTTAAATCGTGACATGAGCTAAGAAAGCTTGACATCCGTTTTTCAATAAGCGAATAGCTTTATGGCTTGAGATGGTAGTGATTGATTTTAATGGTTTGGTCGCTTGAATTAGCATAATAGGTTTATTAGGAATATGAAAGCTAACAACCTTACGAAAACAATCAATTTTAGCATGATGAGTAGTTAACGATCAATCCCTAGAATCACGTCAAATGCAAGTATTTTTAAGGAGATAAGATCGACGAGTAGCGTCACGATTTACCGATTTGAATCAAACAAGACTTATAAGCGAGTGGATGTAATGAAGGTTTCTCTAATGGAGTTTGACGAGATAAGTCAAAGTCTAATTTCTCGAGTCAAATTTAAGCGTTGGCGCAAGTAGGAGAAATAAAAGAATGGGTAGAAGCAGGTATCAAATAAGGTATAGACTTCACTAGAGTTTATGATAAAGCTTACCGTGATAACCTCGTTCGGGTTCCTTGCTTTACGGGAGGTCTGACAAGCGCTTCTCCTTGCTTTCTCTGGCTTTGACTTTTTGGGAATGACCTTTGGTGCCTCCATCCTAAATGAATTTGTCTTGGTGAGCGACAAAATCGAGCTAAGTGACCTTCTCTTCCACAATTATAACATGCTTTGGATGGCATCAGCGTGGTTTGGGTGATGTGTCCCTCCCCTCGCATTTGAAGCATATGATAGGTGGTCGTTCTCCTTCCTTAACAGCGGGTCTTTGGTCTTGGCGTCTTTCCATCATTGTTGAATCTCCTTTTCTTGAAATGTCCATTTTTATTGTCTTGGCTATGATTACCATAGAAGTGGTTACCATTTACGGCATGTTGATTCCCTCACGTTTGTTGTCACCAGCGATGATGGTATTACCTTTGGTATTTTTTTTCTAAAATTTGCTTTCTCTTGGTTGCGTTGACTCGTTATCGGCGCTCAACAAGCTGAGCCCTATTTACAACATCGAATACAAACCACGGTTTATGAGAAATAAGATATTGTCGTATCTCGGTTTCAAACCTCTTAAAAACATTTGGTCATTCGGCTCCTCATTATCGACCAAATGGGATCTGGCCAGGGATAACTCATAAATTTAGCCTCGTATTGCGACACGGTCATATTGTTTTGTTTCAACTTGATAAACTCCACCTCCTTTTATGTAATGAATACTTTCGGGAAAGTACTTGTCGTTGAAGCGACTCTTGGAACTTCTCCCAAGACATCTTGAGTGCGTCGGTGATGTCGTTTCTGATTCCCACCGATGTCTGCCTCTTCACGCCAACATAAAAGGTGGCGAAGGAACCTTTTGTTCCTCGGAGCATCCCAAGACATCAAATATCTTGGTTATCTGCTTTATCCATGCTTAGCCTTAAGTGGTTTTGGCTCTCAATAAACTCGGTGGTCCAGCTCCTTGAAGCTTTTTAGCGGTGGCCGTCAGAGAGTTGCCGAGTGTTTCCACTGCATTTTGGGCGAGGCGCTCTACTTTGATGTTGCATGAATTGCATGAAGCCTCGGAACATTCCATCGTTCATCATTTAGTCGGTGTTGTTGTTTGCATGAGGATTGTCGCCTTCTGATGCACATTGTCTGGTTATTGATCATGTGGAGACTCAGCGGTCTCTTGTGCTCCATTGATGTTCTCAACATTCTCGGATGCCATTTTCAAATCTTGCCACAAAACAAGGGTTAATTGACATGAAACATATTATCCTATACTACGGTGACCAATTAAATACCAAATAAACTTAGGTAGGTCATAGTGTGAAGAATTCCCGTCTCCCCTCCTAGTTCTAGTCTCACATCTTAGCAGGGGATCGTATCCTAAGCTTTGATATACCAATTGTGGCGCCCCCAAAATAGGTATACATCACTATTACGAGTCGTCAAATACACATAGTACAGAATACAAATACAACAATTATACAAGTATAATATCGTGTAAAAATCGACAAAACATAATTTGTGAGTTTTAATACAAATATTGTAAATACAGACAATATTCAAACTCAAATTCAATATTATTACATTTATTTTCCACTATTTCCTTTGAATAGTGAGGACTACTAATCTTTATCATACGGTAAAGTCACTCAGGTTCCCCAACTAGTCCTGCTACGTTCTCATTTTCTGAAGAGAACAATAAAAGTAAAAAGGTGAGCTCAACTAGCCCGATGGGAAATATTATGACTAAGATAATGCGAGAATATATTATCGTTAGCCTTGACGGTGTTAAGCGATCTGATATAACAACCATCAAGTTTAAGCTGCGGCGGAACAAGCAATCCATTAAAAAGTTGAGTAGAGAATAAAATCTACTATCTTTTATGATTTAAAGGTTTTCATCACTTTTATCATTTGGGACTCGACAATAAATAATCCACATCATCGAATCACCCTGCACACTTTCTGACCGAGGATATTCTTTAGTATCACGACCACAATTATCCATACCTTCTACGGGCCGAGAATATTTGTGTATTCAATAATGGTCATGATCATGCCAACAGCAATTGTCATCAGATACTCTCTACGGGCCGATGAGGACTTTTACCACATCATTTGTAACATTACGGTCATGATGATTACTTAGAATAATCCACTGGTCGTAATCATACCAAGTCCATCTATACCTTTATAGGCCACAGATGACTTTCAACAAAATATAAACATGAGGATGATGACAATGATATAAGAATTCAATAAAACAAGTTCAAAATTATTTTATCGAGGAACTAATAACGTCAAATTTGTCGACATAATCTTGCTTTGTAGAGTAAAATTCAAGAATGCTCGGAAGAATATTTCCATGAAAAGATCTTTGGATGAAGCGCAAATATCGAGGATATTCCACTAATTTCATGGAGTATAGAAGTCAAAACTTTAACTTATTTGAGTATAATAAGGAATGGAATAACAAAAGAAATCACCGGGCATGCGATAGGCCCTTGCAGGCGAGGAGTTATTCAGCGAGAATAATAAATAACGGAATCGGTCGGCGTAAAAGCAGAGGCGAGGATATTCAACGAGAATAATAAAGGCGGAATCGGTCGGCGTAAAGCGCATGCAGACGAGGATATTCAGCGAGAATAATAAAAAGGCGGAATCGGTCGGCGTAAAGCGTGAAGCCGAACATGACGGATATTCAGCGGAAGAATAAAAAAAGCGGAACCGGGTCGGCGTAAAAAGCGCGTGTGAGTCCGGCGTAAAGACGAGGATGATGTTCAACAGAATGATAAAGAATGGAACAACGAGAAGAATTTCACCAAGTATAGGGTAGCAGCGTATCTGAGTTATTCAACGAGAATAATAAAGAATGGAATATGAAGTTCTCTCTTCATGGATAAGAAAAGAAATAATACTCCTACCTTTAGAAAAAGCTGGATCTTTGGAATAGTGAGGTAGTGAGACTTCTCTTCTTCTTTCTATAATTTCTCTCTATAATAATCGCTCTAAAGCTTTTGTGAATTGGTGAGAAATGAAGGAAGAATGAGCTTATTTATAGAAAAATATAGTTTCGATAATTTGCGTTTTGGGGCTCGAAAAATTTGATCTGATACCTCGACTTTTCCTTTATTTTTAATTTAGTCATGGAAGTATTATCAAACTTGCACCACCTCCCTAATAGTAAATAATGTGATTCAATAGTAAATTATGTGAATCGATAGTTACTGAACATGTGAAAATCTGAATTACGGTATAGTACCTCCATCTATACCTCCATTTTTAACTTAGTCATACAAGTATTATCAATCTTGCACCAACTCCCCTAATAGTAACAAGAATGTGAAACAATAGTATACACATGTGAACAAATAGTTATAATCATGTGAAATAATAGCAATCAATTGCTCATTTATCGGTTAAATACTGGATTGGTCGATATAACCTCGGACATCAATTATTATCGAAATAATTATCGATTTTCACTAACACAAATAATTCCAACACAATGAAACCATTTTTATCAAAAATATAAATTTTGAAATTTTGAAGTTTGACTTTTCGAAAAAAAAAAAGTCATTTGTTGACTTTTTGACGAATAGTGAATTAGGAAAATTTTGTGTTTATAGACTATTTTACTAATTTCATCGTTAGGACTCAAATATCACGTCGCGTCTCCAAATTCAACTCAGAACACAACTTCAATTTTAATAACATTCATCATTAATATTATAACTCTGATATTTATCAACGGTCGTTTCGAGGGAAGAGGGGGCTTTCGATAAGGATTTCTCTATTGGTGGCATGATTAGGTGACAAACCTCTCCTTGTGAACTTTAGACATTGTAAATATTGCAATTTAATAATATGAATAACTTTGTCGTCTCGATTATTGATTTAATAAAATAACATATTATCACGGATGATCTTATGATGATAATCGAATCGATAATATGAGAGATATGATCGACAATCTTTTGTAGCAATAATTGAGTATAAATGGTGACTTCTCACGTAAGCATCAATAATCAATCTGGTGTGCTTCTTATGCGACCACAGCGTATTCTTGTACTTTTTCTAGGGTAGTTCAGCGATTAACGGTAAAACTTAGTAGTTATTTTCATAAAAAATATTTTTGTCGTTTTCTCGATCAAAAAATAATTACATTGATTTGGGGGTCCACTGATGATTGTCTTGGTTATACGAATATTCCTGTTAAAATGAATATTCCCCGAGCCAATCGAATATTATATAACAACTTGCGTACTTTGCAAAATTTGTAAATATTACCTGACTATAACATTATATCAAATCCACACCATAATATTCAAAAAATATATTTGAGAAAATTTAATCTTTATTCAAAAGTTGGGGTCTTGTCACCAACGATCAATACCTATGATAATGTGCAACAGAAGACAATAATCCTCGGAAAACAACAAGACCGATCAAATGATGAGCGATGGGATGTTCGAAGCTTTTATGCAAATCATGCAACATCAAAAGAAAGCGGCTCTGTCCAAAAAGCGGTGGAAACTTCGGCAACTCTCGGACGGTCACCGCCAAGCGAGTTCAAGGAATTTGGGACCACGGAGTATATTGGAGAACCAAAACCACTTAAGGCGCGAAGAGCGTGGATAAAGCAGATCACCAAGATATTTGATGTCTTGGGATGCTCCGAGGAGCAAAAAGGTTCCCTTTGCCACCTTCATGTTGCGAGGAGAGAGGATGATTCTTGGTAGTAGAATCGTAAAGCGTACTCAACTTCTTTGCCTTTGAAAATGTCTTGGGAGAAGTTCCAAGATCTCATTCAACGACAAGTACTTTCCAAAGTATTCGTCACACATGAAGGAGGTGGAGTTTATCAAGTTGGAGCAAAACAATATGGCCGTGTCATAGACGAAGCTAAGTTCTTTGAGTTGTCGGTTCTTTCAACTTGGTTGATAATGAGGAGAGAATGACGCGGATGTTTCTAAGAGGTTTGAAACCGAGATACGTCGATACTTAATTTCTCACAAACCGTGTTTGTATTGAGATGTTATAAATAGGGCTCAGTTATTGGAGCGCGATAATGAGTCAACATAACCCAGAGAGAGCAGCCGACAAGTCAATAATACCAATGGTAGCAGTTATAGAAGCAGTGACAACAAACGTGGAGGGAATCAACATGCCAGAAATGGTAACCACTCCGGTGGTAATCATGGCCAAGATTCAATAATGATGGAAATACGTCAGCACCAGTACCTGTTGTTAAGGAAGGAGAAGCGACCCCGGTCGTATGTTACAAATCTGAGAGGGAGGGACACATCACCAAAAAGACGCTTTGTGATCCAAAACATGTTACAATTATGGAAGAGAAGGTCACCTAGCCCAATTTTGTCGGACAACAAAGTCAAGTCCAGCTGGGATGGAGGCATCAAAGGCCGTCCCAGACAAGACAAAACCGGTAGTTCAAGGGAGAGCATTTGTCGTAACCTCCCAAAAAGCGAGGAATCCAAATGAGGTGATCACGGGTAAGCTAATCATAAACTCTTGCGAAGCTTATACCTTATTTGATACCGGTTCTACCCATTCTTTTATTTCTCCTATTTGCGCTCAACGTTTAAATTTGACTCTGGAGAAATTAGACTTTGACTTATCGGTTGAAACTCCGTTGGGGAAAACCTTTATTACATCCACTGTTTATAAGTCTTGTTTGATTCAAATCGGTAACCGCACGTTACCTGTCGATCTTATCTCCATAAAAATACTTGCATTTGACGTTATCCTAGGGATTGATCGGTTAACTACTCATCATGCTAAAATTGATTGTTTTTGTAAAGTTGTTAGCTTTCATATTCCTAATCAACCTATTATGCGAATTCAAGCGACCAAACCATTAAAATCAATCACGGTCATCTCAAGCCATAAAGCTATTCATTTATTAAAAAATGGATGTCAAGCTTTCTTAGCTCATGTCACGGATTTAAACAAATATACGTCAGTCTTGAATGATATTTCCATTGTTAATAAATTTCCTGATGTATTCCCTGAAGAACTTCCTGGCCTACCCCCAGAGCGTGAAATTGAATTTTGTATCGACCTTAAAACCGGTACAAAACCCATTTTCATTGCCCCATATCGAATGTCTCCTGTTGAACTTCAGGAGTTAAAGACTCAACTGCAGGAATTGTTAGACATTAGTTTCATTCGTCATAGTACATCTCCTTGGGGTGCTCCTGTTCTCTTCGTAAAGAAGAAAGATGGAAGTATGCGACTTTGTATTGATTATCGGGAATTGAATCATGTCACCATCAAAAATAGGTACCCGTTGCCTCGCATTGATGACCTATTTGACCAGTTGCAAGGCGCCAAATTCTTTTCAAAGATTGATCTTCGTTCCGGATATCATCAGTTGAAGATTAAAACCGATGGCATCCCAAAGACTACTTTCAGAACTCGGAACGGGTATTATGAATTCCTAGTCATGTCTTTTGGATTGACTAATGCTCCTGCTGCCTTCATGGATATGATGAACTGAGTATTCAAGGAATATTTGGATCATTTTGTAGTCGTATTTATTGATGACATCCTCATATATTCCAAAAGTCGTGAAGATCATGAGCAACACTTGAGGCTGATACTCCAAAAGCTTCGTGAAAACAGGCTTTATGCCAAGTTAAAGAAATTTGAGTTTTGGCTTGAGGAAGTAACATTCCTTGGGCATGTGATATCAAATCATGGAATATCTGTTTACCCAGCAAAGATTGAAGCAATTCAAAGTTGGGAGCAACCCAAGTCAGTGACCGAAGTACGTAGCTTTTTCGCCTTAGCTGGTTATTATCGGAGATTCGTAGAAGGGTTTTCTCGAATTGCTACTCCATTAACTCAACTGACTCGAAAAGATACAAAATTTGGTTGGAGCGAAGAATGTGAGAAGAGTTTTCAAGAACTCAAGAGGAGACTCATTTCAACACCTGTTCTGACAATACCATCTGGTTCGGAGGGATTTTTCATCTACAGTGATGCTTCAGGCAAAGGTTTAGGATGTGTTCTCATGCAACATGGGAAAGTCATAGCCTATGCATCACAACAACTCAAAGAATATGAGAGAAATTATCCTACTCATGATCTAGAGTTAGTAGCTGTCGTTTTTGCGCTTAAGATTTGGAGGCATTACCTGTATGGAGAGAAGGTGGAGATCTATACGGATCATAAAAGCCTCAAATATTTTTTCACTCAAAAGGAACTCAACATGCGGAAAAGACGATGGCTTGATCTGTTGAAAGATTATGATCATACCATCCAATACCATCTTGGAAAAGCAAATGTAGTAGCTGATGCATTGAGTAGAAGATCATATGCGGGTACGAGTGCGATATTATCAACGCAAAGGCCCATTTTGTATGACTTACAAAGGATGAAGATAGAGTTAAAGACTCCAAGGACCCATGTGATGATGGCGAATATACGAGTAGAACCGACTTTAATTGATAAAGTTAAATCTGCTCAAGCTACGTACCTGGAGCTGATGCGTATGAAGAAGAAAGTACAAGAAGGTGTTGTTTCGGAAGCAAGAATTGATGGGGAAGGAATACTTCGAGTCAAATCCAGACTTTGTGTTCCAAATGACCCTAATTTAAAGTATAAGATCATGATGGAGGCGCACAACACACCATTTGTAATCCATCCTTGGAGTACCAAAATGTATCGTGATCTTCGACATACATTTTGGTGGAGCAATATGAAGAGAGAGATAGCGGGGTTTATCTCAAGGTGTCTAACATGTCAACGAGTCGAGGCGGAGTATCAAGTGCCAAAAGGTCCATTGCAACCACTTGAAATTCCAGAATGGAAGTGGGGGCACATTACCATGGATTTCGTTACTGGTCTTCCCAAGGTTTCTCAAGGCATAGATGCAATTTGGGTCATTTTTGATAGATTGACCAAATCCGCTCATTTTTCTCGTCGTCGAGAAACTTATACACTTGAGCGTCTTGCTCGTATGTATATAAATGAGATTGTAAGACTGCATGGTATGCCAGTATCCATAGTTTCTGATCGAGACCCAAGATTCACTTCAAGATTTTGGGTTAGTTTGAAAAAAGCTAAGGGCACGAATTTATGATTTAGTTCGGCGTATCATCCTCAAACGGACGGACAATCAGAGAGGACTATTCAAACTCTTGAGGATTTATTAAGACTCCATGTCCTTGACTTCAAAGAAAGTTGGGACAAGTTCTTACTATTGGTAGAGTTTTCCTACAATAACAGTTATCAAGCAAGTATTGGCATGGCTCCATTTGAGGCATTGTATGGAAGAAAGTGTCATTCTCCAGTTTGCTGGGATGAGGTAGGTGAAGCAACGTTGTTGGAACCGGAGTTGGTACGTATGACTACGGAAAAGATTCAAACGATCCGATAACGTATAAAAACCTCACAAGATCGACAAAAGAGTTATGTTGATCTTCATCGAAAGGACGTGGAATTCAATATTGGAGATCATGTGTTTATTACGTGTTGCTCCATGGAAAGGAGTTCTGAGATTTGAAAGAGAGAAAAGCTCAACCCTCGATTCATTGGCCCATTTTTAATCCTCGATCGAGTAGGGCGTGGCTATAGACTCGCTTACCTGCCAAGTATGTCTCAAGTGTTCATAACGTTTTCACATATCTATGTTACGTAAATATGTGAAAGACCCGAGCCACATTATTGAATTAGAACCAGATGAGATAGAGGAAGATTTAACGTATGAAGAGGTAGCTGTTAAAATCTTGGGTAAGAAGGATCATATTCTACGCTCCAAGGTTATACCTCAAGTCAAAGTTTTGTGGAGAAACCACAATGTGGAGGAAATGGCCTGGGAGTTAGAATCTGAAATGAAATCAAGGTATCCTCACCTCTTCGACATATCAGGTACGTACCCTAATTTTGAGGACGAAATTTCATAAAAAGGGGAGGTTGTAAGACCCCAACTTTTTTTAACTAAAGAATAATTTTTCTCGAAATATATTTTTGAATATTATGGTGTGGATATGATATAATGTTATAGTTGTGGGTAATATTTGAAATTTTTTACAAAGTAAGCAAGTTGATATAAAATATTCGTTGTGTCAGGAAATATTCGATTGGTCGGGGAATATTTGTTTTAATAGGGAATATTCGTACGATGGTACAATCATTGGTGGACCCACAACGAAAGTATTTTCGTAGTTAGAAAACGACAGAAATATCTTTTTATAAAAATAACGAAGAAAGTTTTCTGTTTAGCTTTGTTGAACTACCGGTGGTAAAATACGATGTCGCGTGGTTGCATAGTAAGCTTTACCGGTATTGATTATTGATGCTTACGTAAGAAGCCACTCAATTTCCTCAATTATTGCTACAGTAATTGTTGCATAGTATCTCACGTTATTTGATTCAATTATTGTCACAATATAATCTGCATAATATTTTATATTATTAAATCAATAATTGAGATAAGAAAGTTATTCATATTATTATTTGCAATATTTACAATGTCTAGAAGTTCTGTCGAGGAGAGGTTTGGTCACCTAATTGCGTACCAATAAATAGAAATCCTTATCGAAAAGCCCCCTCTTTCCTGGGAACGACCTAGTTGTTAAATATTGTGAGTTATTATATTAGTGATGAGTAATTGTTGAAGTATTAAGAATGTGTTTATTGAAGATAAGTGATACTAGCAAAGTAATTAACAAATTAACATATCACATATTAACCATATGCTCTGACTGACCAACCAAATAACAAATAAAGTCATACAAGCGAAGGAATTCTTCGACTCTCCCCTCCTAGTTCTTGTCTCACATCTCAGCCAGGGATCATATCTCTAAGCTTTGATACCAACTGTGACGCCCCCAAAATAGGTATACATCACCTATTCTGAGTCACCAAATACATGGTATAAAAACAAATACAACTTCGATAATACAATTTATCGTGCAAAATCGATAACACATATCTTGTGAGTTTGAATACAACTATTGTCTCATAAAGAGTATACAAACTCAAAAGGAGTCCTCATTAAAATTATTGATACACTATTTTACAAAATAGTGAGGACTACTAAAACAACTATCTTGAATCATCACTCCATACCCATTTAGTTCTGCTAAATTCTCTCCTCACGAGAAGAACAATGGAACAAAAAAGAAAAAAGGGTGAGCTCAACTAGCCCGATAAAAGAATATTATGACTAAGATAATATACAACAATTTATCATTATTCTTCAACAGGGAAAAATCTGATAATATATAATAGACAACAAGTTTTAGATCAACAACTGCAGTGGAACAACAATCCATTAGAAGAGTCAAGTAGAGAAAGAATTCTACTATCTTCTAAGATTTAAAAGTCCATCATCAATATTTTATCCCTGTAACATCAATCAATATACATCTTGAATCAAATATTCATCTTTGCACTACATGCCAAAGATATTCATTTGTATCACCAGTTGGTCATGTTCATCTCAACACCTGTTCATCTTTGCACTACGGGCCAAAGATATTCATCAGTTAATCATTCATATTTGCACTACAGGCCAAAGATATTCATTAATATCATCATTTAGGATTGAGGATGATGAAAAATATCTTAAAGAAAACGAATCCAGTGAAACAAAAGAACAATTATTAGGGATTCGTATTACAGTTTATCCAAGTTCAATAATATAAGTAATAACAAATTTTTGAGCGAGAATTCAAAATAATGATCAAAAACATGGATCTGATCAAAGATAGTAACCATAATAGACATCTTGGACAAAAGAAGAAAATTTTATTTTCGTTGAATAGTCTTAGTATTAAGTGAATAGTGTCGATATCGTGAATAAGTGCCGTATCACGTGAATAGTAACCAAACACAAAAAATTCCAAATTTGATAAAAGTTCACACCAAGATTTTGGCATAATGATATTGAATAAAATAATATCATTTAAGAAGAAAATAACATCCTTACCTCAAGCGAGCAGATTTACTTAATCGGGATGCTCGGATATGAAAGTGAGTGAAACTTGTCTTTGAATAACTCTCAAAGTATCAATGTGACACCCCCAAAATAGGTATACATCATCCATCTTGAGTCGCCAAATACATGGTACAGAATTCACATAAAAACTTAATATACAACATGAGCTGTGAGTTTTAATACAAATATTGTCATCTAGACAATATACAAACTCAATGGAGTCCTCATTACATTTATTTTCACACTATTTAATAGATTAGTGAGGACTACTAATACTATCATACGGGCCGTCACTCCAGTTCCCAGAACTAGTCTCGCTACGTTCTCATTTCTGAAGAAAACGGTGAAAAGAAAGGGTGAGCTCGATTAGCTGCAGTAAGAAATATTATGACTAAGATAATGCGAATAAATTATCGTTAGCCTTCAACAATATTAAAGCGATAAAATATAACAAACACCAAGTTTAAGCTGCGGTGGAACAAGCGATCCATTAAAAAAGTCGAGTAAAGAATAAAATCTACTATCTTTTATGATTTAAAGGTTTTTCATCACTTTTATCATTTGAGACTCGACAATAAATAATAAATAATGGAATAACTTGTCGTTGAATAATTCTTGGAACTTCTCCCAAGACATTTTGAGTGCGTCAGGCTGGCTACGTTTTACAGATTCCCACCAATGATCTCCTTCTTAACGCAACATAAAGGTGGCAAAAGGAACCTTTTGCTCCTCGAAGCATCCCAAGACATCAAATATCTTGGTGATCTGCTTTAACCACGTCTCTCTTGTAAGTGGTTACGGCTTTCCCAAAAACTCCGGTGGTCCCAGCTCCTTGAATTGCTTAGCGGCGACCAATCGTGGGGTTACCATTATTTCCACTGCATTATGTTGTTCACATGTATTATTTTGAGATTTTTAATTAAAAGGAGATTATATTTATTGATTAAAATGGAAATTATTTCTTGACTAGTAAATATTAAAATATTTACATAAATGTTTCTTTGATTGGAAAATGCTCGAATGGATAATAATTCTTGAAATTATTTTATTAATTATATAAATATTTATTTGTTAAAATGAGCGTATTTGTAAATCGTATGAATTAAGAAATACCTAAATAGAATAATATTTATCATAAAGATTAGAAACGATAAAATATAACTCTAAATCTCATAGAAAATATAATAAATATTTTAAAATATAAAGATATTATATTAAAAAAAATATGAATATATATCTATTTATATTATTAAAATGTTTTGAATTTTAATTTTTATTTTATGAAATTTGTATTATTAATATAAAATTTCAAAAACTAATATTTTTTATTCATGAACAAAGATTTAGATATTGTGAAAGTATATTTTGGTTTCTTTTTAAATTAAGTTTTATTGATTATTGATCTTCGTTGAAGTCACTCATTATTACTCTGATAATTGTTGCATCATATATCTCGTATTATTGATTGATTATTGTCATTAGTATCATCTGCATAATATATTTATTTTATTAAATCAATAATTGAGACGACAAAGTTATTCGTATTATTAAATTACAATATTTACAATGTCTAGAAGTTACATCGAGGAGGTTTGGTCACTAATTGCGGCGTGATAGGAGAAATCCTTATTGGAAAGCCCTCTTTCACAGGGGCGACACGGTTGATAAATATTGTGAGTTATAATATTAATGATGAATGTTATTAAAATTGAAGTTGTGTTCGGAGTTGAATTTGGAGAGTTTGGGCGTGATATTTGAGTCGAGCGATGAAATTAGTAAAAATAGTCTATAAACACAAAATTTTAGAATTCACTATTTGGTGAAAAATTGACAGTTGACTTTTTTGGGAAAAATCAAACTTTGAAATTTCAAAATTTATATTTTTGATAAAAATGGTTTCATTGTGTTGGAATTATTTGTGTTAGTGAAAATCGACAATTATTTGATAATAATTGATGTACGGAGGTTATATTGACCGATCGGGTATTTAGCAGGATAAATGAAAGCGATTGATTGCTATTATTTCACATGATTATAACTATTTGTTCACATGTGTATACTATTGTTTCACATTCTTATTACTATTAGGGGAGTTGGTGCAAGATTGATAATACTTGCGCATGGACTAAGTTAAAATGGAGGTATAGATGGAGAGTCTTTATCTTTTGTAATTTGTATTTTCACATGTCAGAACTATTGATTCACATAATTTACTATTGAATCACATTATTTACTATTAGGGGAGGTGGTGCAAGTTTGATAATACTTTGCGTGACTAAATTAAAAATAAAGGAAAAGTTGAAGAGGTATTGTCTTTGTAATTTTTGAGCCCAAGCGTCTGATTATAAAACTATATTTTTCTATAAATAGAAGCTCATTCTTCCTTCATTTCTCACCAATTCACAAAAGCTTTAGGCGATTATTATAGAGAGAAATTATAGAAAGAAGAAGAAGAAGTCTCTTGCCCTCCTATATTCGATATCCGAGTTTTTCTAAGGTAGGGAGTATTATTTCTTTCTTATCCGTGAAGAGAACTTACATTATTCATTCTTTATTATTACATTGGAATAACTTTTGTGTCTGTGGGCTACCTATACTTGGTGAAATTCTTACATTGTTCCATTCTTTATCATTACATTTGGAACATCACATGCATCGTTTGGGACACAGATTAAGTTTATCTTTATTATTACATTGGAATATCACATATACGTGCATGTTTCTGGCATGGATTTGATTAAAAATCTTTATTATTACTGTTGGAATATCACATACATGCATGCTTTTTCATAGGACTGATTAATCTTTATTATTTTGTTGGAATATCTATACATGCGTTTCATGGGACTGATTAGTTATTTATTAATACATTGGAATAACACACTTTGTCTTGTCTATCGCGTGCTGGTGATTTCTTTTGTTATTCCATTCCTTATTATACTCGGTTGGTTAAAGTTTTGACTTACATACTCCATGAAATTAGTGGAATATCCTTGATATTTGCGCTTCATCGATATCTTTTCATGGAAATATTCTTACGAGCATTCTTGAATTTTACTCTACAAGCGATATCATATTGACAATTTGGGCGTTATTAGTTCTGGATAAATTAATTCTTGAACTTGTTTTATTGAATTCTTATATCATTGTCATCATCCTCATGTTTTATATTTTTTGAAAGTCATACATGGCCTATAGTGCATAGATGGACTTGGTATGATTATGACCGAGGATTATTTGATTATAATCATGGTAGTAATATTTACAAATGATGTGGAAAAAAAGTCCTCGTTGGCATTAGTGCATTGATGGCCGGTTGTTGGCATGATCGTGACCATTATTGAATACACAAATATTCTTGGCGTGTAGTGCATGGATAATTGTGGTCGTGATACTAAAGAATATCCTTGGTAGTAGTCGGGGTGATTCGATGATGTGGATTATTTATTAAGTGAGTCAGTGATAAAAGTGATGAAAAACCTTTTAAATCATAAAAGATAGTAGATTTTATTCTCTACTTGACTCTTTTAATGGATTGCTTGTTCATTACTTGCAGATTAAACTTGATGATTTGTTATATTGTATCGGTTTAACAACATTGAAGGCTAATGATAATATATTACGCATTATCTTAGTCATAATATTTCTCTCTTGGGCTGATTGAGCTCACCCTTTTACTTTTATTGTTCTCTTGAAATGAGAGCGTGGCGAGGGGACTAGTCGGGGAGCGGAGTAATGGACGAGGATAATAGCATTAGTAGTCCTCTTTATTGGTGAAATAGTGGAAAATAAATATAATAATATTGAATTTGAGTTTGTATATTGTCTGAGCGACAATATTTGTATTAAAACTCACGACTTATGTTTTTGTCGTACTTTACCGGACGGTTGTATAATTAAGTTGTATTTGTATTACGTACCATGTATTTGGTGACTCAGAATAGGTGATGTATACCTATTTCTAAATCAACAATAATTGAATCAAATAATGTGAGATACTATGCAAAAGAACTATTGTAGCAATAATTGAACAAAACTGAGTGACTTCTCACATAAATATCAATAATCAATATGTGCTACTATGCAACAACGCCAGACATCTTTGACTTTTACTACCGAGAGTAGTTCAACAAAGATCAATGGTAAAACTTCCGCCGTTATTTTCAATAAAATATTTTGTCGCTTTCTCAATCCAAGAATAATTCCGTTTGGGGGTCCACTAATGATTGTGCCGTCGCATTTAATATTTCCTATCTAAAACGAATATTCCCCTAACCAATCTAATATAATATGACAACTTGCATACTTTGCAAAATTTATAAATATTACCTACAACTATAACATTATCTCAAATTCACACTATAATATAAAAAAAATTATTTCGAGAAAAATAATTCTTTATTCATAAAATCTGGGGTTTCACAATACACATTTCACTATCACACTATCACTTTTCCACCATTTTCCATTCACACACCAATATATATATATATACACACATCATATACATATACATATACATATACATATATATATATATATATATATATATATATATTGTGACGCCCCCAAAATTTGCTTCTACATCACCCATCTTGGGTCGCCAGATACATGGTACAAAATACAAATACAATCTTAATATACAGCTGTCGTGTAGAATATGACAAGACATATGCTATGAGTTTTAATAAGAATATTGCCATCTAGACAATATCCACACTCAATGGGGTCCTCATTACATTTATTGTCACACTATTTCACAGAATAGTGAGGACTACTAATGCTATCATCTGGACCATCACTCCATTCCCCGACTAGTCCCAGCTACGTTCTCATTTCCTAAAGAGAACAATGAAAGAAAGGGTGAGCTCAACTAGCCCAGTAAGAATTATCATGACTAAGACAATGCAGAATAATTTATCGTTAGCCTTCAACAGTGTTAAACTGATAAAATATAACAGACATCAAGTTTAACTGCAGCGGAACAAGCAATCCATTAGAAGAGTCAAGTAAAACATAATATCTACTATCTCTTCTAGAGTAAAAGTCCATCGTTGATATTTTATTCCTGTACTACTCATCAACAGTTCTTTGTTATACTCAAGAAAAATAGAACTTTCATCACTTGTCTTCACCTGAACCACCAAAGATGTTAGTTAAATTCACAATTCATATTTATAATAATGTGAATTAATGTATCCTTCTTGCCACAAAGTCTTAATAGAACGCGTTTACTCAATATCCTTACCCCAAAGGTCAAGATATTCAAATGTAATAACAATGATCATACTCAATCATTGTCTATCTTTGCACTACAGCCAAAGATATTCAACTATAAAACCAATGGTCATGATCATACCAATCAATTGTTCTGTCAAAGGCACTACTACCAAAGACAAACAATCTGTTAACTAATGGTCATGATCCTACAAATCACATCATTGAATTATCCATGCACTACGGCCAAGGATATTCGTTAGTATCACTAGTGGTCATGATCATGTCATACACATGTCCATCTTCGCACTACTTGGTCAAAGCTATCAAACAATGTATCATCTTTGCACTACAAAAAGCCAAAGATATTCAATAACATATCATCTTTGCACTACGTGCCAAAGACATACAACCGTAAAACCAATAACCAACAATATAATAAAGAATGGAATAATAAAAGAATTTCACCATGTATGCGAAAGATTTGCATAGGTATTAAAAGTTATTCCAACATAATAATAAAGAATGGAATAATAAATGAATTTCACCATGTATGCACTATCAGATAGACAAAGTTATTCCAACATAATAATAAAGAATGGAATAATGTAAGAATTTCACCATGCGTAAGCGTAATCCGCATGCATAAAAGTTATTCAAATGTAATAATAAATAATGGAACCAAAGTCATGCGTAATCACACGCATGTGATATTCCAAATGTAATAAATAAGAATGAAATAACAATGTAATTAACCATGCATGCGATAGATCGCATACGCATAAAAGTTATTCCAATGTAATAATAAATAATGGAATCAGTCACGCATAAACGCACGCATGTGATATTCCGACGTAATAATAAAGAATGGAATAATAGAAGAATTTCACCATGTATGCGGTACTTCGCATAAATAGGTTATTCCAACATAATAATAAATAATGAAATAACATAAGAATTTCACCAAGTATGTGGTACTTCGCATAGACAGGTTATTCCAACATAATAGTAAATAATGGAATAACAGAAGTTCTCTTCATGAATACAAAAGAAATAATACCCGTTACGAGTACAAAAAATAATATCCCTTACCTTAAGAAGAAGAGTACTAGATATATGAGTAGTGAAGAAGAAGAGAATACTTTTCTTCTTTCTCTCTATAGTTTATCTCTCTAGAGTTTCAAATTGAATTAAGTAAGAAATAATGAAGGAATGAGCTTCTATTTATAGGAGAATGGACCGCATAGTAACTAATTCATGAACTATCCAGTATTGATTTACTTTTAATCGGATGGTCCATATTTAAAAAGCAAAATCTTTTAAATAAAATATAATATATTCTATTTATAATCTAATAAAACGAATAACTTTATAAAAATATTTTGTTTTATATAAAAGATTTTACTATGCAAAAAATACTATGTAGACACTATACAACACTATGCATAATAAAATATAATATAATATATTCTATTTATGTAATAACTTTATAAAAGTATTCTGCTTTTTATATAAAAGATTTTACTATTAAAATTTTAAACCAACGATCCATATTGATTTACTATTATAATTTCAACCAACTATTCGAAAAATTAGCACATCTCCTCATAGAATAATATTGTACCCTTCAAAATAATTTTAGAAGAAAAAATATATTTTTAAGTGAATAGTACCCGTGAATAGTACTTCGGGAATAGTATCCTGTGAATAGTACCCCGACACAAAAAGTGTCCCAAATACCCGAGTGAACAATACTAGAGTGAATAGTAATCAGGTGAATAGTAACCCGTGAATAGTAGCTCGTGAATAGTACTCAGACACGAAAAATACCCCAAATACCCGAGTGAATAATATTCGGGTGAATAGTAATTTAGGTGAATAGTAACCTATGAATAGTAACTCGTGAATAGTAACTCGTGAATAATACTCTGACACAAAAAGTGCCCCAAATACTCGAGTGAATAATACTAGAGTAATAGTAACCGGGTATTTTATGACAACTTGTATACTTTGAAAAAATTTCACATATCACCCTTAACTTTAAACTTTTATCAATTTAACTATTTACCAAAATAGAAAAATTGAATACTTTTATTTCATAAAATTTGGGGTCACACATATATATATAAATTCCTTCCCCTATACGTAACTCCCTCCCATCCCAATTTCAAAAATTAGTTTTTCAACACATATGGGCCCCACATGTGGCCCCCGCCTTTAAATAATTTTCTACCGATTATTTTTAAAAATGGGTAAATGGGGGTCCATAAAATAAGCAAAACTTCATAAAAATCACCTTAATAATTTTAACAACATATATCATCAATATTATAATTCACAATATTAATCGACCAGGTCATTTTCAGGAAAGAAGGGGCTTTCCAATAAGGATTTCTCCCTATTGGCGCGCAATTAGGTGACCAAACCTCTCCTTGACAGAACTTCTAAACATCGTTAATATTGCAAATAATAATATTTATAACTTTGTCGTCTCAATTATTGATTTAATAATATATAAAATATCGACAATAATTGAATCAAATAACGTGAGATATTATGCAAAGAATTATCAGTAGCAATAATTGAAAAAACCGAGTGACTTCTCACGTAAGCATCAATAATCAATACCGTGCTATCGTATAATAACCACGCCAGACATCGTATTTTTAACACCGGTGTTTCAACAATTAACCAGAAACTTTACCGTTATTTTCATAAAAGTATTTTTGTCGTTTTCTTAATCCGACAATAATTTTGTTGTGGGGTCCACCAATGATTGTGCCGTTGTACGAATATTCCCTGTGAAAACGAATATTCTCCGACCAATCGAATATTATAAAACAACTTGCGTACTTTGCAAAATTTATAAATATTACCCACAACTATAACATTAAATCAAATTCATTCCATAATATTCAAAAATGATATTTATAAAAAATTCATCTTTATTTATAAAGTTGGGGTCTTACAATCAAAATACTCACAAAATACGCTCAATAATACAGAGAGAGAAAGAGAGAAAACTTGTTTCTGGTGTGATTTTCAATTCTACCTTAGCCCTCTATTTATAGGAAAATGTTAAAGACGCTCAAACATGGATTTTGACTCGCAACTTGATGGCTTTACCTGCTACTATTCCCACCCACCACATTTGAATAAAAATTCTAGCACATTTCTCACTAACCAAAAGTGGGGCCCACTCAATTCTAGAATTTTCTACCAAAATCATTTATAAACCTAATTTCTGAATCAGTCACCTCTTAAAATTCATAAAAAATTATACGTTCATTTTTAACGGTTCAAAATTTGTGGACATATACTCAACTTATATATGTATAACATATCCAAAAATCACAACGATCCAACGGTCAGATTAAAAATTATATCTCACGCAATATATATCAAGAACAGTGATTTAATTTTTAGTACCTCCAATCCGACAAAAATACTGATAAAATATCTCAACATTAACTCCTTCATTTTTAACCACAATAAATATATACAACATTTATATCCACATAAAATAAATATTTCCTTATCATATAAATCAATAATTAATTATTCACAAATAATATTACAGAATCACATTTATGACAACCGCACTGCTCCTCAGAAAGGGGCTTTCAATAAGGATTTCTCCTCATCTTGGCGCATAAATTAGGTGACCAAACCTCTCCTTCGATGTAACTTTCTAGACATTGTCAATAATGTTATCTAATAATATTATTCAAATAATATGAATTATTGATCTGATAATGGGAAATATCGTGCAGTGACCATTATTGAAACAACAATAATATAAAATATCAACGCAGCAATTATTGAACCAATAAAATAAAATATTAAACAGTAATTACTGTAACAATTATTGAGTAGTGCCTTCACGTAAGAATCAATAATTCAACAATATCGTGCAAAACCGTACTCATCTTTGTGCAACCACGCCAGACATCGTATTTTAACCACTGTGTATTCCAACAAATTGTTAATTCGTAATAATTACGTCGTTATTTATAAAAGTCAAATTTTGTCGTTTTCTTCATCCGATAGTTATCCGTTATGGGGCCCACAAATGGTCATACTGTTGCATTTAATATTCCTCGACGTAAAAGAATATTCCACGATCAAACGAATATTCCCAAACAATGAATGAATATTTTATAACTGGGTTGCTTATTTTGCAAAATTTGCACATTTCACCCATAACCAAAGTATTATATCAAATTATCACCTTATTATTCACAGTAATAAATAGAGAAAATTCAATTTTATTTATTATAAGTTGGGGTCTTACAACCTCCTCTCCTTATGAAATTTCATCCTCGAAATTGACGTACGCACCTGGTGTTTCGAAAAGGTGAGGATACCTCGCTTTCATTTCTGATTCCAACTCCCTGGTCATTTCTTCAATAGCATGGTTCCTCCACAAAACCTTAACTTGTGGTATAACCTTCGTATGCGTAGGACATCTTTCTTTCCTATCCAAGATCTTAACAGGTACCTCCTCGTACGTTAAATCTTCGACTATCTTGTCCGGTTCTAACTCAATAATGTGGTTCGGGTCTTTCACATATTTACAAAGCATAGATATGTGAAAAACATTATAAACACGAGACATGCTTGGAGGTAATGCGAGTCTATAGGCCACATTTCCTATTCGGTCAAGAATCTCAAATGGACCAACAAATCGTGGATTGAGCTTTCCTCTCTTTTCAAATCTTGTAACTCCCTTCCATGGTGCAGCACGTAACAATACATGATCCCCAATATTAAATTCCACGTCCTTTCGATGAAGATCCGCATAACTCTTTTATCGATCCTGTGCCATTTGTATACGTTGTCGAATCGTTTGGATCTTCTCTGTAGTTATGCGTACCAATTTTGGTCCCTCGTCCTAGCATACTGGAGAACGACATTTTCTTCCATACAACGCCTCGAATGGAGCCATGCCTATACTTGCCTGATAACTATTGTTGTAGGAGAATTCCACCAATGGTAAGTACTTATCCCAAATCCCTTTGAAATCTAGGACACAGAGTCTTAATAGATCTTCAAGAGTATGAATATTCCTCTCTGATTGCCCGTCCATTTGAGGATGGTATGCCGAACTGAATCGTAAATCCGTGCCCATAGTTTTCTGCAAGCTAACCCAAAATCGTGAAGTGAATCTTGGGTCACGATCCGAAACTATGGATACTGGCATGGCATACAAACTCACAATATCATTTACGTACATACTAGCAAGACGTTCAAGGGAATAAGTCTCCCGTATAGGCAAGAAATGGGCAGACTTGGTTAATCTATCAATAATAACCCAAATCGCATCTATGCCTTGAGAAACCTTGGGAAGACCTGTAACGAAATCCATAGTAATGTGTTTCCACTTCCATTTCAAAATCTCAAGTGGTTGCAACGGACCCTTTGGCACTTGATACTCCGCCTTTATACGTTGATAAGTTAAACACCTCGAGATAAACTCTGCGATCTCTCTTTTCATATTGCTCCACCAAAATGTATGTCGAAGATCATGATACATTTTGGTACTCCCAAGATGGATTACAAACGATGTGTTGTGTGCCTCCATCATGATTCTATAATTCAATTCAGAATCGTTAGGAACACAAAGTCTGGAGTTGACTTGAAGTATTCCTTCTTCATCGATTCTTGCTTCTGAAATAGCACTTTCTTGCACTTTCTTCTTCATACGCATCAGCTCCATGTCCGTAGCTTGAGTAGCTTTAACTTTATCGATTAAAGTCGGTTTTACTCGTATGTTTAATATTATCACATGGGTACTTGGAGCCTTCATCTCTATCTCCATCCTTTGCAAGTCATATAAAATGGGCCTTTGTGTTAACAACATTGCACTCGTACCCGCATATGATCTTCTACTCAATGCGCCGCCTACCACGCTTTTGTTTTTCCAGATGGTATTGGATGGTATGATCATAATCTTTCAACAAACTCGAGCCAACGTCATTGCAGAAAGATGTTGAGTTCCTTTGGGTGAAGAAATATTTGAGGCTTTTATGATCTATATAGATCTCCACTTTCTCCCCATACAGGTAGTGTCTACAGATCTTCAACGCGAAAACAACTGCTGCCAACTCCAAATCATGAGTAGGATAATTCCTCTCATATTCTTTAAGTTGTCGCGAGGCATAGGCTATGACTTTCCCATATTGCATGAGAACACATCCTAACCCTTTGCCTGAAGCATCACTGTAGATAACAAATCCATCCGAACCAGATGGTATTGTCAGAACAGGTGCCAAAATGAGTCTCCTCTTGAGTTCTTGAAAACTCTTCTCACAATCCTCGCTCCAACCGAATTTTGTATTTTTACGAGTCAGCTGAATTAACGGAGTAGCGATTCGAGAAAATCCTTCAACGAATCTCCGATAGTAACCCGCTAAGCCCAGAAAGCTACGTACTTCGATCACCGACTTCGGTTGCTCCCAACTTTGTATGGCTTTAATCTTCGTCAGGTCGACATATACTCCATGTTTTGACACCACGTGCCCAAGGAATGCTACTTCCTCAAGCCGTAACTCGCATTTCTTCACAGCATATAGCTTGTTATCACGAAGCCTTTGCAGTACCAGCTTCAAATGGTGCTCATGATCTTCACAACTTTTGGAATAGATGAGGATGTCATCAATAAAGACAACAACGAATCGATCCAAATATTCCTTGAATACACGATTCATCATATCCATGAAAGCAAATAGGAGAATTAGTCAATCCAAAAGACATGACTAAGAATTCATAATGCCCATACCGAAGTTCGAAGGCGCCTTTGAATATCCTCGCTTTTAATCTTCAAATGATGATATCCAAGAATCTAAGATCGATCTTTGAAAAGAATTGTGCTTCTTGAATCGGTCGAAACAGTCATCAATGCGAGGTAGTGGATACCTATTCTTGATGGTGACATGGTTCAATTCTCGATAGTCAATACAAAGTCGCATACTCCCGTCTTTCTTCTTTACGAATAACATAGGAGCACCCCAAGGAGATGTACTAGGACGAATGAAACCGATGTCCAACAACTCCTGAAGTTGGACCTTTAACTCCTGAAGTTCAATAGGAGTCATTCGATATGGGGTTTTATAAATGGGCTTTGTACCAGGTTCAAGGTCAATAAAGAACTCAACTTCACGTTCTGGGGGTAGACCGGAAAGTTCTTCAGGAAATATGTCAGGAAATTCACTAACAACAGAAATATTATTCAAATCTGACGTGTTTTTGTTCAAGTCCGTGACATGGGCTAAGAAAGCTTGACATCCATTTTTCAATAAACGAATAGCTTTATGGTTTGATATGACATTGATTTATTTTAATGGTTTGGTTGTTTGAATTCGCATATATCAGGTTGGTTAGGAATATGAAAACTGACAACCTTACGAAAACAATCAATTTTAGCATGATGAGTGGTTAACCAATCAATCCCTAAAATCACATCAAATGCAAGAATTTTCAACGAAATAAGATCAGCAGGTAATGTGATGGTACCAACTTGAATCAAGCAAAATTTATAAATAGTAGATGTAATGAAAGTTTCTCCTAATGGAGTCGCAACAGATAAGTCAAGGTCTAATTTCTTCGGAGTCAAGTTCAAACGTTGAGCACAAGTAGGAGAGATAAAAGAATGGGTAGAACCCAGATTCAATAAGGTATAAACTTCGCAAGAGTTTATGATTAGCTTACCCGTGATCACCTCGCTCGGGTTCCTCGCGTTTTTGGGCACCACGACATAAACGCCTTCTAGGAAACCACCGACTTTGACTTGTCCGGGATGACCTTTGAGTCACCATCCCCATTGAACTTGGTTTCGCAACTAGACAATCTCTTGCTATATGACCTTCCTTTTCACACGCTTATAACACACCTTGGATTGTTGTGGGGGTTTCAATGATGTGTCCTCTTTCCGCATTTGTAACAAACTACCGGTGCTCGTTCTCCTCCCCTAGAAATAATTAATGTTTGTGCTGACGTCTTCATGTTATCATTGTTGTACCTTCTCTTTTTGAAATCTCCTCCCGACTCGTTCCTTCTATTATCACGTCCACGATTTCCACCAGAGTGGTTACCGCTTTTGTCTGAATGTTTTCCTCCCTGCTGGTTTTCATTGCTCCGATGACCGCTGCCACCGTTATGACCCTGGTTGTGTTCCCTCGGTTGAACATACTCATTATCTCGCTCTAATAATTGAGTCCTGTTTACAACATCTGAATATAAAGAAAATTTATGAGAGATAAGATATTACCGAATCTCAGGCTTTAGACCTCTCAGAAACATCCTCGTCATTCGTTCCTCATTCTCTACCAAATGAGGTACAAACCTGGATAACTCAGCAAACTTCGCCTCGTACTGGGACACCGTCATGTTGTTTTGTTCTAGTCTGATAAACTCTACCTCCTTCATATGACGAATACTTTAAGGAAAGTACTTGTCATTAAATAGTTTTTGAAACGTTTCTTAAGACATGTTGAGTGCGGCTGTCTGGGTACGCTTCACAGACTCCCACCAGTAGTCTGCCTCACCATGAAACATAAAGGTGGCGAATGGAACCTTCTGTTCCTCCGTGCATCCCAAGACATCGAATATCTTGGTAATTTGCTTGACCCACGTTTTCTCCTTGATCAGATCCAGCTTTCCAATAAATTCTGATGGTCCCAACTCCTTGAACTGCTTGGTTGTGATAGACCGCACGTTGCTATCACTTCTACCCGTATTTTGTGCACGAGTCTCCCTCGTCTGGTTTTGCATAAACTGCAAAAAGCTTCTAAACATCCCATCATTCATCATTTGTTCGGTAGTGTTGTTTATAGGAGAATTATTGCCTTCCTCATTGCATCGCCCACTCGGTGGTGATTAAAGGTGTCTCCACGGTCTCATTCACTCCATTATTAACGTTCTCAGCTGCCATTCTTAAATACTTCCATAAAACAAGGGTTAATTAACAAATTAACATATCACATATTAACCATATGCTCTGACTGACCAACCAAATAACAAATAAAGTTATACTAGCGAAGGAATTCCCCGACTCTCCCCTCCTAGTTCTTGTCTCACATCTCAGCCAGGGATCATATCCCTAAGCTTTGATACCAACTGTGACTCCCCAAAAATAGGTATACATCACCTATTCTGAGTCGCCAAATACATGGTATAGAAACAAATACAACCCGAAGAATACAATTGTCGCAAAAAACGATAACACATATACTGTGAGTTTGAATACAACTATTGTCTCATAGAGAGTATACAAACTCAAAAGGAGTCCTCATTACAATTATTGATACACTATTTTACAAAATAATGAGGACTACTAAAACAACTATCTTGAATCATCACTCCATACCCCGGCTAGTTCTTGCTAAATTCTCTCCTCCTGAGAAGAACAATGGAACAAAAAGGAAAAAGGGTGAGCTCAACTAGCCCAGTAAAGAATATTATGACTAAGATAATATACAATAATTTATCATTAGTCTTCAACAAGGAAAAATCTGATAAAATATAATAGACAACAAGTTTTAGATCAACAACTGCAGCGGAACAATAATCCATTAGAAGAGTCAAGTAGAGAAAGAATTCTACTATCTTCTAAGATTTAAAAGTCCATCATCAATATTTTATCCCTGTAACATCAATCAATATACATCTTGAATCAAATATTCATCTTTGCACTACATGCCAAAGATATTCATTTGTATCACCAGTTGGTCATGTTCATCTCAACACCTGTTCATCTTTGCACTACGGGCCAAAGATATTCATCAGTTAATCATTCATCTTTGCACTACAGGCCAAAGATATTCATTAATATCATCATTTAGGACTGAGGATGATGAAAAATATCTTAAAGAAAATGAATCCAGTGAAACAAAAGAACAATTATTAAGGATTCGTATTACAATTTATCCAAGTTCAATAATACTCCGTAATAACAAATTTTGAAGCAGAATTCAAAAATAATGATCAAAACATGGATACAATCAAAGATAGTAACCATAATAGACATCTTGGACACAAAAAAAGAAAATTTCATTTTTTATGAATAAAGGTCAGATTCGTGAATAAGGTCCGATACGTGAATAGTAAACCCGACACAAAAAGTTCCAAATTCGATAAAAAGTTCACACCAAGATTTCTAAGATAATGATATTGAAGAAAATAATATCATTTAAGAAGAAAATAACATCCCTTACCTCAAACGAATAAAGATTTCGATCGTAATATCTGGATATGAGGTGAATGAAACTTGTGCTGAATAACAACTCTCAAAGTATTAAAATACTCACAAAATACGCTCAATAATATAGAGAGAGAAAGAGAGAAAACTTCTTTCTTGTGTGATTTTCAATTCTAACTTAGCCCTCTATTTATAGGAAAATGTTAGCACGCCGAAGCAGACTTGACCTGCAACCTGATGGCTTTACCTGATACTATTCCCACCCACCACATTTGAATAAAAATTCTAACACATTTCTCACCAACTAAAAGTGGGGCCCATTCAATTCTAGAATTTTCCACCAAAATCATTTATAAACCTAATTTCTGAATCAATCACCTCTTAAAATTCATAACAAATTATACGTTCATTTTTAACTGTTCAAAATTTTTGGACATATACTCAACTTATATATGTATAACATATCCAAAAATCACATCAATCCAACGGTCAGATTAAAAATTATAACTCACGCAATATATATCAAGAACAGTGATTTAATTTTTAGTACCTCCATTCCGACAAAAATACTGATAAAACATCTCAACATTAACTCCTTCATTTTTAACCACATTAAATATATCCAACATTTATATCCACATAAAATAAATATTTCCTTATCATATGAATTAATAATTAATTATTCACAAATAATATTACAGAATCACATTTATGACAATCAGACCGTTCCCAGGAAAGAGGGGACTTTCTAATAAGAATTTCTCCTTACTAGCGCGCAATTAGGTGACCAAACCTCTCCTTGACAGAACTTTCTAGACATTGTCAATAATGTTATCTAATAATATTATTCAAATAATATGAATTATTGATCTGATAATGGGAAATACTGTGAAATGACAATTATTGAAACAACAATAATATAAAATATCAACGCAGCAATTATTGAACCAATAAAATAAAATATTGAACAGTAATTACTATAAAAATTATTGAGTAATGCCTTCTTACGTAAGAATCAATAATTCAACAATACTGTGAAAAACCGTGGTGCTATCGGCAACCACGCCAGACATCAGTATTTTAACCAAAGATGTATTCCAAATGTTGTTAACAGTAATAATTATTACTGTTATTTATAAAAGTCAAATTTTGTCATTTTCTTCATCCGATAGTTATTTGTTATGGGGCCCACAAATGACTGAACCGTCGTACGAATATTCCCCAACAGAAAGAATATTCCACGATCAAATGAATATTCTCCGACACAATGAATATTTTATAACCACTTGCTTATTTTGCAAAATTTGCACATTTCACCCATAACCAAAGTATTATATCAAATTATCACCTTATTATTCACAATAATAAATAGAGAAAATTCAATTTTATTTATAATAAGTTGGGGTCTTACAACTAAGGTAAGGGGTATTATTTCTTTCGTATTCACAAAGAATACTACTTTTCGTATTCATCCTTTAATATGTCGGAATAACCTGTCTACGCGGATTATGTACCGTATTACGGGTGAAAATCCATTTGCAGTTTCGTATGTTATTTCTTTTCATCTAAACTTACTATGGTAAGTATTGCTTCTATAATCCCTGAAATTAGTGGGATATCCTTGAAATTTTGCACTTCATCCAGTATCGTTTCATTTGAATATTGATCTGAACTTTCTTATTAAATATCAATATTTTCACCCAGGGTACTATTCACAGGTTACTATTCACCCAGTTACTATTCACTATAATATTATTCCCTCGGGTATTAGGGACACTTTTTATGCCGGGATACTATTCACGAGTTACTATTCACCCGATTACTATTCACTATAATATTATTCAGTCGGGTATTTGGGGTATTTTTCATGTCGAGTTATTATTCACAGGGTACTATTCACCCGATTAATTGATTTCTTTTCTGTCCAAAATATTTTTGATACATGGATATTATTCTTGAATTTTACTCGACAAAGCAGTATCATGTTGATAATTTGGATATTATTGAATACTGGATAAATTAAATTATGAATCTTTAAAATTTATCCTTTGCTTTCATTTAATTAAATGCTTATATCATTGTCATCATCCTCATGCTTATATTGTGATAAAAGTCATCTTTGGCTTACGTGCATAGATGGACTGTTGGTTGATATGATTAGGACTAGGGATTATTCGGTATAATCATGATCTATTGATGATTACATGAATATCCTGGCCCGTAGTGCAAGGATGATTCGATGATGTGGTTTATTTATTGTCGAGTCTCAAATGATAAAGTTGATGAAAACATTTTTAAATCATAGAAGATAGTAGATATCATGCTCTACTGACTCTTCTAATGGATTGCTTATTCCGCCGCAGATTAAACTTGTTGTCGATTATATTCTATCGGTTTAACATTGTTGAAGGCTAATGATAACTTATTCTCGCATTATCTTAGTCATAATATTTCTTCTTTGGGCTAGTTGAGCTCACCCTTTTACTTCCATTTTTCTTCGTGAAATGAGAACGAGTTTTAACTAGTCTGGGGAATGGAGTGATGGTCCGAGATGGCTGTTTTAGTAATCCTCACTATTTAGTGTGATAATAAATGTAATGAGGATTGAATTTGAGTTTGGATACTGTCTATGAGACAATATTCGTGTAAAAACACTCAGCTCTGGTTGTATAATTAAGTTTGTATTTGTATTCTGTACCATGTATTTGGAGACCCAAGATGGGTGATGTAAACCTATTTTGGGGGCGTCACAAAGTCCAGCTATGCACTACATGCCACAGATGACTTTCAACAGAATATAAACATGAGGATGATGACAATGATATAAGAATTCAATAAAACAAGTTCAAGGATAAATTTTTAAAGATTTATAATTTAATTTATACGTAAATCAATAACGCCCAAATTGTCAACATGATCTTTGCTTTTGTGGTGTAAAATTCAAGAATGCTCGTAAGAATATTTCCATAAAAAGATCTTTGGATGAAGCCTTAAATATCAATAATATTCCACTAATTTCATGGAGTATAGAAGCCAAAACTTTAACCAACCTGAGTATAATAGAATATATGAAATCGCAGCGATTTTTTGCCCACCATGCGATAATCCACGTAGATGATCATTTCCACAATTTAATAAGGAATGAATATGAAGGATCATTCACCATGCATGCGGTAATCCACATAGATAAAGTTATTCCAACCTGAATAATAAGGAATGGAATAACAAAAGAATTCAAAGAAAGCGCATGTAATCGCATGATGCATGTGTTATTCCAATGTAATAATAAAGAATGGAATCAAAGTCATGTGTAATCCGCATGATGTGATATTCTATAATGTAATAATAAAGAATGGAATAACAACAGAATTCACCTGTATGCGATAGACCACACGCATAAAAGTTATTCCAATGTAATAATAAAGAATGGAATAACAACCCTTACGAGTATTGAAAAAAATAACTCTCTTCATGAATACGAAAGAATAATACCCCTTACCTTAGTAGGAGATTGGATACTGCAATAGTGTAGTCACAGAATACGCTTCTTCTTTCTCTTTTATTCTCTCTATACTTTCTCTCTCTATAGCTTGAATGAATTGGTGAAAAATAATAAAGAAATGAGCTTCTATTTATAGGCTTGGCAGAGTAAGGGTAAAATAGTCTTTTCACCATAATTTATGATATCATCGCTGACATCATCGATCATATTACATCATTGTTTACCTCATCGTCCAATGACATCATCGCTTACCTCATCGTCCGATGACATCATCGCTTGCATCACAGGAATTCAAATTCAATTTGTTCTCTTCCACCTCCTTTAACTTTTATACCACGAATTTACTATAATAATGCTACCATCCAAATTATAAAAAACATACTATTATATCACATCATACTACTATAATGTAATATTATAATAATATATTTGAATGAATTATTTTATCGAAAAAGATAAAATACCAACTTTCAACAAATGTCATATGCTAAAAATTCATCTGTTTAAATCCACTTCGAATAAATATTTTCTTATCATATATATCAACAATTAATTATTCACAAAAAATATTACAAACTTACAATATTGACAACCAGGTCGTTCCCAGGAAAGAAGGGGCTTTCCGATAAGGATTTTTTCCTATTGGCGCGCAATTAGGTGACCAAACCTCTTTCCTCGATAGAACTTTCTAGACATTGTCAATAATGTAAATAATAATATTATTCAAATAATATAAATTATTGATTTGATAATTTGAAATACTATGCAATGACAATTATTGAATCAATAATATAAAATATCAACGTCGCAATTATTGAATCAATAAAATAAAGTATTGAGCAAGAATTCGTAACAATTATTGAGTAGTGACTTTTACGTAAGCATCAATAATCCAAGATATCGCATAACTGGTGCTACTATGCAACCACGCCAGACATCGCATTTTTTTACCACCGGGTATTTCAACAGTTAACGGTAAAACTTTCGCCGTTATTTTTATAAAAATATAATTTTGTCGTTTTCCAACTCTGACAATAATTCTGTTGTGGGGTCCACCAATGATTGTGTCGTCAGCATTTAATATTTTCGATACAAAAGAATATTCCCAAACCAAACTAATATTTTATAAAGAACTTGCTTACTTTTGCAAAATTTATAAATATTACCCACAACTATAACATTATAACAAATTAACACCTTAATATTCAAAAATGATATTTATAGAAAATTCATCTTTATTCATAAAAGTTGGGGTCTTACATTTTTGTTTAAACAAATATATAAAATTAAGCTTATATCAAAGATGCTTCTATATAAGCAGATATATAATTTAGTGCATATTTATAAATGTTTACTTTTTCTTTATAAATAAAGAACGTGTTTCTATGTCAAACAGATATAACTATAATTTTAGATATAAAAATTTAAATAATTTTTATAGTGACTGATATGTTTCTTTTTAAGCAGATATATTCAATAGAGATTGTGATATAAAAGTTTAAATAACTTTTATATTATGTAACAAGTATTTTATGAATAAATGAATTTATGCTCAAATACTTGTGATGACAGATATCAAGTATAATAAATGAATCAGTTAAATAATAATACTTGATATAACAAATAAATTTGTTTAACTTAAAGATATATATAATAATATATTTGATCTATGATGCGAATACGTTAAATATGACCACTTAGGATTTTAAATAATGTTCGGATGATTCCTTCACTCAAGAGGTGTATCTCCGAATTGTATCGACATCTAAGTACTAACCAAATTTATAGTTTTACAACTAATATATAATTATAAAAATATTTTCGATAGAACACTTAGGATTTTAAAGAATGTTCGGATGATTCATTCACTCAAGAGGTGTATCTCTGAATTGTATCGTTATCTAAGTACTTATTTACTTTACAATATTTATATAAATAAATTATATCAATAAAAAGGTCACTTAGAATTTTAAAGACCGTTCGAATGATTCATTCATTCAAGAGGTGTATCTCCGAATTGTATCGGTATCTAATTAAGTATTGAGTTTTTATATGATATAAATAGATGAAATATAGATATATAAATGTGTATAACAATTTATATTTGTATATCTATAAATATAAACATGTATGAAATAATTTAAATAAATTAATTCAATAACTTATCTCAAATACTTTGACTAATTTTCTCTCCCGTAAAAGATCAAAACTTTAAGTAAAAGAGAGAGAAAGCTTCTTTAGAGAGAGAAAAAATAGACAAGGAAAATACGAGTTTGTGAATTGATAATTTGAAATGAATTGAAAAGCCTCATATTTATAAATTTTTGAAGCTAAGTACATAATGATCATTTGAACCAAATACTCAATTTGTTTGTTTAAAATGAAAGGCTCGGATGAACTTTGGGAAAATCACACAGATTGGCTAGAAACACACATTTAAATTTTCAAGTCCAAAGCTCTAGCCCATCAGTTCAAACTCTTAACAATCATTTAATTCGACACATGCTTGAATTGATTTTTCAAATCTCAAATCTCAAATCTCAGCACATGGAGTCGGATGAGACAAAAAGAATTGTCTCAATATTATCTTCCAACAGATGGGTTAATTAATCATTCCAAGCTCACATGCACACATTAAATTCCCTTCTATATTCGGACAAATCAAAGGCTTTTAAGCATTTTGATTTTCTTCCTCAATTTTTCAATCACATGCATACATTAATTAAACATTTCACTTTTTGTAATTTCCTTTTGCACTTTTTATAAAAATAACTTTAATATATAATATTTTTAAAACTCTAGTGAATAAAAATCATTTAGAAAGAATAGGAGTTCTCTTGCCTTAGAAAATGTTGTTTTATGAACTAATTTTTTTAATATTTGATATTAAATTATCAAGGTCAAGAAAATATTAATTTAATACGATTAAAAAATATTTCGATCAAGTAAATAAGATAATTAAAATAATTATAATATAAATCCTATGGAGAGGATTTTATCCTTTTAATTAACCTATTTACTAATTATTGTTATCATCAAAATAAACTTAAAAGTTGGAGACCCATCATTATTAGATATATATTATATTACACAATATATTTTATACTAATAGATGTATAATAAATAGAGAATTAAAATAACTTTTTAAGTAAAAATATAATGTATGTATATGTAGTTATTTATTATGACATGTATATCAAAATAAGAGTTTAATGGCAATTAAGATAATGATTGAGGTGTTTGAAATTAATCCTAACTCATTCTATTAAAAATAGACATAATTGATAAAGTATTTTAAGAAAGAAGAAATAATTATTGATTGAGTCAACTCATGACCATTCAAAATCGTCCCAATTAACTCAGTAGTAAGGCGGTAAATGAGCCAAATAGTTCGGGCTCAACTCAAAAAAATACGAACGAGACTCGAATTCGTTAATAATATGATCCAAATTTGAGCATAAACACTAGTTCAAATAAAAATATGAGTAGTGTTGGGTCATGATATTTCTCCTATTGGGCCTTATGGATTGGGCTTAGTTGTTTAATTAGTCTATTGGGTCTCCACTATTGGGACTTTAAAGTCATTGGGCCTAATCCTTACATCATATCTCCTTAATATTGGACCGGGTCAATGGGTTGGTCCATCAGATCTTTTAATATCTAAGTCTTTGACTTGTAATGATGAAAAAGGAAGGCTGTTGACCAAAAGTCTGCAGATCATTAATGTGGATGGGATTATATCCGGCCGGCGACATATACAATGGGAAAAGGTGACAATCTGCATGCATCCTATTTGAGATCGCAGAAGGAGTGAAGGGGTCATGTCAAATAGGAGTTGGTGGTACAGTAAACTGTGAGAGTATAACCTAACAAGGAAATCTCCAAGAGAAGGTACGCATACACACAACACACAATTCTAATCTCTCTAGCACTAGACATTTTTATCCTCCATTGTTAACCCTTGTAACGGCCTATACTGACTCTCACGCCTGAGTTATCCCCCGACGGTCCAGCCGTCAAGCTTTTGGTGTTGACTGTGTTTACTGTGCCGGATCGGGACGTCTTACGTGATTGGGACGTGGCAGAAGATCTTGGCGTTAACATTAGCGCTAGAAGGAGGGGCGTTCTAGTGTTCAAGAGTTGGCAATCACAAATATTTATTTGTTCTACGTTTTCAAAGATGGGGAGGAGTAGAGCAGATACACCTGAGGGAAAGTCGATGGCTATCAGTGAATCAGCACCACGAGTTTCTGTTAAAGATCGTTTGGGACTCAGATTAAGTGTTCATGCCAAGACAACTGACGTCAAACATTCGCATGGAGATTCTCGCCCAAGGGTCAGGCAAAGCTAAGAGAAAGCTAGTCTTCACGGCAGAGAAAGAGTCTGGTCACGGTCAGAAATGAGTAGAAGGCACCTCGCCTAAAGTTCAATACCGAGATAACCAGGACGAAAAGGCCTCCCGGTTAGCTAAGATGGCAAATGAAGCAGATAGGGCCATGGAGGCGCTTATGAAACAATGGCAAGATATAATTTGAAAGAGATGTCCGGATGGCGAGTTGAGGATGAAAGAGTCCGGTTATTTTCAAATCAAGAGCGTGGGCATCGAGTGGGAAGGATGCCACTCATTCGGGCGTGAATCTCGGGGCGAAAGATCGCGAAACAAGAAGATCGAGAAGTCCTACTCCTCAAAGATCGAAGAGGGCACATCACCCTATCGATTCTAAGGAGCATGATCGGGATGAACGAAGAGGTCGATCTAGGGAACGCACTCCGGAGAATACAAAGAAAGTGATCATTGTTGCGCATTCTCATCACAGCCACAGAACCCAAAGACGAAGCAGATATAGGGGCCGTACACTAGAAAGTCCACCGAGGGCACGTCGCTTTGTGAACCATTATCATCGTAAAAGTCCCTCGAAAATTGGGGGTTCTATGGTAAAAGATCGATCCACTCGAAAGAAGAAAGATTCCCCGGAGAAAGAAGCGTCGTCTCAACCGGAGGGGGTAGATTATTTGGTTAAAGAGTTGAAGGAGCTCCAAAAGTAGTTGGCAGAGGTGCAGCAGGTGAAGGACACCCCGGAAAAGAAGGCGTCTCCTTTTTCCTCGGACATTCTTAAGGAAAAGGCAGACATCACCAAGAAGTTGCCACGCATGGAGAGTTACGATGGATCTAGGGATCCTTATGACCATAGCCAGGCGTTCGATCGGCTGATTGATTATTATGACTTTACCGATGCTGCCAAGTGTCACACGTTTGTCACAACACTAAGAAAAGATGCGAGGCAGTGGATGGGAACTTTACCGTCAGATTCAATTTCCTCTTGGACCGAGCTCGTGACAAGTTCCATGCCCGCTTTGGGAGCAACTGAAGAAGAGGAGTTTCTGGTGTTCTCTAAAGACAGTCGGATAGTTCACCAACGAATCTTTAGGCCAGTATGTGAAGAGGTTCAGAGAAGCAGTTGGTCAGGTGTCCGACCTCAATGATCTTCAAGCAGTAGGGCTGTTTCAGAATGGGCTAGATCTGGTGAAGTCTGAAAAGCTAGTGAAGAAGAAATTGATGGTCCATCATCTGAAGAGTCTGGAAGAGGCTTTAGATAAAGCAGAAGGTTATATTGTTGTGGAGGAGGCTATGAATAGCCTAAAGCGTCCTTCTTCGGACCAAATGAAGGAGGCAGATATTCCTAAGACTCAAGGCGATCAGAGGAAGACGGGGGGGGTATAATGATCGACCGTAAGGCGATTCAAGAAGTACAACAACTCATGGCGACAAGGAAGTAGTCGTCCACCTGCGTCCGCCCTAAAGGTGAATAAGGTTTACACCAAACTGAATACGGATAGGTTGGTGATTTTGGACCAGATCCGAAACCAACCATTCTTTGAGCCACCTCGTGATAATTATAGGACAGGGCAGGACAACTCTCGAAAATATTGTGGCTATCATCAAGCCGCAGGCCATGATACTAATGAGTGTTGCAATCTGAAGGATTTCGTGGAGAAGAAGATTCAAAGCGGTTTGCTGGTTCAGTATGTGACCGGGAGGGACCAACAAGATCAGCAGAATGTCGACCGTACTGTTCAGACGATTCAAATGGTTCCACCCGTCCAAAATGCTCCGATACCACCGCTAAGGCACGTCGTTGATGTAATAACCGGTGGGACAGCAGGGAAGAAGAGGAGAAGATATTTGGATTCGATCGTATGCGTGGAGGTGTGCCCAAGGTCAAATGAGCATTTCGAGAAGCTATTATCTCTTTTACCGATGCAGATTATCCTTCGGAGCCCATCGAGCCACATGAAGGAGCGTTAGTGATCACTGCACAAGTAGGCTCGGTGGATGTAAAGCGTATGGTGATAGACAACGGGTCTTCTGTGGATATTCTGTATGCCCATGCCTATCAGAGGATGCATCTTGATGGGCGAAAAATGGAGGTTGGGTAAGAGGCTCCCCTATATGGCTTCAGCAACGATCCGGTTAGAATGGCAGGAACTATTGAACTACCGGTCATCTTCGGTACTGCTCCACAACAGGTAGAAATAACATGTACATATTATGTTGTGCATGTATATTCTGCCTACAACACCATACTGGGAAGACCTACCTTGACTGCTCTCCAAGCAGTGACTTCCATCCCTCATTTTAAAATCAAATTCCCTACGGCACATGGAGTGAGAGAGGTAGCAGGGGATTTGGATCTGGCCCGACGATGTTATCGGAATGCTGTCATTTCCTCGGGAGTAGGGGTTAGTAAGCAGAAGCAAACCATGGCGATTGAGATCGAACCCTTTACTGAAAATAGTTCGGAGCCATTGGTTATTCCTACAGGGGAGATAGAGGAGATCGAGCTAATCCTTGGAAAGAAAGACAAGACAGTGAAGATTGGTTCAGGTTTACCGGAACCTCTTCGGACAAATCTTATAGAACTTCTTCGCTGCTATGCAGACATCTTTTCATGGGAGCCGCAGGACATGCCTGGGATCAGTCGAAAGATTATCGAGCATCGGCTGGATGTGGATCCGTAAAAGAAGCCAGTTCGGCAGAAAAGGCGGATCTTTGCACCCGAACGTCAAAGAATCATTGATGAGGAGATCGCGAAGCTGATAGCCGCTGACTTCATCTTCTAGATTGACTATCCTGAATGGATGGCGAATGTAGTGCTGGTGCAAAAGCAGAATAGGAAATGGAGAGTCTGCATTGACTACACAGATCTGAACAAAGCATGCCCAAAGGACTTCTATCCTTTACCCCATATTGATCAACTTATTGATGCGACTTCGGGGTATGCACTAATAAGCTTTATAGATGCTTTTTCAGGTTATCATCAAATTTCTATGTGCAAGGAGGACATCCCAAAGATAGCATTCATCACACATCGATCGGTGTACGCCTATAAGAAGATGACCTTCGGCCTGATAAATGCTGGAGCCACCAATCAGAGGATGATGAACCTTGTCTTCCAGAGGCAGCTGAGAAAGAACATGGAGGTGTACGTGGATGATATGATCGTAAAGAGCATGATGGTTCAGAAGCATTTGGATGATCAGGAGGAATGCTTTTAAACAATCTGCCATCACAAATTGAGGCTCAATCCTACAAAGTGTACTTTCGGGCTCGGTGCAGGGAAGTTTCTGGGCTACCTGGTCAGTCAAAGAGGTATTGAGGCCAATCCGGAAAAGATCCAGGCCATTCTAGACATGAAGACTCCTCAGTCATTCAAAGATGTTCAACGTCTGACTGGTCGGATTGCAGCTTTGAGGAGGTTCATGTCCAAATCCGCAGAGAGATGCTTACCATTCTTCGACACACTGAAAGGACCAAAGAATGCGAAGACATTCCAGTGGACTTCGGAGTGTGAAGACGCCTTCCAAGGCATAAAGACATATCTTTCTTCGGCTCCTTTATTGATGAAACCTGCCCCAGCAGAGACCTTGTATTTGTATCTTGCAGCAAGTTCATTGGCAGTTGGGGCAGTACTGGTTCGGGAGGTCAGTGGGAAGCATCATCTGGTCTATTATGTCAGCCATGTCCTAAGAGATGCTGAAACCAGGTACCCTAATATAGAAAAATTTGCCTTTGCTTTAATAATTGCTAATCGAAAGCTTCAGCAATATTTTCAAGGTCGGCTCCTGGTCGTCTACACGGATCAACCATTGAAGAAGGTGATGAGCAAACCAAAAATCTCGGGGAGATTAGCAGTATGGACTATGGAATTATCACAATTTTTTATTGAGTATCATCCCCAAACTGCTATCAAAGGACAAGCCTTGGCCGATTTCATGGTAGAATGTTCATTCTCCAAGAAGGTATTGAACTACCGTGTCGAGAAGTCCGATCGAGTGGTTGCAGTTCTTCAGCATGGTCAGAATGCATGGACGTTGTATGAAGATAAGTCCTCTACGGAGAATGTTAGTGGGGCAGGGATTATCTTGACAAGTCCGGAGGGATTCAAGGTGCAGCAAGTAATCAGATTTGGTTTTAAAGCAACAAACAACGAGGCCGAGTATGAAGCAGTGCTAGCAGGAGTTCGACTGGCGAAGAGTCTAGAAGTCCAAAAGCTGATCATTTAAAGTGACTCTCTGTTGGTCGTCAAACAATTGTCGGGAGATTATGAAGCTCGTGGGACCAGGATGATCAAGTATCTGGCAGAATTAAAAGACCGACTTCAGTACTTTATTTCTTATGAGTTTCAGGGTATAGAGCGTAACGACAATTCCATTGTCGATGCACTGTCGAAGCTGGCCACTATGGATGCAGCTGTTTTCAACGGATCAGTTTATTTGGAAGTTTTATAGTATCCGAGTATCCAGCATGAATCGGTGATGTGTATCGAACGATCTAACTGCTGGATGACTCCCTACATCGAATATTTGGTAGATGGCGTCCTTCCTTCGGATCAGATGCTGGCAAAGAAGATCAAATACAAGAGTGCCAACTTCGTTCTTATTGATGGGGATCTTTATTAAAGGGCATTTTCGTCACCATTATTGAAGTGTCTGGTTCCGTCTGAAGCTGAGTATGCTCTTCGGGAAGTCCACGAGGGCATTTGTGGTGATCATATGGTTGCCAAGTCTTTGGCTTATAAAGTACTTCGACAGGGATACTATTGGCCTACAATTTACAAGGAAGCTACAGAGTATGTCAAGAAGTGTAAAAAATGCCAGCTCAACAGTCCGATCCCACATCAACCACCAGAAGAACTAAACTCAATTTTATCTCCTATACCCTTTGTTGTCTGGGGGGTTGATATATTGGGCCCGTTGCCGAAAGCGAAAGGTCAAGTCAGTTTTGTCATAGTTGTTATTGATTACATTACCAAGTGGGTAGAGGCGAAGCCACTTCGGTTGATAACAGAGCAAGAGTGCTTGAAATTCATGAAAGAGTCCGTAATATTTCGCTTCGGAATTCCTAAAGTGGTGATATCGGACGGACGCCAGTTCGTGGGATCTAAATTTGAAGGGTTTTTAAAGGAGTTGGGGGTTCAGCATAAGAAGACTTCGGTGGCTCATCCACAATCAAACGGGCAAGTTGAGGTGACAAACAGAACACTGCTGAACGGGATCAAGCGCAGACTGGACGAGGCTAAAGGAAGATGGCCAGAGGAGCTGCTCAGTGTACTATGGGCTTATCGGACCACACCAAGGACTACCACCGGGGATTCACCTTTTCGATTGGCCTATGGCACTGATGCCTTAGTCCCAGTCGAAATTGGATCTCCAAGTCTTCGGGTCAGTTAATTCAAAGAGATCTACAACGACGAAGGACTGAAGGCCAACTTGGATCTGTTATAAGAAGTCAGAGAAGTGGCTCTAGTCAAGCTGGCAGCCTACCAGCGAAGAGTAGCCAAGCATTACAACAAGGGAGTCAAGCTTCGCAGATTTGAAGTAGGGGACTTCGTCCTTAGAGAAGATGAAGCATCTACGCCTCAGAACACGGGAAAGCTAATGCCGAACTGGGAAGGGCCGTATGAGGTGATCGACGTACCAAAGCCAGGGACTTATCGGTTAAAAGCATTAGATGGATCCGAGATTAAGAACACTTGGCATGCGAGCAGGCTTCGGAAATACTTCCAGTAAAGATCAAGTCAATTTACCGGAAGTCTGTACATGATTGTTCACCATCAATAAAAAGTCACTTTTTCACAAACTGATCTTCTTCCTATTTGTCCTAAGTTCACAATGGTGTAAGGAGGTATGGTCGGACTCGATGGCCATTCGATGGCAGCCTATTTATTTGTTACCCCGTGTGGTAGACAAATCCTATGGTCCTTTTAATATTGTTTTTACCAAGGGTGGTAAAACAATGGGCACCGAAGTGAGGAGGACGGGGTGGACTCGCTAACCATTCGATGGTAGCCTCTTCGGCAGGAGTGTCCTTATGGTTTTGTTATACCCTGCGTGGTAGACAAACTCCATGGTCCTTTTTAATTTTGATTTACCGCGAGTGGTAAACAAAAGACACTGAAGTAAGGAGGTATGGTCGGACTTGCTGACCATTCGATGGCAGATTGTCAGGAGTGTCCTTATAAATTTGTTACCCCGTGTGGTAGACAAATTCCATAGCCCTTATAAAATTGTTCTACCCCGAGTGGTAAACAAATGTCCTTATATACTTGTTCTATCCCGAGTGATAAACAAGATCTTGATGGTGCAAGGAGGATCAGCCAAATTCACCTCACACATGACCTGTCTCACACTTCGGAAATGATAAGTATACATTACTTTATTTCATGCAAGTGTTAAGTTCGGTTCAGTTCATTCAGTTCATTTCATTTCTTAACTTAACTGCTATATGCCTTATCTGATTTGTAGTTTAAGTTAAGTCCATTCAAGATCATTAATGCCGAATTGTTGACAAGAAATTAAGTAAACAGAAACCATGATAAATAAATTTGAAGATTCGTCCACCCAACCATAATACTAAACTATTACATAAAATTAAAAATTTTTGTGATAAAGTTCTTAAAAATAACCCCGAGAAAGACAAATAATTTTCACATAAATCTGGAAAAGTCAGAATAAAGCAATAACATCATCAGGCATTATCCTCTCCTTCTGATGAGTCAAGCAGGGACGGATCCACGTTGACTGCAATCAACTTCTCCTTGCCGCGACTTCGACAAAGCTCATAACTTTCAGAATGGATCTTCATAATTTCAGAGCTGATTTCATCTGATTGCCGATACTCTTCGCAAACCTGCTTACGGAGATCATCGGTTAAGGGAGGTCCCAGATCCCGAAGAGCCCGAAGTTCCCTGATCTCCTCTTCAAGCTTCTAACGCCTTTTCAGATGACGAATATCTTGTGACTCCAACTTTTCGATCAACTTAGCCAGGATCTTATTGCTGGCCTTCAACTCCTCAACCTTCTCCATCCTCAACTTATTCCGCTGAACCAGGTCCGCATTCATCTTGACAATCTCCTCGTGGTTAGCCTTGGATAACTTCAATTCCTCCTTGGACGTTTTCACCTCTTCCTTAGTCTGAGCCAACTCATTTCGAAGACCTTCATTAGTGTGAAGAATGCCTTCGCGTTGAGTTCGTTCCCGAGCCAAAACCAATTTCAGGATGGCGTTCTCCTTTTTTATTGCCTCTTCTTCGGCTTCAGCTTCAACAGACTTTGGACCCAGACGTCCGAATACAGCATTCGCCTACACATGATTTAGTTTCAGATATCTATGTATAAAGATAAACGCGGAAATTAAAAGAGAAAACCATTTACCTTTGCCAGATAGCTCATGCCTTCCTTAAACAGATCCATGTTCGAACTGTTACCGAAGCGATGGTCATCGGTCTCAAAGACGAAGGCATCAAACAGTCGAAAATGGAAGTTGTCATTAAACCGAGGCCACATGGTTAGAGAGGCCATCGCCTCACGTTGAAGTTCGGAAGGTGATTGTCTTGAAAGAGAAGGCATGGATTGATCACGAGTTGGTGAGGGATCCATATATATGTTTTCAGGAGAAGGTGATCGGGCAGGAATAGGTTGGCGAACCGGTGGAGGAATGAATGATGAGCCTGGGTGACTATCAAACGATTGTTTTCTCTTGCGAGAGAGTGAAGGAGTGGATTCAATGGGCTCGTCACCGTCTGGCACTTGAATTTTCATGGGGATTGCTGGGTGATTGTTGGTCGAAGATGGGGGAACTCGATGCTCCTCAACTGTCAAGGGGGTAACCTTTGTCCTCAACTTTTTGACACGAAGGAATTTCACCCGTTTGTGTGAAGGTATGTCAAACAGACTTCTCTTGATTGGGACAGACTCAGGAGGTACAGGAGGAGGATTGGATGAAGGGTTTGCTTCGGGGTTTGCTTCTAGATTTTTTTCTGGCTCTGTTTCAAGGTCTGTATCTTGGCGGATGGATTTAGATCTCTTAGTGGCTCTTTTTCTTCGTCGGGGTTTGAGGGGTTCTTCAGGAATAAGGGGCTCATCAACTTGTGGTTCATTAATCTGAGGATCTATGATGGGCGTTTCAGTAGTGAGGGGATTAGCCTGAGGAGATTCTCCTAGGAGAGGCTCTTCATCTGCATCTGTAACCTTCCCAACCAAAAAATCTTCAAATTCTTTCACTTCTGAAGGGGTTGGTTTAACCAAGGACACTGCAAAGATTGTGCAACGATAAATCAGAACCAATATTATCAAAGGTTTCACAAAAACATATACGAATATAAGTTCGATACTTACGTTTATGATCATACAGCCATGCCTGTTTGGAAAGAAGACCGTGTTGCCATTCCTCCTTCGGGAAATTATTCAAAAGTTCGATCAGTTCGGCTACACGTTCTTCGGGAATATCTCCGAAGTCAACAGAAATCTTTTCATCAGTCGCCCAATTCGGTAAAGCGGCGATCTCTAGTCCCTTAACAAAAAATCATCTCTCATGCCATCCTCTATTGCTCGAGGGAGTATTTATCAACGACCGCCTCTCAAACTTTTCACCAGTCTTGTGTGCGTGTTTGCCCAGAACTTTGAACCCCTTCTCCCTGGTTTGAGCAATCTTGTATACGGTAAAAAAGAAATCGAGAGTAGGTTCGACTCCTAATTCGTGACAAAATGAGATAAAAGCCAAAATGTGAATGTAGGAGTTTGGCACCAGTTGGGAAAATCCTACCCCAATGAACCCTAGGAGGGTAACCAGAAAGATGTGGAGAGGAAATCTAACCCCCTTTTCGAGCAGAGTCACCGGAACAGCCGTCCAACCGTCTGGACGATGGTACATCTTCTCACCAGATCTGGGAGCTCTTATCAAATGGGTGTCGGGGATGTGGTAACGACCCTTAATCTTCCGTAACTCAGTTTCAGAGATGATTGAGGGTGTGTTGGCGTGAAAATATTGTTCCTTATTTTTGAAGAAATAGGAGGGGTTAGGCATGGGTTTCGGAGGCACAGATTTTCCGATGGAAGTGGCAGTTTGGGGGTTTGAGCTCGAAGCTTCTTTGAGGGCTCGAAGTTTGGGGAGCAATGACGATGACGGTGTCACTAATAAATGGAGGATCTTGTTCAGAATTTTGAGAAGCCATTGATAATATTTTGCAGAGAAGATAAGAAAAGCTATGGAAGGAAGGAGAGAGCTCAGAGGTCCGAAATTCAAATTGGCAGGTAAAACTGTCGAAATTGGTAAAGTTTATCTTTTATACTGACGGTTACACAGTATTCGAGGGCGGCACATTTAATTGATAATCATGATTACGAATTTGAAAAGGTTGCGTCCAGATTGAATTCTAAACATTTAGCGGGTTGGGCCCTCCAATTGAGTTTCCGGCTTTTAAATTGCCTCACGATTTTAATTTATTTCCGTTTGGGCCTTGGTAAATTTCAGTTTATTTATAGTTTTCCATTAAATATCCTATTTAATAAAAAACTAGGGGGCAATGTTGGGTCATGATATTTCTCCTATTGGGCCATATGGATTGGGCTTAGTTGTTTAATTAGTCCATTGGGTCTCCACTATTGGGTCTTAAAGTTATTGGGCCTAATCCTTACATCATATCTCCTTAATATTGGACCGGGTCAATGGGTTGGTCCATCAGATCTTTTAATATCTAAGTCTTTGACTTGTAATGATGAAAAAGGAAGGCTGTTGACCAAAAGTCTGCAGATCATTAATGTGGATGGGATTATATCCCACGCACGACATGTCTGAAGGGGAAAAAGGTGACAATCTGCATGCATCCCATTTGAGATCGATGAAGGAGTAGGGGCTATATCGGATAGAGTTGGGTACGCAGTAAACCAAGCGAGAGAGTATAACCTAACAAGGAAATCTCCAAGAGAAGGTGCGCATACACACAACACACAATTCTAATCTCTAAAGCACTAGACATTTTTATCTCCATTGTTAACCCTTGTAACTGGCTGATCTTGACTCTCACGCCGAAATTTATCCCCACTGATGGTCCGGTGGCCAAGCTTTTAGTGTCGATTTGTGTTTCTTGTCGCAGGATCGGGACGTCTTACGTGATTGGGACGTGGCAGAAGATCTTGGCGTTAACAAGTAGAATCTGAGCAATGTTTTACTCGACTCGTTTAAGATTCAAACTACTCAAATTCTCAACTGTGATTCGATACATACTCGATTGATGATTGATACATATTCGATACTCGATACATTCTCTTATAATATATACAAAATTAAATCAAATTAGATTAATTAAATATTATTACTTTGTTTTATTTTTAATTTTAATTGTGATTTTATATTTGTAAAGTGTAATAGTAAATATATTTTTATCATTTTTAAGTAAAATAACAAATTTAATTTATAATTATATTTATTATAAAACTATTTATTATGTAGATACTCAAATCCGAACTTGAATTTGAAATTCGTGAATAGTTATTCTTAAATTTGTTACTATGCCTTTCTTTACTTTTTTTTTTGATATAAGAATTATAATTCATTAGGATTTTTAAAATAAAAATAATACTATGTCTGTTCCAAAATATAATATCCCGCCAACTTAACAAACTAGACTATGTATATGCATTGAAAAAATCTACAAGGCTACAATATCCCACCCAACTTGATATTGGAACAATTATATAGACTTAAGGACACGTTCGGCCACGATTTATAAGTTAGTCAAACTAATTTATAAATTATTTGTTATTATTTAAGTGTTTGACTGTGACACTTTTAAAATTTATAAATGGACTTATAAGTAGGTTTTGAAAAGTACAAAATTTTCACTTTTCAAAAAATGGCTTATAAGTTATTTTAAATAAGTACATTAATTTAGTAACCTTTACATCTTATTTTAATTTATAAATCATTTTAATCAAACACTTTTACATTTTATTCTAACTTAAATTTAAACTTAAAAATCAAAATAGTACTAATAAGTCATTTTAAAATAAATAATCTCCGAACATGCCCTTAGACTTTAGTGAGAGAAGAAAAGAAATGTATGGGCTCCATTTAGTCAGTACAACTCACGAGGCCACAAACTAGAAATAGTAATTCAGTTTTGGCGCCACGTCTAGATGCATAGGGTTGCATGAACCATTCATTATACATACGTGTACAATGTGTGCTGCATTATTTATGTCCTTTTTTGTAATGAATAAGACAGAAATATAAAGGACAATAATATTTGTTATTTCGTCTTTTTGTAATAAAAATAATTTAATCAGTTTATGATTTTTATCTGAATTATTGGTGTTCTCTATGTCATGCTCCGTTTTTTAATATAAGTCATTTTAGAGAATTATTTTTATTCATTAATATAAATCGTTTGAAATTTTTTATTAAGCATTAATTATTTTGTTTTTAATATTACCCCAAGTAATAAATATAATTTTGATTCTCTCACTATTTTTTGTCTAATAAATAACATTCTTTTTTTCTAATACAAGGGTAATATCGATAATTTATATTATATTTAATGCTATATAATTATTTTTTTAATATTTATATACAACTTTAAAATAACGTATATTAAGGAACGGAGGGAATACTTAATTGTCTTGTGTCACTAGAAAAGTAATCTCATTGCTTTCAAGCTTTTATTTAAGGATGCACAAAAGGCCCGAGGCCTGCGGTCTGGCCTTGATCTGGCATGGGACCGGCCTGGTCAAAGTCCGGTCCTGGCCAAGGCCTCGCCTTGGTCCAGTTCTGGTCTGGAAGGCTTGAAAAGTCCGCTTTTTTTAGACAAAAAAAATCTGGCTCACACACTGCAAAAAGTCTCGACTGGCACGACTGGAGTTTGGCCCGGCCCAAGAAGCCTAAGATGAGGCCCGCCTAGCAGCTTGGCCTGAAACCTTACATGATTTTTTATCCAATTATTTATAATTTTTGAACTTTAAATTTATAATTATTCATCAATAAAGTATAAAATTTTATTTATTCATTATTGTAATTTATAAATTATAATACATTAGTTTTAATTAATACATCAATAAAATTTAAAATTTTAATTATTCATACTTGATTTCTTATTGATATATTTAATTAATATACATCTTCAATGAATATAACTAGTTAGTATATTTAATATTAATAATAAGTTAGTTACTTAGTTGATTAAATATTAATAATAAGTTGGGAAAGAAACTTGTTTGGAAAAAAAAATTGCGGAGCTCCAGATTTGAACGGGTCACTGGTTATTCAGATCTGAGAGACCATTTCCATTTCACAACCCGCGTCTCTCTCTCACCCATTTCACAAATCGCGTCTCTCTCTCTCTCTAAGCTCCGGACGAAATCAGATACATCAACTCTGGCCTAAAGCTTCCGGCCAGAAAACTTTGTCATCAGACTCGGAGAAGGTATTTACCTACTTTTGAATCACCGATTCATGCCCCCAAACTGTGAAGGTTATAGCTAACCAAGCTCCTTTTGAAATTTTGAGTCTCTCTGGATCTATTGCAGATGCGCTCCAGATCTGAATTTTTTCGAGGGATCTTGATTTATGTTGCAAGGAAAGTTAGCAGCTCAAAAGAACCCTTCTCCATGATGTTTATCATTATATTAGACAGCTATTAAAACAGGGGTTGGCTAGGGGGGCATCATCAGATTTCCCTGGTACTTCACCCCACTATTTGACAAGGATGTATCATAAGAATTACTATCTGAATATTTGCTAAAACAATACGAGAGCAAGTCTAATTTATTTTTCTTGATGTTTTCATAGAAAACAGCTATACATGGTACAATTTGTCATAACATTTGTTTCTAGTTTAGGAGTGTTTGTTTAGAGTTAAATGGCTGAATCGTTTAGTGCGTCTGTTTTAAATAAAAATTATGTGAATGGTTAAATCGGATAGATTTTTGGATTTAAAATCGATCAGATTTTTGAATTGATTGGTCAAGTGTAATTTTTTTTGACTGAATGAAGTATTTTATATTTAATTTTTTTTATAATATTAACTATTTTATTAAATAATATTAAATAAATATATTACAATTTTAAATTTTTTTTCAAAAGGATAAAATAATAAAAATTTATTATTTAGATATTTCAGATATCTCAATTTTATAATTTTACTTCATTATTACTTGAACATTCATAATTATTTCATTCAATTTTATCAAAAACTCCCCTTTGTTGCAATTGAAGTAGCCAAGTTACAATTGAAATAGGTAGAGATTCCAAATACAACATACTTCAAGACAGAAGGATAATGTAAAGTTATCTGAATATTACTAGCAGAGATGAATTTCAAGTAAAAAATACAACATTAATCAACCAATCCAGATATGAAATTGATCATAAACACGAGTCTGCTAATCTGCAACATATTTACAACAATGCTTAAAGTACACCATTGTTTTAGGCACATTGACAAAAACAGGCAACATATCCAGGGGGTCTGTTTGCCACTCTTCTACACTTGTGAAAACAGCCCCTAGCTCTATATTTCCAATATCCACAAGAATGTACATGAACATGAATTATATTTCCGGACAGAAATTACCCAGCCCCAACCAAGGGAAAACACTGGAAATTGACAAAAAAAATAAACAAAATACAAGGGGAGATCACGGCTAGCAATGCATCTGGCAGCAGGAAGACTTCACTAGTCAGCTGGATGCCTCAAATTATTCAAGTTGTTGTAGGGGAAAGGTTCCTGGATGATCCAAAATTATACACACGAGGTCAGAAGTTGAATTTATTTAAGTATATGGCCGGAGCATAACTCTAAAAATTTAAGCAATAATTTAAAAATATAAAATATAAAGTGTACAGATCAAGCTTCTACACAAGTTTTAATTTGGCTTCAGCTATCAAGATTGGAAATCACAAGTACATATACCACCAGCTCGAAGTCAATTGAATAAATTCTAATAGGCAAAAGTATAATAATAATAATAATAAATCACCTCTCAGCAACATAGCAAAGGATAGGAAAATGAACCTGATAGAAAGAAACAATATGTGAGGGAGAAACCATGTTGATAAAGGCATAACCAACATTACATTTATTCTGCAGCCAAACAAGAAAACATCCAACAGTCATGATTCATGGCGAGGGAATATAGTATAACGTATAATATACTATAATTAATTACCTTAAAATTAATTGGCAAGTACAAAAACTCATAAGTACCCCTGTGATATTCATCAATAGCTAACAGCAACATCTTTGAAGTGTACCTTAAAAAAAGAGCAGATAAGCACAAGTATCAAGATGCCAGCAATCTCCATAAGGATTACAGGTTCTACACTAACATACCATGAATTTTTAGTTTGTTCTTACTTGTTGGGGATGTTTTTTATCATTAAAGTAGTCCTATTATCTTGGTTCAAACAGATAATTAGAAAATACCCTAGATTTACTGTCTTACCCTAGATTTCATTCATTTGGTTCAAACAGATAATTAGAAAATACCTTGGGAGATAGAGAGACAGCGAGACAGAGAGACAGAGTTTTCTGGCCGGAAGCTTTAGGCCAGAGTTGCTGTATCTGATTTCGTCCGGAGCTTTGAGAGAGAGAGAGAGAGGCGATTTGTGAAATGGGTGAGAGAGAGAGACGCGGTTTGCGAAATGGAAATGGTCTCCCAGATCTGAATAACCCGTGACCCGTTCGAATCTGGAGCTCCGCGGTTTTTTTTTCCAACAAATTTCTTTCCCAACTGTTGGATATCATCTCATGGCTCACAATAGAAGTTCGGATTTTAACAAATATACGAGAGACCTGACCAGATCTTGACTGTATATATATATATTTATATATATATATATATATATGTTTAAGATTATAATATTTGATGAATTTTTATAAATGTAACGATTGTTGGTTCTACTTTTCATATTAATTAATTAAATAATATATTTTTTTATTTTTAGTAAATAATTTTGAAAAATACATGCAAAAGAGAAAAAAAAACCCTCAAATTTATCTCTAATGTTGTTTTTATAGGTGTCTAAAATTTAAATCTTTTTAAATGAATATAAAGTTGTAACATCCCCTCTAGATAACCATAAAAATATTCATCTACCCTCTAATTTTTTAAGTAACAATTAATACTGCTGCAACTTTTAAGAATTGACTAATTAATAGATAAAATTATATATTTACCCTTGTGTGTAATCAAATTATAATTCATAAATATATTATTTTCAATGACAAAGTTATCATATTTTTTTTGGCAATGTTAAATAAAAAAATGTAATAATATTTAGTACTACCTTTATCTTGTAAGAAGGTTTTTTTTTTTTTTTTTTTTTTGAGTATCATTTTTACTGTTATAATTATACGAAAGTGTGAGTTATGTCTATTTTAATATTTGAGAAAAATAATTAGCATAATTTTTAATACTTTGTTATATGAATAATAAGATTTGATTTGCAAGAAGTTTTATCTAAATTTGTTTTATGTAACTTTTAGTATTTTAATATTTTACTTTTTAATTACAAAAATTATGTTTGATTAATGTATATTATGTAAATTTTAATCTATGAGGAATTTAATTAGCAAAAAGGGTATGACTTTATTTTCTTGATAAACTGAATATTTGTTATTTTTTAATATTTATATTATTTAATGTACAAGTTCATAATTTAATTAATCACATCACGTTAAATGAAAATAAATGTGACGCCCCCAAAATTAGGTATACATCACCCATCTTGAGTCGCCTTAGGATACATGGTATGTAATTCAAATACAACTTAATAATACAAATCGTATGTGGTACAATACGAATAAAACATAAATCGTGAGTTTGAATACAAATATTGTTTACTAGAGATTATACAAACTCAAAAGGAGTCCTCATTACAATTATTATCACACTATTTCACGTAATAGTGAGGAATACTAATGCACCATCTAGACCATCACTGCTTCCACTAGTCTACAATTACGTTCTCATTTCACGAAGAGGATTGTGAAAGAAAGGGTGAGCTCAACTAGCCCAATAAGAAATATTATGACTAAGATAATGCAAAATAATTTATCGTTAGCCTTCAACAATGTTAAATTAATAAAATATAATAAATATCAAGTTTAACTGCAGCGGAACAAGCAATCCATTAAAAGAGTCAAGTAGAGAATAAAATCTACTATCTTTTATGATTTCAAAAAGTTTTTCATCACTTTTATCGCTGAGACTCGGCTCAATAAATAATCCACATCATTAAATCATCCCTACACTACAGGCCAATGATATTCTTTAGTATCACGACCACGAATTATCCATGTACTACGGGCCAAAGATAATCGTGTTTTCATCAACGATCCTGATCATGCCATAAAACAATTCATCTTTGCTCCCTTGGTCGAAGAGAATCCATAGCCATAATCATACCAAAAATTGTCCATCAATGCACTACGAGCCAATTAGGACTTTTAATTTTCACATCATTTGTAACATTACGGTCATGATTACAGCGCATAATCTCTGGTCATAATCATACCAAGTCCATCTATGCACTACAGGCCACAGATGACTTTCAACATAATATAAACATGAGGATGATGACAATAATATAAGAATTAAATAAAACAAGTTCAAGAATTAATTTATCCATGAACCAATAACGTCCAAATTGTCAACATGATACTGCTTTGTAGAGTAAAATTTAAGAATGCTCAGAAGAATATTTCCATGGAAAGATACTGGATGAAGCGCAAATATCAAGTATATTCCACTAATTTCATGGAGTATAGAAGTCAAAATTTTAATCAACTGAGTATAATACCGAATGGAATAACAAAATATATCACCATGCATGCAGACTTGATGTAGGCGGTTATTTCAATGTAATAATAATAACGGAACTGTGTCGGGTGAAATTCACAACGGCGGGATGTTCTAATGTAATAATAAATGCGAATAATAAATGATGGAACCAGTCCAACAGTATAGCATGAGCAGTGATATTTCGACAAAATAATAAAGACGGAATAATAAAAAATGGAACCAGTCCGACGATATAAGATGTATGTGATATTCGGCTGAATAATAGAAGAATGTCACCAAGTATAGGGTAGCTCGCATTATACAAAGTTATTCCAATGTAACAATAAAGAAATGGAATAATGTAAGTTCTCTTCTTGAATACAAAAGAATAATATCCCTTACCGTAAAATAATACTTGATATAAGAGTAGTGAAGTAGCGTAAAACTTTTCTTCTATCTCTCTATAGTTTCTCTCTAGAGTTCAAATTGAATTCGTAAGAAAATAATGAAGGAATGAGTTTCTATTTATAGAAAATGGAATGCATAAGAATTAATCCATGAACGGTCCAGATTGATTTACTTTAATCGATTATCCATATTTAAAGAAAAATCTTTTAAATAAAATATAATATATTCTATTTATATAAAAAGATTTTACTATGCAAACACTACGCGGCACTATGCAAACACTATGCATAATAAAATATAATATATTCTATTTATAGAATAACTTTAATAAAGTATTCTATTTTATATAAAAAGATTTTGCTATGCAAAATACTATGCATAATAGAATATAATATATTCTATTTATAGAATAACTTTAATAAAGTATTCATTTTATATAAAAGATGTTTCTATTTTATTACGTTAATAATAATGAATAAAACAAAACTTCTAAATCAACAATAATTGAATCAAATAATGTGAGATACTATGCAACAACTATTGTAGCAATAATTGAACAAAACCGGTGACTTCTCACATAAATATCAATAATCAATACGTGTGCTACTATGCAACAACGCAGACATCAGATTTTTTACTCTTTGAGTAGTTCAACAAAGATCAAATCAGTAAAACTTCCGCCGTTATTTTTAATAAAATATTTTTATCGCTTTCTCAATCCGGACAATAATTCCGTTGTAGGGTCCACCAATGATTGTGTGGTCGTCACAAATATTTCTCGCATTAAAAACGAATATTCCCGACCAATCGAATATAATATGACAACTTGCATACTTTGCAAAATTTATAAATATTACCCACAACTATAACATTATCTCAAATTCACACCATAATATAAAAAATTATTTCGAGAGAAAATTAATTCTTTATTCATAAAAACGGGGTTTCACAATCTCCCCCTCCTTATGGAATTTCGCCCTCGAAATTTACGTACGCACTGGTATGCCAAACGGTGAGGGTACCTTGACTTCATTTGATTCTAACTCTTGAGGTATAACCTCGAGTGTTGGATACGATTCTTCTTATCCAAGATTTTAAACACGAGATCTCATACGCTAAATCATCCGCTATCTCGTCCGATTCTAAATTAATAATGTGGTTTGGGTCATCCACATATTTACGTAACATTGATACGTTAAAAACGTTATGAGCACGCGACATACTTGGCGGTAAAACGAGTCTATAAGTCACAGTCCCTACTCAATCGAGGATTTCAAATGGGCCAATTAAATCGAGGGTTGAGATTTCCTCTCAAACAACTCTCGCTTCTAGAATAACGCCCTCTTGAACCTTCTTCTTCACATTCATCGATTCGGGTATATAGCTTGAGCGTTTTTAACTTTATCGATTAAAGTCGATTTTACTCAGATATTCGTTATCTTCACGTGGGTCCCTAGTAGTCTTTAACTCTATCTTCATCATTTGTAAGTTATACTGAAATGAGTCTTTGTGTTAACAATATCGCACTTTAAACGACACGATCTTCTACTCAACACGTCAGCTACCACGTTCGCTCTTCCACGATGATATTGAATAGTACGATCGTAATCTTCAACAGCTCGAGTCAACGTCTTTGGCGCATGTTACGTTCGTTTTAGTTGAAGAAATATTTTGAGGGTTTAAGAAATGGGTTTTGTACCGGGGTCAATACAAAATTCGATTTCATGCTCTAGGGGTAGGCTAAGAAGTCTTTAGGAATACGTCAAGAGATTTATTAATGATAGAAATATCATTCAAAACTGTTACTCTCATCCAAGACTTGGATAGTACATCACATTGATACCAACTGTGACTTCTATCCCTTAACCTAGATAAGACCTCACAATGATACCTATCAACTTGTCATCGCTATTCACGACGTCGCTACTGTAAAGTCCGGCTTTGGTGTATTCCACACAAAAAGTCAACAACGAAAGGATCGGGCTCTTTATTTATGGCTTGATATGACAATGATTGACTTTAGTGGTTTGGTTTCTTGAATTCGCATAACAGGTTGGTTAGGAATATGAAAGCTAACAACCTTACAAAAAGCATGATGAGTAGTTAACCAATCGATTCCTAAAATCGCATCAAAAGCAAGTATTTTCAAAGAGACAAGATCAACAAGTAACGTGAAAGTGTTGATTTGAACAAGATTTATAAATAATGGAGGTAACGAAGGTTTCTCCGAACTGAGTTTAAACAGATATATCAAAGTCTAACTTCTCCGGAATTAACTTCAAACATTGAAACACAACTAGGTGAAATAAAAGAGTGAGTAGAATCGGTATCTAACACGGTATAGACTTCGCAAGAGTTTATGACTAACATACCCGTGATAATTTTATTCAGGTTCCTTGTCACGAAAAAAAATACGCTCTTTCTTAAACTACCGGCTTTAGCTTGTCTGGGACATCCTTTGGAATCACTATCCCAGCTGGACTTGACTTCACCATACGACAAAATTGAGCTAGATGACCTTCTCTTTCGCAATTAAAACACGCTTTGGATTGTTGCGTACAGTTTGGACGGATGTGTCCCTCTTGTCCGTGATTTGAAACATACTGAACCGATGGACGTTCTTCTTCCTTTGAAACGGGTCAAAAAGTGCACGTCTTCACGTCATTGTTGAACCTTCTCTTCTTAAAATGTCCATTCTTATTATCTTGGCCATGATTACCAATTTAAATGGTTACCATTCTTGACATGATAATATCCCCCACGATGGTTATCGTTGTTCGATGACCATTGCCACCTGCAGATATGATTATTATCGTGTTGTTGGTCGTTGCCTTTTGGTTGTCTTTGGCTCATTATCGCTCCAATAATCGAGCCCTATTCACAACATCCGAATATAAACAAAGTTTGTGAGAAATGAGGTATTGACGTATATCGGATTTCAAACCTCGCAAAAACATTCGCGTCATTCGCTCCTCATTATCGACCAAATGGGATGCAAACGGGATAACTCGTAAACTTAGCCTCGCATTACTACGACACGGCCATATTATTTTGCTCCAAATTTTGATGAATTCTACCTCCTTCATGTGATTTAATACTTTCGTGAAAGTACTTGTCGTTGAATAGTTCTTGGAACTTCTCCCAAGACATCTTGAAGGCCAGTCGGGTAGTGCTTTTCTGATTCCCACCAATGATCTCCTTCTTCACGCAACATAAAGGTGGCGAATGGAACCTTTGCTCCTCTGAGCATTCCAAGACATCAAATATCTTGGTAATCTACTTTATCCATGTCTCCGCCTTAAGTGGTTCTGGCTTTCCCAAAAAATCCGGTGGTCCCAGCTCCTTGAACTGCTTAGCGGTGACCAACCGTGGGTTACCATTGTTTCCACCTACATTATGGACAGGAGCTGCCTTCGCCCGTTGTTTCATAAATTGCTCTTTAAACTTCTTAGCGGTGACCGTCCGAGAGTTATCAGTATTTCTACCTGCATTTTGGACAGGAGTTGCCTTCGCCTGTTGTTGCATGAATTTCATAAAGCCTCTGACCATACCATCATTCACCATTTCATCGGTGTTATTGTTTTCATGAGGAGTATTGTCCTCTGGTTGCACATTATCCTGATTATTGATCTGTGGAGACTCAATGGTCTCCTGTGCTCCATTGATAATCTCAACATTCTCGGATACCATTTTCAAACACTGCTACAAAACAAGGGTTAATTAACATATCATATATTATCCCTATACTTTGACCGACCAATTAAATACCAAATAAACTTAGGTAGGTCATACTAGCGAAGGAATTCCCCGTCTCTCCCCTCCTAGTTCTTGTCTCACATCTCAGCCAGGGATCATATCCCTAAGCTTTGATACCAACTATGACGCCCCCAAAATTAGGTATACATCACCCATCTTGAGTCGCCAGATACATGGTACATAATTCAAATACAACTTAATAATACAACTGTCGTGTACAATACGACAAAACATAAACTGTGAGTTTGAATACAAATATTGTTTACTAGAGATTATACAAACTGAAAAGGAGTCCTCATTACAATTATTATCATACTATTTCACAGAATAGTGAGGACTACTAATGCACCATCTAGGACCATCACTCTGTTCCCCGACTAGTCCCAGCTACGTTCTCATTTCCTGAAGAGGACAGTGAAAGAAAGGATGAGCTCAACTAGCCAGTAAGAAATATTATGACTAAGATAATGCAAAATAATTTATCCTTAGCCTTCAACAATGTTAAATTGATAAAATATAATAAATATCAAGTTTAACTGCAGCAGAACAAGCAATCCATTAAAAGAGTCAAGTAGAGAATGAAATCTACTATCTTTTATGATTTAAAAAGTTTTTCATCACTTTTATCACGAGAGACTCTACTCAATAAATAATCCACATCATTAAATCATCCTACACACTACTGTGCTAAGGATATTCTTTTAGTATCACGACCATGAATTATCCATACACTACGGCCAAAGATAATCGTGTTTTCATCAAGCGGTCCCGATCATGCCATAAAACAATTCATCTTTTCTCCTCGTCAAGAGAATCCATAGCCATAATCATACCAAAATTGTCCATCAATGCACTACGGGCCAATGAGGACTTTTAATTTTCACATCATTTGTAACATTACTAATTCATGATTACAACAAGATAATCCTCGGTCATAATCATACCAAGTCCATCTATGCACTATAGGCCATGATGACTTTCAACATAATATAAACATGAGGATGATGACAATAATATAAGAATTCAATAAAACAAGTTCAAGAATTAATTTATCCATGAACCAAAAACGCCCAAATTGTCAACATGATATTGCTTTGTAGAGTAAAATTCAAGAATGCTCGGAAGAATATTTCCATGGAAAGATCTTTGGATGAAAGCTTAAATATCAAGTATATTCCACTAATTTCATGGAGTATAGAAGTCAAAATTTTAATCAATCGAGTATAATAACCGAATGGAATAACAAAATATATCACCATGCATGCGGTGCGCAGCATAGGCGGTTATTTCATTTCGAGAATAATAATAACGGAACCGTGTCGTAAAATTCACAACCGATGGGATGTTCTAACAGTAATAATAAATGCGGAATAATAAATGATGGAACCAGTCCCACAGATATAGCATAGTACAGGATATTCCGTTAGAATAATAAAGATGTAATAAAAATGGAACCAGTGTCGGCGATAGCATGCATGCATGAGGATATTCCGACAGAATAATAAAGATGTAATAATGAAGAATGTCACCAAGTATAGGTAGCCAGCAGATACAAAGTTATTCCAACAGTAACAATAAAGAAATAGAATAATGTAAGTTCTCTTCTTGAATACAAAAGAATAATATCCTCACCAGTAAAATAATACTTGATATAAGAGAAGTGAAGTAGCGTAAAACTTTTCTTCTATCTCTCTATAGTCTCTCTCTATAGTTTTCTCTCTAGAGTTCAAGAATTCGTAAGAAAATAATGAAGGAATGAGCTTTATTTATAGAAAAATGGAATGCATAAGAACTAATCCATGAACGGTCTGATTGATTTACTTTAATCGACGGTCCATATTTAAAAGAAAATCTTTTAAATAAAATATAATATATTCTATTTATATAAAAAGATTTTACTATGCAAATACTACGCGAGCACTATGCAAACACTATGCATAATAAAATATAATATATTCTATTTATAGAATAACTTTAATAAAGTATACATTTTATATATACTATGCAAAACACTATGCATAATAGAATATAATATATTCTATTTATAGAATAACTTTAATAAAGTATTCTGTTTTATATAAAAAGATGTTTCTATTTTATTACGTTAATAATACGAATAAAACAAAACTTCTAAATCAACAATAATTGAATCAAATAATGTGAGATACTATGCAGCAACTATTGTAGCAATAATTGAACAAAACTGAGTGACTTCTCACATAAATATCAATAATCAATACCGTGTGCTACTATACAACAACGCGTATTACTGTACTTTTACTACCGAGTAGTTCAACAGTATCAACGGTAAAACTTCCGCCGTTATTTTCAATAAAATATTTTTGTCGTTTTCTCAATCCGACAATAATTTCGTTGTGGGGTCCACCAATGATTGTGCCGTCAGTCGCATCTGAATATTTCGCTTAAAACGAATATTCCCCGACCAATCGAATATAATATAACAACTTGCATACTTTGCAAAATTTATAAATATTACCCACAACTATAATATTATCTCAAATTCACACCATAATATAAAAAAAAATATTTCGAGAAAATTAATTCTTTATTCATAAAATCTTGGGTTTCACAATAAAAACATACAAATTTAAATTAAATGAGTATATTAAACATTATAATTTAAAGGGTGTTTTGGATATTATATTAATAATATTTGTGAATATTAGTTGATCAATTACACTAAAGATAATAAATGTTACATATTATTAACTAAAACAATAGTGATTGTTACTTGAAAAATTATATGAGCGGTAATGATTATCGATAATTGCTGTTTAGTATGAATTCAACATTATTGGACATATTTTTTTTCTTTCTAATATTGATCTTTTATTAAAATATCTCTATAGTAATTTTAGTTGAATGATTCACTCATATGATAATTATCAAATGTAATTATAAATAATCATCAAAGTACTATCAAACTAATTAATTCAGTATTACTTATTAAGTCGTATTTAAAATTTTAATATGTTTATAAAATAACAATTCGTGATTTATTTAATTAGTAAGCACAAAATTTTCAAGTATGTCGTTAATAATACATTACATTTATAATAATAAATAACAAACAACACCAAATACTTTGAATGGACAATGAATTATTTTAGTTAAACTAAACATGTCGACAAAAAAATAAAAATTAATGTAAATTTTGTGACTATAAGGATATTTATGTCTCAATAATTAAATATAAAGAATATTTTTGTCTAAATAAAAATTTCAATATGACCACTATGTGACAATCTCATATTACCACCTATTTTTTAGTCATTTGAATACCGAAAATATTGATATTTTACTGAATATTTAATTACCGAGAATATAAAATTATCAGTGTAACAAACATAATTTATAAAAATGACTTGCTATATTACCGAGTATTTAAGATGACCAATGACATGTAACAAACACTCTTTAAAAGTACGGGATAATAGACTTTTTGGTCAATGTATTAGAGCCTAATTTTCATTGTGGTTACTAATTTTTTTTTTGTTACAATCGCATAATTATACTATAAAATAATTACAAAATGGTCATTTCATATAATTTCCGTCCAAAAAATGGATAGAAGTGCTGAGGTGGCATATTCACTCCGTTTTTATGCTGACGTGGAGTGCAAAAATGCAAAGAACCACCAAAACTATTAGTACTTCAGCTGAATAATCCCAAAACTAATAATAATAATTTTAATTTTTAAATAATAATAATACTAATTTTAAATAGTAATAATAATAATAATTTCAAAATAGTAATAATAATAATAATTTCAAAATAATAATAATAATAATTTTAAAATAATAATAATAATTTCAAAATAATAATAATAATTTTAAAAATTTTAAAAATATTTATATAAATAATAAAAATATTTTTATATGAATAACTATGCTAATTGTCCCTCCATAGATTTAGTTGGTTTAAAATAATAATAATAATAATAATAATAATAATAATAATTTTTAAATAATACTCTCTCCGTCCCATGATAAAAGTCCTTATTACTATTTTGAATAGTCTCATGTTAAATGTCCATTTTCCTTTAATAACCAAACTTTTACACATATTTTCCTATTATACCCATAGCAATAAATATCTCATACTTTTTTATTCTAATTCTCTCTCCATATTTAATGACATTATTATGGACAATTTTGTCATTTCGTTCTTCTTCTTAATATGCGTGAAAAAGTCCACCAGGACTTTTATCCTGGGACGGAGGAAGTAATAATAAGAATTCAAAATAATAATAACAATAATTTAAAAAATAATAATTATATAAATAATAAAAATATTTTTATATGAATAACCATGCTAATTGTCCCTACATAGATTTAGTTAGTTCATAATAATATTAATAATAATAATTTTAAAATAATAATAATAAAAATATTATTAATATATTATTAATAATTATAATAAAATATTATTATTATTTAGAAAACATTATTATTATTATTATTATTTTGAAATTATTATTATTATTATTTTGAATAATAAAAATTAATATGTTTGTTATATTAATAAAAATATTAATAATATATTATTAATAATAAAAATTATTATTTTATTATCATTATTTTAGAATTATTATTATTATTATTATTATTATTATTATTTTGAAATTATTATTATTTTTTAAACCAATTAAATATATACAGGGACAATTAGCATGGTTATTCATATAAAAATATTTTTATTATTTATATAATTGTTTTTAAAATTTTTACATTTTTAAAATTATTATTTAAAAATTATTATTTTTACCATTATTATTATTTTAAAATTATTATTATTATTATTACTATTTTGAAATTATTATTAATATTACTATTTTGAATTTATTATTTAAAAATTATTATTTTGAAATTATTATTATTATTATTAGTTTCCGTCCGTTTTTTGGACGGAAATTATACGGAATGACTATTTTGTAATTATTTTAGAGTATAGTTATGCAATTGTAATAAAAAAAAATTGATAACCACAATGAAAATTGGACTTTAGTGACTATTACGGTGACCAAAAAATCTATTATCCATTAAAAGTACTTATGTAGGTTTTGAACCTATGGCATCTGCAAAGGCAGTTCAGCTATGCCTTGTATTTTCTACATTATTTCAGCACACAAAATAAGCATAAAACCCATAAAGCCCAAATAAAAGCTAGATATTGGATCACACATAATGAGGAGGATATCAAGAAATTCATTAAGGGTAGACATTATTCATACAGGGAAAAACGAATATATGGCTCGTTACAATCAAGTTTGGTTATACACGAGGCTCAAAATGACGTAATATTTAATAATAAAAATAATAAATATTTAAATATATTAATAAAAATTATAAAAAGACAAAAATAACATTAATAAATACAAATCAGTACAGAATAAAATTCACAAATTTAATAAGAATGAGAATAATTCATTTTAGTGTTATGGAACAGCCAAACATAATTTATTTATTTTTCATTCTATAAGAACGAGTTATTTCATTCATACATTAATTTCTGTAATCCAAACATAGCATTAGTATTGATCATTCTTTTAATTACAATAATTTAAAATTTTGTTCTTATAATTATCTTCTTACCATATATCAACTTTTATTTTCAGTTTTTAAAATTTAATTATTGTTTATTATAATTCATATCCTCATTAGCATAATTATATTCTTACTGTATATAATAAACGACCTCCTATAATATGATTTTTATATTTAATTAGTGTCGTATTACAATTTATATATATTCTCACTAACAATTATATTTGATTGTCTAATTATTTTATTATTATTAAATTATATTATCACTATTCGAGTTTAAGTAGCAATCTATTATTTACATAAATTATATAGTTTTAAAAGAACAGTTTTCTTATAAAGCTCATCAACCTAATAGTCATTAAAACACGAGTATATTTAATAATATTGATCTTGGGATGTATTTTTGTTAATAGTATCAAGTAATTTAGATTTATGAGAAAAAGTGTTTTTTAAAGTTTAATTGGATATTGTAAAACCTTGAAAATTAGTTAGATAATATAGTTTAGGAATGAACCAATTTTCTTATGAAGATTATATTATCCAATATAAAATATTAATATCATTGAGATATTTACATAAAATTAATACGATCACCAATTATATAGTTCAATTACTATATTTAAAAATAAAAATTAATTAATCAATCTTATAAAATAAAATAAATTACTTTAATGGTTATTTCGTATTTTTATAAAAAAAAATTCAATTAATTTATGACTTTTATCTGAATTATTGGTGATCTCTGTGTCATGCTCCTGCCCTGGAAACTAGACCAAGTACTTAATTGTCTTGTGTCACTAGAAAAGTAATCCCATTGCTTTCAAGCTTTTATTACTTCGAGTTGTGTCATAAACAACTTTTGCATTGTACATAGTGATTGTTATAGCATGAAGTGAATTTTATGGTAAATTCACTTTATGTCTAATACAGCGTTAACACACACACAAGAGGGTGATCTCTCCGCCTATGTATCAGCACTATATTAATTATAAAGTGAACTTACCATAAAGTTTACTCCATGCTAACCGGATCCTTATTATCGTAATAAAAATTATAATTTTTCAATATTTTTATATGCAGAATCCATATATTAGTTGATATAGCGAATTTTTATTAATTAATATGTGGGTCCTATATGTAAAAATATTAAAACATAATATGAAAATATCAATTTTTAAAAAATTATGCTCTCAAAACAGACCTGATAAATTAATTTTTGGATCCATCATCAAGATAAGATGTATGGTTTATACTACTATATGTTAAGATTATAGTATTTGATGGGTTTTTATAAATTTAATGGATGTTGTTTCTACTTTTTATATCAATTAATCAAAGTGTGTATGTAAGACCCCAAATTATTAATAAATGAAATTTATTTTTTTCTATTTATTATTTTGAAATAGTAAGGGTTGATTTGATTAATGTGGATAGTTATGAGTAAAATACGTAAATATTTCGAATAAGCAAATGGTTATAAAATATTCATTATTGTCGGGGAATATTCGTTTGGTCGTGGAATATTAAACTGTCGGAGAATATAAATATTGATTTGCCAAGATTTTTTGTGGGCCCATATAACGGAAAAAGCGATTGGATGAAGAAAACGACAAATATAAGTTGTTTATATATAACGGCAGTAGTTATTATCAAATTTATCATTGTTGGAATACCGGTGGTTAAAAACACACTATCTGGCGTTGTTGAACAAGAAGATACCAGATTGCACCAATTATTGATTATTACGTAAGAAGGAATTACTCAATAATTGTTACACGATGAATTACTATTCAAAAGATTTTATTTTATTGATTCAATAATTCTTTGATTGATATTTTATATATTCGTTATTTCAATAAATTGTCACTACACAAAGATTTTTCATTATCGAAGCAATAATTCATATTATCTCGAATAATATTATTAGAAAACATTATTGGCAATGTCTAGAAAGTTTCGCTTCAAGGAGAGGTTTGGTCACCTAATTGCGGCAGGCAAGAAGTGAGAAATTTTATCGAAAGCCCCTCTTCCAGGAACTACCGGTTGCCAAGATCTTGTGATTCTGTAATATTATTTGTGAATAATTAATTATTGATTTATATGATGAGAAAAATATTAATTTTATGTGGATATAGATGGAAATTTTTTTTAATGTGACAATTGTTGAAAATTAATATTTTATCTTTTTTTGATAAAATAATTTATTTAAATATATTATTTTAATAATATATTAACGGTGATATTTTTATAATGAATGTGGGATATATGAGTATATGAGGAGGAAGAGTATTTTTGTGGCAATAAATTTTTAACACATATTTTGTGTGTTGGTGGACATAATTATTGACCGAAATTTGATTATAGCCTATAAAATCATCCGTTTGTGGATTTCGATCAATTTCTGTTTGGAATTTGGAAAAACTTTCTTCTGCAAAGTTGTAGAGAATTGAATTTCCTATAAAAAGACGCGAGATTAGAATTTTTTTTAATAAAAGAGCTATTTATTATGAATTATTTAAGTTCTGAAGCTCCGAAATAATTGATTTTTGAAAGTTTTAATTATGTTTTTAAGAAAAACGTTTTTCAAATGTTGGTGGCCATCTTTAACATGTGCTTGGTGGTCAAATCGATTTCAAAGTGGGCGTAGGAATGTGTTTTGTAAATATTAATATTATATTAAATTTTCGCTTTGGTATTCTAACCATTTTCCTATAAATAGGTGCTTAGGTTAGAATTGAAAATCACACTAGAAATTGAAGTTTTCTCTCTATATTATCGAGTTTATTCTTGTGAGTATTTTGAGTATACTTTGAGTATTGCTATACTGGTTGCAAGTTCAAGTTATAGCCTTTATACCTGTTTCAACTAAAAGTTGTGCTCTTCGAGGTAAGGGATGTTATTTTATTCGAAAATGATATTATTTCTTCAATATCATTATGCCGAAATATTGGTTGGAAATTTTTATCAAATTTAGAACTTTTTCATGTCGGGGTTACTATTCATGAGTTACTATTCACGAGTTACTATTCACGAAGCGTGAAAATGTTTTTTTGTGAAATTTCTATCTTTTGGTGTCGGAGTTACTATTCACGATACAAGACTATTCACGATCTGACTGACACTATTCACGAATCACGGCACTATTCAATTAAAAATAAAATTTCTTCTTTTTGTCCAAAATATCTATTATGGATACTAGCTTTGATTGTATTCATGTTTTGATCATTCTTGAATTTTTCTCCACTCTGATTACTTATGAAGTATTTCTGAACTTGGATTGTTTAAAATACAAATCCTTAATATTTGTTCTTTTGTTTTACTGGATTCGTTTCCTTTAAAATATTTTTCATCATCCTCATCCTAAATGATGATATTATTGAATATCTTTGGCCCGTAGTGCAAAAGATGAATGATTTCTTGATGAATATCTTTGGCCCGTAGTGCAAAAGATGAGCAGTGTTTAGATGAACATGACTAATCGATGAATATCTTTGGCTGGTGTAGTGCAAAGATGAATATTTGATTTCAGATATATATTGATTGATGTTACAGGGATAAAATATCGACGATGAACTTTTAAATTCATATATAGAAGATAGTAGTTTGCATTCTCTACTTAACTCTTTTAATGAATTGTTGTTTCCGCTGCAGTTGTTGATTTAAAACTGGTTGTCTATTGTATTCTATTAGATTTTTCCCTGTTGAAGACTAACGATAATTTGTTGTATATTATCTTAGTCATAATATTCTTTACTAGGCTAGTTGAGCTCACCCTCTTCCTTTTTGTTCTATTTTTCTTCTCAGGAGGCGAGAATGTAGCGAATACTAGTCGGGGTATGGAATGAAGGTTCTAGAGAGAGTTGTTTAGTAGTCCTCACCATTTTTGTAAAATAATGTATCAATAATTATGATGAGAATTTATTTGCGTGTGGATATTGTTTAGATGGCAATATTTGTATTTAAACTCACAGTTTATATGTTGTAATAATAAAGTTGTAGTTATTTACGCACCATGTATTTGGCAATTCGAGAATGGGTTGGATGGAATTGACCTATTTTAGGTATACATAAAGTTGTATGTGTGTGTATATATATATATATATATATATATATATATATATACAAAGATGCATCGTGTTCGGACTCCTGCACTGATAAAAAACGGACCTCATTTTTTTTTTGCTTTTTTTTAAAACAACTAATTTTTTTTTTAATATTTTATGGAACTGAAATTTTTCTATAATACAATGTTTTGGACGTGTTTTGAATACCTATACTAAAAAATGATGGTACAGTCTGCACAGACTGTATATACATATTTTGTTATACGTACCCAAATCACACCCAAAATACTGTATTATGAAAAAAATTTCAATTCCATAATTTTTTTTTTTTTAGTTGTCTAAAAAAAAAAAAAAGGTTCGAATTTTGGTCCGGTCCGAGAGTCTGGACATGATCCGGCCTATATATATATATATATATATATATATATTTTAGTAAATAATTTTGAAAATGCAAAAGAAAAAACTCATTTTTATTTCTAATGTTGTTTCTAGATGTCTAAAAATTAAAATGAATATTAAACCTTTTAAATTAATGTTTAGTTGTTGATATTTATAATTAAAGTAGATAGAAACTCTTCTTCTTTGTTTTGTGTTACAAGTAAGGGTAATTACGAAATTAAAAAGAAATTCATTAAAGTTATTTTCCTTTCTTTAGCTTTCCTATCATTTTGGTCAGAAAAATATTTAAGAAAAATTGGGTTAAATGCTTTTTCAATAACTGTACTATAGGTCGACTTACAGATGAATAACTGAACTTTTTTTTTTTACAGTCAACTCACTGTACTCGACTTTGCTAACCAAAAAATTAAAATACCCGTTAGAAACTTTGACTTTCAACGGAACGGGACACATCAGCGAGTTGTCCGTTACAAAGCTGATGTGGCGCATTTGTGCGACGTGACAGTGATTATGTGGATTTGTAGGAAAATTTTTATGAAAAAAATAAAAAATAATATTTTAAAGTATAATATAAATTATAAAAATTATAAAATTAAAAATATTTTAAAATTAAAATCTTTTCAAATTGAACATTAAATTTATAATTGACTCAATTTGGACATAATTTTTTTTCTTTTCTAACTAGGATAAATAAATTTGTACTTTCACATGCAAATAATTTTTTCAAATAATTTTTAATTTTATCAAATAAGTTTTATTGTAATTCTAAATTTTTTAATAAAAAAACGCATTTTTTAAAAAAAATATAAAAAGCGCAACTTTTTTACATAAAATTTATTTTATTTTTATTCAAAAATGCATTTTTTTATAAGAATAAAAACGCAATTTTTTTATTAAAAAAAAAAATAAAACAATGTTTTTTAAATAAAAATAAAACGCAGTTTTTTTAATAAAAAAGTGCAGTTTTTAATAATTTTTTTCTTACGTTTTGTTAAAAAATTTAATTTTATTAAAAAATGTAAAACGCAACTTTTTAAATAAAATAAAAAAACGCATTTTTTTAATAAAACTTTTTTATATTATTAAACAAAAAAATGCAGTTTTAAAAGTAAAATTAATAAACAAAAACGCAGCTTTATTAAAAAAATGCAGTTTTTTTTTATATAAAAAGAACTTCATTTTTTTTTTATTAAAACTGCATTTTTTAAATAAAAGCTGTGTTATTTTAATAAAAAATAAAAAAATGCTGTTTTTTAAAAATGCAGTTTTTTAATAAAAAATGCATTTTTTAAAATGCAGTTTTTAGTAAAAAATGCATTTTTTTAATTAAAAGTACTAAAAAACTGCATTTTTTTAATAAAAGCTGCGTTTTATATATTTTTTAATAAAAAAGCTGCGTTTTTTTAATATAAATAAAATAAATTTTATTTAAAAAGTTATGCTTTTTTTATTTTTTTTTAAAAAATGCTTTTTTTTATTTTTATTATTAAAAATTTTAAAATTACAATAAAACTTATTTGATAAAATTAAAAATTATTTGTATGTGAAAGTACAAATTTATTTATCCTAGTTAGAAAAGAAAAAAAAATTATCATCAAATTGACTCAATTATAAATTTAATGTCCGAATTTGAAAAGATTTTAATTTTAAAATATTTTTAATTTTATAATTTTTATAATTTATGTTATACTTTAAAATATTCTTTTTTATTTTTTTCATAAAAATTTACCTACAAATTCACATAATCATTGCCACGTCACACAAACGCGCACACGTCACTTTCAGAAGCGACAACTCAAATTACCGACGTGTAATCGTTCGCTGAAAGTCAAAGTTTCTAATGGGTTTTTTTAACTTTTTGTTAGCAAAGTCGAGTACAGTGAGTTGATTGTAGAAAAAAAAAATTCAATTATCCATCTGTATATCGACCTATAGTACAGTTACTAAAAAAACATTTAACCCAAGAAAAATTAGGTTTACTTTTTTTTTTCTAAGCTTACCTTTATTGATTTAAAAAACTCACAAACAAAAAATTTCTAATTAAGGCAAATTATAATTTTCTTTACCTTTTCTATCCTTTCATTAGTTTTAAAAACTCACAAATTCGGTGTAAAAGTACAACTCGGTAGATTTCTTTACCTTTTCTATCCTTTCATTAGTTTTAAAAACTCACAAATTCGGTGTAAAAGTACAACTCAACTACCGAAAGCCTTTGACCTGAGTGCTATTACCCAACGTTAATCATGAGTAGACCTAGCAAAATTGGCCAGGGCCCGCGGGCTGGGCTAACCCGTAAAAATTGAGCTTTGGGCTTAAGTTTTTTAGTCCATGAAAACTTGGGCTATTTTGGCCCGACCCGACCCGTTGTGGCCCGGCTTGGCCCGCGGGCTTTTTTTAAAAAAATGATATAATGTTCTCCTTGAGAATTGAATTCTAGACCTCCCACTCTCTTTAAACAAATGCTCAAACCAACTAAGCTACAAGGACTTTTTATTAATAATGTCACTTATCCGACACTCCTACTAGCACAAACTATCCAAGCCTTCATACAAATTGAAAGTTCATGCTAAGATGAAGGAAGACCCACCAATTTAATACTTATATATATATATAGTGAAGTATATATGTATATGTATGTTATATATTTAACATGCATCAATTTCTCATTATGAGAACAAAAATATTTTTACAATCATATTAATTTATAAGCTCTTCTACGTGACATAATATTAGCTCAATTATTAATAATAAGATTTCACGAGGTTGCGTAGCACGGTAGCAGTAAGATTTAGGCAGGTCTTGTTATAAATCTTTTTAATAATAATAATAAAATGATTACACAATTAAATATAATTGATAATAAAAATATGCATTGCAATAGAACACTAATTAAATCAATAAAACGTATGAAAAATATGATATGATGGTAATAATGATGATAATAAGAATATGCATGGAAAAAATAATTAGAAGTGAATTTTTTTCCTAGCAAAATATGATATTTTTATGATTTTAGTCGTATAGTAATAATAATAAAATTCCAAAGTTTTTGACTTTAAAAAATTCTTTTTGTACTCGTACATAAATAAATAAATGAATGGTATTTTGGGATCATTAAGTTTTTCTAATTTGTAATAATAATATCATTAAAGTTAATTTTAAAACAAAAAGTATTAAAAAGAGATGCAGTAAGATAGTGATTTTAAAATGAAAATCCTTGTAGCTCAGTTGGTTTGAGCATTTGTTTAAGGTGTGGGGAGGTTTAGAGTTTGATTCTCACAAAGAGCATTGTTTTGTTATATAAAAAAGTTGCAGACAGTTCGCCTCCGCCTAACCCAAGGCCACGGCCTTCTAATTTTAGCCAAAAAAAAGTGGGCCTCTTTGGTTAGGCCCAAATTTAGCCCCTACCGTGACAAATTTTGCCCATTTGCCAGGTCTAATCATGAGGTTGAGAATTTTTGACATGTCAGGGTGTGTGTGTGACAGAAGTGGTTAGTATGAAGTTCATTTTTGGGTAAGTTGGTCAATTGGCCAATAAATCTTGACGCATGGCGAGACTACATGTGTGTCAAAGATTCTAACTGGACAATTGACCAACTTACCCAAAAATACACTTCATGCTAACTGGATCCGTGTGTGACTATTAGTCCTCAAATTATAAAATAGCTTAAGATAAGATATTATTTCTGTGACAACCCCAAAACAGGTCCAATCCATCCAACCTATTTTGAGTCGTCAAATACATGGTACAGAAAACCACTACAACTTTATTACAACAATTGTCGTGCAAAATACAACAACACAAATACTGTGAGTTTGGATACAAATATATACCAACTGTGACTCATGTCCCAACCTTGGATAGCACGTCACAATGGCACCTTACATAAAGGTACAGTCAATAACTGTTTTAGAAATTAAAATCTTTGGAAAGTGCTCAAGGAAACCTTCGTATATGGGAGGCCATACGCCTAGGTTATGATATATATCATATGCCCATAGAATTATCCTTGGTTGACCTAATAGACCCCAAAGAAAAAACGAGAAGATTACTATCATCTTCTTTCCAATGGTGAGTCTTCTCTTGACATATAATTATCTCCACTGTCTCTAATTGAGAATTATACTCCAAACAAACACCAAGATTATATAGGTAGTGCTCGTAGATATACTCTGCAAGTGGATGTGCACAACCCTTTCTTATGATAACACGAGTTTGTATGCCATTAGACATCTTGTATGATAGTGGCAAAACACCCTTCCAAAGTTGAGTTCACCTCACCCTATTCGGTTCACCAAAATTAAATATCAAATGATGTATATAATACGACACACTTATCTAAAGTCTCAATAAAATTATTTTCATACTATTTAGGGAGAACCTCAAATGACTATTGACCACCGTTCTATTCCCCTGTTATCCCCACTCGACCCGGCCTACACTTTTATTACACGAAAGGAATTGTGAAGCAAAAGGGTGAACACAACTAGCTTCAATAAAGAATATCATGACTAAAGATAATTAAATTATCAATAGCCTTCATCAAGAATAAATAAGAGATTTAGAACATATGGTAGATGATAAAAATTTCAACCATAGTTGCGCGTGAACAAGCAATCCATTAGAAGAGTCAAATAGACCATAAAGTCTATTATCTTCTCCATGTTAAAATCCACCAACAATGTTTTATCCCCGTAACATCAATCAACAGTTCTTTTTCCACAATTATATGAATAACTCATAATCATAATTGTAATTCTAAATTCTCTTCTCATCCAGACGAAGATAATTTTCATCACTGTCTTTACCGAAACATCAAAGATCATGGTTATACCAAATCACAGTTCTCGCTCATAATCATACTAATAAATTCATCTTTGCACTACGGGCCAAAGATATTCATTAACGATTCATCTTTGCACCACGAAGCCACGATATTCAACAACAGGTCATCTTTGCACTACGGGCCAAAGATATTCAACAACAGGTCATCTTTGCACTACAGGCCAAAGATATTCTTCAACAGTTCATCTTTGCAATACATGCCAAAGATATTCATCAACAGTTCATATTTGCACTACAGGCCAAATATATTCAACAATAATTCATCTTTGCACTACGGGCCAAAGATATTCACATCTCAAAGAAATATATAATCATTTCAAAATCTATATAAACCATAATTATAACCATGTTGATCAATTCACCTTTGCACTTAAGCTAAAAATATTCAATTGTAAATTCAATGGTCATGATCATACTAGTCACAATTCATCTTTGTACTACTGGCCAAAGAGAACCCATAGTCATGATCATACCAATAATCTACCCATCTTTACACTCAAGTCAAAGAGAAATTTCTTCACCATGATTATAAAAATGTTATATATGATAATAAAAATAATATGATCAACAACTGTATTTAATTTCAAGAGTAAAATTCATAAATCAACGATAATTTGGTTAGAAAAAGAAACCAATTTTTTTTTCGTGAATAGTACCCGTGAATAGTAACTCGTGAATAGTAACTCATGAATAGTAACTCATGAATAGTAACTCGTGAATAAGATCGTGATTCGTATATAGTATCCAGTATACATAAATAATGTCATATATGTAAATAAAAGTGCTATATACATGAATAGTGCCAGTATACGTGAATAGGCCAGAGTATACGTGAATAAGTAACCCGACTCAAAAAGGTAGAAATTCCACAATAAGATCCATACCAATATGTCAAGATAATGATATTGAAAGAATAACATCATTATGAAAAATATAACATCCCTTAATATCCCTTACTATCCCTTACCTCAAAAAAGCAAAGACTTAACCGGATATCTGGATGTACATCAAGGAAACTTGCAGACCGATGAATAGAAACTCACTAAGTATCTAAATACTCACAAAATACACTCGATAATCTAAAGAGAAAAAGAGAAAACTTATGAATTCGGTGTGATTTTCAATTCTAACTTAGCCCTCTATTTATAGGAAAATATTAAGACGTCAAGCGGACTTGACTCGCCACCGATGACTTTTACCGCTACTATTCCACCCACCAAAAATCAGCCATCCTCCCCAACAACCAAAAGTGGGGCCCACCCATTTCTAAAATTTTCCACCAAAATTATTTATAAACCTAATTTCCGAATCAGTCACCTGTTAAAATTCATAACAAATCATTCGTTCATTTTTAACGGTTCAAAATTTATGAACACTCAACTTATATATGTATAACATATCCAAAAATCACAACGATCCAACGGTCGGATTAAAAATTATAACGCACACAATAGAGCTTTAAGAACATCGATTTGATCTTTTAATACCTCAAATCCGACAAAATATTGATAAAACACCTCAACATTAACTCTTTCATTTATAACCACATAAATAAATCCATCAGTTATATTCACATCAAATAAATATTTTATTATCATATAAATCAATAATTAATTATTCACAAATAATATTACAGAATCACAATAATGACAACCAGGCAGTTCCCAGGAAAGAGGGGGCTTTTCAATAAGGATTTCTCCTTCCTGGCTCGTAATTAGGTGACCAAACCTCTCCTTGACAGAACTTTCTAGACATTGCCAATAATGCTATCTAATAATATTATTCAAATAATATGAATTATTGATCTGATAATGGGAAATATTTGCAATGCGGTGATAATTATTGAAACAACAATAATATAAAATATCAACGCAGTGAATTATTGAATCAATAAAATAAAATATTGAGCAATAATTATCGTAATAATTATTGAGTAGTGCCTTTTTACGTAAGAATCAATAATTAAAAAAATACTGCAATACCGCAAGTGCTTCTTTGTGTAACTACACGCGTATTATTGTATTTTAACCACTGTGTATTCAACAAGGTGTTAGCAGAATAACTATCTTTGTTATCTATAAAAACTCAAATCAAACTTGTCATTTTTTTCATCCGACAGTTATTCTGTTATGGGGCCCACAAATGGCTGCACCGTCGTACTAATATTCCTCGACAGAAAGAATATTCCACGACCAAACGAATATTCCCCGACAATAATAAGTATTTTACAGCCACTTACTTATTTTAAAAATTATATATATATCACCCTTAACTTTAAACTTTTATCAATTTAACCATTTACTAAATAGAAAAATTGAATACTTTTATTTCATAAAATTCGGGGTCTTACAATTTCATGTTCTATCTGGTATCAATAATTTTAGGGGGACATTTTTTTACTGACATTCTAGCGACATTATTTTTTTTAATTTTATTTTTTTGATTTTTTTTGTAGTACCTCTCAAAAAATATATAGTATTTATTTCAACTGAAGCTTTTATAAAAAATAGTGTTTTAGGTGTAATTTGGATACATGAAAGAAATGTGGTCATGCATAACCTGCTTTTTGTATGTATCCAAATTACACATAAAATATTATTTTTTACAAAAATTTCAGTTGAAATAAATATTATACATTTTTTGAGAAGTACTACAAAAAAAAACCAAAAAAAATAAAAATAAAATAATGTCGCTAGAATGTCAGCAAAAAAATATCCCTCTAGAAGGACTCATCTGGTATTATAATCCCTACTATTTGGGATTAAAAATTGTTAGACAAAATTAACCTCAATCTTTTTTTAAAATGACCCTCATATCCTGTAATCTCTATTATTATTACTGACAACTTAAAACTTAATGGTATAAAGATTATGTACCAATAATCTAATACACATAATTTAATTATTTGGTATGTGTAATTTAAAGCTTACACTGACATATTGATAATTTGCAATCTCCGTTTATGATTTCATTATTTGATGTGTAATTTAAAGCTTCGATTATGTGTATTCGATTGCAGATAATAATAACTTATTGCAAATGTTAAAACTTAAACGATATTACTTTCGTTGATTTAAATTACGTGTATACTATATAAATTGTTTAGATAAAATTATAACTTTATTTAAAGTTAAATTATATAATTAGTACCGGTGAGTATTTGATTGATATATAACCACTTATTTAAAATTTTCTAATTAATTGTTCATTATTTTTGATGTATTAATAAGTTTAAATTATAGTTTAAAATATGTTATTATTGGTAAGGGTATAATAGTCCAAACGATATTTTTTAATCCAATCCTTTAATTAATCATAGAAAAACCAAATATAACATAAGATTATTTTAAGTTATCCCATGAATAATCCCATAAAAAATAAACATGTGATTATAACTATTTAATCCTAGGATTAATAGTCTTGATATTATAATCCTGGGATTATAATTCTTTCAAACAAACATGACCTTATGAATTAATTTTGATGATAAAAAAATAGGATTTTAGGAAAAGGAAAAATAAAAATATATAGTACTATCCTCTCCATTGGATTTTTATTTATAATTATGTGTTTTAAAATTACTTATTTTCCTAATTTGACCATATTTTCCAAATTATTAAAATTTATTTTTCAGTTGATCTTGATAATTTTAATATCAAATGTTAAAAAAATAAATTTATATAACAACATTTCCCAGGCAAGAAAAGAGCTTATCAAAATGATTTTCAAAAATAAACTCACAAGTTTTTCAATCTATATATGGTAAATATTATATTTTTTGAAAAAAACCATGCAAAGGTGGCCATGCATGCTTTCAATTTTGGTCAAGCTAAACAAGGGAGCAATTTTCGTATTTTATTTCCCTCCCTCACGGCAATTTAAAGTTAACTAGCCAATTTCAAAATTCAAAAATACCAAAAGAGTCCTTCTAGGGGGATCGGCCTTTTCCGATCGGGGTAGTGACCAGCCGGAATTTTTTTATTTTTTTATTTTTTTTTGCTTTTGACTACAAAATAATTAATGTGATTTATTGGAGCTGAAATTTTTACAAAATGCGTTGATTTAGGTGTCTTTTGGATACGTAACAAGCAGGGTTATACGATGCATGCATAACCCATTTTTTATGTATCCAAATGACACTTAAATTATTGCATTTTGTAAAAATTTCAGTTCCAATAAATCACATTAATTATTTTGTAGTCAAAAGCCAAAACAAATAAAAAAATAAAAAAAATTCCGGCCGGTCACTACCTCGATCGGAAAAGGCCGATCCTGTAACGCCCCCAAATCCGTGTAACATTGATTACATGACATGGTGCTCACGATATAACATACATCATCATCTATCTAAGTAACTCTAATAATAATAATAATATTAACTATTACATACTTATTCAAAATAAAGTCCCAAGTCTTTACAACCTTTAATAAACTGAAACTTAAACTTAGCGTTTATCGCTACATCACATCATATGCGAAAATATAATTATTACATAAATAACTCTCATCATTTTATGTTAGACTTTCCTTTGTCCTTGCCCGAGCCCTCAGTTATATCAAATTTTAAGCGAAAAGTTTAAGCAAGAATGAGCACAAATTGCCCAGCAAGTATATAAAGTAGTTTGAGAACATACATCAGAAGTAGAAGCATTAGTATGAATATTTCTCAATAGTTGAAATAAATATCAAGAGATAAACTGGAATATCAAGATAAGAGTTCTGAAATTCTCAATAACATACTAAGGGGTGTTAGATACCCTGAACATTACTTTGTTTCATAAAAAAAAAAACCATCAGACGGTTTAACAATCAAATAGATTGTAAACGGTCTCTGCAAGTACTCCAGGTGATCAGTCTATCGTACCCTACATTGTGCACAAGTATAAAGTTTAAACGCATAAGCGTAAATGGGACTATATGCCCGTCATCAGTTACCCCGTTATCCCGGTTGTTCATCTTAGTATTTATACGGGACCTCACCAAAGCAATTTGGATTGGTAAACATCAAATAGCTTCAAAGGATTTGAATTGTTTAAACAATATACTATGTTTGCATCAATAACATCTAGCTGGGATGAAAGCTAGAAAGCATGCTTGAATATAGTTCATTAAGGGAATACTTAATTTTAAAGTATAATGATTGCAATAGAACCGAATAATCATCAATAACGTTTGCATCACAATTGAAGTTATAGAACTTTACAATAAAGGAGCTTGCACGAATGATTAATTAATCACAAGCCCAAACTTACCCTCATTTGCAATCAATCAATAAGAGTTGAATAAATTCATAATGAAAAATAGGGTAATAAACTTGCCTTGATCGTTGTTTACTAATAACAGATTAACGACTTATGTTTATCTCAGACTTCACGTGCCCACACAATTGTATAATCATGCACATCAACTATTAGCAACGATAGTAGTTGTAATATAAACTTTACTCTATAATTTTGAGTTCACTCTATGATTTTCACTCTACTATCTGACTATACGATTTTGATTTCACTCACGATTTTCAATCGACTCACGATTTTCAATGTTGACTCTACGATTTTCACTCACTATCCGCAATCTACGATTTTGAGTTTACTCTACGACTTTCATCGACTCTCACGATTTTTTGAGTTTACTCTCACGATTTTCAATCGACTCTACGATTTTCGAGAGTTTACTCTATGATTTTCATTGACTCTACGATTTTCAGAGTTTACTCTACGATTTTCACTTACTCTACGATTTTCAGAGTTTACTCTACGATTTTCATTGACTCTACGATTTTCATTGACTCTACGATTTTCAGAGTTTACTCTACGATTTTCACTGACTCTACGATTTTCAGAGTTAACTCTACGATTTTCAGAGTTTACTCTACGATTTTCATTGACTCTACGATTTTCAGAGTTTACTTTACGATTTTTATTGACTCTACGATTTTCATTGACTCTACGATTTTCAGAGTTTACTCTACGATTTTTATTGACTCTACGATTTTTATTCCCGCTAATCTAAAGATGATATGACCATGATACTTGGACACAATAAACTTCATACATCAAGGTATTTTACAAAAATATAACATTCATAAAATTAGCATGCTAAGACCACAAACCAACTGCATAGAAAAGCGTGCAAGCACTAGTTTTATACTTAGAAAAAATTCTGAAATTTCCAGAATTCTGCAGATTTTATTACCAACATGCATGCTTACGATTTTCATAACTTGCTCAATTTAACTCCTTTTCCTATGAAATTTGGACAGGTTGTACCTCATGTTACATACTATTTTATAAAATTATTACATACGTTAATCGAGTCATATACACCATGATTCCGAGGCTCCGAAAAACCCCAAAAATCACAAATTACTAGTTAAACCCAATTTGACAAAAATCCGTGATTTTGTTTCTAGCATGCAATTAAATTATTCCTAATGTCCAGATCATCTACTCTCACATGTTTTCACATTTCACAACATCAAACTTCAACAAACTTCCACCTTTTTGATTAATTTAGCACCTTAGAGACATTTTATCAAAGGTAGAGCATGCATTGCTTAATTATTTGATTTTCTATGAATTTGATGCATGATTAACCCATATCTTTTGTTGTTAATGATCTATAATCATCAAACAACAGTAACATGGCAACACAAAGCCACAATAAATCATTTACCTATTTTATATGCATTTTCTTCTCATTTTTCTTATAAAAATAAAATGGGTTCATGAATTACCTTTTGATGAATTTCTTCTTGGTTTAATATGATGCTCCTTCTCCTTGCTTGTCAAATCCTCAGTAATCCTCCAAAATTAGTTATAACTCTCTTAGGCTCTCAATTTCTCTCCATGTTTACTCACTTGGTGGAATTTTCTTAAAAGAAAAGTGTGTTTGTATATATGTATAGCTTTGTTAGAGTCTTTTGATTCCCATAACCCCCAACTCCCATAACCCCCAACTCTAATGATTAGTTACTCACAATACTTAATACTACAATAATATAGTTAATTAATAGGAAGAATGTGGGAGTTAAAAAAATAAAAAGAATTTTAATTTTAAGGAATAAAATAAATTACTTCCACCTTAGCTATTATGTAATATACGTATACTCCCTCCCTTGTCCCAATTTAATAGTCTCATGGGTCCATCCAGTTCACTGATTTCTATTATAAAAAAAAATACATATATTATTTTAATCAATTAATAAGCTATTTGACTATTTTACCTTCTTGAACCAAACTTTGCGAACCATATATCGATTCCTACTAAAGTCGACGTTAGGACGTCATGGGACTATCTGTTTAGTCAAATTCATCTTCGAAATTGTAGTTGACTTTTTTCTCGAAAAAGTCAACTAGTTGTTTTGACGAAAAAGTCAATCGTGACACTTTTTGTGATTACACTATCTATCGACTAATTTCGACGTTCCAGACTCGAATACGCAATTCGCGTCTCTAAATTTCTTTCTCGAACTCCAAACTCATGATTTAATACCATCCCACGTAATAAATAGAATAATTCCTACTTAATCAATTTAAATAGTTAAATAAAACTAAACCAACCATTTAAATACATCTCATCACATATCTTGAAATAACACATATATGTACAACACATATACATCTAATAAATGAAATCTCCCAAAAATTTCATATAAATTCGTTTATTAATAATTCTTAAATTACATAAAAAAAATATCTCGGATATTACAGATCCCCCTAGACTTTTTCATATCAAAATGAAGTCTGAAATTCAAAATTTGTTATTTTCATAATAAAAGTGTCGCTATAAATCTTATAGTGATGATTTTCTCTACAACGATATTTTTGTTCTGAAAATAACAAAAAATATTGCGCATTTAACAATTCTGAAATCTCCTATATGTATTGTTAACGCCAAGTTTCGTCTGCGCGTCCAATCACAGAATCCACGCGCTGAAACCTGCACAATAACAGATCACACAGAATCTTGACGGCTTATGCCACCGGGGGATAGCTCCGGTGTGAGAATAAGTACAGGCCATTCACAAGGTTTTAACAATGGAGGCTTAAGTGTTTAGTGCTCAAAGATGTATTACCTCTTGATAGTAACCCTAGCCCTGTATTTATACTACTCTCATCACCTTTAGACTCCTTCTCCCAGTCGGATTAGGACTCCTAAACATGGCAGTTACCATATTATGGGTCCAACACAATCTCCTTAAAAGGTACAAGTGGAACTTAATCCCAACACTACCTTTGGAGTTACCTTATTCAAATAGGGTTAGGAGTCTAGACTCTGCACGCAGGACGACCCAGTGCACAGGCCCAACCCAACCGAACTCACCATCGGGTCTAGACTTCGGGCCAAAGGACTCGAAGGCCTGACCCCGAACAACATACACCATAGTAAGGTTCTGGCCCAAAGGACTCGGATACCGAACCCTAACACCTCCATTATCTTCAAGGCCTTTGGCATCAGACTTACCAACCCCTTCTAACGTCAGGCCTTAGGCCCACCTGGGTGTCGGTAAAATGCTCCCAAACATAACCCCCCAGTCTCTTGTTATATTTATTTATAACTGGAGACTTGAAAGGTCATGAAATTGAAGAGTCACGACAGCTAATGATGAGTTTCCTAGGGAAACCAAATGACTTTTTCTCGCTTTTCGAAACCCTACACGCTTCCCCCAATGATTGGCCCCACCTGCCATAAATAGCCGCCCTTGGGTTTCGAGTCATTATACTTATAAAAACCCCAATCCCACGATCGCTGTCACTCTTTCTTCAGTTCCTCATAACGAAATCCTTTTTCAAATTCTCCGGCGAAGGCGATTTCCGGCGAACATCTCCTTTTATCAAAATCCTTTGATACCAAGCTCATTTCTGCTATTTTTTGTTCTAATGGCTGATTCTACTCCTGAACAAACTTCAATCATCCATGATGTCCTCGCTCCTTCTTCCATACTTTCCACCGACCTAGTCCCGGTGGATCTGCCGGCACCATCCTCTGAAGTCGCCGCACCTTCTGTTCTTCCTACTCCGATAAGCACTGAAGCTAAGATCCGAAACGCCTATCATTCCGACGAGGAATTTTCTCACATCAACACTCCCTCTATTGTCTCTCCTACCTAACTAAACGACATCCGAATTCTTTTCAACATTCCCAGGGAGTATAAGCTTCGGTTGCCCAAGCCTGGAGAGAAAATATTCTGGAGACCCGATGGCAAATGGGTCATCGTTCCCCTGTACCTTCTAAAATACGGGGTTCGGTTCCCGCTTCTTGAATTCATCTCCTCTTTCTTATGTTTCGTAGGTGTCGGGTTCGCCCAGCTTGTGCCGAACTCATACATCCACTTAATTTCTTTTATAGCCATATGTCAGGAGGTCGGGATCACCCCCGGCCTCGACTTCTTCTTCTTTATTATTCATCGCTTTACCGATCGAAGGAACCGGTCTTCTTGCAGCCTAAATAAACAACCCAATTATTCTGTCCTTATCAAGACTCCTTCGAGCAACAAAGGGTGGCATCCACAATGGATCTTCGTGAAGGGGACCGATCTTCAACTCCTCCCCAACTGGGCCCATCCCAATGATCTTATTGCCAAGGTGTCCAAATTCCCCAAGGATCGAGCAGATGCCTTCAAGGCCTTTTACAAGAAGTTGAGCAGGACCGAGTGGAGCCTGGAAGTTCTGTCCAGTGAAGCATGGTTGTACAAGCATGGGCGTAAGTAACTTACTTCTGACTGATCCACAATTCCTTTAATTTCCTTTTATCTTGCTTTTATAGCTTCTGTCCCAACCCATTCTTCTTTGTGCAGTGACGATTTTCAAGTCTGATGGCGCCGATGACTCCCTGGTGCCTCTTCCCATCTCCACTAAACCGATTCATCCTCCAGTGACAGACGATTCGCCCGACGAGGAAACCATCCCGATCGCGAAACTTTCACTAGGTTCTGCGTTGGGTCTTATCCTTCCGTCCGCCACTAAAAATGCCCTAAAGATGATCCGGACTGAGAAGGCGAACTTATTAAAGAAGACCAAGAAGCCCTCCAAGCCCCATACTACAGCTCTCGTCAAGACCACTTCTTCAGTTTTTCCGAAGCCAACTCTTCCCCCTTCGGCACAGGTTGCGGTGATCGAGGATTCGGAGGAGACCGAAGGGATTCCTCTCGAACCTCAGCCCAAGAGACCTCGATTGGCCGAAGGTCCCGAACATCCAATTGTCGAGATTGATCCCCTTGTCGCCTCAACACCGACGTCCAAGCCAAGTTCCTCTCACGGGTCGCCGACTACCTGTTGGCCGAAGAGCCCTGCGGAAGTGTTTCCATTCCAGCTGTTCGATCATTTCAAACTTTCTGGTGATGACAAGCATTTTAAAGGATTCACTTCCGAGGAGTATCTGGTAGCCTATGTTCGTGCCCAGTGCCAGGTAATTCCCGATCTGATAAATGTCTTCCGTTGTCTTCCTATTTTATTATGCATAGCCGACAAGACTAGTTCTTTGCAGTTAATGCCTCTCCTCGCCGCGCCATTCCGCCCCTTGCTCAAACGACTAAGAAAGAAGTTCAGCTGAGGTCGGATGTGCTGCTTCTCGAGGCAGACATTCTGGGTCTGAACACTGACTTGACGAAAGAAAGGGATCTCCACGCCGGGACCCGAAATAAATTGACCGAGAAATTTGAAAGCCGAGCTAAAGAAGTCGAGGATCGAGTACTCGCTTTGCAGGAATTTGTCGGGCTCGAAGGTCATGCCAAGAAGCTACTCGAGGAGAGAGATCACCTGGCCGGGGAGAGTAATGAACGGTTGCAGGCGCTTCATGCCATCACGGAACAGATGGACGGGTTACATGATAAGCTGTGACGTTCAATCCGAGCCCACAATACTCTGAAGGAGGAACGTGCCGAGTCCAAACAGTGTGTGATCAAAGAGTATGAAGAATCCCCTGCCTTGACCGAGAAGATCATAGCGCAGTTTGCTGAAGGCTATGAAACCTATCGGGAAAAGGCTAGGGCAAAATTGACTGCTGCTGGGCTCGATACTTCTGTCCTTGACTCTTCGGATGAGGAATCCGAGGCTGGTGATAGAACTCTTCCCGAAAAGTTTTTGTAATTTTCATTTTCCTTTTTTATCTGTACTTTGTCTGAATATTATACGTTCGGATTTTGTAGAAATTTTGAAAGAATGAATGGAGTATAATTGTTTTGTTGGTAGTTATCAGTATCAGTTGTACTTATGGCTTTTACCAATCAATTTTATCATCTCCCAATTTCTGATTGGTTTGCGCCCGAAGCTTATCTGATTTGATTTACTACTATCCTGATCAGTTATACTTCATAATTTTACTGATCAGTTATGTCCTTCCAGACTTTCTGGTCGGTTTAATCCCGAAGTTTGTCTGATCGGATTTGCCAAATCTTATGAATATAAATGAAGTAAACATTTCCAAAGAAAAAATCCCATTTATTTCATTTAAAATTGAAATGGTTACATGAATGAAGGGCAAAAAAGACGTGACTTTTACTGGCAATACTTTCTAAGTCTTCCAGCATGCCATGTATTCTTAACTTTCGAACCATCCATTGCTCGAAGCCGGTATATACCTGGCTTCGGCACCTCTACCACTTCATATTGTCCCTCCCAGTTAGGCATTAGCTTGCCGGTGTTCTGGGGGATTGATGCCTCCGACTCCCGAAGGACCAAATCTCCAACTTCAAACCTTCTCTGCTTCACCTTCTGATTATAGTGTCGGGCAGTTCTCTGCTGGTAAATTGCCAACCTTATCAGAGCTGAATCTCGAGCTTCTTCAAGAAGATCCAAATTTGTTTTCAAACCATCGTCATTGTATATCTCTTTGTACTAACTGACCCGAAGGGTAGGAGATCCGATCTCTACCGGTATGAGTGCATCAGTTCCATATGCTAACCTAAATGGTGAATCTCCCGTGGTTGTTCTCGGGGTGGCTCGGTAAGCCCACAAAACATTGAGAAGTTCTTCTGGCCATCGGCCCTTTAACTCATCTAAACGCCTTTTAATCCCGTTGAGCAGGGTTCAGTTGGTCACTTCTACTTAACCATTTGATTGAGGATGAGCGACGAAGGTCTTACGATGCTGAATCCCCAACTCTTTCAGAAACCCTTCGAATTTGGACCCCACAAATTGTCTGCCATTATCCGAAACCACTGCCATCGGGATGCCGAAGCGATAAACAACACCTTCCTTGAAAAACTCGAGGCATTCTTGTTCGGTGATCTTCCGCAGAGGCTTGGCTTCGACCCATTTTGTCATATAGTCGATAGCCACGATCACAAAATTGACTTATCCCTTGGCCTTCGGCAGAGGCCCCAGGATGTTGATTCCCTACACGACAAAGGGAATTGGAGATAAGACCGAATACAGTTCTTCGGGGGGTTGGTGTGGGATGGTGCTGTTCAGTTGACACTTGGGACATTTTCTGACGAATTTTTTGGCCTCTATGTAGATAGTCGGCCAGTAATACCCCTGGCTCAAGATCTTGTGTGCCAGTGACTTGGCCCCCATGTGATCCCCATAAATCCCTTCGTGTACTTCCCGAAGTGTATACTCTACTTCCGATGGAGTTAAGCATTTGAGCAGTGGGGAGCTAAAGGCCCTTCGGTACAGATATCCGTCAATAAGGACAAAATTTGAACTCCTGTTCTTAATCTTTCTTGCCAAGATTCGGTCCGAAGGTAGGATCCCCTCCGTCAGGTATGAGATATAAAGTGTGAGCCAACAGTCAAGTTGGTCTAGAGTTAGCACGTCTGTCTTTGGGACACTTGGATGTTCTAAAACCTCTAGATATATCGATCCATTGAAAGAGCTCGATTCAGTAGTTGCCAACCTGGCTAGAGCATCTGCTATCATGTTATCCGACTGATCCACTCCCAGACAGCTATGCGAGTTGAAATACATGAGTTTATCCTTTACCTCAGCCAGGTACTTTGACATTCTTGCTCCTCGAGCCTCATACTCTCTCGATAATCGCTTAACTACCCGGTTGTGAATCATTTGAGATGACTATCCTCTCAGATTTCCAAGCTTCGCCAATCAAGTCCGGCCGAGATGGCCTCATATTCTGCTTCATTGTTTGCGGTCGTGAACTGAAATTGAATCGCCTGTTGGAATTTGAAGCCTTCGGGACTGGTTAGAACAACTCCTGCCTCACTAACGTCCGAAGTCGATGACCCGTCAATGTATAGAGCCACAAAGTTGGCCTTTCCTGGGTGTCGACCACGATATTCTCATACGGTTCGGTGAAAGAGCATTCTACTATAAAGTTTGCCAATGCCTTCCCCTTGATTGCCGTTCGGGGGTGATATTCTATAGCGAATTGTGTTAGCTCCATCGCCCATATGGCTAGTCGACCCAACACCTCTGGCTTGTGCAATATTTTCTTTAACGGCTGATCTGTATATACCACCACCAATTGACCCTGGAAATAATGCCGAAGCTTCCTGCTTGCAATGATCAAGGCATACACGAATTTTTCTAGGTTCGGATACCTTGTTTCTGCTTCTCGAAGGACGTGGCTGACGTAGTACACCGGGGATTGTTTTCCTCCCTTGACTCTTACCAGAGCCGCTCCTACTGCCATCGGGCTTGCAGCCAAGTACAAGTATAAAGGTTCTGAAGGGATTGACTTCATCAGCAATGGGGCTGAAGACAAATATTTCCTGATCCCTTGGAACGCATCTTCGCACTCTGAGGTCCATTGAAAATTTTTCTCGTTTTTCGGGCCTTTGAGAGTGTCAAAGAAGGGTAATCATCTTTTGGCTGATTTTGACACGAATCGCCGAAGGGCTGCAATTCTCCCCGTCAACCGTTGCACATCTTTGTATGTCTTCGGAGACTTCATATCCAAGATCGCCTGTATCTTTTCTGGGTTTGCCTCGATGCCCCTCTTACTGACTAAGTAGCCCAGAAACTTCCCTGATCCCAATCCGAAGGTACATTTGGTCGGGTTCAATTGCAGCTTGTGTTTTCTTACCATTGCGAAGCAGTCTTTTAGGTCCCCCAGATGATCCTAGACTGACATAATTTCCACAATCATGTCGTCCACGTACACCTCCATGCTTCGTCCTAGATGCTTTCTGAAAACAAAGTTCATCATCTGTTGGTAAGTTGCCCCAGCGTTGAGTAATCCGAAAGTCATCTTTCGATAAGCATATATATGGCCCGACGCGTGATAAAGCTCGCGTCTCGGGATGTCTTCCTTATTCATCAAAATCTGGTGGTATCCCAGAAAGCATCCATGAAGCTCAACATGTCGCACCCGATGTCGCATCAATCAATCTGGTCTATGTTAGCAACGGGTAGAAATCTTTCGAGCATGCCTTGTTTAGATCCATGTAATCTATGCATAATCTCCATTTCCGTTTTGTTCTCGAACGTAACCACATTTGCCGACCATTCGGGTAGTCAATCTTTAAAATGAATCCCGCCTCCAAAGTTAGTTTGGTGATTTCCTCATCAATGATCCTCTGTCTTTCCGGGGTAAAAATTCTTCTTTTTCAGACATCGTTTTCTATTCGAGATTCAGATGTAGTTTATGTAAAGCCACCGACTCCTTTACCCCGGGCATATCGCTAGGCTCCCAAGCAAAGATATCGGCATACACCCGAAGCAGATCCACCAATCTTATCCGCAGTGGTTCTGTTAATCCTGCCCCAATTTTGACCAGTTTCTTTGTGTTTCCAGGGACTAACTCCACATCTTCGGTCTCTTCGGCGGGTAGGGCCATCGGTTCGGTACTGCTCTCAGTGAATGATTCCATTTTGATGGCCATTGTCTGTTTCTGTTTGCTGACTCCGATCCCTGAAGAAATCAAGGTGTTCCGATAATACCATCGGGCGATATCTAGATCTCCTTTCACCTCCCCTATCCCGTTTGGTGTCAGAAATTTGATCTTGAAATGTGGTATGGATGTTACTGCTTGCAAAGCCACCAGTGTCGGTCTTCCCAGGATGGCGTTGTACGCCAAATCTACCTATACTACGCAAAATCTAATAAGAATTTCTACCTGTTGAGGTTCCATGCCAAACCTGACTGGCAACTCAATGGTGCCCGACACGTGCACTGGGTCTCCACTGAAACCATACAACGGGCCTTCTCCTCCCACCACCATCTTCTTCCCTTCTAAATCCATCCTCTGGTAGGCGTGTGTATATAGTATATTGACCAAGGACCCATTGTCGATCATCATCCATTTCATGTCCACTGGCCCGACCTGTGCTGTTATTACTAGCGCCCCATCATGCGGTTCAATATGGTCGGTAGTGTAGTCTTCGTCGGAGAAAGAGATGGAAACTCCCGAGTAGGCCCGACCTTTTTTGGGCGACGAGCTTGCTACTGACAACACGGCCTCGAGGTGTCTACTTCTCTTTCTTCCGGTCACACGCCCTACCGATCCGCCCGATATTACATCAATCACTCCTCGGGTTTGGGTGTTCGGTTGTGGCTGTGTTTCCTGAGTTGGTCCTCTATTTTCTTCTCGAGGTGCCTCTGATCCTTCCCGACCGACCACATACTGCACCAGCTGCCCATTCTGGACGTTCTTCTCAATCAAATCTTTCAGATCAATGCACATCTCCCGAAAGGATCGCGAGATTGATGGTATTCATGAGATTTGTCTCGACCTCTCTCGCGGTTTTGCTTTACCGATTCGGGCATGGCTCGAAGAAAGATTTATTCCGCATTTCTTCCAATATCTTTGCCCGATCCGTGTTAAGGGCAGTGTAAACTTTGTTGACATTTCGATTCGGGAAAGGTGGTCGTCCACTCCCTGAACCTCCACCGTTGTAGTTTTTATTAGTGAAGTTATCCGACCTCCCCTGATTATCGAACCGATGGTAGTTCTGCTTATCCCGATCTTTAGACTTCTCATAAGACTGAGAATGGGGTTTAAAATTTCTCATTGCCTCTTTTATTGCTATGTATCCCTTGGCTCGGTGGAAAGCTTCCGTCAAATCTCCTGGAGGTTTGATCACTAGATCCTTCATCAACTTTTTTGACTTCCCAATATCCAAACCGATCATGAAGAATCCCAAGGCCTGTGGAGAGTTTAACTCTGCTACCGACCCCACAACCTCTCAAAATCTTTTGACGTACTGACCCAGGCTTTCATCTGACTTTTGTCGAACCTGCATGAGGGAAGCTGTGATCTTTCCTCGCCTTCTGTTACTCCTGAACCGGGCATGTAATTTTTTCCAAAGATCACTCCACGAATTAATCGATCCCGCAGCCAGGGTTCCCATCCACTCTCGGGCGCTATTCTTCAAGGTCGTCGCAAACATGTGGCACTTTGTAGCGTTCGAGTGGCCGTAGTAGGTCATTAGGTGGTCATACCCGTTTGAATGATCATAGGGATCTCCTAGCCCGTTATATGTCTCCATTGGGGGAATTTTCTTTTTTGGATCGGCCGTCACATGATTGATTTCTGGCAAAAAAGGGGATCCTAGGCAAGCCGAAGGCGTCCCAATTGAGTTCTTTGCCACCAGCAGCTTTTCCAGTTCTGCCACCGTTCGAGTGAGGGGTCGGACTCCTCCTTACGAGGGGACGATCGGGGTCTATCCCTCCCGTATTCAGGGGTCCCGTTCCTCCTCCTTTATCCCGATCTGCCTGGATGTTTTGATCCGCGTTCCGCCGAATGGCTCCTTCGTCTGCTTCGGCCAGCCCGCGAGCGACTACTGTGCTTGCTCTTTTCTTTTTCTACCTCTCTTCGTCGAGGTGACCGGGATCGGCTCCGAGGCCTACGCCTTTTTGAGGATGCCTCCTGTTCTCCGGCCATCTTGGCCATCTACTGTTCGAGCTCTTCCTGTTGAAGATGCAGGGACATCATAGCGTCTTTGTTTTGCTACATCTTCTTCTGCAGAATAAACTCCTTCTGGTCCCGGCTACCCTCTCCTCGGTTCTTTCCACGGACCTCCAATGCCTGAGAGTTGTTCTCATCCGCACGACTAGCCTGATTTAGCGTATGATGGCTGTTATGGAAGAGTTTCCGTCCGAGGGAAGCGACTGGTTCCTCCTGATCACCCTGGATTCTGGAACCCAATCTGTCTTTAACCGACCCCCTCACCTGTGTGGTTTGGTGGGTCTTTGCCTTCTCCATGATAGAAGCACTGTTCTCCCTACTCGTCATGGCCTCTTACCGAAAAAGTTTAGTTGTGATTGATTAAGCACTAAAAAGCCCTCCTTCTAGCGCCAATGTTAACGCCAAGTTTCGTCTGCACGTCCAATCACAGAATCCACGCGTTGAAACTCGCGATAATAACAGATCACACATGAGTTTTTACTGGCCTTGTCGTCACGGGGATAGCTCCGGTGTGAGAATAAGTACAGGCCGTTCATAAGGTTTTAACAATGGAGGCTTAAGTGTTTAGTGCTCAAAGATGTATTACCTCTTGATAGTAACCCTAGCCCTGTATTTATACTACTCTTATCACCTTTAGACTCCTTCTCCCAGTCGGATTAGGACTCCTAAACATGGCAGTTACCATATTATGGGTCCAACACAATCTCCTTAAAAGGTACAAGTGGAACTCAATCCCAACACTACCTTTGGAGTTACCTTATTCAAATAGGGTTAGGAGTCCAGACTCTGCACGCAGGACGGCCCAGTGCACATGCCCAACCCAACCAAACTCACCATCGGGTCTAGACTTCGGCCCAAAGGACTCGAAGGCCTGACCCCGAACAACATACACCATAGTAAGGTTCCGACCCAAAGGACTCGGATACCGAACCCTAACACCTCCATTATCTCCGAGGCCTTTGGCCCATCAGACTTACCAACCCCTTCTAACGTCAGGCCTTAGGCCCATCTGGGTGTCGGTAAAATGCTCCCGAATATGTATATATTAAAAACATGCTTACTAGCTAGAGGAAGTCTATGAGTTTGGAAGGCTTGCCAGCTATGATCTAAACAAACTCAATATTATTTAGAGAATTGTTAAATTCATAACATTTTTTGTTATTTTCACAACAAAAGTGTTGCTGTAGATATGTAGCGACGGTGAAACCCGTCGCTATAGGATCTATAACGATACTTTTGTTATAAAAATAACATTTCCGGTTGTGAATGTAACAGTTTCCTATTATTTACTACTAGCTTACAAGATGAATACAGAACAAAATCTCCATATTTTGTTTACACATTGGATGACTAAAGAAAAAATGCATGCCCACCATCTTAATTCAACTAATGCTCTAAAATCCAATGGATAAAAAACCATCACCACTTCAATTTTGGCCGAGCATACTTGATGATTTTTAATTCAATCTTGATCATTCATTTCAAAATGCAAGATGATCCATGCCATTCATAAATTTTTGGACCATTTTACCCTCACTTGAATTTTACTACAAACATGCCATCAATTCTTCATTTCTAACACAAAATTTTCAGTTGTTTATATAAATGATGTTTATTGTCTAAAAAATTGATGAATGTTCTATTATAAATTGCTATCTGATTGAAAGTATTTAAACGTTGACTGATTTATCTGCTATACTTGTTTTCTCATATGAAAGTAGACCTGGCAATATAGTTGGTTAACTGTCGTGTCAACCCATATTAACTGGAACCAAATGGGTTGGTTAACTGTTTTTATTTATTTGGGTTAATTAAAGTTTGGAACTATATTTTGGAACCATATTTTTAAAAAGAAATATAGTTCCAACCCGGTTAACCATTTTTCGACCTATATTTTATTCCAAATCTAAATCAAAAGTTTTTTTCATCCATATTTACATATTCAAGAAGCTCAACCACCCACCCCCCACCCCACCCCACCCCCACCCCAAGCACTCACCCCACCCCTACCCACCCACCCACCCACCCACCCCACCTGTAAGACCCCAACTTTTATGAATAAAGATGATTTTTCTATAAATATCATTTTTGAATATTATGGAATGAATTTGATATAATGTTATAGTTGTGGGTAATATTTATAAATTTTACAAAGTATGCAAGTTGTTATATAATATTCGATTGGTCAGGGAAAATTCGTACAACGACACAATCATTGGTGGACCCCACAACAGAATTATTGTCGGAGTTAGAAAACGACAAAATTATTTTTTTATAAAAATAACGGCGGAAGTTTTACCGTTAACTGTTGAAACACCCGGTGTTAAAAGTACAGTAATATGCGTGGTTGCATAGTAGCACACGGTATTGATTATTGATGCTTTCGTGAGAAGTCACTTAGTTTTGTTCAATTATTGCAACAGTAATTGCTGCATAGTATCTCACGTTATTTGATTCAATTATTGTCGATATTTTATATATTATTAAATCAATAATTGAGACGACGAAGTTATTAATATTATTATTTGCAATATTAACGATATCTAGAAGTACATCGAGGAGAGCTTTGGTCACCTAATTCTTGGCGCTTGATAGGAGAAATCCTTATTGGAAAGCCCCCTCTTTCTTGGGAACGACCTGGTCGATTAATATTGTGAATTATAATAATGGTGATAAATTTTGTTTTATTATTATTATTATAAATGTAATAAAATAGAAAACTTTTTATATAAAACATAATACTTTTTATAAAGTTTTGTTTTATTTGATTATAAATAGAATATATTATATTTTATTATGCATAGTGTTTGCATAGTGCCTGCATATTGTTTGTATAGTAAAATCTTTTTTATATAAAATAGAATACTTTTATAAAGTTATTTATTTTATTAGATTTTAAATAAAATATATTATATTTTATTATGCATAGTGTTTGCATAGTGCCTGCATAGTGTTTGTATAGTAAAAATATTTTATATAAAACAGAATACTTTTTATAAAGTTTTATTTTATTTGATTATAAATAGAATATATTATATTTTATTGCATAGTGCAGCATAGTATCATTTCCATTCTCCTATAAATAGGATGCTTAGTTAGAATTGAAAATCACACCAGAAATTCAGAGAATTCTTCTTCTATAATCTTGAGCGTATTTTTTAGAGTTTAAGAAAGCTTTGAGCGTAGAAAATAGTACAAGTTTTCTTCAAGAATATCCTCGCCCTACCAGTCGGAATACTCTTCTTTTTAAGGTAAGGGGTATTATTCTTTCGTATTCATGAAGAGAGTTATTTTCTTTCAATACTCGTAAGGGTTGTTATTCCATTCTTTATTATTATTCGTTGGAATAACCCATATCTGCTATGATTCTATCGCATGCTCGTGAATTCGTTATTATTCCATTCTTTATTATTTCGTTGGAATATCACATGCATGCGGATTACGCATGACACTGGTTCCATTCTTTATTATTTTGTTGGAATATATGCATGCATGCGGATTACGCATGACACTGGTTCCATTCTTTATTATTCTGTTGGAATATCACATACATGCGGATTCGCATGACTTGGTTCCATTCTTTATTATTACGTTGGAATAACACATGCGTGCTTGATTACGCATGCGCTGGTGAATTCTTCTATTATTCAATTCTTTATTATTCATTGGAATAATCATGTTGAACGTGGATTACCGCATGGCGGCAAAAAATCCATTCATGGTTTCATATATTCTATTATACTCGGTTGGTTAAAGTTTTGGCTTCTATACTCCATGAAATTAGTGGAATATCCTTGATATTTGCGCTTTATCCGATATCTTTTCATGAAAATGTTCTACGAGCATTCTTGAATTTTACTCCACAAAACAAATATCATGTTGACAATTTGGACGTTATTGATTTTTGGATAAATTAAATTATAAATCTTTAAAATTTATCCTCGAACTTGTTTTATTGAATTCTTATATCATTGTCATCATCCTCATGGTTATAATATGTTGAAAGTCATCTCGTACTTTTTTGTAGTGCGTAGATGGACTTGGTATGATTATGACCGAGGATTATTCGGTATAATCATGACCGTAATGTTACAAATGATGTGGTAAAAGTCCACATTGACTGTAGTGCATTGATGGACAGTTGTTGGCATGATCATTACCATTGATGAATACACGAATATCATTGGCCCGTAGTGCATGGATAATTTGTGGTCGTGATACTAATGAATATCCTTGGCCGTAGTGCAGGGATGATGTGGTTTATTTTTTAAGCGGAGTCTCAGCGATAAAAGTGATGAAAAACCTTTTAAATCATAGAAGATAATAGATTTTATTCTCTACTTGACTCTTCTAATGGATTGTTTGTTCCGCTGCAGTTAAACTTGATGTTTGTTATATTTTATCCGTTTAACACTGTTGAAGGCTAACGATAAATTATTCTACATTATCTTAGTCATAATATTTCTTACTAGGCTAGTTGAGCTCACCCTTTCTTTCACTATTCTCTTTAGGAAATGAGAATATAGCTGGGACGAGTCGGGGAACGGATTGACGGTCCAGATGGTTATTTTAGTAGTCCTCACTATTCTATAAAATAGTGTGACAATAAATATATTGAGGACTCCATTGAGTATGGATATTGTCTAGATGAAAATATTCTTATTAAAACTCTTAGATTATGTTTTATCGTATTTTACACGACTGTTGTATAATTAAGTTGTATTTAAATTTTGTACCATGTATTTGGCGACTCACGATGGGTGATGTATACCTATTTTGAGGGCGTCACAGTTGGTATCAAAGCTTAGGGATATGATCCCTGGCTGAGATGTGAGACAAGAACTAGGAGGGGAGAGATGGGGAATTCCTTCGCTAGTATGACCTACCTAAGTTTATTTGGTATTTAATTGGTTGGTCAGAATATAGGGATAATATGTGACATGTCAATTAATCCTTGTTTTGTGGCAGTATTTGAAAATGACATTTGAGAATGTTGAGAATAGCAATGGAGCACAGGAGACCGTTGAGTCACCACAGATCAACACCCAGGATAATGTGCATCAGAAAGGCAATAATCCTCAGGTGAACAATATAACCGACCAAATGGTGAACGACGGAATGTTTAAGAGCTTTCTGCAATTCGTACAACATCAGGCAAGAGAGACTCCTGTCCAAAATGCAGGTGGAAAGACTGGTAACTCTCGGACGGTAACCGCTAAACAGTTCAAGGAGCTGGGACCACCGGAGTTTATTGGAGAGCCAAAACCACTTAAGGCGGAGACGTGGATAAAGCAGATCACCAAGATATTTGATGTCTTGGGATGCTCCAAGGAGCAAAAGGTTCCCTTTGCCACCTTTATGTGTTGAGAAGAGGTGTTCTTTGGTGGGAATCAATAAAAGCGCACTCAACTCTTTGCTGAAGAAGATGTCTTGGGAGAAGTTCCAAGAACTATTCAACGACAAGTACTTTCCCGAAAGTATTCGTCACATGAAAGAGGTAGAGTTCATCAAGTTGGAGCAAAACAATATGACCATGTCGCAATACGAAGCTAAGTTTGCCGAGTTATTCCGGTTTGCCTCTCACTTAGTTGACAATGAGGAGAGAATGACACGGATGTTTCTAAGAGGTTTGAAACCCGAGATACGTCAATATCTAATTTCTCATAAACTGTGTTTGTATTCAGATGTTGTAAATAGGGCTCAGTTATTGGAGCGCGATAACGAGTCAACTCAACCAAGAGAACGGTGACAAAATGATAATACCCGGTGGTAGCGATCATCGAAGTGGTGACAACAAACGTGGAGGGAATCAACATGCTAGAAATGGTAACCACTTTGGTGGTAATCATGGCCAAGACAATAAAAGTGGACATTTCAAGAAGAGGAGATTTAACAATGATGGAAAGACGTCATCACCAAAGACCGTTGTTAAGGAAGGAGAACGACCACTATCATATGCTTTAAATGCGGAGGGAGGACATATCGGTCAAAGCTGCGCGATGCCATCCAAAGCGTGTTATAATTGTGGAAGAGAAGGTCACCTAGCTTCGATTTTTTCATGCAATCAAGACAAGTCCAGTTGGAACGGTGACACAAAATACCGTCCCGCATAAGTCAAAACCAAGAGTTCAAGGAGAGCGTTTGTTGTGACCTCCCAAAAGCAAGGAACCCAACGAGGTCATCACGGGTAAGCTTATCATAAACTCTAGGTGAAGTCTATACCTTATTTGATACCGGTTCTACCCATTCTTTTATTTCTCCTACTTGCGCTCAACGATTAAATTTGACTCCGGAGAAATTAGACTTTGACTTATTTGTGAAAACTCAGTTGGGAGAAACCTTCATTACATCCACTATTTATAAGTCTTGTTTGATTCAAATCGGTACCCTCATATTACCTGTCGATCTTATTTCATTTAAAATACTTGTATTTGATATGATTCTAGGGATTGATTGGTTAACTACTCATCATGCAAAAATTAATTATTTTCGTAAGGTTGTTAGCTTTCATATTCCTAACCAGCCTATTATGCGAATTCAAGCAACCAAACCATTAAAATCAATCGCTGTCATCTCAAACTATAAAGCTATTCGTTTATTGAAAAACGGATGTCAAGCTTTCTTTAGCTCATCTCACAGATTTAAACAAAACTACGTCAGATTTGAATGATATTTATATTGTTAATAAATTTCCTGATGTATTCTCTGAAGAACTTCCTGGCCTACCCCCAGAGCGTGAAATTGAATTTTGTATCGACCTTGAACCCGGGACAAAACCCATTTCTAAAGCCCCATATAGAATGGCTCCTATTGAACTTCAGGAGTTAAAGACCCAATTGCAGGAATTGTTAGACATTGGTTTCATTCGTCCTAGTACGTCTCCTTGGGTTGCTCCTGTTCTATTCGTGAAGAAGAAAGATGGAAGTATGCGACTTTGTATTGACTACCGGGAATTGAACCATGTCACCATCAAGAATAGTTATCCGTTACCTCGCATTGATGACCTGTTTGACCAGTTGCAAGGAGCACAATTCTTTTCAAAGATCAATCTTTGTTTTGGATATCATCAGCTGAAGGTTAAAACTGAGGATATTCCAAAGACTGCCTTCAGAACTCGGTACGGTCATTATGAATTCTTAGTCATGTCTTTTGGATTGACTAATGCTCCTGCTTCCTTCATGGATATGATGAACCGAGTATTCAAGGAATATTTGGATTACTTTATGGTCGTCTTTATTGATGACATCCTCATATATTCCAAAAGCCGTGAAGATCATGAACAACACTTAAGGCTGATACTCCAAAAGCTTCGTGAAAATAAGCTTTATGCCAAGTTGAAGAAATGCGAGTTCTGGCTTGAGGAAGTAGCATTCCTTGGGCAAGTAGTATCAAGTCATGGAATATCTGTTGACCCGGCAAAGATTGAAGCTATTCAAAGCTGGGAGCAACCTAAATCAGTGACCGAAGTACGTAGCTTTCTCGGATTAGCTGGTTATTATCGAAGATTCGTGAAAGGGTTTTCTCGAATCGCTACTCCATTAACTCAGCTGACTCGGAAAGATATAAAATTTGGTTAGAGCGTGGAATGTGAGAAGAGTTTTCAAGAACTCAAGAGGAGACTCATTTCAAATTTTGTTCGACAATACCATCGGCTCGGAGGATTTGTCATCTCTGATGATGCATCGGGCAAAAAGGATTAGGATGTGTTCTCATGCAACATTGGAAAGTCATAGCCTATGCCTCTCGACAACTCAAAGAATATGAGAGGAATTATCCTACTCATGATCTAGAGTTGGCAGTGGTTGTCTTCGCACTTAAAATTTGGGGGCATTACCTATATGGAGAGAAGATGGAGATCTTTACGGATCATAAAAGCCTCAAATATTTCTTCACTCAAAAGAAAATCAACATGCGACAATGACGTTGGCTTGAACTGTTGAAAGATTATGATCATACCATCCTGGAAAAGCGAACGTGGTAGCTGACGCATTGAGTAGAAGATCATATGCGGGTACAAGTGCGATATTGTCAACGCAAAGGCCCATTTTGTGTGACTTGCAAAGGATGGAGATAGAGTTAAAGACTCCAGAGACCCATGTGATGATGGTGAATATACGAGTAGAACCGACTTTAATCGATAAAGTTAAAGTTGCTCAAACTACAGACCTGGAGCTGATGCATATGAGGAAGAAAGTGCAATAAGGTGCTATTTTGGAAGCAAGAATCGATGAAAAAAGAATACATCGAGTTAACTCTAGACTTTGTGTTCCTAACGATTCTGACTTAAAGTATAAAATCATAATGGAGGCGCACAACACACCGTTTGCAATCCATCCTGGGAGTACCAAAATATATCATGATCTTCGACATACATTTTGGTGGAGCAATATGAAGAGAGAGATCATGGAGTTTATCTCAAGGTGTCTAACTTGTCAATGAGTCAAGGCGGAGCATCAAGTATCAAAAGGTCCATTGCAACCACTTGAAATTCCAGAATGGAAGTGGGAGCACATTACCATAGATTTTGTTACCGGTCTTCCCAAGGTTTCTCAATGCATAAATGCGATTTGGGTCATTGTTGATAGATTGACCAAGTCGGCTCATTTCTTACCTATACGAGAAATTTATACACTTTAACGTCTTGCTCGTATGTACATAAATGAGATTGTAAGACTGTATGGTATGCCAGTATCCATAGTTTCTGATCGAGACTCAAGATTCACTTCACGATTTTGGGTTAGTTTGCAGAAAGCTATGGGCACGGATTTACGATTTAGCTAGACATATCATCCTTAGACGGATGGACAGTCGGAGAGGACTATTCAAACTCTTGAAGATCTATTAAGACTCTGTGTCCTTGACTTCAAGGGAAGTTGGGACAAGTTCTTACCATTGGTGGAGTTTTTCTACAACAATAGTTATCAAGCAAGTATTGGCATGACTCCATTCGAGGCGTTGTATGGAAGAAAGTGTCATTCTCCAGTATGCTGGGATGAGGTGGGTGAAGCAACGTTGTTGGGACCAGAGTTGGTACGTATGACTGCAAAAAAGATTCAAACGATCCGACAATGTATAAAAACTTCACAAGATCGACAAAAGAGTTATGCTGATCATCATCGAAAGGACGTAGAATTCGATATTGGAGATCTTGCTCCATGGAAAGGAGTTACAAGATTTGGAAAGAGAGGAAAGTTCAATCCTCGATTCATTGGCCCATTTTTAATCCTCGATCGAGTAGGAACTGTGGCCTATAGACTCGCTTTACCGCTAAGTATGTCTCGTGTTCATAACATTTTTCACATATCTATGTTACGTAAATATGTGAAAGACCCGCACCACATTATTGAGTTAGAACCAGATGAAATAGCAGAAGATTTAACGTATGAAGAGGTTCCTGTTAAAATCTTGGATAAAAAGGAGCATATTTTACGCTCCAAGGTTATACCTCAAGTCAAAGTTTTGTGGAGAAACCACGATGTTGAGGAAATGACCTGGGAGTTAGAATCTGAAATAAAATCAAGGTATCCTTACCTCTTCAACATACAAGGTACGTACCCTAATTTTGAGGGTGAAATTTCATAAGAAGGGGAGGTTGTAAGACCCCAACTTTTATGAATAAAGATTATTTTTCTATAAATATCATTTTTGAATATTATGGAATGAATTTGATATAATGTTATAGTTGTGGGTAATATTTATAAATTTTATAAAGTACGCAAGTTGTTATATAATATTCGATTGGTCAGAGAATATTCGTACAATGACACAATCATTGGTGGACCCCACAACAGAATTATTGTCGGAGTTAGAAAACGACAAAATTATCTTTTTTATAAAAATAACGGCTAAAGTTTTACCGTTACTGTTGAAACACCCGGTGTTAAAAGTACAGTAATATGCGTGATTGCATAGTAGCACACGGTATTGATTATTGATGCTTACGTAAGAATTCACTCAGTTTTGTTCAATTATTTCTATAGTAATTGCTGCATAGTATCTCACGTTATTTGATTCAATTATTGTCGATATTTTATATATTATTAAATCAATAATTGAGACGATAAAGTTATTAATATTATTATTTGCAATATTAACGATGTTCAGAAGTTCATCGAGGAGATGTTTGGTCACCTAATTGCGCATAATAGGGAGAAATCCTTATTGAAAGCCCCCTCTTTCTGAGGAACGACACTGTCGATTAATATTGTGAATTATAATAATGGTGATAAATTTTGTTTTATTATTATTATAAATGTAATAAAATAGAATACTTTTTATAAAGTTTTGTTTTATTTGATTATAAATAGAATATATTATATTTTATTATGCATAGTGTTTGCATAGTACTGCATAGTATTCGTGATAGTAAAATCTTTTTATATAAAAATGTAATACTTTTATAAAGTTATTTGTTTTATTAGATTTTAAATAAAATATATTATATTTAATTATGCATAGTGTTTGCATAGTGCCTGCATAGTAAATTTTTTTTATATAAAACATAATACTTTTTATAAAATTTTGTTTTATTTGATTATAAATAGAATATATTATATTTTATTTCATAGTGCAGTATAGTATCCTTTCCATTCTCCTATAAATAGGATGCTTAGTTAGAATTGAAAATCACACCAGAAATTTAGAGAATTCTTCTTCTATAATCTTGAGCGTATTTCTTTAGAGTTTAAGAAAGCTTTGAGCGTAGAAAATAGTGCAAGTTTTCTTCAAGAATATCCTCGCCCTACCAGTCGGAATACTCTTCTTTTTAAGGTAAGGGATATTATTCTTTCATATTCATGAAGAGAGTTATTTTCTTTCAATACTCGTAAGGGTTGTTATTCCATTCTTTATTATTCTGTTGGAATAACCTATAAGTGCGGTCTATCGCATGCTTGATGAATTCTGTTATTATTCCATTCTTTATTATTCTGTTGGAATATCTCGTCTGTGCGGATTAGGCATGACCTGGTTCTATTCTTTATTATTCTGTTAGAATATCCTGTCTCTGCGGATTACGCATGACCTGGTTCCATTCTTTATTATTATGTTGGAATATCATGTCTGTGCGGGTTACGCATGACATAGTTCCATTCTTTATTATTCTGTTGGAATAACCTGTCTGTGCGGATTACGCACGCCTGGTGAATTCTTCTGTTATTCCATTCTTTATTATTCTGTTGGAATAATCTGTCTACGCGGATTACCGCATGGAGACAAAAATCCATTTGCAGTTTCATATATTCTATTATACTCAGTTGGTTAAAGTTTTGACTTCTATACTCCATGAAATTAGTGGAATATCCTTGATATTTGTGCTTCATCCAGTATCTTTTCATGAAAATGTTCTTCTAAGCATTCTTGAATTTTACTCCACAAAACAATATCATATTGACAATTTGGACGTTATTGATTTTTGGATAAATTAAATTATAAATCTTTAAAAATTTATCCCTGAACTTGTTTTATTGAATTCTTATATCATTGTCATCATCCTCATGGTTATAATATGTTGAAAGTCATCTGTGGCCTGTAGTGCATAGATGGACTTGGTATGATTATGACCAGGGATTATTCGGTATAATCATGACCGTAATGTTACAAATGATGTGGTAAAAGTCTACATTGGCTGTAGTGCATTGATGGACAGTTGTTGGCATGATCATGAACATTGATGAATACACGAATATCATTGGCCCGTAGTGCATGGATAATTTGTGGTCGTGATACTAATGAATATCCTTGACCGTAGTGCAGGGATGATGTGGTTTATTTTTTAAGCTGAGTCTCAGCCATAAAAGTGATGAAAAACCTTTTAAATCATAGAAGATAGTAGATTTTATTCTCTACTTGACTCTTCTAATGGATTGCTTGTTCCGATGTAGTTAAACTTGATGTTTGTTATATTTTATCAGTTTAACACTGTTGAAGGCTAACGATAAATTATTCTGCATTATCTTAGTCATAATATTTCTTACTGGGCTAGTTGAGCTCACCCTTTCTTTCACTGTTCTCTTCAGGAAATGAGAATATATAGGGACCGAGTCGAGTCAGAGCGGATTGACGGTCCAGATGGTTGTTTTAGTAGTCCTCACTATTCTATAAAATAGTGTGACAATAAATGTAATGAGGACTCCATTGAGTGTGGATATTGTCTAGATGACAATATTCTTATTAAAACTCTTAGATTATGTTTTGTCGTATTTATATGACTGTTGTATAATTAAGTTGTATTTAAATTTTATACCATGTATTTGGCGACTCACGATGGGTGATGTATACCTATTTTGGGGGAGTCACAGTTGGTATCAAAGCTTAGGGATATAATCCATGGCTGAGATGTGAGACAAGAACTAGGAGGGGAGAGACAGGGAATTCCTTCGCAAGTATGACTTACTTAAGTTTATTTGGTATTTAATTGGTCGGTCAGAGTATAGGGATAATATGTGACATGTCAATTAACCTTTGTTTTGTGGCAGTATTTGAAAATAACATCCGATAATGTTGAGAATAGCAATGGAGCACAGGAGACCATTGAGTCACCACAAATCAACACCCAGGATAATGTGTGACGCCCCCAAAATAGGTATACATCACCCATCTTACATGGTACAGGATACAAATACAATCTTAAATATACAACATTAGCTCTGAGTTTTAATACAAATATTGTCTTCTAGAAAGTATTCAAACTCAAAATAAGTTCTCAATACATTTATTATCACACTATTTCATAGAATAGTGAGGACTACTAATGCTATCATCCGAATGAATTTATCTGCTTTCTTGACTAGTCCTCGCCACGCTCTCATTTCTCAAGAGAACAATGAAAGCAAAAGGGTGAGCTCAACTAGCCCAAAGAAGAAATATTATGACTAAGATAATGCAGAATAAATTATCGTTAGCCTTCAACAGTGTTAAACTGATAAAATATAACAAACATCAAGTTTAACTGCAGCGGAACAAGCAATCCATTAGAAGAGTCAAGTAGAGAATAAAATGTACTATCTTCTATGATTTAAAAGGTTTTTCATCACTTTTATCGCTAAGACTCAGCTTAATAAATAATCCACATCATCAAATCATCCCTGCACTACAGGCCAAGGATATTCTTTAGTATCACGACCACAAATTATTTATGCACTACGGGCCAAAGATAATCGTGTTTTCATCAACGGTCCTGATCATGCCATAAAATAATTCATCTTTGTACCCTTGGCCGAAGAGAATCCATAGCCATAATCATACCAAAAACTGTCCATCAATGCACTACGGGTCAATGAGGATTTTTTTTCACATCATTTGTAACATTGCGGTCATGATTATACCTAATAATCCGTGGTCATAATCCTACCAAGTCCATCTATGCACTACATGCCACATATGACTTTCAACATAATATAAACATGAGGATGATGACAATGACATAATAATTTAATAAAACAAGTTCAAGAATTAATTTATCTAGGAACCAATAACGTCCAAATTGTCAACATGATACTGCTTTGTGGAGTAAAAATTCAAGAATGCTCAGAAGAATATTTCTATGAAAAGATACTGGATGAAGCGCAAATATCAAGGATATTCCACTAATTTCATGGAGTATAGAAGCCAAAACTTTAACCAAAAAGAGTATCATAGAATATATGAAATCGCAATGGATTTTCACCCGCTATGCGTTAATCTACGTAGATGACTCATTTCCACAATTTAATAAGAAATGAATACGAAGGGTCATTCACCATGCATGTGGCAATCCACATAGACAAAAGTTATTCCAACGTAATAATAAAGAATGGAATAATGTAAGAATTCACCATGCATGCGATAAACCGCATGCAGACAAATTATTCAACATAATAATAAATAATGGAATCAGTCATTGCAGAACGCACAAACATGATATTCCAGCGAGAATAATAAATAACGGAACCAAGTCATGCCTAAACGCACCGAGCATGATATTCCAATGTAAAATAAATAACGAAACAGTCATGCGTAAACATACAAGCGAGGATGTTCCAAATGTAATAATAAAGAATGGAATAATGAAGAATTTCACCATGTATGCGATTGCAGATGACAAAAGTTATTCCAACATAATAATAAAGAATGGAATAATGTAAGAATTTCACCAAGTATAGGGTAGAAGGCAGATATACATGTTATTCTAACAGAATAATAAAGAATGGAATAACAGAAGTTCTCTTCATAAATACGAAAGAAATAATACCTCTTACGAGTACAACAAATAATATCCCTTACCTTATAAAGAAGAGTACTCCAACGGGTAGGGCGGGGATATACTTGAAGAAAACTTGTACTACGCTCAAAGCTTTCTTAAACTCTAAAGAAATACGCTCAAGATTATAGAAGAAAAATTCTCTCTCTAAAGTTTCAGTGAATTCGTAAAAAATAATGAAGGAATGAGCTTCTATTTATAGGAGAGAATTTGACCGAATAAGAACTAATTCATGAACGGTCCAGATTGATTTACTTTTAAATGGGACGGTCCATATTGATTTACTATGCAAGATTAATAAAATATTCTAATAAAACAAAATCTTTTAAATAAAATATAATATATTATATTTATAATCTAATAAAATGAATAACTTTATAAAAGTATTACTGCTTTTATATAAAAAGATTTTACTATGCAAACACTATGCGAGATACTTATGCAAACACTATGCATAATAGAATATTATATATTCTATTTATAGTCTAATAAAACAAATAACTTTATAAAAGTATTACATTTTTTATATAAAAAGATTTTACTATGCAAATACTATGTAGACACTATGCAAAATACTATGCACAATAGAATATCATATATTCTATTTATAGTCTAATAAAACAAATAACTTTATAAAAGTATTCTGTTTTATATAAAAAGTTTTCTATTTTATTACATTTATAATAATAATAAAACAAAACTTATCACCTTTATTATAATTCACAATATTAATCGACCAGGTCGTTCCCAGGAAAGAGGGGGATTTCCAATAAGGATTTCTCCCTATTGGCGCAAAATTAGGTGACCAAACCTCTCATTGGCAGAACTTCTAGATATCGTTAATATTGCAAATAATAATATTAATAACTTTGTTATCTCCATTATTGATTTAATAATATATAAAATATTGACAATAATTGAATCAAATAATGTGAGATACTATCACAATTCTTCGAAAGTAATAATTGAACAAAACTGAGTGACTTCACACGTAAGCATCAATAATCAATATCGTGTGCTACTATGCAACCACGTGTATTACTGTACTTTTAACATCGGGTGTTTCAACAGTTAACGGTAAAACTTCCGCCGTTATTTTCATAAAAATATTTTTGTCATTTTTTCAATCTGACAATAATTCCGTTATGGGGTCCACCAATGATTGTACCGTCGTACGGATATTCCCCGACAAAAAGGATATTTCCCGACCAATCGAATATTATACAACAACTTGCATATTTTTCAAAATTTATTTATATTACCCACAACTATAACATTTGCTCAAATCCACACCATAATTTTGAAAAAAATATTTCGAGAAAATTAAATCTTTATTCGTAAAATTTGAGATTTTACATAATGTGCATCAGGAAGGCAATAATCCTCAGGTGAACAACAACACCGACCAAATGGCGAACGACGGAATGTTTAGTAGTTTTCTATAATTCGTACAACATCAGGCAAGAGAGACTCCTGTCCAAAATGCAGGTCAAAACACAGGCAACTCTCGGACGCTCACCGCTAAATAGTTCAAGGAGCTGGGACCACCGGAGTTTATTGGAGAGCCAAAACCACTTAAGGAGGAGACGTGGATAAAGCAGATCACCAAGATATTTGATGTCTTGGGATGCTCCGAGGAGCAAAAGGTTTCCTTTGCCACCTTTATGTTGCGAGGAGAGGCAGATTACTGGTGGGAATCGGTAAAGCGTACTCAACCTGCCGCACTGAAGATGTCTAGGGAGATGTTCCAAGAATTATTCAACGACAAGTACTTTCTCGAAAGTATTCGTCACATGAAAGAGGTAGAGTTCATCAAGTTGGAGCAGAACAATATGATCGTGTCGCAGTACGAAGCTAAGTTTGCTGAGTTGTCCCGGTTTGGCGACTCACGATGGGTGATGTATACCTATTTTGGGGGTGGTGTGCCCCCCCACCCATCCACCCACCCATCCACATAAAATGGTTAATATAGTTTTTAACCTTAACCATATGTCCAACCCACATAACTCATATTAAAAATGGTTAATATGGTTTTAGTTCTTAAATAGAACCATAACCATATTTTGAAAATCAAAACCAACTCATAACCATATTTTGCCAGGCCTATATGAAAGTTAAATAATTAAACTTTTATATCAAAACTTAATTGACATATTTGTTTAGAAAGAAACATATTACATGTTCTTAATTAATTGATAAAGAAAAATGATATATGTGTCGACAAATATTTAATGAATTTAGATTGCGACCAACGTGAAAGTGTATGCGATAAGATATAATAAATTCAAGTGAGATACTTTTTAATTCATGTATATTCCATGTATGCACATACGTCACAATTATAATTTTGTTAAAAATTTTCGTAATGTATAACATGACTCATTGATAAATATATATTATAAAGAAGCATACTCATCACATGATATGAAAGTTATTACAACTTTTATATATACTTTTAACTTAATTGATTTATATCGATTTTCATAGAACCATATTCATAAAAATTATTTAAATTTGGCCTAAATATGGATTACCCTGAACTTTTAAAATTTTTCCACTTTAGAAATTGTCTTCTATATTTTTTTAATAAGGGGATTGAAATTTAAAAAAAAAAAATCACTTTGGGGATTGTCTTTTAAATTTTTTAATTAGGGGATTAAACTTTTAATTTTTTCTGAATACGTCTAATTGATAGTCATGTTAGAAAATTGATGGCATGACAACGACACGTAACTAAAAAAACTTATTTGTAATATTGAATCTCATTTTAACATTTATTCAATTAGTATTTTTTGTACCAAAAAGGGTAAATATAAGACTATTATTAATTTTTTAAAGTAAATTTAATGACAATTTTGATCTTTTTGGTATAAAAAATTAATTATATTGATTATTGATGATTATGAAATAAACTTAAAAGTTCAGGGTATTAATCTATATTTAATTTAGGCCTTAATTTTTTATACCAAAAGGTAAAATTGTCATTATATTGATTATTGATGATTATGAAATATCAAGATTTTAATTAGTAGTAAATTTATACATTTTAAAATATTTATCATTATATTGATTATTGATGATATTTTTTAAGTTGAGTTTGTAATGTATTAAATTTACTTTAAAAATTAATAATAATTTTATATTAACCCTTTTGGTATAAAAATTAATGGAATAAATGTTAAAATGAGACCTTAATATTACACATAAGCATGTTTTAGTCACATGTCAATGTCATGTCATCAATTTCTGACGTGGTATTATCAATTAGATGTAATCAGAAAAAATTAAAAGTTTAATCCCCTAATTGAAAAAACTAAGAACTCAATCTCCAAAGTTAAAAAAATTATGATTTTAATCTCTTAATTGAAAAAATTGAGAAGACAATTCCCAAAATAAAATAATAAGTTGTATTTGCTTACACGAGAAACATATCACACACATATAAAAGTTCCTTATCCAAACCTTAATTGCTATTTGCTTATCTGAGAAACACAAAAAATGTAAAAAGTACATAAACACACACACACACACACACACACACACACACACACACACACACACATATATATATATATATACATATATATATATATATATATATATATATGCATTTAATTTTATCTACTTATTTTAGAAGTGTTAACGCCAAGATCTTCTGCTACGTCCCAATCATGTAAGACGTCCTGATCCTGCACAATAAATTCGATCAACACCACAAGCTTGACGGCTTCGACCGTCGGGGGATAGCTCAGGCATGAGAATCAGTAAAGGCGATCACAAGGTTAACAATGGATGATAAAATATCTAGTGTATTGAGAGAGAGAAAAATATCAGTTACCTTTACTTGGATGACCTCCTTGCTATCATATACTCTCTCTCAGGTTGCTTAGTCAGGTACCCACTCACCGTCGACACCAATCCCCTGTCTTGGTGATCTCAACCATCGCATGCGATTCACCCACTATCACTGGTCACTGTTTTCCACCATTGGCCGACTAAGATCTCATCCACATTAATGCCTTGCAGACATCTCGGTCAACAGCTATCCTTTTTCCATCATTACAAGTCAAAGATGGAGATATTTAAACATTTGATGGGTCAACCCACTGATCCGGCCCTATAATATAAGGACTTAACAAAGATAATACAATGACTAGGCCCAATAACTTTAGGATCCATTAATGATGACCCAGTGGATTATCCAAATAAATAGGCTCAATCCATTCAGCCCAATAGGTAAAATATCATGACCCAACATTGCCCCCTAGTCTTTTATTAAATAGGATGTTTAATGAAAGAGTATACATGACATCGGTTCAGGACAAAATGAATTATTGTAAGATCAACAAAGGCCTAAAATATAACTTACCGAGGCCTATCTAGTGAACATTAAATAACAAGATGAATTAAGATCGTAAGTCTAATTGAAGAAACCACTCCAGCTGAACATACAACAATAAATATTCCACCGCCTCCCGAACAACCCAGGCCTTCGCTATAAAAACCGTCCTCTTCTGAATCCATGCCCGAAGTTGTGGTTTTCCCCACTCTCTGGCCAGAATTCAATGAAAATTTCCCTTTCGACTTTTACAATGCATTCATTTGCGACACCGATGATCATCGGTGCGACAATAGTTCCATTATGGACCTGATGGATGAAGGAATGAAATACCAGACTAAAGGAAGTTGATCTTTGACTTATCCATTTATATCCCTTCCCATAAATTTGAACTGATTGACTAATACTAGTCATTTGTAGGCAAACGCTATCTTCGGGCGCCTTTGTTCCGAATACAAAGAAGCCGAAGCCGAAGACGGTGCCGCCCGAAAGGAGAATACCATTCTGAAGTCTGCATTGGCAAATGAGAGAAGAAACCTCGACATTACTCTCTTCAACAATGAGTGCCTCCGAAAGGATCTCGACAAGGTTAAAAAAGAGCGGGAGACGACCAAGGCCACAGATCGGGTCATCACAGATATAGATGTCGACCTTCTTCAGAAGAATGAAATCTTAACGAAGAAGAATGAAGATATGGCCCAGTCAAATCAAAGCTTGGCGAAGCAAAATAACGATATCCACTCTAAAGAAGCAAGATATGTAGCACATCATCAAAAGCTTGAAGAGGAACTCCGAGAACCTCGGGCCCTTAAGAACTTGGGTCCGCCATGGACCGAAGATCTTCATAAGGAGATCTAGGCAGAATACAGAAAATCTTCCAAGCTGAACAATGAGATTGTCCATATGTACTCTGAAGGGTACAAGGTCTGCCGAAGTAAATACAAAGCCAAACTTGTAGTGACCAAAGTAAATCCAGCTATCCTCGACTCTTTAGATAGCGAAGACGATAAGGCTGCCTAAAAATACCGTTCCATCTGTAGCTTTAGGAATCCCTGTAAAGACTCATATCTCCTTTGTAAACAGTTAGATATCCATGAAATAATTAACAAGTTTTTATCCTTATCACATCCTTAACCATTTCTTGTCAATAATTCACCATTAACCAATTTGAAAAATGTACAAGATCTTTCCTATACTTAACTTAAACGGTTAGTGAACAATTAAGCAAGTCATATAATAGATAAGACCAAGTAATAATGAGATAATCTGAACTCAACACTTGAACAAAATAAAGTAATGCATACTTATCATTACCGAAGTGTGAGACAGAACGTGAATGTAAGGTGAATCCAGCCGATCCTCCTTGCATCATCAAGAATTTGTTTACCACGCAGGGTATAACAACTTTATAAGGACCAGGAAATTTGCATACCACATGGGGTATAACAAATACATAAGGACACTCCTACCGATAAGGCTACCATCGAATGGTCAGCGAGTCCACCCGAACCTCCTTACACCATCGTGAATTTGTTTACCACGCAGGGTATAACAAGTATATAAGGACCATGGAATTTGTTTACCACGCAGGGTATAACAAGTATATAAGGACCATGGAATTTGTTTACCATGCAGGGTATAACAAATCCATAAGGACACTCCTACTGAAAATGCTACCATCGAATGGTCAGCGAGTCCACCTGGACCTCCTAACATCGATGAAGTTTGCCTACCACGAAGGGCCTGACAAATTCATAATGACCACCTGCCAAAAAGGCTACCATCGAATGGCTAGCGAGTCCACCCGAACCTCCTAACACCGATGAACTGAACAACAATGAACAGAAGACCCAGTATATCTACCCCCCAGATAGCAAAGGGTACAGGAGATAAGATTGAGTATAGCTCTTCTGGTGGCTGATGTGGGATTGGACTATTGAGTAGGCACATCCTCATGAACTCGCCGAAGGATATCCTCAGCTTCGGATGTAACCAAACAATTCAATAACGGAGATGAAAAAGCCCTTTGATAAAGATCCCCATCAATAAGAACAAAGTTGACACTCTTGTACTTAATCTTCTAAGCTAGAATTTGATCCGAAGTAAGAATTCCATCGAATCAGCAAAGGTGTTCACTTCGATAATAGCCGATTTTGACAAGGCAATAGTAATGGAGTCATCATGGTGATCGACCCCTTCGTTGTTTGTTGCTCTGGATATGAACCTGATAGCCTGCTGCACTAATTATCTGAAGTAGAATATCCGTTCGCACACAAAGATCCATGAACTCGCTCACTGTGAAATCTTGAAGCGGTCAACTGTGGTCGAAATCTTCAGCTTCTCCCTTACTATCATCAGCTTATTTCATCATCCCGAAGGACATGGCTTACCTAGTAAACCAGGTGATTCTTACCCCCAACTTCACGCACCAAAACTGCTCCCATTGCCAATGAACTAGATGCCAAATACAAGTACAATGTTTCAGCAGGAGCGAGATTCACCAACAAAGGCGTCGAAGAAAGATAGGTCTTGATTCCTTAGAGGGCATCTTCACATCCCGAAGTACACTGGAACGTCTTAGCATTCTTTGACCCTTTCCACGTATCAAAGATCGACAAACATCTTTCTGCCAATTTGGACATAAATCACCTCAAAGCTTCTTCTGAACGGTCCTTTCCATCTGAACATGCAGTTTTAGATGGATTTCTCCAAAGACGAGTACCCACAGGGCGGTGTGCCTTCAGTGGATTCTCGAGAGTGTGACTTCTGGATCTACTTCGGTGGAGAATTCTATCACTGTGGTGAGAATACCCAAGGCGGTGTACCTACTTTGTATTCTCATGTGTATACTCTCCGGATGAGCTTCTTCATCAGCTTCGACTATAATTCAGAGAATCGATAGGGTAGAGTGCCCTCCTCAAACTCTCAAAAATATGGCTTCTGGATTTTCTACGACCATGCTCCCGAGAACCGATAGGGTAGGGTGCCCTCTTCGGCCTCTCAAGAACATGGCTTCTTGATCTGCTTCGACCATGCTCCCGAGAACCGATAGGGTAGGGTGCCCTCTTCGGCCTCTCAAGAACATGGCTTCTTGAACTGCTACGTCCACAATCTTCGTCAGCTGGGCAACCTTATCCTCCTGGCCACTTCGGTGATGGGTTCTAGGCGGTGTGCCTTCTACCCGTTTCCGGCCATAATCACGCTCCTTGTCTACAGCAAAGACCAGCCTCCTTCTGGCTTCACCATGGGTTCTCGAACGAGAACCCCCTGAATCGTGTTTGGAAGCCGTGCTATCATGAGCATTCTTTTAGGGACCCAGACGATCCCTAACAGAAATACGTTGAACAGACGAACTCATAGCCTTTTGCTGTCTTTTCGTTGTATCTGCTCTACTCTTCACCATCACGTAAAACGTAGAACAAATAAATATTTGTGATTGCAAACTCTTGAACACTAGAACTTAGCCCTCCTTCTAGCGCTAATCTTAACGCCAAGATCTTCTGCTACGTCCCAATCATGTAAGACGTCCTGATCCTGCACAATAAACACGATCAACACCACAAGCTTGACTGCTTTGACCGTCGGGGGATAGCTCAGGCGTGAGAGTCAGTACAGGCGATCACAAGGTTAACAATGGAGGATAAATATCTAGTGTATTGAGAGAGAAAAAAATATCAGTTACCTTTACTTGGAAGACCTCCTTGCTATCATATACTCTCTAGCTTGGGTTCATGTGGCCACCCATCACCGATCGACACCAATCCCCTGTCTTGGTGATCTCACCGATCGCATGCGAGTTCATCCACTATCCTTTCGTCTTTGCTTTTCCACCGCCGGCTGACTAAGATCCCATCCATATTAATTCCTTGCAGACATCTCGGTCAACAGCTATCCTTTTTCCATCATTACAAGTCAAAGATGGAGATATAAGGACTTAACAAAGATAATACAATGACTAGGCCCAATAACTTTAGGATCCATTAATGATGACCCAGTGGACTAACCAAATAAATAGGCCCAATCCATTCAGCTCAATAGGTAAAATATCATGACCCAACAAGAAGTATTATTCAAATAATCTTTTTGTAAAAGAGAAATATGGAGTTAGTTTATTTTATGTATCTGTGAGAAAGACGAGTAATTCTTAGATCAATATCAGAATCTTAGAGAGGTTAATGAGGACTTGGGGTCTCTAGTGTACTTGTGAGGTGAGAGAGAGAGTCTGTCGTTTCAAGATAGATCATAGAATATAATTGAACTCAAAGATACATGTTCCAGGCTTCCTTCATAATAAATGTGAAGAGTAAAAACTTCCCAGTCAAAAAGGCCACAACTTACCCAACGTCAGGGCTGCCCACATTTAGTTAAAAGTTTTGGGTCAAAGCCATATTCATAACAGAATAGCCCAAAGGCCCAACAATTCTGGACATGGTATTGTTCCCCAAAAAAAACAAGAAAAGAAAATAACCCACGGGCCCATTAGTTATGGACATCCCAATTATTGCAATGGAGCTAAGGGGAACATGGCAAGGATTGGACTTAAGCTAAAGCCCAACATCAAAAGAGATGATTCCCTTTCCTTCAATTGTATTTAAACTAATAGGAAAATATTTGTATTTCGACAAAAATATATCGATTTTGTTGTGTAAATATATCAACTAATTATTAATAAATTTGTATTAATCTATAAATTATGTTAATGTTTCTACTCACAATAATAGTCAACATATTTTTGTCACAAAATATATATATAAGGACTTTTAATTGATTTTGAAAGTTATGTTTTAGAGAGTGAATTATATATATATATATATATATATATATATATGTATGTATGTATATGTCATTCATAGGTTTCACGGAAATATTAATGACTTAGTTTTTTATATTGTTTCTACATTAAATATTATTATCTTTGTACCAAAATTAGAGATATATTTTGACTTTTTTGAGTCAATTCGCGAAATTCTAAAATTCTAAAATTCAAAATTGATATGAAGTTATTTAGTTTAAATACAAACAAATATAGCAATTGTAAACTAACTATAAAATATTACTACTAATTATCATCTTTGTTGTTTCCAAAACTTAAATGAAATTATATTAATTTTGAGTTTTAAGATTTCGTGAATTGATTTTAAAAAGTAAAAATGTATCTCTAATTTTGGAATAAATGTAGTAATTTATAAGTTTTTCTATGCGGACATGAAAATTGGACATGAGTGCTTTACAATTTCACATGTTTGTATTTTTACCCCATGTCGGGGTGTAATTATTTGGGCCCGAATTACATGGATCTAATTTGGCAGTTGAATATTTTAAGGAATCAAATATTCCTAATTACATTTAATTTCCAACACCTAAGAAAAGATATTATGTTCAATCCCATTAAGAAATCATACCTAATGAGAAATCTTAATTCTATACGGGGAAGGAGGTGTGATCACTATAAATAAAAGGCTATACCCTAATCATCACGTACATACATTCATATTATTTTACAGTACTAGAGCATTAAGCTTCCATTGTTAAACCTTATTTAACATGTACTTATTCTCACACCACAACTATCCCTCGACAGCCCAAGCTGTTAAGCTTTTGGTGTGACTTTGTTTTTGTGCAGGATTTGACGCGCTTTGGTGACTGAAGCACATTGATGAATCTTGGCATTAACATTGGCGCTAGAAGGAGGGCATTCTAGTGCTTTTCAGTTTTCAATCACAAAGGTGTCTAAGTTGGAATCATGGTGAATAGCAGGAAGATGGTTTCACCACATAACCAGTCAACGTCGGACCCCCCTTCACCAACCAAGGGGTTCAACCAAAGACAAGTTGGGACCATCAGTTTTTAAACGGTTGGGGTCCCACGCTAATTATGTGGCCCCATCGAAGGACAAGACGGGTGGCCCTCGACAAAGGTTGTTCTCAACAACTATTAAGGAGTCAAGATCTAAAGAACGTGTTGTGGATGCTCCGTCCCAAACACGTCCCCAAGATGTCGGCCGAGATGAGATAAGGATGATCTTGGCCAGAAAAACACAGGAGAAAGATGATGTTATGAAAGCTTTACTTCTTCACTGAAAGAGATCGACCACCAGATGATGCTCTTGATAGGTAGAGAAGACGGTACTTCCAGCCACAACCGAAGGTGGGCGCGGTCGCCAGGAAATCTGTAAGACCCCAACTTTTTATAAATAAAATCAAATTTTCTCTATTTATTATTGTGAATAATAAAGTGTTAATTTGATATAATACTTTGGTTATGGGTGAAATGTGCAAATTTTGCAAAATAAGCAAGTGGTTATAAAATATTCATTGTGTCGTGGAATATTCGTTTGGTCGTGGAATATTTTTTCATGTCGGAGAATATTCGTACGACGACGCATCCATTTGTTGGCCCCATAACGGAAAATGGTGGATGAAGAAAATGACAAGTTTGAGTATTTATAAATAACGACGTAGTTGTTACCGTTAACACTGTTGGAATACCCGGTGGTTAAAATACGATGAATCTGGCGTGGTTGCATGAAGATGCTTACTGCAGTATTGCGAGTATTTTGAATTATTGATTCTTACGTAAGAAGGCACTAATCAATAATTGTTACAGTAATTACTATTCAATATTTTATTTTATTGATTCAATAATTGCTGCGTTGATATTTTATATTATTGTTATTTCAATAATTGTCATTACACAGTATTTCCCATTATCAGATCGATAATTTATATTATTTGAATAATATTATTAGATAGTATTATTGGCAATGTCTAAGGAAGTTCTGTTTAGAAAAGGGGTTTGGTCACCTAATTGCGCTCCAGTAAGGAAAAATCCTTATCGGAAAGCCCCCTCTTTCCTGGGAACGACCTGGTTATCATAATTGTGATTATGTAATATTATTTATGAATAATTAATTATTGATTTATATGATAAGAAAATATTTGTTTTATGTGGATAAAAATGAAGGAATAAATGCTGAGGTGTTTTATTAGTATTTTGTCGGAATAGAGGTGTTGAAAATCGCTCGTATGTGGATTTCAGTTAGTTTTTGTTTGGAATTTGAAAAAACTTAAACTTATAAAGTTGTAGAGAATTTAATTTCCTATGGAATGGACATAAAATTCATATTTTTCTGATAAAAAAGGTTATTTATTATGAATTATTAAAATTTTAAAAATTAAATATTTTTATTAAAATTATGGGTGGGACCCACTTTTGTTTTTAACATGTGGGCTGCAAATTTGTGTCCAACATGACTGGCTTTGATAGAGGTGGGCGTAGAAAAGAAGAAAAGAAATAATATTATTTTAGTCTCCTTTGGCGTTCTAGCATTTTCCTATAAATATGTTGTTTAGTTAGAATTGAAAATCACACCAGAAACAAGTTTTCTCTCTCTATATATTATCGAGCGTATTTTGTGAGTATTTAGATACTTTGTGAGTTGCTATTCAATGCAAGTTTCATTCGGCTTTACTTCCGATATTCCGATCAGAAGTACTGTTATTTTGAGGTAAGGGATGTTCTTTTCTTTATAAATAATATTATTTTCTTCAATATCATTATGCCAAAATATTGATATGAATTTTATTGTGGAATTTCTACCTTTTTGTGTTGGGATTACTATTCACGTATACAAAACTATTCACGTATACGACACAATTCACAAATACGACACTATTCACCGAAAAATAAAAATTTTCCTTTTTATCCAAGATGTCTATTATGGTTACTATCTTTGATTGTATCCATGTTTTGATCTTTATTTTTGAATTCTACTTCATAATTGGTAATTATGGAGTATTATTGCACTTGGATAAACTGTAATACGAATCTCTAATATTTGTCATTCTGTCTCACTAGATTCGTTTTCTTTAAGATATTTTTCATCATCCTCAGTCCTAAATGATGATATTATTGAATATCTTTGTCCTGTAGTGCAAATATGAATGATTAACTAATGAATATCTTTGGCCCGTAGTGCAAAGATGAACAGGTGTTGAGATGAACATGGCCAATTGGTGATAAAAATGAATATCTTTGGCCTGTAGTGCAAAGATGAATATTTGATTCAAGATGTATATTGATTGATGTTACAGGGATAAAATATTGATGATGGACTTTTAAATCTTAGAAGATAGTAGAATTCATTCTCTACTTGCCTCTTCTAATGGATTGTTGTTTCCGCCGCAGTTGTTGATCTAAAATTTGTTGTCTATTATATTCTATCAGATTTTCCCCTGTTGAAGACTAATGATAATTTATTGTATATTATCTTAGTCATAATATTATTTACTGGGCTAGTTGAGCTCACCCTTTTTCTTTTTGTTCTATTTTTCTTCTCAGGAGGTGAGAACATAGCAGGAATTAGCCGGGGTATGGAGTGATGGTTCATGATAGTTGTTTTAGTAGTCCTCACTATTTTGTAAAATAGTGTATCAATAATTGTAATGAGGGCTCCTTTTGAGTTTGTATACTGTCTATTAGAGAATATTTGTATTCAAACTCACAATATATGTGTTGTCGTATTTTGCACTACAATTGTATTACTGAAGTTGTATTTGTTTTTGTACCATGTATTTGGCGACTCAGAATAGGTGATGTATACCTATTTTGGGGGCGTCACAGTTGGTATCAAAGCTTAGGGATATGATCCCTGGCTGAGATGTGAGACAAGAACTAGGAGGGGAGAGACGGGGAATTCCTTCTCTAGTATGACCTGACTAAGTTTATTTGGTAATTATTTGGTCGGTCAGAGTATATGGATAATATGTGACATGTCAATTAACCCTTGTTTTGTGGCAGTATTTGAGAATGGCAGTTGGAAATATTAACAATGGAGTGAATCAGACCGTGGAGACACCTTTAATCACCACCCAGGGGAATGTGCAACATGAAGGCAATATTTCTCCTGTAAACAACACTACCGAACAAATGATGAATGATGGGATGTTTAGAAGATTTTTGCAGTTCATGCAAAATCAGACGAGGGAGACTCATGTCAAAGCCAAGTAGTTCAAAGAGTTGGGACCACCAGAATTTGCGGGAAAGCCGGATCCGATCAAGGCAGAAATGTGGGTCAAGCAAATTACCAAGATATTCGATGTCTTGGGATGCACGGAGGAATAGAAGGTTCCATTCGCCACCTTTATGTTCCATGGTGAGGCAGACTACTGGTGGGAGTTTGTGAAGCGTACCCAACCAGCCGGACTCAACATATTTTGGGAAATGTTTCAGAAACTGTTTAACGACAAGTACTTTCATGAAAGTATTCGTCATATGAAGGAGGTAGAGTTTATTAGACTGGAACAAAACAACATGACGATGTCCCAGTACGAGGCGAAGTTCACAGAGTTATCCAAATTTGCACCTCATTTGGTAGAGAATGAGGAACGAATGACGCTGATGTTTCTGAGAGGTCTAAAACCCGAGATTCGACAATATCTTATCTCTCATAAATTTTCTTTATATTCAGATGTTGTAAACATGGCTCAATTATTAGAGCAAGATAATGAGTATGTTCAATAGATGGACCACAACCGTGGTCATCTGGGTGGCGTGGTCATCGAACAATGACAACCAGCGGGGAGGAAAACATTCAGACAAAAGCGGTAACCACTCTGGTGGTAATCGTGGCCATGAAAATAGAAGAAGCCAGTCGGGAGGAGATTTCAAGAAGAGAAGGTACAACAATGACAATGTGAAGACGTCATCACAAACATCAACTGTTTCTAGAGGAGGAGATCGAGCACCAGTCGTATGTTACAAATGCAGGAAAGAGGGACACATCAGCGCAAACTGCCCACAACAATCCAAGGTGTGTTATAACTATGGAAAGGAGCATCATATAGCTAGAGATTGTCTTGTTTCAAAACCAAGTTCAACGGGGATGATGACTCCAAAGGCTGTTCCGGACAAGTCAAAGTCGGTGGTTCCTGGAAGGGCGTTTGTCGTGACTGCTCAAAACGCGAGGAACCCAAACGAGGTGATCACAGGTAAACTAATCATAAACTCTTGCGAAGTTTATACTTTATTAGATACCGGTTCTACCCATTATTTTATCTCTCCTGCTTGTGCTCAATGTTTGAACCTGACTCCGGAGAAATTAAACCTTGACTTATCTGTTGAGACTCTGTTAAGAGAAGCTTTCATTACATCTACTGTTTATAAATCTTGCTTGATTCAAGTTGGTACCATCACATTACCTGCCAATCTTATTTCGTTAAAAATACTTGCATTTGATGTGATTTTAGGGATTGATTGGTTAACCACTCATCATGCTAAAATTGATTGTTTTTGTAAGGTTGTTAGTTTTCATATTCCTAACCAACCTGTTATGCGAATTCAAACGACCAAACCACTAAAGTCAATCATTGTCATATCAGGCAATAAAGTTATTCGTTTATTGAAAAACGGATGTCAAGCTTTCTTAGCCCATGTCACGGACTTGAACAAAAACACGTCAGATTTGAATAATATTTCTATTGTTAGTGAATTTCCTATCGTATTTCCTGAAGAACTTCCCAGTCTACCCCCAGAACGTGAAGTTGAATTCTTTATTGACCTTGAACCTGGTACAAAGCCCATTTCTAAAACCCCATATCGAATGGCTCCTATTGATTTTTAGGAGTTAAAGGTCCAACTTTAGGAGTTGTTGGACATCGGTTTCAGTCGTCCTAGTACATCTCCTTGGGGTGCTCCTGTTTTATTCGTAAACAAGAAAGATGGTAGTATGCGACTTTGTATCGACTACCAAGAATTGAACCATGTCACTATCAAGAATAGGTATCCGCTACCTCGCATAGATGACTTGTTCGACCAGTTACAAGGAGTACAATTCTTTTGAAAGATCGATCTTCGTTCTGGATATCATCAGCTGAAGATTAAAACTGAGGATATTTCGAAGACTGCCTTCAGAACTCGGTACGGGCATTATGAATTCTTAGTCATATCTTTTAGATTGACTAATGCTCCTGCTGCTTTCATGGATATGATGAACCGTGTGTTCAAAGAATATTTGGATCAGTTCGTTGTTGTCTTTATTGATGACATCCTCATCTATTCCAAAAGCCGTGAAGATCATGAGCGCCATTTTAAACTGGTGCTGCAAAGGCTTCGTGAAAACAAGCTAAATGCCAAGCTGAAGAAATGCGAATTCTGGCTTGAGGAAGTAGCATTCCTTGGGCACGTGGTGTCAAAATATGAGATGTTGTCGACGGCCAAGATTGAAGCCATACAAAGTTAGAACAACCGAAGTTGGTGGCCAAGAAGTACGTAGCTACGGGCTTAGCCGGTTACTATCGGAGATTCGTGGAAGGATTTTCTCGAATCGCTACTCCGTTAACTTTGCTGACTTGTAAAGATACAAAATTCGGTTAGAGAGAGGATTGTGAGAAGAGTTTTTAAGAACTCAAGAGGAGACTCATTTTGGCACCTGTTCTGATAATACCATCTGGTTCGGATGGATTGGTTATCTACAGTGATGCTTCAAGCAAAGGGTTAGAATGTGTTCTCATGCAACATGGGAAAGTCATAGCCTATGCCTCGCGACAACTCAAAGAATATGAGAGGAATTATCCTACTCATGATTTGGAGTTGGCAGCAGTCGTTTTTGCGTTGAAGATCTGGAGGCACTACCTGTATGTGGAGAAAGTGGAGATCTATGTAGATCATAAAAGCCTCAAATATTTCTTCACCCAAAAGGAACTCAACATGCGGCAACGACGTTGGCTTGAGTTGTTGAAAGAATACGACCATACCATCCAATGTCATCCTGAAAAAATAAATATGGTAGCTGACGCATTGAGTAGAAGATCATATGCGGGTACGAGTGCAATGTTGTTAACACAAATGCCCATTTTGTATGACTTGCAAAGGATGGAGATAGAGGTAAAGGCTCCAAGTACCCACGTGATGATATCAAACATACGAGTAGAACCGACTTTAATCGATAAAGTTAAAGCTGCTCAAGCTACGGACATGGAGCTGATGCGTATGAAGAAGAAAGTGCAAGAAGGTGCTATTCCAGAAGCAAGAATCGATGAAGAATGAATACTTCTAGTCAACTTCAGACTTTGTGTTCCTAACGATTTTGACTTGAAGCATAGAATCATGATGGAGGCACACAACACACCATTTGTAATCCATCTTGGGAGTACCAAAATGTATCATGATCTTCGACATACATTTTGGTGGAGCAATATGAAGAGAGAGATCACGTAGTTTATCTCGAGGTGTTTAACTTGTCAACGTGTAAAGACGGAGCATCAAGTACCAAAGGGTCCATTGCAACAATTTAAGATTCCAAAATGGAAGTGGGAACACATTACTATGGATTTCGTTACTGGTCTTCCCAAGGTTTCTCAAGGCATATATGCGATTTGGGTCATTGTTGATAGATTAACCAAGTCTGCTCATTTCTTGCCTATACGGGAGACTTATTCCCTGGAACGTCTTACTCGTATGTACATGAATGAGATTGTGAGATTGCATGGCATGCCTGTATCCATAGTTTCGGATCGTGACCCAAGATTCACTTTACGATTTTGGATTAGCTTGCAGAAAGATATGGGCATGGATTTACGATTCAGTTCGGTATACCATCGTCAAACGGACGGGCAATTAGAGAGGACTATTCAAACTCTTGAAGATCTATTAAGACTCTGTGTCCTAGATTTCAAAGGAAGTTGGGATAAGTACCTACCATTGGTGGAATTCTCCTATAACAACAGTTATCAGGAAAGTATAGGTGTGGCTCCATTCGAGGCGTTGTATGTAAGAAAATGTCATTCTCCAGTATGCTGAGACGAGGTGGGTGAATTAATGTTGTTGGGACCAGAATTGGTACGTATAACTAGAGAAAAGATCCAAACGATTCGACAACGTATACAAACGGCACAGGATCGACAAAAGAGTTATGCAGATCTTCATCGAAAGGACGTGGAATTTAATATTGGGGATCATGTATTATTACATATTGCTCCATGGAAGGGAGTTACAAGATTTGGGAGGAGAGGAAAGCTCAATCCAAGATTTGTTGGTCCATTTGAGATTCTTGATCGAATAGGAAATGTGGCCTATAGACTCGCATTACCTCCAAGCATGTCTCGTGTTCATAATATTTTTCACATATCTATGCTTCGTAAATATGTAAAAGACCCGAACCACATTATTGAGTTAGAACCGGACGAGATAGCCGAAGATTTAATATACAAGGAGGAAAGAGCATGTCCTACGCACGAAGGTTATACCACAAGTTAAGGTTTTGTGGAGAAACCATGATATTGAAGAAATGATCTGGGAGTTGGAATCAGAAATGAAAGCGAGGTATCCTCACCTTTTCGAAACACCAGGTACGTACGTCAATTTCGAAGATGAAATTTCATAAGAAGGGAAGGTTAAAAGACCCCAACTTTTTATAAATAAAATCAAATTTCCTCTATTTATTATTGTGAATAATAAAGTGTTAATTTGATATAATACTTTGATTATGGGTGAAATGTGCAAATTTTGCAAAATAAGCAAGTGGTTATAAAATATTCATTGTGTTGGGGAATATTAGTTTGGTCGTGGAAAATTCTTTCTGTCGGGGAATATTCGTACGACGACGCAGCCATTTGTGGGCCCCATAACGAAAAACGGTCGGATGAATAAAATGGCAAGTTTGAGTTTTTATAAATAACGGCGTAGTTATTTACAATTAATAATTGTTGGAATACCGATGGTTAAAATCTGATGTCGCGTGGTTATCACAAAGAAGCACACGATATTATACAGTATTTTTGAATTATTGATTCTTACGTAAGAAGGCACTACTCAATAATTGTTATAGTAATTACTGTTCAATATTTTATTTTATTGATTCAATAATTTCTGCGTTGATATTTTATATTATTGTTATTTCAATAATTGTCATTGCATAATATTTCCCATTATCAGAGCAATAATTCATATTATTTGAATAATATTATTAGATAGCATTATTAGCAATGTCTAAGGAAGTTCTGTCTAGGAAAGAGGTTTTGTAAGACCCCGAATTTTATGAAATGAAAGTATTCAATTTTCTTATAATTATTATTTTATTTTGTAAATGGTTAAATTGATAAAGGTTAAAGTTAAGGGTGATATTTGAAAAATTTTCAAAGTAAACAAGTTATAAAATAATCGATGATAAAAGTATAGTAATACGCGTGGTTGCATAGTAGCACACGGTATTGATTATTGATGCTTACGTGAGAAATCAGTCAGTTATACTCAATTATTTCTACAGTAATTGGTGCATAATATCTCTCATATTATTGATTCAATTATTGTCACAGTATCATCTGCATAATATTTATTATTATTAAATCAATAATTGAGACGACAAAATTATTCATATTTGCAATATTGACGATGTCTAGAAGTTCTGTCAAGGAGAGGTTAGTTAATCTAATTGCGCGCCAATAGGGAGAAATCCTTATCGGAAAGCCCCCTCTTTTCTGGAAACGACCTGGTTGTTAAATATTGTGAGTTATAATATTAATGATGAATAAGTTCATGTTGATTAAAGATGAAATTGATAGTTCCATTGTGTTGGAATTATTAGTGTTAGTGGAAATCGACCTTTATTTCGATAATAATTGATGTCTGGAGGTTATATTAACAAATCGGGTAATTCACCGGATAAATGAGTAATTAATTGCTATTAATTCACATGCTTATAACTATGTGTTCACATGTGTGTACTATTGATTCACATGATTTACTATTAGAGGAGTTGGTGCAAGATTGATAATACTTGCATGACTAAATTAAAAATGGAGGTATAGTTGAAGGTACTATACTGTAATTAGTTTTTTCACATGATTAGAACTATTGAGTCACGTGATTTACTATTGATTCACATAATTTACTATTAGGGGAGGTGGTGCAAGTTTGATAATACTTACAGGACTAAATTAAAAATAAAGAAAAGAGGAAGGTATTATACTATAATATTTTGAGCCCCAAAACGTGCAATTATCGAAACTATATTTTCCTATAAATAGAAGCTCATTCTTCCTTCATTTCTCACCAATTCACTAAAGCTATAGAGCAATTATTATAGAGAGAAATTATAGAGAAAGAAGAAGAAAGTCTGCTACCTCACTATTCCGGTATCCGGTTTCTTCTAAGGTAAGGGTATTATTTCTTTCGTATTCATGAAGAGAGTTATTTTCTTTCAATGCTCGTAAGGGTTGTTATTCCATTCTTTATTATTATTTGGAATAACTTTTATGCATCTTGAGGTCTATCGCATACTGGTGAATTCTTTTGTTATTCCATTCTTTATTATTCATTGGAATAACTATATCTACATGAGCTCACCGCATGCATGAGTGAATTATTCTGTTATTCCATTCTTTATTATTCATTGGAATAACTTTCCATCTCACGAGCCACCGCGTGCGTGGTGAATTCTTACATTATTCCATTCTTTATTATTACATTGGAATAACTTTTGTCATATGGATTATCGCATGCATGGTGAATGATCCTTCGTATTCATTCCTTATTAAATGTGGAAATGATCTGTCTACGTGGATTACCGCATGGGGGGTGAAAATCCATTTGCAATTTCGTATATTCTATTATACTCGTATGAGATATCATTTCTTTTGTAATCATCATGGAATATCATTTTCTTTGGTATTTTTCTTTTACGAGTTACTATTCATGGGTTACTATTCACCCAATTACTATTCACTCTAGTATTATTCACTCGGGTATTCGGGGTACTTTTCATGCCAAAATACTATTCACGAGTTACTATTTATTGGTTACTATTCACCGATTACTATTCACTCTAAAGTATCATTCACTCGGGTATTAGGGACACTTTTTCGTGTTGGGGTACTTATTCACGAGGTCTTATTCCTAAAATCTTATTCATTTAGTACTATTCATTAGAAAATGTATTTCTTTTTACGTCCAAATTTTTTTTGGTACATGAATATTATTCTTGAATTTTACTCTACAAAGCGATGATCGTGTTGACAATTTGGGCGTTATTGATTTTCGGATAAATTAGATTATAAATCTTTAAAATTTATCCTTGAACTTGTTTTATTGAATTATTATGTCATTGTCATCATCCTCATGCTTATATTGTGATGAAAGTCATCTTTGGCTTACGTGCATAGATGGACTTGGTATGATTATGACCATGAATTATTCGGTATAATCATGACTATAATGTAACGAATGATGTGGTAAAAGTCCTCATTGGCCTGTAGTTCATTGATGGATAGTTGTTGGTATGATTATGACCAGGGATTATTCGGTATAATCATGACCATTGATGATTTCATGAATATCCTTGGCCGTGGTGCAAGAATGATTCGATTTTATTTATTAAGCTGAGTCTCAGCGATAAAGTTGATGATTTTTTTTTAAATCATAGATGATAGTAGATTTTATGCTCTACTTGACTCTTCTAATGGATTGCTTATTCCGCTGCAGTTGTTGATCTAAAACTTGTTATCTATTATATTCTATCAGTTGTTATAATGTTGAAGGCTAAGGATAATTTATTCTGCATTATCTTAGTCATAATATTTCTTACTGGGCTAGTTGAGTTCACCCTTTCTTTCACTATTCTCTTGAAATGAGAAATATTTAGTGGGTCGAAGTCTGGAAAGCGGATTGATTTGGTCCAGATTGTTGTTTTAGTAGTAGTCCTCACTATTCTATAAAATAGTGTGACAATAAATGTAATGAGGACTCCATTGAGTGTGGATATTGTCTAGATGGCAATATTCTTATTAAAACTCTTAGATTATGTTATGTCGTATTTTACACGACTGTTGTATAATTAAGTTGTATTTGAATTTTGTACCATTTATTTGGCGACTCAAGATGGGTGATGTATACCTATTTTGGGGGCGTCACAGGTTTGGTCACCTAATTGCTGCCGCTTAGTAATGAGAGAAATCCTTATCGGAAAAGCCCTTCTTTCCTAGTGAACGACACGGTTGTCATAATTGTGATTACGTAATATTATTTATGAATAATTAATTATTGATTTATATGATAAGGAAATATTTATTTTATGTGGATATAAATGATGGATATATTTATTTTATGTGGATAAAAATGAAGGAATAAATGCTGAGATGTTTTATCAGTATTTTATCGGAATAGAGGTGTTGAAAATCGTCCGTATGTGGATTTCAGTCATTTTTCGTTTGGAATTTGGAAAAACTTAAACATACAAAGTTGTAGAGAATTTAATTTCCTATGGAATAGACATAAAATTCGTATTTTTCTGATAAAAGGGCTATTTATTATGAATTATTGAAGTTTCGAAAATTAAATATTTTTAGTAAAATTATGGGTGGGACCCACTTTTGTTTTTAACATGTGGGCTGCAAATTTGTGTCCAAGATGGCTGGCTTTGATAGAGGTGGGCGTAGAAAAGAAGAAAAGAAAGAATATTATTTTATTATTTTAGTCTCCTTTGGCGTTCTAGCATTTTCCTATAAATAGGGTGCTTAGTTAGAATTGAAAATCACACCAGAAACAAGTTTTCTCTCTCTATATATTATCGAGCGTATTTTGTGAGTATGTAGATACTTTGTGAGTTGCTATTCAGTGCAAGTTTCCTTCGACTTTACATCCGATATTCCGATCAGAAGTATACATCACCCATTCTGAGCCGCGAAATACATGGTACAGAAACAAATACAACTTCAGTAATACAATTGTTGTGTAAAATACGACAACACATATACTGTGAGTTTGAATACAAATATTGTCTAATAGACAATATACAAACTCAAAAGGAGTCCTCATTACAATTATTGATACACTATTTTACAAAATAGTGAGGACTACTAAAACAACTATCTTGAATCATCATTCCATACCACGACTAGTTCCTCCTAAATTCTCTCCTCCTGAGAAGAAAAATGGAACAAAAAGGAAAAGGGTGAGCTCAACTAGCCTAGTAAAGAATATTATGACTAAGATAATATACAACAAATTATCATTAGCCTTCAACAGGAAAAATCGATAAAATATAATAGATAACAAGTTTTAGATCAACAATCGCAATGAAACAACAATCCATTAGAAGAGTCAAGTAGAGAAAGAATTCTACTATCTTCTAAGATTTAAAACTCCATCATCAATATTTTATTCTGTAACATCAATCAATATACATCTTGAATCAAATATTCATCTTTGCACTATGTGCCAAATATATTCATTTATATCACCGGTTAGTCAAGTTCATCTCAACACTGTTCATCTTTGCACTACTGAGCCAAAGATATTCATCGATTAATCATTCATCTTTGCACTACATGCCAAAATATTCGATAATATCATCATTTAGGATTTGAGGATGATGAAAATATCTTAAAAAAATGAATGTAGTGAGATAAAAGATCAAAGATTATGGTTTAGTACTTTAGTTTATCCAAGTTCAAAAATACTCTATAATAACCAATTGTGAAGCAGAATTTAAAAATAAAGATCAAAACATGGATACAATCAAAGATAGTAACCATAATAGACATCTTGGACAAAAAGGAGAAAATTTCATTTTTTGGTGAATAGTTCAGATTGATTCGTGAATAAGTGTAATTACACGTGAATAGTAACCCCGACACAAAAAGGTAGAAATTCCACAATAAAATTCATACCAATATTTCGGTATAATGATATTGAAAGAATAACATCATTAGAAAGAAAATAACATCCCTTACCTCAAAATAACAGTACTTCTGTTCGGAATATCGGTATAAGGCTGAAGGAAACTTGTACTGATGAATAGAAACTCACAAAGTATCTAAATACTCACAAAATACGCTCGATAATATATAGAGAGAAAAGAGAAAACTTGTTTTACGGTGTGATTTTCAATTCTAATTAAGCACCCTATTTATAGAAAATGCTTAGAAGCATGCATGCAGACTAACTCGCTACATTATGGTTTTTTACTCGCTACTTATTCAAGCCCACCACTTTTAAAAATAAATTCCAGCACATTTCATTACTCACCAACCAAAAGTGGGGCCCACCATATTTTAATAAAAATATTTATTTTCAAAACTTCAATAATTCATAATAAATAGCCCTTTTATCAAAAAAATTCAAATCTCATGCCTATTCCATAGGAAATTAAATTCTCTACAACTTTGTAAGTTCAATTCTGACAAAATACTAATAAAACACATCAACATTAATTCCTTCATTTATAACCCCAATAAATATATCCATCATTTATATCCACATAAAATAAATATTTCCTTATCATATAAATCAATAATTAATTATTCACAAATAATATTACAGAATCACAATTATGACAACTAGGTCCTTCCCTAGAAAGAGGGGGCTTTCCGATAAGGATTTCTCCTTATTGGCGCGAAATTAAGTGACCAAACCTCTTTCCTAGACAGAACTTCCTTAGACATTGCCAATAATGCTATCTAATAATATTTTTCTAATAATATGAATTATTGATCTGATAATGGAGATATTGTGTAGTGACAATTATTGAAACAACAATAATATAAAATATCAATCGCAAAGAATTATTGAACCAATAAAATAAAATCTTGAAGCAAGTAATTCTTTGTAACAATTATTGAGTAGTGCCTTCTTACGTAAGAATCAATAATTCAAAAATACTGTGCAATACCGTGTGCTACTATGCAACCACGCGTATTACTATATTTTAACCACCGGGTATTCCAACAGTGTTAACGGTAACAACTACGTTGTTATTTATAAAAACTCAAACTTTTTTGTTTTCTTCATCGTAAGTAGTTTTCAGTTATGGAGCCCGAGAATGGTCTGCTTGCGTCGCATGCGAATATTCCCAAGCGGAAAAAAATATTCCACGACCAAACGAATATTCCCCGACAAAAATGAATATTTTATAACCACTTGCTTATTTTGCAAAATTTGTACATTTCACCCATAACCAAAGTATTATATCAAATTAACACCTAATTATTCACAATAATAAATAGTGGAAATTTGATTTTATTTATAATAAGTTGGGGTCTTACAACCTCCCCTCCTTACGAAATTTTGTCCTCAAAATTGACGTACGTACCTGGTGTTTCGAAAATCTGAGGATACATAACTTTCATTTCTGATTCCAACTCCCTGGTCATTTCTTCAATAGAATGGTTTCTCCACAAAACCTTAACTTGTGGTATAACCTTGGTGCGTAGGACATGCTCTTTCCTATCCAAGATCTTAACAGTACCTCCTCGTATGTTAAATCTTCTGGCTATCTAAATGCGGTTCTAACTCAATAATGTGGTTCGAGTCTTTCACATATTTACGAAGCATAGATATGTGAAAAACATTATGAACACGAGACATGCTTGGAGGTAATGCGAGTCTATAGGCCACATTTCCTATTCGGTCAAGAATCTTAAATGGACCAAAAAAATCGTGGATTGAGCTTTCCTCTATTCCCAAATCTTGTAACTCCCTTCCATGGAGCAATACGTAACAATACATGATCCCCAATATTAAATTCCACGTCCTTTCGATGAAGATCCGCATAACTCTTTTGTCGATCATGTGCCATTTGTATACGTTGTCGAATCGTTTTGATCTTTTCTGTAGTTATATGTACCAATTCTGGTCCCAACAATGTTGCTTCACCCACCTCATCCCAGCATACTGGAGAACGACATTTTCTTCCATACAACGCCTCGAATGGAGCCACACCTATACTTGCCTGATAACTGTTGTTGTAGGAGAATTCCACCAATGGTAGGTACTTATCCCAACTCCCTATGAAATCTAGGACACAAAGTCTTAATAGATCTTCAAGAGTTTGAATAGTCCTCTCTAATTTCCCGTCCATTTGACGATGGTATGCCAAACTGAATCATAAATCCATGCCTATAGCTTTCTGCAAGCTAATCCAAAATTGTGAAGTGAATCTTGGGTCACGATCCGAAACTATGGATACTGGCATACCATGAAATCACACAATCTCATCTACGTACATACTAGCAAGACGTTAAAGGGAATAAGCCTCCCGTATAGGCAAGAAATGAGTAGACTTGGTTAATCTATCAACAATGACCCAAATCGCATCTATGCCTTGAGAAACCTTGGGAAAACCCGTAACGAAATCCATAGTAATGTGTTCCCACTTCCATTTTGTAATCTCAAGTGGTTGCAATGGATCCTTTGGCACTTGATGCTCTGTCTTTACACGTTGACAAGTTAAACACCTCGAGATAAACTTCACGATCTTTCTTTTCATATTGCTCCACCAAAATGTATGTTGAAGATCATGATACATTTTGGTACTCCCAGGATGGATTGCAAATGGTGTGTTGTGTGCCTCCATCATGATTCTATGCTTCAAGTCAGAATCGTTAGGAACACAAAGTCCGGAGTTGACTCGAAGTAATCCTTCTTCATCGATTCTTGCTTTTGGAATAGCACCTTCTTGCACTTTCTTCTTCATACGCATCAGCTCCATGTCCGTAGCTTGAGCAGCTTTAACTTTATCGATTAAAGTCGGTTCTACTCGTATGCTTGATATCATCACGTGGGTACTTGGAGCCTTTAACTCTATCTCCATCCTTTGCAAGTCATACAAAATGGGCCTTTGTGTTAACAACATTGCACTCATACCCGCATATGATCTTCTACTTAATGCGTCAGCTACCACGTTTGTTTTTCCAGGATGATATTGGATGGTATGATCTTAATCTTTCAACAGTTAGAGCCAACGTCGTTGCCGCATGTTGAGTTCCTTTTGGGTGAAGAAATATTTGAGGCTTTTATGATCTGTATAGATCTCCACTTTCTCCACATACAGGTAGTGTCTCCAGATCTTTAATGCGAAAACGACTGCTGCCAACTCCAAATCATGAGTAGGATAATTCCTCTCATATTCCTTGAGTTGTCGTGAGGCATAGGCTATGACTTTCCCATGTTGCATGAGAACACATCCTAACCCTTTACCCGAAGCATCGCTGTAGATAACAAATCCATCCGAACCAGATGGTATTGTCAGAACAGGTGCCGAAATGAGTCTCCTCCTGAGTTCTTAAAAACTCTTCTCACAATCATCGCTCTAATAGAATTTTGTATCTTAATGAGTCAGCTGAGTTAACGGAGTAGCGATTCAAGAAAATCCTTCCACGAATCTCCGATAGTAACCAGCTAAGCCCAGAAAGCTATGTACTTCGGTCACCGACTTTGGTTGCTCCCAACTTTGTATGTCTTCTATCTTTGCCGGGTCGACAAATACTTCATGTTTTGACACCACGTGCCCAAGGAATGCTACTTCCTTAAGCCAGAACTCATATTTCTTCAGCTTGGCATATATCTTGTTATCACAAAGCCTTTGCAGTACTAGCTTCAAATGGTGCTCATGATCTTCATGGCTTTTGTAATAGATGAGGATGTCATCAATAAAGACAACAACGAACTGATCCAAATATTCTTTGAACACACGGTTCATCATATCCATAAAAGCAGCAGGAGCATTAGTCAATCCAAAAGACATGACTAATAATTCATAATGCCCGTACCGAGTTCTGAAGGCAGTCTTTGGAATATCCTCAGTTTTAATCTTCAGCTGATGATATCCAGAACGAAGATCGATTTTTGAAAAGAATTTTGCTCCTTGCAACTGGTCGAAGAAGTCATCAATGCGAGGTAGCGGATACCTATTCCTAATGGTGACATGGTTCAATTCTCGGTAATCAATACAAAGTCGCATACTCCCGTCTTTCTTCTTTACGAATAACACAGGAGCACCCCAAGGAGATGTACTAGGACGACTGAAACCTATGTCCAACAACTCTTGTAGTTGGACCTTTAACTCCTGAAGTTGAATAGGAGCCATTCGATATGGGGTTTTAGAAATTGGCTTTGTACTGGAGTTCAAGGTCGATAAAGAATTCAACTTCACGCTCGGGGTAATGGGAAGTTCTTTGAAATCGTTAGGAAATTCACTAACAATAGAAATATTATTCAAATCTGACGTGCTTTTGTTCAAGTCCGTGACATGGGCTAAGAAAGCTTGACATCCATTTTTCAATAAACGAATAGCTTTATGGCTTGATATGACAGTGATTGACTTTAGTGGTTTTGTTGTTTGAATTCGCATAACAGGTTGGTTAGAAATATGAAAACTAACAACCTTATGAAAACAATCAATTTTAGCATGATGAGTGGTTAACCAATCAATCCATAAAATCACTTCAAATGCAAGCATTTTCAACGAAATAAGATCGGTAGGTAATGTTATGGTTCCAACTTGAATCAAGCAAGATTTATAAACAGTAGATGTAATGAAAGTTTCTCCTAACGGAGTCTCAACAGATAAGTCAAGGTCTAATTTCTCCGGAGTCAAGTTCAAACGTTGAGCACAAGCAGGAGAGATAAAAGAATGGGTAGAACCGGTATCTAATAAGGTATAAACTTCACAAGAGTTTATGATTAGCTTACTCGTGATCACCTCGTTCGGGTTTCTCGCATTTTGCCCAGTCACGACAAACGCCATCCCTTGAACCATCGACTTTGTTTTGTCCGTAGTTGCCTTTGGTGTTGTCGTCCTAGCTGGACTTGACTTCGCTACCGGACAAAACTGGGCTATATGACCGTCTTTTCCACAACTAAAACACACCTTGGAAGGCTGTGAACAGTTTAGACTTATGTGTCCCTCCTCTTCGCATCTGTAGCATCTAACTGGCGGTCGTTCTCCTCCCCTAGAATTTGTTGTTGGTGCTGGTGCTGCTGCTGATGTCTTCCCGTCATTGTTGAATCTCCTCTTTCTGAAATTTCCACTTGACTCACGTTTCCTATTATCATGGCCACGATTACCACCCGAGTGGTTACTGTTTTTGCCTGTATTCTTTCCTCCCCGTTGGTTATCATCGCTCCGATGATTGCTGTCACTGGTATGACCCTGATTTTGGTCCCTCGGTTGAGCATACTCATTATCCCTCTCTAATAATTGAGCCCTGTTTACAACCTCTAAATATAAAGAAAATTTATAAGAGATAAGATATTGCCGAATCTTGGGTTTTAGTCCTCTCAGAAACATCCTCGTCCTTCGTTCCTCATTCTCTACCAAATGAGGTGCAAACCTAGATAACTCTGAGAACCTCGCCTCGTACTGGGACACCGTCATGTTATTTTGTTCCAGTCTGATAAACTCTACCTCCTTAATATAACGAATACTTTCAGGAAAGTATTTGTCATTAAACAGTTTCTGAAATGTTTCCCAAGACATGTTGAGTGCGGCAGGCTAGGTACGCTTCACAGACTCCCACCAGTAGTTTGCCTCACCATGGAACATAAAGGTGGCGAAAGGAACCTTCTGTTCCTCCGTGCATCCTAAGACATCGAATATCTTGGTAATTTGCTTGACCCTTGTTTCCGCCTTAATCGAATCCGGCTTTCCCGCAAATTTTGGTGGTCCCAACTCCTTGAACTGCTTGGGTGTGACAAGCCGCGCATTGCTATCATTTCCACCCGTATTTTGTGCACGAGTCTCCTCAAATCGATTTTGCATGAACTGCAAAAAAGCTTCTAAACATCCCATCATTCATCATTTGTTCTAGAATGTTGTTTACGGAGGAATATTGCCTTCTGTTGCATCGCCTCAGGTGGTGATTAAAGGTGTCTCCATTGTCTCATTCATTCCATTGTTAATATTTCCCGCTGCCATTCTTAAATACTGCCATAAAACAAGGGTTAATTAACAAATTAACATATCACATATTAACCATATGCTCTGACTGACCAACCAAATAACAAATAAACTTAGTCAGGTCATACTAGCGAAGGAATTCCCCGTCTCTCCCCTCTTAGTTCTTGTCTCACATCTCAGCCAGGGATATCCCTAAGCTCTGATACCAACTGTGACGCCCCCAAAATAGGTATACATCACCCATTCTGAGTCACCAAATACATAGTACAGAAACAAATACAACTTCAGTAATACAATTGTCGTAGGCAAAATACGATAATACATATCTTTGTGAGTTTGAATACAACTATTGTCTAATAGAGAGTATACAAACTCAAAAGGAGTCCTCATTACAATTATTGATACACTATTTTATAAAATAGTGAGGACTACTAATACAACTATCCTGAACCATCACTCCATACCCCGGCTAGTTCTTGATATGTTCTTACCTCCTGAGAAGAAAAATGGAACAAAAAGGAAAAGGGTGAGCTCAACTAGCCTAGTAAAGAATATTATGACTAAGATAATATACAACAAATTATCATTAGCCTTCAACAGGGAAAAATCTGATAAAATATAATAGATAACAAGTTTTAGATCAACAACTGCAGCGGAAACAACAATCCATTAGAAGAGTCAAGTAGAGAAAGAATTCTACTATCTTCTAAGATTTAAAACTCCATCATCAATATTTTATTCCTGTAACATCAATCAATATACATCTTGAATCAAATATTCATCTTTGCACTACAGGCCAAATATATTCATTTATATCACCAGTTGGTCAAGTTCATCTCAACACCTGTTCATCTTTGCACTACGGGCCAAAGATATTCATTAGGTAATCATTCATCTTTGCACTACAGGCCAAAGATATTCATCAGTTAATCATTCATCTTTGCACTACATGCCAAAAATATTCAGTAATATCATCATTTAGGACTGAGGATGATGAAAAATATCTTAAAAAAAATGAATGTAGTGAGATAAAAGATCAAAGATTATGGATTCGTACTTTAGTTTATCCAAGTTCAAAAATACTCTATAATAACCAATTGTGAAGCAGAATTTAAAAATAAAGATCAAAACATGGATACAATCAAAGATAGTAACCATAATAGACATCTTGGACAAAAAGGAGAAAATTTCATTTTTTGGTGAATAGTTCCGTATTCGTGAATAGTGTCGTATACGTGAATAGTAACCCCGACACAAAAAGGTAGAAATTCCACAATAAAATTCATACCAATATTTCGGTATAATGATATTGAAAGAATAACATCATTAGAAAGAAAATAACATCCCTTACCTCAAAATAACAGTACTTCTGTTCGGAATATCGGTATAAGGCTGAAGGAAACTTGCACTGATGAATAACAACTCACAAAGTATCTAAATAATCACAAAATATGCTCGATAATATAGAGAGAGAAAACTTGTTTCTGGTGTGATTTTCAATTCTAACTAAGCACCCTATTTATAGGAAAATGCTTAGAACGCCATAGCAGACTAACCTGCTACCTTATGGGTTTACCTGCTACTATTCAAGCCCACCACTTTTGAAAATAAATTCCAGCACATTTCATTACTCACCAACCAAAAGTGGGGCCCACCATATTTTAATAAAAACATTTATTTCCGAAACTTCAATAATTCATAATAAATATCCCTTTTATCAGAAAAATTCGAATCTCATGTCTATTCCATAGAAAATTAAATTCTCTACAACTTTGTAAGTTTAAGTTTTTCTAAATTCCAAACAAAAAATGACCGAAATCCACATACGGATGATTTTCAAAACTTTCATTCCGACAAAATACTTATAAAACACCTCAGCATTAATTCCTTCATTTATAACCCCAATAAATATATCCATCATTTATATCCACATAAAATAAATATTTCCTTATCATATATATCAATAATTAATTATTCACAAATAATATTACAGAATCACAATTATGACAACTGTGTCGTTCCCGTGGAAAGAGGGGCTTTCCGATAAGGATTTCTCCTTATTGGCGTGCAATTAGGTGACCAAACCCCTTTCCTAGACAAAACTTCCTTAGACATTGCCAATAATGCTATCTAATAATATTATTCAAATAATATAAATTATTGATCTGATAATGGAGATACTGTGCAGTGAAACAACAATAATATAAAATATCAATGCGGCAATTATTGAACCAATAAAATAAAATATTGAATAGTAATTATCGTAATAATTATTGAGTAATCGCCTTTCTTACGTAAGAATCAATAATTCAAAATACTCGTGCAATACGGTAATGCTACTTATGCAACTAACGCCAGACATCAGATTTTAACCACTCGGGTATTCTAACGATTGTTAATTGGTAATAACTACGATTATTTATAAAAACTCAAAGCTGTTGTTTTCTTCCTCCGATCGTTTTACGTTATAGAGCCCACAAATATATTGCTACATTGGTAAATACGAATATTCCGATGTAAAGAATATTCCACGACCAAACGAATATTCCCCGACAAAAATGAATATTTTATAACCACTTGCTTATTTTGCAAAATTTGCACATTTCACCCATAACCAAAGTATTATATCAAATTAACACCTTATTATTCACAATAATAAATAGAGGAAATTTGATTTTATTTATAATAAGTTGGGGTCTTACAGAAGGCCCCAATATGGAGAGTTACGACGAATCGGGAGATCCTTATGAACACAACCAGACTTACAATTGGTTGATAAACTTCTATGATTACTTCGATGCGGCTAAGTGTCAGATGTTCATGAAGACCCTGAATAAGGATGCTCGACAGTGGATGATAACGTTGGCTTCAAACTCTTTTTCGTCGTGGAAGGAGCTTTGTGATAAGTTCCATACTAGATTTGGTAGTAACAAGAGGAGAGGAAAGCCAACGGGGTCTTTAGGTCAGATTAGACAATACTCGAACGAGACCTTAGGCTAGTACGTGATGAGGTTTCGGATAGCAGTCGGACAAGTTATAGATTTGAATGATCTTCAGGCCCTCGGTCTATTTTTCAGAATGGTTTGGACATTGTAAAATCAAAGAACGGTGGTGAAAGACTTAATGTTCAACCATCTGAAGGATTTGACTGAACTATTTTATAGCTATAGAAGAGGCGATGAGCAGTTTGAAATAGAGCATATTAGAGAAGCCAAAGGATAAGGAGTAGAGCAACTACTCCAAAAGTGATAATAATAAATCATATGGACAATAGAAGAAGTACAACAACAATAATGGTAGTTCGGGAGTAGGACGTCCCCTTTCCCGAACCAGAGGGTTAACAAAGTCTAAAATCCGCTTAACACGGACCGAACCACTATTCTAGAGCAGATTGGGGACAAACCATATTTTGAACCAGCCAAACATAATATGAAGTTAAATAGGGGAAATCAGAACAAGTATTGTGACTATCATGGCACGACCGAACATTCTACAGAGACTTATTGGGGTCTGAAGGACTTGATCGAGAAAAATGTCCACAGTGGTGAGGGGGTTCAGTTCGTGGCAAGACAGGATGCTTCGGGAACAAAACAGGCGAACAACACCCCAATACAGAATCCAATCACCTAGCCCCAACAATAGGGTCAAACTGAGGCAACACGCCGGGTGGTGGATGTGATCACCAATGGGTTGGTCGAAAAAGGTTACGGGGAAGAAGAGGAGAGGATTGCTGGATGATGTGCTCACCGTGTCTGATTAGCCTGTTAGGCGAGAAAGACAGTATCCGGGATCGGTGATATTCTTTATAGATGAAGATTTCTCTTTGGAGCCGATCGAGCCGTATGAAGGTGCTCTGGTAGTTACTAATTAGGTGGGTTCGATGGATATGAAGAGGATGATGATTGATAATGGCTCATCGATAGCCATACTATACGCCCACGCCTATCAAAGAATGGATTTGGAAGGCATAAAAATGTATATCGGGCAGGAACCACCCCTCTATGGCTTTAACAATGATCTAGTTCGCGTAGCTGGGATGATTGAACTACAGTCGTCTTCGAGACAACCCCTCAGCAGGTCGAGATTATGTGTAGGTTTTTTATCGTTCATGTAGATTCGTCCTACAATGCTATTTTGAAGAGGTCAACCTTAACGGCGTTACAGGCAGTGACTTTAATTTCACATTTTAAAATCAAGTTCCGACACCAAATGGAGAAGGAGAGGTGACTAGAGATCTCGATTTGGCAAAAAATGTTACAGGAACACACTGATCTCTTTAGGAGTAGGGGTCAACAAGTAAAAATAGACTATGGCGATAGAGATAAAACCATCTACCAAAGGAAGTACAGAACTTCTCGCCATGCATGTCGAAGAGACAGAAGACATTCAGCTGGTACTAAGAAAGAAAGAAAAGATAGTTATGATCGATTCGGGATTGCAGGAGCCCTTTCGAACGAGTTTAGTTCAACTTCTTCAGAGCTATTCAGATATATTTTTATGGATTCCTATTCAGATATAGTTATGGTCGAAGAGAAGGTTGCTATACAAAGGTTACATGTGGACCCGGCTAAAAAATTAGTCCGTCATAAGAGAATGATCTTTTCCCCGAAGAGGCAAAAAATCATTGACGACGAGATAACTAAATTGTTGGAAGCAGACTTCCTCTTCGAGATCGACTACCCGGAGTGGTTGGCGAATGTATTGTTGGTACAGAAGCAGAATGGTAAGTGGCGAGTTTGCATTGATTATACAGATTTGAATAAGGCGTGTTTGAAGGGCTTTTATCCACTCTCGCATATCGATCAGCTCATCAATGCCACTTCGGGGTATGCCTTACTTAGTTTCATGGATGCTTTTTTGGGGTATTGATGAGTGAGTTTTATACTCATAATTGACTGCGTTTGAACTTAATCTTTTGGATGTTTTTAAGTTTTTATGTCTATTCATGCATGTTTTATATTGTTTTGTAGGAATTGGGACAAAAGTTACTTGGATCGACGTTTGGGGTGGCTAGATGCTGCGTTTTCGACTTGCCATTTACAACAAATACTTCAGAGCCAATTTGAGTATTTTCGGGACCTTATTTCAAACACTTAAAGAATGAAAGTTGTAGATCTCGTCTCCTCTTTCCTAACATCTTGAATCATCAAAATCAGTTCGGACGAAGACGTTATGGCCATTTTCCCAAAGGGCGTTTTGAGCGTAAAATTTTAAATCTTCGGTACGAAGGGTGCTAGAAGCGAGAATCCCAGAGTGCCAGTATTTGTGGGGAACCGAGAGAAGTGCTTGGTGCGGCCTGGACGCATTTTTGGGTAACTTTTGACACCTTTTTGACTCCAAATTGTATAGGGTTTGTTCCTAAGCTAAAAATTGGACTTGTAACCTATAAATACACGATGTAAGGCATAAAATAATGGGAGATTACATAGATTAGATTAGAGATACACTCCATTAGATTAGAACATAACCCTAGTTCTTATTAGTTTTGGAGATTGAAGCAACTTGAAGATCATTGAAGATCAAAAGCAAGAGCAAGAGGGGAGCATCAGATTTGCTGACAACAGATTATATTCTCTTCTCTTATCATACTTTTATCTTTTAATGTCTATTCAGTTGTGGATTCTTGATTTTAATTCATTAATAATGAACTAACTCTTTCATTAAGATTTCAATTGAACCTTTTATGTCTATGAATTAATTATTTGATTTATTCCAATTATTTATGTCAAGGTCAATTGTTTATCTTGTCTTGTGCTTATTACTTAATTATTTGATCAGTAATTACCTTGTTACTCTAGAAGGAATTGAAAGAGGAATTCTAGGGTTAGAACTGGGCATGATATCATGTGACTTAGTTATTTGTAAAGTGAATAATTAGGTTTGTGAATTAAATGGAAATATCTGTTCACCACATGTAACACATAAGGAATTGAGATTAGAAGGAGTTTAATTCAATTGTTTTGCATAGGAATATAGCAAGATTAATCTGGATTAAATAGAAGGCAATTGATCACTGGAAAAGGACTTTTGACATTTGAGAAATTCACATTAACAATTCAGTAGACATAATAATTGGGATAATTGGATAATTGATTTATAGTTCATAATTAGGGATATTGAAGTTTTAATCTTTATTTATCTGAATACAGTATAAAGTAATTCAGTTTAATTAGTTAATTTAGTTTTCTTAATTATAAAAATCACAATTTGTCGTTGTTTAAATAAAATTGATTTGGTTAAGAGTTAGTACTTGGTAATTTTTATTAAATAATTCCTCGTGGGAACGATACTTTTCTTATCACTTTATTACTTGTTGACCGTGTATACTTGCACGTATTCATTGATTGCGAAATCGATCAACAGGTATCATCATATTTTAATGCATAAGGAAGATATTTTGAAGACAACCTTCATCACTCACCAGGAGATTTATGCCTATAAGAAGATGACATTCGGGTTGCTGAACGCGGGCGAAACTTACCAATGGATGATGAACTATATGTTTCATAGATAGCTGGGTCGAAGCATGAATCTTTACATGGATGATATGATTGTCAAGAACATGTCGGTTTCGAGGTCCTTTGGACAATTTAGAGGACTACTATAGACGGTCAGGCACTACAAACTCAGGTTAAATCTGACGAAGTGCACCTTCAGATTGGTAGTAGGAAAGTTTTTGGGTTATCTGATCAGCAAGAAGAGAATTGAGGCAAATCCGAAAAAGTTTAAAGCTATATTAGATATGAAGTCTCCTCAATCTTATAAGGACGTTCAGCGATTAACTGGTCGGATAGCAGCTCTGAGGAGATTTATGTCTAAGTCAGCACAAAGGTATTTGCCCTTCTTTGATACATTAAAAGGGCCGAAGAACGAGAAGACCTTCTAGTGGACTTCACAATGTGAAGATGCTTTTTAGGGGATTAAAAGGTATCTGTCTTCGGCCCCGTTATTGGTTATTGCTGGTTAGTGCGATATTGGTTCAAAAAATAGGAGGGAAGTAGCATCCGGTGTATTATGTGAACCATGCTCTTCGAGATGCAGAAACCAAATATCCGAACCTTGAGGAGTTTGCCTATGCCTTAATAATAGTCAGTCGAAAGCTTCAGAATTACTTTCAAGGTCGGTTGGTTGTGGTGTATACAGATCATCCATTGAAGAAGATTCTAAGTAAGCCAGACGTCTCGGGATGGCTAGCAGCTTAGGCTATGGAGTTGATGCAGTTTATTTTGGAGTATCATCCTTGGACAACAATAAAGGGTCAGGCCTTGGTCGACTTTGTGGTAGAGTACTCCTTTTCCAAATTAGATGTTGTAACGCCCCCAAATTTGAGTCCATTAAACCACGGACCTAGTATGTCACGATACATCATTTTCATACATATTCTATAAACTAATACTGAATTATAAAAATATATTGTTTGTTACACAATGGTTCTGTAATTTTTCCCAAGGTCTACAGCCTTTATCTTAACACATACCTTTAATAATTCACAAGGTTTACATCAACAATTTACGTCAGTTATCATAATAGATAAATGTCCTTATAAAAATAACCTCCATCTTTTCCTTTGCCTTTGTCCTTCTTTGAGCATTCGGGTTAAACTAAAATATATTCATGATATAGCAAGGGTGAACAACTACTTTGCTCAGCAAGTTTAAATACAATAAAGATATATCATGATTGAAAGAAAGAATACGCTTTCAAGTTTTCAACAATATAATGACGGTGAAAGAGCATGAATTAAATTTCAATACAAGAATGATTGAATTAATAATGCTGAGTGGTCAACAATGAGCATGAACAAATACTTTGGTAATGAAGGTGATCAACTTTCATACCTGATAAACATATGCAATGTGCACAAAGTGCGAATCAATATTTTCATAGATGTGGAATAATTGTCAATAATTAAACCACTAGCATTCTGGAAAATTATTAACTCGAGTTTGAGTTAGAAAACTTACGTGTACCATTGATTACCGCTAAACAATCTAATTTAATATCTTATTAAAGACCTATCATTAATAAGATCGATCCTCCAATAAGCATAATACATTTTATCTCACAACACTATTACTCAAATAATACATTAGCTAACATTTAGTCATATAATCAAACATTGAATAATTCTTTAACCCACTAGTAATACTATCGTCATTTGATAATATTATTATCACATAACCATCATCTTAAATACTCGTCTAATATTATTAATCTTTTAATAATATCTTATTAACTTCTCAATTTCTTAGTAATATCTTAATCATTTACAAATATTATTAATCATTTAATAATATTTTAATCACCTTATAATATTATTAATCATTTAATAATATTCAAATCATTTACTAATATTATTAATTATTTAATAATATTTTAATCATTGTCTAATATTATTAATCATGTAATAATATTTTACTTGTTTTATAAATAATAAAGGTCTCACACATTTTAAGATGCAAATATTTTACATCTTGAAGCTTAAACCATTTATATTCATTTTTAGAAATATCTTTTACCTTTACTCGCAAATTTGGGGTTTAAACAGCTAATACATAGCTTGTATATTAAAACTCAATTTACTATATTATTTCTTTAATTTCATTAATTTTTTATATCATTTTTTCTGTTCATGAGTCAACACGATCTGTTGCCTCATATACAAATATTTTATCCTGCTAGCACATTCGATTTATTTTTTGTTTTACAAATATTTGCATTTTTTCTTTATATATATATATATATATATATATATATATATATATATATATATATATATGATTAATACAATTTTCAAAGGTTTCACGTTCTTCGTTGCACCACATAATAATTTTATAGGCAATTATAGTTTTTATTTCGCTTAAATATGTAATTTATATTTATTACATATTTTTATTACTTTATTTGTACTCGAAATGAAGTTTCTTGGCATATAATATCACTTATAGTCAAATCTCGTCCCGTAGGACTTTATTAAAATTATTATGACTTATTATTTTGCTGGAACGCGATTCGAAACGTCGAACGTCAAAGACGCTCGACTCGACGTTCGCTCAAATTATAATTCTGACATGCATGTTCACTCATTTTTAATTTTCAAATCATAAGTCATATAACAGTGAAAATTTGGGCAAGTTATATACCTTATGGCGTAGTATTTTAGAAAAATTTCTAACCGCAAAAACGGATCACGGAACCCATCTAAATAGAGCGTCAAAAAGCATGACAGTAAAATGCTTGTTAATGCACAAGACGCCAAATTACAAGACGCCGCCGCTTAACAACAAATAACAGCTTCGTCATTGCCGCATACCAAATCCACTATGTTGTGAATTTCGTACGCGTTGTTCGTTAATTGGATTGATCCCATTTTTTGATATGTTATACATGGCATACCAAAGTATTTTTTAAAAATATAACTCACTAATTTCGGACCTCATAGGCAGCCTGAAACAGGCTCCAAAAATGTCCACTCGTAAAAGTTTTCAAATGTTTTCCAGCTTGACCCTCATGCACTAAAACCATCATAACTTTTTTGTTTTAAATTAGTTTTAGACAATTCTTAAGCTCACGTAAAGCTAACTTCTGGGACTACAACTCTTTCCCAATGACTCTTTTTCAGATTCCGAACATATCAGCCTGGATATTTCGTGCAAAGGGACTGACCCGAGTTGGTTAGACATTTTTGACGTGACTACTTTGAATGGTCACTCTTTGCTCCGAAGTCGAAATTTGTCCATTCTAGAGTCCATGGAAAGCTTATTCAGTGTACTATAACATGCCAAAAGCCCAAAATTTTTAGAGCAACCTAGCTAACCCCAAATTTTTTTTTTAGGTCAGCAGTTTACTAGTTTTCACACTTTAGAAAATTAGATTTCTTTCCTTTTCTTGTTTAAGCTTTTCACTACCCAAAAATAGTTAGATCTACTCATGAAACACTCTAAAACTTGTAGATCTATGATTTTAGAGTTCAAGAAACATAGATCTTTATTTTGACAAAAACCATCACAATAAATCATATTAACTAACTAGAGTTTTGAAATAGGGGAACTTTTAAACTTTTTGTTTTGATGACTTTTCTTCCTCTCCTTCCAAGGGTGATTATGAAGCTTGGGGGCATGGAACTTCTCTTCCTTCTTCCCTCAAGGGGCTGCCGAACCAACACTCTCCTCTCTCTTTCTATTTACTTTCTTTTTTCTTCTTTCTCTAATATTTTTCTTTTGCTAGCTCTTTGGTGGAGAATAGGCAGTAAAGTAACTCTTTTTTTAAATGTATACATATAATATATGTATGTATATAAATCTAGCAAATCTTGAAAAGTCTTGGCAATTATTAAAGAAGCTATGCTAAGAGGACACACGGGCTAGAGAGTGGTTGAACTACCCTTTGAAAATAAGAGAAAAATGAAAAGAATCATGCGCTTAAAATCCCTTACATTACCCGGCCATATCTCATTATTTTTGGCTATTTTGGATTTATTTTTAATTTGCTTTATTTGGCTTACTAAAATGACATAAAAGTCCCACAATAATTGGGCCAAAACTTGGGTCATTTAATTTATTGTTTAGGCTTCCTAATTTAATTGTTTGGGTCATGTAAATAATATATACCAACTCATAAATTTTATCATACCCTAATTATTTAATTAGAGTTTCTATTCCATTCCTTTTGGAATTTAAATACTTACATACATAGATTTGCTTATATAACCCAAATTAAACTTTCTTTAATTAAATTTTAAAATAAATAATAAATTGAGATAATAAATTAATCTCTTTGGTTAGTATATATTTTAAATACTAGAATTCTCCAATACTATAACCCTTAGGTTATTTAATTCATATCCCTAATATATAATATTAGGTTATAATACTCTCTTTTTATTTGTTCATTATATAATAAACAAATAAATACATTAATATAATATACATATAATATCCTTACCTTATTAAAAATAAATTCAATTAAAATTTATTTACTTCCTTAAGATATTATTATAATATCTTTTCTTTATTAAATTAATTTCATAAAGAATTTAGTTCAATATTCTTGAGTAAAGTATATATAAATATTATATGCTTAAACCACCTATGTTTGCTTCATTACGGAAATTGTTCACCAACAATTTTATTTCCTCGTAATATATATATATATATATATATATATATATATATATATATATATATATATATATATATATATATATATATATATATATTAACTCCCAATTACAAATTACTACAAAACAGCACACACTTCACATATAGAAAATAATTAATAAATTTATTCTCTAACATTATAAATTGTTTATATCAATTTATTTATATATAGCAAATATCATATATATATCATATTACGTAAACTTACATATCCTTCATAGATCATAAAATAATATATATACTCATATATTAAACTAGACATTTAATGTAATGTCTATTAAATCTCTTAATACGGTTTGTTACATTCAATAAGTCTTTTTCATATGGCTTGCCATATATATTATTTTGACTTGTCATATACTTAATCCCTTTTCTAATATTTGACTACTAGGTTAGGGTTAATTTTCACAAGCTTCTATAATTAAGCTTTTAATTTATTCTTGTATGATTAATTTTAAATTAACCATTCGTCTTATTTGGCTAAAAAAATAGCACATTCCAAGTATATATGTATCTATACATATACACATTAACTTTAATCTTGTAATATCTTTTCCTTTGAAATTTATTTCCTTAATAAATTTCCACATATACCAGTACATAATCTCTTTCTTATTATTTTTTTTCCTAAATTTCTATAATTCTTAATTAATTTCTTTACATTGCTTAAAAATTCAAATCAAATCATATAGGTTTTAAAATTTTTAATTAATCCTCTATTTCCACTCTAGGTTTTAAACTTTAAGTTTTAATTTAATCATTCAAGATCCTGTAAATTTTTGGGTTGTCACAGATGTTGTGGTACAGGAAGTAGGAACGGTTGGTTCGGTTTCTGACGCTCAGCCTGTTCAAATTTCATGGACGCTATATGTGGGTGGTTCTTCAATAATAGATGTTAGTGGGGCTGGTGTTATTTAGACAAGTTCAGATGGGTTCAAGGTACAACAGGCAATACGCTTTGGGTTTAAGGCGACTAACAACGAGGCTGAATATGAAGCAATTTTGGCATGTCTTCGGCTGATAAAGAGTCTTTAGGTGCACATGTTGCTAATTTTCAGTGACTCTCAGTTAGTCGTTAAGAAAATTTCTGGAGAGTATGAGGCCGGGGGCAAAAATATGTACCCAAAGTCAAATATAGGTTCCATTACTTCAGTTCATTTGCCTTATAAGGGGTGGATAGATTAAACAACACGATAGTCAATGCTCTTGCAAAGTTGGCTATGATGGACGCGAGCACGTTCGGTGGATCGGTTTACTTGGAAATTTTGAACAAACCAAGTGTTCAACATTTGGAGATCATATATGTGGAGAGGTCAAACTATTAGTTAACACCTTACTTAGATTATCTGGCTAATGGTGTCTTACCTTCGGATCAGATATTGTCAAAGAAGATCAAATATAAGAGTTAAAATTTTGTGCTTATTGATGGGGACTTGTACCGAATGGCTTATTCTTCTCCTTTAGTGAGATGTCGTGTGTCGTTCGAGGCTGAATATGTTCTTTGGGAGGTTCACGAGGGGATCTGTGGTGATCACATTAGTGCAAAGGCGTTGGCCTACAAGGTGATTTGGCAGGGATAGTATTGGCCTATAATTTTCAAAGAAGCAATAGATTATGTAAAGAAGTGCCCCAAATGTCAGCTTAACAGTCCTATTCCTCATAAGCCAACCGAATAGTTGTACTCTATTTTATCCCCGATTCCCTTTGTTGCCTAGGGGATAGATATATTGGGTACACTACCGAAGGCGAAAGATCAAGTCAACTTTTTAATAGTGGCTATCGACTACATGACTAAGTGGGTGGAAACTAAGACTTTTTGGCAGATCACATAGCACGAGTGCTTGAAATTTCTTAAAGATTTTGTGGTCTTTCAATTTGGAATTCTGATAGTGGTGGTCTCCGACAATGGCAAATAGTTTACGGGCTCCATATTCGAACAATTTTTTTAAAATTTGAGAATTTAACATAGAAAGAATTCAGTGGCTTAGTCGAATGGTCAGGTGGAAGTCACCAATAGGACTCAACTGAACGGAATCAAACGAAAGCTCGACGAGTTGAAGGGAAAGTGGCTCGAAGAGCTATTTGGTGTATTGTGGGCATATCAGACTACTCTGAGGACAACGCCGAGTGATTCTCTATTCAAGTTAGCTTACGGGATTGATGCTCTTTTTCCTGTAGAGGTTGGGTCTACTTCACTTTGGGTCAGTCAGTTCAAGGAGTTGTATAACGATGAAAGCATTATCCTCAATTTAGATTTTTTGGAGGAGGTTAGGGAGTTAGCCCTGGTAAGGCTTGCAACCTACCAAAGGAGAGTGGTCAGTCATTATAATAAGGGTGTGAAACTTAGGAGGTTTGAAGTTGGGATTGGTTCTTCGGGATGTGGAGGCTTCTACGCCGCAAAATCTCAAAAAGATGATGCCTAACTGGGAGGGGCCCTATGAGGTCATTGAAGTGTCGAATCCTGGTACATATCGGCTTCGAGCAATGAATGGAACATAAGTCAAGAACACTTGGCATGTAGGCAGACTTAGAAAATATTATCAGTAGTACATGCTAGGTAGTTCAGTTTGTTGACTCTATAAATTTTTCACAAGTTATATTAATAAAATGGATGTTCATGAATATTATGTTTCTGGAAACGAATATTCTTACATTACTTATTCAGTTCTGCCAAACGAATATAACTTCTTTATTATATGTTGAATGAGTATTTAGTTTTTAAACGAGTATTGTAAGTTCACTTCTTATGTTTAGGTGGGTGTTCAGCTCTCTTGAACGAATGCCTTCTTCTTATTTAGTTTATCTAAACGAATATTTTTTGCATAGGTGTTCAATTCTTCGAACGAACGCTTTTATTATTTAAATGTATGTGTGAAATAAAAATTCAGTTCTTCAAAACGAATAATATTTTCATTAGCTGGCATAATATTTTTACATAAAAGGTTCAAGATTACAAAAAAAGAAAAGAAAAAGGAAGACAACTACTAGGTTTCGGCCTCCGTCATCAGAGGAGTCTAGGATTGAGGGGTTAAGACCAGCAGCCTGCAACCTTTCTTTGTTCTTATCACGAGCATTTTGGTATCCATCCCCGAACTGTTGCATGACTTCTTTTTTTAGCTCGGGAGATTTCTAATACTCTTGACATATCTGTTGCTTCCTTTCTTTAGTGAGTGGAGGGCCAAGGGCTTTGTAATCAGCAAATTCTTTTTCCTTGGCATAAAGAAGCAGATCATGTTCTTTCTCTTATGCATTTATGGAGTTGTTTGATTAAAGCTTCAACATTTTTCTTCAGTTCTTCGCTTTCCTCCTTCACTGTTGAGTATTCGAATAGAAGGGCTTATTAGCGATCTTCTCCATCAGCAACCTTTTGCTTCTCGGCCTTTAGTTCGCCTTCAAGCTTTGTGCATTAAAAGGTGATGTTGGAGTGATTGAGTGGAGGCACATTTCATTTTTGTATCTAGCTTGGGCGACCTTTATCCTAAACTTTGAGTCTTCGAGCTCATATTCGAGTCAGTGGACTTCATTGAGATCTTCTGTGACGCCCCCAAAATAGGTATACATCACCCATCTTGAGTCGCCAAATACATGGTACAAAATTTAAATACAAACTTCTTTGATACAGTACGACAAAACGTAACTGAGAGTTCCAACACAGATAATGTCTCGTAGAGAGTATCCAAACTAAAATAAAGTCTTCATTATAATTATTATCACACTATTTCACATAATAGTGAGGACTACTATAGCCACCTATTTGGACCATCACTCCATTTCCCGACTCATCTCAGCTATATTCTCATTTCTTGAAGAGAACAATGAACGCAAAAGGGTGAGCTCAACAAGCCCAGTAAGAAATATTATAACTAAGATAATGCAGAAAAAATTATCATTAGTCTTCAATAGTGTTAAACTGATAAAATACAATAAACATCAAGTTTAACTGCAGCGGAACAAGCAATCCATTAGAAGAGTCATGTAGAGCATGATATCTACTATCTTCTATGATTTAAAAAGTTTATCATCAATTTTATCGCTGAGACTCAGCTAAATAAATAATCTACATCACTGAATTATCCATGCACTACGGGCCAAGGATATTCATTATTATCACCAATGGTCATGATCTTACCAACAACTGTCCATCAATGCACTACGGGCCAATGATGACTTTTACCACATCATTTGTAACATTTCGGGTCATGATTATACCGAATGATCCCTGGTCATAATCATACCAATCAACATTCCATCTATGCACTACGGCCAAAGATGACTTTCATCGTAATATAAGCTTGAGGATGATGACAATGATATAAGAATTTAATTAAATGAAAGCAAATGATAAATTTTAAAGATTTATAATCCAATTTATCAAGAATTCAATAATGTGCAAATTGTCAACATGATACTGCTTTGTGGAGTAAAATTCAAGAATAATATTGTATCAAAAATAATTTGGACAGAAACGAAATTAAATTTTGTCATGAATAGTACCCCGTGAATAGTACTTCGTGAATAGTATCCCGTGAATAGTACTCCAGCATGAAAAGATTAAACTTTAATAAGAATGTTCAAAAAAATATCCTTGTAAAATGATACTAGGTCAAGCGCAAATTTCAAGGATATTCTACTAATTTCAAGGAGTATAGAAGCAATAGTTAACAACATGAGTGTATAATTCAGAATATGAAATGAAATAATATTACTTACATACTACAGAGTATAGAAGAACATATTATTTCATACGAATATTGAACAAAAATAATATTCCCTACGTCAGGATAAAAGTCCTTATATCCTATTTTGAAAGAATATGTTAAATGCAAACTTTCCTTTAATAACCAAACTTTTATGCATTTTTCCTATTATTAATAAAGAATGAATAAATATCTTATTCACTTTTCTTATTCTAATTATCTCTCCATATTTAATGAATTATGAATGGAAGGGTTTGTCATTTTATTCCTCTTCTTAATATACTCCGTGATTAAAATCCAATATAATGACTTTTATTATGAGGATGGAAGAAAGTATCCCTTATAATAATACGAAAGAAATAATACCCCTTACCTTAGTAGGAGATTGGATAATCGAAATAGTGTAGTAACAGTAATACTCTTCTTCTTTCTCCGATTCTCTCTCTATAGAATTCTCTTGTGAGTCGATTGAATTGGTGAGAATGAAAGAAGAATTAAGTTTCTATTTATAGAAGATTTCTAGCTTAGCCCTTGCAATGTGAAAAGGCAAGTGGCTTGACGAACCGGTGATGTGAAAAAAAAAGTGGTTTGACGCGTCAGAATGTGAAACAACAAGTGGTTCGACGCTCGTAATATGAAACGACAATCGTTCGACGCAATGTGAAACAATAGGTGGTTTAACGTCTGGTAAAGGCAATTACTATTGGTGAAAGTGACTCTTAGATGATGACATATGGGCCCCCATAGAATAAACCAAACTTACCACAAACGTCTAATAACAGACTTTTTATTTATATCAAAGATTGAATAAATATTACCACAAATCAATTTATCTTCAATCAACACATTTTTAATCTTCGAACAATTATTCATCATTAATAATATAACTCACAATATTTAACATCCAGATAATTCTCAGGAAAGATGGGGCTTTTTGATAAGGATTTCACCCCATTGGTGCGCAATTAGGTGACCAAACCTCTCCTCGACAGAACTTTCTAGACATCGTCAATATTGCAAATAATAATATGAATAACGTTTTCGCCTCAATTATTGATTTAATAATATAAAATATTATGCAGATGATATTGTGATAATAATTGAATCAATAATATGAGATACTATGCAACAATTCAGAAGTAATAATTGAGTATAATTGAAGTGGCTTTCACGTAAGCATCAATAATCAATATCGTGCTGCTACTATGCAAACACGCCAGACATCATTACTTTTACCACCGGTATTTCAACAGCTTAACTGTAAAACTTTCATCGTTATTTTTATAAAAGATATTTTCATCTTTTTCTAAATTCATAATAATTTCATATGGGGTCCACCAATGATTGTGCCATCGTACAAATATTCCCCGACAAAAAGAATATTTCCCGACCAAATGAATATTTTATAACAACTTGCTTACTTTGCAAAATTTATAAATATTACCCACAACTATAACATTATATCAAATCCACACCATAATATTCAAAATGATATTTAGAGAAAAATTAATCTTTATTCATAAAATTTGGGGTCTTACAACCTCCCCTTCTTATGAAATTGCATCCTCGAAATTAGGATACATACCTGGTATGTCGAAGAGGTGAGGATACCTTGATTTCATTTTAGATTCTAACTCCCAGGTCATTTCCTCAACATCGTGGTTTCTCCACAAAACTTTGACTTAAGGTATAACCTTGGAGCGTAGAATATGTTCCTTCTTATCCAAGATTTTAACAGTTACCTCTTCATACGTTAAATCTTCCGCTATTTTGTCTGGTTTTAACTCAATAATGTGGTTCGGGTCTTCCACATATTTATGTAACATGGATATGTGAAAAACGTTATGAACACGAGACATACTTGGCGGTAAGACGAGTCTATAAGCCACAGTTCCTACTCGATCGAGGATTTTGAATGGGCCAATGAATCGAGGATTGAGCTTTCCTCTCTTTCCAAATCTCGTAACTCCTTTCCATGTAGTAACCCGTAACAACACATGATCTCCAACATTGAACTCCATGTCCTTTCGATGAAGATTAGCATAACTCTTTTGTCGATCTTGTGAGGTCTTTATACGTTGTCAGATCATTTAAATCTTTTCTGTAGTTATACGTACCAATTCCGGTCCCAACAACGTTGCTTCACCCACCTCGTCTCAGTATACTGGAGAACGACACTTGCGTCCATACAACGCCTCGAATGGAGCCATGTCAATACTTTCTTGATAACTGTTGTTGTAGGAGAATTCCACTAATGGCAAGAACTTATCCCAACTTCCTTTGAAGTCAAGGAAACATAGTCTTAATAGATCCTTTAGAGTTTGAATAGTCCTCTCCGACTGCCCGTCCGTCTGAGGATGATATGCCAAACTGAATCGCAAATCTTTGCCCATAGCTTTCTACAAACTAACCCAAAACTGTGAAGTGAATCTTGGGTCTCGATCAGAAACTATGGATACTGGCATACCATGCAGTCTTACAATTTCATTTATGTACATACGAGCAATATGTTCAAGTGAATAAGTTTCTCGTATATGTAAAAAATGAGCAGACTTGGTCAATCTATCAACAATGACCTAAATCGCATCTATGCCTTAAGAAACCTTGGGAAGACCAGTAAAGAAATCCATGGTAATGTGTTCCCACTTCCATTCTGGAATTTCAAGTGGTTGCAACGGACCTTTTGGCACTTGATGATCTACCTTGACACGTTGACACGTTAAACACCTTGAGATAAACTCTGCTATCTCTCTCTTCATATTGCTCCACCAAACTTTATATCGAATATCATGATACATTTTGGTACTCCCAGGATGGATTGCAAACGGTGTGTTGTGCGCTTCCATCATGATTTTATAATTCAAATCAGAGTTGTTAGGAACACAAAGTCTGGAGTTGACTCTAAGTATTCCTTCTTCATCAATTCTTGCTTCCTAATAAATTCTTGCACTTTCTTCTTCATACGCATCGGCTCCTGTGTCCAGAGTTTGAGCAACTTTAACTTTATCGATTAAAGTCGATTCTACTCAGATATTTGCCATCATCACGTGGGTCCCCGGAGTCTTTATCTCTATCTCCATCCTTTGCAAGTCATACAAAATGGGCCTTTCATGCTGACAATATCGCACTCAACCCGCAGATATGATCTTCTACTTAATGCGCGCTACCTACCACGCTCGCTTTTCAAGGATGGTATTGAATAGTATGATCATAATCTTTCAACAGTTCAAGCCAATGTCGTTGCCGCATATTGAGTTCCTTTTGAGTGAAGAAATATTTGAGGCTTTTATGATCCGTAAAGATCTTCACTTTCTCCTCATATAAGTAATGCCTCCAGATTTTAAGTGCGAAAACGATAGCTGCTAACTCTAGATCATGAGTAGGATAATTCCTCTCATATTTTTTGAGTTGTTGCGAGGCATAGGCTATGACTTTCCCATGTTGCATGAGAACACATCCTAAACCCTTGCTCAAGCATCATCAGAGATGACATATCCTCCAAACTAGATGGTATTGTCGTAATAAAAGCTAAAATGAGTCTCCTCTTGAGTTCTTGAAAACTCTTCTCACATTCCTCACTCCAACTGAATTTTATATCTTTTCGAGTCGGCTGAGTTAATGGAATAGCGATTCGAGAAAATCCTTCCACGAATCCCCGATAATAACCAAATTTAAGCCCGTAAAGCTACGCATTTCAAGAATCGACTTAGGTTGCTCCCAGCTTTGAATTGCTTCAATCTTTGTCGGGTCAACAGATATTCCATGATTTGATATCACGTGCCCAAGGAATGCTACTTCCTCAAGCCAGAACTCGCATTTCTTCAACTTGGCATATAGCTTGTTTTCAGAAAGCTTTTAGAGTATTAGCCTCAAGTGTTGCTTATGATCTTCATGGCTTTTGGAGTATATGAGGATGTCATCAATAAAGACAACAACAAAATGATCCAAATATTCCTTGAATACTCGGTTCATCATATCCATGAAGGTCGCAGGAGCATTAGTCAATCCAAAAGACATGACTAGGAAATCGTAATACCTGTACCGAGTTCTGAAAGTAGTCTTTGGAATGTCATCAGTTTTAACTTTTAACTGATGATATCCGGAACAAAGATCAATCTTTGAAAAGAATTTTGCACCTTGCAACTGGTCAAACATGTCATCAATTCGAGGTAACGGGTACCTATTTTTGACGATGACATGATTCAACTCCTGATAGTCAATACAAAACTTCCATAATTCCATAATTCTTCTTTACGAATAGAACATGAGCACCCCAAGGAGACGTACTAGGACGAATGAAACCGATGTCTAACAATTCTTGCAGTTGGGTTTTTAACTCCTGAAGTTCAATAGGAGACATTCAATATGGGGCTTTGGAAATGAGTTTTGTACCGGGTTCAAGGTCAATACAAAACTCGATTTCACGCTCTGGGGGTAGGCCATGAAGTTCTTCAGGGAATACATCAGGAAATTTATTAACAATAGAAATATCATTCAAATCTGACGTATTTTTGTTTAAATCTGTGACATGGGCTAAGAAAGCTTGACATCTATTTTTTAATAAACGAATGGCTTTATGGCTTGATATGACAGTGATTGACTTTAGTGGTTTGGTTGCTTGAATCCACATAATAGTTTGGTTAGGAATATGAAAGCTAACAACCTTACAAAAATAATAAATTTTTGCATGATGAGTGGTTAACCAATCAATCCCTAAAATCACATCAAATGCAAGTATTTTCAAAGAAATAAGATCGATATGTAACGTGCGGTCACCGATTTGAATCAAACAAGACTTATAAACAGTGGATGTAATGAAGGTTTCTCCCAACAGAGTTTTAAAAGATAAATCAAAGTCTAATTTCTCCGGAGTCAAATTTAAACGTTGATCGCAAGTAGGAGAAATAAAAGAATGGGTAGAACTGGTATCAAATAAGGTATAGACTTCGCTAGAGTTTATAATTAGCTTACCCGTGATCACTTCATTCAGATTCCTCGCTTTTTGGGAGGTTACAACAAACGTTCTCCCTTGAACTACCGGTTTTGTCTTGTCTGGAACGGCCTTTGATGCCTCCATCCAAGCTGGAATTGACTTTGGTGCACGACAAAATTGGGCTAGGTGACCTTCTCTTCCACAATTGTAACATATTTTGAATGCGCATAGCTTTGACCGATGTATCCCCTCCCTCCCAGATTTGTAAACATACTTAAACGGCCATTCTCTTTCCTTAACAATAGGTGCTGGTGCTGACATCTTTCCATCATTATTAAATTTCTCTTCTTAAAATTTTCACTTCTATTATCTTTGCCATGATTACCACCGAAGTGGTTACAATTTCTGGCATGTTGATTCCCTCCACGTTTGTTGTCACCGCTTCGATGACTGCTACCACTGGTATTATCAATTTGTCGACTGCTATCTCTTGGTTGTGTTGACTCATTATCACGTTCCAATAACTGAGCCCTATTTACAACATCTGAATACAAACACAGTTTTTGAGAAATTAGGTATTGACGTATCTCAGGTTTCAAAATTCTTTGAAACATCCGTGTCATTCTCTCCTCATTATCAACCAAGTGGGGCGCAAACCGGGACAACTCAGCAAACTTAGCTTCGTACTATGACACGGTCATATTGTTTTGCTCCAGCTTGATAAACTCTACCTCTTTAATGTGACGAATACTTTCGGAAAAGTACTTGTCGTTGAAAAGTTCTTAGAACTTCTCCCAAGACATCTTCAAGCGGCGGAAGTTGAGTCGCTTTTATGATTCCCACCAAGAATTTGCCTCTCTCCTCGCAACATGAAGGTGGCAAAGGGAACCTTTTGCTTCTCGGAGCATCACAAGACATCAAATATCTTGGTGATCTCGATTTATTCACGCCTCCGCTTTTAAGTGGTTTTGGCTCTCCCAAAAACTCTGGTGGTCCCAGCCTTGAATCGCTTAATGGTGACCATCCGTGAGTGAGTTGTTTCCACACCGCATTGTTTTCTCGCATGAATTGCAGAAAGCCTCTGAACATTTCGTCGTTCAACATTTGGTCGGTGTTGTTGTTTACCTGAGGATTATTGCCTTCTTGATGCACATTATCCTGGGTATTGATCTGTGGTGACTCAACGGTCTTCTGTGCTCCATTGCTATTCTCAACATTCTCGGATGTCATTTTCAAAAACTTCCACAAAATAAGGGTTAATTGACATGCCACATATTATCCATATATTCTGACCGACCACTTAAATAACAATTAAACTTAGGTAGGTCATACTAGCGAAGGAATTACCCGTCTCTCCCCTCCTAGTTCTAGTCTCACATCTCAGTCAAGGATCATATCCCTAAGCTTTGATACCAACTGTGATGCCCCCAAAATAGGTATACATCACCCATCTTGAGTCGCCAAATACATGGTACAAAATTTAAATACAATATTCTTTGATACAGTACGACAAAACTTAAATGAGAGTTCCAACACGGATAATGTCTCCTAGAGAGTATCCAAACTCAAAAAAGTCCTTATTACAATTATTATCACACTATTTCACATAATAGTGAGGACTACTATAGCAACCTATTTGGACCGTCACTCCATTTCCTGACTCGTCCCAGCTATATTCTAATTTCCTGAAGAGAACAATGAAAGGAAAAGGGTGAGCTCAACTAGTCCAGTAAGAAATATTATGACTAAGATAATGCAGAATAAATTATCATTAGCCTTCAACAGTGTTAAACCGATAAAATATAATAAACATCAAGTTTAATCATAGAATGAACAAGCAATCCATTAGAAGAGTCAAGTGGAGAATGATATCTACTATCTTCTATGATTTAAAAAAGATTATCATCAATTTTATCGCTAAGACTCAGCTAAATAAATAATCCACATCATTGAATTATCCATGCACTACGGGCTAAGGATATTCATTATTATCACCAATGGTCATGATCATACCAACAACTGTCAATCAATGCACTACAGGCCAATGAGGACTTTTACCACATCATTTGTAACATTTCGGGTCATGATTATACCGAATGATCCCTGGTCATAATCATACCAATTAACAGTACATCTATGCACTACGGCCAAAGATGACTTTCATCATATTATTAGCATGAGGATTATGACAATGATATAAGAATTCAATTAAATGAAAACAAATGATAAATTTTAAAGATTTATAATCCAATTTATCTAGAATTCAGTAATGTTCAAATTGTCAACATGATACTGCTTTGTGGAGTAAAATTCAAGAATAATATTGTATCAAAAATAATTTGGACAGAAACGAAATCAAATTTTATCATGAATAGTACCCCATGAATAGTACTTCATAAATAGTACCCCGTGAATAGTACTCCGACATGAAAAGATTAAACTTTAACAAGAATGTTCAGAAAAATATCCTTATAAAACGATACTAGATAAATCGCAAATTTTAAGGATATTCTACTAATTTCAAGGAGTATAGAAGCAATACTTAACAACATGAGTGTAGAATTAGAATGAAATGAAATGAAATAATTACTTACATACTACAGTAGTATGGAAGAACATATTATTTCATATTTAATATTGAACAAAAATAATATCCCTTATGAATACTGAAAGAAATAATACCTTTACCTTAGTAGGAGATTGGCACTTTGAAATAGTGTTATGCAAGAAAATAACTACTCTTCTTCTTTCTCTATGATTCTCTCTCTATAGAATTCTCTTGTGAGTCGTATTGAATTGGTGAGAATGAAAGAAGAATTAAGCTTCTATTTATAGAAGATTTCTAGCTTAGCCCTTGCAATGTGGAAAGGCAAGTGGCTTGACGATTAGTGATGTGAAAAGAAAAGTGGTTTGGACGCTTCAGAATGTGAAAAACAACAAGTGGTTTGGACTTTGTAATGTGAAACAACAAGTGGTTTGATGCCTGTAATGTGAAACGACAATTGGTTCGACGCCTGTAATGTGAAACGACAAGTGGTTTGACGTTTAGTAAAGGTAATTACTATTGGCGAAAGTGACTCTTAGATGATGACATATGGGCCCCCATAGAATAAACTAAACTTACCACAAACGTCTCATAACAGACTTCTTATTTATATCAAAGATTGAATAAATAATACCACAAATCATTTTATCATCAATCAACACATTTTTAATCTTCCAGCAATTATTCATCATTAATATTATAACTCACAATATTTAATAACGAGATAATTCCCAAGAAAGAGGGGGCTTTTCGATAAGGATTTCTCCCTATGGTGCTTAATTAGGTGACCAAACCTCTCCTCGTGTAACTTTTTAGACATCGTCAATATTGCAAATAATAATATGAATAACTTTGTCGTCTCAATTATTGATTTAATAATATAAAATATTATGCAAATGATACTATGATAATAATTGAATCAATAATATGAGATACTTGCAAAGCAATTATATAGTAATAATTGAGTATAAGCTGAGTGGCTTCTTACGTAAGCATCAATAATCAATACAGTGTGCTACTACGCAACTATGCGTATTACTGTACTTTTACCACCGGGTATTTCAACAGTTAACGGTAAAACGTTCGCCGTTATTTTTATAAAAAGATATTTCTGCCATTTTCTAACTCCGACAAAAATTCTGTTGTGGGGTCCACCAATTATTGTGCCATCGTACGAATATTCCCCGACAAAAAGAATATTCCCCGACCAAATGAATATTTTATAACAACTTGCTTACTTTGCAAAAATTATAAATATTACCCACAACTATAACATTATATCAAATCTACAGCATAATATTCAAAATGATATTTAGAGAAAAATTAACCTTTATTCATAAAAAAAATGGGGTCTTACATCTTCTCTAAGCTGTTGGATTTCGGCCTCCAACACTTTTTCTCTTGCATCAGCTTGGTTAAGTCAGTGGATAATTTGACCTGAGACTGTAGAAAACTGTATACAGAAGTTTGATGGGTCAGTGATGTCACAGTGTGGTAGGTTTTATAAATAATGGAAGGCAGAAGTGGCTTACCCGAGCCTGATGCATGATGTCAGCGTAGATGAGCCTTTATAGACTAATACATTCGAATCAATTTTTTTCAGCGGAAGAATGAAGTTCTCAAAGAGCTCATAGGGGTATTTTTTAATGTCAGTCGGCCAAAGTGTCATCCTCGTTTGGGCCTCCCGACCTTGGCTGGTGGAGGGTCCAGTTTATTAAGGAAATCGAGTAGGAGAGTGGTGTTTGGGGGTGATTCGTTATGAGATTTTTTGGCTGGAGGGAGGTCTTCAGATGTTTCTTTGGTTGTCTCTTGGTTGGTCAATTTTGGGATTTAAATGGTTTCAGTGTTTGGTGTTGAATCGAGGATGATTATTGGTGTTTCAGTAGAAGTGTTTTCGGGATGAGTTTGGTATGGTTCAGAAAGGAAAGCTTTTGTTGTTTTGGTTGTGGGTTTCATTCGCCTTTGCTTGACTTGAAGAACGGTGATCCTTTCCGAAAGGGGCATGTCCAGAAGACTCTTTTTGGTAAAGGAAGGAGTAGGAATTGTGGTTGTTTGAGATACATTTGTAGTCGGGTTTTGTTCGGAGTGAGTGGTAGATGGTCCTTCGGTTACAATCATAGAAGGAGTGGTTTCGGTGGCAAGAGGATCAATGGATTTTTTACTAGTACTTTCAAGGTTGACATCTTCGAGGAGTGTTCGTTTAATGAAGGAAACTACAAGTTACAGATGAGTCATAACTAATGATATCAAGTATTATGAAAATTCAAGGAAGGGAAGGGCTTCGAGACTTACATTTATGTTCATATAACCAAAATTGCTTAGTCAAAAGATTGTGGTCCCATTCCTTCATCGGTAATTTTTTTATTAGCTCCAATATTTCGACAAATTTGTTCAGTAAAAGCTCTCCAATAGTGATGTTCGGTCAACCGTAGTTGCCCTAGTCTGGGATTTGATGAGTTCCAAGACCTTTGACGAAGAACTAGTATGTGTGCCATCCTTTATTGCTCAAAGGGGCACTCATCAGGGTTCATTTTTTGATGTATTGGTGTGGTTTTGGTTGTTGTTTACTTGAGGAACGAAACCCTGGCTCTCAGGATCGGCCTAGGGAGAATAAGGAGAAGAAGAATTCGATCGTGGAAGGAACGCCGAACTCGTGGCAAACGGAGATGAAGGTGACGATTTTGACACAAGATTTGGGTAACAGTTGGGCAAAACAAACGCCGACGAATACTAATAGAGTGATAATGAAGACGTGGAGGGGTTGTCGAACTCCTTTTTCTAGTAGGGTGAGAGGAATTGTCGTCCATCCATCGGGGCGGTGGTACATTCGGTAATGTCATTTTCAGTAATATGGTATTGTTCACGAATTGTGGCAATGTCATTTTCAGTAATGGTGGATTTGGTGTTGGCGTGTAGGAATTGTACTTCATCAGAATATTCCCTAATCATTTTTTGGTATTCAAGCTTTGCCTCAGTTGGTCTTATTGCTTGGGGGTAGAACTGGTTGTGGTGGTAATAGTGGTGGCTTGGGTGGAGATAGCACTGGTGGACGATGAGATGTTGCTAGTGGCGGCGGTGGTAGTTTTTATTGGAAGGGCTGGAATGGAGAAGAGGGGGATAGCGTTGATGGGCTCGTTTGTGTGAGGACTGGAGGTAACAGGGGGTTTGAAGAAGCCATTGTTGGTTGGTGAAAGTAGTATGCACACAAGCCTATCATATTTGATATGATAAAACATATACTTTGTAACAATCTTATTTATTTATTAATAAAAGTATTTATTTATTAAAGACATTTAAGTTATCTACATGGTGTTGTTACTTAATATGTGATAAACTCATAGTTTTAAGCAATGCTTTTAGAATCATGATGAGATCATGCTAATGAGATCTAAATTTTTAGATAGCTTAAAAACTAAAATGTTCCCAATCTATTGATTACTAAAAAGATGATTAGTGAATCCAGATAGATTGGTACATACGTTGTTTGCTCATTGGATGAGGATGATTGATCTCATGATCATTTGTGTGGAGACACTAAAACAAGTATGTAGGTGCTTATTGGAGAATAAGTTCAACGAATGTGACTCGCTAAAGAATACCTAATGGAGTTTTACTTGTATGTCAATAGGAATTCCTGTAGTAATAGTAGTACAAGTGATCCTTAGACTTGAGATCATCATAATATCTTGTGTATGATAAGTTATACTTTGACATGTCCCTTAAAACCCTTAGGGTTTATCAAAGGGTATGCTTGGGTGTAATAAGTTATATATAGAGATAATGAATGACCAATAAAGAACCTACCGCTTCTAGTAGAAGGAGAGAATGTCCAATGTGATTCGATAAATAACAACCCAAGAATATTTGGCCAATGTAGAATAATATTAGAAAGAATTTTCTAATTTGCATTATTTGTAGTTGTGCATTTGAGAATCGAAATACATATAATTAAATAAAATAAGACTGAACAGTAATTTCATATCTTATATTTAATTGGGACATTGTATGGTGGAAGGATTGAATTGTACAGTAACTATTTACTCAAAGGTTCTTTTATGATTAATGTTGAAATCAATATTATCTGGAAAGTCGTTGATCGCTAAGGAGGCTTATTTTTATTGTAGAATAAATATTATTTATTTAAATAAATTAATAGTTTAATTTATTTATTTAAATAAGATTAGAATTGTTCTAATTGATTTATTCATAAATGGTTTAATATGGAGAATCTAAAGAGTCACACCATAAAAGAAAAATATTTATTTAAGAAGTAAATGACATAATCGTAATAATAAGTTAAGTGTATTTAATTTAATCTATGGTGATAGAATAAATTAAATTGCTTAATATTTATTATTTAATATTTTATAAATGTTAAATATAAATTAATAAGATGAGTCTTATTATTATTATTATTACTATTATTATTATTAGTTTAATTCTTAAAGGAGTTTGGAAATTATTTAATAAAGGTATTCTCAATTATTCCTAATTGGATTAGGAGCCTAATTAATTAAAGGAGTTTAATTAATTAAATAAAAACCCTATTTCTAAATGGTTTAGAAGGGTTGCCTACATCTATTAATAAGAATGTCTTATTATGAATTAGGGTTACAACGCACTTTATTCCAAGAGTTGGGAGAGTAAACATATCTATAGGAATAGAATTTAGAGTTTTGTCAAACACCCATCTTCTTGAATAAATTTTCTTCCTTGGTGGATCACCTCTAGAGGCCAAACACTTGGGTGCCTAACGTTAATCAAAGGAAGAAATCAAACCCGGTGGATTCAATTTTAACGTGAAAAGGAATTAGAAGTGAACTCATACCTGAGGAAGCTAGCTTCTACAAGAGTATGAATTTGATCTCCAACTCTTTTTATCTAATTAATAATTGTACATAAAGGATGATTCGGGTATATGGTTTGTAAAATTTTAAGACTCTAATTTTTCACGCTTCCGCTCTATGTATGTAATTTGTTACATGTTAATGCATATTACAAACCTAATAGTTAGGAAGAAATGTTTTGCCGAAAAACCAATTTTGCATAAGGGATTAGAGAGCTCTAAATATTTTGAGATTGAAAAGGTGGATCTGTCTGACTTGGGGGAAAGGGTTTTGAAATATATTGTCTTTTCAACTTCCTGATTTTCGAAGGACAACTATTAATGTTATTGAAATGATGGCAAATGTGGGAGAGTGGTGTGGGGTCTTTACCTTAGGTGTTGGGAAAGTTTTTGAGGAGTTTGGACTTGCCGCTTTCTTTATGATTAAATTATTGGGCTTTTATTGAGGAACTCTTCCATTAAATGTTTCATTTAATCAAAGACTAGGGGGCAATGTTGGGACGAAATTATTTTTGCCTGAATTACATGGTAGGCCAAAGTCCATGTAGAGGTACTTTACCCTGCGTAGGGATCTAATTTGGCAGTTGAGTATTTTAAGGAATCAAAGATTCCTAATTACATTTAATTTTCAACTCATAAGGAAAGTGTTATGATATAATTCGACTTTCTTTCTTTAAGAAGATTATGTTCAATCCTATTAAGGAATCATACCTAATAAGGAATCCTAATTCTATATGGGGAAGGAAGTGTGATCATTATAAATACAAGGTTATACCCTAATTATCAGGTACATACTGTTAGTTCCCAGAGGCACACAAGTTATCTAGAAGGGGGGTTGAATAGATATTTTGGATTTTCTTTTGCAAAGAATAACTTAACAGTTTTGTTAATTAAAAGGATTAACTTTGCACAGCGAAAAATATGATTTAGTTATCCCTCTTAAGCTAAAGAAAAGGCTATAAATCAAGCAGCAGTTATAGCAGATAAAATAGTTAAAGCGACTGAAAATAAATGACACAGTGTTTTTAATTGGTTCAGAGCACTCAAGACTCCTAGTCCACTCTTCTACTTCATGAGTAGGAAATCCACTAAGGATGTTGGTACGATCTTTGAATCACTTAGATTCCTTCAAGACCATCAGTCTTGGAAAGCTAGTTCGCAAAGAACTCTTCAAGCCTAGCTGTGACGCCCCCAAAATTAGGTATACATCACCCATTCTGAGTCGTCAGATACATGGTACAAAATTCAAATACAACTTCATTTATACAACTGTTGAGCTGTCGTGTAGAATACGACCACAGTTAACTGTGAGTTTTAATACAAATGTATGTAACTCTCATGGTGCCTCGACCACAACCTTACAATGGTACTTTACATAAAAGTATAGTCAAAAACTGTTTTAGAAATTAAAATCTTTAGGAAGTGCTCAAGGAAACCTTCGTACATGGGAGGCCATGCGTCTAGGTTATAATAGATATCATATGGCCACATAATTATCCTTGGTTGACCCCAAAGAAAAACGAGAAGATTACTATCATCTTCTTTCCAATGGTGAGTCTTCTCTTGACATATGACTATCTCCACTGTCTCCAAGTGAATATTATATTTCAAAGAAACTCCAAGATCATATAGGTAGTGCCCGTAGATATACTCAGCAAGTGGATGCGCACAACCTTGTCTTATGACAACACGAGGTTGTATGTCATTAGACATCTTGTATGATAGTGGCAAAACACCCTTCTAAAGTTGGGTTCACCTCACTCTATTTGATTCACCAAATATAACTACTAAATGTTGTATAGAATACAACACATTATTCTATTCCCCTGTTATTCCCGCTCGACCCGGCAACACTCTTACGGCAACACTCTTATTACCTGAAAGGAATTGTGAAGCAGAAAGGGTGAGCACAACTAGCCCAGTAAAGAATATTATGACTAAAGATAATTAAATTATCAATAGCTTTCATCAATAATAAATCAGAGATTTAGAACATATGGTAGATGATAAAACTTTTTAACCATAGTTGCAGCGGAACGAGCAATCCATTAGAAGAGTCAAATAGACCATAAGGTCTATTATCTTCTATGTTAAAAGTCCACCAATAATATTTTATCCTCGTAACATCAATAAACAATTCCGCCCACGATCATGTGAATAACTCATAATCACAATTGTGATTCTAAATTCCTCTTCGTATCCGTGCGAAGATAATTTTCATCAATTGTCTTCACCGAAACATCAAAAATCATGGTTATACCAAATCACAATTCTCCTTTCAGAATCATTAAATCATCTTTGCACTACTACCAAAGATATTCATTATTATCACATCCATGAATTAATATTTCATTCTTTGAGACTCATTTCGATAAATAATCCACATCATCGAATCATCCCTGCACTACAGGCCAAGGATATTCTTTAGCATCACGACCACGAATTATCCATGCACTACGGGCCAAAGATAATCGTGTTTTCATCAACGGTCCTGATCATGCCATAAAACAATTCATCTTTGCACCCTTGGCCAAAGAGAATCCATAGTCATAATCATACCAAAAACTGTCCATCAATGCACTACGGGCCAATGAGGACTTTTTCATTAGTATCACAACCACAAATTATCCATGCACTACGGGCCAAAGATAATCGTGTTTTTATCAATGGTCCTGACCATGCTATAAAACAATTCATCTTTGCACCCTTGGCCGAAGAGAATCCATAGCCATAATCATACCAAAAATTATCCATCAATGCACTACGGGCCAATGAGGACTTTTTCCACATCATTTGCAACATTACGGTCATGATTATATAGAATAATCCCTAGTCATAATCATACCAAGTCCATTTACGCACTACAGGCCACAGATGACTTTCAACATAATATAAATATGAGGATGATGACAATATTATAAGCATTAATCAACTAAATCAAGGATAAATATTAAAGACTTTAAATTTATCAAGACATTATCAATTACTTAATAAAATCATAATCTAATAATGTTAATACTATAACAATATTTTAATCACTTCTTAAACTTATAAACAATTACATTTAATTGTTTACACTTTTCCAAATAATGCATTTAATCATTCAAAAATGTCATACTCATAAGATTTCATCACCAATAATCAAATTACTCATCAAAAATCTGCATATACCTTATATAAGATTTCTAAGCCATAAAATCCTATTTACCAATTCTTCAACTCCACATAACATATTTAATTCATATGTTCGTAGCTAACTATTTTCATGAAATATACCAAATCAGTCCCAAAAATTATTCTTTTCTGGGATTTAGCATAATATAGTCCCGTATTGAACATATATTTTTCTTGATATTTTTAAAATTCATTTACTATTTTTCAAAAATCAATTTCTAATTAATTCCTTAAGAAATTAGCTACCTCATGGTTAACTCCAAAAATTCCCAGATCTTGGCAGGATCTTACACATGTTAACGTGAGCTTCTAGTTTAAATTTCATGGTCATTGGAGTTATAGAACTCTGGTTATAGCGTTTTTCGTCGGAAAAACCTAAATATTGAAATGGTCATAAATTGCTCATTTTAAGTCGGAATGAGCTCATTTTTGGACATGAGGTACTTTATACCATATACTTTCATGTCCAAAAATGCCAGAATTTTTCTCATAAATTAAGTGGCCGAAACAACCCTTTTAAAATCATGGCGTGAAATTTTTCATATTTTGCGATTTTTCGTACTTTGCTAAAATCACCCACACGAAAATCTACAAACACCTTTTCCAGTGATTCCACTTGGATAAGTTACAAAACTCATAGACCTAACTCTAGAACTTGACCACACTCAAAAATTCAAAATATAATAGGAGATATGGTCAATTGAATTTCATGTTCCATTTTCACTAAAATCTGATTTTTCAACCCTTTGTGATTTCTAAGAAACTTTCATGTTTTCACATAATAACCAACATAACTCATCATAACACTTGCTAATACCACATATACCCATGATTTTCATTAGTCCAATGCTTTTATTATGACTTTCATCATAATCCACGTAAACAGATCATTTCCACAATTTAACAAGGAATGAAATACAAAGGATCGTTCACCATGTATGTGGTAATCCACATAGACAAGTTATTCCAAAAGGATAATAAAAATGGAATAACAGAAGGATTCACCATGCATGCGATAGAGACCGCACAGACAGGTTATTCCCAACAGAATAATAAATAATGGAACCGGTCGCCAGAAACGTCTGAGACGAGGATATTACGGCGAATAATAAATAATGAAACACAGTCCGGTGTAAGCATACGTACGTGATATTAAACGAGAATAATAAAGAATGGAATATTAGAAGAATTTCACCATGTATGCAGTACTTTGCATAGACAGGTTATTCCAACATAATAATAAAGAATGAAATAACAGAAGTTCTCTTCATGAATAAGAACGAAAGAATACCCCTTACGAGCACAACAAATAATATCCCCTACCTTAGAAGAAACTGGATATTGGAAAAGTGAAGTAGCAGAATACTTATCTTCTTTCTCTCTATAGTTTCTCTCTCTAGAGTTTTAGTGAATTCGTAAGAAATAATGACGGAATGAGCTTCTATTTATAGAAAAATGGAAAGTGGCTATTGGTCTTAACAAAAGGTCAAAATGACTCTTGATAATATTGAAGAGACAACTACTATTTGCGAAAGGGCAATTAACTCTTGAAACACCGAAGGGGCAAATAACTCTTAAAAAACTAAAGGGACAAGTTACTATTAAAACTTTAAACCAACGATCCATATTGATTTACTATTATAATTTCAACCAACGGTCTAAAAAATTAGCACATCTCCTCATGGAATAATATTGTACCCAAAAATAATTTGGACCGATAAGAAATATATTTTTTGGGTGAATAGTACCCCGTGAATAGTACTTCAGGAATAGTACCCTGTGAATAGTATCTCGACACAAAAATACCCCAAATACCCGAGTGAATAATATTCGGGTGAATAGTAACTCATGAATAGTACTCTGACACAAAAAGTGCCCCAAATACTTGAGTGAACAATACTAGAGTGAATAGTAATCGGGTATTTTAAACTTTTATCAATTTTTTATTTCATAAAATTCGGGGTCTCACAATCACCCCTCCTTATGAAATTTCGCCTCGAAATTTATGTACGTACCTGATATTCGAAGAGATGAGAATACCTTGCTTTCTTTTCGGATTGTACCTTCCCAGTTATATCCTCTGTATCATGATTTTTCCATTGCTCATCTCCTGTATTTCAGATATCATTCTAGAATATATCTTCAAAACAAAGGTTAATTGACATATCATAATTTGTCAACTTATCAAGTTAACAATTTTAGCTTAGGTAAGTCATACACTAGCGAAGTATATAACTTGTCTCTCCCCTCCTAGTTCTAGACTCTTATCTCCGCCAGTGACCATATCCCTAAGCTCTAATACCAACTGTGACGCCCCCAAAATTGGGTATACATCACCCATTATGAGTTGTCAGATACATGGTACAAAATTCAAATACAACTTCATTTATACAACTGTTGAGCTGTCGTGTAGAATACGACCACAGATAACTGTGAGTTTTAATGCAAATGTATGTAACTCTCATGGTGCCTCGACCACAACCTTACAATGGTACTTTACATAAAAGTATAGTCAAAAATTGTTTTAGAAATTAAAATCTTTGGGAAGTGCTCAAGGAAACCTTCGTACATGGGAGGCCATGCGTCTAGGTTATAATAGATATCATATGGCCACATAATTATCCTTGGTTGACCCCAAAGAAAAACGAGAAGATTACTATCATCTTCTTTCCAATGGTGAGTCTTCTCTTGACATATGACTATCTCCACTGTCTCCAAGTGAATATATATTTCAAAGAAACTCCAAGATAATATAGGTAGTGCCCATAGATATACTCAGCAAGTGGATGCGCACAACCCTGTCTTATGACAACACGAGGTTGTATGTCATTAAACATCTTGTATGATAGTGGCAAAACACCCTTCCAAAGTTGGGTTCACCTCACTCTATTTGATTCACCAAATATAACTACTAAATGTTATATAGAATACAACACACTTTTCTATACTGTTTAGGGAGAACCTCCACAGCTAGAGACCATTGTTCTATTCCCCTGTTATTCCCGCTCGACCCGGCAACACTCTTACGGCAACACTCTTATTACCTGAAAGGAATTGTGAAGCAAAAAGGGTGAGCACAACTAGCCCAGTAAAGAATATTATGACTAAAGATAATTAAATTATCAATTGCTTTCATCAATAATAAATCAGAGATATTTAGAACATATGGTAGATGATAAAACTTTTTAACCATAGTTGCAGCGGAACGAGCAATCCATTAGAAGAGTCAAATAGACCATAAGGTCTATTATCTTCTCTATGTTAAAAGTCCACCAATAATATTTTATCCCTGTAACATCAATCAACAATTCTCGTCCACAATCATGTGAATAACTCATAATCACAATTGTGATTCTAAATTCCTCTTCGTACCTAGGACGAAGATAATTTTCATCACCTGTCTTCACCTGAAACATCAAAAATCATGGTTATACCAAATCACAATTCCTGCTCGTAATCATTAAATCATCTTTGCACTACGACCAAAGATATTCATTATTATCACATCTATGAATTAATATTTCATTGTTGAGACTCATTTCAATAAATAATCCACATCATCGAATCATCCCCGCACTATGAGCCAAGGATATTCTTTAGTATCACGACCACGAATTATCCATACACTACGGCCAAAGATAATCGTGTTTTCATCAATGATCCCGATCATGCCATAAAACAATTCATCTTTGCACCCTTGGTCAAGAGAATCCATAGCCATAATCATACCAAAAGCGTCCATCAATGCACTACGGCCAATGAGGACTTTTTCATTAAGTATCACAACCACAAATTATCCATGCACTACGGGCCAAAGATAATCGTGTTTTTATCAACTGATCCCCGATCATGCTATAAAACAATTCATCTTTGCACCCTTAGCCAAGAGAATCCATAGCCATAATCATACCAAAAATTATCCATCAATGCACTACGGGCCAATGAGGACTTTTTCCACATCATTTGCAACATTACGGTCATGATTATATAGAATAATCCCTGGTCATAATCATACCAAGTTCATCTATGCACTACAGGCCACAGATGACTTTCAACATAATATAAATATGAGGATGATGAAAATATTATAAGCATTAATCAACTAATTCAAGGATAAATATTAAAGACTTTAAATTTATCAAGACATTATCAATTACTTAATAAAATCATAATCTAATATTGTTAATACTATAACAATATTTTAATCACTTCTTAAACTTATAAACAATTACATTTAATTGTTTACACTTTTCCAAATAATGTATTTAATCATTCAAAAATGTCATACTCATAAGATTTCATCACCAATAATCAAATTACTCATCAAAAATCTGCATATACCTTATATAGGATTTCTAAGCCATAAAATCCTATTTACCAATTCTTCAACTCCACATAACATATTTAATTCATATGTTCAGTAGCTAACTATTTTCATGAAAATACCAAATTAGTCCCAAAAATTATTCTTTTTAAGGATTTAGCATAATATAGTCCGTATTGAACATATATTTTTCTTGATATTTTAAAATTCATTTACTATTTTCAAAAATCAATTTCTAATTAATTCCTTAAGAAATTAGCTACCTCATGGTTAACTCCAAAATTCCCCAGATCTTGGCAGGATCTTACACATGTTAACGTGAGCTTCTAGTTTAAATTTCATGGTCATTGGAGTTATAGAACTCTGGTTATAGCGTTTTTCGTCAGAAAAACCTAAATATTGAAATGGTCATAAATTGCTCATTTTAAGTCGGAATGAGCTAATTTTTGGACAGGAGGTACTTTATACCATATACTTTCATGTCCAAAAAGGCCAGAATTTTTCTCATAAATTAAGTGGCCGAAACAACCCTTTTAAAATTGTGTAAAGCAATTTTTCATATTTTCTTAGTTTTCAGTACTTTGCTAAAATCGGTCCACGAAAATCTACAACACCTTTCCAAATGATTCCACTTGGATAAGTTACAAAACTCATAGACCTAACTCTAGAACTTGACCACACTCAAAAATTCAAAATATAATAGGAGATATGGTCAATTGAATTTCATGTTCTATTTTCACCAAAATCTAATTTTTCAACCCTTTGTGATTTCTAAGAAACTTTCATGTTTTCACATAATAACCAACATAACTCATCATAACACTTACTAATACCACATATACCCATGATTTTCATTAGTCCAATGCTTTTATTATGACTTTCAACATAATCCACGTAAACAGATCATTTCTACAATTTAACAAGGAATGAAATTTAAAGGATCGTTCACCATGCATGTGGTAATCCACATAGACAAGTTATTCCAACAGGATAATAAAAAATGGAATAACAGAAGGATTCACCATGCATGCGATAGAGACCGCATGCAGAAAAGTTATTCCCAAATGTAATAATAAATAATGGAACTGTGTCCCACAGAACGCCGATGAGGATATTCGGCGAATAATAAATAATAGAACCAGTCCAAGCATAAACGCATACAGACAAGATATTCGGCGGAATAATAAATAATGGAACTGTGTCCCACAGAAACTTACGCATGCATGTGATATTCACAGAATAATAAAGAACGGAATATTAGAAGAATTTCACTATGTATGTAAAGATTTTGCATGTATGATTATTCCAACATAATAATAAAGAATGGAATAACAGAAGTTCTCTTCATGAATAAGAATGAAAGAATACCCATTACGAGCACAACAAATAATATCCCCTACCATAGAAGAAAATGGATATTGGAAAAGTGAAGTAGCAGAATACTTTTCTTTTTTCTCTCTATAGTTTCTCTCTCTAGAGTTTCAGTGAATTTGTAAGAAATAATGAAGGAATGAGCTTCTATTTATAGAAAAATAGAAAGTGGCTCTTGGTCTTAACGAAAGGTCAAAATGACTCTTGGTAATATTGAAGAGACAACTACTATTTGCGAAGGGGCAATTAACTCTTGAAACACCAAAGGGGCAAATAACTCTTGAAACACCGAAGGGGCAAATAACTCTTAGAAAACTGAAGGGACGAGTTACTATTAAAACTTTAAATCAACGATCCATATTGATTTATTATTATAATTTCAACCAAAAGTCTGAAAAATTAGCACATCTCATCATGGAATAATATTGTACCCAAAAATAATTTGGACCGATAAAAAATATATTTTTCGGGTGAATAGTACCCCTTGAATAGTACTTCGGGAATAGTACCCTGTGAATAGTACCTCGACACAAAAATACCCCAAATACCCGAGTAAATAATATTCGGGTGAATAGTAACCCTTGAATAGTAACTCGTGAATAGTACTCTGACACAAAAAGTGTCCCAAATACTTGAGTGAACAATACTAGAGTGAATCGTAACCGGGTATTTTATGATAACTTGTCTACTTTGAAAATTTTTCACATATCACCCTTAACTTTAAACTTTTATCAATTTAACTATTTACCAAAATAGAAAAATTGAATACTTTTATTTCATAAAATTCGGGGTCTCACACTAGCAGACTTGGAAAGATAGTACATTAAGTACTCTTCAAACCTAGCAGGTTTGGAAACTCTACAATGAGTGTAGTTGATGTTGTTGTTGTGCTACTGAGTTGCTTTAAGCTCAGGTACTGATGAACTTAGTAGCGAAGCAAGATATAGCTTGATCGTGGAATGAAGATTTATCAGATGTTATATGTAAGACCCCAATTTTTTTTTTTATATAATGGAATTTCCTCTATTTATTATGTTGAAATAGTAAGGGTTGATTTGTTTAATGTGGTTAGTTATGGGTAAAATGCGCAAATATCTCAAATAAGCAAGTGGTTATAAAATATTCATTATTATCGGGGAATATTCGTTTGGTCGTGGAATATTCTTATTGTCGGGGAATATTCTTCTGCAAAGTTGTAGATAATGGAATTTCCTATGGAAAAGACAAGAGGTTCGAATTTTTCTGACAAAAGGACTATTTATTATGAATTATTAAAATTCCAAAGTTCTAGAATAATTGATTTTTGGAAGTTTTAATTATTTTTTTAAAGAAAAACATTTTTTGCAATTAAGTTGGCCTCACATGTGATTTAAATGAGCTGAAATCAGATTTCAAAGGTGTGCTTGAATTTTGTTAATTATATTATTATTTTATTAAATTTTCTGCTTTGGTGTTCTAAGTATTTTCCTATAAATAGGGTGCTTAGGTTAGAATTGAAAATCACACCAGAAACTAAAGTTTTCTCTCTCTTTCTCTCTCTATATTATTGAGTGTATTCTTGTGAGTATTTTAATACTTTGAGTGTTGATATATGGTGCAAGTTTCCTTCAACACTATATCCAGTATTCCAGTCAGAAGTACTGTCTTTTCGAGGTAAGGGATATTATTTTTTTTAAAAATGATATTATTTCTTTCAATATCATTATACCGGAATATTGGTAAGATTTTTCTTGTGAAATTCTGGTCTTTTTATGTCAGAGTTACTATTCATGAGTTACTATTCACGAGTTATAATTCATGAGTTACTATTCATGAGTACTATTCACGAAGCATGAGAATTTCTACCTTTTAGTGTCGGAGTTACTATTCACGTATACGGTACTATTCACATATACGACACTATTCACAGAAAAATTGAATTTTTCGTTTTTCGTCCAAAATTGTTTGTAATGGATACTAGCTTTGATTGTATCCATGTTTTGATCATTCTTGAATTTTGCTCCACTATGATTATTTATGAGGTATTTGTGAAATTCTGGTCTTTTTATGTTAGAGTTATTATTCACGAGTTACTATTCACGAAGCATGATAATTTTTTTTGTGGAATTTCTATGTTTTAGTGTCAGAGTTACTATTCACGATACTTATTAATTATTCACAAATACGACCTTATTCTCGAGAAAAATTTAATTTTCTTTTCGTGTCCAAGATTGTACATTATGGTTCCTATCTTTGATTGGATCTATGTTTTGATCTCCATTTTTGAATTACGCTCCACAATAGTTTTTTATGGAGTATTTTTGAACATGGATAAACCAAAATACGAATCCTTAATATTTGTTCTTTTGTCTCCTTTGGGTTTGTTTTCTTTAAAATATATTTTTCATCATCCTCGGTCCTAAATGATGATATTCTTTGAATATCTTTGGCCCAGTAGTGCAAAGATGAATGATTTTATGATGAATATCTTTGGCCCGTAGTGCAAAGATGAACAGGTGTTGAGATAAACATGGTCGACTGATTAATATCTTTGGCCTGTAGTGCAAAGATGACTATTTGATTCAAGATGTATATTGATTGATGTTACAGGTATAAAATATCGATGATGGACTTTTAAATTCATAAATGATAGTAGATTTCATTCTCTACTTAACTCTTCTAATGAATTATTATTTCCGCTGCAGTTGTTGATCTAAAACTTGTTGTCTATTATATTCTATCAGATTTTTTCCTGTTGAGGACTAACGATAATTTGCTGTACATTATCTTAGTCATAATATTCTTTACTGGGCTAGTCGAGCTCACCCTTTTCCTTTTTGTTCCATTTTTCTTCTCAAGAAGCTAGAATGTAGCGAGTACTAGTCGGGGTATGGAATGAAGGTTCTAGAAAATCGTTTTAGTAGTCCTCACCATTTTTGTAAAATAATCTATCAATAATTGTAATGAGGACTTATTTGAGTGTGGATATTGTCTAGATGACAATATTTGTATTTAAACTCACAGTTTTTATGTTGTATTAATAAAGTTGTAGTTGTTTCTGTACCATGTATTTTGAAGACTCAGAATGGGTGTTGTATACCTATTCTGGGGGCGTCATAGTTGGTATCAAAGCTTAGGGATATGATCTCTGGCGGAGATCGGGGAATAGAACTAGGAGGGGAGAGACAAGTAAATCCTTCGCTAGTGTGTCCTACCTAAGCTTATTTGTTGGTCGGTCATAATATAGGGATATTATGTGATATGTTAATTTGTTAAATTAACCCTTGTTTTATGGCAGTATTTGAGAAAGTCGACTGAGAATGTTAACAGTGGAGTAAATGAGACCGTGGAGACGCATGTACTCACCAACGAGGAGAACGTGCAACAGGCTGGCAATGTTCCTCCTCTAAACAACACCACTGAGCAGACGATGAACGATGAGATGTTTAGAAGCTTTTTGCGGTTCATGCAAAACCAGACGAAGGAGATTCCTGTTCAAAATGTAGGAAGAAACAATGGCAATGCACAACTGGTCACAACCAAGCAATTCAAAGAGTTGGGACCACCAGAATTCAAGGGAAAGCCGAATCCGATTAAGGCGAAGACGGGGGTCAATCAAATTACCAAGATATTCGATGTCTTGGGATGCATGGAGGAACAGAATGTTCCATTCGCCACTTTTATGTTCCGTAATGCGGCAGATTACTGGTGGGAATCTATGAAGCGTACCCATCCAGCCGCACTCAGCATGTCTTGGGAGACATTTCAGAAACTGTTCAATGACAAATACTTTCCTGAAAGTGTTCGTCATATGAAGGAGGTAGAGTTTATTAGATTGGAACAAAACAACATGACGGTGTCCTAGTACGAGGCGAAGTTCGCGGAGTTATCCAGGTTTGCACCTCATTTAGTGGAGAATGAGGAACGTATGACGCGGATGTTTCTTAGAGGTTTGAAACCCGGCATACGTCAATATCTCATTTCTCATAAATTTTCTCACTATTCAGATGTTGTCAAGAGGGCTCAATTATTAGAGCGAGATAACGAGTACGTTCAACCGAGGGACCATAACCAGGATCATACCGGTGGATGGCGTGATCATCGTAACAACGATAACCAAAGTGAGAGAAAGAAAAATACGGACAAGAGCGACAACCACTCTGGTTGTAATCATGGCCATGAGAATAGAAAAAGCGAGTCGGGAGGAGATTTTAAAAAGAGGAGATTCAATAATGACAATATGAAGACGCCAAGACTAGCAAAGAATCGGTTCGAGGAGAAGAACGACCACCGGTCATATGCTATAAGTGCGAAAAAGAAGGACATATCATTAACCGCGCCAGCACAGTTTAAGGTATGTTATAACTGTGGAAAGGAAGGACATATCGCTCGAGATTGCACTGTAGCGAAACCAAGTCTAGCGGGGATGGTGACTCAAAAGGCTGTCCCAAAAAAGTCAAAGTTAACGGTTCTTGGAAGAGCGTTTTTCGTGACTGGTTAGAATGCGAAGAACCCGGACGAAGTTAGCACGGGTAAGCTAATCATAAATTCATACGAAGTTTATACCTTACTAGATACCAGTGCTAACCATTCATTTATTTCTCCTGCCTGTGCTCAACATTTAAACTTGACTCCGGAGAAATTAGACTTTGATTTATCTTTGGAAACTCTGTTAGGAGAAACTTTCGTTACATCCACTGTTTATAAATCTTGTTTGATCCAAGTTGGCACCATCACATTACCTGTTGATCTTATCTCTTTAAAGATACTTGCTTTTGATGTGATTTTAGGGATTGATTGGTTAACTAAACCATTGAAGTCAAACTCTTTCATATCAAGCCGTAAAGTCATTCGTTTATTGAAAAACGGATGTCAAGCTTTCTTAGCCATGTTATGGACTTAAACAAAAATACGCCGATTTGAATGATATTTACGTGTTAGTAAATTTCGACGTATTTCTAAAAAATTTCGGCCTACTCCCGGAGCGTGATATTGAATTTTGTATCGACTTTGAACCCGGTACAAAACCCATTTCTAAAATCTCATATCGAATGGCTCCTATTGAACTTCAGGAGTTAAAACCCAACTATAGAAGTTGATAACCGAGCCTCTATCTGGTGACTTCTTTTGTGGAATGCGAAGCGGACTCTCCGTGGGGACGCCATATTAGATGCGATAGTAAAGCGATAGGTGTCATTGTGACGTCTTATCCAAGGTTTGGATATGAGTCACAGTTGAGAAGCAACATAAATTCATGAATCGAAATACGTAGCTTTTTTAGGCTTAGTTGGTTATTATCGGAGATTCGTTGAAGGATATTCTCAAATCGCTATTCCATTGCTTTGGTGACTCGTAGAGATACAAAATTCGAATGGAGCAAGGAATGTGGGAAGAGCTTGAAGAACTCAAGAGGAGACTCATTTCGGCACATGTTCGACCATACCATCTCGGAAAAGCGAACGTGGTAGGCGGCGTGTTGAGTAAAAGATCGATATCTGATGAAAGTGCGATATTGTCAAAGACCCATTTCATATAACTTACAAATGATAGATATAGAGTTAAAGACTCTAGGGACTCACGTGATGATATACGAGTAGAACCGACTTTAATCGATAAAGTTAAAACCGTTCAAGCTACACACTGGAGTTGATGAATATGAAGAAGGAGGTACAAGAAGTTGTTATTCCAAAAGCGAGAATTGGCAATGTGAGGAAAGCTCAAACCTTCAATTTATTAGTCCATTTGAAATCCTCAATCGAGTAGGAACTGTAGCCTATAGACTCTCTATACGGCCAAGTATGTCGCGTGTTCATAACATTTTTCACGTATTGATGTTATGTAAATATGTGGACGACCCGAACCACATGATTGAGTTAGAATCAGATGAGATAACCGAAGATTTAACGTACGAGGAAGTACCAGTCAAGATCTAAAGGAGCATGTCCTACGCACAAAGGTTATACCACAAGTTAAGGTCTTGTGAAGGAACCATGCTATTGAAGAAATGACACAGGAGTTGGAATCGAAATGAAAGCGAGGTATTTTCACCTTTTTAAAATGCCAAGATGCGTCGTCGCTTCGAGGACGAAATTTCATAAGGAAGGGAGATTGTAAGACCCCAATTTTTTTTTTATATAATGGAATTTTCTCTATTTATTATTTTGAAATAGTAAGGGTTGATTTGATTAATGTGGTTAGTTATGGGTAAAATGCGCAAATATCTCAAATAAGCAAGTGGTTATAAAATATTCATTATTGTCGGGGAATAATCGTTTGGTCGTAGAATATTTTTACTGTCGGGGAATATTCGTACGATGGCGCAGCCTTGTGTGGGCCCCATAACGAAAAGCGATTGGATGAAGAAAACGACAAATATAAGTTGTTTATAAATAATAAGCGTAGTTATTACCAATTAATCATGTTGGAATACCCGGTGGTTAAAACACGAATACGCATTGTTTACAAGAAGACACGATATTGAACCAATTATTGATTCTTACGTAAAGAAGGCACTACTCAATAATTTTTATAGTAATTCTTATTTCAATTATTTTATTTTATTGATTCAATAATTGTTGTGTTGATATTTTATATTATTGTTGTTTCAATAATTGTCACTACACAGTATTTTCCATTATCGGAGCAATAATTCATATTATCTGAATAATATTATTAGATAACATTATTGGCAATGTCTAGAAAGTTACATCTAAAGAGAGGTTTGGTCACCTAATTGCGGCGCCAAGTGAGGAGAAACCCTTATTGGAAAGCCCCTCTTTCTCTGAGGCACGATTATCGAAGATTGTGATTATGTAATATTATTTGTGAATAATTAATTATTGATTTATATGATGAGAAAAATATTCATTTTATGTGGATATAGATGGAAAAAAAATTTAAAGTGACAATTGTTGAAAATCGATATTTTATCTTTTCTGATAAAAAAAATATTTTATTATATTATTATAATATAATAATGATGATATTTTTACAATGAATGTGGGATATATGAGTATATGAGGAGGAATAGTATTTTTGTTGCAATAAATGTTAAAAACATGTTAAACATGCTCTGGTGGACCCCATTTCTCGATCGAAATTTGATTATAAAGCTTGTAAAATCGCTTGGTTTGTGGATTTGATGGCCAATTTCATTTGAAATTTGGAAAAACTTTCTTCTGTAAAGTTGTAGATAATAGAATTTCCTATGGAAAGTACAAGAGGTTCGAATTTTTCTGACAAAAGGGCTATTTATTATGAATTATTAAAATTCCAAAATTCTAGAATAATTGATTTTTGGAAGTTTTAATTATTTTTTTAAAGAAAAACATTTTTTGCAATTAAGTTGGCCTCACATGTGATTTAAATGAGCTGAAATCAGATTTCAAATGTGTGCTTGAATTTTGTTAATTATATTATTATTTTATTAAATTTTCTGTTTTGGTGTTCTAAGTATTTTCCTATAAATAGGGTGCTTAGGTTAGAATTGAAAATCACACCAGAAACTAAAGTTTTATCTCTCTTTCTCTCTCTATATTATCGAGTGTATTCTTGTGAGTATTTTAATACTTTGAGTGTTGCTATACGGTGCAAGTTCCCTTCAACACTATATCCAGTATTCCAGTCAGAAGTACTGTCTTTTTCGAGGTAAGGGATATTATTTTTTTTTTTAAATGATATTATTTCTTTCAATATCATTATACCGAAATATTGGTAAGATTTTTCTTGTGAAATTCTGTTCTTTTTATGTCAGAGTTACTATTCACGAGTTACTATTCACGAGTTACTATTCACGAATTACTATTCATGAGTACTATTCACAAAGCATGATAATTTTTCTTGTGAAATTTCTACCTTTTAGTGTCGGAGTTACTATTCACGTATACGGCACTATTCACATATACGACACTATTCATAAATACGACACTATTCACAGAAAAATTAAATTTTTGTTTTTCGTCCAAAATTGTCTGTTATGGATACTAGCTTTGATTGTATCCATGTTTTGATCATTCTTGAATTTTGCTCCACTATGATTATTTATGAGGTATTTATGAAATTCTGGTCTTTTTATGTCAGAGTTACTATTCACGAGTTACTATTCATGAGTTACTATTCATAAGTTACTATTCATGAGTACTATTCACGAAGCATGATAATTTTTCTTGTGGAATTTCTACCTTTTAGTGTCAGAGTTACTATTCACGTATACGACACTATTCACATATACGACGCTATTCACAAATACGATACTATTCACAAAAAAATTTAATTTTCTTTTCTGTGTCCAAGATTGTCTGTTATGGTTCCTATCTTTGATTGGATCTATGTTTTGATCTTCATTTTTGAATTCTGCTCCAAAATAGTTTTTTTTTATGGAGTATTTTCGAACATGGATAAACCAAAGTACGAATCCTTAATATTTGTTCTTTTGTCTCACTTGGTTCGTTTTCTTTAAAATATATTTTTCATCATTCTCAGTCCTAAATGATGATATTACTGAATATCTTTGGCCTGTAGTGAAAAGATGAATGATTTTATGATGAATATCTTTGGGTCAGTAGTGCAAAAGATGAGCAGTGTGTTGAGATGAACATGGTCGAGGTGATTAATATCTTTGGCTCTGTAGTGCAAAGATGACTATTTGATTCAAGATGTATATTGATTGATGTTCTGAGGATAAAATATTGATGATGGACTTTTAAATTCATAGATGATAGTAGATTTCATTCTCTACTTAACTCATCTAATGAATTATTATTTCTGCTGTAGTTGTTGATCTAAAACTTGTTGTCTATTGTATTCTATCAGATTTTTCCCTGTTGAGGACTAACGATAATTTGTTGTACATTATCTTAGTCATAATATTCTTTACTGGGCTAGTCGAGCTCACCCTTTTCCTTTTTGTTCCATTTTCTTCTCGAAGCAAGAATGTAATGTGAGTACTCTTCGGGGTATGGAATGAAGGTTCTAGAAAGTCGTTTTAGTAGTCCTCACCATTTTTGTAAAATAATGTATCAATAATTGTAATGAGAACTTATTTGAGTGTGGATATTATCTAGATGACAATATTTGTATTTAAACTCACAGTTTTTATGTTGTATTAATAAAGTTGTAGTTGTTTCTGTACCATGTATTTTGACGACTCAGAATGGGTGTTGTATACCAATTCTGGGGGCATCACAGTTGGTATCAAAGCTTAGGGATATGATCTCTGGCGGAGATCGGGGAATAGAACTAGGAGGGGAGAGACGAGTAAATCCTTCGCTAGTGTGTTCTACCTAAGCTTATTTATTGGTCGGTCATAATATAGGGATATTATGTGATATGTTAATTTATTAAATTAACCCTTGTTTTATGGCAGTATTTGAGAATGTTGACTGAGAATGTTAACAGTGGAATAAATGAGACCGTGGAGACGCATGTACTCACCAACGAGGAGAACGTTCAACAGGCTGGCAATGTTCCTCCTGTAAACAACACCACTGAGCAGACGATGAACGATGAGATGTTTAGAAGCTTTTTGCGGTTCATGCAAAACCAAACGAAGGAGATTCCTATTCAAAATGTAGGAAGAAACAATGGCAACGCACAGCTGGTCACAGCCAAGCAGTTCAAAGAGTTGGGACCACCAGAATTCTGGGGAAAGCCGGATCCGATTAAGGCGAAGACGGGGGTCAAATAAATTACCAAGATATTCGATGTCTTGGGATGCACGGAGGAACAGAAAGTTCCATTCGCCACTTTTCTGTTCCGTAATGAGGTAGATTACTGGTGGGAATCTATGAAGCGTACCCATCCAGCCGCACTCCGCATGTTTTGGGAGACATTTCAGAAACTGTTCAATGACAAATACTTTCCTGAAAGTGTTCGTCATATGAAGGAGGTAGAGTTTATTAGATTGGAACAAAACAACATGATGGTGTCCCAGTACGAGGCGAAGTTCACTTGAGTTATCGAGTTTGCACCTCATTTGGTGGAGAATGAGGAACGATGACGCAGCGGATGTTTCTTAGAGGTTTGAAACCCAAGATACGCCAATATCTCATTTCTCATAAATTTTCTCTATTCGGGATGTTGTCAATGCGGGGCTCAATTATTAGAGCGAGATAACGAGTACGCTCAACCGAGGGACCACAACCGGGATCAGCCGTGTGTTAGTCATCGTAACAACGATAACCAACGGAGAAAGAAAAATCAGACAAGAAGCGGCAACCACTCGGTGGTAATCACTACCATGAGAATAGAAGAAGCGAGTCGGGAGGAGATTTTAAAAGAGGAGATTCAATAATGACAATACGAAGACGTCAAAGACCAAAGACAAAGAATCGGTTCCAAGGGAGGAGAACGACCACCGGTCATATCTTTATAAGTGCGGAAAAGAAGGACATATCATTTAAGCGCCTACAACAGCTTTAAGGTATGTTATAACTGTTGAAAGGAAGGACATATTGCTCGAGATTGCACTGTAGCAAAACCAAGTCCAACAGGGATGGTGACTCAAAAGGTGGTCCTAGAAAAGTCAAAGTCAACGGTTCCTGGAAGAGCATTTTTGAATGCGAGGAACCCGAACGAAGTTAACACGGGTAAGCTAATCATAAATTCATACAGAGTTTATACCTTACTAGATACCGGTGCTACCCATTCATTTATTTCTCCTGCTTGTGCTCAACGTTTAAACTTGACTCTGGAGAAATTAGACTTTGATTTATCTTTGGAAACTCTGTTAGGAGAAACTTTCGTTACATCCACTGTTTATAAATCTTGTTTGATCCAAGTTGGCACCATCACATTACCTGTTAATCTTATCTCTTTAAAGATACTTGCTTTTGATGTGATTTTAGGGATTGATTGGTTAACTACTCATCATACCAAATTGATTTCTTTTGTAAGGTCGTTAGTTTTCATATTCCTAAGCAACCTGTTATTCAAATTTAAGTAACCAAACCATTGAAGTCAAACTCTTTCATATCAAGCCGTAAAGTCATTCGTTTATTGAAAAACGGATGTCAAGCTTTCTTAGCCATGTTATGGACTTGAACAAAAATACGTCAGATTTGAATGATATTTCTGTTGTTAGTAAATTTCCTGACGTATTTCCAGAAAAATTTCCTGGCCTACTCCCAAAGCGTTATATTGAATTTTGTATCGACTTTGAACCCGGTACAAAACCCATTTTTAAAATCTCATATCGAATGGCTCCTATTGAACTTCAGGAGTTAAAACCCAACTATAGAAGTTGATAACCGAGCCTCTATCTGGTGACTTCTTTTGTGAAATGCACCGAAGCCAGACTCTTCGTAGGGGACACCATATTCGTGCGATAGTAAATTGATAGGTGTCATTATGACGTGTTATCCAAGGTTGGGATATGAGTCACAGTTGAAAGCAACCTAAGTCGGTAATCGAAATACGTAGCTTTCTAGGCTTAGTTGGTTATTATCGGAGATTCGTTGAAAGATATTCTCGAATCGCTATTCCATTAACGCAGCTGACTCGTAGAGATATAAAATTCGAATGGAGCAAGGAATGTGGGAAGAGCTTCGAAGAACTCAAGAGGAGACTCATTTCGCACATGTTCGACCATACCATCACGAAAAGCGAACGTGATAGCTGACGTGTTGAGTAAAAGATCGTATACGAGTACGAGTGCGATATTGTCAAAGACCCATTTTATATAACTTACAAATGATAAATATAGAGTTAAAGACTTTAGGGACTCACGTAATGATATACGAGTAGAACCGACTTTAATCGATAAAGTTAAAACCGTTCAAGCTACACACTGGAGTTAATGAATATGAAGAAGGAGGTACAAGAAGTTGTTATTCCAAAAGGGAGAATTGGCAATGTGAATAAAGCTCAAACCTTCGATTTATTAATCCATTTGAAATCCTCAATAGAGTAGGAACTGTAGCCTATACACTCGCTATACGGCCAAGTATGTCGCGTGTTCATAACGTTTTTCACGTATCGATGTTACGTAAATATGTGGACGACCCGAACCACATGATTGAGTTAGAATCAGATGTGATAACCGAAGATTTAACGTACGAGGAAGTACCAGTCAAGATCTAAAGGACCATGTCCTACGCACAAAGGTTATACCACAAGTTAAGGTCTTGTGAAGGAACCATGCTATTGAAGAAATGACCTGGGAGTTGGAATTAGAAATGAAAGCGAGGTATTTTCACCTTTTCAAAATGCCAGGTACGTACGTCAATTTCGAGGACGAAATTTCATAAGGAGGGGAGATTGTAAGACCCCAATTTTTTTTTTTATATAATGGAATTTCCTCTATTTATTATTTTGAAATAGTAAGGGTTGATTTGATTAATGTGGTTAGTTATGGGTAAAATGCGCAAGTATCTCAAATAAGCAAGTGGTTATAAAATATTCATTATTGTCAGGGAATATTCGTTTGGTTGTGGAATATTTTTACTGTCGGGGAATATTCGTACGACGGCCCAGCCTTGTGTGGGCCCCATAACGGAAAGCGATTGGATGAAGAAAACGACAAATATATGTTGTTTATAAATAACGGCGTAGTTGTTATCGTTAATGCTGTTGGAATACCCGACGGTTAAAACACAGTAATATGCGTTGTTACAGACAAGAAGATTACATCAGTATTGCACCAATTATTGATTCTTACGTAAAGAAGGTACTACTCAATAATTGTTACAATGTAATTATTATTCAAAGATTTTATTTTATTGATTCAATAATTGTTGCGTTGATATTTTATATTACTGTTGTTTCAATAATTGTCACTACACAGTATTTTCCATTATCGGAGCAATAATTCATATTATCTGAATAATATTATTAGATAACATTATTGGCAATGTCTAGAATGTTCTGTCTAAGGAGAGGTTTGGTCACCAAATTGCGCGCCAGTAAGGAGAAATGTGAGACCCCGGATTTTATTAATAAAGATTTAATTTTCTCGATTTTTTTTTTTAATATTATGGTGTGGATTTGAGATAATGTTATAGTTGTGGATAGTATTTATAAATTTTGAAAAGTATGCAAGTTGTTGTATAATATTCGATTAATTCTGGGGAATATTCTTTTGTCGGGGGAATATCCGTATGACGGTACAATCATTGGTGGACCCCGCAACAGAATTATTGTCGGATTGAGAAAATGACAAAAATATTTTATGAAAATAACGAAGAAAGTTTTACCGATAATACTGTTGAACTACTCGGTAGTAAAAGTACAGTAATACGCGTGGTTGTATAGTAGTACACGGTATTGATTATTGATGCTTACGTGATAAGTCACTCAATTTTGTTTTATTGGTATTATTAATGTAATAAAACAGAAAAACTTTTTATATAAAACAGAATACTTTTATAAAGTTATTCTATAAATAGAATATATTATATTCTATTATGCATAGTGTTGCATAGTATTTTGCATAATAAAATCTTTTTATATAAAATAGAATACTTTTATAAAGTTATCTATTTTATTAGACAATAATTAGAATATATTATATTTTATTATGCATAGTGCCTGCATAGTAAAATCTTTTATAAAGTTATTCGTTTTATTAGATTATAAATAGAATATATTTTATTTTATTTAAAATATTTTGCTTTAAATATGGACCATCAGATTAAAGTAAATCAATCTGGACCGTTCATGAGTTAGTTACTATGCAGTCCATTTTTCTATAAATAGAAGCTCATTCATTTATTATTTCTTACAAATTCACTGAAACTCTAGAGAGAGAAACTATTGAGAGAAAGAAGAAAAATGTTCTACTACTTCACTACTTCTATATCCAGTACTCTTCTTTCTCAGGTAGGGGGTATTATTTCTTTTGTATTCATGAAGAGAACTTCTGTTATTCCATTCTTTATTATTACATTGGAATAACTCAGATATCGTGAGCTACCCTATACTTGGTGAAATTCTTCCGTTATTCCATTCTTTATTATTCGTTGGATTAACTCAGATACGCGGGCTACCCTAAACTTGGTGAAATTCTTCTGTTATTCCATTCTTTATTATTTTGTTGGAACATCCTGCTTGGCATGCTAATTTCACTTTGACCGGTTCCGTTATTATTATTCTGTTGGAATAACCTGTCTATGCAAAGTACCGCATCCATGGTGATTTCTTTTGTTATTTCATTCTTTATTATACTCAGTTGGTTAAAGTTTTGACTTCTATACTCCATGAAATTAGTGGAATATACTTGATATTTGCGCTCATCCAAAGATCTTTTCATGGAAATATTCTTCCGAGCATTCTTGAATTTTACTCTACAAAGCAAAGATCATGTTGACAATTTAGACGTTATTGGTTCCTGGATAAATTAATTCTTGAACTTGTTTTATTGAATTCTTATATCATTGTCATCATCCTCATGTTTATATTTTTTTTTGAAAGTCATCTTGTGGCTGTAGTGCATAGATGGACTTGGTATGATTATGATCGTGGATTATTGATTGTAATCATGATCGTAATGTTACAAATGATGTGGTAAAAGTCCTCATTGGCCAGTAGTGCATTGATGGATGAGAGTTGTTGGCATGATCATGACCATTAATGAATACACAAATATTCTTGGCCCGTAGTGCATGGATAATTATGGTTGTGATACTAAAGAATATCCTTGGCCATAGATGCGAGGGGTGATTCGATGATGTGGATTATTTATTGTCGAGTCCCAAATGATAAAAGTGATGAAAACCTTTTAAATCATAAAAGATAGTAGATTTTATTCTCTACTTGACTCTTTTAATGGATTGTTTGTTCCGCTGCAATTAAACTTGATGTTTGTTATATTGTATCAGTTTAACACTGTTGAAGGCTAACGATAAATTATTCTGCATTATCTTAGTCATAATATTTCTTACTGGGTTAGTTGAGCTCACCCTTTTACTTTCATTGTTCTCTTCAGGAAATGAGAACATAGCAGGGACTAGTCGGGGAACAGAGTGATGGTCCTAGATGGTGCATTAGTAGTCCTCACTATTCTATGAAATAGTATAATAATAAATGTAATGAGGAATCCATAGAGTTTGTATATTGTCTAGATGACAATATTTGTATTAAAACTCACAACATATGTTTAGTCGTATTTTACACGACTGTTGTATAATTAAGTTGTATTTGAATTTTGTACCATGTATTTGGCGACTCAAGATGGGTGATGTATACCTATTTTGGGGCGCCACAATTAGTATCAAAGCTTAGGGATATGATCCCTGGCTAAGATGTGAGACTAGAACTAGGAGGGGAGAGACGGAGAATTCATTCGCTAGTATGACCTACATAAGTTTATTTGATATTTAATTGGTCGGTCAGAGAATAGAGATAATATGTGATATATTAATTAACCCTTGTTTTGTCGCAGTATTTGAAAATGGCATCTGAAAATGTTGAGATAAGCAATGGAGCACAGGAGACTGTTGATTCTCCATAGATAAATAATCAGGACAATGTGCAACAGGATGGTGATAATCCTCCTGTAAACAACAACATTGATCAATTGACGAACGACGGTACATTTAGGAGCTTTTTAGAATTCATGCAACATCAGGCGAAGGCGGCTCCTGTTCATAATGCAGGAGGAAACGATGGTAACCCACGGTTGGTCACCGCTAAACAATTCAAGGAGATGGGACCACCGGAGTTTTTGGGAAAGCCAGAACCACTTAAGGCGGAGACATGGTTAAAGAAGATCAATAAGATTTTTGATGTCTTGGGATGCTCCGAGGAGCAAAAGGTTCCCTTTGCCACCTTTATATTTCGTGAAGAGGCAGATCACTGGTGGGAATCTGTAAAACGTACCCAGCCAGACGCACTCAAGATGTCTTGGGAGAAGTTCCAAGAGCTGTTCAATGATATGTACTTTCCCGAAAGCATTCGTCACATGAAGGAGGTGGAATTTATCAAGTTGGAGCAAAACAACATGACCGTGTCGCAGTACGAAGCCAAGTTTACCGAGTTGTCCCGATTTGCGTCCCACTTGGTTGATAATGAAGAGAGAATGACGCGGATGTTTTTAAGAGGTTTGAAACCTGAGATACATCAATATCTTATCTCTCATAAACTGTGTTTGTATTCGGGATGTTGTTAATAGGGCTCGCTTATTGGAGCGCGATAATGAGTCAACCAAACCAAAAAGATAGAAATTGACAAAATGATAATCTGGTGATAATGATCATCAACGCGGTGACAATAAGCATGGAGGGAATCAACATGCCAGAAATGGTAACCACTTCGGTGGTAATCATGGTCAAAATAATAAGAATAGACATTTCAAGAAGAGAAGGTTCAACAATGACGTAAAGACGTCGGCACCAGCACCCGTTTCAAAGGAAGAAGAACGACCACCGGTCGTATGTTTAAAATGCGGACAGGTGGGACACATCCGTCCAAACTGTATGTAGCAATCCATAACGTGTTTTAATTGCGGAAGAGAAGGTTACCTAACTCAATTTTGTAGTATGGTGAAGTCAATTTCAGCTGGGATAGTGATGCCAAAGGATGTCCCAGAAAAGCCAAAGCCGGTAGTTTAAGAGAACGCATTTTTTTTTCTTTCGTGACGAGGAACCTGAATAAAATTATCACGGGTATGTTAGTCATAAACTCTTGCGAAGTCTATACTGTGTTAGATACCGGTTCTACTTACTCTTTTATTTCACCTAGTTGTGTTTAATGTTTGAAGTTAACTCCGGAGAAGTTAGACTTTGATATATCTGTTGGAAAAAACCTTTATTACCTCCACTATTTATAAATCTTGTTCAAATCAACACTTTCACGTTACCTGTCGATCGTATCTCTTTGAAAATACTTGCCTTTGATGTGATTTTAGGAACAGATTGGTTAACTACTCATCATGTTTTTTGTAAGGTTGTTAGCTTTTATACTCCTAACCAATCTGTTATGCGAACTCAAAGTAACCAAACAACTAAAGTCAATCATTGTCATATCAAGCCATAAGTAAAGAGCCCCGGACCTTTCATTGTTGACTTCCTTGTGTGGAATGCACCAAAGCTGAACTTTCTGTAGGGGACGTTGTGAATAACGGTGGCAAGTTGATAGGTATCAATTTGATGTGCTATCCAAGTCTTGGATGAGAGTCACAATTTTGAATGATATTTCTATTGTTAATAAATTTCTTGACGTATTCTCGAAGAACTTCTTAGCCTACCCCTAGAGCGTGAAATGAATTTTGTATTGACCCAAGTACAAAACCCATTTCTAAAACCCTTAAATATTTCTTCAACTAAAGTGAACGTAACATGCGCCAAAGATGTTGGCTCGAGCTGTTGAAGATTACGATTGTACCATTCATTACCATCGTGGGAAAGCGAACGTGGTAGCTGACGCATTGAGTAAAAGATCGTATGCGTTTACGAGTGCGATGTTGTTAACACAAAGGCCCATTTCGTACGACTTACAAATGATGAAGATAGAGTTAAAGACTCTAGGAAACCAAGTGAAGATAACGAATATACGAGTATAATCGACTTTAATCGATAAAGTTAAAGCCGCTCAAGCTACACATTCGGAGCTGATAAATGTGAAGAAGAAGGTTCAAGAGGGCGTTATTCTAGAAGCAAGAATCGATGAAGAGAGGAAATCTCAACCTCGATTTAATTGGCCCATTTAAAAGTCTCGATCGAGTAGGAACTATGGCTTATAGACTCGTTTTACCGCCAAATATGTCGCGTGTTCATAACGTTTTTAACGTATCGATGTTACGTAAATATGTGGATAACCCGAACCACATTATTAAATTAGAACTAAACGATATAGCAGAAGAGTTAACGTATGAGGAGATACGTGTTAAAATCTTGGATCGTATTCAACACTCAAAGGTTATACCTCAATAATTAGAATCTGAAATGAAGTCAAGGTATCTTCACCTCTTCGACATACCAGGTACGTACGTAAATTTCGAGGGAGAAATTTCATAAGGAGGGGAGATTGTGAGACCCCAGATTTTATGAATAAAGATTTAATTTTCTCGAAATAGTTTTTTTTAATATTATGGTGTGGATTTGAGATAATGTTATAGTTGTGGGTAGTATTTATAAATTTTAAAAAGTATGCAAGTTGTTGTATAATATTCGATTGGTGGGGAATATTCTTTTTGTTTGGGAATATCCGTATGACAAGATTATCATTGGTGGACCCCAAGAACGGAATTATCATTTGATCGAGAAAATGAGAAAAATATTTTATGAAAATAATTGGCGGAAGTTTTACTAGTTAATATTGTTGAACTACTCGGTAGTAAAAGTACAAAGAATACGCACGGTTGTATAGTAGTACACCGGTATTGATTATTGATGCTTACGTGATAAGTCACTCGGTTTTGTTTTATTGGTATTATTAATGTAATAAAATAGAAAAACTTTTTATATAAAAATGTAATACTTTTATAAAGTTATTCTATAAATAGAATATATTATATTCTATTACGCATAGTGTTGCATAAGTAGTGTCGCTTTTAGTGTTTTGCATAGTAAAATCTTTTTATATAAAACAAAATACTTTTATAAAGTTATCTATTTTATTAGACAATAATTAGAATATATTATATTTTATTATGCATATAGTTCTGATAGTGTTTGCATAGTAAAATCTTTTATAAGTTATTCGTTTTATTAGATTATAAATAGAATATATTATATTTTATTTAAAAGATTTTGCTTTAAATATGGACCGTCAGATTAAAGTAAATCAATCTGGACCGTTCATGAGTTAGTTACTATGCAAATCCATTTTTCTATAAATAGAAGCTCATTCATTCATTATTTCTTTTAATTCACCGAAACTCTGAGATAGAAACTATGTAGAGAAAGAAGAAAAGTGTTCGCTACTTTACTACTTCTATATCCGAAGATTTTCTTCTTTCTAAGGTATGGGGTATTATTTCATTTGTATTCATGAAGAGAACTTTCATTATTCCATTCTTTATTATTCGTTGGAATAACTCAGTATACGCTGCTACCCTATACTTGGTGAAATTCTTTCGTTATTTCATTCTTTATTATTCTGTTGAATAACTCAGATATCGCCAGGCTACCCTATACTTGGTGAAATTCTTTCGTTATTCCATTCTTTATTATTTTGTTGGAACATCCTGCTTCGGCATGTAATTTCACCGACTCGGTTCCATTATTATTATTCTGTTGGAATAACCTGTCTATGCAAAGTACCGCATCCATGGTGATTTCTTTTGTTATTTCATTCTTTATTATACTCAGTTGGTTAAAGTTTTGACTTCTATACTCCATGAAATTAGTGGAATATACTTGATATTTACGCTTCATCTAGTATCTTTTCATGAAAATATTCTTCTGAGCATTCTTGAATTTTACTCTACACAGCAGTATCATGTTGACAATTTAGACGTTATTGGTTCCTGGATAAATTAATTCTTAAACTTGTTTTATTGAATTCTTATATCATTGTCATCATCCTCATGTTTATATTTTTTTTGAAAGTCATCTATGGCCTGTAGTGCATAGATGGACTTGGTATGATTATGACTGTGGATTATTCTTGTAATCATTTGACCATAATATTACAGATGTGGTAAAAGTACTCATTGGCCCATAGTGCATTGATGGATGAGACGATTTGGCATGATCATGACCATTAATGAATACACAAATATTCTTGGCCGTAGAAGTGCATGGATAATTGTGGTCGTGATACTAAAGAATATCCTTGGCCATAGTGCAGGGGTGATTCGATGATGTGGATTATTTATTGTCGAGTCCCAAATGATAAAAGTGATGAAAACCTTTTAAATCATAAAAGATAGTAGATTTTATTCTCTACTTGACTCTTTTAATGGATTGTTTGTTCTCGGCCGCAGCTAAACTTGATGTTTGTTATATCATATCGATTTAACATCTGGTTGAAGGCTAACGATAAATTATTCTCGCATTATCTTAGTCATAATATTTCTTCTTGGGCTAGTTAAGCTCACCCTTTTGCTTTCATTGTTCTCTTCAGGAAATGAGAACGTAGCTGGGACTAGTCGGGGAACAGAGTGATGGTCCTAGATGGTTCATTAGTAGTTCTCACTATTCTGTGAAATAGTGTAATAATAAATGTAATGAGGACTCCATAGAGTTTGTATATTGTCTAGATGATAATATTTGTATTAAAACTCACAACATATGTTTAGTCGTATTTTACACGACTGTTGTATAATTAAGTTGTATTTGAATTTTGTACCATGTATTTGGCGACTCATGATGGGTGATGTATACCTATTTTGGGGTCGTCACAGTTGGTATCAAAGCTTAGGGATATGATCCCTGGCTAAGATGTGAGACTAGAACTGGGAGGGGAGAGACGGGGAATTCCTTCGCTAGTATGACCTACCTAAGTTTATTTGATATTTAATTGGTCGGTTAGAGTATAGAGATAATATGTGATATGTTAATTAACCATTTTTTGTGGCGTGATTTGAAAATGGCATCGAAAAATGTTGAGATAAGCAATGGAGCACGTGAGACCGCTGATTCTCCACAGATCAATAATCGTGACAATGTGCAACAGATGGTGATAATTCTCCGTAAACAACAACATCGATCAATTAACGAACGATTGAGACGTTTAAGAGCTTTTTAGAATTCATGCAACATCAAAGTAAGGCGGCCCTGCTCATAATGCAGAGGAAACAATGGCAACCACGGTTGGTCACCATTAAACAATTCAAGGAGCTGGGACCACCGGAGTTTTTGGGAAAGCCGTAACCACTTAAGGCGGATCGTGGTTAAAGCAGATCACCAAGATATTTGATGTCTTGGGATGCTCCGAGGAGCAAAAGGTTCCCTTTGCCACCTTTATGTTGCGTGAAGAGGCAGATCACTAGTGGGAATCGTAAAACGTACTTGACCAGACGCTTTTCAAGATGTCTTGGGAGAAGTTCCAAGAGCATTCAATGACAAGTACTTTCCCGAAAGCATTCGTCACATGAATGAGGTGGAATTTATCAAGTTGGAGCAAAACAACATGACCATGTCGCAGTACGAAGCCAAGTTTGCCGAGTTGTCCCGATTTACGTCCCACTTGGTTGGTAATGAAGAGAGAATGATGCGGATGTTTTTAAGAGGTTTGAAACCTGAGATACGTCAATATCTTATCTCTCATAAAGCGTGGTTTGTATTCAAATGTTGTTAATAGGGCTCGCTTATTGGAGTAGCGATCATGAGTCAACCAAACCAAAAGAAGAGGCAAAATTGACAAAATGATAATACCGGTGATAACAGTCATCAACGCGGTGACAATAAGCATGGACATTTCAAGAAGAGAAGGTTCAACAATAAGAATGGACATTTCAAGAAGAGAAGGTTCAACAATGACGTAAAGACGTCGGCACCAGCACCCGTTTCAAAGGAAGAAGAACGACCACCGGTCGTATGTTTCAAATACGGACAGGAGGGACACATCCATCCAAACTGTACGCAGCAATCCAAAACTAGTTTTAATTGCGGAAGAGAAGGTCACCTAACTCGATTTTATAATATGGTGAAGTCAATTCCAGCTGGGATAGTGATGCTAAAGGATGTCCCAGACAAGCCAAAGCCGGTAGTTTAAGAGAGAGCATTTTTTTTTCTTTCGTGACGAGGAACCTGAATAAAATTATCACGGGTATGTTAGTCATAAACTCTTGCGAAGTCTATATCGTGTTAGATATCGGTTCTACTTACTCTTTTATTTCACCTAGTCGTGTTCAATGTTTGAAGTTAACTCCGGAGAAGTTAGACTTTGATATATCTGTTGGGAGAAACCTTCGTTACCTCCACTATTTATAAATCTTGTTCAAATCAACACTTTCACGTTACCTGTCGATCGTATCTCTTTGAAAATACTTACCTTTGATGTGATTTTAGGAATAGATTGGTTAACTACTCATCATGCTTTTTGTAAGGTTATTAGCTTTCATACTCCTAACCAACCTGTTATGCGAATTCAAAGTAACCAAACCACTAAAGTTAATCATTGTCATATCAAGCCATAAGTAAAGAGCCTCGATCCTTTCATTGTTGACTTCCTTGTGTAGAATGCACCGAAGCTGAACTTTCCGTAGGGGATGTTGTGAATAACGGTGGCAAGTTGGTAGGTATAAATATGACGTGCTATCTAAGCATTTTCTGCTTTGGTGTTCTAAGCATTTTCCTATAAATAGGGTGTTTAGGTTAGAATTGAAAATCACACCAGAAACTGAAGTTTTCTCTCTCTATATTATCGAGTGTATTCTTGTGAGTATTTTGATACTTTGAGTGTTGCTATACGGTGCAAGTTCCCTTCAACACTATATCCAGTATTCCAGTCAGAAGTACAGTCTTTTCGAGGTAAGGTATATTATTTTTTTTTAAAATGATATTATTTCTTTCAATATTATTATGCCGGAATATTGGTAAGATTTTTCTTGTGAAATTCTGGTCTTACTATTCACGAGTTACTATTCACGAGTTACTATTCATGAGTACTATTCACGAAGCATGATAATTTTTCTTGTGGAATTTCTACCTTTTAGTGTCGGAGTTACTATTCACGATACTCAAGACTATTCACATATACGACACTATTCACAATACGATACTATTCACAGAAAAATTTAATTTTTCTGTTATGGTTCCTATCTTTGATTGGATCTATGTTTTGATCTTCATTTTTGAATTCTGCTCCACAATAGTTTTTTTTATGGAGTATTTTTGAACATAGATAAACCGAAGTACGAATCCTTAATATTTGTTCTTTTGTCTCACTTGGTTCGTTTTCTTTAAAATATATTTTTCATTATCCCCAGTCCTAAATGATGATATTATCGAATATCTTTGGCCCAGTAGTGCAAAAGATGAATGATTTTATGATGAATATCTTTGGCCAGTAGTGCAAAAGATGAAGCAGTGTTGAGATGAACATGGCCGATCGATTAATATCTTTGGCTGTCAGAAAGGTGCAAAGATGACTATTTGATTCAAGATGTATATTGATTGTTGTTCTGAGGATAAAATATCGATGATGGACTTTTAAATTCATAGATGATAGTAGATTTCATTCTCTACTTAACTCTTCTAATGAATTATTGTTTCACCGCAATTGTTGATCTAAAACTTGTTGTCTCATTGTATTCTATCAAATTTTTCCCCTGTTGAGGACTAACGATAATTTTTTTGTACATTATCTTAGTCATAATATTCTTTACTTGGGCTAGTCGAGCTCACCCTTTTCCTTTTTGTTCCATTTTTTTTTCTCGAAGCGAGAAATGTAGCGCAGTACTAGTGGGGGTATGGAATGAAGGTTCTAGAAAGTCGCTTTTAGTAGTCCTCACCATTTTGTAAAATAATGTATCAATAATTGTAATGAGGACTTATTTGAGTGTGGATATTGTCTAGATGACAATATTTGTATTTAAACTCACAATTTTTATGTTGTATTAATAAAGTTGTAGTTGTTTCTGTACCATGTATTTTGACTACTCAGAATGGGTGTTGTATACCTATTTTGGGGGCGTCACGTTATGTGTTCTTTTTTGTTCTTGATTCTTGCTTTTTTAACATCTTCAATCTGATGGCCTTATATAGAAGCCTTTGGAATCTTCCCGTTGAGAAGCTTCCCTTTGAGCATTTAATGCTTCAGGCATTCTGAGTTCTTTGATGTTGACAACTTGATGATGTGAGATCTTCTTTTTGACTTGCCTGACACAGCAGTCTACTTTCACACCTAACACCTCTGAGACGTCATTTTCAGCAAACTAGTTGGTAGATACATTTCTTCTTACTTTCTGATTTTTTGATTCAACCAAGGTTGTTTGGTGAGAGCATTGGGTTTCTCAATCATATCAACGTTCAAGTGTCAAATGATGGTGTCAAACATTTTCATCATTTTGTTGCTTACATATGAGCACTACAATCGTGGTCTGATGATAAGAGCTTGCACTCTATGATTCTGCCTTGGTTTTGACAGCGCTTGGTAAACTACGATTTGAGAACTCCACAATTTAGGTCAGTACCTACAATTTTGACTTAGCTTAACACACATTCATTTAAACTGCTTCACGATCCTGATAGGCTTGCTCATCGCACTATGATTCTGGCTTTTGCAGACTTCATGATTTTGTACTGCCTATCTATTGCAACTCATAAGATCATCCTAACAATATTAATCTTTCTATTACAAGAGATTTTACATAATGATAAACATTAAGCTCAGATCAACTTAACAACTTTGATCTTAAATCAAAGTCCTTGCACATATTATCTAATAAGGACTTTACAAACTTTGGAAAGGCATGCTTATGTATATATTCCAACATCAAATTTAAATATGCAGTTCCCAACAATCTCCCCCTATTTGATGTTGACATAATCAAGTAGATTAATTTATAAATGTAGGTGTTTGAAAAGTAAACATGACTTAATGATCATTGAGCAATTTAATCTCTAGAAGATAATCATGAATTTATTTATGTTTAAAAGATAGAATTACAGTTCAAAATCAATACATCAAATAAATATAAAAACTTATCTTCTAGATTTCTTGAACCTTGGAGGATGCGCATGTTCGTATTCCCTCCTTTTCATATTGGCTTCATTTCATCTTACAAGTTCTTCCATCTCATGTTACTCCAGAAGTTCATTGTGATCATGTCTATTCATGAAGACAGGATAGTCAATGGGCATGCTCATACCTGTGAGAGATACTTCTTATCGATTGAGCGAACTGGAAATTGGACTTGCCATTAAGATCGGTTGTTGATCTTCTGCTCGTGGAGGCAGAGTGCGAGGCTGCAGATACGGTCTTCGGGTGTGTTCAGCCTGCTTCCCTTTACTTTTCTCATTATTCTCCCCCTTTATGTCAGCATCCAGGGTTCGAATGTCTTGAGACAAGTAATTCATGCCTTGTATAAGTTCGTGGAGTTAACTCCTCGACTGAGCAATGTCTTCTCAATTTTCTTGGACTAGAGCATCAGTTTATGATTTGTGTTTTTACAGAATGGCCAAGACATCGTCCGTTTATCTCATCTGATTCAAAGAATATTCTTGGAATTCAGTCAGAGAAGATCGTAAGCTAGTAAGGCTTTCCGTAATGAGTTTGTTTTCAGCCTCTTGATTCTGCTGAAGAAGGATAACAACTTCCTTATGCTTCCAGGTAGATTGGAAGTGAATTTTATCCCCTTCATTTATGTTTTGGATCATTTCCTTGATGATCTCTCGTAGCTTCTTTGTGAGCTCAGAACTCAGGTTGTTAGGAAGAGTGTTGACAGCATCAATCAAGTGGTTTAATCGTTGATGAACTAGCAGATAGTGAGTTTCTAAATCTTCTTGAATTTTTGTGGTCACTTTCTGTGATGCGTTAGACAACTCAGGTTTGGTGGGAAGAATTGAGAGAGGCTCAAGTATTTTCTGAGTGTATGTAGGAGAGGCTCTTGTATTTTGTTCTTACAGATTTGAGAGAGCAAGAGCTAGATCGAAATAATTGTTGGTTGAGGAAGAAGGAATGTCTGAATGAGGTGAAGGAATAGAGGTTTGAGTTATGGGAGAGGAGGTTGTTGTAGCTAGTTGAGTAAGTGACTCCACGATTTGAGTAGGAGCTATATCTGTGGTGTCACGTTTTGCTATTTTTGTGAAGTTAGTGGTGGTTGAAGGGGGTACTAAAATGAAGTTAGGTGTATTTGGTTCATCATTTACTAAATGTTGGGATTCTGTAGTTGGAAATTTGTTTAGTGGGTGAGAGATAACCTCTATCCATATAGGCAATTCATCAAATTTGTGGAAATTTGATGAGGGAAGTGATTTACCTTAAAGCTTGATGGAATTAAGTATAACCTTTTCTCATGGGTAGATGAGGCATGATTTGTGATTAACTTTTGAGAAAAAGTGAGGTTGCTTGGGAATCCCTGAGCGAGCACAGATACTGCTGGATATGCTTTGAATGACTAGAACATATTATCCCAAGAACATAGACTTAGAGCTCTGTGAAAGGGCATCATAGGAAGATAAAAGAACATCCGGTTATAATTGATGCTCCTTTCTTCATTTATGTATTCGACAATAATTTCAACATCTTCATCTTGTTCTTCATCATCAGAAATCTCTAACATTTCTTATGGGGTAGAGGAGGCTCCATGATGAGCTTCTGATTCCTACCCCTCAATTGGAGCACTAGGTGTCTCAGGGACTTCAAAAAGGTCCCCCTCAATGCGATCATCTCTCTGATCAACATTTCCTTGTTGATTCTCTTCAATATTCACACATGTTTGGTCGGCTACAGTCGGACTAAGTGCATTGTCGATGTTGGAAATCATAGTTTCAACGATCCTGGTTTGATCCAAGGACTCATTGTGGGAACTCAAATCTAGAGAATCGGTTCTTTTAGCATGTTCCATTGTTTTCATTTCCTCCTCTTTAATCTTTAGCATAGTTTTTTGCAGCTCAAGATCTGCCTTCTTGATTAACCTTCTCTTCGATCTTCTTGACTCCAGATTTGTGGATTCTTCAACACGATGTTCATCCTCAGCAATATTTATTCGTTCACGCAGAGTCATAGTCTCAATGTCTACTTCACTTTGACTTGCAACCCTTGACTCTATGATCAACATACTCGATTTCTCCATGATCGTGGTCAAGGATACATTAGGTAGACGCCTACTGCGTTTTCCCTTCTTAAGAAGCTAAGAGATGGTGGCTCTATCTTCATCCTCTTCTTCAGTCTGTTTCTCCTTCTTCTTCTTGAGCTGTACTTCAGGTTGAGAAAGCTCTTTTGCAATGAATTGTCTAGAGAGTTCAAGGTCAGATCCTTGAGGAACTTCAGTTGTTGATCCCTGAGGCTCTTCTGCCATCCGAATAGACTATAACTTCCTCTTTCCCTTATTTCTCCTAACCAGAGCAGAGGGCTCCTGGTCTACTTCTTCTTTAACCTCTCTTACCATAGACAGGTTTCCCTATAGAAATGGTTTCATGACCTCCCCAGTCCTTTCACTAGACTCAGAGTGATAATTCTTCACATTTTTAGTTGGATTCCTTTTCCAGTTTACGAAGAGCTGCTGGGTCATTTTTTGTTGGCATTTAGAGGTTCACCTTCATTATCTTCAATATTGACTCCCAGAGCTGCTTGGAGAATGATGCTGATAAATCTTCCATAGAACATTTTGTTTGTGCTCTTAGTTTTCTTAGAACTGAGGATCCACTTCCCAATCCACTCCAGGAGGAGGGCTCCATAGTTTAGCTGAGACTTGAAGCAGATTGTTGTCATTATCTTTAGTTGCACTTCGTTGACAGAATCGTGACCAGAATTCTTACAACAGATGCATTTCCCAACAATGTCTACCAGAAACTCATATTTTTGAGGAAACTCCTACTTCTTGTATCCCTTCAGATTGTGGTTCTTTTCGTGATGCATCTTATTCAGTCCCTCGTTGAAGTTGATGAAGCTTAACGAAGTAAGGCCCTTAGATTTAAAACCTAAGGCCTGATTTATGTCAGTAGCTTCTAGTCGAATCGACACTCCTTTAACCTTTGTAGTGAGGACGTCGACTTTGTAGACTCCATTGGTGTAAAATTCCTTCACCAATTTGGGATAGATCCTCGTACTGGTTCCCAGAGCTTCTTGTAGTCCTGCTTTCTTTAGAAGAACGAGGATTCTGTTATATTTTGGCTCGACATCCTTGAATTCTTCGAAGCATAGCTGGTGTCCAGGAATCATGATTGAAGATGCCATTGATTTCTTTGAATTTCCTGATACAACCGAGACTAATTGAGTGTTCTATAACTCAAATCTAGGATTTTAGAGAGAGAGAAAGCGAGAGAGCGTTTAAAATTCAGATGAAAGTATGAAGTAATGAAATGGGGGTTAATTTGAAACTTCCCTTTTAAAATTTTCGCTGATTGGGGCCATGAGCTTCTAATCAGAAGGATAAGATTATTTTACCTTTAGTTCCCCCTGAGATTGTGTTCCTTTCTGAAGTCTACGATCGATGAGTATCTATGATCGGTTAATGACTTTCTTCCTACAAGGTTATTATATACCAAAACACAAAATTATGGTTGAAAATTAAGCATTCCTAACTCACTTATTAATTTATTGAATTTGGATTCATCTAACGGTTTTGTAAACACATGAGCAAGTTTATCTTAATAAACATAAGTTTAGTTATTTACTATTATTTGATGGCACAAACCTTACGTGTATAAATCATGTGAGGGTAAAATAAGAATTTTATAAATTTGAAGGATTAAATAAAAAAATTAAATTAAAAATGATAAAACACTAATATAATTAAGTTTGTCAAGGCAAAACATGGGGAAAAAATGTGACACAAATTCATAATGATTCGGGAGAGCCGTTTTATAAGATAGATAAAGTTTACAAGAGTTAGTAGTACATAAACATAAATTGACTAGTATTAAGTACAATTTTATATGCTCAAATTGTAAGAGCGGTGACAATTTTTTGTTATGAGTTCCCATTTTTTTATTTATATTTATAAAATCCTAACATCAAGAATAATGTTAAAATATAGTATAATGGATGATTAAGAAAGTTTGAATAAACACTTTGATTCAATTGTTTTTTCTTTGACTTTCTTTGAACTCGAGTTTGTGAACGCATTACACTTATAATGAACTTGTTTTTTAAATAGACTTTTTAACTGTTAGCTGACACTCGATGATACTGCTTAAACGTAGTCTAGCCCCTCACGTTTTTAATGCCACGAAATCCGGTCTATCTTCACACCCAGAATCCGTACATCACGATTACATCTCATTCCGAACATACATCATTCTATAACTAAATATAACAATATACATTCTCAAATACCAGGTTCCTTAAAACCTTGTTCAATATAAATAATGATATTTGCATTATTCTTTACATCTTACAAGAGTGACTTTCATCCGCCGCCAAAGATACATCACAGTTCACTAAACTAATTTATAGTTCAATTAAACTATTCTACATTACAAGTCTTGGCTTAATCTTCACGCTCATTCATGTAATGAATGATACTTCGTCTGAATACCGTTCAGCTTGATCTTTACGGGATCCTTAGTTCGTTCTAACATCGTTCGTTGAAAATATTTTTATTTAAAGCAAGTGTGAGCATTCGATTTCTCAACAAGTCATAATAGTTGAATAAACTTAACTTACGCATACCAATTAGTCATATAATTGACTTACGCATTGTTTTAAACTTAACTTTACTTCCTATGGCTCGCGTTCTTGTAATCCAAGTTTATGCGACCAACTTTTCTTTCATTCCTTCGGTATTATGGCATACGGAGATGGCATAAACCTTATAATCATCTTTTAAAATAGGTTTACATTCTCATCTTCTTCTTATAATATTTCAAAGACTTAACTCATCCTATACATCTACATATGTGAAAAGAATCATCTTTTCAACATACATGTTCATAACTCTATACATAGCACACATCGAGTCTCTACCAGTATTCCATATAGTACTCTGAGTGGTTTTCCACAAATAACCAACAAACTAGTTTCCCGTCTCATCTTCACTGTCTTTCACAACGACTTAGATCGGTTGCTAGTTCGTATTAACATTTGCTCTCTAAATGAATTGTTTAGTCCAGCTACCATATGTCAACCATTAAAGAGTATGATTGTAACACAACTTAAACTTAATTAACTTATCCAAACTATTAAAACTATAATGTTCGTTAAGTTGATTTCTCATTCCTTATGGCAACTAAATGCCATACCTCAAGATTTATTTATTAACATCTAAGCTATACAATCTTTTGTATACTCAGAATAATCATTCAATGTTAATACTATGCATTCATAGCGTTAAACATTTTACATTACCTTATCTTCATATTGTTCAACATTCGGTCCATTTGACTCGGAACACTATTCAGTTATTTTTATTAACTCGGCTTGTTCAATGTTTACGTTATTCATTACTCTTCATTCTCTGACGTTCAGACCATACACGGTGTGTAGGTTATGCCCGTTTAATATTCGTGCACACTCAAGACTCTCATGTCGATTAAAGTCTTTAACGCTTTCATTTCATTCTAACATTCTTAATCCGACTCACCCCTGGCCTTTCATTAATTTTATTACCGTTTGCTATGGATTTCTTGATAATTCATATCTTACTTATTACATACGTCAACATCTAAGTCATACAACCAATGTATGCTTAGATCGTTCGCCCGACGTGAATACGATTCACGAGGATCGTTTACGTATTCTGCGTTCACGTTGTTCATCATTTAAACCTCCATTCAACTTTTACTTAAGGCTTAAATCACTCTCCTTCGTGATCCATTACATAAGCATCACTTTCATCGTCCTCTCATGATGTCTAAGCCATACTGTTCGTTGTATGCTAAGATCGATCGTTCATCACAACTATGTTAGGTTCACAGCGTTTATACGCTTTACACTTAACTCTTATTATCACATTATAACATCGAAATGTTATAAGTCACCATCTTCACTCAACGTCCAAAGACTTACAACCATAGAAATCCCACACGTTTGTTTTAATACGAATACGGTCCCTGGATATCGGTTACGTACTTTATGTTCGTCGTTTTATAACCTTTATTCAACGTTTAATCGTCTAACTCAAGGTTTTACTCATCATTAAAGATGTTTCTTTTCATGAATATTGCATTCATGTTTACCCCTTAATTACCATCCAAAAAGTTGGACAATAAAAATCTCCAGTCAAAAATTTTTGGGTTAAAGGCGTTGCAGCGCCGCTTCTCCCCTTTAATCTCGGTGTTGTGGCCCCTCTAGGCAGCACCTGAGCCCCGGACCAGGCGCTGCCACGCGACTCTTCTATTTCTGGCTAGCGTTGCAACGCCAGTCTTAAAACTCAGAAATTTTTTCTAAATGTTGACATGCCATTCGATTGGCTTAAATTTCGTCATTCGTTCGTTTTACGGTATTAACGTTCTTCGTTCGTCCGTAATTCGATCATCCGAACTCGAAATTCGTTCTTTCTTGAGTCCATGACTCACGTTTTTTATATTTTCTTACATTCTTATGAAACCATAACCATTTGGGTTCCTTAACTTATTTTTTACTTTCAATTTGTCTTTTACGAAATTTCGGCATAACTTCGTTATAGCTAAGTTCAATCTGTTTTTCATGAACGTTTTTCTAAATCCTAACCAAGTAATAAGAATCTAACTTATACGCGATGGTTTTAAACTTGTCCATCAACAACAAGTTCTATTTACGATGGTTTTAAATTTGTCTATTAACAACGTTCTTTGCGTGTTCTTCATTCATTCTTCATTTTTAATCGATATTTTGATTACGATTTCACTTTTTCTTAGAATTTAGTGTTATAAAACACTAATCCTTACTTATTTCACCAAATCGTTCATATATTTTATTCGGATTGTTCAAATTCATCAAGCAAATCATAGTTCCTTATGAAAGCTTTTAAAATATATTTATAACTAAAATTCTAATTCTTATTTCTTCATTTTCTCATTATTTCAACTATATGAAAATCATTCTTAACATCATTTACTTCTATTTTCATTAAGCTATATGATTTCCATATAAAAACTTAAAAATGTTTAGATTAGACTAGGTTTTAGGGTTAACTTTCTTCTTTAATCTTCTTCCTTTAGATAAAACTAGCGAATTGCTAGTTTTTCCTCTCTTCTTCCCCATCCAAAATCCTCTCTCTCTCTCTCTCTCTCTCTCTCTGAAGTGTTGGTTATTTTTCAAATCACCAACAAATGAACTAAGGCTCTCCTTTTATAAGCTTTCAAGGCTATTGGTAGAATAGTCATTTTGCCCCAAAGTTACTATTCACACCTCCTTTCCTAACCTCCTTACTATTCACAAAACTTCCCTTGGAAGCTTCGTGGTTGTCTTGCGGAATTTTTTCGACAGTTTGAAAAAATGGGATTCCTGGAATCCAAATATTTTTGGATATTCCCTCTTTCCTCTACAAATTTACTTTTACATGCTCTTCGAAACTTTGAAAAACTAAAAAACACTTTTTGATGAATAGCGTTTTCCGTCACATTTTTTCAAAACGTAGTTAAACGAATGAAAAGTACATAACAGTACTTTTCGTCATTTTTATTTCGTCCGATTTTTGCACGTTTTTCGAGAAAAACTTTTATCAGCTAACATAACTTTTTACGACATTTTATTGTTAAATCTTTCGACTGAATGTCATTTCGACATACCGATCTCTCGTAAAGGCTTAGGTTATTAAAACACTAACCCTTAAGTTTCGTCGGATGAATAATGCATATTTCGTCTTTTTTCTCAAAAATATTTTTGTTCTTGGAAAAAAAAAATTCGTCTTAAAAATTTTACTCGTTCAGTTTAGCTCGTAGCCAGAATCTTCCCGTTTTATAATCATCATAGGTCTTAGAACGATTAATAAACACATAACACAGAATATTATTAATAAAATTTTATTTAATTAATTAATAATTCTTTAAACTTAAATTCTTGACAATCCGATTTTTCGGGTTGTCACAACGTTGGTAATTTGACTACTGCGAAATCCATTATCTATATAATTGAAGAGTTTTTTTCTTTTTTTTCTTTGTTTTTTAGCGAAAAAGAATAAAAATAAGTCGATAGAACTTTGAAATAGAAGGAGTGATAATTATAAAGAAATTTCTTTAGAACATAAATTTCAAGTAAACACTTTGATTTGCAATTATTTTTTCTTTGAATTCGAGTTTGTGAACGCCTTACATTTATAATGAACTTGTTTTTTAAATAGGCTTTTTAACTGTTAGCCGATACTCCATGATACTGCTTAAACATAGTCCAAGTCCCTCGCGTTGGTAATTTGGCTACTACGAAATCCATTATCTATATAATTAAATAATTTTTGTTCTTTTTTTTTTTTTTTAATAAAAAGAATAAAAATAAGCCGATAGAACTTTGAAATAAAAGGAGTAATAGTTATAAAGAAATTTCTTTAGAACATTAATTGACCTTTAGATTTAGGGAATTGTTAAATCTACACTACTTTTTGTTATTTCCACAACAAAAGTGTCGCTGTAGATGTATAGCGACGGTCACCGTCACTGTAGGATCTCTATAACGATATTTTTATTGTTAAAATAACATTTTCTGATATGAATTTAACAATTTTCATAGATTTATTGTATCCCATATTATTACACAAGAAATTAAGAAACGGTGACCAATAATTTAGGCAGAGAGATTCAATTCAATTCAGTATCATCATCTTCACCACTTGGGAAATATATCAGTGTCCTTTTCATCATGTAAGTGTTGATTAATTCAGGTAGGTCTACACGCGCGACAAATAGAGATGATGATGTAGTCGTAGTAGTATGGTAGTGGTATGGTATGGTAGACAGAAGTGTTATGGGAACAAGAATACAAATAACTTTAATAATACAAAGGTAGATTCCTTTCTAACATTCAAAGCGTTAAGGAAGATAAATCCAACCTAGGGATAAAACAAACACACATGCACACTCATATATATATATATATAGAGAGAGAGAGAGAGAGCAAGGATCTTAAATTCACTTTTATTGAGCTCATCCCGAACTCATTCTGTCTTTTTTTTTATAAAAAAAAACATAACTAATAAAATGTATATGATGTTGTTGGTGACAACACTTTTTTTGATATATGCACTCAAATCACACCCAAAACACTTTTTTTTTAAAAACTTTCAATTCCAAAAATATTATACATTTTTATTATTGAATTACGTTTTTTTTTATAAAAAAAAAAAGGTGGTGAACTCGGGGTGAGCTCAATAAGGGTGAGCTTAAGAAATGGATTATATATATATATATATATATATATATATATATATATATATGAGAAGGATCCTGTTCGGGAGCCCGGACAATGTTAAAATGCAGATTTTTAATTTTTTTGTTTTTTAAACAATTAATTTTTTTAATATTTTATGAAACTGAAATTTTTCTATAATACGTTGTTTTGGGTGTGATTTAAACAAAACAACGTATTATGAAAAAATTACAGATTTCATAAAATATTAAAAAAAAATTAGTTGTTTAAAAAAGCAAAAAAAAAAAAAAAGGTCCAGGACTTTAATAAAATCGAGAGTAAATTGGATGGATCCATATATATATATATATATATATATATATATATATATATATATATATATATATATATATTATTTTAATAGATTATATGTATATACTGTGATTGTGTAGAAACATTAAATGCCTATATACGACAGATTTTTTGGGCTACACAATGACGGTTACTCATCATAGGCGAGAATAGCTATAGCGATAGATAAACCGTCACTATAGTCCAAAAAAATCGTCGCTATAGGCGACTGTATATTACACAGCTGTGTATATACATTTTTTCCTATTTTAATACTCCCTCAATTCTTTTTTAGTTGTCATTTTAGAAAAGTATTTTTGTCTCTAAATATTTGTCGTATGAGAATTTTAATTAAACATTAATTACTTAGTTTCTAATATTACCCCAAATATTAAATATAACTTTGGCTCTCTCACTATTTTTTGTCTAATAAATAATACCCTATTTTTTAATAGAATGACAATATAGATAATTGATATTATATTTAATGTTATATAATTATTTTTTTAATACTTGTGCATAACTCTAAAACAATATATATTAAGGAACGAGAAAGTATTAATTAAAAATATAGTAGTAGAAGTTAGGGGTGAGCATGGTACGGTTTGGTGCGGTTTAAAGTCCAAACCGCACCCGAAATCGCTTAAGTCTTTGTTTAAAAATTCAAAACCGCACCAAACCAGCTTGTGATTGGTGTGGTGCGATTTTAAAGTGTAAGTGATGCGATTTTAATTGGTGCGGTTTCAGTTCCAAAACCAATTGAAACAACAAAAAAGTCTAAGCCTTCAATAAAATTTAACATAAAACTTACATCGAGCAATTAACTTAGTGACAGAGTCGGTAATGGAAATTATATCAAGCATGCTTTAAAACTAAAACATACGTTATATAAAACAACGGAGATCATATATTCGATAACAATCAAGAATGTTTATCTAGTTCTCCAAAAATTAAAAAGTATATACTAGCATATATTGCAGGGAGGACTTATAGAATATAATCCTAACTATACCTAATTTGAAAAATAATCTATTAGACTATTACTATTATAACATTGACATTAACCAATGCATCAAGTGCTCGAGCCCCTCCGCTATAAGCCCCTCCAATAACGCATCAAACAAATTCGAAATTCTAAAACCCAATTGTTTAATTTTTGACTCTATAACCTCTAACATCTTCTTTCAATTGGTGAAAAAATGACAATACAAGACTGAGATTTTTTCTGAGCGTGTTCAAGTGAAAAATAACTTTAGAATTTACTAGAGATAATACATACATACACACACATGATGCGTTTTCGATTTTATGCGTGCGATTTTGACTAGTAACCAAACCGGAACCGTAAATTTGGTTATTTAACCCGCTTAAAACCGCTACATACGCCGGAACCGTTGGTGCAATTTTACTTGGTGCGATTCGTGCGATTTTTGATGTGATTTCGGTTCTAATTTAGTTACTTGCTCAGCCCTAGTAGAAGTGATAATACTCTGTTTACCTAAATATAAGTAATAGGATACCTTAAATGCAAGATTGGGCAAAGTTGGTTAAATAGTAGGGTACCACATCATATATATAAATACTATTTTCAAAAATATTATTTTAAAGTGTTTTGCCAAGCGTTTTTTCTAAACGTTCTTATTTTTATTTTTAATGTATTTTTTTATAATATATAAAGTTATAAAATTTCACGTGAAAATTATTAAGAACAATAATTTTAAGGCACAAAAAATCATTTCAAACATTTTATTTTAAAGCAATTCATTTCAAACATTGACATAGAGTTTCAAATTAAGCAGCTTCTTTTTTAAACACTTTAATTAATTTTCACCGAGATATATATATATATATATATATATATATATATATATATATATATATATAAGATGGATCAAAACATATCTCTTAAATAGTATGATACTTTTAAATAACATATAATTATTAAAATTACGTCGTTTTGAAGATTTTTTAAAAAATAAGTGGGACTGTGGTGGACATTTTTATAAATAAAAAGAAAGCAAATGGAATCATTTTCTTTTAATATTATTTTATTTTATAAAAGAATCTTCAAAATGACGTAATTTTAATAAAAATATGTTATTTAAGAGAGGTATGCTTATATATATATATATATATATAAGAAAAAATATATATCTGTGATTGTGTAGTGTAGCATATCTGCTCTATGGCGATGGTTTTTGAGGTATAGAGGCAGTTCAGTTCAACTGTTAAGTTATAGATACATTACATGGTGACAGTTCAAGCGGTTGAGCCATCGCTATAATCCAAAAAAAGTAGTTGTCATAATATATTGACTATATACTATATAGTTATATATATATATATATATATATATATATATATATATATATATATATATATATATATATATATATATATATATATATATATAAGGGTAAATATGAAAATGACAAAAGCCACAAAGGATTGTCTTGGGAAGGGCCGACCAAGAGAAGTTAGTGGGAGACATCAAAAACGTTACCCACAGGAGAAACCTCATCTCTCGACTTGCACCCATCTGACAAAGACGACATTCACGTTGCCTCTTTTGCATTTTTTAGTGCTTTCTTTCTTTATATTTTAATTTATTTTCATTTCTCATTTGTTTTCTTTTTTTCCTTTTTATAATATTAGATTGTTTGATTGTTGCCATTAATTAGTAGGTTATACATTTAAAACTTCAAATGTATTCTATTATATTTGAAATATTATGTTTAGGCTTAAATACTATCTTTGTAAATTAAGTAAGTTGTACTTAAAAATAAATTGTTAGATGAGAAAACTTATCAAATACATTTAATCCATTGATATGACTCACTTCTATTAATATAGAAGTCGAGAGTTCGAATCTTGTCGACAATAGTTTATCAAGACATGTTTAGAAGGTAGACAAGCAACGCGTGACGAAGATTGAAAGATAATAAGTTATTTCGTTGCTAAATGTACCAAATATGTACTCTTTCCGTTGCATAATATATGACGTTTTAGAATTGTGCACAAAAATTAAAAAAATAATTGTATAACATTAAATATAAATATCAATTGTCTATTATACCCTTTACCATACTTATCTCATACTTTTCATCTCTTTCATCTGGAACATTTTCCCATAAAGAGTAATTTAAAAAAAATTATGGGTACTTTTCCTAGATTATATAAATGTCAAATAATTTGAAAAAAATAAAATTATTTAAAACGTCATATATTATGGGACGGAGTAGTAGTATTTTTGGATGGTTAAACGCACAAATGCTTTAAACGCCGATAAAATTAAAAAAATTATGTATTTATACACTCCCTCCGTTCCTTAATATAAGTCGTTTTAGAGTTGTGCACAAGTATTAAGAAAATGATTGTTTAACATTAAATATAATATCAATTGTCTATATTGTCCTTGTATTGAAAAAAGAGTGTTATTTATTGGGAAAAAAATAGTGAGAAAACCAAAGTTATATTTATTACTTTAAATAATACTCCCTCCGTCCCAGGATAAAAGTTCCGGTGGACTTTTCACGCATATTAAGAAGATGAATGAAATGACAAAATTGTCCATAATAATGTCATTACATATGGAGAGAGAATTAGAATAAAAAAAAAGTATGAGATATTTAATGCTACGGGTATAATAGGAAAATATGGGTAAAAATTTGGTTATTAAAGGAAAATAGACATTTAACATGAGACTACCCAAAATAGTAATAAAGACTTTTATCATGAGACGGAGGGAGTATTAAAAATTAAGCAATTAATGCTTACTTAAAATTCTCAAACGATTTATATTAAGGAAAAAAATAATAATTTTCTAAAAGTACTTATATAAAGAAACAAGAGTATAACTCATGCATTCAAGTGCTTGCAGAGTTAAGTTCCTAGCTACTTGTGAGTGGACTGTGCGACGCCCCCAAAATAGGTATACATCACCCATCTTGAATCGCCAAATACATGATACAAAGTTCAAATACAACTTAATTATACAACAGTCGTGTAAAATACGACAAAACATAATCTAAGAGTTTTAATAAGAATATTGTCATCTATACTTTATGTCAGAATCGTTAGGAACACAAAGTCTAGAGTTGACTCGAAGTATTCCTTCTTCATCGATTCTTGCTTCCGAAATAGCACCTTCTTGCACTTTCTTCCTCATATGCATCAGCTCCAGGTCTGTAGTTTGAGCAACTTTAACTTTATCGATTAGAGTCGGTTCTACTCGTATATTCACCATCATCACATGGGTCCCTGGAGTCTTTAACTCTATCTCCATCCTTTGCAAGTCACACAAAATGAGCCTTTGCGTTGACAACATCTCACTCATACCCGTATATGATCTTCTACTCAATGCGTCAGCTACCACGTTCGCTTTTCTTGGATGGTATTGAATGGTATGATCATAATCATTTAACAGTTCAAGCCAACGTCGTTACCGCATATTGAGTTCCTTTTGGATGAAGAAATATTTGAGGCTTTTATGATCCGTAAAGATCTCCACTTTCTCCCATACAAGTAATGCCTCCAAATTTTAAGTGCGAATACAACAGCTGCCAACTCTAGATCATGAGTAGGATAATTCCTCTCATATTATTTGAGTTGCCGAGAGGCATAGGCTATGACTTTCCCATGTTGCATGAGAACACATCCTAACCCTTTGCCCGATGCATCACTGTAGATGACAAATCCCTTCGAGCTAGATGGTATTGTCAGAATAGGTGCTGAAATGAGTCTTCTCTTGAGTTCTTGAAAACTCTTCTCACATTCCACGCTCCAACCGAATTTTATATCTTTCTGAGTCAGCTGAGTTAATGGAGTAGCAATTCGAGAAAACCCTCCCACGAATTTCCGATAATAACCAGCTAATCCGAGAAAGCTACGTACTTCAGTCACTAATTTAGGTTGCTCCCAGCTTTAAATAGCTTCAATCTTTGCCAGGTCAACAGATATTCCATGACTTGATACTACGTGCCCAAGGAATGCAACTTCCTCAAGCCAGAACTCGCATTTTTTCAACTTGACATAAAGCTTGTTTTCACGAAACTTTTGGAGTATCAGCCTCAAGTGTTGTTCGTGATCTTCATGGCTTTTGGAATATATGAGGATGTCATCAATAAAGACGACCACAAAGTGATCCAAATATTCCTTGAATACTCGGTTCATCATATCCATGAAGGCAGCAGGAGCATTAGTCAATCTAAAAGACATGACTAAAAATTCATAATGCCTGCATCTGAAGAGTTCAAGAAGGCGATCTTTGGAATATCCTCGATTTTAACCTTGATTAATGATATCCGTAAGCGAAGATCGATCTTTGAAAAGAATTGTGCTCCTTGCAACTGGTCAAACATGTCATCAATGCGAGGTAACGGATACCTATTCTTAATAGTGACATGGTTCAATTCCTGGTAGTCAATACAAAGTCGCATACTCCCATCTTTCTTCTTCACGAATAGAACAGGAGCACCCCAAGGAGACGTACTAGGACGAATGAATCGAAACCAATGTCTAACAATTCCTATAATTGGGTCTTTAACTCCTGAAGTTCAATAGGAGTCATTCGATATGGGGCTTTGGAAATGGGTTTTGTACCGGGTTCAAGGTCGATAAAAAATTCAATTTCACGCTCTAGGGGTAGGCCAGGAAGTTCTTCAGGGAATACGTCAGGAAATTTATTAACAATAGAAATATCTTTTAAATCTGACGTATTTTTGTTTAAATCTGTGACATGAGCTAAGAAAGCTTGACATCTCTTTTTCAATAAACGAATATCTTTATGGCTTGAGATGACCGTGATTGATTTTAATGGTTTGGTCGCTTGAATTCGCATAATAGGTTGATTAGGAATATGAAAGCTAATAACCTTACAAAAATAATCAATTTTAGCATGATGAGTAGTTAACCAATCAATCCTTAGAATCACGTCAAATGCAAGTATTTTTAAAGAAATAAGATCGACAGGTAACGTGCGATTACCGATTTGAATCAAACAAGACTTATAAATAATGGATGTAATAAAGGTTTCTCCCAACGGAGTTTCAACCGATAAGTCAAAGTCTAATTTCTCCAGAGTCAAATTTAAACGTTGAGCGCAAGTAGGAGAAATAAAAGAATGGGTAGAACCGGTATCAAATAAGGTATAGACTTCGCTAGAGTTTATGATAAGCTTACCCGTGATGACCTCGTTCGGGTTCCTTACTTTCTGGGAGGTTACGACAAACGCTCTCCCTTGAACTACCGGCTTTGACTTTTCTGTGACGGCTTTTGGTGCCTCCATCCCAGCTGGACTTGTCTTCGGTGCACGACAAAATCGGGATAGGTAACATTCTTTTCCATAATTATAACACGCTTTGGACTGCATCGCGCAGTTTGGATTGATATGTCCCTCCCCTCCGCATTTGAAGCATATAATAGGTGGTCGTTCTCCTTCTTAACAAAGGGTGCTGGTGATGACGTCTTTCCATCATTGTTGAATCTCCTCTTCTAGAAATGTCCACTTTTATTGTCTTGGCCATGATTACCACCGAAGTGGTTACCATTTCTGGCATGTTGATTCCCTCGACGTTTGTTGTCATCGCGTCGATGACTGCTACCACTGGTATTATCATTTTGCCGGCTGCTTTCTCTTGGTTGGGTTGACTCGTTACCGCGCTCCAATAATTGAGCCCTATTTACAACATCTGAATACAAACACAGTTTATGAGAAATTAGATATTGACGTATCTCGGGTTTCAAACATCTTAGAAATATCTGCGTCATTCTTTCCTCATTATCAACCAAGTAAGACGCAAACCGGGACAACTCGGCAAACTTAGCTTCGTATTGCGACATGGTCATATTGCTCTTCTCCAACTTGATGAACTCTACCTCTTTCATGTGACGAATACTTTTGGAAAAGTACTTGTCGTTGGATAGTTCTTGGAACTTCTCCCAAGACATCTTCAGTGCGATAGGTTGAGTACGCTTTACCGATTCCCACCGGTAATCTGTCTCTCCTCGCAACATATAGGTGGCAAATGGAACCTTTTGCTCCTCGGAGCATCCCAAGACATCAAATATCTTGGTGATCTGCTTTATCCACGTCTCCGCTTTAAGTGGTTTTGGCTTTCCAATAAACTCCGGTGGTCCCTGCTCCTTGAACTGTTTAGCGCTGACCGTCCGAGAGTTTTCAGTATTTCCACCTACATTTTGGACAGGAGCCGCTCTCGCCTGATGTTGCATGAATTGCATAAAGCCTCTGAACATTCCATCATTCATCATTTAGTTAGTGTTGTTGTTTGCATGAGGATTGTCGCCTTCCTGATGCACATTATCTTGATTATTGATATGTGGAGACTCAACGGTCTCCTGTGCTCCATTGCTATTCTCAACATTCTCGGATGTCATTTTCAGATATTGCCACAAAACAAGGGTTAATTGACATGTAACATATTATCCCTATACTCTGACCGACCAATTAAATACCAAATAAACTTAGGTAGGTCATACTAGTTAAGGAATTATCCGTCTCTCCCCTCCTAGTTCTAGTCTCACATCTTAGCCAGGGATCATATTTCTAAGCTTTGATACCAACTGTGACGCCCCCAAAATAGGTATACATCACCCATCTTGAGTTGCCAAATACATGGTACAAAATTCAAATACAACTTAATTATACAACAGTCGTGTAAAATACGACAAAACATAATCTGAGAGTTTTAATAAGAATATTGTCATCTAGACAATATCCACACTCAATGGAGTCCTCATTACATTTATTGTCACACTATTTTATAGAATAATGAGGACTACTAAAACAACCATCTGGACCGTCAATCTGTTCCCCGACTCGTCCCAGCTATATTCTCATTTCCTGAAGAGAACAGTGAAAGAAAGGGTGAGCTCAACTAGCCCAGTAAGAAATATTATGACTAAGATAATGCAAAATAATTTATCGTTAGTCTTCAACAAAGTGTTAAAGCGATAAAATATAACAAACATCAAGTTTAACTGCGATTGGAACAAGCAATCCATTAGAAGAGTCAGTAGAGAATAAAATCTACTATCTTCTATGATTTAAAAGGTTTTTCATCACTTTTATTCTTTGAGACTCAAACTTAATAAATAAACCACATCATCCAAGACTACTACCAAGGATATTCATTAGTATCACGACCACAAATTATCCATGCACTACGGGCCAAGGATATCCGTGTATTCATCAATGGTCATGATAATGCCAACAACTGTCCATCAATGTATTACGACCAATGAAGATTTTTACCACATCATTTTTAACATTATGGTCATGATTATACCGAATAATCCCTGGTCATAATCTTACCAAGTCCATCTATGCACTACATGCCACAGATGACTTTCAACATATTATAAATATGAGGATGATGACAATGATATAAGAATTCAATAAACAAGTTCAAGGATAAATTTTTAAAGATTTATAATTTAATTTATCAAGAAATCAATAACTTCCAAATTGTCAACATGATACTGTTTTGTGGAGAAAAATTCAAGAATGCTCAGAAGAATATTTCCATGAAGAGATACTTTGGATGAAGCGCAAATATCAAGGATATTCCACTAATTTCATGGAGTATAAAAGCCAAAACTTTAACTTATTTGAGTATAATAGAATATATGAAACCACAAATGGATTTTTTTTCGCCATGCGGTAATCCACGTGAAACGAGTTATTCCAATGTAATAATAAAGAATTGAATAAATGTAAGAATTCACCAGTGCATGCGTAATCCGCATAGACATGTTATTCAATAAAATAATAAAGAATAGAACCAGTCATGCGTAATCTTGCATGCATGTGATATTCTAATGTAATAATAAAGAATGGAATCGGTCATGCGTAATCGCATGCATGAGGATATTCCGAATGTAATAATAAAGAATGGAACCAGTCATGCATAATGCATACATACATGATATTCCAAATGAATAATAAAGAATGAAATAACAACAGAATTCACGTGCATGCGATAGATCACTTGCAGACGAGGTTATTCCAATGAATAATAAAGAATGGAATAACAACCCTTACAGTATTGAAAGAAAATAACTCTCTTCATGAATACAAAAGAATAATACCCTTACCTTAAAAAGAAGAGTATTCTGACGGGTAGGGCGAGGATATTCTTGAAGAAAACTTATACTGTTTTCTACGCTCAAAGCTTCTTAAAACTCTAAAGAAATATGTTCAAGATTATAGAAGAAGAATTCTCTAAATTTCTTGTGTGATTTTCAATTCTAACTAAGCATCCTATTTATTGGAGAATAGAAAGGATACTATGCTGCATTATGCAATAAAATATAATATATTCTATTTATAATCAAATAAAACAAAACTTTATAAAAAGTATTCTATTTTATACAAAAAGTTTTTACTATGCAAACACTATGCATAATAAAATATAATATATTTTATTTAAAATCTAATAAAACAAATAACTTTATAAAAGTATTCTATTTTATATAAAAAGATTTTACTATGCAAACACTATGCAGTCACTATACAAACACTATGCATAATAAAATATAATATATTCTATTTATAATCAAATAAAATAAAACTTTATAAAAAGTATTCTGTTTTATATAAAAAGTTTTCTATTTTATTACATTTATAATAACAATAAAACAAATTTATCACCATTATTATAATTCACAATATTAATCGACCAGGTCGTTCCCAAGAAATAGGGGCTTTCCAATAAGGATTTTTCCCTATTGGCGCGCAATTAGGTGATCAAACCTCTCATTGACAGAACTTCTAGACATCGTTAATATTACAAATAATAATATTAATAACTTTATCGTCTCAATTATTGATTTAATAATATATAACATATCTACAATAATTGAATCAAATAACGTGAGATACTTATGCAAGTAATTCATTGTGTAGCAATAATTGAACAAAACCGAGTGACTTCTCACGTAAGCATCAATAATCAATACCGCAGTGTACTATGTGCAACCACGCCAGACATCGCATTCTTTTTAACAAACAAAAGTGTTTCAATAGTTAACGGTAAAACTTTCTCCATTATTTTTATAAAAGGATAATTTTGTCGTTTTCTAACTCCGACAATAATTCTGTTGTGGGGTCCACCAATGATTGTGCCATTGTACGAATATTCCTTGTTAAAACGAATATTCCCGACCAATCGAATATTATATAACAACTTGCTTACTTTGCAAAATTTATAAATATTACCCACAACTATAACATTATAACAAATTTGCACCTTAATATTAAAAAATAATATTTATTGAAAATTCATCTTTATTCATAAAAGTTGGGGTCTTACAGACTGTGTCATCTAAATTCAACTACTGGATAAGATTTGATTGATGCTTTAATGGACAGATTTATTCTTTAGGAAAATGAGGAGGTGTTCACCTTAAATTTGGAGTAGGGTAAAAATGTAAATAAATAATGTTGTAAAATTAAATAAATTTAGCGGTAAGTTTGAGATTACCTCTTGTTGGGGTCCCGTGAGATTAGCTTAAGTTTAATTCAGTAAAGGTTGAAGTGTAGGGACAGGTTAGAAAGGAAGCCAGATCCTCTATGAGGATCCTCATAGAGGATCCCTGTGATGATCGTTGTGAGGTATTGGATGGAGATCCAATGGCTCACAGCAAAATCCTCACACCATCCTCACAGAGAGATCCTCATAGAGGATCCTGATTCGTTAGAAAGAACCTTAGACTATGTTTATAAGAATTATACTTGAGATCTAATTATTAATTTTAAATATTTTATTTGTTTTTAAATTTAGATTTACGACTATTAGTACAGAGATTATAAAATGACTTAATATGGAGGACTATTTAATATCATGCACAATCAGGTATTACTTTTGTCCCATAATATATGACGTTTTAGAGTTATGTACAAGAATTAAGGAAATAATTGTATAACACTAAATATAGTATTAATTGTCTATAATACCCTTTATCTTATATTTATCTCATACTCTCTCATTGTAATATTTTCCAATGAGAGGTAATTTTGAAAAGATTATAGTTGATTCTCCTAGATTATATAAAACATCAAATAATTTTTAAAAAATAAAATAATCTAAAACGTCATATATTATGCGACGAAAAAATATTATAATCTCGAGATTATAATTCTTATAAATAAATATGGCTTTAGGGTGGTCCCTAAATGGTCCCTCCAATGTAGGAGTTATTACAAGCTCTCAAATGAGGGGGAGATAATTTTCTCTCTAACTTTATCTAATATTTTTAAAAATGAGATAAGATTCCTCAAAAGTTGGTGATACTTGATATTTATAGGATGTGTTTAGGGGTGCAAATCGAGCTAAGTAGTTCGGTACTCGACTCGAGATCAACTCAAAAATATGATCCAAAGCTCGAATTCGAAGTTGATCCAAAGTGAATCGATCCATACTCGTTTTCTATTTAATGATACACGAGTCGAATTCGAGCATACCAATGTTCGCTCATATTAGGGTTCGAGTATTTCATTTTTTCTCGAACCATACTCGATACATGTTCAATGGATCATATTCAAATATTGGTCTGATCCATCTAGTAAGCTAAATATGTGATATTTGTATCAATCTTTATAATTTATAAAGTGTAGTATGAAATTGTGTAAACTTGTACTTGAATAAATCAATAAATTAAATGTCAATTTATATTACATTCTTTATAATTTCAATACATAAATAAAAGTGAAAAAGTATTATATATAAATATTAGTTAAGTAACCAATTTAGTATGTAGTGGTTCAGTTTTAAATGAAATGGTTCATATTCGAAACTCAATTTGAAGGCTCATGAGTAACTCGCTTTGTAAACGAGTCGAGTACTTACGAGCCAAGTAGGTCCGAGTAATGATCAAAAGTCGAATCAAGTAAAAATATAAATCCCTTATCGAATCCGAGTCGAATTCGAGCTCAATTTTTCGAGTCCAGCCGAATCTGAGCATAAAGGTGTTCGCTGAGATTCGACTCGTTTGCACCCCTAGATGTGTTGTAGGGCGAATTACTATAGACTGGTAGAAAAGTTTATAATGCTCATGAGTGAAATGACTGTAATACCTGTTAAGGAGGAAAGCTCTCCCTAATATTATTTTTTCCATGCACAAGATTCGAGACTTTATTTAAGGGGTACCAAATTCCTTCCACTCAACCCAACAGGGGCAGACTCAAGTATGGGGCAGGGGAGGCACCTACTCCCACTGAAATTTCTACTGTTTTTTTGAGACACCCAAATATAAAATGATAAATACAACGAATTTGCCTTCACTTTTTGGCTTTCTAACTACTTATATACACCCTCCTTTCCCCTCCCCTCTCCTCTATGGCTCTATTTAACTTTATAAACTTAGTAAGTATTATGTGAGTTTAGATAAATAAATATCTTTGATTATAAGTATCTTTTAACAGTTATTTACCGCAAACAAGGGTGAGGAAGCTGATGAACTATTTATTCTGTGTAAATTCAAATTATTTGATTCCTTGTTTATTTAAAATATTATTTAGAAATAAATAAAAGAAAAAAATAGAATAAAACATTATCATATGCAAGATAAGTCCATAATTTATTTTCCACCATCCTTTTCTATTGTCTTTCTTTTTTTATTTAACACTTCTTTTGTCACAAAATTTGTCACTTTATAATTTAATCCGATTATAATTGTACTAAATTATGTTAGTTGGTTAAATTAATGGATGAAAAACTTTGTGAAACACATTACGTATTCAAATATAACAGAGTATACGATACCTAAGGATTCCTTATAAAAAATTTTGGTAACTTAACGTTATCAAAATGTACTTATAATCTGCATAATATAATGTTTAATGTTAATACTGTTTTGATTTTTATATTTGTTGTTTTTATTTGACTATACATTAGTTATTAATAATGTACAACGGTGAATATTTTTCCAGTTTTTGAGCAAAACCCAACCCCAATGAAACATATATAACGGTACATTAGTAACTTACATTGAGCTTGATATTTCTACAACTATTAAAAATATGTTATCATGCAACAATTTCAAGCAATGAAACCTCAAAATAATATTTGAGGATTATTTAGTTTTGTAATTCATTTTATTAAATTTTTATTCTTAAGAGATTTTTTTTTCTGAATTTGACCCACTGAATTCCGCGGCTGGATGTCTGGATCCACCTCTGCGGCCCAACATATGTTGGTCAAAATATAGTTTGTTGACCAATATGAAAAATGGTTCTTTACACTATTATATAACAATTAGAAAGTAATTACAAGAATATTAGTGCATTCACAAAATAATTATAAAACGAGTGCAACATAGGAGAAAGTATAGAGATCAAAGGATAAAGCATTGGAAAAAACATGGAGATCAAACGAGAAAGCAACTAAACACAACCTAATTCTTTATTGTTGGTCTGATCACAGAAATAATCAAAATTTTGCTAGTGTTGCATCTCTCTATTTTTCATTTCTTCTGTTCTGCATTGGGGAGTTCAAAATCTCTAACTATTTGAAGATGAATCAGAATTCTGATGTTTGTGCTTTTTGGGTCAGACGATTGGCCGCCCATGCTTTTTCCTCTTCATCAAGTTCTTACAGTGATATAGTTTCGTCGCTTTACCATTCAAATCACAAGTCAGTGTCGAGGAAACCCATATGCAGTTTTGACAATATTACCAAAGTGGATGATGCACTTAAATTTTTTATAATTAATTGGTAACCTAATAAAATTGAATTGGTTACCTTTGTATGAAGGTTTGGCTACCAACTGGATTATGAAAAAATATGTACCGACGGCGACCGTTGCAGAACCTAATAAAATTGTTCATGGTTGCACATGTTGAAGAAAGCAAAATCAGGTAACACTTGGAAGCTGTTCTTAAATTTTTTATAATTAATTGGTAACCCAATAAAACTTAATTGGTTACCTTTGTATGAAGGTTTGGCTACCAACTGCACTATGAAAAAAAATGTATCGACGACGACTATTGCAGAACCCAATAAAACTGTTCATGGTTGCACATGTTGAAGAAAACAAATCCAGGTAACACTTGGAAACTGTTCTTAAATTTTTTATAATTAATTGGTAACCCAATAAAATTGAATCGGTTACCTTTGTATGAAGGTTTGGCAACCAACTGCATTATGAAAAAAAAAAGTACCGACGACGAGTGCATACGAGATTTGACGAAGCGGAGATTGGTAGTGCCGAGGCAGGATTTGGCGGAGGGGATAAAGGCTTTCTAGAAGAGAGAGAGGTGGTCGAATTTATCGGAGAGGGAAATTGAGGAGAGATGGCGAGGAGGGAGGATTCGTGGGACGAGGAGAAAGATGATGGATAGGCAGATGAAGATGGCTATGGTAGTGATTTTGGTTCTTAGCAGTGGGAGTAGGAGGGAAGGAGGGAGGGAGGGAGGGAGGGGATGAATGATGAGGAGTGATGGAGACAGTGGAAAGAGAGAGAGAAGAGTATGCACTAATTTTGTAAATAAAATATTAAAAATGTATTAATTCTGTAAATATTTTCTAGATGCACTTTTGTTGTAATTTTTTCAAAAAATGTATTAGGAAGTGTAAATAACCCTATGAAAAAACAACTAGTATAATTTAAGGATGAGTTATGCTGTAAAATTAATTAGGGAATTAAATATGAAGAATTATTATAGTTCGACAACTAACAAAAAGAATATCTCTATTAAGTATATATAAAACAGTGACATTTCTACTAATATGTTTACATTTTTAAAGGCTTAATTTGTCATATCCATATGAGATAAAAATTTATAAAAAATATCTATAATCATGGAGATAACAATTCCCTATTTGAACGTCCACATTATTAATCCAATTTTAACTAAAAAGCACTATTAATAACCAAAAAACACTATTAATATTCGATAGATTCTATGTTATAATTATTATATAGCTAGTCGGCTTATAATACCAAGGTCATGTTTGTTTGCAAGGATTATTCCGATATGATCATTTATGAGATTATAATTCTAAGACTATTAATCTTAGAATTAAATAGTCATACTCACATGTTTTGTGACGCCTCCAAAATAGGTATACATCATCCATTTTGAGTCGCCAAATACATGATACAGAATTCAAATACAAACTTAAATAATACAACTGTCGTGTAAAATACGACAAAACATAGCTGAGTTTTTACACGAATATTGTCTCATAGACGATATCCAAACTCAAATTCAATCCTCATTATATTTATTATCACACTAAATAGTGAGGACTACTAAAAAAACCATCTCGGACCGTCACTCCATTCTCCAACTAGTCCCGGCTACGTTCTCATTTCCTGAAGAGAATAATGAAAGAAAAATGGTGAGCTCAACTAGCCTAGTAAGAAATATTATGGCTAAGATAATGCAAAATAAATTATCGTTAGCCTTCAACAGTGTTAAACTGATAAAATATAATAAACATCAAGTTTAACTGCAGCAGAACAAACAATCCATTAAAAAAGTCAAGTAGAGCATGATATCTACTATCTTCTACGATTTAAAAAGTTTATCATCAATTTTATCGCTGAGACTCAGCTTAATAAATAATTTACATTATCGAATCATCCCTGCACTACGGGCCATGGATATTCATTAGTATCACGTCCACGAATTATCCATGCACTACGGGCCAAGAATATTCGTGTAATCATCAATGGTCATGATCATGCCAACAACTGTCCATTAATGCACTACGGGCCAATGATGACTTTTACCACATCATTTGTAACATTACAGGTCATGATTACACCGAATGATCCCTGGTCATAATCATACCGATCAACAGTCAATCTATGCACTATGGGCTAAAGATGACTTTCATAACAATATAAGCATGATGATGATGACAATGATATAAGAATTCAATTAAATGAAAGCAAATAATAAAATTTTAAAGATTTATAATTTAATTTATCCAAAATTCAAAAACGTCCAAATTGTCAACATGATACTGCTTTGTGGAGTAAAATTCAAGAATAATATTGTATCAAAAATGATTTGGACCGAAAAGAACTCAATTTTGTCATGAATAGTACCCCGGGTGAATAGTGCCCAACTGAATAGTACCCCGTGAATAGTACTCCGGCATGAAAAAGTTAAAACTTATCAAGAATGTTCAGAATAATATTTTCATGAAAAGATACTGGATGAAGCACAAATTTTAAAGATATTCTACTAATTTCATGGAGTATAGAAGCAAAATTTATCAATATGAGTATAGAATTATGAATACGAAAACGAAATAATATTACTTACATATTATAGAGTATGGAAGAAAATATTATTTCATACGAATATTGAACAAAAATAATATCCCCTACCTTAAAAAAAGAGTATTCCAACTGGTATAGCGGGGATATTCTTGAAGAAAACTTGAATTATTTTCTACACTCACAGCTTCCTTAAACTCTAAAGAAATACGCTCAATATTATAGAAGAAGAATTCTCTGATTCTGGTGTGATTTTCAATTCTAACTAAGCATCCTATTTATATGAGAATGGGAAGGATACTATTTGAATAAAATCACGGGTGAACAATACTTTTTTTTCTTCTCACGGACGAAACATCTGGAAGGTCACAGATGAATAAATTGAACGTGCAGACTTTTGATTTTCAACCCGCCTACACACACACGTAAGTTATAAAATATATATATATATATATATATATATATATATATCACAATCACACACACACAAAAATATATATACATTTTAAACTCCCTCACAAACACGTTTGTTAGTTCCCAGTAGGCACACAATAAATCTAGAAGGGGGGGGGGGGGGGGTTGAATAGATCCTTTTTATTTTCAAATATTTTTCTCGTTTATTTTGTATTGCTAATGAATTAGCATATGAAAAACATAAGAATCTTTTTAAGCACATCATAATAAGTAAAAGATCCCCTTCATTGATATATTCATAATCATACATACATTGTTCTTAGAGTTACTTAAGTGGTAAGCAATTAATACATATATAGCAGTTATAACAGTTAGGTACATAACGTAAATGACATAAATTAAATGACACAAGGGATTTTAAGTGGTTCAGAGACTCAAGCTCCTAATCCACTCTTCAACTTTCAACTAGCAGGATTTCCACTAAAGAAGGGCAGCATCCTGAATCACTAAGATTCCTTGAGGCCGTGACCTTGGAACTTGATTCACTAAGAAATCTTCAAGGCCAACAACCTTGGAATTCTCTCTAGTTCCCTAGAAATCTTTAAGCCCAAAGAAGCTTGGAACTTCATTTAGTCCTGGGACAAGGACCCTCAGAGTACGACTTCTTGTTGTTGTTGTTGGTGCCTTGCTGCTAAGATGTCTTTAAGCTTGAACATCTTTAGTACTTAGCAGCTTAGCGTAGTCCTCTTGGCATTCAATAAGCTCTGTTCGAATATCAATCTTCAGATTAAACCGTTGTCAATGCTTCAATCTTCAAATGACCAAACTCTACGATTCTGATGCATATCTTCTTGGACCTGATCGAAGTGTCTTGTTAAATGTTGCTTATTGACATATATAGACAACACTACGATCTTGAAGAGTGTTTATTGGATCTTCAATGTAGAACACCTCTTCCTTCTTTTATGTAGTGCTTCAGCACTTCTATTTTCTTTGACTGATCTCAGACACTGATGGCTTGACTCCTTGTTCTGGCCTCTTCTGAATAGCAAGACACTTCAGATTTGTGGCATGCCCAGCTCGCTTTCTCCTTGTGATCTCCCGTTCACTTATCATCAATGGACTGACCCAGTGCTTAATCACTTTAGCCTTGTTCTTCATAGGTTGACCAGTATCTTTGAGTACACTCCATCAGTTCCTTCTTTGTTTGGCAAACACTACGATCATGGTTGCTTCAAAGATCATTGTCTTCTGTTTACTTGACAGCTACTGCATTTACTGACCATCCTTAGTCATTTACTGAAGTCTTCTTCTGATCAACTTGTGGAAGACTTCATCTTGAATGGCTTCACAACCCAATCTGAATGTTGATTGGGTTGATGCTTAGATCTTCTGTTAGCTTGCATGTCATTCGTTGAGTGCTCTCTGGTTTTCTTCAGGTGGGATGTATCTTTGCAGCTCAGACCAGAGGCTTTATACTTTGGATATTCTGGGAGTGCTCATTTGTTGAGAATCGTATTTGCTCTATGAATCTACCTTGGCGTTGTGAGCACTTCTATTGAGGCCTCAGTTCTACACTCTACGATTCAGCTTCGGCTGTGCAGACACTACGACTCCGAGATCAGATCTTGACACTCTATAATTTATGTCTTTATGCTTGTTGTCTTCATCTTATTTTTCTCGACTACGATCTCTGCCTCTGATATGATCAGTAGACTCTACGACTCTGAGTGTAGTCTACGATTCTTGACTTGGCTTCGACAGATGCTCGGTCGGCTCTTAGACATATTGTCTCTACGATTCTGAACATGACTTCCTCAGCAGACTAAGGCTCCAAGGAAGTTCTCCTCGACACACTACAATCCTTCCTCGTCTCTCCTGAAAGTCTACGAACTCCGAGATCTACTATCTTGCAGACTACAATTCTGCCTTGATAGCTCTCAAGTTTTTCTTGACTCTCATGACAGACTACTATTTCTGGTGTAGTGCTCGACGATCAGACTAGCCTATCTATTACATTATAAGATCAACCTAACAAGCTTGATCTTTCTATCTTTATAGTCCTTGTACATCATTTCTTTTTAAGGACTTTACAAAGTTGTTTTGCTTATGTAGGATCAACCTAACATATTTGATCAATTCATTCTAAGTCCTTGTACATATGTTCCTATTATCTATCAAAGGACTTTACAGCTTTTCTTAATGTAAGCATACTTGCATATTCATTCATATATATCATAATCAAATCATATATAAATAGGAAAATCATTCACATGCTTATTCCTAACAATCTCCCCCTATTTGATAATGACAAAAATAATTAGTGCGTATGCATGTAAGACCCCAACTTTTATAAATAAAGATTAATTTTTCTCAAAATATATTTTTGAATATTATGGTGTGAATTTGATATAATGTTATAGTTGTGGGTATTATTTATAAATTTTGCAAAGTAAGCAAGTTGATATAAAATATTTGTTGTGTCGAGGAATATTCTATTGGTCGGAGAATATTTGTCTTAACAGGGAATATTCGTGCAACGACAAAATTATTGGTGGACCCCACAACGGAGGTACTGTCGTAGTTAGAAAATGACTGAAATGTTTTTAAAAATAACGGTAAAAGTTTTACCGTTAAACTATTGAATTACCCGGTAGTAAAAGTATAGTAATACGCGTGGTTGCATAGTAGCACATTGTATTGATTATTGATGCTTATGTGAGAAGTCACTCAGTTATACTCAATTATTGCTACAGTAATTGGTGCATAATATCTCTCATATTATTGATTCAATTATTGTCATAGTATCATCTGCATAATATTTATTATTATTAAATCAATAATTGAGACGAAAAAGTTATTTATATTATTATTTGCAATTTTGACGATGTCTAGAAAGTTTTATCGAGGAGAGGTTTGATCACCTAATTGCGTGCCAATAGGGAGAAATCCTTATCGGAAAGGCCCCTCTTTCCTGGGAATGATCTGGTTGTTAAATATTGTGAGTTATAATATTAATGATGAATAAGTTCGTGTTGATTAAAGATGAAATTGATATTTTTATTGTGTTGGGATTATTAGTGTTAGTGGAAATCGACATCTATTCTGATAATAATTGATGTCTGGAGGTTATATTGACCAATCGAGTAATTAATCAGATAAATGAGCAATTAATTGTTATTAATTCACATGCATATAACTGTTTGTTCACATGTGTGTACTATTGATTCACATACATGTACTATTAGGGGAGATGGTGCAAGATTGATAATACTTGCATGACTAAATTAAAAATGGAGGTATAGATGAAGGTACTATACTGTAATTACTTTTTTCACATGTATAGAACTATTGATTCAGATGATGTACTATTAGGGGAGGTAGTGCAAGTTTGATAATACTTGCAGGACTAAATTAAAAATGAAAGAAAAGATGAAGGTATTATACTATAATATTTCGAGCCCCAAAACGTGCAATTATCGAAACTATGTTTTCCTATAAATAGAAGCTCATTCTTCCTTCATTCTCACCAATTCACTAAGACTCACAAGAGTAATTATAGAGGGAAAAGCTATAGAGAGAAAGAAGAAGAGTAGTCTGCTACTTGACTATTTCAGTATCCAGTCTTCTTTTAAGGTAAGGGGTATTATTTCTTTCGTATTCGTAAGGGATATTATTTTGTTCAGTATTCATAGGAATACTATTTTCTTCCATACTCTGTGTAGTATGTGAGTAATATTATTTCGTTTCGTATTCCTGATTATACCCTCATTTTGTTAAAGTATTGCTTCTATACTCCGTGAAATTAGTAGAATATTCTTGAAATTTGCGCTTCATCTAGTATCGTTTCACAAGGATATTTTTTGCACATTCTTGTTAAATTTTAAGATTTTTATGCCGGAGTACTGTCCATGAGTAGTATTCATTTTTACGGTACTATTCACAAAGTAATATTCATGGGGCACTATTCACAAAGTACTATTCAGGAGTACTATTCACAGGGTACTATTCCTAAAGTACTATTCACAGGGTACTATTCACCCGGGGAATTATTCATGATAAAAATTGATTTCTTTGCTGTCCAAATCATTTTTGATACAATATTATTCATGAATTTTACTCCACAAAACAGTATCATATTGACAATTTGGATATTTTTAAACTCTTGATAAATTTAAAGTCTTTAATATTTATCCTTGATTTCGTTTGATTAATGCTTATATCATTGTCATCATCCTCATGCTTATATTGTGATGAAAGTCATCTGTGGCTTACGTGCATAAATGGACTATTGATTGGTATGATTATGACCAGGGATTATTTGGTATAATCATGACCGTAATGTTATAAATGATGTGGTAAAAGTCCTCATTGGCCCGTAGTGCATTGATGGACAATTGTTGGTATGATTATGACTAGGGATTATTTGGTATAATCATGACCATTGATGATTACATGAATATCCTTGGCGTCAGAGTAGTGCGAGGATGATTCGATGATGTGGTTTATTTATTGTCGAGTCTCAAATGATAAAATTGATGATAAACTTTTAAATCATAGAAGATAGTAGATATCATACTCTACTTGACTCTTCTAATGGATTACTTGCTCCGCTGCAGTTGTTGATCTAAAACTTGTTGTCTATTGTATTCTATCAGTTGTTATACTGTTGAAGGCTAAGGATAATTTATTCTGCATTATCTTAGTCATAATATTTCTTACTGGGCTAGTTGAGCTCACCCTTTTGCTTTCATTGTTCTCTTCAGGAAATGAGAACGTAGTCGGGACTACTCAGGGAACAGAGTGACGGTCCGAGATGGTGGCTATAGTAGTCCTCACTATTTTATGAAATAGTGTAATAATAATTGTAATGAGGACTCCTTTTTGAGTTTGAATATTATCTTTTAGACAATATTCGTGTAAAAACTCTCAGCTACGGTTTGTCGTATTATATAAAAGAAGTTTATATCTGATTTCTGTACCATGTATTTGGCGACTCAAGATGGGTGATGTATACCTATTTTGGGGGCGTCACATGCATGATATGAATGAATCTTATATACAGTGAGTAGTTGTATTTCTAAAATAGATAATCATGAATGTCATTGATGATAATATGAAATTACATAGGTTATGACACTTTACATCCTGGATCCAGAGCATACCTAACTAGATAGAGATGTACCTTTTGGCTCCTTATATGTTTCCAGGATGTCTGTTGATCAGCTACTTATCTGCTTAGTCTCTTTGCTCCTGCTCCCCCTTGGACTCATGCTCTTCTTCTTTTTCTGGCTCCTCCTCAAACTCTGCATACATAGGATCATCATCCTTTGGCTCCCCCTCAGATGATGATTTTGCTTTTACTTCTGCTGCTATCTTCTTCTTTGCCTTCTTCTTAGCCTTCTTGTCTTCTTTGCTTCTTTTCTCCTTGCTCCTCCTTGAGTGCTTCTTCTTATGTCTCTTTTTCTCCCCCTTTTTTGTCATTAATCACTTGTGAAAGCTGCTCTATGTTGGACATTAGTTGCTCCATCAGGTAAGATGAGTTACCAACCTCAATCTTAAGTTCTTGTTGGCTCAACTCAATTTGCAAAGAGAGAGAGACTGATTCATATTGTCAATCTTGTTAGAGAGGGATATGATTTGCTCTTCATTTTCCTTTTGTGCTCGTAGAGATTTTGCCTTCTGATCATTTATTTCCTTCAGATAGATTTGATCTCTCTCTTTGATTTTGAGAGATATATCAGATATAGTGGCTTGAAGTCTGTCTTGGGCTGCATTGTCTCCTGCTTCTGTCAACCTCCTTGACCCTTCTGTGATGATTGATATCTTCTCAGCCAATTCATCAGTATTCTTTACTAACTCCTGCTCCATAGGAGTTTGGTCATTTGATTGGGCAGCTTCTTGTTGAGCACTAGACTGGACTCCACGATTTCCATTCTTGAACATATTTTTGAAAGCAGTGAGAATCTGATAAATCGTTGAGTGCCGATCATTGGTGGAGGATGAAGGAATGTCAGACAACTGTGCTTGGGCAGAGGGAAGCTTCTCAAACTACACTTGATCATTTTTAATGATAGAGTGAAGGGACTCTACGATCATCTCCTTGGCCATGATCCTTCTGCCATCAGAACCTACTCTACTATCATAGGGAATGTAATGGTTGCCAGCATGTCGGTAGACTTTGTAGTGAGACTGGTCCTTTATCATCTGAGTTGCGAACTCCTTTACTCTTGGGAAGTTCTATGACACCAGCTCTACGTTGGGAAGGTGAGAGAAGACCCATGTGAGATAGTTGTTGTCTTTGGTGAGGGATGACTTTACCCATGACATGTGAGAGTAGAACCATCTTATTTCATGATTCTTAGCTTCAGGTTCATATATCACAGTTGACGTGTCCAGCTTCATGGCTCTACGATTGTTGAGCAAGTTTTCTGAGGTCATCATTACCACATTTAACCTTTCATTTCCATGATTAATCCATCTGCCAGGAAGCACCTCTAATGGTTCTTCATCAAATTCCAATACAATTCTTCTCTTGTGATGAACAAGGTGGGGAATGTGAAAATCTTCTGGTTCTTCTTTTGCAGAACTGGAGTCTATTCCACCTTCTCTCTGTTCTGAACTGGAGTTAGACCTTTATAGACTTCCCTCTGATTCCTTATCTGCAGAACTAAAATCTTTCTCCATTTCTTCACCTTTTGAGCTTGAATCATGCTGACTCCTTTCATCTGATTCATCAGTGAATTCTTCATGCTGGTTTTCATCATTAGTACCTTCTTCAGAAACTTCTCCCTTGGAGTCAGGCTCACCATCACTAACTTCAATGATTGGAGTAGAGTGTTCACCTTGCTTCTTAGAGACAGATTTGAAAAGCAGTCTGTTGCTCTTTCTTCTCCTTGGGGGTTCAGCTATAGGAGAGTCAGACTTTTCTCCTTCTTCAGAGTCTGAAGCCTCTGAATCACCAGACAACTTCCTTGAAGTTCAACATTAGTAGGGACAGATCCCTCTTCCTTGGACTCAACATCTTTGGAGCCTTTATATGAACTTGTTGGAGCATTTTCAGTAGGGGATGCAATTGTGTTAACTTGTAACCTTCCTTCATCAGCAGAGTGGATGCTCTGAGGACTAGCCATAGGACTTGTACATTCTTCTTCATTTCCAGACTTGCTCTTTGGAGACTCAATCTTGAGACTTTCATTTCCCTTCTCATTTTCTGACTCTACGCTCTCATCCTTAGAAGATAGACTTTCTTTGGGAACTGGGGTTGACTTCTTTATCACCTTTGCTTTCTTTTTGGATGGCCCTTAGAGTAATTTGTTATTCTTTTCTTTGGGGTTTCTGCAGTTGAGACATTTTCTTCTCCTGCTTCCTTGTTATCAGTGGAGAGACTTCTTGGTGGAGCCTCTGTTTTCTTCACACCCTTGGACTTCTTCTTTCTTTGGTGTGGTCATTTGCATCTTTGGTCTGAGTCATCATATTGATAGCTTTCCACCTCTTGTGCCTTCCTCTTCTTTGTAGAGACTTTGCTGCTGCTCCTAGTTGTTATTAGCCTCCTGTTTTCTTTGGAATTTTTCTTCCAGTTTACAAACAGCTATAGAGATATGACTTTATGGACGTTTAGTGGTTCTCCCTCATTATTCTTTATCTTGCTTCCCAGTTTCTTCTTTAGCACAATGCTCAACAGTCTTCCATGAAAAAACCTTTGTAAGGGGTTTATCTGTAGACTTCTTCATTTCAGCCTTTTCCAGCCATTTAGAAATTTGATCGAGCAAGATAACTCCAAAGTTTATTTTCTTTTTCAAAACTATTGCAGACATAATCTTTAGTCGTTGATCAGTCATAGTGTCATGTGCAGTATCCTTGCATAGTATACATTTGCTCACTATCTCAGCAAGGAACTCAAATTCTTCAGGAAACTCTTTTTTCTTCATGCCTTTCAGACTAGGGTTTCTTTTGTATACCATAATCTTCTTCGCTTGTTCAGTGTCGATCTCATCAAGGCTTTTCAATTCTAGGTCAGGAAGGCCTAAGCATTGATTGATGTCAGACGATTTTATTTTTAGACTTGTTCCTTTGACCTTCGTAGACAGAAGCCCAAAATATATTGATGCATTTGAGTAGAACTGCTTCACTAGCTTTGTATAGACTGGAGTGTCGGCCTCCAAGCACTCAAAAAACCCAGCTTTCCTTACGAGCTCAAGTATGTCCTTGAACTTCTTTTTTGATCTTTCGAACTTCTTGAAGCTGAGTTGGATTCCGATTATAACTAGCCATTCTTCCATTATGAGGGTTAGAAATATGTGGGTGTTTGGTTTCAGACCTCTTATGAGAGACAGTTGACTATAATTTGGGTGAATCTAGAAGTTTGATAGATTCAGGCTTTGAAGACGTTTGAAAAAGAGAGGGATAAAGGTTCGATAGTTTCTGATAACTAGTTTGAGTTTTTGAATTTGTCTTTATGATATTTCCTTCTGACTCTACATTAGCTGTGATGTGTCAACCATTCATTGGTTGCACGATGTCCAGTAAGAAACTGTAACTCCCCATAAACTTTTCAGTTTGATGTTCTTTTTAAGAAAATAGGCATCACTGACGTGGATTAACCGTTGACCTTTTTGGTTCGTAGAGTAGCTTGGTGAGGTAGCTATGGACTCTACGTTTTTCTTTTTTGACACAATGATCTTCTTATGAGAGATGTTGCAGAGGATGGTTTGACACTAATCCTCATCTTAAAACTGCATAGCTTAACCACTGATGTACTTTATGATAGTTTGAGCACTTAACTTTTGAGATGAGCCTGCATGATATCTATCCAATCTGTATACGTACTTATCTCCTCATGATCTGAATAGTTGGGCATTTTTCTAGTTCTTCCAAGCTCCTTATGAGCTAGTATATCCTCTGAGAAGATTGCAATCGTCGAGTCTACTTCTTCGATTGTTGAGCTTGCACTATGATCGTTGAGTTCTTTTCAAACACTACTCTACGATCGTTAACTGTCTTGGTCCTTGAGATGAACTTTACTAAGAATTCCTTCTGGGTTAAGGTAGCTCAGGAAGGGCCAACCTCTTAGAATGAACTAAGGGTCAGGTTTGTCCCTGAGGCGCTTTCCAGATGAAAAACTTTAGAAGTGGTTAGCTGTAACACCCCCTTTCCGAAATAGAAAGAGAGGTTACTCAAAACACAACAGAACTACGGAAGATCACAAAGCTCTAAACCACAGCAGAATAATCTCATAATAATTCAATGTCATAAGACAAACCATAATAAATGTCACACTGGCTTAAACCAAAATCTAAAATAATTATTACAACTTTAAATAAATCAATGTATCGAAGCCTAACAAAATATATCAAAACTATTGGATTAAAGGAAGCTCTCGTCACACTTGCCCTTGGTCCCCCTGATTACCTACGAGAAGAAAAACACAGCATGAGCCAAATGGCCAGTACGGATATAGAATACAAGAAATGAACCGAAATAACTCACTCAATTAAATGAATTGAAACAAAACGAACTGAAATAAAACAAAACGAACAAAACTGACACAACTAAATAATAGGCTGAATCAAATGGCTGGGTGTTATTTCATACCGAGCTCAAAATAAATAGTAATATACCTTGCCACACAGGCAAGTCAAATAATGCCACACATGCAATCAAAATAATGCCACACAAGCAATCCCACATCGGACTGCGCAATCCAGATGCGTGAAAAATCAGAAGGTGTGTTTGGCACAAACATCACCAATCCGCGAAACGAGCGTAGCAGAAAACTAGAATTCGACCCATACGTCTCCCACAACAAAACACCAAATGGCCAACTCCCACCGGAGCACAAAACGGAGACGCCGTGGATTGATCACACCGCCACGGAAGGTGTCATGCCTCGGTGCCAAGAGGACATGCCTGTGGTACCCCCACATGTGGTTATAGCTCAGGTATACCCTACGGTATTCTAACAAGGATACCATGTCACAACACATGCGACATAATATCAACAAAGAGGGTTTCTAATATGTACATGTGTTAAACTGAAATGAATCATCAACTCAAAGTCTCCAAAAATATTAACATGTACTTTCTACGAGAATCAAAATAAATACAAAAGATGATACACTAGATCAAGAGTACAAACATGAGTTCTAAGTATCAATACCAAGACGAAACTATCAAAATAAAATTAGACATGGTGTATTATTCTAATGAGTACAAATATGAGTTTCAACTATGAACGCCAAAACGAACTATCATAATAAATTTGAAAAGGAATAATTATGGAAACAATAATTAATTTCGAAACGAGAAACAAAACGAACAAATTAAATTTAATAAGAATATCGCTGAAGAAGTACGGAATCCGTACCTGGATTAAGTAATGTAATACCCGAGATTATATTTCAAATGAAACTCTTTAAATTTCCTCCGTTCGAACTAATTACACAAATTAATAAACTATGCGTTAAATTATTAATTACAATTTTACTTTTCCTAAAGCTATTATTATTAATATTATTATGATTATTATTTTAATTTACACGTTAAACTAGTAAACTAACTGACCTTTCCTGTTAGTAGTAGTATGATGATGGCTTAAATATATATATATATATATATATATATATATATATATATATATATATATATATATATATATATATATATAATATCTAAATTATTAACTGGATCAAGCATTCAAAAAAAAGACAAGTATATTTATAATAATTGCTAGCTACCCCAATAATTACGAAAACAAACTAAAAGCAGACTTACGTGTATGATATAAATGAATTTCAATTCCTCTTCCTCCTCTTATGTTGTTGACGCCATAATTCTTACGTTTCTTTTCCTACTCACGCACAATCAATTTTAATCCTAATGTAACTAAATAACATAGGGTTAGGTTTTAGATATTTATTTATTAATTTCCCTTTTTATATATTTTTACCAACTCTCCTAATTTTGATAGAATTTTAATTTGACCCACATATAAATGAAATCAAATTAATTTTTATGGCCCAATTTTATCAACTAAATTTATTAAATCAATTATTAATACTTATTAGCCCAAAAGTAAATGATTAGATTGACCCAAACAAAATAATAGCCCAAATAAGAAAACAGAGTCCAATTAATATGTTTTAAGATAAAACAAATTTTATTTTATTTTCAATTTTTTTATTTATTTATTTTTGGGTATTACATCACCTACCCTTAAAAAGGATTAGTCCCGGAATCAAAAGAATGAACGATATACTAATTATCAAAAAAAGATGCGGATATTTCATTTCGAATAGACTCTTCCATCTCCCAAGTAGCCTCCCGCTCCGAATGATTCCTCCACAAAACCTTAACAAACGGAATAGTCTTCCTCCTCATGATCCTTTCTTGACGATCCAAAAATCGCCTCAGCTTGTTCCTCATAAGTAAGATCCTCTCGAATCTTATCGAACGGATATTGAACCACGTGCAACGGATGATAATGATAACTCCTCAACACCGACACATGGAACACATTATGCACGTGAGCTAGTTGTGGAGGCAAAGCTAACCGATATGCAACCTCACCAACCCTCTCCAGAATCTCAAATGGTCCAATATAACGCGGACTAAGTTTTCCTTTCAACCCAAATCACCGAATGCCCTTCCAAGGAGAAACTTTTAGAAACACATGCTCTCCAGGCTCAAACTCTAAAGTCCTCCTATACTTATCAGCATAACTCTTCTGCCGTGATCGAGCCGACTTTAATTTCTCCTTAGCCACCGCTACCTTTTTCGTTGTGATTTGAACTAACTCAGGCCCTTCTATGGCCCTTTCACCAACCTCATCCCAACAAGTTGGTGCTCGACACTTTCTACCATACAGTGCCTCAAAAGGAGCCATTCCAATACTTGTATGCCAACTGTTGTTATAAGCAAACTTAACTAGGCTCAAGTAATCATCCCAGTTACCCGACCACTCAAGTGCACAAGACCTCAACATGTCTTCTAATATACGAATAGTCATTTCGGATTGCCCATCGGTTTGCGGATGGAAAGAAATCTTGAAGTTGATAATGCCCCAAGCTCGTTGAAACCCTTTCCGTAACAGTGAAGTGAACCGCGGATCCCGATCTCGAAACAATAGACACCGGAGTACCATGAAGTCTAACAATCTCCTATTTGAAAGATATGTGCCAACCTATCCCCGAGAGTAACCCTCATGGATAGCCAAAAAGTGCCGATTTGGTCAACCGGTCCACCACTACCCATATGGCATCATTCTTCCCGAAAGTCTTTGACAACCGGTCACAAAATCCATCGTGATATCCTCCCACTTCCTGCTTTGGAATGTCTAACTGCATTGCAAGAAACCACTAGCTCGTTGGTGTTCTATCTTTACTTGTTGACAAGTGAGGCACTTTTCAACATATTAAATACGTCTCGCTTCATCCCATTCCACCAAAAATTCTTCTTCAAATCCCTATACATCTTTGTAGAACACGGATGAATAGAAAATGGCGAACTATGAGCCTGTTGCCTAATGACCTCCCGAATGATTGGGTCGGACAATACACACAACCATTTCACCCAACCAAATCACATCATGGTCATCAATACGAAACTTGGGCTGCTTGCCCTTCTCTAAATTCTGTGTCATACTCCACAACTCCCCATCTTCTTTTTGAGTTTCTTTGACCTGCGAGATAAGAGAGGGATCCACTCTCATACCCGTCAAAAGCCCATCTGAACCTCGTACATACAACTCCAACTCAATCCGCTCCATATCCAAAATAAGCTGAGGTTGTGTAATAAGGGCTGCAACACTTCCTAAACTCTTTCGGCTAAGAGCATCTGCAACCACATTTGCCTTCCCCGGGTGATACTGAATCCTCGCATCATAATCTTTTAGTAGCTCCAACCGACGCCTTTGCCTCATATTGAGCTCCTTTTGAGTGAAGATGTATTTAAGACTTTTGTGATCGGTGAAGATATCACAAGTCTCCCCATACAAATAATGCCTCCAAATCTTTTAGGGCAAAGATCACGCCTGCCAACTCCAAATCATGTGTGGGATAATTCACCTCGTAAGGTTTAAGCTGCCTAGAAGCATAAGCAATCACCTTACCGTGTTGCATCAAAACACACCCCAAGCCCTTCTTAGAAGAATCACTATAAATTTGGTAACCTCCAGTCCCCGATGGCAATGCAAGTGTAGGAGTTGTCACCAGTCGTTTCTTTAACTCCTCGAAACTCTTCTCACGCTCTTCATTCCACACAACTTCACACCCTTTCTCATCAATGAGTCGATGGTAGGCAAGGCAAGCAAGGAAAACCCTTCCACAAACCGCTTTATAATACCCGCCAAATCCAAGAAACTCCTAATCTACTCATCAGTAGTAGGTCTCGGCCATTTAGTGATAGCCTCAACCTTCGCAGGATCCACCTTAATGCCTTCAGTAGAAACAACATGTCCCAAAAATGCGACCTGCTCCAACCAAAACTCGCATTTAGAGAATTTAGCATACAATTTCTCTTTCTGCAAAATCCCCAACACTGTGCGAAGATGCTCCTCATGCTCTTCCTTAGACTTTGAGTAAACAAAAATATCATCAATAAAGACAATGACAAATTGGTCTAAGTACTCTCTGAACACCTAATTCATCAAATCCATAAACACCGCCGGAGCGTTAGTCACATCGAATGGCATCACCGAGCTTCGTAATGCCCATATCGAGTGAAAAGCCGTCTTAGGGATATCCTCATCCCTCACCCTCAAGATGATGATAGCAGACCTCAAGTCTATCTTTGAAAATACTTCCCCCTGAAGTTGGTCAACCAAGTCATCAATCCTCGGTAATGGATACCTGGAATTCGATGGTGATCTTGTTCAACTCTCTGTAGTCTATACACAGCCTCATAGACCCATCCTTCTTCTTCACAAACAAGACTGGAGCACCCCACGGTGAAACACTCGGGCGAATCACACCACGATCTAACAGTTCCTGCAACTGCTCCTTCAACTCCCCGTGAACTCCAAGCGGTGCCATCCGATCTGGCGCCTTTAGAAAGGCTCGCTTGCAGAACAAGCTCAATAGCAAACTCCACCTCTCGCTGCGGTGGCAACCCTGACAACTCCTCAAGAAACACATCAGAATAGTCACAAACAATTGGAACATCTTCAATACGAGACTCACCCTTAGAGGTATCCTTCACAAACGCCAAATATCCCTCATAACCCTTTGCCACCAACTTTCCAGCCTTCAAAGCTGAAATTAACTTCACCACTCTACTCGGCTGTGAGCCCTGAAACACAAACTCTGGAGACTTCACATCTCCAAATATAACCTTCTTCGTCTGACAATCGATAGTGGCCTGGTGTTTATCTAACCAGTCCATCCCAAGAATGACATCAAAATCGTGCATACTCATCGGAAGAAGATTAGCCCTACGAATCCTATCCCCAAAACTGATCGGACACCCTCGATACAAATCAGTAATAACAACTGAAGTCCCCATCGGGGTAGCAATAGACATATCAGAATCTAATAACTGAGATGACACACCCAGGTGCCGAACAAAAGACTGAGCAACAATGGAATGAGTAGAACCCGTATCAAATAGAATAGACGCTTCACGATTGCCAACTAAAAGAGTACGAGAAGCAATTACGGTGCACCGCCGCTTTGGTTATCGTCAAGCAAACACTCTACCACCACGACACGACCTCCATTTCCACCATTATCACCACCTCCACCATTTCTGCGTGGACCGGTACAATCCCTAGCAATATGACCCATCTGTGCACACAAGAAGCATGCACATGTGAGTCTGTGACACTGCCTTCCCGGATGATTAGCCCCACAAGTAGCACAAGGAGCTATCGGAATGAGATTCGGGTTGCCCCACCACGGTGGTCCGGATAACGACCACGATTTTACCCTAACGACGATTATGCCCCCTCACGACGATTCATCCATACCAAGGTAATTTGAAGGTGACGATTACGCCCTTTTTGAGGCATCTTGATAACCCCTGTTCTGATTACGCCACGCCATCGCTTTGCCCTCGACCACCACGGTTCCTATTCCATCGACCACTGATTCTTCCGTGATGACCCGAAGTTTGACTCTCTTTGGTCATCTCTATCCCTCTTTTCTCTCTTGGGTTTAGAAGACCAAAAAGTCCCGTCTCTCCATCTCAATATTCTTGGCCGCATTGGCCACTGCTAACACGTCTGTAAACTTGGTATTAATGAGATGTTGTCGATACCTATAATGAATCCGCCACTTAAACTTCTCACTTTGTTCACAGCTGCGGTCCCTGTGAAGTTCCATAAAATCGCTTAACTGGTGAACCTCGTCATGAAATCTGTGATGGACTCGTCATCTTTCTGCCGAATAGATAGATAATCTCTAGCATAGGCCTCTTTATCAGCAGCTGGGAAGTACTGTTGATAAAAGACCTCACAAAACTTTGCCCAACTAAGTGTCTCGACATAACCATCACCCTTTATTGTTTTCACTGACTTCCACCACCTCTGTGCATCCCCTTCCAGCTTGTAAGCAGCAAACAATACTCTCTGATTATCCGAGCACCCCAACACATCAAAAATTTTCTCTAGGTGGCCAATCCAATTCTCTGCATCAATTGGAGTCGGAGTTGAACTGAATGACTGAGGTTTCTGCTTCTGGAACCTCTCCAACCATACATACATTGCAACCCCCTGCTGATCATGACCATCTATGTTCCTTCCCTTCGTTTGCATCTTTGACCACCATTATTTCAGGTTCTCTCCGCCAGAATTTCTGGTGGTGGTTGTTGCATTGCTTTGTACAACTGTGCCACCAATCGAGGTAAATCTGGTTCTTGCTTTGATTCACCAAGGTAGCCAATTGAGCATTAATCGATCATTAGGTTGCTCATTGGTGACCTTCACCTCTTCCCCTATTATTACCTCGCCTCCCAACAACTCTAGTTGATCTTTGAGCCATCTAAGAAAGAGATCACGAATATAAACAAATGATTAGAGATAAATTCGAATATAGCTGATATGAAAGCTGAACAGAAAATCTAACAGAATAAAAACCTAACCCATAAGTCTACCCATAACTCACAGGTCAAACCTAAATAGGTTTTCTACAAGAAAGAACCTAAGCTCTGATACCAACTCTGTAACACCCCCTTTCCGAAATAGAAAGAGAGGTTACTCAAAACACAACAGAACTATGGAAGATCACAAAGCTCTAAACCATAACAGAATAATCTCATAATAATTCAATGTCATAAGACAAACCATAATAAATGTCACACTGGCTTAAACCAAAATTTAAAATAATTATTACAACTTTAAATAAATCAATGTATCGAAGCCTAACAAAATATATCAAAACTATTGGATTAAAGGCTCTCGTCACACTTGCCCTTGGTCCCCCGATTACTGCTTAGGAAGAAAAACACAGCATGAGCCAAATGGCCAGTACGGATATAGAATACTAGAAATGAACCGAAATAACTAACTCAATTAAATGAATTGAAACAAAAGAATGAAATGAAATGAAACGAACAAAACTCGACATAACTAAATAATAAATTTGAATCAAATGGGTGGGTGTTATTTCACACCGAAGCTCAAAATAAATAGTAATATACCTTGCCACACAGGCAAGTCAAATAATGCCACACAGGCAATCAAAATAATGCCACACAAGCAATCACACATAGGACTGCACAATCCAGATGCGTGAAAAATCGGAAGGTGTGTTTGGCACAAACATCACCAATCTGCAGAACAGAACATAATAGAAAACTAGGGTCGACCCATACGCCTCCCACAATAAAACACCAAATGGCCAACTCCCCATCAAGCACAAAGCGGAGACAGCAGTGGGATGATCACACCGCCAGGGAAGGTGTCATGCCTCGGTGCCAAGAGGACATGCCTGTGGTACCCCCACAGGTGGTTATAGCTCAGGTATACCCTACGGAATTCTAACAAGGATACCATGTCACAACACATGCGACATAATATCAACAAAGAGGGTTTCTAATATGTACATGTGTTAAACTGAAATGAATCATCAACTCAAAGTCTCCAAAAATATTAACATGTACTTTCTACAAGAATCAAAATAAATACAAAAGAAGATACACTAGATCAAGAGTACAAACACGAGTTCTAAGTATCAATACCAAGACGAAACTATCAAAATAAAATTAGACATGGTGTATTATTCTAAAGAGTACAAATATGAGTTTCAACTATGAACGCATAAAGCGAACTATCACAATAAATTTGATAAGGAATAATTATGGAAACAATAATTAATTTGAAGCGAGAAACAAAGCGAACAAATTAAATTTAATAAGAATATCATTCAAAGAGTCTGACAGAATTTAAGTACTGGATTAAGTAATGTAATGCCGAGATTATATTTCAAATGAAACTCTTTAAATTTCCTCCGATTCGAACTAATTACACAAATTAATAAACCATGCATTAAATTATTAATTACAATTTTACTTTTCCTAAAAGCTATTATTATTAATATTATTATGATTATAATTTTAATTTACACGTTAAACTAGTAAACTAAGCTGACCTTTTCATTAGTAGTAGTATGATGGCATGACATATATATATATATATATATATATATATATATATATATATATATATATATAATATCTAAATTATTAACCTGGATCAAGCATTCAAAAGCAGTACAAGTATATTTATAATAATTGCTAGCTACCCCCAATAATTCTGAAAACAAACTAAAAACAGACTTACGTGTATGATATAAATGAATTTCAATACCTCTTCCTCCTCTTATGTTGTGTGCATGATTCTTACATTCTTTTCCGCCTCACTTACAATCAATTTTAATCCGAACAGAACTAAATAACATAGGGTTAGGTTTTAGATATTTATTTATTAATTTCCCTTTTTTATATATTTTTACCAACTCTCCTAATTTTGATAGAATTTTAATTTGACCCACATATAAATGAAATCAAATTAATTTTATGGCCCAATTTTATCAACTAAATTTATTCGTCAATTATTAATACTTATTAGCCCAAAAGTAAATGATTAGATTGACCCAAACAAAATAATAGCCCAAATAAGAAAACAGAGTCCAATTAATATGTTTTAAGACAAAACAAATTTTATTTTATTTTCAATTTTTATTTATTTATTTATTACTGGGTATTACATTAGCACTGACATCTCATTTATCCTTTTCTGTTGGGGAGTTCATCAACCAACTCTAGACATTTGCATTGGCTGCAATCGTGGTGTCCTCCTGCTCTTATACTGCGATCATGTGTTTGATTGTAGGCGCTTCATGATTTTTAGTTGGATGGCTGACAGAGTTATCAGTAATACGTTTTGAGACTTTCCTACTGACTATGGATCTTTATTTGGTTCATCAACCATAAAGTTTTGGGACTCTATGACTGGTATATTGCTTCGTAGTGTATTTCTGATGCTTTTAGTGCTGTTGTTCTTTAGCAAATCACCGCTCCCCCATAGTTGATACTGTCTTCTCAGTGAGGTGTGACTTCTTCTTCTTCATGTGCATTAGAAGGCAGCCTTGCATATCTCCTTATATCATAGACATGGATATCTTCAGGACTAATCACTCTACGATCTTTTGACAGTACTACGAACGTAGTCTTCCTTGTCAGTTTGTACTTGTGGAGTTCTGCTTCTGTAATGAGTTCCTCATGATTAATGCTCGATGATCCTCTGATTGTGAACTTCTTTGAGAATTCTTCTCATATGATATGCTTCGGATGATTGAGCATATAAGACCCTTTTCATCTTAGATTGAATGGTCTGCTTCCATATAGAGATCAGCAGCCATGTGAGCTTCATTCATGTTAGCTCAGCAAATCTTCAATGATAGGCTTTGAAAAATAGGGATTGTATCAGAATCATTTCTGAATTGTCTTAAGCCTTCTACTGGTTGAATCTTCTTGACTGAAGTCTTCTGCCTCCAGCATTCCTTAGTGTGGTCAGATAGACCAAGTATTTGTATATTAGATGCATTTCTATTTTTGGTACCCATAGTTAAATGGGTCCTGCCAGGTTAGTTTTCAAAATCCCTGTTTCAAAATTGGATATATGCATGAATATGATTTGAAAAAATGGGTCCCATAGTTATATTAGATGCATTTCTATTTTGATATTACATTTTAAGATGCATGATGATGAGTGTGTGTAAGAGTAGCCATTTTAATAAAACACTCTTTTTCTTTGATGGTTTCATCATCTGCTTGGATATGTTCACAGAGTGGTTATCAATTTCTATGAATCTTCAAGATACTCTTGTAAAACTGATCATACTCTATGTGCTATCAAAATCATAGAACATATGTTTGTACATACATACTAACCCATCAGCAAAGATTACTCCACTTAAGATTAGTTAAACCTTGATATGCTTATGACCTATTTCAGACTTCTTTCAAGATATTATCTTCAACCTAAAACTTAGATGGAGAGAAAGTTTGTTATCATTTGAGTTTCCAACCTCATTGTACTTCCTCTCTTCCCCTTTTTAGGTAGAGCATGGTCTCTTGATAGAATACTGTTATAGTGCATAAGGTGGTGAATCATGATGTACATATTTATATTAATGAGGCCAAGTACCTTTTTTCTTTATCGGTAACTTAATGATCATTTATCTTTTGTATCTTTGGGTTAGGCATTGAAGTGCATAATTTTTCATTCACTCTCGATAACTTGTTGCTCCGGTTGACCTTTAATCAATCGATCATAGCCTTGAGGATGTAAGCTAAGAGAATCTTGACATCCTTATTTCTTTGATAACTTTGAACCTCAGGGTTCACATCCAGCTGTTAGTTGGCCAAATACATATTTAAGGAATTCTCCTTTCTTCTTTGGATAAGTACTTTTTAGCATGTATGGCCATCTCATCTTTCAGGCTGGTGGATGCTTAACTCTTTGCTGTTGATGCCTCTTGAGCTTCCTTGCCTAGTCTTCAGACTACAAGATTGACTGTGGCCAAGGATTGGTCTTATTGCAATGGCATTTAAGAACATGGACCGATCTAAGTAGCTTCAGGTGTATATACACATTTACCTGTTCACAAAATTTCCAACGTGTGAGTTCATTCTGCATTTACAAGTGACTTACTACTAAACTAAGTTTAGAACAATGTTTGTGCCTAGGATCAGACTAAAAGCGATTATCTTTTGAATATAACATGAAAACCTGCTCTGATACCAATTATTAGTTCTAGTAGGCACACAATAAATCTAAAAGGGGGGGGGTTGAATAGATCCTTTTTATTTTCAAATACTTTTCTCTTTTATTTTGTATTGTTAATGAATTATCATATGACAAACATAAGAATCTTTTCAAGCACTGTGACGAAATAAGTAAAAGATCACCTTTATTGATATATTCATAATCAAACATACATTGTTCTTAGAGTTAGTTAAGTGGTAGCGGTTAATACATACATAGCGATTATAGCGATTTAAGTACATAATGTAAATGACATAAAGTAAATGACACAAGGATTTTAAGTGGTTCGGAGACTCAAGCTCTAATCCGATCTTTACTTTCAACTAGCGAGATTTCCACTAAGGAAGGAAGCACCTGAATCACTAAGATTCCTTGAGGCGGTGACCTTGGAACTTGATTCACTAAGAACTCTTGAGGCCGGTGACCTTGGAACTCCTCTAGTTCCCTAGGAACTCTTCAAGCCCAATGAGCTTGGAACTTCATATTGTCCCCTTGGGACAAGGACCCTCGAAGCCACGACTTCTTGTTATTGTTGATGTTGTTGTTGTTGGTGCCTTGCTGCTAAGATGTCTTTAAGCTTAAACATCTTCTGTACTTAGCAGCTTGGCGTAGTCCTCTTGGCATTCTGCTTTGAGTCTGGACTACATCTTCTTTGGTGCAGCTGATCTTCATTCTGTCCAGCTCATCTTCATCTGTTGTCAGCTATGCACCATCACCATTTGGGTTTGCTAAGTGTTTGAGCTTTTGGTAGACTCCGTCTGGCACTTAGCTTTCCCTGAACCCTTCTTGGCTGGTTGGTAGACATGATTCTGCACTTGTTCTGGTTCGGCTTTAGGTTTATGGTGACTCGTAGAGTGGTTCTCTAGATCTTCTTTGTGCTCTGCCACTTTTCTAAATGCTATCTTCTTTTCCTTTTTTGTTTCTTAGCTTATTTGCCATCTTGATGACATTCTCATCTTTGTTGAGTAAAGCTTGGTTTTGTTTGAGTCCTTCTTCAAAGCTGCTTCACTTCCACCTTTGTAATCTCACTGTCATAGAGACTTGTTCTATTTAGTTTTGGTGTAACTCGTAGAGTCAACAGTAGCATTCTAATAACTCAACGATTTTGTAATTTAGCAATCATCAGCACTTCTTGATCTTTGAAGCTCTTGTTGATTTATACTCGTTCACAACCTTCCCGTTGGAATGTAGCCGTTGGGAGCTATTTGAATTGCTTCGCAGATCTCGAGTTATTTGAGGTAGACTGTAGATGTGACATGACATCCCCTTTATGACTTTCTGACACTGCAGTCTACTGTTCCACCTACCCCATCAGAGATGTCACTTTGATGTCTTGGGCAGGAGGTCGTCTTTATTTCCTCCTTCTGATTTCTAGATCAGAGATTATCCTTTTGCATCGATGCTCTCAATAAGCTCTGTTCGAATATCAATCTTCAGATTGAACCATTGCCAATGCTTCAATCTTAAAAAATGACCAAACTCTACGATTCTGATGCATATCTACTTGGACCTGATCATAGTGTCTTGTTGAATGTTACTCATTGATAGGTAGAGACAACACTACGATCTTGAAGATTGTTTATTGGATCTTCAATGTAGAACACCTCTTCCTTCTTTTGTGCATTGCTTCAACACTTCTGTTTATTTTGACTGATCTTAGACACTGATGGCTTGACTCCTTGTTCTGGCCTCTTCTGAATAGCAAGACACTTCAGATTTGTGGCATACCCAGCTCGCTTTCTCCTTGTGATCTCCCGTTCACTTGTCATCAATGGACTGACCCAATGCTTAATCACTTTAGCCTTGTTCTTCATAGGCTGACCAGTATCTTTGAGTACACTCCATCAATTCCTTCTTTGTTTGGCAAACACTACGATCCTAGTTGCTTCCAAGATCGTTGTCTTCTATTTACTTGGCGACTCACGCACTGACTTATCATCCTCCTTAGTCGATTCTTTGAAGTCTTCTTCTGATCAACTTGTGGAAGACTTCATCTTGAATGGCTTCACAACCCAATCCGAATATTGATTGGGTTGATGCTTAGATCTTCTATTAGCTTGCATGTCATTCGTTGAGTGCTCTCTAGTTTCCTTCAGGTGGGATGTATCTTTGCAGCTCAAACCAGAGGCTTTATACTTTGGATATTCTGGGAGTGCTTATTTGTTGAGAATCGTATTTGCTGCTCTGATTACGCCTTGGCGTTATGAGCACTTACTGTTGAGGCCTCGAGTTCTACACTCTATGATTGACCTGGTACATGCGAAACACTTCGACTCAGAGATCAGATCTTGACACTCTACGATTTTTGTCTTTATGCTTGTTGTCTTCATCGATCTTGCTCGACTACGATCTCTACCTCTGATATGATCAGTAGACTCTACGACTCCGAGTGTGGTCTACGATTCTTGACTTGGCTTTAGCAGGTGCTCGGTCGGCTCTTAGGCAATTTGCTATCTCTATGATTACGAATATGACTTTCTCGGCGGACTACGGCTCAGGAAGTTCTCCTCGACACTTCGATCCTTCCTCGTCTCTCTGGCGGTCTCTGAACCGAGATCTACTATCTTGCAGACCACGATTCTTCCTTGATAGCTCTCGAGAGTTTTCTTGACTCTCTCTGGCGGACTACGATTTACAGTGCGATGCTGCTCGACAATCAGACTAGCCTATCTATTACATTATAAGATCAACCTAACAAGCTTGATCTTTCTATCTTTATAGTCCTTGTACATCATTTCTTTTTAAGGACTTTACAAAGCTATTTTGCTTATGCAGGATCAACCTAACATATTTGATCAATTCATTCTAAGTCCTTGTATATATATTCCTATTATCTATCAAAAGACTTTCTGACTTTTTCTTAATGCAAGCATACTTGTATATTAATTCATATATATCATAATCAAATCATATATAAATTGGAATATCATTCACATGCTTATTCTTTCATCCACGGTGTAGGCCCCATCCCACATGTCACTTTCACACATATATATATATATATATATATCTTGAATAATTTTATCCGATTATTTTGAAAATGGGTAAATGGGGTTGAATAATAAGCAAAATTTACAACAAATACTTCATAAAAATCCCTCAATATTTTTAACAACATTTATTCATCATTATTATAACTCACAATATTAACAATCAGATCGTTCCCGTGAAGAGGGGCTTCCGATAATGATTTTTCTCCTATTGACGCCTTGATTAGGTAACCAAATTCATTTCCTTGATAGAACTTTCTAGACATTGTTAATTATGCAAATAATAATATGAATAACTTGTCATCTCAATTATTAATTTAATAATATATAAAATATTGACAATAATTGAATCAAATAACATGAGATACTATGCATCAATTACTGTAGTAGTAATTCAGTATAACTATGTGACTTCTCACGTAAGCATCAATAATCAATACCGTGTGCTACTATGCAACCACGCGTATTACTGTACTTTTCATCACCAGGTATTTCAACCGTCAATGGTAAAATTTTTGCCATTATTTTTTATAAAAAGATATTTCTGTCGTTTTCTAACTCCGATAATAATTCTGTTGTGGGGTCCACCAATGATTGTGCCGTCGTACGAATATTTCCTGTTAAAACGAATATTCCCTGACCAATCGAATATTTTATAACAACCTGCATACTTTGCAAAATTTAAAAATATTACCCACAACTATAACATTATAACAAATTCACAACGTAATATTCAAAATATATATCAAGAAAAATTTAATCTTTATTTATGAAAGTTGGGGTCTTACAACCTCCCCTTCTTATGAAATTTCATCCTCGAAATTAGGGTACATACCTGGTATGTCGAAGAGGTGAGTATACCTTGATTTTATTTCAGATTCTAACACCAAGGTCATTTCCTCAATATCGTGGTTTCTCCACAAAACCTTAACTTGAGGTATAACCTTGGAGCGTAGAATATGCTCCTTCTTATCCAAGATTTTAACATGCATCTCGTCATATGTTAAATCTTCTATTATCTCATCCGGTTCTAACTCAATAATGTGGTTCAGGTCTTCCATATATTTACGTAACATGGATATGTCAAAAACGTTATGAACACGAGACATACTTGGCGGTAAGGAGAGTCTATAAGCCACAGTTCCTACTCGATCAAGGATTTCGAATGGGCCAATGAATCGAGGGTGGAGCTTTCCTCTCTTTCCAAATCTTGTAACTCATTTCCATGGAGCAACACGTAACAACACATGCTCTCCAACATTGAATTTCACATCTCTTCGATGAAGATTAGCATAACTCTTTTTTTCGATCTTGTGAAGTTTTTATATGTTGTCGGATCATTTGAATCTTTTCCGTTTTCATGCATACCAATTCTGGTCCCAACAACGTTATTTCACCCACCTCATCCCAGCATACTGGAGAACGACATTTGCGTCCATACAACGCCTCGAATGGAGCCATGCCAATACTTGCTTTATAACTGTTATTGTAGGAAAATTCCACCAATGGCAAGAACTTGTCCCAACTTTCTTTGAAGTCAAGGACACAAAGTCTTAATAGATCTTCAAGAGTTTGAATAGTCCTCTTCAACTGCCCGTCCGTTTAAGGATGATAAGCCGAACTATAACGTAAATCCGTGCCCATAGCTTTTTGCAAACTAACCCAAAATCGTGAAGTGAATCTTGGATCTCGATCATAAAATATGGATACTAGCATACCATGCAGTCTTACAATCTCATTTATATATATACGAGCAAGACGTTCAAGTGAATAAGTTTCTCGTATAGGTAAGAAATGTGCAGACTTGGTTAGTCTATTGACAATGACCCAAATCGCATTTATACCTTGAGAAACCTTGGGAAGACCAGTAACGAAATCCATGGTAATGTGCTCCGACTTCCATTCTGGAATTTCAAGTGGTTGCAATGGACCTTTTGGCACTTGATGTTCTGCCTTGACTCGTTAACAAGTTAGACACCTTGAGATAAACTCTGCTATCTCTCTCTTCATATTGCTCCAACAAAATGTATGTAGAAGATCATGATACATTTTGGTACTCCCAGGATGGATTGCAAACGGTGTGTTGTGTGCCTCCATCATGATTTTACACTTCAAGTTAGAGTCATTAGGAACACAAATTCTAGAGTTAACCCGAAGTATTTCTTCTTCATCAATTCTTTCTTCCGGAATAGCACCTTCTTGTACTTTTTTCCTCATACGCATCAGCTCCAGGTCTGTAGCTTGAGTAACTTTAACTTTATCGATTAAAGTCGGTTCTACTCGTATATTTGCCATCATCATGTGGGTCCCTGGAGTCTTTATCTCTATCTCCATCCTTAGTAAGTCATACAAAATGGGCTTTTGCATTGACAATATCACACTCATACCCGCATATGATCTTCTACTCAATGCGTCAGCTACCACGTTCACTTTTTTAGAATGTTATTGAATGGTATGATTGTAATCTTTCAACAGCTCAAGCCAACGTCGTTGTCGCATGTTGAGCTCCTTTTGGGTGAAGATTTGAGGCTTTTATGATCCGTATAGATCTCCACTTTCTCCCCATACAGGTAATGCCTCCAGATTTTAAGTGCGAAAACGACAGCTGCCAACTCTAGATCATGAGTAGGATAATTCTTCTTATATTCTTTGAGTTGGCGTGAGGCATATGCTATGACTTTCCCATGTTACATGAGAACACATCCTAACCTTCTGTATGAAGCATCGATGTAGATGAAAAATCCCTCCAAACCAGATGGTATTGTCAGAACAGGTGCTGAAATGAGTCTCATCTTGAGTTCTTGAAAACTCTTCTCACATTCCTCGCTCCAACCGAATTTTGTATCTTTTCGAGTCAGCTGAGTTAATGGAGTAGCGATTCGAGAAAATCCTTCCACGAATCTCCGATAATAACCAGCTAAGCCGAGAAAGCTACGTCTTGATCATTTGACTTAGGTTGCTCGACTTTGAATTGCTTCAATCTTCGCTGGGTCAACAGATATTCTATGATTTGATATCACGTGCCCAAGGAATGCTACTTCCTCAAGCCAGAACTCACATTTCTTCAACTTGGCATATAGCTTGTTTTCACGAAGCTTTTGGAGTATCAGTCTCAAGTATTGCAAATGATCTTCACGGCTTTTGGAGTAAATGAGGATGTCATCAATAAAGACGACTACAAAGTGATCCAAATATTCCTTGAATACTCGAATCATCATATCCATGAAGGCAGCAGGAGCATTAGTCAATCCAAAAGACATGACTAGGAATTCATAATACCTGCACCGAGTTCTGAAAGCAGTCTTTGGAATGTCATCGATTTTAATCTTTAACTGATGATATTTGGAACGAAGATAGATCTTTGAAAAGAATTTGGTGCCTTGCAACTGGTCAAACAAGTCATCAATACGAGGTAATGGATACCTATTTTTGATGGTGACATGATTCAACTCCCGATAGTCAAAAAAAAGTCGCATACTTCCATCTTTCTTCTTTACGAATAGAACATGAGCACCCCAAGGAGACGTATTAGGACGAATGAAAGTGATGTCTAACAATTCCTGCAGTTGGGTCTTTAACTCCTGAAGTTCAATAGGAGTCATTCGATATGAGGCTTTAGAAATGGGTTTTGTACCGGGTTCAAGGTCAATACCAAACTCGATTTCACGCTCCGGGGGTAGGCCAGGAAGTTCTTTGGGGAATACGTCATGAAATTTATTAACAACAGGAATATCATTCAAATCTGATGTAGTTTTGTTTAAATCTGTGACATGGGCTAAGAAAGCTTGACATCTATTTTTCAAAAAACGAATAGCTTTATGGCTTTATCGCATAATAGGTTGGTTAGGAATATGAAAGCTAACAACCTTACGAAAATAATCAATTTTAGCATGATGAGTAGTTAACTAATAAATCCCTAAAATCACATCAAATACAAGTATTTTCAAAGAAATAAGATTGACAGGTAATGTGAGGGTGCCAATTTGAATCAAACAAGACTTATAAACAGTTGATGTAATGAAGGTTTCTCCCAACGGAGTTTTAACAGATAAGTCAAAGTCTAATTTCCCCGGAGTCAAATTTAAACGTTGAGCGCAAGTAGGAGAAATAAAAGAATGGGTAGAACCGGTATCAAATAAGGTATAGACTTCGCTAGAGTTTATGATTAGTTTACCCGTGATAACCTTGTTCGAGTTCTTCGCTTTTTGGGAGGTCACGACAAACGCTCTCCCTTGAACCACCGGCTTTAACTTCTCTGGGATGACCTTTGGTGCCTCCATCCCAGTTGGAGTTAACTTCACTGCACGACAAAATAGATCCAAGTGATCTTATCTTCCATAATTGAAACATGTTTTGGACTGCTGCGTACAATTTGGACTGATGTGTCCTTCCCCTCCGCATTTGTAGCATACGATCGGTGGTCGTTCCCCTTCCTTAACAACAGGTGCTGGTGCTGACGTCTTTCCATCATTGTTGAATCTCCTCTTTTTGAAATTTCCACTTCTATTGTCTTGGCCATGATTACCATCGAAGTGGTTACAATTTCTGGCATGTTGACTTTCTCCACGTTTGTTGTCACCGCTTCGATGACTGCTACCACTGGTTTTATCATTTTGCCGGCTTCTCTCTCTTGGTTGGGTTGACTCATTATCCGCTCTAATAACTGAGCCCTATTTACAACATCTGAATACAAACACAGTTTGTGAGAAATGAGATATTGACGTATTTCAGGTTTCAAACCTTGCAGAAACATTAGCGTCATTCTCTCCTCATTATCAACCAAGTAGGACGCAAACTGGGACAACTCGGCAAACTTAGCTTCGTACTGCGACACGGACATATTGTTTTGCTCCAGCTTGATGAACTCTACCTCCTTCATGTGACGAAAAATTTAGGGAAAGTACTTATCATTGAACTGTTCTTGGGACTTCTCCCAAGACATCTTGAGTGCGGCAGGTTGAGTATGTTTTACAGATTCTCACCAATAATCTGCTTCCCCTCGCAACATGAAGGTGGAAAATGGAACCTTTTGCTCCTTAGAGCATCCCAAGACATTGAATATCTTGGTGATCTGCTTTATTCACGTCTTTGCCTTAAGTGGTTCTGGCTTTCACACAAACTCCGGTGTTCTCAGCTCCTTGAACTACTTAGCGGTGACCATCCGTGAGTTGCCAGTGTTTCCACCTGCATTTTGGACAGGATTCTTTCTCGCCTGATGTTGCATGAATTGCAGAAAGCCTCTAACATTCTGTCGTTCATCATTTGGTCGGTGTTGTTGTTCACCTGAGGATTATTGCCTTCCTAATGCACATTATCTTGGGTATTGATCGTTGGTGACTCAACTATGATGCCCCCACAATTAGGTATACATCACCCATCTTGAGTCACCAGATAATGGTACAGAATTCAAATACAACTTAATAATACAAGCCGTAGGTGTACAATCGACAAAACATAAAGCGTGAGTTTGAATACAAATATTGTCTACTAGAGATTATACAAACTCAAAAGGAGTCCTCATTACAATTATTATCACACTATTTCACAAAATAGTGAGGACTACTAATGCTATCCTCTGGACCATCACTCCGTTCCTCGACTTCGTCCTAGCTATATTCTCATTTCACGAAGAGAGCGGTGAAAGAAAGGGTGAGCTCAACTAGCCCGAAGATGAAATATTATGACTAAGATAATGCGAGAATAAATTATCATTAGCCTCCAACAATGTTTAAGCGATAAAATACAATAGACATCAAGTTTAAGCGTGGCGAACAAGCAATCCATTAAAAGAGTCAAGTAGAGAATAGAATCTACTATCTTTTATGATTTAAAAGTTTTTCATCACTTTTATCATTTGAGACTCATTTCAATAAATAATCCACATCATTAAATCATCCACCTTTCACAGGACAAGGATATTCTTTAGTATCACGACCACGAATTATTCATGCACTCACGGGCCAAAGATAATCGTGTTTTCATCAATGATCCTGATTATGCCATAAAATAATTCTTCTTTGCTCCTTGGCAGAGAGAATCCATAGCCATAATCATACCAAAAGCGTCCATCAATGCACTACGGCCAATGAGGACTTTTAATTTTCACATCATTTTGTAACATTACGGTCATGATTACACGCATAATCCACGGTCATAATCATACCAAGTCCATCTATGCATGCACTCTGAGCCACGAGATGACTTTCAACATAATATAAACATAAGGATGATGACAATGATATAAGAATTCAATAAAACAAGTTCAAGAATTAATTTATCCATGAACCAATAACGTCCAAATTGTCAACATGATAACGCTTTGTAGAGTAAAATTCAAGAATGCTCGGAAGAATATTTCCATGGAAAGATTTGGATGAAGCGCAAATATCAAGGATATTCCACTAATTTCATGGAGTATAGAAGTCAAAATTTTAATCAAGCTGAGTATAATCTGAATGGAATAACAAAAGATATCACCATGCATGCGGTACTTCACACATGAGCGGTTATTCCAACGGAATAATAATAACGGAACCGTGTCGGTGAAATTCACACCGCGAGGATGTTCCAACATAATAATAAATGCGGAATAATAAATGATGGAACCGGTGCGGCGTATAAGACGCATAGTTTATTAAACGAGAATAATAAAGACGGAATAATAAAAATGGAACCCGGTCCCAGGCGTATATAGCAGGCGAGGATATTAAATGAGAATAATAAAGATGCAGAATAATAGAAGAATGTCACCAAGTATAGGGTAGCCAGCGTATATGAGTTATTCCAACGTAACAATAAAGAAATGGAATAACTGAAGTTCTCTTCTTGAATATAAAAGAATAATATCCCTTACCGTAAAATAATACTTGATATAAGAGTAGTGAAGTAGCAGAAAACTTTTCTTCTATCTTTCTATAGTCTCTCTCTATAGTTTCTCTCTCTAGAGTTGTCGGGTAAAATCTAATTACGCACAACACGCAAGTATACGTGGTCAACAAGTAATAAAGTGATAAGTTAAGTTGAGTATCGTTCCCACAGAGAATTATTTAATAACAATCACCAAAGACTAACCCGTAACTAACTCAATCTTATTTAAACGAATGAATTTCAAATTATATAAATTAAACTACTATTAACTTCCACTACTTAAATTAAGATAACGGAGATTTAAGATCACAACTTCACTTATTGCTTCATTTAAGTTAACACACTTCTCATCAATTATTCTCTATCCAATTGTTAATCAAGAACACTAAAATAGTATTAACCACCTCTCGATGCACTATCATCGTATTAACGTCAATCCACAATTAAGAAAGAAATCCGTTAAACACCTCAATCAACTAACCCACTATATCTCTATGTGAATTACAATTGAAGAAGGTTTAAGAGCAAGTTCTCTATCCGATTACATGTGATGTCAAGCATATCTCTACCTTAACATACATCAAGTTTAAGCTACTAACAAAATCCTGAACACATGCTATCATGATTAGATCTAAATCTAAACTTCATCTCTCGATTTCATATAGATTATCACGGTAATTGATGGCCAATCAATTAAACAATTAAGTCCAAATCATAATAGACAATCCTCACAATAGAACATAATAGTTGATAACAATGCATTTTAAAATAAACTACACAATAAGATCCATTGTAATCTCAAACAAAGAATTAGTTCATTGAATTAAAACTAAGAATCCACACTTGAAATAACATTATAGGATAAGAATAAGAGTAGAGTAAAGAATAAATCTGTTGTCAGCAAATCTCCATCTTCCTCAAGCTCCTGCTCTTGATCTTCAATGGTCTCCAAGTTGCTTCAATCTCCTAATCTTATCTAATATAGGGTTCCTAATCTAAGAAAGAAAGTAAAGAATTTCATTCTTGAAATATATCCCAAGAGGGATTTAATAAAATCTTAGAATTAGCCTCCCAATCCAAGTTAAACTCAAGTATTTAGAGTTCTAATGGACATCCTAGTAAGTTAGGCAACTAAGAATCCTATTCTAGCTCAATTTGGACATCAAATAACCCATTTTCACTCAAATCCCGCCTCCTAGCGCTCTCAGCGCTGTCCTGGCGCAGTCAGCGCCATTTGTGTAGTTTGTTGGCTTAGAATACTGATGTAGTAGCACTGTCGGCGCTGGCCTGGCGCGGTCCGTGCTAGGCTATTTTCTGTTGCGACGTCCTTTGGTAAAACAGACATAACTTTTGATCCGCATGGATTTACGGGGTCTTCCACCTATCAAATCGAAGATAACGACGAGATCTATAACTTTCATTCTTTGAGGATTTACAGATTCCAATTTTATCAAGGCAGAAATCGGGCTTGAAGTAGATGTTATGTAAATGGAAAACATGACAACTCTTAGCTTTGATCTTCGTTGATAAAAAGGCCATAACTCTCACATCCGAGCTCCGATTGAGACGATTCAAGATGTTCCGAGAAGCTAAGAAGTAGAGTTACCATAAAATCCAAGTTCCAAGCCAAGAACATGCATCCAACTTGGTGTTAAAAGTCCTTCAATATTCCCTTCTTGCACTTGTTTGCGTATTTTAGTCCAAAAGATGTCCGAATTGCTTTCCCTTGCTTCTTCATGCCAATGCCATGTCATAGCCTACAAAATAACATAAAATGTATGAAAAGTAACTAAGAACATGAATATAAGCAACTAATTCAAGTAACAGATACCGGATAAGTGGGTATAAAACCTACTTATCAAATACCCCCAAACTTAAACCTTTGCTTGTCCTCAAGCAAAACAACATAATGCAATGCAATGCAACTAATCTACATGCTTACGAATCCAAAGAATAATGGATGAAACAAGTCTATTCAACCAAATCCTTGAGAAATTAAGTAAACATGATAATACATCATATCAAAACAAATCATTAACTTCCCAATCAATCATCAAATCTTAGGTATTATCACTAATATAGTGTGTGTGTGTGCTCAACAACAATGTTAAGCGATATAAAATCAAATTTAACACATAATAAGTCTCTTGAAGGTATCATACGATTGTAAACTCAAGAAATCCAAAAACAAGCTAGATCCAACCAAAATCAAACATTCACCAAGTTCAAGAGTCCAATCCGAGATACTTATGCTTTACGTTTCATTACGGGGGCTTTTTGTTCTTTTCCCATTTTATTCACTTTTTTTTTTACTTTTTTTTTCTTTTTTTTTAACCATGACTGTGCAATGTCTCATTCCATTAGGCTAACAGTGCTACCCCTTAGCAAACTTTCGACCAACGACTCCCAGACCATATAAGACCTTAGGGCGCTAGGTGTTAAGACACCCCTTCGAGCGTACTTGCTCAAGTAACAAAGGCCCCGAAACAAAACTAGCCACGGTATTTTTTTTTCATTTTTTTTTCTTTTCTTTTTTTAAGCTTATATATCCCAAATATTCCCCCAAACTTAAGTTTTTGTCTAACTTTAGCCATCACTACTTATTCTTGTCATTCTTTCATTTAAACTAGCATTATCCTTTAGAGTTCCATTATGTATCAATTTAAACTCAATCAATCAACAAGTTGTTTTTATTGTGCTATCCTTATTATACCAGTTTCAAACAGGAAAAAATTCAATTCATAACAAGAATCAAATCAAAGCTCTAATAGTCAGTACTATACTTGTTTACCCAATTCCAAACTCATCATTGGCCAAAACAAACTTTAAATATCAAACAGCTGGACTCATGCAAGATGTACTAAATGTTATATAAACATAGTAATTTTTTTTTTTCAAAAAAACAAAAACTGAATGCAAAAACTAAATGTAACTATATGAACTACAATGTAAATAACTAACTATATGCAATATGACACTAAAATGCCCCCAAACTTAAAACAGACATTGTCCTCAATGGCTAAGATATGAAAAATTAAAAGAGAGGACTTCCCTGAAAATACAACATGTTCCTCCTTGTCTGCTAAGTCTGAAAAATAGGCCAGACACATTGGAATAAATCTGGAACCACACTTGAGTTGGACTTGACTAATATTGCAATTAAACCCCCTTTAATTCCTGGGATGTCTGAGCGGCGCAGAAATTTAAAACCAACGTGGATTGGAAGTTGGGGATGGATGGGTTTAATGGGAATGGAAGTTCAAAAGGAGAAGGGAAAGTAAAGATGAATTAATGTGATGTTATGGGGAAGAGGAAGTGCAATAGGTGTAGGAGAAGTGGATGAGTGGTATTGATGTAATAGAGAGGTAGAGAGGTGGGGTTATTCAATTCAAACACGCCTCTTTAGTTGCGTTCTTGATCGTAAATGTTGCATCGGTACCGCTTATAATGTGATCGGTACCAACACTGCTCTGTTGATCGAATAATTCTTTGCTTTAAGCGATCGTGACCAGAACCTTGATCTTGATCGGTGTAGGTAATATGTGCGGTTTGTGGGATTAGTTAAGTTTATTTTACGTTGTCGGTAATGGTTTAAGCGTTGATATGTTTGGTTTGCTCTCTTTATGGTATTTGTCGGTATGATCTTGAAAAATGATTGGGTAATGATCGGTACTTAAGGTCTGGCCGATCGGTTTGAAGTCTTTGTTCTTCGCGCTCTATAATGATGTTGTTTGACTGCACCTGCTTGGGGTTTCTGCAATTATAGAGATTTTGTTACTCTCCAATTATAACTTTCTATTGACTAAACTAACAACTAAAATTTAAATGAAAGCAAGAAATAGAGTTTAGAACTTAGGTTGCCTCCCAAGTAGCGCTTGGTTTAATGTCGCTAGCCCGACTTTGTCTGGTCAATGCTATCCAATTCCTCTTCGAAAATTGAGGAACCCTCCATCCATCGGAAATAATATAGCTTTTGGTAGGTTCCCAATTGTGATAGCCATTGCTTTAAAGTCACCTAGCATGCTCTGATTTGGTATGATCTCAATCAAGAACGTCCCACAGCTAGGTGTTTTCTCCATTGTGTATGTGATCACTTTGGGGCATGGAAGCTTGTCATACACAATGGGCTCTCCGTCTATCCTCTCTTTCTCGTCCCACCACGGCTTCATTGTTGCACTCGCTCTTATATCATAAAGTGCTTCGCCGACGACATGACTACCAAGTGGGCATGATTTTGCAAATCTGACTAACTCGTTGATCTTTGGTGGAGAAGGAACTTGGGGCACTAATAACACGGCTCATCCTCGTTAGTACTTATAGTTAGCTCTTCACCGACCTTGTTGTCATTATCCCCACTTGTCACTTTTTCAACCTCTTATGGCTCATCCAGTTGAAGATTTGGCTCGGGCACTGAATCAATTTCGGAATCCTCGTCATAACACCACTTGTTTGGAGGAAGGTTGCTTACAACTTTGGCCAATTGATCTATCTTATTTTGAAGATTTTGAATTGCTATCTCTTGATTCTGAATCGACCTCTCTTGATTAATCTTTCTCTCCTCATTTGATGCTATGAACTTGGACAACAATTCCTCCAATCTCGAATTAAGCTGTCTCTGTGACCTTTCGGAGGTGGACATAAAAAATCCGGTGTGTATGATGGATTTAGAGCGTAATGTTGGTCATCATAATTATAGCTTCATGAAAAATTTGGGTGATACCCCAATCTTGGTGATAGTTAGGATGAACATAGTTATTGAGGTAATCACCACTATATTGTCTTAGGGTTCAAAATTGACGGTGCATTGATGACTTTGATGGTTTCAAAGACAATAGTCACATCGTGAATCGCCATCCTTCGCCTCCGTTGAGGTTTGCGATAACCTCCAAGGTCTTGAATTTGCCTCAATTTGTCTCGATTCTGCGGAAAATGTATTAAGTCCATCAATCCTGTTTTCCTTGGTTCACCATGTTCGTGTATGGCCATTGATATGCAAAGTCATCCATGGTACCTAAAAAAGAGAAAAATAGGAAGAGAATTAAATAAAAAGACAAAAAAATGTTCAAATTAAGACTAAGTTGCTTTAAGCTAATATTGGCAAAAAATATTAAACTACTTCCCTTCAAGAAGCGGCGCTTAAAAACTTAATCGGGTAAAATCTAATTACGCACAACCGCGCAAGTATCACGTGGTCAACAAGTAATAAAGTGATAAGTTGAGTATCGTTCCCACGAGAATTATTTAATAACAATCACCAAAGACTAACCCGTAACCAACTCAATCTTATTTAAACGAATGAATTTCAAATTATATAGATTAAACTACTATTAACTTCCACTAGTTAAATTAAGATAACGGAGATTTAAGATCACAACTTCACTTATTGCTTCATTTAAGTTAACACACTTCTCATCAATTATTCTCTATCCCGAATTGTTAATCAAGAACACTAAAATAGTATTAACCACCTCTCGATGCACTAATACCGTATTAACGTCAATCCACAATTAAGAAAGAAATCCGTTAAACACCTTAATCAACTAACCCACTATATCTCTATGTGAATTACAATTGAAGAAGGTTTAAGAGCAAGTTCTCTATCCGATTACATGTGATGTCAAGCATATCTCTACCTTAACATACATCAAGTTTAAGCTACTAACAAAATCCTGAACACATGCTATCATGATTAGATCTAAATCTAAACTTCATCTCTCGAGTTCATATAGATTATCACAGTAATTGATGGCCAATCAATTAAACAATTAAGTCCAAATCATAATAGACAATCCTCACAATAGAACATAATAGTTGATAACGAAGTATTTTAAAATAAACTACACAATAAGATCCATTATAATCTCAAACAAAGAATTAGTTCATTGAATTAAAACTAAGAATCCACACTTGAAATAACATTAAAGGATCAGAATAAGAGTAGAGTAAAGAATAAATCTGTTGTCAGCAAATCTCCATCTTCCTCAAGCTCCTGCTCTTGATCTTCAATGGTCTCCAAGCTGCTTCAATCTCCCAATCTCATCTAATCTAGGGTTCCTAATCTAAGAAAGAAAGTAAAGAATTTCATTCTTGAAATATATCCCAAGAGGGATTTAATAAAATCTTAGAATTAGCCTCCCAATCCAAGTTAAACTCAAGTATTTAGAGTTCTAATGGACATCCTAGTAAGTTGGGCAACTAAGAATCCTATTCTAGCTCAATTTGGACATCAAATAACCCATTTTCACTCAAATCCCGCCTCCTAGCTGGCGCTCGGTATTTTTTAATCAAGCTTGTGATCGATTGCCATTTGTGCGATTTGTTGGCTTAGAAATCGATGTATGTAGTACCTTTATCATTGGCCGGCACGGCATGATCCGCGCTAGGTCAAGCTCTGTTGAGACGTCCTTTGGTAAAACAGACATAACTTTTGATCCGCTTGGAGTTACGGGGCCTTCCACCTATCAAATCGAAGATAACGACGAGATCTATAACTTTCATTCTTTGAGGATTTACAGATTCCAATTTTATCAAGGCATAAATCGGGCTTGAAGTAGATGCTATGTAAATGGAAAACATGACAACTCTTAGCTTTGATCTTCGTTGATAAAAAGGCCATAACTCTCACATCCGAGCTCCGATTGAGATGATTCAAGATGTTCCGGGAAGCTAAGAAGTAGAGTTACCATAAAATCCAAGTTCGAAGCTAAGAACATGCATCCAACTTGGTGTTAAAAGTCCTTCAATATTCCCTTTTTGCACTTGCTTGCGTATTTTAGTCCAAAAGATGTCCGAATTGCTTTCCCTTGCTTCTTCATGCCAATGTCATGTCATAGCCTACAAAATAACATAAAATGTATGAAAAGTAACTAAGAACATGAATATAAGCAACTAATTCAAGTAACAGATACCGGATAAGTGGGTATAAAACCTACTTATCAAGAGTTCAGTGAATTCGTAAGAAAATAATGAAGGAATGAGCTTCTATTTATAGGAAAATGGAATGCATAGTAACTAATCCATGAATGGTCCAGATTGATTTACTTTAATCTGACGGTCCATATTTAAAGAAAAATCTTTTAAATAAAATATAATATATTCTATTTATATAAAAAGATTTTTATTATGCAAACACTATGCGGGCACTATGCAAATACTATGCATAATAAAATATAATATATTTTATTTATAGAATAACTTTAATAAAGTATTCTGTTTTATATAAAAAGATTTTACTATGCAAAACACTATGCATAATAGAATATAATATATTCTATTTATAGTATAACTTTAATAAAGTATTACATTTTTTATATAAAAGATGTTTCTATTTTATTACGTTAATAATATGAATAAAACAAAACTTCTAAATCAACAATAATTGAATCAAATAATGTGAGATACTATGCAAAGAGAACTATTGTAGCAATAATTGAACAAAACCTGAGTGACTTCTCACATAAATATTAATAATCAATACTGAGTGTGCTACTATGCAACAACGCGTAGACATCGTACTTTACTACCAAAGTAGTTCAGCAAGATCAGCGGTAAAACTTCCTCCGTCGTAATTTTTAATAAAATATTTTTGTCATTTTCTCAATCCGACAATAATTCTGTTGTGGGGTCCACTAATGATTGTGCCGTCGTACGAATATTTCCTGTTTAAAACGAATATTCCCCGACCAATCGCATATACTATGATGACTTGCATACTTTGCAAAATTTATAAATATTACCCACAACTATAACATTATCTCAAATTCACACCATAATATAAAAAAAATTATTTCGAGAAAATTAATTCTTTATTCATAAAATCGGGGTTTCACAATCTCCCTCCTTATGGAATTTCGCCCTCGAAATTTACGTGACGCACTGGTATGCCGAGCGGTGAGAGATACCTTGACTTCATTTCAGATTCTAACTCTTGAGGTATAACCCTTGAGTGTTGGATACGATTCTTCTTATCCAAGATTTTAACACGAGATCTCATACGTTAAATCATCCGCTATCTCGTCCGATTCTAAATTAATAATGTGGTTCGGGTCATCCACATATTTACGTAACATTGATACGTTAAAAACGTTATGAGCACGCGACATACTTGGCGGTAAAACGAGTCTATAAGCCACAGTTCCTACTTAATCGAGGATTTCAAATGGGCCAATTAAATCGAGGGTTGAGATTTCCTCTCTTTAGCAACTCTTGCTTCTAGAATAATGCCCTCTTGAACCTTCTTCTTCACATTCATCAGATTCAGGTATATAGCTTGAGCGTCTTTAACTTTATCGATTAAAGTCGATTTTACTCATATATTCGTTATCTTCACGTGGGTCCCTAGAGTCTATAACTCTATCTTCATCATTTGTAAGTTATACGAAATGAGTCTTTGTGTTAACAACATCGCACTTGTAAACGCATACGATCTTCTACTCAACACGTCAGCTACCAAGTTCGCTCTTCCATGATGATGTTGAATAGTACGATCGTAATCTTCAACAGCTCGAGTCAACGTCTTTGGCGCATGTTACGTTCATTTTAGTTGAAGAAATATTTTGAGGGTTTAAGAAATGGGTTTTGTACCGGGGTCAATACAAAATTCGATTTCATGCTCTAGGGGTAGGCTAAGAAGTCTTCAAGAATACGTCAAGAGATTTATTAATGATAGAAATATCATTCAAAACTGTTACTCTCATCCAAGACTTGGATAGTACGTCACATTGATACCAACTGTGACTTCTATCCCTTAACCTAGATAGCACCTCACAATGATACCTATCAACTTGTCATCATCATTCACGACGTCGCCTCTGAAGAAGTCCGGCTTTTGCATTCCACACAAGAAAGTCAACAACGAAAGGATCGGGCTCTTTATTTATGGCTTGATATGACAATGATTGACTTTAGTGGTTTGGTTTCTTGAATTCACATAACAAAGTTGGTTAGAATATGAAAGCTAACAACCCACGAAAAGCATGGTGAGTAGTTAACCAATCGATTCCTAAAATTGCATCAAAGGCAAGTATTTTCAAAGAGACAAGATCAACACGTAACGTGAAAGTGTTGATTTGAACAAGATTTATAAATAATGGAGGTAACAAAGGTTTCTCCGAACTGAGTTTAAACAGATATATCAAAGTCTAACTTCTCCAAAATTAACTTCAAACATTGAAACACAACTAGGTGAAATAAAAGAGTGAGTAGAACCGGTATCTAACACGGTATAGACTTCGCAAGAGTTTATGACTAACATACCCGTGATAATTTTATTTAGGTTCCTTGTCACGAAAAAAAAAACGCTCTTTCTTAAACTATCGGCTTTAGCTTGTCTGGGACATCCTTTGGCATCACTATCCCAGCTGGACTTGACTTCACCATACGACAAAATCGAGCTAGGTGACCTTCTCTTTCGCAATTAAAACACGCTTTGGATTGCATCTGGTTTGGATGGATGTGTCCCTCTTGTCCGCATTTGAAACATACGACCGATGGGCATTCTTCTTCCTTTGAAACGGGTGTTGGTGCAGACATCTTCACGTCATTGTTGAACCTTCTCTTCTTAAAATGTCCATTCTTATTATCTTGGCCATGATTACCAATTAGAAATGGTTACCATTCTTGGCATGATAATATCCCCATGATGGTTATCGTTGTTAGATGACCGTTGCCACCGATGATATGATTATTATCGTGTTGTTGGTCGTTGCCTTTTGGTTGTCTTTGACTCATTATCGCGCTCAATAAGCGAGCCCTATTCACAACATCCTCGAATATAAACAAAGTTTGTGAGAAATGAGGTATTGACGTATATCGGGTTTCAAACCTCGCAAAAACATTCGCGTCATTCGCTCCTCATTATCTACCAAATGGGATGCAATAAGGATAACTCGCAAACTTAGCCTCGTCTTGTTACACGGTCATATTGTTTTGCTCGACTTGATGAATTCTACCTCCTTCATGTGACGAATACTTTCGGAAAGTACTTGTCGTTGAATAATTCTTGGAACTTCTCCCAAGACATCTTGAGTCGCGTCAGTGAGTACGCTTTTCTGATTCCCACCAATGATCTCCTTCTTCACGCAACATAAAGTTGGCGAATGGAACCTTTTGCTCCTCTGAGCATTCCAAGACATCAAATATCTTGGTAATCTGCTTTATCCATGTCTCCGCCTTAAGTGGTTCTGGCTTTCACAAAAACTCTGGTGGTCCCAACTCCTTGAACTGCTTAGCGGTGACCAAAGTAGGTTACCATTGTTTCCACCTACATTATAGATGAGGTCGCCCGCTTCGTTGTTGCATAAATTGCTCTTTAAACTGCTTAGCGGTGACCGTCCGAGAGTTATCAGTATTTCTACCTGTATTTTGGACAGGAGCTGCCTTCTCCTGTTGTTGCATGAATTGCATAAAGTCTCTGACCATCCTATCATTCACCATTTCATCGGTGTTATTGTTTTCATAAGGAGTATTGTCCTCTGGTTGCACATTATCCTGATTATTGATCTGTGGAGACTCAATGGTCTCATGTGCTCCATTGATATTCTCAACATTCTCGGATGCCATTTTCAAACACTGCCACAAAACAAGGGTTAATTAACATATCAAATATTATCCCTATACTTTGACCGACCAATTAAATACTAAATAAACTTAGCTAGGTCATACTAGCGAAGGAATTCCCCGTCTCTCCCCTCCTAGTTCTTATCTCACATCTTAGTCAGGGATCATATCCCTAAGCTTTGATACCAACTGTGACGCCCCCAAAATTAGGTATACATCACCCATCTTGAGTCGCTTGGATACATGGTATGTAATTCAAATACAACTTAATAATACAAATCATGTCATGTACAATACGACAAAACATAAACTGTGAGTTTGAATACAAATATTGTCTACTAGAGATTATACAAACTCAAAAGGAGTCCTCATTACAATTATTATCACACTATTTCAAAAAATAGTGAGGACTACTAATGTTATCCTCTGGACCATCACTCCGTTCCCCGACTCGTCCCAGCTATATTCTCATTTCACAAGAGAACAAATTGAAAGAAATGGTGAGCTCAACTAGCCCAGTAAGAAATATTATGACTAAGATAATGCAGAATAAATTATCATTAGCCTCCAACAATGTTAAACTTATAAAATACAATAGACATCAAGTTTAACCTGCGGGGGAACAAGCAATCCATTAAAAGAGTCAAGTAGAGAATAAAATCTACTATCTTTTATGATTTAAAAGTTTTTCATCACTTTTATCGCTGAGACTCAGCTCAATAAATAATCCACATCATTAAATCATCCACCTTTTCTACAAGCCAAGGATATTCTTTAGTATCACGACCACGAATTATCCATGCACTACGGGCCAAAGATAATCGTGTTTTCATCAACGGTCCTGATCATGCCATAAAATAATTCATCTTTGCTCCCTTGGCCGAAGAGAATCCATAGCCATAATCATACCAAAAACTGTCCATCAATGCACTACGGGCCAATGAGGACTTTTAATTTTCACATCATTTGTAACATTACGGTCATGATTACACCGCATAATCCCTGGTCATAATCATACCAAGTCCATCTATGCACTACAGGCCACAGATGACTTTCAACATAATATAAACATGAGGATGATGACAATGATATAAGAATTCAATAAAAACAAGTTCAAGAATTAATTTATCCATGAACCAATAACGTCCAAATTGTCAACATGATACTGCTTTGTAGAGTAAAATTCAAGAATGCTCAGAAGAATATTTCCATGGAAAGATACTGGATGAAGCGCAAATATCAAGGATATTCCACTAATTTCATGGAGTATAGAAGTCAAAATTTTAATCAACTGAGTATAATACCGAATGGAATAACAAAAGATATCACCATGCATGCGGTACTTCACATAGACGGTTATTCCAACAGAATAATAATAACGGAACCAGGTCAGGTGAAATTCACACCGATAGGATGTTCCAACAGAATAATAAATGTGGAATAATAAATGATGGAACCAAGTCCAGGCAGTATAAGACAGATGGGATATTAAAATGAACAATAAAGACGGAATAATAAAAATGGAACCAGTCCGTATAGCATGATGCAGGATATTCGGCGAATAATAGAAGAATGTCACCAAGTATAGGTAGTGGCAGCGTATCTGAGTTATTCAATGAACAATAAAGAAATGGAATAACAAAAGTTCTCTTCTTGAATACAAAAGAATAATATCCCTCATAGTAAAATAATACTTGATATAAGAGTAGTGAAGTAAAGAGAAAACTTTTCTTCTATCTCTATAGTCTCTCTCTATAGTTTCTCTCTCAGAGTTCGGTGAATTGATAAGAAAATAATGAAGGAATGGGCTTCTATTTATAGGAAAATGGAATGCATAAGTAACTAATCCATGAAGCGGTCGATTGATTTACTTTAATCGGACGGTCCATATTTAAAGAAAAATCTTTTAAATAAAATATAATATATTCTATTTATATAAAAGATTTTTATTATGCAAACACTATGGGCATTATGCAAATACTATGCATAATAAAATATAATATATTCTATTTATAGAATAACTTTAATAAAGTATTCATTTTATATAAAAAGATTTTACTATGCGAAAACACTATGCATAATAGAATATAATATATTCTATTTATAGAATAACTTTAATAAAGTATTACATTTTATATAAAAGATGTTTCTATTTTATTACGTTAATAATACTGAATAAAACAAAACTTCTAAATCAACAATAATTGAATCAAATAATGTGAGATCTTATCGCAACTATTATAGCAATAATTGAACAAAAGCGAGTGACTTCTCACATAAATATTAATAATCAATACAGGTGTGCTACTATGCAACAACGCGTATTCATCGTACTTTTACTACTGAAAGTAGTTCAATAGTATCAAGCAGTAAAACTTCCGGACGTTATTTTCAATAAAATATTTTTGTCGTTTTCTCAATCCGACAATAATTCTGTTGTGGGGTCCACCAATGATTGTGCCGTCATACGAATATTACCTGTTTAAAACGAATATTCCCCGACCAATCGAATATAATATGACAACTTGCATACTTTGAAAAATTTATAAATATTACCCACAACTATAACATTATCTCAAATTCACACCATAATATAAAAAAAACTATTTCGAGAAAATTAATTCTTTATTTATAAAATTTGGGGTTTCACATCAATGATCTCATGTGCTCCATTGTTTATCTCAATATTCTCAAATATCATTTTCAAACACTGCCACAAAACAAGGGTTAATTGACATGCCATATATTATCCCTATATTCTGACCGACCAATTAAATAACAAATAAGCTTAGGTAGGTCATACTAACGAAGGATTTTCCCGTCTCTCCCCCTAATTCTAGTCTCAAATCTTAGCCAGGAATCATATCCCTAAGCTTTGATACCAACTGTGACGCCCCCAAAATAGGTATACATCACACATTCTGAGTCACCAAATACGTGGTACAGAATTCAAATACAAACTTGAATAATACAACTGTCGTGTAAAATACGACAAAACATAGCTGAGTTTTTACACGAATATTGTCTCATAGACGATATCCAAACTCAAATTCAATCCTCATTACATTTATTATCACACTAAATAGTGAGGACTACTAAAACAACCATCTCGGACCGTCACTCCATTCTCCAACTAATCCCGGCTACGTTCTCATTTCCTGAAGAGAATAATGAAAGCAAAATGGTGAGCTCAACTAGCCTAGTAAGAAATATTATGGCTAAGATAATGCAAAATAAATTATCGTTAGCCTTCAACAGTGTTAAACTGATAAAATATAATAAACATCAAGTTTAACTGCAGCAGAACAAGCAATCCATTAGAAAAGTCAAGTAGAGCATGATATCTACTATCTTCTACGATTTAAAGAGTTTATCATCAATTTTATCGCTGAGACTCAACTTAATAAATAATCCACATTATCGAATCATCCCTGCACTACGGGCCATGGATATTCATTAGTATCACGTCCACGAATTATCCATGCACTACGGGCCAAGAATATTCGTGTAATCATCAATGGTCATGATCATGCCAACAACTGTCCATTAATGCACTACGGGCCAATGATGACTTTTACCACATCATTTGTAACATTACAGGTCATGATTACACCGAATGATCCCTGGTCATAATCATACCGATCAACAGTCAATCTATGCACTACGGGCTAAAGATGACTTTCATAACAATATAAGCATGATGATGATGACAATGATATAAGAATTCAATTAAATGAAAGCAAATAATAAAATTTTAAAGATTTATAATTTAATTTATCCAAAATTCAAAAGCGTCCAAATTGTCAACATGATACTGCTTTGTGGAGTAAAATTCAAGAATAATATTGTATCAAAAATGATTTGGACCGAAAAGAACTCAATTTTGTCATGAATAGTACCCCGGGTGAATAGTGCCCAACTGAATAGTACCCCGTGAATAGTACTCTGGCATGAAAAAGTTAAAACTTATCAAGAATGTTCAGAATAATATTTTCATGAAAAGATACTGGATGAAGCACAAATTTCAAAGATATTCTACTAATTTCATGGAGTATAGAAGCAAAATTTATCAATATGAGTGTAGAATTATGAATACGAAAACGAAATAATATTACTTATATACTATAGACTATAGAAGAAAATATTATTTCATACGAATATTGAACAAAAATAATATCCCTTACCTTAAAAAGGAGAGTATTCCAACTGGTATAGCGATGATATTCTTGAAGAAAACTAGAACTGTTTTCTACACTCACAGGTTCCTTAAACTCTAAAGAAATACACTCAATATTATAAAAGATGAATTCTCTGATTCTGGTGTGATTTTCAATTCTAACTAAGCATCCTATTTATAGGACAATGAAAATGATATTATTTGAATAAAATCACGGGTGAACAGTACTTTTTTTTTCTTCTCACGGACGAAACAATTGGAAGGTCACGGATGAATTAATTGAATGTGCAGACTTTTGATTTTCAACCTGCCCACACACACACACAAGTTATATATATATATATATATATATATATGTGTGTGTGTGTGTGTGTGTGTGTGTGTGTGTGTGTGTGTGTGAAGGTAACATGTGGGGTGGGGCCTACATGTGGGATGAAATGAAAATGGGGTGGGGAGGAGAAAACGTGTTTGGGAGGGAGTTTAAAGTGTATATATATATTTTTTTTGTGTGATTGTGATATATATATATATATATATATATATATATATTATGAATAATTTTATCTGATTTTTTTAAAAATAGGTAAATGGGGGTTCAAATAATAAGTAAAATTTACAACAAATACTTCATAAAAATCCCCTCAATATTTTTAACAACATTTATTCATCATTATTATAACTCGCAATATTAACAACCAGATCGTTCCCAGGAAAGAGGGGGTTTTCTGATAAGAATTTCTCCCTATTGACGCGCAATTTAAGTGACCAAACCTCTTTTCTTGACAAAACTTTCTAGACATTGTTAATTATGCAAATAATAATATGAATAACTTGTCATCTCAATTATTGATTTAAAAATGTATAAAATATTGACAATAATTGAATCAAATAACGTGAGATAATATGCAACAATTATTATAGCAATAATTGAGTATAACTGAGTGACTTCTCACGTAAGCATCAATAATCAATACCGTGTGTTACTATGCAGTCATGCGTATTACTGTACTTTTCATCACCGGGTATTTCAATCGTTAACGGTAAAACTTTCGCCGTTATTTTTTATAAAAAGATAATTATGTCGTTTTCTAACTCCGACAATAATTCTGTTGTGGGGTCCACCAATAATTGGGTCGTCGTACGAATATTTCTTGTTAAAACGAATATTTTCCGACCAATCGAATATTTTATAACAACTTACATACTTTGCAAAATTTATAAATATTACTCACAACTATAACATTATAACAACTTAACACCATAATATTCAAAATATATATCGAGAAAAATTTAATCTTTATTTATAAAAGTTGGGGTCTTACATGTTTGTTTTTTATAGGATTATTCATGAGATAACTTAAAATAATCTCATGTTATGTTTGTTTTTTCCCAAATTAATTAAAAGATTGGATAAAAAATATCGTTTGGACTATTATACCCTTATCAATAATAATATATTTTAAACTATAATTAAATTTATTTATACATCAAAAAGTAATGAACAATTAATTACTTTTTTTTATATAAGTGATTATATTATTCAATCAAATAACATATTTTAAACTATAATTAATTTTTGTTTATATAAGTGACCAAGAACTGAGTTTCTTTCTTCTTCTTGCTTTTTCCCAAAGCCACATTTTTTGAAAAATAAAATAAAATTTCATAATTCAAGTACATCATCATTACTTGAGAATATAATATCGAAACCAATATAAATGTTCATTCTTATGTTTGGTTACTTAAGAGAGAAGTTAGGGAATGAGCAATCCAATGGAATGTCAAATCATATATTTAAAGGAAAGTTTATTCGATCATGATAGGTAAAGATCGACCATTTCATTCCAACGGACAAACTTAAAAAAAAAACCTTAATCGATTAAAATCATGTAGCTTCTCGTTATGACCAAATATATGAATAAGTATACTCATTCCATTCCATTCTCATTATCATTCCTATTCAAATTCTCGTTCCAATGTTGTAATCAAACAGATTATAAGTGTTATGTAGCTATTTTTCTAATTTCCAAGTAAATAAGGAAAATTATACTTTATAGTTGAATGCACTCAAGTTTATGATAAATTTAAATCGTAATATATAACTGGTCGGAGCTAGATATACCCAAAATGCCTGAGGTCTATGTTTCGATCTGGATTAGGTGCAGGCTGAACTCGATCCGGATCGAGCCCGTCTTTGGTCAAGGTTTCTCACGAATTTGGACCGATCTAAATGCCATGGTTTTTATGATAAAATGTGGCCTGGTTTGCCTTGCAAAAAAAAGCCCAATCTAACATGGTCTTAGGCTTGGTCCGACCTGAGAACTGACCTGACTGATTTATAGTCAAGGCTTTATAAGAATAAACTAATTTTTAATATTAAATATTAATATTAATTAATACATCAACAAACTAACTTTTAATGTTAAATATTAATAATAAGTTAGTTTCTTGTAAATAGTCTAGTTCCGCATTAAAACTTTCATTTTTACAAAATTTTCCTAGCTTATATTTTACATTTTACATTTTTAATATTTAATATTAAAGTAAAAATTAAAAATTAAAAATAAAAAAGAGGAGAGGAGAGGATGGACTAGACCTACTATGCCTAACTAGATTGCATTTTAACAATCAAGGCATACCCTGACATGCTTGATCAAACTCAAAGATATGTTCTGGTCTGGTCAACTAGATCAGACCAGACCATCCTATTGTGCATGTTTAGCAAGAGCGTACCAATTGTTGGCGATTAAAACTACGAATTTGAGCAATTAGTGATTGAGATAACTACAATTCTAATGAAAAAAATACTAAAAGAACAACAAACGAGCAAAGGAAGTCCTAAATGAGCGAGTGATCAAAGATTTTCGTTGAATTAAAATTAGGCTCTTTGAAGTTTAATAATTATTAAAAATTATTATGTATAAATAGATTATTATTAATAAAAAGGGTGATGCAAAGAATCTTAAATTTTTTATCTGAAAAAAAAATGTCTCAAATAATGTGTCACTATAACATGAATTGGATGGATCTTATTTGATATTATTTAATAATTTATCATTAAAATATTTAATATTTAAGATCAAAAATTTAACCACCCTAACATTACTCTAACAAAAAATCAACACTAATTAAATCAAGCATCCCATAATATTCATCGGAATATCCATGAGGTTACAACATGCGCGATCTCAACCCCGATGAAAGGAAAAAGAAGAAAAAGTAGAAGAATCTTAAACGTAAAGGTTGACTCCAAATATTCCTTGAGGTTGACATCATATCAAACCCCCCGGCCCCTTCTTGGCTTCTAGTAGTGGAGGGACACTAGATACACTATCTTCATGCCTACATTCTTTTCAAATCCTTCCAATTTAAAAATATCTTCACTTTCTAAATTAATTTAATAAATTTACAAAAATACATTAAGTTTTAAATTATTTAATTATAAAAACTATATACTTGTAATTAAAAAATTAAAATTTGATTCTTAATTATATATATATATATAAAGTAATCAAGTAAAACCTTAATAAAACAACGTAATTTTTCCCTTAAGGGTCAAATTTTTTATTTTTGAATTTTATATAAAAAACATTAATTATAATTTTTATACAAAAGTACACCGTTTGACAAAAATAAATAAATTATTAAGTAGTCTTAGCTAACTTAACTAAAGCATACCTTAGATTATATTTCTAACGAATTTAAAGTATACCTCTTAAATAACATATCTCTCTTAAATAACATACTTTTATTAAAATTACGTTATTTTGAAGATTCTTTTAAAAAATAAAATAATATTGAAGGAGAGTGGTCTCACTTACTTTCTTTTTATTTACAAAAATGTCACCTACGACCCCACTCCAAAACGACATAATTTTAATAAAGGTATGATATTTAAGAGACTGTTATTTAAGAGGTATGTTTTAGATCATATATATATATATATAGGAAAATAATCCATAGCATGTATTTGCTACGGATGAAAAATAAACAAATAGCATCTCCTAATTAAGGGCTGAGATTTAAATATCTAATGCGTCTTTGACTAGTTCAACTAGTGGACACAATTAAAAAAAATTCGAACAAGTATGCCACCATATCAGGTATTTGCGACTTTGTTTTGCGCTTTTGCTTTGGGAGCAATTTGATTCAAGATATCTATCCGCTAATTGAACCAGCAGAACAAGAATTATCAATTCAAATTACATATTATCCCAAATATCAGATAGCATCAAGCCTTTGGGATTACCATGCTATATATCAGATTTATTATTTTATGCCTTTGGGATATCAGATCTGTTACATTACGCCTTGGGATTACCATGATCTTTTACTTTACGCCTTTGGGATATGTTACTTTATGGCTTTGGGATTACCATGCTATATATCAGATCTGTTACTTCCGCTAGTTCAACTAGCGGATAAATACCAGGCGTAAATGGTTTAATATGGGACTTGGGGGTAATTTAGGCCTACTTTTTTTTATGTGTCCGCTATTTGGATTGGCAGATGATGAAATTGTGTTTTAAATCTGAGCCTTTAATTTATATAATGGATAATTATGATGTTATTTGCCCATTTTTTACCCATAACAAATAACGTGTTATTGATCATTTCCCATATATATATATATATATATATATATATATATATATATATATATATAAAGAGTTTCCTATACGAGTGGTCAAGATGACCACCTTTAGCGACGAGCAAAATCGTCGTTAAACTCGTCATCATAGGGTCTGAATTGTTGCGATAGCCCAGAACCATCGCTATAGCCCGGTTAAGACCCTATAACGACAAGTTTAGCGACGGTTTTGTCCATCGCTAAAGGTGATCTGCAAGGAATCACCCACATAGGAAACAGACTGTAAGACCCCAATTTTTTATGAATAAGATTTATTTTTATTTATATATTATTCTAAATAGTAAGGTGTTAATTTAATAAATGTTATAGTTGTGGTTGATATGTGCAAATTATACAAAGTAAACAGTTGTCGAAAAATCACAACAAGAAAATCGGCTATTTCCGACAGACTATTCTGTCGGAAATAATGCTTTTCCGTCGAGAGTACCTTATTTCCGAAAGAATATTCCGTCAAAAATTCGGACGAATATATTGCCGTCGAGCTTATTTTCGTTGAGAATTCAGTTGGAAAAATAAATTTACGATGGACTTATTCTAAATTTAATTTTTTTGTCGAAATAACCTATACTTTCGATGTAATTTATCTCATCGAAAAAAATCGCTTGGATCTGACTTATGTGGCCCAACATGAAAAGTAGGATTTTTTAATTCCGACGGAATGTGCGTCGAAAATAGCGTCAAATCTGTCAGAAATAGCATTTTATAAAATAAATTATTTGTAAGACCCCAAATTTTATGAATAAAGATTTAATTTTCTCGAAATATTTTTTTGAATATTATGGTGTGGATTTGCGATAGTGTTATAGTTGTGGGTAGTATTTATAAATTTTGTAAACTATGTAAGTTGTTATTCGATTGGTCGGGGAATATTCGTTTTAACAGAGAATATTAAATTTGCTGGCACAATCATTAAGTGGACCCCCCTAACGAAAGTATTGTCGTTGTTAGAAAACGACAGAATTATCTTTTTATAAAAATAATGGCGAAAGTATTACCTTTAAAACTATTGAACTACTCGGTAGTAAAAGTACAGTAATACGCGTGGTTGAATTGTATCACACGGTATTGATTATTGATGCTTACGTGATAAGTCACTTAGTTATACTCAATTATTGCTACAGTAATTATTGCATCATATCTCTCATATTATTAATTCAATTATTGTCACAATATCATTTGCATAATATGTTATATTATTAAATCAATAATTGAGACGGCAAAGTTATTCATATTATTATTTGCAATATTGACAATGTCTAGAAGTTCTGTCAAGGAGAGGTTTGGTCACCTAATTGCGCGCCAATAAGGGGAAATCCTTATCGGAAAGCTCCCTCTTTCCTGGAAACGACCCGATTGTTAAATATTGTGAGTTATAATATTAATGATGAATAAGTTCGTGTTGATTAAAGATGAAATTGATAGTTCCATTGTGTGAGAATTATTAGTGTTAGTGAAAATCGACATTTATTTCGATAATAATTGATGTCTGGAGGTTATATTGACCAATCGAATAATTAACCGGATAAATGAGCAATTAATTGTTATTAGTTCACATGCTTATAACTATGTGTTCACATGTGTGTACTATTGATTCACATGATTTACTATTAGGAGAATTGGTGCAAGATTGATAATACTTGCATGACTAAGTTAAAAATGGAGGTATAGTTGAAGGTACTATACTGTAATTAGTTTTTTCACATGATTAGAACTATTGAGTCATATGATTCACTATTGATTCACATAGTTTACTATTAGGGGAGGTGATGCAAGTTTGATAATACTTGCAGGACTAAATTAAAAATGAAGAAAAAGAGGAAGGTGTTATACTGTAATATTTCGAGCCCCAAAACGTGCAATTATCGAAACTATATTTTCCTATAAATAGAAGCTCATTCTTCCTTCATTTCTCACCAATTCACTAAAGCTATAGAGCAATTATTATAAAGAGAAATTATAGAGAGAAAGAAGAAGAGAAGTCTGCTACCTCACTATTCTAGTATCCGATCTTCTTTTTTGAGGTAAGGGGTATTATTCTTTCGTATTCATGAAGAGAGTTATTTTCTTTCAATACTCGTAAAGGTTGTTATTCCATTCTTTATTATTATGTTGGAATAACTTTGTCTCATCTGATACCACATACATGGTGAAATTCTTCTATTATTTCATTCTTTATTATTACATTGGGAATAACACATGCATGCGATTATCTATCGCATGCACTGGTGAATTATGTTGTTATTCCATTCTTTATTATTACGTTGGAATATCTCATGCGTGTGGATTACGCATGACTGTTTCCATTCTTTATTATTACGTTAAAATATCTTGTATGCATGCGGATTATGCATTGACACAGTTCCATTCTTTATTATTACATTAGAATAACTTTGTTTTGTGGATCTATCGCATGCTAGGTGAATTATGTTGTTATTCCATTATTTATTATTTTGTTGGAATAACTCATGCGTGTGGACTACCGCATGCATGGTGAATGATCCTTTGTATTCATTCCTTATTAAATTGTGGAAATGATGCATCTCACGTGGATTACGCATGGGGTGAAAATCCATTTTAGCTTTCAGTATATTCTATTATACTCGTATGAGATATCATTTCTTTTGTACTCGTCATGAAATATCATTTTATTTGATATTTTATTTACAAGTTACTATTCACGAGTTACTATTCACTCTAGTATTATTCACTCGGGTATTTGGGGTACTTTTCGTGTCGGAGTACTATTCACGAGTTACTATTCACCCAATTACTATTCATTCTAGTATCATTCACTTAGGTCTTCGGGTCACTTTTCGTGTCGGAATACTATTCACGGGGTACTATTCCCAAAATACTATTCACGGGGTACTATTCACCCAAAAAATATATTTCTTTCATGTCTAAATTATTTTTTGTGACGCCCCCAAAACAGGAATACATCACCTATTCTGAGTCGCCAAATACATGATAGAGAATACAAATATAATCTTAAATATACAACATGAGCTGTGAGGACTACTAATGCAAACATCTAGGACCATCACTGCTTAATTCGACTAGTCCCAGCTACGTTCTCATTTCTCAAGAGAATAAAGTGAAAGAAAGGGTGAGCTCAACTAGCCCGATGAAGAAATATTATGACTAAGTTAATGCGAATAATTTATCGTTAGCCTTCAACAATTGTTAAACCGATAAAATATAATAACTATCAAGTTTAGCTGTAATGAACAAGCAATCCATTAAAAGAGTCAAGTAGAGAATAAAATCTACTATCTTTTATGATTTAAAAGGTTTTCATCACTTTTATCGATGAGACTCGACAATAAATAATCCACATCATCGAATCACCCCCCACTTCTGACGAGGATATTCTTTAGTATCACGACCACGAATTATCCATGCACTACGGCTTAAGATAATCATGTTTTCATCAACGATCCTGATCATGCCATAAAATAATTCATCTTTGCACTACAGCCAAAGAGAATCTATAGCCATAATCATACCAAAAACTGTCCATCAATGCACTACGGGCCAATAAGGACTTTTTCCATATCATTTGTAATATTACGGTTATGATTATACAAGAATAATCCACTGGTCATAATCATACCAAGTCCATCAACTTTCTGAGCCATGAGATGACTTTCAACAAAATATAAACATGAGGATGATGACAATGATATAAGAATTCAATAAAATAAGTTCAAGAATTAATTTATCTAGGAACTAATAACGTCCAAATTGTCAACATGATACCGCTTTAGAGAGTAAAATTCATGAATGCTCGGAAGAATATTTCCATGAAAAGATATCTTTGGATGAAGCGCAAATATCAAGGATATTCCACTAATTTCATGGAGTATAGAAGTCAAAGTTTTAACCAACCGAGTATAATAAAGAATGGAATAATAAAAGAAATTACCATGCATGCTATAGATCGCATGACAGCAAAGTTATTCCAATGAGTAATAATAAATAATGAGAATTCAGTCCCACAGTAAAACGCATGAGACAAGATATTCCAAATGAATAATAAAGAATGGAGCCGAGTCGGCGTAAAACGACCGGCTGTGTTATTCCAGCGAGAATAATAAATAATGGAACCGAGTAGATGTAAAACGCATGCATGAGCGAGGATATTCCAACGAGAATAATAAATAACGGAACTAGGTTCTACAGTAAAATGCATGCATGGATATTCCAGCGAGAATAATAAATAACAAAACCGGTCCCACAGAAAACGCAGATAGGATATTCCAATGAATAATAAAGAATGAAATATTAGAAGAATTTCACCATGTATGCGATTTGATGCATACAAAAGTTATTCCAACATAATAATAAAGAATGGAATAACAGAAGAATTTCACAAAGTATAGGGTAGCCCGCGTATACAGGTTATTCTAACAGAATAATAAAGAATGGAATAACAGAATTTCTCTTCATAAATAAGAAAGAAAGAGTACCCCTTACGAGTACAACAAATAATATTCCATACCTTAAAAAAACTGGATACTGGAATAGTGAGGTAGCAGACTTCTCTTCTTCTTTCTCTCTATAATAAATGCTCTATAGCTTTAGTGAATTGGTGAAAAATGAAGAAGAATGAGCTTCTATTTATAGGAAAACATAGTTTCGATAATTGCACGTTTTGGGGCTCAAAATATTACAGTATAATACCTTCCTCTTTTTCTTCATTTTTTAATTTAGTCTTGCAAGTATTATCAAACTTGCACCAACTCTCCTAATAGTAAATCATGTGAATCAATAGTAAAATTATGTGACTCAATAGTAAATCATGTGAATCAATAGTTCTAGACATGTGAAAATACGAATTACAGTATAGTACCTCCATCTATACCTCCATTTTTAACTTAGTCATGCAAGTATTATCAATCTTGCACCAACTCCCCTAATAGTAACAAGAATGTGAATCAATAGTACACACATGTGAACAAATAGTTATAATTATGTGAATTAATAGCAATCAATTGCTCATTTATCCGGTTAATTACCCGATTGGTCAATATATCCTCCAGACATCAATTATCATCGGAATAGATGTTGATTTTTACTAACACAAACAATTCCAACATAATGAAACTATTTTTATCAACAATATAAATTTTGAAATTTCGAAGTTTGACTTTTCCCAAAAAAGTCAACTGTTGACTTTTTGACCAAATAGTGAATCCCAGAAAATTTTGTGTTTATAGACTATTTTTACTAATTTCATCGTTCCGGACTCAAATATCATGTCCGTGTCTCCAAATTCAACTCCGAACCCAACTTCAATTTTAATAACATTCATCATTAATATTATAACTCACAATATTTAACAACCAGGTCGTTCCCGTGAGAAGGGGCTTTTCGATAAGGATTTCTCTTTATTGGTAGCGCAATTAGGTGACCAAACCTCTCCTTGAGCAGAACTTCTAGACATTGTCAATATTGCAAATAATAATATGAATAAACTTTATTTGTCTCAATTATTGATTTAATAATATAAAATATTATGCAAATGATAATCTTTGTGACAATAATTGAATCAATAATATGAAAGATATGATGCGGCAATTATTTGTAGCAATAATTGAGTATAAGCGAGTGACTTCTCACGTAAGCATCAATAATCAATACCAGGTATGCTACTATGCAACCACACGTATTCATTGTACTTTTAACAAGGGTGTTTCAACGATTAACAGTAAAACTTCCGCCTTTATTTTCATAAAGTATTTTTGTCGTTTTCTCAATCCGATAATAATTCCGTTCTTGGGGTCCACCAATGATTGTCTAGTCGTCGCATGATATTCCCAGCAGAAAAAGAATATTCCCCGACCCATCGAATATTATATAACAACTTGCGTACTTTGCAAAATTTATAAATATAACCCACAACTATAACATTATATCAAATCCACACCATAATATTTAAAAAATTATTTTGAGAAAATAAAATATTTATTCATAAAATTTGGGGTCTCACAATCTCCCCTCCTTATGGAATTTCGCCCTCAAAATTTACGTACGTACTTGGTATGCTGAACAGGTGAGGATACCTCAACTTCATTTCAAATTCTAACTCTTGAGGTATAACCTTTGAGTGTTGAATTCGATTCTTCTTATACAAGATTTTAACACGTATCTCCTCAAACGTTAAATCAGCCGTTATCTCGTCCGGTTCTAAATTAATAATGTGGTTCGAGTCATCCACATATTTACGTAACGTCGATACGTAAAAAAAAACGTTATGAACACGCGACATACTTGGCGATAAAACAAGTCTATAAGCCACAGTTCCTACTCGATCGAGGATTTCAAATGGGTCAATTAAATCGAGGGTTGAGATTTCCTCTCTTCATTAATTCTTGCTTCTAGAATAACGCCCTCTTGAACCTTCTTCATTCATCAGCTCTGAGTATGTAGCTTGAGTGACTTTAACTTTATCGATTAAAGTCAATTCTAATCGTATATTCGTTATCTTTACGTGGTTTCCTAGATTTTTTAACTCTATCTTCATCATTTGTAAGTAAATGCGAAATGGGTCTTTGTGTTAACAACATCTCACTCAGAACGCATCACGATCTTCTACTCAACGCGTCATTACCACATTCGCTTTCCACGATGGTATTGAATGGTATGATCGTAATCTTCAACAGCTCGAGCCAACGTCTTTGGCGCATGTTACGTTCGTTTTAAGTAAAGAAATATTTGAGGGTTTTAGAAATGGGTTTTGTACTGGGGTCAATACAAAATTCAATTTCACGCTCTAGGGGTAGGCTAAGAAGACTTCAAGAATACGTCAGGAAATTTATTAATAATAGAAATATCATTCCAAACTGTGACTCTCATCCAAGACTTGGATAACACGTCACATTGATACTTATCAACTTGCCATCGTCATTCACGACGTTGCCTACAGAAAGTCTGGCTTCGGTGCATTCCACACAAGAAAGTCAACAACGAAAGGACCGGGGCTCTTTACTTATGGCTTTATATGACAATGATTGACTTTAGTAGTTTGGTTGCTTGAATTCGCATAACAGGTTGGTTAGGAATATAAAAGCTAACAACCTTACGAAAAGCATGATGAGTAGTTAACTAATCGATTTCTAAAAATTGCATCAAAGGCAAGTATTTTCAAAGAGATAAGATTGACAGGTAACGTGAAAGTGTCGATTTGAATCAACAAGATTTATAAATAGTGGAGGTAACGAAGGTTTCTACTAATGAAGTTTCAACCAATAAGTCAAAGTTTAACTTCTAGGAGTTAAATTTAAGCGTTGAGCACAAGAGAGATAAAAGAATAGGTAGAACCCCAGATCTAATAAGGTATAGATTTTGCAAGAATTTATAATTAACTAACTTGTGATAACCGTTCGATTAAATCGTCACAAAAAACGCTCTCCCTGAAACCACCGACTTTGTTTTGTCCGTATCCGCCTTTGGTACCACTGTCCCAGCTGGACTTGACTTCACTATACGACAAAATCAATCTAAATGACCTTCTCTTCTTGAAATTTCCACTTCTATTATCTTGGCCATGATTACCATCGAAGTGGTTACCATTCTTAGCATGATAATTTCCCCCACGATGGTTATCATTGTTCCGATGGCCGTTGCCACCGATATGATTATTATCGTGTTATTAGTCGTTACCTTTTAGTTGAGCTGACTCAACGGTCTTATGTGCTTCATTGCTTATCTCAGCATTTTCATATGTTATTTTCAAACACTGTCACAAAACAAAGGTTAATTGACATGTAACATATTATCCATATACTCTGACTGACCAATTAAATATCAAATAAACTTAGGTAGGTCATACTAGCGAAGGAATTCCCCGTCTCTCCCTCCTAGTTCTTGTCTCACATCTCACCTGAGGATCATATCCCTAAGCTTTGATACCTGTTGACGCCCCCAAAACAGGGAACATCACCTATTACGAAGTCGCCAAATACATGGTACGTAATACAAATACAATCTTAAATATACAATATGAGCTGTGAGTTTGAATACAAATATTGTTTAATAGAGAGTATACAAACTCAAAAGGAGCCCTCATTACTATTATTATCACACTATTTCACAGAATAGTGAGGACTACTAATGCAAACATCTAGGACCATCACTATGTTCCCGACTAGTCCATTCGTTCTCATTTCTCGAAGAGAACGGTGAATGAAAGGGTGAGCTCAACTAGCCCAAGAAGAAATATTATGACTAAGATAATGCGAGAATAATTTATCGTTAGCCTTCAACAAATGTTAAACCGATAAAATATAATAACTATCAAGTTTAAGCTGCGATTGGAACAAGCAATCCATTAAAAGAGTCAAGTAGAGAATAAAATCTACTATCTTTTATGATTTAAAAGGTTTTTCATCACTTTTATCACGAGACTCGACTTTAATAAATAATCCACATCATCGAATCACCCCGCACTACGACCAAGGATATTCTTTAGTATCACGACCATTTAATTATCCATGCACTACTACGACTTAAGATAATCATGTTTTCATCAACGGTCCACGATCATGCCATAAAATAATTCATCTTTTCACTCTGACCCAAAGAGAATCCATAGCCATAATCATACCAAAAGCGTCCATCAATGCACTACGGGCCAATGAGGACTCTTTCCACATCATTTGTAACATTACAGTTACGATTATACAAGAATAATCCTCAGTGGTCATAATCATACAAAGTCCATCTATGCACTACGTGAATACAGATGACTTTCAACAAAATATAAACATGAGAATGATGACAATGATATAAGAATTCAATAAAACAAGTTCAAGAATTAATTTATGTAAGACCCCAAATTATTAATAAATGAAATTTATTTTCCTCTATTTATTATTTTGAAGTAGTAAGGGTTGATTTGATTAATGTGGATAGTTATGGGTAAAATATATAAAATATTTGAATAAGCAAATGGTTATAAAATATTCATTATTGTGGGGAATATTCGTTTGGTCGTGGAATATTAAATCTTGTCGGGGAATATTAAATACTGACACTGGCATTGATCTTTTGTGGGCCCCATAACGGAAAGCGATTGGATGAAGAAAACGACAAATATAAGTTGTTTATAAATAAACGGCGTAGTTGTTATGAATTAATCTTGTTGGAATACTGGGTGGTTAAAACACACTAATACGGCGTTGTTGAATAAGAAGACGCGATATTGCACCAATTATTGATTCTTACGTGAAGGCACTACTCAATAATTGTTACGATAATTCTTATTCAAAGATTTTATTTTATTGATTCAATAATTCTTTGCATTGATATTTTATATTCTTCGTTGTTTCAATAAATTGTCATTACACGTATTTTCCATTATTGAGCAATAATTCATATTATCTGAATAATATTATTGGATAACATTATTGGCAATGTCTAGAAAGTTACGCTCTAAAGAGAGGTTTGGTCACCTAATTGCGCCACCATAAGGAGAGATCTTTATCGAAAGCCCCCTCTTCTCAAAGGCAGTATTCGTTGCGAAGATCGTGATTCTGTAATATTATTTGTGAATAATTAATTATTGATTTATATGATGAGAAAAATATTGATTTTATGTTGATATAGATGGAAAAAAATTTTAATGTGACAATTGTTGAAAATTAATATTTTATCTTTTTTGATAAAATAATTCATTTATATATATTATTTTAATAATATATTAATGGTGATATTTTTATAATGAATGTGGGATATATGAATAAATGAGGAGGAAGAATATTTTTGTTGGATTAAATGTTTAACACATGTTTTGTGTGTTGGTGGACCCATTTATTGACCGAAATTTGATTATAGCTTGTAAAATCGCCCGTTTGTGGATTTCGGTCAATTTCTGTTTGGAATTTGGAAAAACTTTCTTCTGCAAAGTTGTAGAGAATTGAATTTCCTATAAAAAGTAGCGAGATTCAAATTTTCTGATAAAAAGGCTATTTATTATGAATTATTGAAGTTCCGAAGCTCCGAAATAATTGATTATTGGAAGTTTTAATTATTTTAAATAAGAAAAATGTTTTTATTACTTTTTGGGAGGTGGGCTACATGTGTGGCTGATCTTGGATTAAGAAACATGTGCGTAAGAAGTTTTAGAAAATAATAATAAATATTTTAATAAATTTTCTACTTTGGTGTTCTAAGCATTTTCCTATAAATAGGTGTCTTAGGTTAGAATTGAAAATCACACTTTAAATCAAGTTTTCTCTCTATATTATCGAGCGTATTCTTGTGAGTATTTTGAGTATACTTTGAGTATTGCTATACTGATTGCAAGTTTAAGTCATAGCCTTTATATCCTGTTTCAACTAAGTCTTGTCTTTCAAGGTAAGGATGTTATTTTATTCGAAAATGATATTATTTCTTCAATATCATTATTATACCGAAATATTGGTTGGAAATTTTTATCAAATTTGAAACTTTTTTATGTTGAGTTCTTATTCACGATATCACGGACCACTATTCACGATACGGCAAGACTATTCACAAATACTTTGACTATTCATAGAAAATGAAATGTCTTCTTTTTATCCAAAATATCTACTATGGATACTAGCTTTGATTGTATCCATGTTTTGATCATTCTTGAATTTTACTCCACTCGATTACTTATGAAGTATTTTTGAACTTGGATTGTTTAAAATACGAATCCTTAATATTTGTTCTTTTTTGTTTCATCGGATTCGTTTCCTTTAAAATATTTTTCATCATCCTCGGTCTTAAATGATGATATTCTTGAATATCTTTGGCTCAGTAAAGTGCAAAGATGAATGATTTCTTGATGAATATCTTTGGCCCGTAGTAAAAAAGATGAGCAGTGTTGAGATGAACATGATTGATCGATTAATATATTTGGCCCAGAAAGAAAAGATGAGCAGTGTTTAGATGAAACATGATTAATCGATGAATATCTTTGTCTGTAGTGCAAAGATGAATATTTGATTTCGGATATATATTGATTGATGTTACAGGATAAAATATCGACGATGAACTTTTAAATTCATATATAGAAGATAGTAGTTTGCATTCTCTACTTAACTCTTCTAATGAATTATTATTTTCATTGCCAAGATTGATTTAAACCTGGTTGTCTATTGTATTCTATTAGATTTTTCCTCGTTGGAGACTAACGATAATTTGTTGTATATTATCTTAGTCATAATATTCTTTATCGGGCTAGTTGAGCTCACTCTTTTCCTTTTTGTTCCTTTTTCTTCTCGGGAGGCGAGAATGTAGTGAGTACTAGTCAAAATGGAATGAAGGTTCTAGAGAGAGTTGTTTAGTAGTCCTCACCATTTTTGTAAAATAATGTATAAATAATTGTGATGAGGATTTATTTGGGTATGTATATTGTCTAGAAGACAATAATTGTATTTAAACTCACAGTATATATGTTGTCATATTTTGCACGACAAATGTATTAATAAAGTTGTAGTTATTTCTGTACCATGTATTTGGCAACTCAGAATGGGTTGGATGGAATGGACCTATTTTGGGGGCGTCACAATTTATCTAGGAACTGATAACGTCCAAATTGTCAACATGATACTGCTTTGTAGAGTAAAATTCAAGAATGCTCAGAAGAATATTTCCATGAAAAGATACTGGATGAAGCGCAAATATCAAGGATATTCCACTAATTTCATGGAGTATAGAAGTCAAAGTTTTAACCAACTGAGTATAATAAAGAATGGAATAACAAAAGAAATCACCATGCATGCGATAGATCATGACAGCGAGTTATTCAACAGAATAATAAATAACGGACCCAGTCGGTGTAAAACACTGTGACAGGATATTCCAAATGTAATAATAAAGAATTGAACCAGTCCGCCAGTAAAACGCACCGGCTGGGATATTCCAATGAGAATAATAAATAACGGAACGGATCGCGAAACGCATTGCATGTGAGGATATTCCAACGTAATAATAAATAACGGAACCGTGTCCCAGAAAACGCCTTGATGTGATATTCCAACAAAATAATAAATAATGGAATCTGAGTCCGGTAGAAACGCATGCATGAGGATATTCCAAATGAATAATAAAGAATGAAATATTAGAAGAATTTCACCATGTATGCGAGACTTTGCATAGACAAAGTTATTCTAACAAAATAATAAAGAATGGAATAATGGAAGAATTTCACCAAGTATAGGGTAAATTTCATGATCAAAAGTTATTTTAACGAATAATAAAGAATGGAATAATGTAATTACGTATATGTGAAATCAATAGTAAATCATGTGAATCAATAGTAAAATCATGTGACTCAATAGTAAATCATGTGAATCAATAGTTCTAGACATGTGAAAATACGAATTACAGTATAGTACCTCCATCTATACCTCCATTTTTAACTTAGTCATGCAAGTATTATCAATCTTGCACCAACTCCCCTAATAGTAACAAGAATGTGAATCAATAGTACACACATGTGAACAAATAGTTATAATCATGTGAATTAATAGCAATCAATTGCTCATTTATCCGGTTAATTACCCGATTGGTCAATATATCCTCCAGACATCAATTATCATCGGAATAGATGTCGATTTTTACTAACACAAACAATTCCAACATAATGAAACTATATTTATCAATAATATAAATTTTGAAATTTCGAAGTTTGACTTTTCCGGAAAAAGTCAACTGTTGACTTTTTGACCAAATAGTGAATCCCAGAAAATTTTGTGTTTATAGACTATTTTTACTAATTTCATCGTTCCAGACTCAAATATCACGTCCGCGTCTCCAAATTAAACTCCGAACACAACTTCAATTTTAATAACATTCATCATTAATATTATAACTCACAATATTTAACAACCAGGTCGTTCTTAGGAAAGAGGGGGCTTTTCGATAAGGATTTCTCTTTATTGGTGCGCAATTAGGTGACCAAACCTCTCCTTGACAGAACTTCTAGACATTGTAAATATTGTAAATAATAATATGAATAACTTTGCCGTCTCAATTATTGATTTAATAATATAAAATATTATGCAAATGATACTGTGACAATATTTGAATCAATAATATGAAAGATATGATACAGCAATTACTATAACAATAATTGAGTATAACTGAGTGACTTCTCACGTAAGCATCAATAATCAATACCGTGTGCTACTATGCAACCACGCGTATTATTGTACTTTTAACACCGGGTGTTTCAACAGTGAACGGTAAAACTTCCGCCGTTATTTTCATAAAGTATTTTTGTCATTTTCTCAATTCGATAATAATTCTGTTGCGGGGTCCACCAAGGATTGTACCATCGTACGGATATTCCTCGACAAAAAGAATATTCCCCAACCAATCGAATATTATATAACAACTTGCGTACTTTGCAAAATTTATAAATATAACCCACAACTATAACATTATATCAAATCCACACCATAATATTTAAAAAATTATTTTGAGAAAATTAAATATTTATTCATAAAATCTAGGGTCTCACATTTTTGGTACATGAATATTATTCTTGAATTTTACTCCACAAAGCAGTATCATGTTGACAATTTGGACGTTATTGATTTCTAGATAAATTAAATTATAAATCTTTAAAATTTATCCTTGAACTTGTTTTATTGAATTATTATGTCATTGTCATCATCCTCATGTTTATATTGTGATGAAAGTCATCTTTGGCTTACGTGCATAGATGAACTTGGTATGATTATGACCAGGGATTATTCGGTATAATCATGACCATAATGTAACGAATGATGTGGTAAAAGTCCTCATTGGCCTATAATTCATTAATGGATAGTTGTTGGTATGATTATGACCATGGATTATTCGGTATAATCATGTCCATTGATGATTACATGAATATCCTTGGCCGTGGTGCAGGGATGATTCGATGATGTGGTTTATTTATTAAGCTGAGTCTCATCGATAAAGTTGATGAAAAACTTTTTAAATCATAGAAGATGGTAGATTTTATGCTCTACTTGATTCTTCTAATGGATTGCTTATTTCCGATACAGTTGTTGATCTAAAATTTGTTGTCTATTGTATTTTATCAGTTGTTATACTGTTGAAGGCTAAGGATAATTTATTCTGCATTATCTTAGTCATAATATTTCTTACTGGGCTAGTTGAGATCACCCTTTCTTTCATTGTTCTCTTCAGGAAATGAGAATATAGCTGGGACGAGTCGAAGAATGGAGTGATGATCCAGTATAAGTGGTTTTAGTAGTCCTCACTATTCTACGGAATAATGTGATAATAATTGTAATGAGAACTCCATTGAGTGTGGATATTATCTAGATGACAATATTCTTGTTTAAACTCTCAGTTATGTTTTGTCGTATTTTACACGACTGTTGTATAATTAAGTTGTATTTGAATTTATATACCATGTATCTGGCGACTCAAGATGGGTGATGTATACCTGTTTTGGGGGCGTCACATTATTTCTATAAATAGCATTTTATAAAATAAATTATTTCTATTATTTTCGACGAAAATTCCGACGGTTTTTAGTTTATTCCGTCGGAAATAGCAATTTTTTTTAAAACCCTTTCTTTTGCTTTTTCATTTTCCAGGTTTTTAAATCCCTTTTTTGTACCTGAAACCTGTTTATCACAACAATACATACAATAATATTCAACCCCATATTACAACTACATCCAACAACCAACAACAACATATATATCATAATCAACCCATAATACAATGGTGTATATACTACAAATGTTGTATAACTAAACTAATAATACAACCCATAATACATAATCAACCAATAATACAATGTTGTACAACTAAACTAAACTTATAAACTACAAATGGCGTGTCTTATCAACTTCAAAACTAAACTGCAAAATAAAACTACAAAAATATAAACAATAATCATGTACAGATAACAATGGTGTTTATATGTAGAGTGTATATACTTTAATATAGTATAACTTATAAATTAAAACGAACAATGAAATGGATCCGAATAATCACTACATGCCTATACAATGTTCTACAAAACATGTATTTAGATATATGATAGACACTATATATATATATATATATATATATATATATATATATATGTATATCAACCTAAACTAGTACTACCACCAGTAGGATCAGAGTCATCTGGCGGGGGTCAACGTGTTGCTCGGGTGTCCAGAAATCCTGCTCGTCATCACCATCAATAGTATCGCCACCTTGTTGATACAAACAATAATAAAACACATTAGTTCGTATGAGAGAATCAAAATAGACAGTATGAAAATTAAATAATATGAAAATTAATAAGCTTAAAATAAATATAATACCTGAGTAGGTGGGGGCTGACTCCCTATCGGGCCAAAAGCCTCAGAGAGTAAGGTAACCACCAACCGGAGCACCTCGTCGCGTATCGCGACAAACAGCTCCTGCGAGATACCCGTACTCTAGATGGTCGCCCCTACTGCAATATCATGCGCTTGCTGGTGAAGGCAAGCTTGGCTGGGAAACTCCTAACGACGGATAATCGGATTAGTGCAAAACGTCTCCTACATAGCCGTCATGACCCTCTGAAAAATCTGGTCATCCAACAGGCGCTCTCAGACGCTGGCGCTGGCTAGAGCCTGCGAAAACAAATATATTATTACTAATAATATTTGCAGTTAAGTTATATTAACTTATATAGCAAAAATAATATTACCTCCAAGTAATGTATACGCCGGTATCCTCGGCAGGCCCAACACTCGATACCTGTTGGTACTACTACTAGGGGGATCCTAAGATGCGACCAATAGTCTCAACTCGTCATCACGAGATAATACAATCTCGGTTGGAGGAATTGTGGAATCTAACTACCAAAGATCCCCTAGCGACCTCTATAACATTCTGTAATTTTAAAGTGTAATATTAAATATTTATTGATTTATATAAGTATTTAATGGATATGTTTATTGTTGAATAAATAATTGTTCAATTTGAGTTGATGTGGTTTAGTTAATTATTTATTGAATAAATAATTAAATATTAAATATTAAATATTTATTTGCAATATTAAATATTTATTGAATTATATAAGTATTTAATGACAATTTGAGTTGATGTGGTTTAGTTAATTATTTGTTCTAAGAAAATTAATTGCTATGAGATTATATACTAATTTAATTTAATAATTAAGTTAGAGAGCTAATAATGATTAAATGAATTATAGTATGTTAATTGGAATTTGTGATTAAAATAAGGTGTTAGTTGGATTAAATAAAATTATAATTATAAAAAATTATAATTTTGTGTTAATAATTTATGTGTTAAAGTAATTTAATAAATTAGTATTTGAATTGATTAAATTGATTATTTAATTTAATAGAACGGCAAAGTTATTGCGTATGTCTCACACAAAGGGTTGGGTTGTGTTCTTATGCAGAACGACAAAGTTATTGCGTATGCATCAAGACAACTGAAGGATTATGAAAAAGGGTATCCGACTCATGATTTGGAATTGGCTGCAGTAGTATTTGCTCTCAAGATATAGAGACACTATCTCTATGGAGAGAAATGTGAAATCTACACAGATCATAAGAGTCTGAAGTATATTTTCACTCAGAAAGATTTGAACATGCGTCAAAGAAGGTAGATGGAATTGATCAAAGATTACGATTATGAGATCTTTTATCATCCAGGCAAAGCAAACGTGGTTGCAGATGCTTTGAGTAGGAAAGGCAGAGAAAAGTTAATGTTGTTGACTAATAAGGAGGAGCTTATTTCAGCAATGGCACGGTTAGAGTTGGAAATCAAATTTCCAAAAGAATCCGATGAAAGATGTTACTAGATAGAAGTTGGTCCAACTTTAGTGGACAAAGTGAAGAATGCTCAACTACAAGATGAAGAGTGTGGGAAAATAAAAGAGAATCTGATTGAGAGTAGTGATGTAAAATACAAGATCAATACCGAAGGACTACTATGGTTTGAGGGAAAACTGCAGGTTCCAAAGAACACGAAGTGAAAGAACAAATTTTGAATCAAGCTTATAGCTCAAAATATTCAATTCATCCAGAAGCACCGAAAATGTATCAAGATTTTGCCGACATTTTTGGTGGCCGAATATGAAAAGGAATGTTGCAGAATGCGTAGCGAAATGCTTGACATGTCAAAGAGTAAAAGCCGAACATCAAAGACCCAGCGGATTACTCCAACCGTTGGAAATACCGGAATAGAAATGGAAACACATCACGATGGATTTTGTGGTGGGTCTTCCAACTACTCAGAGGGGATGCGATGCGATTTGGGTGCTAGTGGACAGACTGACGAAATCAGTGCACTTTTTACCAATAAAGATTAGATTCAATCTTAATCAGTTGGCAAGATTGTACATTAAAGAGATCGTTTCGAGGCATGGCGTGCCATTATCATTTGTGTCCGATAGAGATCCACGATTCACGTCAAATTTCTGGAAGAGACTACAAGAATGCATAGGGACACAGTTGCGAATGAGTACAACTTATCATCCACAAACAGATGGCCAAAGCGAACGAACAATTCAGACATTGGAAGATATGCTGAGAGCATGTGTCATGGACTTTAAAGGAAGCTGGGAAGAACATTTACCGTTGGTGGAATTTACTTACAACAACAGTTACCATGCGACATCGCAGATGCCACCTTACGAGGCATCAGACGGCAGAAAGTGCAGAACTCCACCTGTCTTTGGGATGAAGTCGGTGAACGCCAACCTGCTAGGACCGAAACTAGTGCAATAAACCTAACGGCGTTGTCAAACTCATCGTGGCAAGATTGGTAGCTCAACTCAAGATGCATGAAAAAAAAGTATGTTGATCAACACGCACAAGATCGTGCATTCGACGTATGAACTTTTGTATTCCTAAAATTTCTCCTTGGAAGGGGAAAATTCGTTTCGGTAAAAAAGGAGAAACTAAGTCCGAGGTTTATTGGACCCTTTGAAGTGCTGAGGAAAGTTGGAGAGGTAGCTTACGAAGTAGCTCTACCTCCAGAATTGAAAAACATTCGTAATGTTTTTCATATTTCGGTGTAACGACCATATAAACCCGACTAGAAACACGTGATCGAGTACGAACCGTTTCAGTTCGTGAAAGATTTAACTTATGAAGAGGTTCCTATCCAGATAGTCGACAAGAAAGAACAAGTGCTCAGGAATAAAGTGATACCTTCTGTGAAGGTGATATGGAGGAACCATAATGCTGAAGAAGCTACGTGGGAACTCGAAGAGAAAATATTGAAAGAGTACCCTGAGTTATTTATTTAATCTGTGTCTTCGATTCTGGGGACAGAATCTTTGTAAGTAGGGAAGAATGTAACGAATGATTTGTTTGATGAGTTGTGATTCTGCGGACAGAATCCTTGTAAGGAGGAAATGATGTAACATTCCAGAATTTTAAAGTGTAATATTAAATATTTATTGATTTATATAAGTATTTAATGGATATGTTTATTGTTGAATAAATAATTGTTCAATTTGAGTTGATGTGGTTTAGTTAATTATTTGTTGAATAAATAATTAAATATTAAATATTTATTTGCAATATTAAATATTTATTGAATTATATAAGTATTTAATGGCAATTTGAGTTGATGTGGTTTAGTTAATTATTTGTTGAATAAATAATTAAGGAGCTAAAAAATTAATTGCTATGAGATTATATACTAATTTAATTTAATAATTAAGTTAGAGAGCTAATAATGATTAAATGAATTATAGTATTTTAATTGGAATTTGTGATTAAAATAAGGTGTTAGTTGATTAAATAAAATTATAATTATAAAGAAATTATAATTTTGTGATAATGATCTATGTTTTAAAGTAATTTAATAGATTAGTATTTGAATTGATTAAATTGATTATTTAATTTAATAGAAGTGTGACAAATAACCTTACTATAAAGGAGTTCTTAAAATAAATTAAAAGAGTTTAATTTAGTTTTGCCAAACATGTCTTAATGCATAATAAGTCTTTAATCTAATAATGTTTTATCAGACAAGGAATAAGGATTAATCCATTTATTTTAATTAAGTTTACCAAACAAGGTGTAAGGGTTAATGAGTTATTTTATTTTGATTAGCCAAACAGGCCTTATGGCTTTTGATTTTCAAATAAAAACATAACTGATATAATTATATCTATACTTATATTATATCATTAATATATATTATTACTATATACGTTATATTGTTAGTACGTATGTTAGAGAAGAAGACTCAGTTGAAGTTTACAGAGAGAAAAGAAGAGAGGAATGAAGGCTAGAGAAATTGAGAAAGGAATTGGGGGAGAAGAAGCTTGATAATCAAAAGGATAATCTAACTCTAGGATATCATCTTCTTAATCAAAGGTAGGAGCTCAATCTCTTTCTTTAAAAGTTTAGTTTTCCTCTTCCCAAAAAGTCTCTGTAAAATATTTGTAAAAGATGAATTGTTGATATGTATATAGTTTAGTATAATAATTGTTTGTAAAAGGTTATTTCATGAATTTGTATGTGATTATAGAGAAATTAAGTCATGTATGTATGCAATTTGTGAAGAAAACCATATTACAGTGTTTATATGAAAATATATATGAGTATGGCTTAGTTTAAAATGAAATTAAGGTTTGATTAATTGTTAATATATATAAATTGACTATTGAATTTGATAGAGTATGTATAATCACAACCATGGTATTTTGAATTAACTGTTTTGGTTGAAAAACAAAATCACAGTGTTGATTTTCATTGAAAACATCAAAAATGGAGTTTTTGCCAAAAACATTGAAATTGGGTGATGTAAATTTGTTGTTTATATTATTGTATGGGTAGAAACATGTTAGGAGTTCTTGAATTATGTTTACATGAAGTTTTTGTATGAATTACATGTGAATTAGTCTGTTAGAAACGAGCTTATAGGCCAAAATTGGCTTTTTCATATACTGATTGCCGAAAAGTTGTCCATTGAAGCTGCAGTGTGGTATGCGGGCTTTTACTCAATAGCTTCATTTCATTTAATAAGAGTATATCGCCATTTATGCAATCATGTGCTAGTAGAAGTAGAATTATCGTGCATACATTCATATCCTCACGCCAGTCATGACCCACGATGTAAATCGTGTCACGCATGAGTCGCCAGAATGGTCTCGATAAAGTGTACTTTTTTACACCTAAATTTTAAGAAAAGTAATGTGATGATAGTAGGACTGTTAAATTATGTTTTCAGTATTTTTATATCATGAATAAGCATGTTACTGGCGATTAACTTGTGTTATTACTTGATTATGTGATTGAATAGTCAAACCTACATGATGAATGTATTAGTTATGAGATAATGACTAACTATGTCATGATGACATATGTATATATAGGATATTGTGATTCGAATTGTTCGGTTTAATCTACGAACAAGGCAAGTTTTCTAATCCTTTATCTTGATGAACTAATTATTGTTTCCAATTCAATTACCTTATAATGATGCAAGCTGTCTAAACTTTGGTTTGATGTTGAACAAGTTATTCTTGTATTTAACTTGTTGTTTAGCATGCACAACTATATATATTAATGTCGAACATTTCTAACGTTCAAATTGCTATGCATGCTTAGTATTCAATTCTAATTAACCTTGGCTTATTATTGTTCAAGCAAGGTATGCTATAGTTATTCAAATTATATTCTATTAGATTATTCCTAAAGCATGACTTTAGTTTACTATGATTGATTCAATCACGATTATTCTATAGTATAATGTTATTGGTTTTATTCATTCGTTGAATTCAAAATTACCTTGAAAGATTATCCAAACCAAACTTCCTTTGGTGCGGACTTGTACTCTAAATACTGAGATGAACAACCCTATTGTTATGATTAGGGGTTAACTTACGCATAGCGTTAAAATGTTTGTGCACAATACATTTATACGAAGGATGATCCCCTAAGTATGAGGTCCTTATAGTCTTATGACTGTTAAAGTTGGAGTTGAAAGATTACTTGCAACTGTGGACGTAGTTCATGGTCTTACGACCCTCAGTGATGTATATTTTCCATATTTTAGGATTTCAGTTTCTGATTATTATTGATAGAGTACTATTCACTTTTGATGAGCCTATTTCGACAGTTATTATTGTTATACTCCTGTTGATTCCATATTATATCTAGTGAGCAATTGTTTTGCTCACTCTTGCATATTTATAAACTCATTGCAGCTAAAGAAGAGAAGGTAGGTAAACCTTCGACTAGCAAAGGAATGGGAAAAATGTACAAGTGATGAAGACTTGTAATTTTACTTTGATTAAGATGTTAGACTTTTATTATGATGGTATTAGACTTTATTTTAAAGAAGTTATGTAATGTTGTCCGCATTTGAATGATGATTAAAGGTTAGATAACCTGGGATATTTTTATTTAAGTTTAATCCTGTATGGGCAGGTTTTATTATTCAATTTTATAATGATTTGGTAGTTAGAAATGAATGTTTTGATTAAGTGAACACCAAATCTTGAGGAAATGAAGTACCAGAATTTGGGGGTGTCACAGCCTCCAACTCAGCTATACGATGGTCTCGAAGCTTCTGAAATCGATCCTGTAATTTATTTTGCGACATTGAACATTAATGAAATCATTATATCAACTACCTAATATTAATAATTATATACATTAATTTCTATTAGTCTTACCCGTATAGCTAATGGTGCGGGAGACATTCTAGAATCCTTCAGCTTGTGGGCTCTATTCCAAAACTCTAGCATGGTAGGAGGGTGCCCAAGCTATCCCGTATGGCCTAATAAATACATGAAAATAACATTTAATAATTATGATAATCGAATAACTAAAGAACTAAATTATAATACTTACCGACTTCACTTCCTCAAATGACCGTGAGCCGGTAGTATGTACGACTCAGAGCTGGCCACGATTCTTTTTTTGCCTGCTCAAACTTTTTCTTGAAGTCATCAGCATCCCAGTATACACACATAGCCGCCCATGCTGCATCGGAGACTATGCGAGCCTGATGATCGCGTATGGTAGTCCCTGGTTGCTCAATAACTGCTTGGGCAGCCTGCTGTCTCATCTCGTACAGCCAACCGGAATAGTTCTTGGTAACATGTGCAGTAATAAAACTATCGTCGGTTGCCTGTGAGACAGTGTCCTCATATTTAAAATAAATCTATATAAATAATATTAAAATATTAGAAATTAATGATAATACTTAGAATCTTACTTAATTTAAGTTATGTAATTCTACTTACATGGAACTCAAACAGCACAATAGTCATTATAGGGATTTCGGCACAAAAATGCACAACGGAATTTAATAATTTACAAAGCAATTTCCGAAACCCAACACAAGATCCATGCGAAAAAGAAATAATTCAGTGGATTAGAATTTATACCGATTATAGAAAACTCTGAAACATTTTCGAATCTGCAATGCAATCCAACCGAACAACGTCTCTATGGTATCCACACAAACGCCCCACGAATCGTCGCACGATCTGCATTAAAAAGAGCCGCGGTACTAGCCACCAAGGATCAGGATATTATTTTTTCTTTCTAGTCTCTCTCTAAGAGCGGCTAGGGTTTCTTATGTTATGATTATTTCCCTAAATGGCTGCTAATATCATATATATAGTAGTTAATAGGAATTAATCAAATACCTAATCTAATTAAAATAAAATCTGAATTTATATATATATATATATATATATTTATATCTTAATTAAGTCTTACTTAATTAATATACCTATATATAAATTATCCTATTAATTTAAACTGTAATTTAAATTCTATCAATCATATTGACATATTTAAATCTTTACAATTTAAATTAATTACGTTCTTTGTGTGTTACCCTATAGGTTATTATTACGTTGACAATAATTTTAAAATAATATTATAAAATTATAAACAGGGAGCGGCATCTAGTAATGCATCATTTCTACCCAAGTAATAATAAGATCGATGATTCGATGCAACCTTTTCGTGACCAATGTTTCAATGTAATTTAATCCTTTTAACCTTGACATCCTAGATTAAACTTGAGTCATGAAATGTGTCATACTCTTCATAATTTAATCTGAGTTTTCTTGATCAATGAGTAGAATATATGAAACAAATTACTATTTGAGCATGGCCATGCATTTCATAGTCCTACTCAATCAAGAGGCCTATGGATATCACCCATAATATATAGGAGGGTTAAATTTCATCTAGATCACTCATATTCCTTACACGATTCATGATGTACCCAATAATCACCTTTATAGTCCACCCTATTAAAGGTGACCTTTGATGATATCAAAGTACATAAATTTTCGTGTAGTAATATAGTGATTTCAGGTCGGAGGATCATTACATCATTGTCACTATGAGAATTGCTAATAACACTTCGCATAATGCTCCACATAGAATTCTCATGGTGGGTCAGTCAAGTACATCGTTCTCTAACACGTACCTATGCATTGACTTAATATATCATATATTTATGACCAATGAGATTTGGTCATCAGTTAATCCATATACTAGTCTCAATGTATCATTGTTGTCTCATCAACAATGATACTCGACTAGGGACATTTAAGAGCAATGATGCTAATTGTAATTATATAATCTCATGTTCAAGTCACATACTTGAAACTATATAATTTGTATCACTATTCTAAGGAATTTTATTATGTTAACATTTATATAACGCAGTAAATAAAACCATAATAAAATCATTCATTTATTCAATCAAATATAATATCAAAATGTTAAGCAATTAAATCAAATAATTGGATTCTAGGGCACAAACTCTAATAGTCATATAGTGTGCATGATACTGCGAAAACTTAGTGAATAACATACATCATGTAGGCAGGTGTGTCAAGCAAATGGCGTGTAGCGTATTCTTAACGACCAGGTCCAAGATACTGTAATAATTCGAAATATGTGTTATTTTAATTCATGCAATCATATAAAGTAATTTATATTATTGAGTTATATAATAGTTGACACGTACTGCGCCGAGTCAACATCAACTATAGCAACCTCTAGCTAGGCCGGCGGACACCCAAATAAACCGAGGTTATTCCCTCGCTGACGTCAACGAACAATATCTGTAAGTTTATATAGTATTTCATTATGCATTAAATAAAATTGGCATATTAAATTAAATTACAAAAAAAGATGGAAACTTACTAGATGATGACGACGTCCCGCCCTGAGAGCCGTTGCCAGGTCCTCTATGACAACCCCCGTAGAGACCTTCACCGCTGTTTCTAGCCATAATTGTGCTACTGTAATTAAAACGAATGAGAACATTAATTTCTACTAAAATTATCTTGATCCCAATATTTTTTTTAGTAGTGAATTATACAAAAACAACAATAAGTTGAAGTTAAGACTTAATACGTCGTCAAACCCATCAGAATTAATATCAATTTCATCCTCAGATTCAGTCTCTTCATTGTCCGTATCAATTAATGTTTCGTAATCTTCATCTTGTACAACAACATAATCACTGGCAATAATGTCATCATCAAATTCTTCATTATTGAGTACATTAACGACATCTTCTGCCAACATATCGTCATCATCTGGCAGTACGTGGTTGGGATTGCTAGCTTGTTCTTGCAACGGGTCATCCGTTCCAAACAAATCAGTACCATCAAAAGCCTTAGTTTTCGTTGTGACAACAGTATACTAGGGGTTCTAGAATTTGCTACATTAAGAACATAGTACACTTGAGTTACTTGGTTGGCTAATACAAACACGTCATCAGACTGTAACTTTAACTTGATATATATTGTGATGATTCTATTATGATCAACTTTAACACCCTTTTCATTATTAAACCAATAAAATTTAAATGTAACAACCTTTTTACCTACGGGATAATTGAGCACAACCACGTCTTTTAATCGTCGGTTGTAATTAGACTAAGAATTTTGGTAACAGCTTCCCAACACGACAACGCCAGAATTGACTGATGTCAGTTCATTTAAGTCATCAACCTTAAATATGTACCCATTAACGATACAGCCGGGATATGAACTGATAAGTTAGTACGGACCATAAATAACATCTCTAAAATGATCATAGGCATTATATTCTTCAACCCTTCTCTTAAACCACTGTTAAAAATTTTCATTGGTGAATGCATCCAATTGTGTTGTAGTTAGTCCCGGGTCAGAAGCATACGCTTCATTTTTGAAAGAACTGACATAATAATAACAGGGTTAATTTTGCGATAACAGGGCGGGGAAATATTTTAAACTCGAAAAAAATAACGTTAGTTCCTAGAGGCACAATAGTTATCTAGAAGGGGGGTTGAATAGATATTTTAAATTCTTTTTTGAAATACTTGTTAGTTTTGAAAATGACTTAAACACAGCGGAATTGTGAGTTATTTGTTTCTCCTTTAAGATATAACGAGTTAATGAGTGTTAAACATTTATAGCAGTTATAGCAAGAATATAAACGACACAGTATTTTTAAGTGGTTCAGAGCACTTAAGGCTCCTAGTCCACTCTTCTACTCCTCGAGTAGGAAATCCACTAAGGATTTCTTTACACTTTCTGAATCTCACAGATTTCTTCTAGACCAGCAGTCTTGCAATTTCTTAGTTCACTTTTGAACTCTTCATGTCCAGCAGACTTGGTACTTCACAGTTCACTTAGAACTCTTCAAGTACTTCTGACTTGGAACTTCTTACTTCACTTGATAGTAGTTACGTTCTTGTGTGGTGCTACTCATTTGCCTTTAAGCTTATGTTCGAAAGAACTGAGTAGCTGAGCAAGCTTTCTCTTTCAAATCGTAGAGTTGAGCGTTGAGTGTTCTTTAACGTTTTTGTTCAGTGATTCCGTATTTCTTTCATATTTTAATCTTTTGCATATATGATGCCTTTGAAATGTATCCGTTGAAGACATTCGTTAAAACATTAAATGCATTTGACATTTCTGAACTTTGATGGAGACTTTTTGCACAACTTCTACTTTGCAGTCTGGCTCTGTGACACAGCAAACTGTTGTCTCACCTAACACCTGAAAAGGTGTTTTCTGCTGACCCTAAGTCCTTCCCTTAGCTTTTTCAATACGTTTCTTTGTTATATACTAAGGATGACTGTTATGTCATTGAGGCTGCCGAGAACTTCAACGTTTATAACTCATTCCATATTTGTTGTGATTTATTCTTTGAAAAAATGGACAAGGCTCGATGCTTCTTACATAGACAGATGAAGCTCTACGATTCTGATCGTGGTGTCTTTCCACGTTGGTACTTGATTTGATTCTAGCATATGATAACACTATGATTTCTCTTAAGGACTGGCACACTACGATCTTCACTTGCTTAACTTGTAGACTATACGCTTCCGAGAGGACACTACGATCTCTGAGTTGGCTTGGAAAACGTTTGGACCACTCTACATTTTCTGGAGAGGCCCTCCAAAGTAGACACACTACGATTCTTGATGCTCTACGATTCTGCCTTGGCTTCTGCAATCTCTTGATCACCTTGATAGACTACGATTCTGTTGAAGCTTATCTATTACATCTCAAGATATATATCAACCTAAAAGCTTTGATCTTTTCATCTATACATTCATTTACAGAATGATAAACATTAATAGCTCAGATCAACCTAATAATTTTGATCTACCACTAAGTCCTTGTACATATATTCCTTTAAGGACTTTACATATAATCATGAATATTTCCTTTCAACATCAAATTTAAATATGCAATCTCCCAACAATCTCCCTATAAGACCCCAAATTTTATGAAATAAAAGTATTTAATTTTTTTATAATTATTATTCAGTAAATGGTTAAATTGATAGAAAGTAAATTTAAGGGTGATATATGAAATTTTTTCAAAATAAGCAAGTGGCTATAAAATACTTCTTGTTGTAGGAGAATATTAGTTTCTCCGTGGAATATTCTTGTCATTTGGGAATATTCAGATTTACGACCAGTATGACCATTTGTGGTCCCCATAACAAAATAACTGTCGGATGAAGAAAACAACAAGTTTGAGTTGTTATAAATAACGGCGTAGTTGTTACCGTTAACACTGTTGGAATACTCGGTGGTTAAAATACGGTAATATGTATGGTTGCACAGTAGCACACGGTATTGCATAGTATTTTGAATTATTGATCTTTACGTAAGAAGGCACTACTCAATAATTGTTACAGTAATTACTGTTCAATATTTTATTTTATTGATTCAATAATTTCTACGTTGATATTTTATATTATTGTTGTTCAATAATTGCCATTGCACAGTATCTCCATTATCAGATCAATAATTCATATTATTTGAATAATATTGTTAGATAGCGTTATTGGCAACGTCTAAAAAGTTCTGTCAAGGAGAGGTTTGGTCACATAATTGCGCGTCAATAAGGAGAAATCCTTATCGGAAATCCCCCTCTTTCTTGGGAACTGCCTGGTTGTCATTATTGTTATTCTGTAATATTATTTATGAATAATTAATTATTGATTTATATGATAAGGAAATATTTATTTGATGTGGATATAAATGATGGATATATTTATTTGTGTGGTTATAAATGAAGAAATTAATGTTGAAGTATTTTATAAGTATTTTGTCGGATTGGAGGTATTAAAAGAGCAAATTGGTGTTTTTAAAGCTCTATTGTGTGAGTTATAATTTTTAATCCGACCGTTGGATCGTTGTAATTTTTGGATACGTTATACATATATAAGTTGAGTATATTTCCACAAATTTTGAACCGTTAAAAATGAACGTATGATTTTTTATGAATTTTAAGAGGTGACTGGTTCAGAAATTGTTGAAGTTTCCGAATTTATCATTTTGGTGGAAAATTCTAGAATTGGCGGACCCCACTTTTGGTTGGTGAGAAATGTGCTCAAATTTAATTTCAAATGTGGTGGGTGGCAATAGTAGCAGGTAAAGCCATCAGGTAGCAGGTCAAGTCTGCTTCGACGTGCTAACATTTTCCTATAAATAGAGGGCTAAGTTAGAATTAAAATCACACCAAAAACATAAGCTTTCTCTCTCTATATTATCGAGCGTATTTTGTGAGAATTTAGACATCTTGAGTATTACTATACGGCGTAAGTTCGTTCAGCGTTATATCCGATATTTAAGTCAGAAGTACTGCTCTTTTGAGGTAAGGGATAGTAATGGATATTGTCATTATTATAGTAAGGTATTTTAAGGGTTATTATGTTTTTCAGTTTCGTAATTTTTTCGTATCTTCAAAAATTTTGGAAAAATTTGAAATGATAATTTGATGAGTTTTCTTGATTGTGTCCAAAAATGGCGATTTTTGGATGTATAGATTAAGAGTTATGAATTTTATGGGAAAAGACTATTTTAAAAGTAAACCCTTATAACTCATTGTGGTTAACTCCAAAATTGGTGAAATTTTTATTGGGAGTACATGTATACGATAGAAGTATACTCTGTAAATTTTGGAATTCTTGGACTAAAGTACAGTTTATGATAAATGTCTGAATATTCGGTTGTTTTGGCCATATGAAAAATAGTAAATGAATTTTAAAAATTCTGAGAAAAATATATGTTCAATAAGGAACTATATTCTGCTAAATCCCAGAAAAGAAAATTTGTTTGAACTGATTTGGTATTATTCATGAAAATGGACTAGTTATGAGTAAATGAATTAAATATGTTATGTGAAGTAAGAAAATTAGAAAATATGATTTTATGGCTTGAGAATCCTATATAAGGTATATGCAGATTTTTGATGAGGGTTTTGGTTATTGGTGATAAGATCTTATGAGTTTGGCATTTTAGGATGATTAAATGCATTATTTAGTAAAGTGTAAACAATTAAAATAAATTATTTATAAGTTTAAGAAATGTTATTCATTCAATATCATTATACCGAAATATTGGTATGTATTTTATTGTAGAATTTCTACCTTTTTCATGTCAGGATTACTATTCATGAGTTACTATTCATGACAAAATTAGTTTCTTTTTCTGACCAAATTATCGTTGATTTATGAATCTTACTCTTGAAATTTAAATCTATATGTTTATTATATTGTTTTTATTTTCATATATAACATTTTTATAACCATAATGATGATATTTCTCTTTGACTTGAGTGTAAAGATGGGTAGATTATTGGTATGATCGTGACTGTGGGTTCTCTTTGGCCAGTAGTACAAAGATGAATTATTGACTGGTATGATCATAACCATTGAATTTACAATGCAATATTTTTAGCTTAAGTGAAAAGGTGAATTGATCAACATGGTTATAATTATGGTTTATATAAATTTTTAAATGATTATGTATTTCTTCGAGATATTAATATCTTTGGCCCGTAGTGCAAAGATGAATTATTGATGAATATCTTTGGCCCGTAGTGCAAAGATGACCTGTTGTTGAATATCTTTGGCCTGTAGTGCAAAGATAATCTGTTTTTGAATATCTTTGGCCCGTAGTGCAAAGATGATTTGTTGATGAATATCTTCGGCCCGTAGTGAAAAGATGAATTTTTTAGTATGATTATGAACAGGAACTGTGATTTGGTATAACCATGATCTTTGATGTTTCAGGTAAAGACATGTGATAAAAATTATCTTCGTCTTGGATGAGAAGATGAATTTAGAACTACAATTATGATTAAGAGTTATTCACATGATTGTGGACAGAAACTGTTGATTGATGTTACAGGGATAAAACATTGTTGGTGGATTTTTAACATGGAGAAGATAATAGACTTTATGGTCTATTTTACTCTTCTAATGGATTGCTCGTTCCGCTGCAACTATGGTTGAAAAATTTTATCATCTATGTGACAACCCCAAAATAGGTCCATTCCATCCAACCCATTCTGAGTCGCCAAATACATGGTACAGAAAATAACTACAACTTTATTGCAACAATTGTCGTACAAAATACAACAACAAATATGCTGTGAGTTTGGATACAAATATATACCAACTGTGACTCTCATCCCAACCTTGGATAGCACGTCACAATGACACCTTACATAAAGGTATAGTCAAAAACTGTTTTAGAAATTAGAATCTTTGGGAAGTGCTCAAAGAAACCTTCGTACATGGGAGGCCATGCTCCAGGTTATAATAGATATCATATGGCCACGTAATTATCCTTGGTTGACCCAATAGACCCCCAAAGAAAAACGAGAAGATTACTATCATATTCTTCCCAATGGTAAGTCTTTCTTGACATATCATTATCTCCACTGTCTCTAATTGAGAATTATACTTCAAACAAACACCAAGATTATATAGGTAGTACTCGTAAATATACTCAGCAAGTGGATGAGCACAATCCTGTCTTATGATGACACGAGGTTGTATGTCATTAGACATCTTGTATGATAGTGGCAAAACACCCTTCCAACGTTGGGTTCACCTCACCCTAGTTGATTCACCAAATATAACTACTAAATGATGACCACCGCTCTATTTCCCGTTACCCCTTTCAACCCAACTACACTCTTATTACGAAAAGGAATTATGAAATGTAAGGGTGAGCACAACTAGCCCAAAGAAAGAATATCATGACTAAAGATAATTAAATTATCAATAACCTTCATCAATAATAAATCGAGATTTAGAACATATGGTAGATGATAAAAATTCAACCATAGTCATAGCGGAACGAAGCAATCCATTAGAAGAGTCAAATAGACCATAAAGTCTATTATCTCTCTATGTTAAAATCCACCAACAATGTTTTATCCTCGTAACATCAATCATGATTCGGTCCACAATCATATGAATAACTCATAATCATAATTGTGATTCTAAATTTCTCTTCGCATCCAGGACTAAGATAATTTTCATCACATGTCTTTACCTGAAACATCAAAGATCATGGTTATACCAAATCACAGTTCCTGTTCATAATCATACTAATAAATTCATCTTTGCACTACGACCAAAAATATTCATCAACAGTTCATCTTTGCACTACTGGTCAAAGATATTCAACAACATGACATCTTTGCACTACGGGCCAAAGATATTCATCAACAATTCATCTTTGCACTACAAGCCAAAGATATTCCTCAACAGTTCATATTTGCACTACAGGCCAAATATATTCATCAACAGTTCATATTTACACTACAGGCCAAATATATTAATATCTCAAAGAAATATATAATCATTTCAAAATTTATATAAACAATTATAACCATGTTGATCATTTCACCTTTGCACTTAAGGTAAAGATATTCAATTATAAATTCAATTATAAATTCAATGATCATGATCATACCAATCAACAATTCAACTTTGCACTACTGGCCAAAGAAAACTCATAGTCATGATCATACCAAAAATCTACCCATCTTTACACTCAAGTCAAAGAGAAATATCATCATTAGGGTTATAAAAATGTTATATATAATAATAAAAATAATATGATCAACATATAGTTTTAATCTCAAGAGTAATATTCATAAATCAACTATAATTTGGTTAGAAAAAGAAACCAATTACATAAGCATGAATAAGAATCTCGTGAATAGTAACCCGTGAATAGTAACTTCGTGAATAGTAACTCATGAATAGTAACTCGTGAATAGTAACCCCGATATGAAAAAGGTAGAAATTCCACAATAAAATCCATACCAATATTTCGGTATAATAATATTGAAAGAATAATATTTCTTAAGCTTATAAACAATTTATTTTAATTATTTACACTTTACTAAATAATGCATTTAATCATCCTAAAATGCCAAACTCATAAGATTTCATCACCAATGACCAAAACTCTCATCAAAAATCTGCATATACCTTATATAGGATTCTCAAGTCATAAAATCCTATTTTCCAATTTTCTTACTTCACATAACATATTTAATTCATTTACTCATAACTAGTCCATTTTCATGAAAAATACCAAATCAGTTCCAAAAATATTTCTTTTCTGGGATTTAGCATAATATAGTCCCATATTGAACATATATTTTTCTCAGAATTTTTAAAATCATTTACTCTTTTTCATATGGCCAAAATTGCCGAATATTTAGACATTTATCATAAATTGTACTTTTATCCAAAAATTCCAAAATTCACAGAGTATACTGATATTATATAGATATACTTCCAATAAAAATTTTATCAATTTTTGGAGTTAACCACAAAGAGTTATAAGCGGTTACTTTTAAAATAGTATTTTCTCATAAAATTCATAACTCTTAATCTATACATTCAAAAATCACCATTTTTGGACACAATCAATAAAACACATCAAAATATCATTTCAAATTTTCCTAATTTTTTCAAGGACTAAGAAGAAATGCAACTGAAAAACATAATAACCTTAAAAATCCTTACCTCAAAAAAAGAAGATTTCGACTTGAATATCGATATAATGAAAGCAACACTCAAGATATCTAAATACTCACAAAAATATGCTTGATAATATAGAGAGAAAGAAAACGTATTTTTGGTGTGATTTTCAATTCTAACATAAGCACCTATTTATAGGAAAATGCTTTAACGCTAAAAAAGACTAAAATAATAAAATATATTTATTATTATTCAACATTTCTATGCATGCCTCTTGAAAATTCTCACCCACTACCAACTTTGAACCAATTTTCAAAGCAATGACCCACATGTTGATAACCAAGTGGGTCCCACCCATAAATTAATAAAAATCATTTTATTTTCTGAAACTTTAACAATTCATAGAAAATAGCCCGGTTATCAGAAAAATACGAATTTTATGTCCATTCTGGCTGAAATTGAATTCTCTACAATTTTGTAGCTTTGATTTTTTCCAAATTCCAAACCAAATATATCTGAAATCCATAAACAGATGATTTTTAATACCTTTACACCGACAAAATACTGATAAAATACCTCAGCATTAATTCCTTCATTTTTATCCACATAAAAATAAATATATCCATCATTTATATCCACATAAAATAAATATTTTCTTATCATATAAATCAATAATTAATTATTCACAAATAATATTACTGAGAATCACAATTATGACAACGTGTAGTTCCCAAAGAAAGAGGGGCTTTCCAATAAGAATTTTTCTTCTTCGTCAATTGCAATTAGGTGACCAAACCTCTCCTTGATAGAACTTTCTAGACATTGCCAATAATGCTATCTAATAATATTATTCAAATAATATGAATTATTGATTTGATAATGGAAGATATGTCGGCAGTTGACAATTATTGAAACAACAATAATATAAAATATTAACGCAAACAATTATTGAATCAATAAAATAAAATATTGAACAAAGTAATTACTATAACAATTATTGAGTAGTGTCTTCTTACGTAAGAATCAATAATTCAAAAATAATGCAAGGCACCTGTGTATGCTTATCGTGTGCAATAATGCGTATTACTGTATTTTAACCACCGGGTATTCCAACAGTGTTAACGATAACAACTACTCCGTTATTTATAAAAACTCAATTTTTGTCGTTTTCTTCATCCGACAGTTATTCCTTATGGGGTCCACAAATGGCTGCTCCATCGTACGAATATTCTTCTACAGAAAGAATATTCCACGACCAAACGAATATTCTCCGACAATTGAATATTTTATAACCACTTGCATATTTTGAAAAAAAAATCATATCTCACCCTTAACTTTAAACTTTTATCAATTTAATCATTTATTAAATTGTAATTATAAAAAAAATTGAATACTTTTATTTCATAAAATTCGGGGTCTTACAATCTACCATATGTTCTAAATCTCTGATTTATTACTGTTGAAGGGTATTGATAATTTATTTATCTTTAGTCATGATATTCTTTACTGGGCTAGTTGAGCTCACCCTTTTGCTTCACAATTCCTTTCAGATAATAAGAGTGTAGCTGGGTCGAGCGGGGGTAACAAGGGAATAAAACGGTTGTCTCTAGTTGTGGAGTTCTCCCTAAACAGTATAGAAAAGTGTGTTGTATTTTATACATCATTTAGTAGTTATATTTGGTGAATCAAATAGGGTGAGGCGAACCCAATGTTGGAAGGTTGTTTTGCCACTATCATACAAGATGTCTAATGACATACAACCTCGCGTTATCATAAGACAGGGTTGTGCACATCCACTTTCTTAGTATATCTACGAGCACTACCTATATGATCTTGGAGTTTTGTTGAAGTATAGTTCTTAATTAGAGACAATGGAGATAGTCATATGTTAAGAGAAGACTCACCATTGGAAAGAATATGATAGTAATCTTCTCATTTTTTTGGGGTCTATTGAGTCAACAAAGGATAATTCTGTGGGCATATGATATCTATCATAACCTAGACGCATGGCCTCCCATGTACGAAGGTTTCCTTGAGCACTTTCCAAAGGTTTTAATTTCTAAAATAGTTTTTGACTGTACCTTTATGTAAGGTGTCATTGTGACGTGCTATCCAAGGTTGGGATGAGAGTCACAGTTGGTATATATTTGTATTAAAACTCACAACATATGTGTCGTTGTATTTTGCACGGCAATTCTAGTAATAAAGTGGTAGTTATTTTTTTGTACCATGTATTTGGCGACTCAGAATAAGTTGGATGGATTGGACCTATTTTGGGGGCGTCACATTTGGTATCAGAGCTTAGGGATATGATCTCTGGCAGAGATCGGGGAATAGTATGAGGGGAGAGACAAGTAAATCCTTCGCTAGTGTGTCCAACCTAAGCTTATTTGTTGGTCAGTCGTAATATCGGGATATTATGTGATATGTTAATTTGTTCAATTAACCCTTATTTTGAAGGTGTATTCTAGAATGATATCTGAAATACAAGAGATGAGCAATGAAGAAATCATGAGGACAAGGAAGATGGAATCTGAAATGAAAGCAAGGTATTCTCAACTCTTTGAAATACCAGTTACGTAAATTTCGAGGACGAAATTTCATAAGGAGGGGAGATTGTAAGACCCCGAATTTTATGAAATAAAAGTATTTAATTTTTCTTATAATTATTATTCAGTAAATGGTTAAATTGATAGAAAGTAAAGTTAAGGGTGATATACGATTTTTTTTCAAAATAAGAAAGTGGTATATAAAATACTTGTTGTTGTTGGGAATATTCGTTTCTATCGTGGAATATTCTTGTTGCTTGAAATATTCGACGATGCGTAGCAGTGATCATTTGTGGGCCCCATAATGGAATAACTGTCGGATGAAGAAAATGACAAGTTTGAGTTTTTATAAATAACGGCGTAGTTGTTACCGTTAACACTGTTGGAATACCCGGTGGTTAAAATACAGTTATACGCATGGTTGCATAGTAGCACACGGTATTGCACAATATTTTGAATTATTGTTCCTTACGTAAGAAGGCACTACTCAATAATTGTTACAGTAATTACTGTTCAATATTTTATTTTATTGATTCAATAATTGCTACGTTGATATTTTATATTATTGTTGTTCAATAATTGCCACTGCACAGTATCTCCATTATCAGATCAATAATTCATATTATTTGAATAATATTGTTAGATAGCATTATTGACAACGTCTAGAAAGTTCTGTCAAGGAGAGGTTGGTCACCTAATTGCGCGCCAATAAGGAGAAATCCTTATCGAAAAGCCCCCTCTTTCCTGGAAACTGCCTGGTTGTCATTATTGTGATTATGTAATATTATTTATGAATAATTAATTATTGATTTATATGATAAGAAAAATATTTATTTGATGTGGATATAAATGATGGATTTATTTATTTATGTGGTTATAAATGAAGGAATTAATGTTGAGGTATTTTATAAGTATTTTGTCGGATTGGAGGTATTAAAAGAGCAAATTGGTGTTTTTAAAACTCTATTGTGTGAGTTATAATTTTTAATCCGACCGTTGGATCATTGTAATTTTTGGATATGTTATACATATATAAGTTGAGAATATGTCCACAAATTTTGAACCGTTAAAATGAACGTATGATTTGTTATGAATTTTAAGAGGTGACTGGTTCAGAAATTATTGAAGTTTCTGAATTTATCATTTTGGTAGAAAATTCTAGAATTGGTGGACCCCACTTTTGGTTGGTGAGAAATGTGCTCATATTGAATTTCAAATGTGGTGGGTGGTAATAGTAAAGTAGTAAAGCCATCGGTGTAGCAGTCAAGTCTGCTTCGGCGTGCTAACATTTTCCTATAAATAGAGGGCTAAGTTAGAATTGAAAATCACACCAGAAACATAAGCTTTCTCTCTCTATATTATCGAGCATATTTTGTGAGTATTTAGATATCTTGAGTGTTGCTATACGGCGCAAGTTCGTTCAACGTTATATCCGATATTTAAGTCAGAAGTACTGCTCTTTTGAGGTAAGGGATAGTAATGGATATTGTCATTATTATAGTAAGGGATTTTAAGGGTTATTATGTTTTTCAGTTTCGTAATTTTTTCGAACCTTCAAAAATTCTGGAAAAATTTGAAATGATAATTTAATGAGTTTTCTTGATTGTGTCCAAAAATGGCGATTTTTGGATGTATAGATTAAGAGTTATGAATTTTATGGAAAAATACTATTTTAAAACTAAACCCTTATAACTCCTTGTGGTTAACTCCAAAATTGGTGAAATATTTATTGGGAGTACATGTATGTGATAGAAGTATACTCTGTAAATTTCGAAATTTTTGGACTAAAGTACAGTTTATGATAAATGTCCGAATATTAATTTGTTTTGGCCATATGAAAAATAGTAAATGAATTTTAAAATTCGAGAAAAAATATATGTTTAATAAGGAACTATATTCGCTAAATCCCGTAAAAGAAAATTTGTTTGTCTTGATTTGATATTTTCATGAAAATAGACTAGTTATTAATAAATGAATTAAATATGTTATGTGAAGTAAGAAAATTGGAAAATAGGATTTTATGGCGAGAATCCTATATGAGGTATATCTCTGATTTTTGATGAGGGTTTTGGTTATTGGTGATGAAATCTTATGAGTTTGACATTTTAAGATGATTAAATGCATTATTTAATAAAGTGTAAACAATTAAAATAAATTATTTATAAGTTTAAGAAATGTTATTCTTTCAATATCATTGTACCGAAATATTGATATGGATTTTATTATGGAATTTCTATCTTTTTCATGTCGGGGTTACTATTCACGAGTTACTATTCATGACAAAATTGGTTTCTTTTTCTGACTAAATTATCATTGATTTATGAATCTTATTCTTGAAATTTAAATCTATATGTTGATTATATTGCTTTTATTTTCATATATAACATTTTTATAACCCTAATGATGATATTTCTCTTTGACTTGAGTGTAAAGATGGGTAGATTATTGGTATGATCGTGACTATGAGTTCTCTTTGGCCAGTAGTGCAAAGATGAACTATTGACTGGTATGATCATAACCATTGAATTTATAATAGAATATTTTTAGCTTAAGTGCAAAGGTGGATTGATCAACATGGTTATAATTATGGTTTATATATATTCTGAAATGATTATGTATTTCTTGGAGATATTAATATCTTTGGCCTGTAGTGCAAAGCTGAATTATTGATGAATATCTTTGGCCCGTAGTGCAAAGATGACCTGTTGTTGAATATCTTTGGCCTGTAGTGCAAAGATAATCTATTTTTGAATATCTTTAGCCCGTAGTGCAAAGATGATTTATTGATGAATATCCTCGGCCCATAGTGCAAAGATGAATTTATTAGTATGATTATGAACAGGAACTGTGATTTGGTATAACCATGATCTTTGATGTTTCAGGTAAAGACATGTGATAAAAATTATCTTCGTCCTGGATGAGAAGATGAATTTAGAACTACAATTATGATTATGCGTTATTCACATGACTGTGGACAAGAACTGTTGATTGATGTTACAGGGATAAAATATTGTTGGTGGATTTTTAACATGGAGAAGATAATAGACTTTATGGTCTATTTTACTCTTCTAATGGATTGCTCGTTCCGTTGCAACTATGGTTGAAATTTTTTATCATCTACCATATGTTCTAAATCTCTGATTTATTACTGTTGAAGGCTATTGATAATTTATTTATCTTTAGTCATGATATTCTTTACTAGGCTAGTTGAGCTCACCTTTTTGCTTCACAATTCCTTTCAGGTAATAAGAGTGTAGCTGGGTCGAGCAGGGGTAACAAGGGAATAGAACAGTGGTCTCTAGCTATGGAGTTATCCCTAAATAGTATAGAAAAGTGTGTTGTGTTTTATACATCATTTAGTAGTTATATTTGGTGAATCAAATAGGGTAAGGCGAACCCAACATTGGAAGGCTATTTTGCCACTATCATACAAGATGTCTAATGACATACAACCTCGCGTTATCATAAGACAGGGTTGTCCACATCCACTTGCTGAGTATATCTATGAGCACTACCTATATGATCTTCGAGTTTTGTTGAAGTATAGTTCTCAATTAGAGACAGTGGAGATAGTCATATGTCAAGAGAAGACTCACCATTGGAAAGAATATGATAGTAATCTTCTCATTTTTCTTTGGGGTCTATTGGGTCAACCAAGGATAATTCTGTGGGCATATGATATCTACCATAACCTAGACGCATGGCCTCCTATGTACGAAGGTTTCCTTGAGCACTTTCCAAAGGTTTTAATTTCTAAAATAGTTTTTGACTGTACCTTTATGTAAGGTGTCATTGTGACGTGCTATCCAAGTTTGGGATGAGAGTCACAGTTGGTATATATTTGTATCAAAACTCACAACATATGTGTCATTGTATTTTGCACGGCAATTGTAGTAATAAAGTGGTTGTTATTTTTTTGTACCATGTATTTGGCAACTCAGAATAGGTTGGTTGGATTGGACCTATTTTGGGGGCGTTACACTCCCCCTATTTGATATTGACATAACCAAGGAAATTTGTGTCATGATTATCAATTTCTAGATGCAGTTGCTAGAAAGTAAACATGACTTAGTGTTTCAGTGAGCAACTGAAATTTCTAGAGAATAAGCATGAATTTATTGATGTTTGTAAAGACATATTACAATTAAGCTTAGTTACATCAACAGGAATTGAGTTTAACTTATCTCTATTTCGTTTGCCTTTTGTTCCTTAGAGGGTTGGCATATTCTTGGGCTCTCCTTCTCCTGTTGACTTCGTTTCTCCATGCTATATCTTCCAGCTCGCTTTGACTTAGCGGTTCATTATTCTCGTGTCTGTTCATGAAAGCAGGATCTCCAATAGGTAAGTGTATGTGTGTAGTGGTTGCACCTTGTGAGCTGGGCTCTTGACTTCTTATAGGTTGAGCTATGAGAATTTGCTGTTGTTCTGGTCGTGAGGTCTGATGGTGAGGCTGTCTTGCAGGAGGGCTCCTTGACGATTGAGCGATGAATTTTCATATGCCTTTGCCCTTGCATTTCTCTCATTTTCCTTTATTCTCCCCCTTTATGTCAGCATCAAGGTTTCAAATATCTTCAAATAGGCGAGTCATGCCTTGGACAAGTTCGTTGAGCTGAATCTTGGATTGAGCAAGGTCTTCACGGTTTTCTTGAATTAGAGAATCAGTTCGAGCTTCCCTCTTTTGGAGAATGGCCAAGAAATTTTTGGTCTATTTCATTTGGCCCATGGAGAATCCTTGGAATTCTTTCATTGTGGTTCGTAGACTCGTAAGACTTTCCATTATAAGGTTGTTCTGGGATTCCTGAGTATTCTGCAAGACAAAAATAGCTTCTTGGTGTTTCTTAGAAGCTTGAAAGTAGATTTGATCCATTTCATTGATACTCTGAATCATCTCCTTTATAATCTCCCTAAGCTTCTTTGAAAGTTCAAAACTTAGGTTGCTTGGGAGAATGTTGGCAGCATCAATCAAATGAGTCAGCCTTAGGTGAACAAGGTCTGAGTGAACTTCAAGGTCTTCTTGTATGTCCTTAGTCACCTTCTTGGATGCATCAGACAACTCTATTTTGGTTGGAAGATCTGATATAAGCTCAAGGGGTTGTTGATTGTTTGGAGGAGTGGCTCTTATGTATTGATCTTTCATAGTGTATAGATCAAGATTGAAATACTCATTAGTGGATGAGAAAGGGACATCTGATAGAGGGGCTGGTGTGTGTGGTTGAACTTCAGATGGAGGTGACTCTACGAATTGAGCATATGACTCTATGATTGGATTTAGATCAGTAATCGTAGAGTGAGAGATGATAGGAGATTGGATCAATATAAAGTTGGGCAAATTTTGGTTCATCAGTTATAGAATGTTGGGATTCTGTAACTAGAAATTGATTGAGTGGATGAAGAATCACTTCCAACCATCTTGGTAATTCATAGAATTGGTTGAAAAATGATGGTGGACAGTGATTAACCCTAAAAGAGATGGGAATAGTTTGTACATCATGCCTATTTTCTGAAGAGAGGCCATTGGTGATCAGCTTTTGGGAAAAGTTGAGGTTGTCTGGGAATCCATGAGCTAGCACCGAGATTTCTGGATAGGCTTTGAAGGTCCAGAACATGTGATCCCAGGAGTTGAGAATTTGGGCTCCATGAAAGGGCATCATAGGTAGATAGGAGAATAGTTGATTGTAGTTGGCTCTCATATAACCATAACAACCCACAGCTATAATCTCAACTTCATCATCCTCTTCTTCTTCTATGTCTTCATGAGAAGATTCCACTACATCAATTATCTCCACTTGACTTCTTTGCTCTTCTGCTCTCTCATTCTCTATAGCTTCACTCCTTTCCATTTCTGCAGTTTCTGAAGCTAGAATCTCTTGAGGGACTGAGGAGGATTCATGATGATCTCTTGGCAATTATTCCTCAACTGTAGCCTTTTCTGACATAGGGACTTCATGAGGCTCCCCTTCAACTCGATCATTCATTTGAATTTTAACCAGCTCCCCCTCAGCTTGAGCATTCTCTAGCGTAAGAACTTTAGGCAGCTCCCCCTCAACTTGAGTTGTGTTCTTCTTACTTACTTCGGATAGCCCCTTCTCAGCTTCGGGTAATCCTTTCTCAGCAGCTATCTTTCTGTCTTCTTGTTTTAGCACTCCTTCATTGACAAGGATGTACTTCTTGACCAATTTTCTTCTTGGCTTCCTAGGCTGAGTCACGGCCTCAACACTTTCTTCAGCTTCAGCTCTGAATGGTTGATTAGCCTGAGAAGTTGTTGCAGCATCCTCTTTGGAAGTGGTGTCTAGTCTGGACTCTACGATCGGTAGAGACTCTATGATCGAAGAGAAATATAGCTTCTTTGACTTGTGGTTGTGTTTTCCCTTCTTAAAAAGCTGAGAGATGGTAGCTATGTCTTCATCTTCCTCAGACTGTTGTTCTTTCCTCTTCAAATTTCTCAGAGTTTCAGTATCAGAACACTGTTGAGGTGCATCGGCAGTTGAACCTTGAGGCTCCTCTACCATTTGAACCTTCATTTTTCTCTTACCCTTGCTTTTTATGACCAAAGTAATGGGTTCCTCCTAGTTGATTTCTTCTTCTTCTTCTTCAGTTTCCTTTAGAACTGACATATTCCCTGGTATCCCAGACTCTTTCGCTTCACCAGTTCTTCCACTGGATTCAGACATTATCGTGACATATTCTGCTAATTTCTTTTCCAGTTCTCAAACAGGTACTGGGTCATTCTTCTGTCTGGATTGATGGATTCTCCTTCATCATCCCCAATCTTATCACCCAATACTGACTGTAGGATGATACTTATAAACTGTCTGTAGAGCATCTTTCTAGACCTCTTTGATTTCTTTGAACTGAGTATCCATTTCCCAATCCAATCAATGAGTAAGGCTCCATAGTTGAGTTGAATCCCACAACTGATTGTTGTCATGAGCTTAAGCTGCATTTCATTCACAGAGTCATGGCCAGAGCTCTTGCAGCATATGTATTTCCAAACAATGTCAGCCAAAAACTCATACCTTTGGGGAAACTCTTTCTTTTTGTACCCTTTGACAGTCGAAAAACTTCTTATGATGCATCTTCTTCAGTCCTTCATGAAAATCGATGCCTTCCATGAATGGAAATCCTTTCGATTTGAAACCTAGGGCTAGGTGTATATCTTCAGCTGTGAGTTTGATTTCCACACCCTTGACTTTTGTGGTTATAACATCGTTCTCAAACACTCCATTTATGTGGAACTCTTTTACTAGCTTAGGGTAGATCCATGTGCTAGTACCCAGAGACTCTTCAAGACCAGCTTTCTTCAATAGAGACAGAATCTTATGGAATTGAGAGTTAGATGTCTTGAACTCGTCAAAGCAGAGTCTGTAACAAGTTATAACATTTGAAGCCGCCATTGATTTCTTTGCACTGTTTGGGCGTTTCTGAAGGTTACGGTTTCTGCTGGTAAAGAGAGAGGAATAAGTTTTTTGAACTTCTGATTTCAAAAATATATTTTCAAATTGTACTTGTATCTTCCCTCCTCTCGATCTGTTTAGTGGGGCATGTGTCATGTTCTGCTTCACTCCACGATTTTAACTGATGTGGAATATACTGAATTGCCCTTAGCTCCTATTAAGCTATTGTATTCTTTGGGAGGACTACGATCGTCGAGGTAGCACTACGATCATTGAGGTAGTCTTTACGATCGTTGAGTCTGCACTGCGATCGTTGACTGCCCTTGTCCTTGTGATAAATTCTGACTAAGCATACCTTCCGAATCTAGGTAGCTCAGGAAGGGCCAATCTCTTAGAAGGATCTAAGGATCAAGTTTGTCCCTGAGGCGCTTAACAGATAGATTGCTTGAATTTGTTGAAGATGATATCATCACAGGATGCTTCTTTGTCGTGTCGAGACAGCTCTACGATCGTGGTCTTTCATGCCCAGGTAGCTCTACGATCGTGGACTTTCTTTAGTCATCTCTACGATTTTGAACATAGCCTTTATATCTGCATGGTTAGCATAAACTAGAGCATAGTTTTTATGGTTGTAGATTTAACATGCCTAACTCACTTATTAATTTATTAAATCTGGATTCATCTAGAGACTTTGTAAAAATATCAGCAAGTTAATTTTTAGTAAAGATGTATTGTAAAGATATGGTTCCATTTTGAACATGATCTCGAATAAAATGATATCTTATTTCTATATGCTTAGTCCTAGAATGCATGACAAGATTGTGTGTTATTTCTATGGAACTTGTGTAATCACAATAAACATGTATAGATTTGAAATCAAACCTATAGTCTGCTAGCTAATTTTTCATCAATAAGATTTGAGCACAACAGCTGCCAGCAGCAATGTATTCAGCTTCTGTAGTTGAAGTAGATACTGAGTTTTGCTTTTTGCTAAACCAGGACACAAGTCTGTTTCCTAGCAACTGACAGGTGTCACTGGTACTTTTTCTATCTATTTTGCAACCTGCAAAGTCAGCATCTGTATATCCTGTCAGTTCAAAGGAGGACTCCTTGGGATACCAAAGTCCCAAGTGAGGTGTACCCTTGAGATACCTGAAAATCCTTTTTACTGTAATTAAGTGTGATTCTTTATGATTAGCTTGAAATCTAGGACATATGCATGTTGCAAATATTATGTCTGGTCTACTGGCAGTTAGATATAGAAGAGAGCCAATCATACCTCTGTATTGAGTTATATCAATACTTTTACATTTTTCATATTTTTCAAGTTTGGTTGCTGGAGCGATTAGGGCTTTCATGGGAGAGAGCCAATAATTATTAAGTCGTGTCTTCTTACGTAAGAATCAATAATTCAAAAATACTGTGCAATACCGTGTGCTATTGTGCAACCACGCACATTACTGTATTTTAACCACCAGGTATTCCAACAGTGTTAACGGTAACAACTACGCCGTTATTTATAAAAACTCAAACTTGTCGTTTTCTTCATCCGACCGTTTTCCATTATGGGGCCCACAAATGGATGAGCCATCGTACAAATATTCCCCGAAAGCAAGAATATTCCATGACCAAACGAATATTCCCCGACAACAATGAATATTTTATAACCACTTTCTTATTTTGCAAAATTTGCACATTTCACCCATAACCAAAGCAGTATATCAAATGAACACCTTATTATTCACAATAATAATTAGAGGAAAATTTAATTTTTTATTAATAAAAAGTTGGGGTCTTACAACCTCCCCTCCTTATAAAATTTCATCCTCAAAATTGACATACGTACCTGGTATTTCAAAAAGGTTAGGGTACCTCGCTTTCATTTCCGATTCCAACTCCCAGGTCATTTCCTTAATAGCATGGTTTCCCCATAAAATCTTGACTTGTGGTATAACCTTTATGCGTAAGACATGCTCCTTCCTATCAAAGATCTTGACTGGTACCTCCTCGTACGTTAAATCTTTAGCTATCTCATCTGGTTCTAACCCAATAATGCAGTTAAGGTTGTCCACATATTTACGTAACTTCGATACGTGAAAAACGTTATGAACACGCGACATACTTAGCGGTAAAACGAGTCCATAGGCCATAGTTCCTACTCGATTGAGTATTTCAAATGGACCAATAAATTGAAAGTTTGAGCTTTCCTCACATCGCCGATTCTCGCTTTTGGAATAACGACTTCTTGCACCTACTTCTTCATATACATCAGCTCCGGGTCTGTGACTTTAGCAGCTTTAACTTTATCGATTAAAGTCGATTCTAACCGTATACTCGTTATCTTCACGTAGGTTCTCGGAGTCTTTAACTCTATCTCCATCTTTTGTAAGTCGTACGAAATGGGTCTTTGTGTTAACAATATATCGCACTCGTGTAAACACATATGATCTTTTACTTAATGCGTCAGCTATCACGTTCGCTTTTCCAGGATGGTATTGAATGGTATGGTCAAAATCTTTCAACAGCTCGAGCCAACGTCGTTGCCGCATGTTGAGTTCTTGGAAGCTCTTCTCACATTCCTCGTTCCATTCAAATTTTGTATCTTTTTGAGTCCACTGAGTTAATGGAGTAGTGATTCAAAAAAATACTTCCACGAATCTTCGATAATAACCAGTTAAGCCTCGAAAGCTACGTATTTCGATTACTGACTTAGGTTACTCTCAACTATGACTCATATCCCAATCTTTGATAGCACGTCACAATGGAACCTATCAGTTTATCACCGCATGAATATGGCGTCCCCTACGGAGAGTCTGGCTTCGGTGCATTCCACAAAGGAAGTCACCAGATAGACACTAGGGTACCAACTCCTGTAGTTGGGTTTTTAACTCCTGAAGTTCAATAGGAGCCATTTGATATGAGATTTTAAAAATGGGTTTTGTACCGGGTTCAAGGTCAATACAAAATTCAATATCACGCTCTGGGGTAGGCCAAGAAGTTCTTCAGGAAATTCACTAACAACAAAAATATTATTCAAATCTGACGTGTTTTTGTTCAAATCCATAACATGGGCTAAGAAAGCTTGACATCCAGTTTTTAATAAACGAATGGATTTATAGCTTGATATAACTGTGATTGACTTTAGTGGTTTGGTTGCTTGAATTCGCATAACAGGTTGGTTAGGAATATGAAAACTAATAACCTTACGAAAATAATCAATTTTGGCATGATGAGTGGTTAACCAATCAATCCCTAAAATTACATCAAATGCAAGTATCTTTAAAATTATAAGATCAACAAGTAGGGTGATGGTGACAACTTGGAACAAACAAGATTTATAACTGTAGATGTAACGGAGGTTTCACCCAATAAAGTTTCAATAGATAAGTCAAAGTTTAATTTCTCAGGGGTTAAGTTCAAACATTGAGTACAAGCAGGAGAGATAAAAGAATGGGTAGAACCGGTATCTAGTAAGGTATAAACTTCGCAAGAATTTATGATTAACTAACCCGTGATAACTTCGTTCGGGTCTTCGTCACAAAAAACGCTCTCCTTTAAACTACCGACTTTGTTTTGTTCAGATCCGCCTTTTGCCGCCGTAGTCCAAATTGGACTTGATTTTTTGCTGAGACAAAATCAAGCTATGTGACCGTCTTTTCCAAGACTAAAACATACCTTGGAAGGTTGTGAACAGTTTGGACTTATATGCCCCTCCTCTCCGCATCTGTAACATCTAACTGGCGGTCGTTCTCCTCCCCTAGAATTTGTTGTTGGTGTTAGTGCTGCTGCCGATGTCTTCCCGTCATCGTTAAATCTTCTCTTCTTGAAATTTCTACTTGAATCATTTCTTCTATTATCTTGGCCATAATTACCACCAAAGTGGTTACCATTTCTGGCATGATAATTTCCTCCACGATGGTTATCATTGTTCCGATGACTGCTGCCACCGATATAACCCTGGTTGTGGTCCCTCGGTTGAACATACTTATTATCTCGCTCTAATAATTGAGTCATATTGACAACATCTGAATATAGAGAAAATTTCTGAGAAATAAGATATTGCCGAATCTCGGGTTTCAGACCTCTCAAAAACATTCGCGCCATACGTTCCTCATTCTCTACCAAATGAGGTGCAAACCTAGATAACTCTGCGAACTTAGCCTCGTATTGGGACACAGTCATGTTGTTCTATTCTAGTCTAATAAACTCTACCTCCTTCATATAACGAATACTTTTAGGAAAGTACTTGTCATTGAACAGTTTCTGAAATGTTTCCCAAGACATGTTGAGTGCGGCTGGCTGGGTACGCTTCACAGATTCCCACCAGTAATCTGCCTCACCACATAACATAAAGGTGGCAAAAGGAATCTTTTGTTCCTTCGTGCATCCCAAGACATCAAATATCTTGGTAATTTGCTTAACCCCATGTTTCCGCCTTGATCGGATTCGGCTTTCCCACAAATTCTGGTGATCCCAACTCTTTGAACTGCTTGGCTGTGACAAGCTACACGTTGCTATCATTTCCACCCATATTTTGTACATGAGTCTCCCTCGTCTGATTTTGCATGAATTGCAAAAAGCTTCTAAACATTCCATCATTCATTGGTTGTTCGGTAGTGTTGTTTACGGGAGGAATATTGTCTTCATGTTGCACGTTCCCTTGGTTGGTGATTAAAGGTGTCTCAACGGTCTCATACACTCCATTGTTAATATTTCCAACTGTCATTCTCAAATACTGCCACAAAATAAGGGTTAATTAACAAATTAACATATCACATATTAACCATATGCTCCGACTGACCAACCAAATAAGCTTAGGTAGGACACACTAGCGAAGGATTTACTCGTCTCTCCCCTCCTAGTTCTATTCCCCGATCTCTGCCAGAGACCATATTCCTAAGCTCTGATACCAACTGTGACGCCCCCAAAATAGGTATACATCACCCATTCTGAGTCGCCAAATATATGGTACATAAACAACTAAAACTTCATTATTATAATTATCGTGCAAAATACGAAAACACATATATTGTGAATTTAAATATAAATATTAACTTCTAAACAGTATTCAAGCTCAAATAAGTCCTCATTACAATTATTGATACACTATTTTACAAAATAGTGAGGACTGCTAAACAACTATCTTGATCCATCATTCCATACCCCGACTAGTTCCTGCTATATTCTCTCCTCCTGAGAAGAAAATGGAACAAAAAGGGAAAGGGTGAGCTCAACTAGCCCAGTAAAGAATATTATGACTAAGATAATATACAGCAAATTATCATTAGCCTTCAACAAATTAGATAAAATATAATGGACAACAATTTTTAGATCAATAACTGCAGCGGAAATAACAATTCATTAGAAGAGTTAATTAGAGAATGAAGTCTACTATCTTCTATGATTTTAAATTCCATCATTAATATTTTATCCCTATGACATCAATCAGTATACATCTTGAATCAAATATTCATCTTTGCACTACAGGCCAAAGATATTCATTTGTATCACCAGTTGGTCATGTTCATCTCAACACCTGTCCATCTTTGAACTACGGGCTAAAGATATTCATCAGGTAATCATTCATCTTTGCACTACAGGCCAAAGATATTCAGTTATATCACCATTTAGGACTGAGGATGATGAAAAATATTTTTAAAAAACGAATTCAGTGAGATAGAAGGACAAGAATTACGAATTTGAACTTTAGATAATCCAAGTTCAAAAATACTCCATAATAAAACATAGTGGAGTAAAATTCAAGAATGAAGATCAAAACATGGATACAATCAAAGATAGTAACCATAATAGACATCTTGGACAAAGAAGGGGAGATTTATGTTTCCCTCTGAGATTCAGCATATTAGTGTTTTGGGCATTGAGGGGGTTATCAACACAATTCTGGAGGGTTTGGCTCAGGTAAGAATCCCTCATTTTTTTTATATAATGAGTGGAGCAGGCTGAGTAATTTTACTGATTCCCACCAGTAATATGCCTCTCCTCGCAACATGAAGGTGGTAAAAGGAACCTTTTGCTCCTCGGAGCATCCCAAGACATCTAATATCTTGGTGATCTGCTTTATCCACGTCTCCGCTTTAAGTGGTTCTGGCTCTCCCAAAAACTCCGGTGGTCCCAGCTCCTTGAACTTCTTAGCGGTGAACATCTGAGAGTTGTCAGTGTTTCCACCTGCATTTTGAACAGGAGTCTCTCTCGCCTGATGTTTCATGAATTGCATAAAGCCTCTAAACATCACATCGTTCATCATCTGATCGGTGTTTTTGTTTACCTGAGGATTATTGTCTTCCTGTTGCACATTATTATGGGTATTGATCGTTGGTGACTCAACGGTCGTATGTGCTTCATTGCTAATCTCAACATTTTCATATGCCATTTTCAAACACTGTCACAAAACAAGGGTTAGTTGACATGCCACATATTATCCCTATATTCTGGCCGACCAATTAAATACGAAATAAACTTAGGTAGGTCATACTAGTGAAGGAATTTCCCGTCTCTCCCCTCCTAGTTCTTGTCTTACATCTCAGCCAGGGATCATATCCCTAAGCTTTGATACCAACTGTGACGCCCCCAAAATAGGTATACATCACCCATTCTGAGTAGCCAAATACATGGTACATAAATCAAATACAAACTTCTTTTATACAATACGACAACAGCGTAGCTTAGAGTTTTTACACAAATATTGTCTCATAGACAGTATTCCAAATCAAATGAAGTCCTCATTACATTTATTATCACACTATTTCATAAAATAGTGAGGACTACTATAGCCACCATCTCGAGATGGTCACTTTGGTTCCCGACTAATCACAATGCATCTCATTTCTCAAGAGAACAATGAAAGCAAAAGGGTGAGCTCAACTAGCCCGATAAAAAAATATTATGACTAAGATAATGCAGAATAAATTATCGTTAGCCTTCAACAGTGTTAAACTAATAAAATATAATAAACATCAAGTTTAACTGCAGCGGAACAAGTAATCCATTAGAAGAGTCAAGTAGAGAATGATATATACTATCTTCTATGATTTAAAAAGTTTTTCATCAATTTTATCGATGAGACTCAGCTTAATAAATAAACCGCATCATCGAATCATCCCTGCACTATGGGCCAAGGATATTCATGTAATCATCAATGGTCATGATTATACCGAATAATCCATGGTCATAATCATACCAATAATTGTCCATCAATGCACTACGGGCCAATGAGGATCATTTATAACATTACGAGTCATGATTATACCGAATGATCCTTGGTTATAATCATATCAATCAACAGTCCATCTATGCACGTAAACCAAAGATGACTTTCATCATAATATAAGCATGAAGATGATGACAATGATATAAGAATTCAATTAAAAGAAAGCAAAGAATAAATTTTTAAAGATTTATAACTTAATTTATCAAAATTTTAAAAATGTCCAAATTGTCAGCATGATACTGCTTTGTAGAGTAAAATTCAAGAATAATATTGTATCAAAAATAATTTGGACAGCAAAGAAATCAATTTTTGTCATGAATAATTCCCCGAGTGAATAGTACCCCGTGAATAGTACTTTGGGAATAGTACTCCATGAATAGTACACCGGCATGAAAAGTGCCCCAAATATCCAAATGAATAATATTCGAGTGAAAAGTAACCCATGAATAGTAACTCGTAAATAGTACTCCAGTATGAAAAGTGCCCCGAATACCTGAGTGAATAATATTCGAGTGAATAGTCTCGTAAATAGTAACTCATGAATAGTAACTCGTGAATAGTATTCTGGCATGAAAAGATCAATAATTATCAAGAAAGCTCAGAATAATATTTTCATGAAAAGATACTAGATGAAGCGCAAATATCAAGGATATTCTACTAATTTCACGGAGTATATAAGCAATACTTCAACAAAATGAGTGTAGAAGCAGGAATACAAAACGAAATAATACTAATTATATACTACAAAGTATGGAAGAAAATATTATTTCATACGAATATTGAACGAAGATAATATCCATACGAATACGAAAAATAATATCTCTTCTGAATATGAATAAATAATACCCGTTACCTTAGAAGAAGACTGGATACTGGAATAGTGAAGTAGCAGAATACTCTTCTTCTTTCTCTCTATAGCTTCTCTCTCTATAATTGCTCTTGTGAGTCTTAGTGAATTAGTGAGAATGAAAGAAGAATGAGCTTCTATTTATAGAAAAATATAGTTTCGATAATTGCACGTTTTGGGGCTCGAAATATTACAGTATAATACCTTCATCTTTTCCTTCATTTTTAATTTAGTCATGCAAGTATTATTAATCTTGCACCACCTCCCCTAATAGTATATCATGTGAATCAATAGTACAATCATGTGACTCAATAGTTCTATACATGTGAAAAAAATAATTACAGTATAGTACTTTCATCTATACCTCCATTTTTAATTTAGTCATACAAGTATTATCAATCTTGCACCACCTCCCCTAATAGTTCATGCATATGAATCAATAGTACACACATGTGAACAAATAGTTATAAGCATGTGAATTAATAGCAATTAATTGCTCATTTATCCGATTAATTACCCGATTGGTCAATATAACCTCCAGACATCAATTATTATCGGAATAGATGTCGATTTCCATTAACACTAATAATCCCAACACAATGGAAATATCAATTCATCTTTAATCAACACGAACTTATTCATCATTAATATTATAACTCACAATATATAACAACCAGATCATTCCCAAGAAAGAGGGGGCTTTTCGATAAGGATTTCTCCCTATTGGCGCACAATTAGGTGACCAAACCTCTCCTCGATGGAACTTTCTAGACATCATCAATATTGCAAATATGAATAACTTTGTCGTCTCAATTATTGATTTAATAATAATAAATATTATGCATATGATATTGTAACAATAATTGAATCAATAATATGATAGATATGATGCAGCAATTACTGTAGCAATAATTGAGTATAACTGAGTGACTTCTCACATAAGCATCAATAATCAATAACGTGTGGTACTATGCAACCATGCGTTATACTGTACTTTTACTACCGGGTAGTTCAACAGTTTAACGGTAAAACTTTCGCTGTTATTTTTATAAAAAGATATTTCTGTCATTTTCTAACTACGACAATACTTCCGTTGTGGGGTCCACTTGTGTCGTCGTACGAATATTCCCTGTTAAAACAAATATTCCCTGACCAATCGAATATTCCCCGACACAACGAATATTTTATATCAACTTACTTATTTTGTAAAATTTTCAAATGTCACCCTTAACTTTAACCTTTATCAATTTAACCATTTACTAAATAAAATAATAATTATAAGTAAATTGAATACTTTCATTTCATAAAATTCGGGGTCTTACATAGGGTCCTTCCCAATTTGGTCTCAGTTTTCCTTCGCGCGAATCCTTTGTGGCGAGGATCACCTTCTTGAGGACCCAGTCTCCTGGTCTGAAGGAACGAGGCTTCACCCTAGAGTTGTAGTACTTTGACATACGACGCTTATACTCTACGTTGCGGACCACATCCATCTCCCTTACCTCCTCTACCAAGTCAAGGTTGATCGGAGTCCTTCCTTATTGGTGGTAGGGTCTTGGTGTTGGACCCTTAGAGAGTTCACCCCGATCTCTACAGGGATGATTGCCTCAGTTCCAAAGGCTAGGGAAAAAGGGGTTTCCCCAGTTGGAGTTCTTGGCGTGGTTCGATAGGCCCACAATACGCTTGGCAGTTCATCAACCCAAAGTCCCTTCGCTCTGTCAAGCCTTGTCTTTAAATTGTGTAGCATTGTTCTCACCATGACTTCTGCTTGTCCATTTGCCTACGGGTGAGCTAGGCTAGAGTGCGGCTACTTTATTTGAAGGTCGAAGCAGAAGGAGTTTAGCAGATTGTTGTCGAATTTCTTGGCGTTTTCACTGATAATGGCGTGGGGTATGCCGAAGCGACATACAAGATTCTTCCAAATAAAATCTTTAATCTTTGCATCTGTGATTTTTGCTAAGGGTTTGGCTTCAGCCCACTTGGTGAAATAATCAACTGCTACCACCACGAACTTGCACTGTCCTTTGCTGAGAGGCAATGGTCCAAGGATGTCGATGCCCCATTTTGAGAAAGGTCATGGGCTTGAAATGGTGGTTAATTCTTCTGGTGGTTACCTGGATACGGTCGCGAAGCGTTGACACTTGTCACACTTCCTGGAGAACTCCTGGGCATCCCTTACCATAGAAGGCCAGAAGTAACCTTGCACGAGCGCAGGGCATAGTGAGCTTCTTCGGGTGAAAGGCACCAGAGAAATGGTAAGGAATAACCTTTCTTGTACAAACTGTCATGCAGGATGGTGAACTTAAAAGCTCTCATTCTCAGCTTCCTAGCTTCTGTAGGTTTATCCGATAACACAACTTCTCAGAGATATGTGATAAGAAGATTTTATACCTACTTATCCGGTATCTGTTACTTGAATTAGTTGCTTAATCTCATGTTTCTTAGTTACTTTTCATGCATTTTGTGTTCGTTTTGAAGATTATATGCTTGGGAGCTGTGATTGCAAAGAATTGGTATAAAATCGCAAAGAAAAGCAATCTGGACATCATTTGGGCATTCATCTTCATTTCATGTTTTTAGCTTGGAATTTGGATTACATTTTAGAGCTTCTTCTTAGCATTTCGGAACAACTTGAATCATTCCAATTGGAGTTCGGATGCAAGAGTTATGACATTTGTACCAACGGACGTCGAACGTCAATGTTTCGGGTGGTCATTTACATAGCAGCCATTTCAGAGTCGATTTTAACATTTCTCTAGTCATTATTTCAAAAAACCCAAAGCATGAAAGTTGTATATCTACGTCTCCTATTTCGGAACATCTTGAATCATCAAAAATCGGAGTTCAGACGAAGAAGTTATGGCCATTTTCCCAAAGGATTTCAAAGCAAAAAATATTCCTTCACAAAACCCCCACCGGGGTGGGCGTACAAGCTCCAAAACAGGCCCCTAGCCCACCAGGGCGGGCTCTTTTAGTGTATAAACCCCCGCCAAGGTGGGGGTAGCCCAAAAAATATGAATTTTGTCCAATTTTGAGTTCGGGAATGATATTTTCGATCCGATTGACACAAGGACTTCCAAGAGGACTTAAAGACATATGAATAGACTTATAAAAGGATGAGAATCACAAGGATTGGAGGAGAGATTAGACTAGAGGGAGGATTCCAGTAGATTAGATTAGAGTAGAATAGGAGAAAACTCAAGTTCTTATGATTTTTGGAGATTGAAGCAACTTGGAGACAATTGAAGATTCAAAGTAGGAGCAAGGAGGGAGCTTAAAATCTACAGATAATAGATTATATCTTCTTATCTTCTTTTATCTTTATCTTTTAATGATTATTCAATTGTGGATTCTTAGTTTTAATTCAATAATCATGAACTAATTCTTTGTTTGAGATTACAATGGATCTTATTGTATAGTTTATTTTAATATGTTTCACTATTAATCATTATGTTCTATTGTGAGGATTGTCTATTGTGATTTGGACTTAATTGTTTAATTACCTAGCAAACAATTACCGTGATAATTTATATGAACTCGAGAGATGAAGTATTGATTTAGATTTTATCATGATAGCATATGTTTGTGATTTCTGCATAGATGGAATTCATGATTCGTGTTTAGGATAGAGATATGCCTTTACGACATATGTAATATTATAAAGAATTTGTGCTTTAAATCCTTTTTAATTGTAATTCACATAGAGATATAGTGGATTAGTTAATTAGGGTGTCTTGTTTAATTCTATCATCTGTGGATTTAAGTAAGTATGGGTATTATGCATCGAGAGGTGGTTTTATCTTAAATCTCTGTAATCTTAATTTAACTAGTGGTAATTAGAATTAGTTTACTTATAAATTGAAATTCATTCGTTTAAATAAGATTGAGTTGGTTACGAGTTAGTACTTGATAATTTTTATTAAACAATTCCTCGTGGGAACGATACTCTACTTTCACTTTATTACTTGTTGACCACGTATACTTGCGTGTTGTGCGTAATTAGATTTTACCCAACAACTTTTTGGCGCCGTTGCCGGGGAATTAATTTAATAATTATTTACCAATATTAATTTTAATCAAATTAGTCTTAATTTAAATATTTTTATTTTTAATTTTAATTCTCTTCCTATATTTCTCTCTTTTCAGGTACCATGGATGACTTTACGTATCAATGGTCATACACAAACATGACTGAACCAAGGGAAATAGAGATTGATAGACTTAATGTAATTTCCCCAGAGCCAGTACAAATTGAAGCAAATTCGAAGACTTTGGAGGTTATCGCGGCCCAATGGAGTCGAAGGATGGCAGTTACGTGTGACTATTGTGCTGGCAACCATCAAAGTCATCAATGCACCGTCAGTTTTGAACCGGTACAATATAGTAGTGATTACCTCAATAATCCTAACTATCACCAAAATTGGGGATATCACCCGGATTTTTCATGGAGCTATAATTATGATGACCAACATTACGCTCTAAATCCATCATATACACCGGAATTTTCATGTCCACCTCCAGTGTCACAAGAGACAGATAATTCAAGGTTGGGGGAATTATTTTCTAAGTTCGTAGCAGCAAATGAGGAGAAGATGAGTAATCAAGCGAGGTCAATTCAAAATCTTACGGATCAGATAGAGCAAATGACCAAAGCCATAAGAAACCTTTCTCTAAATACTTGGCTTTATGACATGGATGACAAAATTAACGGAGAACCCAAACCAAATATGCGACTGGATGAGCCACAAGATATTGAAAGTGTGGAGACAATTAGGGATAATGAAATAGAGGTTGACGAAGATCTAAATGGGTCTCCACCAAAGATCAAAGAGTCAGTCAGATTTTCAAAAGCATGCCTACTAGGTAGTCATGTCATCGGCGAAGCTCTTGATTACAAAAGAGCGAGTATAATTTTGAATCCATGGTGGGACGAGACAGAGAAAATAGACGAAGAGCCCGTTGTGTGTGACAAGCTTCCATTCCCCAAAGTGATTACATACACAATGGAGAAATCACCTAGTTGTGGGACGTTCTTGATTGAGATCATACCAAATCAGAGCATGCTAGGTGAATTTAAAGCAATGGCTATCACAATTGGGAACCTACCAAAAGCTACATTATTTCCGATGGATGGAGGGTTCCTCAATTATCGAAGAGAAATTGGATAGCGTTGACCAGACAAAGTCAGGCTGAAAGACTATAATTCAAGCGCTAATTGGGAGGCAACCCAGGAATTTTTGTATTTATTTGCTTTACTAGTTTATTTAGTAGATAGGAATTAATTTACTTATTAAGTTCTCTTACCAATCCAAGTGTTATTCTAATCCATGTTGTCTCTCTTCAGTGTAGGTATTGGAGGTTCAATGGACAGGCAAAAGATTATGAAAAGGTTATTCAAGTCAAATTCAAGTGTGGTGCCCAATTTGTTCCATGCACCTAATCTATTCTCCAAACTTAGCGGACAAGGAGGAGGATTGCTATATTTTCAGGGAAGTCCTCTGCTTTACTTTTTTCTATTTCAGCCATTGAGGACAATGTCTAGTTTAAGTTGGGGGCATTTTAGTGTCGCATTGCATATAGTTAGTTATTTACATTGTAGTTCATATAGTTACATTTAGTTTTTGCATCCACTTTCTTTAAAAAAAATCAAAAATCAAAAATCAAAAATAATAGTTAGTTACTATGTTCATCTTGCATGAGTCCAACAGTTTGATAGTTTAAGTTTATTTTGGCCAATGATGAGACTGGAATTGGGTTGACAAGTATAGTACTGACCATTAGAGCTTTGATGTGATTTCTTGTTATGAATTGAGTCTTTTTCTCTTTGAAACTAGTATAATAAGGATAGCACAGTAAAAAAACTTGTTGAATGATTGAGTTTAAATTGATACATAAAGGACCTCTAAAGAATAATGCTAGTTTAAATAAGAGAATGACAAGAATAGGTAGTGAAGGCAAAGAATTAGGCAAGAACCTAAGTTTGGGGGGAAAAGTGGGGTATATAAGCTTCTAAAAAAATAAAAAAAAAAGAATTTGAGTTTAATAAATTGAGTCATGTGGTGGGTCGAGAAGAAGCGTGAAATGCACTCCTCATAAACACAGGCGTGAGATGGAGCGTAAAACGCACTCACTATCCAAAAAGAAAAAGAAAAAGAAAAAGAAAAAGAAAAAAATAATAATAAATAAAATGGGAAATAAGAGCAAAAAGCCCCCGTAGATGAAAAATAAAGCATAAGTATCCCATGTTTACCCGTGATATTGGTAATTGTTTGATTTTAGTTGGATCTAGCTTGTTTTTGGATTTCTTGAGTTTACACTATATGATGCCTTCGAAGAGACTTATTATGTGTTAAAATTGATTTTATATCAGTTAACATTGTTGTGGAGCACACACGCACTATATTAGTGATAACAGTCTAAGATTTGATGATTGATTAAGAAGTTATTGATTGGTTTTGATATGATGTATTATCATGTTTACTTGATCTCTCTAAGGCCGGTTGAATAGACTTGTTTCTGTCATTACTGTTGGATTCGTAGGCATGTAGATTAGTTGCATTGCATAGCATTGTTGTTTAGTGTTTTTGTTTGAGGACAAGCAAATGTTTAAGTTTGGGAGTATTTGATAAGTAGATTTTATACCTACTTATCAGGTATCTGTTACTTGAATTAGTTGTTTAATCTCATGTTTCTTAGTTACTTTTCATGCATTTTGTGTTCGTTTTGTAGATTATATGCTTGGGAGCTGTGATTGCAAAGAATTGGTATAAAATCACAAAGAAAAGCAATCCGAACATTATTTAGGCTTTCATCTTCATTTCATGTTTTTGGCTTGGAACTTGTATTACATTGTAGAGCTTCTTCTTAGCTTTCCGGAATAACTTGAATCAGTCCAATCGGAGTTCGGATGCAAGAGTTATGACATTTGTACCAACGGACGTCGAACATCAATGTTTCGGGTGGTCATTTACATAGAAGCCACTTCAGAGCCGATTTCAACATTTCTCCAGTCCTTATTTCAAAAACCCCAAAGCATGAAAGTTGTATATCTACGTCTCCTCTTTCCGGAACATATTGAATCATCAAAATTGGAGTCCAGACGAAGAAGTTATGACCATTTTTCCAAAAGACGTCAGAGCAGAAAATATTCCTTCACAAAACCCCCACCGGGGTGGGCATACCAGCTCCAAAATAGGCCCCTAGCCCGCCGGGGCGGGCTCTTTTAGTGTATAAACCCCCGCCGGGGAGGGGGTAGCCCAAAAAATTTGAATTTTGTCCAATTTTGAGTTCGGGAAGGATTGTTTCGATCCAATTGACTCAAGGACTTCCAAGAAGACTTCCAAGAGGACTTAAAGACATATGAAGAGACTTATAAAAGGAGGAGAATCACAAGGATTAGAGGTGAGAATAGACTAGAGGGAGGATTCCATTAGATTAGATTAGAGTAGAATAGGAGAAAATTCTAGTTCTTATGATTTTTGAAGATTGAATCAACTTGGAGACCATTAAAGATTCAAAGTAGGAGCAAGGAGGGAGCTTCAAATCTACAGACAATAGATTCTATCTTCTTATCTTCTTCTATCATTATCTTTTAATGATTATTCAATTGTGGATTCTTAGTTTTAATTCAATAATCATGAACTAATTCTTTGTTTGAGATTACAATGGATCTTATTGTGTAGTTTATTTTAATATGCTTCGCTATCAATCATTATGTTCTATTATGAGGATTGTCTATTGTGATTGGACTTAATTGTTTAATTTCCTAGCTAACAATTACCGTAATAATCTATATGAACTCGAGAGATGAAGTATTGATTTAGATCTTATCATGATAACATATGTTTGTGATTTCTGCATAGATGGAATTCATGATTCGTGTTTAGGATAGAGATATGCCTTTACACCATATGTAATCTTATAGAGAACTTGTGCTTTAAATTATTTTTAATTGTAATTCACATAGAGATATAGTGGATTAGTTAATTAGGGTGTCTTGCTTAATTCTATCATCTGTGGATTTAAGTAAGTATGGGTATTATGCATCGAGAGGTGGTTTTATCTACTTTAGTGTTCTTGATTAACAATTCAGGATAGAGAATAATTGATGAGAAGTGTGTTAACTTAAATGAAGCAATAAGTGAAGTTGTGATCTTAAATCTCTGTAATCTTAATTTAACTAGTAGTAATTAGAATTAGTTTACTTATAAATTGGAATTCATTCGTTTAAACAAGATTGAGTTGGTTACGGGTTAGTACTTGGTAATTTTTATTAAACAATTCCTCGTGAGAATGATACTCTACTTTCACTTTATTACTTGTTGACCACGTATACTTGCGTGTTGTGCGTAATTAGATTTTACCCAACAATATGCCTTTAATGGGGTCATCCAGTTTGATTCAGTCGATGCACAGTTGACATTCGTGGTTCCCGAGTCCATCATGCTTGGTTCGAACTGGTGACCAATGAATACTGGTCCTCCTGGTGGGGTTTCCAAGGACGAGGCAAGCCTTGCAAGTGCATCGGCGGCCATGTTGTCTTCCATGGGAATATGGTAACTCTGGAAGTGTTTGAACTTTGTCATCATGCTTTTTACCATGCCAAGATATTCTTGCATTCTGGCTCCCTTTGCTTCGAACTCGCCCCTCACTTGATTGACTATCAACTGAGAGTCATTATAGGTAACGAGGTGTTAAAGTGGAGCTTCACTGCATACTTGAGAGTGGTACCATCTGAGATGATCAAGATCAGACCTTCTCTGCCTCCATCACTGGTTGAGGAACCGTCTACATAAAGCTTCCAGGATGGAAGAGAACAGGGCTCAAAGATTAAAGAGGGAGACTGGGAGCCAGGATGGGGATTTGGGACTTCATTCTGGGTCCTTTGGAGTGTCTGGTCGTCTGAAAGAGCTGCTTGGGCGTCTAAGGGGGAAGTCTGGGAGTCCAGCATGATGGTCTGGTCATCTGGGATGGCCTGGGCGCCCAGCCTAGGTGTTTGATGGTCTTCGTTATGTTGTTCAGTGCTTTTATAAACCATCTCCAAACTGGGCGAGCTGGAGATTTCGTTATTTTCCTCCTCTGCTGGTGTCAGTTCAACAAAGAAATCTGCCAGTGCTTGCGCTTTGATGGCTGACCTTGATTGGTACTGTATGTTAAACTCACCAAGATCCACTGCCCACTTAAGCAGTCTCTCAGATACATCGAGCTTTCCTAGGATTCATTTCAGAGGTTGATCTGTGATGACAACAATGTTGTGACTTTGGAAGTAATGTCGTAACCGTCTCGCTGTTGTGATTAAAGTGAGCGCCAGTTTTTCTTGTCTCGAATACCTGACTTCTGCTCCTCAGTATGCTCTACTCACATAGTAGATAGGTTTATGCGCTCCGTCATTATTCCTCACGAGAACTGAGCTTACAACCGATAGGGAGGCATAAAGGTACAAATAAAACACCTCACCTGGTGTGGCATGCAAAACGAGAGGAGGTGCAGCCAAGTAGGCTTTGAGTTTTTGGAATGCCTCCTCTGCCTCAGGTCCCCACTCAAAAGCTTTTTGAAGAATTTTAAAAAAAAGGCAGACACTTATCTGCAAACTTGGAGACGAACATGTTGAGTGTTGTAATTCTTCCGTTGAGGTACTGGAGCTCTTTGGTTGAAGTGGGTGATTTCATGTCGAGAATGGCTTTGATCTTGTTGGGGTTTTCTTCAATTCCCCTCTGGTTGAACATAAAGCCAAGGAACTTTCCTGATCCTACACCGAAGGCACACTTCTCAGGATTCAGTTTCATGTAATACGATCTAAGAACATTGAAGGTCTCTTGGAGGTGATTAATGTGATCTGTTGCAACGAGGCTCTTTACCAGCATGTCATCGACGTAGACTTTCATTGTTCGCCCAATTTGAGCTTGGAACATTTTGTTCACCAGTCGTTGATAGGTTGCTCCTGCGTTTCTTAACACGAAGGGCATGGCCTTGTAGTAGTAGGTTCCTTTAGGAGTGATAAAGGATGTCTTCTCCTGGTCTGGGGGATGCATGCTAATCTGGTTATACCCGGAGTACGCATGCAGGAAGGTGAGCAACTCATGCCCTACAGTGGCGTCGATGAGGAGGTCGATCCGTGGTAGTGGGTAGCTATCTTTTGGGCACGCCTTATTAAGCTCTATGAAGTCAACACAGAGGCGCCACTTCCCGTTAGCTTTAGTGACCATTACCACGTTGGAGAGCCATTCTGGATATGTTACTTCTCTAACTGCTCCATTATCTATTAACTTTTTCACTTCCTTATCCATGGCTTGGGCCCTTTTAATGGAGGTACCCCTTAGCTTTTGGTGAATTAGTTTGTGACGCAAGTCAACATTGAGATGGTGTGTGGCCACTTCTAGGTCGATGCCCTCCAAGTCTGCATGTGACCATGCAAAGACATCCATGTTATTTTTAAGGAAGTCTATTAGTTGGTGAACTAGATCTTTGTTGAGGGAAGAACCAATGTACACTCTTCTGTTTAGGTGTTCCTTGTCCAAAACTACAGAGGTGAGCTCCTCAATGGGTTCTCCTCTTTCTATGGTGAAGTCATCCCTTGGGTCAAGGACCTCGACATGTAATGCCTTTTCCGGCTTCCTTGTCTTCGTGGAGGAGACATAGCACTCCCTTGCTGCTACTTGGTCTCTTCTGACTTCTCCAAATCCATTCAGGGTTGGAAAGCGAAGGATAAGATGATAGGTGGAGGGGAAGACCCTCAATATGTTAAGAGCATGTCACCCCAGTATAATGTTATAGGCTGATGGGCAGTCTATAACTATGAAATTGACCATCACTGTTGATCTTCTTAGTGATTCTCTGGCTATGATTGGCAAGGTGATGGACCCTAGGGGATATACCTTCTCCCCTGAGAACCCCATGAAGGGAGATCTGATAGGATAAAATCTATCCTTGCCCAGATTAAGCTTGTCATAAGCTTCTATGAACTAGGCGACTGTCCACCAGGATTCTGCGTACTTGAAAATTGGCCACGGTCATGGTGAGCACCAGGGGGTCGTCGTGTGGGTGCTGAATTCCTTTCTAGTCCTCATCTGAGAAGGATATGACTTCAATGCCAGCTTTTCTGGGCATTTTGGATGGGCAGCCCTCGTCGGGGTGCCTTGCTTTTCTGGCATGTGCCTTCATGGCAGACAGCGACTCTCCCCCTCCTGCTAATCCTCTGGAGATAGTATGAATCTCCCTCACTGGATAATGATCCTACTAATTATGAGTTGGTTATGGTTCTGTCTTCTACCAGCAACATACTGGCGTAGTTGACCACGTTGAATAAGTTCTTCAATTTGTCTCTTGAGTTCATAACAGTCATCGGTATCAAGTCCATGGTCGTGATGAAAGCGGCAGTACTTGTTCGGGTTCCTGCGATTTGGAGGAGACTTCATCCTCACTGGCCACTTTATGGTGGGGTCATCCTGGATCTGTAAAAGAATGTGGTCGACGGTGGCATTTAGGGGAGTGAAGGGTCGTCGATCTTTCTGAGGAGCAGGACCGAGTCTATCTTTGGCGGATACCCTCTATGTCCTGCTCGATATGATGTCAGTCTCCATCTTATCGTCCCTTTATCTTCATTTTCTATTCTCTCCTGCTCTAGAGGATTCACCTCGTTTGGCCCTTGTGAAGTCCTCAATATTCATGTATTTCTGGGCCTTTACTAGTAGCTCGGTTGTAAGACCCCAACTTATTAATGAATAAAATCAAATTTCCTCTAATTATTATTGTGAATAATAAGGTATTAATTTGATATAATACTTTGGTTATGGGTGAAATATGCAAAATTTTTCAAAATAAGCAAGTGGTTATAAAATATTCATTTGTCGAGGAATATTAGTTTGGTCGTGGAATATTCGTACGACGGCGGAGCCATTTGTGGGCCACATAACGGATAACTGTCAAATGAAGAAATTGACAAAGTTTGAGTATTATAAATAATGGCGTAATTGTTACCGTTAACACTGTTGGAATACCCGGTGGTTAAATACAAAGATGTCTGGCGTGGTTTACAAAGAAGCACACGGTATTGCACAGTATTGATAAATTCTTGATCCTTACGTAAGAAGGCACTACTCAATAATTGTTACATTAGTTACTATTCAATATTTTATTTTATTGATTCAATAATTGCTGCGTTGATATTTTATAATATTGTTGTTCAATAATTGTCCTTGACATGATATCTCCATTATCGGATCAATAATTCATATTATTTGAATAATATTATTAGATAGCATTATTGGCAATGTCTAGAAAGTTACATCAATGAGAGGTTTGGTCACCTAAATTGCGCGCCAGAAGGAGAAATCCTTATTGGAAAGCCCTCTCTTCTGAGGAGCTACTTTGGTTGTCATAAATGTGATTCTGTAATATTATTTGTGAATAATTAATTATTGATTCATATGATAAGGAAATATTTATTTTTTATGTGGATATAAATGTTGGATATATTTATTGTGGTTAAAAATGAAGGAATTAATGCTGAGATGTTTTATCAGTATTTTGTCGGATTGGAAATATTTAAAAATCATCCGTTTGTGGATTTCAGGTATTTTTCTGTTTGGAATTTGGAAAAACTCAAAGCTACAAAGTTGTAGAGAATTCGATTTCGTGTGGAATGGACATAAAATTCGTATTTTCCTGATAAACGGACTATTTTCTATGAATTATTAAAGTTTTTGATTATTGTTTAAATGATAAAACATTTTGGAAAATTCTAGAATTGGTTGGTGAGAAATGTGCTCAATTCAATTTCAAATGTGGTGGGTGGAAATAGTAACAAGTAAAGCCATCAAGTAGCAGGTTAGTCTTCTATGACGTTCTAAGAATTTTCCTATAAATAGGGTGCTTAGTTAGAATTGAAAATCACACCAGAATTCATAAGTTTTCTCTCTTTCTCTCTCTATATTATTGAGCGTATTCTTGTGAGTATTTTGATACTTTGAGTGTTGCTCTACGGTGCAAGTTCCTTCAGCACTATATCCAGTATTCCAGCCAGAAGTATTATCTTTTTGAGGTAAAGGATGTTATTTTCTTCGTAAGTGATATTATTTCTTCAATATCATTATGCCAAAATATTGGTTGGAACTTTTTATCAAATTTAGAACTTTTCATGTCGAGGTTACTATTCATGAGTTACTATTCACGAGCTACTATTCACGAAGCATGATAATTTTTCTTGTGGAATTTCTATCTTTTGGTGTCGGAGTTACTATTCACATATCTCGGCCACTATTCACGATATCTGACCTTTGTTCACGGATACAAGACTATTCAAGAAAAATAAAATTTTCTCCTTTTTTGTCCAAGATGTCTATTATGGTTACTATCTTTGATTGTATCCATGTTTTGATCTTTATTCTTGAATTTTTCTTCAAAATTGGTTATTATGGAGTATTATTGATCTTGGATAAACTGTAATACGAATCTCTAATATTTGTTATTTTGTTTCACTGGATTCGTTTTCTTTAATATATTTTTCATCATCCTCAGTCCTAAATGATGATATTACTGAATATCTTTGGCCTGTAGTGCAAAGATGAATGATTAACTGATGAATATCTTTGGCCTATAGTGCAAAGATGAATGATTACCTAATGAATATCTTTGGCCGGTAGTGCAAAGATGAACATGTGTTGAGATGAACATGACCAACTGGTGATACAAATGAAGGAGCTGGGAGCTGGGACCACCGGAGTTTTTGGGAGAGCCAGAACCACTTAAAGTGGAGACGTGGATAAAGCAGATCACCAAGATATTTGATGTCTTGGGATGCTCCGAGGAGCAAAAGGTTCCTTTTACCACCTTCATGTTGCGAGGAGAGGCATATTACTGGTGGGAATCAGTAAAAGTACTCAGCCTGCTCCACTCAAAATGTCTTGGGAGAAGTTCCAAGAGCTGTTCAATGACAAGTACTTTCCCGAAAGTATTCGTCACATGAAAGAGGTGGAGTTTATCAAGTTGGAGCAAAGCAATATGACCGTATCGCAGTACGAGGCTAAGTTTGCCGAGTTGTCCCGGTTCGCATCCCATTTAGTTGATAATGAGGAGAGAATGACGCGAATGTTTCTGCGAGGTTTGAGACCCGAAATACATCAATACCTCATTTCCCACAAATTATGTTTGTATTCAGATGTAGTGAATAGGGCTCGATTATTGGAGTGCGATAATGAGCCAGCCCAACCAAAAGATAACGAGCATCAACACGATAATAATCGTACCGGTGGCAACGATCATCGGAACAATGATAACCATTGTGGAGGAAATTATCATGCCATAAATGGTAACCACTTCGATGGTAATCATGGCCAAGATAATAGAAGAAATGATTTAAGTGGAAAATTCAAGAAGAGAAGATTTAACAATGATGGGAAGACGTCGGCAGCAGCACCAGCACCAACAACAAATTCTAGGGGAGGAGAACGACCACCAATTAGATGCTACAGATGCGGAGAGGAGGGACACATAAGTCCAAACTGTTCACAACCTTTCAAGGTATGTTTTAGTTGTGGAAAAGACAGTCACATAGCTCAATTTTGTCCTGTAACTAAATCAAATCCAGCTGGGACGGTGACACCAAAGGCAGATACGGACAAAACAAAGTCGGTGGTTTCAGGAAGAGCGTTTTTCGTGACTTCTCAAAAAGCGAGTAACCCAAATAAAGTTAGCACTGGTTAGTTAATTATAAATTCTTGCAAAGTCTATACCTTATTATATATTGGTTCTACCCACTCTTTTATTGGTGGTGCACAACCTCATGATTAAGCTTCAATTGGCCGTAAAAATGAGCCCTCGAGAACAACTATACATATGCAGTGGAAATCTGAAGAAAGCAAAAGATAGAAGAATGACCAAGCGCATTATATAAAAAAAATGAGGGATTCTTACCTGAGCCAAACCCTCCAGAAATGTGTTGATAACCCCCTCAATGCCCAAAACACTAATATGCTGAATCTCAGAGGGAAACATAAATCTCCCCTTCTTTGTCCAAGATGTCTATTATGGTTACTATCTTTGATTGTATCCATGTTTTGATCTTCATTCTTGAATTTTACTCCATTATGTTTTATTATGGAGTATTTTTGAACTTGGATTATCTAAAGTTCAAATCCGTAATTCTTGTCCTTCTATCTCATTGAATTCGTTTCTTTAAAATATTTTTCATCATCCTCAGTCCTAAATGGTGATATAACTGAATATCTTTGGCCTGTAGTGCAAAGATGAATGATTACCTGATGAATATCTTTAGCCCGTAGTTCAAAGATGGACAGGTGTTGAGATGAACATGACCAACTGGTGATACAAATGAATATCTTTGGCCTTTAGAGCAAAGATGAATACTTGATTCAAGATGTATATTGATTGATGTTACAGGGACAAAATATTGATGATGGACTTTTAAATCTTAGAAGATAGTAGAATTCTTTCTCTACTTGACTCTTCTAATGGATTCTTCATTACTGCTGCGATTGTTGATCTAAAACTTGTTGTCTATTATATTTTATCGATTTTTCCTCGCCCAAGATTAACGATAATTTGTTGTATATTATCTTAGTCATAATATTCTTTCTTGGGCTAGTTGAGCTCACCCTTTTCCTTTTTGTTCCATTTTTCTCGGGAGGTGAGAACATAGCAGAACTAGTGGGTAACGGAGTGATGGTTCTAGAAAGATGTTTTAGCAGATCCTCACTATTATTTCGAAAAATAGTGTTTGAATAATTGTAATGAGGACTCTTTTTGAGTTTGTATACTCTCTAGTATACAATATTTGTATTCAAACTTACAGTATAGGCGTTGTCGTATACTGTATCTCGACGCTTCGAACTTGGACTAAAACCTTGGTTGTTCAACAAGGTGTCGGTCCTTCAAATCGACTCGTTCGCCGCATTATTGGAGAAGGCGATAATTGCTGAGGGAGGTAGCGAGGCATTAAGCCAATACAACAAGGAGAAGAAGAACAAGAATGCTGGAAGAGAGACTCGTGGAGGGAGTAGCAGTGGTGGAAGTTATCTAGGAAAGAGGAAATGGGATAACCGCAACAACAACAACAACACCAACCACCGAAACATCAACCAGTCAGAAAGTTATCAAGGAGGGTTTAAGAAAAGAAGTGAAGCTTGCTCGAAATGTGGGAAAAACCATCAAGGGGAGTGCTGGAAGGGGTGCAGCGTCTGTTACAACTACGGCCAAGAAGGGCACATTTCACCCAACTGCCCAAAGCCGAAAAGGATCAAGGGATGTTTCATGTGTGTCTCGACTGAGCATCAAATCAAGGATTGCCCAAAGAAGGGGAGCGACGGAGGAAGCGGCCAACAAGGAGGGGGCAGCAAGCTGATGATCGGCGGACCAACGCAATCCAACCGACCGACTGCCCGAACCTTTAACATTACTGTCCAAGATGCAGTGAATGCAAGGGACGTGATGTCAGGTATTCTCCCAATCAATAATATAAATGCCTATGTATTATTTGATTCGGGTGCTACCTATTCCTTTGTGTCTAAAGAATTTGCTAATCGACTAAACGTACCTCCTGAACATTTAGAAAATTCATTGAACGTAGAGATTACGAATAAGGAAGTAATTCCCATAGAGTTTGTTTACCGAAACTGTCGTGCAAACATTAGAGGTAACGAACTAAACGTAGACTTAATTCCGATTAAACTTGGAGAATTTGATGTGATATTAGGAATGGATTGGTTATCCGGCCACGCTGCGATAATCAATTGTCAAAAGAAGAGTGTGAACCTTCAAACCTCAAATCGATCTAAGGTAGTGTTTTACGGTAGCTCATCGCTCAAACAACCGTGTTGCCTTACGATGATCTGAGCAAGAAATTGTTAAAGAAAGGATGTGTAGGTTATTTAGCCTATGTAGTGGACACTCAAAGAAAAGGAATAGAAATGAAAGATATATCGGTGGTAAGAGATTTCCAAGACGTATTTCAGACGAATGCTCGCCTTCCGCCAGAGACATGTAGAAATTCAATTCATAATAGACTTAAGACCGGAACCGCTTTCAATTTCGAAAAGCCCAATATCGTATGGCGCCAGAGAAATGAAGGAATTGATGATTCAATTGTAAGAGTTACTAGATAAGGGTTACATTCGACCAAGTGTGTCTCCTTGGGAGCACCGGTGTTGTTTGTAAAGAAAAAGGATGGATCGATGAGGCTCGTATCGATTATCGGGAGTTGAACCGAAAGTGACAATTAAGAATAAATATCCATTGCCAAGGATAGACGACCTTTTCGATCAATCGAAGGGAGCGAAGTGTTTTCAAGATATATTTACTGAGCGGGTTATCATCGGTTGAAAGTGCGAGAGGAGGATGTACAAAAGACGAGCGTTTCGAACTCGCTACGGACATTACGAATTTTTAGTGATGTCATTTGGATTAACCAATGCTCCTAAGAAAGCATTCATGGACTTGATGAACCGAGTTTTCAAGCCATACTTAGATAAGTTCGTAGTAGTATTCATCGATGACATTTTGATTTATTCAAAGACGAAGGAAGAGCACGCCAAACACCTGAAGATGGTATTGGAAGCATTGAGAAGGGAAAAGATGTACGCTAAATTTTTAAAATATGAATTTTGGATGGAAAGGGTTCAATTTCTAGGACACGTGATAGATCAAAATGGAATTTCCGTGGATCCTGCAAAGGTGAAAGCGGTAAGTAACTGGGAACAGCCGAAGACGCCAACAGAAGTTAGGAGTTTCTTAGGTTTAGCAGGGTACTATCGAAGACTTATCCAAGATTTTTCTAAGATAACAACCCCGCTGACCAATCTAACAAGGAAGACAGAGAAGTTCGTATGGACGGACAAATTTGAGAAGAGTTTCCAAGAATTGAAGAGGAGGTTGAGTGAGGCGCCGGTATTATCATTACCAGATGATACGGGAGGATTTGTTGTGTATAGTGATGCATCGCATAGAGGACTGGGTTGTGTGCTAATGCAACATGGCAAGGTCATTGCATATGCCTCACGACAGTTGAAAGATTTCAAAAAACGATACCCTACCCGTGACTTGGAGTTACCGGCAGTAGTCTTTGCATTGAAGATTTGGAGGAACTATCTATATGGAGAAAAATGTGAGATATATACAGATCACAAGAGTCTGAAATATATCTTCACACAGAAGGAGTTGAACATGCGACAAAGGAGATGGTTGGAACTGATCAAGGATTACTTAATCGTGAAATTCTTTATCACCCGGGAAAGGCAAAGCGTTGTGCCAAGCGCTTTGAGTAGAAAAGGAAGGGAGAAGTTATTCAAACTGACAACTCAAGAGGGATTAATAAGAGAAATGGAAAAGTTGGAAATAGAGGTGGAGGAACCAAAAGAAGTGGAAGGAAGATTACTCATGATGAGAGCTCACCCGACGTTATTGGATAGAATAAAGGAAGCACAAGAGAAAGATGAAGAATGTGAGAAGACAAAGAAGAGAATAGTAGAAGATAAGGAAGAAAGGTTCAAAGTAGATAAGGACGATATATTGAGATATGAGGGTCGGGTATGGTTGCCAGCTGTAATCGAACTGAGAGAGGAAATCCTACACGAAGCACACAATACGACATATTCTGTACATCCAGGAGGCACAAAAATGTACCGGGATCTTCGACACCATTTTTGGTGGCCTAATTTGAAAAGAGAGGTTGTAGAGTGTGTTAGCAGATGTCTCACTTGTCAAAGAGTCAAAGCTGAACACCAGAGACCAAGTGGACTACTTCAACCACCATTGGAAATTCCAGAATGGAAATGGGAGCACGTTACGATGGACTTCGTGGTTGGACTTCCGGTTACCCAGAAGGGTTATGATGCCATTTGGGTTATTGTGGACCGACTAACAAAGACGGCTCATTTTCTACCCATCAAGATTCGATTCAATTTGAACCAGTTAGCAAATTTGTATGTAAAGGAAATCGTATCGCGACATGGAGTGCCGGTGTCGATTGTCTCCGATCGAGATCCGCGTTTCACGTCAAAATTCTGGAAAAGTTTGCAGGAACGAATGGGAACTCAATTGAGATTGAGTACTGCCTATCACCCTCAAACTGACGGGCAGAGTGAACGAACCATACAAACGTTGGAGGACATGCTTAGAGCTTGCGTGATGGACTTCAAGGGAAATTGGGACGACCATTTACCATTAGTAGAATTCGCTTACAATAATAGCTATCATGCGAGTATCGGTATGCCGCCATATTCAGCTCTTTACGGAAGAAAGTGCAGAACACCATTATGTTGGGATGAAGTCGGAGAACGACGACTTTTAGGACCAAAATTAGTCCAGCAAACGGCCGACGTGGTAGCAACAATAAGGGGCAGATTGGTAGCTGCTCAAGATCGCCAAAAGAAGTATACGCTTGCACTTGCATCGAGAGTAAAGAGACTTTGAAGTCGGTAGTTTTGTGTTTTGAAGGTATCTCCTTGGAAGGGAAAGATCAGATTCGGAAAGAAAGGAAAATTGAGTCCCAGAAGTTCATAGGGCCATTCGAGATATTGAAGCGAGTGGGCGACTTGGCATACAAAGTTGCTTTGCCACCCTTAATCGAACACATCCACGACGTGTTTCACATTTCCGTACTACGTCCGTATAAGTCTGACTATAAGCACGTGATTTCCTATGAACCCATTTAAGTAGAGAAGAATCTGGCATATGAAGAAATTCCTGTTCAGATAATAGAAAAGAAAGAGCAATTGCTAAGAAACAAAGTTATACCTTCTGTAAAGGTTGTTTGGCGAAACCACGATGTCGAGGAAGCCACATGGGAATTAGAAGATGGGATGAGGAGAGACTATCCCCACCTTTTTGTGTAACCTTGTATCAATTCCGAGGACGGAATTTTTATAAGGGGGAGAGGATGTAATACCCGTAAATTTTTATGATTTAATATTATTATTTATAAATAGAGCCGGTGATTATTTATTTTATAAATGCTTACGTGGCATGAGGGGAGTAACTCAATTGAATTAAAATTGAGCTGTTAACGATTGATAAGATGTGGAGAATTATGATAGGTTTATGAAATGTGTTGTGTGACACAATAATGGACTTAGTGGGGAATAACTAAGTATTTGCATGTTTAAAGTCCAAATAATAAATTGGGAGTCTAGCCCAATAAAGTTAATTGATGGACTTTTGAGTTAGCCCAATAAACTTGGGTTATTTAAAATCCAATCCGGAATCCAACAAAATAGTTAACTGATAGTACAAGGTGTTGGTGAAATAAAATGTGGCGTGGGGCAGTGGGCCTGACCAACTAGCCCCTTGTCTATGACTGAGATCTACTCTCTTGTCCCCAAATTAGGGTCACCAAGTACACAGAACAGTAGCCTAAACTCTCTTTATGCAAACTTTCAAGCTGTTAATCCTAGGCATGCATGGCTAGCTAAGTGGCTGGTATGGAGTGGTTGAACAACTCCTTAAGTAACTATTGTTCATTTCTATTGCACCATGAATCCCAACATTGGGTAAAGCAAGTGTCTAGTCCATGTTTTCTCTTTAAATACAAGCCACCAGGGCATCTGTTTTAGTGATAAGAGTGTTGGAGAAATCTGAGTAAAGAATTCTTAGCTGCTAAGCATTACCAAATCAGTGTGTGAGATATCAAGGTTAAAGCTCGAGAAGGTATAATTCCTACTTCGTTCTTAACTTGAGTCTTATTTGTTTCTCGGTTTTTCAGATTAATAAGTCAAGTATGATGAATTAGCATGATATAGGGTGTTTAGAAAGTTTACTTTCGTGCATAAATGCGTTAATAATTGCCTGGAATCAAGTTGTGGCTACTCTGCAAAACAGAACATGTTCACTATTTCTGAACTCCATGGGGTGCAGCTACACAGTACTTAGGAACCAACTGATGGGCTCGGTCGTGTTAGACCATGTATTAAGAAATTCACTTAGGTTGTATGCATATAGTAAAGTCTTAATGAAATTAACCCAACAAACTTAGACCTTGTAGAAATAGTGTAGACCGAAGTCGTAATGTCTTCGGACAAAGCGTGATGTCTTCGGACAAAGCGTGATGTCTTCGGACAAAGAGTGTTGTCTTCAGACAAGTCGTAATATCTTCGGACATGGCCAGATGTCTTCTGCTTCGGACATGGCGAGATGTCCTGGGACTCGGAGATAGCATCATAACTTGATATAAGGATGGAGTAATAAATATTCCTATACTGCTATAAACTATTATTACACGAATAAGTTCTAAGTAGGGAATTTTACTAACTTCGGGAAAATAAATCTAATGCCTGCAAACATGCGTAGAAAAGGGTCGATGGGATTAATAGACGTTATGGTCTACTTAAAGCAATGAACCTCTTGGAACTTCGAGAAAGAAAGATTATGAATAAACTAGCAGTGGTCAAAAGTATGAGCATGTTAGTGTACAGTTATGAGTTTTGATGGGTACAACAGATAGAAAGAAAAATGTGTTATGTGTACATGTTGTTGATATATATCAAGTGTGTTTGGCTAATGAATACATATACTTACATGAATAGGACAGACATAGTTCATTGAAGTGATTTCCGCTATAAGTAGTAATCAACGCTAAAGGCAAGTTCCTATCCCTAAAAACTTGTTACTTATATTATGCAAGTTTTCTATCCTTAACTTATTGTTATTGTTGGGCAAGTTCCCTAACTTCACTCAAATTTACATTGAGCAAGTATCCGAACACTATTATTATTGTGTTGCAAGTTCCTTAATTCTCACACTGTATACATTTGAATTGTTGTCACATCAATCATATTTTATCAAGCAAATATCTGCTTCTATTCAAAAAAAAATCATTGTATAGCTTGACGTTGTTGTAAGCATTGGATTTATCGTTCCTAAATGCATGATGAAAAACTGTCTAAGCCCTTGATTCGGCTAGACTATTATTATGTGTTAAAGAGCTATCCAAACCGATTGACTTGGTGCGGACTATCGTAAATCTACTGAGATGAACAACCCTCATAGAAGGTGAAATTATATTGTCGGGGAACCGACGTGCGCACATGAGTATGATTAAATGTTATGCATAACATAGGGTACTTTAGGCTGATCACCTGTTGTACTCGTTGATATTGGATTACAGTGTAATACTGTTAATTCTAGTAAGAGTTCTTAGTCCTTAGCGACTGCTCAGTACTCATTCATGTTGAACCTCGAAATGGATAAATCCTGAGATTTTTTGATATCCTTCAGTCTATAGTGACACCTATTGAATACTCTTGATATATCTTGATATCCTTGAACTACCAATTATTATTATAGCCTTGAAAGATCTAAATGCTATAACTGCTTGTTCTTCCGGCCATATTACTTGCTGGGCAAACTTGTTGCTCATTCTTGCTTCCTAAAACATTACAGCTAAGGCAGAGCAAGGCGGTACTTCAGGAAAGGACAAGGGAAAGGGAAAGGCGACGGAATAACTTAGTTCTTAAGACTAGAAGTATCATTATTATTGTTATGATTGTTATGATGTATTCAAGAATATTTAAGCTATGTTAAGTTAATCACGGAATTGTTGTAGTAATGGTTACGGTACCTTGGGACGTGAATATTTATATTATATCAATGTAAATTATTCTATTATTTCCATTGTTAATGATTTAGTAAGATATTTGTAGTTGTACGTGATGCACCGAATTCGAGATGTGGGTGTCTGAATTTGGGGGCGTCACAGGTTGGTATCAAAGCCATATTTATAAACCCTAGGAGCAAGAACCCTTAGATTATAACTTAGGAGAACTCAGAAGATGGAAAGGGATGAAACTCATATAGAGTTTTCATAGAAATGGACTTAGCGTGTTACAGAATATAACTTCATTCTATACAATGAACTTATGATTCTAATGGAGTTGTTGTTTGTTTTGTCTTGTGTTGGTGGTTGTAGGATGACTGACATAGGAGGACCTAGCCGAGTAGTAGAAGAGGAGCCGCGTGACATACACGTGGTATATGAGACACCATTGACAGCTGAGCCTATATCGACTATAGTCCTTATCGATGATGATGATGAGGAAGAGGAGATGGGGCTAATACCCGAAGAGTCTGATCCAGAAGAGGAGCCTATGGAGGAGAGTATGGTGGATGAGCCCATGGGGGACTCCGACGAGGCTACTTTTGAGGATAGGATGTTGGGAGAGTATGAGGAACAGATTTTAGAGTTAGGGTGCAGAGTTGAGGAGTTAGAGGCTGAGGCTAGGGACAGTGAGTCCGAATTCCAAAACTGAAGGACGAAGACCACCAGAGAAAGTTCGTGATGCAAGAGATGGAAGTAGAAATTGCTCACCGTAAGGAGGCAGGAATCCAGATGGGGGCTTTGTTTCATAAGGCAGTGGCTAGGAATGTTGAACTGGCAGGGAAGTTGGAAGAGGTGGAGCAGAGGGAGTTGAGCGACAGGACAGAGAAGGAAGCTATCCGTACTCAGTTAAGGATGGAAGTAATGGATAGGATCCATTTCGAAGAAAAGTGGAAAGGGGCCAATGATAGGGCTAACGGTCTAGAAGATGAAGTGAGGTGCAAAAGGAGGAAGATGAATAGGATGGGCTATGCATTACGCACGGCTATGGAGGGACTGATTGATAGGGTAAATCACCACCCGACAGAGCAGGGACAGACCCGGCACACCATAAGCCGAGATTTGGTGGTGCACATTACTCAGAGGGAGTACCAGAGCGCTGTAGAGCGCGGAATGATAGATTTAGTCTAGGCGATTAGTTGTAGTTCGTTATGTAGTGTATTATCTGTTATTGTAATGTAGAATGTGAGACAGATGTAAGCCCCAAACTTTTGAGTTATGTTAGAGGGGTAGTATGTTAATGGTTATCCCCATCTTTTGTGATATTAGGGGATAAGTTGTGTCATTTATAGAAGTATGCTGGAGATAATCATGAAATGTAACAATTTGGCATGTGAATATAAATGATCTTGTTCTGAAATGTGTTCTGAAATCTTATTCCTCTTGTGGAGAATTGTTTAAGGAATATAATTAGAAAATAAAAATGGAAGTGTTATGATGTAGGAATATGCCGCCCAGACGTAGATTAACTGCACCGGAAGAGTCGGATAATGATGAGAGAGGACAAGTAGATCCCATTCAGAGGCTTGTAGATTTGTTAGAGGATGCTCTTAGGGGAAGAAATGAACAAGTACCACCCGTTCCCCAAGTAGCTCCGGTCGTAAACTTCAAGGACTTTAAGAGTGTAGGACCTCCTAATTCATAGTACTCACTAGATCCTATTGTAAGTATAAACATGGATCAAGGAAATGGAGAAAGCCTTTGCCATTGCTCGTGTGGGTGAAGACCGAGAAAACCGTGTTCGCTACATATATGATGAGGGGTGAAGCAAATTACTGGTATGAAGAAAATCAAGCGAGAGGCGGGAGAAGGGACTATAACACAGGAAAGGTTTAAGACTACATTCTTTGAGAATTACTTCAAGAAGAGCATGAAGAATAGGATGGAGGTAAAGTTTCTAGAACTAAAACAAGGGGAGATAGCGGTGGCACAAAGATGCTGCCAAGTTCAATGAACTCCATACGATTCGCAACACATCAAGTAGACATTTGAGAGAGAAAATCTCGACGCTTTGAACTTGGACTAAAACCTTGGTTGTTCAACAAGGTGTCGGTCCTTCAAATCGACACGTTCGCCGCATTATTGGAGAAGGCGATAATTGCTGAGGGAGGTAGCGAGGCATTAAGCCAATATAACAAGGAGAAAAAGAACAAGAATGCTGGATGAGAGACTCGTGGAGGGAGTAGCAGTGGTGGAAGTTATCTAGGAAAGAGGAAATGGGATAACCGCAACAACAACAACAACACCAACCACCGAAACATCAACCAGTCAGAAAGTTATCAAGGAGGGTTTAAGAAAAGAAGTGAAGCTTGCTCGAAATGTGGGAAAAACCATCAAGGGAGTCTTTGGAAGAGGCATGGCGTCTGTTATAATATGACTGAAGAAGGGCACATTTCACCCAACTGCCCAAAGCCGAAAAGGATCAAGGGATGTTACGCGTGTGGCTCGACTGAGCATCAAATCAAGGATTGCCCAAAGAAGGGGAGCGATGGAGGAAGCGGCCAACAAGGAGGGGGCAGCAAGCTAATGATCGGCGGACCAACGCAATCCAACCGACCGACTTCCCGAACCTTTAACATGACTGTCAAAGACGCAGTGAATGCAAGGGACGTGGTGTCAGGTATTCTCCCAATCAATAATATAAATGCCTATGTATTATTTGATTCAGGTGCTACCTATTCCTTTGTGTCTGAAGAATTTGCTAATCGACTAAACGTACCTCCTGAACATTTAGAAAATTCATTGAACATAGAGATTGCGAATAAGGAAGTAATTCCCATAGATTTTGTTTATCGAAACTGTCGTGCAAACATTAGAGGTCACGAACTAAACGTAGACTTAATTTCGATTAAACTGGGAGAATTTGATGTTATATTAGGAATGGATTGGTTATCCGGCCATGCTGCGATAATCGATTGTCAAAAGAAGAGTGTGAACCTTCAGACCTCAAATCGATCTAAGGTAGTGTTTTATGGTAGCTCATCGCTCAAACAATCGTGTTGCCTTACGATGATACAGGCCAAGAAATTGTTAAAGAAAGGATGTGTAGGTTATTTAGCCTATGTAGTGGACACTCAGCAAAAGGGAATAGAAATGAAAGATATATCAGTGGTAAGAGATTTCCAAGACGTATTTCCAGACGAACTGCCTGGCCTTCCACCGACGGAGAAATTAAATTCATAATAGACTTAGCAGGAACCGCACTAATTCGAAAGCCCCATATCGTATGGGCGCCAAAAGAGAAATGAAGAAATTGATGATTCAATTGCAAGAGTTACTAGATAAGGGTTACATTCGACCAACTGTGTCTCCTTAAGGAGCACCAGTGTTGTTTGTAAAGAAAAGGATGGATCGATGAGGCTCGTAGACGATTATCGGGAGTTGAACCGAAAGTGACAATTAAGAATAAATATCCATTGCCAAGGATAGATGACCTTTCGATCAACTAAAGGGAGCGAAGTGTTTTCCAAGATAGATTTCTGAGCGGGTTATCATCAGTTGAAAGTACGAGAGGAGGACGTACAAAAGACGGCGTTTCGAACTCGCTACGGACATTACGAATTTTTAGTGATGTCATTTGGATTAACCAATGCTCCGTGACATTCATGGACTTGATGAACCAGAAGTTTTCAAGCCATACTTAGATAAGTTCAGTAGTAGTATTCATCGATGACATTTTGATTTATTCAAAGAGGCGAAGGAAAGCACGCCAAACACACGAAGATGGTATTGGAAGCATTGAGAAGGAAAAGATGTACGCTAAATTTTCAAAATGTGAACTTTGGATGGAAAGGGTTCAATTTCTAGGACACGTGATAGATCAAAATGGAATTTCTGTGGATCCTACAAAGGTGGAAGCGGTAAATGAATGGGAGCAGTAGAACGCGCAATGAAGTTAGGAGTTTCTTAGGTTTAGCCAGGTACTATCGAAGATTTATCCAAGATTTTTCTAAGATAACAACCCCGCTGACCAATCTAATGAGGAAGACAGAGAAGTTCGTATGGACGGACAAATGCGAGAAGAGTTTCCAAGAATTGAAGAGGAGGTTGAGTGAGGCGCCGGTATTATCATTACCAGATGATACGGGAGGATTTGTTGTGTACAGTGATGCATCACATAGAGGACTGGGTTATGTGCTAATGCAACATGGCAAGGTCATTGCATATGCCTCACGATAGTTGAAAGATTTCGAAAAACGATACCCTACCCATGACTTGGAGTTAGCGGCAGTAGTCTTTGCATTGAAGATTTAGAGGAACTATCTATATGGAGAAAAATGTGAGATATATATAGATCACAAGAGTCTGAAATATATCTTCACACAGAAGGAGTTGAACATGCGACAAAGGAGATGGTTGAACCGATCAAGGATTACATTTGTGAAATTCTTTATCACCGGGAAAAGCAAACGTTGTAATAACGCTTTGAGTAGAAAAGGAAGGAGAAGTTATTCAAACCGACAACTCAAGAGAGGATTAATAAGATAAATGGAAAAGTTGGAAATAGAGGTGGAGGAACCAAAAGAAGTGGAAGGAAGATTACTCATGATGAGAGCTCACCCGACGTTATTGGATAGAATAAAGGAAGCACAAGAGAAAGATGAAGAATGTGAGAAGACAAAGAAGAGAATAGTAGAAGATAAGGAAGAAAGGTTCAAAGTAGATAAGGACGGTATATTGAGATTTGAGGGTCGGGTATGGGTGCCAGCTGTAATCGAACTGAGAGAGGAAATCCTACACGAAGCACACAATACGACATATTTTGTACATCCAGGAGGCACAAAAATGTACCGGGATCTTCAACACCATTTTTGGTGGCCTAATTTGAAAAGTGAGGTTGCAGAGTGTGTTAGCAGATGTCTCACTTGTCAAAGAGTCAAAGTTGAACACCAGAGACCAAGTGGACTACTTCATTCACTGGAAATTCCAGAATGGAAATGGGAACATGTTACGATGGACTTCGTGGTTGGACTTCCGGTTACCCAAAAGGGTTATGATGCCATTTGGGTTATTGTGGACCGACTAACAAAGACGGCTCATTTTCTACCCATCAGGATTCGATTCAATTTGAACCAGTTAGCAAATTTGTATGTAAAGGAAATCGTATCGCGACATAGAGTGCCGGTGTCGATTGTCTCCGATCGAGATCCGCGTTTCACGTCAAAATTCTGGAAAAGTTTACAGGAACGAATGGGAACTCAATTGAGATTGAGTAATGCCTATCACCCTCAAACTGATGGGCAGAGTGAACGAACCATACAAACGTTGGAGGTCATGCTTAGAGCTTGCGTGATGGACTTCAAGGGAAATTGGGACGACCATTTACCATTAGTTGAATTCGCTTACAATAATAGCTATCATGCGAGTATCGGTATGCCGCCATATAAAGCTCTTTATGGAAGAAAGTGCAGAACACCATTATGTTGGGATGAAGTCGGAGAACGACGACTTTTGGGACCATAATTAGTCCAATGAAAGCAGCGCGCGTAAAGAAGTATCGCCGACTTGCATCGTCGTAACCGAGACTTTGAAGTCGGTGGTTTGTGTTTTGAAGGTATCTCCTTGGAAGGGAAAGATCAGATTCGGAAAGAAAGGAAAATTGAGTCCGAGGTTCATAGGGCCATTCGAGATATTGAAGCGAGTGGGCGTAGTGGCATACAAAGTTGCTTTGCCACCCGAACTGGAACACATCCACGACGTGTTTCACATTTCCGTACTACGTTCGTACAAGTCTGACTATAAGCACGTGATTTCCTATGAACCCATTCAAGTAGAGAAGAATCTGGCATATGAAGAAATTCCCATTCAGATAATAGATAAGAAAGAGCAAATGCTAAGAAACAAAGTTATACCTTCTGTAAAGGTTGTTTGGCGAAACCACGATGTCGAGGAAGCCACATGGGAATTAGAAGATGGGATGAGGAGAGACTATCCCCACCTTTTTGTGTAACCTTGTATCAATTCCGAGGACGGAATTTTTATAAGGGGGAGAGGATGTAATACCCGTAAATTTTTATGATTTAATATTATTATTTATAAATAGAGCTGGTGATTATTTATTTTTTAAATGCTTACGTGGCATGAGGGAAGTAACTCAATTGAATTAAAATTGAGCTGTTAACAATTGATAAGATGTGGAGAATTATGATAGGTTTATGAAATGTCTTGTGTGACACAATAATGGACTTAGTGAGGAATAACTAAGTATTTGCATGTTTAAAGTCCAAATAATAAATTGGGAGTCTAGCCCAATAAAGTTAATTGATGGACTTTTGAGTTAGCCCAATAAACTTGGGTTATTTAAAATCCAATCCGGAATCTAACAAAATAGTTAACTGATAGTACAAGGTGTTGGTGAAATAAAATGTGGCGTGGGGCAGTGGGCCTGACCGACTAGCCCCTTGTCTATGACTGAGATCTACTCTCTTGTCCCCAAATTAGGGTCACCAAGTACAGAGTAATAAAGAGCTAAACTCTCTTTATGCAAACTTTCATTTTGTTAATCCTAGGCATGCATGGCTAGCTAAGTGGCTGGTATGGAGTGGTTGAACAACTCCTTAAGTAACCATTGTTCATTTCTATTGCACCATGAATCCCAACATTGGGTAAAGCAAGTGTCTAGTCCATGTTTTCTCTTTAAATACAAGCCACCGAGGCGATCTGTTTTTAGTGATAAGAGTGTTGGAGAAATCGAGTAAAGAATTCTTATTTTGCTAAGCATTACTTAAATGGGTGTGTGAGATATCAGGGTTAAAGCTCGAGAAGGTATAATTCCTACTTCGTTCTTAACTTGAGTCTTGTTTGTTTCTCGGTTTTTCAGATTAATAAGTCAAGTATGATGAATTAGCATGATATAGGGTGTTTAGAAAGTTTACTTTCGTGCATAAATGCGTTAATAATTGCCTGGAATCAAGTTGTGGCTACTACCGCAAAGCAGAGCATGTTCAAGGTGTTTACGAACTCCATGGGTGCTTGTTTGCACCGTACTTAGGAACCAACTGATGGGTTCAGTCGTGTTAGACCATGTATTAAGAAATTCACTTAGGTTGTATGCATATAGTAAAGTCTTAATGAAATTAACCCAACAAACTTAGACCTTGTCAAAATAGTGTAGACTGAAGTCGTAATGCCTTCGGACAAAGCGTGATGTCTTCGGACAAACCGTGATGTCTTCGGACAAAGCGTGATGTCTTCGGACAAAGCGTGATGTCTTCGGACAAAGAGTGTTGTCTTCAGACAAGTCGTAATATCTTCGGACATGGCCAGATGTCTTCGGCTTTGGACATGGCGAGATGTCCTGGGACTCGGAGACAGCATCATAACTTGATATAAGGATGGAGTAATAAATATTCCTATACTGCTATAAACTATTATTACACGAATAAGTTCTAAGTAGGGAATTTTACTAACTTCGGGAAAATAAATCTAATGCCTGCAAACATGCGTAGAAAAGGGTCGATGGGATTAATAGACGTTATGGTCTACTTAAAGCAATGAACCTCTTAGAACTTCGAGGAAGAAAGATTATGAATAAACTAGCAGTGGTCAAAAGTATGAGCATGTTAGTGTACAGTTATGAGTTTTGATGGGTGCAATGAGATAGAAAGAAAAATGTGTTATGTGTACATGTTGTTGATATATATTAAGTGTGTTTGGCTAATGAATACATATACTTACATGAATAGATGGATATAGTTCATTGAAGTGATTTCCGCTTATAAGTAGTAATCAACGCTAAAGGCAAGTTCCTATCCCTAAAAACTTGTTACTTATATTATGTAAGTTTTCTATCCTTAACTTATTGTTATTGTTGGGCAAGTTCCCTAACTTCACTCAAATTTACATTGAGCAAGTATCCGAACACTATTATTATTGTGTTGCAAGTTCCTTAATTCTCACACTGTATACATTTGAATTGTTGTCACATCAATTATATTTTATCAAGCAAATATCTGCTTCTATTCCAAAAAAATCATTGTATACCTTGACGTTGTTGTAAGCATTGGACTTATCGTTCCTAAATGCATGATGAAAAACTGTCTAAGCCCTTGATTCGGCTAGACTATTATTATGTGTTAAAGAACTATCCAAACCGATTGACTTGGTGCGGACTATCGTAAATCTACTGAGACGAACAACCCTCATAGAAGAAGAAATTATATTGTCGGGGAACCGACGTGCGCACATGAGTATGATTAAATGTTATGCATAACATAGGGTACTTTAGGCTGATCACCTGTTGTACTCGTTGATATTGGATTACAATGTAATACTGTTAATTCTAGTAAGAGTTCTTAGTCCTTAGCGACTGCTCAGTACTCATTCATGTTGAACCTCGAAATGGATAAATCCTGAGATTTTTTGATATCCTTCAGTCTATAGTGACACCTATTGAATACTCTTGATATATCTTGATATCCTTGAACTACCAATTATTATTATACCCTTGAAAGATCTAAATGCTATAACTGCTTGTTCTTCCGGCCATATTACTTGCTGGGCAAACTTGTTGCTCATTCTTGCTTCCTAAAACATTACAATAAAAAGCGAGGAAGCAAGGCGGTGCCGAGAATGGACAAGGGAAAGGGAAAGGCGACGGAATAACTTAGTTCTTAAGACTAGAAGTATCATTATTATTGTTATGATTGTTATGATGTATTCAAGAATGTTTAAGCTATGTTAAGTTAATCACGGAATTGTTGTAGTAATGGTTACGGTACCTTGGGACGTGAATATTTATATTATATCAATGTAAATTATTCTATTATTTCCGTTGTTAATGATTTAGTAAGATATTTGTAGTTGTACGTGATGCACCGAATTCGAGATGTGGGTGTCTGAATTTGGGGGCATCACAATTATAGTTTGCTTTTTGTACCATGTATTTGGCGACTCAAAATGGGTGTGGTATACCTATTTTGGGGGCGTCACAGTTGGTATCAAAGCTTAGGGATATGATCCCTGGCTGAGATGTGAGACAAGAACTACGAGGGGAGAGATGGGGAATTCCTTTGCTAGTATGACCTGACTAAGCTTATTTGGTATTTATTTGGTCGGTCAGAGTATAGGGATAATATGTTAATTTGTTTAATTAACCTTTGTTTCATGGCAGTATTTAAGAATGGCAGCGGGAAATATTAACGATGGAGTGAATGAGACAGTGGAGACACCTTTAATAACCACCCAGGGGAACGTGCAACAGGAAGGCAATATTCCTCCTGTAAACAACACTACCGAACAAATGATGAATGATGGGATGTTTAGAAGTTTTTTGCAATTCATGCAAAATCAGACGAGGGAGACTCGTGCACAAAATACGGGTGGAAATGATAGCAACGCGTGGCTTGTTACCGCTAAGCAGTTCAAGGAGCTGGGACCACCGGAGTTTTTGGGAAAGCCAGAACCACTTACGGTAGAGACGTGGATAAAGCAGATCACCAAGATATTTGATGTCTTGGGATGTTCCGAGGACCAAAAGGTTCCCTTTGCCACCTTTATGTTGCGAGGAGAGGCAGATTACTAGTGGGAATCGATAAAGCGTACTCAACCTGCCGCACTGAATATGTCTTGGGAGAAGTTCCCAGAATTTTTCAACGACAAGTACTTTCCCGAAAGTATTCGTCACATGAAGGAGGTTGAGTTCATCAAGCTGGAGCAAAACAATATGAACGTGTCGCAGTACGAAGCTAAGTTTGTCGAGTTGTCCCGATTTGCATCCCATTTAGTTGATAATGAGGAGAGAATGACGCAAATGTTTCTGCGAGGTTTGAAACCCGAAATACGTCAATACCTCATTTCTCACAAACTTTGTTTATATTCAGTTGTAGTGAATAGGGCTCAGTTATTGGAGTGCGATAATGAGCACGATAATGGGCCCCCTGTGTGGAGCTCCTTGTGGTCCTCCTATTCGCATTCCTCCTCCTTGTCCGGCGAGCAGGAGTTGTAGTATCTGCTTGTTTTGGGTAGCTAACTGTTGCATGGTCTCCAGCATTTGCTGTGGATTTAGAGCTGAAGTATTTGAGACGGGGTTAGTGTGCAGAAGAGCACCCTCCTCTAGTCGTGGATTATCCTCAGGTTGGTTCATTGACCTGGTTGTAATCGTCATTGGTTTAGATGTTTGAAGGTGAAAATCTTTTCGATTCCCACAGACGGCGCCAAACTGATGATGCACAAAATAAACTATGTACACATACCTATGAAGTAATTATAAATGCGGTAATTAAAGTTGTAAGACCCCGAATTTTATGAAATAAAAGTATTCAATTTTCTGATAATTGTTATTCTATTTAGTAAATAGTTAAATTGATAAAAGGTTAAAGTTAAGGGTAATATTTGAAAATTTTGCAAAGTAAGCAAGTTGATATAAAATATTCTTTATGTCGGAGAATATTCATTTTGTCAGGGAATATCCGTACGACGATACCATCATTAGTGGGCCCCGCAACAGAAGTATTGTCGTAGTTAGAAAACGACAGAAATATCTTTTATAAAAATAACAGCGAAAGTTTTACCGTTAAACTGTTGAAATACCCGGTGGTAAAAGTACAATAATACGCGTGGTTGCATAGTAGCACACGGTATTGATTATTGATGCTTACGTGAGAAGTCACTCGCTTATACTCAATTATTACTCGAAGAATTGCTTTATAATATCTCTAATATTATTGATTCAATTATTGTCACAGTATCATCTTCATAATATTTATTATTATTAAATCAATAATTGAGACGACAAAGTTATTCATATTATTATTTGCAATATTGACGATGTATAGAAAGTTATGTCGAGGAGAGGTTTGGTCACCTAATTGAGCCCCAATAGGGAGAAATCATTATCAGAAAGCCCCCTCTATCCTGGGAATGATCTACTTGTTAAATATTGTGAGTTATATATTAATGATGAATAAGTTGGTGTTGATTAAAGATGAAATTGATATTTCCATTGTGTTGGGATTATTAGTGTTAGTGAAAATCGACATTTATTTCGATAAGGTTATATTGACCAATCGGGTAATTAATCGGATAAATGAGCAATTAATTGCTATTAATTCACATGCTTATAATTATTTGTTAACATTTATGTACTATTGATTCACATGCATGTACTATTAGGGGAGGTGGTGCAAGATTGATAATACTTGAATGGCTAAATTAAAAATGGAGGTATAGATGAATGTACTATACTATATCTATTTTTTTAACATGTATAGAACTATTGATCCACATGACTAAACTATGGATTCACATGATGTACTATTAGGGGAGGTGGTGCAAGTTTGATAATACTTGTAGGACTAAATTAAAAATAGAGGAAAAGATAAAGGTATTATACTATAATATTTCGAGCCCCAAAACGTGAAATTATCGAAACTAAATTTACTATAAATAGAAGCTCATTCTTTTTTCATTCTCACCAATTCACTAAGACTCACAAGAGCAATTATAGAGAGAGAAGCTATAGAAAGAAAGAAGAAGAGAAGTCTGCTACTTTACTATTTCAGTATACAGTCTTCTTCTGAGGTAAGGGGTATAATTAATTTCATATTCATAAGAGATATTATTTTTCGTATTCATATGGATATTATATTCATTCAATATTCGTATGAAATAATATTTTCTATAATATTTTCTTTCATACTCTGTAGTATGTAAGTAATATTATTTCGTATCGTATTCCTACTTCTACACTCATTTTGTTAAAGTATTGCTTCTATACTCCGTGAAATTAGTAGAATATCCTTGATATTTGCGCTTCATCTAGTATCTTTTTATGAAAATATTATTCTGAGCTTTCTTGATAATTATTGATCTTTTCATGCCGGAATACTATTCACGAGTTACTATTCATGAGTTACTATTTATAGGTTACTATTTACCCAGTTACTATTCACTCGGGTATTCGGGGCACTTTTCATGCCGGAGTACTATTCACGAGTTACTATTCATAGGTTACTATTCACCCGGTTACTATTCACTCGAATATTATTCACTCGAGTATTTGGGACACTTTTCATGCCAGTGTACTATTCATGAGGTACTATTTTTGAAGTACTATTCACGGGGTACTATTCACCCAAAAAATATATTTCTTATCTGACCAAATTATTTTTGATACATGAATATTATTCTTGAATTTTACTCTACAAATCAGTATCATATTGACAATTTGGATATTTTTAAACTCTGGATAAATTTAAAGTCTTTAATATTTATCCTTGATTTCGTTTGATTAATGTTTATATCATTGTCATCATCCTTATGCTTATATTGTAATGAAAGTCATCTGTGGCTTACGTGCATAGATGAACTGTTGATTAGTATGATTATGACCAGGGATTATTCGGTATAATCATGACCGTAATGTTACAAATGATGTGGTAAAAGTCCTCATTGGCCCGTAGTGCATTGATGGACATATGTTGGTATGATCATAACCACGCGTTCTCTTCGACCAATGGTGCAAAGATGAATTATTGTTTGGCATGATCATGATCATTGGTGAAAACACGAATATCCTTGGCCCGTAGTGCATGGATAATTCGTGGTCGTGATACTAATGAATATCTTTGGCCCGTAGTGCATGGATAATTCATGGATGTGATACTAATGAATATCATTGGCCGTAGTGCATGGATAATTCAGTGATGTATTAAGCTGAGTCTCAGCGATAAAATATTGATAATAAACTTTTAATTTGTAGAAGATAGTAGATATCATGCTCTACTTAACTCTTCTAACATACAGTTGTATATCTTTGGCATGTAGTGCAAAGAGGAACTGTTAATGAATATCTTTGGCCCGTAGTGCAAAGATGAATTTATTAGTATGATTATGAACAGGAACTGTGATTTGATATAACCATGATCTTTGATTTTTCAGGTAAAGACAGGTGATGAAAATTTTCTTCGTCATGGGTGCGAAGACGAATTTAGAATCACAATTATGATTATGAGTTCTTCACATGATTATGAACAAGAAATGTGATTTGGTATAACCATGATCTTTGATGTTTCAAGTAAAGACAGGTGATGAAAATTATCTCCATCTTCGGTGCGAAGAGGAATTTAGAATCATAATTATGATTATGAATTATTCACATGATTGTGGACAGGAACTGTTGATTGATGTTACAGGGATAAACATTGTTGGTGGACTTTTAACATGGAGAAGATAATAGACTTTATGGTCTATTTGACTCTTCTAATGGATTACTCGTTCCGCTGCCACTATTGTTGAAAAGTTTTATCATCTACCATATGTTCTAAATCTCTGATTTATTACTAACGAAGGCTATTGATAATTTATTTATCTTTAGTCATGATACTCTTTAATGGGCTAATTGTGCTCACCCTTTTGCTTCACAATTCCTTTCAGGTAATAAGAGTGTAGCTGGGTCGAGTAGGGGTAACAGTGGAATAGAACGATGGTCTATAGCTGTTGAGGTTTCCCCTAAAATAGTATGGAAATAATATTATTGAGAATTTTAGATAAGTGTGTCGTATTTTATACGTCATTTTAACCGTTGATTTTGGTGAACCAAATAGGGTGAGGTGAACCCAACTTTGGAAGGGTATTTTTCCACTATCATACAAGATGTCTAATGACAGACGACTTCATGTTATCATAAGACAGGGTTGTACACATGCACTTGTTGATTATATCTATGAGCACTACCTATATAATCTTGGAGTTTTGTTGAAATATAATTCTCAATTTGAGACAATGGAAATAATTATATGTCAAGAGAAGACTCACCATTGGAAAGAACATGATAGTAATCTTCTCATTTTTCTTTAGGGTCTATTAGGTCAACCAGGGATAATTCTCGAGTCATATGATATCTGTCATAACTTAGATGCATGGCCTCCCATGTACGAAGGTTTCCTTGAGCATTTTCCAAAAATTTTAATTTCTAAAACAGTTATTGGCTGTACTTTTATGTAAAGTGCCATTGTAAGGTGTTGTGGTCGAGGCACCATGAGAGTTACATATATTTATATTAAAACTCACAAGCTTATGTATTGTCGTACTCTGTACGACAGTTCAACAGTTGTATAAATGAAGTTTGTATTTGATTTCTATAGTGTGATATCTGGCGACTCAGAATGGGTCGAGTGAACTTATTTTGGGGGAAAGTAGGGAATTAAGACAATAATTAAAGTGGTTCGGTCAAGTTGACCTAGTCCATTATTGAATACCTCTAGTCGCCGACACTTTTTATTATATCAAGTGTTGGAAATAGAGAGTACATAGAGTACAAGAGAAAAGAGAAGTCAGTTGCCCCCCAGTGATGGTGAGGCGTTCCATTTATAGCCGACCCCATGGCAGTTTTGGGGTGGACATTGATAAGTGGGTTTTATACCTACTTATGGAGTACCAATTCATTCAAACTATGCCCACCTCAAGTACATTCTAGTATGTTTTAGCTACATTTCATGTTAGTTTGCATTGCATATACTTAAATCTCCTTTTGGTGAATAAATGTAGGAATCGGCCTAATTTGGTGGTATTATAGGGCACGCAGCTAATGGATACATGAGGCGAGGCAAAATCTGGGATATGCATGGCTGAGGATTGAGTGGAGCATGGATGGACAAGCATGGATGGACATAGGACATTTCACTAGCAGTAGCAACAATGCATAACCAAACTCAAGAGTAGAATCAGAAGTCATCAATCGCAAGTCGTTGCGACGAGGAAGAGCTTTGAGACGCCTAGCGCGCATGTGAATACCCAACCAGCACAATGGTACTATACAAGTTCTTGCGCATGAAGCATGACAAGCCTAGGGAACGCAGCCATGCCGCGAGAGCCCATTTGGATATCATAACTTATCGCAAATCTCGCGCATGCAAGAGAAGAAGTCTTCGGAGAGCACACTGATGCTGCTGTGCTGAGGCCCAAGTCTTGAATTTGTTTAATTTTATTTTTCAATTAAAAGGGTTGTAATGTTTTAAAAACGAGATCTGACTGGTGTCTGATATATCTTTGATATCTTTTGACGTATTTTGACATTGTAATTAGGGTTTACTCTCTAGGAGAGATTCCAACGTAGAAGGAGGCCAAAACTCTACTGTTCTACTTCTTCTTGGGATTTTCTACCAGAGTGGATTATTATTATTATTTTGCTGGAATTTTATGAGGATTTGAATAGTAATAGTGGATTCTATTCAACAATTGGGTTTGATAGTTCTATCTTTCATCTTTCAATTGTTTGTTTATTAATCATGGTTAGATTTGATCCCATAATGGCTTTTGGTTCAGTCATGAACTAAACTCCATTATGGGATTTTAACGGATTTTAATATGTAGTTTGATTGCATGCTTGAATGCTGGATTGTTTTACATATCATATGGGATGTCTATCATGATTGTTTTGCATATATGAATGCTTGATCACCATTCGTTTCAGTACTTGTATGGGATTGGCAATGAACATGCAAGTATGGAGTGTAATCATGATAGTATATGTATATGGGGCTGTTTTATATAGCTTGTGTATTTTGTGAACCAGATAGACATATACTGTTTCACCGTATAAGTTAGAATAAGGGCTTGAACTTAAATTCAATATAGTTGCAATTTCACATAGACATATAGTGATTTTGGTTATATTGATGATTACATAGAGTCTATCATCTGTGGATGCTGTGTAAGTAGGTCTTAGTGCATTGAAAAATGGCTAAAACTCTTTTAGTGCTTTTGCCTACTTTCCTGTGATATGTGAACAAGTCATGCATGATAGTGGCGATTAAATGGAATATTAAATGAAGTTAGGATCCCATTATTTCCAGATTTGATTTATTTCGTCGTTATTATTGTTTTAGTTGTATTTGCAATTCGAGAACAAACCAATCTTAGTCATTAGTTCGAGCATATAAATATAGTGATTTAATTAATGTATAGTGATTTAATTTAAACAACTTTCTTTGTGGGATCGATACTTTACTTGCTCTGTATTGCTTGTTGACACATGTATGCTTGCATGAGTTAGAGTTCTTTTGTTAAGACTAAAAAAGAGGCAACAAGTTTTTGGCACTGTTGCCGGGGAAAGGCGTTTAATTTAGTATTATTATCATTTGTTTTAATCTATATCGTATGACTTAGACAATTCTAGTCTTACCTCATTTCAGTTTTTGTTTTTGTTTCAGGAATTTGGAGAAATTTTTATAGAAGCCGTGATCATCCAACCCCAAACTTAACACTGCTAGGGACAACATAAACGGGAGAGGTTGGAAGGCGAGTGTTCGTAGAAATTTACAAGCACGGTTAGAAAGTACAACAGCTAATATGGCAGCCAAGGAACAAGGAGAAGAGCAAAGAAAGGAGCATAGGGCTCTAAAGGAATATTCCATGCCCAATATTAATGGACTACAGTCTAGCACCGTCAGACCAGCGATAGCAGCCAACACATTCGAGATAAAAACGGGCACTATTTAGATGGTATAGAATTTGGTACAGTTTTGGGGTGCCGTTATAGATGATCCGAATGAACACCTGTTGAGCTTCATCAAAATCTGTGATACATTCAGATATAACGGTGTGACGGAGGATGCTATCAGACTTAGGCTATTCCCATTCTCATTGAGGGATAAAGCAAGAAGTTGGCTTCATTCTTTGCCAGCAGGATCTATAACTACATGGGAGGATTTAGCACAGAAGTTCTTAGCTAAGTTCTTCCCGATGGCTAAAGCGCAAAGATGAGGACAAATGATCTCTCGGATTTGAGCAACAATGTATGAGTCCTTATATGAAGCATGGGAGAGATACAAAGAAATCTTTGAGGAAGTGTCCACATCACGGTATGCCAGATTGGATGGTGATCAACACGTTCTATAATGGATTGGGATGGCAGTCAAGACCGATTGTAGGGGCATTATGGGCAAAAAGCTATGAAGAAGCTTATAACCTTATCGAGACAATTGCATCGAACGATTTTCAGAATCCTACATCTCGAATGCCACAACCTAAAGTTGCAGGTGTGTTAGAGGTAGATGTTATTACTCAGTTGTCAGTACATAGATGGCAGCCATGGCAAAGAAGATAGATACTTTGGCAGAAGGTAAAACAAAGACGGTAGCCTTCGTATGTGAGATTTGTGCGGGGTCACACTCGACGGATCAATGTCTTATCATTTCGAGAATCGATCTTGAAGATGTGAACAACTACAAAAAAGACCAAGGTCAATTTCAGAACACATACTACCCCAACAACCGAAATCATCCAAACTTTAGTTGGTCAAATAACCAAGGGAATCAGCAGAATCCATTTCAATCAAAAAATCAGTTTCAGTCACAACCAGCGCAGCCGCAGTTTAATCCTAGACCACCTTTTCCGCCGGGATTTTCTCAACAACAACATCACACTCCAGCTGCACCTCAGCAAGAAAAGAAATCAGAAGTAGAGGAGATGATGATGAAATACATGGCAAATACAGAGGTTATGATCAAGAGCCAAGTAGTGGTTATAAAGAATCTGGAAACTCAAATGGGGCAGATGACGAACATGCTTACTAACAGGCCCCAGGGTTCATTGCCAATTAATACAGAGACAAATCCAAGAAGAGACGGGAAGAAACAGTGTCAAGCGATCACATTGAGATCTGGGAAAGATTTGTCAGATACTGCAAGTCGCGCCCCCGCGCGAGATTGCACTGAGGAGGACGCGCGGCCACGCGTAGCAGAGGAGCCAGCTAATGAGAAAGAAAATTTAGAAAAATCTGAGGGTCAGCAGGAAGAGGCGGATAAAGCAGGTTTAGAGGAGAAATTTAAGAGTTCAATACCACCAATTCATATTCAAGTTCCGTATCCACAGAGATTAAATAAGAAAAAGGAAGATAAACAGTTCAGCAAATTCTTGGAGGTATTCAAAAGTCTGCGAGATCAACATACTGATTCACGAGGCATTGGAACAAATGCCAAGCTATGCAAAGTTTATGAAGGGTATACTATCAAGGAAAAGGAGATTAGAGAATTTGAGGCAAGAGCCTTGATGAAGAATTGATGCGCAACTTTTCAACAGGCTACCCGAAGTTGAAGGGACAGGCGGTTTCTGTCCGTACACAATCGGGAAGATGAATTTTGAAAAATGTTTGTGTGATCTTGGAGCGAGCATAAATTTGATGCCTTTATCATTGTTCAATCAATTGGGACTACCGGATCCAAAGCCAACAAATATTATTCTTTGCAGTAGCTGACAGATCCATCATGTATCCCCGGGGAATTGTTGAAGATGTATTAGTGAAGGTGGACAGATTTATCTTTTCGGCTGACTTCATTATTTTGGATTACGAGGAAGACAAAAATATACCAATCATACTGGGAAGACCATTTTTAGCCACAGGCAAAACTCTGATCGATGTGTAGAAGGGGGAACTCACTATGCGTGTTCATGATCAAGAGGTCACCTTTAATGTCTTTAAAGCTATGAAGTTTCCTGCAGATGAAGAGGAATGTTTTCTGATTGATTTGGTGGATCAGATCGTAAATGATGAAGTACAGCGTCGAGTGGATGATGAACCTTTGAGGAGAATAATTGCTGAAAATTCAGATTTGGAGGACGAAGTACTTGATGAACTTATGAAATACCTGGATACCACTCCACAAGTAAGAAAATTTAGAACACCTGTTGAGCCATTGACAAAAGCGGGAGAATCATCAGTAAAATTAAAGCCATCTCTTGAGACACCTCTAGAACTTGAATTAAAACCACTTCCAGAACATCTCAGGTATGCATTTTTAAATAAAGATTCAAAGCTACTTGTGATTATTTCTTCTGCATTAACATCTTTTTAGGAAGAAAAACTGCTACGAGTGCTTAGAGAGTTCAAATCAGCGATTGGCTAGACCATAGCGGATATCAAAGGGATCAGCCCTTCGTTTTGTATGCATAAAATCCTGATGGAAGATGTAAGTAAGCCGTCGATTGAGCAGCAAAGGAGACTTAATTCGATAATGAAAGAAGTGGTTAAGAAAGAGGTATTGAAATGGCTGGATGCAGGCATAATTTATCCGATCTCAGATAGCTCATGGGTGAGCCGGTCAAAGGCAAAGGTGTCTGGAAAAAAGGGTGGTGGCATAATAGTAGTAACTAATGAAAATAATGAGTTGATTCCAACATGAACAGTGACAGGGTGGAGAGTATGCATGGACTATCGCAGGCTCAACAAAGCTACAAGGAAAGATCATTTTTCGCTCTCATTCATTGATCAGATGTTGGACAGATTAGCAGGTCATGAGTACTATTGCCTACTGGACGGATATTCGGGCAATAATCAAATAATGATAGCTCTAGAAGACCAAGAAAAGATAACTCTCACATGTACATACGGCACATTTGCCTTCAGAAGGATGTCTTTTGGGCTGTGCAATGCTCCAGCCACGTTTCAGAGATTCATGATGGCTATATTTTTAGATATGGTGGAGCAGAATGTGGAAGTATTTATGGATGACTTCTCAGTCTTCGGGGGCTCGTTTGATCTATGCCTTGAAAATTTGGTGATGGTTTTGAAGCGGTGTGTTGACACAAATCTAGTACTGAACTGGGAAAAATGCCATTTTATGGTACAAGAAGGAATCTGTAAGACCCCAACTTTTTGAATAAAGATTAAATTTTCTTGAAATATATTTTTGAATATTATGGTGTGGATTTGATATAATGTTATAGTTGTGGGTAATATTTACAAATTTTGCAAAACGCAAGTTATTATATAATATTCGATTGGTGGGGAATATTCATTTTAACGAGGGAATATTCAGTACAACTAAGACAATCATTGGTGGACCCCCACAGCGGAATTATTGTCGGATTGAGAAAGCGACAAAAATACTTTATGAAAATAACGGCGGAAGTTTTACTGTTAATCTGTTGAAACACCGGTGTTAAAAGTAAATGCGATGTCTGGCGTGGTTGCATAGTAGACACACGGTATTGATTATTGATGCTTACGTGAGAAGTCACTTTCGGTTATACTCAATTATTGCTACATTAATTCTTTGCATCATATCTCTCATATTATTGATTCAATTATTGTCACAAAGATCATTTGCATAATATTTTATATTATTAAATCAATAATTGAGACGACAAAGTTATTCATATTATTATTTGCAATATTGACAATGTCTAGAAGTTTTGTCAAGGAGAGGTTTGGTCACCTAATTGCGCGCCAATAAAGAGAAATCCTTATCGGAAATCCCCCTCTTTCCTGGGAACGACCTGGTTGTTAAATATTGTGAGTTATAATATTAATGATGAATAAGTTGTGTTGATTAAAAATGAATTTTGATAGTTCCATTGTGTTGGGATTATTAGTGTTAGTGGAAATCGACATATGTTCCGATGATAATTGATGTCTAGGGGTTATATTGATAAATCGGGTATTTTATCGGATAAATGAGCAATTAATTGCTACTAATTCACATACTTATATAACTATTTGTTCACATGTGTGTACTATTGAATCACATTATTTACTATTAGGGGAGTTGGTGCAAGATTGATAATACTTGCATGACTAAGTTAAAAATGGAGGTATAGATGGAGTACTATCTGATGAATTGTATTTTCACATGATTATACTATTGATTCACATGATTGAACTATTGATTCACATTATTTACTATTAGGGAGGTGGTGCAAGTTTGATAATACTTGCAGGACTAAATTAAAAATGAAAGATAAGTTGGAGGTATTGTACTGTAATTTTTTGAGCCCCAAAATGTGCAATTATCGAAACTATATTTTCCTATAAATAAGCTCATTCTTCCTTCATTTCTCACCAATTCACAAAAGCTTTAAAGCGATTATTATAGAGAGAAATTATAGAGAGAAAGAAGAAGAGAAGTCTCGCTACCTCCTTTATTCCGGTATCCGTTTTTTTCAAGGTAGGAGTATTATTTCTTTCTTATCCATGAAGAGAACTTACATTATTCCATTCTTTATTATTCTATTGAAATAACTTCAGATATCATGGCGACCTATACTTGGTGAAATTCTTTTGTTATTCCATTATTTATCATTATGTTGGAACATCATGTACATGCGTTTACGTGGGACCGATTCCATTATTTATCATTCTATTGGAACATCCACATGCATGCGTTCTCACGGGACTGGTTTAAAATCTTTATTATTACATTGGAATATCACATGCATGCGTTTTACTGGGACACGATTCCGTCTTTATGATTCTATTGGAATATCACATGCATGCGTTTTTTTGGGACTGATTAGATTATTTATTATTACGTTGGAATAAACTCGCCTGCGATCTATCGAATGCCTAGTGATTTCTTTCTTTATTCCATTCCTTGTTATACTCAGTTGGTTAAAGTTTTAACTTCTATACTCCATGAAATTAGTGGAATATCCTTGATATTTGCGCTTCATCCAGTATCTTTTCATGGAAATATTCTTCTAAGCATTCTTGAATTTTACTCTACAAAGCAGTATCATGTTGACAATTTGGACATTATTAGTTCCTGTATAAATTAATTCTTGAACTTGTTTTATTGAATTCTTATATCATTGTCATCATCCTCATGTTTATATTTTTTTGAAAGTCATATGTGGCTTTTGTAGTGCATAGATGGACTTGGTATGATTATGACCGAGGATTATTCAAAGTGTAATCATGGTAGTAATATTACAAATGATGTGATAAAAGTCCTCATTGGCCCGTAGTGCATTGATGGATGGTTGTTGGCATGATCATGACCATTAATGAATACACAAATATTCTTGGCACATGTAGTGCATGGATAATTGTGGTCATTGATACTAAAGAATATATTTGGTAGTAGTGCGGGAGTGATTCGATGATGTGGATTATTTATTAAAATTTGAGTCCCCAATGATAAAAGTGATGAAAACCTTTTAAATCATAAAAGATAGTAGATTTTATTCTCTCTTGACTCTTTTAATGGATTGCTTTATTCACGCATTTAAACTTGATGTTTGTTATATTGTATCGGTTTAACAACATTTCTAGGCTAATGATAATTTATTCGCATTATCTTAGTCATAATATTTCTTACTTAGGCTAGTTGAGCTCACCCTTTCTTTCTTTATTCTCTTGAGGGAAATGAGAATATATTTTGGGACGAGTCGAGGAAGCGGAGTGATGGTCTAGATGGTGCATTAGTAGTCCTTCTTATTACGTGAAATAGTGTGATAATAATTTTAATGAGGACTCTTTTTGAGTTTGTATACTCTCTAGTAGACAATATTTGTATTCAAACTCACAGTTTATGTTTTGTCGTATTGTACACGACAGTTGTATTATTAAGTTGTATTTGAATTTTGTACCATGTATCTGGCGACTCAAGAATATGTGATGTATACCTATTTTGGGGGCGTCACAAAATCATACTGGGACACAGGGTATCGAAGAAGGGACTCGAGGTAGATAGGTCAAAGCTGGAAACTATAGAGAAATTGCCACCACCTACTTCGGTAAAAGGTGTTATGACTTTTACGGGACATACGAGTTTCACCGCATGATTCATCAAAGACTTCTCTAAAATAACTAAACCACTATGCGGTTTATTGGAGAAGGATGCGCATTTTAACTTTGATGATGTTTGCGTGTGACATTTGAGCACTGAAAGGAAATTAACATCGGCACCAATTATTCTTTTGCACAGATTAGGAATTGCCATTTGGTGATGTGTGATGCCGATGATTACACCGTAGAAATTTGCTTTAGAGCGAGAGAAAAAAGAAGATGTTTCATCTTATTTATTATGCCGCCAAGACCCTTACAGATGCACAATTGAACTACACCACTACGAAGAAAGAGTTATTAGCAGTGGTATACGCTTTTGATAAATTTCGAGCATATTTGATCGGCACAAAGGTAATAGTATATACGGATCACGCCACAATTCGACATTTAGTGGCAAAGAAGGATGCAAAGCCTCGGTTGATCAGATGGATTTTATTGCTGTAGGAATTTAATTTGGAAATCAAGGATAGGAAGGGCACTAAAAACCAAGTGGCAGACCACTTATCTCGACTTGAGAATCCAAAAAGGGAGATAGATGACAAGGTTTTAATCAATGAATCCTTTCTAGATGAACAATTGTTTGTGGTGAAAGGAGAAGTGCCTCGGTTTGCAGACTATGCAAACTATTTGGTGAGTAAGATGCTGCTACCTTCTGACTTGGTGGGTTATCAAAAGAAGAAATTTCTGCATGATATCAAATGGTATATATGGGATGAGCCTTATTTATTTAAACAGTGTTCTGATCAAGTTATAAGAAGGTGTATTCCGTATAGCGAGACCGAGGGGATTCTGCAGGATTGTCACCCTACTGCATATGGAGGTCACTACGGTGGTGAAAGAACAGCAGCTAGAATACTACAGGTAAGATTCTACTGGCCGACAATTTTCAAAGATGTATCTGATTTTGTCCGGTGATTGTGATAGATGTCGTGAGTGGGAACATCTCTAAAAGGAATGAAATGCCATTGAATACAATCTTGGAAGTAGAAATTTTTGATGTATGGGGAATTGATTTCATGGGGCCTTTCGTTTCTTCCTGCGGAAATCTCTACCTTTTGCTCGTTGTAGATTATGTCTTGAAATGGGTAGAAGTGGCAGCTCTTTTGACAAATGATGCCAAGGTCGTCCTCAGATTTTTACACAGAAGTATCTTCACGAGGTTTGGGACCCCAAGGCTATCATCGATGTGATGAGCGATCACTTTTTGTAACAGCGGTTCTGACTTTGTTGGCTAAATATGGGGTGCATCATCGCATTGCTACAGCATATCACCCACAAACGAATGGCCAAGCTAAAGTATCGAATTGAGAAGTTAAGAGAATCCTGGAAAAAGTTGTGAATCCCACAAGGAAGGACTGATCATTGAAATTAGATGATGCAGTATGGGCTTATAGGACGGCATATAAGACACCATTGGGTATGTCACCTTTTCAACTTGTGTATGGAAAAGCCTTCCACCTTCCTATAGAGAATTTCGAGCATAAAGCATATTGGGCGATTAAAGCTAAATTTTGATTTGAAAGGCTGCGGGGGAGAAAGCGCCTACATCAACTCAATGAGTTGGATGAATTGATTCTTGAGCATACGAGAATTGAAGTTGTATAAGGAGAAAGTGAAGAAATGGCATGGTGAAAAATCATTGAGAGAGCATTTGAACCGGGACAAAGGTTTTACTTTATAACTCGGACTTAAACTTTTTCTAGGAATTTGAAATCGAGGTGGTCGGGACCATTTCTGGTGAAAACTATTTTTTCGCATGGTGCAATTGAAATATTCGATACGTTGCCAGACAAGCCTTTTAAGGTGAATGGACAGCGCTTAAAACATTACTTTGGTGGTGAGGTAGACAGACAGAAAGTCGTCTCAATTCTTTCTTCAACATGAGCATCAGAGACAGTCGAGCTAATTGACTATAACTTAGCGCTTGATGGGAGGCAACCCATTATTTTCTATCTCTAAAATCCCCCTTTCACTCTTTATTTATTTAGTTAAGTTATTTCGTTAACTCAATTTCAACCTAAGTTAGGACCATGCGATTATCTCTACATAATTAACATACTAGCTGATATTGAAGGGGAGCGTGTAGATGCATTGTATAAAATGAGGGTGATACAATAGACATTCATGTTCATTTATTAAACCATGTTTTGATAAGGTCTATTGATGAATTACAGGTGTATCAGAGAGCACGCATTTCTGTCTTGTAGAGTATAAAAATAAAAATAGCGGGCGAGGAAGAGGATCATGGATCGCGTATGATGAACACAACCAGACGATCATCAGCGTCATACCCCAAGGCCTTCTGACTCGAGACCAATAATGCCACTCATGCTTGCGCGCCTAAAAAACCATTATGTAAGTGGCGGCCATGCGCGATGCGCGATAAGCAGAGCGATGGAACTATTTTTAAAAGTAAAAAATCCGAGTTGTGGTCTAATTGGGTCTCTCATTTAATATAACAAAAGCGTATTATTCTGTTCTCCTATATTCATAAGAATCATCAACTCTCATCAAAGTTCATACCCACAAATCTCCTTCCTGGCATAAATCTAGGGTTCTACTTGGGTTGTGTAGCAGTCAGTTTGGGGCCACGCTCATCAATAATTTCTCTGGATTCTCTCTATCATCCGCATATGGGTCTAAAAAGAGCACGTGCAATCTCCATCTCTTCTTCATCAGAATCTTCCTCCGATAACCAAGAAGAGGATGTCTTGGACGAGAGTAAATTTATCTGTTTGGAGGCCCAACAAGACTATTATCGTAGTATGGCCAAATCTTTTGTGAAGGAACGGGGACTTCTACTTGAGAAGCAGGATGGCCAACTCTAGTATATGATACGCGAAAGAGACTGGGTTGGTTTGACTGCATCTCCTATGCCTATCCCCATGGGGATTGTTAGAGAATTTTATGCAAATCTTTGAGGAGATGATAACAAGAGGCATCATTTGGTTCGAGAAGAAGCGGTGAATTTTTAACCTTCAATGATCGAGCGTTATTCAACATATATGACTTACCACTTGCAAAGGTCGACAATTGGATAGAAGGTGAATATTTAGAAATGGATCTAGCGGTTGTGATTCTTGATTTGTGTATTCCGGGCACCAAATGGAAGTATAAAATTTGGGACAATTGAACCAAAATCGTTTCCATAAATCAAACATTGACTCGATATGCCTAAGCATGGAACACATTTATCATGTGCAAGCTAGTTAAAGTCGACTCATTACAATCTGATAACCTTTGGCGTCTTTATTATTTTGTGGGGAATCATCAAAGGCAAATACATTGATGTAGGCCTTTTGATTCATCAAAACATGCTACGTTATATGCGAGGGAGCAGAACTGGGACTATTCTGCATGCATCTGTGGTAGCCATGCTCTGTACCCAATAAGGAGTCCAATGGAATAATGAGCAGCTGCAGTACCCAAACCATGCAATCACTCATGCTACTATTGCCAGATTCAAGGAATGGACGGGTGGTGTACCACACCCACGCGGACTAGGATTCATCATGCAGCCCACTTTTCTAGAGCCGTCACATGAACCCCCTCAGGAAGATGAGGTAGGCCCGTCCACGCACGCACGTGCCACCCATGGCGATCGTCAGCTCTGAAGGTTGGAGCGAAAAGTCGATGTCATGTATGATAATTTGGGCACATTTGCGACGGGACTCACAAGGGCCTTGGCCGAAGCTTTTGCGCAACAAGGAACAACACTCGAATGGCCTCAATTTGGAACCGCAGCACCATATCCACCACCAGATTTACCACTCGAGGAAGGTGGCACCACCGACAATTAGGGGAGTTTTTCATTACCCTTTACCTTCATTCAATGGGGCATTGAATATTATAAGTTTGGGGGTATTGGGGAGTAATGTAGTGCATGTAGTTTAGTTTTGCATGATTAGTTTAAATTTTTACATCATGTAGTTATTGTTGCATATTTTTGTAGTCTATTCTTTAGTTTCATGTTTAGTTTGCATATCTCACAGTTCCTGTCGTATATAAATTTTTGTTTAGCCAATGATGATAGTGAAGTTTTTAAATGATTTTTGAGTATTTTGGATAATATAAGCTGAGATATATTATTTTACATAATGCAATTCATACTGTTGTTTAGATGTTTTCGATTTGCACAAATGTGTTCACAAACACTTGTAGGTATAAGGAGCATGTGTTGCATTGCTCGATAGAAAAAGGTAGTTTTAAAAAGAAAAATATGTGAAAAGTGAGTTTAGATTGTATAAAACATTGATTTATAAACTTTGGGAAAACATGGGTATCTGTGTATAGAAAAAAGGGTAAAAGGAAAACAGCAATAACGTGGTTAGTCTTATTTCGGGGCCCTAGCTACTTGAGTAAGTACGCCCAAGGGGATTGTCTCTACACCTAGCGTCCTAAGGTCTTTCATGGTCTGGGAGTCGTTGGTCGAAAACTCACTAAAGGGTAGCAGTGTGCCTAATGGAGTAAGACATTGCACAGTCATGTATAAAAAAAAGAAAAGGAAAAAGAAAAGACCAATAGCAATAAACAACGCGGGAAAGTGTGAGAGTCGCCCTCGTGAGTAGAATAAAGCAGTTAAGCCCATTGTTGAACCTTAGTTTATTTTAAGATGTTGGAATAGTCTTGGTTGCATATATATACATAAGTCTTGGTTTAAGCTATAATTTTCTATTTTGAGCAATATAGCATGAGTATTCTGTGCCTAAATCAAGTTATGGCGAAACAACACACACACACACTGACATCTCTATAGCAGGTTGTGAATTATCCGAGTGTATGACGTTATGCTGCAGTTTGGTGCGAATCAGTATTCTTGAATCTAGAAAAAAAAAAAAATTTGAGGCAAATTGAATTTGAATTTCTATGATAGTTGGGACAATGTGAGATTAGTTGAATCATAATGTAGTTGCATAGTAATATATTTGCATTTTCATTGTTCATTAGTATGCATTGCTTGAGGCAAGCAACAGTTCAAGTTTTGGGGTATTTGATAAGTGGGTTTTATACCTACTTTGGAGATACCAATTCATGCGAACCACGCCCACCTCAAGTACATTCTAGTATGTTTTAGCTGCATTTCATGTTAGTTTGCATTGCATATACTTAAATCTCCTTTTGGTGAATAAGTGCAGGAATCGGCTTAATTTGGTGGTATTATAGGGCACGAGACTAATGGATGCATGAGGCGAGGCAAAATCTGGGATATGCATGGCTGAGGATTGAGTGGAGCATGGATGGACAAGCGTGGATGGACATAGGAAATTTCAGTAGTTGTAGCAACAATGTAGAACCAAACTAAGGAGCAGAATCAGAAGTCATCAACTACAAGCCGCCTTGAAGAGAGAAGAGAGCTTGAGAGGAGCGCGCTGTGATGAAAGTACCCACTTAAACAATGGTACCTGAGTTAAGTTGTTGCGGTACATGAGCATGACAAGCCTAGGGAAGCAGCGGCATGTGAGAACCCATTGGATATCATAACTTCATCGCAAGTCTCGCGCTTGAGAAGAGAAATTTCTTGGAGGAAGCATGATGGCTGTTGTGAGGCTGAAAGTCGCTAAATTTGTTTAATTTTATTTTTCAATTAAAAGGGTTGTAATGTTTTAAAAACGAGATCGATCGGTATGCGATATATCTTTGATATCTTTTGGCGTATTTTGACATTGTAATTGGGGTTTACTCTGCAGGAAAGATTCCAGCGTAGAAGGAGGCCAAAACTCTCTTATTCTACTTCTTCTTGGAATTTTCTACCGCAGTGGATTATTATTATTATTTTCTTTGGAATTTTATGAGGATTTGAATAGTAATAGTGGATTCTATTCAGCAATTAGGTTTGATAGTTCTATCTTTCATCTTTCAATTGTTTGTTTATTAATCATGTTTAGATTTGATCCCATAATGACTTTTGGTTCGGTCGTGAACTAAACTCCATTATAGGATTTATGATTTTAATATGTAGTTTGATTGCATGCTTGAATGCTGGATTGTTTTACATATCATATGGGATGTCTATCATGATTGTTTTGCATATATGAATGCTTGATCACCATTCGTTTCAGTACTTGTATGGGATTGGCAATGAACATGCAAGTATGGAGTGTAATCATGATAGTATACGTATATGGGGCTGTTTTATATGGCTTGTGTATTTTGTGAACCAGGTAGACATATATTGTTTCACCGTATAAGTTAGAATAAGGGCTTGAACTTAAATTTAATATAGTTGCAATTTCACATAGACATATAGTGATTTTGGTTATATTGATGATTACATAGAGTCTATCATCTGTGGATGCTGTGTAAGTAGGTCTTAGTGCATTGAAAAATGGCTAAAACTCTTTTAGTGCTCTTGGCTACTTTCCTGTGATATGTGAACAAGTCATGCATGATAGTGGTGATTAAATAGAATATTAAATGAAGTTAGGATCCCATTATTTCCAGATTTGATTTATTTCGTCGTTATTATTGTTTTAGTTATATTTGCAATTCGAGAACAAACCAATCTTAGTTATTAGTTTGAGCATATAAATATAGTGATTTAATTAATGCATAGTGATTTAAATTAAACAACTTTCTCTGTGGGATCGATACTTTACTTGCTCTGTATTGCTTGTTGACACATGTATGCTTGCATGAGTTAGAGTTCTTTTGTTAAGACTAAAAAAGAGGCAACAGACATGAAGCCACTAAGACCGCTACTTTAGTGGAGCACTCAACCTCTTCCTAACCTCTTCCTAACGTGCAAGATGGTTGTCGTGCTCTCCGTGAGATACGGGGACGAGGCTTGACCACTTCCTTCATGATGTGGGTGTGGGTAACTTATTACTGATGAGCTCAATTAATCCAACTGTGATGGACCACATTTGTTGGACTCGTCAGACTCCTTGAACTTGGGCCCATATTTCATATTGGGCTTACGAGATGGGTTGGATCCTTGAACTAGACTCATCAATATCAACTAACCACAATCAACCACATTATTTTATAAGTAATATTTTTTGTCATCAAAATACTATTATTAGTAATAGACTAATAGTCATGTCTAATTCAATTATACAAAATTAACAATTTAATAATAGTATATAAATAATTTTGAATTTGAAATTAAGTAAAATTAAGTTTTAAATACTCAATAAAATCTTATATTTTGAAACAATGAATACCTCATCATTTCACTTCTTACCATCAATAAATACCTCAACCTCATAGTTATTTCGAAAAGGCACCCTCATTTGTTCCAACTCTCACTCCTCCCCATGGGGTCTTTCTCAAAAAGTTGGCATGTATGTCAAAATATTAAATAAAATTAATTTTTTTAAATTATGCATATTATCAATAATAATATTCCATGTTTCAAATTATAAAATTATTATTAATTTTTAAAAATTAATATGAGACATATTCGAACTCAAAATTAAGATAATTCACCAAAAAAAATATAAAATAATATATTTGACGATGAGTAGTAATTTTAAGATATTTTAGAATTTTTTATTATATTGATTAAATTAAAGAACTCGATTTTAATTTTAAATTTAAAATTATTTTTAAAATTTTAATAATAATTTTATAATTTAAGCCGAATACAATATTATTTATTTGATAATAAACCTAAAGAGGGCCCATTTCATAAAAAAAATATAGAAAAAAATGTATGGTATGTTAAAAGTTGAAAAAGTTAGAAACTTTTACAATAAAAAATCCTATGGTCAAAGGGAATATTAGGGGGTTATAATGTGAGGGCATCATCATCATATCCACCACTTTCACTTCTTCATCATTTAAGTTGCTTTTGTATAAGCACAAGTTCTTGGAATAATAATATTGGAAATTATCATTAATTAGAGCCAACTCTTTTCCTAATAAATTGACTACAAACATGATTTTACAATTTTACTAGGCAACACAAACTAAAGAAATTGAATTCCATCTTTGGTGGGGCTTGATCCATTTCATAGCTTTCTCTTCTTTACTCTTTTCTTCTACATTTTTGACAATTTTCTGCTCAAACCAGAAGAACTATGTTCGGATTCTGATAATCTCCACGCTTCATAACCCCAACAAAATGTAGTAAACAAGCGTGATCGGCAATGCGATTAACATTCCAAATATAACACTGTCAGATCAGATGATAAAAGAGATAAACACGTTAATTTTGAATATTTTTTTAATTAAAAAAATGAGAAAAATGTAATTTAAAGAGGAAAATGACAGATGTGATGTTTGATGGGAAAAATGGACTCACGCTGTGCTAAGAATATCTGGATGAACGTTGTATTCCTTGGCAAAGACAAAGGGGACAATTCCCTGTGGTAGTGCTGCCTGTTTGTTTGTTTGTTTGTTTGGCATTTCCAAACACATTACAAGGTAAAAAAGCATGTTAATATTGGTCCATATGTCTATTCCTCATAATTAATAAAAACAAATGAAAATGATTTGGATTTTCATAGATATGATGTGCCACATAAAATATAAAAGTAAAATACTAGACAAGTTAATAGAGAAAATATATATATATATATATATATATATATATATATATTTATAAATCATGCCGCTTAGTTCAATGGTTTAAGAGATAATTTAAGACGAGTTATAAATTTAAAAGTCTCAAGTTAAACTCATTTGACATCAAGCATATGTTATTAAAAATTTTGTTCGGAGAAGGAAAGGTTAGAAAACTCTTTTTTTATCAAAAAAGAAATAAATAAATATATATATATAATTCAGTAATTATATTATTTAGGTCACATTTTAAATTATTTTATTAGTATTGCTTCCAAGGTCTCCTTTTTCATTTTTCACATGATCTCTTTTTTTCCCACACGAGTGAAATTTAAAAAATGGTTACTGCTTAGTGTTTGACAGTAAACTTTTGCCAAATATAGTAATCATATAATATTATTAACAATAGAGTACTATATATTACATGCCGAAAAAGCAAAGTGAAAATAGAAAGAAAAGAGTGTAACTTTCCAAAAAGGGTCATACTTGTAATTATTGCTATAGATGAAGGGTTGTCCAAATGGACATGTATGAAATCAGTGGCCATATAACACCTTAAATAAAGGTGGCTACTGACCAGCACCAAAAACATATATATATATGGCCCGATTCTTTCTGGCGATTTGGAATGAGTGAATTGGTATATGACGATTTTTCTGTCATTTATAACATAAAAATCGACTTTTTATCTATATGACGAAAAAAAACTGTAAGATTACTCTTAATTTAGATTAATTAATTATTTCGTTCAGGTTAAATGGAGAAGCAAACTATATATATATATATTATATTGTTTATTAAATTTTTCAATGATTTTTATTAATATTAATTAAAATTATGTTGTTAATGAAATGCTTCCTATAGCCAATTTAACTATGTCAAAACAGTAAAAAAATTCTTATTATGCATATTTGATTACTCAAATTTTAAAGTGTGATTAATGCTTTTGAAAGAGTAAATATACTTAAAAATCTTATTCATCTTAAAATAATTTAATTCATAAGCAACTGATTTCACTCAAAAACATATCGTATGGGATTCAAAGACCGTTACAAAAACAACGCATTGCATCGATATAAAATCACAAATGTTGCAAACGCTAGTAATCAAACATACTCATACATAATTATATTTAAAAAAAGAAGAAGCATGCAATAAAAAATTAAATTAATTAATAAATTAAAAAGTGTGTAAGAGTATGTGTATATATATATATATATATATATATATATATATATATATATATATAATAAAGAGGTATATATGTCCATACCTGTACAATGGCAACGTGTAGGAGGACACCTCTGAGTCCAACAGCAAAGGAAGCAGCTGCCATGACAGCTGGACCTGTAAGGAATCTGACGGCCATGGCAAAAGTAGCTATGGAGTTCCCACATGCTATGATCCTCGGTTGCAAAGCCATGAACAGACCTGCAAATTAAAGTGTCACAATTTAATTACACAAACACCCAAAAAAATCCAATCACTTTCTAATTTTCTATTTTTCTATTTATGATATTTTATCCATTAATTCACATAAATACCACCATATGGTCCATTACCCACCCCACCCCACCCCACCCCACCCCACCCACTACAATATTTTTATAAAAATATTTAACATGAAGATAATTTTAATCAATTAATTATACAATGTTGACACGCAGGTTTGAGGTGATCTCTCTGCGTGTCAGTACTGTATTGGTCAATTAACCTAACTTATTTATACATTAAAATTATCTTTCCCTCATCATGTGTTCAACCCAAAGTTCTTTGTATTTTTGGTGCCTTAATTGATCATTTCAAAATAAATATACAAGTATTTTATTGCGTTTAATGCACATATTGAAGTTATATACTTGATATTTACACTGAAATGCTGAAAATATTATTTTTCTTATAATAAGAAAGATGATATTTTTAGCGCAACTTATAATACACATTATGCATTACACTGAAAATGACATTTCCTTAATTGAAATATCGTTTTCTTTATAATGAAAGTTCATAAAATTAATTATAATTGAAGTTTACCATAATTATGTGTGTGCATACGTGAACTAGACAGAAGTGTTCCTTACATTATGTTATTAAAATAAATTCATATTACTTAACAAATGAAGACATAAGCACTACAATAAGTATTGATTCATATCAAATCACTTAGAAAATGTTTGTAGGGTAGGAAATTCAAACCAAGCACAACATCAAGAAAATGAACTAATCTACTTTAAAGAGAGCCAAAAAAGAGAAAAAAAAGAAGTTGAAGAAATAATTAAAGCAACAGACATATTATCATTATGATAAATGACCACACTATAATAGTATCATCTTACTTTGCTTTAACTTAACTTTCTTTAATCAGATCTAAATTTAATAATGTACAGTTAACACAACTTAAACTATCATAAAACACCACTATAATATATATATATATATATATGATTCCATCCACGTGACAATAGGTTGTTGGGGAAGCCAATCCATTTTTAGTACCGTACTACTACTGCACTTCGGCTTATAAAAAAAAAAAAAAAATTGCTAAAGGTAGACATGCAGTAGTAGCGGTGGTAAAAATAGGTTGTTCTCAACAACCTATTTTACTGTAAAATAGGTTGTTTCAACAATAGGTTCTTTGTGAATGGAATCTCATATATATATATATATATATATATATATATATATATAGAGAGAGAGAGAGAGAGAGAGAGAGAGAGAGAATGTTGAGGAAGTAGTACTAACCCAGACTGAACATAGCCATGCTATATATATATATATATATATAGATAGAGAGAGAGAGAGATAGAGAGAGAGAATGTTGAGGAAGTAGTACTAACCCAGACTGAACATAGCCATGCCAAGTCCTGCATCAGACAGTATAGATATGGACTTTGCAATTATGGCAGGCATTTCAACATGCCACCTACAAGAAAATTAATACTATTAAAATTCAAAAACTCAAAAGCCAAAATAGAGTTAAACTAACTTGAAAAATTATAATCAAGAGTAATGCTAGGTAAAAGCAGTTTTTTACCTAGACAATGCATTGATGGATTGTAGAATATAATCCATTAATGTTTTGTGCAGGTAAATTAGACAGTTTTTGTTCAATTACCTAGCATTATTCGAAAGAAATGATTGCAATTTTTATGAAGCAACCTGAATGAAACTAGGGACCAAATGAGGCCAATTAAGCTGGAGTAAGTGTTTGGGTTTCTGATGAGTTTCCTCCAAACCATGATTAGTATAAGCCTTGTCATAACACTTGTTGGAGGCATAACTTTAGCTTTGTTATCCCCAAGTTTTATTCCCCCTTCATGTTTGTTCATTTCTCTGTCTGCAAAACTGAGTTCATCTCTTTCCACCATGTATTCCTCTGGATTATCACCTCTATGACCCTCCACTAAAATTACATACAAAATAAAGTAACATTTCAAAATATGGTTTAAATTAAAAATGACCAAAAAATACAAAGGACTCAACCCAATTAGTATTAGTAGTTGTAGTACCTTTTCCTGGAGAAACAGCCACTCTTACTTCTTTAGAAGGCTGGTCTACAGCTCCATATTCATGGCCACCAAAAACATCTGACACTGGAGAAGCACTAGAGCTCCATACAAACATGTGAAGATCTTTAGTACCACCTTCCTCTGACTTGTTTAGAACTTGTCCGTTGGATTTCTTGGCTGCTACTGCGGCGGTTGTTCCGAGTGTTTTTGGGGAAAACATCCCCGGGTTGGGAGTTGGATAATGTGCATTACCCGACTGCCCATGGTGGTGGAATCTTGACTTATTTACGTTTCCACCAACATCTTCCTCAAAATTAGACGGCCGCGGCGTCGGTCCCCTCGACGCCGTGAGCCCGTAAACATCCGAAGCACCAAAGTTCGAATTCCTTCCACCACCAGCCACCATCGAGTAAAAATCTGTATGATTGAAACTTGACCCTCTAGGGGTCGGGTTTCTAGACGATTGCAAAGAATAAATCTCTGCATTAGTCAAATTAGAAGGTCTGGGGGTCGTCGACGACAATCCCTGAGACCTTCTGGAATATATGTCAGACCTTGAAGCATTCGACTTCCTAACGGTAACATGAAGCTTACCGTCTTCCTTAATCTCCGCTTCAGTCTCTAAAACATGGCGTCCGTCCAATGACATAACATCAGAATCAACATGAATCGACACAATCGAGCCAGCCGTATCCGGAAACTGCTCGGAAATCAAGATCTTTGCACCTCTATATTCAAACAAAAACAGCATCAATGTATACCAAATTATACACTGAAGAACCACAATTTGTACCATCAAACTCCCAGAGAAATCCCCATACATACCCTTGAGCAAAGGAATACCCATAACTAAAGTGTTTGGAAGAGTGGACAATGAAAATAGTGTTATACTCCATTCCAAACAACCCCTTTTGCTAACTTTACTCCAAATACCTAACACAACCAACATAATAATTTTTTGTAGCGTATCGGCCGCAATGAACCTGAAGTTCATAGTGTAAGGATTGTTAGTGGAAATGAAGTGGAATGAAAGTAAGGGCACGGCGAAAAGTGCAACGAATCGGTTTATACCGGAGCATTGATCAGGGGAAAATATTTTCCACCACTTAACGGAGCCATAAGCTAAAATCATGGCCACATAAAGAGGCACAACAGCAGTCATAACATGGTAAAAATCTGATAGACTGATCATATTTGGTTAAGCTAAAATTAAATGGAAGAAGTTGAAGTTGAAGTTGGAGTTGGAGTTGGAGGAGATTTGTTGAAAGGGGAATGAAGAGAGAGAAATTGAAGGGAATTAATGGAGGAGCATGTGTTTGTGGGTAAGTTTATGCAGGGGACACTGCTTTGAGAGTTGAGAAACAAGGCTTGAACTTGCAGTCTCAAAGCAGAAAAGGTTGGGGGGCTTTTTGTAATTAATTTTATTTATTTATTTTGTTTTTTGGCTACTTGTTTTGAGCTATGTTTGGATTTGATGAGGGATGGGTTTGATTGATGGATATAAATTGGTACGTGGCTCTATCTTCAATGGGATTAATCGGTTTGTATAAAGTTTAGGAAAAAAGCATTTTGGTTGGAGGTGGTGGTGTGTCTGTGAGTACTTGTTTGAGGAGCTTTTTTGATATTTTTTTTATTCTTTCTTCTTTTCTTTTACTTTTTTTTTTCTTCGAAACGACGGAACTCGACCACAAGAACCTTCTCCGACTTTTGAATTATCAAAGCAAGAACTTTATGTGAGAGTCGAAGCCCCCAAGGGAGAATTGGGGATTTTTCTGATAGGGGATAGGGGTGTTTTTCCTTGGAGATGGAAAATCCGACCACCGGGTTTTATCAATTTGCAAATCCTTCCTCAGTTAGTTAAAAGAATGAAATTGACTGATATTATGACGATACTAGGTAGCATAGATATAATTATGGGAGAAGTTGATCGTTAAAATGATAATAGATACAACAGAAGTACAAGCTATCAATTCTTTTTTTAGATTGGAATCCTTAAAAGAGGTATATGGGATCATATGGATGCTTATCCCTACTTTTACTCCTGTATTAGGAATCACAATAGGTGTATTAGTAATTGTTTGGTTAGAAAGAGACTCGACCACAAGGCTGGCTCTAACACTGAACGCATTTGAAGATTTTGTTCGTTTCACAAACTCACTTTTCCAACTTCCTTTAATCAAAAATGCAATAAGCTTATTACACCAGAAAATGGTGGTGTTATAGAGTTCCAAACACAGTTCAAATGTTGTAAAAAAACATATCAAGAACAAGTCCCAAGTGTATGTTTGATTGCTTGGCGTTTGTCGCGTTTGAAATTTCAAACGCACTTGAAAATCTTATTCGTTTAGTATTATTTAACTCACAAACACATCATTTGAGCCTCAAACACAACGCACCAAATGCTATCATCACAAATGCTGCAAACAGTAGTAATCAAACAAACACAAGTCATTGATATTCTTAATTAGCAATAATATAAATATATTAATTTGCTATAATATGAATATATAAACGTAGGATGACTCTTTCCAGCGAACTATAGAGAGCTAACTAAAAATGAATCGGTTATAATGACGGTTAATTTTATTCGTCGTTATAACATAAAAAAACAACTTTCTATTCTATATCGACAGATAAAATCGTCGTTATAATCGATTCTTTTTAGTTCGTTTCGTATGATTCGCTGAAAAGATGCATTAGGTTTAGTCCGACCAAAAACCTCGCCAGATATTTAACCCTTCCCCAAGAAAGTGAATTTCCTATCAAAAGAGCCTGTTCTCTTTTCATTTTTCCTCTTGGATTCGCCTTTTTAGCTCGTGGTCTATTGATGGCCTATGGTTGTACTTGTATAGTAATTATTCCCTTTTCCTTCTCCAATATTTGTGTTTCCTTTTTTATAAGATGAGTAAGAGGATACGTATTGTTATATATTAGTAGTATTTTCTATCCCAAAAAAATGACTCGAGTAAAAAAAAAAAGTCCTATACAAATTTCTGAAGTATAGTATTGAAATGCAAAATATTATATAAAGTCTATGTTACTCTCACTATTTTTTTATAAAAAAATAAAGAATCTTTAGTGTACTTACGTGAGGCCCATTGTGAATAAAATAAAAACTTATTTTTACTCTCTTTTTTAGTGTTATTTATTAAAATTGCGTTATATATATATATATATATATATATATATATATATATATATTATTGTGTTTGACTCTCCATTACATATTTTCTTCAATTCCATATAATATACCAATTATTTAATCTTAACAATTTTGTTAATAATGATCAAAATATATTAATAGATAGTTGATGATATTAACATTAATTCTAAAAAAATTGAAACATAAAAATATTTTCATCTATAAAAGTCTAAAAGAATTTTCATCTATTAAAATTAGATATTGATGAAAAATTCACGTGCTCGTCAAATGTGAAAAACTGTTGGATTACTTTTATTTTTGAAATAATTATCCTATTCAATATAATAAATTAATTGACCTATTCACAATTATAAAAATATGATGTATTAGATAAAATTAAAAGTAAAATTTAATGGAGGGGATCCAAATTCATATTATTGGCTTTAACTTCTTTATCAATTTGGGTTGGAAAAGGTTCCCCAATTGCTTAAATGGGGGCTAAAATGGGGTGGGGAACAACTAAAGAACAGGAACATGAATGGAAAGGTACTTTCATAAGGTAGGCCATTGCACTTTGTCCACTTCCAACCATAATGCACTAATACTTTTGTTGCCATTGGATGGGCCTTGTGTGGGTCTGTTTACCCAAGTGATCCAATTCCAGCATGAGGCCCAGGCCCTAATCTATTTACTATTATATGCAAGTTTTTTGATACATTGGCAGTGTATACATGAGTGGTGTTAATATCGATACGTTATTAAAATAATAAGAATAATAATGTCTAGCATAAATATTTTATTAATGAGCTGTCATGATCTTAACACCGCTTATGTGTATACATTGAGACATGAGAGTGGATGAAATTTTAATTCAATATTGAATTAGTCAAACGAACTATCTAAAGAGTACCATGCACTACTAATTCCAAATTTTATTATTATTTTTAATGTTAAATTTATCACATTAATTTTGATCTTATATTTCAAAACAGAGAAAATAATACTTTTTAATGGGAGGGAAAGTTTTAAATTTATATATCTTATGGCAGCTTATATATACAAGTAAAAATACACTTATTATTTTTTGAGTTTTTTAAGAAAAAAAATAAGTAATTGACAATAACTTTTTAGTTAACCCAATGTAACACTCACTAATATTATTGTTAACAAATCTTTGCATTAGGCTATTGCTAGTAGCCTAGTGTTAAGATTTGTTAGCTCATTTAATTTGATAGATAATTTTAGGTAATTGATATTGTTAGAATAAAAAATAATATTGTTAGAATAATAAATATTGTCATTTAAAATGTTAATTGTTGTTAGAATAGTGTTAATAAATGTTCCTTAAAATGTTAATCAGAATGTTATCATTTTTGCTAAGATAATATTCCCTTTGTCCCGTAATATATGACGTTTTAGAGTTGTGTAGAAGAATTAAAAAAATAATTATATAGCATTAAATATAATATTAATTGTCTATAATATTTTTTACTATATACTTATCTCGTATTCTCTTTTATCTGAAATATTTTTTTTCATAAGAGGTAATTTTAAAAAAATTATAATTAATTCTTCTAAATTATATAAAACGTAGGTCAAATAATTTAAAAAAAATAAAAATATGTAAAACTTCATGGAGTACAAATTAGGGGACCGAGGGAATACTATCAAGGGTTAGGATTATAGTTTAGTTAAAAATTTCATTGGTTTTTTAAATACTTCTCTACAACATTATCATGTCTAACTCTGATTGGCGGCTATAAATTACAAGACCCGGCCGGTTCATTGGAGGAAGAATAAAATCAAAGGATATGCCATAGGAGTGCTGAAAACCCACAGAAGCATGCTTTGAAAAGAATGATGAAAGCATATGGGTGGGTGGGTGGGTGGGTGGGTGGGTGGGAGAGGAGGAGAGGCAAAGATCGGCGTGTCAGGCTCCTTCCTCATAAACTCCCTTGGAATTCCAAAATCCCCAAACACTATGTTTAATTTGCACACATTGCTAGTATATTTTTACATGCATGGGGGAATTTATGTTTTCAAAAGTATATATATATATATATATATATATATATATATATATATATATATATATATACACGTTCCTTTCTCAAGCGGATTTTAAACAACGAATTAAAAGCGAATCGGTCGAACCGTCGTCATAACTATGTCGTCGGCTTTGTATACTATAACTTAAGCTTTGAAAAATTGTCGTTATAAATTTAGGTTCGCTATTTAAAGTTTCATTGGAGAAAAGAATATATATATATATATATATATATATATATATATATATATGGTCCGGTTCCAATCCGAACTCCCGCATTTTCTTAAAATGCGGATTTTTTTTGCTTATTTTTTTAAAACAACTAAAAAAAAGTTTTAATATTTTATGGAACTGAAATTTTTACATAATACATTGTTATTGCTGTGATTTGGATACACATCAGACCTGTTTTGTTATGTGTATTCAAATCACAGCCAAAACACTGTATTATATAAAAAATTTAGTTCCATAAAATATTAAAACTTTTTTTTAGTTATTTAAAAAAAAATCCGTAATTTAAGAAAGTCTGGACTCCCGAATTGGATCCGTGGCCTATATATATATAGCATTTGAGTATTTTAATTTACTCATTTTTGGTTTCTTATTCTCTGATTTGTTTTGCCCGTTTTAAAAAATAAAATTTATTTTTTTTATTTGTCGTTTGTAAGTTTCAATAAATCAGAATTAGTTTTTCTTACTCTGCATTCTTTTTAAATTGACTTTTTAGGTAAAAACACAAAAATAAAAAAATAATATAATTAATGCTTTGTCAGATTGATCAAATTTGATCTAAAATCTCAATATTATTCTTATAATGTATGGATAATGTAGAAAACTATGTCATAAATCTTTTGTTGTAATCTACGACAGATAAAAAGAAACTAAGAAAACTTTCTAAAAAGACAAATAAAACGAAATGGAGGGAGTGTAATTAATCTTACATTAAATATTAATGTGTTTATCTCTCTCTCTCTCTCTCTCTTCAATGAATTTTAAAATAATAATATTTCTTAAAAACACTTTTTTATTTTTCTAATCAAGAATTTGCGTGGTAATGCATAAACAAAAGTGGCACTAATACCATTATTTGTGGAATGTGATTTTTATGAACCACAGGGGATGTTGATGCATTGGAGATGCCAAATTTTTTGTCCTATATTTTTATTTTGACCCAACAACTTGCCTCAAATACCTTTTTTGTACCACAAAAATACATTTCATAACTTGGTATCAACAATAATTATGTATAAAGTATATGAGTTGGATAATTTTTATGATTTTTAGTATTTTTTTGAAGAGGAAAGTAGTCCCTCCAGTTAGATTTTGCAGAGAGAGCCACGTGGCCATGGTGGTCCCGTTTTGACCGGTCAATTCGTGACGGATCCACGTGGCATATGACTTGTCAAAAGAAAAATATGATAAAATAATAACTCTGTGCGGACAGGGATTTTGGAATGAAAAATTAGACCAGAAGAACAAAATGAATTTGTTATTGCAAACAAATTAATTGTGTTGTACAATTGTTCGCGGGAACAAATTGATTTTGTTCTTTCGATTCAATTTTTCTGTTCAAAATTCCTGTCCGACTTAACAGATGTCAAACCCCCTAATAAATTTGGGTGTGTTTTTGAAGTTTTAGTATTAATAAAACTTGTCAACCCCAATCAAATGATAGCATGATTCTTTTCTTCTTTTTGTGTTCAACAAAGGGAAGGTAGATAAAGTATCTCAAACTCTTAATATGATATATTGTGCTAACAATTATTACACGCATTTATGTCGGGGTTGAAATTCGGGAATTCTTTGCAAGTATTGTTTAGAACGTAGAGTTACTACCAACTATGGGTTGTGAGTTTAAATTGAACCCAAAATCAAATTAAACAACCTATATACCACTAAACCAACATATTGTTGGTATCATAGCATGGCATGATTCAGGACAAGGGTTTATGAATATAAGACCATTTAGCACATAAGTGTAGTTTACATAGTCTGCCTTAAACACAAGTGTTGTTTAATTTTTGTCATGTTTGGGCTTGAATAAAGTCTAACTGGACTTATTTTAGACAAGATTAGAGGTGATATAATAGGGGTAAATTTGTTATTTGGGTTTAACTGTTGAAGTTTGAATCATTTTGTGTGTGTTTAGAAAGCCAGAAGAATTACAAATTAACCCAAGGAGACTGGGTTTAAATTCTTCACAATCAAAGCCCAAAAGTATTACAAACTAGCCCCTGCTCAACACTTCAATCGAGATACATAGGGCACAAACATAAATCAAAAGATAATATACTAATTAATTTGGGCAAAACTAATGATTTAGCCACCGAAGTTGGCACGTTATATTGAATACTTGATTGAACTTTTAATATTTTAAATTAATTCACTGAATTAATTTTTATTTTCAAATTGAGTCATTTCGTTAAAAAAAGTTGACAGACATTAATTTTTTATCTACGTGACGCTGACGTAGAAAAAAAAGAAGAAAATGACATGAAAAAAAAACAAATTTTTGCAAAAAAATTGATTCAAAACGATAAAATAAAACATGATAACAACTTTCAACAGCATTACGCAAACTCTGGAAATCAGAAATTGCGATCATCTAATTGCGTTTTCGACCAGACTTTGTTCGCCTTTTAGGAGTGCTGGGGGAAGACTGACTAGATTGTACCGTTAGAAGTGTCCCGCCCTTGATGTCATCTGAATCCGTCATGCCAGAGAGTGTCCTTTGAGCTTCAATGTAGATTTTCAAATCTCTAATCTGTGCCCCCATTCAAAATTATGATGTAATCAAGGTTTGATAAAATAAATTTCAGAAGAAAACATAAAAAATATAGCTTGCTCCTGTTCTTCCAGATCCAGTATCTTCTCATCCCTCGAAATCAGTGAAGAAATTTCCCTGGAACAAAATGGATAATTGAAATAAAATAATTCAGTAAGCTCAAGACAATTAATCATTCCTGGCATTGGCATATCATTCCAATGCAAATATTAACAAGGCAATTAATCATTTCATCATGTTATTTGCTTTTTGGATTTTGTTGGATGTGTCATCATTGTATTAATTCGAATTGCTTTTATTTGTGAGTTTATAATTTTAAAGAATTGGTTGTTGTGTAATTTGATGAAAATTTGGGGAAGATGAAGATTTTGATAAAAGGGAAGATGAAAATTTTGATTTTGATTTTGTGTATTTATATATGGGTTGTATGTTCATCTGTTTTGGTTAGATCTGTGTTGATGAAGAATAAAAGGAATCAAATAAAGAAGATGGTTAGATCTGTTTTGTAAAAAAATATTTTGATTTTTTTGTTTTTATTTTCAAGTTTTTTTTTTGCCACATAAGCAATATTTTTTATTTTTTATGCTGTCTTTTATTTTCTATGTCATTTTCCCCACTTTTTTTTACGTCCACGTAGATAAAAAATTAACGTCCGTCAACCTTTTTTAACGGAACAACTCAATTTAAAAAATAAAAATTAGTTCAGTGAGTTTATTTATTCAATAAAACGTGCCAACTTCGACTGCTAAATCATTAGTTTTGCCAATTAATCTGCATATGAATCCAGATAAAACCATTTGATATTTATCCGGTTCAATGTGAGACTCAACTCACTTGAATTTACAGAATGCTAAAAGAACAAAAATTGCTCCGTGTATATATGTTAGGATAAAAACCTTGTACAAACAGGTAAATATTGGGTACAAGGTCAATTCGTCATCTTCATCTACAGAAAAACTCCTCCAAGAAACTGACACGAGCCACTCAAGAACAGCCCACAGCCTACAGATAACAACATCAAGCAGAAAAATAAGATTTATATAACCTATAAGCCTTTGCAGCCAGGAAGATCAATCCAATGCAGTTCGAGTTCGACTTCACCGCATTCGACATTTTTCAATCTCAGGCACATTTCTTGGATAACACGGCCATCCCTCCAGCTCACCCGGCTCTCCTCAGCTAGGCAGTTTGACCTGCTAGGCAATACTCTTGTTATTACAGTACCACTGGGGATGGGTTCCAGTTTCATCCTCAAAGCCTCCAGATATTCTTTTATGCTGAATTCTGCTTCTCCCATTTTGTCATCCATGCTGAATGTGTCATGATCGTACACGGTCTAAATTCACACACAAACAATATTAAATATCCATGAAATAAAGGATAATCGCAAAAGTGATAAATAATGTAGAAATACGGAGTTACTATCTAAAACAACACCTCAAGTTTACCTAATATTTTTAAACTTCAGTTCTGCAAAATCTCAAACGCGTTTTACTTTCAAACTTACGCCCAAAAGTCTATAAATTAAAAGTATCCCAACTCAGGTTACTACTATATCTAAAAACTCCTTACGTATATAACCCTTTGTGATTTTCAACTGCCTTCCACTTCAACAGATAATTCTCACAAATTATGGAGCATCCATATGAAACAAAAAGAACTAAATTTCCACATAACATGACAAACTAAGGAGACTAAACCAACGCATTTTAGCATCAAATCTATCATTTTATCTGTAATTGCAGCAACCACATTTATATAACCACCTGATAACAAGTCAGGAACTCGACTAACTCTCTGCAGTCAACTCATCAACAATACTTACCGCCTCAAATACTATAAAAACAAAGATCAAGAGCATCCTCATAGCAGATATACCAAATATATATTATTATAAAGCGGAAGAAAGATGTTGACGGTTACTTTTGGTGTAAATATCAAAGTGAAACCCTTTTTTTGTTTTCTTTCATACCCTCTAAAGTTAGTTATATATTCGGGATAGAGGAGAGATGTAAACTGTTAGTGTTGTGAATTGAACGTGGTGTAAAACTTATGAGAGAAAATTAAGGAGATAAAATAGGATGGTAGTATAAATGGAATTTAAGTGATAACTTTTTCAATAAAATTTTATAACACTACTCTTTTTTTTCACATGCAAGGGGAAGGGGGGGGGGGGGGGGGGAGAGAGAGAGAGCAGAAGATGGGGTTAGGTTATTTATGAAGATGGTGACCTGAGTCAAAAACATATTTACGAACTATCTAGTATATTGCAAGAGAGGAATAGGAAACCTTAGAATATGGTTTAAGAAGTCCCCTGGTACAAGAGGAGAAGGTTAAGGGGAAACAAAAGGGAATAATGCAACCTTCCCTAGTTGAAACTTGAAAATACAGGAGGAAAGAAGAAACTAGCAAGGCTTCAAATCTCCAAGGTTACCAAAAAAAATAGAAAATACGGTTCTGAGGCTCAAAATGGCACATGAAAAAGAAATAAACCTTTTACAAGAATAGGAAGCCATGTTTAATTTCTTAAAATTCAATGACGAACACATAGTGATACCGTTTAAAAATAAACTTTTACATTTTCTTCTCCTTCAAACTGATTTTTAAAAATTTTGTTTTTTTTAGAAAAAGTCAATCATCTAACAATACTGACACTATTAGTAATAAACTAGCTAGTATGCAAGTGATCATGTCAGAATAGAGACAATGAAGGTAGCTTGAAATTTAAATTTATTTCATTACATCAGGGGCACTACCTACATGAAGTTAACACATTCACTCCTTCACATTAGAGATCAAAGCCTAATTATGAAAGGAAAGCCTAAAATAAGACAAACCCCTGGATGGCCAGCGAAACATTCCTCATAGGTGCTTAAAGTTTGCAATACCAACTTGAAAAAATCGGGGTTTTTATTAAGATTCTTTTCTGTTTTTTTCTTTCTTCCTTATCAGGGTAATGTACTAAGAAAACAGATTAGGCAATTAAGTTTAAGAGCAAATTTGGCAGCCAAAAGAATAAAGTGCATCAATAAGAAAGAATCACCACAACCTACATCTAAAGGGATGAACTTGACTGAAGTGCTCCTATGTAATTTAATCTTGTTTTACAAGACATAAGGTATTGGTTTGTACTACTTTCCATTTTATCATTTCCAATTTATAGTCTTTTTAAAAAAAGTCAGATATCCGAGTTATATGCATATACATATGTGCATTAACTTCAAACTGTTATCCTAATAAGAAATCACAAGGCAAACGTTACTAGCTAAAAAGTAGAGTAGCAGTTAAAAAATAGAGTCAACATTAACTGCTCATATAAACTTTCTCATGTTCAATTGAACAACAAAGTCTGCATCAACCATCTAAAACTTCTGTAATTATTTTTTTTTTAAAATTATCGTTTTCTTTTCAAGTCTCCGTAATGAATAAATTTAGGACAACAAAAGGCAATAAACTCTACGTTTAATCATAAGAGAATTTACCAGTGTTTGCAATACAAATATTTAATTTATTTATACAATTTTCAACAACGAAAAAATGCATGATGAAGATAGGTGCAGCTATATAGTACTCTTGTTCTTAGTCTTATAGGGTAACATGTCATTTGGTCAGAAAAGAAACAAAAAAATTACCAGTTTGATTGGAATATTAGGTTCTTGAACGGAAAGAGTTAAATCTTCATTCCACTCAGGATTGACATCCTTCCTAATAACACGAGTCTTCAGTTTCTGCATCAAAAGTTGACATTCATATTTAGATAAGAGAGTAATAGCATTTTTTTAGAAACGTTTAAAAATAAGTTGATCTACTTTCGTAAATGCTTACTAAAGTTACTATAATTAGCATTATTTATATAACTTTCATATAAAAAGGAAAGATTCGTCAAGCTGTTAAGCACAAGAGAATGCAAGCTTAAGCACTAAGTTCAGGTTAAATTACTTTCTAATTGATTTTGTACTCTGATTTCTTTGTTTTTTCTTCTCTTTTAGATGTTTGCATTTATAGAAGACATTGGCAACACTGGCTACAGTTTTTTTCGTTTTAAGGACAAATGAAGGCTCCAACCAAGGAATCTGTTATAAATGGCAGAAGGCGATTGATGTTTACTAATCACTCAACATGGAGAGCAAAAACTGAAACTTAATAACTGATTTCCAAAACACTAATTTAAGGCACCATTCAATGGAGATCAATAAGCACTTCTAATACTTTTAAAAGAGAAAGAAAACAAAACAAAAAAATTTCTGTCAGATCTAAGTGCCTTTAGAATTCCACTCCATAAAATTCATTCAAACATGTGCATAGATAAAGTGGAAAATTTCAAAGTTAATGATGGAATAAATAAAAATATACTGAAAACTACTGAATTACTGATTGTGAATTTTTGTAAAATCATATCATGAGAGATTATGATGACAATATACCGTTGGGGCGTATTTGAACAAAATGGTAAAATAGACATAAGTGAACTGAAATTAAATTACTTCACTTTCTTTTAAACGAGTTTTGACCACATCCATATTATACATGATACAAATTGGGGCTGTGACATATTTTCAGGAACAATACAACGAAATCATGTTCAAGACCAAGCATGGTGGTCTAGTGTAGTAAAAAGTTCAAAACTTGATATCAGTTTAATGAATTACAAGTCATCAAGAATCCTGCATAGACAGGATGTTTAGATGCAACAAAAAAGAAGAATAAGAAAAGGAGGTCGTGGTTTGTGTCTTGGGGGAGGTAATTGAAGTAAAGTACTCCTTACCCTATTTAAGTGTTAATGAGAATGTTTCAAGTTGCTCTAAATATAGACTTGAAAATGTTTATATGAATAGAAATCTTTTGGAAAAGGATGTCCTTTGCAAACGGATACATCCTTCCAAAAGCCTATGTCAATAAGAATCAGAATTCAAATTGTAACACCATTGTATATATTTGGTTACAATGACTACAGAGACTCAGTTTTGAACTCCATTCACAGTCAGGATTTTTCTAAATTCGCACAGGTTTTTCTTAAAACAATGTCAGCGGTCATGTTCATAGTACAAATCTTAGTGAACTATATAACTACTACAATGAATTATTTTGAAATCTCCAAAAACATTATCCTGTTAGACCCCAAAGGGTAGGAGAAATAGCAAAAGCCTTGAATAATCATCTCAACAATCCCCATACTTGGGGCCAAAATTACCTATCCAAAATTTTTAAGACTTGCTTTCTTGAGAAAGTAAGAATTAAAAATATATAAAAATTGCATTCTAAGAAAAATTTAAACGGTAGATTATGAAGTACCATAAAACAATAAAAACTATTTTATTACCTGAAACACATTGCTCTTATCATTTTAGAAATGAATCTTTAATATATAATACCAGAAGTCATGTTTCTTATCATGTGTTTATTCATGTAATCCAGAGTTACAGAATAAGTAAAAATAATTTTTTATCTGAAATTATAATTTTCATAGCATTTGGAGGAAAATCCCATCACTCACCTAGAAAAACATTTCAATAGAAGAGAGCAACAATTCAATTTCATACTAAATATTAGAAGAATAACAATAATATTAAGACATTAAATAAACTTTTCCTGATCAAAAGGGGAAAAGGCTAATTTCTTCTCCAGCATTAAATAACCAAAAACAAATTCAATTCAACTCGAAAGAAACCGCACATACATTTCCTATCCAAGAGACAATCCAAAATCATAAAAACCCAACACATACACATAACACATTACCCAAAAAAGAAACAAATTCAAAAACGAAATACTTACCCAAAAAAGAAACAAATTCAAAAACGAAATACTCTAAAAGCAAAACCCAGTTCGAAAATTAAATTAAAACAGAAGACAGACCTGTTTACCCATCTTAACAACCACGTACGGATCGCTGCTATTGATATCTCGAACAGCAAGGTTAATACCCCTCTTAACCCGAATTCTGAGAAGACCCAACAAATTATCCATTAAAGAAGATGAAGCCGGTTTCCCTGTAGTTGGTGATCCCATCACCTTCTCTACCTCTCTCCTTTATATATTACCACTAAATAAAATATAAAACCCCACCACAATTAAATCAAACAATTTGCAGTTTTACCCTCTTCAAATTCTGGCTAATCCAATCTGTTGTGTTCTCTGTAAATGCCAACAAAAATCATAGAAAAATAAATTAATTAATCAATTCAATTGTAGAAACAGACAAATGAATGTTTTGCAACTGTTGGGAATTTAATTATTTACGAAACCCACCAAGGAATTTAAGAGGTGTACTCACGTTTTGAGTGTTTATTGATTTTGGGAGATTCAATTATGGATCAAGTCAGTTTCTTGAGGTTGGAGGGGAGAGGGAGGAGAGATAAAGAGAAGAAATAATAGAGAAATGGGACTTTGGTGGAGGGAATACCGAATATGTAATGGTTAGGATTTGGGGGAGATGTTTGTGGGTGGATTGTTTTGGCTGGGAATGATGAGATTTACGAGGCGAGAATGCCGCCCGGTCTAATATTGTATTCAACATGGAGGCCACGTTTGGCCATTTTGTGGCATAGGTTGAGAAATGCTATGCCAAAAATACAAATAATAATATTATTATTTTTTTATATTAAAAAAATAAAAGAAGAATTTTAAGACCCTAATTGGTTTAAGCTTAAAATGTTGAGTAAATCTATACATTCATCTCATTTACTTTCTCCCTACCAAAACGCAATCTTTTCTGTCGTTTTGTCCCCTTCTCCTACAAACCTAGACCCAACAAATTCTTCTTCTTCTGTTGATTTCCTTCCTCTTCCTTCCTCGCAAGTAATACCATATAGTCTCTCTTTTTTCTCTATACATACAATTTACAAATCCAAAATTTGCTAAAGCCCAAAATCCCACACCTGTCGTTCGAATAGTAGGATAGGAACGGGTTGAAGAACTACTATATTCGGTGGCAGGCAGTTGATTCTAACTTTTTCTATGTGATAGACGCAGATGAGGAAAATCGGATCAGAACTTTATTTTGGACGGATTCGAGGTCTAGAGTTGCATACGAGGAGTTTGGTGATGTCATCACATTTGACACCACATATTTGACCAATAAATATGACATGTCATTTGCTCCTTTCGTTGAAGTTAATCACCATGGAGAATCCATACTACTTGGTTGTGTCATTAAGTTTTTAAGATGGCAATCGGGTTATCCACTTCATCTGCACCACTAATTTAAAACTTAACTACTACTTGCAGCTTCAATTTCACAAAATACAATTTAATTGAGATGGATTTTAGCTCTAATTTGAAATGAATTTTAACCCTAATTTGAAACATCCAAATTGGCCTCTACCCTCTCTTCAATAATGAATGTGCATAAAAATGACTAATAACATTACGTTAGACAGAGAAATATAATACTCAACCTTTTCCATAGAATTTAATAAAATAATCATTTTTTTAGTGACCAAAAAAGTTAGATGAATGCACAATTAATACATCTATGAGTAAGGGTGTAAACGAATCGAACCGGAGCGAACAAAGAGCTACTCGAATTTGATTCGAAATGATAAATTCGTACTCGAATTCGGATTGGATTCGAATTATATTTAAAAAATCCTACTCAGATTCGACTCGACTAGAATATTTATTACTCGAATTCGATCCGACTCGACTCAAATATTTATTCAAACTACTCGCGAGCTTCAAATTCAAGCTCGAATTCGAGTCTCCGCATAATAACTAGTTTTATAATAAATATAATTATAAATTGAATTTGTTATTTTACTTAAAAATGAGAAAATATATTTATTACTACACTTTACAAATATAAAATCACAATTAAAATTAAAAACAAAACAAAATAATAACTAATCGAATATGTATTAACCGAGTATGTATCGAATCACAATAAAAAATTCGAGTAGTTTGAATCTTAAACGAGTCGAGTATAACATTGCTCAGATTCTACTCATATTTTTATTCGAACTATTTTTAATGCTCAAATTTGGATCATATTATTAACGAATCCGAGTCTCGCTCATAAGCTCGAATCGAGTCCGAACTATATTGGCTTGTTTACATCTTATCTATGAGAGACCGAGACCGAGACCGAGACCGAGATCGAATACCTTTGCAAAAACAGGATAAATAGGAGGGTCACATTTGTAATTCAGTATCAGTTGTACTCATTATAAGGTCAAAAACTCAAAATACCATTCCCGCGCTTTTAGCTTTTGCTTCTGAGCAAATGGAGGCGTGGAAAGAACTAGACGTAGACGATTCCGACCTCCCTTCTCTCCTCCGCCCTTGCAATAACAATAGAAAGCGCCATCAAATCCTCCATTCACCCAAATCCCCAAATCAACCAATTCTCTCACAATCTCTCTTCTCAAACCCTAATTCCCTCCCCCTCCCACCATTTCCCACCGCCCACAACCACCGCGCCGCCTCGGCGGCTTATTCCGGGGCCCGCAGGCGCAATTCAGGCCGCCATGATCAGAAAGAGAAGTCACGATTTTTCGGAAGAGGAACCGATAATGCCTACCCAGGAGTACATTCGGAGGGCAGTGGAAAATGCGGAGGAATTTTATCTGGAGGACGAGGATTTTAAGGGGAATCCATGGCTTCGCGCCATTAAATTACTCAACACCAGTCAAAGTAAGTCATTTTTTCGTTTTCGGTTTAAGCTAAGAATCTCTGTAGTTGCTGATTGATGAATTTTAGCTTCTTTTTTGTTTTTATTTTTGGTGGTTGTAAGGTTCTGAGGATTTTGTTCTTGGAAGTACGCCTTTGAGCTCTGTAAATAAGAGTCAGGTCAAGGTGGATCAGGTATTGTAGGAGTCCTGTAATTGAATTTAATTTTAAAAAGTAATCACCGAGGATAGTTTTGTTGCACCTAAACATGCAGTGGTTATGTGAATGTGTGTTTTAAAATTTAAATTGTCATCATGGATAGTTTTGTTGCACCTAAGATTATGTGAATGTGTTTTAAAATTTAAATTGAGTTAAAATATTGTATAAGTTTTAATATATTTTTTTATTTTGAAATTTAAATGAATTTTTAGGTGATGTGTATAACTGATATCAAAGGCCTGCATAAATCATAATAGTTGAATTCCACCCTACTTGTTTTTACTAGTGGAATCTTGGCCAGTGGAAGGTCGAGGGCTACCTTCACTGTGTAGTCCAACCCCTTCATATTTTTGTAAACGTAAATGTATAACAAGCTATTTTGTTATATTGTAAATCATGGATGTGATTGATTTTAATAATTACTATGACACCTTAAAAGGTGAATTCTGTTTTTTTTTTTTGAGATTAAAAATGAGTTATGATCTTGTATTAGGAAATGTCTATGATGTGACAATTACTCAGTAATGAAATTATGAGAAGGAAACGATTTTATAAGGAGAACCAAATTATATTAATAAATAATTATGTACGCATATTAAGGTTTAGGTGTATGCATAACAAGCTATTTTGTTTGGTCATGGTAGTTTATGTGGGTGTGGGTATATAACGTTCTACAACTTGAACATTACCTTTCATATAAAAAATTAAAAATATTCTTTTGGGTCTGTCTGATTAGGTTGTTGCAGTTATCAAGTCTTGCACACCAAATGGTATTGGTGATATGATGGTGACACTGAAGGTATTAAGTAGATCACTATGAATAATGTGGATGATGTGGTAACTGTTACTCATATGGGGTTAAAAATTTTGTTTAGGATCCTACTGGTACAATTAATGGTAGCATTCATCGGAAAGTCATTTCTGAGAGTGAGTTTGCAAAACAAATATCTGTGAGTTCAGTTTTGATACTCGAGAAGGTAATTTCTCTCTTTATAAATTATTCAATGTAGAAATAACCTTGGTCAGTTTAAATATGGGGAAAATCAATCAGTCTCCAACTCCAATTTTAAGATTCTGTTACTAATTAATGGAGCTGGTATTTCAGGTTTCTGTATTTGCACCTTCAGGGAAAACTCCTTATCTCAACATAACAAAGAGAAATGTAGTAAAGGTGAACATTTTTTTCAATACTGCTATTAGACTGATTAGTTGGCATGAGAAGGCATATACTATAAGGAAAGCATGCTGAATTAAAGTAAACCTTCCATGCGATATACACTTCACTGATGTTTTACTTTTATTAGCCTTCAGCCAGACAAACTTAGGATTTGGTTTCGTCTATTGAAGCAAAACTTCTTTTATGTAGAGAGACATGCAATGAAAAGCCTCATGTGCTGTATGATTTAGATTTTAGCAAGTTCTTTCACTTCTTTGTTTTTAAATTGGGGTTCAGTCTTGGTCACCAAGTAGTTGAAAGTTTCTTTCCTTCTTGATGTTTTCCCTCTCCCCCCACACTCTTTGTCTACTGTTTCTAGTATGAATTGTTTGGAAGAACAAAATTAAGTACTGACTATTTCTAGCATTGTTAGGTCTTAGAGATTTAAGTAGACTAAATTGGTCGCATTAACATAGTTCTCTGCCATTTATGATAATTCATTATTTCATATCAATGCCAATAACTTCGGTTTATTTGAATTATTAGCTGTAATGTTGTGTTGGACAGTTGGAGCTCTATCTGAATTTGGCATGAAGATAGCTGTTAGATGATTTACTAAATAAATAAGGCAACTGTTAATGCCATGTCAGTTTTTGATAATGCCATATTAGTTTTTGGAAAGCACATTAGGTGTGTGTTGTGGTATTATTGTACCATATTAATGGCATTGTCGTGCCCCTTAATCAGTACTTGGGATTTTTGAAAACATGTAAATCATGATCAAGTGATTTGTGCTCGAAAGATAGAGATGTTTAGTAAGATACAGATGTTTGTAGTTTGTTCAGATCAACTTCTACAGTTTTACCAAATCATGAAATTATAGGATTTGAACTTTTATATGGGGAGGAAATATAGTTTCTTATGCCTGTACAGAGGTCTACAACATAAGCAATGTCCGTTCCCAAAATTTATGCAAGCAGAACGATTCTTTATACCCCCCATATATATAAGGTGTGGACTCTAAGCAACTTCACTTTTTGAAATTTGTGCACAAAGCATGTTTTAGGTGAATTATATAGTAGCTTTCAGTACAATGAGTCTCTGTGTCTCTACATTTCACAAACTGCTCTAATAACTATTTGTGCTCTACTTGAAATGATAAGTTTGTCATGTGCAGGTATTTGGTAAGGACATAGTACCCTCATTAAGGCAGACTCATCCAGCGCCTAGAGTAATATATGCTCCTCCTCCTGGTGGGTAGCAAGTTTCTTTTCGTCAAATACATTGTCTTTTAGACGACAAGTTAAACTTCTTACATGGCATTCTTTACAACATTAATGATCATCCATTGTCATGTGTGACTTGTGATTTGTTTATATGCTTGCTCTACTACCACTTTTAAATGATTTTTGGTTATATGCCTAATCACTGACACACGCATTTGCATAATCAGATTGCAGTGGAAAAATGAGGATGTTACAGAAGACATTCTCTCAGGAACTGGGAAGAACCGAAGGAATCATGAATGAGGTCAGTGGCATCAGTCAAGATGCTAATGCTAGAGGCGGTTGGAATTTCAATAATCTAAAGGAAAAGAGAAATCCATTCTCAAGAAGTGACGACTGCAACAACCAAAATGCTGGTATATGGAAAGAATCCTTACGCGCTACACAGAGTGCTCCTGCCAAAGAAATCTTTGAGGAAGCAGTCGAAATGGATATTACTGATGATAATCAAGTGGCTTTGGACAGCAATGAAAAGCGGCTGACGAGTGATAATTTGTCAGACAGACTTTTACATAGTAGTGCTGCAACAAACTTGGTTGGGGACCATAGTGATGAAGTTCAGAGAATAGACAAACTTCAGAAGCAAAGACAGCCACCCATATCGAAAGCTTCTCTCCCAGTGGACAGATGAACAGCTAAATGAACTTTTTGCTGGTGATTTTGATGATGATGGCCTTCTCTTTTGATAGTAGTCACTTTTATTATCTGGTGTAGATGCAAAATTGAAACTTTTAGATAAACATGTAAATGGTTTTCCTGAATTCTCACAGATGAACAGCTCAGAAACTTGTATTTTTACTAACATGTGTAAAGTTTACTTTTGGTGTGGCTTGATTTGATAGCCGTTATGATCTTTTTGGAAGACAATTGATATTGTCAGTTAAAATGATAAAATTAGCTGCACTTTTATAATTATTATAGCGACACTAAATACTTTAAGGTTATGTTTGTTTGCAAGGATTATACTTGGGATAGGTCCAAATGTTTTGTTTGTTTCAAATTTAGACTTGATACTATTAGTCTAGGGATTATAAAATGGTTTAATGGTTTTGGGGTTATAATTATAATCCTAAGATTATAATCTGATGGAGTATAATCTCGGATAACTTGCAAACAAACATAGCCTAAGTGAAAAAAGAGTAAACAAACTGAAAGTTATGTTCTCCAACTTTAACCGTTATGTTGGTTTGTTAATATTCTAACCTTTTTATTTTGATGATGACTTAATATTATAGACTAATTTGTCTATTGTGAAATTTCAGGAAGTTGATGAAAGATCATTGTTGAAAGACTTTGAAGATTTGAGTCTTAAGAATTTTATGTAAAGTCATTGCAAATATTTGATTTTTCAATACAAGGCTTTAGGACATTTTATTTGTGCATTAAAATGTGATTACATATTTTGTGCATGGCTGAGATTTTATGCTAATTGATTTTTCTTAGTTGGTTGGTATTTATATATTATGCATGCGTAAAATAAAAGATGATAATTTATTGTCCAGATTAATTAAATGATATTTGTCATGTGTTAGATTTTTAATTTTATAGAAATATCTATATAAACACGTGTGCAACAAATTTGTTGAAGTTTAAAAGTTGTTGGTTACTTAAAAGGTGGTGGCAGTAGAGGCATGATTACTTGGAGTGCATATATCTTGGAAATATAAGATAATCATTATCTTGGAAAGTTGGTTCATTCTACGATTCTTTTTATTTACGTAACTAACACTCCTATATTAATGCTATGATATCTTTTGCTTCGGAATTGATATTTGTTGGAAAGTGGCGCAGAATTGTAATCATGATAGGAGACTTGATAATAGAGAAGTCAAAACAGATAATATCTTCGACTTGAGATTTACATGGAACAATTTCTATCTTATTAAACTGCCTTTGAAAAAGTCTAAACAAACATCTGTTATACATGAGTTACCTTTCAAATTGGTTTTAATGGAAATAATTTTTAAAGATGGTAACGGAACTAATTTGTTTGCAACGGTTGTTTTCTGGGCTATAAAAAGAAGAATTGATTTCAGTAGAAAAGACAACACTTAACCAATTATTGCACTCATATACTTGAAAAGCAACTTCATTATTTTCGGTGCAAAATTTCTAGCTGCTGTGCAAATTATATTCATATTATTCTCAGCTATTTTCGTGAGCTTCATATTGGTGATATCTCTTACTTTTACTACTTGATCATTGCATTCATTAGTTGAGCATTGCATTGTTAAATTATTTATTTGCTTTGATCATTAGACCTCTATAATTGTAATCTTATATTTTTAGACTAAGTGTTGTCTAAAGGTTTTTAATCCGGGTGGATTAAGGTTTAGTTACAAATAGGTTCAAGAAAGCTTAGGTGCTTAAGGGGTGTATTGGTGCACAAGGAGCAAATGTGCTCAAGTGAATTATTGTAATTCAATTTGATAGAGTCTATTTTGTAACAAAAGATATTTAAAGAAATAAAAGTGAGTCTTCAATACTAGTTGGTATTGGACGTGGACTAGGCTATTATTATAGAGGGTAATAGCTGAACCACGTAAAAAAATCTTAGTGTTATTTTATTGCTTGTTTTACTTTAATATTTCTCAAGATAGTTAATTTTTTCAATAATTAAAAATATAAATATTTGCTTCATCTTGAGATATTGTGTTAACACCAAGTATTCTATTTGACTTATAAATTCACGAATATATTTTCTTAAACAAAAACTTAATTCGGTAGACTACATTCATTCAGCAAGCTGCATTCTTCAATACAGTAAGCTATATTCAATAGTTTGAATTTAAAGTTTAAAAATTGGTCATAATTTACTTCCACACTTATTCAACCCCCTTCTAAGTGTGCCTTGTCTCAATTTCACGTTCTAAATGTTAGTCTTTCCTAGTGGTAAAGGGCAGATCTATTTAAAGCCTTTGAAATGTGTTGAGACGGCTACACATGCATCAATTACTTTGATCTTATATTTTGGAACTTGATTCTCAATCCTTCATTATCTGAAAGCAGTGTAGCATTTGTATCATAAGTTTATAATCTAAAGTCAAATTTATGTTTCTTTGGGCTTGGGAAATTAGGTTTACATAGGCAAACTAGATTTACATAGGCCTGACAATTTAACTCGATTTGGTTTCATGATTGTCGAACCATCGAGGCCTTGTGGAGCTTGAAACTTAGCCATGGCAGTATAATTGTAAGGAAATGGGTTTGAAACATCCATATAACCAGTCATGCAATGATAATAAGAAGGATATTCATAAATTGACATTGAACAAGATGATAAAAAAAATAACAGATAAAGGAAATGATAAAGGCAAAAAGAAGGAAACATGAATATTGATATTTCATTAGTTGCCCTCTCTGAATACAAACGAGAGTGTGTGTGTATATATATATATAGGAAATTATCCTAACATCTATAATTCTTATTAAAACCAAACTAACCTCGCATTTGGAGTAAATTACACTCATGCCATTTATTAGCTATTGTGACAATCGACCCCAACCCTAATAGGATCCGATTTCGAAGACCCTATAGAGAGTTGGGGTAGGTTTGAGAATTGTCACCCCCGGCCCTTTTATATTATTCTATATTAGCCATTTAGGAGAATTTCATTACCACACTAACTATTTTTTAGAAACATTATCAGAACTCTTGGGCAGTTATTTAGAATTTTGTTTGTTTATTTATATATGTAATTTGCTGTGTACTTTTGTCATGACGAAATGGAACTCCTATGTGTTCAAAGTCTCGGAGTACTCTCATAGTCAGATTTTGACACTAGGCGGATTAATTTCAGGTGAAATATTAAAAAATGCTGTTTTTCTTGGGAGCAAGATGAGAGAATTGATGATAATAACATGCTTGTGGCAATATATATGGAACCAGATGGAGTAGAATTACACTAGAAAACAAAATGGTTAATAAATAGTATCAAAACAGGAACAGAACAATTATGTCATGTTCATGATGGTGTGTTTGTCTTGATGAATGAATAATTGAATATGATGCCTCTCAAGTTTTGTTAAAGAAAAAGGAAATTGATATTTTCACAAGTAAAATTTAATATTTCCATAACCTCTCACTCGCAATTCACGTGAAAGAGACCTCGTAAAAATATCAAAATCCAAACAAAATTATCACTATTTTGTTCGACTTATCTAGAAATCTCTGAAAAATTACCCAATATTTATACTCTTATTTTGGTGCTTCGGAAAATCAAAAGGATCAGCGGGACACTTTGTTCAGGGTGGGCGGATATAGGATATGCACAATAATAGGCGGGGGCGGTGGGGTGAGTGGTGAGAAGTCCCCGGACCATACCCTCCCCCGTTGCCTGGCCCATATTTTCACATCATTTTTTTGATATTTCCACACTTACAACCCAAATTACTTTTTCTGATATTTTCACGCGTATAACTCATATTAACTGACATGTCAATTTTTTATTGACTAATATATGATCCATAAGTGTGAAAATATCAGTTTCCTAATAAAATTCCTTTTGTAAACTGGCTCATGCATATTCTCATTTTTAACTTTTTTTTCTTTGGTACATATTTTTATTGCACAGGAGCAAAGTAGATCAGCAACTGAAGATGCAACATATACACTTTCTTAAATCATAAACTAACTATCGTCGAAAAATTGGTGGTCCTAGCCACAAACTCGATGTAATGCCTTGACTTGACATCTTGAGCAAAACAAAATCGGACTATTTTACAAACTAAAAGCAATAATATAAAGGCCAGCTGCTAAACTCGATATGCCCCAAAATCAGTTCCACAGGCGCCTCAGAATGCCCCGAGACACGACTGAATTCTCTTCAACTTTGAGATGTCCGGCAACCAAAATCTATCCGTGTAGGACTCTGCGATAGGAACCGATAGCAGCGGGTAACAGAAACGCGTCCACGGATAAACTCCAATAATCTACTGAAACAATTTTCTTAGCCTCTCAGAAGAAGTAGCTGCTCTTTTGTTTGTTGGCTCAAGAACAAGTGCATATCTAAAATCTGCAGAATGGAAAAAGTCAGCCATTAACTTCTGATTCAGGACAAAAATAAATCTTCAAAACATCCCGTGCTGCCAAACCAATACTATTTGTACAAGTCAGACATTCAAGAGTTACAAACAATAAAATAAGAGAATTGATATTTCCACAAGTAAATTTTGATATTTCCACAAGTTCCCTCGCACGAGTGTGGGGCTCATTTACTTTTCACGCAAGGACCATGTGAAACTATCACTTTTGCTCGTGAAAATATCAATTTCCAAATAAAGCAAATGAAATCTCTTTCCCAAATGACAAGAAACATGACGAACGACATAAGAACCTGTACGAGTAAACGCTTTTCGCTAATTTAGTCTATATTCCTTAGAGACATAATTACTTTGCTGATTACAAACCTTCAATTGCCTCTTTATAGTAGCCAAGCATCTCCCGTGCTGTGCCTCTTCTTAGATAGGACTTCACATTCTGAATAAGATTACATGGTAGAAAATATGAGTTGCTCGATATTACTGAGAACAATGCATATTAGTATAAAACAGAAACACCGTGAAAAAAGGAGAGAAAAACCACAGTATTATGGTTGCACTCGCACACTTCTATACAAATATTACACAACATTTTATATTAGACAGGATATCCACTGCCTGAGGAGACTCCCAAGAATACGCCCAGCATTTTTTTTTACCCATGTCATTGATTTAAAAAAATGAAGATTAAAATGAAGATTTTATCTACAGAAGAGGAAATATACGAGGAGAGACAAGGAGTCCACCCAAAGTGGAACAAAGGAAACAAACAAAAAGACAGCACTTGATGAAGTGCTGCCCTCCAATCCCTATGTAAATCTGAAATAGAAAGGATGTGAAACACTGTGATGGTGGTTGACCACAAAGAAGCAAGATTTCAAAAACTTTTCCTCAAGGCCTCAACAAATGCAAGGAAATATGCTGCTCCTTCAAAATTCTGGAAGTTCGTTCAATCCAAACACCTCCAAAGAACTGCAAACTCCAACTTTGTTCATTCCAAAAACCCCCAAAGGAACTGCAAACTCCAAATCGCCATAGCATCTTAGATATCCCTCCTCGTGCAACTAAAAAGAGTTTGAACTCCCTTGGTTTTCTATATTTGAATTGATCTTATGTTGCATCATATATTTTGTGTCCAAAGAAAATAGAAACTAATCATAGGCGCATCATAAACCAGATAATGGATTTCTTTTTTTGAAACAAGATAATGGAATTCAACTACCATGTTAACAGTAAATTGTGTATGATCTCAAGAGAGCCATCCCCAAAAGTAAGTTGGGGAGGGAGCCCACAAGATCATATTAACCCACACCAAGTTGGCCATAAGATCTATATAAAGATAATAAAACTGGATTTCAATTTCTAATAAGAATTTAAAAAAAATGGAATTAGAAATTCTAAACAAAAAAATGAGATTCTATTTCTATTTAGAATTCTTTTTCTTTAGTTCTTTAGAGAGAATCCTAAATGAGATAAAAACAAGAGAATTTGTATAAGAACTATGCAAATTAATTAGGAATAGCCCTCATAAGCTAGTAATGGAAGAATAACAAATTGCAAGATTGCTAAGATAAAATAAATAAAGAGTTAAATGCACTTTGTATCCCCAAGTATACCCAATTTTGCACATTACATCTTATACTTCAAAACGTGACACTTTGCATCCCACAATTTTAGCGAACCGGCACATTACACCTTTTGGCCCAAAATCCGTCACTAAAAGTGAAGGAGAAGTGTCCAATTTTGCACTTTTAGCGACGGATTTTAGGTCAAAGAGTGTTAGTGACGGTTTGTTAAAAATGCAGGATGCAAAATGTCACATTTTGAAATATAGGATGCAATGTGCAAAATGGGACAAACTTGGGGATGCAAAGTGCATTTAACTTGTAAATAAATTTCTCATTTGACAAATGATGTGGTGTACTGAAATCCTAGAAAGGTAAAAGTTTCACGGTAGGCATAAGATATACATTTCATGCTTAATAGATGATGTACGTGTTTCTATTTTTGTTTACCATTATGCTACTTCCACTGCATCTAATACTCTTTTAACTTATTGATGGTGAAATAATATCTAGTCCACTGCTAGAGCCAGAAAGGCGAGTTTAACACACTTTAGCTTTGGATAGGTCAGCATCATTATTAAATTATATCACTATCAACATATCACTTGTTGACAATAGAATTACCTTCTTATCAAGATCAATAGCTTTTGTACAATCTGCTTCAGCTTGGAGGAAGCTGGATGGAAAAGAAAAAAGAGCAAGAACAAGAACAAGATAACCCATTAAAAACGGGGACTCTCATTATAATATATAGGTTGAAGCAGTAACTACGAAAGAAGGAAAGGGTACCTTCCCAATTCCAAATACGCAGCAGCCCTGTTACTGTAAAATGTTGCATTACTACCATGGAGTTTGATAGCTTCTGTATAAAAGCCAATAGCTCTCTGCCACTGTTTTTCTTTGAAAGCTTGGTTACCCTGAGTCAAAATATTAAAGAGTGACCAGGATGAAAATGAAAGATGTAGAAAAAGTATACATTGAATCATTGTGATAACTAATTACTAAATTTAAGGAACCCGTATGAAAAGTGAAATTTTAGGATACATTATATCATTGTGATAAATAATTTCTACATTCATGGAAACCATATAAAATCATTACATCATTGCGATAACTAATTAGTACATCCTGGAACTCATATAAATTGTAATCAAATAAATAACAGAGAAAAAGAATTGTAATAAAATCAACAAAAAAAAAATTTAGACCTTTTCTTTAGCAATCTCAGCAGAAGCTTCCTTGCTGACAACATTACTAGTCGACTTTGATTTCCCAGCTACATCAGCCTGCTCCTGCAGAGATGCATACAACATTTGTACTGTATCTAATAAGAAGCGATCACCCCCGTGCCTTGCAATGAAGGACACAGAAACAGGACATTTGTCTTGGAATCCCATTGGTACCGTCACCTAAAAGAAGATGATGACAAAATACAGAAGAACAAAAGGAGTAAGGATTTCATTATTTCCCAGCAGAAAAGTAACAGAGGCACAATGCTAAGTAACCACGAGTTGATTCTTCTCCCTTTAAAATATAAATATGATAACATCTCTTGCTTAGGTATGGGCACAACATAGAGGACAGACAGAGAGAGAGTATAACCTGGCAGCAACCCGACAAGCTAGCTAAACTCGTCAGGGTAAATGCACGCATCAGATAGTCTTCCAATGAAATTTCCTTGGCACCAAGTTTTGGAGGAGGACCTGAAACTGTAGGGATCACTAGAATTCCATCTTCCTGTCCAAATTGTCAAATCCAAATTAACAAAATGCAGAAAGTAAACAACAATCCATTCAAAGAAAGTAAGACAATAACACCGATTAGGACAGCAGCCACCTGATTCTACTGAGATACAGGAAACTGGTATCATATTCTAATTGGCATGCAGTGTTTGCCGCAACTTCTCAGATCTAAAGACGTGATGCAAAGGTTACAGTTGTCTGATGATGTATTTACCAAAATAATTGGAATATGTGATAGACCCATGAAGAGGGAATAGAGAGGGAAAGAAAGAATACAATAACTACATATGACTACAGGGGAAAATCTCAAGCCAATTGATCAGCAGAAGTGTAATACAATTAGGGGTGTAAACGGATATATACGGATTCAGATACAGTAGTATCCGTATCCGTTTATTTGCGGATATCTTTAAACCGAATACATATAATATCCGTTTTTTTTTTAATACGAATAATATCTGTTTTTTCCGAATACGGATGCGGACAAATACGAATTTTCCGGTTACCATTTACGTTCCTAACTATAACTAGAATAAAAAAATAATGAGTTTTAAAATATAGTTTACTAATGAATGAATGTTAATTTATTTATTTTTAATAAATATTTAAATATAATAATCAATATTTTAAATTACAATTCAAATAAGTTTTCATCATTTTTGAAATCCTAAAATTTCAAAATGAATGCTCTACTTATTAATGTTTAGATGTCCATTTTATGTGTGTGAAGTAATAATGTAGTACATGTATATGAATATTTATAATTTATAATTAGATTCAAAATTTACATTGAATATTTAATTATTTTTTCTCAAATACTTGATTAAAACTTTAATAATATGTTTATGATAACTTTTATTTATAATTTATACTCAATACATAGATTACAATTTACATAGTTATAAAAAGTTTATTTTATTTCATTATATTTATGGAAAGTGCGAGTTATAATGTATATGTGACAACTGACAACTAGTTAATCCAACTTGATCCAAAATTTATTTTGGACTTACTTTAAATATTTGGACTTCTAATTTTTAAATAATTGGGCAAATGAAAGTAAAAAATACTCCCTTCACTCGAAAATTCATAAACGTGAATTAATTATTCAACCCCCTACCCCTTTTAAATTAAATGAAAGTAAAAAATACTCCCTTCACTCGAAAATTCATAAACGTGAATTAATTATTCAACCCCCTACCCCTTTTAAATTAATTCTAAACTAATTCGGACTTAACACATTTTAACAATAAAATTATATTGTTCATTGTTCCCGTCTCCCAAAATTGCAAGTAAGTTTTGAAAATAAAAAACTTATAACAAGCTAATAATTATAATTTTGTTCTTCTAATATATAATTTTCTTGGTAAATGATACATTTTAGGTATTTTAACTTTATAATAGTAAAATCTATTAACTATACTTAAATCTATTTATTTCAGGTTTATTAATATTAGAATAAAAGTGTTATTTCCTACTTTTTTAGAAGTGAAATGATATATTTTTTAAAATAATTTTCAGTATGATAGTGAAAACTAATTATTATATAAGGAATGCCACTTTAAAAAAATTATTTTGCTTATTATATAATAATTAATATATATAAGTTATTTGGATACGAATTTCAGATACGGATTCGAATTCGGATATCCGCTATCTGCCGGATATATTTACAGTCGGATGTTAAACGAATACAAATACGCCTATATCCGTATTCGTATCCGTTTATTTGCAGATACCTTTAAACCGAATACGAATATATCCGGATTTTTTTCGAATACGAATAATATCCGTTTTTTTTCGAATGCGGATGCGGACAAATACGAATTTTTCGGTTACCATTTACGGCCCTAAAAACAATATTTAGCAAAAAAAAAAGAAGTGTAATACAAGTATACAACGAAAGTTAAAGACATTTCTGTTCAATGTTGGGCAACTGATTTTTATTAAATTAGGGCCATGTGACATGCCACTCAAAAGTAGAGCAAGTTTGTACAGGTACAAGTCATGAAATAAATAGCATAATTAATTTAAATTTTAAGCAACAAATGCAGCATGCAACTGTAAAAAGTGAAGAAAGGTTCTAAGATGTAATTGTTAGATAAGCTAGACCAACAGGGCAAAAAACAAGAAACTTCATGCACATCAAGACAAGTAAGATGCAGGACTTGCATTTCAAAGTGAACTTTGTTTCCAAAACTATTGTTAAATAAATATTAGTAAAAATATTTGCACTCGGGTCATAAATACACAACCAAGACAAGAAAATTTTGGACAAGTTGAAAGTTGAAACAATGAGAACATATAGCTTTGCATTTTGCATTAGATAGGGGTCTACTTGGTTCCTTGATGAAGGACCTTGACCTGAACATTACAAACCCTTTGATAATATAACCAATTCCTATCATCAGTTTCAGGAAATGAAATAGTTAATAAACTAAACAGCACATGAGAACAATCCCAGAAATGTACATGAATAATATATAGGTATTCATACTCATTAAGAAATACTACATGAACCACTATTTTGTTGACGCGTTTGAAGCAATACTCGAATCAAACTTAACAACCCCATACCTTCAGAAGGACATTAAGAGCAGATCGCATGTCATTCCTAACTCTGTGGAAGTTTTCAATTTCCAAATCTGTTATATCCAGCCCTTCATGTATTTGCGCTGAGACAACAGTATCCAGCGTAGGCTTCACAAAGGTGATCCAATCTTCATGATTATGCTTGAATTCTTGTCTGTGTCACAAGGATGGAAATAATATAACTTCAACAGATAAATTCTTGAGCTAACTGAAATGACATAATATACAAGATATCCTGCATTACAATTTACAAACACGAACAATTACAGTATACTCTAATTTTTAGGTACAAGATCATACCATGACCAAACAGATATATGTTAGTTTCGACCGACAAGGTTAGGACATAACCACGTGAAAGAAGATAAAACACTTGGATTGGTAAGTTCAGAGATCAATAGATCTTCTCATCCGAAAAATCGGAGAAACATTAGAGACACCTAACTATCCATTTCAAACTGGTAACTTTAGATATTATTATCAAAATTGATTGTCAAATGTGGTGCAATAGAGTCAGAAAAAACAAAATAACAGGATGAATTGCTCAAATTTTGTATTGCATGCAGAAGACATATGGCCATAACAACAAACATTAACTAAAAAATTGTTGAAAGTTAACTATTTCTCATTATACATGTAAATTTTACTCCAAACAATATATTTTGGCTCTCAAATTAGAGTTTCCATTAGTTATCAGGAATGTGAGTATCTTAGTATCTCCAGCAATAGGTAAGATCTTAAACTTGGAAAGATCAGGGATGAGTAACTAGGTGAGATGATGCGAAAAATACTTGCACCACGTAGCCCATATCCTGTTCATCACTTTTCTCCTTATACAAGGATATATTTCAACAGGCATAAAGATATGAAAGCTAACAAAAGTAGAATGATAACAAACTAATTAAGTAATGTATATCCCCTTGTCTTACATATTAAACTCTTTGAACTGCAACCAGTAGTGTGTAACCTGGAATTTAGAATCAAACAATTTAGTGATTTACATCACTTCAGTACTGTCCAAATGTGTCCAATGTGTTTACAACTTTTATGAAATGTTGAAAATAATTTTTCTAATGCTTCTTGTCCATTACATATTCCTTATTAATTCAAAAAGAAAACTCACTTATTTTTCATAATCAGGCAACCATAACCTATAGCTACAAACCAAACACCCATACCTCCCCCTCCTCCCCTCTTTGAAATCCCCTAAAAAAGAAGAACCTTACAAAATAAAAAGCAAAGAATGAAAGTCTGAAAGAGAGGAAGGAAGAGGAAGGAGCAATTTTCCATAGCTAAGCAACTCCACATGTTACATAACTAATCAAAGTAGGTTGCATCCAGATACAATTGCAACTAATTGAAGTACTAAAAGATCAATGTTGCTAAAAGAGTAAACAAACAAAACAAGTTCAGAAGCTTTATCTGTGAGATACTATGTTAACGATTTTCCAAACATTAGCAAACTCACCTCCTAAGTAGCTGCATTACATATGCTAGCAATCTTAGTGAAGAAGACTTCACTTCACCATTTGCTTTCTTACTTTGAAATGCTTTTAGGCTTGAAACTTTAGAATCAATATAATCCCCAAGTTTCACATGCTTCAAAACTTGTCCTGAAAACAATTTTAATTTTTTGGGGGGGATAAGTAAAACAGTTTTAGTAAGGAAGTATGCAGAAAAATTGACCAAGAGAAAGTAAAAATATAGTGAAAAATATATAACAAATATCTGAAAGAAGACAAAATGGAAAACATACTTCCAAATAGCTTCTCAGTGGATTTAATCACCGCCTGAGTGATGTGGTCGCCAGGAATCTTTGATAGTTGAAAACAGTCATCAGCTATAACAACACTTCTTGGATTACATTGAACTGCAAATGGCAATTGCAGTAATACATGTCCAACCCGCCTCAATATGTTTGGATCCTTTGCAAACCATCCTGAGAGGTAAAAGATAAAAAAGATCTCATTCATGCAAAGAACTTACAAAATACTAATTTTATGATCTTAAGTTTTGTAACAGACAGATTTTTTATTTGGGTAAAAGAAAACTTTATTAGATACGAGAGAGAAAGTACAAAAAAGGAGGATACGTGAATGTTTACTCTTCAGAATATATACAAAATATGCTTTTTGGATAATTAATATTTATGTGTATACACACATTAATATAGCGTTTGAAAGAGATGGGTCTAGGTTTTCCTTCGATCAACTATAAATGGTTCGCTTGGGGGATAATCAACACATACATAGAATACACAGGCTTCATTGCATACCTTGTCTGTTTGACAGACTGCATTGTCGATCAGTTGGAACAAAGGGAGGGCCATATTTAGGGTTTCTCCAACTCAATAAAACTATACCAGTGATGGATTCCCATTTTTTATTTATATATGGAAAGATAAAGTGTCTCAAAAGTCGAAATCAATTAAAATGAGACACTTTTGAATGTGATCAAAAAACACAGTAAATGTATGCCTAGGAGAAAAAAGAGTAAAAGATTTCAATTTCAAGGGTTGCAGGACATTCTGATTACAGTTAATTTAGTCAAATTATAATTACTCTCCATTTTTCAATATCCATATCTTTTTTACTATTGTTTAGTCCATTGTTTAAATTTAATGAATTGAGATACCAACAATTTTCACAGTACATACCAACAGTGTCAAGACTTGTTGAAATAGGAATAATCCCCACATGAGAAACAGCCCCAAGTGAAGGTCGAAACCCAAGTATACCACAATATCCGGCAGGTATTCTCACACCACCAACAGTATCAACACCTGTCATATACTATCAATTATTCAGGAAAACAGTGCTCTTCATTCTCAATATAAATCAGTCCAAAAATAAAATATTATAAAACTAACTAACAATGTTATTTGCCCATCAACTATTCAGGAAAACAGTGCTCTGCATTCTCATACAAATGTAGCTCCTTCTAAGATTATGCACTGATATAGAAAGAGATATAAAATAAGTAAATAACTATTCATCTTGCTTGTTAGATTTAATACATAGCATAAAAGAAGTTTGAGTATAACTTCGCGGAAAACCACTCCTGCACAGGTAGTAACAAACTACAATAATGAAGCCAAATTTAAGGATCAACAGCCATGCCGTAAGTTTGAATCATATCCTTTAAAAAATTCAATCTTATTAGTGTCATTATAATTTCTGAAGGTATTGAGGATTTCCACGGGGCATCTGATGCATATGATGCATCTTAAAACCTTCTAGATCTTGTTGGTTTTCTACAGGCCAAGATGAAAGTTATAATTGATACTCTCTGGATATTATTCTATAACAAATTAGTGAATGGATGTGTTTCAATATATTGATCAATTGAATATCTAATTCTCATCTCTCACTTTTAGTTTTAGATTCCATACAGTGATATAGTGATGTGTGTGTTTCAATACAATGACTTTTAAGGAAAATTTTATTTTTCCAAACATATGTCCTACATTAGCTCTAAGTGCGATGATATTATGATAGTACTCAATCTACTTAAAATAGAAGTAATGGCATAGGAACTTCATGTCAATTGATAGACAAAAATCATAAATGTAGGCCTCAATTACAATCTTGTCCAACTTAAAAGACTTCATATACAAAAAAGTGAAAGGATAATGATGATCAGAAGAGCCCTTGTGCTTAACAAATTACTCACAAATCCTACAAGAACAAGTCCACTAATAAAAAAGATGCATAGTTCATGGCTCCATGCACTTACCACCAAAAGTAGGCCTCAGCCAAAAACTTTGATTATCCAGTCTACTGATCTACTTCATCGCACACCAATCCAAAAGGTTTTGACTACTTGAGATTTGAGAATGTGTTGCTCCAATGTCCAGTGCTCATGAGCAATGTGCCCAAGTGATCAAGCATCAAGATGCCCAATAGCCATCTTCGAGTTAATTACTACTTCTAAATATTTCTGAAACTCATTCTGTAAATATATTTAACTATACGATGATGTCACTATCAAATGCTGTACAAAGTTCAACCTGATTTTTTTCCTAAGAAAAATATTGTATAAATTTACTGTTAAAGTTGTGCACTCAAATTGCAGATATGGTAATTTGATTAAGAAGTCAGTATTGCTAGGACAAACTCTTTGAACATGAGGGTGAACCCTAACATGGAGTCTACGTAGAGCCTCCGGCAGCTGCTCCACTAGTTGGCAGTGTGATGCAGTAACTTATCTAAACTCCTATGGACACGTATGTATGATACAATTTTGATATTATTCCAAGATTCATTGCCATAACCATAATTCTCAACTTATTAATTTCGATTTTCAAATCATTGTCAATAATGTTTAATATTTGGTAGAACAAAGAGTCAAAGACAAATGAATCATGATTAGGGGGGGGCATGTATTTGTAGAGTGTACGGTGCAAAGGAAAGAGAAGTGAAAAGGAGAAGATTTTGACAGTGAAGAAAGATAAATATACATATATTTATACACATTCACGCACATAGTTAATCAACATGAGTTAAAAATTGGGTTAACACATGCAGAGAAAATAAGAAACTTTAAATGGGGGCGTGAAGAATAATAGACAATAAGTTATAATTTTAAGAACCTTACCCAGAGAGAAATCAACAAGATTAGCAGCAACAGCAACAGCAGCTCCACCGGATGATCCTCCAGGTACCAGTGCAGGAGCAGCAGGATTAGTGGGTGTATCATAATGCTTATTTTCTCCACCAATACTGGAGATGGAACATGTGAGAGTCAACAAACATTATGTAAAAAAGACAACAAAGATGAGCTCATATATAATATCACTAAGACACAAGAATATAAAGGGAGAACCAAATTGTTGCCTATGTATAATATAAAGTAAAAAAGTCCACTTAAATCTAAAGCTTCAAATCAAAAAGAGAATAACTATCAAAGTTGAACAGTCAAGTACAAACCTAAATGCCATATCATCCACAATAGTTTTCCCAATGCATGTGGAGCCGCCTTCAACAAGGGCCAAAACCACAGGTGATGTTTGAGAAGCAGCTTCATGTGTCCTTGCCCAGTCCGGATTACCAAATCCGGTAACAAATCCCTCGACATCAAATCTGAGTAAAATTTTGAAAGAAAAATAGTTACTGATATATGAAGCTTCTCTGAGATTAGAATGGCATATTGTAGGCATATACAGTGTTCTAAAAATCCCCGCCTAAGCGCTAGACCCCTCTTGGCGCCCCGCCTAGGCGCTAGGTCCCCCCTTAGCGCCTCGCCATGGCCACTAGGTCCCCCTGACGCCTCACCTAGGCCTAAAGCGGCAAAAAAATTCCTCCAGGAAATTAGGCGGGGCCTAGGTGGAGAGATTTTTTTTATTTTAATAACTACCCAAATCATATTTTAATATATTTATTTTTCTAATGATTTACCATAGTATATCAAATCAAAACAAAAAGTGAACAATATCAAGTCAAAGTAGATACTTTTATTATAGTTGTAATTATTTGAACTTGTACCAACTTCAAATTATATAAATGATGATACATTTGTAATATTTAGTTTAATTCGATATAATTCTTAAATTTATGTTTAGTTTCTTAAGTTTTAATATTGAATTAAATTCTTGAAATTTTAAATTTTATTATTTAATAGCAATCTTGTTTGTGAATAAAACTAATATGTTAAAAATATGTTTGAACTTTAAACAATTGCATGTTTGTGTTTGAACTTTGACATTAACAATATGGATATGTGTTTGAACTTTAAGCAAATGCATTTATTATCTTTATTATAGATTTTTTTGACTTATATTATTGTTTTGTTTGGATAAATGTAAGATAAAATATTAAAATTGGCTTAAAATAAAAAATTCCGCCTAGGTTCCGCCCAGGCCCCGCCTAGGCCCCCCTCGGCCGCCCGCCTAGCGCCTTTTAGAACATTGGGCATATAATTCTATATATTGAATGTTGTAATCACTAATTAGCAAACACATTGTCCCAACTCAGGCATGTACGCCAAGCAGAAAATACCTTATAGCAGGGGACATTTTAATACATTACTATCCAGAAATTATTAGAAGTTGCCAATGAAAATATTGTAATATTTTAAAGAAATGGAGATGGGGGTGGAAAAGAAACCAATTACTAACAGAATATCATAAGAGAAAAAAGCCTCAATTAATAAAGTTATAAGTTGATTCATAGCAAATCCAACTAACAGCCCATTCATAATTTGCATGGCCAATCACTGAAGACTTGAAATGAACTTCAATGTAACAATAAGACCAACTAAGATAAGAACAAATAACATAAGTCCATGTTCAACAACAAATGTAAGAGTAAATCAAGATATTGACCAATATAACACCATAGAAATAATTGTTCTTTCAGAATTTATATTTAGAAAAATTGAAGACTAAAATGACACTCAACACCAAACCCTTCTCGAAAACCTAATTTAAATTTGGTTATGCCAAATAGCTATATTAGGATCTATGGAGTCGATACCAAAATAAAAAGCTGAAACTCAAGAATTTTTTTAAAAAAGACAAAAATTGATTTGATTTACTTGCACAGCCCAAATTATACTATGCATTCCATGTTCTATTTTACATATTGACTATTGACAAGTATAACACAATACACGTTTTAAATTAAAACAAAAACCAACACAAGCAAGCTCTTCAGACTACAGGGTAAAAAGCTTAATTCTAAGAACAGACTAATCAAATAACCAAAACAATGTCAATCAATAAAACCAAGCACAAAACATTTATGTTTGGATCTTGTATACCTCGTGGAAGATGGAAAAACAAAAAATAGAGAAAGAAAGAAAAAGAACTTTATCAAAAATCTAGGACACATATTTATTATAAGACTTGATATTGAGTTCTTGTAATAATATATTTAGTTCAAATTGTGTCCCGTAAAAGGTTTTTATCTGCCTTTATTTTTTATTTCATTTTCCTTGTTATTTTTTTTATTCCAAAGGGGAGATTAGATTTAAAGGCTTGTTGACAAATACAGCTCACCAGAACCACTAAAATCATAACATAAAATTGCATTTTGTAAAAATCCATAATTTTGTCTTATTCCAAAACGGTTTCATGTAAATTAAAAAAAATAACAATAATAAGGCATGTCACTATGACTTTACATAATAAGAATCAAATAGGCTTCTTATGTTTTAATTGCAAACATATTTGTTTTCAAATAAAAAAATGTTTTAAATGGAATTCATTGGAACTATGATACACGCTAGGTTATAAAAAACGCTACATGGTAACGAATTGCTTTTTGATATGAACATTCCAAAACATTATACACTTTTATCTGAAACATCAAATGGCGATCCAAAAAAAATTGCTCCTATTTACTTAATCTTCTATTGCACAAGCATAATTACAACTTTACTTGATGATTTATAAATGAGGAACATCCTCTTATGTAGCTCTTGGGTCAGACAACTAATGGGTAAAATCAAATTTAATAGAAGACTACGATCAAATATCTAGAATCATCCTCTAAAATATAAATCTAGAACACTATATTAAAAACCCAAATATATAAAAGAAGATTCTAGAAAATACCAGCTAATGTAGTCAAATGAGCATCGTGTGGCATGGCGCAATATAGCTTGTGTCAAGTAAGCGATTACATGACGTAATATCATTGACAATGCTCATGTTGTTACGCTACGCTTAGAAAGAACTCAACAACTTTTACTATATCTTTTTAGAAAGTTATTACTAGTTTATTGCATTTTAAATGAACATATTTCATATCAACTATGCAATTCAAAAAAAACTACCCCTACGATACTCCATACCACGAAAATTTAAGTTTTTTGTTCTCGATATCTTTCCACATACCCCATCGAACCACGATCTAGGTAACATTGGTACAAAGCATACCTTCGTTCAAGGCTAATTAGCTAAATTACGCCCATTAAGACTATCCCCGAATGAAAACTCAAAACTTGTCTCAAATTAGTTTTGATCATCTTCAAATTATATCATGCTAAAATAATGGGGGAAACTGTACAACTTCTGAACTAAAACCCAAAACCCTAACAACCAATTTCCTGCTACTCAAAACTAAGTAATTAAACAAAATTTCTCATTCGAATTGTGGGTTATGTTAACTTTCTTAATAAATTCCATTTAAAATATAACTAGAGATATTAAACCAAGATAAAACTCCCCCAATGAAACATGAAACCCAACAATATAAATCAAAATTTTCCTAAATCAAAGTCCAGTTAAATCCTTTAAGAAGTTCATATCATTCCTATTCCCTCTATTTTAAAATTTTGAGGGGCACTAATAACATGCTAAGAACTCAAAAGATTGAAAACACTTCAAAATTGACTAATTTTACACCATAAATATGAAACAATAATAATAATAATAATACAGAAATAGAGAAAAAATTAGCTTACAAGTCAGAAACGGCGAAGGAAAGACCGGTGAGCGGGTGAGGGGCTTTGGGAGGAGCAGGCTGAGGCGGTGGTAGAAGCTGAAACCGCTCAACAAATGCACCAAAATCAGCTTTCACCACTTTCTTCAGCCTTTTCGTCATTATCAGTATTCCGGCTAATCCTAAACCCAGCAAAACCCACAAATTTGCGGCCGTCGATGAAGACCCCATAACTTCTAAGGAATTTCAATTGGGTCTCTAGAGAGAGAAGGAGAGGAGAGGAGAGGATAATCCAGTGATGATATTGAAACCTAAACTGTGAAGCTTACGAAGTTGTCTTCTTTGGTATTTTTTTTTACCTCTTAATATCTTTTTAATTATTAATATAAAAACTCAAATTTTAACTATTAAAAATTGCTTCTTAATAATTTATTTAAAATTTATGAACAAAAATAACCTTAATAAATATTATATTTCTTCAATTTCAAATTTTAAAATCATTCAAATAAAATTTTTAAATAACTCACAAGGTTAAAATGGTAAAATAGTATCATTTAGATGTTCTACACTTTTTAATTATCAAACAATTTTTTTAATTTAGATGTTATTTCATTTAGATGATCTAATTTATTAAGTTATATTAGCTATTCAGATCTTAATTATTAAATTTTTCAAACACCACCTAATTATTGTTATATAATTTTTAATTAATTTAAAAAAGATAATTAATTAAAATTTTATACACCAATATATTTGTGAACAATATTGTTAACATTATAACACGTCATTAAATTAATTTAATTTAATATAATATAAATATTTTATTAATAATTTTAATATAGTTCGCACTATGCCTGACAAAATATGATTATAGGTTACTTTTGGTTTACAAAATATGATTATAGTTCCATTTAAGAACTAAAATTATATTAACTATTATTAATATGAGTTGTATGGGTTGAAACCATATAATTATGGTTCAAATATAGGTCAACCCTTATTTTAAATTTCAAGCTTATTTTTATTATGATCTAATTAAATAAATTATTATTAGATATATCATGTATACATAATCACTAAGCATTTTATTTTTTTGGGGTTGGGGTTGGGATTGGGGTTGGGGTGGAGTTGGGGGTGGAGAATGTATACGTAATCACTTAATATTATTTTTTTGGGTGGAGTGAGGTGTATACATAATAACTGAAAAGTATACATAATTACTAAATATTATTTTTTTGGAGGGGGTGAGAGTGTATACATAATCAGTAATTTTTTTTTCTGGTTTGGGTTTGGGTGTGGGTGCGCATGGGGGTGGGGGTGGGCGGTATATACATAATCAGTAAATATTACTCCCTCCGTCTCATGATAAAAGTCCTTATTACTATTTTGGATAGTCTCATGTTAAATGTTCACTTTCCTTTAATAACCAAATTTTTACACATTTTTTCATATTATGTTCGTAGTATTAAATATCTCATACTTTTCTTATTCTAATTCTCTCTCCATATTTAATAAGTACGAAGAGATAATATTTTGAATTGAATAGCTAGAAAGTCCCTCTCTCACCTACATTGAAAATAATTAATGACATATTATTATGGGTATTTTTTTCATTTCATTCCTCTTCTTAATATGCGTGAAAAGTCCATCAGAACTTTTATCTTAGGACGGATGGGGTATTTTTTTTGGTGGGGTGTAAGATCACGAAATTTATGAAATAAAAGTATTCAATTTTTCTTATAATTATTATTCTACACAGTAAATGGTTATATTGATAAAAGATTAAAGTTAATGGTGATATGTGTAAGACCCCGAATTTTATGAAATGAAAGTATTCAATTTTCTTATAATTATTATTCTATTTAGTGAATTGTTAAATTGATAAAAGGTTAAAGTTAAGGGTGATATATGGAAATTTTACAAAATAAGCAAGTTGTCATAAAATATCCGTTTGGTCGGAGAATATTATTTTTGTCGGAAAATATCCATATGGCGACATAATCATTGGTGGACCCCATAACGGAATAACTGTCAGATTTAGAAAATGATAGAAATAACATTTTTATAAAAATAGCGGTAAGACTTTTACCGTTAAACTGTTGAAATACCCGGTGATAAAAATACAGTAATACACGTGGTTGCACAGTAGCACACGATATTACACAATATCTCTAAATTATTGATATTTATGTGAAAAGTCACTCAATTTTACTCAATTATTGTAACAGTAGTTGCTGCATAGTATTTCATATTATTGATTCAATTATTGTCACAGTATTATTGTCATAATATTTTATATTATTAAATATATAATTGAGATGACAAAGTTATTCATATTATTGTTTGTATTATTAACGATGTCTAAAAAGTCTTGTCGAGAAAAGGGGTTTGGTCACTTAATTGCGCACCAATAAGGAGAAGTTCTTATCGAAAAGCCCCCTCTTTTTTGGGAATGATCTGGTTGTTAATATTGCGAGTTATAATATTAATGATAAAAAATGTTATTAAAAATGTGTTTAGTGAAGCCAAGTGAATTGAGATAAATAGATGGGATTTTTATGAAGTATTTGTTGTAAATTTAGTTTATTACATGAACCCCCACTTACCCATTTTTCAAAATTATCGATTGAAAATTATCTCAATTTTGATTTATATATATATATATATATATATATATATAAGTATTATATATATGTGTGACGCCCCCAAAATAGGTATACATCACCCATCTTGAGTCGCCAAATACATGGTACAAAATTCAAATACAACTTAATAATACAACTGTGCGTGTAAAATACGACAAAACATAAAGCGAGAGTTTTAATAATAATATTGTCTTCTAGACAATATTCAACTCAAATGGAGTTCTCAATACATTTATTATCACACTATTTCATAGAATGGTGATGACTACTAATCTTTATCATCCGGGACCGAGTCACTCCGTTCCCCGACTAGTCCCCCGCCACGTTCTCATTTTCAAGAGAACAATGAAATCAAAAGGTGAGCTTAACTAGCCCAATAAGAAATATTATGACTAAGATAATGCGAGAATAATTTATCGTTAGTCTTCAATGATGTTATCTCGATAAAATATAACAAACATCAAGTTTAAGCTCACAATGGAACAAGTAATCCATTAGAAGAGTCAAGTAGAGCATAAAATTTACTATCTTCTATGATTTAAAAGGTTTTTCATCACTTTTATCATTTGAGACTCAACTTAATAAATAATCCACATCATCAAATCACCCCCCACACTACTGACCAATGATATTCTTTAAAGTATAACGACCACAAATTATCCATGCACTACTGGCCAATGATATTCGTGTATTCATCAATGGTCATGATCATGCCAACAATTGTCCATCAATGCACTACGGGCCAATGAGGACTTTTACCACATCATTTATAAAATTAATTACGGCCATGATTATACCGAATAATCCTCGGTCATAATCATACCAAGTCTATCTATGCACTACTACAGTATGCAAATGACTTTCAACATAATATAAACATGAGGATGATGACAATGATATAAGAATTCAATAAAACAAGTTCAAGGATAAATTTTAAAGATTTATAATTTAATTTATCCAATTCAATATTGTCAAATTGTCAACATGATACTGCTTTATGGAGTAAAATTCAAGAATCATAATGTATCAAAAATTATTTAGACCGAAAAGAAATTAATTTTTGTTATGAATAGTACTCCAGGTGAATAGTACCCGAGTGAATAGTATCCCGTGAATAGTATTTCGGGAATAGTACTCTGTGGATAGTACTTTGTGAATAGTACTCGTGAATAGTATTTGTGAATAGTATCTGTGAATAGTACTTTTGTGAATATTACCGTATAAATGAATAGTACTCATGGACAGTACTCCGGCATGAAAAACTTAAAATTTAACAAGAATGTCGCGTAAAATATCCTTGTGAAGTTTATACTAGATGAAGCGCAAATTTCAAGGATATTCTACTAATTTCACGGAATATAGAAACAATACTTTAACCGAATGATGGTATAATCAGGAATACGAGACGAAATAATATTACTCACATACTACAGAGTATGAAAGAAAATATTATTCCTATGAATATTGAACAAAATAATATCCCTTACATCAGAAGAAGACTGGATACTGGAATAGCGAGGTAACAGACTTCTCTTCTACTTTATCTCTAAAGTTTTTCTCTCTATAAATGTTCTTGTGAGTCTTAGTGAATTGGTGAGAATGAAAAAAGAATGAGCTTCTATTTATAGAAAAATATAGTTTCGATAATTGCATGTTTTGGGGCTCGAAATATTATAGTATAATACCTTCATCTTTTTCTTCATTTTTAATTTAGTCCTGTAAGTATTATCAAACTTGCACCACCTCCCCTAATAGTACATCTTGTGAATCAATAGTACAATCATGTGAATCAATAATACAATCATGTGAAAAAAATAATTACAGTATAGTACCTTCATCTATACCTCCATTTTTAATTTAGTCATGCAAATATTCTCAATCTTGCACCACATCCCCTAATAGTAAATGAATGTGAATCAATAGTACACACATATGAACACATAGTTATAAGCATGTGAATTAATAGCAATTAATTGCTCATATATCCGATTAATTACCCGATTGATCAATATAACCTCCAGACATCCATTATTATAGAAATAGATGTCGATTTCTACTAACACTAATAATCCCAACACAATGGAGCTATCAATTTCATCTTTAATCAACACGAACTTATTCATTATTAATATTATAACTCACAATATTTAACAACCAAGTCATTTCCAGGAAGGAGGGGGCTTTCCGATAATGATTTCTCCTTATTAGCGCGTGTGACAACCCGAGAATTTAGAATATTTTTAAAATTTTTATTAATTGATTTAAGGTTCAAAATTAGAACCTAGACTGAAAATTAGTGTATGCGTTTGATATTTTTAAGATAGAATTTTGAGGATTTCAAAATTCTGTTAAGGATTTAAGTGAATTATTCAGGATTAAGGAAATACGTGAATATGTTCTGTGTATATGTCTACAGTATGTGGTTAAGGGTCAAGGGTTGACCAGATAAACGATATCTATAACAAACCCTAAGTATATATTAAGAACGTCAATGTTCGGTTAGAAAACCCTAGCGATTAATAAGAAACCCTAGAAACCGGTTCTGGAAACCCTACTTTCAGTTTCGGGAATCCGAAACCCTAATTCGGTGCATGAGACCCTAAATCGGGAAGTTAATGGCGTAAGTGTAAATAATTATAGTATATTAATTATGGTAAAGCTTAATTAATTAGCAAACCCTAATTTCACATTTTGAAAACCCTAATTTCTGGTTTAGGAACCCTAAATTGTAATTCGGGAATACCTAAGTGTTAATTTAATAATTGTAATGTTAATTAGGAAAACCCTAATTCTAATTTTCAAGTTAAGTAATTAGAAAACCCTAATCTAATTACGAAATCTAATTTCTATTTTAGAAAATTAATTTTTCTATTAGAAACCCTAATTTAGGGTTATAAACTCTAATCCGCAATTTTGACCCTAATTGCTTAAATAGCGATTTTAATTAGGAAATACTAATCCTAATTAGCAATATTAAAAATGTGATTAAGAAATTTTAATATAATTAGAAAATTCTAATTATAATTTAGAAATATTAATTTTCTATTTTTGATAACCTAAATTGGAAATTTTAGGAAAATAAATTGCAAACCCTAAATTGGCTCAAACTCTAAACCCTAACCAAACCCTAAACCCTAAGGATTTGGTCATTTACTAGAATGCCATTAAATTTAATAGTCTTATGACCATTTTGCCCTTTTGTATTTTTTAATAAGTAGCTTGCAAATCTTGCCAAGAGATTGGGTTGTTGACCAACTAAAAATCTCCCATGTGCCTATATCTCACCAAAATCAGATATCCTTGCCACCTAGCATCAATCTTAACCATGGATTAAAAAGATCTAAGATTAAAAAGTAAGAAATACTTACTTTATTTCTCATTTGCTTTAAGTCCCTTATCTCTCTTCATTTTCGAAATTTTAGAGTGAGAGAGTGAAATAGTAAGTCATGATCAGATCATAGCTACCCATAACAGGATCAAAGTCAGAATCAAAGATCAAAGTTAAAAAAATGGTAAGAACCTTAAAATTTCGAAATCTCTTGATCTTATGTTAAAAGTTGTAATTTGTTTGTTAGATATGTGTAATAGGATGTCCTTAGGTGATCTGGGTTGATAGATCATGGATCTATAACACTTAGATGCACGAATCAAACATTTTTATAAACTGGAAAACTCGGAAAAATATCGATTTGGCGACTAATGTCGACGCCATAAATCTCATATCTCATTTTTGATATTTGTTGTTTAATGTTATGAATCTATTATATGTCATGTGGTCTACCATCTGAAACTGGAAACAAGGTCATATCAGGTTTAGATCTCTTGTTATTTGCAGTCAAACATCGTTGACCAAACACGAAATGGGGTTTCTGGGCAACCTAGAAACCCAGAAGTTCGCTGACAAGTTTTTGCAGGTGCTAGATCTAGCGGTATTTTGTTAGTTTGGTCATGTTGTTAGTTATTTGTTATAAATTGGTATATGGGCTACACATATATGCTATTAGATCACCTATATTAACCAACAGAATCGAAAATAATCACGGTCAAAGTAAGTTGACCAAACTGTCTCATGAAGATTTTCTGGGTAACCCAGATCTTCAAGAACAAGTTTCTGACAGGCACTTTGACTGGTCCAGATCTTTCACATGTGATGTCGTTTGCTTGATTTAGTGTTACTAAGTTGTTCTATGACAAACGTGTTACAGTCTGATATATTTAATCCACCTAAAACACGACCAGAGACCGGATTAATTAAGGCTCCAAAAGAGACCCTTGAAACTGCTTGAGTTTCTGGAAAACCCAGAAACTCAAGAACAGGTCTGACATGATATTAGGAGGCTTAGATCTTGCATTTATATGATGTAATGACCATGAAATAAGTTTGAGGTTGTCATATTACATTAGTACTACAGTCTTAACACTTTAGAAGTCCGGGAAACGTAAGGATCAAAGATTAACAGACAATCAAACCACCCACCCTCTCAACTTACATGAAGTTCTGGGCAGGATGAAGAACACGTGAAGAACACCATTAGCGACGGATGTGTCACCTAAGGCCCCTTTAGCGACGGTTTAATTTCTAATTTCCAGAAATTATTAAATAAATTGAAATAAATAGATTTTAATTATTAAAAATACTAAATAAATTCTGAAAAATTATTTTAAATTCTAAAAAATAGTTTTTAATTATTTTACATATATTTCATAAATATTTAATATTTTTGGAATATAAATGGTATTTAATTTATTTAATTATAATATTAAATAAATGATTTAAAAATGATTTTAGTACACGAAAAATCATGAAAAATAATATTATGATAAAAGAAAATATTTTAAGTTATTTTTAATATTTTATGATGAAATTCATTAATTAATTAACATTAATGATAATTAATTTATTTAATAAATATATTAAATAAATTATGGAAAAATAGAATAAATGATTTAAAAATCATATAAAAATTATTGAAGTGTTAGAAAAATATTTGAAGTTATAAAATATAACTTTTGATATTTTGTCATAAAAATATTAATATTTTAATATTAAAAGCAATAATCGAATAATGAAATTAACGGTTTAAAATCATATAAATATGATTTTAAGGTATTAAAAATACTTAGTGATATTATAAATATATTATAATATTATGACATGTATTTCATTAATATTTGATAATAAATAAATATTAATGATAAAAGAATTATGTGGTATTTAATTCATTTAAATATGTTATTAATGATTAAAAATACGCGATAAATGGTGATAATTATCTGAAATTTTTTATAAGTCTATGAAAAATATTTCGACTGTTATTAAAATTATCTGAGATAATTGTTAAGTGTTAAGTCAGAGTTTAATTGAATTTAGACTCGAAGAATTGTCCGACTAGACCGTCGGGATGTTAGAACTTTGTCGAACTCAAGTCAAACTTAAATAGTTTGACCTGATACTGAGTCTTATGTGTGTTATAGACTGATAGGGTTATGTGTTATGTGTTTAGGTTATTCTGTGTATATTTATATAATAGTATTATATTGTGATGCTATTATTCTAATATTGGAGATCTATATTACTAATATTAGGTCTTCGGATAAGGTGATATAAATTGCGTAGCGGTAATCAACGGTTCAGGCAAGTTTTGTTTTACTTAACTCTACTAAGAGTGTTTCACTTAGATAAGCTTATGGTTAATCATTGCTGGTTGCCATGAATTGTACTCTGTACATATTGCATGTATAAGTCAGGTATGAAAGGCTGATCACCTTCATTATCCTTCGGTTCAGATATAATTGTTCATGTAAAATACTTGTTCAGTCAAAATTTTGTTCCTGCTAGTTCACAATTATATTGTTGAATTATAGCAAGCCAATTATTCAAATCATTTCAATCATGATATATCGTTATATTGTTGAACTTAAACTTGCTGGGCAACTTTTATGCTCACCCTTTCTATATCATGATAAACATTGCAGATTAAGACGAACGCGTCGGATACAGGAAAAGATTAAAGAAAGTTTCAGCTTTAGTTTATGTATGCGATTAGAAATGTAATAGTGTAGTTTGATAATAAAGTTATGTGTTAGAAAATCTATGAATTGTGTTAAGGTTACTCGACCTTGGGGAATAGTTTGTAATGTAATGTATAAACAATTTATGTTTATATCTTTCGCAAATAGTAATAGTTGTATAGAATGATAGAACCGGATCCGAGGTGATTTAGGACACGGATTAGGAAGGTAGTAATGTATGATTAGGTGACCAAACCTCTCCTTGATAGAACTTCTAGACATTGTCAATATTGCAAATAATAATATGAATAACTTTATTGCGTCTCAATTATTGATTTAATAATATAAAATATTATCACGGATGATATTGTGACAATAATTGAATCGATAATATGAGAGATATTATGCGAGCAATTATTGTAGCAATAATTGAGTATAAGCGGTGACTTCACGTAAGCATCGATAATCAATCAGGTGTGCTACTTATGCAACCCGTGTATTCTTTGTACTTTTACCCGGGTAGTTCAGCGGTTTAGCGGTAAAACTTTTGCCGTTATTTTTATAAAAGATAAATCTATCATTTTCTAACTACGACAATACTTTGGTTGTGGGGTCCACGATGATTGTTGGTAAATACGAATATTCCTGTTAAAGCGAATATTCCCAGAGCCAATCGAATATTATATATCCACTTTGCTTACTTTTGCAAATTTGTAAATAATACCCACCACTATAACATTATATCAAATCCACACCATAATATTCAAAAATATATTTCGAGAAAAATTAATTTTTATTCATAAAAGTTGGGGTCTTACAACCTCCCCTTCTTATGAAATTTTGTCCTCGAAATTAGGGTGCGTACCTGGTATGTCAAATATGTGAGGATACCTTGACTTCATTTCAGATTCTAACTCCCAGGTCATTTTCTCAACATCGTGGTTTCTCCACAAAACTTTGACTTGAGGTATAACCTTGGAGCGTAGAATATGATCCTTCTTATCCAAAATTTTAACAGGTACTTCCTCATACGTTAAATCTTCCGCTATCTCGTCCGGTTCTAATTCAATAATGTGGTTCGGGTCTTTCACATATTTACGTAACATATATATGTGAAAAACGTTATGAACACGAGACATACTTGGCGGTAAGGCGAGTCTATATGTAAGACCCCAACTTTTATGAATAAAGAATAATTTTCTCGAATTATATTTTTGAATATTATGGTGTGGATTTGATATAATGTTATAGTTGTGGATAATATTTACAAATTTTGCAAAGTAAGTAAGTGGTTATATAATATTCGATTGGTCGGGGAATATTCGTTTTAACAGGAATATTCGTATTTACGACCACAGCACAATCATTAAGTGGACCCTAACTAAGTATTGTCGTAGTTAGAAAAACGATAGAATTATCTTTTATAAAATAACGATTTAAAGTTTTACCTGTTAAAACTGTTGAACTACCCCGTAGTAAAAGTATAAAGAATACGCTGCGGTTCATATAGTAGCACATGGTATTGATTATTGATACTTACGTGAGAAGTCACTTAGTTATGCTCAATTATTGCTACAATAATTGCTGCATCATATCTCTCATAATATTGATTCAATTATTGTCACAGTATCATCTGCATAATATGATATATTATTAAATCAATAATTGAGACGACAAAGTTATTCATATTATTATTTGCAATATTGACAATGTCTAGAAGTTCTATCAAGGAGAGGTTTGGTCACCTAAATACGTGCCAATAAGGAGAAATTCTTATCGAAAAGCCCCCTCTTTCTTGGGAACGACCTGGTTGTTAAATATTGTGAATTATAATATTAATGATGAATAAGTTCGTGTTGATTAAAGATGAAATTGATAGTTCTATTATGTTGGAATTATTAGTGTTAGTGAAAATTGACATTTATTGTGACGCCCCCAAAATAGGTATACATCACCTATTCTGAGTCGCCAAATACATGGTACATAATACAAATACAACCTTAAATATACAACATGAGCTGTGAGTTTTAATACAAATATTATCTTTTAGACAGTATTCAAACTCAAAATAAGTCCTCAATAAATTTATTATCACACTATTTCATAGAATAGTGAGGACTACTAATGCTATCATCTACGGACCGTCACTCCCGTTCCCCGACTAGTCCTCCTTTCGTTCTCATTTCTCAAGAGAACAATGAAAACAAAAAGGTGAGCTCAACTAGCCCAAGAAGAAATATTATGACTAAGATAATGCAGAATAAATTATCATTAGCCTTCAACAGTGTTCAACTGATAAAATATAACAAATATCAAGTTTAACTGCAGCGGAACAAGCAATCCATTAGAAGAGTCAAGTAGAGAATAAAATCTACTATCTTCTATGATTTAAAAGGTTTTTTTTTATTACTTTTAGCACTGAGACTCAGTTTAATAAATAATCCACACCATCCCTGCACTATGGCCAAGAATAGTCATTAGTATCACAACCACAAATTATCCATGCACTACGGGCCAAGGATATTCATGTATTCATCAATGGTCATGATCATGCCAACAACTGTCCATCAATGCACTACGACCAATGAGGATTTTTACCACATCATTTGTAACATTATGGTCATGATTATACCGAATAATCCCTGGTCATAATCATACCAAGTCCATCTATGCACTACAGGCCACAAATGACTTTCAACATATTATAAACATGAGGATGATGACAATTCAATAAAACAAGTTCAAGAATAAATTTTAAAGATTTATAAGTTAATTTATCCTGAACTCAATAACGTTCAACTTGTCAACATGATACTATTTTGTGAAGTAAAATTCAAGAATGCTCAGAAGAATATTTCCATGAAAAGATACTGGATGAAGCGCAAATATCAATGATATTCCACTAATCTCATGGAGTATAGATGCTAAAACTTTAACCAACTGAGTATAATAGAATATATGAAACCGCATAAATAGATTTTTTGCCGCCATGCAAGAATCCACGTAGATGCATTATTCCAATGAATAATAAAAAATAGAATAACAAAAGAATTCACCAAGCGCGTGTAATCCGCATGCACGAGTTATTCCAACAGAATAATAAAGAATGGAACCAGTCATGCATAACCCGCATGCATGTGGATATTCCAAAGAATAATAAAGAATGGAACGGTCATGCGTAATCAAAGATGCATGTGATATTCCAACAGAATAATAAAGAATGGAACCAGTCATGCGTAATCGCACGCAGATAGGATGTTCCAGCGAATAATAAAGAATGGGAACGGTGCCGCGTAATCCGCATGCATGCGGGATGTTCCAATAGAATAATAAAGAATGGAACCAGTCGTGTGTAATTCGCACGCATATGATGTTCCAATGAGAATAATAAAGAATGGAATAACAACAGAATTCACTGTATGCGATGCGATAAGCCATGCAGACGAGGTTATTCCAATGTAATAATAAAGAATGGAATAATGAGAAGAATTTCACCATGTATGCGGTACTTGTGCAGACAAAGTTATTCCAATATAATAATAAAGAATGGAATAACAACCCTTACAAGTATTGAAAGAAAAATAACTCTCTTCATGAATACGAAAGAATAATACCCCTTACCTTAAAAAGAGGAGTATTCCGACTGGTAGGGCGATGATATTCTTGAAGAAAACTTATACTGTTTTCTACGCTCAAAACTTCTTAAAACTCTAAAGAAATACGCTCAAGATTATAGAAGAAGAATTCTCTGAACTTCTGGTGTGATTTTTAATTCTAACTAAGCATCCTATTTATAGAAGAATGGAAAGGATACTATGCTGCACTATACAATAAAATATAATATATTCTATTTATAATCAAATAAAATAAAACTTTATAAAAAGTATTCTGTTTTATATAAAATTTTTTTACTATGCAAATACTATGCAGGCACTATGCAAATACTATACATAATAAAATATAATATATTCTATTTAAAATCTAATAAAACAAATACCTTTATAAAAATATTCTGTTTTATATAAAAAGATTTTACTATGCAAATACTATGCATGCACTATACAAATACTATGCATAATAAAATATAATATATTCTATTTAAAATCTAATAAAACAAATAACTTTATAAAAGTATTCTGTTTTATATAAAAAGTTTTCTGTTTTATTACATTTATAATAATAATAAAACAAACTTTATCATCATTATTATAATTCACAATATTAATCGACCAGGTTGTTCCCAGGAAAGAGGGGGATTTCCAATAAGGATTTCTCCCCATTGGCGAGCAATTAGGTGACTAAACCTCTCCTTGACAGAACTTCTAGACATCGTTAATATTGCAAATAATAATATTAATAACTTTGTCATCTCAATTATTAATTTAATAATATATAAAATATTGACAATAATTGAACAAAACTGAGTGACTTCTCACGTAAGCATCAATAATCAATATCGTGTGCTACTATGTAACCACGCCAGACATCGCATTTCTTTTAACATCGGGTGTTTCAACGATAACGGTAAAACTTCCGCCGTTATTTTCATAAAATATTTTTATCGTTTTCTCAATCGACATTAATTAATTTGTAGGGTCCACCAATGATGATTGTCTTGGTTATGCGAATATTCCCTGTTAAAAGCGAATATTCCCTAAACCAATCGAATATTATATAACAACTTGCGTACTTTGCCAAAATTTATAATATTTACCCACAACTATAACATTATATCAAATTCATTCCATAATATTCAAAAATGATATTTATAGAAAAATCATCTTTATTCATAAAAGTTGGGGTCTTACAACCTCCTCTTCTTATGAAATTTTGCCCTCAAAATTAGGGTACGTACCTGGTATGTCGAAGAGGTAAGGATACCTTTATTTCATCTCAGATTCTAACTCCCAGGTCATTTCCTCAACATCGTGGTTCCTCCACAAAACTTTGACTTGAGGTATAACCTTAGAGCGTAGAACATGTTCATTCTTATCCAAGATTTTAACAAGAAGCTCTTCATACGTTAAATCTTTCGCTATTTCGTCCGGTTCTAACTCAATAATGTGGTGGGGGTCTTCTACATAATTACGTAACATCGATACGTGAAAAACGTTATGAACACGCGACATACTTGGCGGTAAAACGAGTCTATAGGCCACAGTTCCTACTCGATCAAGGATTTTAAATGGGCCAATTAAATCAAGGATTGAGCTTTCCTCTCTTTCCAAATCTCGTAACTCCTTTCCATGGAGCAACACGTAACAACACATGATCTCCAATATCGAATTCTACGTCTTTTCGATGAAGATCAACATAATTCTTTTGTCGATCTTGTGAGGTTTTTACACGTTGTCAGATCATTTGAATCTTTTCCGTAATCATACGTACCAACTTCGGTCCCAACAACGTTGCTTCACCCACCTCATCCCAGCATACTGGAGCACAACACTTTCTTCCATACAACGCCTCGAATGGGGCCATGCCAATACTTGTTTGATAACTATTGTTGTAGAAAAACTCCACCAATGGTAAGAACTTGTCCTAACTTCCCTTGAAGTCAAGGACACAGAGTCTTAATAGATCTTCAAGAGTTTGAATAGTCCTCTCCGACTGCCCGTCCATCTGAGGATGATATGCCAAGATAAATCATAAATCCGTGCCCATAACTTTTTGCAAACTAACCCAAAATCTTGAAGTGAATCTTGGGTCTCGATCAGAAACTATGGATACTGGCATACCATGCAATCTTACAATCTCGTTTATGTACATACGAACAAGATGTTCAAGTGTATAAGTTTCTCGTATCGGTAAGAAATGAGCAGACTTGGTCAATCTATCAATAATGACCCAAATCACATCTATGCCTTGAGAAACCTTAGGAAGACCGGTAACGAAATCCATGGTAATGTGCTCCCACTTCCATTCTGGAATTTCAAGTGGTTGCAATGGACCTTTTGACACTTGATGCTCCGCCTTGACTCATTAACAAGTTAGACACCTTGAGATAAACCCCGCTATCTCTCTCTTCAGATTGCTCCACCAAAATGTATGTCGAAGATCACGATACATTTTGCTACTCCCAGGATGGACTACAAACGGTGTGTTGTGCGCCTCCATCTTGATTTTATACTTTAAGTCAGAATAGTTAGGAACATAAAGTCTAGAGTTGACTCGAAGTATTCCTTCTTCATCGATTCTTGCTTCCAAAATAGCACCTTCTTGCACTTTCTTCCTCATATGCATCAGCTCCGGATCTGTAGTTTGAGCAACTTTAACTTTATCGATTAAAGTCAGTTTTACTCGTATATTCACCATCATCACATGGGTTCCTGGAGTCTTTAACTCTATCTCCATCCTTTGCAAGTCACACAAAATGGGCCTTTGCGTTGACAATATCGCACTCATACCCACATATGATCTTCTACTCAATGCATCAGCTACCACGTTCGCTTTTTCAGGATGGTATTGAATGGTACAATCATAATCTTTTAACAGTTCAAGCCAACGTCGTTGCCGCATGTTGAGTTCCTTTTTGGTGAAGAAATATTTGAGGCTTTTATGATCCGTAAAGATCTCCACTTTCTCCCCATACAAGTAATGCCTCCAAATTTTAAGTGTGAAGACAACATCTGCCAACTCTAGATCATGAGTAGAATAATTCCTCTCATATTCTTTGAGTTGCCGAGAGGCATAGGCTATGACTTTCCCATGTTGCATGAGAACACATCCTAACCCTTTGCCTGAAGCATCACCATAGATGACAAATCCCTCCGAGCCAGATGGTATTGTCAGAACAGGTGCTGAAATGAGTCTTCTCTCGAGTTCTTGAAAACTCTTCTCACATTCCACGCTCCAATCGAATTTTATATCTTTCCGAGTCAGTTGAGTTAATGGAGTAGCGATTCGAGAAAACCCTTCCACGAATCTTTGATAATAACCAACTAATCCTAGAAACCTACGTACTTCGGTCATTGATTTAGGTTGCTCCTAGCTTTGAATAGCTTCAATCTTTGCCGGGTCAACAGATATTCCATGACTTGATACTATGTGCCCTAAGAATGCTACTTCCTCAAGCCAAAACTCACATTTCTTCAACTTGGCATAAAGCTTGTTTTCACGAAGCTTTTGGAGTATCACCCTCAAGTGTTGTTCATAATCTTCACGGCTTTTGGGATATATGAGGATGTCATCAATAAAGACGACCACAAAGTGATCCAAATATTCCTTGAATACTCGGTTCATCATATCCATGAAGGCAGCAGGAGCATTAGTCAATCCAAAAGACATGACTAAAAATTCATAATGCCCGTCTGAAGTTACGAAGGCGATCTTTGGAATATCCTCGGTTTTAACCTTCAAATTGATGATATCGAGCGAAAATCGATCTTCGAAAAGAATTGTGCTCCTTGCAACTGGTCAAATAGGTCATCAATGCGAGGTAACGGATACCTATTCTTGATGGTGACATGGTTCAATTCTCGGTAGTCAATACACGTTGCATACTCCCATCTTTCTTCTTCACGAATAGAACATGAGCACCCCAAGGAGACGTACTAGGACGAATGAAACTAATGTCTAACAATTCTTGTAATTTGGTCTTTAACTCCTGAAGTTCAATAGGAGCCATTCGATATGGGGCTTTGAAAATGGGTTTTGTACCGGGTTCCAGGTCGATACAAAATTCAATTTCACGCTCTGGGGGTAGGCCAGGAAGTTCTTCAGGGAATATGTCAGGAAATTTATTAACAATAGAAATATCATTCAAATCTGACATATTTTTGTTTAAATTTGTGACATGAGCTAAGAAAGCTTGACATCCGTTTTTCAATAAACGAATAGCTTTATGGCTTGAGATGACAGTTATTGATTTTAATGGTTTGGTTGCTTGAATTTGCATAATAGGTTGGTTAAGAATATGAAAGCTAACAACCTTACGAAAATAATCAATTTTTTGCATGATGATTAATTTACCAATCAATCTCTAGAATCACATCAAATGAGAGTATTTTCAATGAAATAAGATCAGCAGGTAATGTGAGGGTACCGATTTGAACTAAACTAGACTTATAAATAGTGGATGTAATTAAGGTTTCTCCCAACTGAGTTTCCACAGATAAGTCGAAGTCTAATTTCTCCGGAGTCAAATTTAATCGTTGAGCGCAAGTAGGAGAAATAAAAGAATGGGTAGAACCCCAGTATCAAATAAGGTATAGACTTATTTAGAGTTTATGATAAGCTTACCCGTGATGACCTTGTTGGGTTCTTGCTTTTTGGGAGGTCACAACAAATGCTCTCCCTTGAACTACTGGTTTTGACTTGTCTGGGACGGTATTTTGTGTCACCATTCCAACTGGACTTGTCTTTGGTGCACGACAAAATCGGGCTAGGTGACCTTCTCTTCCACAATTATAACACGCTTTGGATGGCATCGCGTAGTTTGGGCTGATATGTCCCTCCCCTCCGTATTTGAAGCATATGATAGGTGGTCGTTCTCCTTCCTTAACCACGAGTGCTGATGATGACGTCTTTCCATCATTGTTGAATCTCCTCTTCTTGAAATGTCCACTTTTATTGTCTTGGCCATGATTACCACCGAAGTGGTTACCATTTCTGGCATGTTGATTCCCTCCACGTTTGTTGTCACCGCTTCGATGACTGCTACCACTGGTATTATCATTTTACCGACTGCTTTCTCTTAGTGGGGTTGACTCGTTATCGCGCTCCAATAACTGAGCCTTATTTACAACATCTGAATACAAACACAGTTTATGAGAAATTAGATATTGACGTATCTTGGGTTTTAAACCTCTTAGAAACATCCGCGTCATTCTTTCCTCATTATCAACCAAGTGAGATGCAAACCGGGACAACTCGGCAAACTTAGCTTCGTACTACGACACGGTCATATTGTTCTGCTCCAACTTGATGAACTCTACCTCTTTCATGTGACGAATACTTTCGAGAAAGTACTTGTCGTTGAATAGTTCTTGGAATTTCTCCCAAGACATCTTCAGTGCGGCAGGTTGAGTACGCTTTACCGATTCCCACCAGTAATCTACCTTTCCTTGCAACATAAATGTGGCAAAGGGAACCTTTTGCTCCTTGGAGCATCTCAAGACATCAAATATCTTGGTGATCTACTTTATCCACGCTTCCGCCTTAAGTGGTTTTGGCTCTCCAATAAACTCCGGTGGTCCCAGCTCCTTGAACTATTTAGCGGTGACCGTCCAAGAGTTTCCAGTGTTTCTACCTATATTTTGGACAGGAGCTGCTCTCGCCTGATGTTGCATAAATTGCATAAAGCCTTTGACCATTCCATCGTTCATCATTTGGTCAGTGTTGTTGTTTGCATGAGGATTGTCGCCTTCCTGATGCACATTATTCTGATTATTAATATGTGGAGACTCAACGGTCTCCTGTGCTCCATTGCTATTCTCAACATTCTCGGATGTCATTTTTAAATACTGCCACAAAACAAGGGTTAATTAACATGCAACATATTATCCTTATACTCTGACCGACCAATTAAATACCAAATAAACTTAGGTAGGTCATACTAGCGAAGGAATTTCCCGTCTCTCCCCTCCTACTTCTAGTCTCACATCTTAGCCAGAGATCATATCCATAAGCTTTGATACCAACTGTGATGCCCCCAAAATAGGTATACATCACCTATTCTGAGTCGCCAAATACATGGTACAGAATACAAATACAACCTTAAATATACAACATGAGCTGTGAGTTTTAATACAAATATTATCTTATAGACAGTATTCAAACTTAAAATAAGTCCTCAATACATTTATTATCACACTATTTCATAGAATAGTGAGGACTACTAATCTTATCATCCGGACCGATCACTCCGTTCCCCAACTAGTCCAAAACTACGTTCTCATTTTCTGAAGAGAACAATGAAAACAAAAGGGTGAGCTCAACTAGCCCAAGAAGAAATATTATGACTAAGATAATGCGAATAAATTATCATTAGCCTTCAACGAAGGTAAAACCGATAAAATATAACAAACATCAAGTTTAAGCTATGATGAACAAGCAATCCATTAGAAGAGTCAGTAGAAAATAAAATCTACTATCTTCTATGATTTAAAAGGTTTTCATTACTTTTATCAATGAGCCTCGACAATAAGTAATCCACATCATCCACGCTTTTTACGACGAGGATATTCCAAGGATATTCATTAGTATCACAACCACAAATTATCCATGCACTACGAGCTAAGGATATTCGTGTATTCATCAATGGTCATGATTATGCCAACAAGCGTCCATCAATGCACTACGACCAATGAGGATTTTTACCACATCATTTGTAACATTACGGTCATGATTATTAGAAAATCCACAGTCATAATCATACCAAGTCCATCTATGTACTCTGAGCCATAGATGACTTTCAACATATTATAAACATGAGGATGATGACAATTCAATAAAACAAGTTCAAGAATAAATTTTAAAGATTTATAAGTTAATTTATCCTGAACTCAATAACGTCCAACTTGTCAACATGATACTGCTTTGTGAAGTAAAATTCAAGAATGCTCAGAAGAATATTTTCATGAAAAGATCTTTGGATGAAGCGCCAAATATCAAGGATATTCCACTAATTTCATGGAGTATAAAAGCCAAAACTTTAACCAACTGAGTATAATAGAATATATAAAACCGCAAATGGATTTTTGCCACCATGCAGTAATCCACGTAGACAGATTATTCCAACAGAATAATAAAGAATGGAATAACAAAAGAATTCACCAGGCGCATGCGTAATCCGCGACATCTGAGTTATTCAACGAGAATAATAAAAAGAATGTAACGGTCAAATGCGTAACCCCCACGAGACGAGGATATTTCAGCGAGAATAATAAAGAATAGAACCGGGTCATGCGTAATCGGCCTGAGACGGGATATTCCAACGAATAATATAGAATGGAACCAGGTCATGCGTAATCCGCATAGACAGGATGTTCCAACAGAATAATAAAGAATGAAACCAGGTCATGTGTCATCCGCACAGACAGGATGTTCCAACAGAATAATAAAGAATGGAATAACAATGAAATTCACCGGGGAATGCGATAGGCGCTTACATACTGAGTTATTCCAACAGAATAATAAAGAAGCGGAATAATGAGAAGAATTTCACCATGTATGCGGTACTTGGCATAGGCAAAGTTATTCTAACATAATAATAAAGAATGGAATAACAACCACTTACAGTATTGAAAGACAAATAACTCTCTTCATGAATACGAAAGAATAATACCCCCTTACCTTAAAAAGAAGAGTATTTTTATTTGGTAGAGGCGAGGATATTCTTGAAGAAAACTTATCTTTATTTTCTACTTTCAAAACTTCTTAAAACTCTAAAGAAATACACTCAAGATTATAAAGAAGAATTCTACGAACTTCCGGTGTGATTTTCAATTCTAACTAAGCATCCTATTTATAGAAGAATGGAAAGGATACTTATTATGTTTTTACTATGATAAAATATAATATATTCTATTTATAATCAAATAAAATAAAACTTTATAAAAAGTATTTACATTTTATATAAAAGTTTTTACTATCTGAAACACTATGCATACCTTTATGCAAACACTATGTATAATAAAATATAATATATTCTATTTAAAATCTAATAAAACAAATAACTTTATAAAAGTATTCTATTTTATATAAAAAGATTTTACTATGCAAACACTATGCAGGCAATATATAAACACTATGCATAATAAAATATAATATATTCTATTTAAAATCTAATAAAACAAATAACTTTATAAAAGTATTCTGTTTTATATAAAATGTTTTTTTGTTTTATTACATTTATAATTATAATAAAATAAACTTTATCATCATTATTATAATTCACAATATTAATCGACCAGGTCATTCCCAGGAAAGAGGGGGCTTTCCAATAAGGATTTCTCCCTACTGGCGCGCAATTAGGTGACCAAACCTCTCCTTGACAGAACTTCTAGACATCGTTAATATTGCAAATAATAATATTAATAACTTTGTCATCTCAATTATTGATTTAATAATATATAAAATATTGACAATAATTGAACAAAACTGAGTGACTTCTCACGTAAGCATCAATAATCAATACCGTGTGCTACTATGCAACCACGCGTATTACTGTACTTTTAACACCGGGTGTTTCAACAGTTAACGGTAAAACTTCCGCCATTATTTTTATAAAATATTTTTGTCATTTTCTCAATCCGACATTAATTCTGTTGTGGGGTCCACCAATGATTGTGCCATTGTACGAATATTCCCTGTTAAAACGAATATTCCCCGACCAATCGAATAATATATAACAACTTGCGTACTTTGCCAAAATTTATAGATATTACCCACAACTATAACATTATATCAAATTCATTCTATAATATTCAAAAATGATATTTATAGAAAAATCATCTTTATTCATAAAAGTTGGGGTCTTACATTTATTTCGATAATAATTGATGTCTGGAGGTTATGTTGACCAATCGAGTAATTAACCGGATAAATGAGCAATTAATTGCTATTAATTCACATGATTATAACTATTTGTTCATAATTTAATAAGGAAATGAATAACAAAGGATCATTCACCATGCATGTGGTAATCCACATAGACAGGTTATTTTAATAGAATAATAAAGAATGGAATAATGGAAGGATTCACCGTGCGATGCGATAAATTGCATAGATAAAGTTATTCCCAACATAATAATAAATAATGGAACCAGTCCGCGCGTAATGCACGCAGACGGATATTACGACGAGAATAATAAATAATGGAACCAGTCCAACGTAAGCATTACGAGATAGGATATTCCGGCTAGAATAATAAATAATGGAACCGGTCGGCGTAAGCATACAGTACGAGAATATTCCGAGAATAATAAAGAAGCGGAATATTAGAAGAATTTCACCATGTATGCGGTATCAGATAAGCAAAAGTTATTCCAATGAGAATAATAAGAATGGAATAATAGAAGAATTTTACCATGTATGCGATTACTTTGCATAGATAAAGTTATTCAACATAATAATAAAGAATGGAATAATGAAGAATTTCACCATGTATGCAGACTTTGCATAGGCAGTTGTTCCAACATAATAATAAAGAAAGGAATAATGAGAAGAATTTCACCAAGTATAGGGTATCCGCGTATACAGGTTATTCCAACAGAATAATAAAGAATGGAATAACAGAAGTTCTCTTCATGAATAAGAAAGAAAGAATACCCCTTATGAGTACAACAAATAATATTCTCTACGAGTACAACAAATAATATCCCCTACGAGTACAACAAATAATATTCCCTACCTTAGAAAAACTGAATACTGGAGTAGTGAAGTAGCAGAATACTTTTCGTCTTTCTCTCTATAGTTTCACTCTCTAGAGTTTCAGTGAATTCGTAAGAAATAATGAAGGAATGAGCTTCTATTTATAGGAGAATGGGTGAATAGTAACTAATTCATGAACAAATCCAGATTGATTTACTTTTAAACGGACGGTCTATATTGGTTTACTATTAAAACTTAAAGCAACGGTCCATCTTGATTTACTATTAAAACTTTAAAACCAATGATCCATATTGATTTACTTATTATAAATTTCTATCGGTGGTCCATATTGATTTACTTATTATATCTTCAACCAAATCTGCCCGAAAAATTAGCACATCTCTCTCATAGAATAATATTGTACCCAAAATGACTTGGACCGAAAAGAAATATATCTTACGGGTGAATAGTACCCCGTGAATAGTAACTCGTGAATAGTAACTCGCAAATAGTAACTCGTGAATAGTAATTTGTGAATAGTAATTCATGAATAGTAACTCGTGAATAGTAACTCATGAATAGTAACTCATGAATAGTAACTCGTGAATAGTAACTCGTGAATAGTACTCCGACACGAAAAGTGCCCCAAATACCCGATTGAACAATATAACCTCTAGACATCAATTATTATTGAAACAAATGTTGATTTCCACTAACACTAATAATCTCAACACAATGGAACTATCAATTTCATCTTTAATCAACACGAAGTTATTCATCATTAATATTATAACTCATAATATTTAACAACCAGGTCGTTCCCAGGAAAGAGGGGGCTTTTGGATAAGGATTTCTCCTTATTGGCGCGCAATTAGGTGACCAAACCTCTCCTTGACAGAACTTCTAGACATTGTCAATATTGCAAATAATAATATGAATTACTTTGCCGTCTCAATTATTGATTTAATAATATATCATATTATGCGGATGATCTTTGTGACAATAATTGAATCAATAATATGAGAGATATGATGCGGCCAATTATTGTAGCAATAATTGAGTATAAGCGAGTGACTTATCACGTAAACATCAATAATCAATACTGGTGTCTTCTTATGCAACCATGTGTATTCTTCGTACATTTACTACTGAGTAGTTCAATAGTTTTAACGGTAACACTTCCGTAGTTATTTTATAAAAAGATAATTACATGGTTTTTTACTATGACAATACTTAGTTGTAGGGTCCACTAATGATTGTCTTAGTCGTCATTTGAATATTCCCTGTTAAAGCGAATATTCCCAGACCAATCGAATATTATATAACCACTTGCTTACTTTGCAAAATTTATAAATATTACTCATAACTATAACATTATATCAAATCCACACCATAATATTAAAAAATTTATTTCGAGAAAATTAAATAATTATTCATAAAATCTGGGGTCTCACACCCCTCTTTCCTGGGAACAGTCTGGTTGTCAATATTGTGATTCTGTAATGTTATTTGTGAATAATTAATTATTTATTTATATGATAAGGAAAATATTCATTTTATGTGGATATAGATGGAGAAAATTTTTAATGTGACAATTGTTGAAAATTGATATTTTATCTTTTCTGATAAAATAATTCATTTAAATATATTATTATATTATAATAATATAATAATGGTGATATTTTTACAATGAATGTGTGATATATGAATAAATAAGGAGGAAGAGTACTTTTGTTACAAAAAAAAATGTTTAACACATGTTTTGTGTGTTGATGGACCCCATTTTGACTGAAATTTGATTATAGCCTGCAAAATCGTTCGTATGTGGATTTTGGTCAATTTTTGTTTGGAAATTGGAAAAACTTTCTTCTGCAAAGTTGTAGAGAATTGAATTTCCCATAAAAGGACATAAGATCCGATTTTTTCTGATAAAAAGGCTATTTATTATGAATTTTTGAAGTTCCGGAATAATTGATTTTTGAAGTTTGAAATATTTTTTTAATAAAAACGTTTTTTTGCAATTGAGTGGGCCCCACAGGTGTTGTAAACATGCTGAATTCAGAAGTCTAAGTGGGAGTAGGAAAATCTTAATATATATTAATATTTTATTAAATTTTCTGCTTTGGTGTTCTAAGCATTTTCCTATAAATAGGGTGCGTATGTTAGAATTGAAAATCACACCAGAAACTGAAGTTTTCTGTCTCTATATTATCGAGCGTATTTTTGTGAGTATTTAGATACTTTGAGTGTTCTTTATACTGATGGAAGTTCCTTCAAAGACTATATCCGAAGATTCGATCGTAAATCTTTGTCTTTTTGAGGTAAGGGATGTTATTTTTTATAAATGATATTATTTCTTTCAATATCATTATCTAGGAATATTGGTAAGATTTTTCTTGTGAAATTCTTATCTTTTCATGTCGGGGTTACTATCCATGAGTTACTATTCACGAGTTACTATTCACGAGTTACTATTCATGAGTTACTATTCATGAGTTACTATTCACGAGTACTATTCAATTAAGCATGGTGATTTTTCTTGTGGAATTTCTACCTTTTTAGTGCTTTGGAGTTACTATTCACGATACGACACTTTATTCACTTATCTGACACTATTCACGTGATACGATTAATTATTCACGAATCGACCTTATTCACAGAAAAATTAATTTTTTTTTTCTGTGTCCAAGATTGTCTGTTATGGTTTTTATCTTTGATTGAATCTATGTTTTGATCTTTATTTTTGAATTCTGCTCCACAATAGTTTATTATGGAGTATTTTTGAACATGGATAAACCAAGTATTTAATCCTTACTATTTATTCTTTTGTCTCCAATGGATTCTTTTTTTCTTTAAAATATATTTTTCATCATCCTCGGTCTAAATGATGATATTCTTGAATATCTTTGGCCGTGTAGCAAAAACATGAATGATTTTATGATGAATATCTTTGGCCCGTAGTGCAAAGATGAACAGGTGTTGAGATGAACATGACCGACTGATTAATATCTTTGGCATGTAGTGCAAAGATGACTATTTGATTCAAGATGTATATTGATTGATGTTACATGGATAAAATATCGATGATGGACTTTTAAATTCATAGATGATAGTAGATTTCATTTTCTACTTACTCTTCTAATGAATTGTTGTTTCCGCTGCAGTTGTTGATCTAAAACTTGTTTTCTATTGTATTCTATCAGATTTTTCCCTGTTGAAGACGAAGGATAATTTGTTGTATATTATCTTAGTCATAGTATTTTTACTGGGCTAGTTGAGCTCACCCTTTTCCTTTTTGTTCCATTTTTCTTCTCAGGAGACGAGAATATAGCGAGAACTAGTCGGGGTGTGGAGTAATGGTTTAAGACAGTTGTTTTAGTAGTCCTTACTATTTTTGTAAAATAGTGTATCAATAATTGTAATGAGGACTTATTTAAGTGTTGATATTATATAGAAGACAATATTTGTATTTAAACTCACAGTTTATGTGTTGTCGTATTTTGCACGACAATTGTATTAATGAAGTTGTAGTTGTTTACATACCATATATTTGGCGACTTCGAGAATGGGTGATGTATACCTATTTTGGGGCGCCCATTTGTATCGAGCTTAGGATATGGTCTCTGGCGGAGATCGGAGAATAGAACTAGAGGGAGAGACGAGTAAATCCTTCGCTAGTGTGTCCTACCTAAGCTTATTTGTTATTTAATTGGCTCATTCGGAATATAGGGATAATATGTGGCATGTCAATTAACCATTGTTTTGTGACAGTAAAATGGCATTTGAAGATGTTGAGATAAGCAAATGGATCACATGAGACCGTTGAGTCACCACTGATCACTACCCAGGATAAGGAAGACAATAACCCTCCTGTAAACAATAACACCGACCAAATGACGAACGATGGTATGTTTAGGAACTTTTTAGAATTCATGCAAAACCAAACGAGAGAGACTACTGTTCAAAATGCAGGTGTAAAAATTGGCAACTCACGGATGGTCACCGCTAAGCAGTTCAAGGAGTTAGGACTGCCGGAGTTTTTGGGAAAGCCAAAACCATTTACGGTAGAGACTTGGATAAAGCAGATCACTAAGATATTAGATGTCTTGGGATGCTCAGAGGAGAAAACGGTTCCTTTCGCCACCTTCATGTTGCGAGAAGAGGCAGATTATTGGTGGGAATCCGTAAAGCGTACTCAGCCTGCTGCACTAAAGATGTCTTGGGAGAAGTTTCAAGAATTGTTCAACGACAAGTACTTTCCCGAAAGTATTCATCACATGAAGAAGGTAGAGTTCATCAAGCTGGAGCAAAACAATATGAACGTGTCGCAGTACGAAGCTAAGTTTGCCGAGTTGTCCCGATTTGCATCCCATTTGGTTGATAATGAGGAGAGAATGACGTGAATGTTTCTGCGAGGTTTGAAACCCAAAATACATCAATACCTCATTTCTCACAAACTTTGTTTATATTCAGATGTTGTGAATAGGGCTCAGTTATTAGATCGCGATAATGAGTCGGCTCAACTGAAGAATAATGACCAACAACTCGATGATAATCGTACCGGTGGCAACGGTCATCGGAACAATGATAACCATCGTGGAGGGAATCAACATGCCAGAAATGGTAACCACTTCGGTGGTAATCATGGCCAAGATAATAGGAAAGGTGAGTCAAGTGGAAATTTCAAAAAGAGAAGATTCAACAATGACGGGAAGACGCTAGCACCAACACCAGCAACGAATTCTAGGGGAAGAGAAAGATCGCTAGTTAGATGCTACAGATGCGGAGAAGAGGGACACATAAGTCCAAACTGTTCACAACCTTCCAAGTTATGTTTTAGTTGTGGAAAAGACGGTCATATAGCTCGAGATTATCCTGTAGCGAAACCAAGTCCAGCGGGGATGGTGACTACAAAGGCTGTCCCGGACAAGTCAAAGTCAAAGGTTCTTGGAAAAGTTTTTCGTGACTTCTCAAAAAGTGAGTAACCCGAACGAAGTTAGCACAGGTTAGTTAATCATAAATTCTTGCGAAGTTTAGACCTTAATAGATATCGGTTCTACCCATTCTTTTATCTCTCCTACTTGTGCTCAACGTTTGAACTTGACTACTGAGAAATTAGACTTTGACTTATTTGTTGAAACTCAGATTAGAGAAACTTTCTTTACATCCATTGTTTTATAAATTTTGCTTGATTCACATTGGGCAAAGTCACCCTACTGTTGATCTTATATCTTTAAAAATTCTTGCATTTGATGTGATCTTAGGGATTGATTGGTTAACCACTCATGTGACGCCCCCCAAAATAGGTATACATCACCTATTACGAGTCGTCAAATACATGGTATGAATACAATACAACTTAATTTATACAACCGTCGTGTAAAAGTGCGACAAAACATAAGTTGTGAGTTTTAATACAAATATTGTAAATGCAGACAATATTCAAACTCAAATTCAATATTATTACATTTATTTTCTACTATTTCCTTTGAATAGTGAGGACTACTAATGCTATCATCCGGTCCCAAGCACTCCGTTCTCCGACTAGTCCCCCGCTACGTTCTCATTTCTGAAGAGAACAATAAAAGTAAAAGGGTGAACTCAACTAGCCCAAGATAGGAAATATTATGACTAAGATAATGCGAGAATATATTATCGTTAGCCTTCAGCGGTGTTAAACTAATACAATATAACAACCATCAAGTTTAAGCGCAGCGGAACAAACAATCCATTAAAAGAGTCAGTAGAGAATAAAATCTACTATCTTTTATGATTTTAAAGGTTTTTCATCACTTTTATCATTGGGACTCGACTTAATAAATAATCACATCATTGAATCACCCCCTGCACTCATCGACCGAGGATATTCTTTAGTATCACGACCACAATTATCCATGCACTCACGGGCCAAGAATATTTGTGTATTCAATAATGGTCATGATCATGCCAACAACTTGTCCATCAATGCACTACGGGCCAATGAGGACTTTTACCACATCATTTGTAACATTACGGTCATGATTACACAGAATAATCCCTGGTCATAATCATACAAAGTCCATCTATGCACTATAGGCCACAGATGACTTTCAACAAAATATAAACATGAGGATGATGACAATGATATAAGAATTCAATAAAACAAGTTCAAGAATTATTTTATCCAGGAACTAATAACGCCCAAATTGTCAACATGATCTCGCTTTGTAGAGTAAAATTCAAGAATGCTCGGAAGAATATTTCCATGAAAGATCTTTGGATGAAGCACAAATATCAAGGATATTCCACTAATTTCATGGAGTATAGAAGTCAAAACTTTAACCATTTGAGTATAATAAGGAATGGAATAACAAAAGAAATCACCGAGCATGCGATGGAGCCGCATATGCGAGTTATTCCAACAAAATAATAAATAACGGAATCGGTCCACAGAAAAGCGATGCAGACAAGATATTCAACAGAATAATAAAAAGCGGAATCGGTCCGACGTAAAAATGCCTATGTGAGGATATTCCAACGAGAATAATAAAAAGGCGGAATCGGTCGGCGTGAGAACGCATGACAAGATATTCCAGCGAATAATAATAAAGATGGAATCAGTCGGCATAAAATGCACATACAGGATATTCTAACGAATAATAATAAAAGGCGGAACCAGTCCCACGTAAAAGCGCATGAGCGAGGATATTCCAGCGTAATAATAAAGATGGAATCGTGTCGGTCAGTAGAACGCATACATACATGATATTCAACGGAGAATAATAAAGGCGGAACCGGTCCGGCGTAGAACGCAGCAAAACGGGATGTTTCAATGCGAATGATAAAGAATGGAACAATGGAAGAATTTCACCAAGTATAGGGTAGCATGGCGTATCTGAGTTATTCCAACGTAATAATAAAGAATGGAATAATGAAGTTTTCTTCATAGATAAGAAAGAAATAATACTCCCTACCTTTAGAAAAACTGGATACTGGAATAGTGAGGTAGCAGACTTCTCTTCTTCTTTCTATAATTTCTCTCTATAATAATCGCTCTAAAGCTTTTGTGAATTGGTGAGAAATGAAGGAAGAATGAGCTTCTATTTATAGAAAATTATAGTTTTGATAATTGCACGTTTTGGGGCTCAAAAAATTTCAGTACAATATCTCCAACTTTTCCTTTATTTTTAATTTAGTCATGAAAGTATTATCAAACTTGCACCACTTCCCCTAATAGTAAATAATGTGATTCAATAGTAAATTATGTGAATCAATAGTTCTAGACATGTGAAAATACGAATTACAGTATAGTACCTCCATCTATACCTCCATTTTTAACTTAGTCATGCAAGTATTATCAATCTTTCACCAACTCCCCTAATAGTAACAAGAATGTGAAACAATAGTATACACATATGAACAAATAGTTATAATCATGTGAAATAATAGCAATCAATTGCTCATTTATCCGGTTAAATACTGGATTGGTCAATATAACCTCCAAACATCAATTATTATCGAAATAAATGTCGATTTTCACTAACATAAATAATTCCAACACAATGAAACCATTTTTATCAAAATATAAATTTTGAAATTTTGAAGTTTGACTTTTCGAAAAAAAAAGTCAAGCTGTTGAATTTTTGACCAAATAGTGAATTAGGAAAATTTTGTGTTTATAGATTATTTTACTAATTTCATCGTTAGGACTCAAATATCACGTCGCGTCTCCAAATTCAACTCGAACACAACTTTAATTTTAATAACATTCATCATTAATATTATAACTCACAATATTTATCAACCGTGTCGTTCGAGGAAGAGGGGCTTTCGATAAGGATTTTCTCCTATTGGCGCATAAATTAGGTGACCGAACCTCTCCTTGAGCGAACTTCTAGACATTGTAAATATTGCAATTTAATAATATGAATAACTTTGTTGTCTCAATTATTGATTTAATAAAATAACATATTATGCGGATGATACTATGACAATAATCGAATCAATAATATGAGAGATATGATGCGACAATTATTGTAACAATAATTGAGTATAAGCGAAAGTGACTTTTCATGTAAGCATCAATAATCAATATCGTGTGCTACTCTTATGCAACCACGCGTATTCATCGTACTTTTACTCTGGGGTAGTTCAACGATTAATGGTAAAACTTATAGAATTATTTTCATAAAGTATTTTTGTCATTTTCTCAATCAAATGATAATTCCGTTGTAGGGGTCCACCAATGATTGTCTTGGTTATACGAATATTCCTGTTAAAACAAATATTCCCCGACCAATCAAATATTATATAACCACTTACGTACTTTGCAAAATTTATAAATATTACCCACAACTATAACATTATATAAAATCCACACTATAATATTCAAAAATATATTTCGAGAAAATTTAATCTTTATTCAAAAAGTTGGGGTCTTATAACCTCCCATTCTTATGAAATTTCGTCCTCAAAATTAGGGTGCGTACCTAGTATATCGAAGAGGTGAGGATACTTTGATTTCATTTCAGATTCTAACTCCCAGGTCATTTCCTCAACATCGTGGTTTCTCCACAAAACTTTGACTTGAGGTATAACCTTGGAGCGTAGAATATGTTCCTTCTTATCCAAGATTTTAACAGGAACCTCTTCATACAATAAATCTTCCTCTATTTCGTCCGGTTTTAACTCAATAATGTGGTTCGGGTCTTTCACATATTTACGTAACATGGATATGTGAAAAATGTTATGAACACGAGACATACTTGGCGGTAACGCAAGTCTATAGGCCACAGTTCTTACTCGATCGAGGATTAAAAATGGGCCAATGAATCGAGGATTGAGCTTTCCTCTCTTTCCAAATCTTGTAACTCCTTTCCATGGAGCAACACGTAACAACACATGATCTCCAATATCGAATTCTACGTCCTTTCGATGAAGATCAACATAACTCTTTTGTCGATCTTGTGAGGTTTTTATACGTTATCGGATCATTTGAATCTTTTTCGTAGTCATACGTACCAACTCTGGTCCCAACAACGTTGCTTCACCCACCTCATCCCAAAGATCTTTGGAGAGCGACACTTTCTTCCATACATGTACGCCTCGAATAGAGCCATGCCAATACTTGTTTGATAACTGTTGTTGTAGGAAAACTACACCAATGGTAAGAACTTGTCCCAACTTCCCTTGAAGTCAAGGACACAGAGTCTTAATAGATCTTTAAGAGTTTGAATCATCCTCTTTGACTGCCCATCCGTCTGAGGATGATATGCCGAGCTAAATCGTAAATCCGTGCCCATAGCTTTTTGCAAACTAACCCAAAATCTTGAAGCGAATCTTGGGTCTCGATCGAAACTATGGATCTTGGCATACCATGCAATCTTACAACCTCGTTTATGTACATCTGAGCAAGAGGCGTTCAAGTGTATAAGTTTCGTGATTCGGTAAGAAATGAGCGAGACTTGGTCAATCTATCAACAATGACCCAAATCGCATCTATGTCTTAAGAAACTTTGGGAAGACCAGGTAACAAAATCCATGGTAATGTGCTCCCACTTCCATTCGGAATTTCAAGTGGTTGCAATGGACCTTTTGGTACTTGATGCTCCCCATGACTCGTTGACACGTTAGACACCTTGAGATAAAACAAATATCTCTCTCTTCGTATTGCTCCACCAAAATGTATGACGAATATCATGATACATTTTGGTACTCCCAGGATAGATTACAAATGGTGTGTTATGCGCCTCCATCATGATTTTATACTTTAAATCAGGGTCGTTAGGAACACAAAGTCTGGAGTTGACTCGAAGTATTCCTTCTTCATCGATTCTTGCTTTCGGCATAACACCTTCTTGCACTTTCTTCTTCATACGCATTAGCTCCAGGTCTGTAGCTTGAGCAGCTTTAACTTTATCGATTAAAGTCGGTTCTACTCGTATGTTCGCCATCATCACATGGGTCCCTAGAGTCTTTAACTCTATCTCCATCCTTTGCAAGTCACACAAAATGGGCCTTTGCGTTGACAATATCGCATTTGCACTTGCATAAGATCTTCTACTCAATGCGTCAGCTACCATGTTCGCTTTTTCAGGATGGTATTGGATGGTATGATCATAATCTTTCAACAGTTCAAGCCAACGTCGTTGTCGCATGTTGAGTTCCTTTTGAGTGAAGAAATATTTGAGGCTTTTATGATCCGTAAAGATCTCCACTTCTCTCCATACAAGTAATGCCTCCAAATTTTAAGTTATGAAGACAACATCCGCCAACTCTAGATCATGAGTAGGATAATTCCTCTCATATTCTTTGAGTTGTCTTGATGCATAGGCTATGACTTTCCCCATGTTGCATGAGAACACATCCCAACCCTTTGCAGAAGCATCACTTTGTAGATGACAAATCCCTCCAAGCCAGATGGTATTGTCAGAACGGGTGCTGAAATGAGTCTCCTCTTGAGTTCTTGAAAACACTTCTCACATTCTTCACTCCAACCGAACTTTGTATCTTTCTGAGTTAGCTGAGTTAATGGAGTAGTGATTCGAGAAAATCCTTCCACGAATCTCCGATAATAACCAGCTAAACCGAGAAAGCTACGTACTTCGGTCACTGATTTAGGTTTCTCCCAGCTTTGAATTGCTTCAATTTTTGTCGAATCAACACATATTCCATGACTTGATACTACGTGCCCAAAGAATACTACTTCCTCAAGCCAGAACTCGCATTTCTTCAACTTGGCATAAAGCTTGTATTCACGAAGCTTTTGGAGTATCAGCCTCAAGTGTTGTTCATGATCTTCACGACTTTTGGAATAAATAAGGATGTCATCAATAAAGACGACCACAAAGTGATTCAAATATTCCTTGAATACTCGGTTCATCATATCCATGAAGGCAGCAGGAGCATTAGTCAATCCAAAGGACATGACTAGGAATTCATAATGCTCATACCGAGTTTTGAAAGCCGTCTTTGGAATGTCATCGTTTAATCTTCAATTGATGATATCCGTAAGCGAAGATCGATCTTTGAAAAGAATTTGGCTCCTTGCAATTGGTCAAACAGGTCATCAATACGTGGCAATGGGTACCTATTTTTGATGGTGACATGATTGACTCCGATAATCAATACAAAGTCGCATACTCCCATCTTTTTTCTTCACGAATAGAGCAGGAGCACCCCAAGGAGGCGTCTTAGGGCCTAATAAAACCGATGTCTAACAATTCCTGCAATTGGGTCTTTAACTCCTGAACAGGAGCCATTCGATATGGGGCTTTGGAAATGGATTTTGTACCGGGTTCAAGGTCAATACAAAATTCAATTTCACGCTCTAGGGGTAGGCCAGGAAGTTCTTCAAGGAATACGTCAGGGAATTTATTAACAATAGAAATATCATTCAAAAGCGACGTATTTTTGTTTATATCCGTGACATGAGCTAAGAAAACTTGACATCCGTTTTCAATAAACGAATAGCTTTATGGCTTGAGATGATAGTGATTTATTTTAATGGTTTGGTCGTTTGAATTAGCGCATAATAGGTTGATTAGGAATATGAAAGCTAACAACTTACGAAAACAATCAATTTTAGCATGATGAGTAGTTAACCAATCAATCCCTAGAATCACATCAAATGCAAGTATTTTCAATGAAATAAGATCAACGAGGTAATGTGAAGTACTGGATTTGAACCAAACAAGACTTATAAATAGTGGATGTAATTAAGGTTTCTCCCAACTGAGTTTCCACAGATAAGTCGAAGTCTAATTTCTCCGGAGTTAAATTTAATCGTTGAGCGCAAGTAGGAGAAATAAAAGAATGGGTAGAACCGGTATCAAATAAGGTATAGACTTCGCTAGAGTTTATGATAAGCTTACCCGTGATGACCTTGTTCGGGTTCCTTGCTTTTTGGGAGGTCACAACAAATGCTCTCCCTTGAACTACTGGTTTTGACTTGTCTGGGACGGTATTTTGTGTCACCATTCCAACTGGACTTGTCTTTGGTGCACGACAAAATCGGGCTAGGTGACCTTCTCTTCCACAATTATAACACGCTTTGGATGGCATCGCGTAGTTTGGGCTGATATGTCCCTCCCCTCCGTATTTGAAGCATATGATAGGTGGTCGTTCTCCTTCCTTAACAACAGTCTTGCAGTCTTGACGTCTTTCCATCATTGTTGAATCTCCTTTTCTTGAAATGTCCATTTTATTATCTTGGCTATGATTACCACCGAAGTGGTTACCATTTCGGCATGTTGATTCCTCCACGTTTGTTCACCCTTAGCTTACGATGTTGTTACCTTTGGTATTTTCATTCTGTAATACCGCTTTCTCTTGGTTGCGTTGACTCGTTATCGCGCTCCAATAATCGAGCCCTATTTACAACATCCGAATACAAACATAGTTTATGAGAAATAAGATATTGTCGTATCTCGATTTCAAACCTCTTAAAATATTAGGGTCATTCGCTTCCTCATTATCAACCAAATGGGATGCAAGCAGGGATAACTCATAAATTTAGCCTCGTATTGCGACACGATCATATTTGTGGCGCCCCAAAATTAGGTATACATCACCCATCTTGGGTCGCATGGATACATGGTACGTAATTCAAATACAACTTACTAATACAACTGCTGTCAAGGTACAATACAACAAAACATAAAGCGTGAGTTTGAATACAAATACTATCTACTAGAGATTATACAAACTCAAAAGGAGTCCTCATTATAATTATTATCACGAGTATTTCACGGAATAGTGAGGACTACTAATGCTATCCTCCGGACCATCACTCCGCTCCCCAGACTCCGTCCCGGCTATATTCTCATTTCACGAAGAAACGGTGAAAGAAAGGGTGAGCTCAACTAGCCCAAGAAGAAATATTATGACTAAGATAATGCGAATAAATTATCATTAGTCTCCAACAATGTTAAACCGATAAAATATAATAGACATCAAGTTTAACTGCGGTATGGAACAAGCAATCCATTAAAAGAGTCAAGTAGAAAATAAAATCTACTATCTTTTATGATTAAAAAGGTTTTTCATCATCAGATTATCGGCTGAGACTCATTTCAATAAATAATCCACATCATTAAATCATCCTCACACTACTGAGCCAAGGATATTCTTTGAAGTATCATGACCACGAATTATCCATGCACCACGGCCAAAGATAATCATGTTTTCATCAACGGTCCGATCATGCCATAAAACAATTCATCTTTGCTCCCTTGGCCGAAGAGAATCCATAGCCATAATCATACCAAAATTGTCCATCAATGCACTACGGGCCAATGAGGACTTTTAATTTTCACATCATTTGTAACATTACGGTCATGATTATACCGAATAATCCCTGGTCATAACATACCAAGTCCATCTATGCACTACAGGCCATAGATGACTTTCAACAAAATAAAAACATGAGGATGATGACAATGATATAAGAATTGAATAAAACAAGTTGAAGAATTAATTTATCCATGAACCAATAATGTCCAAATTGTCAACATGATACTGCTTTGTAGAGTAAAATTCAAGAATGCTCAGAAGAATGTTTCCATGAAAAGATCTTTGGATGAAGCGCAAATATCAAGGATATTCCACTAATTTCATGGAGTATAAGTCAAAACTTTAACCAATTGAGTATAATAAAGAATGGAATAACAAAAGAAATCACCGTGCATGCGTCTTCAGACAAACAAGTTATTCAATGAATAATAATAACGGAACCGGTCGGTGAAATTAAATTGCAAGCGGGATGTTCCAACAAAATAATAACGAATAGAATAACAAGCGAAATCACCATGCATGCGGTACTTGGCATAGGCGAGTTATTCCAACAAAATAATAAGAACGAAACCCGGTCAGGCGTAAAAGCCTATGTGACATGGGATATTCTAACGAATAATAAAGAGAATAATAGAAGAATGTCACCAAGTATAGGGTAGCAGCGTATCTGAGTTATTCAATAGAACAATAAAGAAATGGAATAATGAAGTTCTCTTCACGGAATACAAAAGAATAATATCCCTTACCAGTAAAATAATACTTGATATAAGAGTAGTGAAGTAGCGGAAAACTTTTTCTTCTTTCTCTCTATAGTCTCTCTCTATAGTTTTCTCTCAGAGTTCAAAATTGAATTCGTAAGAAAATAATGAAGGAATGAGCTTATTTATAGAAAAATGGAATGCATAGTAACTAATCCATGAGCAGTCTAGATTGATTTACTTTAATCTGCAAATCCATATTTAAAGAAAAATCTTTTAAATAAAATATAATATATTCTATTTATATAAAATGATTTTACTATGCAAAATACTATGTGGGCACTATGCAAAACACTATGCATAATAAAATATAATATATTCTATTTATAGAATAACTTTAATAAAGTATTACATTTTATATAAAAAGATTTTACTATACGAAAACACTATGCATAATAGAATATAATATATTCTATTTATAGAATAACTTTAATAAAGTATTCTATTTTATATAAAAAGATGTTTCTATTTTATTACGTTAATAATACAAATAAAACAAAACTTCTAAATCAACAATAATTGAATCAAATAATGTGAGATACTATGCAACAACTATTGTAGCAATAATTGAACAAAACTGAGTGATTTCTCACATAAATATCAATAATCAATACCGTGTGCTACTATGTAACAATGCGTATTACTGTACTTTTACTACCGAGTAGTTCAACAGTATCAACGGTAAAACTTCCGTCGTTATTTTCAATAAAATATTTTTGTCGTTTTCTCAATCCGACAATAATTCCGTTACCAATGATTGTGCCATCGTACGAATATTTCCTGTTTAAAACGAATATTCCCCGACCAATTGAATATAATATGACAACTTGCATACTTTGCAAAATTTATAAATATTACCCACAACTAAAACATTATCTCAAATTCACACCATAATATAAAAAAATTATTTCGAGAAAATTAATTCTTTATTCATAAAATCTGGGAATATTGTTTTGTTCCAACTTGATAAACTCCACCTCCTTCATGTGACGAATACTTTCGGGAAAGTACTTGTCGTTGAACAGCTCTTGAAACTTCTCCCAAGACATCTTGAGGCCAGTCGGTGAGTGCGTTTCTGATTTCCACCGATAATCGCCTCTTCACGCAACATAAAGGTGGCAAAGGGAACCTTTTGTTCCTCGAAGCATCCCAAGACATCAAATATCTTGGTGATCTGCTTTATCTACGCTTCCGCCTTAAGTGGTTTTGGCTTTCCAATAAACTCGGGTGGTCCAGCTCCTTGAATCATTTAAGCGGTGACCATCCGAGAGTTGCCGATGTTTCCACCTCGCATTTTAGGCGAGGAGCCGCTCGCCGTCGATGTTGCATGAATTGCATGAAGCCTCAGAACATTCCATCGTTCATCATTTGGTCAGTGTTGTTGTTTGTATGAGGATTGTCACCTTCACGATGCACATTGTCACGGTTATTGATCTGTGGAGACTCAATGGTCTCGCGTGCTCCATTGATGTTCTCAACATTCTCGGATGCCATTTTCAAAATCGCCACAAAACAAGGGTTAATTGACATCAAACATATTATCCCTACACTCTGGTGACCAATTAAATACCAAATAAACTTAGGTAGGTTATAGTAGCGAAAGAATTCCCCTCTCCCTCCTAGTTCTAGTCTCACATCTTAGCTGGGGATCATATCCCAAGCTTTGATACTCAACCGTGACGCCCTAAAATAGGTATATGTCACCTATTCGAGTCGTCAAATACATGGTACGCAGAATACAAATACAACTTAATTATACAAATGTGCGGTAAAAGTACGACAAAACATAAGTCGTGTGAGTTTTAATACAAATATTGTCGTTTAGACAATATTCAAACTCAAATTCAATATTATTACATTTATTTTCCACTATTTCTTTGAATAGTGAGGACTACTAATGCTATTATTCCGTCCGTCACTCCGGTTTTCTCGACTAGTCCTCAACTACGTTTGTGGACGCCCCAAAATAGGTCCAATCCACCCAACCTATTCTCGAGTCGCCAAATACATGGTACGAAACAACTACAACTTCATTAATTCAATTGTCGTGCAAAATACGACAACACATAAAACAATGAGTTTAAATACAAATATTGTCTTCTAGACAATATCCACACTCAAATAAGTCCTCATTACAATTATTGATACACTTTATTTTACAAAATAGTGAGGACTACTAAAACAATTGTCTTGAACCATTACTCCACACCCCATTAGTTCCCACTATATTCTCGCCTCTGAGAAGAAAATGGAACAAAAAAGGAAAAGGGTGAGCTCAACTAGCCCAAGTAAAAGAATATTATGACTAAGATAATGTACAACAAATTATCCTTAGTCTTCAACAAGGAAAAATCGATAAAATACAATGAAATGACAAGTTTTAGATCAACAATTGCGGTGAAACAACAATTCATTAGAAGAGTTAAGTAGAGAATGAAATCTACTATCATCTATGAATTTAAAAGTCCATCATCGATATTTTATCCTGTAACATCAATCAATATACATCTTGAATCAAATAGTCATCTTTGCACTATGTGCCAAAGATATTCATCATTGGTCGTGTTCATCTCAACACTGTTCATCTTTGCACACGGGCCAAAGATATTCATCGATTAGTCATGTTCATCTAAACACTGTTTATCTTTGCACTACGGCCAAAGATATTCATCAAAAAAATCATTCATCTTTGCACTCTGGGCCAAAGATATTGATAATATCATCATTTAGGCGAGGATGATGAAAAATATTTTAAAGGAAGCGAATCCCGGTGAAAAAAAGAACAAATATTAAGGATTCGTACTTTACACAATCCAAGTTCAAAATACTTCATAAATAATCGAGTGGAGTAAAATTCAAGAATGATCAAAACATGGATACAATGAAAGCTAGTATCCATAATAGATATTTTGGATGAAAATGAAAATTTAATTTTTACGTGAATAGTGTAAGTGATTAAGTGAATAGTGCCGTATACGTGAATAGTAACTCCGACACCAAAAGATAGAAATTTCATAAGAAAATCATCATGCTTCGTGAATAGTACTCGTGAATAGTAACTCGTGAATAATAACTCATGAATAGTAACCCCGAAATGAAAAAGTTCCAAATTTGATAAAAATTTCCAACCAATATTTAGGCATAATGATATTGAATAAATAATATCATTTTCGAATAAAATAACATCCCTTACCTCAGAAAGAATAGTACTTCTGACTGGAATACTTGATATAGTGCTGAAAGAACTTGCACCGTATAGCAATACTCAAAGTACTAAAATACTCACAAAATACGCTCGATATTATAGAGAGAGAAATAGAGAGAAAACTTGGTTTACGGTGTGATTTTCAATTCTAACCTAAGCACCCTATTTATAGAAAAATGCTTAGAACACCAAAGCAAAAAATTTAATAAAATATTAATATATATTATAAATTTCCTTAGCCCAACTTTGAAGATCTAAATTCAGATCATTTATAACACATGTGAGCCCACTAATTGCACAAAAATTTTTTCTCAAAATAATTAACTAAAACTCCCAAAAATCAATTATTTTGAACTTGAACTTGAAACTTGAATAATTCATAACAAATAGCCCTTTTGTCGGAAAAAATTGAATCTTGAGACTTTTTATAGGAAATTCAATTCTCTACAACTTTGTGAAGAAAGTTTTCCAAATTCAAGCGAAATTGGCCAAGAAATCCAAACGGATGATTTTATAAATTTATAATCAAATTTCGGTCGAGAAATGGGGTCCACCAAACACACAAAATATGTGTTAAACAACTTTTGTAACAAAAAATACTCTTCCTCCTCATATACTCATATATCCCACATTCATTGTAAAATATTATCATTATTATATTATAATAATATAATAAAATATTGTTTTATCGAGAAAAGAAAAAATATCGATTTTCAACAATTTGAGTATAAAATATCATACCAAAAACTATCCATCAATGCACCACGGGCCAATGAGGACTTTTACCACATCATTTGTAACATTACGGTCATGATTACATAAGAATAATCCACGGTCATAATCATACCAAGTCCATCTATGCACTATAGGCCATGATGACTTTCAACAAAATATAAACATGAGGATGATGACAATGATATAAGAATTCAATAAAACAAGTTCAAGAATTATTTTATCCGGGGAACTAATAACGTCCAAATTGTCAACATGATCTTTGCTTTGTAGAGTAAAATTCAAGAATGCTCGGAAGAATATTTCCATGAAAAGATCTTTGGATGAAGCTTAAATATCAAGAGGATATTCCACTAATTTCATGGAGTATAGAAGTCAAAACTTTAACCAATTTGAGTATAATAAGGAATGGAATAACAAAAGAAATCACTAGGCATGCCATAGGCGGCCACCTGAAAGGAGTTATTCCAATGGAATAATAAATAACGGAATCGGTCCGTAAAAAAAAACGCATGGAGCATGGATATTCCAATGAGAATAATAAAAAGCGGAATCAGTCCCGGCGTAAAAAACGCATGACGAGGATATTCAATAAAATAATAAAGAGCGAAATCGGTCCGGCGTAGAATGCATGCAGATGACGGATATTCCAATGAGAATAATAAAGACGGAATCGGTCCCGGCGTAAAATGCCTGTATGAGGATATTCAGCGGAGAATAATAAAAGGCGGAACAAGGTCCGGCGTAAACCTTATGCATGAGGATGTTCCAATAGAATGATAAAGAATGGAACAACGGAAGAATTTCACCAAGTATAGGGTAGCCAGCGTATCAAAGTTATTCCAATGAGAATAATAAAGAATGGAACAATGAAGTTCTCTTCATAGATAAGAAAGAAATAATACTCCTACCTTTAGAAAAAGCTGGATCTTTGGAATAGTGAGGTAGTGAGACTTCTCTTCTTCTTTCTATAATTCTCTCTATAATAATCGCTTCTAAAGCTTTTGTGAATTGGTGAGAAGCGAAGGAAGAATGAGCTTATTTATAGAAAATTATAGTTTCGATAATTACACGTTTGGGGCTCGAAAATTTCGAAGACAATACCTCCAACTTTTCCTTTATTTTTAATTTAGTCATGGAAGTATTATCAAACTTGCACCACTTTCCTAATAGTAAATAATGTGATTCAATAGTAAATTGTGTGAATCAATAGTTCTAGACATGTGAAAATACAAATTACGGTATAGTACCTCCATTTTAACTTAGTAAATGCAAGTATTATCAATCTTGCACCAACTCCCTAATAAGTAACAAGAATGTGAAACAATAGTATACATGTGAACAAATAGTTATAATCATGTGAAATAATAGCAATCAATTGCTCATTTATCCTAGGTTAAATACGGATTGATCAATATAACCTCAAACATCAATTATTATCGAAATAATTGTCGATTTTCACTAACACAAATAATTCCAACACAATGAAACCATTTTTATCAAAAATATAAAATTTGAAATTTTGAAGTTTGACTTTTCCCAAAAAAGTCAACTGTTGACTTTTTAACCAAATAGTGAATTTCGGAAAATTTTGTGTTTATAGACTATTTTTACTAATTTCATCGTTCCGGACTCAAATATCACGTCCGCGTCTCCAAATTCAACTCCGAACACAACTTCAATTTTAATAACATTCATCATTAATATTATAACTCACAATATTTATCAACCCGTGTCGTTCCTCGGGAAAAGGGGCTTTCAATAAGGATTTTCTCCTATCGGGCGCCATGATTAGGTGACCAAACCTCTCCTTGATGTAACTTCTAGACATTGTAAATATTGCAATTTAATAATATGAATAACTTTGTCGTCTCAATTATTGATTTAATAAAATAAAATATTATGCGAGATGATCTACGACAATAAATCGAATCAATAATATGAGAGATATGATACAACAATTCATCAGAGTAATAATTGAGTATAACCGAGTGACTTCTCACGTAAGCATCAATAATCAATCTTGTGTCTACTATGCAACCACGTGTATTCTTATGCACTTTTACTAACGGGTAGTTCAACGATTAACGGTAAAACTTCCGTAATTTATTTTCATAAAGTATTTTTGTCGTTTTTCAATCCGACAATAATTTAGATTAATGGGGGTCCACCAATGATTGTCTTAGTTATACGAATATTCCCTGTTAAAACGAATATTCCCCGACCAATCGAATATTATATAACCACTTGCGTACTTTGCAAAATTTATAAATATTACCCACAACTATAACATTATATCAAATCCACACCATAATATTCAAAAATATATTTCGAGAAAAGTTAATCTTTATTCAAAAAGTTGGGGTCTTACAACTCATCATGTTAAAATTGATTGTTTTCGTAAGGTTGTTAGTTTTCATATTCCTAACCAACCTGTTATGCGAATTCTAGCAACCAAACCACTAAAGTCAATCACTATCATATCAAGCCATAAAGCCATTCATTTATTGAAAAACGGATGTCAAGCTTTCTTACCCATGTTATGGACTTGAATACGTCATATTTGAATAATATTTTGTTGTTAGTGAATTTCCTGACATATTTCCTGAAGAACTTCCTGGCCTACCCCAGAGCGTGATATTGAATTTTGTATCGACTTTGAACCCGGTACAAAACCCATTTCTAAAATCTCATATCGAATGGCTCCTATTGAACTTCAGGAGTTAAAAACATAACTACAAGAGTTGGTACCTTACCCTCTATCTAGTGACTTCCTTTGTGGAATGCACTAAAACCAGACTCTCTGTAGGGGACGTTATATTCGTGCGGTGGTAAACTGATAGGTGTCATTGTGACGTGCTATCCAAGATTGGGATATGAGTCACAGTTGAGAGCAACCTAAGTCAGTAATTGAAATACGTAGCTTTCTAGGCTTAGCTGGTTACTATCGGAGATTCGTGGAAGGATTTTCTCGAATTGATACTCTATTTACTCAGCTGACTCGAAAAGATATAAAATTCGAATGGAGCGAGGAATGTGAGAAGAGCTTCTAAGATCTCAACATGCGGCAACGATGTTGGCTCGAGCTGTTGAAAGATTATGACCATACCATTCAATACCATCCTGGAAAAAAACGAACGTGGTAGCTGACGCGTTGAGTAAAAGATCGTATGCGTTTACGAGTGCGATATTGTTAACACAAAGACCCATTTCGTACAACTTACAGAAGATGGAGATAGAGTTAAAGATTCCAAGAACCTGCGTGAAGATAACGAATATACGATTAGAATCGACTTTAATCGATAAATTTAAAGCTGCTCAAGCTACAGACCTCGAGTTGATGAATATAAAGAAGAAGATGCAAGAAGTCGTTATTCCAAAAGTGAGAATCGGCGATGTGGGGAAAGATCAAACCTTCGATTTATTAGTCCATTTGAGATTCTCGATCAAGTAGGAACTGTGGCCTATAGACACATTTTACCGCTAAGTATGACGCGTGTTCATAATGTTTTTCGTGTATCGATGTTACGTAAATATGTGAACGACCCGAACCACAATATTGAGTTAGAACCAGACGAGATAACAGAAGATTTAATGTACGAGGAGGTACCAGTCAAGATCTTGGATAGGAAGGAGCATGTCCTACTCATGTCAATTTCGAGGAAAAAATTTCATAAGGAGGGGAGGTTGTAAGGGCCCAACTTTTAATAAATAAAGATTTAATTTTTCTAATTATTATTTTGAAATAGTAAGGGGTTGATTTGATTAATGTGGTTAGTTATGTGTAAAATGTGCAAATATTTTTTAAATAAGCAAGTGGTTATAAAATTGTTGTCGGGGAATATTCGTTTGGTCGTCGAATATTCTTGCTGTCGGAGAATATTCGTACGACGATGCAGCCTTATGTGGGCCCCATAACGGAAAGCGATTGGATGAAGAAAATGAAAAGTATAAGTTGTTTATAAATAACGACATAGTTGTTACCGTTAATAATGTTGGAATACCCGGTGGTTAAAGCACGATGTCTACGCTTGGTGTTGCATGAAGTAGACGCAGTATTGCACCAATTATTGATTCTTACGCAAGAAGGCACTACTCAATAATTGTTACAGTAATTCTTTATTCAATATTTTATTTTATTGATTCAATAATTTGCTACGTTGATATTTTATATTATTGTTGTTTCAATAATTGTCACTACATGAGATTTTCCATTATCGGATCAATAATTCATATTATTTGAATAATATTATTAGATAGCATTATTGGCAATGTCTAGAAAGTTACATCTAAGGAGAGGTTTGGTCACCTAATCAATTGCCAAAGAAAGAGAAATCCTTATTGGAAAGCCCCCTTGTGACACCCCCAAAGCAGGTATACATCACCCATCTTGGGTCGCCAGATACAAGGTACTGAATAAAAATATAACTTAATTATACAATAGTCGTGTAAAATATGACAAAACATAGGCTATGAGTTTTAATACAAATATTGTCATCTAGACAATATTCACACTCAATGGAGTCCTCATTACATTTATTATCATACTATTTCACATAATAGTGAGGACTACTAATGCATCATCTAGGACCATCACTCTGTTCCCCGACTAGTCCCAGCTACGTTCTCATTTCCTGAAGAGAACAATGAAAAAAAGGGTGAGCTCAACTAGCCCAGTAAGAAATATTATGACTAAGATAATGCAGAATAAATTATCATTAGCCTTCAACGGTGTTAAACTGATAAAATATAATAAACATCAAGTTTAAGCGGCGCTGAACAAGCAATCCATTAGAAGAGTCAAGTAGAGAATAAAATCTACTATCTTCTATGATTTAAAAGGTTTTTCATCACTTTTATCATTTGAGACTCGACAATAAATAAAATCGAATCATCCTCGCTCCACGGCCAAGGATATTCATGTAATCATCAATGGTCATGACTATATTAGAATAATCCACGGTCATAATCATACCAACAATCGTCCACCAATTAACTACATGTGCCAATGAGGACTTTTACCACATCATTCGTCACATTACGGTCATGATTATCTAGAATAATCCTCGTCATAATTATACCAAGTCCATCTATGCACGTAAGCAAAGATGACTTTCATCACAATATAAGCATGATGATGATGACAATTCAATAAAACAAGTTCAAGAATAAATTTTAAAGATTTATAAGTTAATTTATCACGAACTCAATAACGCCCAAATTATCAACATGATATTGCTTTGCAAAGTAAAATTCAAGAATGCTCGGAAGAATATTTCCATGAAAAATCTTTGGATGAAGCGCAAATATCAAGGATATTCCACTAATTTCATGGAGTATAGAAGCTAAAACTTTAACTTTGTTGAGTATAATAGAATATATGAAAGTGTGAATGGATTTTCACCGCCATGCGATAATCCACGATATCTGAGATCATTTCCACAATTTAATAAGGAAAATGAATACAAAGGATCATTCACCATGCATGTGGTAATCCATATGACAAGTTATTCCAATGAATAATAAAGAATGGAATAATGAAGGATTCACACATGCATGCGATAGATTGCGCATGCGAGTTATTCCCAACGAATAATAAATAATGGAACCCGGTCAAAGGCGTAAGCCTTACGGATATGATATTAGATAGAATAATAAATAATGGAACCAGTCCGACGAAAAGCGCCAGACAGGATATTTCGACAGAATAATAAATAATGGAACCAGGTCCGGCGTAAACACACAGACAAGATATTCTGACAGAATAATAAAGAATGAAATATTAGAAGAATTTCACCATGTATGTGGTACTTCAAGATATAAACAAAGTTATTCCAATGAATAATAAGAATGGAATAACAGATGAATTTTACCATGTATGCAGTACTTTGCATAGACATGTTATTCCAACATAACAATAAAGAATGAAATAACAAAATAATTTCACCATGTATATAAAGATTTTGCATAGACGAGACAAAGTTATTCAACATAATAATAAAGAAAGGAATAATGAAGAATTTCACCAAGTATAGGGTATCCCATGATCTGAGTTATTCCAACGAATAATAAAGAATGGAATAACAGAAGTTCTCTTCATGAATAATAAAGAAAGAATACCCCTTATGAGTACAACAAATAATATTCCCTACGAGTACAACAAATAATATCCCCTACGAGTACAACAAATAATATCCCCTACCTTAGAAAAACTGAATACTGGAGTAGTGAAGTAACAAAATACTTTCTTTCTCTCTATAGTTTCTCTCTCTAGAGTTTCAGTGAATTCGTAAGAAATAATGAAGGAATGAGCTTCTATTTATAGGAGAATGGACTGAATAGTAACTAATTCATGAACGATCCATATAGATTTACTTTTAAGCAGGATGATACTATATTGGTTTACTATTAAAACTTAAAAACTGATCCATCATCGATTTACTATTAAAACTTTAAACCAACGATCCATATTGATTTACTATTATAACTTTCTATCAGTGGGCCATATTGATTTACTATTATATATTCAACCAACGGTCTGAAAAATTAGCACATCTCCTCATAAAATAATATTGTACCCAAAAATGATTTGGACCGAAAAGAAATATATCTTACAGGTGAATAGTACCCCGTGAATAGTAACTCATGAATAGTAACTCATGAATAGTAGTTCATGAATAGTAACTCATGAATAGTAACTCGTGAATATTAACTCGTGAGTAGTACTCCAACACGAAAAGTGCCCCGAATACCCGATTGAACAATATAACCTCTAGACATCATTTATTATCGAAACAAATGTCGATTTCCACTAACACTAATAATCCCAACACAATGGAACTATCAATTTCATCTTTAATCAACACGAAGTTATTCATCATTAATATTATAACTCATAATATTTAACAACCAGGTCGTTCCTAGGAAAGAGGGGGCATTTCGATAAGGATTTCTCCTTATTTGTGCGCAATTAGGTGACCAAACCTCCCCTTGACAGAACTTCTAGACATTGTCAATATTGCAAATAATAATATGAATAACTTTGTCGTCTCAATTATTGATTTAATAATATATCATATTATGCGATGATGATCTTTGTGACAATAATTGAATCAATAATATGAGAGATATGATGCAACAATTATTGTAGCAATAATTGAGTATAACCGAGTGACTTATCATAAGCATCAATAATCAATACCGTGTGCTACTACTTAACTGACCCGCCGTACATTGTACTTTTACTACCAAGTAGTTCAACGGTTTTAACGGTAACACTTTATAGTTATTTTATAAAAGATAATTCATCGTTTTCTTACTACGACAATACTTTCGTTGTGGGGTCCACCAATGATTGTCTTGCGCAATCTGAATATTCCCGTTAAAATGAATATTCCCCAACCAATCGAATATTATATAACCACTTGCTTACTTTTGCAAAATTTATAAATATTACCATACTATAACATTATATCAAATCCACACCATAATATTAATAAATTTATTTCGAGAAAATTAAATATTTCTTCATAAAATCTGGGGTCTCACAATCTCCCCTCCTTATGGAATTTCGCCCTCGAAATGTGCGTGCACGCACACGGTATCTTTGAAGAGGTGAGGATACCTTGACTTCATTTGTGTTCTAATTCTTGAGGTATAACCTTTGAGTGTTGAATACGATCCTTCTTATCCAAGATTTTAACACGTATCTCCTCATACGTTAAATCTTTCGTTATCTCGTCCGGTTCTAAATTAATAACGTGGTTCGGGTCATCCACATATTTACGTAACATCGATACGTGAAAAATGTTATGAACACGCGACATGCTTGGCGGTAAAACGAGTCTATAGGCCACAGTTCCTACTCGATCCAGGATTTCAAATGGGCCAATAAAATCGAGGGTTGAGATTTTCTCTCTTCATCAACTCTTGCTTCTAGAATAACGCCCTCTTGAACCTTTTTCTTCACATTCATCAGCTCCGGTGTGTAGGTTGAGCGGCCTTTAACTTTATCGATTAAAGTCTATTCTAATCGTATATTCGTTATCTTCATGTGGGTCCCTAGAGTCTTTAACTCTATCTCCATCATTTGTAAGTTATACGAAATGGGTCTTTGTCTTAACAACATCACACTCGTAAACGCATACGATCTTCTACTCAACACGTCAGCTACCACATTCGCTTTTCCCACGATGATATTGAATGGTACGATCGTAATCTTCAAAAGCTCGAGCAAACGTCTTTGGCACATTACACGTTCGTTTTGGGTGAAGAAAATATTTGAGGGTTTTAGAAATGGGTTTTGTACTGGGGTCAATACAAAATTCGATTTCACGCTCTAGGGTAGGCTAAGAAGTTTTCAAGAATACGTCAGGAAATTTATTAACAATAGAAATATCATTCAAAATTGTGACTCTCATCCAAGACTTGGATAACATGTCAAATTGATACCTATAAACTTGCCACCGTTATTCACAACGTCGCCTACAGAAAGTCTGTCTTCGTTGCATTCCACACAAGGAAGTCCCCAGCGAAAGGCTCAAGGCTCTTTACTTATGACTTGATATGACAATGATTGGTTTGGTTACTTGTATTCGCATAATAGGTTAGTTAGGAATATGAAAGCTAAGAACCTTACAAAAAGCCTGATGAGTAGTTAACCAATCGATTCCTAAAATCACATCAAAAGCAAGTATTTTCAAAGAGATAAGATCGACAAGTAACGTGAAAGTGTTAATTTGAATTAACAAGATTTATAAACAGTGGAGGTAATGAAGGTTTCTATTATCGAAGTTTTAACCAATAAGTCAAAGTCTAATTTCTCCGAAGTCAAATTTAAACGTTAAGCGCAAGCAAGAGAGATAAAAGAATGGGTAGAACCGGTATCTAATAAGGTATAGACTTCACAAGAATTTATAATTAACTAACCCGTGCTAACTTCGTTCGGGTCACTCATTTTTTGAGAAGTCACGAAAAACGCTCTTCTTGAAACCACCAACTTTGTTTTGTCCGTATCCTCCTTTGGTACCACCGTCCCAGCTGGACTTGACTTTGGTGCACGACAAAATTGGGCTAGGTGACCTTCTTTTCCACAATTATAACATGCTTTGGACTGGATCACGCAGTTTGGACTGATATGTCCCTCCCCTCCGCATTTGAAGCATACGACCGGCAGTCATTATCCTTCCTTAACAGGTGCTGGTGCTATTGTCTTTCCATCATTATTGAACCTTCTCTTCTTGAAATTTCCACTTCTATTATCTTAGCCATGATTACCACCAAAGTGGTTACCATTCTTGGCGTGATAATTTCCCCCACGATGGTTATCATTGTTTCGATGGCCGTTGCCACCGGTACGATTATTATCGTGTTGTTGGTCGTTACCTTTTGGTTTTGTTGAATCATTATCGTGCTCTAATAATTGAGCCCTATTCACAACATCTGAATATAAACAAAGTTTGTGAGAAATGAGGTATTGACGTATATCGGGTTTCAAACCTCTTAGAAACATTCGCGTCATTTGCTCCTCATTATCGACCAAATGGAATGCAAATCAGCATAACTCGGCAAACTTAGCCTCGTCCTGCGACACGATCATATTATTTTGTTCCAACTTGATAAACTCCACCTCCTTCATGTGACGAATACTTTCGGGAAAGTACTTGTCGTTGAACAGCTCTTGGAACTTCTCCCAAGACATCTTGAAGAAAAGGCCAGTCGGGTACATTTTCTGAGATGCCCACCAATAATCTGCTTCTTCACGCAACATAAAGGTGGCAAAGGGGACCTTTTGCTCCTCGGAGCATCCCAAGACATCAAATATCTTGGTGATCTGCTTTAACCACATCTTTGCCTTAAGTGGTTCTGGCTTTCCTAAAAACTCTGGTGGTCCCAGCTCCTTGAACTTCTTAGCGATAACCGACCGTGGGTTGCCATTATTTCCACTTGCATTATGAACAGGAGTCTCTCTCGCCTGATGTTGCATGAATTGCATAAAGCCACTAAACATCCCATCGTTCATCATTTCATCGGTGTTATTGTTTACCTGAGGATTATTGTCTTCCTGTTGTACATTATCCTGGATATTGATCGTTGGTGACTCAACGGTCTCATGTGCTTCATTGCTTATCCCAACATTTTCGGATGCCATTTTTAAATACTGTCACAAAACAAGGGTTAATTAATATATCACATATTATCCCTATACTCTGACCGACCAGTTAAATACCAAATAAACTTAGGTAGGTCATACTAGCGAAGGAATTCCCCGTCTCTCCCCTCCTAGTTCTTGTCTCACATCTCAGCCAGGGATCATATCCCTAATCTTTGATACCAACTGTGACACCCCCAAAGCAGGTATACATCACCCATCTTGGGTCGCCAGATACAAGGTACTGAATACAAATACAACAGTCGTGTAAAATACGACAAAACATAGGCTGTGAGTTTTAATACAAATATTGTCATCTAGACAATATTCACACTCAATGGAGTCCTCATTACATTTATTATCAGACTATTTCACAGAATAGTGAGGACTACTAATGCACCATCTTGGACCATCACTCTGTTCCCCGATTAGTCCCACTACGTTCTCATTTCTGAAGAGAACAATGAAAGAAAGGGTGAGCTCAACTAGCCCAAGAAGAAATATTATGACTAAGATAATACGAATAAATTATCATTAGCCTTCAAATTGTTAAACCGATAAAATATAATAAACATCAAGTTTAAGCTGCGGTGAGAACAATAATCCATTAGAAGAGTCAAGTAGAGAATAAAATCTACTATCTTCTATGATTTAAAAGGTTTTTCATCACTTTTATCATTTGAGACTCGATTTTAATAAATAAAATCGAATCATCCTCGCCCACTACCAAGGATATTCATGTAATCATCAATGGTCATGACTATACCGAATAATCCTCGGTCATAATCATACCAACAACCGGCCCACCAATTAACTACGGTGCCAATGAGGACTTTTACCACATCATTCGTCACATTACTTGGCCATGATTATACCGAATAATCCCTGGTCATAATTATACCAAGTCCATCTATGCACGTAAGCCAAAGATGACTTTCATCACAATATAAGCATGATGATGATGACAATTCAATAAAACAAGTTCAAGAATAAATTTTAAAGATTTATAAGTTAATTTATCCTGAACTCAATAACGTCCAAATTGTCAACATGATATTGCTTTGTGCAGTAAAATTCAAGAATGCTCAGAAGAATATTTCCATGAAAAGATACTGGATGAAGCGCAAATATCAAGGATATTCCACTAATTTCATGGAGTATAGAAGCTAAAACTTTAACCAACTGAGTATAATAGAATATATGAAAGTGCAAATGGATTTTCACACGCCATGCGATAATCCACGTATACAGATCATTTCCACAATTTAATAAGGAAAATGAATACAAAGGATCATTCACCATGCATGTGGTAATCCACATAGACAAGTTATTCCAACAGAATAATAAAGAATGGAATAACGTATGATTCACCGTGCGCAATGCGATAGATCGCACGCAGACGAGGTTATTCCAACAGAATAATAAATAATGGAACCGGTCCCACAGAACGCACGCATATGATATTAGATAGAATAATAAATAATGGAACCAGGTCCGACGTAAACGCACAGACAGGATATTTCGACAGAATAATAAATAATGGAACCAGGTCCGGCGTAAACACACAGACAAGATGTTCTGACAGAATAATAAAGAATGAAATATTAGAAGAATTTCACCATGTATGTGGTACTTCGCATAAACAGGTTATTCCAACAGAATAATAAGAATGGAATAACAGATGAATTTTACCATGTATGCAGTACTTTGCATAGACATGTTATTACAACATAATAATAAAGAAAGGAATAACAGAAAGCAACGGTCCAGATTGATTTACTTTTAAACGGACGGTCTATATTGGTTTACTATTAAAACTTAAAGCAACGGTCCATACTGATTTACTATTAAAACTTTAAACCAACGATCCATATTGATTTACTATTATAACTTTCTATCAGCGGTCCATATTGATTTACTATTATATCTTCAACCAACGGTCTGAAAAATTAGCACATCTCCTCATAGAATAATATTGTACCCAAAAATGATTTGGACCGAAAAGAAATATATCTTACGGGTGAATAGTACCCCGTTAATAGTAACTCGTGAATAGTAACTCGTGAATAGTAATTCGTGAATAGTAACTCGTGAATAGTAATTTGTGAATAGTAGCTCGTGAATAGTAACTCATGAATAGTAACTCATGAATAGTAACTCGTGAATAGTAACTCGTGAATAGTACTCCAACACGAAAAGTGCCCCGAATACCCGATTGAACAATATAACCTCTAGACATCAATTATTATCGAAACAAATGTCGATTTCCACTAACACTAATAATCTCAACACAATGGAACTATCAATTTCATCTTTAATCGACACGAACTTATTCATCATTAATATTATAACTCATAATATTTAACAACTAGGTCGTTCCCAAGAAAGAGGGGGTTTTCGATAAGGATTTTTCCTTATTGGCGCGCAATTAGGTGACCTAACCTCTCTTTGACAGAACTTCTAGACATTGTCAATATTGCAAATAATAATATGAATAACTTTGCCGTCTCAATTATTGATTTAATAATATATCATATTATGCAGATGATACTGTGACAATAATTGAATCAATAATATAAGAGATATGATGCGGCAATTACTGTAGCAATAATTGAGTATAACTGAGTGACTTATCACGTAAGCATCAATAATCAATATCGTGTGCTACTATGCAACTACACGTATTACTGTACTTTTATTACCGAGTAGTTCAACAGTTTTAATGGTAACACTTTCGCCGTTATTTTATAAAAAGATAATTCTGTCATTTTCTTACTACGACAATACTTCCGTTGTGGGGTCCACCAATGATTGTCGTACGAATATTTTCTGTTAAAATGAATATTCCCCGACCAATCGAATATTATATAACCACTTGCTTCTTTGCAAAATTTATAAATATTACCCACAACTATAATATTATATCAAATCCACACCATAATATTAAAAAATTTATTTCAAGAAAATTAAATATTTATTCATAAAATCTGGGGTCTCACACCCCTCTTTCTTGGGAACAGCCTGGTTGTCAATATTGTGATTCTGTAATGTTATTTATGAATAATTAATTATTGATTTATATGATAAGGAAAATATTCACTTTATGTGGATATAGATGGAGAAAATTTTTAATGTGACAATTGTTAAAAATTGATATTTTATCTTTTATGATAAAATAATTAATTTAAATATATTAATATATTATAATAATATAATAATTGTGATATTTTTACAATGAATGTGTGATATATGAATAAATGAGGAGGACGAGTAATTTGTTACAAAAAAATGTTTAACACATGTTTTGTGTGTTGATGGACCCCATTTTTGACTGAAATTTGATTATAGCCTGCAAAATCGTCCGTATGTGGATTTCGGTAAATTTCTGTTTGGAATTTGGAAAAACTTTCTTCTGCAAAGTTGTAGAGAATTAAATTTCCTATAGAAGGACATAAGACCCAATTTTTTTTTGATAAAAGGGCTATTTATTATGAATTATTGAAGTTCCGGAATAATTGATTTTTGAAGTTTTAAATATTTTTTTTAATAAAAACATTTTTTGCAATTGAGTGGGCCCCACAGGTGTTGTAAACATGCTGAATTCAGAAGTCTAAGTGGGCGTAGGAAAATTTTAATATATATTAATATTTTATTAAATTTTTTGCTTTGGTGTTCTAGGCATTTTCCTATAAATATGGTGCTTAGGTTAGAATTGAAAATCACACCAGAAATTGAAGTTTTCTCTCTCTATATTATCGAACGTATTTTTGTGAGTATTTAGATACTTTGAGTGTTGCTATACGGTGGAAGTTCATTCAGCACTATATTCAGTATTCCAGTCAAAAGTACTGTATTTTTGAGGTAAGGGATGTTATTTTTTTTATAAATGATATTATTTATTTCAATATCATTATACCTAAATATTTGTAAGATTTTTCTTGTGAAATTCTTATCTTTTCATGTCGGGGTTACTATTCATGAGTTACTATTCACAAGTTACTATTCACGAGTACTATTCACGAAGCATGATAATTTTTCTTGTGGAATTTCAATCTTTTAGTGTTAGAGTTCCTATTCACGTATACAACACTATTCACGTGATACTAAGACTTATTCACGATATACGACCTTTATTCACGAATCATTTACATTATTCACGTAAAAATTAAATTTTCTTTTCTGTGTCCAAGATTGTCTGTTATGGTTTCTATCTTTGATTGAATCTATGTTTTGATCTTTATTTTTGAATTCTGCTCCACAATAGTTTATTATGGAGTATTTTTGAACATGGATAAACCGAAGTACGAATCCTTACTATTTGTTCTTTTGTCTCACTGGATTCATTTTCTTTAAAATATATTTTTCATCATCCTCAGTCCTAAATGATGATATTACTGAATATCTTTGGCTTTTGTAGTAAAAGATGAATGATTTTATGATGAATATCTTTGGCCCGTAGTGCAAAGATGAACATGTGTTGAGATGAACATGACCGACTGATTAATATCTTTGGCCTGCAGTGCAAAGATGACTATTTGATTCAAGATGTATATTGATTGATGTTACAGGGATAAAATATCGATGATGGACTTTTAAATTCATAGATGATAGTAGATTCATTTTCTACTTAACTCTTCTAATGAATTTTTGTTTCCGCTACAGTTGTTGATCTAAAACTTTTTGTCTATTGTATTCTATCACATTTTTCCCTGTTGAAGACTAAGGATGATTTGTTGTACATTATCTTAGTCATAATATTCTTTACTGGGCTAGTTGAGCTCACCCTTTTCCTTTTTGTTCCATTTTTCTTTTCAGGAGACGAGAATATAGCGGGAACTAGTCGGGGAATGGAGTAATGGTTCAAGACAGTTATTTTAGTAGTCCTCACTATTTTGTAAAATAGTGTATCAATAATTGTAATGAGGAATTATTTGAGTGTGGATATTGTCTAGAAGAAAATATTTGTATTTAAACTCACAGTTTATGTGTTGTCGTATTTTGCACGACAATTGTATTAATAAAGTTTTAGTTGTTTCTGTACCATGTATTTGGCGACTCAGAATGGGTGATGTATACCTATTTTGGGGGCGTCACAAGTATCGTGTTGACAATTTGGACGTTATTGATATCTGGATAAATTAAAATTATAAATCTTTAAAATTTATCCTTGAACTTGTTTTATTGAATTATTATGTCATTGTCATCATCCTCATGCTTATATTGTGATTAAAGTCATCTTTGGCTTACGTGCATAGATGGACTTGGTATGATTATGACCAAGGATTATTCGGTATAATCATGACTGTAATGTGATGAATGATGTGGTAAAAGTCCTCATTGGCCTGTAGTTCATTGATGGACAGTTATTTGTATGATTATGACCAGGGATTATTCGGTATAATCATGACCATTGATGATTACATGAATATCCTTGGCCGTGATGCAGGATGATTCGATTTTATTTATTAAGTCGAGTCTCATTGATAAAGTTGATGAAAAACTTTTAAATCATAGAAGATAGTAGATTTTATGCTCTACTTGACTCTTCTAATGGATTGCTTGTTCATTGCAGATTAAACTTGTTGTCTATTATATTCTATCGGTTTAACATTGTTGAAGGCTAATGATAATTTATTCTACATTATCTTAGTCATAATATTTCTTCTTGGGCTAGTTGAGCTCACCCTTTCTTTCACTGCGTTTCTTGAAATGAGAACGAGCATGGACTAGTGAGAAAGCGGAGTGATGTATCCGGATGATAGCATTAGTAGTCCTCACTATTTCATTAAATAGTGTGACAATAAATGTAATGAGGACTCCATTGAGTGTGGATATTGTCTAGATAACAATATTCTTATTAAAACTCTTAGATTATATTTTGTCGTATTTTACAGGACTGTTGTATAATTAAGTTGTATTTGAATTTTGTACCATGTATTTAGCGACCCAAGTTGGGTGATGTATACTGTTTTGGGGCGTCACAGTTGGTATCAAAGCTTAGAGATATGATCACTTTGGCCGAGATGTGAGACAAGAACTAGGAGGGAGAGACGGTGAATTCCTTCGCTAGTATGACCTACCTAAGTTTATTTGGTATTTAATTGGTCACGAGTAGTATAGGGATAATATGTGATATGTTAATTAACCCTTGTTTTGTGGCGATGTTGAAAATGGCATCCAGAAAATGTTGAGATAAGCAATTAAGCACATGAGACCGTTGAGTCACCAGATTAATACCTGATGATAATGTGCAACAGGAGGACAATAATCCTCAGGTAAACAATAACGATTAAATAATGAACGATGGGATGTTCAGAGGTTTTATGAAATTCATGCAACATCAGGCGAGGGCGACTCCTGTCCAAAATACAGGTGGAAACATTGACAACTCTCGGACGGTCACCGCTAAGCAGTTCAAGGAGCTGGGACCACCTGAGTTTTTTGGAGAGCCAAAATCACTTAAGGTGGAGACGTGGATAAAGCAGATCAACAAGATATTTGATGTCTTGGGATGCTCCGAGGAGCAAAAGGTTCCTTTGCCACCTTCATGTCATGAAAGCAGAGATGATTCTTGTTGGGAATCTGTAAAAGCGACTCAACCTCCGCCGCACTCAAAATGTCTTGGGAGAAGTTCTAAGAGCTGTTCAACGACAAATACTTTCCTGAAAGTATTCGTCACATGAAGGAGGTAGAGTTCATCAAGTTTGAGCAAAACAATATGACTGTGGCGCAGTACGAAGCTAAGTTTGCCGAGTTGTCTCGGTTTGAATCCCACTTGGTTGATAATGAGGAGAGAATGACGCGGATGTTTCTAAGAGGTTTGAAACCCGAGATACGTCAATACCTAATTTCTCATAAACTGTGTTTGTATTAGGATGTTATGAATAGGGCTCGCTTATTGGAGAGCGCGATAATGAGTCAACCCAACCAAGAGAGAAGCAATGACAAGTCGATAATACCATCGATAGCGATCATCCGAAGCGGTGACAACAAGCGTGGAGAGGAATCAACATGCCGAAATGGTAATCACTTGATTGGTAATCATGGCCATGACAATAAGAGTGGACATTTCAAGAAGAGGAGATTCAACAATGATGGAAAGACGTCAAGACCAACACTGTTGTTAAGGAAGGAGAGAATGGCGACCGCCGGTCGTATGTTACATGTGAGGAGGGAAAGACACATCATCCAAATCGTATGCGATGCGATCAAAATGTGTTATAATTGTGGAAAAGAAGGTCACCTAGCCTGATTTTATCGTGCACCAAAGTCAAGTCCAGATGGGATGGAGGCATCAAAGGGTGTCCCAGACAAGACAAAACCGGTAGTTCAAGGGAGAGCGTTTGTCGTAACCTCCCAAAAAGCGAAGAATCCGAATGAGGTGATCACGGGTAAGCTAATCATAAACTCTAGTGAAGTTTATACTTTATTTGATACCGGTTCTATCCATTCTTTCATTTCTCCTACTTGTGCTCAACGTTTAAATTTGACTCCGGAGAAATTAGACTTTGACTTATCGGTTGAAACTCCGTTGGGAGAAACCTTCATTACATCCACTATTTATAAGCTAATCATAGACTTTGACTGATTTTAGAGATTGATTGGTTAACTACTCATCATGCTAAAATCGATTATTTTCGTAAGGTTGTTAGCTTTCATATTCCTAACCAACCTATTATGCAAATTCAAGCAACCAAACCACTAAAATCAATCACTATCATATCAAGCCATAAAGCTATTCGTTTATTGAAAAACGGATGTCAAGCTTTCTTAGCCCATGTCATGGATTTAAATAAAAATACGTCAGATTTGAATGATATTTCTATTATTAATAAATTTCCTGACGTATTCTCTGAAGAACTTCCTGGCCTACCCCAGAGCGTGAAGTTGAATTTTGTATCGACCTTGAATCCCAGACAAAACCCATTTCCAAAGCCCCATATCGAATGGCTCTATTGAACTTGGTGTGTTAAAACCCAACTATGTGAATTGTTAGACATCGGTTTCATTCGCCCTAAGACGTCTCCTTGGGGGTGCTCTGTTCTATTCGTGAAGAAGAAAGATAGAAGTATGCGACTTTGTATTGATTATCGGAGTTGAATCATGTCACCATCAAAAATAGGTACCCATTGCCTCGCATTGATGACTGTTTGACCGATTTGCAAGGAGCCAAATTCTTTTCAAAAATTGATCTTCGTTCGGATATCATCATTGAAGATTAAAAGCGATGACATTCCAAAGATCGCTTTCGGAACCTGCAGACGAGCATTACTTAATTCCTAGTCATGTCTTTTGGATTAACTAATGCTCCTGCTGCCTTCATGGATATGATGAATCGAGTATTCAAGGAATATTTGGATCACTTTGTGGTCGTCTTTATTGATGACATCCTCATTTACTCTAATAGCCGTGAAGATCATGAGTAACACTTAAGGTTGATACATCAAAAGCTTCGTGAAAACAAGCTTTATGCCAAGTTAAAGAAATGTGAGTTCTGTCTTGAGGAAGTTACATTCCTTGGGCACGTGATATCAAATCATGGAATATCTATTGACCCCATGAAGATTGAAGCAATTCAAAGCTGGGAGCAACCAAAGTCAGTGACCGATGTACGTAGCTTTCTCGGCTTAGCTGGTTATTATCGGATATTCGTGGAAGGATTTTCTCGAATTGCTACTCCATTAACTCAGCTGACTCGAAAAGATACAAAGTTCGGTTGGAGAGAGGAATATGAGAAGAGTTTTCAAGAACTTAAGAGGAGACACATTTTAGCACCTGTTTTGACAATACCATCTGGCTCGGAGGGATTTGTCATCTAAAGTGATGCTTCAGGCAAAGGGTTAGGATGTGTTCTCATGCAAGATGGGAAAATCATAGCCTATGCCTCACGACAACTCAAAGAATATGAGAGGAATTATCCTACTCATGATCTAGAGTTGGCAGATGTCATTTATGCGCTTAAGATTTGGAGGCATTACCTGTATGGAGAGAAGGTGGAGATCTATACAGATCATAAAAGCCTCAAATATTTTTTCACTCAAAAGGAACTCAACATGCGGCAACGACGATGGCTTGAGCTATTGAAAGATTACGATCATACCATTCAATACCATCCCGAAAAGCGAACGTAGTAAGCCGCGATTGAGTAGAAGATCATATCAGTAGCACGAAAGCGATATTGTCAAATATAAAGGCCCATTTTGTATGACTTATGAAGGGTGGAGATAGATTTAAAGACTCTAGGGACCCATGTGACGATGACGAATATACGAGTGGAACCGACTTTAATCGATAAAGTTAAAGCTGCTCAAGCTGCAGACCTGGAGCTGATGCGTATGAGGAAGAAAGTGCAAGAAGGTGCTATTTCAGAAGCAAGAATCGATGAAGAAGGAATACTTTGAATCAACTCCAGACTTTATGTTCCTAACGATTCTGACTTGAAGTATATAATCATGATGGAGGCGCACAACACACCGTTTGCAATCCATCCCGGGAGTACCAAAATGTATCGTGATCTTCGACATACATTTTGGTGGAGCAATATGAAGAGAGAGATAGCGGGGTTTATCTCAAGGTGTCTAACTTGTCAACGAATCAAGGCAGAGCATCAAGTGCCAAAAGGCCCATTGTAACCACTTGAAATTCCAGAATGGAAGTGGGAGCACATTACCATGGATTTCGTTACTGGTCTTCCCAAGGTTTCTCAAGGCATAGATGTGATTTGGGTCATTGTTGATAGATTGACCAAGTCTGCTCATTTCTTACCGATACGAAAAACTTATACACCTGAACGTCTTGCTAGTATGTACATAAACGAGATCATAAGATTGCATGGTATGCCAGTATCCATAGTTTCTGATCCAGACCTAAGATTCACTTCAAGATTTTGGGTTAGTTTGCAAAAATCTATGGGCACAGATTTACGATTTAGTTCGGCATATCATCCTTAAACGGACGGGCATTCGGAAAGGACTATTTAAACTCTTGAAGATTTATTAAGACTCTGTGTCCTTGACTTCAAGGGAAGTTGGGACAAGTTCTTACCATTGGTGGAGTTTTCCTACAACAATAGTTATCAAGCAAGTATTGGCATAGCTCCATTTGAGGCGTTGTATGGAAGATAGTGTCGTTCTCCAGTATGCTGGGATGAGGTGGATGAAGCAATGTTGTTAGGACCGGAGTTGGAACGTATGACTACGGAAAAGATTTAAACAATCCGACAATGTATAAAAATCTCACAAGATCGACAAAAGAGTTATGCTGATCTTTATTGAGAGGACGTGGAATTTAATATTAGAGAATATGTGTTGTTATGTGTTGCTCCATGGAAAGGATTTACGAGATTTGGAAAGAGAGAAAAGATCAATCCTCGATTCATTGGCCCATTTTTAATCCTCGATCGAGTAGGAACTGTGACCAATAGACTCATCTTACCGCCAAGTATGTCTCGTGTTCATAACGTTTTTCATATATCTATGTTACGTAAATATGTGAAAGACCCGAACCATATTATTGAATTAGAACCAGACAAGATAAAGGAAGATTTAACATATGAATATTCGTACGACGGCACAATCATTGGTGGACCCCACAACGGAAGTATTGTCGTAGTTAGAAAATGACAGAATTATCCTTTTATAAAAATAACGGCGAAAGTTTTTTCGTTAAAACTGTTGAACTACCCGATAGTAAAAGTACAATAATACGCGTGGTTGCATAGTAGCACATGGTATTGATTATTGATGCTTACGTGAGAAGTCACTTAGTTATACTCAATTATTGCTACAGTAATTGATGCATCATATCTCTCATATTATTGATTCAATTATTGTCACAGTATCATCTGCATAATATGTTATATTATTAAATCAATAATTGAGACGACAAAGTTATTCATATTATTATTTGCAATATTGACAATGTCTAGAAGTTCTGTCAATGAGAGGTTTGGTCACCTAATTGCGTGCCAATAAGGAGAAATCCTTATCGGAAAGCCCCTCTTTCTCGGAACGACAATTCGGTTGTTAAATATTGTGAATTATAATATTAATGATGAATAAGTTCATGTTGATTAAAGATGAAATAGATAGTTCCATTGTGTTGGAATTATTAGTGTTAGTGAAAATTGATAGTTATTTTGATAATAATTGATGTCTGGAGGTTATGTTTACCAATCGGGTAATTAACCAGATAAATGAGCAATTAATTGCTATTAATTCACATGATTATAACTATTTGTTCACATGTGTGTACTATTGATTCACATTTTTGTACTATTAGGGGATGTGGTGCAAGATTGATAATACTTGCATGACTAAGTTAAAAATGGAGGTATAGTTGAAGGTACTATACTGTAATTCGTATTTTCACATGATTATAACTATTGATTCACATGATTGAACTATTGATTCACATTATTTACTATTAGGAGAGGTGGTGCAAGTTTGATAATACTTACAGGACTAAATTAAAAATGAAGAAAAAGAAAAAGATATTATACTGTAATATTTTGAGCCCCAAAAAGTGCAATTATCGAAACTATATTTTCCTATAAATAGAAGCTCATTCTTCCTTCATTTCTCACCAATTCACTAAAGCTATAGAGCAATTATTATAGAGAGAAATTATAGAGAGAAAGAAGAAGAGAAGTCTGCTACCTCACTATTCCAGTTTCCAGTCTTCTTCTACGGTAAGGGGTATTATTCTTTCGTATTAATGAAGAGAGTTATTTTCTTTCAATACTCGTAAGGGTTGTTATTCCATTCTTTATTATTATATTTTATTGCATAGTGCAGCATAGTATCCTTTCCATTCTTCTATAAATAGGATGCTTAGTTAGAATTAAAAATCACACCAGAAGTTTAGAGAATTCTTCTTCTATAATCTTGAGCGTATTTCTTTAGAGTTTTAAGAAGTTTTGAGCGTAGAAAACAGTATAAGTTTTCTTCAAGAATATCATCGCCCTACCAGTCGGAATACTCCTCTTTTTAAGGTAAGGGGTATTATTCTTTCGTATTCATGAAGAGAGTTATTTTTCTTTCAATACTCGTAAGGGTTGTTATTCCATTCTTTATTATTATGTTGGAATAACTTTGTCCATCTGAAATACCGCATACATGGTGAAATTCTTACATTATTCCATTCTTTATTATTATGTTGAATAACTCGTCATACAAGTACCGCATACATGGTGAAATTCTTCTGTTATTCCATTCTTTATTATTATGTTGGAATAACCTGTGCGTGCGGTCTATCGCATGCCTGGTGAATTGTGTTGTTATTACATTCTTTATTATTTTGTTAGAATATCATGTCTATGCAGATTACGCATGACCTGGTTCCATTCATTATTATTCTGTTGGAATATCCTGTCTGTGCGGGTTACGTATAGGACTGATCATTCGGTTATAACTGAACCGAATAGGTTATTCGGTTATAACCGAATACCGAAATAATCATAATTTTTCTATCCGAATTAATAACCGAATTTGATAATAACCGAATTATCGAATACCGAAATACCGAATACCGAAATACCGAATTGTAAATTCGGGTATTTCGGTTAATAACCGAACCTCCCTGTTATCATTTACAATAAAAAAAAGAACAATTACCGAATTATAAACCATTACATATGAATACTACTTTTTCCCATGTCAACCTCCCTACATATTACATATGAACCTCCCTGTTTTAGATTCCACCATACAGAAGTACATATGAAGAATTATTTGATTACTACCTTAGAAAAAATATTGAAGTACAAATGAAGAAGCTCCACTGAGATCTCGGCCGTTCATCTCTTCCGGCGTTTATGATGGTCACGATGGCTCACAACTAGATCTCTACAAAATTGAGCCATGGGATCTTGAAGGTTGAAGAACAGAGTCGTCGACTCATGGGCTGACTCGTCGACTTCAGGAGGGCTGCGAGGAAGAGGAGATTAGAGAGACAGAGAAATCAAAAATGAGAGGCGAGGCTGAGAAAAAAGATGATATGGTAGATTTCGAAAGTTAAAACTGAGGTCCAAGAGACGGAGAGAAAAGAGGATACGAGATATGGGAAATATGATCTGGGAATTGGGATGAGTGAGATCTCAGTCTCTCAGATCTGATCTAGTATAAAATTAAAACCATATATTCATATTACTGAACTTTGTTAGTGGACAGGAATTGGGAAGAGAAGACTTTTGTTAACAAGTGTCGGGGCCTGGGCATGATTTTGGGCCATTCAGCATTGGGCAAACTATAGTAACCTTGTCCAGTATAAAATTTATATTAATTTTTAATTAATAATTTTGGTAATTCGGATACCCAAATAAGCTAATTTTAAAAACCGAATCCGAAACCGAATACCGAGTAATAAATCGGATATAACCGAAATTTGAAAAAAAACCAAAAAATTGAAATAATTCGGTTGTGTTTGGTAATTTGATTTTATCCGTTTTTTGCTTACTCCTAGTTACGCATGACCTGGTTCCATTCTTTGTCATTCTATTGGAATAACTCATGCATGCGGACGCATACGCTGGTGAATTCTTCTGTTATTCCATTCTTTATTATTCTGTTGGAATAACCTGTCTATGTGGATTACCGCATGCATGGTGAATGATCCTTCGTATTCATTCCTTATTAAATTATAAAAATGATCTGTCTACGTGGATTATCGCATGGCGGGCAAAAAAAATTCATTTGCGGTTTCATATATTCTATTATACTCAGTTGGTTAAAGTTTTAGCTTCTATACTACATGAAATTAGTGGAATATCCTTGATATTTGTGCTTCATCCAGTGTCTTTTCATGGAAATATCATTCTGAGCATTCTTGAATTTTACTCCACAAAGAAGTATCATGTTGACAATTTGGACGTTATTGATTTCTGGATAAATTAAAATTATAAATCTTTAAAATTTATCCTTGAACTTGTTTTATTGAATTATTATGTCATTGTCATCATCCTCATGCTTATATTGTGATTAAAGTCATCTTTGGCTTACGTGCATAGATGGACTTGGTATGATTATGACCAGGGATTATTCGGTAAAATCTTGACCGTAATGTGACGAATGATGTGGTAAAAGTCCTCATTGGCCTGTAGTTCATTGATGGACAGTTGTTGGTATGATTATGACCATGGATTATTCGGTATAATCATGACCAATGATGATTACATGAATATCCTTGGCCGTGATCCAGGGATGATTCGATTTTATTTATTAAAAGTGAGTCAAATGATAAAGTTGATGAAAAACTTTTTAAATCATAGAAGATAGTAGATTTTATGCTCTACTTGACTCTTCTAATGGATTGCTTCGCTGCAGTTAAACTTATTGTCTATTATATTCTATCAGTTTAACATTGTTGAAGGCTAATGATAATTTATTCTGCATTATCTTAGTCATAATATTTCTTACTGGGCTAGTTGAGCTCACCCTTTCTTTCACTGTTCTCTTCAGGAAATGAGAACGTGGCCGGGACTAGTCGGGGAATGGAGTGGCGGTCCAGATGATAGCATTAGTAGTCCTCACTATTCTGTTAAATAGTGTGACAATAAATGTAATGAGGACTCCATTGAGTGTGGATATTGTCTAGATAACAATATTCTTATTAAAACTCTTAGATTATGTTTTGTCGTATTTTACACGACTGTTGTATAATTAAGTTGTATTTGAATTTTGTACCATGTATTTGGCGACCCATGATGGGTGATGTATACCTGTTTTGGGGGCGTCACACTATAGGCCACAGTTTCTACTCGATCGAGGATTAAAAATGGGCCAATGAATCAAGGATTGAGCTTTCCTCTCTTTCCAAATCTCGTAACTCCTTTCTATGGAGCAACACGTAACAACACATGATCTCCAATATTGAATTCCATGTCCTTTCGATGAAGATCAACATAACTCTTTTGTCGATCTTGTGAGGTTTTTATACGTTGTGGGATCGTTTGAATCTTTTTCGTAGTCATACGTACCAACTCCGGTCCCAACAACGATGCTTCACCCACCTCATCCCATCATACTGGAGAATGACATTTTCTTCCATACAACGCCTCAAATGGAGCCATGCCAATACTTGCTTGATAACTATTATTGTAGAAAAACTCCACCAATGGTAAGAACTTGTCCCAACTTCCTTTGAAGTCAAGGACACAGAGTTTTAATAAATCTTCAAGAGTTTGAATAGTCCTCTCCGACTGCCCATCCGTTTGAGGATGATATGCCGAACTAAATTGTAAATCCGTGCCCATAGCTTTTTCAAACTAACCCAAAATCGTGAAATGAATCTTGGGTCTCGATCAAAAACTATGGATACTAGCATACCATGCAATCTTACAATCTTGTTAATGTACATACGAGCAAGACGTTCAAGTGTATAAGTTTCTCGCATCGGTAAGAAATGAGCAGACTTGGTCAATCTATCAACAATGACCCAAATCGCATCTATGCCTTGAGAAACCTTGGGAAGACCAGTAACGAAATCCATGACAATGTGCTCCCACTTCCATTCTGGAATTTCAAGTGGTTGCAATGGACCTTTTGGCACTTGATGTTCTGCCTTGACTCGTTGACAAGTTAGACACCTTGAGATAAACCCAGTTATCTCTCTTTTCATATTGCTCCACCAAAATGTATGTCGAAGATCACGATACATTTTGGTACTCCCAGGATGGATTGAAAACGGTGTGTTGTGCACCTCCATCATGATTTATACTTCAAGTCAAAATCGTTAGGAACACAAAGTCTGGAGTTGACTCGAAGTGTTCCTTCTTCATCGATTCTTGCTTCCGAAATAGCACCTTCTTGAACTTTCTTCCTCATCACGCATCGCTCCAGTGTCCAGAACGGCGAGCTTTAACTTTATCGATTAAAGTCGGTTCTACTCGTATATTCGTCATCATCACATGGGTTCCTGGAGTTTTTAACTCTATCTCCATCCTTTGTAAGTCATACAAAATGGGCCTTTGCGTTGACAATATCGCACTCGTACTCGCATATGATCTTCTACTCAATGCGTCAGCTACTACGTTCGTTTTTCCAGGATGGTATTGAATGGTATGATCGTAATATTTTAATAGCTCAAGCCATCGTCGTTGCCGCATGTTGAGTTCCTTTTGAGTGAAAAAATATTTGAGGCTTTTATGATCCGTATAGATCTCCACCTTCTCTCCATCTGGTGTAATGCCTCCAAATCTTAAGCGCAAAAATGACATCTGCCAACTCTAGATCATGAGTAGGATAATTCCTCTCATATTCTTTGAGTTTTTGTGAGGCATAGGCTATGACTTTCCCATATTGCATGAGAACACATTCTAAACCTTTGCCTGAAGCATCGCTGTATATGACAAATCTCTCCGAACCAGCTGGTATTGTCAAAACAGGTGCTGAAATGAGCCTCCTCTTGAGTTCTTGAAAACTCTTCTCACATTCCTCGCTCCAACCGAATTTTGTATCTTTTCGAGTTAGCTGAGTTAATGGAGTTGTGATTCTAGAAAATCCTTCCACGAACCTCCGATAATAACCAGCTAAGACGAGAAAGCTATGTACTTTGGTCATTGACTTAGGTTGCTCCCAGCTTTGAATTGCTTTAATCTTTGCCGGGTCAACAGATATTCCGTGATTTGATATTACGTGCCCAAGGAATGCTACTTCCTCAAGCCAGAACTCGTATTTCTTCAACTTGGCATATAACTTGTTTTCACCAAGCTTTTGGAGTATCAGCCTCAGGTGTTGCTCATGATCTTCACGACTTTTGGATTAAATGAGTATGTCATCAATAAAGACGACCATAAAGTGATCCAAATATTCCTTGAATACTCGGTTTATCATATCCATGAAGGCAGCATGAGTATTAGTCAATCCAAAAGACATGACTAGGAATTCGTAATGCCCGTACCGAGTTTTGAAAGTAGTCTTTGGAATGTCATCCGTTTTAATCTTCAGTTGATGATATCTAGAACGAAGATCAATCTTTGAAAAAAATTTGGGGCCTTACAACTGGTCAAACAGGTCATCAATGCGACGAAATTGGTACCTATTTTTGATGGTGATATGATTCAACTCTCGATAATCAATACAAAGCTGCATACTTCCATCTTTCTTCTTCACGAATAGAACAGGAGCACCCCAAGGAGACGTACTAGGACGAATGAAATCGATGTCTAACAATTCCTGCAGTTGGGTTTTTAACTCTTGAAGTTCAATAGGAGCCATTCGATATGGGGATTTGGAAATGGGTTTACCAGGTTCAAGGTCGATACAAAATTCAATTTCACGCTCTGGGGGTAGGCTAGGAAGTTCTTCATGGAATACGTCAGAAAATTTATTAACAATAGAAATATCATTCAAAACTGACGTATTTTTGTTTAAATCCATGACATGAGCTAAGAAAGCTTGACATCCGTTTTCAACATACATGCTAAGAAAGCTCAACATTTCAACATACAAGCTACACAGAAAGGTCCTACAAGAACCAAAGCTCCAATCCCGAGTGACTAATACACAAGACAGCACACCAGGTAGAATTTATAGCCTGAAGACCTGGGCATGGACCCATCTTCCTGACTTCGTACAACGTCTTATCCCTTGTCCTTGTGTATCTCTCGACAACAACATTCCGTAAAGGGTCATATACACCTTGATCGGATGCCCTGATTGAAGTTTTGAAGGTTCGAGCGGACAACACGTTGCACGAGTGCACGTACTTCGATATGGCGGGGTCCATAAAGTTCGGGGTACCCCAGGTAGCCTCATGTACATCTGCGGCTGCCGCAGGTACACATGTGGCTCCTCCTCTATAAATAGAGGGCTTGGGGTGGCCATTTTGAAAGAGGAAACGACGAGGAAGCCCTGTCCAATTTGCTCTGTACACACTATAAATTGAGTGCTTTTTCATTTCAAACACTTGTGAGCTTATATTTGGCTACTTTTTACCAGAGGGAACCGAGTGTTCATCCATTTAAAGCTATTGATGTCTTCTTTGGCAGTCCACTGTAAGCCTTCTTATATTACTTAAAGCCTTTTCCACACTTCTTGCACACTATTATTCACATCGAGAGTCGTGTGTGTGTATGCCCGGACCGTCGGTCCGTGGTTTATTGCTTATATATATATCATGGAAATCGAATTAACGAACCGAGCTTGGATCGATATATATCCAGTGCGTTTGTTGCTTATATATATATATATATATACATTCTGTCTGGCCTAGAGTTTACTTCGTGGCCATTTATTTCTTTCATTTACATTTCGTCCCGCCTGGAGTTTACTTCGAGGTGGTTGATCGTTCATATATATATATATATTAACAGCTTTATATATATAACTGTTTACAGCTTGCATACAAATTGCTTCATCATGTGAGCCTAGGAATCATGTGATCACAGATTTAGTCTACTGAATCTAGATTCGGTTCCCATGATGAACATTTTCAGCTGTACATGGCTTGTAAATTATTCACAATGTTTAAATTTCCTTAGACGGCTCTCATGCCCACAAGGTGTGAGACCCCAGATTTTATGAATAAAGATTTAATTTTCTCAAAATATTTTTTTTAATAATATGGTGTGGATTTGAGATAATATTATAGTTGTGAGTAATATTTATAAATTTTGAAAAGTATGCAAGTTGTTATATAATATTCGATTGATCGGGGAATATTCGTTTTAACAGGAAATATTCGTACGACGGAACAATCATTGGTGGACCCCACAACAGAATTATTGTCGGATTTAGAAAACGATAAAAATATTTATTAAAAATAACGGCAGAAGTTTTACCATTAATACTATTGAACTACTCGGTAGTAAAAGTACAGTAATACGCGTGGTTTCATAGTAGCACACGGTATTGATTATTGATGCTTATTTGATAAGTCACTCAGTTTTGTTTTATTGGTATTATTAATGTAATAAAACAGAAAAGCTTTTTATATAAAACAAAATACTTTTATAAAGTTATTCGTTTTATTAGGCTAATAGTAAAAATTTTTTATATAAAATGAGAATACTTTTATAAAGTTATACATTTTATTAGACAATAATTAGAATATATTATATTTTATTATGCATAGTGTTTTTTTGCATAGTGCTGCAGATAGTGTTTGCATAGTAAAATCTTTTATAAAGTTATTCGTTTTATTAGATTATAAATAGAATACATTATATTTTATTTAAAAGATTTTGCTTTAAATATGAATTTGTCAGATTAAAGTAAATCAAAACGGACCAGATTCATGAGTTAATTCTTATGCGTGATCCATTTTTCTATAAATAGAAGCTCATTCCTTCATTATTTCTTACGAATTTCTTTGAAACTCTGCAGAGAGAAACTATAGAGAGAAATAAGAAAAGTATTCTGCTACTTCACTACTCCAATATCCAGTTTCTTCTTACGATAGGGAATATTATTTGTTGTACTCGTAGAGGATATTATTTGTTGTACTCGTAAGGGGTATTATTTCTTTTGTATTCATGAAGAGAACTACATTATTCCATTATTTATTATCTGTTGGAATAACTTTTGTATCGCGAGCAACCTATACTTGGTGAAATTATTACATTATTCCATTCTTTATTATTACATTTGGAATATCACATGCATGCGTTTTTCTGGGACACAGTTCGATCTTTATTATTACATTGGAATATCACGTCTGCATGCATTTTACATGGGACTGGTTCCGTTATTTATTATTACATTGGAATATCACAATTGCGAGGTATTACGCCCGACACGTTAGATTATTTAGTAATCGTTAGAATAACTTTGCCCATCTGAAGTACCACATGCATGATGATTTCTTTTGTTATTCCATTCTTTATTATTACATTTGGAACATCACGCTTGCATGTAATTTTTGCGACACGGTTCCGTTATTATTATTCTATTGGAATAACTCCATCTCATCTGTAAATACCGCATGCATGGTGATTTCTTTTGTTATTCCATTCTTTATTATACTCGGTTGGTTAAAGTTTTGACTTCTATACTCCATAAAATTAGTGGAATATCCTTGATATTTTGCGCTTCATCCAAAGATCTTTTCATGGAAATATTCTTTTGAGCATTCTTGAAATTTACTCTACACAAAGAAGTATCATGTTGACAATTTGGGCGTTATTAGTTCTGAATAAATTAATTCTTGAACTTGTTTTATTGAATTCTATATCATTGTAATCATCCCTCATGTTTATATTTTTTTTGAAAGTCATCGTGGCTGTGGTGCGTAGATCGACATGGTATGATTATGACCGAGGGGATTATTGGGGTATAATCATGGTAGTAATGTTACAAATGATGTGGAAAAAAAGTCCTCATTGGCGTGCCCGTAGTACATTGATGGACGAGTTTTGGTATGATTATGGCTATAGATTCTCTTGCCAAGGGTGCAAAAGATGAATTATTTTATGGTATGATCGGGGATAGTTGATGAAAACACGATTATCTTTGGCGTAGTGCATGGATAATTCGTGGTCGTGATCTTAAAGAATATTCTTGGCTTTTGTAGTGCAAGGATGATTTGATGATGTGGATTATTTATTGAAATTTGAGTCTCACGATAAAAGTGATGAAAACCTTTTAAATCATAGAAGATAGTAGATTCTATTCTCTACTTGACTCTTCTAATGGATTGCTTGTTAATTCTTGATTAAACTTGATGTTTGTTATATTGTATCGGTTTAACATTTGTTGAAGGCTAACGATACTTTATTCTCGCATTATCTTAGTCATAATATTTCTTCTTTGGGCTAGTTGAGCTCACCTTTTCTTTCATTGTTCTCTTCTGTGAAATGAGAACGTGGTGGGACTAGTCGGGAGCAGAGTGATGGTCTAGATGGTGCATTAGTAGTCCTCACTATTCGTGAAATAGTGTAACAATAATTTTAATGAGGACTCCATTGAGTGTGGATATTGTCTAGATGACAATATTTGTATTAAAACTCACAACATATGTTTTGTCGTATTTTACACGACTGTTGTATAATTAAGTTTGTATTTGAATTTTGTACCATGTATTTGATGACTCAAGATGGGTGATGTATATTCTATTTTGGGGGCGTCACATTCGGCACTGCTTTTTATCTTGTTTTCTCGAAGATGCTTTGCATCTCGAAAATAAAAGCAATCAAGCCGAACACATAAAATGGAAGTATCAAAGGCCTCAATTACTATTAAGCACAAGGGTTTAAAAACCTCTTTTACAAAATCTCATTGCTATATCTTGTTAAAACTGAACTTTTATACAAAATTCAAACCCTTTGTATATAGGTGCAAATGAGGCATAGCACTACTTTCAGATAATTGTACATTGATCTACACACACATATTTAGATAACAGTTAAAATTGAAAAGTGGCGGTCACCATGGTAACACGGATGTCGGGGGGGGGGGGGGTACCTAACACCTTCCCTCCACATAATCAAGCTCCTGGACCCTAACGAATCTCGGTTTCACAGACCAATTAAATAGTGTCACATCACTAGGTCAATGTGCAAACCTTTTCTCGGTTGATTTGGTGCAACCATTTATTAATACTAATTGGCGACTCTTACAGTCCAATCGTCAACATATACATGTCGAACCTTTTCATAACTTATTTTTCAAGCAAATCTCGCCTAACACGAGAACACCAAAAGACAAGAACAGAAAATGGACAAATAAAAATCCCGACGTCGACAATTACAACGTTGGAACAGCAACATGGAGAGTCTATGTATGAAGCTTAGAAACTATATAAAGAGTTATTGAGGAAGTGTCCACATCTCAGATTGCCCAAATGGTTGCAGATGAACACCTTCTATAATGGGTTGAACAGTAATCTTCGGACTAGCATAGATGCAGCGTCGGGAGGAGCATTTATGGCTAAGAGATTTGAGGAGGCATATGATCTGATTGAGACAATGGTAGCTAATAACTACTAGTGACCAACTGTGAGGATGACTCAACCTAAGGTAGCTGGAGTGTTAGAAGTAGATGGAGTTACAACCATAACATCTCAGATTTCAGCGTTATCGAAGAAAATGGATGCCCTCACGGGAGTATAAGTTCAGCGGGTAGCTTATGTGTGTGAATTATGTGTGGGGAACATCTGACGGATCAATGTGCTATAAATCCAGCAGACAATTCAATTTGTAGGTAGCTATAATCGACCTCCTAATCCATATCAGAATACCTATAATCCGGGGACAAAGAACCACCCAAACTTTTCGTGTAGCAACAATCAGAACCAACAGCAAGCTTCACAACCATCATATCCCCCCAGATTTTAAAATCAGCATCAACAGTCAACTCTGCAACATGAGAAGAAGTCAGATTTGGAGAAGCTACTTTTGAAGTATATATCCTGTAATGAAGCGGTAATGAAAACGCAAGCGACGACAATTAAAAATCTAAGAAAAAATGGTCAAGAGAAGAAGGGTGAAAAAGACAATATGGCTAGGAATAGGTGATGATGTCGGTTATATCCTCACCTCTTTCAAAGAAAAGTTTACAATTTCTCTAAGTTCTTAGAAATCTTTACAGATAAATATTCGTTTGTTAAACCCTAGAACATATACCAAGTTATGCGATGTTTATGAAGGGTATTTTTTCAAGGAAGAAGAAATTGAAAGATTATGAGATTTGCATTGACGGATAAGTGTGTGCGGTATTGCAAAGGAAATTGCCTCTCGAAGTTGAAGGATGCATTGCGATTGGAAACATGTCCTTCAACAAATGTTTATGGATTTGGGTGTGAGTGAATCTTATGCCATTATCACCTTCAGTTGGGTTTGTGATAAGTGGAAATATACAGAATCAATATTCAAAGTTTATATTAGTAGTTATCTTCTTATTTTGTGTTTGTTTTTCTCGTTTCATGTCATTTTATGTGTAAGGTGGGAGTGTGAAGAAGAAGACGGAGTTTGGGTCTAGAGTCTCGCAGAAGAAAAAAAAAAATTTATGAAGATGGCCTTCTTGTGGAGTCTCGAATCTCAAGTGTCCTCATTTGGCATTGGATTGCTACTTGGATGTTTTTGTGAGGCTCCGGACTCTAAATAGGCGCATTTCGGCCACAAACATAGGGGAGAGTCAATATTGCGTGAAAAAACACAATTCACACAACACAAGAAGGAATTAACAAAGATTAATTTCGCTTTTTCTAAGCAAGCGTTGGAGGAGTATTTCAAGGAGATTTTCAAGACGATCATGGATTCTAGGCGCACGGAAGGGTGTTATTCATTATTCTTCGCCTTAGACTATTACTTGTGATTGAAAGAATGATTTCCATGATTTATTCAGTGTTTATTTTGTTTATTATGAACTAATTCACTATTTAGGCTTATGATGGATCTTTGAGTGAATCTATGATTTTGTAAACTTTGATTTCCAATTTAATAAGCTATTTCCAGTTTATCTATATTAATTTGAGCGTGAATCTATGAATTGCCTGATCAACAATTCTTTGTGGATTTGTTTGGAATCGAGAGAGGATATTCAAATCTAGACCTAGTTGATATAGCATGTGTTCATGAATTTTGTGAATAGCTTAATCTTGATGAATGTTAAGGTAGAGATATGCTTGACATCGCATGTAATCGGACAGAGAACTTGTTCTTAAACCTTCTTTAATTGTAATTCACATAGAGATATAGTGAGTTAGTTGATTAAGGTGTTTAATCTAATTTCTATCTTAATTGTGGATTGACGTTAATACAGATTAGTGCATCGAGAGGTGGTTAATATTACGCTCGTGTTCTTGATTAATAAACCGAGATAGTGAATTGAATTGGAATAAAGGTGTTAAAATCAGAGTGAAGCTCAAGGTGAAATCATAAGTCTAATTCTCCATTAATTGTTTAAAATTTTAGATTTTGATATGGTGATTGGTTTGTGGTATTTTATTTGTTTTTAATTTAGGTTCTATAATTTTAATCATTGAATTGGATAGTTTAATAAAATTAGGATTAATAGGAAATTGATAATTGTGAAGTTAAGTTTTTACTAAATTGTCTCTCGTGGGAACGATACTCTATTCATCACTTTATTATTTGTCGACCACGTATATCATGTGTTTTATGGCGTATCGATTTTACCCAACAAGTTTTTGGGCGCCATTGTCGGGGACTATTTAGTATAAATCTTAATAGTTTTACAATATCAGTTTAATTAATCCAGTTTTAGTTAGACATTTTTATTTTTGTTTTGTTTCTTCTATTTCAGGTGTGGAAGCAGTTTATGCAAACTCGGTCCAAAAATCTAGATTTGTTTACGCTTTTTTTTTATTGACATTGATAAAAGGTTTCAGAGGTTGAGCAAGTGGATAAAGGAAACGAGGCAAGAATTTGAAACACCTGAGGAAGAAGAGGAAATGGCAGCCGAAGATCGGAAAGCATTAAGGGACTACGCCACGCCCAAGGTGACTGAACTGCAATCAAGCATCACCAGTTCAAGAATAGTAAAATAATACATTTGAAATTAAGCCAGGGATGATACAAATGATTCAGAATTTAGTTCAGTTTTGGGGATTGGCAAATGACGATCCGAACGAGCATCTAGTTATTTTTTGGAATTGTGCGACACCTTTAGGTTCAATGGGTGTTTGATGAAGTCGTGAAACTTCGATTGTTCCCATTCTCTTTACGGACAAGGCGAAGAGTGGTTACATTCTTTACCATCCGGCTCGATAACTACATGGGAGGATTTAGCTCGTAAATTCCTCGCAAAATTTTTTCCACGGTGAAAAAATCGCAAAGATGAGAAACGAGATAACGATGTTTGAAACAACAACATGGGGAGTCGTTATATGAGGCTTGGGAGAGATACAAAGAATTGCTCGTAAAATGCCCACATCATGGATTGCCCAAGTGGTCGCAGATGAACACTTTTACAACCAAGTTACATGGGAATCTCAGACAAGTATTGATGCAAACGTCGGAGGAGCATTCATGGCTAAGAGTTACGAAGAAGCATACGAGTTGATTGAAACCATGGAGCTAATAACTACCAGTGGCCCACAACAAGAATGACACAAGCAAAGGCAACTGGGGTGTTAGAAGTAGATAGTATGACAGTGATGCAAGCACATATATCTCAGACTTTCAAAGATGTTGAGTCAGAATAAAAAGACAAGCACAACAAACACACAACAAGTACATCAAGTGGCAATAATATGCGAAGTTAAAAGCGGGAGAGCACCTAATGGAGCAATGTGCGATTAATCCAAAGAAATATGAAGTTCATCGACAACTACAAATGTAATTCCACAAAAACACATATCGAACACATACAATCAAGGAAATAGGAATCATCCGAATTTCTCATGGAGCAACAACCAAAGAAAAATCAAGCTTCACGACAATCATATCCACCAGATTTTAGAACCAAGAACAACCAAATTTCAATATCAAGAAAGGAAACCGATCCGAGGAAGTGTTGTCAAAATACATGACTAAAGCAACGATTTGGCTATGAAAAATCAAGTTATGGCTATCAAAAATATAGAGAATCGATAGGTCAAATTGTATTGGCATTGAATAATAGACCACAAGGAACATTACCTAGCGACACCGAGAGAAATCCAAGGGTAGTCATGAGCAATGTCAAGTGCTTATGTTGAGAAGTGGAAAACATCATCTCATGGTAATAATGCGTAAAATTCAAATGACATGGGGAAAAAGTTGATGACAGATGAACGTGGTGGAAGGTAACAAAGGCGAGGAAACACAGCTTAAACAATAAGCCAATTGTTTATCCTCCACCACCATTTCAAAGAGAGGGTCCAAAAAAGAAATCGAAAATAATTCACCAAGTTTTTAGACGTGTTCAAGAAACTCCAGATTAACATCCCATTCATGAGGCCCTAGAACAAATGCCGAGCTACTTAAAATTTATGAAAGGATTCATCAAGGAAGAAGAAATGGGAAGATTTTGAGACTGTGGCACTAACAGAGGAGTGTAGCGCAAAGATATGTAGTAAATTACCACCAAAACTCAAGGACCCGGGAGCTTCACTATCCCATGCACAATCGGAATATGCATTTCAACAAGTGTTTATGTGATTGGGGGCAAGTGTAAAACTGATGCCATTGTCAAGATACTTAGAATTGGGTTTACCGCACTCAAGGCCGATTGAACATTTCATTACAATTAATTGGTAGATAAGTCAGTCACATATATCGAGAGGCATAAGAGAGGACATTTTAGTGAAGGTGGATAAGTTTATATTCCTCATGACTTTATCATTCGGATTTCGAGGAGGATAAGAACATACCGATTATCCTAGGGAGACCTTTCTTGGCTACGGGAAGGACACTCATAGACGTGCAAAAATGAGAACTTACTATGAGAGTCCAAGATCAAGAAATCAAATTTAATGTGTTCAAGGCCATGAAATTACCTACGGATGAGGAAGAATGTTTTCGGATGGATTTAATTGAGCAAATCATCAGTGAAGATATGAGCAAGAGTTTGGTCAACGATCCATTAGAAACAACCTTACTAGGGGATGAGGAAAAGGATGACCCAAAATTTGTGGACCTCTTACAGATGCTAGACTCATTGCCACGAGTTAGCAGATTCAGAGCACCATTTGAACCTTTGCACATGGAGGAAAAAGCTACTAAAAAATTGAAACCGTCATTGGAAGAGCCACCAACATTGGAGCTTAAGCCACTTCATAAACATCTCAGGTATGCGTACTTAGGCAATTCAAATTCTTTACCTATAATTATTTCTGCTGCACTTAACGAATTGCCGGAAGAAAAGTTGCTAAGGGTGCTTAGGGATCACAAATCAACGATTGGTTGGATGATTGCGGATATAAAGGGAATTAGTCCGTCATTCTGCATGCACAAGATTCTGATGGAGGATGATGCAAGACCATTGGTGGAACATCAACATCGACTAAACCCAATTATGAAGGAAGTGGTAAAGAAGGAAATTCTGAAATTATTGGATGTCGGTATCATATACCCAATTTTTCGACAGTAAATGGATTAGTCCGGTTCATTGTGTATGTCAAAAAAAGGGGGAACGACTGTGGTACGTAATGAGGACAACAAGTTAATTCCAACAAGAAAAAGCTTATAGGATGGAGGTGTGCATCGATTATAGGAGATTGAATAAGGCAACCGAAAAGATCATTTCACGCCTTTATCGATCAAATGTTAGATGATTAGCGGGACATGAGTACTACTATTTATTGGATGGATACTCTGCTATAACCAGATCGCCATCGCTTCCCGAGGATCAAGAGAAGACAACATTTACATGCCCCTTACAAAGACATTTGCATTCAGGAGGATGTCATTCGGGTTATGCAATGCACCGCAACTTTCCAACTGGTGTATGATGGCCATTTTTTTGGATATGGTGGAGAAGAATGTTGAAGTCTTCATGGACGATTTTCGATCTATGGAGACAACTTTGATACTTGCCTAGGGAATTTGGTCATGGTTTTGCAAATGATGTAAGGATACAAACCTCATACTTAATTGGGAAAAATGCCACTTCATGGTTAAAGAAGGCATAATTTTGGGCCATAAGGTATCGGCTCAAGGATTGAGGTGGACAAAGAAAAGTCGGATACCATCGAGAAAACCCGCCTCCACCGAGCTCGCTTAAGGGTATTAGAAGTTTTCTAGGGCATCTTTGGGTTCTACAGAAGGTTCATAAAAGATTTCTCTAAGATTACAAAACCTCTTTCCAGTCTTTTGGAGAAGGATGTTACTTTCAGTTTTACTGCGGAATGCAAGTCAGCGTTTGAATTGTTAAAGAAGAAATTAACTACAATTTCGTGATAGTCGCACCGAATGGAATATGCCATTCGAGCTTATGTGTGATGCAAGCGACTATGCGGTTGGGGCTGTTTTGGGACAAAGACGAGACAAAGTGTTTCACGCCATATACTATGCAAGCAAAACACTCACAGAGACTCAAATGAATTACACTACCACGGAAAAGGAATTGCTTGCAGTGGTGTACGCGTTTGACAAATTTCGGGCATACTTGATCGGGACCAAGGTGATAGTCTACATGGATCATTGGCGATTCTTGCATCTAATAACGAAAAAAGATGTTATGCCACGCCTTATCCGATGGATTCTCCTACTTCAAGAGTTTGACTTAGAGATTAAAGATAGAAAGGGAATGAAAAATCAAGTCGTCGACCATTTATCAAGGCTGGAAAATTTGGAGAAAAAGGATGAAGATAGATGTGCAATCAACGAGTCATTCCCGGATGAGCAACTATTTGGGTTAAATGCAGAATTCCTTTGGTATGCAGACTTCGCAAATTATCTGGTGAGCAACATGCTTCCCCCTGATCTTATACGACAACAGAAAAAGAAGTTTCTTCATGACATCAAGTGGTACATATGGGATGAGCCTTTTCTATTGAAACAGTGCGCCGATAAGATGATTCGACGATGTATCCCTTACAGTGAAGTGCACAACATACTATAGGAATGCCACTCATCGGCATATGGGGGACATTATGGGAGTGATCGCACCATGACAAAAGTGCTTCAAGCCGGGTTTTATTGGTCGACATTGTTCAAAGACGCCCACCAATTTATGAAAACATGTGATAGATGCCAATGGGTGGGAAACATCTCTAAACGGAATGAGATGCCCCTACAAACAATTCTTGAAGTGGAAATATTTGATGTATGGGGCATCGATTTCATCGGACCATTCCCTTCGTCCTTGAGCAATCAGTTTATTCTACTCGCGGTGGATTACGTCTCGAAGTGGGTTGAAGCTGCCGCACTACCATCCAACGATGCCAAGGTGGTCCTTAAATTCCTACAGAAAAATATTTTCACGAGGTTTGGCACTCCAAGAGCAATAATCAAATGACGAAGGTAGTCACTTCACGCAATAAGTCTTTTACAGCTCTGTTGGCTAAGTATGGGGTTAACCACAAGGTGGCTACAGCGTATCACCCTCAAACAAATGGACAGGCTGAGGTATCAAATAGAGAAGTTAAGAAGATATTGGAAAAAGTCATAAATCTGTGTTGGAAGGATTGGTCACTTCGGTTGGATGACGCATTATGGGCTTACCGGACTGCATACAAAACACCAATCAGGATGTCACCGTATCAACTCCTGTATGGAAAAGCATGTCACTTACCGGTGGAACTACAGCACAAGGCCTACTGGGCAATTCAGAAATTGAACTTTGACCAATCCGCTATGGGAGAAAAAAGGCTACTCCAACGAAATGAGCTCGACGAATTTCGACTTCAAGCGTACGAGAACGCCAAGCTATACAAAGAAAAGGTTAAAAGATTGCACGATTAGAAAATTATGCATCGAACATTCGAGCCAGGCCAATCAGTTCTCTTGTTCAACTCAAGGTCGCGATTGTTCCTGTGAAAGCTTAAGTCGAGATGGTGGGACCATTCACTATAAAGTTTAGTATTCCTCATGGCGCCGTTGAACTCTACAACAGAATCCATTAGAGACGTTCAAGGTCAATGGTCAACGGATAAAGCATTACCGGGTGGTGAATCAAACCTGGATGTCGTCAACATCACCCTAGCCGATACACAGTAAAACAGGGAGTAGTCAGGCTGAAAGACTATAAATCAAGCGCTAATTGGGAGGCAACCCAATATTTTGTTATTTTTCATAGTTTTATTTATAATTGTTAGAATGTAACTTTTATTAAGTAGTAGGTAGGTATTATAGAGTAAACGTTTTGTTAAAACTCTCAATCATACTCCAAGCCATCAATAGTCTAACATTTTGCTTGTTTATGGTTACAGGAGGGGTCTAAAGCGAGTAAGAGCAATAACGGGCAAGAAAAGAAGGAAAATCGGGTAATTTCGATCTGCACTTTTGGAAGCTAAAAATTCAAGATAAGGCATGCCCACGGGTGGGCTAAATGAACTTGCACTTCACGGGTAAGGGGTCCTAAATTGGTACTAAATTTGACAAGCCATACATGTTGGTTCACTTTTCTTCCCACTACACGCCCACGTCCTTTGCCGTACTCCTCACCTAAACTACTCACGACACCTTCTACAAATCCTCACCCACAACTTAGCACACATCTTCATTATCTCACCCCATTATCACCCTCTTACACCATTACCAAACATACATCCATTACTCCCATCACCAAGATTGGGCCACTTCCTCTCCCCTACATCACCTCTATATAAACCCTACATATACACCCAGATTCATCACTACAAATTTCGAATTCTTCAAGAAATTGGGGAATATATAGCACACTTGAGAGTAAGTTACCATTCATTTTGAGTTTTCATCTTCTCTCTACTGAAGTACCATAGAAACAATCGAGTTTTGGGGGAAGAACGGACTGTGCACACCAAGTGTTTGACAAATTGAGTGAACCAAGTGTAAGGGGAAGGAAGTATGTGCTAGTCAGTTTTAACATCCGGAGATCAATGGCTTCACAACCGACATCCAAACGCCAAAGGGGAGAGAGTTCAAGATCCGCTCAACCGACACGAGCATATGATCGACGAAAATTTGTGGAGTGTGCCGCCACCGAACCCAGATGACTACATGCTAACCAAAGCCCTTACGCCGAGAGCGTGGAATCGCCCCGAGGGAAATGATGGGGAGATGATGTCTCAAATTTATCAAAAGGGTGGCTCAAACTCACCGAGCATCCGGCCCCCCGCCGTCGCCAACATCGTCAAGGAATTTTATGCAAACGCCAAGACAAAGCCCCATTCAATGCGCGCAGGCGAGGTCGCATGGTCCGCTTTCAAAGGATGATGCAATCAATGCCTATTATCAGTTGAGGGTGCCACGACAAAGGTCAAGATGCACAATTGAGGATTTTGACCATGACTACGAGGAGGTTATTACTTAACTTGACAAAGCCGGAACATCTTGGATCAAAGGTCGAAAAAGGAGGTACAAAGATGTTCCATAGCAAGGACCTTAGCCGGTATGGCAAAATATGGTACGCCTTCTTATATGTGCTAAATTGCTTCCATCCCAACACACTTTGGACGTCACCAAAGAGAAGGCGTTACTATTGTACGCAATTGTGCAAGATTTTATTATTGACATCGGGACAATTATCAGTTTCTCCATCCGCCGGTGTTTACGTGGAAATTTTTTGGGCGGCTTGCCACACCCCTCACTCATCTATGCGTTGTGTTGCAATGCAGGGGTGAGATGGTCCGATGATGAGCCTACTCAAATGCCGCTCGCTTTGCTTGATTCTAGAATGATAGCGTGGTATTTTGTATGGGCAGGAGGCGAGTCACATCCACGAGGTTTGGGTTTTATTTTTCCATCGACGTCGGAAGACGAATTCGATGCAGAAGATACCTCAGGGGATGAGGATGAAGCTATGGGAGATCAAGGAACCAAGAAAGTACCACAGCATCGAGGCAATATCCAATCCTCGCCCCTTAAGTTCCAAAAATTAGATGAATGCACATAATAGGCAAAAGACGACGGAAATGCGGCGATCGGGCGATGCAACAAGATCACATGTTTGATGCTATGAACGCATCTTTCGCTTCACTCAACACAACACTCCAAAGCTTCAACCCTACGCTCATTATCCATATCAACAACCTTGGACCACCGCCTCGATTTCCTCCAAGTGATTCAGATGATGAAGAGCACCAACCACCTCCCTGCATTTAGGCGATTGCAGGAAGTCCTCATGAACTTAATTTCTTTTTATCCAATGAGGGCATTGTTTTACTTAAGTTTGGGGGATTTAAATGTTTATTTGCATGCATTTGTTAATCTAGTTTGCATAGTAGATTAGGTGTTTACATAGTAGTTTAGGTTGTTTTGTTGCATTGCTTTCATTTCCGTTATTATCATTTTAAAATAATAATAATAATAAAAAATGTAGTTAAATATTGGGTTTGCATATGTCCAATCTATAGTCATAGTTCATGTTATTTGTGGGCCAATGATGAGATTGTGAACAAGTTAACCAATACACTATTGATTATTAGAATTGGTGATACAATTTCGTTTATGAATCGATTCTTGGACTTGTTTGAAACTATTATAAAAAGGTTAGCACTAATAACACCTTTGTGAACCGACCGTTCAAATTGATACATAAATAGTTTCTAAAGGATAATGCTAGGGTGAATGAGAAAACGACAAGGATAGGCATAAAGGCTAAAATTAGGCAAGAACCTAAGTTTGGGGGAGTTTATGTGGGGTATATAAGCTTTGGAAAAAAAAATATTAAGAAAATATTTGAAACATGTTGAGTTTTGTGGTGGGTTAAGGAGAAACACTCCCCATAAACACAAGTGTGAGATGAAGCGTAAAACACACTCACTAACTATCTATCTAAAAAAAAAAGAGGAATAATGACGGGAAAAGAGCAAAAAGCCCCTGTGTAAAAAAATAAAAATAAAAATAAAAAATAAGAAAGTATAAGTATCCTGCATGAACCCTTGAATTTGGTATTGTTTAATGTTAGTTGGTTTGTGCCTATCTTTGAAAATTTTAAGATTGCACTATATGATTCCTTCTAAGAAGTTGCTTATGTATTGAATTTGGGTCCGTATCAGTTATCATAGATGTTGATCACACACGCACGCTATACCAGTGATAATTGTTCAAGATTTGAGAATTAATACGAAATTGTGGATTAGTTTTGGTGATTCATATTGTAAGGTTGCTTGTTTTCTCCGAGGCCGATTTAGATAAGTTAGTTTCTCGCGATATTGTTGGATTCTTAGGCATTTAGATTTGTTTATTTCATTGCATTGCATAACATGTAGTTTGTTTTGTGCTCGAGGACTAAGACGATTTAAGTTTGGGGGATTTTGATAAGTGGATTTAATATACATTTAATCGATATTCATTTCAAGTTTAAATTCGTAGTTATCTTCTTATTTTGTGTTTTCGTTTTCACTCGTTTCATGTCATTTTATGTGTAGGGTGGTTATGGATGCGAGTGGTGAAGAAAGACGGAGTTTTGGAGCGAGAGTGGAAAAACGCAGGAAGTCGAAAAATTTATTTAAGAAGAGCTCAGCTAGCCACGGGCGGGGCTCGATGAAGTTTGCACTTCACGTAGGAAGGGGTCTCGAATCCTGAAGTGTCCTGTTGGCTTGTGGAGACTGCTGCTACTTGGATTGTTGATGTTTTGTGAGGTGCCTGGACTCTAAATAGGCAGACTTCGGCCACAACATAGGGAGAGCTGAATATTGCGTGAAAAAACACAATTCACACAACACAAGAAGGAATTAACAAAGATTAATTTCAGTTTTTCTAAGTAAGCGTTGGAGGAGTATTTCAAGGAGATTTTCAAGACGATTGCGGTTCTAGGCGACGGGAAGGGTGTTATTCATTATTCTTCGTCTTAGACTATTACTTGTGATTGAAAGAATGTTTTCCATGATTTATTCAGTGTTTATTTCGTTTATTATGAACTAATTCACTATTTAGGCTTATGATGGATCTTTGAGTGAATCTATGATTATGTAAACTTTGATTTCCAATTTAATAAGCTATTTCCAGTTTATCTATATTAATTTGAGCGTGAATCTATGAATTGCCTGATCAACAATTCTTTGTGGATTTGTTTGGAATCGAGAGAGGATATTCAAATCTAGACCTAGTTGATATAGCATGTGTTCATGAATTTTGTGAATAGCTTAATCTTGATGAATGTTAAGGTAGAGATATGCTTGACATCGCATGTAATCGGATAGAGAACTTGTTCTTAAACCTTTTTTAATTGTAATTCACATAGAGATATAGTGAGTTAGTTAATTAAGGTGTTTAACGGATTTCTATCTTAATTATGGATTGACGTTAATACGGTATTAGTGCATCGAGAGGTGGTTAATATTACGTTCGTGTTCTTGATTAATAAACTGAGATAGTGAATTGAATTGGAATAAAAGTGTTAAAATCAGAGTGAAGCTCAAGGTGAAATCATAAGTCTAATTCTCCATTAATTGTTTAAAATTTCAGATTTTTGATATTGGTGATTGGTTTGTGGTATTTTATTTGTTTTTAATTTAGGTTCTATAATTTTTAATCATTGAATTGGATAGTTTAATAAAATTAGGATTAATAGAAAATTGATAATTGTGAAGTTAAGTTTCTTACTAAATTGTCTCTGTGGGAACGATACTCTATTCATCACTTTATTACTTGTTGACCACGTATACTTGCATGTTATGCGTATATAGATTTTACCCAACAGTTTTTCGGCACCGAAACCCACGAACATATCCAATTATCTTAAGGAGGCCATTCTTGGCAACTGGGAGAAGTCTCGTTGATGTGTAAAAAAGAGAGTTAACTATGAGAGTCCAAGACCAAGAAGTTACATTCCATGTTGTCAAAGCTATGAGATTCCCTACGGATGATGAAGAATGTTTCAGGATGGATGTGATCGAAAAAATGGTTAGTGAAGACTTGATTCGAGGTATGGACAGGGACCTGTTGGAAAACACACTACTGGGAGATGTTAACTTGGATGACCTTGAACTTATTGATTATTTGCATATTCAATTGAGGAACCACCCACACTTGAATTAAAGCATCTTTCTAAACACCTCAGGTATGCATTTTTGGGTAATTCTTCTACTTACCTGTTATTATTGCATCTACACTTAACGAATTGCAGAAAAGTAAGCTGCTGAGAGTTCTTTGAGAGTACAAATCTGCTATAGGATAGACTATTGCTGATATTAATAGAATAACCCATCATTCTGTATGCACAAGATACTCCTGGAAGATGAGGCAAAAACGACAGTGGAACAGCAATAGAGGCTCAACCCGATCATGAAAGAGGTAGTGAAGAGAGAAATTTTGAAATGGTTGGATGCTGGGATAATCTACCCTATCTCAGATAGCTCATGGGTGAGCCCAGTGTAGTGTGTCCCAAAGAAAGGTGGGATGACAGTCGTGGCCAATGAATATAATGAGCTGATACCGACTCGAATAGTGACCGGTTGGAGGGTATGCATGTATTACAAGAAACCCAACAAGGCAACCCGAAAGGATCACTTCCCCTTACCCTTTATTGATCAGATGTTGGATAGATATATTGACTAGACATGAGTAATACTGCTTGTTGGATGGGTATTCAGGGTATAATCAGATTGTCATTGTCCTGGAAGACCAAGAGAAGACGACGTTCACATGCCCATATGACACCTTTTCCTTCAGGAGGATGTTATTTGGATTGTGTAACGTACCGACGACTTTTCAGAGATGTATGATGGAAATATTCTCGGATATGGTGGAACACAATATATATGTTTTAATGGATGACTTTTCAGTGTATGGGAGTACATACGACAATTTTCTAAAGAATATGGTTGTGGTACTAAAACACTGTGTGGAAACCAATCTGGTGTTAAAATGGGAAAAATGCCATTTCATGATCGAATAAGGAACCATCATTGGGCACAAAGTCTCTACAAAAGGGTTAAAAGTAGATCGTGTAAAATTAGAGACAAATGAGAATCTTCCACCACCGATATCAGTTAAAGGGATTCGCAGTTTTCTCGGTCATGCTGGATTCTACCGTCGGTTCATAAAAGACTTCTCGAAAATTGTAAAAACATTATGCAGTCTATTGGAAAAAGATGCAATTTTTAGATATGACGAAGAGTGTTTGACAACTTTTGAATAATTAAAGAAGAAATTGATAACAACACCTATCACTACAAAAAAATAGACATTTGGCAACAAATTTTGTCTTTCGTTGCAGTTTATGAAGGGCTTTCATTTTTCGCAACGAAATTCATAAGTCGTTGCAAAAATTCGTTGCCAAATCGTTGCCGGGAAAAAAAAAACCCCATCGCCTATTTACTTTTTTGTTGCCGATGAGATTTCTCCTCATCGTCGGCAACAAAAACTTTTTTGTTGCTATATTTCGTTGCCTAATATAGGCCCCACATTCATTGGAAACAATTTTTTGTTGTTGCACATTTAATACATTTTTTTGCAACGACTAGTAAATTGTTGCCCAAAATTAAGACAAACTCAATAAGCATGCCTCTTTTTTTCCCCCCAAAACGCATAATTTTTTATTTAAATTTTTTTATTTATTTGGCCCAGTTTTATACAGTGAAATGTTTTCACTCCGTCCGTCTCAAAATAAATGCCCATTTTTTATTTTTTTTAAAGTTATAATTTTTGAAATTAAAATTGAGCAGATATAGATATATTTTCTAATTTACAAAAATTAAAGTTTGTAGTTATTTGGGTGTAGTTTATAATGATCATATTCGCACACTTATAATTTTGAAAAAAAATATAATTAATTTCTAGAATAATTTATTTGAATTTTTCTTGTAACTTGTTATTTTAAATATATACTTTTTGACAAGGGATGAGCAAGGAATCAAAATTACTTCCGAAATTGCACCAAAAATCGACCAAACTGCACCGATTAAGTCGCGACAATGGTTCCAACATAGACCAATTAAGTTGCACCAATGATGTGTAAGTTCTTTTTTAACTCCCTTTTTTCAAATTCTCTTTTTTCTTGACTTGTAAATTTTTTTATAATCAAATATTAATTTCTCTTTATATCTTGAATTAGAGGGTGTTTGGAAATGACTTATAAGTTGGTCAAACTAAGTTATAAGTCATTTGTTATTATTTAGTGTTTGATAATAACTTAAATTTTAACTTTTTTTACTTATAAGTCATTATTAAATTTTTTCATGCTTCATATGCTATATTTTTTATGTATTAAATAGATTTTACTCCCATATATATATATTCTTTTTAAAATTTCTTGTTAAACTAAATAAAATACTAAACAAATCTTAACATTAAAAATTTATATGAATATTTAGAGATAAATTTATAAATATTTATAAGAATATTTGTTTATATATATATATATATATATATATTAAAATATTTATTTTTACGTTATATAAATATTCATTGTTACTTTATATATATTTAGTTTAATGTGGAGATTTAAGATGGGTATATATATAGATGATAATAGAATTTATCTAATACGCAAAAAATATAACATAAGAAGCAAAAATATCACAGCTAGGTTTCGAACCTAAGACCTAGGGTTATTGGGCCATTAAGCTACCACTGAGTCATTCTAATTTTTTAGTTAACTAAACTTTTTGCATAACTTGTAGCGTTAGACAGTGTAACACATGAGCAAATGAGAGGCAAATGAGTAATTTCTTGTAAGACCCCGAATTTTATGAAATAAAAGTATTCAATTTTTTTAATAATTATTATTCTATTTAGTAAATGGTTAAATTGATAAAAGGTTAAAGTTAAGGGTGGTATGTGAAATTTTTTCAAAGTAAGCAAGTTGTCATAAAATAATCGGTGATAAAAGTACAGTAATACGCGTGGTTGCATAGTAGCACACGGTATTGTACTGTATTTTTAATTATTGATGATTAAGTGCGGAGTCACTCAGTATATTCAATTATTGTCACAGTAATTGTTACATAGTATCTCACGTTATTGATTCAATTATTGTCATAATATTTTATATTATTAAATCAATAATTGAGACGACAAAGTTATTCATATTATTATTTGCATTATTGACCATGTCTAGAAAGTTTTGTCGAGGAAAAGGGTTTGGTCATCTAATTGCGCATCAATAGGGAAAAATTCTTATCAAAAAGCTCCCTTTCTCCTAGGAATGATCTGGTTGTTAATTTTTTGAGTTATAATATTAATGATGAAAGTTATTAAAAATCGAATTTGAGTTCGGAGTTGAATTTGGAGACGCGGATGAGATATTTGAGTTCGGGACGATGAAATTGGTAAAAATACACTATAAACACAAAATTTTTGGTGTTAACTTTTTGGTCAAAAAGTTAACAGTTGACTTTTTCAGAAAAGTCAAACTTCAAAAATTTTAAAGATAAAATTGTTGATAAAACTATTTCTATTATGTTAAGATTATTAGTGTTAGTGGAAATTGACATTTATTTCGATAATAATTGATTTCTGGATGTTAAATTAACCAAACGGGTAATTAATCAGATAAATGAGCAATTAATTGCTATTAGTTTATATGCAAATAACTATTTGTTCACATGCATGGAACTATTGGTTCACAAGCATGTACTATTAGGGGAGGTTGTGCAAAATTGATAATACTTGAAGGACTAAATTAAAATTGGAGGCAAAGATGAAAGTACTAAACTGTAATAATTCGAGCCCCTAAACGTGCAATTATCGAAACTATATTTTCCTATAATTAGAAGCTCATTTCTTCTTTCATTCTCACCAATTTACTAAGACTCACAAGAGCAACTATAGAGAGAGAAACTATAGAGAGAAAAAAATAGTATTATGTTGTTTCACTATTGCAGTATCCAGTCTTTTACTAAGGTAAGGGGTGTTATTTCTACTCAGACAGAACTATTCATTCATACAGTACTATTCATACGGGGTACTATTCATGAAGTACTATTCACGGGGTACTATTAATAAAGTACTATTCACGGGATACTATTCATGAAGTACTATTTACGGGGTACTATTCACGACAAAAATTGATTTATTTTCTGGCCAAATTATTTTTGATACATGGATATTATTCTTGAATTTTACTCCACAAAGCAGTTATTATGTTGACAATTTGGACATTTTTAAACTCTGGATAAATTTAAAGTCTTTAATATTTATCCTTGATTTCGTTTGATTGATGCTTATATCATTGTTATCATCATCATGCTTATATTATAACGAAAGTCATCTTTGGCCTGTAGTGCATAGATGGACTATTGATTATTAGTTTTACAGTTGTATATCTTTGGCTTACGTGCAAAGATGGACTGTTGATTATTGGTTTTACAGTTGTATATATTTGGCTTACGTGCAAAGAAGAACTGTTGATTGATAGCTTTGGCCCGCAGTGCAAAGATGGACTTTGATACCAACTGTAACGACCCCCAAATTCATACATGTATAAATCCCATGTGATAAGAAATTTACAAAAGATAATCATAGAAACTCAAAACATAGTATTAGAAATAAAATATACTTTCAACCCTAGTTGTATGCTTGCAAAAGATGGTGACTCTCTCCCAAAACCACTATGATTCCTCCTTCTCTAAAATCTCTATGTTTCTTCTTCTCTCCAAACCCTCTCTGTACTTGGCTTAAAAATAAAAGAAGCTTAGAAATAAACTGAAGACTCCCCGTGTTCATCAGTTTGTGAGGGCTATTTGATGATCAAATTCGTGAGAATTGGGTTGTAGTAAAAGATTTCAAATAACATTGTTTATGTTATAGAATATGGCTTAGAAAGTACAAAATTTCATGGTTAATACTTATTGTAATCTGCGAATTGGTGATGGATTGTGTTAGTATGTGAAGAAACGAAAACGGCGTAGTTGGAATCGTGTCAATTGATGGAGAAACGAATTTGCTAAAAGTGTAAAAATGAAAAAATTAAGGTTTTGATTCTTCAAATATTTGTATATGTAATGTTTATGTATTTGGAATAGTGTATAACATGTTTATTGATGTTATTACATAAGTTTAGATGTTAAGTTTCATGAATTTCTATAGGAATTGGGTTGGTTTTGGGAGTCAGTTCGGAAGTAGTGCTGGGTAGCAGTCTGTGTGTCCTGCCAAGTGCATGCTTGCTTGATTCTGCCGATTATGACACCTTAAAACCACAAGAATCGCGTCGTTGGTCTTCATGAAATCGCACCGGTATGATTATGCCTATGCAGGCACAAGGCTTGGGGCGCAATGATTGTGTCGTGCCTTGAGCCTAAGCAGAGAAGTCTGTTTATTTGAGGATTGTCAAGCAAGGGTCTAATCTAGTTAAGCATGCAAGATAATGATGTAGAGACATAAGTGAAGAACTTAACCACATGTTAAGTACCAATTAAAAGAAATAGCTTGAAAGTATAAAATAAAATTTAAATAATGATAGGAAGGTTAAGTTAATTAATTTAACTAACCTAATATACATCTAAAAGGATGTAGATGTAAGATTGTAAGAATTTGACTAAATGTTATGTAACCATTTGAATGAAGTAATTTAAAAGCATGAGATGGAAGTTGATTTAATTAACTTTAATGAAGATGATGCATTAATATAATGTAATATCAAGCTATGACGATTTAACCGAATGATAAGTGTCGACTAAAAGAGAAGTATAAAGAAATACGAAATGAAGGTTAACTAAAATAATGTTAACAAACATTTTACATCTAGGCGATATAACGACAAGGTTAAAGACTTAACTGAATGTCAAGTGTCAATTAAAGTGGAATGTAATGAGAAGGAAAAGAAATTTTAATGTAATTAAATTGATTGAACAAAGAGATGTCGTAACAAGACTTAAACATTAGATTGAACATCGAGTGACGATTAGAAGGAAATGTTTTGAAATAAAAGGATAAGATGAAGAGTCAATGAAATGATTAATTGTTTTAAATCTTTATTGCAAATAACATGATGTGTTATATTTATGTTGAAAGCATGAAACGTGAAAGTCAACTTATGACTACGTTGATTGAGTAAAGCATGCTGATTGAGTAAGGAACTCAATCTTTATATTTGTTATATGAACTGTAGCATGCATGCTATGATATTCCAATGTTTAATAGATGTATGTTGAGCATGTTATTATATGCTACGTGATGCATGAAAACTGTTAGATTTTGCTGGGCTATCGAGCTCAACCTTGCAAATAACCATTTTTGTAGGTTAAGATTTCGAGGTAAAGTTATGTGTTACTTGAAAGACATGAATCAGATGTGATACTTGAAGATTTATACACTTTGGTTGTGTTAGTATTATTTGAGCCATGTTTAAGGTTCCGAATGATGTAATGATGTTGAATTGTAATATCGTTTTGCGATGTAAACTATTACAGTATTAAATTGATTATGAGATATTTAGATGTAAAGGTTGAAGGTTTTGGGAACGAGGATAGTTTGTAATAGAAAATTTTAATTATTTCGCAAATTTCAATGGTTGTACCATCATTTAATGATGTAAAATTAGAGGTTGAATGTATTATTAACGACTGAAATCGAGAATTAAATTGTATGAATTTTGGGGTCGTTACATTGGTCCTCACTATTCTGTAAAATAGTGTGATAATAAATGTAATAAGGACTCCATTTGAGTTTGGATATTTTCTATGAGATAATATTCGTGTTAAAACTCTCAGCTACACTTTTGTCGTATTGTATAAATTAAGTTTGTATTTAAATTTTGTACCATGTATTTGGCGACTCAGAATGGGTTGTGTATACCTATTTTGGGGGTGTCACATTTCTCATGTCGCTACAGCCTATAATGGCAGGGGGAAATCCATTTCAATCCATGTCATCCAATGTTGCGATCAACCGTATAGATTATGGTTGTTGAAATAGTACCCGTGACAACCAATTGCCAAGAATGGGGGCCCATATATATATATATATATATATATATAGTCGTGTATATTCTATTTGTGCACAGTCATTCAAAACTACGTCGTTTTGTCATATTTGTTTTTGAACATACAGGAGTAGGCTGGAGTCACACAACAACAAATATTAAGGAGATGTGAGTCTCTGACAGCTTTCTTGGTGGAAACAACGACGACGGAGAGGGGTGGTTTAGAGGCGGCGACAAGGATGACGGAGAGATAATGGGATTTACGGGTGAGTTTGAAAATTGATGACCAAAGTATCATGTTATGTGTATAAAATTATGTAATATATGTATGTTTTGGAATTAAATTAATTAGAGTCCTTCTACATGGACATGTTTATTGGACATTTTCAAATTATTTTTTTTTGTTTGTGACTTTCAAAAAATGTATAGTATTTATTCCAACTAGAGTTTTTACAAACTATAGTATTTTAGGTGTAATTTGGATACATATACAAAAACAGTTAACAAACAATTTTTTTTATTCAGTTATTTTTAAAACGGTCTCAAAAATATCTTTTTAGATAATTTAAAAGTTTAAAATGGAAAATATTGTCATTTAGTTATTTTTAACGAGTCGGTTAACAAACAACTTTTTTTTATTCAGTGTTCAGTTTTAAATAGTTCATTTAGCTATTCAGAACTATTTCATTCAATTTTATCAAACATCCCTTAGCCTATTTGGGAATGACTTATAAGTTGATCAAACTAACTTATAAGCAATTTGTTACTATTCACTTGTTTGGAAATGACTTATTTTTCTACTTATAAGTTGAATTTTGAGTTTTAGTTTGACCAAATAAAATGTCTATTTTGTCTCTTTTATATTTTGCATCTTTTTTATTAATGTCCTTTCTAGTAATCGTTACATTTAATTTAACTTATAAGTCATTATAAACTTAATACTTTCATAATTTATTTTAACTTAATTTTTAATTTATAAGTTAAATTGATGTCGAGCCACAACTTAAAATAACTTATAAATCAAATTATATTTAGGTAGTACAAATTTGGGAATTAGCTCGTCTTCTTCAGTACTGGTACCACTTCTTTCAACCAAAGCTAGGTTTTGGCCAAAATCTGCAGAGAGCAAAACCCCCCAGAAATCTCCACTCCCAATCCACTCCGTCTTCTTCAAATTCAAGTCAGGGTTTCAAGTTCCTTCCAAAAATGGCTCGTAATGAAGAAAAAGCTCAATTTATGCTTAACAGATTCATCACCATGAAAAACGAAGAGAAAAAGAAACCCAAAGAGCGTCGTCCGTTCCTATCGTCCGAATGTCGAGACCTCGGTGAGGCCGACAAGTGGCACCAGCAAATCATGCGCGAGATTGGCCGAAAAGTTATAAAAATCCAAAACGAGGGTTTAGGCGAACATCGCCTCCGAGATATTCCACATGTCTCATCTTACTCAATTTGGAACAAACAGAAGAGATTGATGCCCAACCTAGGTTGTAATGCCCTAAAATTCGGTCTATCTTCACACTTGGATTTCGTACGTCACGGTTCCATCTTCTTCCAAACAAACATCATTATATAGTTAAATATAACAACATACATTCTCAAATCCCAGGTTCTAATACCTTATAACCTCATTCATTACAAATAATGATAATTACATTATTTTTTACATCTTACAAGAGTGACTTTTATCCGCCACCAAGGATACATAACAGTTCATTAAACTAATCTATTGTTTAATTAAACTATTCTACATTACAAGTCTTCGCTTGATCTTTACGCTCATTCATCTACTAAATGGCATTTCTTCAGGATACCGATCAGCTTGATCTTTACGGGATCCTTAAGCTCTTCTACTCGTACGCTGAAAATGTTTTCCATTTAAAGCAAGTGTGAGCATTCAATTGCTCAGCAAGTCATAGCAGTTGAATAAACAACTTCAAGAATTTAAACATTCTTTTAAAACTTCAATAACCGAACAAAAGTTATGAAGCAGCTTGAATAATAGGAATAAACTCTGATTCCTATCATTTTAAAACCTTAGTCACATTCACTTTGAAATACTTTCATTCTTCTACCTTTTTTATATACATCATGTACGGCTCATTAGCACAGACTTAACAATAACGATTCATGTATAAACAGAACATTCTCATATTGAATCAGTTCAATCACCGAATAGTTCATCTCATAGAAATAATGAAGTGTTAAAATTATGGCACAAGGCCTCATACATTCTACCACCTTGTACAAATATCACACATTCGCACATAGACAAAACTTCTCATGTTCAACATCTGAGAAAATTTAAGAAACTAGCATTCATTTAAAATATGAATGAAGTTAGGAAACTTGCCTTACGCACAGCTACAACTTAAATTTTACGCTAAACTACTAATTCCAATGCCTATATAACATATAAGAAAATAACACATACACCAATTAGTCATATACTTGACTTACGCATCAGTTTAAGATTTTCTTTACTTCTTAGGGTTCGCGTTCTTATAATCTAAGTTTATGAGACAACTTTCTTTACCCCTTTACGGCTTCATGACATACGGAGATGTCTTAACTTATACGATGATCATCTTTGATAATTTATATTCTTATCTTCTTCTTACAGCTCTTCTAAGACTCAGCACACATCGTGTCCCTGCTAGTAGTCCATATGGTACTCTGAGTGGTTTCCCACAAACAACCAACAAACAAGTTCCCGTCTCTTCTACAATCGTCTTTTCATGGTGAGTTAGATCGATTCAGCCAGATATACCTCCGCTCTCTGAAGAAATTATTTAGCCCAGCTCCCATATGTCAACCATCAAAGATTACAATTGTACCACAACCTAAACTCATCTTAACTTATCCAAACCATTAAAACTATAACGTTCGTTAAGTTGTTTTCTCATTTCTTATGGCTTTCTGGCAACTAAATGCCATACCTCGGGATTCATTCTTTATCTTCTGAGTTATACAATCTTTTGTATACTTAGAACGATCATTCAACATTAATTCTATATATTCATAGCGTTAAGCATTTTATGTTACCTTATTCATATCTTACAACGTTCGGTTCATTCGACTCAGAACGTTATCCAAGTTATAATTATTAACTTGGCTTCTTAAAGTTATACGTCATTGTCTTTAATTCAGTTTCTTCACCTTCACAGCTTTAATCATTATTCTTCATTATCTTACGGTCAAACCATACACGGGGTGTAGGTTCTACCCGTTTAATAATTGCGTACACTTAACCTTACGTCGGCTAAAGTGTTTAACACTTACTTTCATTCTAACATTCTCTATCCGACTCACATTCGGACTTTCATTATTCTTATTACCGTTAGTTTCGTCTTTCTTGATAATTTTATATCTTACTTACTACTTTCGTCAACGTCTAAGTCATACAACCACTGTATACTTAGAACGTTCGTCCAACGCAAATACGATTCACTAGGATCGTTTACGTATTCGGTGTTCACGTTGCTCGACTCTTAATCTCTCATTCAACCTTTATCCAATGTTTTAATTACTCTCATTCGTTATCTATCATATGAACCCCACGTTCATTATTCTTTCTTAATGTCGAAGTTATACGGTTCGTTGTATGCTAAGACCGATCGTTCATCTCAACGTTGCGTTTACACTCTTTCTCTTTTAATCCCATTCAATCTTTCCATTCAACCTTTACTAAAGGTTTAAATCACTTGATTAAGTGTTACATTAAGCGAACTATATGTTCATTATCTTTCCTTACACTTCCCCGAGGAGTTGAGCAATTAAAACTCTTTCTGGGTTTTACCTCGCACCCCAAGATTGCATGCCTACGGTTCTTTCCTTTTTCTTCTCATACCGCAGTATAACTAAGCAAGATAGTGGACTTCCCGGGTTGGTGCTGCAGCACCACCTCCCAAGGCTTAACTGGCACTGCGGCGCCAGACATCAAACTTTGAAAAAAAAATTCTAAGTCTTGAACTGGTTTGAGATGCTTACTTCACAATCTCATAACTTCTTCATTATAACTCGGAACGAGGTCGTTCCAAAGCTATTCTCTTTCCTATCTTATGTACTTCAACTTCCCTCGGACAGAAATTAATTCTGAACTCGTTAATATGCCATTCAATTGGCTTAATCTTCATAATTTGTTCGTTTTACGTTATTAACATTTTTCGTCCATTCGTCCATAATTCGGTCATCCAAACTCGGAACTCGTTCGTTCTTGAGTCCACGACTCACACTTTTTACGTTTCTTTACATTCTTATGAAACCCTACACATTCGAGTTCATTTACATACTTTCTACTTCTCATTCGTCTTTTATAAAATTTTCGCCATAACTTCGTTATAGCTAAGTTTAATCCGTTCTTCATGAACGTTTCTACTTTTCCTAACCAAGAAATAAGCAACTAACTTATTCACGATTGTTTTAAACTTGTCCATCAACAATAAGTTATACTATGATGGTTTTAAATTTGTCCATCAACAACGTTCTTCGTGTTCTCCGCGTTCTTAATTTTTAATCCATACTTTGATTACGATTTCACTTTTTCTTGGAATTTGGTGTTATAAAATACCATTCCTTACTTATTTTACTAAATCGTTCAAATTCATTACGAAACTCATACTTCCTTAAGAAATTTATAAACTAAACTTCTAGTTCTTATTTTTTAATTTTCTCATGATTTTAACCATATGAAATCAGTCTTAATATCCTCTTCTCTTATTTTCATTAAGCTATATATATTGACCTAGAAAACTTAAAGAAAAATTAGATTAAACTAGGTTTTGGATTACCTTTCTTCTTTAATCTTCTCTCGTTGGACAAAGTTTGCACTCGGGCTAGCTTTTCCTCCTCATCCGAACTCTCTCTCTCTCTCTCAAGTGTTGGTGATTTTCAAAATCACCAACAAATGAGCTTTAGGCTCTCTTATATAGAAAACCAAGGCTAGGGGTATTTTAGTCATTTAGAAAACCGCCTTCCTATTCAAGAAGCTTCTCTTGGAAGCTTCGTGCTTCCGTCTTGCGGAATTCGTCCGACAGTTTGAAAAACAACGATTCTCGGAATCCAAATATTTTTGGATATTTCGTCTTTCCTCTACAGTTTAACTTTTACGCATTCTTCGAAACTCCAAAAAATTGAAAAACATTTTTTGATGATAAGCGTTTTCCTTCACGTTTTTCCCTAACGTAGTTAAAAAAATGAAAAGCACATAACAGTACTTTTCGTCATTTTTATTTTGTCCGATTTCTGTACGTTTGTCGAGGAAACTTTTATCGACTTACTTAACTTTTCACGATATATTATCATCAAATCTTTCGACAGAATTTCATTTTGACATATCGAACTCTCAGAAAGGCTTAGGTTATTTAAACCCTTACCCTTAATGTTTCGTCGGGTGAATAGTGCATATTTCGTCGTTTTCCTCCAAAATACTTTTGTTCCTGGAAAAATTTTATTTTCGTCTTGAAAATTTTTACTCATTCAGTCTAGCTCGTAGCCAGAATCCTCCCGTCTTTTAATCATCCTAGGTTCTAGAACGATTAATAAACACATAACATAGAATATTATTAATAAAAATTCATTTTATTATCTTTTATCGCTCTTTATTTACAGTAATGCGAGCGATGCCTTAAACAAGCTGCGGTTTCTTAATGTTACCAACAATAAGCTTATAAAAGATGCAGTTGATCTCGATATCCGCATCCAGATCGATAAAGATAACGGGATAATTACAATCACGTAAGTTATGTGTTAACGCTTAAGTTTAAATCACAAGGCGTCCAATCACGAATCCACGCTATTTGAAACCTCCACAATAACAAATCACATGAAGAAGCTTCGACTACTTGTGCACGGGGATAGCTCCGGTGTGAGAATAAGTACATGCCGTTCACAAGGTTTAACAATGGAGGCTTAAGTGTTTAATGCTCAAAGATGTATTAACTCTTAATTATAACCCTAACCTAGTATTTATAGTACCCTCATCACCTTAGAATCCTTCTCCGAGTCAGATTAGGACTCCTAAATATGGTAGTTACCTATACTTGGGTCCAACACATTCTCCTTAAAAGGTGTAAGTGGAATTCAATCCAAACACTACCTTTGGAGTTACCTTATTCAAATATGGTTAGAACTCCAGGCTCCGTGCGCAGGATAACCCACTACACAGGCCCAACCTGTGAGACCCCAGATTTTATGAATAAATATTTAATTTTCTCGAAATAATTTTTTATTTTTTTATATTATGGAGTGGATTTGATATAATGTTATAGTTATGGGTAATATTTACAAATTTTGCAAAGTACGCTAGTTGTTATATAATATTCGATTGGTTGGGGAATATTCGTTTTAACAGAAATATTCATGACAACGACACAATCATTGGTGGACCTCATTAACTAAATTATTTGTTTGATTGAGAAAACGACAAAAATATTTTTATGAAAATAACGGCGGCAAGTTTTACTGTTAATCTGTTGAAACACACGGTGTTAAAAGTACAAAGAATACTGCTGTGGTTGCATAGTAGACACCAGATTGATTATTGATGCTTACGTGAGAAGTCACTCAGTTATACTCAATTATTACTACAGTAATTGCTGCATCATATCTCTCATATTATTGATTCAATTATTGTCACAATATCATTTGCATAATATATTATATTATTAAATCAATAATTGAGATGACAAAGTTATTCATATTATTATTTGCAATATTGACAATGTCTAGAAGTTCTGTCAAGAAGAGGTTTGGTCACCTAATTGCGCGCCAATAAGGAGAAATCCTTATCGGAAAGCCCCATCTTTCCTGGGAACGACCTGGTTGTTAAATATTGTGAGTTATAATATTAATGATGAATAAGTTGTGTTGATTAAAAATGAATTTTGATAGTTCCATTGTGTTGGGATTATTAGTGTTAGTGGAAATCGACATCTATTCCGATGATAATTGATGTCAGGGGTTATATTGATAAATCGGGTAATTTATCGGATAAATGAGCAATTAATTGCTACTAATTCACATGCTTATATAACTATTTGTTCACATGTGTGTACTATTGAATCACATTATGTACTATTAGGGGAGTTGGTGCAAGATTAATAATACTTGCATGACTAAGTTAAAAATGGAGGTATAGATGGAGGTACTATATCGTAATTCAGTATTTTCACATGATTGAACTATTGATTCACATTATTTACTATTAGGGGTGGTGGTGCAAGTTTGATAATACTTGCAGGACTAAATTAAAAATGAAAGAAAAGTTGGAGGTATTGTATTGTAATTTTTTGAGCCCCAAAACGTGCAATTATCGAAACTATATTTTCCTATAAATAGAAGCTCATTCTTCCTTCATTTCTCACTAATTCACAAAAGCTTTAGAGTGATTATTATAGAGAGAAAGAAGAAGAGAAGTCTGCTACCTCACTATTCCAGTATCCAGTTTTCCAAGGAAGGGTGTGACGACCCCAAAATAGGTCCATTCCATCCAACTCATTCTGAGTCGCCAAATACATGGTACAAAAACAAATACAACTTCAGTAATACAATTATCATGCAAAATATGACAACACATATACTGTGAGTTTAAATACAACTATTGTCTAATAGACAGTATAAAAACTCAAAAGGGGTCCTCATTACAATTATTGATACGCTTATTTCACGAATAGTGAGGACTACTAATGCAAACCATCCTGGATCATTAATCTATTCCCCGACTAGTCCCAGCTATATTCTCATTTCCTGAAGAGAACAATGAAAGAAAGGGTGAGCTCAACTAGCCTAGTAAGAAAATATTATGACTAAGATAATATACAACAAATTATCATTAGTCTTCAATAGGGAAAAATCTGATAAAATATAATAAACAACAAGTTTTAGATCAACAACTGCAGCAGAATAAGCAATCCATTAGAAGAGTTAAGTAGAGAAAGAATTCTATTATCTTCTAAGATTTAAAAGTCCATCATCAATATTTTATCCCTGTAACATCAATCAATATACATCTTGAATCAAATATTCTGTTTGGAGAATGCATATTATGATTTGATGTTTTAATGAATGTGTTCATGATTATTTGTAAGGTCCTTTAATGAATATGTGTACAAGGACTTAGTGATAGATCAAAACTGTTAGGTTGATCTAAGCTCTCAACGTGTATCATTCTGTTAAAGAATGTATAGATAGAAAGATCAAAACTGTTAGGTTGATCTTAAGATGTAATAGATTAGTCTTGAAGAAATCATAGTGCATCAACTTGATCAACATTGCAGAAGTCAAGGCAGAAAACGTAGAGCCTGAAGATCATAGTGTGCCTGCCTTGAATGAAACTCTTCGGACTTCGTAGAGTGGTCCCAACGAGTGCTGAGTTAACTCCACGATCGTAGTGTACTGAAGGAAACATGAAGTTTACAAGTCAACGATCGTAGTGAGCTCTCACGAATGTAGAGTCAACAACACAAGCAAGAGAAGATCGTAGGGTGCGAAGGATAAAGGGAAATCGTAGTGCTCTCGACTAATAGCATCGTAGTGTGCAAGTCAAAGACACTACGATCTAAATCGTAGAACATCACGATCCAAATCGTAGAGCATCATCTGTCCAATGTCAGAAAACGTCGAGCCTCATAATCTGTGTTTTCAACAAGTGAGAAATAGATCTTAGATGCTGCAGTACTCATCAGTCCCAGATTGTATGAAATATCCTTAGTATACAACAAAGAAGCGTATTGAAGAAGCTAAGGATAGTACTATGGATAAGAGGGACAAAATACCTTTTCGGTGGTAGTGAGAAAGCGACTGCAGATTGTCGAGGGCGTAATGCGAAATTCAGAAGATGTGCAGAAATGTCTCCATCACAGTACAGAAAGTTCAGATGCATTTAATGCCACAACGGATGGATCTAATGGATAGTTTTCAACATCAAATATATACAGATCAGACAGATGAGAGAGAAAGTAAGCAAGCAATCAAACATTCAACGTGAAGAAATTCTCTAAGGCTCAACTCTACGATCTGAGAAATATCAAAGCTTGCTCAGCTACTCAGTTCTTAACGAACCAAAGGCTTACACAAAGAATCGAGTAGCAATCTTCAAGAACGTAATAATAACCATCAATCAATCTGAAGAAGAGTACCAAGTCTCGTTGGACTTGAAGAGTTAAGTAGTGAATCAGAAGAAAGCCAAGTCTCATTGGACTTGAAGAGTTCAAGAGTGAACTAGAAGAAGTTCTAGGATCACCGTCTAGAAGGAATCGTGTGATTGAAAAGATTGTAAAAGACATCCTTAGTGGATATCCTACTCGTTGAGTAGAAGAGTGGACTAGGAGCTTTGAGTGCTCTGAACCACTTAAAAATAACTGTGTCGTTTACATTTATGCTATAATTGCTATAACTGCTATAACTGCTATATCTGCGATAACTGCCTTACTCGCTCATAACTCCATTGCTTGGTAAAGAAGATTAAAACAAATACTAATTCCGCAAAGTTTAAATCATTATCTAAGAACTAGTTAAAACAAAAAGATTTTCATATATCTATTCAACCCCCCCCCCCCCTTCTAGATAACTTGTGCCTACTAGGAACTAATAATTGGTATCAGAGCGGTGTTCTATTTTATATTACACGCGCTTTAGAGATCCAAATGGCACTCGCATTGCTTAATCTAGGGACCAGGGGAGGCAAAGAAGCCACCAATGTGCAACAAAGATAAATTTGCTAACCGGAAAGTCGGGATGTAAGCTTACATGGACTCAATAGATGAAGATCTATTTGAGACCATTTTAATGGGCCCTATATACCAACAAAGCTTGCACCAACCATTGACGATCCAAACAGAGTACAAATAAAAGTGAAAGAAGAATGGATGCGGAACCACGGAGAAAAGAGTCATCAACTTGATAAAAAGGCAAAGAACATCCTGTTCCAATCCTTAGAGGACGATCTATTTGAAAATGTTGTAAACAGCAAAATAGCTAAGGATGTTTGGGAAGCACTACTGATTATGCACGAAGGAACTGAAGAAGTCAGAGAGAACAAGCAGTCTCTCCTGACACAACAGTATGAAATGTTCGCTCATGTGCAGGGAGAAAACGTGACTGCAACTTATGAAAGATTCAACGTTCTGCTCAACTCTCTACGAGCATATGGGAAGATCTATCTTAACAAGGATCTAACCATAAAGTTCATGCGAGCCCTACCAAGCAGGTGGGATGCAAAGACCACAACAATAAGAGAATCAAAGAATCTTAATGAGATGACAGTTCAACAACTGTATGGAAATCTCTCCGACGCATTTAACCGGAGTTGACCCAACGCGCTGAAACCTTATCAGAAGGAAGAAGAAAGGATAAGGGTGTTGCCCTAAAGGCAAATGAAAGTGCATCAAAAGTCATCACCGAGATTAACTCTGATGATGATGAAGACGATGACGATGACTTTGCTATGCTGGTAAAGAGACTAAAAAGGTTCATGCGACAAGGCGTAATCCCAAGCAAGCCAAAGAAAGTCAAGAATTCACGCCTACCAGAACAAATGAATGATTTATGCTACAACTGCAAGAAACCTAATCATTTCATTGCCAACTGCAACAAGCCTATCAAAGAAGAGCTAAAGAAGAAATCTCATGCAAAGAAAGAATACAAAGGAACCAAGAGGCCTCAGAAAAGAGACAAAGGTCTGGTTGCCGGAGGATCGTGGAGTGATTCAGATAATGACTCAAATGCAGACTCCGGAGATGAGGAAGAACCACATATGGCCAATCTGTGCTTAATGGCTAAACATGCAAAGGTCAAACAAAGCCTAAACATACATGATGTGAGTATCGATGATGTATTTGATTTTAATTCTCCTGATGTAGATATAAGTGACTTAAGAACTACTTTACATGGCATAACCACTAACCTACATCAATACATGAAGTGGTTCAAAGTCTTGTCTAAAGATCATTCACTTCTTCAAGAGAGAAGAAGAAAGTTCAAGAAGAGCTTGAAATGCTTGACCTTCTTCTAAGTACTAATCTTCTCTCCAAACTTGAAGTCGAGAATGAAACTTTAAAATGCATAAACACACATCATGCACAAAGAGAGTCTAAGCTAACCTCTAAAATTGAGGATCTAGAGAAGACTATCTCAGATGGAAATGAGATCCTCATCATCCATGGACCTACTCGCTTCTCTAGTCGAGGAGCACATTCGACGTAACAAAGCCAGCTTTAGGGAATCCATCTCAGAGAGTTAAGTGTAGAAAAGACAATGGAAACTAGCACTAGTAATGTCTCAAGTTTTGGTAGAGGCATTGCTTTTGTGAAATCCTCACAGTTGGAAGAACGAAGTTCAACCTTATTCTACTCGTCTCTAGTTATACTCGAGAAGTAAAGGATCTCATCGTTGGTCTAGGTTTCATCAAGGAAAAGAGTAATCCAATCTCTACTTACCAACCTCAAGAATCATGAGAGTCAAATAAAATCAACTCTACGAATCATTTGGGAAGGTACAGAGAGGTAAGGCACACTCATCACTATTTATGAAACCTAAGGACACGTGGAAGAAAGAGAATCGCTTAATGTAAGGTTAACTAAGGAACCACACAAGTCTAAATGGAAGATGAATCATCACACACACACAGACATGCATTATAATAGATGCTTCATATGCAATAAAAATGGTCATAGGGCTACAAAGTGTTATTATAATTCCATGCATGTAAGACCCAAGATTAGACAAATTTGGGTCCCCAAAGGCACTAACAAAGAAGGACCCATGCAAAAATGGGTACCAAAATGAAGGTTCAAATGTTTTGACAGGAAAGAGCTCCACGACCTCAACATGGTATCTGGACAGTGGTTGCTCGAGGCATATAACAGGGAACAAAGCTCTACTATCCAACTATGTAGAAAAGGAAGGTCCCTCAGTCATATTTGGAGATAACGGCTCGGGTAAAATAAGAGGATATGGCTCTGCTGGCAATGGTGCAGTATCTTTCAGCAAAGTAGCTTATGTGGAAGGACTCCAACACAATCTTCTAAGCATTAGCCAACTTTGCGACAAGGGTCACCAAGTAACATTTCTCAACAATCAATGTTAAGTCAGAGATTTGAAGACATCTGCCATAAAGTTTATCGGAACAAGAGAAGGAAATGTCTACATTATAGATCTTAGTCAACTAAGCTCTGATGAAACTATATGTTTTCTGGCAAAAGCATCCAAGGAAATGAGCTGACAATGGCATAGAAGGCTGTCTCACTTAAACTTCAAAAGCATGTCCAAACTGGCATCAAAAGACCTCGTAGCTGGTCTACCCAAGTTTAACTTTGTGAAGGAAAGACCATGCAATGCTTGCCAGCTTGGAAAGCAAACCAGAAGCTAATTCAAGAGCAAGACTGCAAATTCCATTGACAAGCCCCTGTAGTTGCTCCACATGGATCTCTTTGGGCCAATACCGACAACCAGTCTTGGAGGAAAAAGATACTCGCTAGTCGTAGTCGACGACTACACCAGATTCACATGGGTATTCTTCCTAACTTCAAAGGATGAAACGAGCTCCGAATTAATCAAAATGTTCAGACTGGTGATGAACGAGAAAGGAGAGAAAATCAAGGCAATAAGGAGTGATCATGGAAGAGAATTCGATTTCTCAGAAGTAGACAAGTTCTGCTCAGACAATGGCATCAATCATAACTTCTCAGCTCCACGAACTCCTCAATAAAATGGAGTTGCTGAAAGAAAGAACAGAACTCTGATAGAGGCTGGAAGACCCTACTAGCAAGCTAATTCATTCGCTCAATACTTTTGGGCGAAGTCGCCAACACCGCATCCTACACTCGTAAGCAGATCATTAATTCACTCTACGATCAAGAGGACACCCTATTTAACTGTGAAAAGGAAGGAAGCCAGTGTTAGCTATTTCCATGTCTTTAAGCGTATGCTATATTCTCAACAATGGAAAGCAAGATTCGATAAAATTCCAGCCCAAGCCAGACGAAGGGATCTTTCTTGGATATGCCACAGACAGAAAAGCTTACAGAGTGTTCAACAAGAAGACACTGAGTGTCGAAGTCTCAATACACATCATCTTTGATGAAACTGACTTAGATAAAATAGTGCCCCAAGACACTACGACTGATAGTACAGACACTACGAATGAAGTCGTCGAGCTCAACACTACGATCGTAGTACCAGATAGTGAAATCGTAGAGCATGATAATGAAGTTGTAGAGAGGTCCATCCAAGACAGCGAGCCTCCACTCTAAGAAGAAGAGATAGACCTTGAAGACTTAGGACAGGAAGGCACCAGGACAGATGTCCCAACCGGGAACAGATGGGCAAGAGATCACACTCAGGATCTAATCATTGGAGATCCAAGTGCAAGAGTCAAAACAAGAGCTGCTACTCAGAATGAATGCTTCTATCTAAGCTTCTTGTCACAGATAGAGCCAAAGAAGATATGGGATGCTATGGAAGACTCCAGTTGGATAGAAGCCATGCAGGAAGAACTCAACCAATTTGAACGAAGCAAAGTGTTGAGATTGGTACCAAGACCAAAGAGTCATCCTGTTATAGGAACCAAGTGGGTCTTCAGGAACAAAATGGATGAAGATGGGGTCATTACCAGAAACAAGGCAAGACTAGTGGCAAAGGGCTATTCTCAAGAAGAAGGCATTGACTATGATGAGACATTTGCACCTGTTGCCAGATTAGAAGCCATCAGAATCTTTCTTGCCTTTGCTGCCCACATGAAGTTCAAAGTCTTTCAGATGGATGTCAAGAGTGCATTCCTAAATGGAGAGCTTCAAGAAGAAGTCTCACGAGAACAACCTCCGTGTTTCATCAATCCATCTCTTTCCAATTATGTCTATAGATTAGACAAAGCTTTATATGGTCTTAAACAAGCACCTAGAGCATGGTATGAAACACTGACTAACTTCTTAATAGAAAATGGGTTCACTAAAGGTAGAGTAGATACCACAATATTTCTTAGAAAGCATAAAGACAAAGTCTTACTAGTTCAAATATATGTTGATGATATCATTTTTGGCTCCACCGATTTAAAAGTTATGTAAGAGATTCTCTAAGCTAATGCAGAGCAAGTTTGAAATGAGCATGATGGGTGAAGTGAATTTCTTCCTGGACCGCAAGTGAAGTGATCGATGAAGGAATATTCATTAACCAAGCCAAATACATCAAAGACTTACTAAAGAAGTATGGCATGGAATCACCTCTCCCATGAAAAAAAAACACCAATTGCTCCCGCAACCAAGCTTCGACAAGGATGAGAATGGTAAATGTATTGATATAACTCAATACAAGAGGTATGATAGGTTCTCTTTTATACCTAACTGCCAGTATACCAGATATAATATTTGCAACATGCATATATGCTAGATTTCAGGCTAACCCTAAAGAGACACATTTGTCTGCTGTTAAGAGGATCTTCGGGTATCTAAAGGGTACACCCTACTTGGGGCTGTTGTATCCCAAGGAATCCTCTTTTGAACTAATAGGATACACAGATGCTGACTTTGCAGGATGCAAAATAGATAGAAAAAGTACCAGTGGCACTTGTCAACTACTAGGGAACAGACTTGTGTCTTGGTTCAGCAAAAAGCAAAACTCAAAGTTGTCAACTTCAATCGCAGGTTGAATACATTGATCTTTGGCAAATTCTTTGTCTTTCGAGATCCTTTGGATGAGAAATCAGCTAGCTGACTATGGGTTTGATTTCAAGTCTATACCTATACACTGTGATAATACAAGTGCCATAGCAATAACTCATAATCCTGTTATGCATTCTAGAACCAAGCATATAGAAATAAGGTATCACTTCATTAGGGATCATGTGCAAAATGGAACTATATCTTTACAATATATCCCTCACCGAAAATCAACTTGCTGATGTTTTTACTAAACCACTAGATGAATCCTGATTTAATAAGTTAATAAGTGAGCTAGGCATGCTAAATCTATCACCATGAATGTATGCTCTAGACTGTGCTAACAATGACAGATATAAAGGCTGAACTCAAAAATCGTAGACATGATCAAGGAAGGACCACGATCAAGGAAGGACCACGATCGTAGAGCTGAACAGAAATCTACCTCAACAATCGTAGCAAAGACTCAACTATCATGGCGGACAGACTCGACGATCGTAGGACAGATTCGACGATCGTAGGACAGACTCAACGAATAATGTCGATCGACTCAACGACCGGGTCGAGACGGACTCGACGATCGTGGGGACGAGACTCTATGAATCCGATCGACTCAACGACTGCCGGACAGACTCGACGATCGTAGGACAGACTCTACGAATGCTGATCAGACTCAATGACTTCCGGACAGACTCGACGATCGCAGGACAGACTCAACGAACAGAAGACCAACTCTACGGTCGTAATCATACTAAGGACACCTTAGCTCTGAAGACTCAAAGGGAAAATCAGTACATTCCTAAACAGTCAAAATCGTAGAGCCAAGCAAGAGGCGACACCTGTCCCACTAAGAAAAAAAGAGAGAGGGAAGTTACAAGTACAAATTGAAACCATGTTTTTGAAATCTGAAGTTCAAAAGATTATCTCTCATTCTCTCTCTCTCTTTCAAAGCAAAACCCCGACTCGGATAAAAGCTCGAGAGTATCCTCTTCTCAACTCTGTAATCGATGGTCGCTTCTAATGTGATTTCTGACATGAGACTTTTTGTTTTGGCGAGTTCAAACCGCTTCCACCTAAGTTTCACAAGATCTTAGCCTTCTTGAAGAAGGCGAGGTCTAGAAAGAGGCGGCTCGATCTTGATCACGCTCATCTATCCTAAACCGGTGAAGGAGTTCTATAAAAATGGAGTATCTGAAAACAACACCATCACCACACGAGTTAGAGGAGTTGAAATAAAACTAGGGAAGAAGACGTCAATCCGCCCTAGGTTTCAAGAATGTAGGGCACCCATTTCTAGATAGCATAAGATTTTAAGAGGGACTGAAGAAGATGCATCACAAGAAGAACCCCTCTGTGAAAGGCTACAAAAAGAAGGAGTTCCCTAAGAGGTATGAATTTTTGGCTGACATTATTGGGAAATGCATACTGCTGTAAGAGCTCAGTCATGACTCGGTAAATGAGGCTCAAATTTTAAGCTCATGGACGGCTATGGTGTATGGTACTCAACTCAACTATAATGTATTGCTCGAGTGGATCGGCAAGTGGATCAGAAGCTCGAAGAAATCAAAGAGCACCTCAAGATGATCTTTGTATGGGAGGTTCATTAGCATCATTCTGCAATCTGCATTGGGTGACAAAATCGGGGATGATGAAGAAGAAGCCATCAACCCAAACCGAAAAATGACACATCAGTTGTTTAAAAACTGGGAAAGGAACCTTGCTGAGTATATGAGAATGATGATAGAGTCCAGTGGGAGAACTGGGGAACAAAAGGAAGCAGGCTTTCAAGGAGGAATGTCTGTTGTCAACGAAGTTGAAGAAGAAGGAGAAGAAGATAAGGGAGAACCCTCTGCTCTTGCCAGAAAAAGCAAAGGCAAGAGAAAGCTAAGGGCAAGACAAGTCGAAGAACTTCAAGGATCTACAACTAACATTCCTGTAGAGTCCTCTGACACAGAGACTCTAAGAAGGCTAAAGAAGATGCAACAACAAGAAGAAGCTGAAGAGGATCAAGCCACCATTTCACAAATCTTAAAGAAGAACAAGACTGGTCATAAGTCCAAAAGACCAACAGTGTCTTCGATCGTAGAGACTCTGCTGTTCTCTGAAACCAAGCCAAGTGTGGCGTAAATGGAGGAAGTCGCTTCAAGGATAGTGGTACGATCAACGTGGCAAAACAAAGACTCAAGAGAGTCCGGAAGTGGTGACTAAAACCAAAGAAAGCAAAGAGAAATGGTCAAGAAGTATATTCTTGAGAATGAAAAAAAGCATCAAGAAGAAGCCAAGAGCATGGCTGCAAAACTAGAACTGCCCCAAGCAACCGAAGAGGAAAATGCTCCAGCTGAGGGGGAGAACCCTAAAATTCTCATGATTGAGTATACACCAGCTGAGGGGGAGAAGCCTACTGCTCAAGAAGAGGTTCCAGCTAAAAGGGACTTTCTAAACTTAGAAGAAGATTTACCAGCTAAAGGGGTGTTTCTAAACCTCCAAGAATATGATCATATTGAGGGGGAGCCTCATAATATCCCAATGGCTGAAGAGGAGGTCCTTGCTCAAGATGAAGATGAACCAATGTCAAACCTCCCAAAGGCCATTAAGATAATGGATTCTTCAGAAGAAAACAAAGAAGAGAAAGAGGATGATGATGATGAGCTCGAAATAACGGGTGTAGGAAAAGATGGATACAGAAGCTATTTGTACAACCAAATGTTTTCTAACCTACCCATGATGGCATACCATCAAGCTCAAATTCTCAAATCATGGGATCACATGTTTCGAGCTTTGAGGAATATCCAAAGAATCACGATTCGCTCATGGATTTCCGTGGGAAGTCATCTTCGCCAAAAAAGTCGATTACCAACCATTCCTCATCAAAAGCCAAACCGAGGTATTGACTATCCTACAAGCTTTAGAGTTAATCACCGTCATCATCTTCATTTAGCCATTTCTATGAATTTCCTAAATGGTTGGAAGTGATTCTCAACCCATTAAATCGGTTTCGATTGCGAGAATCCCAAAATTTCAGAATCGAAGAACTAGAAGAAATCAACCTTACCCTACTCCCTCAAATAACCAACTCTACAATTCCAGACTCAAGCCACATCGTAGAGTCAAACATTGAAATAGTAGAGTCACATATCTTAGATGTCCAAACCCAAACCCCTCCAGCTGATATACCATCCTCCTAATCACATGACTATTTCAGTCTTGATCTAGCGTTGTACAATTTGGAAGATCAATCTCCACCAAGAACCCCTCAAATGGACAATCCCCAATCAAATAATGCTCTCCCAAGCCTGCCTACCAAGGATAACTTAAAAGAAACCTACGAGCGGATGATCAAGTCTATCAAGCAAGTCTGGAATCCACTCGATCTCCTCAACATCCTTTGAATCAAATGATAAAAGTTGCTAACAAATTCCCTAAGTACAATGAATAACCGAGCTCACTACGAAGCTAAGGGAAATTATCACGAGAGATTTCGAAGAGCATATCGACATGAGATGAGATCCATTTTCGAGTTCGTCGCCAAACAACGTGAGGCTATGCTTGAAATTCGAAAAACCAAGATCGTCAACATCAAATTATCTTTGGACAATATTCTCAACTTGAAAGCTTACATTTATGACTTCCGTAAATCTTATGCCAATCGGAGAAGCATAATGATATGATTCTCGGCAGATCCTCCAAAATAAAGGAGCTAGAGCTAAAAAAGCAGATCAAGGAGAATAGGAAGACATTGCTCAAACTCAAAGCCAACCTGAATGAGCTTGTCCGAGGTTAACAGTGTCTGCTAGATATTCGAACCCTTGATCTTTGACATAAAGGGGAGAAAAATAAAGGAAAGGAGATCAAGACGATCAAGGAAGCCAAGGAAGAGGCAGAGGAAGAGGAGGTCAAGCAACTCAAGAAAGGGGGAGAAGTCAATTTCATGCTCAGACATCACGAAGCCCTCCTGCAAGACATCATCAGACTCAACGATCTGGTCAGCATGAAATTGTCACAGCTATTCCTCTGAGTCATAAGGGGCCAACTCCTAGCTCACAAGATGTGTCTACGGTACGCATAAGAATGCCAATTGGAGATCCTGCATTCATGCGCAGACATGAAGAGAATCCAGTTCTAAGTCTAAGCGAGCTGGAAGAGTTAGCAAGGAATGAAGAAGCTAAAAGGAAAAGAAGGGCTGAGGAATATACCAATCCTCCTCCACAGAAAAGACCAAGAAAATAGAGATAAGTTGAGAGTTTAATGTTTTATTGATGTAATTTTATATTGTAATATCTTTTGATCATCAATAAATTCATGTTTATTCTCTAGAAATTTCAGTTGCTCACTGAAATACTAAGTCATGTTTAAATTTCCTGCAAATGCATCTAATCACTAATAATCATGACAACAAATCTCCTTGGTTATGTCAATATCAAATAGGGAGAGATTGTTGGGAGAATGCATATTATGATTTGATGTTTTAATGCATGTGTTCATGATTATTTGTAAGGTCCTTTAATGAATATGTGTACAAGGACTTAGTGATAGATCAAAACTGTTAGGTTGATCTAAGCTCTCAACGTGTATCATTACATAAAGAATGTATAGATAGAAAGATCAAAACTGTTAGGTTGATCTTAAGATGTAATAGATTAGTCTTGAAGAAATCATATTGCATCAACTTGATCAACATTGCAGAAGTCGAGGAAGAAAACGTAGAGCCTGAAGATCGTAGTGTGCCTGCCTTGAATGAAACTCTTTGTACTTCGTAGAGTGGTCCCAACGAATGCTGAGTTAACTCCACGATCGTAGTATACTGAAGGAAACATAAAGTTTACAAGTCAATGATCGTAGTGAGCTCTCGGGAACGTAGAGTCAACAACACGAGCAAGAGAAGATCGTAGGGTGCGAAGGATAAAGGGAAATCGTAGTGCTCTCGACTAATAGCATCGTAGTGTGCAAGTCAAAGACACTACGATCTAAATCGTAGAACATCACGATCCAAATCGTAGAGCATCATCTGTCCAATATCAGAAAACGTCGAGCCTCATAATCTGTGTTTTCAACAAGTGAGAAATGGATCTCAGATGCTGCAGTACTCATCAGTCCCAGATTGTATGAAATATCCTTAGTATACAACAAAGAAACGTATTAAAGAAGCTAAGGATAGTACTATGGATAAGAGGGACAAAACACCTTTTCAGGTGGTAGGTGAGAAAGCGACTGCAGTGTCGGGGCGAATGTAATGCGAATTCGAGAAGATGTGCAGAAATGTCTCCATCACAGTATAGAAAGTTCAAATGCATTTAATGTCACAACGGATGGATCCAACGGATAGTTTTCAACATCACATATATACAGATCAGACAGATAAGAGAGAAAGTAAGCAAGCAATCAAACATTCAACGTAAAGAATTCTCTAAGGCTCAACTCTACGATCTGAGAAATATCAAAGCTTGCTCAGCTACTCAGTTCTTAACAAACCAAAGGCTTACACAAAGAATCGGTAGAAATCTTCAAGAACGTAAATACAACCATCAATCAACTGAAGAAGAGTACCAAGTCTGTTGGACTTGAAGAGTTCGTAGTGAACTGTAAGAAAGCCAAGTCTGCTGGACTTGAAGAGTTCAAGAGTGAACTAGAAGAAGTTCCTGGGCTATTTGGTCTAGAAGGAATCATGTGATTAGGAAGATTGTAAAAGACATCCTTAGTGGATATCCTACTCGTTGAGTAGAAGAGTGGACTAGGAGCTTTGAGTGCTCTGAACCACTTAAAAATAACTGTGTCATTTACATTCATGCTATAACTGCCTTACTCGCTCATAACTCCATTGCTTGGTAAAGAAGATTAAAACAAATACTAATTCCGCAAAGTTTAAATCATTATCTAAGAACTAGTTAAAACGAAAAGATTTTCATATATCTATTCAACCCCCCCTTCTAGATAACTTGTGCCTACTAGGAACTAACATATTCATCTTTGCACTACAGGCCAAAGATATTCATTTGTATCACCAGTTGGTCATGTTCATCTCAACATATGTTCATCTTTGTACTACGGGCCAAAGATATTCATTAGGTAATCATTCATCTTTGCACTACAGGCCAAAGATATTCATCAGTTAATTATTCATCTTTGCACTACAGGCCAAAGATATTCATCAGTTAATCATTCATCTTTGTACTACAGACCAAAGATATTCAGTAATATCATCATTTAGGACTGAGGATGATGCAAATATTCAGTAATATCTTAAAGAAAACGAATCCAGTGAGATAAAAGATCAAATATTAGGGATTCGTATTACAGTTTATCCAAGTTCAAAAAAACTTCATAATAACCAATTGTGAAACAGAATTCAAAATAAAGATCAAAACATGGATACAATCAAAGATAGTAACCATAATAGACAACTTGGACAAAAAGAAGAAAAATTCATTTTTCGATGAATAGTGTCGTATTCGTGAATAGTGCCGTATACGTGAATAGTGTCGTATACGTGAATAGTGTCGTATACGTGAATAGTAACCCCGACTCAAAAAGGTAGAAATTCCACAATAAGATCCATACCAATATGTCAGTATAATGATATTGAAAGAATAACATCATTATGAAGAATATAACATCCCTTAATATCCCTTACTATCCCTTACCTCAAAAAGATAATACTTCTGGCTGGAATACTGGATATAGTGCTGAAGGAACTTGCACCGTATAGCAACACTCAAAGTATCAAAATACTCACAAGAATATGCTCGATAATATAGAGAGAGAAAGAGAGAAAACTTATGAATTCTGGTGTGATTTTCAATTCTAACTTAGCACCCTATTTATAGGAAAATGCTTAGAACGCCATAGAAGACTAACCTGCTACCTGATGGCTTTACCTGTTACTATTGCCACCACCACATTTGAAATTCAATTGAGCACATTTCTCACCAACCAATTCTAGAATTTTCTAAAATGTTTTATCATTTAAATAATAATCAAAAACTTTAATAATTCATAAAAAATAGCCCGTTTATCAGAAAAATACGAATTTTATGTCCATTCCACACAAAATCGAATTCTCTACAACTTTTTAGCTTTGAGTTTTTCCAAATTCCAAACAGAAAAATACCCGCAATCCACAAACGGGTGATTTTTAAATACTTCCAATCCGACAAAATACTGATAAAACATCTCAACATTAATTCCTTCATTAATAACCACATAAATAAATCCATCATTTATATCCACATAAATATTTCCTTATCATATGAATCAATAATTAATTATTCACAAATAATATTACAAATCACATTTATAATAATCAAACGCTCCCAAGAAAGAGGGGCTTTTCGATAAGGATTTCTCTCATCTTTGGCGCATGCAATTAAGTGACCAAACCTCTCCTTGACAGAACTTTCTAGACATTGCCAATAATGTTATCTAATAATATTATTCAAATAATATGAATTATTGATATGATAATGGAGATACTGTGCAGTGACAATTATTAAACAACAATAATATAAAATATCAAAGCAGCAATTATTGAATCAATAAAATAAAATATTGAACAGTAACTACTGTGACAATTATTGAGTAGTTCCTTCTTACGTAAGGATCAATAATTCAACAATACTGTGCAATACCGTGTGCTACTGTGCAACAATGCGTATTACTATATTTTAAACACCGGGTATTCCAACAGTGTTAACGGTAACAACTACGCCGTTATTCAATTTTGTCATTTTCTTCATCCAACAGTTATCCGTTATGGGGCCCACAAATGGTTGTGCTTTAGTCTGCATACGAATATTTCGAAAATGAAAGAATATTCCACGACCAAACGAATATTCTCCGACAATTGAATATTTTATAACCACTTGCTTATTTTGAAAATTTTTTACATTTCACCCATAACCAAAGTATTATATCAAATTAATATCTTATTATTCACAATAATAAATAGAGGAAATTCAATTTTATTCATTAAAAAGTTGGGGTCTTACAACCTCCCCTCCTTATGAAATTTCGTCCTCGAAATTGACGTACGTACCTGGTGTTTCAAAAAGGTAAGGATACCTCGCTTTTATTTTTGATTCCAACTCCCAGGTCATTTCTTCAATAGCATGGTTTCTCCACAAAACCTTAACTTGTGGTATAACCTTCGTGCGTAGGACATGCTCTTTCCTATCCAAGATTTTGACAGGTACATCCTCGTACGTTAAATCTTCGGCTATCTCGTCTGGTTCTAACGCAATAATGTGGTTTGGGTCGTCCACATATTTACGTAACATCGATACGTAAAAAATGTTATGAACATGTGGCATACTTAGTGTTAAGGCGAGTCTATAGGCCACAGTCCCTACTTGATCGAGGATTTCAAATAAATCGAAGGTTTGAGCTTTCTTCTCTTCATCGACTCTTATTTCTAGAATAACGCATTCTTGCACCTTCTTCTTTATATTCATCATCTCCAGTGTGTAGCTTGAGCGATTTTAACTTTATCGATTAAAGTCGATTCTACTCGTATATTCGTTATCTTCACGTGGGTCCCTAGAGTCTTTAACTCTATCTTCATCATTTGTAAGTCATATAAAATGGATTTTTGTGTGTTAACAACATCGCGACTCAGAATGACACGACGATCTACTCAACGCATCATTTATCACTTTCGTTTTCCCACGATGGTATTGAATGATACGATAGCAATCTTCAATGACTCGAGCCAAAGTCTTTGGCGCATTATCGTTCATTTTGGTTGAAGAAATATTTAAGGGTTTTAGAAATGGTTTTTTATCTTTGGGGTCAATACAAAATCACGCTCTAGGGTAGGCTAAGAAGTCCTTCGAGAATACGTCGGAGATTTATTAACAATAGAAATATCATATAAAAATTGTGACTCTCATCCAAGACTTGGATAGCACATGAAATGAAGAAGTTTCTACTAACGAAGTTTCAATCGATAAGTCAAAGTCTAACTTCTCTAGAGTTAAATTTAAACATTGAGCGCAAGCAAGAGAGATAAAATAATGGGTAGAACCGGTATCTAATAAGGTATAGACTTCACAAGAATTTATAATTAACTAACCCGTGCTAACTTCATTCGGGTTACTCGTTCTTTGAGAAGTCACGAAAAACGCTCTTCCTGAAACCACCGACTTTGTTTTGTCCGTATCCACCTTTGGTGCCACCGTCCCAACTGGACTTGATTTATTCTGAGACAAAATCGAGCTATGTGACCGTCTTTTCCACAACTAAAACATATCTTGAAAAGCTGTGAACAGTTTGGACTTATATGTCCCTCCTCTCCGCATCTGTAGCATCTAACTGACGGTCGTTCTCCTCCCCTAGAATTTGTTGTTGGTGCTGTTGCTGACGTCTTCCCGTCATCGTTAAATCTTCTCTTCTTGAAATTTCCACTTGAATCATTTTTTTCTAGTATCTTGGCCATGATTACCACCAAAGTGGTTACCATTTATGACATGATAATTTCTTCCACAACGGTTATCATTGTTCCGATGACCGTTGTCCCCGATACGATTATTATCGTGTTGTTGCTCGTTATCCTTCGGTTGGGCTGGCTCATTATCGCACTCCACTAACTGAGCCCTATTCACAACATCTGAATATAAACAAAGTTTATGAGAAATGAGGTATTGACGTATTTCGGGTTTCAAACCTCGCAGAAACATTCATGTCATTCGTTGCTCATTATCAACCAAATGGGATGCAAATCGGGATAACTCCGCAAACTTAGCTTCGTACTGCGACACGTTCATATTGTTTTGCTCCAGCTTGATGAACTCAACCTCCGTCATGTGACGAATACTTTCAAGAAAGTACTTGTCATTGAACAATTCTTGGAACTTCTCCCAAGACATCTTCAGTGTGGCAGGTTGAGTATGCTTTACCGATTCCCACCAGTAATCAGCCTGTCCTCGCAATATAAAGGTGGCAAAGGGAACCATTTGCTCCTTGGAACATCCCAAGACATCAAATATCTTGGTGATCTGCTTTATCCACGTCTCTGCCGTAAGTGGTTCTGGCTTTCCCAAAAACTCCGGTGGTCCCAGCTCCTTGTACTGCTTAACGGTGACCAACCGTGGGTTGCCATTGTTTCCACCTACATTATGAACAGGAGTCTCTCTCGTTTGGTGTTGCATAAATTCTAAAAAGCTCCTAAACGTACCGCCGTTCTTCATTTGGTCGGTGCCGTTGTTCACCTGAGGATTATTGTCATCCTGATGCACATTATCCTGGGTATTGATCGTTGGTGACTCAACAGTCTCATATGCTTCATTGCTTATCACAACATTTTTAGATGCATTTTTAAACACTACAACAAAACAAGGGTTAATTGACATGTCACATATTATCCCTATACTCTGACCGACCAAATAAATACCAAACAAACTTAGGTAGGTCATATTAGCGAAGGAATTTCCCATCTCTCCCCTCCTAGTTCTAGTCTCACATCTTAGCCAGGGATCATATCCCTAAGCTTTGATACCAACTGTGACGACCCCAAAATAGGTCCATTCCATCCAACCCATTCTGAGTCGCCAAATACATGGTACAAAAACAAATACAACTTCAGTAATACAATTGTCGTGCAAAATACGACAACACATATACTGTGAGTTTAAATACAACAATTGTCTAATAGACAGTATAAAAACTCAAAAGGGGTCCTCATTACAATTATTGATACGCTATTTCACAGAATAGTGAGGACTACTAATGCAACCATCTGGACCGTCAATCCATTCCCCGACTAGTCCCAGCTATATTCTCATTTCCTGAAGAGAATAGTGAAAGAAAGGGTGAGCTCAACTAGCCCAGTAAGAAAATATTATGACTAAGATAATATACAACAAATTATCATTAGTCTTCAACAGGGAAAAATCCGATAAAATATAATAGACAACAAGTTTTAGATCAACAATTGTAGCGGAATAAGCAATCCATTAGAAGAGTCAGTAGAGAAAGAATTCTACTATCTTCTAAGATTTAAAAGTCCATCATCAATATTTTATCCCTGTAACATCAATCAATATACATCTTGAATCAAATATTCATCTTTCCACTACATGCCAAAGATATTCATTTGTATCACCAGTTGGTCATGTTCATCTCAACACATGTTCATCTTTGCACTACGGGCCAAAGATATTCATTAGGTAATCATTCATCTTTGCACTATAGGCCAAAGATATTCATCAGTTAATCATTCATCTTTGCACTACATGCCAAAGATATTCATCAGTTAATCATTCATCTTTGCACTATAGGCCAAAGATATACAGTAATATCATCATTTAGGACTGAGGATGATGAAAAATATCTTAAAGAAAACGAATCCAGTGAGATAAAAGATCAAATATTAAGGACTCGTATTACAGTTTATCCAAGTTCAAAAATACTTCATAATAACCAATTGTGAAATAGAATTCAAAATAAAGATCAAAACATGGATACAATCAAAGATAGTAACCATAATAGACAACTTGGACAAAAAGAAGAAAAATTCATTTTTCTAGGTGAATAGTGTCATGATTTATGAATAGTCAGAGTATCGTGAATAGTGTCGTATCGTGAATAGTAACCCGACTCAAAAAGGTAGAAATTTCACAATAAGATCCATACCAATATGTCAGTATAATGATATTGAAAGAATAACATCATTATGAAGAATATAACATCCCTTAATATCCCTTACTATCCCTTACCTCAAAAAGATAATACTTCGGCCGAATATGGATATAGTCTTTCAAGGAACTGCACCGTATAGCAACACTCAAAGTATCAAAATACTCACAAGAATACGCTCGATAATATAGAGAGAGAAAGAGAGAAAACTTATGAATTCTGGTATAATTTTTAATTCTAACTAAGCACTCTATTTATAGGAAAATGCTTAGAACGCCATAGAAGACTAACCTGCTACCTGATGGCTTTACCTGTTACTATTGCCACCCACCACATTTAAAATTCAATTGAACACATTTTTCACCAACCAATTCTAGAATTTTCCAAAATATTTTATCATTTAAACAATAATCAAAAACTTTAATAATTCATAGAAAATAGTCCGTTTATCAGAAAAATACGAATTTTATATCCATTCCACACGAAATTGAATTCTCTACAACTTTGTAGCTTTGAGTTTTTCCAAATTCCAAACAGAAAAATACCCGAAATCCACAAACGGATGATTTTTAAATACTTCCAATCCGACAAAATACTGATAAAACATCTCAAAGATTAATTCCTTCATTAATAACCACATAAATAAATCCATCATTTATATCCACATAAATATTTCCTTATCATATGAATCAATAATTAATTATTCACAAATAATATTACAGTCACATTTATGACAATCAGGCTGTTCCCAAGAAAGAGGGGGCTTTCCGATAAGGATTTCTCCTTACTGGCGCGCAATTAAGTGACCAAACCTCTCCTTGACAGAACTTTCTAGACATTGCCAATAATGTTATCTAATAATATTATTCAAATAATATGAATTATTGATATGATAATGGAGATACTGTGCAGTGACAATTATTGAACAACAATAATATAAAATATCAACGCAAAGCAATTATTGAATCAATAAAATAAAATATTGAACAAGAATTATCGTGACAATTATTGAGTAGTGCCTTCTTACGTAAGGATCAATAATTCAACAATACTGTGCAATACCGTGTGCTACTGTGCAACAATGCGTATTACTATATTTTAAACACCGGGTATTCCAACAGTGTTAACGGTAACAACTACGCCGTTATTCAATTTTGTCATTTTCTTCATCCAACAGTTATCCGTTATGGGGCCCACAAATGGTTGTGCCGTCGTACGAATATTTCCCGACAGAAAGAATATTCCACGACCAAACGAATATTCCCCGACAATTGAATATTTTATAACCACTTGCTTATTTTGAAAATTTTTTACATTTCACCCATAACCAAAGTATTATATCAAATTAATATCTTATTATTCACAATAATAAATAGAGGAAATTCAATTTTATTCATTAAAAAGTTGGGGTCTTACAACCTCCCCTCCTTATGAAATTTCGTCCTCGAAATTGACGACGCATTCTGGTGTTTCAAAAGGTAAGGATACCTCGCTTTTATTTTTGATTCCAACTCCCAGGTCATTTCTTCAATAGCATGGTTTCTCCACAAAACCTTAACTTGTGGTATAACCTTCGTGCGTAGGACATGCTCTTTCCTATCCAAGATTTTGACAGGTACCTCCTCGTACGTTAAATCTTCGGCTATCTCAATAATGTGGTTTGGGTCGTCCACATATTTACGTAACATCGATACGTAAAAAATGTTATGAACATGTGGCATACTTAGTGTTAAGGAAATAGTCTATAGCCACAAATTCCTACTTGATCGAGGATTTCAAATAAATCGAAGGTTTGAGCTTTCTTCTCTTCATCGACTCTTATTTCTAGAATAACGCATTCTTGCACCTTCTTCTTTATATTCATCAGCTCCAGTGTGTAGCTTGAGCGATTTTAACTTTATCGATTAAAGTCGATTCTACTCGTATATTCGTTATCTTCACGTGGGTCCCTAGAGTCTTTAACTCTATCTTCATCATTTGTAAGTCATATAAAATGGATTTTTGTGTGTTAACAACATCGCACTCGTAAACGCATACGATCTTCTACTCAACGCGTCAGCTATCACTTTCGTTTTCCCACGATGGTATTGAATGGTACGATAGCAATCTTCAACAGCTCGAGCCAAAGTCTTTGGCGCATTATACGTTCATTTTGGTTGAAGAAATATTTAAGGGTTTTAGAAATGGGTTTTATACTGGGGTCAATACAAAATCACGCTCTAGGGGTAGGCTAAGAAGTCCTTCGAGAATACGTCAGGAGATTTATTAACAATAGAAATATCATATAAAAATTGTGACTCTCATCCAAGACTTGGATAGCACATGAAATGAAGGTTTCTACTAACGAAGTTTCAATCGATAAGTCAAAGTCTAACTTCTCTAGAGTTAAATTTAAACATTGAGCGCAAGCAAGAGAGATAAAATAATGGGTAGAACCGGTATCTAATAAGGTATAGACTTCACAAGAATTTATAATTAACTAACCCGTGCTAACTTCATTCGGGTTACTCGTTCTTTGAGAAGTCACGAAAAACGCTCTTCCTGAAACCACCGACTTTGTTTTGTCCGTATCCACCTTTGGTGCCACCGTCCCCAATCGGACTTGATTTCACTGAGACAAAAATCGAGCTATGTGACCGCTCTTTTCCACAACTAAAACATATCTTGAAAAGGAATGGAGCAGTTTGGACTTATATGTCCCTCCTCTCCGCATCAGAAGCATCTAAGCGACGGTCGTTCTCCTCCCCTAGAATTTGTTGTTGGTGCTGTTGCTGACGTCTTCCCGTCATCGTTAAATCTTCTCTTCTTGAAATTTCCACTTGAATCATTTTTTTCTAGTATCTTGGCCATGATTACCACCAAAGTGGTTACCATTTATGACATGATAATTTCTTCCACAACGGTTATCATTGTTCCGATGACCGTTGTCCCCGATACGATTATTATCGTGTTGTTGCTCGTTATCCTTCGGTTGGGCTGGCTCATTATCGCACTCCACTAACTGAGCCCTATTCACAACATCTGAATATAAACAAAGTTTATGAGAAATGAGGTATTGACGTATTTCGGGTTTCAAACCTCATGAAACATTCATGTCATTCGTTGCTCATTATCAACCAAATGGGATGCAAATCGGGATAACTCATAAACTTAGCGTCAGATCGCGACATCGTTCATATTGTTTTGCTCGACTTGATGAACTCAACCTCCATTATGTGACGAATACTTTCAAGAAAGTACTTGTCATTGAACAATTCTTGGAACTTCTCCCAAGACATCTTCAGTGTGGCAGGTTGAGTATGCTTTACCGATTCCCACCAGTAATCAGCCTGTCCTCGCAATATAAAGGTGGCAAAGGGAACCATTTGCTCCTTGGAACATCCCAAGACATCAAATATCTTGGTGATCCGCTTTATCCACGTCTCTCGCCGTAAGTGGTTACGGCTTTCCCAAAACTCCGGTGGTCCCAGCTCCTTGTACTGCTTAACGGTGACCAACCGTGGGTTGCCATTGTTTCCACCTACATTATGAACAGGAGTCTCTCTCGTTTGGTGTTGCATAAATTCTAAAAAGCTCCTAAACGTACCGCCGTTCTTCATTTGGTCGGTGCCGTTGTTCACCTGAGGATTATTGTCATCCTGATGCACATTATCCTGGGTATTGATCGTTGGTGACTCAACAGTCTCATATGCTTCATTGCTTATCACAACATTTTTAGATGCATTTTTAAACACTACAACAAAACAAGGGTTAATTGACATGTCACATATTATCCCTATACTCTGACCGACCAAATAAATACCAAACAAACTTAGGTAGGTCATACTAGCGAAGGAATTTCCCATCTCTCCCCTCCTAGTTCTAGTCTCACATCTTAGCAGGATCATATCCTAAGCTTTGATACTAATGTGACGACCCCAAAATAGGTCCATTCCATCCAACCCATTCTGAGTCGCCAAATACATGGTACAAAAACAAATACAACTTCAGTAATACAATTGTCGTGCAAAATACGACAACACATATACTGTGAGTTTAAATACAACTATTGTCTAATAGACAGTATAAAAACTCAAAAGGGGTCCTCATTACAATTATTGATACGCTATTTCACAGAATAGTGAGGACTACTAATGCAACCATCTGGACCATCAATCCATTCCCCGACTAGTCCCAGCTATATTCTCATTTCCTGAAGAGAACAGTGAAAGAAAGGGTGAGCTCAACTAGCCCAGTAAGAAAATATTATGACTAAGATAATATACAACAAATTATCATTAGTCTTCAACAGGGAAAAATCTGATAAAATATAATAGACAACAAGTTTTAGATCAACAACTGTAGCGGAATAAGCAATCCATTAGAAGAGTCAAGTAGAGAAAGAATTCTACTATCTTCTAAGATTTAAAAGTCCATCATCAATATTTTATCCCTGTAACATCAATCAATATACATCTTGAATCAAATATTCATCTTTCCACTACAGGCCAAAGATATTCATTTGTATCACCAGTTGGTCATGTTCATCTCAACACATGTTCATCTTTGCACTACGGGCCAAAGATATTCATTAGGTAATCATTCATCTTTGCACTATAGGCCAAAGATATTCATCAGTTAATCATTCATCTTTGCACTACAGGCCAAAGATATTCATCAGTTAATCATTCATCATTTGCTTTATAGGCCAATGATATACAAGAATATCATCATTTAGGACTGAGGATGATGAAAAATATCTTAAAGAAAACGAATCCAGTGAGATAAAAGATCAAATATTAAGGACTCGTATTACAGTTTATCCAAGTTCAAAAATACTTCATAATAACCAATTGTGAAATAGAATTCAAAATAAAGATCAAAACATGGATACAATCAAAGATAGTAACCATAATAGACAACTTGGACAAAAAGAAGAAAAATTCATTTTTCGGTGAATAGTGTCGTATTTATGAATAGTGCCGTATACGTGAATAGTGTCGTATACGTGAATAGTAACCCCGACTCAAAAAGGTAGAAATTTCACAATAAGATCCATACCAATATGTCAGTATAATGATATTGAAAGAATAACATCATTATGAAGAATATAACATCCCTTAATATCCCTTACTATCCCTTACCTCAAAAGATAATACTTACATTTGGAATCTTTGGATATAGTCTTTGAAGGAACACCGCTAATTAAAACACTCAAAGTATCAAAATACTCACAAGAATACACTTTCGATAATATAGAGAGAGAAAGAGAGAAAACTTATGAATTACGGTATAATTTTTAATTCTAACTAAGCACTCTATTTATAGGAAAATGCTTGAACATGCATAGTAAGACTAACTTTCACTACACGATGGCTTTACTCATTACTATTGCCACCACCACATTTAAAATTCAATTGAACACATTTTTCACCAACCAATTCTAGAATTTTCCAAAATATTTTATCATTTAAACAATAATCAAAAACTTTAATAATTCATAGAAAATAGTCCGTTTATCGTAAAAAATCTGAATTTTATATCCATTCCACGAAATTGAATTCTCTACAACTTTGTAGCTTTGAGTTTTCCAAATTCCAAGCAAAAAAATACCGAAATCCACAAACGGATGATTTTTAAATACTTCAATCCGACAAAATCTTGATAAAACATCTCAAAGCATTAATTCCTTCATTAATAACCACATAAATAAATCCATCATTTATATCACATAAAATAAATATTTCCTTATCATATGAATCAATAATTAATTATTCACAAATAATATTACAGAATCACATTTATGACAATCAGTACATTTCTAAGAAAGAGGGGCTTTCGATAAAGATTTTCTCCTTCTTGGCGCTTGCAATTAAGTGACCAAACCTCTCCTTGTGAACTTTCTAGACATTGCCAATAATGTTATCTAATAATATTATTCAAATAATATGAATTATTGATCGATAATGGAATCTTGTCAAATGACAATTATTGAACAACAATAATATAAAATATCAATATGACAATTATTGAATCAATAAAATAAAATATTGAGCGGTAACTACCGTGACAATTATTGAGTAGTGCCTTCTTACGTAAGGATCAATAATTCAACAATCTTGTATGCAATCTGGTGTCTTCTTTGCAACAACGCAGCGTAGATTATATTTTAAACGGGTATTCCAACAGTGTTAACGGTAACAACTACGCCGTTATTCAATTTTGTCATTTTCTTCATCCAACAGTTATCCGTTATGGGGCCCACAAATGGTTGTCGTCGTAAATACGAATATTCTCCGACAGAAAGAATATTCCACGACCAAACGAATATTCCCAAAACAATTGAATATTTTATAACCACTTGCTTATTTTGAAAATTTTTACATTTCACCCATAACCAAAGTATTATATCAAATTAATATCTTATTATTCACAATAATAAATAGAGGAAATTCAATTTTATTCATAAAAAGTTGGGGTCTTACAACCTCCCTCCTTATGAAATTTCGTCCTCGAAATTGGCGACGTATTCGGTGTTTCAAAAAGGTAAGGATACCTCGCTTTTATTTTTTGATTCCAACTCCCGTGTCATTTCTTCAATAGCATGGTTTCTCCACAAAACCTTAACTTGTGGTATAACCTTTCGTGCGTAGGGACATGTTCTTTCCTATCCAAGATTTTGACAGGTACCTCCTCGTACGTTAAATCTTCGGCTATCTCAATAATGTGGTTTGGGTCGTCCACATATTTACGTAACATCGATACGTAAAAAATGTTATGAACATGTGGCATACTTAGTGTTAAGGCGAGTCTATAGGCCACAGTCCCTACTTGATCGAGGATTTCAAATAAATCGAAGGTTTGAGCTTTCTTCTCTTCATCGACTCTTATTTCTAGAATAACGCATTCTTGCACCTTCTTCTTTATATTCATCAGCTCCAGTGTGTAGCTTGAGCGATTTTAACTTTATCGATTAAAGTCGATTCTACTCGTATATTCGTTATCTTCACGTGGGTCCCTAGAGTCTTTAACTCTATCTTCATCATTTGTAAGTCATATAAAATGGATTTTTGTGTGTTAACAACATCACACTCAGAACGCATACACGATCTTCTACTCAACGCGTCATTTATCACTTTCGTTTTCCACGATGGTATTGAATGGTACGATAGCAATCTTCAATGATTTCGAGCCAAAGTCATTGGCGCATTATATCGTTCATTTTGGTTGAAGAAATATTTAAGGGTTTTAGAAATGGGTTTTATCTTTGGGGTCAATACAAAAATTTCACGCTCTAGGGGTAGGCTAAGAAGTCCTTGAGAATCGTCGGGAGATTTATTAACAATAGAAATATCATTTAAAAACTGTGACTCTCATCCAAGACTTGGATAGCACATGAAATGAAGGTTTCTACTAACGAAGTTTCAATCGATAAGTCAAAGTCTAACTTCTCTAGAGTTAAATTTAAACATTGAGCGCAAGCAAGAGAGATAAAATAATGGGTAGAACCGGTATCTAATAAGGTATAGACTTCACAAGAATTTATAATTAACTAACCCGTGCTAACTTCATTCGGGTTACTCGCTCTTTGAGAAGTCACGAAAAACGCTCTTCCTGAAACCACCGACTTTGTTTTGTCCGTATCCACCTTTGGTGCCACCGTCCCAACTGGACTTGATTTATTCTGAGGACAAAATCGAGCTATGTGACCGTCTTTTCCACAACTAAAACATATCTTGAAAAGCTGTGAACAGTTTGGACTTATATGTCCCTCCTCTCCGCATCTGTAGCATCTAAGCGGCGGTCGTTCTCTTCCCTAGAATTTGTTGTTGTGTTGGTCTTTGTTCTTTGGCGTCTTCCGTCATCGTTAAATCTTCTCTTCTTGAAATTTCCACTTGAATCATTTTTTCTAGTATCTTGGCCATGATTACCACCAAAGTGGTTACCATTTATGACATGATAATTTCTTTATGATGGTTATCATTGTTAGATGACCGTTGTCCCCGAATACGATTATTATCGTGTTGTTGCTTTCGTTATCCTTCGGTTGAAATTTGGCTCATTATCGCACTCCACTAAGCGAGCCCTATTCACAACATCTGAATATAAACAAAGTTTATGAGAAATGAGGTATTAGCGTATTTGGGTTTCAAACCTCGCGAAACATTCGTGTCATTCGTTGCTCATTATCAACCAAATGGGATGCAAATCGGGATAACTCCATAAACTTAGCTTCGTGATTGCGACACGTTCATATTGTTTTGCTCACTTGATGAACTCAACCTCCTTCATGTGACGAATACTTTCAAGAAAGTACTTGTCATTGAACAATTCTTGGAACTTCTCCCAAGACATCTTGATGTGGCGGAGTTGAGTATGCTTTCTGGAATTCCCACCGATGAATCACCTCTCCTCGCAATATAAAGGTGGCAAAGGAACCATTTGCTCCTTGGAACATCCCAAGACATCAAATATCTTGGTGATACGCTTTATCACGTCTCTGTAGTAAGTGGTTACGGCTTTCCCAAAAACTCCGGTGGTCCCAGCTCCTTGAGCGCTTAGTGGTGACCAACCGTAGGTTGCCATTGTTTCCACCTACATTATGAGCGAGAGTCTCTCTCGTTTGGTGTTGCATAAATTCTAAAAAGCTCCTAAACGTATCAGTCGTTTCTTCATTTTTGGTCGGTGTCGTTGTTCACACGAGGATTATTGCCATCACGATGCACATTATCACAGGTATTGATCGTTGGTGACTCAACGGTCTCATATGCTTCATTGCTTATCACAACATTTTTAGATGCATTTTTAAACACTACAACAAAACAAGGGTTAATTGACATGTCACATATTATCCCTATACTACGTGAGCCAAATAAATACCAAACAAACTTAGGTAGGTCATATTAGCGAAGAATTTCCCATCTCTCCCCTCCTAGTTCTAGTCTCACATCTTAGCCAGGATCATATCCTAAGCTTTGATACCTGTTGTGGCGACCCCAAAATAGGTCCATTCCATCCAACCCATTACGAAGTCGCCAAATACATGGTACAAAAACAAATACAACTTCAGTAATACAATTGTCGTGCAAAATACGACAACACATATACTGTGAGTTTAAATACAACAATTGTCTAATAGACAGTATAAAAACTCAAAAGGGGTCCTCATTACAATTATTGATACGCTATTTCACAGAATAGTGAGGACTACTAATGCAACCATCTGGACCGTCAATCCATTCCCCGACTAGTCCCAGCTATATTCTCATTTCCTGAAGAGAATAGTGAAAGAAAGGGTGAGCTCAACTAGCCCAGTAAGAAAATATTATGACTAAGATAATATACAACAAATTATCATTAGTCTTCAACAGGGAAAAATCCGATAAAATATAATAGACAACAAGTTTTAGATCAACAACTGTAGCGGAATAAGCAATCCATTAGAAGAGTCAAGTAGAGAAAGAATTCTACTATCTTCTAAGATTTAAAAGTCCATCATCAATATTTTATCCCTGTAACATCAATCAATATACATCTTGAATCAAATATTCATCTTTCCACTACAGGCCAAAGATATTCATTTGTATCACCAGTTGGTCATGTTCATCTCAACACATGTTCATCTTTGCACTACGGGCCAAAGATATTCATTAGGTAATCATTCATCTTTGCACTATAGGCCAAAGATATTCATCAGTTAATCATTCATCTTTGCACTACATGCCAAAGATATTCATCAGTTAATCATTCATCTTTGCACTATAGGCCAAAGATATACAGTAATATCATCATTTAGGACTGAGGATGATGAAAAATATCTTAAAGAAAACGAATCCAGTGAGATAAAAGATCAAATATTAAGGATTAAGTATTACGGTTTATCCAAGTTCAATAATACTTCATAATAACCAATTTTGAAATAGAATTCAAAATAAAGATCAAAACATGGATACAATCAAAGATAGTAACCATAATAGACAACTTGGACAAAAGAAGAAAATTCATTTTTAGGTGAATAGTGTAAATATTATGAATAGTGTCAGTATCACGTGAATAGTGTCGTATACGTGAATAGTAACCAAACTCAAAAGGTAGAAATTTCATAATAAGATCCATACCAATATTTGGTATAATGATATTGAAGAATAATATCATTATGAAGAATATAACATAATATCCCTTACTATCCCTTACCTCAAAAAGATAATACTTACGGTGGAATCTTTGGATATAGTCTTTGAAGGAACTTGCACCGTATAGCAACACTCAAAGTATCAAAATACTCACAAGAATACGCTCGATAATATAGAGAGAGAAAGAGAGAAAACTTATGAATTCTGGTATAATTTTTAATTCTAACTAAGCACTCTATTTATAGGAAAATGCTTAGAACGCCATAGAAGACTAACCTGCTACCTGATGGCTTTACCTGTTACTATTGCCACCCACCACATTTAAAATTCAATTGAACACATTTTTCACCAACCAATTCTAGAATTTTCCAAAATATTTTATCATTTAAACAATAATCAAAAACTTTAATAATTCATAGAAAATAGTCCGTTTATCGAGAAAAAATCTGAATTTTATATCCATTCCCACGAAATTGAATTCTCTACAACTTTGTAGCTTTGAGTTTTCCAAATTCCAAAGCAGAAAAAAATACAGAAATCCACAAACGGATGATTTTTAAATACTTCAATCGACAAAATCTTGATAAAACATCTCGGCATTAATTCCTTCATTAATAACCACATAAATAAATCCATCATTTATATCCATAAAATAAATATTTCCTTATCATATGAATCAATAATTAATTATTCACAAATAATATTACAGAATCACATTTATGACAACAAATCCATTCCCAAGAAAGAGGGGCTTTCAGATAAGGATTTTCTCCTTCTTGGCGCAATGATTAAGTGACCAAACCTCTCCTTGACGGAACTTTCTAGACATTGCCAATAATGTTATCTAATAATATTATTCAAATAATATGAATTATTGATACGATAATGGAATCTCATGCGATGACAATTATTGAACAACAATAATATAAAATATCAGCGTAACAATTATTGAATCAATAAAATAAAATATTGAGCGATAACTCTTTGTGACAATTATTGAGTAGTGCCTTCTTACGTAAGGATCAATAATTCAACAATGCATGCAATACTGGTAAGCTTCTTTGTGCAACAATGCGTATTATTATATTTTAAACACGGGTATTCCAGCGTGTTATTTGGTAACAACTCTGCCGTTATTCAATTTTGTCATTTTCTTCATCCGTAAGCGAGTTATCCGTTATGGGGCCCACAAATGGTTGTGCTTCGTCGTGCGAATATTTCAAACGGAAAGAATATTCCACGACCAAACGAATATTCCCAGAAACAATTGAATATTTTATAACCACTTGCTTATTTTAAAAATTTTTACATTTCACCCATAACCAAAGTATTATATCAAATTAATATCTTATTATTCACAATAATAAATAGAGGAAATTCAATTTTATTCATTAAAAAGTTGGGGTCTTACAACCTCCCTCCTTATGAAATTTCGTCCTCGAAATTGGCGTCGATACTGGTGTTTCAAAAAGGTAAGGATACCTCGCTTTTATTTTTGATTCCAACTCCCGTGTCATTTCTTCAATAGCATGGTTTCTCCACAAAACCTTAACTTGTGGTATAACCTTTCATGCGTAGGACATGCTCTTTCCTATCCAAGATTTTGACAGGTACCTCCTCGTACGTTAAATCTTCGGCTATCTCAATAATGTGGTTTGGGTCGTCCACATATTTACGTAACATCGATACGTAAAAAATGTTATGAACATGTGGCATACTTAGTGTTAAGGCGAGTCTATAGGCCATAGTTCCCTACTTGATCGAGGATTTCAAATAAATCGAAGGTTTGAGCTTTCTTTCTTCATCGACTCTTATTTCTAGAATAACGCATTCTTGCACCTTCTTCTTTATATTCATCGACTCGATTGTGTAGCTTGAAGCGATTTTAACTTTATCGATTAAAGTCGATTCTACTCGTATATTCGTTATCTTCACGTGGGTCCCTAGAGTCTTTAACTCTATCTTCATCATTTGTAAGTCATATAAAATGGATTTTTGTGTTGTTAACAACATCACACTAAATAATATGTCGATCTTCTACTCAACGCGTCGGCTATCACTTTCGTTTTCCCACGATGGTATTGAATGGTACGATAGTAATCTTCTTGACTCGAGCCAAAGTCATTGGCGCATTATACGTTCATTTTGGTTGAAGAAATATTTAAGGGTTTTAGAAATGGGTTTTATCTTTGGGGTCATATACAAAATCACGCTCTAGGGTAGGCTAAGAAGTCCTTGAGAATACGTCGGGAGATTTATTAACAATAGAAATATCATATAAAATTGTGACTCTCATCCAAGACTTGGATAGCACATGAAATGAAGGTTTCTACTAACGAAGTTTCAATCGATAAGTCAAAGTCTAACTTCTCTAGAGTTAAATTTAAACATTGAGCGTAAGCAAGAGATAAAATAATGGGTAGAGCAGGTATCTAATAAGGTATAGACTTCACAAGAATTTATAATTAACTAACCGTGCTAACTTCATTCGGGTTACTCGTTCTTTGAGAAGTCGAAAAACGCTCTTCTGAAACCACAGACTTTGTTTTGTCAGTATCCACCTTTGGTGCCACCGTCCCCAATGGACTTGATTTATTCTGAGGACAAAATCGAGCTATGTGTGAAATCTTTTCCACAACTAAAACATATCTTGAAAAGGCTGTGAGCAGTTTGGACTTATATGTCCCTCCTCTCCGCATCTGTAGCATCCCAGCGGCGGTCGTTCTCCTCCCCTAGAATTTGTTGTTGGTGTTGGTCTTTTATTCTTTGGCGTCTTCCGTCATCGTTAAATCTTCTCTTCTTGAAATTTCCATGAATCATTTTTTTCTAGTATCTTGGCCATGATTACCACCAAAGTGGTTACCATTTATGACATGATAATTTCTTCCATGATGGTTATCATTGTTAGATGACCGTTTGCCCCCGATCTGATTATTATCGTGTTGTTGCTCGTTATCCTTGGTTGGGGTGGCTCATTATCGCACTCCACTAAGCGAGCCCTATTCACAACATCCGAATATAAACAAAGTTTATGAGAAATGAGGTATTGAGCGTATTTCGGGTTTCAAACCTCATGAAACATTCATGTCATTCGTTTGCTCATTATCAACCAAATGGGATGCAAATCGGGATAACTCCATAAACTTAGCCCGTCTTTGCGACGCGTTCATATTGTTTTGCTCGACTTGATGAACTCAACCCTCCTTCGTGTGACAAATACTTTCAAGAAAGTACTTGTCATTGAACAATTCTTGGAACTTCTCCCAAGACATCTTGATGTGGCGGAGTTGAGTATGCTTTCTGGATTCCCACCGATGAATATTTTCTCCTCGCAATATAAAGGTGGCAAAGGAACCATTTGCTCCTTGGAACATCCCAAGACATCAAATATCTTGGTGATACGCTTTATCCACGTCTCTACTAAGTAAGTGGTTACGGCTTTCCCAAAAACTCCGGTGGTCCCAGCTCCTTTGTATCGCTTTGTGGTGACCAACCGTGGGTTGCCATTGTTTCCACCTACATTATGAGCGAGAGTCTCTCTCGTTTGGTGTTGCATAAATTCTAAAAGCTCCTAAACGCATCTGTCGTTTCTTCATTTGGTCGAATCTGTCGTTGTTCACGAGGATTATTGTCATCTGATGCACATTATCACAGGTATTGATCGTTAGTGACTCAACGGTCTCATATGCTTCATTGCTTATCACAACATTTTAGATGCATTTTTAAACACTACAACAAAACAAGGGTTAATTGACATGTCACATATTATCCCTATACTACGTAGACCACCAAATAAATACCAAACAAACTTAGGTAGGTCATATTAGCGAAGGAATTTCCATCATCTCCCTCCTAGTTCTAGTCTCACATCTTAGCTGGGATCATATCCTAAGCTTTGATACCAAGCTGTGGCGACCCCAAAATAGGTCCATTCCATCCAACCCATTACGAGTCGCCAAATACATGGTACAAAAACAAATACAACCCGAAGAATACAATTGTCGTGCAAAATACGATAACACATATCTTGTGAGTTTAAATACAACAATTGTCTAATAGACAGTATAAAAACTCAAAAGGGGTCCTCATTACAATTATTGATACGCTATTTCACAGAATAGTGAGGACTACTAATGCAACCATCTGGACCGTCAATCCATTCCCCGACTAGTCCCAGCTATATTCTCATTTCCTGAAGAGAATAGTGAAAGAAAGGGTGAGCTCAACTAGCCCAGTAAGAAAATATTATGACTAAGATAATATACAACAAATTATCATTAGTCTTCAACAGGGAAAAATCTGATAAAATATAATAGACAACAAGTTTTAGATCAACAAGCTGTGGCGGAATAAGCAATCCATTAGAAGAGTCGAGTAGAGAAAGAATTCTACTATCTTCTAAGATTTAAAAGTCCATCATCAATATTTTATCCTGTAACATCAATCAATATACATCTTGAATCAAATATTCATCTTTCCACTACAGGCCAAAGATATTCATTTGTATCACCAATTGGTCATGTTCATCTCAACACATGTTCATCTTTGCACTACGGGCCAAAGATATTCATTAGGTAATCATTCATCTTTGCACTATAGGCCAAAGATATTCATCAGTTAATCATTCATCTTTGCACTACATGCCAAAGATATTCATCAGTTAATCATTCATCTTTGCACTATAGGCCAAAGATATTTGAGAATATCATCATTTAGGGTGAGGATGATGAAAATATCTTAAAGAAAAGCGAATCCAGTGAGATAAAAGATCAAATATTAAGGACTCGTATTACAGTTTATCCAAGTTCAAAAATACTTCATAATAACCAATTGTGAAATAGAATTCAAAATAAAGATCAAAACATGGATACAATCAAAGATAGTAACCATAATAGACAACTTGGACAAAAAGAAGAAAATTCATTTTTAAATTGAATAGTGTGTCGATTATGAATAGTCATGAGTATCGTGAATAGTGTCAGTATCGTGAATAGTAACCCGACTCAAAAAGGTAGAAATTTCACAATAAGATCCATACCAATATGTCAATATAATGATATTGAAAGAATAACATCATTATGAAGAATATAACATCCTTAATATCCCTTACTATCCCTTACCTCAAAAAAAGATAATACTTACGAATTTGGAATCTTTGGATATAGTCTTTGAAGGAACTTGCAGTATATTAAGAACTCAAAGTATCAAAATACTCACAAGAATATACTCGATAATATAGAGAGAAAGAGAAAACTTATGAATTCTGGTATAATTTTTAATTCTAACTAAGCACTCTATTTATAGGAAAATGCTTAGAACGCCATAGAAGACTAACCTGCTACCTGATGGCTTTACCTGTTACTATTGCCACCCACCACATTTAAAATTCAATTGAACACATTTTTCACCAACCAATTCTAGAATTTTCCAAAATATTTTATCATTTAAACAATAATCAAAAACTTTAATAATTCATAGAAAATAGTCCGTTTATCAGAAAAATACGAATTTTATATCCATTCCACACGAAATTGAATTCTCTACAACTTTGTAGCTTTGAGTTTTTCCAAATTCCAAACAGAAAAATACCCGAAATCCACAAACGGATGATTTTTAAATACTTCAATCAGACAAAATCTTGATAAAACATCTCAGCATTAATTCCTTCATTAATAACCACATAAATAAATCCATCATTTATATCCACATAAATATTTCCTTATCATATGAATCAATAATTAATTATTCACAAATAATATTACAGTCACATTTATGACAACAGAGTACATTTCCCGGGAAGGGGCTTTCAGATAAGGATTTTTTTCTTTGGCGCGCAATTAGGTGACCAAACCTCTCCTTGATGAGAACTTTCTAGACATTGCCAATAATGTTATCTAATAATATTATTCAAATAATATGAATTATTGATACGATAATGGAATCTTGTTGATGACAATTATTGAACAACAATAATATAAAATATTAACCTTAACAATTATTGAATCAATAAAATAAAATATTGAGCGATAACTCTTTGTGACAATTATTGAGTAGTGCCTTCTTACGTAAGGATCAATAATTCAACAATACATGTGCTGTCTGGTGTCTTCTCAACAACGCCAGCGTATTCTTGTATTTTAACCACAGGGTATTCCAACAGTGTTAGCAGTAATAACTTACGCCGTTATTCAATTTTGCCGTTTTCTTCATCCAACAGTTATCCGTTATGGGGCCCACAAAATAGTTGCTGTGCGTAAATGCGAATATTCCCCGACAGAAAGAATATTCCACGACCAAACGAATATTCCCCGACAATTGAATATTTTATAACCACTTGCTTAATTTGTAAAATTTTCACATTTCACCCATAACCAAAATATTATATCAAATTAATACCTTATTATTCACAATAATAAATAAAGGAAATTCGATTTTATTCATTAAAAAGTTGGGGTCTTACATAGGGAGTATTATTTCTTTCTTATCCATGAAGAGAACTTCTGTTATTCCATTCTTTATTATTCTATTGGATTAACCTGTATACGTGGGCTACCTATACTTGGTGAACTTCTTACATTATTCCATTCTTTATCATTCGTTGGAACATCCTGTTTTGTGCTTTTACTTGCGGATCTGGTTCCATTATTTATCATTCATTGGAACATCACATGCATGCGTTTCACTTGGGACTGGTTCCATTATTTATCATTACGTTGGAACATCATGTATACATGCGTTTCTGGCAGGGACTGGTTAAAATCTTTACTATACAATCGGAATATTACATGCGTGCGTTCACGTGGGACCGGTTCCATTATTTATTATTACATTGAGCATAACACATGCATGCGATCTATAGCATGCATGGTGAATCCTCCCTGTTATTTCATTCTTTATTATTATGCATTTGGAATAACTCGCATACATGTGAATTACCACATGCATGGTGAACGATCTTGTGTATTCATTCCTTATTAAATTGTGGAAATGATCTGTATACATGATGTCCTCATATGTTTTGAGTATTAGTAAGTGTTATGATGAGTTATGTTGGTTATTATGTAAAAACATGAAAGTTTCTTAGAAATCACAAAGAGTTGAAAATCATATTTTTTTGAAAACGGAACATAAAATTCAATTGACCATATCTCCTATTATATTTTGAATTTTTGAGTGAGGTCAAGTTCTAGAGTTAGATCTATGAGTTTTGTAACTTATCCAAGTAGAATCACTGTAAAAGGTGTTGTAGATTTTCGTGTGGACTGCCTTTAGCAAAGGAGTCAAAAGCTGCAAAAGAGAAAAATGCTACAACCCAAAAATTTAAAAGGGCTGTTTCGGCCACTTAATTTGTGAGAAAAATTCTGGCCTTTTGGGACATGAAGTATATGGTATAAAGTACCTCCTGTCCAAAACTGAGCTCATTCCGACTTAAAATGATTAAGTTATGACCATTTCAGTATTTAGGTTTTTCCAACGAAAAATGTTATAACCGGAGTTCTATAACTCCGATGACCGTGAAATTTAAACTGGAAGCTCACATTAACATGTGTAAGATCCTGCTAAGATTTGAGAATTTTTGGAGTTAAACTTAATGTAGCAAATTTCTTAAGGAATTAATTAGAAATTAATTTTTGAAAAATAGTAAAAGAATTTTAAAAATTCCAAGAAAAATATATGTTCAATATGGGTCTATATTATGCTTAATCCCAGAAAAGAATAATTTTTGGGACTGATTTGGTATTCTTACGAAAATAATCTAGTTACGAGTAAATGAGACGTTATTAGTTCTTGGTTAAATTAATTCTTGAACTTGTTTTATTGAATTCTAATATCATTGTCATCATCCTCATATGTATATTTTGTTGAAAGTCATCTGTGGCCTGTAGTGCATAGATGGACTTGGTATGATTATGACCAGGAATTATTCGGTATAATCATGGTAGTAATGTTACAAATGACGTGGTAAAGTCCTCATTGGCCGTAGTGCATTGATGGGACGAGTTTTTGGTATGATTATGGCTATGGATTCTCTTGACCAAAGGGTGCAAAGATGAATTATTTTATGGGATGATCGGGACCGTTGATGAAAACACGATTATCTTTGGCCGTAGTGCATGGATAATTTATGGTTGTGATATTAATGAAAAAGTCCTCATTGGCCCGTAGTGCATTGATGGGACGATTTTTGGTATGATTATGGCTATGGATTCTCTTGACCAAGGTGCAAAAGACGAATTGTTTTATGGCATGATCGGGACTGTTGATAAAAACACGATTATCTTTGGCCCGTAGTGCATTGATAATTCGTGGTCGTGATACTAAAGAATATCTTTAGCCTGTAGTGCATGGATGATTTGATGATGTGGATTAATTAATGAGCTGAGTCTCAACAATGAAATATTAATTCATGGATGTGATAATAATGAATATCCTTGGCCGTAGTGCATGGATAATTCAGGGATGTGATATTAACGAATATCCTTGGCCGTAGTGCAGGGGTGATTCGATGATGTGGATTATTTGTTAAGCTGTGTCTCAGCATTATTGGTTTTACAGTTGTATATCTTTGGCCTATAGTGCAAAGATGAATTTATTAGTATGATTATGAGCAGGAATTGTGATTTGGTATAACCATGATTTGTGATATTTCAGGTGATGATAGGTGATGAGAATCATCTTCGTCCTGGGTGCGAAAAGGGAATTCAGAATCACAATTATGATTATGAGTTATTCATATGATTGTGGACAGGAATTGTTGATTGATGTTACAGGAAGAAAACATTATTGGTGGACTTTTAACATGGAGAAGATAATAGACCTTATGGTCTATTTGACTCTTCTAATGGATTGCTCATTCCGCTGCAACTATGGTTGAAAAGTTTTATCATCTACCATATGTTCTAAATCTCTGATTTATTATTGATGAAAGCTATTGATAATTTAATTATCTTTAGTCATGATATTCTTTACTAGGCTAGTTGTGCTCACCCTTTTCTGCTTCACAATTCCTTTCGGGTAATAAAAGTGTTACTTAGTAAGAGTGTTCTTGGGTTGGCGGGGATAACGAGGGAATAGAAACGGTGGTCTCTAGCTATGGAGGTTCTCCTAAACAAGTATAGAAAAGTGTGTTGTATTCTATACATCATTTAGTAGTTATATTTGGTGAATCAAATAGGGTGAGGCAAACCCAACTTTGAAAGGTGTTTTGCCATTATCACACAAGATGTCTAATGATATACAACCTCGTGTTATCATAAGGCAGGGGTTGTCTTGCATCCACTTATTAAGTATATCTACGGGCACTACCTATATGATCTTAGAGTTTATTTGAAATATAATATTCACTTGGAGACAGTGGAGATAGTTATATGTCAAGAGAAGACTCACCATTGGAAAGAAGATGATTGTAATCTTCTCGTTTTTCTTTGGGGTCTATTGGGTCAACCAAGGATAATTCTATGGCCATATGATATCTATTATAACCTAGACGCATGGCCTCCCATGTACGAAGGTTTCCTTGAGCATTTCCCAAAGATTTTAATTTCTAAAACAGTCTTTGACTATACTTTTATGTAAAGTACCATTGTAAGGTTGTGGTCGAGGCACCATGAGAGTTACATACATTTGTATTAAAACTCACAGTTAACTGTGGTCGTATTCTATACGACAGCTCAATAGTTGTATAATGAAGTTGTATCTGAATTTTGTACTATGTATCTGGCGACTCAGAATGGGTGATGTATACCTAATTTTGGGGGCGTCACATTTGGTATCAGAGCTTAGGGATATGGTCGCTGGCGGAGATATGAGTCTAGAACTAAGAGGGGAGAGACGAGTAATATACTTCACTAGTGTGTGACTTACCTAAGCCGAAAATTATTTACTTGATAAATTGACAATTTGTGATATGTCAATTGACCTTTGTTTTGAAGATATATTCTAGAATGATATCTGAAATATAGGAGATGAGCAATGGGAAAATCATGATACAGAGCAAATAAACGGGAAGGTACAATCCAAAAAGAAAGAAAGGTATTCTCATCTCTTGAATACAGTAACGTCACGTAAATTCGAGAGAAATGAAATTCCATAAGGAGGGGAGATTGTGAGACCCCAGATTTTATGAATAAATATTTAATTTTCTAGAAATAATTTTTTATATTTATATATTATGGAGTGGATTTGATATAATGTTATAGTTGTGGGTAATATTTACAAATTTTGCAAAAAGTACGCAAGTTGTTATATAATATTCGATTCGAATGGGGAATATTCATTTACTGGGAAATATTAAATACAACTAAGACAATCATTGGTGGACCCCCACAACGAAATTATTGTCGATTGAGAAAACGACAAAAATACTTTATGAAAATAACGGCGGAAGTTTTATCAGTTAACTATTGAAACACCCGGTGTTAAAAATACAAGATGTCTGGCGTGGTTGCATAGTAGTACACGATATTGATTATTGATGCTTTATTGAGAAGTCACTCGGTTATACTCAATTATTGCTACAAGATAATTTTGCATCATATCTCTCTCATATTATTGATTCAATTATTGTCACAAAGATCATTTGCATAATATATTATATTATTAAATCAATAATTGAGACGATAAAGTTATTCATATTATTATTTGCAATATTAACAATGTCTAGAAGTTACGTCGAGAAGAGGTTTGGTCACCTAATTGCACTTGATAAGGAGAAATCCTTATCGGAAAGCCCCCTCTTCTTGGGAGCGACACGGTTGTTAAATATTGTGAGTTATAATATTAATGATGAATAAGTTGTGTTGATTAAAAATGAATTTTGATAGTTCCATTGTGTTGGGATTATTAGTGTTAGTGGAAATCGACATCTATTCTGATGATAATTGATGTCTAGGGGTTATATTGATAAATCGGGTAATTTATCGGATAAATGAGCAATTAATTACTACTAATTCATATGCTTATATAACTATTTGTTCACATGTATGTACTATTGAATCACATTATGTACTATTAGGGGAGTTGGTGCAAGATTGATAATACTTGCATGACTAAGTTAAAAATGGAGGTACTATACTGTAATTCGTATTTTTCACATGATTATACTATTGATTCACATGATTGAACTATTGATTCACATTATTTACTATTAGGGGTGGTGGTGCAAGTTTGATAATACTTGCAGGACTAAATTAAAAATGAAAGAAAAGTTGGAGGTATTGTACTGTAATTTTTTGAGCCCCAAAACGTGCAATTATCGAAACTATATTTTTCTATAAATAGAAGCTCATTCTTCCTTCATTTCTCACCAATTCACAAAAGCTTTAGAGCGATTAATATAGAGAGAAAGAAGAAGAGAAGTCTTCTACCTCATTATTCCAGATTCCATTCTTTATTATTCTATTGGAATAACCTGTATATGCGGGCTACCCTATACTTGGTGAAATTCTTACATTATTCCATTCTTTATCATTCTCGTTGGAACATCGTGTTTTGTGCGCTTTCTGTGGGACACAGTTCCATTATTTATCATTCTGTTGGAACATCGTATGTTCATGCGTTTTCGCTTGGGACTGGTTAAAATCTTTACTATTACCTTCGGAATATCCTGTTTGCGTTCGCCACGCCTGGGACACGGTTCCATTATTTATTATTCTATTGAGAATAACTTGTATCATCAGATCTATCGCACGCATGGTGAATCCTCCTGTTATTCCATTCTTTATTATTACTCGTTGGAATAACTTTCATACATATGGATTACCACATGCGTGGTGAACGATCCTGTGTATTCATTCCTTATTAAATTATGAAAATGATCTGTATACATGATGTCCTCATATGTTTTGAGTATTAGTAAGTGTTATGATGAGTTATGTTGGTTATTATGTGAAAACATGAAAGTTTCTTAGAAATCACAAAGAGTTGAAAATTAGATTTTGGTTAAAACGGAACATAAAATTCAATTGACCATATCTCCTATTATATTTTGAATTTTTGAGTGAGGTCAAGTTCTAGAGTTAGATCTATGAGTTTTGTAACTTATCCAAGTAGAATCACTGTAAAAGGTGTTGTAGATTTTTGTGTGGACTGACTTTAGCAAAGGTGTCAAAAGCTCCAAAAGAGAAAAATGCTACTGCCCAGAAATTTAAAAGGGCTGTTTCGGCCACTTAATTTGTGAGAAAAATTTTGGCCTATTGGGACATGAAATTATATGGTATAAAGTACCTCCTTTCCAAAACTGAGCTCATTCCGACTTAAAATGAGCAAGTTATGACCATTTCAGTATTTAGGTTTTTCCGACGAAAAACGTTATAGCCAGAGTTCTATAACTCCGATAACCATGAAATTTAAACTGGAAGCTCACGTTAACATGTGTAAGATCCTGCTAAGATTTGGAAATTTTTGGAGTTAAACTTAAGGTAGCTAATTTCTTAAGAAATTAATTAGAAATTTATTTTTGAAAAATATTAAATGAATTTTAAAAATTCTGAGAAAAATATATGTTCAATATGGGACTATATTATGCTTAATCCCAGAAAAGAATAATTTTTGGGACTGATTTGGTATTTTTATGAAAATAATCTAGTTACGAGTAAATGAGACGTTATTAGTTCTTGGATAAATTAATTCTTGAACTTGTTTTATTGAATTTTTATATCATTGTCATCATCCTCATATTTATATTTTGCTGAAAGTCATCAGTGGCCTGTAGTGCATAGATGGACTTGGTATGATTATGACCAGGGATTATTCGGTATAATCATGACCGTAATGTTACAAATGACGTGGTAAAAGTCCTAACCCGTAGTGCGTTGATGGATAGTTTTTGGTATGATTATGGCTATGGATTCTCTTCGGCCAAGGGTGCAAAGATGAATTATTTTATGGCATAATCAGGACCGTTGATGAAAACACGATTATCTTTGGCCCGTAGTGCATGAATAATTCGTGGTCCTGATACTAAAGAATATCCTTGGCCTATAGTGCAAGGATGATTTGATGATATGGATTATTTATTAAGCTGAGTCTCAGCAATAAAAGTGATGATAAACCTTTTAAATCATAGAAGATAATAGATTTTATTCTCTACTTGACTCTTCTAATGGATTGCTTGTTCCGCTGCAGTTAAACTTGATAGTTGTTATATTTTATCAGTTTAACACTGTTGAAGGCTAACGATAATTTATTCTACATTATCTTAGTCATAATATTTCTTATTGGGCTAGTCGGCCAAGGGTGAAAAGATGAATTGTTTTATGGCATGATCAGGACCATTGATGAAAACACGATTATCTTTGGCCCGTAGTGTGCTTGGATAATTTGTGGTTGTGATACTAATGAAAAAGTCCTAATTGCCCCGTAGTGCATTGATGGACAGTTTTTGGTATGATTATGGCTATGGATTCTCTTCAGCCAAGGGTGCAAAGATGAATTGTTTTATGGCATGATCAGGACCGTTGATGAAAATACGATTATCTTTGGCCCGTAGTGCATTGATAATTCGTGGTCGTGATACTAAAGAATATCCTTGACATGTAGTACATGGATGATTTGATGATGTGGATTAATTATTGAGGTGAGTCTCAAAGAATGAAATATTAATTCATGGATGTGATAATAATGAATATCCTTGGTAGTAGTGCATGGATAATTGAGGATGTTATATTAAAGAATATCTCATGGCCAGTAGTGCGGGGTGATTCGATGATGTGGATTATTTGTTAAGCCGTGTCTCGGCATTATTGGTTTTTCTGATTGTATATCTTTGGCTGTGAGTGCAAAAGATGAATTTATTAGTATGATTATGGCGGGAATTGTGATTTGGTATAACCATGATTTGTGATATTTCGGTGAAGATAGGTGATGAGAATCATCTTTGTCACAGGTGCGAAAAGGGAATTGAGAATCACAATTATGATTATGAGTTATTCATATGATTGTGGATGTGGAATTGTTGATTGATGTTACAGGGGAATAAAACATTATTGGTGGACTTTTAACATGGAGAAGATAATAGACCTTACGGTCTATTTGACTCTTCTAATGGATTGCTTCATTCATTGCATGACTATAGTTGAAAAGTTTTATCATCTACCATATGTTCTAAATCTACGATTTATTATTGATGAAAGCTATTGATAATTTAATTATCTTTTAGTCATGATATTCTTTCTTTCATTTAGTTGTGCTCACCCTTTTCGCTTCTGATTCCTTTCGGGTAATAAGAGTGTTACCGTAAAGAGTGTTCAGGGTTGCCCGGGGATAATGAGGGGAATAGAGCGTTGGTCTCTAGGCATGGAGGTTCTCCCCTAGCAGGTATAGAAAAGTGTGTTGTATTCTATACATCATTTAGTAGTTATATTTGGTGAATCAAATAAGGTGAGGCAAACCCAACTTTGGAAGGGTGTTTTGCCTTTATCACACAAGATGTCTAATGACATACAACCTCGTGTTATCATAAAGGCAGGGGTTGTAGCGATCCCTTTCTTGAGTATATATACGAGGCACTACCTATATGATCTTGGAGTTTATTTAAAATATAATATTCACTTGGAGACAATGGAGATAGTTATATGTCAAGAGAAGACTCACCATTGGAAAGAAGATGATGATAATCTTCTCATTTTTCTTTGGGGTCTATTCGAATCAACGAAGGATAATTTCGTGGCCATATGATATCTATTATAACCAGACGCATGGCCTCTCTCGTCACGAAAGGTTTCTTGAGCACTTCCCAAAGATTTTAATTTCTAAAACAAGATTTGACTATACTTTTATGTAAAGTACCATTGTAAGGTTGTGGTCGAGGCACCATGGGAGTTACATATATTTGTATTAAAACTCACGATTAAGCGTGGTAAGTATTCTATCTGATATTTCAACGATTAATATAATGAAGTTGTATCTGAATTTTATACTATGTATCTGGCGACTCAGAATGGGTGATGTATACCTAATTTTAGGGGCGTCACACAACCCAACCGAACCCACCATCACAGTGCGAACGCGTTACCAAAGAGCTCAAGGCTGGGCCGAACAACATACACCATAGTAAGGTTCTGGCCCAAAGGACTCGGATACCGAACCCGAACCCGAACGCCTCCATCATCTCCGAGGCCTTTGGCCCATTGGGCTTACCAACCCCTTCTAATGTCAGGCCTTAGGCCTACCTGGGTGTCGGTAAAATGCTCCCGAACACTATGTATTAAAAAAAGTTTCAGTCGATGAATTTTTTACTCAATGAGAATGTTGTGACCTATAATTCTTTATGCAGGGATTCTGGTATCGGTATGACCCACCAAGAACTTGTTGATTGTCTAGGAACCATTGCGCAAAGTGGGACAACAAAGTTTCTAAAGGCGTTGAAGGTGCAAATTTTAAAATATATATTTTTTCATTTTTAACATCTCATTTTTGTGCTTGCATTGCATAAATTAAGCCCTTGACCGAATCCATAGTACTAATACAAACCACATTGTCTCACAGGAGAGCAAGGATACTGGAGCTGACAGCAATTTGATCGGTCAATTTGGTGTTGGATTTTATTCGACGTTTTTAGATTCTGATAGGGTATTTCTTGTTCATGGGCTGTATTATCTGCTCGTTATTTTCTACTTTTTTACTTGGAGTCTTTTTCATCATATGTCTCTCTCTCTCTCTCTCTCTCTCTCTCTCTCTCTCTATATATATATATATATATATATATATATATATATATATATCCAAGCTTATCCTGATCTATTTCTCCCTGTATTGTGCTTTAAATCAGCGTGATGAAAAAGGTTTTGCCCATCTAGAAAGGATTCAGAAGCTCGTGAAGAACTATTCACAGTCTGTTTCATTTCCAATTTACACTTGGCAGGAGAAGGGATATACTAAAGAGGTGACATAGTACTTCTGGTACCTCTCTATCCTTTTGCATTTACTATCCTAAATATTCTTCCCTGCACAGGTGAAGGTTGATGAGGATCCTGCTGAGGTGAAGAATGATGAACAGGATGCCGATGCTGAGGTAACCGGTTATCCACTGGCTTACTAAATCTGAGTTTTTTTTAGCCATCTTTTTTTTTTGAAAGGAGTCATAACATACTGGCATTTTTCAATTGTATTTTCTTATAACAGAAGAAGAAGAAAACTAAGACAATTGTGGAGAAGTATTGGGATTGGGAGCTCACCAATGAGACATAGCCAATATGGGTTAGCTTTGAATTGTTAATTTGCGTTAGCTCATATATAATACATGTCCTCCAAACTAAGTTATAATGCTGTTATAAATGGCAACTCCAGAATCCTAAGGAAGTAACTACTGAGGAATATAATGAGTTCTACAAGAAGGCCTTCAACGAGTACTTAGAGCCTTTAGCATCTTCACACTTTACAACAAAGGTGTGATAATGATGTTTAAAATTATTTATTATATTTTTAATAATTTCTTTGACTGTAGTTTAATTTTCTTTTAAGTAAATTATGCTGGTTGTGCGGCATCACAAAGTTTTAATTATGCACAAGGGTATATCTTCAGTCCCCATAGGTTATTTGGCAATAGAATTGATATACTATGTTAAATTTTAGTATTTTTTTGGTGCTTACTAATTTCCATTCCCCCTCCTTCCCCTTTCTCGCAGGGAGAGGTGGAGTTCAGGTCTATACTCTATGTGCCTTCTATTGCTCCCATGGGAAAGGAAGACATAGTCAATCCCAAAACAAAGAACATAAGGCTCTATGTTAATTATGTATTCATTTCAGATAACTTTGATGGAGATCTGGTAAGAAAAATAACGAACTGTTACTAAGAAAAGGTTTGAAAGGGTTTATCATAAGAAAGCTAACTCATTTTCTGTTTTCCTTCATTGGATGGAGTAGTTTCCACTATATCTAAGCTTTGTGAAAGGTGTTGTGGACTCAAATGATCTTCCCCTCAATGTGTTGCGTGAATTACTTCAAGAAAGTCATATTGTAAGTGTATTTGACTCATTTAATGATATTGAGGTGTTTTACCCTTTTAATTTAAAATTTCAATTAAAAAATATCTATCATCTGACACTTATTTTCTGCCATTTAAGGCACGTATAATGCGGAAACGTTTGGTACGGAAGACATTTGAAATGATTCAACGTTAATCTGATAGTGAGAACCGTGATGTGTCTTATCTTTTTCCTTTTTATCTACATTCTCAATCTTGTTTGCAAATTTCTTTTTCTTAGAGAATTCCATTCACCTTGTGCCACAAATTCTACACCTTTAAATGCCAACATTTCTCAAAGCATATAATTTTGCTTCTATTAGTGCCAGTTCATTATCAGCTCACCTTAAGACTGTTTTTTCTTGTTCTAGGATTATGAGAAGTTCTGGGAGAACTTTGCAAAACACATAAAATTGGGATGCATTGAGGATCGTGAAAATCACAAGCGCATTACTCCATTGCTTGATTTTTCTCTTGAGAGTGAGGAAGATATGATCAGTTTGAATGAATATGTTGAACATGAAAGCTAAGCAAAAGGATATATATTACATTCTTTCTTTAATGGTGTGAGTCAAAGAACACACACCTTCTAGAGAAGCTTTTCGAGAAGGATCTTGAAGTATGTGTGGGTTTTGAATTATAAGGAGTTAGCTTTGTTTTGTATCTTGCTAGTTTTTAATTATTTTGGTCTCTTTTGGTGCAGTACTATTCTTAGTTGATCCCATTGATGAAGTTGCAATCACAAACACGAAATCAATAAAAGTGGTCATCGAATTAAATCTGAGTAAAAGAAAAAAAGGAAAACATTGTCATGGTCGTTAATGAACTTTTCATATTTCTCATTGTTAGTAATGAGTTGTGTCTTATTCTATTTCTTTAGAGCAAATATACTTTCTCTAGCCTTACGATATTTTGGTTTAGTAAGCTTTGTTTTTGGGTAAAAACAAAGATGTCTGATAGCTTATGTTGAAGAAGACAATCTTGTGGAGCAAGGCAACCATAAATGTTTGGGAACCAAAATCTGATAACTAATGAATTCGGTTTGTCCCAAATTTGGGTGTTGGGTGGTTCTTTTGGTGAAGATCTTAACAACATTGAAAATTTGGTTGGAAGGTAATCTTTTACTCCAATTCTTGATTAACTAAGAGTAGTACTATAATGGAGAAACTAGCATCACATTCCCATTGTATATATTCAACTCCATTATTGATCGAGTCGATTGTTGGATGTACTTGATTTCCGAGTTAGCCCGGATCTTTATGGTGATAACAACACAAGAGGTATTCACTTATTGGATTTGTAAACTTCATGATTTCACTTCAAATTACATTTTTTTGAACTTCTTTAAAGCTAGCTTTTCAAAACTTTAATGGTCTGCATTCTCTATAAAATTTGCATAGTGATGCTTATCAGCAAATTGGTTCTACAACCTACTATGCTCGAAGCTTCATTCAAATCAATAGTGAAATAGCAATGGGTACAAGCATCTCCCTAGTTTCTGCGGTTAGAAATTCCCAATATGATATCAGTATTCTTATCTGGAAGGTAAAATCCAAGTCCCCCACTCAGCCTTTCAGTAAAACAATGGTAATGCCTTTGATTATTGCAAATACCCAGCCAATCTAATCAAATAAAAGAAGTTGATATTGTCGAGGATACATGTGAGACCCCAGATTTATGAATAAATATTTAATTTTTTCGAAATAATTTTTTAAATATTATGGTGTGGATTTGATATAATGTTATAGTTGTGGATAGTATTTATAAATTTTGCAAAGTATACAAGTTGTTATATAATATTCGATTGGTCGGGGAATATTCATTTTATCAGGAAATATTCATACAATGACACAATCATTGGTGGACCCCACAACGGAATTATTGTCGGATTGAGAAAACGACAAAATATTTTATAAAAATAACGGTGGAAGTTTTTCCGTTATCTTTGTTGAACTACTCAGTAGTAAAAAAATGCGATGTCTGGCGTGGTTGCATAGTAGCACGGTATTGATTATTGATGCTTACGTGATAAGTCTTTCGGTTTTGTTTTATTAGTATTATTAATGTAATAAAAGCAGAAAAGATTTTATATAAAGCGAATACTTTTATAAAGTTATTCGTTTTATTAGACTATAAATAGAATATATAATATTCTATTATGCGTATTATTTTGCATAGTAATATCTTTTATATAAAACATAATACTTTTATAAAGTTATTTGTTTTATTAGACAATAATTAGAATATATTATATTTTATTATGCGTAGTGTTTGCAGTCTTTGCAGATATTGTTTTTGCATAGTAAAATCTTTTTTATATAAGCAGAATACTTTTATAAAGTTATTCGTTTTATTAGATTATAAATAGAATATATTATATTTTATTTAAAAGATTTTGTTTTAAATCTGGGCCGTTCGTTTAAAGTAAATCAATCTGGACCGTTCATGAATTAGTTACTATACAGACCATTTTTCTATAAATAGAAACTCATTCCTTCATTATTTTTTACGAATTCACTGAAACTCTAGAGAGAATTCTTCTTCTATAATCTTGAGAGTATTTCTTTAGAGTTTAAGAAAGCTTTGAGCGTAGTGCAAGTTTTCTTCAAGTATATTCCCGCCCTACCCGTCGGAGTACTCTTCTTTATAAGGTAATGAATATTATTTGTTGTACTCATAAGGGATATTATTTGTTGTACTCGTAAAGGGTATTATTTCTTTCGTATTCACGAAGAGAACTTCTGTTATTCCATTCTTTATTATTCTGTTGGAATAACCTGTATACGCAGACTACCCTATACTTGGTGAAATTCTTCTTTTATTTCATTCTTTGTTATTATGTTGGAATAACTTGTCTATGCGAAGTACCGCATACATGGTGAAATTCTTCTATTATTCCATTCTTTATCATTCTATTGGAACATCATCCATGCGTGTTTTATGCATGAATTTGGTTCCATTATTTATCATTCTGTTAGAACATCGTATACATGCTAGCTACGCGTGACATGGTTCCGATTATTATTATTCATTGGAATATCTTGTGCGTGCGTTACGCATGACACTGTTCTATTTCTTTAATATTACATTGGAATAACACATGCATGCGATCTATCGCATGCATGGTGATTTCTTACGTTATTTCATTCTTTATTATTACATTGGAATAACACATACATGTGGATTATCACATGCATGGTGAATAATCCTTTGTATTCATTCCTTATTAAATTGTGGAAATGATCTGTTTAAGTGGATTACTGCATGGCGGCAAAAATTCATTTGCAGTTTAATATACTCTATTATACTCAGTTGGTTAAAGTTTTGACTTATATACTCCATGAAATTAGTAGAATATCATTGATATTTACGCATCATCCAGTATCTTTTCATGAAAATATTCTTCTGAGCATTCTTGAATTTTACTCTACAAAGAAGTATCATGTTGACAATTTGGACGTTATTGGTTCCTGGATAAATTAATTCTTGAACTTGTTTTATTGAATTCTTATATCATTGTCATCATCCTCATGTTTATATTATGTTGAAAGTCATATGTGGCCTGCAGTAGTGCATAGATGGACTTGGTATGATTATGACCAGGGATTATTCGGTATAATCATGACTGTAATGTTACAAATGATGTGGTAAAAGTCCTCATTGGCCCGTAGAGCATTGATGGACAGTTTTTGGTATGATTATGGCTATGGATTCTCTTTGGCCAATGGTGCAAAGATGAATTATTTTATGGCATGATCAGGACCGTTGATGAAAACACGATTATCTTTGACCCGTAGTGCATAAAAAATTCGTGGTCGTGATACCAAAGAATATCCTTGGCCTGTAGTGTAGGGATGATTTGATGATGTGGATTATTTATTAAGCTGAGTCTCAGCGATAAAAGTGATGAAAAACCTTTTAAATCATAGAAGATAGTAGATTTTATTCTTTACTTGACTCTTCTAATGGATTGCTTGTTCTGCTGCAGTTAAACTTGATGGTTGTTATATTATATCAGTTTAACACTATTGAAGGTTAACGATAATTTATTCTGCATTATCTTAGTCATAATATTTCTTACTGGGCTAGTTGAGCTCACCCGTTTAAAGTAAATTAATCTGGACCGTTCATGAATTAGTTACTATGCAGTCCATTCTTCTATAAATAGAAGCTCATTCCTTCATTATTTCTTACGAATTCACTGAAACTCTAGAGAGAGAATTCTTCTTCTATAATCTTGAGCGTATTTCTTTAGAGTTTAAGAAAGCTTTGAGCGTAGTGCAACTTTTCTTCAAGTATATCCCCGCCCTACCCGTCGGAGTACTCTTCTTTATAAGGTAAGGGATATTATTTGTTGTACTCGTAAGGGATATTATTTGTTATACTCGTAAGGGGTATTGTGAGACCCTGAATTTTATGAAATAAAAGTATTTAATTTTTTTCTATTTTGGTAAATAGTTAAATTGATAAAAGTTTAAAGTTAAGGGTAATATGTGAATTTTTTTTGCAAAGTAAGCAAGTTGATATAAAATATTCTTTTTGTCGGAGAATGTCCGTACGACGGTACAATCATTGGTGGACCCCGCAACGGAATTATTGTCGGATGGAGTAAACGACAAAAATATTTTTATGAGAATAACAGCGAAAGTTTTACCGTTAAAACTGTTGAACTACTCTCAGTAGTAAATGTGCGATGTCTGGCGTGGTTGCGCATAGTAGAAAGACACGGTATTGATTATTGATGTTTACGTGATAAGTCACTCAGTTTTGTTTTATTAGTATTATTAATGTAATAAAACAGAAAAGCTTTCTATATAAAACAAAATACTTTTATAAAGTTATTCTATAAATAGAATATATTATATTCTATTATGCATAGTGTTTTGCATAGTAAAATCTTTTTATATAAAACAGAATACTTTTATAAAGTTATTCTATAAATAGAATATATTATATTTTATTATGCATAGTGTTGCATATTACTCGCATAGTATTTTGCATAGTAAAATCTTTTTATATAAAAAATGAGAATACTTTTATAAAGTTATTCGTTTTATTAGATTATAAATAGAATATATTATATTTTATTTAAAAGATTTTACTTTAAATATGGACCGTCCAGATTAAAAGTAAATCAATCAACAGTTCATGAATTAGTTACTCTTGCGTATCCATTCTTCTATAAATAGAAGCTCATTCCTTCGTTATTTCTTACTTAATTCATTGAAACTCAGAGAGAGAGAACTATATAGAGTTCTTCTTCTATAATCTTGGCGTATTTCTTTAGAGCTTAAGAAAGTTTTGAGCGTAGTGCAAGTTTTCTTCGAGTATATCCTCGCCCTACCAGTCAGAATACTCTTCTTTCAAAGGTAAGGGATATTATTTTTTGTACTTGTAAGGGGTATTCTTTCTTTCTTATTTCGTGAAGAGAACTTCATTATTCCATTCTTTATTATTCTGTTGGAATAACTTTGTATAATGGGATACCTATACTTGGTAAAATTCTTACATTATTCCATTCTTTATAATTCCGTTGGAACATCCATGCATGCGTTTACGCATGACTGGTTTCGTTGTTTATTATTACATTGAAATATCCCACATGCGTGCGTTTACGCGTGACTGAATTCCGATTATTTATTATTACATTGGAATAACTTTGTATAAGGTCTATCGCATGTCTGGTGATTTCTTTTGTTATTCCATTCTTTATTATACTCAGTTGGTTAAAGTTTTGACTTCTATACTCCATGAAATTAGTGGAATATCCTTGATATTTATGCTTCATCCAGTATCTTTTCATGGAAATATTCTTCTGAGCATTCTTGAGTGTTACTCTACAAAGAAGTATCCTGTTGACAATTTGGACATTATTGAGTTCAGGATAAATTAACTTATAAATCTTTAAAATTTATTCTTGAACTTGTTTATTGAATTATTATGTCATTGTCATGATGAGTTATGTTGGTTATTATGTGAAAACATGAAAGTTTCTTAGAAATCACAAAGGGTTAAAAATCAGATTTTGGTGAAAATGGAACATGAAATTCAATTGACCATATCTCCTATTATATTTCGAATTTTTGAGTGTGGTCAAGTTCTACAGTTAGATCTATGAGTTGTCTAACTTATTCAAGTGGAATCATTGTAAAAGGTGTTATAGATTTTCGTGTGGACTGATTTTAGCAAAGGGGTCAAAAGCTGTAAATTACAAAAAGGCTACTGCCTAGAAGTTTAAAAGGGCATTTTCGGTCACTTAAATTATGAGAAAAATTCCGGCCTTTTGGGCATAGAAATATATGGTATAAAATACCTCCTGTCCAAAAATGAGCTCATTCCGACTTAAAATGAGCAAGTTATGACCATTTCAATATTTAGGTTTTTTCGACGGAAAATGCTATAACCGGAGTTCTATAACTCCGATGACCATGAAACTTAAACTGGAAGCTCACGTTAACATGTGTAAGATCTTGCTAAGATTTGGAAATTTTTGGAGTTAAACTTAAGGTAGCTAATTTCTTAAGGAATTAATTAGAAATTAATTTTTGAAAAATAGTTAATGAATTTTAAAAATTCCAAGAAAAATATATGTTCAATATGGGACTATATTATGCTTAATCCCAGAAAAGAACAATTTTTGAAACTGATTTGGTATTTTTCATGAAAATGGTTTAGTTACGAACATATAAATTAAATATGTTATGTGAAGTTGAAAAATTGGTAAATAAGATTTTATGGCTTGAAAATCCTATATAAGGTATATGCAGATTTTTGATGAGTAATTTGATTATTGGTGATGAAATCTTATGAGTATGACATTTTTGAATGATTAAATGCATTTTTTTGAAAAAGTGTAAACAATTAAATTAAATTGTTTATAAGTTTAAGGAGTGATTAAAATATTGTTATAATATTAACAATATTAGATTATGATTTTATTAAGTGATTGATAATGTTTGAATAAATTTAAAGTCTTTAATATTTATCCTTGATTTAGTTTGACTAATGTCTATAATATTGTCATCATCCTAATGTTTATAATATGTTGAAAGTCATATGTGACCTATAGTGCATAGATGAACTTGGTATGATTATGACTAGGGATTATTCGATATAATCATGACCGTAATGTTACAAATGATGTGGAAAAAGTCCTCATTGGTCCGTAGTGCATTGATGGACAGTTTTTGGTATAATTATGGCTATGGATTCTCTTCGGCCAAGGGTGTGAAGATGAATTATTTTATGGCATGATCAGGACTGTTGATGAAAACACGATTATCTTTGGCCCGTAGTGCATGGATAATTTGTGGTCGTGATACTAAAGAATATCCTTGGCCTGTAGTGCAGGGATGATTCGATGATGTGAATTAATTATTGAACTAAGTCTCAGCAATGAAATATTAATTCATGGATGTGATAATAATGAATATCTTTGGCCGTAGTGCATGGATAATTAAGGGATGTTATATTAAAGAATATCCTTGGCCGTAGTGCAGGGGTGATTCGAGGATGTGGATTATTTGTTAAGCTGTGTCTCAGCATTATTGGTTTTACAGTTGTATATCTTTGGCCTGTAGTGCAAAGATGAATTTATTAGTATGATTACGAGCAGGAATTGTGATTTGGTATAACAATGATTTTTGATGTTTCAGGTGAAGACAGATGATGAAAATTATCTTCGTCCTGGGTGCGAAGAGGAATTTAGAATTACAATTGTGATTATGAGTTATTCACATGATCGTGGACGGTAATTATTGATTGATGTTACAGGGATAAAATATTATTGGTGGACTTTTAACATAGAAAAGACAATAGACCTTATGGTCTATTTGACTCTTCTAATGGAATGTTCGTTCCGCTGCAACTATGGTTGAAAAGTTTTATTATCTACCATATGTTCTAAATCTCTAATTTATTATTGATGAAAGCTATTGATAATTTAATTATCTTTAGTCATGACATTCTTTACTGGGCTAGTTGTGCTCACCCTTTTGCTTCACAATTCCTTTCAGGTAATAAAAGTGTAGCTGGGTTGAGCGGATTATTAAGAAGATTAGAGCGGTGGTCTATAGATGTTGAGGTTCTCCCTAAATAGGTGAGGTGGAACCAACTTTGGAAGGGTGTTTTGTCACTATCATACAAGATGTCTAATGACATATAACCTCGTGTTATCATAAGACAGGGTTGTGCGCATCCATTTGCTGAGTATATCTACTGGCACTACTTATATGACCTTGGAGTTTATTTGAAATATAATATTCACTTGGAGACAGTGGAGATAGTTATATGTCAAGAGAAGACTCACCATTTGAAAGAAGATGATAGTAATCTTCTCGTTTTTCTTTAGGGGTCTATTAGGTTGACCAAGGATAATTACGTGGACATATGATATCTATTATAACCTAGACGTATGGCCTCCCATGTACAAAGGTTTCCTTAAGCACTTCCCAAAGATTTTAATTTCTAAAATAGTTTTTGACTATACTTTTATGTAAAGTACCATTATAAGGTTGTGGTCGAGGCACCATGAGAGTTACATACATTTGTATTAAAACTCATGAGATTAAGCGTGGTCGTATTCTATACATCTGACAGTTCAATGACATATAAATGAAGTTGTATTTGAATTTTGTACCATGTATCTGGCGACTCAGAATGGGTGATGTATACCTAATTTTGGGGGCATCACATGTATTATTTCTTTCGTATTCATGAAGAGAACTTCTGTTATTCCATTCTTTATTATTCTGTTGGAATAACCTGTATACGCGGACTACCCTATACTTGGTGAAATTCTTCTGTTATTCCATTCTTTGTTATTATGTTGGAATAACATGTCTATGCGAAGTACCGCATACATGGTGAAATTCTTCTATTATTTCATTCTTTATCATTCTGTTGGAATATGTTGTCTATGTTTTATGCATGACCTTGTTCCATTATTTATCATTCTGTTGGAACATCCTGTCTGTGCTTTACGCATGACCTGGTTCCGTTATTTATTACGTTATTTATTACTCTGTTGAAATATCATGTCTGTGCGTTTACGCATGACCTGGTTCCATTTCTTTAATATTCTGTTGGAATAACCTGTCTGTGCGGTCTATCGCATGTATGGTGATTTCTTCTGTTATTTCATTCTTTATTATTATGTTGGAATAACCTGTCTATGTGGATTATCACATGCATGGTGAATGATCCTTTGTATTCATTCCTTATTAAATTGTGGAAATGATTTGTATAAGTGGATTACCGCATGGCAGCGAAAATCCATTTGCAGTTTCATATACTCTATTATACTCAGTTGGTTAAAGTTTTGACTTCTATACTCCAAGAAATTAGTAGAATATCATTGATATTTGTGCTTCATCCAATATCTTTTCATGGAAATATTCTTTTGAGCATTCTTGAATTTTACTCTACAAAGAAGTATCATGTTGACAATTTGGACGTTATTGGTTCCTGGATAAATTAATTTTTGAACTTGTTTTATTGAATTCTTATATCATTGTCATCATCCTCATGTTTATATTATATTGAAAGTCATCTGTGGCCTTTAGTGCATAGATGGAATTGGTATGATTATGACCAGGGATTATTCGGTATAATCATGATCGTAATGTTACAAATGATGTGGTAAAAGTCCTCATTGGCCCGTAGAGCATTGATGGACAGTTTTTGGTATGATTATGGCTATGGATTCTCTTCGGCCAAGGGTGCAAAGATGAATTATTTTATGGCATAATCAGGACCGTTGATGAAAACACGATTATCTTTGGCCCGTAGTGCATGAATAATTCGTGGTCCTGATACTAAAGAATATCCTTGGCCTATAGTGCAAGGATGATTTGATGATATGGATTATTTATTAAGCTGAGTCTCAGCAATAAAAGTGATGATAAACCTTTTAAATCATAGAAGATAGTAGATTTTATTCTCTACTTGACTCTTCTAATGGATTGCTTGTTCCGCTGCAGTTAAACTTGATGGTTGTTATATTGTATCAGTTTAACACTGTTGAAGGCTAACGATAATTTATTCTACATTATCTTAGTCATAATATTTCTTATTGGGCTAGTTGAGCTCACCCTTTTGCTTTCATTGTTCTCTTCAGAAAATGAGAACGTAGCATGGACTAATCGGGGAACAGAGTTATGGTCCTAGATGGTGCATTAGTAGTCCTCACTATTCTGTGAAATAGTATGATAATAAATGTAATGAGGACCCCATTGAGTTTGTATATTGTCTAGAAAATAATATTTGTATTTAAACTCACAGCTCATGTTGTATATTTAAGATTGTATTTGTATTATGTACCATGTATTTGGCGACTCAAGATGGGTGATGTATACCTATTTTGGGGGCGTCACAATACACATGAGTATCATTAGTCAGTAGATGTGTGCCAGTGCCTCCTAGTCAATATCAGTATACAAGAAAGTTGTTCAATAATTTAGCATTGAGGTGTGGATAAAATATACATTTTGGTTCAGATGATGAGGATCTTTTTTCCATTTGCATTTTCGTTTGGTCATTGACATGGGCACACTCACTATATTTAATAAGGGTACTCTATAAAGTTTAATCTTTACTGCATGAATAGTAACTTAAGGATTTGCAATTATTTTGCTTTGTCGATTTTGCCTGTTTTGACTAATTATTTTATTTCTAAAATTTCACGTGCATTTAGATGGTAGGACAAAATAATTACAACAATTGTGGTATTGTTAAGGAATTTGGCATTCAAGTGATGGCTGAGTTCACTTCTATTGATGCACGAGTTCTTCCTCCAAAGGTAAATAATCTTTATACCGACTTGTGTGTTTGAACGCAACATTTTACCTTCCAAATGATTTTGACTCCATTCTCGAATTTAGTTGACCCAGCTTATAGGTCAATTTTCTACTACTATGCAGTTATAGATTTGGATATTCTGAATTTAAAGGTTGTGATCCATTTTTCCAGTAACATAGTAGTTTAAGTTGGACAACTGACCATATTTGAATAAAGAGAGATTTATTTCTTCACTAAATACCATATTATAATTAACTTACGGATGCAGTCATTCCAGTTTTTGTTAGGTTTATTTTTTATTCTATTTATTTTCTACAAGCATAAGAATGTTATGTGGTAGTGAATTATTTTTTAGAATAGATCTATTTCCTTTATCTTATATGTTTCTATGCATTCAGATAATTTTCCTGTCTGTGGTTGCACTTCAAATATATGAGCAGCCTTGGAAATAAGAAAGTTGAACTTTTTGATATGGGGGAACATGTGCTAATGACTACAACCGAAGACAATGTTCAAGTTTAAGTGGCATCAAGTAATCAGATGTCTTACATATAACTGAACTATTGTATTGTAATAATGATTGTAAAAGTTATTGGTTTAGCATGGTATAATAATGATCATCATATTTTAGGGATGAATTATCCTTCTATTATATTGTAATGTTGTAAGACCCCAACTTTTATGAATAAAGATGAATTTTTTATAAATACCATTTTTGAATATTATAGAATGAATTTAATATAATGTTATAGTTGTAGGTAATATTTATAAATTTTGCAAAGTACGCAAGTTGTTATATAATATTCGATTGGTCGGGGAATATTCGTGTCAGGGAATATTCGTACAACGGCACAATCATTGGTGGACCCCACAACGGAATTATTATCGAATTGAGAAAACGAAAAAAATACTTTATGAAAATAACGGCGAAAGTTTTACCTTTAACTATTGAAACACCGATTGTTAAAGAAACGATGTCTACGCATGGTTGCATAGTAGCACACGGTATTGATTATTGATGCTTACGTGAGAAGTCACTCAGTTTTGTTCAATTATTATTGTTGCATAGTATCTCACGTTATTTAATTCAATTATTGTCAATATTTTATATATTATTAAATCAATAATTGAGACGATTAAGTTATTAATATTAATATTTTCAATATTAACAATGTCTAAAAGTTCTGTCAAGGAGAGGTTTGGTCACCTAATTGCGCGCCAATAGGGAGAAACCCTTATTGGAAAGCCCCCTCTTTCCTGAGAACGATCTGGTCGATTAATAATGTGAATTATAATAATGGTGATGAAGTTTGTTTTATTATTATTATAAATGTAATAAAATAGTAAACTTTTTATATAAAACAGAATACTTTTTATAAAGTTTTGCTTTATTTGATTATAAATAGAATATATTATATATTATTATGCATAGTGTTTGCATAGTGCATGCATACTGTTTGCATAGTAAAATCTTTTTATATAAAACAGAATACTTTTATAAAGTTATTTGTTTTATTAGATTTTAATATATTTTATTATGCATAGTGTTTGCATAGTGTCTGCATAGTGTTTGCATAGTAAAAACTTTTTATATAAAACAGAATACTTTTTATAAAATTTTATTTTATTTAATTATAAATAGAATATATTATATTTTATTGCATAGTGCAGCATAGTATCCTTTCCATTCTCCTATAAATAGGATGCTTGGTTAGAATTGAAAATCACCGTAAATTCGAGAGAATTCTTCTTCATAATCTTGAGCGTATTTCTTTAGAGTTTTAAGCAGATTTGAGCGTAGAAAACAGTATAAGTTTTTTTCAAGAATATCATCGCCCTACCAGTCGGAATACTCTTCTTTTTAAAGTAAGGGGTATTATTCTTTCGTATTCATGAAGAGAGTTATTTTCTTTCAATACTCGTAAGGGTTGTTATTCCATTCTAACTCTTGAGGTATAACCTTTGAGTGTCAAATATAATCCTTCTTATCCAAGACTTTAACACGTATCTCCGCATACGTTAAATCTTCTGCTATCTTGTTTAATTCCAATTCAATAATGTGGTTCGGGTCATCCACATATTTACGTAACATTGATACGTGAAAACAAAACGTTATGAACACGCGACATACTTGGCGGTAAAACGAGTCTATAGGCCACAATTCCTACTCAATCAAGTATTTCAAATGGGCCAATTAAATCGAGGGTTAAGATTTCCTCTCTTCGTCGATTCTTGCTTCTAAAATAGCGCCCTCTTGAACCTTCTTCTTCACATTCATCAGATTTGGGTGTGTAGCTTGAGCGGCTTTAACTTTATCAATTAAAGTCGATTCTACTCGTATATTCTTTATCTTCATGTGGGTCCTTAGAGTCTTTAACTCTATCTTCATCATTTGTAAGTTATACAAAATGGATTTTTGTGTTAATAATATCGCTTTTCTCAAATAGCATACTGATCTTACTACTCGTCGTCCAACTACCACGTTCTCTCTTCCACAATGATATTGAATGGACCCCACAATAGAATATATTATATATTATTATGCATAGTGCCTGCATACTGTTTGCATAGTAAAATCTTTTTATATAAAACAGAATACTTTTATAAAGTTATTTGTTTTATTAGATTTTAATATATTTTATTATGCATAGTGTTTGCATAGTGCCTGCATAATGTTTGCATAGTAAAATCTTTTTATATAAAATAGAATACTTTTATAAAGTTATTTGTTTTATTAGATTTTAATATATTTTATTATGCATAGTATTTGCATAGTAAAAACTTTTTATATAAAGCAGAATACTTTTTATAAAGTTTTGTTTTATTTGATTATAAATAGAATATATTATATTTTATTACATTTATGCTGACATAGTATCCTTTCCATTCTCCTATAAATAGGATGCTTAGTTAGAATAGAAAATCACACCAGAAATTCAGAGAATTCTTCTTCTATAATCTTGAACATATTTTTTTAGAGTTTTAAGAAGCTTTGAGCGTAGAAAATAGTATAAGTTTTCTTCAAGAATATTCTCGTCCTACCGATTGAATAATACTCTTCTTTTTTAAGGTAAGGGTATTATTATTTCGTATTCATGAAGAGAGTTATTTTCTTTCAATACTCGTAAGGGTTATTATTCCATTCTTTATTATTACATTGGAATAACTTTTATGCATGCGATTTATCGCATGCACTGGTGAATTACATTGTTATCCCATTCTTTATTATTTTGTTAAAACATCACATGCATGCGGATTACATGGCATGGTTCCATTCTTTATTATTCTCTTTGGAACATCCACATTTTGTGCGGCATCTGGCGTGACTTAGTTCCATTCTTTATTATTACATTGGAATATCACATGCGTAGGGGATTACGCATGACTGGTTCCATTCTTTATTATTACATTTGGAATATCATGTATACATGCTTGATTACGCATGACACAGTTCCATTCTTTATTATTACATTGGAATAACATGCATGCGGATTGGATTGCACGCTTGTGAATTCTTACATTATTTCATTCTTTATTATTACGCTAGAATAATGCATCTCACGTGGATTACCGCATGGCGACAAAAATTCATTTGCAGTTTCATATATTCTATTATACTCAGTTGGTTAAAGTTTTGGTTTCTATACTCCATGAAATTAGTGGAATATCCTTGATATTTGCGTTTCATCCAGTATCTTTTCATAGAAATATTCTTCTGAGCATTCTTGAATTTTACTCCACAAAGCAGTATCATGTTGACAATTTGGACGTTATTGAGTTTAGGATAAATTAACTTATAAATCTTTAAAATTTATTCTTGAACTTGTTTTATTGAATTCTTATATCATTGTCATCATCCTCATATTTATAATATGTTGAAAGTCATCGTGGCTCAGAGTGCATAGATGGACTTGGTATGATTATGACCGAGGATTATTCGGTATAATCATGGTAGTAATGTTACAAATGATGTGGTAAAAGTCCTCATTGGTAGTAGTGCATTGATGGACAATTGTTGGCATGATCATGACCATTGATGAATACACGAATATCCTTTGCACGTAGTGCATGGATAATTTGTGGTCGTGATACTAATGAATATCATTGGTCGTAGTGCAGGGATGATGTGGTTTATTTATTAAGCTGAGTCTCAGCGATAAAAGTGATAAAAAACCTTTTAAATCATAGAAGATAGTAGATTTTATTCTCTACTCGACTCTTCTAATGGATTACTTGTTCATTGCATGATTAAACTTGATGTTTGTTATATTTTATCGGTTTAACACTTTGTTGAAGGCTAACGATAAATTATTACGCATTATCTTAGTCATAATATTTCTTCTTTGGGCTAGTTGAGCTCACCCTTTCTTTCTTTGTTCTCTTAAGGAAATGAGAATATAGTGGGGACGAGTCGGGGAGCGGATTGACGGTCCGGATGGTTGTTTTAGTAGTCCTCACTATTCTATAAAATAGTGTGATAATAAATGTAATGAGGACTCCATTGAGTGTGAATATTGTCAGATGACAATATTCTTATTAAAACTCTTAGATTATGTTTTGTCGTATTTTACAGTATTTGTTGTATAATTAAGTTGTATTTGAATTTTGTACCATGTATTTGGCGATTCAAGATGGGTGATGTATACCTATTTTGGGGCGTCACGGTTGGTATCAAAGCTTGGGATATGATCTGGGGTGAGATGTGAGACAAGAACTAGGAGGGGAGAGACGGAGAATTCTTTCGCTAGTATGACCTACCTAAGTTTATTTGATATTTAATTGGTCGGTCAAAGTATAGGGATAATATGTGACATGTAAATTAACCCTTATTTTGTGGCAGTATTTGAAAATGACATCCGAGAATGTTGAGAATAGCAATGGAGTACAGGAGACAGTTGAGTTACCACAGATCAATACCCAGGATAATGTGCATCAGGAAGGCAATAATCCTCAGATGAACAACAACACCGACCAAATGGCGAATGACGGAATATTTAGGAACTTTCTGCAATTCGTACAACATCAGGCAAGAGAGACTCATGTCCAAAATGCAGGTGGAAACACTAGCAACTCTCGGACGGTCACCGCTAAACAGTTCAAGGAGCTGGGACCACTGGAGAGTTTATTGGAGAGCCAAAACCACTTAAGGCAGAGACGTGGATAAAGCAGATCACCAAGATATTTGATATATTGGGATGCTTCGAGGAGCAAAATGTTCCCTTTGCCACCTTTATGTTGCGAGGAGAGGCAGATTACTGGTTGGAATCGGTAAAACGTACTCAACTTGCCGCACTAAAGATGTCTTGGGAGAAGTTCCAAGAACTATTCAACGACAAGTACTTTCCCGAAAGTATTCGTCACATGAAAGAGGTAGAGTTCATCAAGTTGGAAGCGAGAACAATATGGCCGCGTGTCTCAAAGACGAAGCTAAGTTTGCGAGTTGTCGGTTTGCGTCTCACTTAGTTGATAATGTGGAAAGAATGACGCGGATGATCCTAAGAGGTTTGAAACCCGAGATACGTTAATATCTAATTTTTCATAAACTGTGATTGTATTCAGATGTTGTAAATATGGCTCACTTATTAGAGCGCGATAACGAGTCAACTCAACCAAGAGAAAGCAGCCGGCAAAATGATAATACCAGTGGTAGCAATCATCGAAGCGGTGACAACAAACGTGGAGGAATCAACATGCCAAAAATGGTAACCGCCGATTGGTAATCATGGCAAGACAATAAGAATGGACATTTCAAGAAGAGGAGATTTAACAATGATGGAAAGACGTCGACATCAAAGACCCGTGGTTAAGGAAGGAGAAACGACCACCTATCATATGCTTCAAATGCGAAGGGAGGACATATCGGTCCAAAGCTGGCGATGTCATCCAAAGCGTGTTATAATTGTGGAAGAGAAGGTCACCTAGCTCGATTTTGTCATGCAATAGAAGACAAGTCCGGTTGGAGCGGTGACACAAAATCCAATCCCCTGCACAAGTCAAAAACCAGTAGTTCAAGGGAGAGCGTTTGTTGTGACCTCCTAGAAAGCAAGGAACCCGAGAGATCATCACGGGTAAGCTTATCATAAACTCTAGCGAAGTCTATACCTTATTTGATACCGGTTCTACCCATTCTTTTATTTCTCCTACTTGCGCTCAACGATTAAATTTGACTCCGGAGAAATTAGACTTTGACTTATCTGTGGAAACTCCGTTGGGAGAAACCTTCATTACATCCACTATTTATAAGTCTTGTTTGGTTCAAATCGGTACCCTCACATTACCTGTCTATCTTATTTCATTGAAAATACTTGCATTTGATGTGATTCTAGGGATTGATTGGTTAACTACTCATCATGCAAAAATTAATTATTTTCGTAAGGTTGTTAGCTTTTATATTCCTAACCAACCTATTATGCGAATTCAAACAACCAAACCATTAAAATCAATCCTTTGTCATCTCAAGCCATAAAGCTATTCGTTTATTGAAAAGCGGATGTCAAGCTTTCTTAGCTCATATCACTGATTTAAACAAAAAATAAGTCGATTTGAATGATATTTCTATTGTTAATAAATTTCCGGACGTATTCACGAAGAACTTCCCTGGCCTACCCCAGGCGTGAAATTGAATTTTGTATCGACCTTGAACCCGTTATAAAACCCATTTCCAAAGCCCCATATCGAATGGCTCTATTGAACTTGAGGAGTTAAAGACCCAATTGCGAAATTGTTAGACATTGGTTTCATTCGTCTAATACGTCTCCTTGGAGTGCTCTGCTCTATTCGTGAAGAAGAAAGATGGGAGTATGCGACTTTGTATTGACTACCGGGAATTGAACCATGTCACCATCAAGAATAGGTATCCGTTACCTCGTATTGATGACATGTTTGACTAGTTGCAAGGAGCACAATTTTTTTCAAAGATCGATCTTCGTTCTGGATATCATCAACTGAAGGTTAATATCTTGAGGATATTCAAAAGCGCCTTCGTAACTCTGCAGACGAGCATTATGAATTCTTAGTCATGTCTTTTGGATTGACTAATGCTCCTGCTTCCTTCGTGGATATGATGAACTGAGTATTCAAGGAATATTTGGATCACTTTGTGGTCTTGTTTATTGATGACATCCTCATATATTCCAAAAGCCGTGAAGATCATGAGTAACACTTGGGGCTGATACTCCAAAAGCTTCGTGAAAACAAGCTTTATGCCAAGTTGAAGAAATGTGAGTTCTGGCTTGAGAAAGTAGCATTCCTTGGGCATGTAGTATCAAGTCATGGAATATCTGTTGACCCGGCAAAGATTGAAGCTATTCAAAGCTGGGAACAACCTAAATCAGTGACTGAAGTACGTAGCTTTCTCGAATTAGCTGGTTATTATCGCAGATTCGTAGAAGGGTTTTCTCGAATCGCTTCCCATTTACTCAGCTGACTCGAAAAGATACAAAATTCGGTTCGAGCGTGGAATGTGAGAAGAGTTTTCAAGAACTCAAGAGGAGACTCATTTTAGCACATGTTCTGAAAATACCATCTGGTACAGAGGGATATGTCATCTACAGTGATGCTTCAGGCAAAGGGTTAGGATGTGTTCTCATACAACATGGGAAAGTCATAGCCTATGCCCCTCGGCAACTCAAAGAATATGAGAGGAATTATCCTACACATGATCTAGAGTTGGTAGTTGTTGTCTTCGCACTTAAAATTTGGAGGCATTACTTGCATGGGTGGAAAGTGGAGATCTTTACGGATCATAAAAGCCTCAAATATTTCTTCACCCAAAAGAAACTCAACATGCGACAACGATGTTGGCTTGAACTGTTAAAAGATTATGATCATACCATTCAATACCATCCTGGTAAAGCGAGCTTAGTAGCTGACGCATTGAGTAGAAGATCATATGCGGGTACGAGTGCGATATTGTCAACGCAAAGGCCCATTTTATATGACTTGCAAAGGATGGAGATAGAGTTAAAGACTCCAGGAACCAACGTGATGATGGTGAATATACGAGTAGAACCGACTTTAATCGATAAAGTTAAAGTTGCTCAAGCTACAGACCTAGAACTGATGCGTATGAGGAAGAAAGTGCAAGAAGGTGCTATACCGGAAGCAAGAATCGATGAGGAAGGAATATTTCGACTCAACTCCAGATATTGTGTTCCTAACGACCATGATTTAAAGTATAAAATCATGATGGTGGCGCACAACACACCATTTGCAATCCATCTTGGGAGTACCAAAATGTATCATGATCTTCGACATACATTTTGGTGGAGCAATATAAAGAGAGAGATCGCAGAGTTTATCTCAAGGTGTCTAACTTGTCAACGAGTCAATAGAGACATCAAGTACCAAAAGGTCCATTGCAACCACTTGAAATTCAGAATGGAAGTGGGAGCACATTACCATGGATTTCGTTCTGAGTCTTCCCAAGGTTTCTCGAGGCATAGATGCGATTTGGGTCATTGTTGATAGATTGACCAAGTCGGCTCATTTCTTACCTATACGAGAAACTTATACACTTGAACGTCTTGCTCGTATGTACATAAATTAGATTGTAAGACTACATGGTATGCCAGTATCCATAGTTTCTGATCGAGACCCAAGACTCACTTCACGATTTTGGGTTAGTTTACAGAAAGTTATGGGCACGAATTTACGATTTTGCTCGGCATATCATCCTCAGAATGAATGAGGCGATGAGAGGACTATTAAAACTCTTGAAGATCTATTAAGACTCTGTGTCCTTGACTTCAAGGGAAGTTGGGACAAGTTCTTACCATTGGTGGAGTTTTCCTACAACAATAGTTATCAAGTGAGTATTGACATAGCTCCATTCGAGGCGTTGTATTGAAGAAAGTGTCGTTCTCCAGTATGCTGGGATGAGGTGGGTGAAGCAACGTTGTTGGGAGCGGAGTTGGTACATATGACTACGAAAAAGATTCAAACGATCCGACAAAGTATAAAAACCTCACAAGATCGACAAAAGAGTTATGTTGATCTTCATCGAAAGGACGTAGAATTCGATATTGGAGATCATGTGTTGTTACGTGTCGCTCCATGGAAAGGAGTTACGAGATTTGGAAAGACAGGAAAGCTCAATCCTCGATTCATTGACCCATTTTTAATCCTCGGTCGAGTAGGGGCGTGGCTATAGACTCGCTTTCTGCTTGAAGTATGTCTCGTGTTCATAATGTTTTTCACATATCCATGTTACGTAAATATGTGGAAGACCCAAACCACATTATTGAGTTAGAACCGGACGAAATAGCAGAAGATTTAACATATGAAGAGGTTCCTGTTAAAATCTTGGATAAAAAGGAATATGTTCTACGCTCCAAGGTTATACCTCAAGTTAAAGTTTTGTGAAGGAACCACGATGTTGAGAAAATGACCTGGAGTTAGAATCTGAAATAAAATCAAGGTATCCTTACCTCTTCGATATACCAGGTACGTACCATAATTTTGAGGGCGAAATTTCATAAGAAGGGGAGGTTGTAAGACCCCAACTTTTATGAATAAAGATGAATTTTCTATAAATATCATTTTTGAATATTATGGAATGAATTTGATATAATGTTATAGTTGTGGGTAATATTTATAAATTTTGCAAAATACGCAAGTTGTTATATAATATTCGATTGGTCGGGGAATATTCGTGTTAACAGGGAATATTCGTACAACGGCACAATCATTGTTGGACCCCACAACGGAATTATTATCGAATTGAGAAAACGAAAAAAATACTTTATGAAAATAACGGCGAAAGTTTTACCTTTAACTATTGAAACACCCGGTAAAAAAATACGAGAATCGCATGGTTGCATAGTAGCACACGGTATTGATTATTGATGCTTACGTGAGAAGTCACTCAGTTTTGTTCAATTATTGCTACAATAATTGTTCCATAGTATCTTACATTATTTAATTCAATTATTGTCAATATTTTATATATTATTAAATCAATAATTGAGACGATTAAGTTATTAATATTATTATTTTCAATATTAACGATGTCTAGAAGTTACATCGAGGAGAGGTTTGGTCACCTAATGCGGCATAATAGGAGAAACCCTTATTGGAAAGCCCCTCTTTTTCGGGAGCGATCAGTCGATTAATAATGTGAATTATAATAATGGTGATGAAGTTTATTTTATTATTATTATAAATGTAATAAAGCGATAAACTTTTTATATAAAATAGAATACTTTTTATAAAGTTTTGTTTTATTTGATTATAAATAGAATATATTATATATTATTATGCATAGTGTTTTGCATAGTGCTGCTGACATCTTGTTTGCATAGTAAAATCTTTTATATAAAATAGAATACTTTTATAAAGTTATTTATTTTATTAGATTTTAATATATTTTATTATGCATAGTTTTCTGTATAGTATTTGCATAGTAAAAACTTTTTATATAAAATGAATACTTTTTATAAAATTTTGTTTTATTTAATTATAAATAGAATATATTATATTTTATTGCATAGTGCAGCATAGTATCCTTTCCATTCTCCTATAAATAGGATGCTTAGTTAGATTTGAAAATCACACCAGAAATTCAGAGAATTCTTCTTCTATAATCTTGAACGTATTTCTTTAGAGTTTTAAGCAGATTTGAGCGTAGAAAACAGTATAAGTTTTCTTCAAGAATATCATCGCCCTACCAGTCGGAATACTCTTCTTTTTAAGGTAAGGGGTATTATTCTTTCGTATTCATGAAGAGAGTTATTTTCTTTCAATACTCGTAAGGGTTGTTATTCCATTCTAACTCTTGAGGTATAACCTTTGAGTGTCGAATATAATCCTTCTTATCCAAGACTTTAACACGTATCTCCGCATACGTTAAATCTTCTGCTATCTTGTTTAATTCCAATTCAATAATGTGATTTGGGTCGTCCACATATTTACGTAACATTGATACGTGAAAACAAAACGTTATGAACACGCGACATACTTGGCGGTAAAATGAGTCTATAGGCCACAATTCCTACTCAATCAATTATTTCAAATGGGCCAATTAAATTGAGGGTTAAGATTTCCTCTCTTCGTCGATTCTTGCTTCTAAAATAGCGCCCTCTTGAACCTTCTTCTTCACATTCATCAGATTCGGGTGTGTAGCTTGAGCGGCTTTAACTTTATCGATTAAAGTCGATTCTACTCGTATATTCTTTATCTTCATGTGGGTCCCTAGAGTCTTTAACTCTATCTTCATCATTTGTAAGTTATTCAAAATGGATTTTTGTGTTAATAACATCGCACTCGTAAACGCATACAATCTTCTACTCGATGCGTCAGCTACCACGTTCTCTCTTCCACAATGATATTGAATGGTATAGTCGTAGTCTTCAACAGCTCGAGCCAACATCTTTGGCGCATGTTACGTTCGTTTCAGTTGAAGAAATATTTAAGGGTTTTAGAAATGGGTTTTGTACTGGGGTCAATACAAAATTCGATTTCACGTTCTAGGGGTAGGCTAGGAAGTCTTCAAGAATACATCAGGAAATTTTTTAACGATAGAAATATCATTCAAAACTGTGACTCTCATCCAAGACTTGGATAGCACATGTAATGAAGGTTTCTCCTAACGGAGTTTCAACCAATAAGTCAAAGTCCAACTTCTCTAGAGTTATATTTAAACGTTGAGCGCAAGCAAGAGAAATAAAAGAATGGGTAGAATCGGTATCTAGTAAGGTATAGACTTCGCAAGAATTTATAATTAACTAACTGCGTGCTAACCGTTCGAAAGTTACTCACTTTTGAGAAGTCGTAAAAACGCTCTCCACGAAACCACCGACTTTTGTTTTGTCTCGTGATCGCCTTTGGTGCCACCGTCCCAGCTAGACTTGACTTCACTATATGACAAAATTGAGCTAAATGACCTTCTCTTCTTGAAATTTCCACTTCTATTATCTTGGCCATGATTACCACCGAAGTGGTTACCATTCTTGGCATGATAATTTCCCCCACGATGATTATCATTGTTCCGATAGCCGTTGCCACCGGTATGATTATTATCGTGTTGTTGGTCGTTACCTTTTGCTTGAGCTGAATCAACGCTCTCATGTGCTTCATTGCTTATCTTAGCATTTTTAGATGCCATTCTCAAACACTGTCACAAAACAAGGGTTAATTGACATATCACGTATTATCCCTATACTCTGACCGACCAATTAAATACCAAATAAACTTAGGTAGGTCATACTAGCGAAGGAATTCCCCGTCTCTCCCCTCCTAGTTCTTGTCTCACATCTTAGCCATGGATCATATCCCTAAGCTTTGATACCAACTGTGATGCCCCCAAAATAGGTATACATCACCCATCTTGAGTCGCCAGATACATGGTACAAAATACAAATAAAAACTTAATTATACAACTATCGTGTAAAATATGATAAAACATATGTTCTGAGTTTTAATACAAATATTGGCATCTAGACAATATCTACACTCAATGGAGTCCTCATTACATTTATTATCACACTATTTTATAGAATAGTGAGGACTACTATGACACCATCTCGGACCATCACTCCATTCCCCGACTCGTCCCGGCTACGTTCTCATTTCCTGAAGAGAACAGTGAAAGAAAGGGTGAGCTCAACTAGCCCAGTAAGAAATATTATGACTAAGATAATGCATAATAAATTATCATTATCCTTCAACAGTGTTAAACTGATAAAATACAATAACTATCAAGTTTAACTGCAGCGGAACAAGCAATCCATTAGAATAGTCAAGTAGTGAATTAAATCTACTATCTTTTATGATTTAAAAAGTTTATCATCAATTTTATCGCTGAGACTCAGCTTAATAAATAATCCACATCATCAAATCATCCCTGAACTATAGGCCAAGGATATTCTTTAGTATCACGACCACGAATTATCCATGCACTACAGCCAAAGATAATCGTGTTTTCATCAACGGTCCCCGATCATGCCATAAAACAATTCATCTTTTGCCCTTGGTCAAGAGAATCCATAGCCATAATCATACCAAAAAGCGTCCATCAATGCACTACGGGCCAATGAGGACTTTTTCCACATCATTTGTAACATTACGGCCATGATTATACCGAATAATCCACAGTCATAATCATACCAAGTCCATCTATGCACTACAGGCCACAGATGACTTTCAACATAATATAAACATGAGAATGATAACAATGATATAAGAATTTAATAAAACAAGTTCAAGAATTAATTTATCCAGGAACCAATAATGTCCAAATTGTCAACATGATACTTCTTTGTGGAGTAAAATTCAAGAATGCTCAGAAGAATATTTTCATGAAAAGATACTGGATGAAGCGCAAATATCAAGGATATTCCACTAATTTCATGGAGTATAGAAGTTAAAGCTTTAACCAACTGAGTATAAGAGAATATATGAAACTGCAAATGGATTTTTGTCCTCTATGCGGTAATCCACTTAGACAGATTATTTCCACAATTTAATAAGGAATGAATACAAAGGATCATTCACCATGCATGTGGTAATCCACAGACATGTTATTCAAGCAGAATAATAAAGAATGGAATAACAGAAGAAATCACCACGCGCATGCGATAAAGCTATTGCATACGAGGTTATTCCCACGAGAATAATAAATAATAACCAGTCCGGTCGGCATAAGCGCACGTACGAGGATATTAAGCGAGAATAATAAATAATGGAACCGAGTCCGCGTAAACGCATACAGACGAGGATATTACGATAAAATAATAAATAATGGAACCGAAGTTAAAACAGAAAGCATACGTAGACATGATATTAAATGAGAATAATAAAGAGCGGAATATTAGAAGAATTTCACCATGTATGCGGTACTTGCATAAATAGGTTATTCAATAGAATAAAAAAAAGAATGAAATAATGTAAGCTCTCTTCATGAATACATGAAAGAAATAATACCCCTTTACGAGTATTGAAAGAAAAATAGTTCTCTTCATGAATATGAAAGAATAATACCCACTACTAGTAGAAAAAAGCTGGATCTTTGGAATAATGAGGTAGCGAGACTTTCTTCTTCTTCCTCTCTATAATTTCTCTCTATAATAAATGCTCTATAGCTTTAGTGAATTGGTGAGAAATGAAGGAAGAATGAGCTTCTATTTATAGAAAAATATAGTTTCGATAATTGCACGTTTTGGGGCTCAAAAAATTACATAATAATACCTCCCACTTTTTTTCATTTTTAATTTAGTCCTGCAAGTATTATCAAACTTGCACCACCTCCCCTAATAGTAAATCATGTAACTCAATAGTTCTAGACATGTAAAAATACGAATTACAGTATAGTACCTCCATCTATACCTCCATCTTTAACTTAGTCATGCAAGTATTATCAATCTTGCACCAACTCCCCTAATAGTATAAGAATGTGATTCAATAGTACACACATGTGAACAAATAGTTATATAAGCATGTGAATTAGTTGCAATTAATTGCTCATTTATCCGATAAATTACCCGATTTATCAATATAACCCCCAGACATCAATTATCATCGAAATAGATGTCGATTTCCACTAACACTAATAATCCCAACACAATGGAACTATCAAATTCATCTTTAATCAACACGAACTTATTCATCATTAATATTATAACTCACAATATTTAACAACCAGGTCGTTCCCAGGAAAGAGAGGGCTTTCCGATAAGGATGTCTCCTTATTGGCGCGCAATTAGGTGACCAAGCCTCTCTTTGACAGAACTTCTAGACATTGTCAATATTGTAAATAATAATATGAATAACTTTGTCGTCTCAATTATTGATTTAATACTATATCATATTATGCAGATGATACTGTGACAATAATTGAATCAATAATTTGAGAGATATGATGCAACAATTACTGTAGCAATAATTGAGTATAACTGAGTGAATTTTCACGTAAGCATCAATAATCAATACCGTGTGTTACTATACAACCACGCGTATTACTGTACTTTTACTACCGGTTAGTTCAACAGTTTTAACGGTAACACTTTCACCGTTATTTTTATAAAAAGATAATTCTATCGTTTTCTTACTACGACAATACTTCAGTTGTGGGGTCCACCAATGATTATGCCGTCGTACGAATATTTCCTGTTAAAACGAATATTCCCCGACCAATCGAATATTATATAACCACTTGCTTACTTTGCAAAATTTATAAATATTACCCACAACTATAACATTATATCAAATCCACACCATAATATTCAAAAAAAATATTTCGAGAAAATTAAATCTTTATTCGTAAAATTTGTGATTTTACATTAGTGGAATATCCTTGATATTTGCGCTTCATCCAGTATCTTTTTATGAAAATATTCTTCTGAGCATTCTTGAATTTTACTCCACAAAGTAGTATCATGTTGACAATTTGGACGTTATTGAGTTCAGGATAAATTAACTTATAAATCTTTAAAATTTATTCTTGAACTTGTTTTATTGAATTCTTATATCATTGTCATCATCCTCATGTTTATAATATGTTGAAAGTCATATGTGGCCTGTAGTGCATAGATGGACTTGGTATGATTATGACCGAGGATTATTCGGTATAATCATGACCGTAGTAATGTTACAAATGATGTGGTAAAAGTCCTCATTGGTAGTAGTGCATTGATGGACGATTGTTAGTTATGATCATGACCATTGATGAATACACGAATATCCTTTGCCCGTAGTGCATGGATAATTTGTGGTCGTGATACTAATGAATATCCTTGGTCGTAGTGCAGGGATGATGTGGTTTATTTATTAAGTTGAGTCTCAACGATAAAAGTGATGAAAAACCTTTTAAATCATAGAAGATAGTAGATTTTATTCTCTACTTGACTCTTCTAATAGATTTCTTGTTCCGCTGCAGTTAATCTTGATGTTTGTTATATTTTATCAGTTTAACACTGTTGAAGGCTAACGATAAATTATTCTGCATTATCTTAGTCATAATATTTCTTACTGGGCTAGTTGAGCTCACCCTTTTTTTCACTGTTCTCTTCAGGAAATGAGAATATAGTTGGGACGAGTCGGGGAACGGATTGACGGTCCAGATGGTTGTTTTAGTAGTCCTCACTATTCTATAAAATAGTGTGACAATAAATGTAATGAGGACTCCATTGAGTGTGAATATTGTCTAGATGAAAATATTCTTATTAAAACTCTTAGATTATGTTTTGTCGTATTTTACACGACTGTTGTATAATTAAGTTGTATTTGAATTTTGTACCATGTATTTGGCGACTCAAGATGGGTGATGTATACTTATTTTGGGGGCGTTACAAATGTTGTAATGTGAATGATTTGTAATGATGTATATAATATTGTTTATGGTTTTATTTTATATTGTTGCTATAAACAAAAGAAAAGACAATATTTATATCATTACAAATCTTTATATCATTACAAATCATAACAATTTTTGTTTCACAAAAAAAAACAAACGGTAACGTATAGTGTTGTCGTTAATTAACAAAAACTTCTGTTGCTCTTAAAAAACAATCAGCTTCGAATAGTATCGTTGCTAATTGATCATAATTATCCATAACAAAATCAACGACAACGAAGAATTTTGTTGCAAATTAATATATGGCCGGTTTATTTTGTATATTTAGCAACAAACATCATTACCAAAAAGTATACAATTAGCAACAAAAACCAATAAAGGTAACAATTTTCATACTTTTCAGCAACGACAAAAATCGTTGACAAATGTGTATCAAATACAACGAATTTCATCTTTGTTGGCAAAAAAAAAGATTCTTTTCATTGCTGATTAGGCAGATTTTGCAACGAAAGTTGTTTTTCAATAACAATTTCGTTGCGAAATATCTTACTTTTTGCAACGGGGAAAAAAATTCGTTGCTAGACAATTAGCAACGTTCATTGCGCAACGAAATGTCCAACGACAAAAAAATCATTGCAAATGACATTTGGTAAAAAAAAATCGTACCTTTAGCAACGAAAACTATTTGTTACAAAATCACCATTTTTTTGTAGTGCGTAATCATAGCATCAGATTGGATTATGCCTTTTGAGCTAATGTGTGATGCTAGTGATTTTGTGGTTAGGGCTGTTTTGGGACAACGACGAGACAAAATTTTTCATGCTATCTACTATGCAAGTAAAACCCTAACAGATGCTCAATTGAATTACACCACTACCGAGAAGGAACTACTTGCGGTCGTGTATGCATTTGACAAATTTTGCTCATTTCTGATAAGAACAAAGGTTGTTGTATACACTGACCATTCGGCGATTCGGTATCTAATTACCAAGAAAGATGCAAAGCCTAGGCTTATTCGTTGGATTCTACTCCTTTAAGAGTTCGATTTAGAAATCAAAGATAGGAAGGAGACTAAAAATCAGGTAGCTGATTATCTTTCAAGGTTGGAAAATCTAGACAAAGACAAGGCAGATAAGGTATTGATGAACGAGTCGTTTCTAGATGAACAGTTGTTTGGGATGAATTCAGACTTTCCATGGTATGCGGATTTTTCAAACTACTTAGTGAGCAAGATCCTTCCTCCAGACTTGTCACGTCAGCAAAAGAAGAAATTCCTACATGATGTAAAGTGGTTGGGAGCTGTCGTTGATACTCCTAAATTAACCTCACTTTTACTTCACAATTTATAATAATTAGCACAGTAGAAAGTAAGGATCGATCCCACAGAGAGTAAAGTTGTTTTAGAATTATTCTACTATTTCAACAGAAAATAAAGATGGGGGTTTTTGAAAATTATTTTTAAACTAAGAGAACAAGAATTAATGATGAAATTAACCAAATATGTAAAAACTTGATTCATAGATTCGGTTTCACCAAGTACAATAATCAATTAATCAAGTTATTAATATTTTTCCTTCAATGAAATTATTAGCCCTAGATAACAATAAGCTCGCTTATCAAAATTCTCAAGTAGATTATCCTTTGTATGAAACAAGCTCTCCACCTTTGATTCTAACTAGCATACAACCTAGAACAAGCTCTCTAGATTTAATATGATAGAAGCATTAAGAAATAGAGAATTAGGCTAATCCAAGCAACAAACACATAAGCTCGATTTGTTTAACTTATTTTCTGATAATCTTAGCAATAAACAAAAGCTTGTCCACAATTATTATTACCAAGTTGCTACTTCTGATGAAGACAGATATCAATTACACGTAATACCAATCTTAATCTAGCATATGATAACAATCAAACTAATTCAATTGGTCATATCAAATTAATTAGATCAATTAGCATGCAATCAATGAAAACAGATTATCAAAAGAAATTTCACACAAGAAGGAATAAATAATAATACTCAATTAATTAATTACTTGTAACAAGGATTCACCTCCCTTTAGAACTGAATAAAAAGAACTAGCCTGACATGCTCTTGAGTCTGCACTCCAATAGATGATAGTTGATAATTGAATGAATAAAACCCTGACTCTCATCCTCTATTTATAGTGCTAGACAAAGTCCTAAATCATATAGGAAGTAGAAATCCAAATCCTAAAAGGAATTATCAATCATAACTAGTTTCCATAAAGAAATAGAATCCAATTTGGAAATAAATCTTAGTCTAAAGGAAATCCTAAAGATAATAGAAATATCAATCCAATTCCTTGTAGAAGTCTGCAAAAATCTGCATTTAGAAACTTTCCAAAAATCCAAGATTTTCCAATTTTTCCGCTCAAATTCGCTGGGGCGAATTTCCATTTTCTGCTGCGACGTCCTTTGGTAAAATGAGTATAACTTTTGATCTGGGAGGAGTTACGGGGACTGCTACCTATCAAAACGAAGATATCGACGATATATACAACTTTAATTCTTTGAGAATTGACAGATTATGGATGAATAAAGGTCGAAATCAGGCTCCAAGTGACTGATGTGTAAATTACAACTTCCAAACTTTGAGGTTCAACATCTGTCTGGTAAAAAGATCATAACTTCTTCATACGAACTCTGATTGAGATGATTCAAGATGTTCCGGAAAGCTAAGGAAGAGCTCTATAATAAAATCTAAGTCCCAAGCCAAGACCATACATCCAACAAAATGCTAAAAAACCCTGCAATTTTTCCCTTTTTCCTCATTTCAGCTCCAATTCTTCCTGAAATCATTAAACACCTTAATAAGCTCATATACACATGAAACATGCAATAAAACTAAATATAATGGAATCAAAATAAATGAATAATATTCACTCATCAGTGGTATATGTGGGATGAGCCTTATTTGTTCAGACAGTGTGCGGACAAAATGATTTGTCGATGCATGTCCCATAGTGAAGTGAACAACATCTTGCATGCATGCCACACATCCTTATATGAAGGACACTATGGAAGTGAGCGAACAGCAGCAAAAGTTCTTCAGGCAGGATTCTACTGGCCCACATTGTTCAAAGATGCACACCATTTTGTGAAAAGTTGTGATCGATGCCAAAGGGTGGGCAATATATCTAAAAGGAATGAGATACCGCTCAACATAATCATAGAAATGGAATTTTTTGATGTGTGGGGGATTGATTTTATGGGACCTTTTCCGCCTTTATACAACAATCTGTATATCTTGCTGGCAGTAGACTACGTGTCTAAGTGGGTTGAAGCTGCGGCACTCCCAATAAATGATGCCAAATTTATCTTAAAATTTCTGCAGAAAAACATCTTTACAAGATTTGGCATGCCAAGAACAATTATAAGTGACGAGGGAAGTCACTTCAACAATAAGTTCTTCACAGCTCTCTTGGCTAAATATGATGTTAACCACATAATTGCGACGACCTATCATCCCCAAACGATTGGCCAAGCCGAAGTTTCGAATAGAGAAGAGAAAAGAATTTTAGAGAAAATAGTGAATCCGAACAGAAAATGTAAGACCCCAAATTTTATGAAATAAAAGTATTCAATTTTCTTATAATTACTATTCAGTAAATGGTTAAATTGATAAAAGTTTAAAGTTAAAGGTGATATATGTAAATATTTTAAATAAGCAAGTGGTTATAAAATACTCATTGTTGTCAGGGAATATTCGTTTGGTCGTGGAATATTCTTGTTGTTGAGAATATATTAAATGCAATTTGGTAGTATGACCATTTATGGCCCCATAATAATATAACATTATTGGCAATGTCTAAAAGTTACATCTAAGGAGAGGTTTGGTCACCTAATTGCGGCGCCATGATGGAGAAATCCTTATTGGAAAGCCCCTCTCTCACAGGAACTACACCGGTTGTCGATATTATGATTACTGTAATATTATTTGTGAATAATTAATTATTGATTTATATGATGAGGAAAATATTCATTTTATGTGGATATAGATGGAGAAAATTTTAAAGTGACAATTGTTGAAAATCGATATTTTATCTTTTTACGATAAAATAATATTTTATTATATTATTATAATATAATAATGATGATATTTTACAATGAATATGGAATATATGAGTATATGAGGAGAAAGAGTATTTTGTTGCATTAAATGATTAACACATGTTTTTGTGTGTCTGTGGACCCCATTTCTTATTTGAAATTTGATTATAAATACAGTAAAATCGCCTGATTTGTAGATTTTGGTCAATTTCAGTTTGGAATTTGGAAAAACTTTCTTCTGCAAAGTTGTAGATAATGAAATTTCCTATGGAAAAGACATATGGTTTGAATTTTTCTGATAAAAGAGCTATTTGTTATGAATTATTGAAGTTTTGTAGTTCCAAAATAATTAGTTTTTGAAAGTTTTAATTATTTTTAATTACAAAAACGTTTTTTTGGTTTTTTTTCATTATTTGGTGGTGGCTGAATTCAGATGGTCAAGGTGGGCTAAGGAAAATAATATAAATATATTAATATTTTATTAAATTTTCTGTTTTGGTGTTCTAAGCAATTTTCTATAAATAGGGTGCTTAGGTTAGACTTGAAAATCACACCAGAAGCTGAAGTTTTCTCTCTCTATATTATCGAGTGTATTTTATGAGTATTTAGATATCTTGAGTGTTGCTATACGGTGCAAGTTCGTTCAGCGTTATATCCGACATTCCAGTACTGCTCTTTTGAAGTAAGGGATAGTAAGGGATTTTAAGGGTTATTATGTTTTTCAGTTTCGAAATTTTTGTGAACCTTCAAAACTTCTGGAAAAATTTGAAATGATAATTTGATGAGTTTTGTTGATTGTGTCCAAAAATGGCGATTTTTGGATATATAGATTAAGAGTTATGGATTTTATGAGAAAAGACTATTTTAAAAGTAAACGCTTATAACTCCTTGTGGTTAACTCCAGAATTGATGAAATTTTTATTGGGAGTACATGTATATAATAGAAGTATACCGTGTAAATTTCAGAATATTTGGACAAAAGTACAATTTATGATAAATGTTTAAATATTCGGCAGTTTTGGCCATATGAAAAATAGTAAATGAATTTTAAAAATTCTGAGAAAAATATATGTTCAATATGGGACTATATTATGCTAAATCCCAGAAAAGAAATATTTTTGGAACTGATATGGTATTTTTCATGAAAATGGTCTAGTGATGAGTAAATGAATTAAATATGTTATGTGAAGTAAGAAATTTGGAAAATAGTATTTTATGGCTTAAGAATCCTATATAAAGTATATGCAGATTTTTGATGAGGGTTTTGGTTATTGGTGATGAAATCTTATGAGTTTGGCATTTTAGAATGATTAAATGCATTAATTATTAAAGTATAAACAATTAAAATAAATTGTTTATAAGTTTAAGAAATGATTAAGATATTGTGGTAATATTAATAATATTAGATTATGAGATTATTAAGTGATTTATAACATTTGGATTAAGGTGTTATGAAATCATTGATTTATGAATCTTATTCTTGAAATTAAATGCGATTGTTGATCATATTGTTTTATTATCATATATAACATTTTATAATTAGGTGATGATATTTCTCTTTGACTTAAGTGTAAAGATGGGTAGATTATTGGTATAATCGTGACTATGTGTTCTCTTTGGCCAGTAGTGCAAAGATGAATTGTTGACTGGAATGATCATGGCCATTGGATTTATAAACAATTATCTTTAGCTTAAGTGCAAAGGTGAATTGATCAACATGGTTATAATTATTGTTTATATAAATTCTGAAATGATTATATATTTATTTGAGATATGAATATCTTTGGCCCATAGTGCAAAGATGACTTGTTGAATATCTTTGGCCTATAGTGCAAAGATGAATTATTGGTGAATATCTTTGGCCCGTAGCGCAAAGATGACTTGTTGTTGAATATCTTTGGCCCGTAGTGCAAAGATGGATTTATTAGTATGATTATGAACATGAACTGTGATTTGGTATAACCATGATCTTTGATATTTCAGGTAAAGACAGGTGATGAAAATTATCTTCGTTCTGGATGAGAAAAAGAATTTGGAACCACAAAGATGATTATGAGTTATTCATATAATTGTGGACAGGAACTGTTGATGGATGTTACAGGGATAAAACATCGTTGGTGGACTTTTAACACAGAGAAGATAATAGACATTATGGTCTATTTGACTCTTCTAATGGATTGCTCGTTCTGCTGCAACTATGGTTGAAAAATTTTATCATCTACCATATGTTCTAAATCTCTGATTTATTTCTGACGAAGGCTATTGATAATTTAATTATCTTTAGTTATGATATTCTTTACTGAGCTAGTTGTACTCACCCTTTTGCTTCACAATTCCTTTCAGGTAATAAGAGTGTAGTTGGGTCGAGCAGGGGTAACAGGAGAATAGAACGGTGGTCTCTAGCTGTGGAGGTTCTCCCTAAACAGTATAGAAAAGTGTGTTGTATTCTATACATCATTATTAGTTATATTTGGTGAATCAAATAGGGTGAGGTGAACCCAACGTTCATACAAGATGTCTAATGACATACAACCTCGCGTTATCATAAGACATGGTTGTGCACATCCACTTGCTGAGTATATCTACAAACACTACCTATATGATCTTGGAGTTTGGTTGAAGTATAATTCTCAATTAGAGACGGTGGAGATAATGATATGTCAAGAGAAGACTCACCATTGGAAAGAATATGATAGTAATCTTCTCGTTTTTCTTTAGGGTTTATTGGGTCAACCAAGGATAATTCTGTGGGCATATGATATCTATCATAACCTAGACGCATGGCCTCCCATGTACGAAGGTTATCTTGAGCACTTCCCAAAGATTTTAATTTCTAAAATAGTTATTGATTGTACCTTTATGTAAGGTGTCATTGTGACGTATTATCCAAGGTTGGGACATGAGTCACAGTTGGTATATATTGGTATCAAAACTCATAACATATGTGTTGTTGTATTTTGCACGACAATTATAGTAATAAAGTTGTAGTTTTTTTCTGTACCATGTTTTTGGCGACTCAGAATAGGTTAGTTGGATTGGACCTATTTTGAGGACGTTACAAAAAAGATTGGTCTCTGAAATTGGATGACGCTTTATGAGCATATCGCACAGCATACAAGACACTGATTGGTATATCTTTGTATCAACTTGTCTAGGGAAAAACGTGTCACCTCCCAGTTGAACTTCAACATAAAGCATATTGGGTCATACATAAGTTAAATTTCGATCTAATAGTTGCGGGGGATAAAAGATTGCTACAACTTAACGAGTTAGATGAATTTCATCTGCAAGCGTACGAGAACTCCAAGTTGTATAAAGAAAGGGTCAAGAAGTGGCACGATTGTTGCCTCTTTTATAGTTCTTATAAAAGAGCTCTAACTCATGCAAGTATACACGGGTCAACAAGTAATACAGAGTAAGTAAAGTATCGATCCCACAGAGAAAGTTGTTAACTTAGACTACTATGCATTAATCACTCACTATATTTATATGTTGAGACTTTAGACTAAATTGTTGATTTGAATAAATTATAATTACCAACTAAAAATAAGAATATAAATGAATTAAATATGATGTGGAAACAATGGGATCCTAACTTCATTCAATATTTCATTCAATCGCCATATGTCATGCAAGAAGTGTTTACATATCACAGGATAATAGCCAAGGGCTTAAAAGCGAGTTATAACCATTTTCCAATGCACTATAACCAACTCACATATCATCTACTGATGTTAGAATCCATGTAATCACCAATAACACCACAATTACCATATTCCTATCTTGTAATTGCAATCCTATTGATTTTAAGCACAACCCTTACTCTAGCTCATACGGTAAAAGCGGTATATTCTATCATTTCACAAAATATGCAAGACTTACTCTAGCCCCATATTCGCATGCTATCATGATTTCATCCATATTCACATGTTCATTTCCAATTCCATACAAATACTAACATAAAGATTATCAGTCATTCATACATACAAACCAACCATGATAGATAACTTGATGATATGCAAAACAAATCTAACACTTAGATGTGCAACCAAACTACATATTAAAATCCGTTAGAATCCCATAATGGAGTTTAGTTCATGGCGGAACCAAAAGCCATTATGGGATCAAGACTAAACATGATCAATAATCAAGCAAATAAGAGTAAGAGATAGAGAACAATCAAACCCAAATTTGAATAGTAATCAATGATTAACTATGAAAACCCCAAAGAATTCCATTCAATAATAATAAAATCCACAATGGTTAAGAACTCGAAGAAGAAGAAGAGAATAAAGCGTTGCGACCGTTCTCGGTTGGGATCTCCCCCACTATGTTAACCCTAATTCTAATATGAAAATACGTAAAATAATGTCAAGTCCCTCTCGACACGTCGAGAATCGTTTTATACCAATTACACATCATCAAATTGCTTAATTAAAATAAAACAAATTCTGACATCGACATCAGCCTTGTGACTCTAGTATATCTCATCTCGCATGGTAGCATGAGACTTCTGATATCTTTCGAGTGCCTCAGGACGTCTTAACTTAGCGCGATCGCTGCGCTCTCACGCCTCCTTGGGTATTTGGTATGGTCTCTCGTGGTAGCTTGTGATCCTTGCCTCATGGTAGCTTGACTTACTGAGAATGCTCCTTATGTCGACCACACTTTTCATGTGGTAGCCTTGAGCTACCTTTCTATTATTGTTGCTGCGGCTGTGTCTCCGCAAATCCACGAGTCTGGTTTATGCTTTTCTTTGCTTGCTACTTGTTTGCTCATGCCTTAACCTCTTGCTAGCTTGATTTTCATGCCTCATTATGCTCCTATGCCGTGCACATCCTCGCCTTTCCACTAGCCTACACACATACGCTCACCGATGACTCAATTTCCACCAAAATAACGCCGATTCCTGCACTTATTCACTAAAAGGAGATTTAAGTATATGAAATGCAAAATAACGTGAAATGCGACTAAAACACAATGAAATGTACTCAAGGTGGGCACACTTGCATGGATTAATATACTGATAAGTGAGTAAAAATATCACTTATCAAATACCCCCAAACTTGAAGCTATTGCTTGCCTCAAGCAATGCATATGCATGAACTTGAAAATGTAACTACAAAACTATTCAACTACTTTATGATGCAAACTAGTCTCACATAATCTTGACCATATGAAATTTATTAAATTACCTCAGTGAACTATCCGGATTCCAGAACATAATTTCAAGCCAAACCATAGATATAACATCATACACACAAATAATTCATGAATGCTATAGAGATGTTGTGTGTGTGTGTGTTGTTCACAAAAACTTGATCCAAGCAAAGATTATGTATCCTACATTGCTTCTCACAGAAAATTGTAATCTAAATCAAGATTCATGTATACTCATGCACATAGACTGTTTCAACATCTCACCGCAAACTAAGGTTCAACAATGGGTTTATTGCTTTATTGCTACTCACGAGGGCGATTTCACACTTTCTCGTGGTGTTTATCGCTATTGATTCTTTTCTTTTACTCTTTTCCTTTTTCTTTTTTTTTTCTTTTTTTTTCTCACATGACCGTGCAATGTCTCAATCCATTAGGAACACTGCTACCCTTTAGCGAGCTTTCAACCAACGACTCCCAGACCATGAAAGACCTTAGGGCGCTAGGTGTAGAGACAATCCCCTCGGGCGTACTTACTCAAGTAGCCAGGGCCCCGAATTAAGACTAGTCACGTTATTGCATATATATATATATATATATATATATATATATATATATATATATATTTATACACAGCATACCCATGTTTCCCTAAAATTTGCACCTCAATGACTCTACAATCTACAACACTTTTCTCATGTTTCTCATTTTAAATCTACATGTTCTATTGAGCAATGCAAGACACACATCTTAGACTTACAAGTGAATATGAACACAATTGTGCAAACCGAAAGCATATAAAGCGACCACATGAATCGCATTGTGTAAAACATTATATCCACGTTGTGTTATGCAACATATTCTGAAATCGTTCACAATTCACTATCATCATTGGCTTAGGCAAAAATTTCTATTTATACGTAAGAATTTATATGAGACATTAAACTAAACATACTATCAATGAATAAAAAATAAAAATTTTATGCTAAAATTTAACTAACACATATTCATGCAAAATTTTAACTAACACATATTCATGCAAAATTAAACTAAACATGCTAAAATAAAATGCAACTAAACTACTATGCAAGTACACCAATACCCCCAAACTTAAAATGTTCAATGTCCTCATTGAATGAAGGTAAAGGGTACTAGAAAACTCCCCTACTGATCGGCATGACCACCCTCCTCGGGTGGTGAATCTGGTGGTGGATACGGCACGGCGATCCCAAACTGGGGCCATTCAAGCATGGTTCCTTGTTGAGCAAATGCTTGACCAAAGCCACAGAAAGTCCGTGGCGAATGTCCCAAGATTGTCATCATGGTCGTCGACTTTGCGCTCCAACCTTGGAGGTGTCGATCGCTAGAGGCAATTTGCGCTTTCGGGTGGATGGACTGCTTCATCGGGGGTGTGAAATTTCTTTGGGGTGGCTCGGGAAAGGTGGGTCGAAGAATGAATCCTCGCCCGCGTGGATGTGGTTCGCCACCTGCCCAGTCCTCAAATTTGACAATTGTGGAGTACGTTATGTCTTGGCTAGGATACTACATTTGCTCGTTGCCCCCAACGAACCCCTTGATACGCACATGACATGGCTATTACCGAAGCGTGTGGGATGCTTCCCGTGGTAGTTCCCTTCAGATACTTCACAATGTTTTGATGGATCAAATATCCCACGTCAATATACTCGCCAGTTATGATGCCCCACAGTAGTATGGCTCTCTCTGCTGTGATTTCATGTTGATGGGAGGATGGCAGTAACTTAGCACAAATGAACAAATTCCATGCTTTGGCGTACCGATTCAATGCGGCTGCTGGGAAAATACGAGGTAAGGTCGTACCGACTTTGTAAGTCCACCTTGTGCCCGGAATGCACAGATCTGCGATGACCTGCTCCAAGTCGGTTTCAAATGAGCTCTTGTGATCAATTGGCGCCCTGTTGGTGGTCTAGCGGTGATCCTTAGCACATTTCTGATGGCGGTGAATTGGTGAGTCTACCTCGTCTTCTGAACCATAGAGGACTCGTTCATAGTAACCTTGGCATTTGCGTAGAACTCCTTTTACTATGCTCATTGGAATGGCGTGGGTGCGGCGATCGGTCCTCCCCATCCACGTTCTTGGATCATTGCACTAAAGCTCTCCATCCACGGCCCTCGAGTGCAGAATCCTCTCTCCTTGATGAATGTCTTTGCCATAATTCGATTATATTCTTCTTTGAGCCTCAAACATAGAAATTTGTTGTGGTCGACAATATCCTCCTCGTGGCCACCGGAGGATGATGATGAAGAGGAGGAAGGTGCCCTTACTCTCTTTGGACCCATGTGAGATAGAGATAGCAAATGAACTTATTGAAGGAACGAATGTATTTGTAAACTGATGAATTACACTCTTGCTTGTGTTATCCCAATATAGAGCCCTAGCTTTATATCATGAAGGAGATGGGGATGAGCATGGAATCGTGGAGGAAATCGTGGAGATTTGATGGAGAGAAATACGCCTCAATATAAATGGCGATAGAGATAGCGACGTGAGTTAGGGAGAGTGAGAGATTTCCGCTTCTATTAGTATCGCACATAAGAGTCCAAATGATTCCAACTTCTGTTTTGAACTATTTTTATCCATTTGGACCGAGTCATGCGCGTATGTGATGATATATCTTCCTTGGCGCGTGGTATGAGACTTGAGACTTGCGGAAAAGAACATTGAATTAAGCTGCTGAACGCTGGCGGCATCCGAGTTGATCTTGCTTGTCTTGCAGCGATCGCGTGACCATGATTACTGCCAGTTTATCTTTGATCTCACTCTTCCATCAATGATGCACTCTAAACATTGTACCTGCACAGATACTAATTTACATGAATACGGTAGGCAATAGTAGTGATGAGATACGAAATTAATGTCAGTTGTTACTCGTTACACATATACGCTCGCTTACTCATAACTTGTTAACACTCAACGTGAAATACTAATTAAAATAATCACAAGGAAATAACGACACTAAATGAATTCTTGGGTAGAGAATCGATGGTTTGCCTCCCATCCAGCGCTAAGTTATAGTCAATTAGCTTGACTATTGTGGAATGTTCACGTCACATCAATAGTTGTGGTGTGTTCCTTGTTGTCCTTGGCACCCTGAAATTTAATCACTTCAGCTTTTGTTAATGGATCCACCTTCAACTTTGCATTTTCACCTGTGACATGTCTTTGCGATTCATCTGGCCTCGGGTCGTGTATCCACTCCTTACAGTTACCATTCACCAGATCAACCCGAAAACACTCTTCTTCATCTGTTAAGAGCTTTATTGCACTGAAAACATTAAATGTGACCTCTTGATCATGTACGCGCATGGTTAATTCCCCTTCTGAGGCGCGTCTATAGAAGTCACACTTGGTGGCCAGAAAGCGGTCTTCCTAGTATGATTGGTATATCTTCGAAATCTAGGATGATGAAATCAGCCGGAAAGATGAATTTATCCACTTTAAATAATACATCTTCAATAATTCCCCGCGGATATGTGACAGACCGGTCGGCTAACTATAATGATATGTTCGTTGGTCTTGGAGCCGGTAATCCCAACTGGTTGAATACAGACAATGGCATCAAATTGATACTTGCCCCCAGATCACATAAACACTTGTTAAACTCCATCTTCCCAATAGTGCATGGAATTGTGAAGCTACCGGATCTTTCGACTTTGGAGGTAACTTACGTTGAAGCCTTTGCACCTTTGCATTCTTACATCAAGGCTACCATTTCAAACTCATTTAATCTCCTCTTCCTTGACAATATACCTTTCATGAACTTTGCGTAGCTTGGCATTTGTTCAATGCTTGACAAAAGGTATATTGATTTGCAGATTTTTGAAGACCTCTAAAAACTTGCTGAATTGTTTGTCATCTTTTACGCTTAACTAGCCTTTGCGGATATGGCACTTGAGGGTGCAGTGGTTGTAATGGACCCTTGACCTTCTTCTCCAACCTGTTGCTCTATTCTTTTCTTCTGCGGAACCTCGAATTTTCAGATTTTGCTCCTCGTTCGGTATCTGTTACGCCTCGGCATGTGTGTATAAATTCCTTAGTATCATCTTGTGGTGCGCGATTTGAGGCATTGTCAAATCTTTCCCCGAGCCTTGATGTTATTGCTTGACACTGCTCCTTCCCATCTCTTCTAGGATTTGCCTCTATGTTACTTGGCAAAGCACCTTGGGGCCTATTAGTGAGCATGTTTGCCATTTGCCCCATTTGCGTCTCTAAATTCTTGATAGCCACTGCTTGGCTTTTGATCATAACCTCGGTGTTTTCCATGTATTTCAACATCATTTCCTCCACTTCTGATTTTTTCTCTGGATGTGGTGTAGCTGGAGTGTGATGTTGTTGCTGTTGAGAAAACCCCGGTGGAAATGGTGGTTTTTGTAAATTGTGGTGTTTGTCTTGTTGTTGTTGAAACTATTGATTCGGCTGAAAATGATTTTGTTGTTGTCCTTGATTGTTCGACCAACTGAAATTTGGATGATTGCGGTTGTTGGGATGATAAGTATTCTGAAATTGGCCTTGGTCCTTTTCAGTAGTTGCTTATGTCTTGAGGCGATTACGGTGATAGCACATTGATATGTGGAGTGTGATCCGCATAAATCTCTCACAAAAAACAGCAAATCTTCACTTTGCTCTCTACCTTGAGCGTGTCTATTTTCTTTGCCATAGGCGCCATTTTTGTCTTAGGCGGTGTAATGTAATCGCATCTACCTCCAACACACCTGCAACTTTGGGTTGCGACATCCGAGCTGTAGGGTTCTGATAGTCATTTGCGGCCATAGTTTCAATGAGTGTATAGGCCTCATCATAGCTTTTTGCCCATAATGCCCCTCATGCGGCTGCATCCACAATCGGTCTGGACAACCATCCCAAACCATTATAAAATGAATTAATGATCAGCCAGTCTGGTAAACCATGATGGGGACACTTCCTGAGCATCTCCTTGTACCTTTCCCATGCTTCATATAAGGTTCATACTGTTCTTTGCTCAAAGCCGAGATATGGTGGTGTCCTCATCTTTTGTTTTAGCCATTGGGAAGAACTTGGCTAAGAATTTATGTGCTAAGTCCTCCCATGTAGTGATCGATCCAGCTGGCAAAGAATGTAGCCAACTCCTTACTTTATCCCTCAATGAGAATGGGAACAACCGTAGTCTGATGGCATCCTCCGTCACACCATTATATCTGAATGTGTCACAAATTTCGATGAAACTCAATAGGTGCTCATTTGGATCATCAAGTATGACACCCCCAAAATGTCTGGGGTTTACGCACCATCTGAATAGTTCTCGATATTATTTGAAGGTGTTTTCTTTCTTATCGGCCTTTGACTATGCTAGACTGTAGCTCATTTATGTTTGGCATAGAATATTCCCTAAGAGCCCGCTGCTCTTATCTTGGCTCAATCCTTTGTTCTTCCGCCGTATTGGATTGTAATGCTTTCCAAGCGCTCTTTGATTTCTCCTCACACTCGCTTTCCAACTCTTCCGTTAATATTAGCGTCTTGTTGGTGTTAACTCGAGTTGGATGATGGCGATCATGCATAAAAATCTACACGTACCTGAGATCAAAAACAAAAGAAAAATATAAATGAGAGATAAACAAATTTGTCTAAGTCATACAATACAGCTTTAAACTAATGATAATTATCTACATTAATGCCTTTCCTAACAACGGCGCTTAAAAACTTGTTGCCTCTTTTATAGTTCTTATAAAAGAGCTCTAACTCATGTAAGTATACACGAATCAACAAATGTCTGAGTAAATAAAGTATCGATCCCACGAGAGAAAGTTGTTAACTTAGACTACTATGCATTAATCACTCACTATATTTATATCTTTGAGACTTTAGACTAAATTGTTGATTTGAATAAATTATAATTACCAACTAAAAATAAGAATATAAGCGAATTAAATATGATGTGGAAACAATGGGATCCTAACTTCATTCAATATTTCATTCAATCGCCATATGTCATGCAAGAAGTGTTTACATATCACGGGATAATAGCCGAGGGCTTAAAAGCGAGTTATAACCACTTTGCAATGCACTATAACCAACTCATATATCATCTACGGATGTTAGAATCCATGTAATCACCAATAACACCACAATTACCATATTCTATCTTGTAAATTGCAATCCTATTAATTTTAAGCACCACCCCTTACTCTAGCTCATACGGTAAAAAAAGTATATTCTATCTGTTTCACAAAATATACAAGACTTACTCTAGCCCCATATTAGCATCTTTATCATGATTTCATCCATATTCATATGTTCATTTCAATTCCATACAAATACTAACATGAAGATTATCGGTCATTCATACATACAAACCAACCATGATAGATAACTTGATGATATGCAAAACAAATCTAACACTTAGATGTGCAACCAAACTACATATTAAAATCCGTTAGAATCCCATAATAGAGTTTAGTTCATGGCGGAACCAAAAGCCATTATGGGATCAAGACTAAACATGATCAATAATCAAGCAAATAAGAGTAAGAGATAGAGAACAATCAAACCCAAATGCTGAATAGTAATCAATGATTAACTATGAAAACCCCAAAGAATTCCATTCAATAATAATAAAAATCCACAATGGTTAAGAACTCCAAGAAGAAGAAGAGAATAAAACGTTGCGGCTTCGTTCTCCGTTGGGATCTCCCCCCACTATGTTAACCCTAATTCTAATATGAAAATACGTAAAATAATGTTAAGTCCCCTCTCTGACACACGTTAGAATCATTTTATACCAATTTACACATCATCAAATTGCTTAATTAAAAATAAAACAAATTATAGCATCAGCATCGCGCGCGACTCTAGTATATCTGTCTCGCGGCCACGAGACTTACGATATCTCGGTGCCTCAGACGTCTTAAGCAGCGGTGCGCTCACGCCTCCTGCATGGCGCGTCTTTGGGTCTCTGGTATGGCCGTGATCCTTGCCTCATGGGCGCTTGACTTGAAGAATTCTCCTTATGTCGACTACACTTTTCGGTGTAGCGCTGAGCCTACCTTTTGTATTGTCGCTATGGCTGTGTCCTGCAAATCCTGAGTTTGGTTTATGCTTTGCTGCTTTGCTACTTGTTTGCTCATGCCTTAACCTCTTGCTTGCTTGATTTCCATGCCTCATTATGCTCCCATCTGGCACACATCCTCGCTTTTCCACTAGCTTTACACATCTACTCTCACAGATGACTTAATTTCCACCAAAATAACGTCGATTCCTGCACTTATTCACTAAAAGGAGTTTTAAGTATATAAAATGCAAAATAAAGTGAAATGCGACTAAAACACAATGAAATGTACTCAAGGTGGGCACACTTCGCATGGATTAATATACAATAAATGAGTAAAAATATCACTTATCAATGATCAAAAAATTTTGAATAGAAAGTTCGAACCGGGCCAAGTTGTGCTATTGTAAAACTCTCGACTGAGATTATTCCCCGGGAAACTCAAATCAAGATGGTCGGGGCCATTCACCATTAAAATAGTTTATCCACATGGCGCCGTTGAACTGTATAGCCGGAATCTGCTGGAAACTTTCAAAGTTAACGGTCAACGTTTAAATCACTATTGGGGTGGTGACCTCGATCACTAAGCAACCTCAATCACTCTTGCCGACGCACCATGAAACAGGGAGTAGTCAAGCTGAAAGACTTAAAAACAAGCGCTAATTGGGAGATAACCCAATTTTCATATTATTTGTAGTATTTAGTTTCACATTTTATAACTCAGTAGATTAGTTATTAATGTTAGAACTTAGTAGTTCAATTTTTTTTACAATTAATAGGTTAATTAGATATGTAGTAGTTAGTCATTGTGTGTTAATCACTGCTTACTTGCTCAATTTCTATGGGACTAACTTTAATTTTGGGTTTTATTGGATTTTAGGTACTAGAATGAACTTTATGTGTTTGCGCGACAAAAGAGCAGAAGTACTAAATTTTTGGCAGGAAATCATACCCCGCCCAGACGGGCCCAAATCCAGCCTGAAACACCTGCCCCAGCTAGGGTGCTTTCAGTCTTAGCCCGCCTCTGTGGGCTCCTAAGGAAGAAAAAGGCCCGCCCCATCGGTGGGGGGGGGGGGGTCCTCAGTCTTACCCCGCCTCGGTGGGGATTTATATTACAAAAGGGGGCCACCCCGGCGGGGGTCACGGGTTTCAGTTTTTAAAAACCTCTTCTGCAGTCGCGACTTAACCACTTCTCTCTCACAAAATCAACCCTCAACCCTCGATTCCTTCCCAAAACCTCCCACTTCCCACCGAATTGGCCCTCTAATACACTCATATATATACTCTAACTCCAATTGCATACATTAACAATAAATTTTAGATTTCTATCACAAACCTAGGGTTTTCACCATACAATTGCTCAACTCTCAAGACTAGGGTTTTGAAATCTGAATTTGTGCATACATTGGAATGGAATCACTACTTGTTCAAAAATTCCAATGCATTCAACAGTGGGTAAGCTTCCTTGTGGGTTTTAAGCATACTTGGTAATTTATGTTGAGTTTGGTAGCATATATTTATTCTATTGGGTTTCACACAACAAAACACCCAAGTGAGTAAGTTTGGGGGATTGTGTTCAATTTGATACACCGTGGCGCCAAAGACATCAGTCAAGTGACAAAGGGGTGAAGGTTCCTCACCGCCCGCACGGAGTTTTGATAAGCGAAAATTTGTCAGTGCCGCGGCGGTAGACAAATTTGACTACCTAACCCCGAAGGCACTAACACCCGAGCGTGGGTTGAGGCCTGAATCATTTGATTGTCAGATGCGGCGTCAAATTCATGAGCAAGGTTGGGACTCATTCACGGACCAACCAGATCCAGCAGTAGTAATAATAGTAAAGGAGTTTTATTCGAATGCGGAAGACAAGGCACCATTCGTTGCATTCGTCCGAGGAAAACAAATGTCGTTTGGTCCCGAAGCGATAAACGAGTTCTACAATGTAAGCTCCCCAGCCATATGCCAGTATGTACAGTTGTGCAACAGCAATCCCAATTATAACCAAATTCGAACTAAGATTTTAAAGCCAGGTACAACGTGGGTAAAAGGGAAGAAAGGAGGAACATTATTTATGAGCAAAGATTTGAGCTTATACGGGAAAATTTGGTATGATTTTCTCTATGCCAAGTTATTTCTGTCCACGCATACAAGTGAGGTTACAAAAGAGAATGTGTTTTTGTTTTACTCTATCGTGAAGTACTTTGACATCAACATTGGCGAGATCATAAGTTTTTCTATTTGGCGATGTCTACAAGGCCCATTTTCTAGGGGGTTGCCTCACTCATCCCTTATTTGTGGACTATGTCGTTATTCGGGCTTGAGATGGACGGCGGATGAGCCAGTGCAACAACCCCTACAGATGCAAGACCCGCGACTCATTTCATGATATTTGGTTTGGCCTGGGGGTGAATCACATCCACGTGGGCTTGGGTTTGTATTTTTAGATGCTCCGAAGGAGGAGGAAGCCGAGTCAAGTTCAGAGGATGATGAGTTCAAGGCTGATGAGATGTCTGAGGGTGATGATGAGGTTGCGCCAGGTGCTTCTAGGTCTACAAATACATGATCAATACCCAATTTCAAAGCTTGCAGCGCCACATAGATGCCAGAGATAGACTTAAAGATAGGAAGCTGAAAAGGATTGCAGCGCGGTAAGACCACACCATTGCCACTCAAAATGCCTTTAATGCATCCTTGGCAGAGGCATTCGCTCATTTAAACCCTGTTGTTGTTGACCCGTTCCAATTTCCCAATCCACAGCCACTGCTTGTATATCCTCCTTCAGATTCAGATGTTGAGGAGGTGCCACCTCCTGCTTAGTCAATATAGGGAAGTTCTTTATTATGCTTTATTGTCATATTCTTAACAATGAGGACATTGTTAGTCTTAAGTTTGGGGGTGTTTACTGTTTAGTTCTGTGTTTGTGTATGTGCATGTGTTAGTGTAGTTTTTGCAATTGTTAGTTCATTTTAGTTTAATTTTGCATTGCATGCTAATTGTTTATGTTAGTATAGTTAGTTTAGTTTTTGTAGTTTAGTTTGTGTAAATAGTCTTTGTTTTTCGTTTTGAGTTATATATAAAAAAAACTGGAAAATGGAAAATCTCAAAAATAGTAGTTAGTTAAATGTTTATTGTGTTGCATTTAGTTAATATTTGCATGATTCCAGCTTTTGAGATAGTTGAAGTTATTTTGGCCAATGATGAGATTGGAATTGTGTAGACAAGAATTAGTATTAATAGCCAGGACTTAGATGTAATTTCATAACTTGACCCAAATTTTTTCTGTTTGAAACTGATATAATCAGAATAGCACAGTAGAATGACTATGTTGATTAACTTAGTTAAAAATACACATAATTGACTTCTTAAGGGGAATTTAGTCTTAATTTAAGAAATTCAGTGAATTAGTGGTGAAGACAGAGATTAGGCAGAAACCTAAGTTTGGGGGAAGATATGGGATTTATTTGAAAAAGAAAATGAAATGAAAAAAAAATATGAATAACACCGCGGCTAGTTTAGTTTTGTGGCCTTTGTTACTTGAGTAAGTACGCCCGAGGGGATGTCTTTACACCCAATGCTGTAAAACCATCTGGTTTGGGAGTCGTTAGTTGAAAGCTCATTAATGGGTAGCATTACCTAAGAGGACTAGACATTGCACAGTAATGAGTAAAATAAGTGAAATACGGGAAAAGGAGCGAAAAGCCCCCGTAAGTGAATAAGAAAGCGAAAATATCCCATATTGACTTCTAATTTTTGTATCTGCTAATTTTTAGTCAGATCTTGGCTTGTTTATGGATTTCTTGATGTTAAACTATTTTTCTCCTTTAAAGAAGCGTATTATGTGTTTTATTTGAGTTACAATCAGTTAATATGGTTGTTGAGCACACATGCACTATGTCAGTCACAACAGGGATTGATTTGGCGATTGATATGAGGTTATTGACTTATCTTGGAAAGATTTGTTGTTCATGTCTATTATGATTTCTCTGAGGCAATTTGAATAGACTTTGTACTGTCGGATAGCTAGATTCGTAGGCATGTATTTAGTTGTATTACATTGCATTGCATTGTGCTTGAGGACAAACACTGTCTAAGTTTAGGGGAATTTGATGAGTGGGTTTCATACCTACGAATTAGATACCTTTTCGGACTTAAACGGTTGCTAATCCATATGTTTTAGTATTTTTTTTATGTGTGTTATTGTGTTGTGTGCAGGTTTAGTATGTATTGGCTAAGGCGAGGGTTGATGGGAAATTCAGCGGGAAAAGTAGCAGAAAGTAGTGAGATACAGAGCTCATGCCCACAGGGGTGGGCATTCATAGAGCAAAATACCCCATCGGGGTGGGGGTCCACGTCAGCAACAAGTGTGATACCCGCCAGGGCGGGGGTTACCAAGAAATACTTTGAAATCTCAGTTCTTAAACGGTTCATATGCAAAATCAAACACATGGAAGATATAGTATTTATATATTGCAAAATGTAAAGTGTAAAATGTAAAAGACACAAGAGGTTTAAAGTGGTTCAGAGACTAAACACCTCCTAATCCACTCTTCTGCTCGACGAGCAGGAAATACACTAAATGATTTCGTCTCCTAGACCAGGACACACTACCCTAATCAAACCCCGTAGACTTAGCTATTTTAGTCTCACTATATAAGGTGAAACAACCCGGGTCAAATCCCGAGTCTGAAACAAATCTCGGGTCAAATCCCAAGTTCGAATCGAATCAAATTCATCAAAATAAGGCCTAAAACTACTAGCCCAATAATATCTTCTTGGGTCATCTTAGCCCACCACAGGCCCCCAAAAGGTCATGACTTGAAGGTACTATTGGTAGTAACTTATTTCCTTTTTATGGAGACAAATTTTTCCCCTATCTTTCGATGTGGGACTGGGGTGTTACATAAGGACACACAGACCTCTTCAAGTCCAGCAGACTTGGATATTTTAGTCTCAATAGACAAGGACACAAAGACGTCTTTAAGTCCATTAGACGTGGATATTTTGTTCCTAGGACAAGGATTCTATGATCCTACTTTGGTCACTTAGGCAAAAAGTCAAAAAAGAGCCCAAACCCTGCATCGGTCGTTCGAATGACACGCAAACACACACATAGCACCGCGTAGGTAATAGACACGCGTTAGAACTTACAGGACTCGATTCCGACATACGGAGACCGAGTTATCGCTCGATTTGCAAAACTCATGCCAACACTTAAGCAAAAAAGCCAAAAAGAGCCCAAAACCCATCGGTAGTCCGAATGACACGAACACACACATAGCACCGCCAGAGGTAATGAACAGCGTTAGAACTTACGGGACTCGATTTCGACATACCGAGACCGAAAGTTATTGCCCGCTTTGCAAAACTCAACAACACTTAGGCAAAAAGCGAAAAAGAGCCCAAAACCCAGATCGGCCGTCCAATGACACGCAAACACACACATAGCCGCATAGGTAGGTAATGAACGCGCGTTACAACTTACGGGACTCAATTACGACATACACGGAGACCGAGAGTTATCGCCGGTTTGCAAAAACTCAACAACACTTAGGCAAAAAGCCGAAAAAGAGGTCAAAACCCGATCGACTGATTCGAATGACACGCAAACACACACATAGCACCGCGTAGGTAATAGACACGCGTTAGAACTTACGGGACTCGATTCCGATATACAGAGTTCGAGTTATCGCACAGTTTGCAACACTCAACAACACTTAGGCAAAAAGCCGAAAAAGAGGTCAAAACATGCATCCGCCGTCCGAATGACACGCAAACACACGCATAGCACCGCGTAGGTAATAGACACGCGTTAGAACTTATGAGACTCGGTTCCGATATACAGAGTTCGAGTTATCGCACAGTTTGCAACACTCAACAACACTTGAAGAACACAAACAAAACTAATTTAAATATGCTCTATTTTCAAATTCGTTATGAATATTTTAATTTTGTAGGGTCTTGTTGATGAGACTTCTATGGTGGTGGAGGTCATGACGTACAAGCGATACTGTCTTGGAGATGGTGATGAACCGTCGGCCGATCTTGATGAGACTATTGAGGGTGAGACCTAAGAAGTGGGATCCGGGAGGTGGGACCCGTGGCGATGATGATCTGACATTCCCCGATCTTGGGTTGTAGTGCCCATTATGTTTATATTTTTGACCTTCATATATGTATATTTATACAGCTTTTGAGTTGTACAGACTAGAGTTTAGTATCTAGTTAGGTTGATGGTATATGTATCTAACTATATTGATTGTTTATGATTACATTTTGTATTTACATCGTACGACTTTTATCTATAAGTCATTACGTTGTTTACATATTTGATGGTTGATATAGCAAAAGCTATTATTGTTATTGATATGCGTTTGTGAAGAATTCTATATTTTTCTTTAGTTTATTACAGGTATAATTATGTATATGTAAATGAACAGGGGTATTTTGATATTCTAAAAAAAAAAAATTAGAAACCTCATCATTGGACGGGCGTTGGAGGGTCGATGGTAATCGCTTATGTCATTTCAAGAATGACTATTTTTAAATTTTAGAATTAACCATTATCGACGGTTTGTTCGTCCGCCACGCCGTCATTAATACATCATTCTTGACGGTTGGTCGCCACCCTTTTCGCGTTGGGAATGACTATCTTGCCGACAAAGAAGTGAGTGACGGGAGGCAGGGCTGACGACCCATACCTGGCCGGCTGAGGAAGGGCGGCGGACTGCGTCGTCGCTTAATGACCTCATTCTCGAACGCGCATTAGGAGTCATTGATGCATTTGCAGAATCATCATCGACAATGACCTATTTTTTTGTAGTGGAAAAGAAATAGACATAAAAATTGACCATTTTTCTTATTAAAGTTTTCCATATATTTTTACTTATTTATATAATGTGTCGTTGTATCTAGTTGTAATAAAAATCGTAATATTTTATCGCAAGATGATCATCTTTGTATATTTAATAACAACATTTAAATTGAATTAAGAGGTTAAATTTTTTAAAGAGTTATTATATAATACTTAGTTCCAAAGTCAACCCCTTTAATTTATTTATACTTATAATATTCAAAATAATAATATTATTAAAAGTTTTATATATATCATATATAGCATAACTAATCCTATAGTTTAATGCTTTAATTAACTGTAGAAGTAGAGCCTAATTTCCTCATCCGGCGGATGTGCCGTGTCGTGCCGTCACAACCACTCTTCTTCTCTGAATTTAATGACAGAACAAATGTATAATAAACTTATTAATATTAATACAATCCGTATTTTAATTATCAACATATATGTTACTCTATAAATATTAAATGAATTATTTTAATGTACCTTAGCATGAAAATAAGCTAAAAACATTAAGCATGTTCCTCAAGTTAAGCATGAAAATGAGCATGAAAGCTAGGCACATAATTCAGCAGGTAAAAATACAACATAAAAATTATATATATATATATATATATATATACCGGTCCGTCTCTAAAGCGAACTTTAAAAAGAAGCGAACCAAAGAGGCAAACCGTCTGCTTCTTTAGTGTCTATGGCGACGGTTCGATCCGTCGCCATAACCATGTAGTCTTTGGCACGGGTCGAACTGTCGCCATAGACACCAAAAAAACGATTTATCTGCCTTTGGTTCACTTTTTTGCCGTTCATTTTAAACTCTCTCCGTATATATATATATATATATATATATATATATATATATATATATATATATATATATATATATATATTCTATCTAATAAAATACAAATGATTTTGAATTTCCTGCTCACTCAATAAATTATCTGGGCCGTTCAAAGTTTGAGATAAATCCCACCGTTTATACAGTGCCGAAGGCACGGGATCCAACTAGTATATATATATATAGCAAGGATCAATAACAATCCTCTTAAATAACATTCCTTTATTAAAACTATATATATATATATACACACACACCAATTACAAATAGAGTTAATATATATATATTTTATACCAATTAATTAGCTAGGGTTCTTCAAGCTTTAAACAAGTGTATATATGAAAAAGTACAAGAAAATTACTTGTGGAAAAAAAAAGAGAGAGAAAGAATATATCAAAATGATCATATATAATATAAATAATGCATGTTTCTTTTGATCCCTATTAATGAAAGTGTAAAATAAATAACATTATACAAAACCAATTGTGGAGACCTCAATGGTGCAATGGGTTTGGGCCGGTGGGAACGAGGCGCTTATCGACACCGTAGCGCGGGTCGATCTCCGGTTCAGCCTGCCGGGCGGCATGTTTCCGGTGGTGGTGGTGGTGCATGAACGGCATGAAGTCGAATTTTGTAGATAGTGATCTCCTATTGTAGTTTAGAGGGTGGTAGTTATAAGAGAAATTATGTGTGTGATCAAATTTGTGTGATCCACAAAAGAATAAAAGGAGGAGGAGGAGAGAAAGTAAAAGAATGAGTTTTGGTGATGAAATGTGTGAAATCTTCAAAATCATAGTGGGGTGGGGAAAGGAGAAGAGAGATCATGGGGAGGGAGAGAGAGAGAAATGAAGGTTTAATTTTTAGATGAGAAGTTGAGGACAGCTTATTTAATTCATAAACACCAACGCACAAAAAAAAAGATTCAAAATGGCGACCTCTATATCAATCTGGGCCTATCTTCAAAACATGTATTATCAACAAGATTTAACTCTCGGTCTCTATATTAATGAGTGAACCTGTTACAAGTAATATATAGTATTATTTAATATATATAAATATGATAAAATAAAACATGATTTTATATATTTATATATATAACATAGAAATTATTAATAATAAATTCGAGTCCTTTGAATTCACAAAGTCTCCTTAAAACAAATTTATTCCCCCACAGATGCTAAGGGTTAATTGAATAATTGTTTCCCAAGATAAAACAGATTTCCAGTTCTTAATTAGTAGCATTACAAAATTAAGAATTCATCGAACGTAAATTCTATGTTATGTACTCGAACTTTTACAATCAATAATAATGTTGCATGTAAAATGGAAATTACAGTAATGATGCATGAAAATGGTGTATTCATACACTTACTCGTAAACAGCGGAAAAGTATGCGTAAGCAGAGGCAGGATTTGCAATACTTTTGCAGAAAACGGGATTCTGCAGAACGGAGAATGGAATTCTATCGCTATTTATTGTTTCTTTCCAATGAGAAGCATCTGGAGAGGATACTGCTTCCTTGTACGTTCGAGGATCATTTTCTAACAAAAATGTTAGAAAATCCGGACCAAAAGACGTTGAAGTCCTTGTCCTTTTGCTACGTCTAGGTTCATCCAATACAAACTCTTTGTCTATATTTTCAGGATTATTACTAGTAGCATCCAAAGGTCTTTTGTTTGAATTTGAATCTTTATTTTCATTATATGGAAAAATATTCTCAAAGAATGATGCATCTCTTGATTCAATAAATGTATTAACATGAATATCATTAATTTCAGATTTATGAACAAGAAAGCGATAAACACTGCTGTTATTTGCATAACCAATGAATACACAATCAATTATTTTTGGTCCTATCTTAACCTTTTTTAGGTTTAGGAACCATTACATTTGCTAGACACCCCCACACTCATAAGTATTTATAGCAAGGTCTATGACCTTTCCATAATTCATAAGGTGTTTTGTGAGTTTTCTTATGAGGCACTTTGTTAAGAATATAATTGGCAGAAAGCAAAGCTTCCCCCCACAAATTCTGGGGTGCTCCAGAACTGTTTAACATAGCATTCAACATTTCTTTCAATGTTCGGTTCTTGCGTTCAGCAATACCGTTAGATTGAGGTGAATAAGGAGCGGTAGTTTGGTGAATAATATCATGAGTAGAGCATATCTCTTCAAATGGTGATTCATATTCACCACCTCTATCGCTTCTTATTGCTTTAATCTTTTTGCTAAGTTGATTTTCAACTTCATTTTTATAAAGTTGAAACATTTCTACAAAATTTCATCTTTTGCTTCTTAGCAAATATACATAACAATATCTTGTGCAATCATCAATAAAGGTTATGAAATATTTTTTCCCACCTCTAGTTTGCACAAACTTTAAGTCACATATATCAGTGTGAATTAAATCTAGAGGTTCAGATTTTCTTTCAACAGAATGAAAGGGTAATCTTGTCATTTTTGATTCCACACAAATTTCACATTTATGTTTAAGATTAACATCAAATCTAGGCAAGAATTCTAAATTAATTAATCTACGTAATGTATCATAATTAACATGTCCTAATCTAGCATGCCAAATATTTGAAGATTCCAACAAGTAAGCAGAAGAATTAATTTTATTATTATCAATAGACTTGATTTTACCTTGATCATAACATTCATCTTAAAGAGCCCATCATTCATATAGTCCTTCCCTACAAACATATCATTCTTAGTAAGTACAAACTTATCAGACACAAACACCAACTTAAAGCCATTCTTGCTAAGTAGTGACCCAGAAACTAGATTCTTGCGAATATCTGGCACATGAAGCACTTCATTCAAAGTTAGTTCTTTGCCAGATGTCATTTTCAGTATAATCTTTCCACGTCCTTCAACCTTTGAACTTGAGGAGTTGCCCATGAAGAGTTGATCATCATTTTCTACTGGTTTGTAAGTAGAAAACATCCATTTGTTGGAACATATGTGACGAGTAGCCCCAGTGTCCACGTACCACTCTTTAGGGTTTCCTACCAAGTTACATTCAGATATAACTGCACAAAGATTCATGTCTGAAACATCTTCAGAAAGCTTTTCCATTTCTGTCATATTTGCTTGAGGCTTTTGTTTTTTCTTGAACTTCTTTGGCTTTCGACATTCATTTGATTTATGTCCTTGTATGCCACAGTTGAAGCATTTGCCTTTGAATTTCTTCTTGGCTTTGAAAGCATCTTTGCCTTCACGCTTCCTTTTGTTGTTGTTTGGCCTTTGTTCTATCACATTTGTCTTTGCTTCAATGAAGTTTCTTCCACTCTTCTTCTCAGATACTCGATTGTCCTCTTCAATCCTAAGTCGCACGATCAATTATTCAAGATTCATCTCCTTGCGTTTATGCTTTAGATAATTCTTGAAGTCTTTCCATGATGGTGGAAGCTTTTCAATCATTGCAGCAACTTGGAATGAGTCACTTAATGACATTCCTCCAGAATGAATGTCATGTAGAATTACTTGTAATTCTTGAACCTGAGTGATAACTGCTTTGGAATCTACCATTTTATAGTCAAGAAATCTACCAACAATAAATTTTTTCATGTCAGCATCTTCAGTTTTATATTTCTTGTCTAAAGATTCCCAAAGTTCCTTTGCAGTTTGAATTGTACAATACACATTATACAATGTATTGTCTAAACCATTCATCACATAATTCCTGCAAAGAAAATCTGCATGTTTCCATGCATCAACAGCAGCCACTTTTTCCTTGTCAGTTTCTCCTTCAACAAGAGTAGGACAATCCTCTTGTAGAAATCTTGCCAAGTTCAGTGTTGTGAGATAGAAGAGCATTTTCTGTTGTCAACGCTTGAAATCAGTTCCATTGAACTTTTCAGGCTTTTCTCCATGAGACATACTCACGGCAGGAATGGTACTAGTAATTGTCATTTCTGTTATACAAAGAAAATAATTGTCAATAAACAGAAACAAATTTCTGTTGTACAAGATGTAACAAATTTTGTTTACAAATTTGTTTTTGCAGAATATTTATATATTAACACAATAATATATCTTAACAATCAAAATAAACTGTTATATGAATTTGAAAACAATAACAGAATAGTATCTATTAATATGCAAACAATTTTCTATTTACATAAAACACTACTACAATTACAGAATATATATATATAAATAAAATATTATATATCTATTAACATGCAATATTTATAAACATATAAACATGCAATTATAATAACATGCATTCAGTAGGTAATATATAATATATATATTATATTAACCGTAGTAAAGCTACAAACATTCTGCATGAATCAGAACAAAAATGCAAACAATATTAAATATTACAAACATACTACATACTGCATAAACGAATTTAAAGATTATTAAACTCGTTTTATAAACCAATAAACAATTGTTTTATAAAATAAGTTTATTATACTGACACATAAATACAACAAGCAATCTGTTACAATCATGTGCTCAAGGCTAATGAACATGCAAGTCATTAATACAATATGCATGAATTATTATTAACATGCAATCTGTTACTATAGTATTTATATATATAATAACAGAACATTAACATATAATCAATTAACATGTAACATAATCTAAAACTCAGTTTACATGTTATATATATATATATATAATATTCTACACATATAATGCAAACTATTAATACACTTCTGTGTATATTTAAAGTCAGTAACATTAAAATTATGCTGCACTCACATTTTAATTTTAACAATTACATGACCACGTTTACTTTTCTGTCATAAAACATATAAAATGATTATATGCTACCTATCAGAATTATGACAGAATAAATAATGCATGAATAGTCATTACTGAATATGAACGAATATGAACAAATTTCTGCAATTAACGAATACGTATTAATCATGCAATTAACATTCAAGAATTCCGTTGATACAGGAAATTTGTTTTATCAACGAATTTCTGTTCAAATAAAATATATAATTTAATACTACTATATTTAAAGAATGATAAATTTGCTTTAAGATTGTTACATGTAATATATAGTATTATTTAATATATATAAATATGATAAAACAAAACATGATTTTATATATCTATATATATAACACAGAAATTATTAATAATAAATCCGAGTCCTTTGAATTCACAAAGTCTCCTTAAAGTAAATTTATTCTCCCACAGATGCTAAGGGTTAATTGAATAATTGCTTCCCAAGATAAAATAGATTTCCAGTTCTTAATTAGTAGCATTACAAAATTAAGAATTCATCGAACGCAAATTCTATGTTATGTACTCGAACTTTTACTATCAATAATAATGTTGCATGTAAAATGGAAATTACAGTAATGATGCATGAAAATGGTGTATTCATACACTTACTCAGAAACGGGAAAAGTATGCAGAACGGGAACGGGATTGCAACACTTTTGCAGAAAACGGGATTCTGCAGAACGGAGAACGGAATTCTATACTGCAGAACGGGGAAGGAAGGAAAGGAACGGGAATATGCAGAAAACGGGATTCTGTGGAAGGGAAGGAACGGGAAATAACATTTCTATATAACGAGACGGAAATTTACAGAACGGGGAGGGGAAAAATTATATCTTTTAAAAGTTTCTCACACCGTTTATTTATAGATTCCGTTGGTGTGTAACCGTCATCAAAACAACGTAGTATCACAAATCCGTCCGTCACGATCACGACAACGACCACGACCCGATCCGACCGATCAATTTTCTCATTCAATTCAAATCTCATTTCCAACAGAACCAAGTGATCGCACACGTACTCGGCCACAAAATATAAGATTACTCAGCTCTATAATTTACAAAGACAAAGACATGTATGTTTTAAAACAGAAGGGGCATATAATTATTTTGTGTTGCTCTTATATATATTTATATGGAAAACTCCTACATTCAAAATGGTGGCATTGAGGGAAGAAAAAAACTCCTTCCGTTCTAAATTGTTTGATCGTTGATGACTTTTGAAAGTCAAATTGAGACATTTTCAAACTCAAAAAAAATTAATACGGTTCATTAAAAATCAAGAAATAATAAAACTTACAATGAGTAATACTTTTTAGATAGCTTACAATATTCATCACTGTATTGATTAAAATTAAAAGAATTTATGTCAATTTTAAATTTAAAAATCTCTCAAGTTGATTTTAAAAAATCAACAATGATTAAATAATATGGAACGGGGGGGGTTTATCCCAAGGAAACAGATAAATTCACAACAGAAAATGATAATTTTACATAAAAATCGTCGTTATAGATCCTATAACGATATTTTTTACCGTCCACTTTTTATGCAGAAATATAAAAAGTACTGTGGAAATGTAACAAGCCTAAAAAGATGCATTGTTTTATTTTGTGCTTCTCTATCTCTACTTGACTTTCGGAAGGGGGAAAAGACTTTGAAAAGTTTTGCGAAATGTGACCTTCTTGTCGCACAGACCCCCAAAGCTAAAGGTGTCAACACTTTATATATATATATATATATATATATATATATATATATATATATATAGGAGCGTTTTCTTTAGCGAATCGGAAAAAATGGTCCAAAAATGAATTGATATAAGGACGATTTTTTTTGTCGATATAATATAGAAAATCGTCGCTATAACCGATTATATCTAAGGCGACAGTTCGAACCGTCGCTATATCTCAGAAAACCATCGCTATAATTCGATTTGTCTTTAATTCTTTTTTTAGTTGGTTGGATAAATTTTTCATATATATATATATATCAAGAGCATTCCTCTTAAATAACATTCCTCCTTAAATAACACTCTTTTATTAAAACTACGTCGTTTTGGAGTGGCCGCGGGTGATATTTTTATAAATAAAAGAAAAACAAGTAGGACCACTCTCTTTTAAGTCACTCCAAAACGACGTAATTTTAATATAATATATATATATATATATATATATATATATATATATATATATATAATAAACTAGAGACAGGAAGAAGATAACTCTTCAAGGGAAGAAATGTCAAAGAGGTTGTTTGCCATCCTTGGAGGAATTCATAATGATTAATTATTGAGTGGACAGATTCCTTTTTCTTTTCTTTTTTTGGGACATGAGGAAAAAAAAACAGAGAGGAGAGATTCAAAAGTCAAACCTTTGTAGGCACCCAAACACACCATGATCCTAATTGTATGCACATCAATTCCAGGTGTATAATAGTATTTGTTGAAATAGTTATTTTATTCAGCTTGGAACAAATTAATATTAGTACCAAAAAAATTAATTAATATGAACTTACTCTTTTTATATATTTAGGTAGGTTTTATCTTCAATGTGAAAATTTCCTTTACAGACCATGGCTTTTGTCCCCAAAAAATTCAACTTAATCACTTTTACTAGCCAATTTGAGAAAAAGTAGAAGGAAAAAAATTGTCTAAACTCAAATTTCAGATGTATTCTTCAAAATATAAAATCACTTATTTTTGTACTTCACAAAATCAAATAATCTTATATTTTGATACGAAAATTGTAACGTATATCAGTACATAGAATTGGATAAAACTATAATAATAGTCCACCATATTACATATCTGAATAAAAGAGTTGTCACTAAAAGTTATCCTCTCATCTTGAAAAGGAAAGGGCAACTTGCCTTAAACTTACCAATGATGCAAAGTGAAAATTAGACCAAAAATGGTAGCCTAAGATTAGATCTTTCTTTTTAATCTGCATATTCAAATTTTTCAAGCTTAACCCAGAATAATCAACATAAATATTGGCTCTTGAAGGGATCATCCTCAACAGGTAAAGCATCTTAAAGGAGACGACATAAAACCTGTTTTCATAGTCTGGAAAATCACAAATTGAGAAGTATTTCATTCCCTATTATATATGAAGCCAATATCAGCTCAAGACGTGCATATAGGTTCTGAATCTAAAGAATACACAATAAAACGGACAAAAAATTCAACTCAGAAATGGTTTGATGTCCAGAACAATCTAGTTGTATTACTAACATTTATACTAAGACATTCTGAACTAGAAGAATACAAGATAAACCGACTAAAATTCATCTCATCCAGGTAAAGGACATGTGAAAAGGAAGGGGGGGGGAGAGAACACCAAAGGTACACTCACATATGACACATGACCAAATTTATAAAAGTTTGGCTCTACCCCCACCCCCACGCCCAAGCTCAACCCCAAACAAACACTGAATTGCTGTTCTGTTATACCAACTGCCAGCAAAAATACAAATCATCCATCTCTAACCAAGACAAGAAAATTTCTGTGTGAGTTTAGAGGTGCTATAAGCTTGAGAAGTAGGCAATAAAAGATTAGTTTGAAATGCCAGAAGAATCTGGCTATAAGATCCAACTTTAGACTTGGAATCTGAAAAAAGTTCAACCCTCCTCCCAGTCTATGTCGTCGTCATCTCCCGAAGCATCTGCTTGAACATTTAAGTCATTCACCTTAAAGGTTTCATTTGTATTTCCTGTAACAAGGCAAGTTGGAAAATACAGTTAGCAGCCATGGAAGCTGCATCATCAAAATAATCCTTGTGTGACCACAATACCAATATCATTTATCTGTCTAAATTTGAGAAAATAACTAGAGGTAAACAAAAAAATAAACTCGAGTCAGTAGTGTGTGCGCGTGCACACTCACGCACACCCCTTTATATTAAACCAGCCTAATATTAATAATGTGTAAATATATGTTTATAAACATACTTTAGCTTTGTCAAATTTTACACAAGTAAATGTTCATATCAACTTATATTTGATATTTTTCATGCTGATAATAATATTAGGAAAAAAATTTAAGTTTCTCAAAACAACCACACATGGCAGACTATCAGGAACTAATGTACTAGCGTCCTCGGTTTATCCAAATATCATGTTGTTGCTACAAGACTGCAAAAGCTCACATTATTTCAGAAGCAAACTCCAACCAACTTGCAAACCCAAAAGTATAATAACAAATTAATAACGTTTGAAGTTTAAACCTTAAAAATAACAATTTTTTCCCATATTTTTGGTTGAATGTGTGATATTAATGACTAGCCATCTCTGTTATCAGCAAATGGTAGCAAAGTTTCATGCCAAGATGGGGGCTGGTTTGCCATCTCTCTTACAGACTCTAAACTTATGTGAGCATACACACTTGCAAAAAGCCAAAAACAAAAGGGAAAATGTATAGGCTGTTCATGTATCTATTCTTAAAAGCTTAATATATCTGATATGCTTGTCAAGAAAGTATCCTTGAGAATTAATAATCCAATTTTTGCCTGATTAAATCTCAAATATCATGGAACAATGTTCAGTAGTACACCAGTAACTATAGTTGACAGTACTAGCTGGTTGCTTAACATTTCAAACAGAACTTCTAGTCTTTTCTTGTTGCATAGTACTTCCTCCGTCCCAAACTGAGAGTTCTGGTATTCTTTTTTGGATGCCTCAAAATATTTGATACTTCTATAAAACTAATGCAACTTTAATACAAATGGTCTTGCCAATTGCCAATTAGGGGAATAGAGATGAAAGCATATGAACCCCATAATATATTATTCTTAATAGTACTAGTATAAAAGGAACATGTAGCTCAAAAAATGTTCTTTCTAAAGCTATGCATCATGTTGAGTCCAATGACAGTAAATTTCGGTCTGAGGGTGTAGACTGTAGCCACAGAGTCAAGGAAACCATCTTTTCTTTAACAATTTACTAAAATCTATATCATGTCTAATGCTCATACTCCCTGTTTGAATACTTTGTAACTAGTTTTTTTTATTTCCCGTCTTTTTTCTTTTTCTAAAAATAGAATTTAGTCACTGCAGGAAAAATTATACTTTATCTTGTAGGAAGTTGTGCAAAAATTGTAATGATCAGTTGGACAATGAAAGATACTAAAAAAGCTTTGATATCTACCGGCTGGTGGAGCTTCCTCCCACTCAACACCTTCATCTCCCTCATCGTCGTCATCACGTTTTGATTTCATGCCAACTTGACGCTCTGAAGATGCACCATTAACGCTGTTGGAAATTCTTGTGTTTGAAGACTCCTGTTCCCTTTTGGTAGCTGCATCTTGTTCTTGCTGCCTTTGAAGTAGAGCAGCATAATATGCTTTAAAATACTCACCCTATGAAGATTATCAATTGTGATACCAAGCAAATTTTCAGACTTAGAAGGAATGAAGGCAGAACATACATGACATGGACCAAGATAATAAGAGAAATAAATGTTCGTTTAAACTAGCCTGTAAATTCTTCACATCATCTTTTTCATCTATTGACTTCTTTTCATCAAATACTCCAATTGCTGAAGTGCCCTCCATCTTTGAGTCTTGCTTGTCGTCACCACGCTGCTCTTTTGTAAGGTTCATCCCTTGCTTAATCATCCACGGAGGCAAAACTTTCATGGGAGTATTTGTATTCTCGGATTTGATTTTTGCTTCTTTACCATCAACACCAGAGAAATCAACTTCAACCTGCAAACAACAAAAAACATAAATCGTTAGCTAAATACCCAAACCTATTCTATATATCAGATTTGGGAATGAATGCTATAACCCCACCCCCGGGCAGCCGCCACAATAAATAAGAAACTATATAAGAAAATAGAGCAATAACAGCAACAATCCACTGACAACTTGTGAAGGCAACTACATAGAAAAGGCACAACTAGAAAAGTTAAAAATATAGTATATGGCACAACACACAGCATGCAGAAACAGTGAATTCTAAATTATTCACTAGAAGCTTCAAACACCATTGGGATTTAAATAAAACAAGAAATACCAAATGAAATTGCTTGGCTTGACTACCAAAAAAAAGAAATGCACGGATCAGTATAATAGTAAGAAAACAAATATAAAATGCATTTAAAGTAAAAGAAGAAAGAAACATAGTAACACCTTTGTCTCTCCAAGAAATGGCATAGGGGTTCCACCATAACCCTGTGAAGATTTAGAGGGATCATTGCTATTAGAATCACCATTTGCTGAACGTGCTGCAGCATTTGCTCGAACTTCCCATGCTTGAAGAGTTCCAAATTCCGGAACGGTCAAGTCTTTTACTCTGTTGAGTTGATCCATTAATGGCTTGAGCTGTACCTGCATCAATTAACCAACCAAATCTTTAACTGTAAATATGTTTCACGTCTACCCATAGTGGAGTATATTATTATTTTAAAAGTTAGTGGACCCCACTTTTGAGGATAAACTAATCTTTCCAAGACATTTTGATATAAACTTATGTAATTTAAGACATCCTCTGGACGAAAAAAATTATTGCACATTTAGACAGCCATAAAACAGAGGTTGAGAGGTTGTATGTAGGAGTGAGCAAAAAACGGACAAAACCGAATTACCGAACCGAACCGAAATTTTTTAACCGAATTATTTCGATTTTTCGGTTTTTTTTTACAATTTCGGTTATATCCGAATTATTACTCGGTATTCGGTTTCGGTTTTCAAAAAACAGGTTATTCGGGTATCCGAATAACCGAACCTTAATACTTTAAAAAAATTAATTTTATAATATTATTATTATCTACTCGGCTACTCTAAGTCTATCGAGTCCATTTCACTATTTCATATCAGATCCCATTTTGCCCTAGCCCTAGGCAGTTAGCCCGCTCCCATTCTTCACTCTTTTCGTGGAACTTCGACCATCGATTAACTACGAAGCATCTTCATTCTTCACTTTACTCGTCGACCATCGTACTCGATCTCACATCCTCTCCACTTCTCTAGTCTCCGCGGCGAACGCGCCTCGGGCGACGCACGATCTCGATCTCGGCTCCTCGGCTCCCAGTCTCCCAGTCTCGATCTCGACCCTCTCCGGCTCTCCCCCTTCGACTCTCTTACGAGTTCCGACTCTCTTTACGACTGATCTAAGAAATTGGTATGTTTGTTTTGTAAGTTACATCTGATTTTGATTTGAACCCTTTTACGGGTTATTCGATCTGATTTTGTACAGGATTTGTGATGTTCATGGTCATGTACAGGATTTGTGTTGCATGTTCATGTTGTTGTTGTTGACTTGATATTGGCTGTTGCTGTTGTATGTTGTTGTTCGTTGTTGGTTGTTGGCTGTTGCACAAGCACAACTGCTGGTCTGCTGCTAGTTGCTGCCGCCTGCCTGCTACTCTGTCTCTGCTAGTAGATTAATTTCATGTTGGCTTGTTGTTGCTTTGTTAAGTCATAAATTTGTTAAGGTCTTAAGGACTGGACAGTTAATTTTTGTTGGCTTGTTGTTGCTGACTTGCTGTATTTTGGACAGTTAATTTGGCTTGCTTTGTTAAGTCATAAATTTCATGTTGGCTTGTTGTTGCTGGTGGATAATTAAGTTAACAGTTGCTGGACAGTTAATTTGTTAAACAGTTAACAGGTAATTTATGTAGGATGATATTTCGGTTATTACCCGAATACTCGAAATTACAATTCGGTAATTCGGTATTCGATTATTTTCAAATTTCGGTTGGTATTTCGGATGGTGAAATTATCAATAATTCGGTTTTCGATTATAACCGAATAGCTTATTCGGTTCGGTTATAACCGAATGATCACTCTAGTTGTATGTAAGTACACTGTTTTTAGGAATCAAAATATCAAACCCTATAAAATATTAGCATGCAACAATCTAAAGTCGTAACATGTACCCATGGAGTTCTTTGGGATATTCTGTTGCTCAGGAAAATGAACAAAGTGAATATCGTGATTTGCATTATACCAAGGCAATAATCGCAACCGAATATAATAAATCCTGATATGCAAAAAAAATTGAAATAAAATAGAAATGCAGATAATATCTTGCAAAGAGTCTGTAGAAATATCAACAGTTGAATAAAAGCCATACCAGTAATTAATTAAAATGCATAAAAAGAACAAACCTCCAAGTTTTGAAGCATATCCCTCAGTTTTTCACGACGCCTTCTCCTTGCATTGTCATCTCCATCTCCCATTTCTTGACCTGCTAACTTATCACTCTCTGCCACTAGTTCCCCGTTGCAACTTTCACAATGAAAATACTCATCCTCTGGAGAAACCAGACGCAATGCATCCAAAGCAGTATATCTGAACATAAAATAAGGAAGAAATACTTTAGTGCCATCAAAATACCAGTTTATATGTATAACATGTATAACTACAAACATCACCAGAGATGATACCAACCTTCTCCCGCAGCTTGGGCATATATACTCCTGAACAGTGTTCTTGTTATCGAGTTCATCTTTTAGCTTTTTCTTCATGCGGTGCATTCTGTACCTCACAACATCATGTATCTGCAAAAAGTAGCTTACTTTATCTATAATTTTACAGAAAATTATTTAATCAAATATCTGCAAACTCAAAAATTGAGATGGAATGGGAAGCACGGCTAGAGTTCGTTCCACCTGTACTAAGAAGCAAGAAATGAACACCAAAGCAAATATGACATGGCAGAGTCATGGACACGAAATTTCTATATACAAAAAAATAATAATGAAAAAAATAGGCTACTGATATTGGGATATATAATATATTACATAAAGTTGTCAATATATATTAATAATATGAACATAGTTATGATGAAAACTCTCCTATACAAATTCCTCTGGTGAAGTCTTCTCTTTGTTTTACTTTTGTTAATGTAACATTCTGTTATATTTCTTTTAAAATAAAACGTCATATCTTAGCAATCCCAAGTATGTTGAGGCACGTTTAAAAGTGTCCAACAAATGGCAGAGATGAAATTTAAGTATCAAATAATTGATATGTTGAGGGAGTGCGGGACATGTATTCAAGAGTATATGTCAAGTACCAATGAAGAGTGGTTGAGCAAAAAGAAATTACCAATATACGACAGTGTTCTAAAAATCCCCGCCTAGGCGCTAGGCCCCCTGGCATCTCACTCAGGCCCAGAGCGGCAAAAAATTCCTCTAGAAAATTAGGCGGGGCCTAGGCGAGTTAGGTGGGGTCTAGGCGGAGAGTTTTTTTTTTTAATTTTAATAAATACTCAAACCAGATCTTGATATATTTATTTTTCTAATGATTTACCATATTCATAATGTATGTTGTAGCATATCAAATCACAACAAGTAGTGAACAATATCAAGTCAAAATGAATAATTTTATTATAGTTATAATTTTTTGAACTTGTACCAACTTCAAATTATATAAATGATGATACATTTGTAATATTTAATTTAATTCAATATAATTCTTAAATTTATGTTTAATTTTTAAGTTTTAATATTGAATTGAATTCTTGAATTTTAAATTTTATTATTTAATAGCAATCTTGTTTATGAATAAAACTAATACGTTAAAAATATATTTGAACTTTCAATAATTGCATGTTTGCGTTTGAACTTTGACTTTGACAATATGGATATGTGTTTGAACTTTAAGCAAAGACTTTTATTATCTTTATTATAGATTGTTTTGCTTTATATTATTGTTTTATTTGGATAAATGTAAGATAAAATATTAAAATTGACTTGAGATAAAAAAATCCAGCCCAAACCCCGCCTAGGCCCTCTAGGTGCTAGGCCCCCCCGCGGCCGCCCGCCTCCCGCCTTTTAGAACATTGATATACGATAAATGTCTACTGCAAATATTTGTTGTTTAAGGGAATCTGCCAGTTTTAGGCTCTCTACATCACATGCTATCAATATGGAGACGCCCATCAGCTAATTATATACAAAGTCCTCATCGCGCTTATCAAAATATAAAAGTTCTCAACATTAAGAAGAACTTACCAACAAAAAGGGAGGGAGAGTATCAGAAAGTATCTAAATCCAGTATGTACAGTATCCGTAAACAACCAAAATTAGAAAACCTAATATTGTTTGGCTGAAATAAAGAGCCTCCAAGGGGACATCGTTATAGAACCACAAAATATCATTTGTCACATAGTCAAAATGTTAAAATGGCAAACAATGAATGGATGGTAAAGTAAATATCATGGATCAACAAAAAGAACCTGTGCATAATCTAGACAACAGTAAGAGTGAGTGTGCAGCTTAATCTTTTCTTCTCCCTCTTTTCCTGTATGTTGACCATCAGCAGTGGCAGCAACCGCAGCACTATAAATTTTCGCACCTTTTGCCGTCTGTAACAATATCAACAATAAGCAATGATGCGACTTAAAGGAACAGAAATATTCGGCAATCACTTCAACTTAACAATAAATACCTAGAGCTAGAAAATATATAGATGCATTTTGAACTATCATTTACTTGATAGGAGTCACTAAGTGATGCTAAATTGAATACATGTTGAGAAACTATAATGCATGAGCTTCGTATAAAAGATTATAAACTCAGAAGAGGCAGGATAACACATGGATCTCATCAAATTTAATTATAGAAATCCATCATTTAGAAAAGATCTTATGGCACAGTTTCTATTTACCCAACAGACCAAATAAAGATAAGTAAATAAGTGATGCGAAGGAACTGCATTTTCTTATTTATAATCATTAAGTAACAGGGAATGAGATGTTTCTCGTACGAACAGTTGGACTAAACAAAAAAAAATTGACCTCTTTCCTGTGATCCCGAGTGATTAGCTTTTCTTCTTCAAAAAAACGCAAAGTTCGACGAAGTTGCTTTGAGTGCAGCTTTAAGTCCTTTGCCAAATCTTCTTCTCTTACCCACTGACGCCTGAAATAGAAAACAAAATACATATTTCTTTACAGTTGACTGTCTTAGTTTAATGACAGTTAACAAACTGTAGTTAATGAGTTGTCAGTTATACTTGGTTAATTGTTCATGTTTTAGTTAAATGTTTCAATTAGCTAGAGTTAAAGCAGTATAAATAAAACCGAGTCATCTGTAACCAGGGGCGGATCTACTATATGGACAGTGTAGGCAATTACCTACACTGGCTTTTTGAAAAACAAATATTTTAGGGGGGCTAATATATATATATATATATATATGTATTGATTTAGATAAAAGTTTTTTTATTAGATTAGATAAAATAAAAGAGGAACTTTTCATTATGTTTTTGAATTTTGGATACAAAAGAAAATAATAGAAAATTTAAATTAGGATGGAGAAAAAATAATAAAAAACTTACCAAGTCTTCTTTTGTGTTTTTTATGTTTGTACATGGAAAACTTTTAATTTTAAATATAGATTACCACTTTATCCTTATATTAAATGTTCTTATGTTTGTATATAAAGAGTAACGTAGACACTACAAAAGATTTACTGACGTCTAAACCTATTCAGCTTTTAATGGAAAAATTTAGTAAGAAAAGTGGTCAATTTTTTGGTCTATTTCTTTTCTTTTTCGTTCCTTAAAAAACTCACAAACAAGAAAAATAGATAGAAAATTTTAATTTTTCACTCATTTCTTTTCTTTTCTTTTTATTATAAAACTTAAAAACACTATGAAAAAGTATAGTTTACTATCGTTTCTAGCATGTAACCACCATTACTAAATCCTTGGTTAATAGTAATGCTACATTTGTGTATATAAAATTATTTTCAAAAGTCTTTATTTAAACATGTATTTCAAATTTTGGAACGGAAGGAGTATTGTATATATATTAATTTTATTACTAATTCACTCTAAATTTTTTGGTAATTAAAATATTTATAAAAAACATATTGCCTACACTGAAGTCCAATTCTGGATCCGCCACTGTCTGTAACAGGGATATATTTATATAATTGATAATGAAAACTCTTCTTGAAGCCCTTATTCTTTCTGGATATTGGCTCATTCTTTTTCTCTTATAACATATTAACATTTTATTCTTACCCTAAAACCCAATCAATTAGAAGTAAATATTTCTACATTCCAATACAAAAACTAAACCTCCTAATCATTAAAGCCCCATAAATATGAAAAGATAACACATTTCACACTGATATAGCCGACTTGCATATTAGATATATTAATCCTATTTGCCATTCAAGTAGCCAGCTAATTCCATAATGTGCCCAATTCAAACACCCTAGCATCAAATTCACATATGCCTATAAATTTACCTATAATTGTCTATACAATCATTCAAGTTCAAAGGCATAGATGTATAGAAACTCCAATACCTGGTGAGGGCATCAAGTACCACCACAGCAATCCCCCTATTATCACTCCTCCCGGTTTTGGTTTGATTATCACCTTTCGTAGTAATGTCATCATAAAACGCTCTTGCAGCTAGCTTCACCAGCCTATCAAATAAGTCCCAATAATCAATAAATAATAATAATTTAAACATGTATAATAATTGGTTTTGAAGAAATAACGATAGTTTACCGATTAAATGGATTAAATGATTCGCCCATCTTGTGCTCTTTCCCCTCTAGGGTTTGAATTATGTGTATGTAAAACCTAATTGAAATTGATATTAGGTACAAAGTGAGACCTTTTACGCATAAATTAGCCGATATATGTATGAATCTTGTCAGAAATTAGGTATCAAACGAATTGAACCGTTGGGAGATTTACGAAACGGATTGGGCATGAAAAACCAATCACATCAACGGGCAGATTCAAGTAATTGAAGCTTCATCTGTTCTTGGGTAAGATATTCACAATTTTCAACTCGTGAGTGTGTTGATTACTGCAATTAAAAATAGGGGACTGTGTGAGTTTTGAAAGAAAATTATGGAGAAGTATTATGATAGATGGAACAAAATAGAAAGAAAAAAAGTCAGTGCAACAAAAATAGTATTGGATACGTAATGACAGAATTTGTGAATTAACATAAATATAAGAGTAATGCTATTGAAACAACTTATTCTACAACTATTTTACAATTTGCTGATGTGGTATACTTCACCTCAGCATATTGATGAACAAATTGTTTCAATGTAGTCTTTGGCCCCATATAAAAATTGTAGTGGAGTATGTCACATCAGTAAATTGTAAAATAGTTGTAGAATAAGTTGTGTCTCTAGCATTACTCTAAATAGACTTATGACCAAAAAATATGAAACTATAACTATGTAAATGAATAATATCTATGAATAATTGAATATAAAATAGATTTTTTTTATCAAAATATCTCCCCTTCTATTTGTCATTACTCATCACTAGGGGTGCACAATAGGTCGGTATGAGACTACCGGACCTTGGGCAAATTACGTCAGACCGTTGACTTTGATCTACCAGGGGCCCATGCCAAGTCTTGGCCTCTAAAATTTAGTTTTGTTAGGCTTGCAGGCAGACAAGGCCTAGGTCAGTCTGATCCGCCCCTTTTTTAAAAATGTTAAATATTAAAAATAGAATTTTTAAAATATAACTAATAAAATTTTGTAAAAAATTAAAAATAAGCTTTTTTAATGATGAACTAGAGTATTTACAATAAATTAATTTATTATTAATGTTATATATTAAAAATTAGTTTATTGATATATTAATTATTGTTAATACTTAACATAAAGCGTAGCACAAAATATTAATTAAATTTCTTTGTTCAATATTAGTATTTAGAAGAAACTAACTTATTATTAATATTTAATCAACTAATTTTTAATGTTAAATATTAAATAAACTAATTAGTATATTAATTAAAAGTATTTAAAAGGAATCAATAATGAATAATTAAAACTTTAAATTTTTTTGATGTTTTAATTAAAACTAATGTATTACACTTTATAAATTAAAATTAATGGTTTGGGTTGTTTATTTTATTTTATTTTTCTCTTAATTAGATTGGGTTAGACATAGACTACTATCTAGTTAATTAATTAGTGTGATGCTAAGTCGGGTTATGACCTCATGAAAATTAGAGGTGCAAACGGATTTATACGAATTCGAATATAGGAGTATCCGTATCCGGAAAATTAATTCGCTATTCGTATTCGTATCCGGTATCTGACGGATTTTAAAAATATTATCAGTGAAATAATATCCGTTTCCGTTTATTTTATCCGAATAAACAAATTATTCCAATATCCGAGTATCTGAATTCGTTTATCAGTCAAATAATATAAAATTCATTCAAATTATTTACAAAACATAAAGAAAAAAATTTGAATAATTAATCATAAACAGTCACAATTTTAAGTTTAAACCATATATATTAATTAAACACAATTTAAAGTTTAAACCATTCATATTAACTAAACACACACAGATAACTAACTAGTAGATATATCTTTGACAGAATTCGGATCATCCCAACAAAACACAAGGATCCCAAACCCATATACTCTTCCACCAAATAGTGCCTAATAAGGTATAAAAGTTTTCTCAAAAAAACAGGCCAAGACCGGGACAAAACCGCCACAAAATTAAGAAAACTAGTCGTCATCCATACAATCTAAATAGTCAGCATCTTCTTCTAGTACTAATTTGCTCACACTAATGGTAAAATTCTCAAATTTTCTCAACCATTTTGTACAAAACACTACCTATATACATGCAAGAACCAACCACCTCTAGTATAATGTAGTCTAATTAAATACCTTTCTAATGACTTGAACTTCTTGTTGTCTTGGTTCCCTCAGATAGCACAAAAGGATTTCAGCCTGCCAAAAAATCAACCAAACACAATCAGAATTCAGCAACCCATAGAAACCAAATTTTAGGAGAGAACAAGCTATTCTTCAAACGCAAACAGAGACAAGAAAGTTAATAGGCACCACAATTGTTAATACACTTCAATTACTAGCTATTTAATATCGTGCAACTGATAAAATTCTTTAATTTTTCTAAACCACTTAAGTAGTAATTACATTAGTTAACCAGTTACTTAAACTCCAACGGTATTATTATAGGAAAAAGCTGATATTAAAACATATTACTAGTAATGATAACTGGAAACCTGATTTTACCCACAAGTTGCAACTAACAAAACCATGAAATCAAATTTTTTTTAGGAGCCTATTTCACTCAACCATATGATTGATCAATTTAGCTAAACATTAGCACAATTTAGGCTCCTAACCTAATAACTTTTCAATAAATAGCAAAACATCAAGACATTGAGTTTCACTAACTTTAGTAAATCAATAATTCTGAAACTGTTTGGAACTTGCTTGACTCAAACAATTCTGATTCACCATTATGTTAACCAAATGCAGAAATTTTAGGATAATTTTCAAGAGTTAAGCAATAGTGCCACTTACACCATATGTGATCGGCCAACAACTAAACAAAATCAAGAATTTGGAAGCTGTTTGAAACCCATTTCACTCCAACAATTCATTCACCCATTATGATAATTAATTGCAAAAACTAAGCCAACTAAATCCAATTATATGTATACTGATTAGCTAAAACCAATATCCAATTGTATGAAATTTTTTGTCTTATAAAATATGGGATTTCATTGGTATCAACGGTTATGAAGATCCCGGAGGAATATTAGACAAAACACCCTTTTATTTTTTTCTATGCTTTGAGAAATTCCAGACAAAAATACTAGTGGTAGCGGATTCATGCAATATTATGGCAGCAAGCCAGCAAGTTTAATTATATCATTTCAGTGGTCCCTTGTACTACAACTGTAGCACTACTTAAATATACCCCTTTACCACTTTCCCTTGTAATCATACTAATGACAAGAAAAATCACTAAAACAACAAAGATTGGAGCTTTTCTATAACACACGAATAAGAAATCAATTGGGAAAAAGTAGAACTAGACACAATTTTATAGCAGTAAATAAATTAATAAAACATGAGTTCGAAAGAATAAAAAAATGTAAACTGAAATTTTGAGAGAGTTTATTAATAAAATAAAAATAAAAACTTTCTGCAAATAACTAATGAAACTAGAGAGTGAGAGGGGAAAAAAGTGTAATGATTAATTAAGAAAATTGTACCTCTTATACACTGGCAATGGCTATCGAGCAGACAAAGAGATTTCAATGTTCGTACGGGAAAGAAAGATGAAATAACATAAGGAACAAACCCTCTAAAAAACCCAAATTGCAAAGAGACTTAAATGGGTCACATAAAACCTAGAAATCGTCCAAGGTCAAAACCCAGAATGAGTAGATGGATAATAGTTAAGGGTTTACCAAATCGAAGTCAAGATATGTTGATTCTTGGTTCGAGCTAGGTTGAGATTGGGTTTTTTTTTGAGCGAACAACTTCGATTTGTTTTGGAGAGATCGAACAGAGGTTGAGTTTTGTTTTTGATTTGTAGAAAACAAATGTTTTGTTTTGGAGAGAAGAGGTTGGGTTTTGTTTTTGATTTCTAGAGAACAGAGGTTTTGTTTTGGAGAGAACAAACAGCTTCGGAATGTTTTGTTTCGGAGAGAACGGAAGTTGGGTGTTTAACATTTTTCCCATATATATATATATTAGCAAGTCTGTTGGCTCGGGCACTGTGGACGGTAAGATTTATCACAAACTTTAGACGATTCATATGATTTATTAAAATGAGTAGAAAATTTAAAATCATTTGTATTTTATTATATAGATATAGATACGGTCCGAATCTTAAACCCACCCTTTATTTAACATACGTTGCATTATTCCTTTACTTTGAATAGAGGCGCGATAATTCGATTAAAATCATATATATCATGTCCGTCGCTAAAAGTTAAGACGACGGTTTTATATATAGCGACGGACCGAATCGTCACCCGATCCGTCGCTAAAGGGATATGCAAGATATGTTAGATAAGAGATAAGCTTAAGATTCGAAATTATATATATATATATATATATATATATATATATATATATATATAGGGAATCCATCCATGACAATAGGTTCTTTGAGTAACAACCTAAAAAAATTAAGCACAACAACTTCAGTAATTTTGGGACAATAAAAATAGGACGTCCCAAATTTATTGTCTCAATTATTCTAAAAACTAATGGCGGCTTAGTTCCTACTTCTCAAATAGTCAGTTCCTTCCTTACATTTCAAATAGTCTCTTCCTTCGTTCTTTTTTAAATTTCATTCAACTAGTTAGTAATTAATAATATATATGATATTAATATTATTAACAACTTAAATTACAATGAAACATTAGTTAGTAATATTAATGATATTAATATTATTAATATTTATAGTAATATTAGTCTTTAGTATTAATATTCATATTAATATTCATATTTAGTATTAATATTTATAGTAATATTCATATTAGTTATTATTATTAATATTATTAATACTAAATATTATTAACATTAATATTACAAATAATATTAATATAAGTATTAATAATATTATAAAATATTAATATAAGTATTAATATTATTAATATTAGTTAGTAATATTAATGATATTAATATTATTAATATTTATAGTTATGTGTATGAGCAAATCATGATCCATCTAAACCAATCAGTCCAATACAAAACAGCAAAACCACTATCAAGAGTATTATGCCTCTTGCTAATTGGGGTATTAATCCTCATACTACCCGTACTATTGAATCCACTCATTTAACAGAAATCAGGTACAGTTATTGGGATTATATTGATTCCTTTACGCAAGTATTTTATTACCAGAATCCCATTCACAACCACTCTTGGTTTATCCGAATATGTCCCGAAGTTTTACGAAACGAAATTCCCAACTGGTTTTTCGTTTGGTGGGATAAAATAGGTATTACAATTGATACCCTACCAGAATCCGTTCAAACAGCATTCAAGGAATGGCAAGTTGCCTATGTCCATATACCGGTAAATAAAGATTTATCTATGCAAAAACTGTTTGCCCATTTCATAATCCGTTTTGGAATTCCTTGGATTTGGATGTGGGATTTTCAGTGTGATTACCGAATAAGATCCTCTTTAAAAAAGAGTATATTTTACCAAGTGGTGGGACAAAGGGCTTAACCCCACTTTACCAGAACTCCTCAAGACCATAAAAGGTCATACAGGGTTTTGTTTAGATGTTATACCTCGAGCCTTCCAAAGATCAACATCGATGAAATCCTTTTGTTAAAATCCAAAGCAGACTTAAAACAAAAGTTTCCAAACTTAAGCAAAAAGCAGAACTCTTAGTTAAAACTATGGATTATATGAAGACACAATTCTTACAATTCTTAGTCCGGGATGATGCCTCCATGAAGACTATTATGATGATGAAGACTCGAGCAGGATGACAATTAATTCAATGTTTTAGCGAGGAGAAAGTCAAGAACCGAGCCTACCATGGGAGACTTTTGGGACTCTCTCACTTCAATGATTTCTGAGAATATGGCGCAGGACAAGAAAAGAAAAGGAAAATAAAGTTATTCTCCACTACAGCATCAATAATCAGAAGAAAACAAGTACAGTGTTCCCACCAGCAACGATGCTTATCCAGTTACCTCTCTACTATCAGAAACTGACAAGCCACCTATCCACTACAGTATTTCCACTTTGCCGACAACTTGTCTCTTATCCTCCACTTCCTACGGCTAAGGGATAAAGAAGAAAAGATAAGGATTACTGCTCGACTCCACCATCTAGGACACGTCTAATCCTTTCTCTCCTTCTCTTTTGTATAAATAAGGGAGACCTCACCCTTGTTGAGGAAGAACTTTCTTTAGAATTTTCCTACTATTAAAAAAGAATGTCTTTCAATTGTCAAATGTGTTTTAAAATTTCAAGATGATCTTTTAAATCAACACTTCTTAATTAGAGTTGACTGTTCAGCTGCAAAATAAATCTTTAAAAAAGATGTTCAAAATTTAGCATCCAAACAGATATTTGCTACTTAGCAAAGTATTTTATCAGTATTTGACTTTGATATTGAGTATATCAAAGGAAAACAAAATTCTTTACCGGATTTTCTAACCAGAGAATATTTGCAGGAATTCTAAACACTTAATGCTTGATTAAGTGGGACGTCACCAAAGTCGCGTTTTGAATCCTTGCCTTTATCTGTCTTGTGGAGTGTGGCTATTATTTCTTGTAAATCGTTGACAGACGTGCTTGATCAACCCTTTTCTCCGGTCCTTTCCTTAATTTGTCTTTAATTTCATCCGGAAACTTAGATGCAAATTCAATACATCTATCAATTGGAATAATAGTTCCATTAGAAATATTATGTCCAAGAAGTAATATTAGTATTTAGTATTAATATTCATATTAGTTATTACTATTATTACTATTAATATTATTAATACTAAATATTATTAACATTAATATTACAAAATATTAATATAAGTATTAATAATATTACAAAATATTAATATAAGTATTAATATTATTAATATTTCATTGTATTAATATTATTGATATTTCATTGTATTAATATTATTAATATTTTATTGTATTAATATTATTAACATTTCATTGTATTAATATTATTAATATTTCATTGTATTAATATTATTAATATTTCATTGTAATTTAAGTTTTTAATAATATTAATATTGTAAGACCCCAACTTTTATGAATAATGATGATTTTTCTATAAATATCATTTTGAATATTATAAAATGAATTTGATATAATGTTATAGTTGTAGGTAATATTTATAAATTTTGCAAAGTATGCATGAAGTTGTTATATAATATTCGATTGGTGGGGAATATTCGTTTTAATAGAGAATGTTAAATACAACGACACAATCATTGGTGGACCTCAGCTAATTGAATTATTGTCGGATTGAGAAAGCGACAAAAATACTTTTTATGAAAATAACGGCGGAAGTTTTACCAGTTAATTTGTTGAAACACACGTTATTAAAAAGTACTGATGTCTGGCGTAGTTCTTGCGATAGCACACTACAGTATTGATTATTGATGCTTACGTGAGAAGTCACTCGGTTTTGTTCAATTATCATTACGATGAATTGCTACATAATATCTCACGTTATTTGATTCAATTATTGTCAATATTTTATAATCAATAATTGAGATGATAAAGTTATTAATATTATTATTTGCAATATTAACGATGTTTAGAAGTTACGCGAGGAGAGGTTTGGTCACCTAATTGCGCGCCCGATGGGGAGAAATCCTTATTGAAAAACCCCTTTCCAGGAGCGACTGGTCGATTAATATTGTGAATTATAATAATGATGATGAGTTTTGTTTTATTAGTATTATTAATGTAATAAAGCAGGAAAAGTTTTTATATAAAATGAATACTTTTATAAAGTTATTCGTTTTATTAGACTAATAGTAAAATCTTTTTATATAAAAAGCGAATACTTTTTATAAAGTTATCTCATTTTATTAGACAATAAATAGAATATATTATATTTTATTGTAAACCAACTGGATCGTCCGTTTAAAGTAAATCAACTGGACTGTTCATGAATTAATTCTTATGCGATCCATTCTTCTATAAATAGAAGCTCATTCCTTCATTATTTCTTACGAATTCACTAAAACTCTAGAGAGAAACTATAGAGAGAGTTCTTCTTCTATAATCTTGAGCGTATTTCTTTAGAGTTTAAGAAAGCTTTGAGCGTAGTACAAGTTTTCTTTGAGTATATCCTCGCCCTACCAGTCAAAATACTCTTCTTTTACGGTAAGAGATATTATTTGTTGTACTCTTGTTAGGGTATTCCTTCTTCTTATTGGTGAAATTCTTTTGTTATTCCATTCTTTATTATTACATTGGAATAACTTTGTATCTGTGGGATACCCTATACTTGGTGAAATTCTTACATTATTCCATTATTTATCTGTTGGAACATCCACATGCAATGCGTTTACGCATGACACGGTTCCGTTGTTTATTATTCTCGTTGGAATATCTTGTCATGCGTTTCGCATGACACGGTTCCATTATTTATTATTACATTTGGAATATCTCGCTTGGAATGCGTTCTGCATGACACAGTTCCATTATTTATTATTTCATTGGAATAACTTCGTCATGCAATGGATCTATCGCATGCCCGGTGATTTCTTTTGTTATTCCATTCTTTATTATACTCAGTTGGTTAAAGTTTTGACTTCTATACTCCATGAAATTAGTGGAATATCCTTGATATTTGCACTTCATCCAGTATCTTTTAATGGAAATATTCTTCTGAGCATTCTTGAGTGTTACTCTACAAAAAAGTATCATGTTGACAATTTAGACATTATTAGTTCCTGGATAAATTAATTCTTGAACTTGTTTTATTGAATTCTTATATCATTGTCATCATCCTCATGTTTATATTATGTTGAAAGTCATCTGTGGCCTGTAGTGCATAGATGGACTTGGTATGATTATGACCAGGGATTATTTGGTGTAATCATTACCGTAATATTACAAATGATGTGGAAAAAGTCCTCATTAACCCGTAGTGCATTGATGGACAGTTGTTGGCATGATCATGACCATTGATGAATACACGAATATCCTTGGTTGTGGTGTATGAATAATTTGTGGTTGTGATATTAATGAATATCCTTGGCCGTAGTGCAGGGATGATGTGAATTATTTATTAAGCTGAGTCTCAGCGATAAAAGTCATGAAAAACCTTTTAAATCATAGAAGATAGTAGATTTTATTCTCTACTTGATTCTTCAATGGATTGCTTATTCATTGCATGATTAAACTTAATGTTTGTTATATTTTATCGGTTTAACAGCTTTGTTGAAGGCTAATGATAAATTATTCTCGCATTATCTTAGTCATAATATTTCTTCTTCGGGCTAGTTGAGCTCACCCTTTTGCTTTCATTGTTCTCTTCAGAAATGAGAACGAACGTAGCGAGGGACTAGGGAAGCAGTGATGGTCCAGATTGTAAGACCCCAACTTTTATGAATAAAGATGAATTTTCTATATATATCATTTTTGAATATTATGAAATTAAATTGATATAATGTTATAGTTGTGGGTAATATTTATAAATTTTGCAAAGTACACAAGTTGTTATATGATATTCGATTGGTGGGAATATTCGTTTTAACAAGGAATATTCATGATAACCAAGCACAATCATTGGTGGACCTTATTAACGGAATTATTGTCGGATTGAGAAAACGACAAAAATATTTTATAAAAATAACGACGGAAGTTTTACCGATTAGCTGTTGAAACACGGTAAAAGTAAAAGAATACGATGTCTGGCGTAGTAGCATAGTAGCATCGATATTGATTATTGATGCTTACGTGAGAAGTCACCCAGATTTTGTTCAATTATTGCTACAAGAATAATTTGATAAGTATCTCACGTTATTTGATACAATTATTGTCGATATTTTATATATTATTAAATCAATAATTGAGATAATAAAGTTATTAATATTATTATTTGCAATATTAACGATGTCTAGAAGTTCTACCAAAGAGAGGTTTGGTCACCTAATTGCGCGCCAATAAGGAGAAATCCTTATTGGAAAGCCCCTCTTTCACGAGGAGCGACACAGTCGATTAATATTGTGAATTATAATAATGATGATAAATGTTGTTAAAAATATTGAGGGAATTTTATGAAGTTTTTGATGAAATTTTTTCTTATTATTTGGACCCCCCACTTTCCCATTTTTAAAATTGTCGGTAGAAGTTATCTCAATTTTGTTTATATATATATGACTTTGGTGGATATTGATGTTGATGGGGGAGGAAAGAATTGTCAGAGAAGAGAAATGAATTGGTGGGGGGTAGAAAATAGGTTGTCACGGAGGGTTATATGTATTATATATATATATATATATATATATATATATATATTAATGTCTTGATATGAATAGTTGTATATATATATGATGTTGAAAAATAAGGTAAGTAGAAATCACGGAATGTATCCCGTGAGTAATTTTTAACACATGATTATATATATATATATATATATATATATATATATATATATATATATATATATATATATATGTATTATATTTCTATTTAAAAGATTTTGTTTTAAAACTGAATTTGTCTGTTTAAAAGTAAATCAATCTAGACCGTTCATGAATTAGTTACTATTCAGTCCATTCTTCTATAAATAGAAACTCATTCCTTCATTATTTCTTACGAATTCACTGAAACTCTAGAGAGAGAAACTATAGAGAGAAAGAAGAAAAGTGTTTTGCTACTTCACTACTTCTATATCCAGTACTCTTCTTTCTAAGGAAATGAGAACGTAGCAGGGACTAGTCGGGGAACGGAGTGACGGTCCAGATGATAGCATTAGTAGTCCTCACTATTCTATGAATTAGTGTGATAATAAATGTATTGGGGACTTATTTTGAGTTTGAATCGCCTGTAAGATAATATTTGTATTAAAACTCACAGATTCATGTCAGTATATTTAAAGTTGTATTTGTAGATCGCATACCATGTATTTGGCGACTCGTAATAGGTGATGTATACCTATTTTCAAGCGTCACGATGTTAATATCAAAGCTTAGGGATATGATCCTTGGCTAAGATGTGAGACTAGAACTAGGAGGGGAGAGACGCGGAATTCCTTCGCTAGTATGACCTACCTAAGTTTATTTGGTATTTAATTGGTCGGTCAGAGTATAAGGATAATATGTTATATGTTAATTAACCCTTGTTTTGTGGCAGTATCTGAAAATGACATCCGAGAATGTTGAGAATAGCAATGGAGCACAGGAGACTGTTGAGTCTCCATAGATCAATAATCAGGATAATGTACATCAGGAAGGCGACAATCCTCAGGCAAAAAATAACACTGACCAGATGACGAACGATGGAATGTTCAGAGGCTTTAAACAATTCATGCAACATCAGGCAAGAGCGGCTCTTGTCCAAAATGCAGGTGGAAACACTGGAAACTCTCGGACGGTCACCGCTAAACAGTTCAAGGAGCTGGGACCACCGAAGTTTATTGGAGAACCAAAATCACTTAAGGCGGAAGCATGGATAAAGCAGATCACCAAGATATTTGATGTCTTGGGATGCTCCAAGGAGCAAAAGGTGCCATTTTCCACCTTTATGTTACGAGAGAGAGGCGATTCTTGGTGGGAATTCCAGAAACGTACTTCAACTCGTCGACTAAAGATGTCTTGGGAGAAGTTCCAAGAACTATTCAACGACAAGTACTTTCCCGAAAGTATTCGCCACATGAAAGAGGTAGAGTTCATCAAGCTAGAGCAGAATAACATGACCGTGTCGCAGTACGAAGCCAAGTTTGCCGAGTTTTCCCGATTTATGTCCCACTTAGTTGATAATAAAGAGAGAATGACGCGGATGTTTTTAAAAGGTTTGAAGCCGGAGATACATCAATATCTTATTTCTCATAAACCGTGTTTGTATTAGGATGTTGTAAATAGGGCTCGATTAGTGGAGTAGCGATAATGAGTCAACGAACCAAAAGAGAGTAAATTGGCCAAAATGATAATACCAAAGTGAAAAGCTTGATCATCAAAGCGGTGACAACAAGCGTGAGAGGAATCAACAAAGGCGAAATGGTAACCACTTCCGGTGGTAATCAGGCCAAAATAATAAGAATGGACATTTCAAGAAGAGGAGATTCAACAATGATGGAAAGATGTCAGCACCAACACCCGTTGTTAAGGAAGGAGAACGACCACCTATCATATGCTTCAAATACGGAGGGGAGGGACACATCAGTCCAAACTACGCGATGTCATCCAAAGCATGTTATAATTCTGGAAGAGAAGGTCACTTAGATCGATTTTGTCGTTCACCCAAGACAAGTTAATTTAGGATGGAGGCACCAAAGGTAGTCCCGGAAAAGTCAAAGCCAGAAGGTCTGAGTGGGAGAAGCGTTTGTTGTGACCTCCCGGAAAGCAAGAAACCGAACGAGGTCATCACGGGTAAACTTATCATAAACTCTAATAAGTCTATACCTCATTTGATAATCTGGGGTTCTACCCATTCTTTTATTTCTCCTACTTGTGCTCAACGATTAAACTTGACTCTGGAGAAATTAGACTTTGACTTATCTGTGGAAATTCCGTTGGGAGAAACCTTCATTACATCCACTATTTATAAGTCTTGTTTGGTTCAAATCGGTACCCTCACATTACCTGTTGATCTTATTTCATTGAAAATACTTGCATTTGATGTGATTCTAGGGATTGATTGGTTAACTACTCATCATGCTAAAATTGATTGTTTTCGTAAGGTTGTTAGCTTTCATATTCCTAATCAACCTATTATGCGAATTCAAACGACCAAACCATTAAAATAAATCACGGTCATCTCAAGCCATAAAGCTATTCGTTTATTGAAAAACGGATGTCAAGTTTTCTTAGCTCATGTCACGGATATAAACAAAAATACGTCAGTTTTGAATGATATTTCTATTGTTAATAAATTCCCTGACGTATTCCTTGAAGAACTTCCTGGCCTACCCCTAGAGCGTGAAATTGAATTTTGTATTGACCTTGAACCCGGTACAAAATCCATTTCCAAAGCCCCATATCGAATGGCTCCTGTTCAGGAGTTAAAGACCCAATTGCAGGAATTGTTAGACATCGATTTTATTCGTCCTAGTACGTCTCCTTGGGGTGCTCCTGTTCTATTCGTGAAGAAAAAAGATGGGAGTATGCGACTTTGTATTGATTATCGGGAGTTGAATCATGTCACCATCAAAAATAGGTACCCATTGCCACGTATTGATGACCTGTTTGACCAGTTGCAAGGAGCCAAATTCTTTTCAAAGATTGATCTTCGTTCTGGATATCATCAATTGAAGATTAGGAACGATGACATTCCAAAGACGGCTTTCAAAACTCGGTATGAGCATTATGAATTCCTAGTCATGTCCTTTGGATTGACTAATGCTCCTGCTGCCTTCATGGATATGATGAACCGAGTATTCAAGGAATATTTGAATCACTTTGTGGTCGTCTTTATTGATGACATCCTTATTTATTCCAAAAGCCGTGAAGATCATGAACAACACTTGAGGCTGATACTCCAAAAGCTTCGTGAATGCAAGCTTTATGCCAAGTTGAAGAAATTCGAGTTTGAATACAAGCTTTATGCCAAGTTGAAGAAATTCGAGTTCTGGCTTGAGGAAGTAGTATTCTTTGGGCACGTAGTATCAAGTCATGGAATATGTGTTGATTCGACAAAAATTGAAGCAATTCAAAGCTGGGAGAAACCTAAATCAGTGACCGAAGTACGTAGCTTTCTCGGTTTAGCTGGTTATTATCGGAGATTCGTGGAAGGATTTTCTCGAATCACTACTCCATTAACTCAGCTAACTCAGAAAGATACAAAGTTCGGTTGGAGTGAAGAATGTGAGAAGTGTTTTCAAGAACTCAAGAGGAGACTCATTTCAGCACCCGTTCTGACAATACCATCTGGCTTGGAGGGATTTGTCATCTACAGTGATGCTTCGGGCAAAGGGTTGGGATGTGTTCTCATGCAACATGGGAAAGTCATAGCCTATGCCTCAAGACAACTCAAAGAATATGAGAGGAATTATCCAACTCATGATCTAGAGTTAGCTGCTATTGTCTTCACACTTAAAATTTGGAGGCATTACTTGTATAGGGAGAAAATGGAGTTCTTTATGGATCATAAAAGCCTCAAATATTTCTTCACTCAAAAGTAACTCAACATGCGACAACGACGTTGGCTTGAACTGTTGAAAGACTATGATCATACCATCCAATACCATCCCGGAAAAGCGAACGTGGTAGTCGATACATTGAGTAGAAGATCATATACAATACGAAGTGCGATATTGTCAACGCAAAGGCCCATTTTGTGTGACTTGCAAATGATGGAGATAGAGTTAAAGACTCCAGGGGACCCATGTGATGATGGCGAATATCTGAGTAGTAACCGAGCGTTAATTGATAAAGGCTATTTCAAGCTACGGACACGGAGTCAAGCGTATGAGGAAGAAAGTGTAAGAAGGTGCTATCTTAGGAGTAAGAATCGATGAAGAAGGAATACTTGAGTCAACTCCGGACTTTTGTGTTCTAACGACCACGATTTAAAGTATAAAATCATGATGGGGCGCACAACACACACCGTTTTGCAATCCATCCACAGGAGTACCAAAATGTATCATAATCTTAAATCATACATATTGGTGGAGCAATATGAAGAGAGAGATAGCATTGTTTATCTCAAGGTGTCTAACTTGTCAACGAGTTAAAAGCGGAGCATCAAGTACCAAAAGGTCCATTGCAACCACTTGAAATTCCAGAATGGAAGTGGGAGCACATTACCATGGATTTAGATTCTGATCTTCCTAAGGTTTCTCAAGGCATAGATGCGATTTGGGTCATTGTTGATAGATTGACCAAGTTTGCTCATTTCTCACCGATAAATCGAGAAACTTATACACTTGAATGTCTTGCTCAGATGTACATAAAGCGAGATTGTAAAGATCGCATGGTATGCCAAAGATCCATAGTTTCGATCGAGACCCAAGATTCACTTCACGATTTTGGGTTAGTTGCGAGAAAGCTATAAGCGCTGATTTACGATTTAGCTTGGCATATCATCCTCGACCAGACGGGCGATCGGAGAGGACTATTCAAACTCTTGAAGATTTATTAAGACTTTGTGTCCTTGACTTCAAGGAAGTTAGGATAAGTTCTTACCATTGGTGGAGTTTTCCTACAACAACAGTTATCAATCAAGTATTGGCATGGCTCCATTTAAGGTGTTGTATGGAAGAAAAAGTGTCGATTCTCAATTATCTTTGGGATGAGGTGGGTGAAACAACGTTGTTGGGACCGGAGTTGGTACGAATGACTATATAAAAGATTCAAACGATCCGACAACGTATAAAAACCTCACAAGACCGACAAAAGAGTTATGTTGATCTTCATCGAAAGGACGTGGAACTCGATATTGGAGATCATGTGTTGTTACGTGTTGCTCCATGGAAAGGAGTTACGAGATTTTGAAAGAGAGGAAAGCTCAATCCTCGATTCATTGGCCCATTTTAATCCTCGATCGAGTAGGAGAGCTGTGGGCCTATAGACTCGCTTTACCGCCAAGTATGTCTCGTGTTCATAATGTTTTTCACATATCCATGTTACGTAAATATGTGGAAGACCCGAACCACATTATTGAGTTAGAACTGGACAAAATAGCGGAAGATTTAACGTATGAAGAGGTTCCTGTTCAAATCTTGGATAAGAAGGAACATATTCTACGCTCCAAGGTTATACCTCAAGTCAAAGTTTTGTGGAGAAACCACGATGTTGAGGAAATGACCTGGGAGTTTGAACCTGAAATGAAATCAAGGTATCCTTACCTCTTCGACATACCAGGTACGTACCCTAATTTAGAGGGCAAAATTTCATAAGAAGGGGAGGTTGTAAGAGCCCAACTTTTATAAATAAAGATGAATTTTCTATATATATCATTTTTGAATATTATGGAATTAAATTGATATAATGTTATAGTTGTGGGTAATATTTATAAATTTTACAAAGTACGCAAGTTGTTATATGATATTCGATTGATCGGGGAATATTCGTTTTAACAGGGAATATTCGTACAACGGCACAATCATTGGTGGATCCCACAATGGAATTATTGTTGGATTGAGAAAACGACAAAAATACTTTATGAAAATAACGGCGGAAGTTTTCATCAGTTAAGCTATTTGAAACACGGTGTTCAAAGAAATCACGAATCTGGCGTGGTTGTATAGTAGCGACACGGTATTGATTATTGATGCTTACGTGTGAAGTCACCCAATTTTGTTCAATTATTGCTACAGTAATTATTGCATAGTATCTCACGTTATTTGATTCAATTATTGTCGATATTTTATATATTATTAATTCAATAATTGAGATAACAAAGTTATTAATATTATTATTTGCAATATTAACGATGTCTAGAAGTTCTGCCAAGGAGAGGTTTGGTCACCTAATTGCGCGCCAATAAGTTGAAATCCTTATTGCCCCCTCTTTCGTGGGAACGACCTGGTCGATTAATATTATGAATTATAATAATGATGATAAATGTTGTTAATAATATTGAGGGGATTTTATGAAGTTTTTGATTAAAATTTTTCTTATTATTTGGACCCCCCACTTTCCCATTTTTAAAATTGTCGGTAGAAGTTATCTCAATTTTGTTTATATATATATATATATATGACGTTGGTGGATATTGATGTTGATGGGGGAGGAAAGAATTGTCAAGGAAGAGAAATGAATTGGTGGGGGGAGAAAACAGGTTGTCACGGAGGGTTATATATATATATGATGTTGAAAAATAAGGTAGTAGAAATCACGGGAATGTATCCAAGTGAGTAATTTTAACACATGATTATATATATATATATATATATATATATATATATATATATATATATATATTATATTTTATTTAAAAGATTTTGTTTTAAATGCTGACCGTCCGTTTAAAAGTAAATCAATCTGGATCGTTTCATGAATTAATTCTTATTCAGGTCCATTCTTACATAAATAGAAACTCATTCCTTCATTATTTTTACGAATTCACTAAAACTCTAGAGAGAGAAACTACAGAGAGAAAGAAGAAAAGTGTTCTGCTACTTCACTACTTCTATATCCAGTACTCTTCTTTCTAAGGAAATGAGAACGAAGCGAGGGACTAGTCGGGGAGCGGGTGGCGGTCCGAGATAATAGCATTAGTAGTCCTCTTTATTCTATGAAATAGTGTGATAATAAATGTATTGAGAATTATTTTGAGTTTGAATCGCATCAGAAGACAATATTTGTATTAAAACTCACAGTTCATGTTGTATATTTAAAGTTGTATTTGTATTCTGTACCATGTATTTGGCAACTTAGAATAGGTGATGTATGCCTATTTTGGGGTCGTCACATAGGTAATAGCATTAGTAGTCCTCACTATTCTATGAAATAGTGTGATAATAAATGTAATGAGGACCCCATTGAGTTTGTATATTGTTTAGATGACAATATTTGTATTAAAACTCACAGCATATATTTAGTCGTATTTTACACGACTGTTGTATAATTAAGTTGTATTTGAATTTTGTACCATGTATTTGGCGACCCAGAATAGGTGATGTATCTGGAATTTTTGGGGCGTCATGATTAATATCAAAGCTTAGGGATATGATCCCTGGCTAAGATGTGAGAATATAACTAGGAGGGGAGAGACGGGGAACTCCTTCGCTAGTATGACCTACCTAAGTTTATTTGGTATTTAATTGGTCGGTCAGAATATAGAGATAATATGTTACATGTCAATTAATGTAAGACCACAACTTTTATGAATAAAGATGAATTTTCTATAAATATCATTTTTGAATATTATGGAATGAATTTGATATAATGTTATAGTTGTGGGTAATATTTATAAATTTTGCAAAGTCGCATGTAAGTTATTATATAATATTCGATTAATTGGGAATATTCGTTTTAATGAGAGAATATTCGATGCAACGACACAATCATTGGTGGACCCCACAACGGAATTATTGTCGGATCGAGAAAATGACAAAATACTTTATGAAAATAACGGCGGAAGTTTTACCGTTAAGCTGTTGAAACACCGGTGTTAAAATAATAATGAATCTGGCGTAGTTGCACAAAGAGTACACAAGATTGATTATTGATGCTTTACGTGAGAAGTCACTCAGGTTTTGTTCAATTATTGTTACAATAATTCTTTGCGATAGTATCTCGCGTTATTTGATTCAATTATTGTCAATATTTTATAATCAATAATTGAGATGACAAAGTTATTAATATTATTATTTACAATATTAACGATGTCTCAGAAGTTACGTCGAGGAGAGGTTTGGTCACCTAATTGCGGCAATGGGGAGAAATCCTTATTAGAAAGCCCCCTCTTTCCTGGGAATGACCTGGTCGATTAATATTGTGAATTATAATAATGATGATAAGTTTTGTTTTATTAGTATTATTAATGTAATAAAACAGAAAAACTTTTATATAAAACAGAATACTTTTATAAAGTTATTCATTTTATTAGACTAATAGTAAAATCTTTTTATATAAAACAGAATACTTTTATAAAGTTATCATTTTATTAGAACAATAATTAGAATATATTATATTTTATTATGCATAGTGTTTGTATAGTTAAATCTTTTTATATAAAACAGAATACTTTTATAAAGTTATTCATTTTATTAGATTATAAATAGAATATATTATATTTTATTGTAAACTAATCTGGATTGTCCGTTTAAAGTAAATCAATCTGGACCGTTCATGAATTAGTTAGTATGCAGTTCATTCTTCTATAAATAGAAGCTCATTCCTTCATTATTTCTTACGAATTCACTGAAACTCTAGAGAGAGAAACTATAGAGAGAGTTCTTCTTCTATAATCTTGAGCGTATTTCTTTATAGTTTAAGAAAGTTTTGAGCGTAGTGCAAGTTTTCTTTGAGTATATCCTCGCCCTACCAGTTAAAATACTCTTCTTTTACGGTAAGGGATATTATTTGTTGTACTCGTTAGGGGTATTCCTTCTTTCTTATTGGTGAAATTCTTTTGTTATTCCATTCTTTATTATTACATTGGAATAACTTTTGTATATATGGGATACCCTATACTTGGTGAAATTCTTTTGTTATTCCATTCTTTATTATTACGTTGGAATAAAAGTTGTATCTGTGGATACCCTATACTTGGTGAAATTCTTTGTTTATTCCATTATTTATTGTTCGTTGGAACATCTTGTGCTGTCACGATTCTGCATGACTGGTTCCGTTGTTTATTATATTCTTTTGGAACATCCCATGCATGCGTTTACGCGTGATTCGGTTCTATTATTTATTATTACATTGGAATATCACTGCCGGTGCGCTTACTGCATGACCTAGTTCCATTATTTATTATTCTGTTGGAATAACCTGTCTGTGCGGTCTATCGCATGCCTGGTGATTTCTTTCATTATTCCATTCTTTATTATACTCGGTTAGTTAAAGTTTTGACTTCTATACTCCATGAAATTAGTGGAATATCCTCGATATTCAAGGCTTCATCGATATCTTTTCATGGAAATATTCTTACGAGCATTCTTGAGTGTTATTTCTACAAAGAAGTATCATGTTGACAATTTGGACATTATTAGTTCTGGATAAATTAATTCTTGAACTTATTTTATTGAATTCTTATATCATTGTCATAATCCTCATGTTTATATTATGTTGAAAGTCATACGTGGCTGTCTTCGCATAGATGGACTTGGTATGATTATGACCGAGGATTATTATTGTAATCATGGTATCAGTAATGTTACAAATGATGTGCAAAAAGTCCTCATTGACCCGTAGTGCATTGATGGGACGGTTGTTGGCATGATCATGACCATTGATGAATACACGAATATCCTTGGGGCCGTGGTGCGTGGATAATTTGTGGTTGTGATCTTAATGAATATCCTTGGTAGAAAGTGCGGGGATGATGTGGATTATTTATTAAAGTGAGTCTCGGTGATAAAAGTCATGAAAAACCTTTTAAATCATAGAAGATAGTAGATTTTATTCTCTACTTGACTCTTCTAATGGATTGCTTGTTCACCGCAGATTAAACTTGATGTTTGTTATATTTTATCGGTTTAACATGTTGTTGAAGGCTAATGATAATTTATTCTCGCATTATCTTAGTCATAATATTTCTTCTTTGGGCTAGTTGAGCTCACCCTTTTGCTTTCATTGTTCTCTTCGTGAAATGAGAAGCGTAGCGAGGACTAGTCGGGGAACGAGTGATGGTCCGGATAATAGCATTAGTAGTCCTCACTATTCTATGAAATAGTGTGATAATAAATGTAATGAGTACCCCATTGAGTTTGTATATTGTCTAGATGACAATATTTGTATTAAAACTCACAACATATGTTTAGTCATATTTTACACGACTGTTGATAATTAAGTTGTATTTGAATTTTGTACCATGTATTTGGCAACTCAGAATAGGTGATGTATACCGATTTTGGGGGTGTCACAATTAACCTTTGTTTTGTGGCAGTATCTAAAAATGACATCCGAGAATGTTGAGAATAGCAATGGAGCACAAGGCGACCGTTGATTCACCACATATCAATAATCGATTATAATGTGCATCGGAAGGCGATAATCCTCATGCAAACAACAACACCGACCAAATGATGAATCTTTGGAATGTTCGGAGGCTTTATGCAATTCATGCAATAGAAAAGTAGAGCGGCTCTCCATCCAAAATATAGGTAGAAAAACTTGGAAACTCTCGGACGGTCACCGCATAAAAAGCGATTCGAGGAGTGGGACCACCAAGTTTATTGGAGAACCAAAATCACTTAAAGCGGAAGCATGGATAAAGCAGATCACCAAGATATTTGATGTCTTGGGATGTTCGAGGAGCAAAAGGTTCCTTTCACGCCTTTATGTCATGAGGAGAGGCGATTCTTCGGTGGGAATCCAGAAGCGTACTCAACACCGCCGCCTTGAAGATGTCTTGGGAGAAGTTCAAGAACTATTCAACGACAAGTACTTTCGAAAAAATATTCGTCACATAAAAGAGGTAGAGTTCATCAAGTTGGAGCGAGAATAATATGGACCGTGTCGCAGCGATGACGAAGCTAAGTTTGCCGAGTTATCTCGGTTTGCATCCCACTTGGTGGATAATAAAGAGAGAGAATGATAGCGGATGCTTTTAAGAGGTTTAAAAAGTCGGAGATACGTCAACATCTTATTTCTCATAAACCTGTGTTTGTATTCGAAGTTGGAAATAGGGCTCGATTAGTAGAAGCGCGATAACGAGTCAACATAACCAAAAGAGAGCAAATATGACAAAATGATAATACCGGTGAGAAGCGATCGTGAAGCGGTGATAACAAGCGTGGAGGAATGAAACGGGCGAAGTGGTAACCGCCGGTGTAATCGAGGCCAAAACAATAAGAATAGACATTTCAAGAAGAGGAGATTCAACAATGATGGAAAGATGTCAAGACCAACACCGTTGTTAAGGAAGGAGAGCGACCACTCTATCACTTACGCTTTGATTTTGTCGTTCACCGAAGACAAGTTCAGCTAGGATGGAGGCACCAAAAGTAGTCCCGGAAAAGTCAAAGCCGTGAAGTGCTGAGGAGAGAAGCGTTTGTTGTGATCTCCCGAAAGCAAGGACCCCGAATGAGGTCATCACGGATAAGCTTATCATAAACTCTAGCGAAATCTATACTTTATTTGATACCGGTTCTACCCATTCTTTTATTTCTCCTACTTGCGCTCAACGATTAAATTTGACTCCGGAGAAATTTGATTTTGACTTATCTGTGGAAACTCCGTTGGGAGAAACTTTCATTACATCCACTGTTTATAAGTCTTGTTTGGTTCAAATCGGTACTCTCACATTACCTGTCGATCTTATTTCATTGAAAATACTTGCATTTGATGTGATTCTAGGGATTGATTGGTTAACTACTCATCATGCTAAAATTGATTATTTTCGTAAGGTTGTTAGCTTTCATATTCCTAATCAACCTATTATGAGAATTCAAGCGACCAAACCATTAAAATCAATCACGGTCATCTCAAGCCATAAAGCTATTCGTTTATTGAAAAACAGATGTCAAGATTTCTTAGCTCATGTCACGGATCTAAACAAAAATACGTCAGTTTTGAATGATATTTCTATTGTTAATAAATTAGTGACGTATTCCACGAAGAACTTTGGCCTACTCCCCAGGCGTGAAATTGAATTTTGTATCGACCTTGAACCCCAGTACAAAACCCATTTCAAAGCCCTATATCGAATGGCTCTATTGAACTTGAGGAGTTAAAGACCCAATTGGAAGAATTGTTAGACATTGGTTTCATTCGTCCCAAGACGTCTCCTTGGGGTGCTCCTGTTACTATTCGTGAAGAAGAAAGATGGGAGTATGCGACTTTGTATTGATTACGGAGTTGAATCATGTCATCATCAAAAATAGGTACCCATTGCCACGTATTGATGACTTGTTTGACCCGATTGCAAGGAGCCAAATTCTTTTCAAAGATTGATCTTCGTTAGGATATCACCAATTGAAGATTAGAACCAGATGACATTCCAAAGATGGCTTTCGAGAACTCGGTACGGGCATTATGAATTCCTAGTCATGTCCTTTGGATTGACTAATGTTTCTGCTGCCTTCATGGATATGATGAACCGAGTATTCAAGGAATATTTGGATCACTTTTTGGTCGTCTTTATTGATGACATCCTTATTTATTCCAAAAGCCGTGAAGATCATGAGCAACACTTGAGGCTGACACTCCAAAAACTTCGTGAATACAAGCTTTATGCCAAGTTGAAGAAATGTGAGTTCTGGCTTGAGGAAGTAGCATTCCTTGGGCACGTAGTATCAAGTCATGGAATATCTGTTGACCCGACAAAGATTGAAGCAATTCAACGCTAGGAGAAACCTAAATCAGTGACCGAAGTACGTAGCTTTCTCGGCTTAGCTGGTTATTATCGGAGATTCGTGGAAGGATTTTCTCGAATAGCTACTCCATTAACTCAGCTGACTCAAAAAGATACAAAGTTTGGTTGGAGTGAAGAATATTAGAAGAGTTTTCAAGAACTCAAGAGGAGACTCATTTCAGCACCTGTTCTGACAATACCATCTGTCTCGGAGGGATTTGTCATCTACATTGATGCTTCGGGCAAAGGGTTGGGATGTGTTCTCATGCAACATGGGAAAGTCATAGCCTATGCCTCAAGCCAACTCAAAGAATATGAGAGAAATTATCCTACTCATGACCTAGAGTTAGCAGATGTTGTCTTCGCACTTAAAATTTGGAGGCATTACTTGTATGGGGAGAAGGTGGATGTGACACCCCCAAATCCGGGTACTTAAATTCCACGGGATTTGGTGTTCACTGTACAAATATCATCTATCTATCTACTCATAATAAATTCAAACCATGCAATAGATAGAAATAAAATCCGCCCCTTATGGGGTTACAACATCCAAATAATAAATACAATCCCAGGTTAAACTAACCTTAAACATCTGTGCGGAAACATAAACAACTAATAAGTCTTAACAACATTAAGTCTTAACACATAAATTCAACATCTCATAAATACAAGTCTTCAACATTTGTTAACTTTGCCCTTGCCTTTACTAGTAGAAGGCTCGTCGGTTCTTTCATTCTTAACTGCAATGTTATTATAACGCAAGAGTGAGCACTATTGCCCACAAGTAAAATAACGAAATAACAATGTATAACAACATGCGAGTGAATCAAAGAGTTCTGAAATAAAAGCTCAACTTTTGAATCAAGAATGAATAACAAGAATCAAAAGATTTCTGTGGGTCACAAGACCTTGAACTATGTCCTAGGTTATCAAGGGTTATACTTAAAACCTTTAACAGTCATAAGATGTAAGACCCCAACTTTTTGAATAAAGATGAATTTTTTTTATAAATCTCATTTTTGAATATTATGGAATGAATTTGATATAATGTTATAGTTGTGGATAATATTTATAAATTTTTCAAAGTATGCAAGTTGTTATATAATATTCGATTGGTCGGGGAATATTCGTTTTAGCAGGGAATATTTGTACAACGGCACAATCATTGGTGGACCCCACAACGGAATTATTGTCGGATTGAGAAAACGACAAAAATATTTTATGAAAATAACGGCGGAAGTTTTACCGTTAATTGTTGAAACACCCGGTGTTAAAAGTAAAATAATACGCGTAGTTGCACAGTAGCACACGGTTTTGATTATTGATGCTTACGTGAGAAGTCACTCAGCTTTGTTCAATTATTGCTACAGTAATTGCTGCATAGTATCTCACGTTATTTGATTCAATTATTGTCAAAACTGTCGGTAGAAGTTGTTTCAATTTATATATATATATATATATATATATATATATACGTATTACATATATATAATTTTTGTCACGTGTTGTGAAATGGTGGGGGGGGAGGTTCACAGGAAATCAAAGAAAAAGGAGTTGGCTTGTCTGGTGGAGAAATGTATTATTAAGACTTATATAGATATATTAACTTTTGTTAACTTTGTTATATATATATATATAGAGAGAGAGAGAGAAAGAGATTGAATTGATATTGGATTCAGGGGATGAATCCTGTGACTTTTTTTAAAAAAACACATGTTATATATATATATATATATAATATATATAATATATTATATTTTATTTAAAAGATTTTGCTTTAAATATGGACCGTTAGATTAAAGTAAATCAATCTAAACTGCTCATGAGTTAGTTACTATGCAAATCCATTTTCTATAAATAGAAGCTCATTCCTTCATTATTTCTTACGAATTCACTGAAACTCTAGAGAGAAAAATTATAGAGAAACTATAGAAAAGTATTTTGCTCCTTCCCTACTCTTATATTCAGTTTCTTTTACGGTAAGGGATATTATTTCTTTTATATTCATAAAGAGAACTTCTGTTATTCTATTCTTTATTATTCTGCTGGAATAACCAGTATACGCGGACTACCCTATACTTGGTGAAATTCTTCTATGATTCCGCCTTTATTATTTTCTGTTGGAATATCCCGTCACATGCATGCGTTTCTATGGGACCGGTTCCATCTTTATTATTATTACGTTGGAACATCCTGTCATGCGTTTTCTTTGGGACCGGTTCCGCTCTTTATTATTACGTTGGAACATCACAGCGGTGCGTTAATTTTGCTCGACCTAGTTAGTTACTTATTATTCATTGGAATAACTGTCACATGCAATCTGCGCATGCATGGTGATTTCTTTTGTTATTCCATTCTTGATTATACTCAGTTGGTTAAAATTTTGACTTCTATACTCCATTAAATTAGTGGAATATCCATAATATTTGCGTTTCATCCAGTATCTTTTCATGAAAATATTCTTCTAAGCATTCTTGAATTTTACTCTACAAAGCAGTATGATGTTGACAATTTGGACGTTATTAGTTCCTGGATAAATTAATTCTTGAACTTGTTTTATTGAATTCTTATATCATTGTCATCATCCTCATGTTTATATGTTGTTGAAAGTCATCTGTGGTCTGTAGTGCATAGATGGACTTGGTATGATTATGACCAAGGATTTTTCGGTGTAATCATGATAGTAATGTTAGAAATGATGTGGTAAAAGTCCTCATTGGCCCGTAGTGCATTGATGGACAGTTGTTGGCATGATCATGACCATTAATGAATACACAAATATTCTTGGCCCGTAGTGCATGGATAATTGTGGTCGTGATACTAAAGAATATCCTTGGCCAGTAGTGCGGGGTGATTCGATGATGTGGATTATTTATTGTTTGAGTCCCAATGATAAAAGTGGTGAAAAACCTTTTAAATCATAAAAGATAATAGATTTTATTCTCTACTTGACTCTTTTAATGGATTGCTTGTTCCGCAGATTAAACTTGATGTTGTTATATTTTATCGGTTTAACATTGTTAAAGGCTAACGATAATTTATTCTCGCATTATCTTAGTCATAATATTTTTAGGGCTAGTTGAGCTCACCCTTTCTTTCACCGCTTTCTCTGTGAAATGAGAACATAGCAGGGGACTAGTCATGGAAGCAGAGTGTGATTATGGAAGGATAACATTAGTAGTCCTCACTATTCTATGAAATAGTGTGTTAATAATTGTAATGAGGACTCCTTTTGAGTTTGTATAATCTCTAGTAGACAATAATTGTATTCAAACTCACAGTTATGTTTTGTCGTATTATACATATGACGATTGTATTAGTAAGTTGTATTTGAAATTTGTACCATGTATCTGACGACCCAAGATGGGTGATGTATACCTAATTTTGGGGGCGTCACATAAGACTATGGACCTTTCTACTTCGTCTTTGGGGGATCGACCCTTAGTACCATCTTGCACATAATATCTTAACGCTAACTTATAAGTAAATCCCATCAGCAGGTTGTTTCATCTCGGTTTGACATTCGAGTCCGCACCAAAGGAAGTTTGGTTTGGATAATTCAATAAGGGTTCTGAAATTTAGAACGTTTATTAACTATGGATTAGTCGAATCAATAAGGTTCACTAGTCTAACAAGGCTCAACAATAATGATATTCAAATTGAATAATAATCTCAAGAAGTATACAATAGAACAAATATTGTATAACAAATTCAAACTTTGAAAGGATAATAAATCTTTAATATAACAATTCGAACTTGAATAATAGTAATGAGAATTTACTCAAGGTAAATAATAAACTTGAACAATGATAACAAGTAGGGGTAGGAAACTTGCCTCGTGCGTAGATTACACTTTAACTAAACTCGTTCTTTGATTTAACTCCTACATATCAATTACGTTCACAATACCAGTCAATTATAACTTACTAAACATCACACGTTTATTCTTTGTCTAACTTCGAATTCGGGACTATACTTAGTCATATCATCATACTTGTTTCCACATAATATTACACTATATCTTAACAACAAGCTAAGTATATAATCAACAATTCAATCAACATGTAATTGTCTTCTTGACTTGGTAAAACTCATTTTAATATCTCATTATATGTCTAACAAGTTTTTATATTCATTACACTAGGTTACTAACACATTTCTATACTTGAACATTAAAAAAAATGCATTTTTCGGACATTACGCTGAAAGTGGCATGGCTTATTTCACTTTTATATCTGAGTCTTGGTAGCTGCGACTAAGGTGTCTAGAATTTGTTGTACATGGTATAGAGCCATGCACATGATTCTCGAGTTCTGGAGTTGGTATGCATGACACGACACTCCGCATTCTCGAATTTCAATTCGCGAAGAACACAAAATCAAGCTAAATAAACATAACATAAACATTAATTTCACCAAATTACACATACAAATATGTTATAATTCATACTTAATCATTACCCAACACTTAAAGAGTGATTTTAACGCATTAAAACACATAATTATAGAATTAAAATATGCAAATTGTATTGTTCTTGATGTTCTTGAACACAAACATGGAATTTAATACTACAGATTCGTTATAAGGCCAAATCCAACCATTCATGTTTTGTTTTGTTCGTTTTAGCATGCATAATCACATATAAGTGGAAATTTTATAGAAAAATTTATGGTTGACATATTAAAGTTACGTATAAGGGCCATATGGCCAAAACCCATACTCTGTAAGTTTTGATCAACATATACGACGTATTTTCATGAAACTGGTGACATGATTTATAAAATATATATAATCAAATAAGATATGGTAACATTTAACATATATATAAACTCATAATCATACCATTTCCTAATTACAAAGACTTTACAAAAGCTTGAAAGCCATTTTCATAAAAACTAAATGGCGTGAAATAGAAATTGGGTTTGGAGAAATTACCCAGAGTATAATTTAGAAGAGATGATCATAGATGACTCTTTCACAAAAACTTGTAGATTACACACTCACAATTTCTCTAAATCTCACAATTTTTATCTGACAATTTCTCAAACTCTCTCTCCCTCTCTGTTTTCAGACTTAGAAAATGAATAGAAAAAGAATACGTATAATAAAGGAAAAGAGAACTGACGCGCATAATGGTTAGTTAACCCAGTCATGGATAACTGCTAATAACTCCCACTAAGGCCATGTTTGGCTAGTTTTAAAAACTCATTTTTATTTAAATTAATAAATCTCTTATACTATAGTTTAAATCATGTCACACCCCTTTATGAAATAAATCAAATATCTTATTTAATTTATTTTAAATAAAATATAATAATTTCTCATTAATTCACATAGTCACATAATTCAAAATCTCATTGATTAATAATGTCAAATTCTTAAATCTCTAATTAATAATTAAATTAATTAAAATAACATTAGGCTTATTAAATATTTCTTTTAATACAATAAGCTCACATAATGACATACTTCGAATAACAAAAATTCTCCACATTAATTTAATAAATATAACACATATAATTAAATTAATCTACCACAATTTCATCAATTAATTATTTAATCTAATAATTAATTCATCGAAAAATATTTATTCAATCCAATAAATATTAAAATTAATTACAAAATCTCGGTTGTCACATCTTTCCCCTCTTAAAAGGATTCTGTCCCTAGAATCACAACTCAATAAATTCGACCTGTTACATTCTCCCCCCCTTACAGAGATTCTGTCCCCAGAATCGGATATACATAAGTTAAGTAAATAAATGAGGGTAATTCTTTATCATATTCTCTTCGAGTTCCCACTTAGCTTCTTCAGCGTTGTTGTTCCTCCAAATTACCTTAACAGAAGGTATTACTTTATTTTTGAGAACTTGTTCTTTTCTGTCGACAATTTGAACAGAAATTTCCTCGTAAGATAAGTCTTTTTCAAAATGTAGGGGTTAGTATTCAATTACATGCTTGTAATCGGCTTTGTAGGGTCGTAACACAGAAACATGGAAGACGTTGTGGACATTCTCGAGTGCTGGAGATAGGGGTACCTCGTACGCGACTTCTCCGATTCTTTGAAGTACTTCAAATGGTCCAATGAATCTTGGGCTCAATTTCCCTTTCTTTCTGAACCTGATCTTTCCCTTCCAAGGAGAGACCTTTAAGAACACATAACTTCCTAATTCAAACTCAATATTTTTACGATGTGGGTCAAAGATATTTCTTACATGCTCTATCTTGAGTCGCTACCAATGTGTTGCTCGGATCACTTTGACTATTTTTTTGTCTCATCTGTACCAATTAATTCGCCCTAGCAATTGTCTTTCACTAACTTCATCCCAATAAAGTGGAGTTCGCTACATTTTGTCAGATAACGCTTCATATAAAGGCGGCATGCTTTATACTAGCGTGGTAGCTGTTGTTGTAGCCGAACTCTACTAACGGTAGGTGATCATCCCAATTTCCTTTAAAGTCCATCACACAGGCTCTTAGCATATCTTCTAATGTCTGAATCATTCTTTCGCTCTGTCAGTTTGTTTGAGGGTGGTAAGTTGTACTCATTCGCAATTGCGTACCCATGCATTCCTGTAGATGTTTTCAGAAATTCGATGTGAAGCGCGGATCCCTATCGGAAACAATTGACACCGGCACTCCGTGTCTCAAAACAACCTCTTTTACATATAACCTCGCCAACTGATCTAAATTGAATCTGTTGATCGGAAGGAAGTATGCGGATTTCGTCAGTCGGTCAACGATAACCCATACTGCGTCGTAGCCTTTCTGAGTCGTCAGAAGGCTAACCACGAAGTCCATTATAATATGTTCCCATTTCCATTCTGGAATCTCTAACGGTTGTAGCAATCCACTTGGTCTCTGATGTTCTGCTTTCACTTTCTGACAGGTAAGACACTTGGAAACACATTCTGCAACATCTCGTTTCAAATTTGGCCACTAGAAATGTTGTCTAAGATCTTGGTACATCTTGGTACTACCAAGGTGAATCGAATATCGCGAACTATGAGCCTCGCTCAAAATGTCTTCCTTAATCTCTTGTACTGGCGGTACCCAAAATCTGCTCTCAAATCTCAGTATTCCTTCCTTATCCATCTTAAATCTCGGTTCAGTTCCTTCAGATATCTTCTTTGTCACCTTTTTACATTCTTCGTCCTGAAGCTGAGCCTCCTTTACTTTATCTAGTAGAGTTGTACCAGATTACATCTGAAATAGCTTCTCATCAATCTCCATAGTATACTTCACTTCCAATTCCAGCTTTTCCATTGCTGAAATTAGCTCCTCCTGTGTGGTCAACATCATCAGTTTCTCCCGACCCTTTCTACTTAAGGCATCGACAACCACATTCGCTTTACCTTGATGGTATAAAATCTCACAGTCGTAATCCTTAATTAATTCCAACCATCTTCTTTGACGCATATTCAAATACTTCTGCGTGAAAATATATTTCTGACTCTTGTGGTCCGTATATATTTCACACTTCTCCCCGTAGAGATAGTGCCTCCAAATTTTTAAAGCAAAAATAACTGCAGCTAACTCCAAGTCGTGGGTCGGATATCCCTTCTCGTAATCCTTCAATTGTCGTGATGCATACGCAATGACTTTGCCGTTTTGCATCAACACACATCCAAGTCTTTTATGTGACGCATCACTATAAACAACAAAATTTCCTGTATCATCTGGGAGAGATAACACAGGTGCCGTACTCAACCTCTTCTTTAATTCTTGAAAACTTTCCTCACACTTCTCCGTCCAAACAAATTTCACAGCTTTTAGAGTTAAATTCGTTAGCGGAGTTGCAATCTTGGAAAAATCTTGAATGAATCTTCTATAATATCCTGCCAATCCAAGAAAACTTCTTACTTTCGATGGCATTCTCGGCTGATCTCAGTTAATCACGACTTCGACTTTTGATGGATATACTGAAATTCTGTTTTTATCGATCACGTGACCAAGAAATTGTACTCGCTCGATCCAAAATTCACATTTCAAAAACTTAGCATACAACTTCTCCCTTCTCAATACCTCCAACGTTAATCTCAAAAGCTCTTCGTGTTCTTTTTTTGTTTTCGATATACCAAAATGTCGTCTATAAATACCACTACGAATTTGTCCAAAAACGACTTGAACATAAGATTCATTAGTCCCATAAATGCTGCAGGAGCATTCGTAAGACCAAACGACATTACTAAAAATTCGTAGTGACTATATCGCGTTTTGAACGCTGTCTTCTGTACATCCTCTGGCCTCACCTTCAGTTGATGATAACCGCTTCTCAAGTCTATCTTGGAAAAATATCTCGCTCCCTTCAATTGATCAAACAGGTCATCAATCCTCAGTAATGGATATCTGTTCTTAATCGTGACCTTATTCAGTTCTCTGTAGTCAATGCAGAGCCGCATCGATCCGTCATTCTTTTTCACAAATAACACCGGTGCTCCCCACGGCGATACGCTTGGTTGAATGTACTTTTTGTCCAATAATTCTTGTAGTTATACCATTAGTTCTTTCATCTCTACTGGTGCCATTCGGTATGGTGCCTTCGATATTCTGGCGTTAGTTCTCGCGACAAATCGATCATGTAAGTCTACCTCTCTATCTCGGTGGAAGTCCCGCAAATCGTCTGAAATACGTCGACAAAGTCCCCTTAATCGGTATCTCATCTACCCGGATTCTCTCTTCATTCGTCGACTATGTAAGCTTAGTATCCCCGCATTGAAAGCTTATCTTAATAACTTCATGGCTCGCATCATCGCTGACAACTCGACATTCAGAGACTTCTTTACCATAAAACACAACCTTTGATGGAGTCATAAGGTTAATACGCTTCTTTTGGCAATCAATTATAGCCCCATAATTGAATAACCAGTCCATTCCCAATATAACGTCAAATTCCCCAAGTCGAATAGGGATAAGATCTACGTTCATGATATTACCCTTAATATCTACTCTACAGTTCTTATACACATACTTAACAGGGATTATATCTTTATTCGCAATTTCTATGTTCATGGGATATTCCAACCACTACAAGAAAATGGTCTATCAGCGACCACTTAATAAATGCAGCATTTAGTCAGAGATAGCTATCAACGATCGTGTGCGATCGCCGATGATCGTCGTCGATAAAATCTAGTCATTTGGGATGCACATCGACGACCCCATTAGCTTGATCGGACACATCATCTGCGGCCATTAAGACCGGTAGAAATGAAATGATAAATCTTGGCCGCTAAGCTAAGTCAGCATGGTCCAGGGCCAAAGCTGACGTGGTCCACATGTCAGCGACCACCATCAGCGACCGCAAGCGGTCGCTGATAGACCTTTTTCATGTAGTGAACTCATCCTTAAACAAATCTAAACTATTAGCAAAGTCATCGGATATAAAGGAACAAGTTGCACCCGAATCAAATAAAACATAAACATTAATTTTATTGATCGGAATGATACCTGACACCACATCCACGAGATCGAATCGCATCCCGCACCGTCATGTTGAAAGTCCCGCGCGATTGATTCGGTTTATTGCGGTTGGTGGGTGATAGTTAAGGCATTTCCATTGTTGTTTCCCGGTTTCCTCCCCGATCCTGACCCTCCCTATCCCTTCTTAGGACAGTCTCTTGCCAGATGGTCCTTCGAACCACAAGTGAAACAAGCACCCTTCTTTGGGTTAGGACAGTTAGGTGCTATGTGGCCTTCCTGACCACAATTGTAGCACACTCTTTTTCCCTTCCTACAAACTCCCAGATGAGCTTTCCCGCAGGTCGGGCATGCTTCGATTCTTTTCTTCTAACTTCCTTGTTGATTCCCCGATGATGTGTTTTCATTCCACATTTTCTTCTGATTAAAATTACCACCTCCTGTGCCACTTCCACTAGACTTGTTATTTACTTCACCTTCACTCTTCTTCTTCTTCTGATCTTGATTGTACTTGGTCACCGCATCGCTTCCACCTTCAGGGAGGATGGCCTTTTCTAGTACTCCAGCAAAAGTGTTTATCTGAAACATTGATACTTTATGGTATACCCAAGGCTTTAGTCCTTATTCGAATCTTCTGGCTTTTCTCTCATCCGTGTGTACTTGATACGGGGCGAACCTCGCTAATTCGTTGAATCTAGCCGCATAATCAGGTACGCTCATATTTCCCTTCTTCAATTCCAGAAATTGAACCTCCATCTGGTTCTGCGAGCTGGTTGGGAAATACATCTCGAAAAACATCTCTTTAAATCTCTCCCAAGTAATTACACCTTCACCTCCTCAAACTTTGTTTGCTTGCCACCAATAGCTAGCTTCAGACTTCAGCATAAACGTTGCAAAAGCTGTCTTCTGGTCTTCTCTAACCCTAGCGACGTTGAAAACCTTCTCCATTTCCATAACCCATGTTTGAGCCTCGATCGGTTTCATGGAACCTTTAAATTCTGGAGGTCCCACCGCCTTGAAATCCTTAAATGTAGTATTTGGTGGAGCTTGAGGTTGATTATTCATTGCTCCAGCTAGCAAGTTAACCAATTATTGAATAGGATTAGCATTGGCGTTATTGTTGTTATTCGTAGACTCTTCCTGAGCTGGTTGACGTTGCTATCTTCTTCTTGGCGGCATAATTCTGTTAAAATATATGTTTATTAAATCTCTATTAAATTCTCTAAATAGTTAAGACTTAACTCAACAATTTAATATAATTATTTAACACATCATCTCAAACAACTTAATATATTTAATTCAAATCAAGAGTTTTACATCAAATGATAGCATCACTGCTATTTACTTCAACTATCCTGAGATAAAGAATCCACAGGATTTAAATATTAAACTATTCCTTTGTTCATAACAACATCAAAATTTACATCTAAATACCAAATAAGTTTATCACATAATTAAACAAATTCTATCACTGTCTGTCAAGGCGCTGAATATCCTTGCTACGCTCCTCTTCCATGATGCGAGACATCGATTTCGCGATCCAAAGATGTATGATGGAAGTCCTTGAATCGGATGGGGTACCTCAAAACTCGATCCCGGGCCTCATCCATTGCATGATTAAGTGTAGAGTATGTCTCACCAAGCTTTGCCTTCTTTGCATGACCATCCTCTTACGCAAGATCGACGACGTGACTCTCTTACCCAAAGATTCCTCTGCTTATGATCGACCTTTCGAGCTTTCCTTCGATTTCTTCTTTAACTTCTATCTCCTCGGTCTTATCTTCTAAGTTGACCTTCTTGTGGACCAAATCCCATTATACATTTCCCAATCGTGAGTGAAGAGTGAAATCTCCTCTCCTTACGCTTCTGAGAGTAATCATGAATAATAGCTCGCTCGATCTCGGACCTCATCTCAGTAACTCCACGTTACGGTCAGATAATGTGTCGTACATCTCAAAGATCAATGGAGTCTTTGTGGAAACTCCTCTTCCTCCTCTTCCTTGTCAAATTCCTCCTCGGGATCCTCCTCGGGATAGTCTCTGAGTTCATGCTCACGACCAACAACGGTGATCAATGGAGATGACTCTCTCGCACTCAATCGCCCCCTAACGACATGAATGTCTCTGGGCTCCCCTCCAGTAGTACTATAGGTACGGGGTTCATCCTCCCAATTTCGACTAGTTCCTCCAATGTCGGACATCCCGACAACAAAATTTCGAGTTTTAGTTACTAAGTCGTCTTAGTGAGCACATAATTTTAACACATAAGCACATAAAGTCTTTTATTATCTTCAATGAATTACAAAAATTCATTTCTTAGAACTCGATAAGAGTTTTCCATCTCTATGTTCTTCCTATAAGGCTACTACCTAAGGTTGTTTCCCCACCTAAGGTTCATAACCTCTGACTTTGATACTAACTGTGACACCCCAAATCCAGGGTACTTAAATTCCACGGGATTTGGTGTTCATCTATCTAAATATCATCTATCTATCTACCCATAATAAATGCAAACCATGTAATAGATAGAAATAAAATCCTCCCCTTATGGGGTTACAACATCCGAATAATAAATACAATCCCAGGGTAAACTAACCTTAAACATTTGTGCGGAAACATAAACAACTAATAAGTCTTAACAACATTAAGTCTTAACACATAAATTCAACATCTCAAAAATACAAGTCTTCAACATTTGTTAACCTTGCCCTTGCCTTTACTAGTAGAAGGCTCGTCGGTTCTTTCGTTCTTAACTGTAATGTTATTATAACGCAAGAGTGAGCATTATTTCCCACAAGTAAAATAACGAAATAACAATGTATAACAACATGCGAGTGAATCAAAGATCTAACAAAAATAAAAGCTCAACTTTTGAATCAAGAATGAATAACAAGAATCAAAAGATTTACGAGGTCACAAGACCTTGAACTATGTCCTAGGTTATCAAGGGTTATACTTGAAACCTTTAATGATCATAAGACTATGGACCTTTCTACTACTTTGACTTGGGGGATCGATACTTAGTACCATCATTGCGTGCACAATATCTTAACGCTTAACGCATAAGTAAATCCCTTTGCAGGGTTGTTCATCTCAGTTTGACATTCGAGTCCGCACCAAAGGAAGTTTGGTTTGGATAATTCAATAAGGGTTCTGAAATTTAGAACGTTCATCAACTATGGACTAGTCGAATCAATAAGGTTCACTAGTCTAACAAGGCTCAACAATAATGATATTCAAATTGAACAATAATCTCAAGAAGTATACAATAGAACAAATATTGTATAACAAATTCATACTTTGAAAGGATAATAAATCTTTAATATAACAATTCAAACTTGAATAATAGTAATGAGAATTTACTCAAGGTAAATAATAAACTTGAACAATGATAACAAGTAGGGGTAGGAAACTTGCCTCGTGCGTAGATTACACTTTAACTAAACTCGTTCTTTGATTTAACTCCTACATATCAATTACGTTCACAATACCAGTCAATTATAACTTACTAAACATCACATGTTTATTCTTTGTCTAACTCGAATTCAGGACTATACTTAGTCATATCATCATACTTGTTTCCACATAATATTACACTATACGAATAACAAGCTAAGTATATAATCAACAATTCAATCAACATGTAATTGTCTTCTTGACTTGGTAAAAACTCATTTTAATATCTCATTATATGTCTAACAAGTTTTTATATTCATTACACTAGGTTACTAACACATTTCTATACTTGAACATTAAAAAAATGCATTTTACGGACATTACGCTAAGAAAGTGGCATGCCACATTTGACTTTTGTATCTGGTGAGTCTTGGCAAGACTGCAATGCACAAGTATGGCTTAAGGTGTCTCTGTACATTCTGGCAGTGGTGTATTCATGACGCGAGTCTCGAGCCTGGAGTTAAGCGCCATGCATGTGACACTCCAGATTACAATTTCAGATTAGCGAAGAACACAAAATCAAGCGAAATAAACATAACATAAACATTAATTTCACCAAATTACACATACCCACATGTTATAATTCATACTTAATCATTACCCAACACTTAAAGAGTGATTTCAACCCATTAAAACACATAATTATAGAATTAAAATATGCAAATTGTAATGTTCTTGATGTTCTTGGACACAAACGTGGAATTTAATACTACGGATTCGTTATAAGGCCAAATCCAACCATTCAAGTTTTGTTTTGTTCGTTTTAGCATGCATAATCACATATAAGTGGAAATTTTATAGAAAAATTTATGGTTGACATATTAAAGTTACGTATAAGGGCCATATGGCCAAAACCCATACTCTGTAAGTTTTGATCAACATATACGACGTATTTTCATGAAACTGGTGACATGATTTATAAAATATATATAATCAAATAAGATATGGTAACATTTAACATATATATAAACTCATAATCATACCATTTCCCAATTACAAAGACTTTACAAAAGCTTGAAAGCCATTTTCATAAAAACTAAATGGCGTGGAATAGAAATTGGGTTTGGAGAAATTACCCAGAGTATAATTTAGAAGAGATGATCATAGATGACTCTTTCACAAAAACTTGTAGATTACACACTCACAATTTCTCTAAATCTCACAATTTTTATCTGACAATTTCTCAAACTCTCTCTCCCTCTCTGTTTTCAGACTTAGAAAATGAATAGAAAAAGAATACGTAAAATAAAGGAAAAGAGAAGGCGACGCAAGATAATGGTCGATTAACTTGATCATGGATAAGCGCTAATAACTCCCACTAAGGCCATGTTTGGCTAGTTTTAAAAACTCATTTTATTTAAATTAATAAATCTCTTTATACTATAGTTTAAATCATGTCACACCCTTTATGAAATAAATCAAATATCTTATTTAATTTATTTTAAATAAAATATAATAATTTCTCATTAATTCACATAGTCACATAATTCAAAATCTCATTGATTAATAATGTCAAATTCTTAAATCTCTAATTAATAATTAAATTAATTAAAATAACATTAGGCTTATTAAATATTTCTTTTAATACAATAAGCTCACATAATGACATACTTGAATAACAAAATTCTCCACATTAATTTAATAAATATAACACATATAATTAAATTAATCTACCACAATTTCATCAATTAATTATTTAATCTAATAATTAATTCATCGAAAAATATTTATTCAATCCAATAAATATTAAAATTAATTACAAAATCTCGGTTGTCACAGTGGAGATCTTTACGGATCATAAAAGCCTCAAATATTTTTTCACTCAAAAGGAACTCAACATGCATAAACGATGTTTGCTTTGACTCGTTGAAAAATTATGATCATACCATCTAATACCATCTTGAAAAGCGAACGTGGTAGTCGATTTATTGAGTAGAAGATAATATGCAAGTACGAAAAGCGATATTGTCAACACAAAGGCCCATTTTGTATGACTTGCAAAGGGTGGAGATAGAGTTAAAGATTTAGGGACCCATGTGATGATGGCGAATATCTGAGTAGAGAACAGACTTTAATTGATAAAGTTAAAGTCGCTTTCAAGCTACTGGACTGGAGCTGATGCGTATGAGGAAGAAAGTACAATAAAGTGCTATGCCGAAAGCAAGAATCGATGAAGAAGGAATACTTTGAGTCAACTCCAGACTTTGTGTTCCTAACGACCCTGATTTAAAGTATAAAATCATGATGGAGGCGCACAACACACCGTTTACATTCCATCCTGGGAGTACCAAAATGTATCATGGTATATATTCATCATACATTTTGGTGGAGCAATATGAAGAGAGAGATAGCGCTGTTTATCTCAAGGTGTCTAACTTATCAACGAGTTAAAGCGGATCATCAAGTACCAAAAGGTCTATTGCAACCACTTGAAATTCCAGAATGGAAATGGGAGCACATTACCATGGATTTCGTTACCGGTCTTTCTAAGGTTTCTCAAGGTATAGATGCGATTTGGGTCATTGTTGATAGATTGACCAAGTCTGCTCATTTCTTACCGATACGAGAAACTTATACACTTGAACATCTTGCTCAGATGTACATAAACGAGATTGTAAGATCGCATGGTATGCCAAGATCCATAGTTTCGATCGAGACCCAAGATTCACTTCACGATTTTGGGTTAGTTTGCGTAGAAAGCTATGGGCACAAATTTACGATTTAGCTTTAAGATATCATCCTCGACGGACGAGCAAATGGAGAGGACTATTCAAACTCTTGAAGATTTATTAAGACTCGTGTTCTTGACTTCAAGGGAAGTTGGGATAAGTTCTTACCATTGGTGGAGTTTTCCTACAACAACAGTTATCAAGCAAGTATTGGCATGGCTCCATTTGAGGCGTTGTATGGAAGAAAGTGTCATTCTCCAGTATACTGGGATGAGGTGGGTGAAGCAACGTTGTTTGGACCGGAGTTGGTACGTATGACTACGGAAAAGATTCAAACGATCCGACAACGTATAAAAATCTCACAAGATCGACAAAAGAGTTATGCTGATCTTTATCGAAAGGACGTGGAATTCGATATAGGAGATCATGTGTTGTTACGTGTTGCTCCATGGAAAGGAGTTACGAGATTTGGAAAGAGAGGAAAGCTCAATCCTCGATTCATCGGCCCATTTTTTAATCCTCGATCGAGTAGGAACTATGGCCTATAGACTCGTTTTACTGCCAAGTATGTCTCATGTTTATAACGTTTTTCGTATGTCCATGTTACGTAAATATGTGGAAGACCCGGACCACATTATTGAGTTAGAACCGGACGAAATAGCGGAAGATTTGACGTATGAAGAGGTTCCTGTTCAAATCATGGATAAGAAGGAATATATTCTACGCTCCAAGGTTATACCTCAAGTCAAAGTTTTGTGGAGAAACCACGATGTTGAGGAAATGACTTGGGAGTTAGAATCTAAAATGAAATCAAGGTATCCTTACCTCTTCGACATACCAGGTACGTACCCTAATTTCGAGGGCAAAATTTCATAAGAGGGGGAGGTTGTAAGACCCCACGTTTTTTGAATAAAGATGAATTTTCTATAAATATCATTTTTGAATATTATGGAATGAATTTGATATAATGTTATAGTTGTGGGTAATATTTATAAATTTTGCAAAGTACGCAAGTTGTTATATAATATTCGATTAGTCGGGGAATATTCGTTTTAACGGGGAATATTCGTATAACCAAGACAATCATTGGTGGACCCCACAATGGAATTATTGTTCGGATTGAGGGATCGAGAAAACGATAAAAATACTTTATGAAAATAACGGTGGAAGTTTTACTGTTAATCGTTGAAACACCGGTGTTAAAAGTATAAAGAATCTGGCGTAGTTGCATTAAAGATTACACGATATTAATTATTGATGCTTACGTGAGAAGTCACCGGTTTTGTTCAATTATTGTTACTGAGAATTGTTGCATAGTATCTCACGTTATTTGATTCAATTATTGTCAATATTTTATAATCAATAATTTAGATGACAAAGTTATTAATATTATTATTTGCAATATTAACGATGTCTGCAGAAGTTCACGAGAGGTTTGGTCACCTAATCATGCGCCAATGGGGAGAAATCCTTATTGGAAAGCCCCTCTTTCCTAGAACGACACGGTCGATTAATATTGTGAATTATAATAATGATGATGAGTTTTGTTTTATTAGTATTATTAATGTAATAAAATAGAAAAACTTTTTATATAAAAATGTAATACTTTTATAAAGTTATTCGTTTTATTAGACTAATAGTAAAATCTTTTTATATAAAACAGAATATTTTTATAAAGTTATCTGTTTTATTAGACAATAAATAAAATATATTATATTTTATTGTAAACCAATTTGGATCGTTCGTTTAAAGTAAATCAATCTGGACCGTTCATGAATTAGTTACTATGCAGTCCATTCTTCTATAAATAGAAGCTCATTCCTTCATTATTTCTTACGAATTCACTGAAACTCTAGAGAGAGAAACTATAGAGAGAGTTCTTCTTCTATAATCTTGCGTGTATTTCTTTAGAGTTTAAGAAAGCTTTGAGCGTAGTGCAAGTTTTCTTTGAGTATATCATCGCCCTACCAGTCAAAATACTCTTCTTTTACGGTAAGGGATATTATTTGTTGTACTCGTTAGGGGTATTCCTTCTTTCTTATTGGTGAAATTCTTTTGTTATTCCATTCTTTATTATTATGTTGGAATAACCTGTATACGCGTGATACACTATACTTCGTGAAATTCTTCTGTTATTCCATTATTTATCTATTGGAACATCCTGTCTGTGCGTTTACGCATGACCTGGTTCCATTGTTTATTATTCTGTTGGAACATCCTGTCTGTGCGTTTACGCATTACCTGGTTCCATTATTTATTATTCTGTTGGAATATCCCGCTTTGCGCTTACGCATGACTCGGTTCTATTATTTATTATTACATTGGAATATCCCGGATGCGTTTACGCATTTGACCTAGTTCCATTATTTATTATTTCGTTGGAATAACTCCGTCTGCATGCGGTCTATCGATGTACCGGTGATTTCTTTTGTTATTCCATTCTTTATTATACTCGGTTGGTTAAAGTTTTAACTTCTATACTCCATGAAATTAGTGGAATATCCTTGATATTTAAGCTTCATCCAAAGATCTTTTCATGGAAATATTCTTACGAGCATTCTTGAGTGTTACTCTACAAAGAAGTATCATGTTGACAATTTGGACATTATTAGTTCTGGATAAATTAATTCTTGAACTTGTTTTATTGAATTCTTATGTCATTGTCATCATCCTCATGTTTATATTATGTTGAAAGTCATATGTGGCATGTAGTGCATAGATGGACTTGGTATGATTATGACCAGGGATTATTCGGTGTAATCATGACCGTAATGTTACAAATGATGTGAAAAAAGTCCTCATTGACCCGTAGTACATTGATGGATAGTTGTTGGCATGATCATGACCATTGATGAATACACGAATATCCTTGGCTGTGGTGCATGGATAATTTGTGGTTGTGATACTAATGAATATCCTTGGACTTAGTGCAGGGATGATGTGGATTATTTATTAAGCTGAGTCTCAGCGCTAAAAGTTATGAAAAACCTTTTAAATCATAGAAGGTAGTAGATTTTATTCTCTACTTGACTCTTCTAATGGATTGCTTGTTCACCATTGTGAGTTAAACTTGATGTTTGTTATATTTTATCGGTTTAACAACATTGAAGGCTAATGATAATTTATTACGCATTATCTTAGTCATAATATTTCTTCTTGGGCTAGTTGAGCTCACCCTTTTGCTTTCATTGTTCTCTTGTGAAATGAGAACGTAGCGAGGGGACTAGTGGAGAAAAGCAGTGATGGTCCTGGGATAATAGCATTAGTAGTCCTCACTATTCTATGAAATAGTGTGATAATAAATGTAATGAGGACCCCATTGAGTTTGTATATTGTCTAGATGACAATATTTGTATTAAAACTCACAACATATGTTTAGTCATATTTTACACAACTGTTGTATAATTAAGTTGTATTTGAATTTTATACCATGTATTTGGCGACTCAGAATAGGTGATGTATACCGATTTTGGGGGCGTCACAAATATCATAAATATTATTAATTACTAACTAGTTGAATGAAATTTAAAAAAGAATGATGGAACAGACTATTTGAAAAGGAAGGAAGGGACTGACTATTTGAGAGAAGGGAGCAGTAGCTGACTTATGGAAATTTGGGACAATAAAATGGGACCTCCCATTTTTATTGTCTCGATCGCCCTGTTGTTGTGCCTTGACTTTTTGGGTTGTTCTGAGCAACCGGTTGCCATGGATGGATTCCTATATATATATATATATATATATATCAGTGGCATACCCCGTTCTCCTCACAAGAGCATAAACCTTAAAAGAGCATAATTCTCTTAAAGAGCATAACTACTTAAAAGGCTTCAGTGTTTTTTTTAACAAACCCGTTCTCCTCACAAGCTTCTCTCTAAAATCGGCAAATAGAAAAACCCAAAACAGTCCTCTAGAACACAAGCTTCTCTCCAAATCTCCAAAATTGGCAAAGAGAAACACCCAAAACAGTGCCCTAGAATTGGATTTCTCTCCAAATCTCCACCCAATTTCTCTCCAAATCATATTTCTATCGCGAATCGGTAAACCCTTTCTTGCCTGCTTGCTTCCATTGTCTTAACTTTCCTCATTTTGTTATATGTTTCAATTTTCATTTTGCTATGTGTTTCGTACTATGAATGTATGAATGAATGAGAACCTTGAATAGTTTTGTTTATGATTTTGGCCTTCTAAAACTTCTGTGAATGAATGAGAATCTTAAATAGTGATTTATTCTGATTTCTATCTAAATTTTAGTTGAATTATTGTTTGTATTTCGTTTTCATTTCCAGAGTTGAATGCTTATCTTTGTTGATAACAATTGCCATGTAAATACATCAAATATTTTGTCAGTTGCACTCTTTTACATCAAATAGTTTAGTCAGATGATCTTTTATTTTTGGTTTCAGTTTCTGCCTCTTAACATTCGATTATCTATTAGTAGTTCCGTAATGATTTGTTGCTTTTGCCTGTACAAATTATGCCCACTGCTAAGTGCTAATCAGGATTTGTTATGAAATTATGGAAGTTTATATGATATTTTCCACGGGTCATTATTTTGATTTAAAAAGTCTCGCTCTTGGATTGAAGTTTTGATGAATTTCATTTTTCTTTAAGCTGTAATTAATGACAGGTTAAATTATTTTTCTCAGTGCCTAGTGGAGTGGGCGAGAAGGGGGTTAAATACATTTTTTCTCACTCTACTCGACCTCAGTTTACAAATGAATCACTGAAGTGATTTTTTTACGGTCAACTCATTGAACTATACATTATTTACAAAAAATTATTTTGTCGTCTATGTTTGTTAACCATTTAACAAAGAAAGGACGTGGCAATACGTGGTAATACTTGTAGACACTCGAAATTTTCTGTACCACTGTCACTAACATTGCAGGAGGATAGATTTGTCTTTTAAGAGAGAACCCTGAAACACAATCCAAATCCATACCGGATACTATCGGAAGTTCAGCATCAACCCCGGATCGCAATCTGAGAGTAACAAATCCAACCTTAGAGATAACCCCGAGGTATGCAGATACAATACAGGAACACACACCGAAGAAGACCGATTAATCTCGGAGATAACCCCGAGGTATCCAGTCTCAGTCCCAACCATGGGAATAGCCACCAACCTTGGTGATAGCCCCAAGGAATGCAATTTTGGCGATAACCCCTAAATGCTTGTTTTAAATGCAACCGACTTCAATCTCTAAGGCCACAACGAGATACATCGCAACCAACCCGACAATAACATCGGAAGGCGGGCACACCTCAAAGGTGACAATGAAGACCTTCAACAAATTGCAAGAATCCAATCTCAATGAAGTCTCGAAAGCAACGTCTGCTTTATCAAATTTTAATCCGCGATAACACCGGTGAGGGGCAACATCATCATCTCGTCAACACGATGCCACATCACGTCTCTACGCAACGATGTCCCACAAGGCTAACCAATCCCGAGTGACTATTGGGCGAGGTAACGGATGAAAGTTGAACCTTGGAGACCGGAGGGCATCGTCCCATCTTCAATGACTTTCAGACAAACTCTAATCCCATGCCATCGTGATAACTCTCGACAATGGCGGTTAGAAATAGGTCCTGTATACCTCAAATGGATGCCCGGATTGCACGCCGAAAGTTTGAGTGGACATTACAATGCACGAGTGTGCGTCTTGAGAGACGACCCAACCCGAAAAACCCAGGCCCACACGGGTTGCCTCTGGTACACCTGCGGCTAAAATGCCTATAAATAGAGGGCTTGGGCAGCCCATTTTGCAAGAGAAAAAGGCGAGGAAGCCCTGCCCAATTTGCTCTGCGCTCACCCCATGCAGTGTACTTTCCCTTTCTAAACACATGTGAGCTCATATATAGCCTTTTTGTACCTACAAAAGTAAGTTTTTACCCACTCTAAAGATATATAAGTCTTCTTTAGCAGTCAGTTGTAAGCCTTTTCACACACCTTAGAGTCTTTCTCTTCATCTTTGCACACACCCTTCTATACGTTGAGAGTCGTGTTGCTTGCTTTTGCCCGAACTTTGATCCGTGGTTTCATTTCAGTCTGTATATATATATATATATGTTATATATATATTGACAAACATTATCGAGTTATGCCTCGATTGAGCTTGAACTTGGCCCGAGGCGTTTATTTGCTTTAATATATATATATATATATATATATATATATATATATAAAGCGAAACGCACTGCACCAAAGTCTAAACTCATCGAATGCAGTTCGACACAAAGCGATAAGCACGGACGAAATGCAGGCTCATCGACGAGTTCGACACACAATTAGTATATATATATATATATATATATAGGATTCCATCCACGACAAAGCAGGTTGTTGGGAGCAACCCATTTTGGCCACCGCTACTACATGCACTCACCTTAGACAATTTTTTTTTTATAAGCCGTGTAGTGGTTACCGGCTAAATGGGTTGTTCCCAAACAACAACCATTGTCGTGGATGGAATCCCTATATATATATATATACATTTATATATATTAACGTGTGCCGGACTGCTCGATGAGCCTCAATTTTACATCCAGAATGCGTTTATTAAACTATATATATATATATATATATACTTATATATATGAATGTAGTCGAACTTTGTTCGATGAGCACATATTTTACATCGGTGCATTTATCGCTTTTACATATATATATATATATATATATATATATATATATATATATATATATTTTAATCCACCTGAGTTTTCTTCGTGGCAGTTGATCGCTTTTACATCTTTATTTACATTCTGTCCCGCTTGGAGTTTCCTTTGTGGCGGTTGACCGTATTTACAACTTTATTTACGTTTTGTCCGCCTGGAGTTTTCTCCGTGGCGGTTGATAGCTTTTTACAGCTTTATTTACTTTTTGATCCCCCATGAAGGTGCTTCGTGGTTGGTGATCCTGTCTGTATATATATATTTACGGCTTTTATATATATACCTGCTTACTGCTTTCATACAAATTGCGGTACCTTGTGCGCCTAGGAATAATGTGATCACATATTCAACCTATTGGATCTAGATTCGGTTCCCGTGATGGACATTTTCAGCTGTAAGTAGCTTGTAAATTATTCTGCGGTGTCTGAATTTCCTCAGATGGTTTCCATACCCATGAGGAAGTCGGCATTATTTTGTACATTATTTTCATACGGATGCCTCGCATTCGTAAAATAAAATCAATCAAGCCGAGAACTTAATAAAAATGGGAGTGTAAAAGGTCTCAATTACTATTGAGCATCAGGGTTTGAAAAACCTCTTTTATAAAACATCACTGCCATATCTTGTTAAAAGTTAAATTTTTACATAAATTCAAACCACATGTATATAGGTTCGAACGAGGCCTCGTGACTACTTCCAAATAACAAAAGCATTGACCCACACACACACACATTCAGGATAATAGTTTCTTGAAGAGGCGGTCCACCGTGGTAACACGGATGTCTGAAGTGCCTAACACCTTCCCCCGCATAACCAAGTCCCCGGACCCTAATGAATCTCGGTTTCACCGAGCCGTTACTTGATGTCAAATCACTAGGTCAATGTGCAAACCTTTTCTCGGTTGTGTTGAGTACAACCATTTAAAAATCAATGGCGACTCTTAGCAGGTCCTTCGTCGACATTATACATGTCGGACCTTTTTCACTTGTTTTTTCAAACAAATCTCACCTAAAATGAGAACACCAAAGAACAAGTAACGGAAAGGGACATCCAAAAATCCCGACGTCGACAGGTGGCGACTCTACTGGGGACTCCAGTAAGAGGACTTAAGCCGCTACTACAATCTTTTCAAAACTGTTATTTGCTTGTGTGTGGATGTTACATTTACATTTTGATGAATGTGTACGAATGCATTTTCTTATTGCACTTAGTGCTTCGCACCATAACTGCTTGTGATGCTAGTGCTTCGCACCATAACTGCTTGTGATATTAGTGCTTCGCATATGTCATCATTTTCATACGGTGAGACGCGATGTATGTGAATGTATGTTGTGTGGTCCCTCCACCAGGAGGCTATCCCGTCGGTGTTTGATTACTGGACTCGTGAGAAGACTAATTCTCCGAGGCTCAGGAAAGGCACCACCCAAATTCGCTCCAGTTGAAAGACCGAATTAACTTCCCGTCAAGTAGATTGCGATGATTTGGGAACCTTCATGCCAAAAAGCCGCGAGAGTAACCTAAGATAAGTCAGCCTCTGATAAACCCAAAGCGGAGGAAAGTCTCTTCATACTCTCATTTTAATTACTTGTAAACACAATTACTTGTAATTTTATTCCATATCTATCTCCATGTAATGAGAAATATGAAGAAATGTGTACACATACATATTAACATGCTATAAGCGGTGACTTTTGGTTATAAGGGGATAAAATTCCTAAAATGGACACATCATATAGCATGTTATTGTATACATTCCTTAAAGACTAAACTATGCAAGTCTTTTGCAGGGAATCAATCAGACCTACTACCCGGTCAAAGTCCAAAAAGGCAACAGGTGTGACGCCCCCAAAATAGGTATACAACACCCATTCTGAGTCGCCAAATATATGGTACAGAAAGCAAACTACAACTTCAATAATACAATTGTCGTGCAAAATATGACAACACATAATGTGAGTTTAAATACAAATATTGTCTTCTAGATAATATCCACACTCAAATAAGTTCTCATTATAATTATTGATACACTATTTTACAAAATAGTGAGGACTACTAAAATAACTATCTTGAATCATCACTCCATACCCCGGCTAGTTCCTGCTAAATTCTCTCTTCCTGAGAAGAACAATGGAACAAAAAGGAAAAGAGTGAGCTCAACTAGCCCAGTAAAGAATATTATGACTAAGATAATATACAACAAATTATCATTAGTCTTCAACAGGGAAAAACCTGATAAAATATAATAGACAACAAGTTTTAGATCAACAACTGCAGCGGAAACAACAATCCATTAGAAGAGTTAAGTAGAGAAAGAATTCCACTATCTTCTAAGATTTAAAAGTCCATCATCAATATTTTATCCCTGTAACAACAATCAATATACATCTTTAATCAAATATTCATCTTTGCACTACAGGCCAAAGATATTCATTTGTATCACCAGTTAGTCATGTTCATCTCAACACCTGTTCATCTTTGCACTACGGGCCAAAGATGTTCATTAGGTAATCATTCATCTTTTCACTACAGGCCAAAGATATTCATCAGTTAATCATTCATCTTTACACTACAGGCCAAAGATATTCAGTAATATCATCATTTAGGACTGAGGATGATGAAAAATATTTTAAAGGAACGAATCTAGTGAAATAAAATAACAAATATTAGAGATTCATATTACAGTTTATCCAAGATCAATAATACTCCATAATAACCAATTTTGAAGCAAAATTCAAGAATAAAGATCAAAACATGGATACAATCAAAGATAGTAACCATAATAGACATATTGGACAAAAAGGAAAAAAATTCATTTTTTGGTGAATAGTGTCGTATTCGTGAATAGTGCCATATACGTGAATAGTGCCGTATACGTGAATAGTAACCCCAACACAAAAAGTTCCAAATTTGATAAAAAGTTCAAATCAATATTTCGGCATAATGATATTGAAGAAAATAATATCATTTAAGAAGAAATAACATCTCTTACCTCAAAAAGATGATTACTTACATTTGGAATATTGGATATAGTCTTTGAAAGAACTTGCAATCAGATAGAAACACTCAAAGTATCAAAATACTCACAAGAATACGTTCGATAATATAAAGAGAGAAAGAGAGAAAGCTTATGTTTCTGGTGTGATTTTCAATTCTAACTTAGCCCTCTATTTATAGGAAAATGTTATACTGGCAAAGCGAGACTTGACCAACAAACGATGGCTTTACCTACTACTATTCCCACCCACCACATTTGAATAAAAATTCAGCACATTTCTTCACCAACCACAAGTGGGGTCTACTCAATTCTAGAATTTTCCACCAAAATCATTTATAAACCTAATTTCCGCATCAGTCACCTCTTAAAATTCATAACAAATCATACGCTCATTTTTAACGGTTCATAATTTGTGGACATATACTCAACTTATATATGTATAATATATCCAAAAATTACAACGATCCAACGATCGGATTAAAAATTATAACTCACGCAATATATCTCAAAAACCACTGGTTTGATTTTTAATACCTCCAATCCGACAAAATACTGATAAAACACCTCAACATTAACTCCTTCATTTTTAACCACAATAAATATATCCAACATTTATATCCACATAAAATAAATATTTCCTTATCATATGAATCAATAATTAATTATTCACAAATAATATTACAGAATCACATTTATGACAACCAGGCCGTTCCCAGGAAAGAGGGGGCTTTTCAATAAGGATTTCTACTTACTGGCGCGCAATTAGGTGACCAAACCTCTCCTTGACAGAACTTTCTAGACATTGCCAATAATGTTTTCTCATAATATTATTCAAATAATATGAATTATTGATCCGATAATGGGAAATACTGTGCAGTGACAATTATTGACATAATAATAATATAAAATATCTACGCAGCAATTATTGAACCAATAAAATAAAATATTGAACAATAATTACTATAACAATTATTGAGTAGTGCCTTCTTACGTAAGAATCAATAATTCAAAAAATCGTGTAAAAGCAGGTGTTATTCTTGTGCAACCACGCGTACATCTTGTATTTTAACCACCGGGTAATCCAACAGTCTTAATTGGTAATAATTACGCCGTTATTTATAAAAACTCATACTTTATCATTTTCTTCATCCAAGCGGTTATTACATTATGGGGCCCATAAATGGTCTGTGCCAGTAAATACGAATATTCCCGAAACAACAAGAATATTCCACGACCAAACGAATATTCCCTAACAACAATGAATATTTTATAACCACTTGCTTATTTTGCAAAATTTTCACATTTCACCCATAACCAAAATATTATATCAAATTAACACCTTATTATTTCAAAATAATAATTAGAGAAAAATTCAATTTTATTTATAAAAAGCTGGGGTCTTACAACCTCTACTCCTTATGAAATTTCGTCCTCGAAATTGACGTACGTACCCGGTGTTTCGAAAAGGTGAGGATACCTCGCTTTCATTTCTGATTCCAATTCCCAGTTCATTTCTTCAATAGCATGGTTCCTCCACAAAACCTTAACTTGAGGTATAACCTTTGTGCATAGGACATGTTCTTTCCTATCCAAGATCTTGACAGGTACCTCATCGTACGTTAAATCTTCGGCTATCTAGTCTGGCTCTAACGCAATAATATGATTCGGGTCATCCACATATTTACGTAACATCGATACGTGAAAAACGTTATGAACACGCGACATACTTAGCGTTAAGGCGAGTCTATAGGCCACAGGTCCTACTCGATCGAGGATTTCAAATAAATCAAAGGCTTGCGCTTTCTTCTCTTCATCGACTCTTACTTCTAGAATAACGCATTCTTGCACCTTCTTCTTTATATTCATCAGCTCCAGGTCTGTAGCTTGAGCGGCTTTAACGTTATCGATTAAAGTCGATTTTATTCGTATATCATCACGTGGGTCCTTAGAGTCATTAACTCTATCTCTATCATTTATAAATTATACAAAATAGGTCTCTGTGTTCAACAATATCGCACTTGTACTCGCGTACGATCTTCTACTCAACGCGTCAGCTACCACGTTTGCTTTTCCAGGATGGTATGGTCAGAACAGGTTCCGAAATGAGTCTCCTCTTGAGCTCTTGGAAAATCTTATCGCATTCCTCGCTCCATACGAATTTTGTATCTTTCCGAGTCAGCTACGTTAACGGAGTAGCGATTCGAGAAAATCCTTCCACGAATCTCCGATAGTAACCAGCTAAGCCTAGAAAGCTAGATATTTTGATTACTGACTTAAGTTGCTCTCAACTGTGACTCATATCCTAATCTTGGATAGCACGTCACAATAGCACCTATTGTTTTACCACCAAACAAATATAGCGTCTCCTACGGAGAGTCTGGCTTTGGTGCATTCCACAAAGGAAGTTACCAGATAGAGGCTTGAGTACCAACTCTTGTAGTTGGGTTTTTAACTCCTGAAGTTCAATAGGAGCCATTTGATAAGAGATTTTAGAAATGGGTTTTGTACCGGGTTCAAAGTCGATACAAAATTCAATATCACGCTCTAGGGGTATTCCAGGAAATTCTTCAGGAAATACGTCAGTAAATTCACTAACAACAGAAATATCATTCAAATCTGATGTATTTTTGTTTAAATCCATGAAATGGGCTAAGAAAGCTTGACATCCGTTTTTTAATAAACGAATGACTTTTTGGCTTGATATGAAAGTGTTTGACTTCAATGATTTGGTTTCTTGAATTCGCATAACAGGTTGGTTAGGAATATGAAAACTAACAACCTTACGAAAATAATCAATTTTGGCATGATGAGTAGTTAACCAATCAATTCTTAAAATTACGTCAAATGCAAGTATCTTTAAAGAGATGAGATCAACAGGTAATGTGATTGTGCCCATTTGGATCAAACAAGATTTATAAATCATGGATATGATAACAGTTTCTCCTAACGGAGTCTCCACAAATAAGTCAAAGTCTAATTTCTCCAGAGTCAAGTTTAAACGTTGAGCAGCTGGGGAGAAATAAAAGGGTGGGTAGGCGGTATCTAATAAGGTATAGACTTGAAAGAATTTATAATTAACTACTTCGTGCTAACTTTGTTTAGGTTACTCTCTCTTTGAGAAGTCACGAAAAACGCTCTTCCCTGAAACCACCGACTTTGTTTTATGCGTATCCACCTTTGGTGCTGCAAGTCCAAATGGACTTGATTTCGCTATAGGACAAAATCGAGCTATGTGACCATCTTTTCCACAACTAAAACATATCTTGGAAAGTTGTGAACAGTTTGGACTTATATGTCCCTCCTCTCTGCATCTGTAGCATCTAACTGGCGGTCGTTCTCCTCCCCTAGAATTTGTTCTTTGGTCTTTGTTTTAAGCGTCTTCCCGTCATCGTTAAATCTTCTCTTCTTGAAATTTCCACTTGAATCATTTCTTCTATTATCTTGGCCATGATTACCACCGAAGTGGTTACCATTTCTGGCATGATAATTTCCTCCACGATGGTTATCATTGTTCCGATGACCATTGCCACCGGTACGATTATTATCGTGTTGTTACTCGTTATCCTTCGGTTGGGCTGGCTCATTATCATGCTCCAATAACTGAGCCCTATTCACTACATTTGAATATAAACAAAGTTTGTGAGAAATGAGGTATTGACGTATTTCGGGTTTCAAACCTCGCAGAAACATTCGCGTCATTCTCTTCTCATTATCAACCAAATGGGATGCAAATCGGGACAACTCGACAAACTTAGCTTCGTACTGCGACACGTTCATATTGTTTTGCTCCAGCTTAATGAACTCAACCTCCTTCATGTGACGAATACTTTCGGGAAAGTACTTGTCGTTGAACAATTCTTGGAACTTCTCCCAAGACATCTTCAGTGTGGCAGGTTGAGTACGCTTTACCGATTTCCACCAGTAATCTGCCTCTCCTCATAACATGAAGGTGGCAAAGGGAACCTTTTGCTCCTCTGAGCATCCCAGGACATCAAATATCTTGGTGATCTGCTTTATCCACGTCTCTGCCGTAAGTGGTTATGGCTTTCCCAAAAACTCCGGTGGTCCCAGCTCCTTGAACTGCTTAGCGGTGACCAACCGTGGGTTGCCATTGTTTCCACCTACATTTTGAATAGGAACCGCTTTCGCCTGATGTTGCATGAATTGCATAAAGCCTCTGAACATCCCATCGTTCACCATTTCATAGGTGTTATTGTTTACCTGATGATTATTGTCTTCCTGTTGCACCTTATCCTGGGTATTGATTAAAGGTGTCTCCACTGTCTCATTCACTCCATCGTTAATATTTCCATGCACGCCATTCTTAAATATCGCCATAAAACAAGGGTTAATTAACAAATTAACATATCACATATTATCCTATACTACGTAGACCAATTAAATACCAAATAAACTTAGGTAGGTCATACTAGTGAAGGAATTCCCCATCTCTCCCTCCTAGTTCTTGTCTCACACCTCGGCCGGGGATCATATCCCTAAGCTCGATACTAACCGTGACGTCCCCAAAATAGGTATACAACACCCATTACGAAGTCGCCAAATACATGGTACAGAAAGCAAACTATAACTTCAATAATACAATTGTCATGCAAAATACGACAACACATACTATGAGTTTAAATACAAATATTGTCTTCTAGACAATATCCACACTCAAATAAGTACTCATTACAATTATTGATACACTATTTTACAATATAGTGAGGACTACTAAAACAACTATCTTGAATCATCACTCCATACCCCGGCTAGTTCCTGCTAAATTCTCTCATCCTAAGAAGAACAATGGAACAAAAAGGAAAAGGGTGAGCTTAACTAGCTCAGTAAAGAATATTATGACTAAGATAATATACAACAAATTATCATTAGTCTTAAACGGGGAAAAATATGATAAAATATAATAGACAACAAGTTTTATATCAACAACTGCAGCGGAAACAACAATCCATTAGAAGAGTCAAGTAGAGAAAGAATTCCACTATCTTCTAAGATTTAAAAGCCCATCATCAATATTTTATCCCCGTAACAACAATCAATATACATCTTTAATCAAATATTCATCTTTGCACTACAGGCCAAAGATATTCATTTGTATCACCAGTTAGTCATGTTCATCTCAACACCTGTTCATCTTTGCACTACGGGCCAAAGATATTCATTAGGTAATCATTCATCTTTGCACTACAGGCCAAAGATATTCATCGATTAATCATTCATCTTTTTCACTCATGTGCCAAAGATATTCAAGTAATATCATCATTTAGGGTGAGGATGATGAAAAATATTTTAAAGGAGCGAATCCGGTGAAACAAAATAACAAATATTAGAGATTCAGTATTACGGTTTATCCAAGATCAATAATACTCCATAATAACCAATTTTGAAGCAAAATTCAAGAATAAAGATCAAAACATGGATACAATCAAAGATAGTAACCATAATAGACATCTTGGACAAAAAGGAAAAATTTCATTTTTCAGGTGAATAGTGTCGTGATTCGTGAATAAAGGCAGTATCACGTGAATAAGGTCGTATATACATGAATAGTAACCCCAACATAAAAAGTTACAAATTTGATAAAAAGTTCAAACCAATATTTTGGCATAATGATATTGAAGAAAATAATACCATTTAAGAAAAAATAACATCCCTTACATAAAAAAGATAGTACTTCTGACTGGAATACTGGATATAGTGATGAAGGAACTCTCACCGTATAGAAACACTCAAAGTATCAAAATACTCACAAGAATACGCTCGATAATATAGAGAGAGAAATAGAGAAAGCTTATGTTTCTGGTGTGATTTTTAATTCTAACTTAGCCCTCTATTTATAGGAAAATGTTAGCACGCCGAAGCAGACTTGACCTGCAACCTGATGGCTTTACCTGCTACTATTTCCACCCACTACATTTGAATAAAAATTCAGCACATTTCTTCACCAACCATAAGTGGGGTCCACTCAATTCTAGAATTTTACACCAAAATCATTTATAACCCTAATTTTCGAATCAGTCACCTCTTAAAATTCATAACAAATCATACACTCATTTTTAACGGTTCAAAATTTGTGGACATATAATTAACTTATATATGTATAACATATCCAAAAATCACAACAATACAACGGTCGGATTAAAAATTATAACTCATGGAATATATGTGACGCCCCCAAAATAGGTATACATCACCCATTCTGAGTCGCCAAATACATGGTACAGAAACAACTACAACTTCATTAATACAATTGTCGTGCAAAATACGACAACACATAAAGTGTGAGTTTAAATACAAATATTATCTTCTAGACAATATCCACACACAAATAAGTCCTCATTACAATTATTGATACACTATTTTACAAAATAGTGAGGACTACTAAAACAACTGTCTTGAACCATTACTCCACACCCCGACTAGTTCCCGCTATATTCTCGTCTTCTGAGAAGAAAAATGGAACAAAAAGGAAAAGGGTGAGCTCAACTAGCTTAATAAAGAATATAATAGACAACAAGTTTTAGAACCGGTATCTAATAAGATATAAACTTCATAAGAATTTATAATTAACTAACCCGTGCTAACTTCGTTTGGGTTCCTCGCATTCTGACCAGTCACGACAAACGCTCTTCCAGGAACCGTTGACTTTGACTTTTCTGGGATAGCCTTTTGAGTCACCATCCCATTTGATCTGGGTTTGCTACCTGCATAATCTCGAAGCGATATGACCTTCTTTTCCATAATTATAACATACCTTGGAAGGTTGTGAACAGTTTGGACTTATGTGTCCCTCTTCTTCGCATCTGTAGCATCTAACTGGCGGTCTTTCTCCTCCTCTAAAATTCGTTGCTGGTGTTGGTGCCGACGTCTTCCTGTCATTGTTGAATCTTCTCTTTTTAAAATTTCCACTTGAATTATTTCTTCTATTATCTTGGCCATGATTACCATTGAAGTGGTTACCATTTCGGCATGATAATTTCCTCCACGATGGTTATCATTGTTAGATGACCGAGTTACCCTTCGAATACGATTATCATCGAGTTGTTGGTCATTATTTTTCAGTTGAGCCGACTCATTATCGGGCTCCAATAACTGAGCCCTATTCGCAACATCTGAATATAAACAAAGTTTGTGAGAAATGAGGTATTGACGTATTTTGGGTTTCAAACCTCACAGAAACATTCGCATCATTCTCTCCTCATTATCAACCAAATGGGATGCAAATTGGGACAACTCGGTAAACTTAGCTTCGTACTGTGACACGTTTATATTGTTTTGCTCCAGCTTGATGAACTCTACCTCCTTCATGTGACGAATACTTTTGGGAAAGTACTTGTCGTTGAACAATTCTTGGAACTTCTCCCAAGACATCTTTAGTACGGTAGGCTGAGTACGCTTTACGGATTCCCACCAATAATCTGCCTCTCCTCGTAACATGAAAGTGGCGAAAGGAACCTTTTGCTCCTCTGAGCATCCCAGGACATCAAATATCTTAGTGATCTGCTTTGTCCACGTCTCTGCCGTAAGTGGTTCTGGCTTTCCCAAAAACTCTGGCGGTCCTAACTCCTTGAACTGCTTAGCGGTGACCATCCGTGAGTTGCCAGTGTTTCCACTTGCATTTTGAACAGTAGTCTCTCTCGTTTGGTTTTGCATGAATTCTAGAAAGTTCCTAAACATACCATCGTTCGTCATCTTCTCAGTGGTGTTATTCACAGGAGGAACATTGCCAGCCTATTGCACGTTCTCCTCGTTGGTGAGCAAAGGTGTCTCCACGGTCTCATTTACTCCCACATTAACATTCTCGATCGACATTCTTAAACATCGCCATAAAACAAGGGTTAATTAAACAAATTAACATATCACATAATACCCTATATTATGGTGACCAACAAATAAGCTTAGGTAGGACACACTTTAGCGAAGGATTTACTCGCTCTCTCCCCTCATAGTTCTATTCCCGATCTCCATGGAGATCATATCCCTAAGCTCTGATACCAACTGTGACGCCCCCAAAATAGGTATACATCACCCATTCTGAGTCTCCAAATACATGGTACAGAAACAACTACAACTTCACTAATACAATTGTCGTGCAAAATACGACAACACATAAACTATGAGTTTAAATACAAATATTGTCTTCTAGACAATATCCACACTCAAATAAGTTCTCATTATAATTATTGATACATTATTTTATAAAATAGTGAGGACTACTAAAACAACTGTCTTGAACCATTACTCCGCACCCCGACTAGTTCCTGCTATATTCTCGTCTCCTGAGAAGAAAAATGGAACAAAAAGGAAAAGGGTGAGCTCAACTAGCCCAGTAAAGAATATTATGACTAAGATAATGTACAACAAATTATCCTTAGTCTTCAACAGGGAAAAATCTGATAGAATACAATAGACAACAAGTTTTAGATCAACAACTGTAGCGGAAACAACAATTCATTAGAAGAGTTAAGTAGAGAATGAAATCTACTATCATCTATGAATTTAAAAGTCCATCATCGATATTTTATCCCTGTAACATCAATCAATATACATCATAAATCAAATATTCATCTTTTGCACTATGTGCCAAAGATATTCACCGATTGGTCATGTTCATAAAACACTGCTCATCTTTACACTACGGGCCAAAGATATTCATCATAAAATCATTCATCTTTTACTACGGACCAAAGATATTCAGTTATATCATCATTTAGGACTGAGGATGATGAAAAATATTTTAAAGAAAACGAATCCAATGAAACAAAAGAATAAATATTAAGGATTCGTACTTCAGCTATTCCATGTCCAAAAATACCTTATAAATAATCATAGTGGAGTAAAATTCAAGAATGAAGACCAAAACATAGATCCAATTAAAGATAGGAACCATAACAGACAATCTTGGACACAGAAGAGAAAATTTAATTTTTCTGTGAATAGTGTTGTATTCGTGAATAGTGCCGTATACGTGAATAGTAACTCCGACACCAAAAGATAGAAATTTCACAAAAAACATCATCATGCTTCGTGAATAGTACTCATGAATAGTAATTCGTGAATAGTAACTCATGAATAGTAACCCCGACATGAAAAAGTTCTAAATTTGATAAAAAGTTCCAACCAATATTTCGGTATAATGATATTGAAGAAATAATATCATTTTTGAAAAAAATAACATCCCTAACCTCAAAAGGATAGTACTTCCGATCGAAATCGTATATAGTCTTTGAAAGAACTTGCATCAGTATAGCAATACTCAACGTATTAAAATACTCATGTAATACTCGATAATATAGAGAGAGAAAGAGAGAGAAGATTTCAGTTTCTGGTGTGATTTTCAATTCTAACCTAAGCACCCTATTTATAGGAAATTGCTTAGAGCACCAAAGCAGAAAATTTAATATAATAATATTATATATAAACAAATTTTCTACGCCCACTTTTGGAATCTGAATTCAGCAACTACATCATATGCAAGACCCACAATTAATGAGAAAAATGTTTTTTATATTAAAAATAATGAAAACTTCCAAAAATCAATTATTTCGGAACTTCAATAATTCATAATAAATAGCCCTTTTATTAGAAAATTCGAATCTCACGAATTTTTATAGGAAATTCAATTCGCTACAACTTTGTAGAAGTAAGTTTTTCCAAATTCCAAACAAAAATTGACCGAAATCCACATACGGACGATTTTTCAGGCTATAATCAAATTTCAGTCAAGAAATGAGGTCCACCGACACACAAAACATGTGTTAATCATTTAATGCAACAAAAATACTCTTTCTCCTCATATACTCATATATCCCACATTCATTGTAAAAATATCATCATTATTCTATTATAATAATATAATAAAATATTATTTTATCGGAAAAGATAAAATATCAATTTTAACAATTGTCACTTTAAAAATTTTCTCCATCTATATCCACATAAAATCAATATTTTCCTCATCATATAAATCAATAATTAATTATTCACAAATAATATTACGAGAATCACAAGATCTTGCAACGGTGCCGCTTTCTAGGAAAGAGGGGTTTTCCAATAAGAATTTCTCCATCTTGGGCGCAATTAGGTGACCAAACATCTCCTTGATGCAGAACTTTCTAGACATTGCCAATAATGTTTTCTAATAATATTATTCAGGATAATATGAATTATTGCTTCGATAATGGAAAATCTTTGTGTAGTGACAATTATTGAAACAACGGTAATATAAAATATCAACTCAACAATTATTGAATCAATAAAATAAAATCTTTGAGCGATAATTCGTAACAATTATTGAGTAGTGCCTTCTTACGTACGTAAGAATCAATAATTGGTGCAATACTGAAGTGTCTTCTTGTCAACAACGCCAGCGTATTCATCGTGTTTTAACCAAGGGTATTCCAAGCGGTGATAACTTGTAACAAGCTACCAAGTTATTTATAAACAACTTATTCTTATGCGTTTTCTTCATCCAATCGCTTTCCGTTATGGATTTTACCAATTTGCTTGGCCGTCGTCCCGAATATTCACAAGCAAATAAAGAATATTCCACGACCAAACGAATATTCTCCGACAACAATGAGTATTTTATAACCACTTGCTTATTTGAAATATTTCCGCATTTTACCCATAACTAACCACATTAATCAAATCAACCCTTACTATTTCAAAATGACCAAACGAATACTCTTGATGCTGCCCATCCCACCGGAGATCCAGACACTGGTGACATCAAAAAGAAAGTCCTCCAAATGGAAGAGACCCTTCGCGCTATCAAAGGAATTTGAACACACGGAAGTGTTTCATATGCAGATCTGTGTATTTTCCCTAGTGTTCATTATCCAGAAAAATTTAAAACTCCTGATTTTGAAAAATATGACGGGTTAGGAGATCCTTACACACATTTAAAAGTGTTTATTGGAGAACTTGGATCTTATCACGCAGAAGACGAAAAGCTCGAGAATGCAATTATTCCAAAAAGTCTAGCTGGAGAAGCTTGGTTAAGTGGTACACAAGATTAGACAACTCCAAAATCCATATTTGGGAAGAGCTAGCACATGCCTTCCTCACTCAATACAACTTTCAAACTCAGATGGCTCGATGGGTATCAAATTACCAAGATCAAGAAAGCAGATCTAACGAGTCTTTCGGAGAGTATGCTCGGAGGTGGAGAGCGCTGGTTGCCCAAGTTAGTCCTTCATCATGATAGAATCGAAATGGTCATGACTTTCATAGACATATAAAGCTCCCTTCTATAGAGAGAGTTTTAATAAGCATCGACAAACCATTTTTGAAATGGTCTAACATGGGGAGATGGTGAGATGGGATTGAAGTCGGGAAAAATTCAAGACCTAATTTGTACTCAAAGGCATTCTTGATCACATCAATCTGGAAATTATAGGAACAACCCCCGGAATCCATAAAAGAAAGAAGAAGATGTTTCCACGATACTACTGAGGGAAAAAGGCAATCAAAACATGCCTATTCAAAGGAGAAACTACAATCCCTTTCGGCAGATCTACAAACCCTCCAATACCAAAAGGTGGAGAAGTGAAGCGCCCTCAGTGTTTACACCCTTAGGGGATACCCTCGAGAACATCTTAAATCTTCTAACAACACGGAAGAAAATTACACATCTTCTTCCACCGGCCATTACCCTAATGGGACGGGGTTTCAATCTTTGCTAGGAAATGTGCTTATCATGTAGGGGCACTGGACATGATACTCGAGATTATTGGGCCTTGAAACACAAGATCCGAGGACACGATAACAAGCGGAGAGATCGTGGTCACCAAACCAGATCAACCTCACGTACAAGACAACCCTCTTCCTCAACACGAAGAGAAGAAGAGGTCAACATGATTAATTGGAGAAATGGGCCGGAGTTCCAACTTCAAATTTGTGATTCTTCTCGAGACCATCAAAGGCGGTGATGACGGATGGGATTATGCTAAGTTCGATTCACAATGGAACGAAAGGTGAAAGCTCTCTACAAACAAATTGAACAATTGGCGGAGCTAGTGACTTATCAGCATCAAGTGACTCGTCGGTTAATCGGACCGAGAACATGCCGGTCTCTACCTATTATCATGAATATTCCTCGTCACTTCGAGAAAATGAAATCTTTGGAAGACAAAGTGACAAAGAGAAGCAAATGCTGGCTTCGTCGGGTTTTCGCCATGATAAAAAGGAATTCACTATCTGGGCCAACCTATGGAGGAAATCCTTCATATGTTAATCAATGAAGGAAGGATCGGTTCCTTCTACCTCAATCAACCCCGTTCTCAGGACGGTACAACTCACGATGGAGTATGTCAATATCACTCCCGATCTCGTGGTCACAACCACGGAAGAATCTTTGGGCACTCGCGCTACCTTATTCAAAATCTAATCGGCGGTGGTGTCCTGCGCTGGCGAGCGGACAACGATCTTGTGTTACGTGCAAGTGAGAATGCGAGGCCCTACTAAGTGGAAAAGTGTGGTAGCGGTCATATCCACTAAAATTGATGGGATTAATACATTACTCTGGCGCATGACAATTGACTCGAGGAGGCAACAATCCTTTGAAAGTGGCGCTCTCGAGCCAATCAACTTGATGCGTGCGAGCACAATATCCTATTGTTAGCTTGCACATAATTCCGTGGAATTATGGAGAAGGTGAAGGATCCACCTCACATAAAAAAGCTGCTACGATTGTCGAAGGAAAATCCATTGTATCTTCCCCACGGGTGATGAAACCTACCACCAAATCAAAGGGAAAATACCCATGGAGAAGATTGAAAATTCCTCCTCCTATTGTGGGTCATAATGAAAGCTACGGTGGTTTTAAGCTTGAAAGAAGCTCCACAACAAATATCAATTTTGGACTTGGTCTAACCCAGAGAATCCTTAGGAAGGTCTTGTTAAAGGTTTTAGAAGAAGCCTATCTCCAGAGCATCGGTGGATACGGAAAAGTTTCAACATACGGTTGATCACATTTTCAACAACAATGTGATATCCTTCCTTGATGATGATGACATACCACTCGAAGGAACCGGTCATTACAAGCCGTTGCACATTGCGGTCTTGTCCTCCGGATATATGGTAGGTATTGGAGTCTTAATAGATGGAGTTCCTCTCGAATATCTGCCCATGCTGCTACCTTGGTGAAGATGAACATCAATCTCAACCGAATTTGGAGTAGCCATACCATCATCAAAGCTTTTGATGGAGCCGTGAAATTCGGTCAGGATAATTGAATTTGCTTGATCGAAATTGGTCCTCACACATTTCTGCGTATCTTTCCATGTGCTCAAGATAGATTAGGGATACAACTTTTGCTCTTGGGGCGACCATGGATTCATATGGTGAGGGCGATCCCTCCACTCTTCACCAACGGTTGAAATACATTATCAACAATAGCTTTAGTCACGATCGGCCTTTGAGCAGGAGATTCCTCGGCCGCGGAGACATGCCATTCATCAATGCCAATCGGAGATGTGGAACGGTCGGTTTTCATGCTTTGGAAATAAGCAATACCCAATACCATGCTATTGGAGCACCATTGCCCGAACCCAAGATTTTACCTTGAGTAAGTAATGTCGGACACTCAAGAAATGATGTCGTTGGGTCATAAAAGCGGGACAAGGGTTGGGTAAAGATTTCCGGTATCAAGTACCCAATTCGATTAACGAAGGAAAAATTTGGAGCAATTTGGGCTAGGCTATTCTGCCGATTCTAGTCACAGGAATCCTCATAAACATCGGTGATTCCTTGACTTCAACCATGTGGCGTTTATCTTCGCCTTCAAACTACGAGTCGCACAACCTCCGTAAAGGTGCAAGCCGATGTAATGGCTATATGTTATGTCCCAAAAGAAGATGCGGTGAAAGGAAAGAAATCTTTGTTCCAAATCCCTTGATGGAAGAAGAGAGCGAAGAATCAAGCAAGCGTCATCCGAATGATGTCGGGCATCGCATCATCGTTCATGATGAACATACCAACAAATACACCCAGGCGATGATTGCCCAGAGCGTAATGGCCATCATTCGGGACGGGGAGGATGATGACAATCCCTCCATCACTGCGGTCCACCGGACTTTGCCCTTGCCAATTGGAACAACATTCCTTGCATTGGTCGTCAAGGGTAAAGCGGCGAAAACTCTTTACGCCGCCTGTAGATATAATAAGCGCTTACTTTTACATACAATATTAGCGGTTTATTTTGCGCGATATATATGCTAACCTTGTGTATGATCAACACATTTCATATATACTAAGTGAAAGCATATTTTGTTTGAGGACTACGAATTTAGATGTGCACTGTGCTTTAGCGTCTGGTGCCTCTTCTCCTGAGGATTGTACCTTTGATGTAGAGATGAATTGACCTTGATGGATATCTGAGGATGACATTGAGGTGCCTCAGAAATTCAAGAATGGGTCAAAGACAAACCCAAACCCAACCTTGATCAAACCACTTCTTTCGATCTCGGAACCTTAGAAAGCCCTAAGTTAATCCAGTTGGTTCGGACCTTACCCCAAACCAGCGGAATGACATGGTTACGCTATTAACCCAATTCGAGGATGTGTTTGCATGGTCTCATGAAGACATGGTGGGTTTGTCCACGACATTGTCCTTCATCGCCTTCCCATTAAAGAGGATTTAAGCCGGTCAAGCAAAAGCTCGGTGATTGAAACACGAATGGAGTTTAAAGGTGAAAGAAGAAATTGTGAAACAATTTCAATTTGGCATCATAATGGTGTCTACATATCACGAGTGGATATCAACATTGTGCCGTGCCTAAACACGGAGGAAGGTGCGAGTTTGCGTGGATTACGGGACTTGAACAAAGCTTGCTTAAAAGATAGCTTTCCGTGCCATTTATCCACATTCTCATTGACAATCTTTGCTGTGATCGACATGTACTCCTTCTTTGATTGCTTTGCGGGGTATCATCAGATTATGGTTCTTGAGGAAGATCGTGAGAAAAGCGCTTTCATCACTCCTTGGGACTTTTTTTTGCTATAGGCGGTTGTCATTCGGCCTCATCAATCTGGAGCCACCTATCAGCGAGCTATGATGGCTCTTTTCCACGACTTAATGCATAAAGAGATCGAGATCTCGTGGATGACATCATTGTCAAGTCCGGAAGGAGGATGACCATATAGACCATCTCGGAAAGTTGTTCAACAGGTTGCGTAAAGTACAACTTGAAGTTGAATCGACTAAGTCGCCTTTGGCGTTAAATCGAGCAAGTTGCTAGGATTTCTAGTCGACCACAAAGGGATTGGTGGATCTGCCAAAATCAAGCCATCACAAAATGCCCATTCTCTCGACGAGAGAGAAGGAAATACGGGGATTTTTGGGAAGAATCAACTTCATTAGCGAGGTTTATCTCGACTCACGACAACTTTGTGAGCGATCTTCAAGCTATTAAGGAAGAACTCCTCCATGAAATGGAATGATGAGTGTCGAGAAGGCCTTCCTTACAATCAAAAAACAACTAGTCAAAGCTCCATTTTGGTACCACCCGAGGATGATGTTCCCCTGTTTATGTACACATCCATAAGTGACAATGCCATGAAATTTGCATCTTTGAGACGGAAGGGCGATAGAGGCGAAGCGAGCTATCTATTACCTCGGCAAAAGGTTCGTGACGGTGAACACAAGTACACTACGATCGAAAAGGCGTGTTGTGCTTTAGCATGGGCTTCCATGAGGTTACAACATTACCTCCATGGTCACACAACCCATCTCATATCCGCGTGGATCCTCTCAAAATCGTGTTCAACAAACCTATGTTAAATTAAATTTGTCCGGATGGCGAGTTGATCCTCTAACAATTTGACATCGTATATGTGACTCAAAAGTCCATCAAAGGTCAAGGAATTGCGGATCAATGGCGCCGCGCACCTTGAGGATTTCAAACCCTTGGAAACATATTTCCACGATGAAGGAGTAATGCGATGCAACAACACCATCGATGCGATCTGGCGCCAATCATGGAAGATGTATTTTGATGGGTATTAATATGGAAGGTTACGGGCTGGAAGCGGTTCTAGTATATACGATGCGGGGAAGCGGTATCCGTTCCGTCAAATTATAGTTTATCGGCACCAACAATCTGGTGAGTATGATGAAGGTACATCTCATGGGGCTAAAACTTGCCGTTCAATGGGCATCGGCGGTTAAGCTGTCTTTGGAGATTGAGTTGGTAATCAGACAATCCACGGAATCTATCAAACCAAGGAACTACATTTCTTTGCCTTACCATGGCGGAGTTTTGAAGATGGCTTTGGAGTTGAAGAAATCTCCTTTCTACACATTCCTCGTAATAGGAATGACTTTGCGGACGCATTAGCAACTTTGGCCTCCTTGATTAGCATATCAGAGAAGGAACACTTGCGAAAGCGTCATGATTTCCTGCCTGAGGCCCGACCTATGGGAATTACGTTGGAGAAGTATCGGATGAGCTACCTCCCATCCAACATCCTTGGTATCAACATATCGAGGAATATCTGCGAGATGGATCTACACATTGATGAGCGAGCGCAAAGTGAGAAAAAGCGGATCCATCGACTTGCTATGAAATTCTACGAGTGGAGATCGCTCTACAAAAGAGATGCGAGGACTAGGTCTCCTCGGATGTTTAGACAAAGATCAAGCCCAAAGGCTTATGGATGAAATCCATGGCGGTCTGTGGCCCCCCCATGAGTGGCCCCCTCCTTGTCAAGAAAGTCCTCGGGGCCGGGACATTATTGGCTATCTCTCAAAAGTGATGATTGCAATGACCACGTCGGGAGAGATATCGATCGAGTGCGATTCATGGGAATGCTATACCGCCCCTCCACGGGAACTCCACAATATGAGTTCACCTTGGCCCTTCTCGATGTGGGGAATGGGCGTTATCGGGCCCATTGAGCCTAAAGCCGATAATGGTCATCGATTTATCTTCACCATGATCGACTACTTTACCAAGTGGGTGAAAGCGACCTCCTTCCCGGGGTTACTAAAGAAGTCATCATTGCTTTCATCGAAACAATGTCGTTTGTCGATATGGACAACGGAGGTGATTGTGTCGAGACAATGCCAAGAACCTCAACAACAAAATGATGGAGGAATTATGCGATAAATTCCACATCAAACATCTTAACTCATCATCTATCGTCAGAAGATGAGCGGTCTTTGTTGAAGCGGCTAACAAAAACATCAAGAAGATTATGCAAAAGATGTCGCATGACCACAAAGATTGGCACGACCTATTGCCTCGACTCTGTTAGCCTCTGAGAACCTCAATCGTACTTCCTTTGGGGCAACCCCTACGCTTTAACCTATGGGATGGAAGCGGTACTCCCCATAGAAGTTGAAATGGAATCCCTCGAGTGTTGATAGGCGCTCAATTTGGATGAAGACCAATGGGTACAAGGCGGTATCACCAATTTGTCTCTAATAGGCGAAAAAGCGAACCGCGACTATCTTCCATAGTCGATTTATATCAACAAAGGATCGCGGATCCTACAACAAAAAAGTCAAACTCTGGCGGTTTAAACAACATGACTTGGTTTTGAAGAAGATTCTTGACAACCAAGATCGGTCTAAGGAAAATTCGCTCCCTAGCTGGGAAGGCCGTTTGTTGTCAAAGAAGTATTGACGAGGAGGCGCTCTCAGTTGCAAGAAATGGAATGGCGATGAATTTCCACAACTCATCAACTTCGAGACACCGTGAAAGCGGTACTATATACGAAGTAATTTATAAACACCACAGTGCATAATCATCGAGGTCACGCAGTCATTAGGTTCTTTAACCCTTTACCACCTACAACTTTCCTACACTTTGCCCCTCGAGAAACATACATTTCAAGCCCGGTGACACTGGCTTTCTCCTCTGCGTTCCTACTGACTTAGGTCATCCACCCATGATTGAACCTCTTGCGTTTGCAGTTTGGCTACCCATACATGGGATCAAACTTCTCATACTGCGGTTTATCCTCAACCTAGGATTAAACTTTCTCTCCCCTTTTCGACACGACTTTGCATGGGATTCGCTTTTTTCTCGCCATACGAGGGCGAACTCGTCGACGATCTCCTCTTCAATAGAAGCGTGCGTGGCCACCATGTCACATGGCGGTCATGATAAAACAAAAACAACAAAAACATTTCTACCCTTACAAAAAAAAAAAAAACAACAAAAACATTCCTACACCATTTACGATATATATCTGACGTTGAACCTCTTACACGAGGTTGAACTACATGAGACTGATCTCCTCTTGATAGAGATGCGTGGCGACCATTCATAGTGCGGTCTCACCCCCTACCAAAACACAAACCCTTGTCGGTTGATGCTGGGATCATCCTTGATCCACTACATTTCATTTGGCTTGGACCAAAGGGATGGAATTACTGAACTCCTCCCAAATAGGAGATTGGCGACCATAAAAGTTGCGGTCATACCTTGAAGAGCAACACCAATCCATAAGAGATGGAATTAACTAGGCTTCTCCTAAATAGAAATCTTGGCGACCATCGTAGTGCGGTCGATCTCGAGAGAGAGAAAGCCACACTCCTCTCCACATTTCCATCGAGAAACCGGTCCCAAGACACCAAAGATGGTAGGGATACATAGATCGATGATCCATTACGAACTATCGAGAGACAACTCGATGTCCATCCACCGGGAGGAATTGAGAATACATCAAGACCCACAAGCCACAAGCGGCGGGCAAAATATCAAGCAAATAGCAAGGCATATCTAAAGGGAAGTGATCAAAAATATATTTCCTGTCATATATATAATGTTGTTTGATATATATATATATATAAAGCTATACATGACAAAATGGCTAAGCTAGTGCATCATGCGGTAAATACAAGCTCATCTACAAAGTCGGTATATATGCGAGCTAACAAGCCCAACATGGCGTCCTCTCTCTCGGAAGGAGGAGGTGAAAGTTGTGGTCTCTGTGCGAGAATATCCACACGACCCAAAAGATCTGTGAGCCATCTGCATGGTGACCATATGATCATCAATATATGTGCTCATCTCTGCGATCATACCCGGTGGTAAGGGACCTCCTGCTGCGAGTCTTATCTGTGATGGCTACATCCGGGCGGATATAGCACTATCCGCTCAACTATCTTTGCATCTCTGGGGTGATATAGCCTCATCATCAGCTCAACAAGCGATGGCATCTGCGATCTAATGCCTCGTCTCTCTCTCTAATAGAGTTGCGTCTCTCCCATCGAGGCGATCGACATCATAGATCGAGCATGATCTCTCTCAAAGGTCATCGGATGAAGACTGCTGCTCTAAATCTTGTCTTTGAGTCTTTGAATCACAAAAGTACTAGTACTAGGAGAATCCGGAAGAAATCTTTGGCAACCCAATGGCGGGCTCCTCCTCGATGTAGGTATCGATGTCCTCCATGGGCTCTACATAAATCGACTCCTTTATCCGTCTGCGAGATCTTTGCTTGCGGTAGATAAAATCTCTATCTCCATCCATGCGGAATACTCTGCGAGAACAACGGATGGTGACGGAAAAAGTAGCTATCTCGTTGATCCCAACAAGCATATACACGGGATCGGTCCTCTCTTTGAGAGATATCGAGAAGGTGAGCGGACGACTATCGCCCCATCAAAAGGATGGAAATCACTGGAGGCTGGTGACTGCGACATCACGGCGATGGGTGATAAGTAGTCGCCCCTCAAGCCCGACGGAGGAGGAAAATCCATGCGGGGCGTGAGTAATGAAGCTGTATGGTGAGCAAAGCCCAGAAACGCGACAATATCTTTGAATGGATCTCGATATCGCCAAAAATCACGGACCAGGCGCAGAGCATACATACACTCCGGCAATTTGAAAGGAGTATGACATGGCCACATCATGGGAGAAGCAATACCCATATCGTCTAAGGGTACCAACCAGGTCTCAAGTGTGACATAAACCACACGTCGTACAACATGGTAGAACTCCCGGTGAACACTCACCTAGGATGGGATCGTGCAACAATAGGATCGAGGCCATGCGGGGTCTCTGCTCTGATCATAGGTCTGATGGTGCGACCCTCTCTAAGAGCTCTCACGGCCATAATGACACCAATGTCTATCTCGTCCATATATCGTGGCATATAGACATCTGACGATGCATACAACAACGATACATCAACCACGGCCAAATGCATGATGGTCCTCCGGTGCGGTGAAATCCCGGAATATCGTGAGTAGCTATCCTCGAGCCAAATCATCGTAAATACTGAAAAATTTGGGATATCACGTGGCTAGATGTCATTTCTCGTCTGCCTTTACTCTGTGCCGCAATCTGTGAGAGTCATGAATAAATCTACTCATGTCTCCCAAAGCTAGATGCGCATGAGAGTGCATGTCTAAAGGCGGCATCGTCAAGCGTGCATACTCCTCGAGTAGGAGTCGACTCATGGGTGCCAAATCGGAATACACTGCCTATCGGTGTGCCAATGCTCTAGCATCCGTCTACAAACCCTGCGGGAACACTGAAAAGGCAATAAAGTCATGGTATCTTTTTATGACAATGATCTCTGGTCACCTTATCTCGGTGGTGACATCTTTATCATACCACGATCGCATACCCAATACCACCAATGATGGTGGGGTATGATCTATCTCTGACTAGCTGTCGAAGAAGACATACATGTTGGTAGTGTCATAAGACCATCCGAGGGGTCGATCTTTGAATATCTCTGGACATACATACATATGCATAACATGATACATGCATAATGAGATAATGGATGGCAATATGATATAGGGAATGAAAAATGGTGCATACATTCCTAAGTATATCATCATCTAATACATCACTCTACATCTGACTACAAATACGAGGAAATGGGGCGCGGTAGCCCTACTACTAACGAGAGGCCTATCAAAGATATAGCGAGAATGGGGAACGACCACCCAATATCTAACGAGAGGCCTATCAAAAGATATAACGAGAATATACATCGAGAAGAAAACCGGGGTCTCGATGTCTCGTCCTCAATCATCCACGATGTAACTCCTCTGAGTCCTTTGGATCTCTATCAGCGGGGATGTCGGGCCTATAAAGAGGAGGATCTGCTGTGGCAAAACCGAATGGGTAAATACGAGGGGGGCGGCGCTTTGGTGGAAGGAACAAATGACTCGCCTCTCTTTGGATCTACGCCCAAATGCGGATAAATATATGTACTGGTCAGTCATTGCGGGTCAAACTATCAATCTGGGTCATATGAGTGGAGCTCGGACACAAGCTACCCAATCCGTCATCATCAAAGATCACGGAACCATATCCCCCATAAAGCTGTGTGGGCGCGGAATTTGGGCTCCAATAGTGCGAGGGACCACCGCCATTGGAGCGTCTCTGAGTACATGGACCCCTACGATAATGCAAAACCGTCGACCCCCAACAATGGGATATCGGTGGCGGGGGTGGTGTGATCACTGGGCCGATGGCGCTGGCGGGGAGGCAAGATCGGTATCTGGATCTCCCCATGGTGCTCCTAATAGCACGCTCTCTAAATAGAGCTCCCGGCCTCCATCGGTGAAGAAGGAACTCTCTGGTGGAAATCAAATACTCGACTCGGTCGGATGTCCATCCTCAAAGTCGATGGTCAAATGCTCCCCTGAATAGGGAATCCATGTAATGGTACCGCCGTCGACAACTCATTTGCATCTGGCGGTGAGTGAATCCCTCATTCTGAGGGGACCTCGGCAAAATAGAATGTGTGCCATCGTCGTCCTCGTGGATAGGTATCTAAACCTAACACACTCACGGGGATGCTTAAACATGGGAGCCTCTCATGGGCCCAAAAGCTTGACACTGATGGCAAAACATCTGCTATCGATAAACACTCTTAACCTATGAATGGGAAAAGACAAGAGAAATACTCACCGGCAGAAATGGGTAAAATCTAGTGAGCCTCGGTCGAACCACAGTGGCGCATCGCATGCCCCGGAGGAAATAGGCAAAGGTGTAAGAGCCCCAATCATACTCAATATCGGTCCACATCACGTGTGGTATTTGATCAAAGCAAAGGATCTAGTAGAAGAGTTATACGCTATGAAGCGACCTCGAATGATCATCGAGGAACAATCATGCGTGAGCGCGATCCACGATTACGACATCATCGGGCATGGGCTCACTCAAAAGCCCACTCATAGCATCTACGCTCAAAGGACTGAGCAGACGATCCACGCCTTTGGCGCCTCCGCCGGAACTCTAATAAGGATCGGACGGCGGTGGGGGTGATATTCGCCATGCAAGGCACTTGGCTCCCCTCAAACTCCATACACATGATAAATCGCCGATCCATAGGCGTCATCATCACCTCGCAATCCATGAGATGGAGTGGTGAGTGCGATGAAACCATCGCTCGAACAATGCCACGAGGTAACCCGGGGACAACAGCGGGGAAGGATGGAGAAGAATGCCCCGAATCCCCACTCATGCACTACTGCTCTATAGTCAGGATGAAGCGCCTGGTACATGGAGTGAATGCTAAACCAGTTCCCTCGAGCCTGTGTAAAACCAGGAACCTGCATGAAATGCAGATCAACATCAAAACCCTTTAATCCTCATCAATAGGAAAGAAGGAAGATCAAAGTCTAACGCCATACCTCGTTAGCATGCAAGTACATCGATGGATGTCTGCTCAAATCACCCAGCAACTCTGGGTTTGCCACCTGAATGCTCGGAAGCTCCCTACGAGGGACATGTATGCGGCGTGAGGCGGGATCCTCAATCGGAATATCCGCCTCCTCGTCCTCAGCGTCGGCACATCTACACGGACGGACGGGGCGAATCACGGCCTCCACCCAAGCGAGGGTGTCGCGAGAGCGGGGGGAGAGGCACTTGAAGCCCTCCATGCGTCGCGCGAAGTGGTCCTATAAGGCTGCTTTCGGTGATCCGGATCCATAATATCTGGACAACAAGTCTCAAATCACCTCGAGAAAGGGTGTGGTATTTCCTTACGGAGCTTTTTAAATGCATTTATGACTATATGCATGCATGCATTTACTTTAACATATAATAGAGTTAAAATGCATGACTACTGATGCCTACATTTGGAAAATTTTTTGCCATAGTCCCCTTTGAAAATAGGACTATCCACATGCACATAGGCATGTCTACAGGTGGCCATTCGATGCACACACCCCAAAGTCATATACATAATATATGCATTAAAAATCAAAATCATCATGCATAAGGCCAACCTCGATACTAGGAGTACTTTGCCTTTCTACCTTTTGCTCATTGGACCTCAAATAGGACAAAAAAATAGCGAGAAAAAGGTGCCAATTTGGTATCTCAAAAGTTAAATTTTTTCACATCATTATATTGACATGGTTTAATACTAACATTTACTATGTTGAATATTTTTTATCAAGTCATTTGTGCATACATAATCACTACTATGTGTTTAGATGCATTTAGATGCGATAACTCACAATCAGCGGATAGAAAGCTGGAAAAAAATACATGCATACGTTACGGGATAGTGTAGAACACTTATGCGGTGTGAAATTTCTGAAGCGGCCGAACTTCAATGAGATCGAAGATGGCTCGCGGTTTTTCTCTATGCGAAGCAAGTTGAAAGTGACTTGTGAAGACCAACTGCGGGATTTATGATCCACGATTGGTAGCGAGAGCTCACTGCGGCTGACTGGTGCGGTGCACTGCTGCACTACCCTATGTGGGTCCCACCCCTCGGCTCGGTCGATTCGAGTTGCAAAGGAGTTCTTACGGACTAGAAAGGTCAAATCGAGAATAAAAATGCCGCGCGATTGAGCAAAACAACATCTGATCTGGTTTTCTCGGATGAGACTTTGAATCATACATCACTCATTGGTAGTCACCCGAACACGAGGTATACCACACTTGATGATCTCATTTGTCACAAATCACATCCGGCGATACCTATATCTGGTCCGATGCCGTGACTCCGGTCGTTACCCTAAATGAGTCCTGAAGCGGAAGTTTCTGACGTGAGTCCCCGAGCGAGAATTTACAGCGTAGATCCCGGTGGGGGGTTACAACACGTTCATCATCCGTTGACATGTATCATCAGCGAAGGTCAAGCGACCTTGGCGTTATTTCGGTAGATGGCAAGTAAACCCATCGAAGCATTGAGAAGCTATTCGATAGTTGCGTGCGTACTCATGAGTCCCCGGTAGATCCCCGCGGGGGTTACAACAATATATATCTCGGTGGGAGTAACAACGCATGCTCAAGCCGTTGACACACATATCAGCGAAGGTCAAGCAACCTTGGCGTCATTTCGGTAGATAGCGATTAAACCTATCGAGCTCTAGAGCTATTCGAGGTTTTCATACCCATTGCTTTCGTATTCCCCGGTGGATCCCCGTGAGAGTCACAATATGATGCTCTCAGTTGATCTACCACGACGGTGAAGGTCAAGCAACCTTGACAATCTACTCATGAGATTCTCGGTAGTTGATTCACACGTCGGTGAAGGTCAAGCAACCTTGACGGTATATCCCACGAGGATTTTCAGCAGTTGATTCACATATCGGTGAAGTACCGTCAACAAAGGTCGGGCATCCACGACAACATTTCTTTGTTGGCGATAAATCAACGAGAATCTTGACATGTCTGGCGATACCAACCGGGAAAGGTCGATGTTATCAAAGAGGATAGATGATGGAATATGTTATACACATCCTCAAAAGCAGATCAAGCTTTATCCCCACGGATCTCTTACACATAAGAGGTACATCTTGAGGATCAAGTCGTTATCAAGAACACGAGGAATTTGGTGATAACTCAACATCAACATCTATGATTGACTTACACATCAAATCTGGTCGACATTGCCGATCCCAGTTGAAGCAGCGAGGGATCGGCCAATCATCCCGACATGTTGGGCTACAACCCGTACACGTGCATCATACATTTGCATCATTTTGCTACCCATAGTACCACGTTTCATCTTGTTGCGTTTCAAGTGTCTAGGATTCTTTATCCTACCCATGCATCGCCATGCATGAGTATGATAAAGAGGGCATCTATGAGACACTTCGAAATTTTTTTATACTCTCTTATCACTAACATTGCGGGAGGCAGATTAAGTCTTTAAGAGAGAACCACGAAGACAATCCAAATCCATCTGGGATACTACTAGGAAGTTCGGCATCAACCCGGATCACACTAACTGGGGTAACAAATTCAACCTCGGAGATAACCCCGAGGCATGCGAGATCAATCTTGGAACACACAGGAGAAGGCCGATTAATCTCGGAGATAAACCCGAGGTATCGGTCTCGGTCCCAACCATAGGAATAGCCACCAACCTTGGTGATAACCCCAAGGAATGCAATTTTGGCGATAACCCCAAGAAAATGCTTGTTTCAAATCAACCGACTTCAATCTCGGCGCTCTGGCGAGATACCTTTGCACCAACCGGCAATAACATCGGGAAGGCAGGCACACCTCAAAGGTGACAATGAGGACCTTCAACAATTGCGGCGGTCAATCTCGGTGAAGTCGAGCAGCGTCTGCTTTATCATTAATCCGTGATAACACGGTGAGGGCAACATCGTCATCTCGTCGAACACGATGCCACGTATCGTCTCTCTGCAAGCGATGTCCACAAGACTAACCAATCCGGTGACTATTATGCGGGAGTAGCGGATGAAAGTTGAAGCTTGAAGGCCGGAGGGCATCGTCCCATCTTGATGACTTCGTACAAACTCTAATCCCATGCCATCGTACAACTCTCGACAGCGGCGGTCGAAATAGGTCTGTATACCTCAAGCGGATGCGGATTGCGCTTACGAAAGTTGAGTGGACATTACGATTGCACTGAGTGTGCGTGCTTGAGACGACGACAGGCCGACAAACCGGGGCCCACGGGTTGCCTCTGGTACACTTGGCTCTCGCGGTACACTATGACTAAAATGCCTATAAATAGGGCTTGGGCAGCCCATTTTGCAGAAGAAAAAAGCGAGGAAGCCACCTTGATTTGCTCTGCACTCACCCCATGTAGTGTACTTTCCCTTTTAAAACACTGTGAGCTCATATATAGCCCTTTTGTACCTACAAAAGTCGGTGTTTACCACTCTAAAGATATAGAAGTCTTCTTTAGCGATCGGTTGTAAGCCTTCTCACACACTTTAGAGTCTTTCTCTTCATCTTGCACACACACCCTTCTACGTTGAGAGTCGTGTTGCTTGCTTTTGCGGACTTGGTCCAGTGGTTTCATTCGATCTGTATATATATATATATATATATATATATATATATATATATATATATATATATATATATATATTGACTAACATTATCGAGTTATGCCTCGATTGAGCCTGAACTTGATGCAGGCGTTTATTTGCTTTAATATATATATATATATATATATATATATATATATATATATATATATATATTATATGTATATAGAACTTTGTTCGATGAGCCTATATATATATATATATATATATATATATATATATATATATATATATATATATATATATATATTATATGAGCGTATGTCTGAACTTTGTTGATGAGCCTGAAATGATGCAGTGCGTTTTTATTATATATATATATATATATATATATATATATATATATATATATATATATATATATATTAGCGTGTGTCGAACTTTGTTCGATGAGCTAGATTTTATGCAAGTGCGTTTATTCGCTTATATATATATATATATATATATATATATATATATATATATATATATATATATATATATATATATATACTATATATTGATTTATATACAGAGCTATATACGTATATATATATATTTATATATATATATATATATATATATATATATATATATATATATATATATATATATATATATATATATATATATATATATATATATATATATATATATATCATCTTAACTTTATTTTTAGCTTAGATTTTATGTGGTGGTATATATATTTATATGACTTTATATATATTATATATATATTCGTCTCTGGAGTTTCTTACGTGGCGGTTGATAACGCTTTCTGACTTTATTTACATTTTTGTCACTTTGGAGTTTCCTTACGTGGCGGTTGATTAGTATTCTGACTTTATTTACGTTTTGTCACTTTGGAGTTTCCTCGTGGCGGTTGATAACTTTTATGACTTTATTTACATTTTTGATCCCCATGGAGGTGCTTCGTGGTTTGGTGATCATATATATATATATATATATATATATATATATTATTCTGACTTTTATATATATATATACTTACTTCTTGCTTTCATACAAATTGCGGTATCTTGTGCGCCTAGGAATCATGTGATCACTGATTGACCTATTGGATCTAGATTCGGTTCCGTGATGGACATTTTTAAATTTATAAGCGACTTGTAAATTATTCTGCGATTGTACGAATTTCCTCGGATGGTTTCCATACCCACGAGGAAATCGGCATTATTTTGTACATTATTTTTCATACGGATGCCCTCGCATCGTAAAATAAAATCAATCAATACGAACACTTAATAAAATGGGAGTGTAAAAGGTCTCAATTACTATTGAGCATCGGGGTTTGAAAAACCTTTTTATAAAACATCATTGCCTATATCTTGCTAAAAATTGAATTTTTACATAAATTCAAACCACACATGTATATATAGGTTGAGCGAGGCCTCGCACTACTTCCAAATAATGACACATTGACCCACACACACACACATTAGGATAATAGTTTCTTGAAAAAAAGCGGTCAAGTAGTGGTAACACGGATGTCGAGGGGTGCCTAACACCTTCCCCCGCATAAGCAAGTCCCCGGACCCTAATGAATCTCGGTTTCACGTAATATTAAATAGGCCGTTTAGCGATGTCACATCTTTGGGTCGATGTGCAAACCTTTTCTCGGTTGTGTTGGTACTGACCATTTAAAAAAACCAATGGCGACTCTTAACGGTCCATCGTCGACATTATATATATATGTTGGACCTTTTTCACTTATTTTTTTCAAACAAATCTCACCTAAAATGAGAACACTTTAAAAAGAACAAGTAGCGGAAAGGGACATCCAAAAAACTTAATATGTGAGTTAAGGTCATATCAGTTTTATTTTGTTTTACGCATAAGGCATAACAGTTGGGTTTTGGCCATTTACTAAGTTTGAGAGTTCACAGAGAAGCCTAAGAGAAAGCTTGAGAGAATTGTGAAGAAGTTCTGAGTTTTCAAAGTAATTAGCAGTTGATTAGCAAGGATTTCTTAAGCAACAAAAGGTATTTTTCACATAACCTTAGTATAAATATATATATGTATGCATATATGAATTACGACAAAATTTTGTTTATGTTATGTGAATTCTAATTCTTTCAAAATTGTTGTTATGTAACTAAATTATGGTGGTTATATGTGATATAATGCTAGAGTTTATGTTTAAACAAGGAAATTGCATGCTAATTTCGGATAACAGTAGAAAAATAATGAAAGTGTATGTTTGTATGAATATTTTCTTATGTGGCTTGTGTAAGTATCAATTTTGATGGTCAATTCGTATGCTAAATTGAAAATTGTGTTTTGGTATTGCTAGTTCGTTAAGAAACGAAGAGAACGTAGTTTGAACAAAGTGATTGGGTGAAAAATTGAGATTATAGTGATGATTTTTGTGAAGAAACTCAAAAACGGAGTTTTCATATAAAAATGAGAAATTTGAGAAATTAGAATAGTTAAAAGTGTTGTTAAATTGTTCTATATTGATGAATATGTTAGCAATCATGTTTATGATAGTTTTATATTTATTTTATATGTAATTTCACTGTTTGGTGGGTGAAATTCATGTTAGTTGGGCTAAAAACTCTTTGTTCATGTCGTTTACATTTTATCTATGCATCAGCCAGTAGCAATTGCTACCGGGTACCAAGGCTAAAATCAAGACAATTTGATGTGTATAATGGCATTGCGCCATACAATCGATCTGATAAGAGGTAGAGACTTCTGCTGCTGCTGCAGTTCTGGGGTAGCGCATACTTTGGTCTAATGATGTGTTAGTATAATAAACATGTAATGATATAGTTACAACAGAATCGTGCTATGTGGTTAGTAGTTTCAAAGTTTTAAATGGTTAGTAAGTGATGAACGTGGTATATTAGAACTTAGTGAGCATGATGAATAGTAAACAGGTGTTGTGAAGGTTAACACTTATAATTTCTGATATTTGTATGGTAGCTTAAGACTTGTGCTAAAATAATAAGTCTAACTAGAAATGCGTGTTATGTTAGAACGTGAATGTTAGTATATCTAATAGATGGTAGTTCTAAACCTATATGTAGGTGAACGCGAGTTTAATATTATAGCTTACGCTCGAGGCAAGTTTCTAAACCTATCTTTTTTACTTTGAGCAAGTTTCTAAACCTATCTTTTTACTTTGAGCAAGTTTTCTAACTCTACACTTTCGTTGAGCTAGTTTGTTTATTATTATGCAAGTTTACTTGTCCTATTTCAACTATAATTTTGCAAGCTCTTGTATCTAGTTTGTTCATGATGATGCAAGTTTCTAAACCTTATTTTGATGTTAAGCAAGTTATTCTTGTCTTTGACTTGTTAATTAGCATGCAAGTTTATATAATCTGATATACTGATGTTGAATAGTTTTTATTGTTCAAATTGCTATTCGTTATGCATGCTTAGTATTCGATTCTAAATAACCTTGGCTTAATATTGTTCAAGCAAGGTATGTGATAGTTATTCAATATTTATGCTATTAGATTATTCCTAAAGCATAACTTTAATATACAATGTTAATTCACTTATGATTTATTCCATAGCATAATGTGATTACCTTTTATTAAACTAATCCTTAGTTAATGCTTGTTGAATTCCAAATTTCCTTGAAATGTATCCAAACCAAACTTACTTTGGTGCGAACTTGTAATCTAAATACTGAGATGAACAACCCTATTATTAAGGGTTTACGCTTAGCGTTGAAATGTTTGTGCACAATACATTGTACGAAGGGCTGATCCCCCTATGTATATGGAGTCCTTATAGTCTTATGACTGTTAAAGTTTAAGTTGAAAGAGTACTTATAACTGTGGACATGGTTCGTGGTCATTAGACCCTCAATTGTATATTTCAGAATGTTAATAGAACATATCATTCAGTTCTATTGAGCCTATTATTTGGCAAATGTTGTAAAGTTTATCCATTATTATTTCAAGTGAGCTTTGTTTGCTCACTTTTGCTTATATAACTATTACATCTAAGGATGAGAAGGTCGATGTACCTAACACCAGTAAGGGAAAAGGAAAGATGAACAAGTATTGAAGACTTGTAATATGTTAATATTTTAACAGACCTATTTTAATGATTGTAATGAAGTATTTAATTTCCGCATTTGAATGATTGTATTTAAAGGTTAGATAACCTGGGAGCTTTTTTATTAATGTAATCCCTTAAGGGAAGGTTTATTTTTCAATTTTTATTATGATTGGGTAGTTAAATATTAATGTTTTGATTAAGTAAACACCAAATCTTGTGATAATGAAATACCGGGATTTGGGGGTTGTAGGGATTTCGACATAAAAACGCAGCGGAAAATATAAATTATAAAGCCAAATCTGAAACCCTAAAAACAGGATCCATGCGAAAACATACATTAATTCAGTGTTTAAGAGATTATACCGATTATGAAAGATGAAGTCGAATCTCCAACACAATCCAAACGAATTGCATCTCTACGGTATCCACACGAACGCCCTGCGAATCGTCGTACGATTTGCAGAAAAAGGGTGTGAGACCCCAACTTTTATGAATAAATATTTAATTTTCTCGAAATAATTTTTTAAATATTATGGTGTGGATTTGATATAATGTTATAGTTGTGGATAGTATTTATAAATTTTGCAAAGTATGCAAGTTGTTATATAATATTCGATTGGTCGGAAAATATTCTTTTTGTCGAGAAATATTGTATTTACTCAAGACAATCATTAAGTGGACCTCAAGAACGGAAGTATTGTGCCGTAGAAAAACGACAAAATTATCTTTCTATAAAAATAACGGCGGAGGTGTTACCGTTAAAATTGTTGAACTACCCGGTAGTAAAAGTACAGTAATACGCGTGGTTGCATAGTAGCACACAGTATTGATTATTGATGCTTACGTGAGAAGTCACTCATGTGACGCCCCCAAAATTAGGTATACATCACCCATCTTGAGTCGCCAGATACATGGTACGTAATTCAAATACAACTTAATAATACAACAAGAGGCGTGAGTTTGAATACAACATCGCCTTCTAGAGAGTATACAAACTCAAAAGGAGTCCTCATTACATTTATTGTCACACTATCTCACAGAATAGTGAGGACTACTAATACTATCATCTGGTCCATCACTCCGTTCCCCGACTAGTCCCAGCTATATTCTAATTTCCTGAGGAGAACAGTGAAAGAAAGGGTGAGCTCAACTAGCCCAGTAAGAAATATTATGACTAAGATAATGCAGAATAAATTATCATTAGCCTTCAACAGTGTTAAACTGATAAAATATAACAAACATCAAGTTTAACTGCAGCAGAACAAGCAATCCATTAGAAGAGTCAAGTATAGAATAAAATCTACTATCTTATATTATTTAAAAGGTTTTTCATGACTTTAATCGCTGAGACTCAGCTTAATAAATAATCCACATCATCGAATCACCCCTGCACTACGGCCAAGGATATTCTTTAGTATCACGACCACAATTATCCATGCACTACGGGCCAAGAATATTTGTGTATTCATTAATGGTCATGATCATGACAACAACTGTCCATCAATGCACTACGGGCCAATGAGGACTTTTACCACATCATTTGTAACATTACGGTCATGATTATACCGAATAATCCCTGGTACTAATCATACCAAGTCCATCTATGCACTATAGGCCACAGATGACTTTCAACAAAATATAAACATGAGGATGATGACAATGATATAAGAATTCAATAAAACAAGTTCAAGAATTAATTTATCCCGGAACCAATAATGTCCAAATTGTCAACATGATACTGCTTTGTAGAGTAAAATTTAAGAATGCTTAGAAGAATATTTCCATGAAAAGATACTGGATGAAGCGCAAATATTAATAATATTCCACTAATTTCATAGAGTATAGAAGTCAAAACTTTAACCAACTGAGTATAATAAAGAATGGAATAACAAAAGAAATCACCATGCGGTACTTCGTATAGACAGGTTATTCCAACAGAATAATAAGTAACGGAACCAGTCGCATTTAAATTTAACCGGAGTGGATGTTCCAATGTAATAATAAAGACGGAACCAGTCCGGCAGAATCAACATGCATGTGATATTCCAATGTAATAATAATAAAAATGGAACCAGTCCTAGCAGTAAATGCATGCATATGTGATATTCCAACAAAATAATAATAAAGACGGAAACCAGTCCGCCAGAAACGCATTGTACATGATGTTCCAATGTAATAAAAAAGACGGAATATTAGAAGAATATCATCAAGTATAGGGTAGTCTCGCGATACTTTGGTTATTCCAAAGAGAATAATAAAGAATGGAATAACAGAAGTTCTCTTCTTGAATACAAAAGAATAACACCCCTTACCGTAAAAGAAACTGGATATAAGAGTAGGGAAGTAGCAGAATACTTTTCTTCTTTCTCTCTATAGTTTATCTCTCTAGAGTTTCAATGAATTCGTAAGAAAATAATGAAGGAATGAGCTTCTATTTATAGAAGAATGAACTGCATAGTAATTAATTCATGAACGGTCGAGATTGATTTACTTTAATCTGATAGTCCATATTTAAAGCAAAATCTTTTAAATAAAATAATATATATATATATATATATATAATACATGTTGAAAAAAAATAAAATTGCCAACTTTCATCCGAATTCTTCTCACTTATTTGCAACTTGCAAGATATGTCTAAATATATATATATATATATATATATACATATATAAACCCACTCATAAATTATATATATATTATAATCACACACATACCAATTATACAATCCTCCACCCACTAACACAACCCACCACCTGCTAATAATTCCCCCACCAAAATCCACTAACACACACACACACAAAAGTTAAATATATATATATATATATATATATATATATATATACTTTATAACTTTCTTCCGATAATTTTGAAAAATGAGTAAAGAGGAATCCAAATAATAAGCAAACTGAGTGACTTCTCACGTAAGCATCAATAATCAATGCCGTGTGCTATAATGCAACTACGATATTATCAGTACTTTTAACACCTACCATTTTCAACAGCTTAACTGTGAAACTTCCGCCAATTATTTTCATAAAGTATTTTTGTCGTTTTCTCAATTCGACAATAATTCCGTTATGGGGTCCACCAATGATTATGCTGGTTATACTAATATTCCCCTCGCTAAAACGAATATTCCCTAACCAATCGAATATTATATAACAACTCATGTGACTTTGCAAAATTTATAAATATTACCCACAACTATAACATTATATCAAATTTACTCCATAATATTGAAAAATGATATTTATAGAAAATTCATCTTTATTTATAAAAGTTGGGGTCTTACAACCTCCCTTCTTATGAAATTTCGCCCTCGAAATTAGGGTACGTACCTGGTATTTCGAAGAGGTAAGGATACCTTGATTTCATTTCAGATTCTAACTCCCAAGTCATTTCCTCAACATCATGGTTTCTCCACAAAACTTTGACTTGAGGTATAACCTTGGAGCATAAAATATGTTCCTTCTTATCCAAGATTTGAACAGAAACCTCTTCATAAGTCAAATCTTCCGCTATTTCGTCCAGTTCTAACTCAATAATGTGGTTCGGGTCTTTCACATATTTACATAACATGGATATGTGAAAAACGTTATGAACACGAGACATACTTGGCGGTAAAGCGAGTCTATAGGCCACAGTTCCTACTCGATCGAGGATTAAAAATGGGCCGATGAATCGAGGATTGAGCTTTCATCTCTTTCCAAATCTCGTAACTCCTTTCCATAGAGCAACACGTAACAACACATGATCTCTTATATCGAATTCCACATCCTTTCGATGAAGATCAGCATAACTTTTTTGTCGATCTTGTGAGGTTTTTATACGTTTACGGATCGTTTGAATCTTTTCGTAGTCACACGCATCAACTCCCGGCCCCAACAACGTTGCTTCTCCCACCTCATCCCAAAGATATCGAGAACGACACTTTTCGCCATACAACGCCTCAAATGGAGCCATGCCAATACTTGTTTGATAACTGTTGTTGTTAGGAAAACTCCACCAATGGTAAGAACTTATCCCAACTTCCTTGAAGTCAAAGACACAGAGTCTTAATAAATCTTCAAGAGTTTGAATAGTCCTCTTCGATCGCCCATCCGTCTCGAGGATGATATGCCGAGCTAAATCATAACTGCGCCCATAGCTTTCTCGCAAACTAACCCAAAATCGTGAAGTGAATCTTGGGTCTCGATCGTAAACTATGGATCTCGGCATACCATGCGATCTTACAATCTCGTTTATGTATATACTGAGCAAGACGTTCAAGTGTATAAGTTTTCATATCGGTAAGAAAATGAGCAGACTTGGTCAATCTATCAACAATGACCCAAATCGCATCTATACCTTGAGAAACCTTAGGAAGACCGGTAACGAAATCCATTGTAATGTGCTACCACTTCCATTCTAGAATTTCAAGTGGTTGCAAAGGACCTTTTGGTACTTGATGCTCCGCTTTAACTTGTTGACAAGTTAGACACCTTCAGATAAACAACGCTATCTCTCTCTTCATATTGCTCCACCAAAATGTATGACGAATATCATGATACATTTTGGTACTCCCAGGATGGATTGAAAACGATGTGTTGTACGCCTCCATCATGATTTTATACTTTAAATCAGGGTCATTAGGAACACAAATTAAGAGTTGACTCAAGTATTCCTTCTTCATCGATTCTTGCTTCGCATAGCACCTTCTTGTACTTTCTTTCTCATACGCATCGCCTCCGTGTCTCAGTAGCTTGAGCAAATTCTTTAACTTTATCAATTAAAGCTCTGGTTCTACTCAGATATTCGCCATCATCACATGGGTCCCCTGAGTCTTTAACTCTATCTCCATCCTTTCCAAGTCACACAAAATGGGCCTTTGGTTGACAATATTGCACTCAGATTTGCATATGATCTTCTACTCAATGCGCTACCTACCACGCTCGCTTTTCCAGGATGGTATTGGATGGTATGATCATAATCTTCATGAGCTTCAAGCCAACGTCGTTGTCGCATATTGAGTTCCTTTTGAGTGAAGAAATATTTGAGGCTTTTATGATCCGTAAAGATCTCCACCTTCTCCCCATACAAGTAATGCCTCCAAATTTTAAGTGCGAAGACAACAGCTGATAACTCTAGGTCATGAGTAGGATAATTCCTCTCATATTCTTTGAGTTGTCTTGAGGCATAGGCTATGACTTTCCCATGTTGCATGAGAACACATCACAACCCTTTTCCCGAAGCATCACTGTAGATGACAAATCCCTCCGATCCGTGATGGTATTGTCAAAACTAAAAATTGAAATGAGTCTACTCTTGAGTTCTTAAAAACTCTTCTCATATTCTTCGCTCCAACCGAACTTTGTATCTTTCCGAGTCAGCTGAGTTAATGGAGTAGCTATTCGAGAAAATCCTTCCACGAATCTCCAATAATAACCAGCTAAGCCGAGAAAGCTACGATCTTCATCACATCGATTTAGGTTGCTCCCAAATTTTGAATTGCTTCAATCTTTGCCGGGTCAACAGATATTCCATGACTTGATACTACGTGCCCAAGGAATGCTACTTCTCAAGCCGTAACTCACATTTCTTCAACTTGGCATAAAGCTTGTATTCACGAAGCTTTTAGAGTGTCACCTCAAGTGTTGCTTTCATGATCTTTCACGGCTTTTGGAATAAATAAGGATGTCATCAATAAAGACGACCACAAAGTGATCCAAATATTCCTTGAATACTTGGTTCATCATATCCATGAAGGCAAAGAGGAGTATTAGTCAATCCAAAGGACATGACTAAGAATTCATAATGCCCGCATTCAAGTTCCAAAGTCGCCTTTGAATGTCATATGTTCTAATCTTCAATTGGTGATATCTGGAACGAAGATCAATCTTTGAAAAGAATTTGGCTCCTTGCAACTGGTCATACAGGTCATTAATGTGTGGCAATATGTACTTATTTTTGATGGTGACATGATTCAACTCCCGATAATCAATACAAAGTCGTGATACTCCCATCTTTCTTCTTCTTCACGAATAGAATAGGAGCACCCCAAGGAGAAGTACTAGGACTAATAAAGCCAATGTCTAACAATTCCTAGCTTGAGTCTTTAACTCAAGTTCAATAGAGTCATTCGACATGGGGCTTTGGAAATGGGTTTTGTACCAGTTCAAGGTCGATACAAAATTCAATTTCATGCTCGGGGTAGGCCAGAAGTTCTTCAGGGAATACGTCAGGGAATTTATTAACAATAGAAATATCATTCAAAACTGACGTATTTTGTTTAGATCCGTGACGTGAGCTAAGAAAGCTTGACATCCGTTTTTTAATAAACGAATTGCTTTGTGGCTTGAGATGACCGTGATTGATTTTAATGGTTTGGTCGCTTGAATTCACATAATAGGTTGATTAGGAGTATGAAATCTAACAACCTTACGAAAATAATCAATTTTTGCATGATGAGTAGTTAACCAATCAATCCCTAGAATCACGTCAAATGCAAGTATTTTCAATGAAATAAGATCAACAGGTAATATGAGGGTACCGATTTGAACCAAACAAGACTTATAAACAAGTGGATGTAATGAAGGTTTTTCCCAATGGAGTTTCCACAGATAAGTCAAAGTCTAATTTCACGAGTCAAATTTAATCGTTGAGCGCAAAGTAGGAGAAATAAAAGAATGGGTAGAACCCAGATCAAATAAAGTATAGACTTCGCTAGAGTTTATGATAAGCTTACCCGTGATGACCTCATTCGGGTTCCTTGCTTTCGGGAGGTCACAACAAACGCCTCCCTTACACTACTGGCTTTGACTTTTCTAGACTACTTTGGTGCCTCCATCCTATTGAACTTGTTTTGGTGAATGACAAAATCGGGCTAAGTGACCTTCTCTTCCACAATTATAGCATGCTTGACGACATCATCAGCTTGATTTGGGTGATGTGTCCTCCCTCCGCATTTGAAGCATATGATAGGTGGTCGTTCTCCTTCCTTAACAACTAAAAGCTTGCTGGGTGACGCGTCTTTCCATCATTGTTGAATCTCCTCTTCTTGAAATTTCCATTCTTATTGTTTTGGCCCTGATTACCACCGAAGTGGTTACCATTTCTGGCCTGTTGATTACCTCCACGCTTGTTGTCACCGCTTCGATGATCGCTTTCTAACCATTGGTATTATCATTTTGTTTCACGCTTCTTTTGGTTGCGTTGACTCGTTATCGCGCTCCACTAACTGAGCCCTATTTACAACATCTAAATACAAACACAGTTTATGAGAAATAAGATGTTGACGTATCTCCGGCTTCAAACCTCTTAAAAACATCCAGGTCATTCTCTCTTCAATATCCACCAAGTGGGACGCAAATCGGGATAACTCGGCAAACTTTGCTTCGTACTGCGACACGGTCATATTATTCTGTTCCAACTTGATGAACTCCACCTCCTTTATGTGACAAATACTTTCGGGAAAGTACTTATCGTTGAATAGTTCTTGGAACTTCTCCCAAGATATTTTCAGTGCGGCAGGTTGAGTACGCTTTACCGATTCCAACCAGTAATTTGCCTCTCTTCGCAACATAAAGGTGGCAAAGGGAACCTTTTGCTCCTCGGAGCATCCTAAGACATCAAATATCTTGGTGATCTGCTTTATCCATGCTTCCGCCTTAAGTGGTTTTGGCTCTCCAATAAACTCCGGTGGTCCCAGCTCCTTGAACTGTTTAGCGGTGACCGTCCGAGAGTTTCCAGTGGTTCCACCTACATTTTGGATAGGAGCCGCTCTCGCCTGCTGTTGCATGAATTTCATAAAGCCTCTGAACATTCCATCATTCATCATTTGGTCAGTGTTGTTGTTTTCATGAAGATTGTCGCCTTCCTGATGCACATTATCCTCGATTATTTATATGTGGTGAATCAAGCGGTCTGCGGCTCCATTGCTATTCTCAACATTCTTGATGTCATTTTCAGACATCGCCACAAAACAAAAGGTTAATTGACATGTAACATATTATCCCTATATTCTGACCGACCAATTAAATACCAAAAAAACTTAGGTAAGTCATACTAGCGAAGGAATTCCCCGTCTCTCCCTTCCTAGTTCTATTCTCACATCTTAGCCATGGATCATATCCCTAAGCTTTGATACCAACTGTGACGCCCCCAAAATTAGGTATACATCACCCATCTTGAGTCGCCAGATACATGGTACAGAATTCAAATACAACTTAATAATACAACAAGAGAACTGTGAGTTTGAATACAAACATCGCCTTTCAGAGAGTATACAAACTCAAAAGGAGTCCTCATTACATTTATTGTCACACTATCTCACGTAATAGTGAGGACTACTAATACTATCATCCGGTCCATCACTCCGCTCCCGACTCGTCCCATCTATATTCTCATTTTCGAGGAGAACAAAGGAAAGAAAGGGTGAGCTCAACTAGCCCAAAGAAGAAATATTATGACTAAGATAATGCGTAATAAATTATCATTAGCCTTCAACAAAGTTGTTAAACTAATAAAATATAACAAACATCAAGTTTAACTCGCAGTTGTAACAAGCAATCCATTAGAAGAGTCAAGTATAGAATAAAATCTACTATCTTCTATTATTTAAAAGGTTTTTCATGACTTTAATCGCTGAGACTCAGCTTAATTAATAATCCACATTATCGAATCACCCATGCACTACGACCAAGGATATTCTTTAGTATCACGACCACAATTATCCATGCACTACGGGCCAAGAATATTTGTGTATTCATTAATGGTCATGATCATGCCAACAACCTCACCCATCAATGCACTACGGGCCAATGAGGACTTTTACCACATCATTTGTAACATTACGGTCATGATTATACCGAATAATCCCTGGTCATAATCATACCAAGTCCATCTATGCACTATAGGCCACAGATGACTTTCAACAAAATATAAACATGAGGATGATGACAATGATATAAGAATTCAATAAAACAAGTTCAAGAATTAATTTATCCCAGAACCAATAACGTCGAAATTGTCAACATGATACCGCTTTTAGAGTAAAATTTAAGAATGCTCAAGAATATTTCCATGAAAAGATAATCTTGGATGAAGCACAAATATTAAGGATATTCCACTAATTTCATAGAGTATGAAGTCAAAACTTTAACCAACCGAGTATAATAAAGAATGGAATAACAAAAGAAATCACCATACATGCGGTATTGCAGATGACAAAGTTATTCCAATGTAATAATAAGTAAGGAACCGTGTCAAGTGAAATTTGCAATCGATGTGATGTTCCAATGTAATAATAAAGATTTTAATTCAGTCCCAGAATCAAGACGCATGTGATATTCCAAATGTAATAATAATAAAGATGGAATCAGTCCCCGTAAAACGCACGCATGTGATATTCCAACAAAATAATAATAAAGACGGAACCAGATCCGGCGTAAACGCACATATTAATTACCGTAAATATCAGATATTTGATGAATATCTCCAAGTATAGGGTAGTCCGCGTATACTGGTTATTCCAGCAGAATAATAAAGAATGGAATAACAAAAGTTCTCTTCCTGAATACAAAAGAATAACACCCCTTACCGTAAAAGAAACTGGATATAAGAGTAGGGAAGTAGCAGAATACTTTTCTTCTTTCTCTCTATAGTTTATTTCTTTAGAGTTTCAATGAATTCGTAAGAAAATAATGAAGGAACGAGCTTCTATTTATAGAAGAATGAACTGCATAATAACTAATTCATGAACGGTCGAGATTGATTTACTTTAATCTGACAGTCCATATTTAAAGCAAAATCTTTTAAATAAAATATAATATATATATAATAATACATGTTAAAAAAAAACTGCCAACTTTCATCCGAATTCTTCTCACTTATTTGCAACTTGCAAGATATGTCTAAATATATATATATACATATATAAACCCACTCACAAATTATATATATATATATATATATATATATATTATAATCACACACATACCAATTATACAATCCTCCACCCACTAACACAACCCACCACCTGCTAATAATTCCCCCACCAAAACCCACTAACACACACACACACAAAAGTCAAATATATATATATATATATATATATATATATATATATATACTTTATAACTTTCTTCTGATAATTTTGAAAAATGAGTAAAGAGGAATCCAAATAATAAGCAAACCGAGTGACTTCTCACGTAAGCATCAATAATCAATACCGTAGTGTTACTATGCAATCACTGCCAGACATTCTTACTTTTAACACCGGGTGTTTCAACAGTTAACGGTAAAACTTTCGCTGTTATTTTCATAAAGTATTTTTGTCGTTTCTCAATCCGACAATAATTCTGTTGTGGAGTCCACCAATGATTGTGCCGTTGTACGAATATTCCCTGCTAAAACGAATATTTCCCGACCAATCGAATATTATATAACAACTTGTGTACTTTGCAAAATTTATAAATATTACCCACAACTATAACATTATATCAAATTTACTCCATAATATTCAAAAATGATATTTATAGAAAATTCATCTTTATTTATAAAAGTTGGGGTCTTACAATACAACAGTCGTGTAAAATACGATAAAACATAGGCTGTGAGTTTTAATACAAATATTGTCATCTAGACAATATCCACACTTAATGGAGTCCTCATTACATTTATTATCACACTATTTTACAGAATAGTGAGAACTACTAATGCACCATCTAGGATCATCACTCTGTTCCCCGACTAGTCCCAGCTACGTTCTCATTTCCTAAAGAGAACAGTGAAAGAAAGGGTGAGCTCAACTAGCCCAGTAAGAAATATTATGACTAAGATAATGCATAATAAATTATCATTAGCCTTCAACGGTGTTAAACTGATAAAATATAATAAACATCAAGTTTAACTACAGCGGAACAAGCAATCCATTAGAAGAGTCAAGTAGGGAATAAAATCTACTATCTTCTATGATTTAAAAGGTTTTTCATCACTTTTATCGCTGAGACTCAGCTTAATAAATAAAATCGAATCATCCCTGCTCCACGGCCAAGGATATTCATGTAATCATCAATGGTCATGACTATACCTTATAATCCCTGGTCATAATAATACCAACAACTGTCCACCAATGAACTACAGGCCAATGAGGACTTTTACTACATCATTCGTCACATTACGGTCATGATTATACCGAATAATCCCTGGTCATAATTATACCAAGTCCATCTATGCACGTAAGCCAAAGATGACTTTCAACATAATATAAGCATGAGGATAATGACAATTCAATAAAACATGTTCAAGAATAAATTTTAAAGATTTATAAGTTAATTTATCCTGAACTCAATTGTGACGCCCCCAAAATTAGGTATACATCACCCATCTTGGGTCGCCAGATACATGGTACAGAATTCAAATACAACTTATTAATACAAATATGTCGTGGTACAATAATACGACAAAATATAAACTGTGAGTTTGAATACAAATATTGTCTATTAGAGATTATACAAACTCAAAAGGAGTCCTCATTACAATTATTATCACACTATTTCACGTAATAGTGAGGACTACTAATGCTATCCTCCGGACCATCACTCCATTCCCCGACTCATCCCAAATTTATATTCTCATTTCAAGAGAATAAAGTGAAAGAAAGGGTGAGCTCAACTAGCCCAAAGAAGAAATATTATGACTAAGATAATGCGTAATAAATTATCATTAGTTTCCAACAATGTTAAACCGATAAAATATAATAGACATCAAGTTTAACTGCAATGAACAAGCAATCCATTAAAAGAGTCAAGTAGTAAATAAAATCTACTATCTTTTATGATTAAAAGGTTTTTCATCATTGTTATCATTTGAGACTCACTTAATAAATATTCCACATCATCGAATCACCCCCGCACTACTACCAAGGATATTCTTTAGTATCACGCACCACAATTATCCATGCACTATGGGCCAAGAATATTTGTGTATTCATTAATGGTCATGATCATGCCAACAACTGTCCATCAATGCGCTACGGGCCAATGAGGACTTTTACCACATCATTTGTAACATTACGGCCATGATTACACCGAATAATCTCGGTCATAATCATACCAAGTCCATCTATGCACCTATGCACCACGGATGACTTTCAACATAATATAAACATGAGGATGATGACAATGATATAAGAATTCAATAAAACATGTTCAAGAATTAATTTGTCCAAGAACCACTAATGTCCAAATTGTCAACATGATACTGCTTTGTAGAGTAAAATTCAAGAATGATCAGAAGAATATTTCCATGAAAAGATACTGGATGAAGCGCAAATATCAAGGATATTCTATTAATTTCATGGAGTATAGAAGTCAAAACTTTAACCAACAGAGTATAATAAAGAATGGAATAACAACAGAAATCACCATCCATGCTGTACTTCACATAGACAGGTTATTCCAACACAATACTAAATAACGGAACCAGGTCAGGCAAAATTCGCACCGACAGGATGTTCCAACATAATAATAAAGAATGGAATAACAACAGAAATCACCATGCATGCGGTACTTAGCATGTAGATGAGTTTTCCAATGTAATACTAATAAGGATTTGGAATCAGTCCCGCCAGAAACGCATGCAGACGAGGATATTCCAACAGAATAATAAAGCGGAATCAGTCCGGCCAAAAACGCATTGCATGGGATATTCCAATGTAATAATAAAGATTTTAATCGGAAGTCCCACAGAAAACGACCGATGAGGATATTCCAAATGTAATAAGAAAGATGAGAATAATAGAAAATGTCACCAAGTATAGGGTAGATCAGCAGATACAAAAGTTATTCCAATGTAATAATAAGAAATGGAATAACAACAGCCTTCTTCATGAATAAGAAAGAATAACACCCTTACCAGAAAAGAAAGCGGATATAGAAAAGAAAGGTAGCAGACTTTCTTTTCTTTCTCTCTAAAATTTTCTCTCTACGGAGTTCAAAGTGAATTAAGTAAGAAAATAATGAAGGAATGAGCTTCTATTTATAGAAAAATGGATCAAGATAAGTAACTAACTCATGAAACGGTCAGATTGATTTACTTTAATCTGACGGTCCATATTTAAAGAAATATCTTTTAAATATAATATAATATAATATATATATATATATATATATATATATATATATATATAAATGTTAACATTTCACGGGATATACTCCGTGATTGAAATTTTGATTCCTCCCCATTTAGTCAACAAAGCTATACCTATTTATATATATAATAATAACAATAATGGTACTCCTAACGTGAATACCAAAACCTTCCCCCACCCAAATTTGACTAACTCACACACACATATATATATATATATATATATATATATATAAATATTTAATACTTATATATATATATAAAACAAAACTGAGATAATTATCATATTAACAACTTCGTCATTTCAATTATTGATTTAATAACATATAAAATATTGACAATAATTGAATAAAACTGAATGACTTCTCACATAAGCATCAATAATCAATACCGTGTGCTACTATGCAACCACATAACGACATCAGATTTACTTTACTACCGAGTAGTTCAACAAGATCAACAAAGAAAACTTCCTCCGTTATTTTCAATAAAATATTTTTGTCGTTTTCTCAATCCGACAATAATTTTGTCATGGGGTCCACTAATGATTGTACGTCGCATTTAATATTTCTCGTTAAAACGAATATTCCCCGACCAATCGAATATTATATGACAACTTGCATACTTTGCAAAATTTATAAATATTACCCACAACTATAACATTATATCAAATTTATTCCATAATATTCAAAAATGATATTTATAGAAAAATCATTTTTATTTCTAAAAGTTGGGGTCTTACATCAATAACGTCCAAATTGTTAACATGATATCGCTTGTAGCAAGAAAATTCAAGAATGCTCGAAGAATATTTCCATGAAAATATCTTTGGATGAAGCGCAAATATCAAGGATATTCCACTAATTTCATGGAGTATAGAAACCAAAGCTTTAACCAATCGAGTTTAATAGAATATATGAAACCGCAAATGGATTTTTACTTGCCATGCGGTAATCCACGTGAGATGCAGATCATTTCTACAATTTAATAAGGAATGAATACAAAGGATCATTCACCATGCATGTGGTAATCCACATGGCGAGTTATTCCAATGTAATAATAAAGAATGGAATAACAGAATGATTCACCATGTAAATGCGATAGATCGCATGCATGTGTTATTTCGAACGAATAATAAATAATGGAACCAGTGTCCCGCCAGAAACGCACACACAGAATATTCCGACAAAATAATAAATAATGGAACTGTGTTTGGCGAAACGCATGCATGCGGATATTTCGACAAAATAATAAATAATCGAACCAGTCCGACGTAAACATTACGCATGTGATATTAGGCACGTAATAATAAAGAACGGAATATTAGAAGAATTTCACCATGTATGCGGCACTTTGCATAAACAAAAAGTTATTCCAACGAATAATAAAGAATGGAATAACGAAGAATTTCACCATGTATGCGATATCAGATAAACAAAAAGTTATTCCAACATAATAATAAACAATGGAATAATGAAGCTCTCTTCATGAATACAAAAGAATAATACCCCTTACGAGTACAACAAATAATCTTCCCTACCTTAGAAGAAATTGGATATTGGAGTAGTGAAGTAGCAGAATACTTTTCTTCTTTCTCTCTATAGTTTTCTCTTTAGAGTTTCAAAGTGAATTTAAGAAATAATGAAGGAATGAGCTTTATTTATAGGAGAATGGACCTGAATAGTAACTAATTCATGAACGGTCAGATTGATTTACTTTTAAGCGAATATCAATATTGGTTTACTATTAAAACTTAAAGCAACGGTCCATACTGATTTACTTTTAAAACTTTAAACCAGCGATCCATATTGATTTACTATTATATCTTCAACCAACGGTCTGAAAAATTAGCACATCTCCTCATGGAATAATATTGTATCCAAAAATGATTTTGACCGAAAAGAATTATATCTTACGGGTGAATAATACCCCGTGAATAGTAATTCGTGAATAGTAATTCATGAATAGTAACTCGTGAATAGTAACTCATGAATAGTACTCATGAATAGTAACTCGTGAATAGTACTCCGACATAAAAAGTGCCTCGAATACCCGATTGAACAATATAACCTCCAGACATCAATTATTATCGAAACAAATGTCAATTTCCACTAACACAAATAATTCCAACACAATAGAACTATAAAATTCATCTTTAATCAACACAAACTTATTCATCATTAATATTATAATTCACAATATTTAACAACCAGGTCATTCCCGGGAAAAAGGGGGCTTTTCGATAAGGATTTCTCCTTATTGGCGCGTAATTAGGTGACCAAACCTCTCCTTGACAGAACTTCTAGACATTGTCAATATTGCAAATAATAATATAATAACTTTGCCGTCTCAATTATTGATTTAATAATATAACATATTATGCAGATGATACTGTAACAATAATTGAATCAATAATATGAGAGATATGATGCAAAGAATTATCGTAGCAATAATTGAGTATAACTGAGTGACTTCTAACGTAAGCATCAATAATCAATACCGTGTGCTACTATGCAACCACGCGTATTACTATACTTTTACTACCAGGTAGTTCAACAGTTTTAACGGTAACACCTCCGCCGTTATTTTTATAAAAAGATAATTTTGTCGTTTTCTAACTACGAAAAACTTCCGTTGTGGGATCCACCAATGATTGTGCTGTCGTACAATATTCTCTGTTAAAACGAATATTCCCCGACCAATCGAATATTATTTAACCACTTGCTTACTTTGCAAAATTTATAAATACTATCCACAACTATAACATTATATCAAATCCACACCATAATATTCACAAAATTATTTCGAGAAAATTAAATATTTATTCATAAAATCTGGGATCTCACAAATACCCCCTACCTTAGAAGAAAATCTTTGGATATAGAAGTAGTGAAGTAAAGAACACTTTTTCTTCTTTCTCTTTATAGTTTCTCTCTCTAGAGTTTCAAATTGAATTCGTAAGAAATAATGAAGGAATGAGCTTCTATTTATGAAGAATAGATTGATAAGTAACTAATTCATGAACGGTCCGCATTGATTTACTTTAAACGGATGGTCCAGATTTAAAACAAAATCTTTTAAATAAAATATAATATATTCTATTTATAATCTAATAAAACGTAATAACTTTATAAAAGTATTATGTTTTATATAAAAAGATTTTACTATGCAAAAACACTATGCAGCATAATTATACAACACTAGTCATAATAAAATATAATATATTCTAATTATTTTCTAATAAAACAAATAACTTTATAAAAGTATTCATTTTATATAAAAAGATTTTACTATGCAAAATACTATGCAGGAACTATGAAACACTATGCATAATAAAATATAATATATTCTAATTATTATCTAATAAAACAAATAACTTTATAAAAGTATTCTGTTTTATATAAAATAATTTTACTATGCAAAACACTATGCAGCAATTATTGTAGCAATAATTAAACAATACTGAGTGACTTCTCACGTAAGCATCAATAATCAATACTTGTGTCTACTTATGCAACCACGCCAGACATCATTTACTTTTAACACCGGGTGTTTCAATAGTTAACGGTAAAACTTCCGCCGTTATTTTCATAAAGTATTTTTTATCGTTTACTCAATCCGACAATAATTCCGTTGTGGGGTCCACCAATGATTGTGTTGTTGTACGAATATTTCCTATTAACATGAATATTCTCCGACCAATCGAATATTATATAACAACTTACGTATTTCGCAAAATTTATAAATATTACCCACAACTATAACATTATATCAAATTTACTCCATAATATTCAAAAATGATATTTATAAAAAATTCATCTTTATTTATAAAAGTTGGGGTCTTACAACCTTCCCTTCATATGAAATTTCCCCCTCGAAATTAGGGTACGTACCTGGTATGTCGAGGAGGTTAAGGATACCTTGATTTCATTTCAGATTCTAACTCCCAAGTCATTTCCTCAACATCGTGGTTTCTCCACAAAACTTTGACTTGAGGTATAACCTTGGAGCGTAGAATATGTTCCTTCTTATCCAAGATTTGAACAGGAACCTCTTCATACGTCAAATCTTCCCCTATTTCGTCTAGTTCTAACTCAATAATGTGGTTCGGGTCTTCCACATATTTACGTAACATGGATATGTGAAAAACGTTATGAACACGAGACATACTTGGCAGTAAAGCAAGTCTATAGGCCACAGTTCCTACTCGATCGAGGATTAAAAATGGGCCGATGGATCGAGGATTGAGCTTTCCTCTCTTTCCAAATCTCGTAACTCCTTTCCATGGAGCAACACGTAACAACACATGGTCTCCAATATCGAATTCTACGTCCTTTCGATGAAGATCATCATAACTCTTTTGTCGATCTTGTGAGGTTGTTATACGTTGCCGGATCATTTGAATCTTTTCCATAGTCATACGTACCAACTCCGGTCCCAACAACGTTGCTTCACCCACCTCATCCCAGCATACTAGAGAACGACACTTTTTTCCATACAACGCCTCGAACGGAGCCATGCCAATACTTGCTTGATAACTGTTGTTATAGGAAAACTCCACCAATGGTAAAAACTTGTCCTAACTTCTCTTGAAGTCAAGGACACACAGTCTTTCTAGATCTTCAAGAGTTTGAATCGTCCTCTCCGACTGCCCGTCCGTCTGAAGATGATATGCCGAGCTAAATCGTAAATTCGTGCCCATAGCTTTTTGCAAACTAACCCAAAATCTTGAAGTGAATCTTGGGTCTCGATCAGAAACTATGGATACTGGCATACCATGCAATCTTACAACCTCGTTTATGTAAATATGAGCAAGACGTTCAAGTTTATAAGTTTCTCGTATCGATAAGAAATGAGCAGACTTGGTCAATCTATCAACAATGACCCAAATCGCATCTATGCCTTGAGAAACTTTGGGAAGACCGGTAACAAAATCCATAATAATGTGCTCCCACTTCCATTCTAGAATTTCAAGTGGTTGCAATGGACCTTTTAGTACTTGATGTTCCGCCTTGACTCGTTGACACGTTAGACACCTTGAGATAAACAGCGTTATCTCTCTCTTCATATTGCCCCACCAAAATGTATGTCGAAGATCATGATACATTTTGGTACTCCCAGGATGGATTGCAAACGGTGTGTTGTGCACCTCCATCATGATTTTATACTTTAAATTAGGGTCGTTAGGAACACAAAGTCTCGAGTTAACTCGAAGTATTCCTTCTTCGTCGATTCTTGCTTCCGACATAGCACCTTCTTGCACTTTCTTCCTCATACGCATCAGCTCCAGGTCTGTAGCTTGAGCAGCTTTAACTTTATCAATTAAAGCTTCTGGTTCTACTCAGATATATTCGCCATCATCACATGGGTCCCTCGGAGTCTTTAACTCTATCTCCATCCTTTGCAAGTCACACAAAATGGGCCTTGCGTTGACAATATCACATTCGCGACTTGATATGATCTTCTACTCAATGTGTCGCCTACCACGCTTGCTTTTCCAAGATGGTATTGGATGGTATGATCATAATCTTTCAACAGTTCAAGCCAACATCGTTGTCGCATGTTGAGTTCCTTTTGAGTGAAGAAATATTTGAGGCTTTTATGATCCGTAAAGATCTCCATTTTCTCTCCATACAAGTAATGCCTCCAAATTTTAAGTGCGAAGACAATAAATGCTAACTCTAGATCATGAGTAGGATAATTCCTCTCATATTCTTTGAGTTATCTTGAGGCATAGGCTATGACTTTCCCATGTTGCATGAGAACACATCCCAACCCTTTGCCCGGCAAGCACATCTTGTAGATGACAAATCCTCCGAGCCGGATGGTATTGTCGAGCAAAGTTTGAAATGAGTCTCCTCTTGAGTTCTTGAAAACTCTTCTCACATTCTTCACTCAAATTAACTTTGTATCTTTTCGAGTCAGCTGAGTTAATGGAGTAGTGATTCGAGAAAATCCTTCCACGAATCTCCGATAATAACCAGCTAAACCGAGAAAGCTACGTATTTCGGTCACTGATTTAGGTTGCTCCCAGCTTTGAATTGCTTCAATTTTTTTTGGGTCAACAGATATTCCATGACTTGATACTACATGCCCAAAGAATGCTACTTCCTCAAGCCAGAACTCGCATTTCTTCAACTTGGCATAAAGCTTGTATTCACGAAGCTTTTGGAGTATCAGCCTCAAGTGTTGCTCATGATCTTCACAGCTTTTGGAATAAATAAGGATGTCATCAATAAAGACGACCATAAAGTGATCCAAATATTCCTTGAATACTCGGTTCATCATATCCATGAAGGCAGCAGGAGCATTAGTCAATCCAAAGGACATGACTAGGAATTTCATCGGTTCTAATCTTTAATTGGTGATATCCGGAACAAAGATCAATCTTTGAAAAGAATTTGGCTCCTTGCAACTAGTCAAACAGGTTATCAATACGTGGCAATGGGTACCTATTTTTGATGGTGACATGATTCAACTCCCGATAATCAATACAAAGTCGCATACTCCCATCTTTCTTCTTCATGAATAGAATAGGAGCACCCCAAGGAGAAGTACTAGGATGAATAAAGCCAATGTCTAACAATTCCTGCAGTTGAGTCTTTAACTCACAAGTTCAATTGAGTCATTCGATATGGGCTTTGGAAATGGGTTTTGTACCGTTCAAGGTCGATACAAAATTCAATTTCACGCCTCGGGGTAGGCCGGGAAGTTCTTCGGGAATACGTCAGAAATTTATTAACAATAGAAATATCATTCAAAAACCGATATATTTTTGTTTAGATCTCGTGACGTGGGCTAAGAAAGCTTGACATCCATTTTTCAATAAACGAATAGCTTTATGGCTTGAGATGACCGTGATTGATTTTAATGGTTTGGTCGCTTGAATTCACATAATAGGTTGATTAGGAATATGAAAGCTAACAACCTTACAAAAATAATCAATTTTAGCATGATGAGTAGTTAACCAATCAATCCCTAAAATCACATCAAATGCAAGTATTTTCAATAAAATAAGATCAACATGTAATGTGAGGGTACCGATTTGAACCAAACAAGACTTATAAACAGTGGATATAATGAAGGTTTCTCCCAATAGAGTTTCTACAGATAAGTCAAAGTCTAATTTCTCCGGGGTCAAATTTAATCGTTGAGCGCAAGTAAGAGAAATAAAAGAATGGGTAGAACCGGTATCAAATAAGGTATAGACTTCGCTAGAGTTTATAATAAGCTTACCCGTTATGACCTCGTTCGGGTTCCTTACTTTTTGGGAGGTAACTACAAACGCTCTCCCTTTCACTACCAGCTTTGACTTTTCTGGGACAGCCTTTGGTGCCTCCATCCTAGCTGAACTTGTCTTTGGTGAACGACAAAATCTGCTAGTGACCTTCTTCCACAATTATAACATTCTTTGACTAACATCGCTAGTTTGGACTAATGTGTCCCTCTCCTCCGCATTTGAAGTATATGATAGGTGGTCGTTCTCCTTCCTTAACAACGGGTGTTGGTGCTGACGTCTTTCCATCATTGTTGAATCTCCTCTTCTTGAAATGTCCATTCTTATTGTTTTGGCCCTGATTACCATCGAAGTGGTTACCATTTCTGGCATGTTGATTCCCTCCACGCTTGTTGTCACCGCTTCGATGACTGCTCTCACTGGTATTATCATTTTACCGGTTACTTTCTCTTGGTTGTATTGACTCGTTATCGCGCTCCACTAACGGAGCCCTATTTACAACATCTGAATACAAACACAGTTTATGAGAAATAAGATATTGACGTATCTCCGGCTTCAAACCTCTTAAAAACATCCGCGTCATTCTCGCTTCATTATCAACTAAGTGGGACGCAAACCGGGATAACTCGGCAAACTTGGCTTTGTACTGCGACACGGTTATGTTATTCTGCTCCAGCTTGATGAACTCTACCTCTTTCATGTGACGAATACTTTCGGGAAAGTATTTGTCGTTGAATAGTTCTTGGAACTTCTCCCAAGACATCTTTAGTGCGGCAAGTTGAGTACGTTTTTATCGATTCCCACCAATGTCCGCCTCTCCTCGTAACATAACAAAGGTGGAAAATGGCACCTTTGCTCCTCGGAGCCTCCCAAGACATCAAATATCTTGGTGATCTCGCTTTATCCATGCATCCGCCTTAAGTGGTTTTGGCTCTCCAATAAACTCCAGTGGTCCGACTCCTTGAATGCATTTAAGCGGTGGCCCGCTCGGAGAGTTTCGAGTGTTTCCACCTGCATTTTGGACAGGAGCCGCACTTGCCTGATGTTGCATGAATTGTATAAAACCTCTGAACATTCCATCGTTCGTCATCTGGTCAATGTTGTTGTTTGCTTGAGGATTGTCGCCTTCCTGATGCACATTATCCTGATTATTGATCTGTGGAGACTCAACGGTCTCCTGTGCTCCATTGCTATTCTCAACATTCTCAGATGTCATTTTTAGATACTACCACAAAACAAAGGTTAATTAACATATAACATATTATCCCTATACTCTGACCGACCAATTAAATACCAAATAAACTTAGGTATGTCATACTAGCGAAGGAATTTCCCGTCTCTCCCCTCCTAATTCTAGTCTCACATCTTAGCCAGGGATCATATCCCTAAGCTTTGATACCAACTGTGATGCCCCCAAAATAGGTATACATCACCCATCTTGAGTCGTCAAATACATGGTACAAAATTCAAATACAATCTTAAATATACAACATGAGCTGTGAGTTTTAATACAAACATTGTCTTCTAGACAGCATTAAAACTCAAAATAAGTCCCCAATACATTTATTAACACACTATTTCACAGAATAGTGATAACTACTAATGCTATCCTCCTGGACCATCACTTCGCTCCCCGACTCGTCCCAAATTTATATTCTCATTTTCAAGAGAATAAAGTGAAAGAAAGGGTGAGCTCAACTAGCCCAAGAAGAAATATTATGACTAAGATAATGCGTAATAAATTATCATTAGTTTCCAACAATGTTAAACCGATAAAATATAATAGACATCAAGTTTAACTGCATGATGGAACAAGCAATCCATTAAAAGAGTCAAGTAGAAAATAAAATCTACTATCTTTTATGATTAAAAAGGTTTTTCATCATTGTTATCGTTGAGACTCGACTTAATAAATATTCACATCATCGAATCGAATCACTTACGCACTTCTGGCCAAGGATATTCTTTAGTATCACGACCACAATTATCCATGCACTATGGGCCAAGAATATTTATGTATTCATTAATGGTCATGATCATGCCAACAACTGTCCATCAATGCGCTACGGGCCAATGAGGACTTTTACCACATCATTTGTAACATTACGGTCATTATTACACCGAATAATCCCTGCTCATAATCATACCAAGTCCATCTATGCACTACAGGCCACAGATGACTTTCAACATATTATAAACATGAGGATGATGACAATTCAATAAAACAAGTTCAAGAATAAATTTTAATGATTTATAAGTTAATTCATCCTGAACTCAATAACGTCCAAATTGTCAACATGATACTGCTTTGTGCAGTAAAATTCTTGAATGCTCAGAAGAATATTTCCATGAAAAGATACTGGATGAAGCGCAAATATCAAGGATATTCTACTAATTTTATGGAGTATAGAAGTCAAAACTTTAACCAACCGAGTATAATAAAGAATGGAATAACAAAAGAAATCACGGGCGCGCGATAGACCGCATGCATGTGTTATTCCAACAAAATAATAAATAACGGAACCAGTCATACGTAAATGCACGTACAGGATGTTCCAATGAATGATAAATAATGGAACCGGTCATGCGCAAAAAAGCTACGCATGTGATGTTCCAATGAGAATAATAAAAGCGGAACCCGGTCATGCGTAAAGCATAAATGTTGTTCTAACAGAATAATAAAGCGGAACCAAAGTTATGCGCAGAAAAGCACGCACGAGGATGTTCCAATGTAATGATGAAGAATCTAAATAATAATGTAAATCACCATGCATGCGGTATCAGATAGACAGGCAGTTATTCCAACATAATGATAAAGAATGGAATAATGTAAGAATTTCACCAAGTATAGGGTAGCTCAGCATATACAAAAGTTATTCCAACAGAATAATAAAGAATGGAATAGCGAAGTTCTCTTCATGAATATAAAAGAAATAATACCCCTACCTTAGAAAGAAGAGTCTTTCGATATAGAAGTAGTGAAGTAGCAGAACACTTTTCTTCTTTCTCTCTATAGTTTCTCTCTCTAGAGTTTCAGTGAATTCGTAAGAAATAATGAAGGAATGAGCTTCTATTTATAGAAGAATGGATTGCATAGTAACTAATTCATGAACGGTCCAGATTGATTTACTTTAAATGGACGGTCCAGATTTAAAACAAAATCTTTTAAATAAAATATAATATATTCTATTTATAATCTAATAAAACGAATAACTTTATAAAAGTATTCTATTTTATATAAAAAGATTTTACTATGCAAAATACTATGCAACAATTACTGTAGCAATAATTGAACAATACTGAGTGACTTCTCACGTAAGCATCAATAATCAATATCGTGTGCTACTATGCAACCACGCCGTACATCTTTATTTTTTTAACAAGGTGTTTCAATAGTTAACGTGTAAAACTTCCTACCGTTATTTTCATAAAAGTATTTTTGTCGTTTACTCAATCAAAACAATAATTTTGTAGGGTCCACCAATGATTATGCTTGGTTGTACGAATATTCCTCGTTAAAATGAATATTCCCCACCAATCGAATATTATATAACAACTTGCGTACTTTTGCAAAATTTATAAATATTACCCACAACTATAACATTATATCAAAATTAATCCATAATATTCAAAAATGATATTTATAGAAAATTCATCTTTATTTATAAAAGTTGGGGTCTTACAACCTCCCCTTCTTATGAAATTTTACCCTAAATTAGGTACATGCACGGTATGTCGAAGAGGTAAGGATACCTTGATTTCATTTTGATTCTAACTCCCAAGTCATTTCTCAATATCGTGGTTTCTCCACAAAACTTTGACTTGAGGTATAACCTGGAGCGTAAAATATGTTCCTTCTTATCCAAGATTTGAATAGGAACCTCTTCATACGTCAAATCTTCTCGCTATTTCGTCGGTTCTAACTCAATAATGTGGTTCGGGTCTTCCACATATTTACGTAATATGGATATGTGAAAATGTTATGAACACGAGACATACTTGGCAAGAAACTAGTCTATAGGCCACAGATTCCTACTCGATTGAGGATTAAAAATGGGTAGATGAATCGAGAATTGAGCTTTCCTCTCTTTTCAAATCTCAGTAACTCCTTTCCATGGAGCAACACGTAACAACACATGGTCTCCAATATCGAATTCTACGTCCTTTCGACGAAGATCATCATAACTCTTTTGTCGATCTTGTGAGGTTTTATTCGTCTTGCGGATCATTTGAATCTTTCCAGTAGTCATACGTACCAACTCCAAATCCCAACAACGTTAGTTTCACCCACCTCATCCCAAAGATCTTTGGAGAATGACACTTTTTTCCATACAACGCCTCGAATGGAGCCATGCCAATACTTGCTTAATAACTTTTGTTGTAGGAAAACTCCACCAATGGTAAGAACTTGTCCCAACTTTCATTGAAGTCAAGGACACGGAGTCTTAATAGATCTTCAAGAGTTTGAATCATCCTCTCCGACTGCCCGTTAGTCTGAGGATGATATGCCGAGCAAAATCTTAAATCTGTGCCCTTAGCTTTTTACAAACTAACCCAAAATCTTAAAGTGAATCTTGGGTCTCGATCAAAAACTATGGATACTGGCATACCATGCAATCTTACAACCTCGTTTATGTACATACGAGCAAGACATTCAAGTGTATAATTTCTCGTATCGGTAAAAAATGAGCAGACTTGGTCAATCTATTAACAATGACCCAAATCGCATCTATGCCTTGAGAAACTTTGGGAAGACCGATAACAAAATCCATGGTAATGTGCTCCCACTTCCATTCTAGAATTTCAAGTGGTTGGAATGGACCTTTTGGTACTTGATGCTCCGCCTTGACTCGTTGACACGTTAGACACCTTGAGATAAACAAATATTCTCTCTCTCTTCATATTTCCCCACCAAAATGTATGTCGAAGATCATGATACATTTTGGTACTCCCAGGGATGGATTGCAAACGGTGTGTTGTGCGCCTCCGTCATGATTTTATACTTTAAATCGAGTCGTTAGGAACATAAAGTCCGGAGTTGACTCAAGTATTCCTTCTTCATCGATTCTTGCTTCCCAGAGATAGCACCTTCTTGCACTTTCTTCCTCATACGCATCGTACTCGGTGTCCCGTAGCTTGAGCAGCTTTAACTTTATCATTTAAAGTCGGTTCTACTCGTATATTCACCATCATCACATGGGTCCATGGAGTCTTTAACTCTATCTCCATCCTTTGCAAGTCACATAAAATGGGCATTTGTGTTGACAATATCGCATTCGCACTTGCATATGATCTTCTACTCAATGCGTCAGTTACCATGTTTGCTTTTCCGTGTACTACTGTGCAACTACGCGTATTATTGTACTTTTAACACCGGGTGTTTTAATAGTTAACGGTAAAACTTCCGCCGTTATTTTCATAAAGTATTTTTGTCGTTTACTCAATCCGACAATAATTCTGTTGTGGGGTCCACCAATGAGTGTGCCATTGTACGAATATTCCTTGTTAAAACGAATATTCCCCGACCAATCGAATATTATATAACAACTTGCGTACTTTGCAAAATTTATAAATATTACCCACAACTATAACATTATATCAAATTTACTCCATAATATTCAAAAATGATATTTATAGAAAATTCATCTTTATTTATAAAAGTTGGGGTCTTACATATTCTGCTACTTCACTACTTCAGTATTTAGTTTTTCTAAGGTAGGGAATATTATTTGTTGTACTCGTAAGGGATATTATTTGTTGTACTCGTAAGGGGTATTATTTCTTTCGTATTCATGAAGAGAACTTCTGTTATTCTATTCTTTATTATTATGTTGGATTAACCTGTTTATGTGAAGTACCGCATACATGGTGAAATTCTTTTGCTATTCCATTATTTATTATTCTGTTGGAATAACCTGTCTGTGTGGTCTATCGCATGCCTAGCGAATTCTTTTGTTATTCCATTCTTATTATTCTATTGGAATAACCTGTTTATTCGAAGTACCGCATACATGGTGAAATTCTTCTGTTATTACATTCTTATTATTCTATTGGAATAACATGTTTATGCGAAGTACCGCATATATGGTGAAATTCTTCTAATATTCTGTTCTTTATTATTTTGTTGGAATATCCTTATACGTGCATTTACGCCGAACTCGGGTTCCATTATTTATTATTCGTCGGAAATATCATGCAGACGCTTTCTTATGGGACTGGTTCCATTATTTATTATTCTATTGGGAATATCCTGTTTGTGCAGTCTATAGCACGCATGGTGAATCCTTATGTTATTCCATTCTTTATTATTACATTGGAATAACTTTCGTCATACGTGAATTACCACATGCATGGTGAATGATCCTTCGTATTCATTCCTTATTAAATTGTGGAAATGATCTGTCTACGTGGATTACCGCATGGCGGATGAAAATCCATTTGCAGTTTCATATATTATAATATACTCAATTGGTTAAAGCTTTGGCTTCTATACTCCATGAAATTAGTGGAATATCCTTGATATTTGCGCTTCATCCAGTATCTTTTCATGGAAATATTCTTCTGAGCATTCTTGAATTTTACTGCCCAAAGCAGTATCATATTGAAAATTTGGACGTTATTAAGTTCAGGATAAATTAACTTATAAATCTTTAAAATTTATTCTTGAACTTGTTTTATTGAATTGTCATCATCCTCATGCTTATATTATGTTGAAAGTCATCTTTGGCTTACGTGAAATTTAGCTCGATTTTGTCGTATAGTGAAGTCAAGTCCAGCTGGAACGGTGGCACCAAAGGCGGATACGGACAAAACAAAGTCGGTGGTTTCAGGAAGAGCATTTTTCGTGACTTCTCACAAAGCAAGTGACCCGAACGAAGTTAGCACGGGTTAGTTAATTATAAATTCTTGCAAAGTCTATATCTTATTAGATACCGGTTCTACCCATTCTTTTATCTCTCTTGCTTGCGCTCAACATTTAAATTTGACTTCGGCGAAGTTAGACTTTGACTTATCGGTTAAAACTCTGTTAGTTTGAACCTTCGTTACCTCCACTGTTTATAGATCTTGTTGATTCAAATCGACACTTTCATGTTACCTGTCGATTTTATCTCTTTGATAATACTTCCCTTTGATGTGATTTTAGGAATCGATTGGTTAACTACTCATCAAGCTTTTTCTAAGGTTGCTAGCTTTCACATTCCTAACCAACCTATTATGCGAATTCAAACAACCAAACCAATCATTGTCATATCAAGTCATAAGTAAAGAGCCCTTAGCCTTTCGCTGGTGACTTCTTTGTGTAGAATGCACCGAAGCCAAACTTTTCGTAGGGGACGTTGTGAATAACGGTGGCAAGTTGATAGGTATCAATGCGATGTGCTATCCAAGTCTTGGATGAGAGTCACAGTTTTGAATGATATTTCTATTGTTAATAAATTTTCTGACGTATTCTTGAAGACTTCTTAGCCTACCCCTAGAGCGTGAAATCGAATTTTTTATTGACCCTAGTACAAAACCCATTTCTAAAACCCTTAAATATTTCTTTACCTAAAACGATCGTATAATGTGCCAAAGATGTTGGCTTAAGCTGTTAAAGATTATAATCGTACCATTCAATATCATCGCGGAAGAGCGAATGTGGTAGCTGACGCGTTGAGTAGAAGATCGTATGCGTTTACGAGTGTGATGTTGTTAACACAAAGACCTATTTTGTATAACTTACAAATGATGGAGATAGAGTTAAAGACTCTAAGACCCACGTGAAGATAACGAATATACGATTAGAATCGACTTTAATCGATAAAGTTAAAGCCGCTCAAGTTACACACCCGGAGCTGATGAATGTGAAGAATGAAGAAGGCTCAAGAGGCCGTTATTCTAGAAGCAAGAATCGACGAAGAGAGGAAATCTCAACCCTCAATTTAATTGGCCCATTTGAAATCCTCGATCGAGTAGTAACTGTGGCTTATAGAATCGTTTTACCGCCAAATATGTTGCGTGTTCAGAATGTTTTTTTACGTATCGATGTTACGTAAATATGGGGACGACCCGAACCACATTATTAATTTAGAACCGGATGAGATAACGGATGATTTAACGTATGAGGAGATACGTATTAAAATTTTGGATAAGAAGGATTATATTCGACACTCAAAGGTTATACCTCAAGAGTTAGAATTTGAAATGAAGTCAAGATACCCTCACCTCTTCAGCATACCAGGTACGTACGTAAATTTCGAGGGCGAAATTCTATAAGGAGGGGAGATTGTGAGACCCCAGATTTTATGAATAAATATTTAATTTTCTCGAAATAATTTTTTTTAATATTATGATGTGGATTTGATATAATGTTATAGTTATGGATAGTATTTATAAATTTTGCAAAGTAAGCAAGTGGTTATATAATATTCGATTGGTCGGGAAATATTCTTTATGTCGGGGAATATCCGTACGACGGCACAATCATTGGTGGACCCCACAACGAAAGTATTGTCGTATTTAAAAAACGGCAGAAATATCATTTTATAAAAATAACGGCGAAAGTGTTACCGTTAAAACTGTTGAACTACTCTAAGTAGATAAGAAACACGAATCTGGCGTGGTTGCATAGTAGCACACGATATTGATTATTGATGCTTACGTGATAAGTCACTCAGTTAAACTCAATTATTGCTACAGTAATTAATGCATCATATCTCTCATATTATTGATTCAATTATTGTTACAGTATCATCTGCATAATATGTTATATTATTAAATCAATAATTGAGACGACAAAGTTATTCATATTATTATTTGCAATATTGACAATGTCTAGAAGTTCTGTCAAGGAGAGGTTTGGTAACCTAATTGCGCGCCAATAAGGAGAAATCCTTATTGAAAAGCCCCCTCTTTCCTGGGAATGACCTGGTTGTTAAATATTGTGAATTATAATATTAATGATGAATAAGTTCGTGTTGATTAAAGATGAATTTTATAGTTCCATTGTGTTGGACTTATTTATGTTAGTATAATTGATGTCTGGAGGTTATATTGTTCAATTGGGTGTTCAGGACACTTTTTGTGTCGGAGTACTATTCACGAGTTACTATTCACGAGTTACTATTCACGAGTTACTATTCATGAGTTACTATTCACAAGTTACTATTTATGAGTTACTATTCACGAGTTACTATTCACGGGGTACTATTCACCGGTAAGATATATTTCTTTTAGGTCCAAATCATTTTTGGGTACAATATTATTCCATGAGGAGATGTGCTAATTTTTCAGACCGTTGGTTGAAGATATAATAGTAAATCAATATGGACCGCTGGTGGAAAGTTATAATAGTAAATCAATATGGATCGCTAGTTTAAAGTTTTAATAGTAAATCAATATGGACCGTTCATGAATTAGTTACTATTCAGTCCATTCTCCTATAAATAGAAGTTCATTCCTTCATTATTTCTTACGAATTCACTGAAACTCTAAAAAGAGAGAAACTATAGAGAAAAGAAGAAAAGTATTCTGCTACTTCACTACTTCAGTATTCATTTTTTCTAAGGTAGGGAATATTATTTGTTGTACTTGTAAGGGATATTATTTGTTGTACTCGTAAGGGGTATTATTTCTTTTGTATTCATAAAGAGAACTTCTGTTATTGTATTCTTTATTATTATGTTGGAATAAGCTGTTTATGCGAAGTACTGCAATAATGGTGAAATTCTTTTGTTATTCCATTATTTATTATTCTGTTGGAATAACCTGTCTGTGCGATCTTTCGCATGCCTGATGAATTCTTTTGTTATTCCATTCTTATTATTCTGTTGGAATAACCTGTTTATGCGAAGTACCGCATACATGGTGAAATTCTTCTGTTATTACATTCTTATTATTCTATTAGAATAACCTGTTTATGCGAAGTACCGCAAACATAGTGAAATTCTTCTAATATTTCGTTCTTTATTATTACTCGAATATCATGTATACGTGCATTTTACGGGACTGGTTCCATTATTTATTATTCATCGAATATCTTGTCTGTATGCGTTACGGTGGGACACAGTTCCATTATTTATTATTCATTTGGAATATATCACATGTGCATGCATTTACGCTTTAGACCGGTTCTATTATTTATTATTACATTGGGAATAACCTTTGTTTGTGCGATCTATCATGAGCATAGTGAATCCTTACGTTATTCCATTCTTTATTATTCATTGGAATAACACGCTACATGTGGATTACCACATGCATGGTGAATGATCCTTCATATTCATTCCTTATTAAATTGTGGAAATGATGCATCTACGTGGATTACCGCATGGCGGTGAAAATCCATTTGCGATTTCATATATTATATTATACTCGGTTGGTTAAAGCTTTGGCTTCTATACTCCATGAAATTAGTGGAATATCCTTGATATTTGGCGCTTCATCCGAGATCTTTTCATGGAAATATTCTTACGAGCATTCTTGAATTTTACCGCATAAAGCAAATATCATATTGAAAATTTGGACGTTATTGAGTTCAGGATAAATTAACTTATAAATCTTTAAAATTTATTCTTGAACTTGTTTTATTGAATTGTCATCATCATCATGCTTATATTATGTTGAAAGTCATCTTTGGCTTACGGCGTAGATGGACTTGGTATGATTATGACTGAGGATTATTCGGTATAATCATGACCGTAATGTGACGAATGATGTGGTAAAAGTCCTCATTGAATTGTAGTTCATTGGTGGGATGGTTGTTGGTATGTTTATGACCGTGGATTATTCGGTATAGTCATGACCATTGATGATTACATGAATATCCTTGGGTCGGGAGCAGGATGATTCGATTTTATTTATTAAGCTGAGTCTCAGCGATAAAAGTGATGAAAAACCATTTAAATCATAGAAGATAGTAGATTTTATTCTCTACTTGACTCTTCTAATGGATTGCTTGTTCCGCTGCAGTTAAACTTGATGTTTATTATATTTTATCAGTTTAACACCGTTGAAGGCTAATAATAATTTATTCTGCGTTATCTTAGTCATAATATTTCTTACTGGGCTAGTTGAGCTCACCCTTTCTTTCACTATTCTCTTCAGGAAATGAGAACGTAGCTGGGACTAGTCGGGGAACAGAGTAATGATCCTAGATGGTGCATTAGTAGTCCTCACTATTCTGTGAAATAGTGTGATAATAAATTTAATGAGGACTCCATTGAGTGTGGATATTGTCTAGATGACAATATTTGTATTAAAACTCGCAGCCTATGTTTTGTCGTATTTTACACGACTATTGTATAATTAAGTTGTATTTGTATTTTGTACCATGTATCTGGCGACTCAAGATGGGTGATGCATACCTGTTTTGGGGGCGTCACAACCTGGCTTGGGACTCATTGATAAAAAGCTTGTTAATGGGTATGCTCTGTTTAGCCTTAGGTAATTAAGCACTGTCTGAGTCAGATTTTACTTCAATACTAGAACCTTTTAATCCTTTTTTGTTTTTGCGTCTTGTTCTTAATGTTGTTTAATTGTGTGATTTACCTTCTTCTTCTTCTTCTCTTCCATGGAGATCTTCCACTCCATCTCACACATGGGGGCTGCCGCCCCTCTCCTCCATCTCCCATGGCTTCGACCACTACCTACAGCTTTGATACCAATTGTAGCATCCCCGAATCCGGGTCCCAAATCGCCACGGATCCGGTATACTATTTCTATCACTATTGCGGAAGATATAAACATAAATTGTTTATACATTAAACTTTTACACATCATTCCCCAAGGTCTACAACCTTAACTTAATACATACCTTCAATATCTTAGAAGATTTACAATACTATTTTCATCAGAAAATTTAATAAATTTAACTACAACATAAAGAAACTTTGCACTTTGTCTTTGCCTCTGTCCTTATCAAGCCTTCATCTTAATCTGAAAATTTTATCATGATATAGCAAGGGTGAGCAACAAATTTGCCCAGCAAATTTTACATACAAAGGAGATATATCATGATTGAAAAGAATGGATAAGCTTTCAAGTTTTCAACAATATAATAATTGTGAAATAACATGAATCAATTTTTCAACGATTGAATGGTGAACCAATAATAATGGATGTCAACAATTAACATGAACAAGTTTAAGCTGAAACATATGGTAATGAAGGTGATCGACCTTTCATACTGATGAATATATACAACATGCACAATATGCGAATCAATAATTTATTGGACGTGGTAAAATCAACAATGATTAACCACTAACATGCTTTGAATTAACAACTCGAGTTGAGTTAGGAAACTTGCACAATAATTAGAAGTTCAAGTTTAGGAACTTGCATATGCAGATTGATTCTGCTAAGCAATCAATTTAATCTCTTATAAAAGACCTATCATTAATAAGATTGATCCTCCAATTAGCATAATACATTTTATCCCACAACTTTATTACTCAAATAATAAATTAGCTAACATTTAGCCACATAATTAAACATTATATAATTCTTTAACTCATTAGTAATATTATTATCCTTAATAATATTACTATCACTTATCCATTATCTTAAACTTTTGCCTAATATTCTTTTTATAGAATATTTATCATTTATAAATATTATTAATCATTTAATAATATTTAAATCCTTTACTAATATTATTAATCATTTAATAATATTGTAATCACCTTCTAATATTATTAATCATGTAATAATATTTTACTTGTTTCATAAATAATAAAGGTCTCACACATTTTAAGATGCAAATACTTTACATCTTGAAACTTAAATCATTTAAATTTCATTTGAAATATCTTTTACCTCTACTCGCATAAATTCGGAGTTTAAGCGACTAATGTATAGCTTTTATGGTAAAAATCAATTTTCTATATTATTTCTTCACTTTAAATAACTTTTACTTGGTTTATCCGTTCATGAGTCAACACTTGACTATTGCCTCATATATAAACATTTTATCTCCTAACACATTCGTTTTTATTTTTCATTTTACGATTATTCGCATTTTTGCTTCGTTTGCGTAAATCTCGACTCAAAAACTTCATTTTGAGCAAGCAGAAAACCTCAAAATATCATAAATCTCTTATTAAATCTCCCGTCAAATATTATTAATTATGTAATAACATTTTACACTAAGGTTACTAACCTTTTAATAACATTTCAGTCACATACTACTAATAATATCTTAATCCAATATTATTAGTCATACAAAATAATTTATGACATTAATCACATAAATAAACAATTTATTTGAATTGTTTTTCCTTTCCGAAATTAATAAACTTGTTTAAACATTTTAAAATGCCATAAACATCATAACACTTTATACCCGACCCAAACATCCATTACAAACTGGCATAAGTCATGCTCAAGGGTCTCACGTCATAAATTACATTTTTCCTATTTTTGGACAATTTGATTTTCGAAATATTTTACCCAGCCTTGCTAAAACGGCCATAACTCTCGCGTTTTAAAACATTTTTGAGTGATTCTTGAGCCCACACGAAGATAACTTCCAGGGCTACAACTTTTGTCTCACGACATTTTTCCAAAATCATAACACATCAGTCCAAAAATTTACACAAAGGTGGCTGTTCGGGATTGGTGGACAGTTTTGACTACGCACCTTCGAGCGCCATAACTACCTCATCCGGTCGGAATTAGTCCGTTCGGAGTCTATGGAAAGCTAAAACAGTGTACTACAACATCTCAAAAGCCCAGAATTTTTAAATCACAAAAAATGGACGAAATTGCCCTCGCTACTGACTGCCCCGAATCTGCCCATTTTTGGTTGTAAAAACGGAACTGTTTTCACCAAATCAGTCACTACCCCATGTAAACTCAACATTTTTGAGTACTACCACTTGGGTTAACTACTAAACACATATATCTAACATCTTTTTTTGACGGATCACAAAAAGAAGTCATAGATTTAAAACGGTGAAATTTCAAAGTACTAGGAAATTTCGGATTCAAAACTAGAAAATAAATTTTCTTTATTCTTTTGATTCACCCAAATCAACATCAAAAATGAGTAAATCCATACATAAATCCATAGAAAACACATAGATCTTAAGGGTTTGAACATCCAAATCAAAACCCCATTTTCATCAATTTCATAAAATAAAGAAAAAGCTTAGAAAGAGAAAATGTTATACCTTTCTTCTTCTTCTTCTTCTTCTTCCATGGAGATCTTCCACTGGAGATCCACATGGGGGGGCCGCCTCCTCCTCCTCTCCATCACCATGGCTTGACCCACCTTCTCTTCTCTCTCTCTCTCTTTCTCCAGACCTTTCTTCTTTTTCTTTTCTTTTTCATCTTTCTTTCTTTCTTTTCTTTTCTTTCTCTTTTATTCTAGCAACCTTATCTCTCTTTTTTTTTTTTTTTTTTAGAAAGCCATATGGCATTCTATTGCCACATGTTAGCTTAAATTTCTTTGTCCCAAGATTTAATTTCCCTCCTTCAATAATTTTAAAGTTGGACTATTAATAAATCTTTTGAACTTTTAATTAATTTCTTTGGGTCATGCAATACTTATATGGTCCAGTCATTTTCATCTTGTCTCACCCTAAATATTTAATTAGGGTACCCATTCTAAATAATTAGAATTTAAATCACCACTCTACTACATAAATTTTATAACCCAAATAAACTTATTTTAATTAAGTTATAAAATTAATAACTTGAGATAATAAAAAAATATATCTCTTAACTTAATATAATTTACTAATCTCCCACAAGTGGGCTTAGTTTGGGCCTTAATTAATTTCATAAAGCTAGCAATTTTACTTGCTTTTACTTACTACTAAAAAACTAACTTGGGCTTTCACCCAAAATTTAATTCGTCATTATAATACTTGTCACATACATAATATGTTGGGCTAGATTAAATAATTTAATCATCCTTAATCATTTATCTACAAGTCCCATGCTTAATTAATTAATTGGGCTTGTTTAAATAATATAACCTCCTTAGCCCATTAAATCCACTTCTCTTGGACTCTATTCAAAATAATTGGGCTATAACCTTATTATAGTCCATTATTTTTAATTCTATTTCATTCTACCCTTATCTTTAAATTAGGGTTTACATCTCTCACTCTAGAAAATAAATTCCTTACTCATGCCTTTTAATTTCATAAACCAAATTATACTTGGTTATAAAATTAATTATTGGAGATATATAAAATAAATCTCTTAATGTCAGTATATACATTTATATACTAATATTCTCCCATATTATAACCTCTCAGGTTATTTAATCATCACACCTAATATATATATATATATTAGGTTACATAACTTAATTCTTACTTCACCCTTATATACAAAATAAATGTATTCACATTATATAATGTATATTTATTTACTCATATCCATAATTCACATAATCATAACATATTTCACTTCTCACACTAATTTGACTTTTCTCCATAAAAAGTTAACTGTTGACTTTGACCAAAAGTCAACCTTTACGCATTTTGTGTTTACTGTCCATTCTGACTAAACTTGGCGTTTTGGGCTTAATTGATGAAGCGATCCATGCTTAAAAATTATATCTCTAACTCAAATTTTGAGTTTTAAATTACTCCATTCCCATTACTAATCGTATTAACTAACGACTTTATACTTCTTCATATTCTTATTTGTCGATTAAGAGGCCAACACTCAAGCTATGTTAATTACTAACATAGTTTTATCTTGATCCTTAATATCATTAACTTGATTCATCATTCCTCTTGCTAAAAAATATATATACCTTATATATATATATATATATATATATATATATATATATATTTAACCTCATAGCATCTCTTCATGTGAAATCTTATTTCCAATAATAAAATTTCCATATGTACTTATATAACATTTCTTAGACTATTTCGTTCACATCGAATTTACAGGTATCGTAATACCTTATTCTTGATATTCCTCCAAGTACATATTAATTCATTTCTAGGGTTTAAGAATTTTGTAACCCATATTTTCTCTATTCTCATTTGAATAGCAAACCATATAGGTTTTTCTTGAAAATTTTAAATAAATTCTCAAATTCTCATCTAGGTTTTATTCTTTAACCTTTATTCTAATCATTCAAGATTTTAGAAATTTTAGGGTTATCACATTCACCCCTTCTTCTAAGAATTTAGTCCTCGAAATTAAAGCATACTAATATCTGCTTATTCTCTTGATTCATAACTAGGTTTTCAACTTAACCTTTACAATTTTCTCCTTTGAGGATTTCTCTTTCTATCATCATATTTCACCATAACTACTCACTAGGGTTTACATCTTCTAAACATTCTTCAAAACTAGGTTGTCGTAATAACCTTTATTAAATCATCTCGAGATTCTACTCGTACACAGCGAGTTTACATTATTTCATATCAATCATCACATTCTACCACAACATTACTCGAAGGGTTTAAAAAAACTTTTCATATATACATCGAGGGATCATAAAATTATGAACTTTGAACTCAGAGGTTTAGGGGTATTTCTACACGCTACCTCTTTCAATTAAGAAAGAAAGGTACTCTACCTCTTAAACATTTCTTTAATAGGTATTTTTACAATCACGAAGAAGGTAAACTACCGATCTTTACGGTACTTTAGATGATCGAGTCTATTGTACCTTAGTAATCCGAAACGACTATATCATCCTTAGATTGGAATATTTTATCCAATTAGTATATCCCCATTTTCGGGGTTGTTCACCTCGGACTTATCATAAGATTCCGCACCAAAACAATTTGGTTTGGCATAAGCTTTCAAAGAATACTTTGAATTTCATAAACATTTGTCTAAATTTGAATCAAATAGCTTAGACTCATATCGATAATTCAATTTCAATAGAATTATTTAGTATAGCCAAACCGGTTGGCATAAATTATTTTTAAAATTTTAAAATCATTTTGACGTCATGATACCGCATTGTATTTCTGATCCGTTGAAGATTCCGTCATTTTATGACTTTTATCATACTACATCATACTATAGTGGGTTGATGATCTTTAGATCACATCCAACACTAAGCAATTTCTGCGATTGATAACTCCATCATTTTTATCATCTTTGCACGAGGTTGCATGATGCATTAATGATATAAAAATACATTTGACATCTCAAATCATTTTAAATCTAGCCAAATCAATAAGCATAGACTCTTCTTTAAATCGTTCAAAAACCTTTGCAAATATGTTTTATCATCTCAATAGGCAACGAGGTGTCGGTAGCCCGAAGTCCACGCATACACAATAGTCACCAGGAGTTGAGAATAAAAATTCATTTTTCAAAAGCACATAGTGCGTATTTAGCTTGATGTCAAAAACTTCGAAGTCTAGCATAACTAGAAGATTTGGAATACCTATGCTTCCATCATCAACTTCACTTTCTCTATTGATCCATTGCTTAATAGATCTATCTATTCTTATAATCCTCAATGCTCCATTCCCCACTTTGCTATACCCCAGTTCATCAAACTTACCACACATTATGAGTTTAGGAACTTGCCACAATCATATGAGTTTAAGAACTTATCCTAGTCAGACCATAGGCGTCCATTCGCTGAGGGGTTCAAAACATACCATATGATTATGAGTCATGAACTTACCATAAGTATGAGTTTTAAGAACTCGCAATTAACCTTATATTCTCTACCTATTCGTTATATACATGAGAAAGGAATCACCCTCTTAACCTGCATATAACAAATAGCGTGACACTAGGTTCCAATGATTATCAATGTCAGAAACGAAGTGGTTGTCAAACCAAACTCGTCCACTAATCAATATAGGAAGCTAAGCGGACAATTCCCGCCCATCTGAAGAATTTGTAAACCTAACCACTATATCGACCGGGAAGCTAAGTGATTCTAAAACCAAGTATAAATTCCCGCCCATACAAGGAATCATACAATTTCATTCTTGACATGAGTCCTCAATTGAAAACCCACATAATCTTAACTTTCTCTTTTCTTAATCTGAATTTTCTTTAATCAGTATCTTAATATTTTCCACTCTTTTACGAGTTTACATAGTACCATTTCATAGTACCTTCTCTTTATAGCATCATGCTATATCATTCCAATCACTTAACAAATCATATGTTATTCAATGATTTAATCGATCACGTGGTGATCTTATTTTTGTAATCATTTCTTCTTATGCTTACGATCGTTTTTATTTTACGATCTTCTTATTCTTCTCCTTAATCATATTATATTATGATTTTATTAGCACTTTTCCTCTTATAGACATCGTCTACATTTAATATCACTTTTCATCTCTATTCTTTGGAGTTAGGTAACTCCAGATTCTTATTCTTATAGCTCTTTAAGATTCTTCTTTGAATCTTCTTTATCTTCTCTTTACTTAATGATGAATTTCCATAAATTCATCTCTTATCGCTTAAACTCTATTTGAGTTTATTACTTATCATCTTTGTGGTTATAGCCTAAGGTACACCTACCTAAGGTTTATAACTACATGACTTTGATACCAAGCTGTAGCATCCCGAATCAGGGTCCCAAATCGCCCGCGGATCCCAGGTATACTATTTCTATCACTATTGCGGAAGATATAAACATAAATTGTTTATACATTAACTTTTACACATCATTCCCCAAGGTCTACAACCTTAACTTAATACATACCTTCAATATCTTAGAAGATTTACAATACTATTTTCATCAGAAAATTTAATAAATTTAACTACAACATAAAGAAACTTTGCACTTTGTCTTTGCCTCTGTCATCTTATTCAAGCCTTCATCTTAATCGAAAATTTTATCATGATATAGCAAGGGTGAGCAACAAATTTGCCCAGCAAGTTTTACATACAAAGGAGATATATCATGATTGAAAAGAATGGATAAGCTTTCAAGTTTTCAACAATATAATAATTGTGAAATAACATGAATCAATTTTTCAACGATTGAATAGTGAACCAATAATAATGGATGTCAACAATTAACATGAACAAGTTTAAGCTGAAACATATGGTAATGAAGGTGATCGACCTTTCACGTACGATGAACATATACAACATGCCTGATATGCGAATCAATAATTTATTGGCGTGGTAAAATCAACAATGATTAACCACTAACATGCTTTGAATTAACAACTCAAGTTGAGTTAGGAAACTTGCACAATAATTAGAAGTTCAAGTTTAGGAACTTGCACTGCAGTTGATTCTAGCTAAGCAATCAATTTAATCTCTTATAAAAGACCTATCATTAATAAGATCGATCCTCCAATTAGCATAATACATTTTATCCCACAACACTATTACTCAAATAATAAATTAGCTAACATTTAGCCACATAATTAAACATTAAATAATTCTTTAACTCATTAGTAATATTATTATCCCTTAATAATATTACTATCACTTATCCATTATCTTAAACTTTTGTCTAATATTTTTTTTAATAGAATATTTATCATTCACAAATATTATTAATCATTTAATAATATTTAAATCCTTTACTAATATTATTAATCATTTAATAATATTGTAATCACCTTCTAATATTATTAATCATGTAATAATATTTTACTTGTTTCATAAATAATAAAGGTCTCACACAATTTAAGATGCAAATATTTTACATCTTGAAACTTAAACCATTTAAATTTCATTTTAGAAATATCTTTTACCTCTACTTCATAAATTAGGAGTTTAAGCGACTAATGTATAGCTTTTATAGTAAAAATCAATTTACTATATTATTTCTTCACTTTAAATAACTTTTACTTGGTTTGTCCGTTCATGAGTCAACCTTGACTATTGCCTCATATATAAACATTTTATCTCACTAGCACATTCGTTTTATTTTTCATTTTACGATTATTAGCATTTTTTAGCCGTTGCGTAAATCTCGACTCAAAAACTTCATTTTGAGCATAGAAAACCTCAAAATATCATAAATCTCTTATTAAATCTCCCGTCAAATATTATTAATTATGTAATAACATTTTACACTAAGGTTACTAACCTTTTAATAACATTTCGATCACATACTACTAATAATATCTTAATCAATATTATTAGTCATACAAAATAATTTATGACATTAATCACATAAATAAACAATTTATTTCAATTGTTTTCCTTTCCGAAATTAATAAACTTGTTTAAACATTTTAAAATGCCATAAACATCATAACACTTTATACCGACCCAAACATCCATTACAAATTTGGCATAAGCCATGCTCGAGGGTCTCACGTCATAAATTACATTTTTCCTATTTTTGGACAATTTGATTTTCGAAATATTTTACCCAGCCTCGCTAAAACGGCCATAACTCTCGCGTTTTAAAACATTTTTGAGTGATTCTTGAGCCCACACGAAGATAACTTCCAGGGCTACAACTTTTGTCTCACGACATATTTTCAAAATCATAACACATCAGTCCAAAAATTTATACAAAGGTGGCTGTTCGGGATTGGTGGACAGTTTTGACTACGCACCTTCCGAACGCCATAACTACCTCATCCGGAGTCGGAATTAGCCCGTTCTGGAGTCTATGGAAAGTTAAAACAGTGTACTACAACATATCAAAAGCCCAGAATTTTTAAAGCACAAAAACTGGACGAAATTGCCCTCGCTACTGACTGCCCCGAATCTGCCCATTTTTGGTTGTAAAAACAGAACTGTTTTCACCAAATCAGTCACTACCCCATGTAAACTCAACATTTTTGAGTACTACCACTTGGGTTAACTACTAAACACATATATCTAACATCCCTTTTTGACGGATCACAAAAAGAAGTCATAGATTTAAAACGGTGAAATTTCAAAGTACTAGGAAATTTCGGATTCAAAACTAGAAAATAAATTTTCTTTATTCTTTTGATTCACCCAAATCAACATCAAAAATGAGTAAATCCATACATAAATCCATAGAAAACACATAGATCTTAAGGGTTTGAACATCCAAATCAAAACCCATTTTCATCAATTTCATAAAATAAAGAAAAAAGCTTAGAGAGAAAATGTTATACCTTCTTTTCTTTCCTTCTTCTTCTTCTTCATGGAGATCTTCCACATCTCACTCCTGCCCCTCTCCTCCATCTCCCATGGCTTGACCACTACCTTTTCTCTCTCTCTCTCTTTCTCCCAGCCTCTTCTTCTCTTCTCTCTTTTTTTTTCATTTCTTCTTTCTTCTTTCTTCTCTTTCTTTTCTTTTCTTTCTCTTTTATTCTAGCAACCTTATCTCTCTTTTTTTTTTTCTTATAGATAGTGGCCATATGGCATTCTCAAGCCACATGTAATTTAAATTTACTTCCTAAGATGACTAAAATGTCCTCCTTCAATAATTTTAAAGTTGGACCATTAATAAATCTTTTGAACTTTTAATTAATTTCTTTGGGCCATGCAATACTTATATGGTCCAATCATTTTCATCTTGTCTCACCCTAAATATTTAATTAAGGTACCCATTCTAAATAATTAGAATTTAAATCACCACTCTATTACACTAAATTTTATAACCCAAATAAACTTATTTTAATTAAGTTATAAAATTAATAACCTGAGATAATAAAAATATATCTCTTAACTTAATACAATTTACTAATCTCCCATAAGTGGGCTTAGTTTGTGCCCTTAATTAATTTCATAAAGCTAGCAATTTTACTTGCTTTACTTACTAACAAAACTAACTTGGGCTTTCACCCAAAATTTAATTACGTCATTATAATACTTGTCACATACATAATATGTTGGGCTAGATTAAATAATTTAATCATCCTTAATCATTTATCTACAAGTCCCATGCTTAATTAATTAATTGGGCTTGTTTAAATAATATAACCTCCTTAGCCCATTAAATCCACTTCTCTTGGACTCTATTCAAAATAATTGGGCTATAACCTTATTATTGTCCATTATTTTTAATTCTATTTCATTCTACCCTTATCTTTAAATTAGGGTTTACATCTCTCACTCTAGAAAATAAATTCCTTACTCATGCCTTTTAATTTCATAAACCAAATTATACTTGGTTATAAAATTAATTATTAGAGATATATAAAATAAATCTCTTAATGTAAAGTATATACATTTATATACTAATATTCTCCCATATTATAACCTCTCGGGTTATTTAATCACCACACCTAATATATATATTAGGTTACATAACTTAATTCTTACTTCACCCTTATATACAAAATAAATGTATTCACATTATATAATGTATATTTATTTACTCATATCCATAATTCATATAATCATAACATATTTCACTTCTCACACTAAATTTGACTTTTCTCCATAAAAGTTAAGCTGTTGACTTTGACCAAAAGTCAACCTTTACACATTTTGTGCTTCTTGTCCATTCGACTAAACTTGACGTTTTGGGCCTTAATTCGAAGCGGTCCATGCTTAAAAATTATATCTCTAACTCAAATTTTGAGTTTTAAATTACTCCATTCTCATTATTAATCGTATTAACTAACGACTTTATACTTCTTCATATTCTTATTTGCGATCGAGGCCTAACACTCAAGCTATGTTAATTACTAACATAGTTTTATCTTGATCTTAATATCATTAACTTGATTCATCATTCCTCTTGCTAAAAAATATATATATAACTTATATATATATATATTTATATACATATACTCATCTTCGCTAACCTCATAGCATCTCTTCATGTGAAATCTTATTTCCAATAATAAAATTTCCATATGTACTTATATAACATTTCTTAGACTATTTCGTTCACATCGAATTTACAGGTATCATAATACCTTATTCTTGATATTCCTCCAAGTACATATTAATTCATTTCTAGGGTTTAAGAATTTTGTAACCCATATTTTCTCTATTCTCATTCGAATAGCAAACCATATAGGTTTTTACTTGAAAATTTTAAATAAATTCTCAAATTCTCATCTAGGTTTTATTCTTTAACCTTTATTCTAATCATTCAAGATTTTAGAAATTTTCGGGTTATCACAGTCATTGCATCCTACAAAGCTCAGAACCTACACGGAGAAGAGAAGAGTTGGAGACAGAAAACTTCAAACAGGAGTTTTCTTATTCCAAATCATTCATTTATTTGTGTATTAATGAGCATGTTGAATGTTTTAAAAATGTGTATTAGTACCATGGTTATGAACTAATTCCATTTTTATGATTGCAATGTAACCTATTGTTTAGCTTAATTAACTTTCTCTCCTATTTATATTAATGAATCATTTTGGAATGGGTTGTTGTATTTTTTTCTTATTGATTGATTGCTTGATAGAGAAATTGATATTGATATTAATGGATATTGAAAAATGGATATTAATATCTAACCTTTAAATACAAGAACACTTGTTATGACCATGCCTAAGGGAATGTGTGCATAAACTGCTTAATAGGATAGACATATATCTATTTGCCTTGTATGGCCTTGAGACTAAACTTAATGACCCTAGTATAGTTATTTTCACCAATAGAAATATTGTGATTCATCTATCTAGGGATGTGTATTTGACCTTCGATAGAAGCTTTTGTGTAGTTACGATTCTCGGTTGACCATTCCTTGATTCGTTTGTAATATGGATAGTTAGGAGATTAGGCGACGCATTAGGGGAATTATAATCCTAACTTGACTTCCTTGTACAACTAATTCTCTTAATCCTACAATTTTAATCATATAGCTTATCACACCATCTCTATTTTCTTGTTTAGATAAGACAGTATTGAACATACTTTAGTACTTGACTAGCATTTAAGACTTCATCCTCGTGGGTACGACACTCTACTTATCTTATATTACTTGTGGACCGCGTACGCTTGCGCGTGTTTTATCGATTGCAAAATCGGCCAACAATGATTCCATGTTTAATATGGCACCAAGAAATAAATGTAGCAGACTAATAGACTCAGAATGAATATGAGACCAACCTATGCACCTAACAAAAAAGCTATTAAGACAACAAGGAAAATACAGAAGCAGAGAAAGAACCATAAACACCCTTAATTACAAAGCAGTTCAAAATACAGAGCTTTTACAGAACATCCTTGCTTTAACCAAAATAACATATGTTCATAAATGGGTGTCATGACCATAACAAACCATTACATATTCCAAGCATTCAATCTTTGTAAGAATACATAGTAACCTACACACAACCAAAATGCATTCACCAAAATCACATAACCAAAATGTATTCACCAATTGTAAGCAGAGCATAGTAAAACACATAACCATAATTCAATCTTCCAAAAAATATATTCCATATTAATAATCTTCCAGTTCAGTAGCATAATTACATACAAAATACCATAATCAGTCCCAAACGATAAGAAACCTAATAACTTAATATCCCAAAAATCAGTTCCAAAAGATAAAAATCCTAATTTTTATCTAACTTTGCTTGTAAGATCCCGACTTTTATGAAATAATAGTCTAGTTTAATTTATGTTTATTATTCTAATGTTTTAAAATGTTAAATTGATAAATGGTGCAACAGACAATTAATCGGATAAATGAGCTAATAAAAGAGGAGAAAATTAAACTATGATTGGTGTGGGCCCCATGTGCGGCTGAGTGATGAAAAATTACGAGTTACAAGGAGACAATGGGAGGAAAAGAGAAAGGAAAAGAAAGGAAAAAGAAATAAAGAAAGAAAAGGAAAAGAAAGAGAAAGAAACAAAAAGAAAGAAAAATGAAATAATGGAGAGACCTCATCCACTCCTTCCATTCCCTCTTCGTGAAAGAAATCGAAAGAAAGAAGAGAAAAGAGAGAGAAGAAGAGAAGAGAGAGAGAAAAAGAGAAGAAGAAAAGAAGAAGGAGAAAGAATAAATGAAGAAACAATTAAGAAAATGTATGTTTAAAAATCTTTGATTTATTCTTAGATTTAAGATTTTATGAATTTTATGTAAAGAGTACATATTTATGTATGTATTAGATGATTTAAACTTGCATAAACATGAATCAAATGAGAGAAATCAAGAAATCAAATGAAAAACAAAATCTGAAAATTTCAGAAAACTTAGTTCGCTACTATGTTTTTGTAAAATCCATAAATCTTTGTGTATAATGAGTTAGGAGATGAGCCTTATATCAAACGAAAGCCCTAGAAGTAAGCTAAACACAGAAATTAGAATTACCCAAAAAGTCCTTGTGGATTTTTTGTGGTGACTGTTTGAATGAAACTGGTCCGAAGGACTCTTAGTCCGAAAAATCAGTGTTCTAAAGCTCTATTGCATGAGTTATAATTTTTAATCCTACCGTTGTATCGTTGTCATTTTTGGATATGTTATACATATATAAGTTGAGTATGTGTCCACAAATTTTGAACCGTTAAAGATTAACGTATGATTTGTTATGAAGTTTAAGAGGTGACTGATTCAGAATTTTTGTAGCAGAATTTTCAGCAACATGCTTTTAATGATTAAAATGTATAACTTAAATATTTTAAATTCGATTTGGGTGATTTTTGATGCTAAATTGGAGTATTTGAAGTCTACTTTCTGTTAAAATTAATTAAATTGATAGTTAACTTTTAGTTAATAGTGATAATACCATAACAGTTGACTGATGTTTTAAAATAAATTGTCATATATGGGTTTCTTTTGTTTTGTTATTCATTTATAAGTTTTAGAATATAATACGATAAATAAAGAAAAATTAAATGAATAATGAATTATTAGTTAGTTTATATGTTATTCGAGGTAAATATGTTTTTGGTGTTGATCTCGACTTTTAATAGAACTAGTAAGGTATTGATTTGATATATTAATATAGTTATGGGTGATATGTGCAAATTTTGTAAAGTAAGCAAGTTGTCATAAAATTTTTGTTTGGACGGAGAATATTCTTTTTGTCAAGGAATATTAGTACGACGGCGCAATCATTGGTGAACCACATAACAGAATAACTGTCGGATATATAAAGGGACAGAAATAACCTTTTTAAAAATTGACGGCAAAACTTTTACCGTTAACTATTGAAATACTGGTTATAAAAATATGGTAATACATTTGACGCCCCCAAAATAGGTCCATTCCATCCAACCTATTCTAAGTCGCCAAATACATGGTACAGAAAATAACTACAACTTTATTACAACAATTTTCGTGCAAAATACAACAACTCATGTGTTGTGAGTTTTGATACAAATATATATATCAACTGTGACTCTTGACACCAACTTGGGTAGCACGTCACCATGACATCTTACATAAAGGTATAGTCAAAAACAGTTTTAGAAATTAAAATCTTTGGGAAGTGTTCAAGGAAACCTTCGTACATGGGAGGCCATGCGTTTAGGTTATGATAGATATCATATGGCCACAGAATTATCCTTGGTTGACCCAATAGACCCCAAAGAAAATGAGAAGATTACTATCATATTTTTTCCAATGGTGAGTATTCTCTTGACATATCATTATCTCCACTGTCTCTAATTGAGAGTTATACTTCAACCAAACACCAAGATTATATAGGTAGTGCTCGTAGATATCTTGAAAGTGGATGAGCACAACTCGTCTTATGATGACACGAGGTTGTATGTCATTAGACATCTTGTATGATAGTGGCAAAACACCCTTCCAACGTTGGGTTCGCCTCACCCTATTTGATTCACCAAATATAACTACTAAATGATGAGCACTGATTCATTCTCATTTACCCCCACTCGACCCAAATACACTCTTATCACTTGAAAGGAATTGTGGAAATGGAAGGGTGAGCACAACTAGCCCGATAAAGAATATCATGACTAAAGATAATTAAATTATCAATAGCCTTCATCAAGAATAAATCGTAGATTTAGAACATATGGTAGATGATAAAACTTTTTCAACCATAGTTGCAATGAACGAAGCAATCCATTAGAAGAGTCAAATAGACCATAAAATCTATTATCTTCTCCATATTAAAAGTCCACCAACAATGTTTTATCCTCAGTAACATCAATCAACAATTCCTGTCCACAATCACGTGTATAACTCATAATCATAATTGTAGTTCTAAATTCCTTTTCTCTTTCCAGGACAAAGTTAATTTTCATCACCTGAAACATCAAAGATCATGGTTATACCGAATCACAGTTCATGTTCATAATCATACTAATAAATTCATCTTTGCACTACGGCCCAAAGATATTCATCAACAAGTCATCTTTGCACTACAGGCCAAAGATATTCAACAACAAGTCATCTTTGCATTACGAGCCAAAGATATTCATCAACAACTCATCTTTGCACTATAGGCCAAAGATATTCAACAACAAGTCATCTTTGCATTACGAGCCAAAGATATTCATCAATAATTCATATTTGCACTACGGGCCAAAGATATTCATCAATAATTCATCTTTACACTACAGGCTAAAGATATTCATTATCATTTTATCTTTGCACTACAGGCAAAAGATATTCAACAACAGGTCATCTTTGCACTACAGGCCAAAGATATTCAACAACAGGTCATCTTTGCACTACGAGCCAAAGATATTCATATCTCAAAGAAATATATAATCATTTCAGAATTTATATAAACAATAATTATAACCATGTTAATCAATTCATCTTTACACTTAAGCTAAAGATATTCAATTATAAATTCAATGGTGGTCATGATCATACCAGATTAACAATTCATCTTTGACCACTACAGGCCAAAGATATTCCTCAGTCACGATCATACCAATAATTTACCCATCTTTGCACTCAAGTGAAAGAGAAATTCAATATCAGGGTTATAAAAATGTTATATATGATAATAAAAATAATATGATCAACAACTACATTTATTTTCAAGAGCAACAATCATAAATCAACGATAATTTGGTCAGAAAAAGAAACCAATTTTTGTCATGAATAGTACCCGTGAATAGTAACTTGTGAATAGTAACTCGTGAATAGTGACTCATGAATAGTAACTCGTGAATAGTAACTCATGAATAGTAACTCGTGAATAGTACTCAGATTATTATATAGTAGTCAGATATCGTAAATAATGTCATATACGTAAATAGTGCCATATACATGAATAGTGACGTATACGTGAATAGTAATCCCAACTCAAAAAGGTAAAAATTCCACAATAAAATCCATACCAATATTTCAGTATAATGATATTGAAAGAATAACATCATTATGAAGAATATAGCATCCCTTAATATCCCTTACTATCCCTTACCTCAAAAGAGCAAAGAGATTACATTTGGATATCGGATATATTTGAAGGAAACATGCACTGATGAATAGCAACTCACCAAGTATCTAAATACTCACAAAATACCCTCGATAATATAGAGAGAGAAAGAGAGAAAACTTATGAATTCTGGTGTGATTTTCAATTCTAACTTAGCCCTCTATTTATAGGAAAATGTTAGCACGCCGAAGCAGACTTGACCTGCTACCTGATGGCTTTACCTACTACTATTCCACCCACCAAAAATCAGCCATCTTCCCCAACAACCAAAAGTGGGGCCCACCCATTTCTAAAATTTTCCACCAAAATCATTTATAAACCTAATTTCCGAATCAGTCACCTCTTAAAATTCATAACAAATCATTCGTTCATTTTTAACGGTTCAAAATTTGTGAACATATACTCAACTTATATATGTATAACATATCCAAAAATCACAACGATCCAAACAATTGATTAAAATTATAACTCACACAATAAAGTTGTAAGAACACTAATTTGATCTTTTAATACCTCAATCCGACAAAAAATCGATAAAATACTTCAACATTAATTCCTTCATTTATAACCACATAAATAAATCCATCATTTATATCCACATCAAATAAATATTTCATTATCATATAAATCAATAATTAATTATTCACAAATAATATTATGAATCACAATAATGACAAACAGATAGTTCCATGAAAGAGGGGCTTTTCAGATAAAGGATTTCTCCTTACTATACAAGCAATTAGGTGACCAAACCTCTCCTTGATGAACTTTCTAGACATTGCCAATAATGCTATCTAATAATATTATTCAAATAATATGAATTATTGATCCGATAATGGAGATATTTATCTTGATGACAATTATTGAAACAACAATAATATAAAATATCAACGCCTAAAGCAATTATTGATTCAATAAAATAAATTATTGAGCAGTAATTCATCGTAACAATTATTGAGTAGTGCTTTCTCACGTAAGAATCAATAATTGAAAAAAATATTGTGCAATACCGTAATGCTTCTTTGTAACCACGCCAGACATCGTATTTTAACCACCGTGTATTCCAACAAGTGTTAATAAAGAATAACTACGTCGTTATTTATAAAAACTCAAACTTTGTCGTTTTCTTTTTCCGACAGTTATTATGTTATGGGACCCACAAATGGCTACGCCGTCGTACGAATATTCCCCGATAGAAAGAATATTCCACGACTAAACGAATACCCAGATAAATGAATATTTTATAACCACTTGCATATTTTGAAAATTTTCATATATTACCCTTAACTTTAAACTTTTATCAATTTAACCATTTACTAAATAGAAAAATTGAATACTTTTATATCATAAAATTTGGGGTCTTACAATACACGTGATTCCATAGTAGTACACGGTATTCCACAGTATCACACGGTATTGCACAGTAATTCATATTATTGATTCTTACGTAAAAAGTCACTCAGTATTTCATTTTATAATTGTCACAGTAGTTATTGCATAGTGATTTATATTATTAATTCTTACGTAAGAAGTCACTCAGTCATTCATTCAATAATTGTCACAGTAGTTATTACACAGTAACTCATATTATTTGATATGATATAACTAGACCAGTTGGTAGTATTGAGAGTCTATGTTAATAATTGTGAATAATAGTTCAAAGGTTGAAAAGGGTGTTGATTAAAAATAAGTATGATATGCAAATGTTTGTTCAATTATTTTCTTTTTACAAAAGTAAGTTTGGCAGGACTTGACGACACTCTACTTTTCCTAAAGTAGTCTAGACCACAACTAAATTATTGTTAAAACGTAAAAAAGTTGGTTTAATTTTCTCTGTGAGACCATAAACTCCACTACCATTATTTTATACTACTCATTTGGTTATTTTGTCAAAGCGTGTGTGCTAATTGTTTCCTCAATTTTTAGTATAAATAGGTTGCCCGGTTGAGCAACTAAACACACACCATCACTACACTACAAATATAAAATTCTTTTACTACAATATTGTGAGTATTTCTGTTGAGTGTAAGGTTACTCCATGTATAGATAAGGAATGCAAGCATTGTTTAAGTTGATCAATTTCACAGAAAGAAAAATCAAATCACATGCTAAGGTAAAGGGTATCATTTTTTTTATGATAAAAGGGATATCATTTTCTTTCATACTCCATATTATGGTAAGATATTATTATTCATTTTTTCAGCTTATCATTAAATGGTGAAAAGTCCTGAAATGATTAGAATATCCTTAATAGTTTGTGCTTCATCTAATATCTTGACCTGAATCTTTCTATTCAATTTTGAGTTATTATATTTGAGCCGGGAACTTCACATTTACTTGAACTTTATATTTTATCAAGAATTCTAATCGATTTTCTGAATATCACGTTGGCAATTTGGACTCTGGATAATTATGTTGAAAATCACTAAGATCTAGTTTATCTTAGTATTCAGATTATTTCTGTCCATTCATTATATATATCATTGTCATCATCCTCGGACTTAAATTTGTGTTGAAAAGTTATACTTGGCCCGTAGTGTAAAGATGAACTGTTGATTAGTATGATCATGACCGGAATTGTGTATTGGTATAATCATGACTATTGGTTTTACAGTTGAATATCTTTGGCCCGTAGTGCAAAGATGGACTATTGATTATTGGTGTTACAGTTGTATATCTTTGGCCCATAGTGCAAAGATGGACTGTTGATTATTGGTTTTATAGTTGTATGTCTTTGGCCGGAGTGCAAAGATGAATTTAATGGCATAATTATAAACATGAACTGCGAATTGGTATAACCATGATCTTGATGTTTCAGGTAAAGACAGATGGTGAAAGTTCTCTTTATCTTGGGTACAATGAAGAACTGTTGATTGGTGTTAAAGGAATAAAATATTGATGATGGACTTTTAATTTGGAGAAGATAGTAGACATTATGTTCTACTTAACTCTTCTAATGGATTGTTGATTCCGCTGCTATTATGGTTGAAAACTTTTATCATCTACCATATGTTCAAAATATCTGATTTATTACTGATGAAGGCTATTGATAACTTAATTATCTTAAGTCATGATATTCTTTACTGGGCTATTTGTGCTCACCATTTTGCTTCACAATTCCTTTCATGTAATAAAAGTGTAGCTAGGACTAGCAGAGAGAACATGGGTATAAAGTGGTGTTTTGAATTAGTCGTAATCCTAATCAAGTTATGAAATAGTGTGACATAATAATTATACTGAGAACTTAAAATGTGTGTGACGTATTTTATACATCATTTAATAGTTAATTTTGGTGAACCAAATAGGGGGATGCGAACTCGAATTTGAAAGCGTCAAAATGCACTCCATTAGAATGAGGATGACATAAATCTTCTCGTGTTCCTTTGGGAACTTGAAATATTTACTGTTGTATTTTATATGGCATTGTAATAATTTAAGTATAAATATTGTCGTATTATATACGTTACAATATTTGTATTGAAACTCATAGTATATGTGTCATCGTATTTTATACGATAATTAATAGTTGTAATAGGAAAGTTCACGTCAGTAGTGTTGTTTTTGGCGACTCGGAATGGGTTGTGTGGACCTATTTTAGGGGCGTCACATTGGTCCATCATTCTTCCTTGGAATTTTGTATGTCCCTCGTGTAGATTCTTGGTTTCCAACATTTATCCTCTTTTTCCCCCTCTTCTGGTTTGAATTTTGGAAGAAACTGAGCTTAAACTTGGTGTTTAGAAGCTCATTCCACTAAGGTGTGCTTCATTTGGTGGGGTACTAACTGGAGGGGTATTACTGATTAGAAAATCAATAGTATTCATCACATGTGGAGTTGACATCTACAAAATATAAAAGCTCTCAAATTAATTAAGCAATTAAATGATAACATGGAAAGTAGACCAATATAGGTATGCTTTTACTTACAAACATAAATGTTTGTGGGGGTCTATCTTTCCATTTTTCTTTAGAGCATCCCACCTTTTCTTTACCTTTACTTGTGTACTGTAACATATATCTCACAGTTAGTCTTTATTATTCTCAGTAAATATAATGAACATGTTAAATGGAAACTTATATTAGGTGTTTGTTCCTTTGCTTTTTTGAATTGGTCTCCCTCTCTAATTACTATACCAGGCAGTGCAGTAGGATGTGCGGTGGGTTCTTGATTAAATATATCAGTTAGCTCTTCAACTTTCTCTCTTGTGGGCTCTGCATTGGTCTCTTTAACTGGGCATTGGTTCCTTCTATGATCAGACTTTCTACAAATGTGCTACTATGCATTTTCCTTTCTACTCAACTCACCCTCTTCACTTGACCATTATTTCCTTTGTCTTCCCAACCTTCTCTCCTTCTCAGCCTCTGTGGTCTGCCTCTCAGTTTCTTTGGTATTGGTGAAGGCCCCATAATGTCATAGTCCGTGACTTATAAGAAATCTTCACCATTTAACACCTCAAGAGTATGACTATAAGTCTTGAGGTAAGTATCTCTACTATACCAGTGGGCTATATAGTCTATTGGATTTTGATAAATTGATTGAATTGTTGAGACAACATGACAACATGGTATTCCAGTAAGGTCCCACACTCTACAAGCACAAGTTCTATCCTTAAGATTCACAGTAAATGCTCTACCTCTTTCCTTGACTTGGAATAAGATTTTTCCATTCAAAAGTGGATCACAATGAGCAGAGGCAATGATGGTTGCATCAAGTTTCTTCTTAATTCTTAGACAAATTAAATCCTCTGACTTAAGCATAACATCCCTTTTCTAATGCAATCTAACCATGATTTGATCATAAATTTCCTGAAGCATTGTTAGAACTAGCATGTACCTAGACAATATTGATATAAGAGTAAGTGTAACTGACATTTGACTTGTGTAACTTGATTATGTTGCAAGAACATTACAATAATATAATTTATAGTAAGTTAGTAATAATGTACCTAGCTTAGATAATCCAAGCATTGAAGCATTCAGACATGTTATTCTCAACATTATCAGCCTTTGAATGAGTGCCAAAATAAGCTTTAGACCAAACCTTTAGATCAAACTCAACAATCTTATCATGTGCAGGGCAAGAAAGCCTCTTAATCTCCCGCGTTGCTCTCTTATGTGCTTAATCATGAGTTGCACATATAGCTTCCCAAAACAATCTCTTTAGTGCATGTGAAGTGAACCTTTTCCTCCAGTTAGCATAAATGTGTCTAGCACAATTTCTATGCTCAACATGAGGAAGCGATTCAACTATAGCATTCTGTTAGTTCCTAGTTGGCACAATAGTTATCTAGAAGGGGGGTTGAATAGATATTTGAAAAATCTTTTCATTTTAAACTTGTTCTTTGATGATGATTAAAACATAGTGGAAATAATGTTTGTTTTAATCCTCTTTACAAAGAAGTGGAGTTATGAGAGTGAGACAGTTATAATAGTTAAGGCAGATATAGCAGTTATAGTTATGAATGTAAAAGACACAGTCGTTTTAAGTGGTTCAGAGCACTTAAAGCTCCTAGTCCACTCTTCTACTCAACGAGTAGGATATCCACTAAGGATGTCTTTTACAACTTCTAAATCACACAGATTCCTTCTAGACCAGCAGTTTACAAACTTCTTAGTTCACTCTTGAACTCTTCAAGTCCAGCAGACTTGGCTCTCTTACAGTTCACTTAGAACTCTTCAAGTCCAGCAGACTTGGTACTCTTCTTCAGTTGATTGATAGATGTTGAGTTCTTGATGGTTGCTACTCAGTTGTTGTTTAATCACTTGTTCGAAAGAACTGAGTAGCTGAGCAAGATTTGCTATTTCTCAGATCGTAGAGTTGAGCTTTGAGAGATGTTCATGTTGTTTGTTAAATGCTTGTTTGCTTCTCTCTCATCTGCTTGATTTGCATATATGTGATCTTGAAAACTATCCGTTGGATCCATCCGTTGAGACATTAAATGCGTTTGACCTTTCTAATCTTTGATGGAGACATTTTTGCACATCTTCCAAACCGCATTCGCATTACACCGACACACTCTGATCGCTTTCTCACCTAACATCTGAAAAGGTGTTTTCCCCCTTACCAATGGTACTTTTCTTAGCTTCTTCAATACGCTTCTTTGTTGCATACTAAGGATATTTCTTATGACTTTGGGACTGGTGAATACTACAGCGTTTAGAATCCATCCCTCTTATGTTGGAATCTGTCTTCCACACAAATCATGAGGCTCGATGTTCTCTAACACAAGACAGATGCTCTACGATTCAGATCGCGGTACTCTACGATTCAGATCGTAGTGACTTGTCGTCTTGATGCCTGGTCTGATGCTATCAGGCGAGAGCACTATGATTCTCCTTAAAACTTTGCATACTACGATCTTTATTTGCTTGAGTTGTTACTCTACATTTCTGAGACCACACTACGATCATTGAGTTAGCTCGGAAAACGTTGGGACCACTCTACGATTTCCGAAACGGCCCTTCAAGACAGGCACACTACGATCTTTGAAGCTCTACGTTTCTGCCTTGACTTCTGCAATACTGATCAGATTTATACACTCCAATTTCTTCGAAGACTATCTATTACATCTCAAGATCAACCTAACAGCTTTTATCTTTCTATCTATACATTCTTCAGAAGAATGATACACGTTAAGAGCTTAGATCAACCTAACAAATTTGATTTTATCACTAAGTCCTTGTACATATCTTACTAGAAGGACTTTACACATAATCATGAGCATATACATTAAAACATCAAATCATAATATGCATTCTCCCAACAATCTCCCCCTATTTGATGTTGACATAACCAAGGAGATTTGTTGTCATGATTATTAATGTCTAGATGCATTTGCAGGAAATTTAAACATGACTTAGTATTTCAGTGAGCAGCTGAAATTTCTAGAGAATAAGCATGAATTTATTGATGTTCAAGAAATGTTGCAGTTTTAGCTTTACATCAATAAGAATTTAAAGTTTCAACGTATCTCTATTTTGACCTTTTCCTTGGAGGATTGGCATACACCTCAGCCCTTCTTTTCCTGCTAGCTTCATCTCTTCTGGCTAACTCTTCCAGCTCACTCGAACTTACTATCGGGTTGTGATCATGCCTATTCATGAATGATGGATCTCCAATTGGCATTCTTAGGCCTGTGGTGGTCACATTTGGTGAGCTGATAGTTGTCCCTTGATTTCTTAAAGGCTGAGCCATCAAGACTTCCTGCTAATCAGATCGTTGAGTCTGATTGCTTGATCGTGCAGTGTGTTGGTGGAACTGTCTTACAGGAGGGCTTCGTGAAAATTATCCTTTTCCCCTTTATTGATTTCCTTCACCTCTTCTGCCTCTGCCTTGATCTCCCTGTGCTCCTTGAACTCTTTTCCCTTTATTCTCCCCCTTTATGTCAGCATCAAGGGTTCGAATGTCTGCAGAAAGTCGATTCACTCCTTGGATAAACTCGTTCAGTTGGCTTTGTGTCTGAGCAATGTCCTCTTGACTTTCCTTGATCTGTTTTTCAGATCTAGCTTCTTTGTTTCAGAGGGCAGTGAGAACAATGTCATTCTGTTGTTCCTGATTGACATAAGATTTCTGGAATTCTTGGACTGAGGCTTTTAAGTTTATGATGTTCTCCAGCATGAGTTTATTTTGGACTTCTTGATTTCTCTGCATTTCAAGAACAACCTCTCTTTGTTTGGTGACTATTTGGAAGTGAATCTCATCTCTGTCCTTCATGCTTTGAAGAATTTCTTGGATAATCTCCCTCAACTTCTTTGTAAGCTCAGCATTCATAGTGCCAGGAAAATTATTTGCAGATGTGATCATTTGATTTAGCCGGATATGAATGAGGTCGGAGTGAGATTCCAGGCTTTCTTCTATGTTCTTGACCATGTTCTTGGATGCTTCCTTCAAGTCATCCTTCGTAGGCAGATTTGGGAGAGTATCATTAGTTTGAGGATTGTTGAATGGAGGGGTTGGTTTTTGGGATTTATCTTGCAGTGAGTAGAGAGCAAGATCAAGACTAAAATAGTCATTGGAGGAGGAGGATGGTATGTCTGATGGAGGGGCCTGAGTTTCGATGTCTGGAATATGTGGCTCTACGATTTCAATATGGGACTCTACGATGGGGCTAGAGTCAGGAATCGTAGAGGTGGTGGTTTGTGGGAGCAAAATGAGGTTGACTACATTTGGTTCCTCGCCATGTAATTTTGAGATTCTCGCTGAATCGAAATTGATTTACTGGATTAAGAATCAATTCCAACCATCGAGGGAATTCATAGAATTGACTAAATGAGGATGATGGCAAGTGATTAATTCTTAATTGGGTAGGGATAGACAGTACCTCAAGTTTATCCTTTGAGGAAGAGTTGTTGGTAATCAACTTCTTGGCAAAGATGAATCTCCCTGGGAATCCATGAGCCAATACTGAGATGGCTGGATACTCTTTGAAACTGCAGAACATGTGATCCCAAGAGTTTAGAATTTGGGCTTGATGGTATGGCATCATGGGTAGGTATGAGAACATCTGATTGTAGAGATAGCTTCTATACCCATCTCTTCCCACACCAGTGATCTGAAGGTCATCATCATCTTCTTCCTCTTGTCTTTCTTCGTTGGAGGACTCCATTATCTCAATGGGCTCTTGATGATCTTTTACTAGTTCCTCTTCATTTCTGGCAGGGACATCATCTTCTGCCATGGAGATATCTTGAGGCTCCCCCTCAACTTGATCATCTTTTTGTAAGCTCATAAACTCCCCCTCAAGTGGAACATCTTCTTGAGTTTCGGGCATCTCCCCCTCAGCTGGTGTATTCTCTATTATGAGAATTTTAGGGATATCCCCCTTAGCTGGAGCACTGTCCTCTTGACTTGCTCTGGACAGTTCCTTCTTGGCAACCATACTCTTTGCTTCCTTCTTGAGCACTTTTTTATTTTCAAGAATGTACTTCTTAACCAGCTTTCTCCTAGATTTGCTGGGCTTAGCCACAACTTCAAGACTTTCTTGATTCTCAGTTTTGTCTTGTTCAACAACCACTGTGCTTGAAGTAGCTACCTCCTTGCATGTCATGATTGGTCTGGTCTCTACGAACAGTAGAGACTCTACGATTGAAGTGACTGATGGCCTTTTGGACTTATGACCAACTTTGTTCTTCTTCAGGATCTGGGATATGGTAGCCTGATCCTCATCTACTTCATCTTGCTGCTGCTTTCTTCTTAGCATCCTTAGAGTCTCTATATCAGAGGACTCTACAGGTATATCAGTGGTAGATCCTTGAGGCTCTTCTACCAGTCTAGTCCTTAGCTTCCTCTTGCCCTTGTTTTTTCTGGTAAGGATAGAGGGTTCTTCTTTGCTGGTTTATTCTTCTTCTTCGACCTCCCTGACAACAGACATGTTTCCTAGAAGGCCTGAGTCCTTCAGATCCCCAGTTCTTCTACTGGATTATGTCATCATTCGAACATACTCAGTTGGGTTCCTCTTCCAATTTTCAAACAGCTGCTGGGTCATTCGCCTATTTGGGTTGATAGCTTCTTTTTCTTCATTCCCAATTTTGTCACCCAGGGCAGACTATGGAATAATGCTTATGAATTGCCCATATAGCATCTTTTGAGGGCTTTTTGACTTCGTTGAGTTGGTAATCCACTTGCCAATCCAATCGAGCAATAGGGCTCTATAGTTGAGTTGTATTCCATAACACATGGTAGTCATGAGCTTAAGTTGTACTTCATTCACTGAGTCATGACCTGAGCTCTTGCAGTATATACATTTCCCAATAATATCGGCTAAAAATTCATATCTCTGTGGGAACTCCTTCTTCTTGTAACCTTTCACAGATGGGAGTTTCTTGTGATGAATTCTTTTTCAGTCCTTCTTGGAAGCCCATGTTATCTATGCACGGATGCCCTTCATTTTTGAGACCTAGGGCAAGATTGATGTCTTCAGCCTTCAGACTGATTTCCTCGTTCCTTACTCTCGTAGTGATGGTGTCGTGTTTGAACACACCATTCATGTAGAATTCTTGCACCAGTTTGGGATATATCAATGTGTCTGCGCCCAAAGCCTCTTCGAGACCTGCCTTCTTCAGTAGTACCAGAGTCTTGTGAAATTTAGTTTGAGCTGTTTTGAACTTGTCAAAATAGAGTCTGTAGCCTGAGATAACACTGGATGCCGCCATTGATTTTGTAGTTGGAAGAGAGATATGACTGAGCTTTGTTCTGATTTAGGGCTTCTGCTTTGAGAGAGGATGAGAGAGATAATCTTTTGAACTTCAGATTTCAAAAATACGATTTTAATTTGTACTTGTAACTTCCCTCTCTTCTTTTTTGCTTAGTGGGACAGGTGTCGACTTTTGCTTGGCTCTACGATTTTGACTGATAAGGATTGTACTGATTTGCCCTTGGCTCCTTTAGAGCTGAGGTGTCCTTAGGGAGGACTACGATCGTTGAGGTAGTTTAGTGATCGTTGAGTGCTTTGCATTTGTCGGGTCTGATCTACGATCGTCGAGTTTGTCCAGCATTCGTCTTGTCTAATCTACGATCATTGAGTCTGTCCAGCATTCGTCTTGTCTAATCTACGATCGTCGAGTCTGTCCGGGTCCTTGTGATGAGTTTTTGTCATAGCATTCTTTTAAGGTAACTCAGGAAGGGCCAACCTCTTGAAGTGAGTCAAGGGTTAGGTTTGTTCCTAAGGCGCTTATCAGAGGGATTGCTATGTTTGAAGCTTATCATCACAGGATTTGTTCTTGCTTTATTGATGGGGCTTTTGTCATCGTTGAGTCTGCTCTACGATGGTTAAGTCTTTGCTATGATCGTTGAGGTAGTTTTGTCTCTTCAGCTCAACGATCGTGGACTTCCCTTGATCATGTCTATGATTTTGAGTTCATCCTTTGTATCTGTTATGGTTAGCACAATCTAGAACATATATTTTATGGTTGTAGATTTAGCATGCCTAGCTCACTTATTAACTTATTAAATCTGGATTCATCTAGAGGTTTTGTAAAAACATCAGCAAGTTAATTTTCAGTAGGGATATATTGTAAAGATATAGTTCCATTTTGTACATGATCCCTAATGAAGTGATACATTATCCCTATATGCTTAGTCCTAGAATGCATAACAGGATTATGAGTTATTGTTATTGCACTTGTGTTATCACAATGAATGGGAATAGATTTGCAATCAAACCCAAAGTCAGCTAGCTGGTTATTCATCCATAGGATCTCGAAAGTACAAAGAATGCCAAATAAAGAATGTATTTAAATTTCTGCAGTTGAAGTAGACATCGAGTTTTTTTTTTGCTAAACCAGACATCGATCTGTTTCTAGCAATTGACAAGTGCCACGGGTACTTTTTTCTATCTATTTTGCATCCTGCAAAATCAGCATCTGTGTATTCTGTTAGTTCAAATGAGGATTCCTTGGGGTACCAAAGCCCCAAGTAAGGTGTACCCTTGAGATACCCAAGATCCTCTTTCTGACGAGATAAATGTGACTCTTTAGGGTTAGCTTCGAAATCTAGCACATATGCATGTTGCAAACATTATGTCTAGTCTCATCGCGATTAAGTATAAAGAGAACCTATCATATACTGTATTGAGTTATATCAATACTTTTACCCTTTTCATCTTTGTCAAGCTTGGTTGCAGGAGCAATTGGTGTTTTCATGGGAGAAAATGATTCCATGCCATACTTTTTGAGTAAGTCTTTGATGTACTTGGTTTGGTTTATGAAAATTCCTTCATCACCGCTTTACTTGCATACCAAGGAAGAAATCAAATTTCACCCATCATGCTCATTTCAAATTTGCTCTGCATCGCCAGAGAATCTCTTGCATAACTTTTCGTCAAGAGAACCAAAAATGATATCATCAACATATATTTGAACTAATAAGACTTTGTCTTTATGCTTTCTAAGAAACAGTGTGGTATCTACTCTACCTCTAGTAAACTCATTTTCAATTAAGAAGTTAGTTAGTGTTTCATACCATGCTCGAAGTGCTTGTTTAAGACCATATAAGGCTTTGTCTAATCTATAAACATAATTGGAAAGAGATGGATTGATGAAACCTGGAGGTTGCTCTACATAGACTTCTTCTTGGAGTTCTCCATTTATGAATGCACTTTTGACATCCATCTGAAAGACTTTGAACTTCATGTGTGCAACAAAGGCAAGAAAGATTCTGATGGCTTTTAGTCTGGTAACAGGTGCAAATGTCTCATCGTAGTCAATGCCTTCTTCTTGAGAGTAGCCATTTTCCACTAATCTTGCCTTGTTCCTGGTTATAACTCCATCTTCATCCAATTTGTTTTCAAGACCCACTTGGTTCCAATGATGGGATGATTCTTTGGTCTTGGTACCAATCTCCATACTTTGTTTCGTTCAAATTGGTTGAGTTCTTCCTGCATGGCTTCTATCCAACTCGAGTCTTCCATAGCATCCTCTATCTTCTTTGGTTCTGTTTGTGATAGGAAACTTAGATAAAAGCATTCATTTTGAGTAGCAGCTCTTGTTTTGACTCTAGCACTCGGATCTCCAATGATTAGATCCTTAGTGTGATCTCTGGCCCATCTATTACCGGTTGGGACATCTGTCCTGATGCCTTCTTGTCTTAAGTCTTCAAGATCTATTTCTTCTTCTTGGTGTGGAGGTTCATTGTCTTGCATAGACCTCTCTACGATCTTATTTTGTTGCTCAATGATTTCACTATCTGGCACTACGATCGTAGTGTTGGGCTCGACGATTTCATTCGTAGTGTCTGCACTATCGGTCGTAGCGTCTTGAAGCACTGTGTTGTCTGAGTCTATTTCATCGAAGATGATATGAATTGAGACTTCAACACTCAGTGCCTTTTTGTTGAACACTCTATAAGCCTTACTATATCATGGCATATCCAAGAAAGATTCCTTCGTCGACTTAATGAAATTTTGTCAATCATCGCTTTCATTGTTGAGAATGTAGCATGCGACGGTAGAAAACATGAAAGTAGATTGACATGGCTTTCTTTCTTTCCATAGTTCAGTAGGGCGCCTTCTTGATCATAGAGTGTATCGTTGATCTATTCTCGCGTGTAAGATGTACGGTGTTGATGACTTACGCTTGTAAGTATTTAGGCAGATGAGCTGATGCAAGTAGAGTTCTTCCAGCCTCTATCAAGGTTCTATTTTTTCTTTCAGCTACTCCATTTTGTTGAGGAGTTCATGGAGCTGAGAAGTTATGACTGATCCCATTGTTATGCATGCAATTGGTCCATTTCTGAGAAGTCGAATTCTCTGCCATGATCACTCCTTATGGCCTTGATTTTCTCTCCTTTCTCGTTCATCACCAGTCTGAACATCTTGATTAATTGGGAGCTCGTTTCATCCTTTGAAGTTAGAAAGAATACCCATGTGAATCTGGTGTAGTCATCGACTATAACTAGAGAGTATCTTTTTCCTCCAAGACTAGTTGTTGGAATTGGCCCAAATATATCCATGTGAAGCAACTGCAGGGGCTTGTCGATAGAGTTGGCAGTTTTGCTTTTGAATGAGTTTTTGGTTTGCTTTCCAAGTCGGCGTGCATTCGCATGGCCTTTCTTTTACGAAGTTGAACTTAGGTAGGCCAGCTACGAGATCTTTTGATGCCAGTTTGGACATGCTTTTGAAGTTTAAGTGAGATAACCGTCTATGCCATAGCCAGCTCATTTCTTTAGATACTTTTGCCAGAAAACATATTGTCTCATCAGAGCTTAGTTGACCAAGATCCACTGTGTAGACATTTCCTTCTCTTGTCCCTGTTAGCTTTATAGCAGATGTCTTTAAATCTCTGACTTGACATTGGTTGTTGAGGAATATCACTTGATGACCCTTGTCGCAGAGTTGGCTGATGCTTAGAAGGTTGTGTTGGAGACCTTCCACATATGCTACTTTGCTGAAAGATACTGCACCATTGCCAGCAGAGCCATATCCTCTTGTCTTACCCGAGCCGTTGTCTCCAAAGATGATTGAGGGACCCTCCTTCTCTATGTAGTTAGATAGAAGGGCTTTGTTCCCGGTCATGTGCCTTGAGCATCCACTGTCCAGATACCATGTAGTGATCGTGGAGCTCTTTTCCTGTCAAAACATTGAACCTTCATTTTGGTACCCATATTTACATGGGTCCTTCTTTGTTAGTGCCTTTGGGGACCCAAATCTATTTAATCTTAGGTCTTACATGCATGGAACTATAATAACACTTGGCAGCCTTGTGACCATATTTATTGCATATAAAACATCTAGTGTGGTGCATGCCTATGTGTGTATAAGAATTCATCCTCCATTTGGACTTGTGTTGTTCTTTGGTTGTCCTTCTGTTAAACTGATTCTCATTCTTCCACGTGTCCCTGGATTTCATAAATAGTGATGAGTGTGCCTTACCTCTCTTCGTACCTTCTCCTGGTTGATTCTTAGAGTTGGTCTTGCTTGACTTCACGATTCTTCGAGGTTGGTGAGTAGAGGTTAGGTTGTTTCTTCTCTTTATGAATCCTGTGCCGACGATGAGATCCTTTACTCCTTTGAGTATGAATGGAGACAATAGAACAGGGTTGAACTTGTTCTTCCTTCTGTGAGGATTTCACAAAGGTAATGCTTCTACTGAAATTTGAGACATTACTAGTGCTAGTTTCCTTTGTCTTTTCCACACATGGCTCTAAGATGGATTCCCCAAAGCCTAAGCATGTTCTATCGAATGTACTTCTCTGACTAGAGAGCATTGAGTCCATAGATGATGAGGATTTGTTCCATGCAGAGATAGTCTTTTCTAGTTCCTCAATTTTAGAGGTTAAATTAGACTCTCTTTGTGCATTGAGTATGTTTGTCTGTTTTAAGATCTCATTCTCAGCCTCAAGCTTGGAGAAGAGGTTAGTATGTAGAAGGGCTGTTTCAAGATCTTCTTGAACTTTCTTCTTCTCCTCTTGAAGAAGTGAATGATCCTTAGACAAAACTCTGAACCACTTCATGTATTGATGTAGATCAGTGGTTATGCCATGCAGTGCAGTTCTTAAATCATTTATGTCTACATCAAGTGAGTTGAAGTCAAATACCTCATCGAGACTTACATCATGAATGTTGAGGTTTTGTTTGTCCTTTGCATGTTTGGCCATTAAGCATAGATTAGCCATTTGTGGTTCTTCATCATCTCCGGAGTCAGGATTGGAATCATTGTCTGAATCGCTCCATGATCCTCCAGCTACCAGGCCTTTGTCTCTCTTCTGTGGCCTTTTGTTTCCTTTGTATTCCTTCTTTGCATGTTGTTTCTTCTTTAGTTCTTCTCTTAGAGGTTTGTTGCTTGGGTTGGCAATGAAGTGGCGAGCTTCTTGCAGGTTGTAGCAGATAGATCATTTATTTGCTTTTTGCATTGCCAGTAGTTGTCGACCTTCTTGTCTTCTGGGGTTTTGCCTTGACGCATGAACCTTCTCAGTCTTTTTACCAGCATAGCAAGGTCTTCATCATAATCAGAGTCAATCTCAGTGTTGACTTGTGATGCACTTTCAATTGCCTTTAGAGAAACACCCTTATCCTTCCTTCTTCCTTCTGATAGGGTTTCAGCTCGTTGAGTCAGCTCCAGTTCGTATGTCAGGAGATTGCCATATAGTTGTTGAACTGTCATCTCGTGAAGATTCTTTGACTCTCTTATCGCAGTGGTTTTGGCATCCCACTTGCTCGGTAGGGATCTCATGAACTTTATGATCAGATCTTTGTTAGGATAAATCTTCCCATATGCTCGTAGAGAGTTGAGCAGAACGTTGAATCTCTCATAGGTGGCAGTCACGTTTTCTCCTTGAACATGAGCAAACATCTCATACTGCTGTGTCAGTAGAGACTGTTTGTTTTCTCTGACTTCTTTAGTTCCTTCGTGCATGATCAACAATGCTTCCCAAACCTCCTTAGCTGTTTTGTTGTTGACAACGTTTTCGAACAGATAGTCCTCTAAGGATTGGAACAGGATGTTCTTGGCCTTTTTGTCAAGTTGGATGACTTTCTTTTCTCGTTGTTCATCCACTCTTCTTTAACCTTGATTTGTATTCTGTTTAGATCGCCAGTGGTTGGTGCAAGCTTCATTGGAATATAGGGCCCATTTTGAACGGTCTCAAATAGATCTTCATCTATTGAGTCCATGTATGCTTGCATCCTGACTTTCTAGTTTGCAAATTTATCCTTGTTGCACATTGGTGGCTTGCTGCCTCCTCCAGTTCTAGATTCGCTTGGTATGTGTACCATTGGATCTACTAAAGCTTGTAAGCTGTGTAATAGAACTTACTCTAATACCAATTGTTAGTTCCTAGTTGGCACAATAGTTATCTAGAAGGGGGGGTTGAATAGATATTTGAAAAAAATCTTTTAGTTTTAAACTTGTTCTTTGATGATGATTAAAACTTAGCGGAAATGATGTTTGTTTTAATCCTCTTTACAAAGCAGTGGAGTTATGAGAGTGAGACAGTTATAGTAGTTATGACAGATATAGCAGTTATAGTTATGAATGTAAAAGACACAGTCGTTTTAAGTGGTTCAGAGCACTTAAAGCTCCTAGTCCACTCTTCTACTCAACGAGTAGGATATCCACTAAGGATGTCTTTTACAACTTCCGAATCACACGTGATTCCTTCTAGACCAGTGATCTCAGAACTTCTTAGTTCATTCTTGAACTCTTCAAGTCCAAAGCAGACTTGGCTCTCTTACATTCATTTAGAACTCTTCAAGTCAAGCAGACTTGGTACTCTTTCTTCGATTGATTGATAGATGTTGAGTTCTTGATGGTTGCTACTCGATTCTTTGTTTAAGCACTTGTTCGAAAGAATCGAGTAAAATGAGCAAGCTTTGCTATTTCTCAGATCGTAGAGTTGAGCTTTGAGAGATGTTCACGTTGTTTGTTCAATGCTTGCTTGCTTCTCTCTCATCTGCTTGATTTGCATATATGTGATCTTGAAAACTATCCGTTGGATCCATGCGTTGAGGCATTAAATGCGTTTGACCTTTCTGATCTTTGATGGAGACATTTCTGCACATCTTCTGAAACTGCATTATGTCCCACTGACACTGCAGACTGCTTTCTCACCTAACACCTGAAAAGGTGTTTCCCCCCTTACCAATGGTACTTTCCTTAGCTTCTTCAATACGCTTCTTTGTTGCATACTAAGGATATTTCTTATGACTTTGGGACTGGTGAATCTGCAGCGTTCAGAATCCATTCCTCTTATGTTGGAATCTGTCTTCCACACAAATCATGAGGCTCGACGTTCTCTGACACTATACAGATGCTCTACGATTTAGATCGTGGTACTCTACGATTCAGATCGTAGTGACTTGTTGTCTTGATGCCTAGTCTGATGCTATCAGGCGAGAGCACTACGATTCTCCTTAAACCTTTGCATACTACGATCTTTGTTTGCTTGAGTTGTTACTCTACGTTTCCGAGACCACACTACGATAGTTGAGTTGGCTCGGCAAACGTTGGGACCACTCTACGATTTCCGAAGAGGCCCTTCAAGGCAGGCACACTGCGATCTTTGAAGCTCTACATTTCTGCCTTGACTTCTGCAATGTTGATCAGATTTATACACTTTGATTTCTTCAAAGACTATCTATTACATCTCAAGATCTACCTAACAGCTTTGATCTTTCTATATATACATTCTTCAGAAGAATGATACACATTAACGGCTTAGATCAACCTAACAAATTTGATCTTATCACTAAGTCCTTGTACATATCTTACTAGAAGGACTTTACACATAATCATGAGCATATACATTAAAACATCAAATCATAATATGCATTCTCCCAACACATTCTTCAAACCCTGTACAATACAAACCCAGTTAGTGCATATGCAATTAGTAAAAAAGAGGCATTTAGTAAAACAGGGACATTTATAGTAAATATATACCTTTTGTTGGTCACTAATTATAGTAAATCCATAACCTTCACCAAGTTTAAGGTCATCAGCCAACAACTCCAAAAACCATCTCCAACTGTGACCATTTTCAGTTTCTACAACAGCCATAGCTACAGGGAACATTTGATTATTCCCATCCCTTCCCACAACAGATAATAATTGACCCCCACATATAGCTTTTAAGAAACAACCATCCAATCCAAGAATTAGCCTACAGCCCTCTCTCCAAGCTTTCTTTAAGATGTCATAGCAAACATAAAATCTCTTAAACCTGGCTTCATTTTCAGGATTAAGCCTAGTGGTTTTGATGTTGACTGTATTCATTTTGTTACTTCTCATAATCTCTGCCCCAAAATCCCAAACCTGTGAATAATGTTCCTTCATAACTACATGTATACTTGACAAAGCTAAATTCCTGACCCTCATTTACTTCACAAGTGTTACATCCAATTTCAACTTAATTTTAATCTCTTCTTGCATGTCCTTCAACCTCCAGTTTGGATTTTTCCTTATCCTATTTCCATAAAACTCTGCCAAAAACTTGGTGTTTGCCAACTTAGTTTTAAAACTGTACACAAAATTATGTGTGTCCAGTATTAACTTTATTTGCACATTCTCAGTCCCTTGAATATAATTGGCCCACAGTTTCCAAGGGCAACTCTTATCACACCTAACCTGCACTCTTTCCTTGTCGTTTACCTTGTACCACAACTTCTTGCCATTAGCAATTGAATAGTCTCTAATGGTAGTCTTGAATTCCTTGAAATTGGTAAAAATCTGATAGTGTGCAAACTTTATGCGCTTTCTCTTTGTTTTTGGGTTAAAAACATCACAATGTACAAGCTTTTTCTTTTTTACAAAGGGACCCACAAAACCAAGGTTCTCATCTTCATTGCTCTCTGAGGGGGACCTTTGTGACGCCCCCAAAATAGGTCCACACAACACATTCTGAGTCGCCAAAAATAACACTCCTGACGCAAACTTTCTTATTTCAACTATTAATTATCGTGTAAAATACGATGACATATATACTATGAGTTTCAATACAAATATTGTAACGTATATAATAAGACAATATTCATACTTCAATTATTACAATGCCATATAAAATGCAGCATCAAATATTTCAAGTCCCCAAAGGAACACGAGAAGATTTCTGTCCTCCTCATTCTAATGGAGTGAATTTTGACGCTTTCAAATTCGAGTTCGCATCCCCCTATTTGGTTCACTAAAATTAACTATTAAATGATGTATAAAATACATCACACACATTTTAAGTTCTCAATACAATTATTATGCCACACTGTTTCATAACTTGATTAGGATTACGACTAATTCAAAACACCACTTTACACTCATGTTCTCTCTACTAGTCCCAGTTACACTTTTATTACCTGAAAGGAATTGTGAAGCAAAAGGGAGAGCACAAATAGCCCAGTAAAGAATATCTTAACTTAAGATAATTAAGTTATCAATAGCCTTCATCAGTAATAAATCAGATATTTCGAACATATAATAGATGATAAAAGTTTTCAACCATAATAGCAGCGGAATCAACAATCCATTAGAAGAGTCAAGTAGAACATATTGTCTACTATCTTCTCCAAATTATAAGTTCATCATCAATATTTTATTCCTGTAACACCAATCAACAGTTCTTCATTGTACCCAAGATAAAGAGAACTTTCACCACCTGTCTTTACCTGAAACATCAAGATCATGGTTATACCAATTCACAATTAATGTTTATAATTTTGCCATTAAATTCATCTTTGCACTCCAGCCAAAGACATACAACTATAAAATCAATAATCAATAGTCCATCTTTGAACTACGGGCCAAAGACATACAACTGTAACACCAATAATCAATAGTCCATCTTTGCACTACGGGTCAAAGATATACAACTATAAAACCAATAATCAACAGTCCATCTTTGCACTATGGGCCAAAGATATACAACTGTAAAATCAATAATCAATAGTTCATCTTTGCACTACAGGCCAAAGATATTCAACTGTAAAACCAATAGTCATGATTATACCAATACACAATTTTGGTCATGATTATACCAATACACAATTCTTGGTCATAATCATACTAATCAACAGTTCATCTTTGCAGTACGAGCCTAATATAACTTTTCAACACAAATTTAAGTCCGAGGAGGATGATAATGATATATATAATGAATGGACAAAAATAATCAGAATAATAAGATAAAATAGATCTTAGTGGTTTTTAATATAATTATCCAAAGTCCAAATTGCCAACGTGATATTCAGACAATCGATTAGAATTCTTGATAGGATATAAAGTTCAAGTAAATGTGAAGTTCCCGGCTCAAATATAATAACTCAAAACTGAATAAAAGATTCAAGTCAAGATATTAGATGAAGCACAAACTATTAAGGATATTCTAATCATTTCAGGACTTTTCACCATTTAATGATAAGCTAAAGAAATGAATAATAATATCTTACCATAATATAGAGTATGAAAGAAAATGATATCCCTTTTACCATTAAAAAAATGATTCCCCTTACCTTAGCATGTGATTTGATTCTGTTTTCTGTGAAATTGATCAACTTAAACAATGTTTGCATTCTTTATCTACACTTAGAGTAACCTTACACTCAACACAATATTATCCTCACAATATTGTAGTAAAAGAATTATATATTTTTAGTGTAGTGATGGTGTGTGTTTAGTTGCTCAACCGGGCAACCTATTTATACTGAAAATTGAGGAAATAATTAGCACACACACTTTGACAAATAACTAAATGAGCTGTATAAAATAATGGTAGTGGAATTTATGGTCTCATAGAGAAGATTAAACCAACTTGTACACGTTTTAACAATAATTGGGTTGTGGTCCAAACTACTTTAGAAAAAGTAGTGTGTCGACAAGTCCTGCCAAACTTACTTTTGTAAAAAGAAAATAATTGAACAAATATCTGTATATCATACTTATCTTTAATCAACACCCTTTTCAATCTTTGAACCATTATTCACAATTATTAACATAGACTCTCAATACTGCCAACTGGTCTATTATATCATATCAAATAATATAAGTTACTGTACAATAACTACTGTGACAATTATTGAATGAAATATTGAGTGACTTCATTACTTAACGGGTACCTATTTTTGATGGTGACATGTTTCAACTTCCGATAGTCAATGCAAAGTCGCATACTCCCATCTTTCTTCTTTACGAATAAAATAGGAGCACACTAAGGAGATGTACTAGGACGAATGAAACCAATGTCTAATAGTTATTGTAGTTGGGTTTTTAACTCCTGAAGTTCAATAGGATCCATTCGATATGGGGTTTTAGAAATGGATTTTGTACCGGGGTAAAGGTCAATACAAAATTCGATTTCACGTTCTAGGGGTAGGCCTGGAAGTTCTTTAGGAAAAACGTTAGGAAATTCATTAACAACAGAAATACCATTGAAATTTGACGTATTTTTGTTTAAATCCATGACATGGGCTAATAAAACTTGACATCCGTTTTTCAATAAACGAATGACTTTATGAATTGATACGACAGTAATTGACTTTAGTGATTTGGTTGATTGAATTTGCATAACAGGTTGGTTAGAAAATAAAAACTAACGACCTTATGAAAATAATCAATTTTAGCATGATGAGTAGTTAACCAATCAATCCCTAAAACCACATCGAATGCAAGTTTTTTCAAAGAGAAGAGATCAACAGGTAATGTGAGGGTGTCAGTTTTAATCAAACAAGATTAATAAACAGTGGATGTAATGAAGGTTTGTCCTAACGGAGTTTTCACAGATAAGTCAAAGTCTAATTTCTCAGGGGTCAAGTTCAAATGTTAAGCACAAGCATACAAAATAAAAGAATGGGTAGAACCAGTATCTAATAAAGTATAGACTTCGCAAAATTTTATGATTAGCTTACCCGTGATAACTTCGTTTGGGTTCCTCGCCTTTTGGGACGTCATGACAAACGCTCTCCCTTGAACCACCGACTTTGTTTTGTCCGTAGCCACCTTTGGTTCCACCGTCCCAGCTGGACTTGACTTCGCTACAGGATAAAATCAAGCTATGTGAGCTTCTTTTCCATAACTGAAACACACCTTGGAAGGCTGTGTACAGTTTGGACTTATGTGTCCCTCCTCTTCACATTTGTAGCATCTAATTGGCAGTCGTTCTCCTCCCCTAGGAACTGTTGTTGGTGCTGATGTCTTCCCGTTATTGTTGAATCTTCTCTTTTTGAAATTTTCACTTGACTCACCTCTCATATTATCTTGGCCATGATTACCACCGAAGTGGTTACCATTTCTGGCACGTTGGTTATCACTACTTCGATGAATGTTGCCATTGGTATGACTATTATCGTGTTGCAGTTGTTATTTTTTGGTTGAGCTGACTCATAATCCCGATCCAATAATTAAGCTCTATTCATAACATCTGAATACAAACAGAGTTTATGAGAGATAAGATGTTGACAAATTTTGGGTTTCAAACCTCTCATAAACATTCGCGTCATTCGCTCCTCATTATCTACCAAATGGGATGCAAACCGGGATAACTCCGCAAACTTAGCCTCGTATTACGATACAGTCATATTGTTCCGCTCCAGTTTGACGAATTCCACCTCCTTCATGTGACGAATACTTTCTGGAAAGTACTTGTCGTTGAACAATTCTTGGAACTTCTTTCAAGACATCTTAAGTGCGGACAGGTGAGTGCGTTTTATAGATTCCCACCAATAATCTGCCTCTCCGCACAACATAAAGGTGGCGAAGGGAACCTTTTGCTCTTAAGTGCATCCCAAGACATCAAATATCTTGATAATCTGCTTAATACATGCCTCTTCCTTAAGTGGCTCTGGCTTTCCCAAAAACTCTGGCGGTCCTAACTCCTTGAATTGCTTAGCAGTGACTAGCCGTGAGTTGCCATTGTTTCCACCTGCATTTTGAACACGAGTCTCTCTCGTTTGGTGTTGCATGAATTGTAGAAAGCTCCTAATCATCTCATCGTTCATTATTTGGTCGGTGTTGTTGTTTACAAGAGGATTATTGCCTTCCTGATGCACATTATCTTGGTTATTGATTATCGGTGTCTCAACGGTCTCATGTGCTCCATTGCTTATCTCAAAATTTTTAGATGTCATTCTTAAACACTGCCACAAAACAAGGGTTAATTAAAGAAATTAGCATGCCACATATCATCCCTATATTCCGACCGACCAATTAAATAATAATTAAGCTTATGTAGGACACACTATCGAATGTTTTACTCGTCTCTCCCCTCCTAGTTCTAATCTCATATCTCCACCTGAGATCATATCCCTAAGCTCTGATACCAACTGTGACTCCCCCAAAATAGGTCCACACAACCCATTCTGAGTCCCCAAATACATGGTACAAAAACCAAATACAAACTTCATTAATACAACTGTCGTGCAAAATACGACAACATATACGCTGTGAGTTTTAATACATATATTGTCTTGTAAACAATATCCAAACTCAAATAAAGTCCTCATTACAATTATTGTTACACTATTTTACAAAATAGTGAGGATTGCTATAATAACCATCTTGAATCATTACTCCACTCCCCGACTAGTCCCAGTTATATTCTCGCCTCCTGAGAAGAACAATAGAACAAAAAGGAAAAGGGTGAGCACAACTAGCCCAGTAAAGAATATTATGACTAAGATAATATAGAACAAATTACCCTTAGTCCTCAACAGGGAAAAATCTGATAGAATACAATAGACAACAAGTTTTAGATTAACAACTACAGCGGAAACAATAATCCATTAGAAAAGTCAAGTAGAGCATGATGTCTACTATCTTCCATGATTTAAAAGTCCATCATCAATATTTTACCCATGTAACATCAATCAATAAATATTTCAAATCAACGAATTATCCATGCACTACATATCAAGGATATTCGTTGGTATCACCAGTGGTCATGACCATGTCAAACACATGTCCATCTATGCACTACGGGCCAAAGAGGACTTTCACCACAAACCTTATCTGTAACATTAAAGGTTATTGTTGGGAGAAATACATATTATGATTTGATGTTTTAATGTATATGCTCATGATTATTTGTAAAGTCCTTCTAGTAAGATATGTACAAGGACTTAGTGATAGATCAAAGTTGTTAGGTTGATCTAAGCTCTTGTATCATATCATACGTAATGGAATGTATAGATAGAAAGATAAAAGTTGTTAGGTTGATCTTGAGATGTAATAGATAGGCTTCGAAGAACTCGTAGTGTATCATCTGATCAACATTACAGAAGTCAAGGCAGAAAACGTAGAGCTTCGAAGATCGTAGTGTGCCTGCCTTGAAGGGACTCTTCGGAAATCGTAGAGTGGTCCTAATGTTTGCCGAGCCATCTCAACGATCATAGTGTGCTGAAGGAAACATGGAGTTTACAAGTCAACGATCGTAGTGTGCTCTCGGAAACGTAGAGACAACAACACGAGCAAGTGAAGATCGAGAAGTGTGCGAGAGGTTTAAGAAGAATCGTAGTGCTCTCGGTACCGATAACAACAAACAAGGCACCAAGATGATAAGGCACTACGATCTGAATCGTAGAGTATCATGACATGAATCGTAGAGCATCTGTCTTGTGTCAGAGAACGTCGAGCCTCATGATCTAAGTGAAGATAGATTCCAATATATGAGAAATGGATTCTAGACGTTGCAGCACTCATCAGTCCTAGAGTAATATGAAATATCCTTAGTATGCAACAAAGAAGCGTATTGAAGAAGCTAAGGAAAGTACCATGGGTAAGGGGGGCAAAACACCTTTTCAGGTGTTAGGTGAGAAAGCAGTCTGCTGTGTCAGTGGGCCAGAATGCAGTTTCAGAAGATGTGCAGAAATGTATCCATCAAAGATCAGAAAAGTCAAATGCATTTAATGCCTCAACGGATGGATCCAATGGATAGTTTTCAAGATCACATATATGCAGATCAGACAGATGAGAAAGAAGCAAGCAAGCATTGAACAAACAACGTGAACATCTCTCTCAAGCTCAACTCTACAATCTGAGATATTGCAAAGCTTGTTCAGCTACTCAGTTCTTTAGAACAAGTGCTTACACAGAAACTGAGTAGCAACCATCAAGAACTCAACATTATCAACCAACTGAAGAAGAGTACCAAGTCTGCTGGACTTGAAGAGTTCGTAGTGAACTATAAGAAAGCCAAGTCTGCTGGACTTGAAGAGTTCAAGAGTTAACTAAGAAGTTCCTAGACTGCTGGTCTAGAAGGAATCTGTGTGATTCAGAAGTTGTAACAGACATCCTTAGTGGATATCCTACTCGTTGAGTATAAGAGTGGACTAGGAGCTTTAAGTACTCTAAACAACTTAAAAATGACTGTGTCTTTTACGTTCATGCCATAACTGCCATATCTGTTATATCTGCCATAACTGCCTCACTCTCATAACTCCACTGCTTGGTAAAGAAGATTAAAACAAATATTAATTCCGCTAAGCTTTAATCATTATCAAAGAACTAGTTTAAAACGAAAAGATTTTTTAAATATCTATTCAACCCCCCTTCTAGATAACTGTTGTGCCAACTAGGAACTAACAATTGGTATCAAAGCAGGTTCTATTTTATAGCTTACAAGCTTTAGTAGATTCAATGGCACTCGTACCAAGCGAATCCAGGACCGGGGGAGGCAGCAAGCCACCAATGTGCAACAAGGATAAATTTGTTAACTGGAAAGTCAGGATGCAAGCTTACATGGACTCAATAGATGAAGATCTATTTGAGACCGTTCTTAATGGGCCCTATATACCAACAAAGCTTGCACCAACCACTGACGATCCAAACAGAGTACAAATCAAGGTTAAAGAAGAATGGACAGACACAGAGAAGAGAGCTGTCCAACTTGACAAAAAGGCTAAGAACATCCTATTCCAATCCTTAGAGGACGATCTGTTTGAAAATGTTGTAAACTGAAAAATAGCTAAGGAAGTTTGGGAAGCACTGCTGATCATGCACGAAGGAAGTGAAGAAGTAAGAGAGAACAAACAGTCTCTCCTGACACAGCAGTACGAAATGTTCGCTCATGTGTAAGGCGAAAATGTGACTGCCACCTATGAAAGATTCAACGTTCTACTCAACTCTCTACGAGCGTATGGGAAGATCTATCCTAACAAAGATCTGACCATAAAGTTCATGAGAGCTCTACCGAGCAGGTGGGATGCCAAGACCACAGCAATAAGAGAATCAAAGAATCTTAATGAGATGACAGTTCAACAGCTATATGGAAATCTCCTGACCTACGAACTGGAGCTGACCCAACGTGCTGAAACCTTATCAGAAGGAAGAAAGAAAGACAAGGGTGTTGCTCTCAAGGCTAATGAAGGTGCATCAAAGGTCAACACTGAGATTGACTCTGATTATGATGAAGACGATGATGAAGACTTTGCTATGCTGGTAAAGAGACTAAGAAGGTTCATGCGATAAGGAAGAATCAGCAAGCCAAAGAAGGTCAGCAATTACAGCAGCCAGGAGCAAATGAATGACCTATGCTACAACTGCAAAAAGCCTGGCCACTTCATCGCCAACTGCAACAAACCTATTAAAGAAGAACTAAAGAAGAAAACACATGCAAAGAAGGGATACAAAGGAAACAAGAAGCCTCAGAAAAGAGACAAAGGCCTGGCAGTTGGAGGATCGTGGAGTGATTTAGATAATGACTCAAATGCTGACTCCAGAGATGAAGAAGAACCACAAATAGCCAATCTGTGTCTAATGGCCAAACATGCAAAGAACAACCAAAACCTCAACATACATGATGTAAGTCTCGATGAGGTATTTGATTTCAACTCTCCTGATGTAGATATAAGTGATTTAAGAAGCGCTTTGCATGGTATAACCATCGATCTACATCAATACATGAAGTGGTTCGTAGTCTTGTCTAAAGATCATTCACTTCTTCAAGAGGAGAAGAAGAAAGTTCAAGAAGAGCTTAAAACAGCCCTTCTAAGTACTAATCTTCTTTCCAAGCTTCAGGCTGAGAATAAAACTTTAAAACAGACAAACACACTCAATGCACAAAGAGAGTCTAAGCTAACCTCTAAAATTAAGGATCTAGAGAAGACTATCTCTGCATGGAACAAATCCTCATCATTCATGGACTGCCTGCTCTCTAGTCAGAGAAGCACATTCGAAAGAACAAGTTTAGGCTTTGGGGAATCCATCTCAGAGTCATGTGTGGAAAAGACAATGGAAACTAGCACTAGTAATGCCTCAAGTTTTGGTAGAGGCATTGCCTTTGTGAAATCCTCACAGTTGGAAGAGCCAGTTCAATCTTGTTCTACTGTTTCTAGTTATACTCTCAGAGAAGTAAAGGATCTCACACCGGCTTTGGGCTTCATAAAGGAGAAAGTAACCCAACCTCTACTCACCAACCTCAAGAATCGTAGTCAAGCAAGACCAACTCTATGAATCAACGGGAAGGTACAAGAGAGGTAAGGCACACTCATCACTATTTATGAAACCTAAGGACACGTGGAAGAAAGAGAATCAGTTTAACAGAAGGTTAACTAAGGAACCACACGAGTCCAAGTGGAATATGAATCATCATACACACATAGGCATGCATCATAATAGATGTTTCATATGCAATAAATATGGTCATAGGGCTACAAAATGTTATTATAACTTCATGCATGTGAGACCCAAGATTAGACAGATTTGGGTCCCCAAAAGCACTAACAATGAAGGACCCATGCAAATATGGGTACCAAAATGAAGGTTCAAATGTTTTGACAGGAAAAGAGCTCCACGACCTCAACATGGTATCTGGACAGTGGATGCTCAAGGCATATGACAGGGAACAAAGCCCTACTATCAAATTACATAGAAAAGGAGGGTCCCTCTGTCATCTTTGGAGACAACAGCTCGGGCAAGACAAGAGGATATGGCTCTGCTGGCAATGGTGCAGTATCTTTCAGCAAAGTAGCCTATATGGAAGGTCTTCAACACAATCTTCTAAGTATCAGCCAACTCTGTGATAAGGGTCATCAAATGACATTCCTCAACAACCAATGTCAAGTCAGAGATTTGAAGACATCTACTGTAAAGCTAACCGGGACAAGGGAAGGAAATGTCTACATAGTGGATCTTGGTCAACTAAGCTCAGATGAGACAATATGTTTTCTGGCAAAAGCATATAAAGAAATGAGCTGGCTATGGCGTGAGCGGTTGTCTCACTTAAACTTCAAAAGATGTCCAAACTGGCATCAAAGACCTAGAATTGGCCTACCCAAGTTCAACTTCGTGAAGGAAAGGCCATGCAATGCCTGTCAGCTTGGAAAGCAAACCAGAAGCTCATTCAAAAGCAAAACTGCCAACTTTATTGACAAGCCCCTGCAGTTACTCCACATGGATCTTTTTGGGCCAATCCCAACAACTAGTCTTGGAGGAAAAAGATACTCTCTAGTCATAGTCGACGACTACACCAGATTCACATGGATATTCTTCCTAACCTCAAAGGATGAAACAAACTCCGAATTAATCAAGATGTTCAGACTGGTAATGAACGAGAAAGGAGAGAAAATCAAGGCCATAAGGAGTGATCATGGAAGAGAATTTGATTTCTCAGAAATAGACAAGTTCTGCTCAGACAATGGCATCAGTCACAACTTCTCAGCTCCACCAACTCCTCAACAAAATGGAGTTGCTGAAAGAAAGAACAGAACTCTGATAGAGGCTGGAAGGACTCTACTAGAGCAATTTCACTGCACACGAATATACAGGCGAGAAGTCATCAACACTGCATGCTACACGCAGAACAGATCATTAATTCGCTCTACGATTAAGAAGACGCCCTACGAACTGTGGAAAGGAAGGAAGCCAAGTGTCAGCTACTTCCATGTCTTTGGTTGTGCATGCTACATTCTCAATAATGGAAAGCGATGTCGCGAAATTCCAACCCCAAGTCGACGAAGGATCTTTCTTGGATATGCCATGCATGTAAAGGCTACGAGGTGTTTAACAAGAAGACATTTGAATGTTGAAGTCTCAATACACATCATCTTTGATGAAACTGACTTAGACAAAACAGTGCCTCAAGACACTACGACCGATAGTGCAGACACTACGAATGAAGTCGTCGAGCTCAACACTACGATCGTAGTGCCAAATAGTGAAATCGTAGAGCATAAGAATGTGATCGTAGAAAGGTCCATGCAAGACAGCGAGCCTCCACTCCAAGAAGAAGAGATAGACCTTGAAGATTTAAGGCAGAAGGCATCAGACGATGTCCCAACCGTATGAGATGGGCAAGAGATCACACTCGAGGATCTAATCATTGGAGATCCGAGTGCCAGAGTCAAAACAAGAGCTGCTACTCAGAATGCATGATTTTATCTAAGCTTCATGTCACAAATAGAGCCAAAGAAGATAGAGGATGCTATGGAAGACTCCAGCTGGATAGAAGCAATGCAGGAAGAACTCAACTAATTTGAACGAAGTAAAGTATGGAGATTGGTACCAAGACCAAAGAGTCATCCTGTGATAGGAACTAAGTGGGTCTTCAGAAACAAAATGGATGAAGATGGGGTCATAACCAAAAACAAGGCATGATTAGTGGCAAAGGACTATTCTCAAGAAGAAGGTATCGACTACGATGAGACATTTGCACCTGTTGCCAGACTAGAAGCCATCAGAATCTTTCTTGCCTTTGCTGTCCATATGAAGTTCAAAGTCTTTCAGATGGATGTCAAGAGTGCATTTCTAAATGGAGAACTCCAAGAAGAAGTCTATGTAGAACAACCTCCAGGTTTCATTAATCGATCACTTTCCAATTATGTCTATAGATTAGATAAAGCTTTATATGGTCTTAAACAAGCACCTAGAGCATGGTATGAAACACTAACTAACTTCTTAATCGAAAATGGGTTCACTAGAGGTAGAGTAGATACCACACTGTTTCTTAGAAAGCATAAAGACAAAGTCTTACTAGTTCAAATCTATGTTGATGACATTATCTTTGGTTCTACTGACGAAAAGTTATACAAGATATTCTCTAAGCTAATGCAGAGCAAGTTTGAAATGAGCATGATGGGTGAGCTAAACTTCTTCCTTGGACTGCAAGTAAAGCAGACTGAAGAAGGAATTTTCATAAACCAAGCCAAGTACATCAAAGACTTATTGAAGAAGTATGGCATGGAATCAGCCTCTCCTATGAAAACACCAATTGCTCCTGCAACCAAGCTTGACAAGGATGAGAAAGGTAAAAGTATTGATATCACTCAATACAGAGGTATGATAGGCTCTCTTTTATACCTAACTGCAAGTAGACCAGACATAATGTTTGCAACATGCATATGTGCTAGATTTCAGGCGAATCCTAAAGAGTCATATTTGTCTGCTGTAAAGAGGATCTTCAGGTATCTCAAAGGTACACCTTACTTGGGGCTTTGGTACCCCAAGGAATCCTCATTTGAACTAACAGGATTCACAGATGCTGATTTTGCAGGATGCAAAATCGATAGAAAAAGTACCAGTGGCACCTGTCAATTGCTAGGAAATAGACTTGTGTCCTGGTTTAGCAAAAAGCAAAACTCAGTGTCTACTTCAATCGCAGGTTGAATATATTATTCTTTGGTAGGCCGTGCTCAGATCCTATGGATGAGAAATCAGCTAGCTGACTATGGGTTCGATTTCAAATCTATTCCCATACACTGTGATAACATAAGTGCCATAGCAATAACTCATAATCCTGTCATGCATTCTAGGACTAAGCATATAGAAATAAGGTATCACTTCATTAGGGATCATGTGCAAAATGGAACTATATCTTTACAATATATCCTTGAAAATCAACTTAGCGATGTTTTTACAAAACCATTAGATGAATCGAGTTTAATAAGTTAATAAGTGAGCTAGGAATGCTAAATCTACAACCATGAAATATATGCTCTAGATTGTGCTAACCATAGACAGATATACAAAGGTGAACTCAAAATCGTAAACATGATTAAGGAAAGCTCACGATCGTAGAGATGAAAAGATAACTACCTCAACAATTGTAGCAAAGACTTAACTATCGTAGTGCAGACTCAACGATGACACAAGCCCCATCCACAAAGCAAAAATGTATCCTGTGATGACAAGATTCATAACAAAGCAATCTCTAAGAGGTGCCTCAGAACAAACCTAACCTTGAATCTCTCCAAGAGGTTGGCCCTTCCCGAAAGTTACCTTAAAAGAATGCTTAGTCAAAAACTCATTACAAGGATCCGGTCGGACTCGACGATCGTAGGGGCCAGACTTCAACGAATGATTGATCGGACTCGACGATCGTAGGGACGTGCTCAACGAATCTTTGGATGACTCAACGAATCTTTGGGCCAGACTCGACGATCGTAGGACAGACTCGACAATCGCAGGACAGACTCAACGAACATAAGACTACCTCAACGATCGTAATCTTCCTCACCTCAGCTCTGAAGAAACCAAGGGCAAATCAGTACATTCCTACACAGTCAAAATCGTAGAGCCAAGTAAAAATCGACACCTGTCCCACTAAGCAAAAAAGAAGATAGGGAAGTTACAAGTACAAGTTGAAATCACAATTTTGAAATCTGAAGTCCAAAAGATTATCTCTCTCTCTCTCACTCTCTCTCTCTCTCAAAGAAAAAGCCCTAAATCAGCAGAAAGCTCATACGTATCTCACTTCCAACTACAGAATCAATGGCTGCTTCAAATATGGTATCCGGCTACAGACTCTATTTTGACGAGTTCAAAATAGCTCCACCAAAATTTCACAAGACCCTAGCGCTGCTGAAGAAGGCGGGTCTCGAGGAGGCTCTGAGCACAGATACCCTTATCTATCCCAAGCTAGTGAAAGAGTTCTACAAAAATGGTGTGTTTGAAAACGACACCATCACTACAAGAATAAGGGAAGTAGAAATTAAACTAAAGGCAGAAGACTTCAATCTGGCCCTAGGTTTCAAGAATGAAGGGCACCCATTCTTAGACATCATAGACTTCCAAGAGGGACTAAGAAAAATGCATCACATGAAAAACCCCTATGTGAAAGTGTTCAAAAAGAAGGAGTTCCCACAAAGGTACGAATTTTTGGCTGACATTATTGGGAAATGCATCTGTTGTAAGAGCTCCGGTCATGACTCGATGAATGAAGCTCAACTTAAGCTCATGAAGGCCATGTTTTATGGTATACAACTCAACTATGGAGCTGTATTGCTCGAGTGGATCGGCAAGTGGATCGGCAACTCAAAGAAATCAAAAAGCCCTCAGAAGATGCTATATGGGCGTTTCTTAAGTATCATTCTGCAATCTGCACTGGGTAGCAAAATTGGGGATGAAGAGGGAGAAGCCATAAACCCAAATCGAAGAATGACCCAGCAGTTGTTTGAAAACTGGAAGAGAAACCTTGATGAGTATGTACGAATGATGACTGAGTCCAGTGGAAGAACTGGGGAACTGAAGGACGCAGGCTTTCCAGGAAACATGTCTGTTGTCAGGGAAGCTAAAGAAAAAGGAGAAACCAACAAGGGAGAACCCTTTGTCCTTACCAGAAAAAGCAAGGGCAAGAGGAAGCTAAGGGCTAGACAGATAGAAGAGCCTCAAGGATCTACAACTGATATTCCTGTAGAGTCCTCTGATATAGAGACTCTGAGGATGCTAAGAAGGAAGCAACAGCAAGATGAAGCTGATGAGGATCAAGCCACCATATCACAGATCCTAAAGAAGAATAAAGTTGGCCATAAGTCCAAAAGGCCATCAATCTCCTCTATCGTAGAGTCTCTACTATTCACAGAGGCAAGACCAAGTATAGAAGGAAAGGAAGGAGATGTCTCAAGTATAATGGCTATTGAACAGGACAAAGCTGAGATTCAAGAGAGTCCTGAAGTTGTGGCTAAACCCAGAAAATCAAGAAGAAAGCTGGTCAAGAAGTACATTCTTGAAAATGAAAAGGTGCTGAAAAAGGAAGCAAAGAGTGTGGATGCAAAAGAAGAACTATCTCGAGCAAATCAAGAGGACAGTGCTCCAGTTGAGGGGGAGATCCCTGAAATTCTCATGATAAAGAATACACCGGCTGAGGGGGAGATGTCTGCAGCTCAAGAAGATGTTCCAGCCAAGGTTTTCAAACCCGAACCGGACCGCCGGTCGAACCGAAAAAAACCGGACCCGGTTCACTCAACGATCCGGTTTGGACCACTAAACCACTTCCGCTCAAAAACCGTTCAGAACCAGTGAACCGGCGGTTGAACCGGTTAACCCAGTGAACCAATGACCGGTTCACGGGTTTGACCGGTTCTCTCCTTAAAGATAAAAAAAAAAATTACGAATTTTATTTTATTTTAGTAATTTAGTTGAGACTTTGTTTGGTATTTTACATATTTTTGCATTCATTTAATCAAACACTTGAACTTGTAGTTGAATTTCGGAATTTGAATGTATCTTAGAGATGTTTAGTTTTTTTTGTAGATAAATTGATTAATTTTAAATATTTACTAAATATTATATACAATATATAATAATTATTAATATAATTAATTATTTATTATTTATTACATATTAATAACGTCCTTTGGGTCAATAATCTGGTCAGACCACCTTTGGTTGGAAAGTGACCCATCCACCAAATAAATTTTAGGATTCGATGACCAGAATTCAGGGTTTAAAACCTTGGTTCCAGCTGAAAGGGAGTTTCTAAACTCTCAAGAAGATAATCATGTTGAGGGGGAGCCTCATGATATCCACATGGTAGAAGAAGAGGTCCCTGCACAAAATAAAGATGAACCAGTGGAAGACCATCCAGATACCATTGAGATAATGGAATCCTCAGAAGAGAACAAAGAAGAAGAACAAGATGATGATGATGATGAGCTCGAAATCACTGGTATGGGTAAAGATGGATATAGAAGCTATCTGTATAAAATATTTTCTTACCTACCCATGATGGCATACCATCAAGCTCAAATCCTGAACTCATGGGATCACATGTTCTGGAGCCAAAGAGTATCCACCATCTCGATTTCGCTCATGGATTCCTGTGGAAAGTCAACTTTTCCAAGAAGGCACATCGCCATTCTTCATCCAAGGATAAACTTGAGGTACTGACTATCCCTGATCTCTTCAAAGTTAATCACTTGCCATCATCTTCATTTAGTCAATTCTATGAATTTCCTCAATGGTTGGAAGTGATTCTTCACCCTCTAAATCAATTTCCAGTTGCAGAATCCCAAAATTCTTTAACTGAAGAACCAAACAAAGTCAACCTTACTTTGCTCCCACAAACTACCAACTCTACGATTCTAGACTCTAGACCCATCGTAGAGTCCCAAATAGAGATCGTAGAGACACGTGTCCCAAACATCCAAACCCAAGCCCCTCCATCCGATATACCATCCTCCTCATCAAATGACTACTTTAGTCTTGATCTTGCTCTTTACAACTTGCAAGATCAATCCCAGCAAACAACCCCTCCAACCAACAATCCTCAAACCAATGATACTCTCCCGAACCTGCCCACCAAGGATGACTTGATACTCTCCTTTGAAAAATAGGTTATTAAGTAAAAGAGTCAATTTAAAATTATCGTTAAGTATGTCTTATTAATTATTCGGATGCCTAAATGTACAGTTTCAAAATTCGTTATTTTTTTATTTAAGGCTTCCATTTAAATTAAATTGTTATGTTCTTTATTTCAAAATTCGGATCAAGTATTTATTTTCAAACTGTGAATGAGATTATATGATTTTGAACTGTGAAAAAGTATCGTTTATATTATCGATAATATTGAGAAAAGTTTTGAAATCCTCATTCGACTATGTATAGAACCCGTTATTGATTATGTTTAGTTAAGAGCTAATATAGGACCTACTAAGGCGCACACCTTTTAGATGCCCTTCTGGGAGCGTGCATTTTATAGATACCTTAGTAGGTGCGTGTCATATAACATTATCAAACTTTCAATGGTACGTGTTAGGCTATTGTAACCTTAGTCGCTAAGGCTGTGGATTAAAAGAGATATAATATACATTGAAATTATTTTTGAATTGTTTAGTTTTTGAAAGCTTTTGTACTATCGTTATTGAACAAAAAGTTATTTCGAAAAAGTATTTTGCAAATTGTACTTGATTCAGCTAGATAGAGAGGATTGCTACTTGCTGGGCTTCATCGCTCACCCCCTTACAGATTTTTACAGGTCCCATCGTTGAAAGCTGAGCACTTATTTAATACGCTTGGAATAGCTGGAGTTTAGTTTTAGATGTTTTTTTTTCTTTTGTTGATGAATTTTAATAAAACTCTTAGTTTCGAGGAGCTGCGTCTCCATTATTTGTATGTGGTATTTATTAGTATTTCATTTGGATTGATTTAAAATATATTTATTGTTGGGTTTTAAGTTAAGATTATTGTTAAGTTGTTTTTTTGGGCTGTGCGTTATTGATATTGTTGCCTTGCGAGCCTATGGGCTTGCGACATGTAGCACTTCGGACCTATATCGGGTTCGGGGTGTTACAGCTAAGGAGTATGCCAACCCACCTGCAAGAAAGAGGTCAAAGAAATAGAGATAAGTTTAAAATTTCTGATTGATGTAAATGATAAACTGTAATATCTCTTGATCTTCAATAAATTCATGCTTATCCTCTAGAAATTTTAGCTGCTCACTGAAATACTAAGTCATGTTTAAATATCCTGCAAATGCATCTAGTCACTAATAAGCATGACAACAAATCTCCTTGGTTATGTCAACATCAAATAGGGGGAGATTGTTGGGAGAAATGCATATTATGATTTGATGTTTTAATGTATATGCTCATGATTATTTGTAAAGTCCTTCTAGTAAGATATGTACAAGGACTTAGTGATAGATCAAAGTTGTTAGGTTGATCTAAGCTCTTAACGTGTATCATTCTGTAATGGAATGTATAGATAGAAAGATCAAAGTTGTTAGGTTGATCTTGAGATGTAATAGATAGGCTTCGAAGAACTCGTAGTGTATCATCTGATCAACATTGCAGAAGTCAAGGCAGAAAACGTAGAGCTTCGAAGATTGTAGTATGCCTGCCTTGAAGGGACTCTTCGGAAATCGTAGAGTGGTCCCAATGTTTGCCGAGCCATCTCAACGATCGTAGTGTGCTGAAGGAAACATGGAGTTTACAAGTCAACGATCGTAGTGTGCTCTCGGAAACGTAGAGACAACAACACGAGCAAATGAAGATCATAGTGTACAGAGGTTTAAGAAGAATCGTAGTGCTCTCGACTGATAACATCAGACAAGGCACCAAGATGATAAAGCACTACGATCTGAATCGTAGAGTATCATGACATGAATCGTTTTCTCAAAATATATTTTTGAATATTATGGAATGAATTTGATATAATGTTATAGTTGTGGGTAATATTTATAAATTTTGTAAAGTACACAAGTTGTTTTATAATATTCGATTGGTCGGGGAATATTAAATGCAATCCAAGCACAATCATTAGTGGACCCTACAACGGAATTATTGTCGGATTGAGAAAACGATAAAAATACTTTTAAAAAAATAACGGCGGAAGTTTTACAGATAAGCTGTTGAAACACCCGGTGTTAAAAGTAAAAGAATACGTCTGGCGTGTATTAGACAAGCTGAGCATACTTGGTTTTGATTATTGATGCTTATGTGATAAGTCACTCAGTTTTGTTTTATTGGTATTATTAAAGTAATAAAACAGAAAATCTTTTTATATAAAACAGAATATAAAATTATCTGTTTTATTAGATAATAATTAGAATATATTATATTTTATTATGCATAGTGTTTGCATAGTACTGCGATAGTATTTGCATATAGTAAAATCTTTTATAAAGTTATTTGTTTTATTATATTATAAATAGAATATATTATATTTTATTTAAAAGATTTTGCTTTTAAATATGGACCGCATGATTAAAGTAAATCAATCTCTAATTGCTCATGAGTTAGTTACTATGCAGCTTCATTTTTCTATAAATAGAAGCTCATTCCTTCATTATTTTTCATTTAATTTCTTTGAAACTCTAAAGAGAGAAATTATGAGAAGCTATAGAAAAGTATTTTGCTCCTTCCTTCCCTACTCTAATATTCAGATTTCTTTTACGGTAAGGGATATTATTTATTGTACTCGTAAGAGGTATTATTTCTTTTGTATTCATGAAGAGAACTTTCGTTATTCCATTCTTTATTATTCTCTTTGGAATAACCAAAGATCTGTGGACTACCCTATACTTGGTGACATTCTTCTAATATTACATCTTTATTATTATTACGTTGGAATATCTCACATGCATGCGTTTACTGTTGGACTCGCTTAAATCTTTTATTATTATTACATTGGAATATCCGTGCATGACGTTTACGCTTGGGACTGGTTCCATCTTTATTATTATTCGTTGGAATATCATGTATGCATGCGTTCTGCTTGGGACTGGTTTAAATCTTTATTATTATGTTGGAACATTCTCGGTGTGAATTTACTTTGACCGTTCCGTTACTTATTAATTTGTTGGAATAACATTCATGCAAGTACCGCATGCATGGTGATTTCTTTTGTTATTCCATTCGTTATTATACTCAAATAAGTTAAAGTTTTGACTTCTATACTCCATGAAATTAGTGGAATATCATTGATATTTGTGCTTCATCCAATATCTTTTCATGGAAATATTATTTCGAGCATTCTTGAATTTTACTCTACAAAGAAGTATCATGTTGACAATTTGGGACGTTATTAGTTCCTCGGATAAATTAATTCTTGAACTTTTTTTATTGAATTCTTATATCATTGTCATCATCCTCATGTTTATATTATGTTGAAAGTCATCGTGGCTTCTGAAGGCATAGATGGACTTGGTATGATTATGACCGTGGATTATTGATTGTAATCATGACCGTAATGTTACAAATGATGTGGAAAAAGTCCTCATTAGCCCGTAGTGCATTGATGGATAGTTGTTGGCATGATCATGACTATTAATGAATACACAAATATCCTTGGTCCGTAGTGCATGGATAATTTGTGGTCGTGATACTAAATAATATCCTTGGTAGTAGTGCGCGGGGTGATTCGATGATGTGGATTATTTATTGTCGAGTCCCAAATGATAAAAGTCATGAAAAACCTTTTAAATCATAGAAGATAGTAGATTTTATTCTCTACTTGACTCTTCTAATGGATTGCTTGTTCCGCTGCAGTTAAACTTGATGTTTGTTATATTTTATCAATTTAACACTATTGAAGGCTAATGATAATTTATTTTGCATTGTCTTAGTCATAATATTTCTTACTGGGCTAGTTGAGCTCACCCTTTCTTTCATTGTTCTCTTCAGGAAATGAGAATATAAATTTGGGGATGAGTCGGGGAGCGGAGTGATGGACCGGATGATAGTATTAGTAGTCCTCACTATTACGTTAAATAGTGTGACAATAAATGTAATGAGGACTTATTTCGAGAGTGGATATTGTCTAGAAGAGCGGTATTTGTTTTAAAACTCATGACTCTCTTGTTGTATATTAAAGATTGTATTTGTATTCTGTACCATGTATTTGGCGACTCAGAATAGGTGATGTATACATATTTTGGGGGCGTCACAGTCTCCATCAAAGATCAAAAAAGTCAAATGCATTTAATGCCTCAACGGACGGATCCAACGGATAGTTTTCAAGATCACATATATGCAGATCAGATAGATGAGAGAGAAGCAAGCAAGCATTGAACAAACAACGTGAACATCTCTCTCAAGCTCAACTCTACGATCTGAGATATTGCAAAGCTTGCTCAGCTACTCAGTTCTTTAGAACAAGTGCTTACACAGCAACTGAGTAGCGACCATTAAGAACTCAACATTATCAACCAACTGAAGAAGAGTACCAAGTCTGCTGGACTTGAAGAGTTCGTAGTGAACTATATGAAAGCCAAGTCTGCTGGACTTGAAGAGTTCAAGAGTGAACTAAGAAGTTTCTAGACTGCTGGTCTAGAAGGAATCTGTGTGATTCAGAAGTTGTAACAAACATCCTTAGTGGATATCCTACTCGTTGAGTAGAAGAGTGGACTAGGAGCTTTAAGTGCTCTGAACCACTTAAAAACGACTGTGTCTTTTACGTTCATGCCATAATTGCCATATCTGTTATATCTACAATAACTGCCTCACTCTCATAACTCCACTGCTTGGTAAAGAAGATTAAAACAAATATTAATTCCGCTAAGCTTTAATCATTATCAAAGAACTAGTTTAAAACGAAAAGACTTTTTAAATATCTATTCAACCCCTCTTCTAGATAACTATTGTGCCGACTAGGAACTAACAGTTATTATTATACCAATACACAATTTCTGGTCATAATCATACCAATCAACAGTCCATCTTTGCACTACGGGCCAAAGATGACTTTCAACATAATATAAGCATGAGGATAATGATAATGATATAAAGAATCAATTAAATGAGATCATAACATGGATTCAATTTCAAGAATAAGATTCTTAAAAGATAACCTAGACAAAGAAAAGAAATTAAATTCTATTGTGAATAGTACTCATGAATAGTACCGTATGAATATTGCCCATGAATAGTACCGTATGAATAGTACCCAGACATGAAAAGATTAAAATTTAATAAGAAATTTCAGACCAACATTCTAGTGAAATGATATTAGATGAAGCGTGATCCTTAAGAAATTTCTAATCATTTCAGGAATTATAGAAGCAATAGTTACCATAGTAAATACTTACCATAGTAAGTTTAAATTTAAAAATATGAGATGAAATAATATCGTTTACGTAATATGGAGTATGAAAGAAAATGATATCTCTTACGAATATGTAAAGAAATAACATCCTTTACCTTAGTAGGAAAGTAGTCCTGATGGGAATAACGGAGATTATGTTGAGGAAATCTTGCACTGTTATCAACACTCAAAATATCCTTATACTCACAAGAAATACACTCAATATTATAGAGATAGAATTTTATGATCATGGTGTGAGTTTCATTGTTTAACTAAGCAACCTATTTATAGGAAAATGCTAGCACACCATTTCTGACAATTTCACATACAGATGAATTAGCAGCACACCCATTTTGAAACAAAGTTATTCAAAGTCAACTTGCTCACTCCACCATTTATCACATGTTTTAAAAAATTATAATTAAAAAGGAATCCAAATTCAATTTGCTTTCTTCCTCCTCATTTTATTCTTATACCATAAATTTATTATAATAATATTACCATTTAAATTATAAAAATTATACTATTACATTATCACATTATACTATTATAATGTAATATTATAATAATATATAAATATATTAGCAGAGAAGATAATTAGGGTTTCATAGAAAAATATAACAAACTTTCGACAAATGTCTCATTCTAAAATTCCCCTATTTATATCAAAATTTAAGAAATATATACTTACCATATTCATCAATTATTTACAATTCTTCAATAATTATTTCTAATTAATATTATAGATTCACAATACTGATAACCAGATCATTTCCAAGAAAGAAGGGGCTTTCCGATAAGGATTTCTCCTTACTGGCGCGCAATTATATAACCTAACATGTGACGCCTCCAAAATAGGTATACATCACACATCTTGAGTCGCCAAAAATATGGTACAGAATTCAAATAGAAACTTAACTATACAACTGTCGTGTAAAATACGACAAAACATAGCTGAGAGTTTTAACAAGAATATTGTCTTCTATACAATATCCAAACTCAAATTCAATCATCATTACATTTATTATCACACTAACTAATGAGGGCTATTAAACAATCATCTCGGACCGTCACTCCATACCCCGACTAGTCCCGACTACATTCTCATTTCCTGAAGAGAACAATGAAAGCAACAGGGTGAGCTCAACTAGCCCAGTAAGAAATATTATGACTAAGATAATGCAGTATAATTTATTGTTAGTCTTCAACAGTGTTAAACTGATAAAATATAATAAACATCAAGTTTAACTGCAGCGGAACAAGCAATCCATTAGAAGAGTCAAGTAGAGCATGATATCTACTATCTTCTATGATTTAAAAAGTTTATCATCAATTTTATCGTTGAGACTCAGCTTAATAAATATTTCACATCATCGAATCATCCCTGCACTACAGGCCAATGATATTCATTAGTATCACGACCACGAATTATCCATGCATTACGGGCTAAGGATATTCGTGTTTTCATCAATGGTTATGATCATGCCAATAACTGTCCATCAATGCACTACGGGCCAATGAAGACTTTTACCACATCATTTGTGATATTACGGTCATGATTATACTGAATAATCCCTGGGCATAATCATACCAATCAACAGTCCATCTATGCACTACAAGCCAAAGAAAACTTTCATAACAATATAAGCATAAGGATGATGACAATGATATAAGAATTCAATTAAATGAAAGCAAATGATAAATTTTTAAAGATTTATAATTTAATTTATCCAGAATTCAAAAACGTCCAAATTGTCAACATGATACTACTTTGTGGAGTAAAATTCAAGAGTAATATTGTAACACAAGTGATTTGGACCGAAACGAAATCAATTTTTATCATGAATAGTATCCCGTGAATAGTTCTTCGGGAATAGTACTCCGACATGAAAAAATTAAAATTTATAAAGAATGCTCAGAATAATATTTTCATGAAAAGATACTGGATGAAGCGCAAAATTCCAAGGATATTATACTAATTTCATGGTGTATAGAAGCTAAAACTTAACAAAATGAGTATAAAATTCAGAATCTGAAACGAAATAATATTACTTACATACTACAGAGTATAGAAGAAAATATTATTTCTTACGAGTATTGAACAAAAATAACATCCCTTACCTTAAAAAATAGAGTATTCCAACTGGTATAGCGGGGATATTCTTGAAAAAAACTTTCACTATTTTCTACGCTCAAAGCTTCTTAAAACTCTAAAAAAATACGCTCAATATTATAGAAGAAGAATTCTCTGATTCTGGTGTGATTTTTAATTCTAACTAAGCATCCTATTTATAGGAGAATGGAAAGGATACTATTTGAATTTTAGAATCACGGAGACATACAATTATTTCTTCATGTATACGGTGAATTTGGTTTAATTTTTTTATAATTTACTATGCAAACACTATGCAGGCACTATGCATAATAAAATAAAATATATTCTATTTTTCATAAAAAAAATAAAACTTATTATAATATATATATATATATATATATATATATATATATACACACACACACATACACATAACATTACAAGCCACCCGTGAACCTACAATTTCTCAACCCACATATCATTATCACATTTGGGCCCCACCATATTATATATATATATAATACTTATATATATATATACAGAATAACTTTCTACCGTTTATTTAAAAAAATGGGTAAATGGGGGTCCATAAAATAAGTAAATTTTTTATCAAATACTTTATAAAAATCCCCTCAATATTTTTAACAACATTTATCATCATTATTATAATTCACAATATTTAACAACCAGATCGTTCCTAGGAAAGAGGGGGCTTTTCGATAAGGATTTCTCCATATTGGCGCGCAATTAGGTGACCAAACCTCTTTTCGACAGAACTTTCTAGACATCGTCAATATTGCAAATAATAATATGACTAACTTTGTGGTCTCAATTATTGATTTAATAATATAAAAATATTAACAATAATTAAATCAAATAACATGAGATACTATGCAGCAATTACTGTAGCAATAATTGAGTATAACTGAGTGACTTCTCACGTAAGCATCAATAATCAATATTGTGTGCTACTATGCAACCACGCGTATTACTGTACTTTTATCACTAGATATTTCAACAGTTAACGGTAAAAATTTCGTTGTTACTTTTATAAGAAGATATTTCTGTCATTTTCTAACTCCGACAATAATTTCGTTGTGGAATCCACCAATGATTGTGCCGTCGTACGAATATTTTCTGTTAAAACGAATATTCCCCGACCAATCGAATATTTTATAACAACTTGCATACTTTGCAAAATTTATAAATATTACCCACAACTATAACATTATATCAAATCCACACCATAATATTCAAAAATATATTTTGAGAAAAATTAATCTTTATTTACAAAATTTGGGGTCTTACAACCTCCCCTTATTATGAAATTTTATCCTCGAAATTAGGGTACGTACCTGGTATGTCGAAGAGGTGAGGATACCTAGATTTCATTTCAAATTCTAACTACCAAGTCATTTTCTCAACATCGTGGTTTCTCCACAAAACTTTGACTTGAGGTATAACCTTGGAGCGTATAATATGTTCCTTCTTATCTAAGATTTTAACAAGTACCTCTTTATACGTTAAATCTTCTGTTATTTCGTCCGGTTCTAACTTAATAATGTGGTTTGGGTCTTCCACATATTTACGTAACAATTATATGTGAAAAATGTTATGAACACGAGACATACTTGGCGGTAAAGCGAGTCTATAGGCCACAGTTCCTACTCGGTCAAGGATTTCAAATGGGCCAATGAATCGAGGATTAAGCTTTCCTCTCTTTCAAAATCTTGTAAATCCTTTCCATGGAGTAACATGTAGCAACACATGCTCTCCAACATTAAATTTTACATCCTTTCGATGAAGATCAGCATAACTCTTTTGTTGATCTTGTGAGGTTTTTATACGTTGCCGGATCATTTGAATCTTTTTCGTGGTCATGCGTACCAATTCCGGTCCCAACAACGTTGCTTCACCCACCTCATCCCAGCATACTGGAGAACGACATTTGCGTCCATACAACGCCTCGAATGGAGCCATGCCAATACTTGCTTGATAACTATTGTTGTAGGAGAATTCCACAAATGACAAGAATTTATCCCAACTTTCCTTGAAGTCAAGGACACAGAGTCTTAATAAGTCTTCAAGAGTTTGAATAGTCCTCTCCGACTACCCGTCCGTTTGAGGATGATATGCTGAACTAAATCATAAATTCGTGCCCATAGCTTTTTACAAACTAACCCAAAACCGTGAAGTGAATCTTGGGTCTCGATCAGAAACTATGGATACTGGCATACCATGCAGTCTTACAATCTCATTTATGTAAATACGAGCAAGACGTTCAAGTAAAAAAGTTTTTCGTATAGGTAAGAAATAAGCAGACTTGGTTAATCTATCAACAATAACCCAAATTGCATCAATTCTATGAGAAACCTTGGGAAGACCAGTAACGAAATCCATGGTAATGTGCTCCAACTTCCATTCTGGAATTTCAAGTGGTTGCAATGGAACTTTTGGCACTTGATGCTCCGCCTTGACACGTTGACAAGTTAAGCACCTTGAGATAAACTTCGTGATCTCTCTTTTCATATTGTTCCACCAAAATGTATGTCGAAGATCATGATACATCTTGGTACTTCCGGGATGGATTACAAACGGTGTGTTATGCGCCTCGATCATGATTTTATACTTTAAATTAGGGTCGTTAGGAACACAAAGTCTGTAGTTGACTCGAAGTATTCCTTCTTCATCGATTCTTGCTTCCGGGATAACACCTTCTTGCACTTTCTTTTTCATACGCATCAGTTCTTCTAGGTCTGTAGCTTGACCAACTTTAACTTTATCGATTAAAGTCGATTCTACTCGTATATTTGGCATCATCACGTGGGTCCATGGAGTCTTTAACTCTACCTCTATCCTTTGCAAGTCATACAAAATGGGCCTTGCATTGACAATATCGCACCCGTACCCGCATATGATCTTCTACTCAATACATTAGCTACCACGTTAGCTTTTCTATGATGGTATTGAATTGTATGATACTAATCTTTCAACAACTCAAGCCAACGTCGTTGCCGCATGTTGAGCTCCTTTTGGGTGAAGAAATATTTTAGGCTTTTATGATCCGTATAGATCTCCAGTTTCTCCCCATCAGGTAATGCCTCCAGATTTTAAGTACAAAAACGACCGCTGCCGACTCTAGATCATGAGTAGGATAAATCCTCTCATATTCTTTGAGTAGTCGTGAGGCATAGGCTATGACTTTCCCATGTTGCATGAGAACACATCCTAACCCTCTGCCTGAAGCATCGTTGTAGATGACAAATCCCTCCGAACTAGATGGTATTGTCAGAACAGGTGCTGAAATGAGTCTCCTCTTGAGTTCTTGAAAACTCTTCTCACATTCCTCGCTCCAATCGAATTTTGTATCTTTTCGAGTCAGCTGAGTTAATGGAGTAGCGATTCGAGAAAATCCTTCCATGAATCTTCGATAATAACCAGCTAAGCCGAGAAAGCTACGTACTTCGGTCACTGACTTAGGTTGCTCCCAGCTTTGTATTGCTTCAATCTTCGTTGGGTCAACATATATTCCGTGATTTGATATCACATGCCCAAGGAATGCTACTTCCTCAAGCCAGAACTAGCATTTCTTTAACTTGGCATAAATCTTATTTTCATGAAGCTTTTGGAGTATCAACCTTAAGTTATGCTCATGATCTTCACGGGTTTTGGAGTATATGAGGATGTCATCAATAAAGACGACTACAAAGTGATCCAAATATTCCTTGAATACTCAGTTTCATTATATCCATGAAGGTAGCAGGAGCATTAGTCAATCCAAAAGACATGATTAGGAATTCATAATGTCCGTACCGAGTTCTAAAAGTAGTCTTTGGAATGTCATCAGTTTTAATCTTTAATTAGTGATATTCGGAACGAAGATCGATCTTTGAAAAGAATTTGGCGCCTTACAACTGGTTAAACAGGTCATCAATGCGAGGCAACAAGTACCTATTTTTGATGGTGACATGATTCAACTCCCGATAATCAATGCAAAGTCACATACTTCCATCTTTTTTCTTTATGAATAGAACAGGAGCACCCCAAGGAGATGTACTAGGATGAATGAAACTGATGTCTAATAATTCCTGTAGTTGGGTCTTTAACTCCTGAAGTTTAATATGAGTCATTCGATATGGGGTTTTGGAAATGGGTTTTGTACCGGGTTCAAGGTATATACAAAATTCGATTTCTCGTTCTGGGGGTAGGCCAGCAAGTTCTTCAGGGAATACGTCAGGAAATTTATTGACAATAGAAATATCATTCAAAATTGTCATATTTTTTTTAAAATCCGTGACATGGGCTAAGAAATCTTGACATCCATTTTTCAATAAACGAATAGCTTTATGGCTTGATATGACAGTGATTGACTTTAGTGGTTTAGTTGCTTAAATTCGTATAATAGGTTGGTTAGGAGTATGAAAGCTAACAACCTTACGAAAACAATCAATTTTGGCATGATGAGTATTTAACCAATCAATCCCTAAAATCACATCAAATGAAAGTATTTTGAAAGAGATAAGGTTGACAGGTAATGTGCGGGTACCGATTTGAATCAAACAAGACTTATAAATAGTGGATATAATGAAGGTTTCTCCCAACAGATTTTCAACAGATAAGTCAAAGTCTAATTTCTCCGGAGTTAAATTTAAACGTTAAGCGCAAGTAGGAGAAATAAAAAAATGGGTAGAACCGGTATCAAATAAGGTATAGACTTCACTAGAGTTTATGATTAGCTTACCCGTGATAACCTCGTTTGGGTTCCTTGCTTTTTGGGAAGTCACGACAAACGCTCTCCCTTGAACTGCCGATTTTGACTTTTTTGGGACGGCCTTTGGTGCCTCCATCCCAGCTGGACTTGGCTTTACTTCACGACAAAATCGAGCTAGGTAACTTTCTCTTCTATAATTGTAACACATTTTGGACTGCTGCGTACAGTTTGGACTGATGTGTCCCTCCCCTCCGCATTTGTAGCATACGATCGGTGATCGTTCTCCTTCTTTTAACAAAAGTCTTTGGTCGACGCGTCTTTTCATTATTATTGAATCTCCTATTCTTGAAATTTCCACTCTTATTGTCTTGGCCAGGATTACCACCGAAGTGGTTACCATGTCTAGCATGTTGATTTCCTCGTTTGTTGTCACCGCTTCGATGACGGCTACCACTGGTATTATCATTTTGTCGGCTGCTCTCTCTTGGTTGGGTTGACTCGTTATCGCTCTCCAATAACTAAGCCCTATTTACAACATCTGAATACAAACACAGTTTGTGAGAATTTAGGTATTGACGTATCTCGGGTTTCAAACCTCGCAGAAACATTCACGTCATTCTCTTCTCATTATCAACCAAGTGGGACACAAACCGGGACAACTCGGCAAACTTAGCTTCGTACTGCGATACTGTCATATTTTTTAGCTCCAGCTTGATAAACTCCACCTCTTTCATGTGACGAATACTTTCGGCAAAGTACTTGTCGTTTAACAGTTCTTAGAACTTCTCCCAAGACATCTTTAGTGCGGTAGGTTGAGTACGCTTTATAGATTCCAACCAGTAATCTGCCTCTTCTCGCAACATGAAGGTGGCAAAGGGAACCTTTTGCTCCTCGGAGCATCCCAAGACATCAAATATCTTGGTGATCTGTTTTATCCACGCCTCCGCCTTAAGTCGTTTTGGCTCTCCCAAAATCTCCGGTGGTCCCAGCTTCTTGAAATGCTTAGCGGTGACCATCCAAGAGTTGTCAGTGTTTCCACCTGCATTTTGAACAGGAGTCGTTCTCGTCTGATGTTGCATGAATTGCATAAAGCCTCTGAACATCCCATAGTTCATCATTTGGTCTGTGTTGTTATTTTTCTTAAGATTATTGCCTTCCTGATGCACATTATCCTGGGTATTGATCATTGGTGACTCGACGGTCTCATGTGCTCCATTGCTTATCAAATCTGCTAGCTAAGCTGATAGTGCATCAACATCAAGATACGAGGTAGTTTTTCACTCAACTTTCAGAAAGCCAAGAGAAAAAGGAGGTTAACCATAATGCAAGCTCATATCTCTCCATGACGAGCCAGCTAAATGAAGAAGATCAAAGCAGGCTGAAAGTACAAGAAAAGGGGGATGATAAAATTGCTAAGTGAAAATCGACATTTATTTCGATAATAATTGATTTCTGGAGGTTAAAGTGACCAATCGGGTAATTAATCGGATAAATGAGCAATTAATTGCTATTAGTTCACAATCATATAACTATTTGTTCACATGAATGGAACTATTGATTCACATGCATGTACTATTAGGGGAGGTGGTGCAAGTTTAATAATACTTGTAGGACTAAATTAAAAATGAAAAAAAAGATGAAGATACTATATTGTAATAATTCGAGCCCCAAAACGTGCAATTATCAAAACTATATTTTCCTATAAATAGAAGCTCATTCTTCTTTCATTCTCACCAATTCACTAAGACTCACAAGAGCAATTATAGAGAGAGAAGTTATAGAGAGAGAAGTTATAGACAGAAAGAAGAAGAGTATTTTGATACTTCACTATTCTAGTATCCAGTCTTCTTCTAAGGTAAGGGATATTATTTTTGTTCAGTATTCGTAAGAAATAATATTTTCTTCCATAATCTGTAGTATGTGAGTAATATTATTTCGTTTCGTATTCCTAATTCTACACTCATTATGTTAAAGTATTGCTTCTTTACTCCGTGAAATTAGTAGAATATCCTTGAAATTTGCACTTCATCTAGTATCGTTTCACAAGGATATTTTTCTGAACATTCTTGTTAAATTTTAAGATTTTCATGCCGGAGTACTGTTCACAAAATACTATTCACAAAGTACTGTTCACGGGATACTATTCACAAAGTACTATTCATGGGATACTATTCATATAGTACTATTCACGGGGTACTATTTGTCAGGAATAAGCATGTGAATGATATTCCTATTTACATATGATTTGATTATGATATATATATATATATATATATATATATATATATATGAATGAATATGCAAGTATGCGTGCATTAAGAAAAGCTGTAAAGTCCTTTGATAGATAATAGAAACATGTGTACAAGGACTTAGAATGAATTGATCAAATATGTTAGGTTGATCCTACATAAGCAAAACAACTTTGTAAAGTCCTTAAAAATGATGTACAAGGACTATAAATGTAGAATGATCAAACATATTAGGTTGATCTTATAATGTAATAGATAGGCTTGTGTGATCGTCGAGCACTGCACCAGATATCGTAGTCTTCCAGGAGAGTCAAGGAAAACTCAAGAGCTATCGAGGCAGAATCGTAGTCTGTAAGATATATAGTAGATCTCGGAGTTCGTAGACTGCCAGGAGAGACGAGGAAGGATCGTAGTGTGTCGAGTAGAACTTCCGCGGAGCCGTTGTCTGCTGAGGAAGTCATGTTCAGATTCGTAGAGACAGTCTGCCTATGAGCCGACCGAGCATCTGCCAAAGACAAATCAGAAACAAAGACTACACTATGAGTCGTAGAGTCTACTGATTACATGCAGAGATCGTAGTCGAGCAAGATCAGATGAAAACAATGAGCACAAAGTCAGAAATCGTAGAGTGTCAAGATCGATCTTGAGTCAGTAGTGTCGCATGGAAATTTGAATCGTAAAGTCGCGAGAACTAAGAGTTCAACAAATGTGCTCTAACGCCAAAGGTGAATCGTGAGATCAAACACGATTCTCAAAGAAATGAGCACTCCTGAATATCAAAGGAATGAAGCCTCTGGTCTAAGCTGCATAGATACATCCCACCTGAAGAAAACCAGAGAGCACTCAATGAATGGCATGCAAGCTAACAGAAGATCTAAGCATCAACCCAATCAGCATCCAGATTGAGTTGTGAAGCCATTCGAGATGAAGTCTTCCACAAGGAGATCAGAAGAAGACTTCAGTAACTGACTAAGGAAAGTCAGCAAGTGCAGTAGCTGTCAAGTAGATAGAAGACGACGATCTTTGAAGCAACCAGGATCGTAGTGTTTGTTATACAAATAAATAACTGATGGAGTATACACAGAGATACTGGTCAGCCTCTGAAGAACAAGTCTAAAGTGATTAAGCATTGGGTCAGTCCATTGATGATAAGTGAATGGGAGATCACAAGGAGAAAGCGAGCTGGACATGCCACAAATCTGAAGTGTCTTGCTATTCAGAGGGGGCCAGAACAAAGAAGTCAAGTCATCAGTATCTGAGAGCTGTCAAGGCAAATAGAAGTGTTGAAGCACTGCACAAGAGAACGAAGAGGTGTTGTACATTGAAGATCCAATCAACACTCTTCAAGATCGTAGTGTTGACTCTACCAGTCAATGGGCAACGCTCAACAGACACTACGATCAGGTCCAAGAAGATATGCATCAGAATCGTAGAGTTCAGTCAACTGAAGATTGAAGCATTGGCAACGGTTCAATCTAAAGATTGATATTAAGACAAGGGCTTATTGAGAGCATCGATGCAAAAGGACAACCTCTGATCGGGAAATCAGAAGGAGGAAATAAAGTTGTCGACCTACCCAAGACATAAAAGTAACATATCTGACGGGGTAGGTGAAACAGTAGACTGCAATGTCAGAAAGTCAGAAAAGGAGATGTAATGTAACATCTACAGTCTACACCAAATAACTCGAGATCTACGAAGCAAATCTAAAAGCTTTCAACGGCTACTTTCCAACGGGAAGATTAGGGAGGAGTATAAATCAACAGAGCTTCAAAGATCAAGAAGAGCTGATGATTTGCGATGTTGCAGAATCGTTGAGTTGGTAGAATGCTAACGTTGACTCTACGAGTTCCACCTGAGCTTAACAGAACAAGTCTCAGTGAAAGTGAGACTACGAAGGTGGAAGTGAAGCAGCTTTAAAGAAGGACTTAAACAGACCAAAGCTTCACTCAACAAAGATGAGAATGTCACTTGAATTGACATCTAAACTAAGAGCCGAGAAAGATAAGAAGATAGCATTCAGAAGAGTGGCAAAGCACAAGACAGATCCTAAGAGCCACTCTACGATTCACCATGAACCTAAAGCTAAAACAGAGCAAGTGCAGAACCATGTTTGCCAATATATCAAGAAGGGTTCAAAAAATGGTGATGGTGCAAAGCTGACACTACATGAAGATAAGCAAAACAGAAGAAGATCAGCTGCACCAAAGAAGATGTGGTCCAGACTCAAAGCAGAATGCAAAGAGGACCACACCAAGCTGCTAAGTACAAAAGATGATCAAGCTTAAAGATATCTTAGCAGCTCAGCACCAACAACAACAACAAACAACAACAACAAGAAGCCAGGGCCTGAGGGGTCCTTGTCCGGAGGGACTAAATGAAGTTCCAAGCCTGCTGGGCTTGAAGAGTTCCTAGGGAACTAGAGAAGTCCCAAGGCTGCTGGCCTTGAAGGAATCTTAGTGATTCAGGGTGCTGCCCTTCCTTAGTGGAAATTCTGCTAGTTGAAAGCAGAAGAGTGGATTAGAAGCTTGAGTCTCTGAACCACTTAAAATCCCTTGTGTCTTTTACTTTATGTCATTTACATTATGTACTTTAACTGCTATAATTGCTATGTATGTTTTAACTACTTACCACTGAACTAACTCTATGAACAATGTATGTATGATTATGAATATATCAATGAAGGAGATCTTTTACTTATTCCGATGTGCTTGAAAAGATTCTTATGTTTGTCATATGCTAAATTATTAGCAATACAAAATAAACCATAAAAGTATTTGAAATTAAAAAAGAATCTATTCAACCCCCCTTCTAGATCTATTGTGCCTACTGGGAACTAACACTATTTACTCAGGTAATATTCACCTAGGGTACTATTCATGACAAAAATTGATTTCTTTTCTGTCCAAATCATTTTTGATACAATATTATTCTTGAATTTTACTCCACAAAGCAGTATCATGTTGACAATTTGGACATTATTGAATTCTGGATAATTTAAATTATAAATCTTTAAAATTTATCATTTGCTTTCATTTAATTGAATTCTTATATCATTATCATCATCCTCCTGCTTATATTGTGATGAAAGTCATATGTGGCTTACGTGCATAGATGGACTGTTGATTGGTATGATTATGACCAGGGATTATTCGGTATAATCATGACCGTAATATTATAAATGATGTGGTAAAAGTCCTTATTGGCTCGTAGTGCATTGATGGACAATGGTTGGCATGATCATGACCATTGATGCAAGCACGAATATCTTTGGCCCGTAGTGCATGGATAATTCAGTGATGTGGATTATTTATTAAGATGAGTCTCAGCGATAAAATTGATGATAAACTTTTTAAATCATAAAAGATAGTAGATATCATGCTCTACTTAACTCTTCTAATGGATTGTTTGTTCCGCTGCAGTTAAACTTGATGTTTATTATATTTTATCAGTTTAACACTGTTGAAGGCTAACAATAATTTATTCTGCATTATCTTAGTCATAATATTTCTTACTGGGCTAGTTGAGCTCACCCTTTTACTTTCATTGTTATCTTTAGGAAATAAAAACGTAGCCGGGACTAGTCGGGGAATGGAGTGACGGTCCGAGATGGTGGTTTTAGTAGTCATCACCATTTAGTGTGATAATAAATATAATAAGGATTGAATTTGAGTTTGGATATTGTCTAGAAGACAATATTCCTGTTAAAACTCTCAGCTATGTTTTGTCGTAATTTACACGACAGTTGTATAATTAAGTTTGTAGTTGAATTCTGTACCATGTACTTGGCGACTCAAGATGGGTGATGTATACCTATTTTGGGGTCGTCACAGAAACGCTTGTTAACCTAGGACACAGATGATGATAATAGTCTTTTAAAATGTTAAAGGTTAAGGTAGAAATACTTGACAATCTAGAACATAGTTCACGGTCTTATGACCTTCAGTGTATTCCTTTGATATTGATAGTTGTTATTTGATTTTAAAGTTCATCATTTCTTTGAACTTATAGCTCTTAAATTGAAGCTTATTGTTTTCGGTAAGAATATATTACCAATTAAAGCCCAAACGATTGTCATTCTTAGATTATTATTGTACGTTGTTATTCTTGTGGGCAATTATTAATTTACTCACTCTTGCACAAAACAATGCAGATGAGATCAAGAAGTCTGAAGAGCATTCTACAAGTAAGGGCAAAGGCAAAATGCTTGATTAGATGATGTTTAGTTTACATTTTATTTATGAAGCTTATGTAATAGACTTGGTTATGTTTATGTTTTACTATTCCGCTGGTGATTTAATATTTAAGGTTAGATAACCTGGGATTTATTTGAGACTATGTAACCCTTTAATGGGGAAGTTATTTATTAAGCTTGCAAGTTTTGTTTATATCCTATATTTATGGGTAGATATATGTGATTTTTAATGAGTAGTGAACACCAGATCTGTGGGATTAAGGTACCCAGATTTAGGGGTATCACATGATCAACCATAATTAAAACGAAAGCAATTTAATTTAAACTAATCATTGGGTTCCATAATAATCTTAATTGACAAATTAGTTCATAACGTAGTAAGAAAACAACATCAATTTAGATAACATCTTTGAAATTCACAAGAATAAAAGGAAAAGAATAGAGAAAAGAATGTGTCACGCAACTTCTCGGTCTCCAATCTCAGTCTTTGATCTTTGCTCTATTGTGTTCTTCATGCCCGCTTCTCCAAATCTGATGAAAATCTAACTTGGATGTGTGTTAGATGTTATATGAGATGATGTTAGTCTTTTCTCTACGGTGTTAGTCATCTCTAAGGTGTTAGTCCCTCATTATGTGCCTCACATCATGTATTTATAAGTTACAAGTCCAAACCCTAATATATGTGAAAAAATAAGTCCAATTGGAAGTCAAAAACATGCAAAAATGCGTCAAACTTGGTCTGGCCTGACCCTAGGCGCTGAGGTGCTACTTAGCAGCACAACGCAATTGTGTTTTCATTTTCTCTAGCGCAACTGCGTTCTTCCCTAGTGTAGCTGCGCTGGGCATTCTGATTTTCTTAATTCTGATTTAGTGCTGGAACTTGTGAGATGCTTTTCTATTAGATAACGACTAAATCTTGACTTGGTCTCTTCATGAAAATTATAGCTCTAGAAATGTAGATGAATTTAGGCTTTTGAATCACCTGAGTTGGACTTCAGAACATCAAGTTATAACCCTTTGAAGTGTACTGGTCCAAACATGAATCTAATCCAAGCACATTGTTTCGACGTCTATTGGTAAACAGACCATAACTTTTGATCCGTATCAAACTTGGCATTAAAATCCCTTCCATCCTCCCTTTTTGCCTCTACTTACATATTTAACTACTTATGCACCCAACTTGCTTTGTCTACCTTACTAACGAGTAGTCAACGCCTACCAAACTTCAAGTTTGCATCACTTTGCCAACACTAGTCACACGCCGACGTCTAACGCACATGGTCGCACACTGAGCCAATTCATCACATGATGATGCACGTTTTTGCTCACTAATGACTGATAATGCATGAATTCTCATTTAAAATACCATTTCAAGATTGGTTTCCATTCCTACAACAAAAACACACAAAAAGCATAAAAATAAACATAAAATACACACACAATTTCATCAAGTCAAAAGTACCCAATTCATAGGTATAAAACTCACTTATCATTTATCATAATAATTGCTGGTCAAATAATCATAACATTAAACATAAAATATGATAAACGATTCACATATGATCAACAATAATAAAAAAGACAGTAAAGTAATTTAAACTAATCATTGGATTCCATTGTAATCTTAATTAAAATTAGTTTACGTAGCAAGAAAACATCATCCTCAAATAAAATAATATCCTCAGATTACAAAAATAAAAGGAAAAGAGAAGAGAACAAAATTGTGTAGTGCAACCTTCGAACTCCAAAACTTTGCCTTTGATCCTTGCTTTCCTTCACGTGTTTTTCCTTCACGATCCTTGAAAATCTGTTACGCAATCCTAACTTTCGTCTATATCATAACAACCTCTTAATCGTGGATTTATAGGTCTCTCATGCAACTGGGTAGACGTTGTATCCAACTTAAAAACTCGACATAGAGCAACATCCCAACTTTGATGAAACAACACTACAACGCAACACGAACTAACCCAACAAACTAGCGTCGTGACACCAACATATAGCGCCAAGGCGCTCACTTACTACACCTTCAGCGTCACATCGCTAATAACCAACGCTACGACGCTGGCCTTTTTCCATCCATGCACGCCTGTGCACCACTGCGCTAATGCACGCCTTCCCCTGCCATGCTGCTGATTACCGCACTTGGCTGCTGCAAGTGACTGCATCGTGCGCCCCTCTACCGCACACTGCTGCACGTTACTCCTCACTTGCACCATGTTTACGCCCAGACGCCCTTGGCAGTCACAATGTCCTACCTTAATTGTGACTGTCCACTTTAACTTCGATTAAAATTCAACTAGATCGCTTCCATCTTCATATCTTTGTTCTAACGTACTTTTCTTACATAAAAACAAATAAACCCATAAAAAGTAACAAAAATTACTGTAGAATTCACAATTCATCAAGCCAAATATATTTAATACGTAAGCATAAAATCCACTCATCATATTTCATAATTGTATTGTTTAAAAATAAATAATGTTAAGCTATTAAATCAGGACAAAAATGTTATTTTACAACAAAAAGTGTCATTATAGATCCTATAGCTACAGTTTTCACCGTCGCTATACATCTGTAACGACACTTTTATTGTGGAAATAACAAAAAGTGTTGTAGATTTAACAATTTTCTTAAATAATTCATATCAAATTTAAATTTAGTCATTTTTTAAATTGATTTAAAAAAGTTATATCGATCCTATGTATATTGGTAATTATTAAGAAGCTGGTGAAATCATGGAAAAAGGTAAAGCGGAGAGTTCACGTGTAAGACACTTTTAGTATAGTAGTAATATATTTCCTCCGTCTCAAAAAAAATATCAAGTATATTTTTAAATTTATTATTATCTTTTATTGTCATACTAATTAGTGTTTTTAAAATTCATATTTTTGATAACAATAATAGTTAATTATGAAATTTTATTAAATCATTAAATGTAACTATTTGAATTTAAATAAAATTTTATTATTATATAAGTAAATTAATATACAAATAAATAAATAAAGCATTAATTTAAAGATGAGTATGGTCGTTCCACGTCTAAGATATTTTTAATATAATAATAACATATTCTCTCAATTTATAAGCAGTCAAACTTGTTTATAATTAGTTTCAAGAAGTAAAAGTTATTTAATAAACTTATTTTAAAACTGTTTATAATTACTTTTTATGAAAATAATCAGGTTTGATAAAATATATTATTAATTTATCTCTATTTATTTTAATAATTTCAATAATTACCTATATTTACTTTCAAAATATTCATTTTTAATAATTTAGACTTGAAATAAATAATAACTTTAATATACCAAATATTTTTCACTTAATAGTAATTTAAATATTTTTATTTAACAAACACAAACAACTTTTTAAAATTAATTATAACCAAAATCACTTATCCAAAATTAATAATCACATTTTTTTTTAGTAATCCCAAACCTCCTCTAACACCCTAGAAAACCTTACGAAATTAACTTGCGGATTTCTAGTGAAAATCAAAAGCCCTGCGCTGCAGAATGCTAAGACCCTATAAACCCTACAAAAAAAAATTGCTCTCCCCCATTTATCACTCATCTGCAGAAAAATGTCAACTGCAAGGCTAATTTCTCCCTCGGCGGAACCTCAATTTTCCCTCCAATTCAAATCGCCAGAAAACTTATCTTCTCTTCCTCCTCAACCCTCCGCTTCCACCGTCACACTTTTTCTTTTTCTTCTCCTTATTCTTCTTCTTCCGCCGCCGTAATCGAAAGTATTTCCACTGAAAACCCGGAAACCGCCGTCAGTTCACTCCATCATCCGTGGCCGGAGTGGGTTTCTTTTGTCGACCGCTTAAATTCCAAAGGGTACCTCTCTCCGTCGCCGTTAAAAGATGACGGCGGTGTGAGTGGCGACGGGAACGGCGCCGGAGCTGATGTTGTTTATAAGGATATCAATCTCTTGAAGGATGCTTGTCTTAACTTTGCTCGTGACCGTTTCGACATTTTCAAGTGAGAACATTTTTTGGTTTTTTGATGCTTTGATAAAGGAATGACGTTTTTTCTGTATTGATATAATTAATGAATAAGTGAATGCATAAAATATGTATCTTGGGGAAGTTAATTATACATTGAAGTTAATACTACCTTTGCCCTAATTTAGTTGCACATTAAGGATAATTAATTGTAAATTTGTGACAATGTTTCGAAACTTATCCATTAAAAGAAAAGAGGGCAACATGTTTGTGACTGACTGAGGGATTATATTTTGTACTTGTCTAGTTGTTAACTTGAAATTCTTTACTTTGATTAAAGGCAGTATGATTATTGTTAAATTGTATATAAGCCCATTACTTTTGAAAATAAAGGTTTCAAATATCAATAATACTAACTTTTCTCCATGATAAGGTGGGTAGAACCCTATCTTTTACCTTACAGCCCATATTCAAGGAAAAACATAACTATAGCTAATATTTTTATACCTCTTAATATCTAAGGAGAGTCATTTGCCTACCTTATTCAAAATGTAGATCTGCCCCTGGTTGCACATTACCTGTTTGGTTCCAAAGCAAGCAGATTACCCTTATTTTCTAAATTAGAAATAATCAATAAAAAATTTACCACATTATGAAGTATAACGCACTCACACAATGGAAGAGAGAGAATTGTATCATACGCTTCTTTATCTTAGATCGATCAATTGTTGACCCACACTTCTCTATGTGATATCACCTTTGCATTGAATGATCCAAACAGTGAGAGTTTTGACCCTATTTGATAACACCACAATGGAAGCTTCTTTTTGGACCATTATCTATGGATTAGACGTTTTTCTATCCAGGCTAGGTGTTCTCTCCTTTTATTTTTTTTCTCTATTGTATATACTTGCTATATGGGATAAATAACGTTTTGGTCACTGTACTGGGGTCCAGTTTTCATTGTGGTTACCGAATTTTTTTTTGTTACAATCGAATAACTGTACTTTCAAAAACTTACAAAATGGTCATTCCGTTCGATTTTTCGTCCAAAAAACGGACGGAATGTTGACTGTGCAAGTTGACTCCACGCAAGCATTACCGAAACGTATCTTAATAATAAAAAAATGGAGTATAGGCCAAGTCATTAAGAATAATAATAATATTAAAATAATAATAATAAAAATAATATTATTAAGAATAATAATAATAATAATAATAATATTAAGAATAATAATAATTTCAAAATAATAATAATAACAACAATAATAATAATTTTAATTAATAAAAATAATAATAATTAAAAATAATAATAATAATTTCACAATAATAATTTTCTATCTGCACTTTTAGTTTTCGGATATAAAAATATTTTATCAAATTTGAAGAAGTTTTATTTTATTTTATTCTCCATTAAAATAAAATAAAAAGAAATTATTATTATTATTAAAAATATAAAAATTTTAGTATACAATGTTATTTTATATTAATATTAACATAAATTAAACTCCTTTTTTGTAATAAAAAAATGACCATTGGATTCCAAATGATATAAAATATTTTTTAAAAATATTTTTATCTAATAATAAAATATTTTTGGATTAAAATAATTAAAACTTACAAACTTTGGATCCATAAATTAATGTTACTGTTTCTACATTTTTCAGGAAAAAAAAAAAACCGCAGTTTAAAAAACAAAAAACAACGAAAAAAAAAACCAAACATAAAAAACAACAAACAACGCAAAAAGCAAAAAAAAAAGTCAACGCACAAAAAAAAAAAAACTAAAAAAAACGTAGTTTAAAAAAAGCGCAAAAAAAAACAAAAAACTACATAAAAAAACTGCATAAAAAACTGCAGTTTTTTTATTTTTATTTTTTTGTGTAATAATAAAATGCAGTTTTTTTATTTTTATTAAAAAAAACTGCGTCTTTTATATAAAAAAACTGCATAAAAAAAAACAAAACACAAAAAAAAACTGCAAATTACAAAAAACTGCATTTTTATTTTATTATAAACAAAAATAAAAACCAAATAAAAACTGCAAATTACATAAAAGCTGCGTTTTTTATGTTTTTTTGCGTTGTTGCTTTTTGTTTTTTTTAAACTGCGTTTTTTTTGTGTGCGTTGTTTTTTATTTTTATTTTTTTTGCGTTGTTAGTTGTTTTTTTTTATTAAAAAAAAACTGTGCTTTTTTTTTTATTATTACAAAAAAATTGCATTTTTTTTAATTACAAAAAATTGTGTAGTTTAGGATCGTAAATCATATTTAAGCCTTATTATTATTATTATTATTGAAATACTACAGTGTATTATCCCTTTTTGGTCACTGTATTATTACAATAATAATTATTATTATTACAGTTATTACAATTATTATTATTATTACAATTCCTAGAAATGATGCGACTCAGTTTAAATATTAGTATTACATAAATTTAATCATGGTAGATAGTTGGCACAATGGTTTTTGTTGGAATATAAGTTTTTTTTGAAGAGGTCTAGAGTTCGAGACTTGTGAGTAACATTTTCTTTAAGAAAATTTTTAACCTCCACATCAGCAAAAATAACGGGCCACGTCAGCAAAAAAATGGAATCAACTTGCACAGTCAGCATTCCGTCCGTTTTTTGGACGAAAAATCGAATGGAATGACCATTTTGTATGTTTTTAAAAGTACAGTTACTCGATTGTAACAAAAAAAGTTTCGGTAACCACAATAATAACCGGACCCCAGTACAGTGACCAAAACGTTATTTATCCCCTTGCTATATTATACAAAAGCATGTCGTAAATGTAATTTTTTAAAATTTTACATGAAAAATAACCCAAGACGTAACTGGTGGAAATATTTTTTTTAGCTCGAGCTTCTTAACAAATTCATTTCAAGTATTGTAAAGGTTTAGAGCCTTTATTAAATCAATGTTGTAGAGGTCTGATTCTACCTAGAGGTACCGCCTAGCCCTAGGCGGGGATTAAGCGGACCTAGGTGGGATTTTTAGAACACTAATCAGGTTGTGCTCCAAAATTATAGAAAGTTCATTTATTTAAACCAGTTATGTTGATTAGCAGAGCTAAGTGGAGGTGTTCTGTTGTTATGTCACAATAGTTATTATTTTCGTGAAATTTCTTTCTTTGATAAAGTTGTTTCTTTAATGAATATATTTGAAGTGTTAAACTGGACTGAAAGGAACTACTTGCCTTATATCACAGATTTGTTTAATCAGAGCCAAACAGACAATTATCTTTCTAAGTTCTAAGAGAAAAGGATCAAAATGAACTAAATTAGAATTTTGAAAAATTCTTGCTGTTTTGGCTTTTGCAAGATGCAAATTTCAACTCAAATAAGAAAAATAGGCTTGCTATATCTTTGTGACTGAGTTTACTTTGTTTTATTTTTGCTTTGCATTTGATCAAGTAATTTTCTGAACTAGACTCTTTTGTAAACTTTGAACTTTTACTTTACACATGTATTATTATATAGTGGATATAGTAGTCCCTTGCAATGATTTAATTTTTCTAATTATCAGAATAAAGCTTAAATCTTGAATTTCTGATTTTCTTTCATTTTTAATTTTTTTTAATTAATGGTGGTGATTAATATGATCAAATCACATTAAAAGTAAGTCAATAAATTTAGAATTGTTCAATCAATGGGTTTTACTGAATTGCAAAATTAGACCAATGTACTAAAGTATCCTTTATTTCCGGAATTGCAAAATTAGACAATGTAATAAAGTATCCTTTATTTTTGGTATAGGTTAACTGTATATTGGTTTAGCTATTGCCAGAAAGTTAGAAAAATATTTGTTTTTTGGGAGTAAATGGTCCTTCATGTTTTGTTAGGAACTAGGAAGCTTAATTAATTAAGTCAAAATTAGCCGAGTAATAGCTATTTAGCTTTTGTGTTATGAAACATAATTTTAGTTTAAAAACCCATTTTTTAATTATTAAAAAATCTAATTAGATTTTCGTATTTTAATAATAAAGTCATTTAATTGGTAACTAATGAATTGCCATATTGCAGATCATTGTCTAGGCAAGATATTCAGACAGTTGTGGACAAAGGATGTCCTAATCTTTTCAGGAAAGCTGTTAATTCAGGGAAAAGGTTGAGAGTATATGTACAACTTGATGAAGGAGATGTAAGTTTTTCCAATAATTTGTTAGTACATCAAATTTTGCCCTTTATGAGGAAAGATTTGCATGGGCACGGGGAACCATGTGTAGTTTAAAATATATAATGAGGTTACAATTTGGGGTCTGAGTCATGTACTAACGTGCAGGTTTGTAGTCGTTGTAATCTTCGAGGATCCTGTGATAGGGCCTATGTGATACTAAAGGAGGTTGAAGCCACTGCCAGAACAGTGGATATCGTGCGTATCTTACTGTTTTATGCACTAGATCCACTTGTTATTTCAGGAGGACAGAAGCCTCCTGGTAGAGAACTTATTGAAGTTTCTGCAAGGAAATTGATATCAGAGTTAATTGATCTGAGTGAGACGGCACCAGATCCTGAACTCTCAAACCCTATTGCAAAAGCTCCGAATCAAAAGAAAAAATCTTTGGGTTTCATGGACGATAAACTCTCTCGGAGTGTTGAAATGAAGAAAGGAGATTGGATGTGTCCCAAGTATGTGGTGTCAAAATCCTTTTGTTATTGAACATATATGTACTTTCCTCTAGTCTTGAAATCTAGGGTTAAATACACTTATGTCCCCCGAAGTATCACCCCTTTTACACAAGTGACCCTAATATAAAAAAACTTATTAAGTAAGCAAAATTGACCCTAAATCCATTTCCGGCCTAGCTAGAAAGTGATTTACTTATATCAATTGGTGATTTACTTATATCAATTGGAAAAACTTATTTGGGTAAAAAGCCCAATTAGAAAAACTTATTTTGGTAAAAAAGTAGGGCTTTGTGAGTAGAAAAATGATCGAGCGTGATAGTTCACCAAATTGGAGAAAATTTGTGAGTTTCTGGCTCTCAACTAGCTAATCGAGATTCTAAATCAAGTTGCAATGGTATGGGTGGTGAGAAAGTGATTATATATTCCCCTCTTTGATTCTTCATTCTTTAACAATTGCGTGGTCCCTTTTTGGGTCTCAAGATGTTCTTGGTTGGAGGTAGTGAAATAATTGTCTTTATATTTGTTGTATGGTTAAAGAATTGGTTTATTTTTTTTTATACTTTTGTTGATTGCAGATGAGCATATCTTATTTAGTATAAGATTGTACTTGCTTGAGAATTTATAGATGGGGTACGAGGGGGTCAATCTCAAATTTTTTTTTTGGACTATTGTGAGCTTAGCCAGTTTAACCCCACAAGACTTAGTAGTATGACAGTTATCCCACAAGACTTTGGCAATGGAGTTAACCCCACAAGACAGTAGTATGAACAAGACTTCAGTAGTATGACAGTTAACCCCACAGGACTTGAGTAGTATGACAATGGAGATTGGACTTTATGGGGCATTATCATTCTACCACTCTAATCCGGTTACGGAATACAGGGAACTGATATCAATTGATGATATTAAGAACATTAAGCCTTTAATTCCTAAGTCAAGAGAAGTGGATATAGTAGTTATAACTCAGCATCCCTTAGAAATCTTATCTCCATTGAAGATCTTTGATGATGATGAGGAAGACAACCAGGTTGGTGATAATGAAGTAGACATCCAGTGTGGTGATAATGAGGAAGTCAAAACAGTTTGATGATAACGAGGAAGGCAACTAGTTTGGTGGTAATGAGGAAGATATCCAGTTTGCCAAAACATTCGACTCTTCACCCATTCCAATATAAAGGATTAATCAATCAAATTATAGATAGTTTGATGATGATAACAATGAATATCCCTCATAAAATGAACAATTTTATGATAGCTCATATAAGGAATATGAAATTGCTTTTAATGCTAATGTGGACAGTGGTATAGAAGGAAGATGATAACAAAATAAGAATTAAAAGTCTTTAGAAAAACTAGGATAGAATCATCTCCATATGATTTTATATTATATGGTTATAGCCAATAATTATCATCCACATCATTTTGTATACTATTTTTGAATCCAGAACCTGGATGAAATTGAAACCAACTGTAGAGTACAAGGACCAAAATGGTTGTTTAGCCAAAGAAAAAAGGGTGGCCCATTAAGAAAGGATCTAACCCAACCCATTTTTACACAAACCATTTAAAACCGGACACCCGCCCATTTGCCCGATCTTTATGCAAGACTTGAACTAATCTAGAATAGTTTGATCTAAAAAGGGTAATCATCCAAGTCACAAGACAGTAAAATACAACGCTATAAACTAAGAAGCAAACTAGTATTATAATTGTACAAGCCCTACTATAACATCCAAATCCCCTTGCGTGTCGAGAAGTATCTTTAATTATCTACAAGTATCTATCGGAATCAAAAAGATTAATACAATCAAACCAACTCAATACATATTAAAGAATTTTAGCAATCAAACCAACTCAATACATATTAAAGAATTTTAGCAATCAAACCAACTCAATAGGCTAACACCTGTCAGAAATTTTAGCATTCCACAATTATTTACATATTTCAGAAGTGAATCAGTGGTGGTCTTCCATTCTCAACAATGCAATGTTGAACTCTCAGTCAGGTATTCTAAACAATACCTAGTAACTACAAGATAAAGGTCAGTTGTAATATTCAAGTGTGTAAACATTTATGGAACAAAAACTAAGCTCAACAATAAAATATCTTGATAATATATTGCCTGAAAAATGACTAGTGAGTCTTACCCCTATGATGTTTCATGATGTCTGACTCCTAGTTTTCGTGCCAGTCATCAATAAATCCTGGCATAATAATGGACGACTCTTTGGCAACATATGCTTTCAAGCATAATTTCCTTGTGCACTAATTCTTGTCTGCACCATGTACAATGCAGTTGTGCCAATACCTACGGCCTCCCACCCCAATTTCACCATATATTTTTCTTGGCTTCGTAACCTCCAAATCAGAGTTTGCACATCGGAAATTCAGAGTTGAGTCAGCAGATCAGAATCTGCGGTGAGAGTAGTTTGAAGATTGGAATTTGCATAGTGTTGAGCCCGAAGAACATAATCGAAGATTGTTCCCACGATAATGTTATACTTGAGTAATAGCAGTCGCCAAGTACACTTAAGTAAGCAAAATTGACTTTAAATTCATTTCCGATGTGTCACGGGGAAGACCGTGTAAATGCCATTAACTATACGGTTATTTATAAAATACAAACAAGTTACAAGGGATTTACTTAATAACAATCGGAAAAACTTATTTGGGTAAAAACTTAGGGCTCTGTGAGCAGAAAAAATAGTTCACCAAATTGGAGAAAATTTGTGAGTTTCTGGCTCTTAAACTAGCTAATTGAGGTTTTAAATCAAGTTATCGTGTGAATAGTCTTCGATTATGTTCTTCGTGGTCAACACTATGCAAATTCCAATCGTCAGACTGCTCTCACTGCAGATTCTAATCTGCTGACTCAACCTTGAATTTCAATCTTGAATTTCCGATGTGCATAGTCAACACTCAAATTCTGATTTGGAGGTGACGAAATCAAGGAAAATCTATGGTGAAACTGGGGTATAATGCCTTAGGTATTGGCGCAACTGCATTGTACATGTTACAAACAAGGATTAGAACGATAAATATGTTTATATAAGGTGTACGAGGGAATTATGCTCGAAAACATATGTTGTCCGAGAGTTGTCCACTCTTATGCCATGATTTATTGATGACTTGTACGAAAACTGGGAGTCGGACATCATGAAACATCATAGATGTAAGACTCACTAGGCAATCTATTATATGGATATTTTGCTGTTAAGATTAGTTTTTGTTCCATTAATGTTTACACACTTGAATATTGTTGTTGCATACAACTGATGGGTTCTAGGTATTGTTTAGAATACTCATACCTGACTGAGAGTTCAACATTACATTGTTGTGAATGGAAGACCACCATTGGTTCACTTTTTTTAACATCTGACATGTGTAAATAATGGCAGAATACTAATTTTTTTGACAGTTGTTAAATACTATAGCCTATTGCTAAAATTCCTTAATATGTCTTGAGTTGATTTGAGTGTATTAATCTTTTTGATTCTGATAGATACTTGTAGATAATTAAAGATACTTCCCGACTCGCAAGAGGATTTGGATGGTATAGTAGGGCTTGTAAGATGATAATACTAGTTTGCTTCTTAATTTATAGCTTTGTGTTTTATTGTCTTGTGATGGATGATTACCCTTTTTTGATCAAACTATTCTAGATTAGTTCAAGTCTTACATAAATACCTGGCAAATGGGCGGGTCACCCAAAAAAAACTATATGGTTTTGAATGGTTTGTGCAAAAAATGGGCGGAATCAGAACAATTCTTAACTTGGGAATAAAAGGCTTCATGTTCTTAATATCATCAATTGATATCAGTTCCCTGTATCCCTTAACCGGATCAAAGTGGTAGAATGATAATGCCCCACAAAGTCCAACCTCCATTGCCATACTACTCAAGTCCTGTGGGGTTAACTGACTAAAGCTCACAATAGTAAAAAATAACTGAGATTTATCCCCTTCATATAGCCCCATATATAAATTCACCAGCATAGTACAATCTTATATTAAATAAGATACATGGTCATCTGCAGTCAACAAAAGCATAAATAAATACACCAACAACAAAAAATAAAGCAATTCTTTAACCATACAAAAAATATAATGACAATTATTTCACTACTTCCAAGCATAATCAATTAAAAAAGGACAGAATATTTTGGGGCCCAAAGAAGGGACCAAACAATTGTTATTGAATGATGATCATAGAGGGAAATATATAATTAATTTCTCAACTATCATTACTAACTGATATACATGTGTATCATAAATTTCTTAAGTACCATAAAGGTGAAAGTAAATGTCAAAAATATTAATTTACCTCAATATAAAAGAGTTACAAACTCCTCCAAATTTGGAATTCTTACCACCCATACCATTGCAACTTGATTTAGAACCTCAATTATTGAAAGCTAAAAACTTACAAATTTTCTCCAATTGGGTGAAGTATCAAGCTTGATCGTTTTTCTACTCACAGCCCCCTAACTTTTTACCTAAATAAGTTTTTCCAATTGTTATGAAGTAAACCCCTTTTTAACTTGCTTGTATTGGGATTGTATTTCATAAATAACCGTATAGTCAATGGGATTTACACGGGGCTGAATGACACTTTTCACCCTCCTAGTTACCATCCACTTTCAAAATCGTTCTTAAAGTACGTTTTTCGTCATTTGGGTCCTTAAAGTGACATTTTGTGTCGATTAAAAAATAAATATAAGTATTATTTTAAAATTATTATGTTCTTTTATAATATTAAAAATATTATTTTATTTTAAAATATTTATTTTATTTTAAAATATTAAAATTTGGGATTGGGTCAAAATTTGGTCAAAATGAGTCGGGTTGGGGTCAAATTGGTTTAAAAGAACAGAATCGACACAAATTGCCACTTTAAGGATCCAATTGACGAAAAATGAATTTCAACTTTGAAAGTGGGTGGTAACTTGGAGGGTGAAAAGTGTCATTCAACCTTTACACGGTCATATACAGTCAAATTGTATACAACATGCTTTCCCCGTGATAAGTCAGCAATCCGACCTTTTTTATCCAATTTTATGGCTGAAAATGGATTTAGGGTCACTTTTGCGGCTGCTATTATAAGTTTTTTTAGATTAGGGTCACTTGTGTAAAAGAGGTGATATTTCGAGGGACAGAAGTGTATTTAACACTGAAATTTATTATATGTAACTTTACATATTGGAAACAATTCTTAATATTTGTTATACGCACGAGCCAAACCCACAAAATGACCAAAAACTAGTGGAAGCTCAAATAGAAACAGAAAGGAATGCCAATACAAAATCCTAGACTTCCTTGAAAAATGAAGTGAATAAACTAATTGGAAACCAGCCATAAGTTCATTGCTTAAATAATTACTGTACCCCTTATCAGTATCCCATGTTTTCTTCAGTGATCTCCTATGTACGGGATTGATTTTATTTTTTCTTTCCTTTTCTTTTAAAACTGAAGTATTACATCTTCTATAGATGTATTATGTCTTTTCACATACCATGACATCTTCTGAAGACGTATTATGTCTGTTGCATACATTGTCCTTTGGAACTGGGTATGGTTGAAGGATTTGTACCTTACTCAGTTAAGAGGTTTTGGAGGGAGGAAGAATGCTAAGATGCTTTGGGAGTGTTTGATCTTTTTTGTTTTTAAATGATTTGGATCGAGTGTAATGCTCGACTAAATGGAGATAACTTGATTGCAAGATAGGATCCCCCCCCTTTTTGGGCCTCTGCCATTTGTGCTTATACGAGTACGTCTTTCTGATCTTTGTAGGGATTGAAGAGATTCCTTCTTTTTTGAGTGTTTTCTTTTTATTTCCACTTGTTATAGGGTGGTTGGACTCCTTGCTTTCCTTTGGGTGCATTCTCTCTTTTTATTTAATAAAATGTCTTCTTCTATTAAGAAAAAGATTGCTTGATGATTCTTTCACTGTTGCTGTATATATGTTGTTATAATATCTTTTCCAATTTCCACTGTTGCTGCCATGTGTTTGTATCTCTCTCTACATATATACATATATACAGTTGTTACATAAATATTTATACTCTTATAATCTCACTTAAATTCCATCAAATTACAGCTACGCTTATGACCTTAACCTATATGCACTGCTTATAACAAATCCCTAGTCAACCTTTTTGCAAGAGATCTTTTCTTACTTAGAAATAATAACTCCAATAAAATTGCATTGCATTTTTTTGTCAGTTACTTCTGCTAGGTGAGCTTATGTCCATTGTGTCATTTTCTTGCAGATGCAATTTTAAGAACTTCTATAGAAATTTACAATGTCGAGAATGTGGAGAAGACGGCCCTAGAAAAATTGGTGGGGGTGACGTTGAAATGAAGAAAGGAGATTGGATCTGCCTCAAGTAAGTTATCTAATACTCTCTCTGTTCCACAAATATAGGATCAATATTGACTTTTGAAGTCAATTTAGATATTCTTAAATTCAAAATTGATAATCATTTAGTTTAATTTAATTAATTTTAGACAATACAATTATGAAATATATATTTAGCAAACAAAATAAATTATGAAATTTATTAACTACTTAAAAAAGTACTACGAAATACAAGATGAATTTTAATTACAAATTAAATGAATCACATCAATTTTGAGTTTTAAAAAATCTCATATTCTTTGTTAAAAAGTTAAACATGATCTTATGTTTCGGAACGGAGGGAGTAGTTAATATGACTTCCTACCAGTCTAATTAACAACAATTGACTATTATTATATCATGTGGTGTTGCATGGTTTCAGATTCGGATCGGTTATTAAACCGAAAAGGTACCTAGTGGATGGGTCACTGGTCCAACCAGTGGTCGAACCGTTATTGACCCAGTAACGTCATTAATATATAAAAATATATATTATTATTAATTAATAAAATTTTAAAAAATCTTGTTTTTTATAAACTAAAACATAATAAAGTTGAGTTACAATATTACTAAAAGTGGTTAATTTTAATATTAATTTTTTGTTGGTAAAAAAAAATAATATTAAAAACCGGGTCAACCGGTTTTTGACCAAAATCAGTTAAGTGGCCAAACTGGACCGGAGTGTGGACCGATTTCGGTTTTTACCGGTCCAACCAACCATGTGATGTTGTAAATGCCTTGAACCGTATGACCCGATTCGATTCAAGACCTGAACTGAGTAAATTTGTGGGAACTCTCATGGGTTTAAATCGGAAGCCCTTGATGATAGAGAAGGGTTTCCCACAGGGATTTAGCTTCATTGTTCTGTACTTCCATTATGCATTTTATTTTCCTTATAAGTTTGCCTGTGCATGTGCCTTATTGTTTTGGAAAATTCAAAATTAAGTCGGGAAGAAGCTGACAATTTCTAATTTATCAAAAAAAAAGAAAAGCTAACTGTTTTGATGTTACATTTATCGGCTTATCGAATCATTGTGCATCTGCTTTTACCCTTATATTAATTACTCTTTTTGCTTCCTTTTTTTTATTATCTTTAAATATTTTCCTTATTGAAATTTAATATCTGGATGCTTAAGAGACTGCTGTTAGATTTGTAGGTTCTGTATATGGTAGAACATTGTTGTTTGATTAACCGGTCTTTCACTTCCAGATGACAAGTGAGGCACATGCCAGGGCAGTTAACCTGATTACATTGATAACCTGTTTCTCCGCCTCCCTCCAAAAAATAAAAACCCATCCATGCTGGTGCAAATTTAGGGAAAGTATCAACCATTTCAGCATTAGGTTATGAAAAATATAGTGAAAGTTGACTGTATTAGAATACTTCCATTTGATGTGATTGTTCGCCTCCAGATTATCTTTTTATAGTACTGAACCTAACTTTTTAGTAATTTTAAAGGTAAATTGATTGTTTTGTATATAAGCCATTTCAAAGTTCATTTGGCAACGAAAGCCTGTTATTTACTCGAAGGTATTTTGTTGGGTCCTTTTTTTTTTGGGTTTTTCGAAATATTTTATTTCTACACGATTTTCCTCACATGAATAGTTAGTGGGACCCACATCCTTGATTTTGGGAGAGACCCATGTGATGTGGAAGTATCATATTTCCACGTGGAAACATTAGTTCCCTTTTTTTTTGGTATGTGGAACTAGTGTTGCTTTAGGTTTTAAAAGATTCATAAGAGTAGTAGGATTCTATTTCAAATATGCTAGGATGTTTATTATTAATAATTTTCTATATATTTTGCATATTGGACATGAGAAACTCAATAAATCAACTTTTGAGGGTGTGGTTGTGATGGGGATCGAATTTAGTTGCCTTATTTATTTATTTTGTTTATTTCATTATTATGAATTTGTTTTAATTAGTTTAGGTATTTTAGTCGCTTGTTTTAATTAGTTGGGATACTTTAGTCTTTTTTGGCCCCCAAGTCCAATTTAGGGTTATTTTGTTTAAATACCTATGTAATTCTCCGAGGACATTCTGCATCTTATAATTATTATTTGACTTTTTTTGTATAAACCCTAGAATTTAAGCGCAGAGCTTAGATCCTAGTTTTATTTATTTATCTATCAATTAATAATAAATTCATTTTACAAAGTTGTCCTGCATCATTTGTGGTATCAGAGCCTAACCTTGGGAGTCACTTTGAAAACACTGTTCATCATCAGAAGCTTTATTGGGCAGTCACGCACAAAGGAACCAGACTACTGCATCTTTCTCTTCGTTGTCATCATCAACAAAGTCAGCCACCACCCGAACCAAGCATCTTCGCCGACCCATCAAATCGACCACTCAAAGATCGTCGCCCCAAACATAGTGACCCACATACGAATCCCAAATCGCGACTGGAAAAAGCTAAAAAAACAAACAAAAAGAATTGAAGAAACAGAACAGAGGAAAAAGGGGGAAAAGAGAAACAAAAAGGAGAATATAATTGTTGTCGCTTACCGTTGTTTATGTTGTCACTATCGCGATTTCCTTGAAGCTGCCGCACGAGCGACCTCTCCATCCTTCTTCTTTGGCTGCTGTGTATGTTTGCGTGGGACAAGGGAGGTAACCCTAGATTTTCATACTTTCCTAATTTGTGAAACACAACAGTTTTACACCCTGAAGTCTATATTCACTTGCTAAAATATGACTTTACCCTCATTGTTTCTAGCAAATTCAATTTATACCCTGATCTGTCCCTTGAACTTGTAAGATTTGCATTTTCACCCCGTTTCATAATCTATAAAAAGTACAAAAGCTGCATTTAAATTTTTTTTGCAAAATATAGGGTAAATACTTCAATTACTTGAATTTTCTTTATTCGTTGCATAGTACTAAAATTTTCCAAAACTCGTTTGGTTTTATTTTCTTAAATTGCACATTATTCCGACTAGTGGGACATTATTTAGTTGTGATTGTTGATATTTTGGTAACTGCGATTGCATTTACTGTAGGTTATAATTTAATTGCTACAATTAATTATCTCAGTATTGCATTCGCATATCATGATGACCCATAGTGGAACCCAATATGGCCAAACAATGATCGACAAATTAGACCTATTTAAAATGGCTAGTATGGAAAACCGTATGGTTAATTTGGAAAACCGCATGGATGATAGGTATGAGGAACTTGTCATGTTATCTGGGAGGGTTCGAGTTGTTGAGCGACGAACACAACATTTATCTGAGCCTGTAGGAGAAAATGCATGAAATGATTGCATCCTCGTTAATGAAGAAATACCTGAGGGAGAACCTGAGCTGAATAGGCAAAGGGAACACCTTGAGCCTAGAAATGTTAAGTACCAAAACCTTGAGCCTCGACATATTGATTACCATGAGAGGCGAGACCGTAGACATCAAGACGTCGGGTATGGTGAACGTAGGGATGATGTATATCGCGAACCTAGAGATTATGGGTACCGTGGACCTAGGAATGTCGACCATTGTGACCGAGTATGATGATGACACTAGAAAAATTAAGGTTGATGTACCCGAGTTTGATGGTAGGTCTAATCCTAATGTCTTCCTTGATTGGTTGTTCAGTATGGATAAATTTTTTGATTGGTATGAGATGTCCGATGAGCGTAGAGTTCGCTTTGCCAAGATGAAATTAGTCAAACAAGCGAGTTTATACTGGGCTAGTGTTGAGAGAGACATTGAGCGTTTGAGGGATCCACCTATTAGGCACTGGGCAGAAATGAAAGCACACCCCCGAAAATATTATCTACCCACCGGTCACAAGGATATGATGTTTGAACAGTTGACAAATCTGAAGCAAGACAATTTGTCTATCTCTGATTATGTCAGTAGGGAGCTAATGGAGCGTTGTGAGCTAGTTGAGGAGATGAGGTTGACCATTATTAGGTTTAAGGAAGGGTTGAGAGATGATATTAAATTTCAAAATTTTCCAATCCAACTCTTATCCAGACCAATTTAGTGGACGCCATGCCCCCACAGGGCAGGTCCTTTTCCACACCTCAAGATAATTCTAGGGCTAATAAAACCGTGAGTGAACCCTAGACTAGGGAAGGGTACTCCAGTATCCAAGCCTATAATCACTGGTAGGGATATGTGTTTCTGTTGCAAAGAGCTTGGCCACAAGTTTTTTGAATGCCCTAATAAACATTGAGTTGGAGTGGTTCATGAAGGGCATGATGAAGAAAATGAGCCGAGGGAAGGTAAAGTGGAGGATGGATATTACACGGAGGATGAAGAAGCGGATGCACACCTTGAACAAGTTGACCAACCCTTGAATGTTATGAGGTGCATCTTCGCTAGTCCTAAAAAGGAGGAAGATTTGAAAGAAAACTTCCATATTTCAAACATATAGCTGAGGTGGTGGAATCTCTTCCAAGCTAATCATTGATGGAGTAAGTTGTTTAAATGTGGTTGCTAAGACAGTTGTGGAACGATTGAAGTTAAAGGCAGAACCACACCCCCAACCTTAGTGTTTTTTAGGTCAACAAGACATCTATTCGTGTGACACATACGTGTCTAGTGCCGATCCACCTTAAGGGATATGTGGAAAAAGTTTGGTGTGATGTCCTTCCTATGGATGTTGCACACATTCTTTTAGGATGACCTTGGCTATATGATCTTGATGTGACTTATTATGGGAAATCGAATACTTATGTGTTCACACACAAGGGGCAGAAGATTACTTTAGTGCCTGTGAGACCACGAGTGTCTCCCAAGGGTCAACCAAAAGAAAATAATACGTCTACACAAGAATCCAAATATCTCCATGTCCTTAGTCAGAAGGCCTTTGAGAAAAGTGAGAGAGGAGAAGGATGTGTGTACGTTGTTTTGGCTAGAGAGTTTAGGGACGTTCCTGAAAAGAGTAGTAATGTCGAATCTAGTGATGTTAGGCAGATTCTCCATGAGTTTGCTGATGTGATGCCTAGTGAGTTACCTAGCGGATTACCACCTCTTAGGGATATCCAACATGCTATTGACCTTGTACTGGGGTCTTCTTTACCTAACCTACCCCATTATAGGATGAGCCCTAAAGACCAAGAGGAGATGAGACGCCAAGTTGGTGATTTGTTGAGCAAGAGTTTTGTGCGCGAGAGTCTTAGGCCTTGTGCGGTGCCAACTTTATTTACCCCAAATGCTGATGAGAGTTTAAGGATGTGTTGTGACGGTCGACCTATCAATAAGATCATCGTCAAGTATAGGTTTCTATACCTAGGCTTAATGACATGTTAGATATGATGAACGGAGCTCGTGTGTACACCAAAATAGATCTATGGAGTGGATATCACCAAGTCTACATCCGCGAGAGAGACGAATGGAAAACTGCCTTTAAGACCAGTGATGGCCTTTATGAATGGTTAGTCCTACCATTTGATCTAACCAATGCACCTAGCACCTTTATGAGAGTCATGAATCAGGTGTTGCGGTCTTTTATTGGCAAGTTTGTAGTGGTCTATTTTGATGACATCCTCATCTATAGTCTAACTCGAGAGGAACACTTACTTCACTTGTGCCAAGTTTTGTCCACTCTCCAGCGAGAGAAACTTTATATTAATTTGAAAAAGTGTTCCTTCGTGCAAGAATCTGTCAAATTTCTTGGGTTTGTTGTCTCCAAAGATGGGGTTTCTGCTGACCCTGAGAAGGTAAAGGCTATTAAAGAGTGGCCTGAACCTTCTAATATACATGAAGCTAGAAGCTTCCACGGATTTGCTACTTTTTACCGGAGGTTCATTAGGGGATTTAGTACCATTATGGCTCCCGTCATCGATTTCTTAAAGAAAGGGGAGTTTGTTTGGTCTAAATCGGATGCCAAAGCCTTTGTGCAGATTAAGGACAAGCTGACGCAGGCACATGTCCTCGCGTTACCAGATTTTGGAATGATTTTTGAGGTAGCATGTGACGCTTCCGATGTAGGAATAGGGGGAGTACTTAGTCGAGAGGGTCATCATATTGCATTCTTTAGTGAAAAACTAAATGAGGCCCGACAAAGGTATTCTACCTATGATAGAGAGTTTTATGTTGTAGTTCAGGCGCTTAGATATTGGCGACATTATTTGTTGCCTAAGGAGTTTGTGTTATATTCCGATCATCAGGCACTTCAGTATATAAACTCACAGAAGAAGTTGAGTCATCGACACGCTAATTTGGTTGAGTTTCTTCAGGACTATTCTTTTGTCCTAAAGTATTGTTGAGGGGTAGAGAACAAAACCGCTGATGCGTTGAGTAGGATATCTATTCTCCTTAACACTTTTGAGTGTGAAGGTTATTGGGTTTTAGCGTATTATCCATGAGTATCCTTCTTGTCATGACTTTAGAGAGACATATATTGCCCTACAGAATTCTAATGTATGGTCCTTGGGCAATTTTCGTATCCATGATGGGTATCTTTTTAAGGGCACCTGTTTGTGTATTCCTAGCACGTCTACGCGTGACCATCTAGTTTGGGAGTTGCATGCAGGAGGGATCGCAGGTCATTTTGGTCGCGATAAGACCATTGCGATAGTGAAAGATAGGTTTTTTTGGCCTAACCTCAAGAGAGATGTAGCTCGTATTGTTTCTGAATGTCGCACATGTCAAACTGCTAAGGGTAGGAAGCAAAACGCGGGGTTATATAGAAACTATAGACAAAGACAAACCACGTAGCCTCACAACCTCACTAAAGAAAATTGATGCAATGTGTGAGGCATCATCAGTTTTGCTGCATGGAATAAAATGTACCATTTTAGAAAAACGGTCCACTACAACAAAAACAGAATCATAACCTCTAGGGGTCCGCGATAACCCCAAGACAAAATCTATGCTAATATCTTCCCAAGGAGCATGGGCTACCGGCAAAGGCATATATAACCCCGTGTACTTGTTCCACCTGCACCTCCTCTTGTTTCTTCATAGTCTACAGCAGATGGTATCGATGATGTTTTGGATGAGAGGTTTGTGTCGACTAGGCGTGGAGGATATCGCCAATTTTTGGTTAAGTGGCGTGGCAAGCCTGACAGTGATTGCATGTGGATTGGTAGGGACGAGTTTTATCGCATTGATCCTGCATTGTTGGCGCGTTACAAAGATTTCATTTCGACAGAGCTGAATTTTATGGGGATCGGATTTAGTTGTCTTATTTATTTATTTTGTTTATTTCATTATTATGAATTTGTTTTAATTAGTTTAGGTATTTTAATCACTTGTTTTAATTAGTTGGGATATTTTAGTCTTTTTTTACCCCCAAGTACAATTTAGGGTTATTTTGTTTAAATACCGACGTAATTCTTCTTGGGAGGACATTCTGCATATTATTATTATTATTGACTTCTTATATCGTGGAGATATCTTTCTAGAGTTCATAGACGAGTTGAAATTCTAAACCCTAGAATTTGCTTAGATCCTAGTTTTATTTATCTATCAATTAATATTAAATTCGTTTTACAAAGTTGTCCTACATCAAGTTGTGTCATAAATTACTATAGATAGATAGATAAAGCCATAGTTACCTTTATTAAATATGGCAGCTATGAAACATGGAACATTTGACGGCCATGAACACAGTTTCCATAACGTTCTGGAAACGTTGGCTATTTGCACCGAATTGTTAAATATGTTTCCTTTTCTTAAATAAATTTTATTTATGGGTCTGGATACGTGATGGGTACGTTGTGATACAGTTATGGGTAGTTGGGGTGGGATATACCTTTCTACCAACATCTCCTAAAACAAGCAGGCAGACAACTTGAAATTGTAGAAAATTATTGGTAAAATTTTAATAACTTGAGACCAATAATCAGTCCACAGTTTGATTATGCCCTAGCTGCACGAAGAGAACAGAGAGGAAGAGAAGAAAACAAGAAAAGGAAGAGAGAAGAATAGCAAGATGAACTTAACTTCTAGTTTACAGAAGCTCTGCTTTGTGACTTTTGCTTCAGCCTTCAGTTTTCTCTTCTTTTCTTTGCCGCTGCGCCATGCTTTTCCTTGTTCTGGTCTCTCTCTCTCTCTCTCTCTCTTCCCCCCTTCTGCTGCTTTGTTTCCATTTATCTCTCTCTTGCCTCTGCTGATTTGTTGCATAATGAGACTCAAATAATGAATTTGAAGCATTTGGCTTGCACACTGTAGTAGACCGTGTTTGGTTTGGCCAAAATAAGTAGAATTATTACGGCTTTTGAGTCGAAATAAATGATAATGAAAAACGAATATACTTTCATTATCATTGTGATTGGCTTTTCACACAAACACTGCATATGTATATGCAGTATATCCTTTTCAGCTTATGTCATGTGTATAATATTTATGTGTAATAATAGTACATGTGATTTTTTCTGTTTTAGTATAATTTGTGATTTTATTGTTATAGAAAAATTCAGTTGTGTTATATGCTAATTTGTTACACTTGTTGTATTATTTAGATTTAATGTATATAATTTTGTATGGAAGTAATTATTATGTATGTACTTGTGAGTGTTATATATATAGAACTATTATATAAATAAAGCTGTTTCCTAGTCGTCCTATAGTTTAGAAATCTGCTTTCATACATGAACCTCATTTCCATTTCCAATCTTCCATATAGTTTGTAAAAAACTTTGTGAATGAATGCTGATTTAACTATATGTACTTTGAAAATTTTGATTCAAGGATTTTGTAAAAATCAGTTGATATATATTTTGAAAATTTTATCTTCTATTAAACCTTTTGAGTTCCAAAGACATGGATTTAGATCTTTTGGATTGGTGTCATAGAAATAAGTTTAGAATTCTAGGTTTTAAAAAACAGAGAATCTCTTTTTTGAGAGTATATAGTTTTAGTTGAAACCTTTTTGCTAATTGTTTCTACTGGCCCTTAGGATGGTAGGTTCTCATTCTTATTTCGTCTCTTTCAGGCACATTAACTCAAAAATTCTTTCGAATTTCACCCCCATCTTAACATGGTTCTCATTATATTCATCCTTCAACAATATAAAGGATTTTCGGAGTTGATAGTTTTTTAACATTTAACATTATATTTTTTTGGTTCGTACATATACTTTCAGAACTCAGCATTTATTTATTTTGATTATAAAGACTGATTTGTATTTATTCTTCTTAATTAATATACCCATGAACAAACAGAGCCTTAAAGCAGTCTTTATTCTTTAACTTTTCCTGATTCTTCGCCATTCTGTTTTTGCGATCACCATATACTCCCATTCTGTATATCTTTCATACTTTCACTTGAATGACACCCACCCAATTCTACTGCAGTTGCAATTTCATGAACTTCTCCAGAAATGTAATATGCCGGAAATGCAAAGCAAATGGTACCAAAAGAGTTGCTGTTGAGGATGTTGAAAAGAAGAAAGGAGACTGGAATTGCACACAGTAAGGTCCTTAACACTTTTCTACATTGTGAACATCCTTTGTGGAATAATTTGTCATCCCAATTTGGTGGTTACCTATGGTTTTAACTAATTTTCATATATATATATATATATATATATATATAGGGTCCGGTTCCTATCCGGACTCCCTTAAAATGTGGGTTTTTTTTATTTGGCTTTTTTTTTAAAACAACCAAAAAAAAAGTTTAATATTTTATTGAACTGAATTTTTTACATAATACAGTGTTTTGGGTGTGATTTGGATACATATAACAAAACAGGTATGTACAGTCTGTACATACCTGTTTTGTTATATGTATCTAAATCACGCCCAAAACACTGTATTATAGAAAAATTCCAGTTCCATAAAATATTAATTTTTTTTTTTAGTTGTTTTAAAGAAAAAAGCCAAAAAAAAACAAAAAAATGTGGTCCGCATTTTAAGCCAGTCCGGACTCCCGGACTGGATCTCTTTCCTATATATATATATATATATATATATATATATATTGTACTATAATATTGTCCAAGTTTGCCTTTCGAACTGTTATATTGGTGTATTAATGTGGTTCTTTCGCATGAACAGTACTACTTGAAGCTTGTGTTTTAATGTTTTCTTGATTAATTTTCTTTTAATGCGGGTCGGGCTTGTGAGGATGATGCCATGCAAATAGATAGGGGTGTACGATGGCTACAAAACTTCTTAATTACATTCTTTTTGCGCAAACTGAAATGGTAAATCTGTTCTGTATCATGTTTTCTCAAAAATTGTTCTCTCTGAATATGGAATCTTCTGTCATAATTTACAGGCTGCGAGAAACAGGCCCCAGGTCTAACAGATGCATTTGAAATTATCATTTCTGCTTATTAAGGAAACCAGCCACGTCTTATTGGGAAAAAGTTTCTACTTGAATTCTCAAATTTTGCATTCAACATTCGTTAATGAGTTAAAATAAAAATAAAAATAAAAGTAATGAAAATATAAAAATATATAATTAGGATACAAAAAGAAACAGATGAGTTATTTTTTAAGGGATGCATGGCTAAAGCTTTTACATAGGTTGAAACATCAAATCTGTTACTTTTTTCTTTGTATTGTGAAATTGTCTGTTCCAAGAGCCATGAACATCATAAGCCCATAGTTGTTGTACCCTGGAGTTAAGGACTACAAAATTTAACCTAGATTTCATATGCATTGTGTTCAATGTGCTTTATTAATCTGCGTCCTCATTCCCAATGGGTTGTTTGTAGGTGTGGGTTCATGAATTTTGCTAGCAACACCGAGTGTTTGCGCTGCCGAGAACAGCGTCCAAAAAGGGAGCTGTATCCTGGAGAATGGGAATGTCCCTCGTGAGTCTCTTTATTATCGTAGTTGAGATTGAATTAATATTTAACTGGTGAAACTTAGTGTAACAAACAAATTTGTTTTTGTAGATGTGATTTTCTAAATTACAGAAATAATGTGGTTTGCCGCAAGTGCAATGGTGAATGCCCAAAAGGCATGATAGAACCACAGTATGAAGATCAGATATGGAGGAGGCCCTCCTAGGTACTAGATTTTTAAGCTCTATATCTCAAATATGGAGATTGACAAACTACAAGGAGGTAGCAGTAGCTTTTTCACCCATGTTTTGTTCTTGGATTCGCCCCTTTTTGGTGCTTTTTGTAGATTATTATTTACTTATCTAAAAATAAAAATAATAATATATGAACTATTTACCCAGTATATGACATCAGGTTTTTAAATTGGTTGGTGTTAACAGAATGGCTTAACTGTAACACACATGACACACCCTTTCCGAAATAAAAAGAGAGGTTGCACAAACATAACGAAACAAAATGAAAGCTTTATGCCACAAAAAATGGTCTCATAATAATTAAATATCACAAGACAAAATATAATAAATGTCACACGGGCTCAAATCATAATTTAAGGTAATTATTATGATTTCAATTAAATTGACATATTAAGCTTAAACAGAATATTTCTAAACTATTGGAATGAAGGGAACTCTCATCAACTTGTCCTTGATCTCCCTGATTATATGTCAGAAGAAAAACACAACATTCGAAATAAATAACTCAATTTAATGAACTGAACTGAAACGAACATAATTAATACAACGAAATAATAGGCCGAATCAAATAACTCGGTAGTATTTCATACCGAGTTCAAAACAAAACAGAAATATATCTTGTCACACAGACAAGTTAAATAATGTCATACATGCAAATCAAATAATGCTACACAGACCCTGATGTTTATCCCGATGTCCCACTTGTACTTTAAACTAATTCTTTTTTCAAAAGTACCTTTAACGTTACATTTGTTGGGTCGCCCGTGCCCCTGCCATTAACAGAAGACAAACTGATTTAAAATGTGATGACATGGCAGACTTAAATATAAAATATATTCTAAATAAAATAATATATATCATTTAATCAAAACAACAAATACTAAAATCTAAATTAAAAAAAGCATAACATATTTACATCATTTAATCAAAATAATAAAATTCAAATTATTTTGTTAACTAATCAAAACAACTAATTAAATAAAATAAGTTGTATAACATATTCACATCATTTAATCAAAATATTAAAATTCAAAACATAACATATTTACATCAAATACTAATTAAAAAAAATACTAAAATACATGTTATGAGAAATGATCCCACAAATACATGTTATGAGAAATGATCCATAACATGTATTTGTTATGGATGAAAAATGGGCAAATATTATCATAATCATCCATTGTAATAATATCAAGGGCTGAGATTAAAAAACGAAATACGCAATCCGCTAGTTCAACTAGCGGACACGTTAAAAATGTGATCGAAATTGCCCTCCATCCGCTATTTGAACTAGCGGAACAAAGAAAATATAAGATCTGTTGCAATATTAAGCCCATATTCAACCCAAGGCAATCTGTTGAATATTGATTGAATATTACTAAAATAGTTACAAGAATATCACTAAGAATCTAAACATATAAAATATTTGAAAATTTAAGCTGTTGCCTTTCTTTTAATACGCTCGTACACTACATTATTCTTTGTGTTAACATTTTGTTAATCCAAAAATCCAGCAGTAATCAAAATAAATCAACTACAAAAAAGAACAATGCAAGTTGTTTCCCTTTGTTGTACGCTTCTGGTATGGGCAACTTCAACCGTTCGTAGAGTACATTTGCAATATCAGCCGTTGCGTACAAAGAAAATGTCATGCCAGCCAACTTATAAGCCAGATGTCTTGCCCGAAGACATCCCTCCATGTCAACACCTATTCCCCAGAGCTCCATGTCTGCAAGAACATTAAGCTACAAAACAGACACAAGATTTACTTCTCATGCGCAACAAGTAAAAAGATCAAAAGAAAGAAAAAACACAAAAAATTATAGTGATCCAGGGATTTAAAACTATCCAACTATCCCATCTTAATGTATGCAATGTGACCAGGGCCGACCCTAAGTTTTGAAGGGTCTAAAGCAGACAACAATAAAATGGGCCTTTTGCGAATTGCTATTAAGACAGACATAAAAAAACGAAGAACTTTTACTGAACAAAAGAGCATCAATACAAAAGAATACCAAATATAATAACCGACTATTTCAATATTTCCAAAACATCATTTAGATATTACATTATCACTAAGTCAAACAAGTAATCAGTTCAAAGTGAATATCATCCTTCTTGCAGTTTTAGCAGCAAAAGTATTAATAATATCCGCACAATCAATCTTATCTGCCATCTCATGTTCAATGGATAGGATGGATAATCCATTCAACCTTTCTTGTGACATAGTTGGTAAGTAGTTCTTAATTAGCTTCAACTTGAAAAACTTCTTTTCTAGGAAGCACCGTAATATTGAGAATAGTCAATAATATCCGATACATAATCCACACATTTGGATAACAATCCTCCATCAATTTCAATTGATTGAGAACTTCAATTGGTTTTGTCATCTCTTTTGGTAAACCTTCTCTGAAGACTTTCAATTCCGAAAACAACTCATTTCCGTTGATATCGGAAGTTCCTTCATGTTTCAAAGCATCTTCTAACTTGGAGCAATACATCATTAAGCGTTCATCGGTTTGTAGACTTTAACTTGTTCACATCAAACAAAAACCCCAAATTTCCTCATATTTCTCAAAGCTGTTCAAATAGGCTCTTAAGTGATGAAAGAACTTGATCTACTATAGATAAAAGTAGTTAACTCTAAATGATTCTTGATCCGAAAGGTCACCTCTTCACTCCCATTCTCATCAAAATGTTTCTTTCGATGAATGACACGCTTCTCGTAAAATAAGGGTTCAACTCCCATTTTGGACGCAATTGCCTTAGCTTCATCAATAGCCTCCGCCAAACCACTTTCTCTATATTTCTCAAGAAAGGAAACAAGCCCATTTAATTGATCAATGGCAACATCAATATGCATATCTTCTTTTTGCAAGGTCTTGCTGACAACATTAACTGCAAATAAAATAGTTTTCATAACAACCATGCTAACTAAGAATCCAAAATCCTCAATTGCATATCTTACTAAGGCATCGGCTTCACTCTTTGCACCAGCATCTTCACGAGAATCAGCCAATTCAAGTAAAGCCTCTCTGATTTCTGGAGCTTGGTATCTTATTGCTCTAACACTTTCAACACGACTTTCCCAACGCGTTTGTGATAATGACTTAACAGTGAGATTTGCAACATGTTTTATCAAAACTTGTCATCGCTTGGTAGAAATAGTAAACAAGCGATGAATCGTTGTACAACTCCAAAAAAAGATGTAGCTTTGTTACAACAGTTGGCCATATCGCAAAGCATGAGGTTAAGACTATATATGGCAACCACATGGTGTGTAAAATGCTCTAGGATTTCTCTCGAGAAGCCTTTTTTGAACACCTTTGTGTTTCCCTTTCATATTGGAGCCGTTATCATATCCTTGCCCTCTTATATCACTAATGTCGAGTTGAAGAGTGGACAAGACTTCTTCTAGTTCACCAAAAAGTCTGGATCCCGTTGTATCTTCCACTTTCAAAAATTGTAAGAAGAATTCCTCCACTTTTGGTGTACTCATTGAAACATCCACACATCGTATTACAAGTGACATTTGTTCTTCATGACTTATATCTGGAGTACAATAAAGAATCACGGACAGTCGCCCACTCGCCGAGTCGGAGATACTGAGACGAGGGAGAGTCGGAGATAACGGGGCAATTGTGAAGGACTGAAGCCTGAAGGAGACGAACGTGATTTGAAGGAGACTAATACTATCGGACCAATATATTTAGGGGGCCCTAAAAAAATTTGGGCCTAAAGCCCGGGCACCTTGGGCTTTAGCCCAGGGCCGGTCCTGAATGTGACCACCAACACACAATTTCACATGCCTCACAGATGAATCTCTTGCCCACTTTTTCTTTCAAAAAAAAAAAGATTCCTTAACTGGAATAAGACTTATCAAAATTACGGTTACGTGAGATTCATTTTCAGCCTACCTCAGCTGGCTTAGGAAAAATGGAGCTGTTGATCCAAGTTGAGATTCAATTAATACATAAATAAATACAAATATACATATATATAAGTATAAAAATAAGGTAGATGGAGTAAGAATTCTTACCAGAGGGGTTTCGATAGTCGTAAGTGCTTCCATAAGTTTCTCAGAAGTTAGTAATTTCCACAGAACATAAATCAAATGAGTAAGTTTTAAGAACTACTAACCAGACAAGTGTTAACCTAATATTCAGGATCAGTAAGTATAAACACCCCCAACAAAATATGGCATTGAGAATATTGAATTAGTAGTTCAAAATTGAAATTAATATTCTTATCGGGCAAAAGGTAATTAAGTCATGTATACTTGGTAGAAGTCGGCATAAAAGAGAACACCAATACGGCACAACGGTGTGACAACCCCAAAATAGGTCCATTCCATCCAACCCATTCTGAGTCGCCAAATACATGGTACATAAAACAACTACAACTTTATTACAACAATTGTCGTGCAAAATACAACAACACATATGCTGTGAGTTTGGATACAAATATATACCAACTGTGACTCTCATCCCAACCTTGGATAACACGTCTGTAGCGGAATTGTACGATCCATCCCACATCAATTCATCACCTAGCAACGCACACCTGTGTAGACGGGCCCAATAAGTATGTTGGATCACCTCCTTACCTAAAAGGTTAACCTATTAGGTTGAGGCTCTACCATACTTATTAACTCATCTACACTCTTGAATTTATCCGATGTGGGATTCATGTGAAATATCCCAACAATCTCCACCTTTCACTTGAATACCCATCACAAGTATCATACTTGAGTATTCTCATCATTAAGCACACCTTCTTTGAATCCTTCAAGAGCTCTCTGCTCGACTCTAATACTACTCCACCACGCCAGCAGCAAACGCGTCTCAGCAGTTTTTCCTAGAGCCATTCGAGCCCTGCTCCACCCGATTCAAATACTTCACATTTGAGTCCTTCAAGAGCTTTGCTTGACTCTAATATTACTCTACCACGTCTGGGGCAAACGTGTCTCAGTAACTTCCCTAGAGCCTTCCTAAGCCCGCTCCACCCGACTCAAATCATCCCGTGCTCCACCTGATTCAACTTTATTTACTCCACCCACGAGGCCTTGCGAATTTACCCTCGCACCCCCCTCGCACTTTAGAGTTGATACTTGGACTTTATTTGCTCCACCCACGAGGCCTGCGAATTTTACCCTCGCACCTTGGAGTTGTTCTTGGGCCCATCGAACCATGAGCTCTGATACCATTTTGTAGCGGAATTGTACGATCCATCCCACATCAATTCATCACCTAGCAACGCACACCTGTGTAGACGGGCCCAATAAGTATGTTGGATCACCTCCTTACCTAATACCATTTTGTAGCGGAATTGTACGATCCATCCCACATCAATTCATCACCTAGCAACGCACACCTGTGTAGACGGGCCCAATAAGTATGTTGGATCACCTCCTTACCTAAAAGGTTAACCTATTAGGTTGAGGCTCTACCATACTTATTAACCCATCTACACTCTTGAATTTATCCGATGTGGGATTCATGTGAAATATCCCAACAACGTCACAATGACACCTTACATAAAGGTATAGTCAAAAACTGTTTTAGAAATTAGAATCTTTGGGAAGTGCTCAGAGAAACCCGTACATGGGAGGCCGTGCGTGCCAGGTTATGATAGATATCATATGGCCACGAAATTATCCTTGGTTGACCCAATAGACCCCAAAGAAAAGCGAGAAGATTACTATCATATTCTTCCCGATGGTGAGTCTTCTCTTCGACATATCATTATCTCCACTTGTCTCTAATTGAGAATTATACTTCAAACAAACACCAAGATTATATAGGTAGTGCTCGTAAATATACTCAGCAAGTGGATGAGCACAATCCTGTCTTATGATGACACGAGGTTGTATGTCATTAGACATCTTGTATGATAGTGGCAAAACACCCTTAACTTTAAACTTTTATCAATTTAATCATTTACTGAATTGTAATTATAAGAAAAATTGAATACTTTTATTTCATAAAATTCGGGGTCTTACAAACGGGGTGAATTTTCTTTATTCAATATCAAATCATAACAATTATCCACAATTTCATTAAATAAAACATTAAACAAATTCATGCAAACACTTGTTGCCCATATTTAAGAAAAATAAAATGAAATTTAGAAGAAACCATACACCTTAACAATCCAAGGAAAATGAAAAATACCACACAAAATGAACCACAACAATACAAAACACACAAACTTAAATACATAGTGCTTAGAAAGACATCTACATTAACGCAAATACAAAAGATGGAATCATTTTGAAACTGGTAACTGAGTTACTAAATCAATGTATTACAAAAGTTAGTTGTTTTGGATTTCGCAATCAATGAATACGTGCAGGATATTGAATCATTTTGAAACTGGTAACTGAGTTACTACCACTAGTTGAAAATCAGGTTATGGAGATTTAAGATCACAACTTCATTTATTGTTTCACTTATATTAAAATACTTCTTATTAATTATGCTCACTATTCTGGATTGTTAATCAGGAACTTATTAGTATTTATAATCACCTTCCAATGCATCACAAACATATTAATCCAAATCCACAGTTGATAGAATTGAATCAAACACTCTAATTAACTAATTCACTATATTCCAATGTGAATTACAATTAAAAAAGATTTAAAGTACATGTTCCCTATCAGATTACATGCGGCGTAAAGGCATATCCCTATCCTAAACATAGTTTATTTTACATGCAGCGTAAAGGCTTAAATATAGTTTAGGGTAGTAAGTTATATTTAAGCCAAAAAGAAATAGTACCTAAATTTATTTTACAAATTTTACTATGTCTTGGAGTTTTGATTTGGACAAAAAAAAAAGAGTAAATAAAAAATAAGGTGCTTCGAAATTTATTTTAAAAGATAAAAGAAGAGAAAACAAAAAATGGATGTGTGATTTAGACGGTGTTTGGAAATGTTACAAGTCATTTGTTTCTATTCACCTCTTCGGAAATTACTTATTTTTCTACTTATAAGTTGAGTTTTAAGTCAAAAAAATAAGTAAGTATTTGTAACTTATTTTAAAATGACTTATAAGTAATTTTAAAATAAGTTAGTTTGACCAAATGTAATGTCTATTTTGTCTCTCTTTTTATTAATGTTCTTTTTAGTAATCTTTACATTTATTTTAACTTATAAGTCATTATGAGCCGAACACCTTCGTACATTGTTTTAACTTAATTTTTGACTTATAAGTCTAATTGATGCGGAACGCTTTTACTTATAAGTCACAACTTAAACTAACTTCTAAATCAACTTATATTATAACTTATAAGTCATTTAAAATAAGTCATTACCAAACAGGCCCTTGGTGCATCTTATAGTTTTTAGTCACGTACATACCATCTAGATATTCATTACTTCACTTATACAATCAATATGAAAGACAAGATAATTCATGATAATCACTGCTAAAATAAAAAACATAAATGAGGGGTTAAAATTTTATCTGTGGTGATTTATTAATTTTTTTAATTAATGTAAGTAAGTTCGCGACTTTATTTTTAATTTGAAACTTTACATGGGTAATAGTAGTTCTCTGCATATAATTCATGTATAATTGTAATTTGTAAATTGAACTTTTTATTATTGGTATTATACATAAGATTATTAAAATAGGTATATATTGGAGTGGAATATTTTCTTAATATGAATTAATAGTATAAAATTTATATATTATAATTTTTTTAAATATATTTGAAAAAGATTATGTAATCACAACCGCATGTAACTGTAACTGTAATGAACCGTATAGTTATGATTGTTAATATTAATAATCGCGTATTATCAAAAGAAATGAAACTAATAAAAAAAAGAAAATTGATGAATGCAAGTCTTTCGATTGAGAATAAATCTATGTACACATGCAAAGTGTACATCCAAAGACACACACAAGTATAAAATAATAGTAAATGAGGAGAGAGAAATATTTTATTAGTATCATTTTATCAAATTTAGGTGTATACATAAATATGTCCATATGATAAACAAAGAGAGTAGAATTTTAATATCACAATTTGTTTATTTATTGAGGGAATTTTCAGTTACTATTCATGTGAAATTAACTTTATAGCAACTGCAGAAAATATTTTATGAAACTTTATAACCATACATACAATAATAAAATTATATATTTAGAATTAATTATACCAGATAAGGCAAACCTTTCATTTTCACAATTTGGTCATAGACGCCCTTGTTGAAACTATGAGCAAACCTTTCATTTTATTAGTGAGCTCAAGAAGTATAACACAAATTGATACCGTCATTCTCATTGTGCCACCAAGGAATGAGGCAGCACCAAGCAGAGCAAAGAGACCAATATCAAGGTTGGAGATGGGGCCAAGAAGGTTCCCGACAACCCGCCCATAGGAGGCTCCAGCGAGTATGACAGGAATAAAGAGCCCAGAAGGAATGGCAATGCCACAAGTGATTATACCAAGACAGTACATAGCACCAAAGAATATAAAGAGGGAAGAGAGGTGAAACTCATTTGTGTTACGAGAGTTAAATAAGTTGTGGATGGCATCATCATTGGTCTTAAGGAAAAGGGAAGCAAGATCATTATAATGGCCTGGTTGACATTGGAAGTTTTTGTAGTTTCCAGAACGACCTACAGCCGGGCATTGACCCTCCAGGCCTACGGGACAAGGAGTGCACTCTGAACCATGGAAGGCCATACGAGCAACAAGAGGTCAGGTCAGGAGAGAAATGGTGATGACGAGCAGGACCTTAAATGCTGGACCTCTCCTGCAATTCATTCAGCAAAAAGAAAAATAAAAACACTTAATTGCCATATGGATACCTTATATAAAGATAATGCTGCGCAATGTGGAAATCCAGAATAGTGAGTTAAATGACTTGTACAAGGGAAAAGTAAATGCAGATAATTGACTAGACAATATCTTTTTTTCCTTCCCCAAAATGGTTATCGAAAACATTCCAAAGATTTCAGATAACATTAATTCATTAGTTTTCAGATTACATCTTATAATATGGTGTTCCACATGCTTTAGACAAGACTCGGATAATTATCAGAATAATGGCCTGGTTGACATTGGAAGTTTTTGTAGTTTCCAGAACGACCTACAGGGTGTGGTCGTCCCCCTTGTGACCAATCAACATAAGTTGGAATTTAGGACTCCCTATAACATGTGAAGGTAAATGTTTAGGGGTAGAAAAGCAGGTGTATGCAATCTTAACAAATAAGCAGATCAATTTAAAGTGTCCAATATATAGACCAAGACTCATCATGTCTGAGGACTCAAGTCATCTCTCCATCCTCTACTCACCCAATACATACAAATTAACAACATCCAATAATAACTAAATGAGATCAAATATATATACTAAAACAAAAAAATCCCAATTCATTCAACATAGAAATCAACAGCCACGATTCAATCTAACCCATAAAAATTCACCAGGATAGAACTAATTCTTTATAAACAATCATCAAAACTCATCAACGTCTCAAAAAAAAACCCCTAGACCGACCCCCAAACATCTAAATTTTCAATTCAAACACTAATATTAAGCTGCATTTCATACTACATTGGAATTAATGAAATGCTACCATAGACATTCAGAAATTCTTAATTTACTATTATAACTAAAGATTAATGTTGGGTTATTCTTAATTTATTAATTACCACAATTACTACCAAGGGAGAGCTAGTAAATTCTATAAAAAGTACGTAGAAAAGATATTCAAAATATCACAGTAGCATATATGCATGTCACAAAACGAAATTAAATCAATTAAATTCTTAATTTAATTTATCGTGTATATATAGTCTCCAAATCAAGAGCATCAAACATCCTTAGCTACTCTATGATCCAACACAACACAAAACAAAACAAAATACAACTAATTAATTAACCCACAAAGTACTTGAAATGACTAATTAATATTATCTTGGAGATGCATGCCTCCATCGCTTTGGAGAGTTTCTTCAAACTCGTGCATGATCGAATCAAATCTGGGAACATCCGAATTTAGTAATTCATCAAGCTTCACTAAATCATCCCATTCCCATTCCCATTCCCATTCCAATTCCAATCTTTCTTCTTGAGATTCCATCGTCAGCGGCATCGAATCAAATCTAGGAACTTCAGAATTCAGTAATTCAGAAGGATGTGCTTCAAATCAAGAATAATCTCACAAACCACATAATCCGATTCACCACCCGCAAGGGAGAATTCGTGCATAATCCAATGACCCACCGGATTACTTTTAGCAGCACTCCTTATTTCAAAAACAAGCATTTTTTTATATCCAATCACCTCACCCTTCCCATTCTGGACTTCCCTAGGCCCCGTCTGCCCATCCCACGTCCCGCACCCCGCCGCCCGAATATACTGCTCCTTCCCACCGGTGCCGCTGTTCTTCCTCATCTTTCCGCCGCCGGCCGCTTTCTTGGTCAACTTGGTGAATACGTATATGGTTTTCTTGACTACATTTCCCAGCTTGTCGGTTTCCGACACTAGCCAATGATTTGCATCCTTCAATATATCCCAAGGATCGCCGCCGTAGAGTTCTTTCTCCTCCACAACTTTACAAGGCAAGATTTTCCCCATGATCTTTGGCCTCAAGTAGAAGTTGATCAACTCCTCTCCAGTTGGACATAATCTAAAACCAGCCGGAATGGCCATCTTTTTCATCATTTTCTCTCTCTACTTTCTTTTCTCTCTCCTGTCTGAACTTGGAATTAAGATTAATTTGATAACACTACAATCCTAATCCCTCAGTGTATAAATAGGCCAAGAAAAAAATTGAGCGCCAAGTTGTAGATAAGTATAAATGTCCAACCTTCTTAATCTAAGGGTTTAACCGTGTATTTCTTAATTTTAATCCGGCTGTATATTTAAGAAAATAAATATTTATTTTTATTGACTGACAAGTAGTAAAGTGTTGTTTTTCAGTTTATTAGATATATTAATTATGTCCTAATTAAATTCTCACCAACTTAGGGATTAAAGAAATTTACTGATATATATCTCGGATAAAAGATTTTTACGAATTCTATATATATGTAATTATATATATGTATTAGAAGACTTTAATTATGATATATCTCGGTATAAGCATGGATATATTAATTATGTCCTAATTAATACATATATGTTTCTATATATGTATTAGAAGATATGTATACACGCGCGTATTAATTACAATTGATCCATTTTAATTTTAAAATGATATTGTTCTCTTATTATTTAGTTGCTAAAATGTAAAAATAAAAATAAAATTTCATTTAACTAATATAGGATGACTAACTATATTTTAGGAGAAAATTAATTTTAAATGCTAAAATTTATATTTTACCAATTTTTTTTTTTAGAGATTTTAATGTTTTTTAAGAGTTTTTAATTTTTCTCCCCATTAGATTTATAGTTTCACTTTTTACGTACTTTAGTTATTTAAAAAACTCTTTATTAGGACACCAAACAGTTAATTATACTTCTAGTGATATTATTTTTCCCATTTGTCATAATTTTACTTGCTTCTCATTTTTAATGTTAATTAAAGGTATCCCTAGTCATATATAGCATAATAACTAATAATCTAAAACATTAATTAATTTTTGATGTGTGCGTACGTGTATTCGCATACAACCCAAAAATAAATAAAAATAATATAATAAAAACCCAAATAATAATTTATAATATAATATATTATAAATTATTAATTTTAATAATATATTAAAAATACTATAATAATTAATAGTATTATTATTTTTTAATAAATATTATTATTATTATTATTATTAATTTTTGATGTGTGTGTTTTTTAATATTTTTAATTAATTTATAAGTGTTCCACAATAACAACCTTTTTAATTGATTGAACATCTCATAATAAATTAAACCAATCATTAGCTTTTGTATTAGAATAGTAAAACAAGCGATGTTATATTAATTTGTAACGTTAAGTATTGGATATATTTTAATAAAATTAATTATTTTAATATAATATTATCAATTATGAATTATAATCTTCATGGGAATTACGAAATGATTAAGTGGTTTTATTTGTATTTAAAAATATAGTTAATAGCTTTTTTTAAATAATTGTGAGGAGTCACATTTTCATGCTTTATTCAATATGTTGCATACTTAGCTTGTTATATATTGGAAGGTGTTGTTCATTTAACAAGAATGAGAAAGAGCTATGTTGGTTTAAAAAAATCAGTAAAGCAGCTAAAGGCATACTCATGTGTGACATTTTTCATTATAATGGTTTAGAAAGAGGTCTCTAGCTACTACGGATAATGCAACCAGTAATGTACACATGTATATATTTGTGAGAAATATAATATATTGTGTTATAAATTATATTGGTATTAGGTACGGTATTATGTTCATGGAGTTTCAAACTCTGCGAGTTATATAGACTTTGTTGAAAGTAACAGCGTGGAACCTAAGTTGTTGTCTCCTGGAGGTGACATGTCAATGTCAGTGACTTGCTACAACAGATACATCAAGTAATGATTTCTCATCGACAGCGTGAATGGTTATAAAAAAACGTTTTATCGTAACTCAGTTCAACGCCTACTATTTTGGTTGTATCATTTATTATTTTTAGTTTGTGTATTTTACTTATTTAATATTTGTTCCAAATATTTTTATCTAGAAGAAACATCAATTTTAAGGTGATTCAACATCGTAAATAATAGAGAATTAAATTCATGTATTTAATTTAATTATCTCATTCCCTTAAATTAGTGATTGGTGATTCTTTAGTTAATTGTAATTATCTCATTCCCTTAAATTAGGGATTGGTGATTCTTTAGTTATTAGGTTTGATATCAATATCTTTTGGTTGTAACAAATTGATACTCTCTTGTAATTTTATTGTATTTATACCTCTAACATCAATGAAAATATTATGCCATTATTCATTAGTCTACATTATTCTATATGGTATCAAAGCACTAGTCGGTCTAAACCAATTCCACCAATCCTAGTAGAAGACACACCATGGCCCGCGATCATCGTGAGTATCGCCATTCCCAACCCGTGAAATCCAACCCAAAGTCTTCAACTCATAAACATCTCTCATTCATCCATCATCAAATTGACCTCCACAAATTATTTCGCCAGAAACTCCAGTTGAGGCCATTCTCATAGGTTACGACCTCTACAAATACATTGACAACAATCATCCATGTCCTCCTCGCACCATAACCACCAGCAAGTATTGAAGCTTCCAACCAAGATTTTCTTCCATGGATTCGCCAAGACAAGCTGCTTTGTTTGGGCGCCTTATTAGTTCCATCTCTCACTCTCTTATTAGATAATCCAAATGAATCGACCACTTCCATGAAGCATGTCAAACCCTTGCCAACACCTATGCTTGCCCGACTCGGTGGTCACATAAAACAACTCGAGGACCAAATCAAGAAATCCACGAAGGGCTCTCTGTCCATATCGGACTACATGCAATACGTCAAGTGTCACTGGCGATCAACTTAACTTTGTTAAGCAAGCCGATGGACCATGAAGACATCATTGAGGCGATCTTAGAGGGTCTCGGTGATGACTATCACCATATTGCCGATATAGTGGCGGTGTAGGACAACCCCATCTCATTTGATGAGCTTCATGAGAAACTCATCATCAGGAACCGACACTTGACGATAGCCGCAATCTGCTTCCTTCCCGCATCTCGCCACGGCCAACGCTGCGTCGACCAGATTCGATAATTCACACCTACCGTGTCAAAAGCAGACACACCTACCACATCTTGCTTCGCGACACGACCATCTCAAACCTCTTCATGCCACGACTCGCTGCAGTGAGGCCTTATCTCGGCAAGTGCAAGGATCTTCGCCAGCAGGCCACGGTTCTCGGTGTCCCCTCTTTCGACATGCTTAGCCCTTCTTCACACGGCGCTCCTCGCTCATCACACAATGGACCTCAGTGGTACCCAAAGGCACATGTCGCCACAACATCAGGTGTTGAGACCCCGACCTGGCTTCTCGACAGTGGTGCCTCTCATCATATCACTGCTGAGCTCGACAACCTTTCACTTCATGCTCCATACGATGATCTGATGACGTCAAAATCAGTGATGGCACTGGGTTACACATTTCCAAAACTGGTTCTGCCTCTCTTAAAACATCCTCTCACACTTTTCAATTACATGATGTTTTATTTGTTCCTGCCATGAAAAGAAACTTAGTCTCCATATCTCAATTTTGCAAAACTAATAACACTTTGATTGAGTTTTTACCATCTTCTTTTCGTGTGAAGGATCTACTGACAGGGGCCATACTGCTCGAAGGACAACCTAAAGATGGTGTGTATGAATTGCCGATTTCGCACCCCGCTTCTCGTCCTTCAGTCTTCACCAGTACCAAAGTATCCTCCGATGCTTGGCATCATCGTCTTGGTCATCCATCCGAGTCAATTCAATGTCATATAGTATCTAAGTTTGGTTTACCTTTAGATTTCTTTAGTTCTAAGCATTTCCATTTTAATGATTATTTCTGCAATAAAAGTCATAAATTACCTTTTTCTCAATCATCTATTGTGTCGACTTCCCTCTCCAAATTATTTATTCGATGTGTGGACCTCGCCTTATATATTACGTCGATGGTTACAAATACTATGTTATTTTGTGGATCACTTCACGCGACTACATATGGCTTTACCCCTCAAACGTAAATCGATGTTGCCACTATTTTTCCTCGTTTTCGAGCACTTGATGAAAACTACTTCAAAAATAAAATAATCACCTTTTACTCGGACAATGGGGGGAATACATGGGTCTCACCAAATCCACTGGTCTCGCCACATACTTATCCACACATGGAATCTCGCATCTCACTTCACCACCTCACACTCCAGAACACAATGGCTTCTCGGAACGTCGACATCGCCATATTGTTGAAACATGACTTACTCTTCTCTCTAAAGCTACCTTACCCCTAACCTACTGGTCATATGCCTTCTCCACAGCAGTCTATCTCATAAATCGCCTTCCGACACCAACTCTCCATATGACCTCTCCCTATCATAAACTCTTTGCGTCGCCGCCCAACTATTCCAAGCTTCGAGCCTTTGGTTGTCTATGCTATCCTTGGCTCCGTCCATATTCTCCTCACAAACTCACTAGTCGCTCCACACCTTGTGTCTTCCTTGGTTACTCCCTCACTCAGAGTGCTTATCTGTGTCTTGATCCAAGTACTCAACAGATCTTCATCTCACGTCATATTTGATTTGTTGAGTCTGAGTTTCCCATGTCTAAATTTGATCTACATCTCGCTCGTCCTGATAACTTAACATGTGACACATGGCTCCCACAACATGTCATTCTCCCGGTTTCATACCCATCATCCGAAGGTAGTTCCAGCGGTTCTTCGCCAGTTGACTCCACCACACAAACGGTTATGGTATCCCACAATGACTTGCCCCAAGTATCCCCCATACTACCCAACCCAATACCTGCTCCTGGCACGTCCCCACCTGTCACTTTGGTCTTACCTCCACTAGTACTTCCTCAAGCCTCTGAAGCCCCATCCTCCCAATCCTTGCTTCGCACCTCGCCAATTGTCACTTGTTCTAGAAACAACATCCACAAACCAATCACTAAACTCAACCTCTTGACCCAACTTGCCTCAGCAATTGAACCCACATGTGTAACTCAAGCCATCAAAGATGGCAAATGGCGACAGGCGATGTCCGAAGAGTTTGATGCCTTGGTTCGAAATGGCACATGGGAACTGGTACCTCCCACTGGTGTGCAAAATATTGTGGGGTCCAAATGGATATTTCGACTTAAACGCTTATCTGATGGCTCTATTGATAGGTACAAGGCTCGCTTAGTAGCAAAAGGGTTTCACCTGACGGCGGAGTGGACTACCATGAGATGTTCGGTCCGGTTGTAAAAGCAAACCACAATTTCGTCTCATCCTCTCACTTGCGCCACCAGCGGTTGGGATCTTCGGACGACTTGATGTCAACAATGCATTTCTCCAAGGCACCCTCTTTGAAGATGTCTTCATGACTTCGACCTCAAGGCTTTGTTGATCTTGATCATCTACTCTATGTCGTAAACCGAGAAAGGCAATATATGGTCTCAAACAAGCTCCTGAGAGCTTGGTACAATTGAACTTCCTTGATTTTTACTTGCATCTCATTTCACCAACTCAATTCTTCGACACCTCTTTGTTCATTTTCGGTGATAAAGGTATAACCATCTTGTTACTTGTTTATGTTGACGATATCATCATCACAGGTAACAATACAACATCAATCCAAGCCTCTCACTCTACACGCCTACTCGGACGCCGACTGGGCTAGTAATAAAGACGACTTCACCTCCACCAGTGCTTATATTGTCTATCTCGGACGAAACCCGATATCCTCGAGTTCGAAGAAGCAACGAACAGTAGTTCGCTCCTCGAATGAAGCCGAGTACCGATCTGTTGCTTCTACAGCTGCTGAGGTGAGATGGATCACATCTCTTCTTAGTGAACTTGGTGTCACATCCTCACAACAACCCGGTAATCTCTTTGTGATAATGTAGAGCAACGAACCTCTGCTCAAATCCAGTCTTCCATTCTCGCATGAAACATGTAGCTCTCGACTTTCACTTCATTCGTGAACAAGTTCAAGATGGCATCTTACGAGTCACTCATGTCTCTTCGATGGATCAACTAGCTGATGCACTCACCAAACCACTACCCCGTACGCGTTTCCAAGGCTTGTTGAACAAGATTGGTCTCACCTCAAGGAGCTCCAACTTGCGGGGGCATAATAGAGAATTAAATTCATGTATTTAATTTAATTATCTCATTCCCTTAAATTAGTGATTGACTGATTCTTTAGTTAATTGTAATTATCTCATTCCCTTAAATTAGGGATTGACTGATTCTTTAGTTATTAGGTTTGATATCAATATCTTTTGGTTGTAACAAATTGATACTCTCTTGTAATTTTATTGTATTTATACCTCCTAACATCAATGAAAATATTATGCCATTATTCATTAGTCTACATTATTCTATAGTAAAGTGATTTGAGTTTTCTTAATCCAAATTTTCAATCTATAATTCTAAATAGTTCCAAGTTCAATCTAAAATATTGTAAATGTACGTACATCCTTGGAATAATAACAAAGGATACACAAAAAATTTGGTATACTTATGAACATGACTAATTGATGAATTCGAGACTAATTAACTCCATATTAACTAATTTGGTATACTTATGAACATGACTAATTGATGAATTTGAGACTTTACAAATAAAATTTGGTATACATTTTATTTGTAAAGTTGATGAATTCGAAACTAATTAACTCCATATTAACTCGTTGATCAACCAAAATAACTCAATTAATTCGATTAAAATTCCTAATTGTCTTGTTATTTATAGTAATAGTCTAATAGATAACATCAATCTTTTTATTTTATTATATATTATTAAGAATTTATTACATTTAAAAGCATCTTGTGAAAATAGAATCAATTTAGTCTTCACTTAATAGGTGGTAAGATCGTTACTATTTACGACACTAATTTTCATCTATCATTTTGTGAGTAGTGATCACAAATTATACATAAAAATATTTTACCCATTTTCATTAATGTGCAATATAGGAGTCATACTTTTTGTGCTCAATTTTGTATGTATAAATATTTGTGCATATTGTATAATTCCATTTTAATAGCAAGTAAAAGTAATTATTAATTATTATATATCTATGCCCAAAATACACAATTACTATTTATCTAAAATACCAATCAAAAAATTTTAATTGAAAATAAGTCCTCTTATACTACTCCAAAAGTAATTTTAAAATTTATTATTTCCCGCTTCCAAACTCGCCCCGCCCGCCAGTTGTATATATTTTGGTCGACAATTTTTTGAATTCTCTATGAAATAGATTTAGGTTTAGTTTTCATTGAAACTCCAATCAATTTGGGGCTTTCTTTTTTGTTGATTTTATCAGTTAAATGTACGACGAAATTGTTGTAATTAAACCCCCGACCACATTCAGAGTAACTAGTTCTTCGTCGCCAAATCCAAGCACAAGATGAATGATAAAATCGAAGTGGCGGAGAGAATCTAGCCTCGCCGCGCCACTAACAAAGAGATTCTTGAGCACGAACGTGATAAGTAGGTTTTATACCTACTTATTGGCTATCAACTTGCTAGATCGAATTATGCTTAAACTCAAGCATTTTTAGTGTTGTTTGATTGCTTTTTGTTTTTGTTTTGTAGGTTGCATTAAGGAAACTAATAAGGCATGACAATGGCATGTAAGTGGCAAAGTATGGTGAGATTGTGCTGGAATGAGGAATGAAGCTGAGTAAGTGCATAAGGAAAGGGCATCATCGAGAAAGGCAAGTGAAGGATGAAGAAGTCAAGTGAAAGGCAAATGAAGATGGCAAGCGAGAAGAAGAAAAGCGATAAAGTGAATTAGCAATGCAAGCATCGGTATGACGAATGCAGAGAAGTCGATCATGGCCGCCAGCGTAACGTATGAATAAGCGCACCCACGCCAGAGGATTCAGGCCGACCTAACGCCGCGCACGCGCTTCAATTATACGGGACTGCATGTAGCATGCCATTTAAACTAAAAAAAATTTGACTTTTCATTTTAAGTCTGCTGTATCGTGATTACTTAAAAGGGGTGTATTTGCTAGTTACGAGACATCATTTGTAAGACCCCAACTTTTATGAATAAAGATTTAATTTTCTCAAAATATCTTTTTGAATAATAAGGTGTGGATTTGATATAATGTTATAGTTGTGGGTAATATTTACAAATTTTACAAAGTAAGTGAAGTTGTTTAAGGTGTTTTAAGCGCAATTTTATTTCTTTGTTTTGGTGATTTCGTCAGGCGTACAAAATTTGGCGTTGACACATTAGAATTCCAACAATTGGAATGACCTATCATATCTTTAACTCATTTGTTTAAGGTGTTAAAACTAAGTTCTAAGCAAAATGGCAAAATCTCAAATTTCACACTAAGAAGTTTTTCAAAACTGCAGTTTTAATGATTTTATAGCCTAGTTTGGTGATTTGTTTGAATTTTTTGTTTAGGCTCTTGGCTCAACCACTTGGCCCTAATTCTAGACCATACTTCAAGGTATTTTAATCAAGGTTTAGGTTTCTTGTTCATGCCTATTAAGATTCCTAAAAATAGGGCTCCAATGGGCGCTTTTTCACTTTCTTACAAAAGCGGGAAATGTAAATATTACTTTAAATATATAGAAGTTATGTTCGTTTCTTTGAGACTTTTCAATTGAATGAATGTATGAATGTTTACAAAGATATAGCACCATCGCTCGGGTTGGAAGATACACGGATTTGGGGGCGCTTATAAGTTGGTATCAAAGCCTAGGTTATAAACCTTATGGGGAAAGTAGAACCTTAAGTCATAACCTTAAGAAAGAATAAAAAGTAAAAGATGGAAAGTAACCCTATAAAAATGCATTATATTATGTTATGTATTTCTATTATTTTTCTTGGCGTGTACTAATCAAACTATATTGTTTTATTGTAGATGTCGGAGAGAAAATGATATGTATAGAGAGATATACATGTAGTGGCGAGGATTGGTTAATTAGGTAGAGATACTACCAAATCCGTGTAGCGAGTGAGAACGAGTAAGTAGTAACAATCAGTGCGGAGATTGGACAATATGGATTACATGTCTATATTTGATGGCATGCTAGAAGAGGAGGTGGACGTGATGTCCTTTGACCAGGTTCCACCTACAGAGGAAATGTCTACGGGGGAATCAATGAAGGCACTATTTATGTCAGTAATAAATAGGAATGTCCATTATTGCCAAGAGGTTAAGGAGTTGAAAGAGGAACTCCAAGCTGTCCGGGAGGACAAGACTAGCATGGAGGGAATGTGGGAAGAGGAGCATGATGATAGAGTTCTAGCTAAGGACAAGGTCCGAGAAATTTGAAATGTGAAGTCTTTGAGCTCAGCGAGGAGCTAAAGACTAAGCAATGAAGTGGAAGAATGTCCTATATACATAGGAGTTCTCATGTAGATTTCGATGTGCAGGTAGTTGGGTATCGAAGATAGAAGCAGGACAGACCCGCCACACTATTAGTAGAGATGTTATTGCCGGTCTGGCCAATAAAGATTTTGAGAATGCCCTATGTCAGATGTAATCTAGCAATAGCTAGAATAGATTAGATATGTAAATATTATGTATCTAGTAGTGACGTAAAACCCTCTTTTGTATAACAAAGGGTAGTCTTTTGTAAATCCCAATTTTTGGAAAGTAATTGCGGGATGGTAATGTAATCAGCTAAGGCTGAGTAATGTAAACAATGTAGTGTTAAAACTAAAAGTTATGAATCAATATAAGTCTTTTATGGAATATGTTGAGTAATGAGTATGAGTTGTTGTTTTATTTCAAATAATAACAAACCAACAAGAATAAGGTAATAATGATGTGTTGTTTTCTTAATGACAAAATGCCGCGAAAGAAGGAGACAACGAAATCGTATGCTAATGTTAACTTCTTAGGAGGGTGGTCCGATTAATCCAATGCGGGAGTTCGTTAATCTTTTACTTGGTGCATTTAATAGAAACGAGGGCTAATGTACCGTGATTCACAGAATAATCTGAGCTACTACTTTTAAGGACTTTAAAAGTGTAGGTCATGGGAGATTCAAAGGAACTACGGACCTATAAAGCCCAAACTTAGGTAAAAGAAATTGAGAAAGCATTTGTAATAGCAAATGTTGAGGAGGTAAAAGATTGCCTTTGCAACCTATTTGATGAAAGGAGAGGCCAACCGGTGGGAGGCAAACCAGGGTAGAGGTGACATAGGAAACCTAACGTGGGAGAGGTTCAAGGAGATTTTCTTGAGAACTATTTTCCCACAGTATCTGAGGAGGATGGAAATGAGATTTCTTGAATTAAGACAAGGGATATGTGAGGTTCCCAAAGATTTGCCAAGTTTAATGAATCGGCACGATTTGCTCCACATCAAGTGGACCTTTGAAGTGAGAAAGGCTAGAAGATTGAGCGGGGCTTGAAACCACGGCTCTATAGCCGAATCTCGTGTTCCAAAGTACTTCCTTTGGAACCATACTAGAAAAAGGCAATAATTAGAAGGTGGGAATGAGGCTCTCGGTGATTACCACAAGGATAAGAAAAACAAGGGTAAGGTTGATGGAGTAATCAAGACCGAGGGAGCCAGTGGGAGTGGCAACGGTCAGAAGAGGAAGGGCTTTAACTCTGGGAATACCGGAGTAAAACAAGGGGACTCTAAGAGGAGGATGGAAGCCTGTAAAACCTGCGAAAAGACTCACTTAGGAGTCTGTCTCAAAGGAAAGATGGTATGTTATAATTGTGGACAGGAAGAGCACATTTTGCCTAACTGTCCAAATCCGAAGAAAAATCACGGATGCTTTGTATGTGGATCAACTGATCACATAGCGAAGAATTGCCCGAAGAAGGGGACATAAGGAAATAAGGGAACTAGTAGCGGTAAATTAGCTATTAGTGGTCCAGCTCAGTCGGGGAAATCAATGGCCCGTACTTTTAATATGATGGTCCAAGATGCGGTGACATAAGGGGATGTAGTTGCAGGTATTATTCCGATCAACAATATAAATGCATACGTGCTATTTGATTCGGGTGCTACTTGTTCGTTTATAGCATGTGATTTTGCTAGATGACTAGAATTATTTCCCGAAAAATTGCCTATACCTTTGAACATTAAGGTAGCAAACGAAGAGATAATTCCTGTTGAAGATATTCATAGGAGTTGTTGCGTAGATGTACGTGGTTGTAAGTTATCGGTAGATTTAATACCGATAAAATTAGGAGAATTCGACGTAATTCTCGGAATGGATTGGTTGATTAACCACAGAGCAATTATAGATTTCCAAAAGAAATGTGTGAGCATCAGGACGTTGAAGAAACCTCCTGTAGTATTTTACGGTAGTAAATTTTCGGGATGTCCGTGTTGCCTTACGATGACACAAACTAGAAAACTTTTAAGGAAGGGTTGTGTAGGTTACCTATGCCATGTTGTTGATACCCAGAGAGTGGGAGAAACCATGGAACAAATACCTATAGTAAATGGATTCATGGATGTATTTCCAAGTGAGTTACCGGGTTTACCGCTGGATAAGGAGATCGAATTTGTGATAGACATTGTGCCAGAAGTGGCACTAGTCTCAAAAACCTTTATGTCGTATGGGCGCTTTGTGGAAATGAAGGAACTAATGGTTCAGCTACAGGAACTATTGGATAAAAAGTACATTCAACCAAGTGTTTCATCGTGGGGGGCATCGGTGTTGTTTGTCAAGAATAAAGACAGATCGTTAAGGCTTTGTATCGACTATCGGGAGTTGAACAAGTTAACGATAAAGAATAAGTACCCATTGCCCAGGATCGACGATCTCTTTGATCAATTGAAAGGGGCAAAGTTTTTTTCTAAAATAGATTTACGGACGGGGTATCATCAGTTGAAGGTTTGGAAGGAAGATGTACCAAAGACTGCATTCAGGACTCGTTATGGTCATTACGAGTTCCTGGTGATGTCATTTGGATTGACAAATGCACCTGCTGCATTTATGGATATGATGAACAGAGTGTTCAAATTATATTTGGACAAGTTCGTCGTGGTGTTTATCGATGATATTCTAGTCTATTCTAAGACGCCAGAAGATCATGTTGAACACTTAAGAATAGTGTTGGAGACACTAAGGAAGGAGAAGTTATATGCGAAGTTCACCAAATGTGAATTTTGGCTAGAGAAGGTGCAGTTTTTAGGTCATGTCATTGACCAAGAGGGATTCAGTGGATCCGGTGAAGGTGGAAGCGATAATGAATTGGGAACAATTGAAAATGCCGAACGAGGTGCGGAGTTTCTAGGGTTAGCGAAGGTCTTATCGAAGATTTATCCAAGATTTTTGAAGATAGCTACCTCGTTGACTAATTTAACAAGGAAGACGGTGAAATACGTATGACGGATAAATGTGAAGGCAGTTTTCAAGAAGCGAAGAAAAGATTAAGTGAAGCGCTGTTTTGTCATTGCCAGATGACACAGGAAATTTTGTAGTATATAGTGATGCTTCGCATAGAGGACTTGGTTGTGTGCTTATGCAAAGATGCATGGCAAAGTCATTGCGTATGCATCTCGGCAGTTAAAGGATTATGAAAAAGTTTATCCTACTCATGATGCAGGGGCTGGTAGCGGTAGTGTTGCCCTAAAGATATGGAGACATTATCTTTATGGGGAAAAATATGAGATATATATGGACCATAAAAGTCTAAAGTATATTTTCACTCAGATGGAGTTAAATGTGAGACAAAGAAGATGGCTAGAGTTGATAAAGGATTATGATTATGAAATCTGTATCACACACAGAAAAGGCCGATGTAGATTCTTGAAAGCGCCTTAAGTAGGAAGGGTTAGGAAAAAGTTGTCTATGTTAACGACTCAAAATGAGTTAATACTTGAGAGATGGCTAGGATGGAAATAGAAGTGAAGATCTGCCGAAAGTGATTCAAGGCGATTACTCTTTGCGACGGAGATGCAATCTACCATCATGAGCGAGTCAAGGAAGTACAACTCAAGACCGATGAGTGTAACCAAATGAAGAAGCGGTTATCCGAGAAGGAATATCTAAGTATAGTCTTGATAATGAGGATTATTAAGATTTGAAGGAAGAATTTGGGTTCGAATGAGATGGAATTAAAGGAGCAAGTGTTACAAGAAGCTCATAGTTAGAGGTACTCGATACATCACAGTAGTACTAAGATGTATCAAGACCTTGACGAGTTTTGGTGGCCAAACATGAAGAGAGAAATGGCGAGTATGTGAGTAGGTGCTTGACTTGTCAAAAAGTTAAGGCCGAACATCAACGACCGATGGCTTATTACAATCATTGGAGATTCGAGAATGGAAGTGGGAGCATATCACGATGGACTTCGTGGTGGGACTTCCGACGACGTATAAAAGGTGCGATTCGATTTGGGTAATAGTGGAATGGGTTGGATTGAAGTGGCTCACTTTTGCCAATTAGGGTCAAGTATAACTTAGACCGATTAGCTAAACTTTATGTTAAGGAAATCATTTCCGGACATGGAGTACCCCAGTATCGATTGTGTCGGATCGTGATCCACGATTCATCGAACTTTGGAGGAGTTTGCAAAACGGTTGGGAACACGGTGAGGTTAAACTGACTTATCATCCACAAACCGATAAATGAGGCGAGAGAACAATTCGGGCGCTTGAAAGACATGTTGAGGTCGTGCGTCATGGATTTCAAGGGTAGTTGGGATGATCACCTACCACTAGTAGAGTTTGCATATAACAATAGTTATCATGCAAACATAGGTATGCCGCCTTATGAAGCTCTGTATGGGAGAAAATGCACAACACCATTGTGTTGGGATGAGGTGGGAGAATGCCGGATGCTAGGACCAGAATTGATGCAATGCGGCGGATGTGGTAGTAAGATTAATTCGGATGCGTCTCGTCACAGCACAGGGGTGACAGACGAGAAGAAGTATGCGGACTCTCACATAGACTAAGTCGAGAGTTTGAGGTGGGCTCGTATGTGTTTCTAAAGGTATCTCCTGGAAAGGAAAGATACGCTTTGGAAAGAAAGGAAAGTTAAGTCCAAGGTTTATAGGACCTTTTGAGGTATTAAAACGGGTGGGATAGGTAGCTTATATGATAGCATTACCTCCAGACCTAGAATGAATACATAACGTATTTCACGTATCTATATTACGTCCATATAAGCCGGACTATAAGCATGTAATCGAGTATGAGCCGATTCATATCGAGAAAGACTTAACATATAAAGAGTCGCCGATGCAGATCATTGATAGAAAGGAACAAGTTCTGAGGAACAAGGTAATACCATCAGTATTATGGAAGAACCACGATGCTGAAGAAGCAGCGTGGGAACTAGAAGAAAAGATGAAGAAAAATTTTCCTCATCTATTTGATTAAAGTAAAGGCGAGATTACGGGGACAAAATCTTTATAAGGGGGGAAATGTAATGTAACGGCCAGAAATTCGGATCTTATTGTAAAATGATTTTATTAAATTAAATAATAATAAAATCATATTATATGTGTTATCAAGATGGTTGTCATTACATAACCTATTGATGTTAGAATGTCGTAGTATTTGAGCTACGTGGATGAATTAAAGAGTTTGAATTTCCAAGATGCAAAATAAAAGTTTTTCGAGAGATTTTCCAAAAAATACTATTCATCGATATTTGCTCGGGATATAATTTTGAGTTTCCGAGAAATACTTAATGATGGAATAACAAGGTAAGATGGATTATGTTAGAAAATTCTAGTTATGGAAAATGTAATAATTCGCTTGTGGACTTAATTTATGAACTTTAAGAAGGGCGATATGGTAAGGAATAAGTAATAATTGTATGATACTTGGTATTGTGCAAAGTAATGAAAACTCGTATAATATGAAGTATTATACGAGTGTGTAGGAAGGATGAAATATCGTATATAAATCCTATATGAATTAGAATACGAAAATAATACATAAACTATATGTATATGTATTAAGTAATGTTAATGGACTTGGAAGATTAGTTAACAATTATATTCAAGTCTAAGTGGATTAAAATATTAAGGCCCAACCATAAATTAATGAACCAATTAGTGTTTATTAATGCAAAGCACAAAGAGTTAGTTGGTCCAAGCCCAAGCTAGATTGAAATGAATTGGTTGACCATGGGGAACACACCATATTAATATGGTTAAATGTGGTGACCAAGTTAAAGTAATGACCAAGATTTAAGGAGTAATGACCAAGACTTATGAGTGGTGGTTAAGAAAAGGGTAGGTTTTGTGCTAACCAAGTAATGAATAGTAAGGAGGTGGCTTAAGGAGGTGGGATGATTTAAAGACCAAACTACCCTAGCTTTGCAACTTCTATAAATATAGGAGGCTTACAAGCCATTTAACCCTTGTTCAAATAATCCAACACATTGCAAGTGCTTAAGTGTTAGAGAGAATAAGTTCACATAAGTCATTCCATAAGTAAGAGGAAGAAGCAAGCTACCTTACCAAGACTACACAAAAGTAAGACTTCTTCTCCATTATCTTCTATCTCTACCATGATAGGTTGATAAGAAAAGATGGATTAAGAAACATGAATGATGAGAAGCAAGAAGAATGTATATAAGTCATGAACTTAAGCCACATAAGTTGGCAATAAGTCATTTGAACTTATAAAGTTATAAACTTATTATAAGTTAACCTTGAATATTAAGTATGAAAATATGAATTGGTAATGAGTTTATTAAGAGAAGTAATAAGGATGTAAAAGAACTTGTATGATCCAATGAATCATAAGGAAAGTTATATGTGAAGAGCATATAAAGTATGATGATTAAGAAACTTTAATTGTCATAAGTCAATGAATAATCAAAACTTAAGTAGTTTATAAATGGACATGAGTTATAAGCTCATGAAGAATAAGTCCAAAATCAACAATGATTAAAAGTTGTTGTAATAAGTAGGTTGAGATGTTCACATGATGAATGGAAGTCATTTGTAATGTTGAACAAATCATAAGAATGAAGATTCTTAGGAAATTGCGATTGGACGATAATCGTCGAATTAAGTAAAATTCTCGGAATAGAAGTCAATTTTGTGTTTGAACTCGGAACCATGGTTTTCCAATAGAGACAAGTCATATTTGGCATTTAAGAGTTACGGACTCAAAAATGGCCGGATTCAAACTTAGAACGAAGAAAAGCGGCGTTGAGCGTTCACGAGCGTTTATCGTTTTCGTTAAAAATGAACCAATAGGTGAATTTTTAGTAAACAAAGTCAAATAGATAAAATTCTTGCATGAAACGCGTAGATTACGTAATTTGTGAACCGTAGAGGCTTTTGAGCGAGCCAATTCGAACTTATAACGAAGAAGTTATCGTCAGGAAGTTCACAAAATTCCTGGTTGAAATTATTATATCGGTGCATGAGTTGAAATATATTTCAACCCAAAGTAAAACTAAGTCGCTTGGTACTTGTGCATCTTGATGTCTGAGTACTTTGCAAGAGTTCACCATGATGTGAACCATAGTACAATATGTGGCCCATGACGTAGCGTATACGATACAAAAACCCTACAGAGTGTGTGGCGGCGTATTTGACCATTAAAATAAGAGACTCGCGCCCATGATGCCAAGTCGGGACAATGCTAGTATAAAAGGCTTGCATGGCAGCAACGAGATGTAAAGTATAAAAGTGGCAGTACATGACACCAGATCTCGAGAACAAAGTTAGTAATGAATGTTTCTAAGTACAAAGAAAGGAAAGTCAATTGATTCAAAATTAAACACAACTTAAGGAATGTAATGTAACATTGTTTAAACTTTGTTAAACCTTAAGGATGTTATATAAAGGTTGAGATAACCTAGTCGAATATAAATGTAAGGTTAATAAGAAACTGGAACAGATAATAACTGAATCTAATACACAATTAGATTGAGATGAGGGTATGATATTGTCATATACATACTTGATGATATGTGACCTAATGTAAAGCAGTATGTGATCATGTATTGTAGAGACTTGAAAGACTTGAACATAAAGTTAATATACCGTAGCAGACGCTAAAGGCAAGTATTCTAACTCTTGTCTCGATTCAATCTGAACAAGTTTTTGAGGTTCATGTATTCTTTCGCATGAATTAGGATATGTTGAAGTTAAAGCCAACTCCTTTGGCTAGACTTGATGTATTGATAATCTATTCATGTATTATCAAATGTTGCTATCTTTTGTCAACTACTTGTTATGGTTTTCAAAAGAAGACTGAAAGGTTTAACAAATGTTTTATCGGTAAAATGACAGGCACGTGAGGTTGCCAAATGCTTAAACGTGCATACGTTTAATGGATGTAGTGTTGATCAACATAGAGTACAATGATGGTGATCACTAGAAGTGCTCGTAAGTGATATCAGACTTACTGGACTTACTTAGGGTTGTCCTTTTCTAATAAAGAATGAATACTCGAGGTCTTTGACGAGTGAATGTTTTACTAAATATTGTTATTATTGTAAAACATTTTGAAAGAAAAAGATGAAGTGCTATTTTGAATTATCAATAGTACTTCATAACTATTATTCGATTATCGAAGATATCTGATTTGTATGTGTCAAGCATGTTGTTATTAAATTGTTATACTTACTTTGAGCTAGTTATGCTCACACTTGCTTGAACCATATGAATCAAATTTAAGATTGAAGCGTCCGAAGGATCGAAAAGGATAAAGGGAAAAGCTAAAATGATTACTAAGGCTGTCTTATAATAGTATAGGTTTATTGTTGTAATGTAAGCGATATTATGACAAAGAACCTTTGTAATGGGTATAGAACACAGGAAATGTAAATATTACTTTAAATATATAGAAGTTATGTTAGTTCTTTGAGACTTTTCAATTGAATGAATGTATGAATGTTATCTGATATATCACCATCTATCGGGTTGGAAGATACACGGATTTAGGCGCTACAAGTTGGTATCAAAGCCTAGGTTATAAACCTTAAGGGGAAAGTAGAACCTTAAGTCATAACCTTAAGAAAAGAATAAAAGTAAAAGATGGAAAGTAACCTATAAAAATGCATTATATTATGTTATGTATTTCTATTATTTTCTTGGCGTGTACTAATCAAACTATATTGTTTTATTGTAGATGTCGGGAGAAAATGATATGTATAGAGATATACATGTAGTGGCGAGGATTGGTTAATTAGGTAGAGATACTACCAAATCCGTGTAGCAGTAACGAAGTAGTAGTAACAATCAGTGCGGAGATTGGACAATATGGATTACATGTCTATATTTGATGGCATGCTAGAAGAGGAGGTGGGCGTGATGTCCTTTGACGAGTTCCACCTACGGAGGAAATGTCTACGGGGGAATCAATGAAGGCACTATTTATGTCAGTAATAAATAGGAATGTCCATTATTGCCAAGAGGTTAAGGAGTTGAAAGAGGAACTCCAAGCTGTCCGGGAGGACAAGACTAGCATGGAGGGAATGTGGGAAGAGGAGCATGATGATAGAGTTCTAGCTAAGGACAAGGTCAGGAAATTTGAAATGTGAAGTCTTTGAGCTCAAGCAGGAGCTAAAGACTAAACAGTGAAAGTGGAGAGAATGTCCTATATACATAGGAGTTCTCATGTAGATTTCCAGTAGCAGGTAGTTGGGTATCAGATAGAAGCAGGACAGACCCGCCACACTATTAGTAGAGATGTTATTGCCGGTCTGGCCAACAAAGATTTTGAGAATACCCTATGTCAGATGTAATCTAGCAATAGCTAGAATAGATTAGATATGTAAATATTATGTATCTAGTAGTGACGTAAAACCCTCTTTTGTATAACAAAGGGTAGTCTTTTGTAAATCCCAATTTTTGGAAAGTAATTGCGGGATGGTAATGTAATCGACTAAAATTTGAGTAATGTAAACAATGTAGTGTTAAAACTAAAAGTTATGAATCAATATAAGTCTTTTATGGAATATGTTGAGTAATGAGTATGAGTTGTTGTTTTATTTCAAATAATAACAAACCAACAAGAATAAGGTAATAATGATGTGTTGTTTTCTTATGACAAAATGCCGCAAGAAGGAACAACGAAATCGAGGCGCTAATGTTAACTACTTAGGAGGGTGGTCCGATTAATCAATGCGAGGAGTTCGTTAATCTTTTAGCAATTGCATTTAATAGAACGAGGCTAATGTATATCAAGTGATTCACGGAATAATCTGAGCTACTACTTTTAAGGACTTTAAAAGTGTAGGTCCATGGGAGTTCAAAGGAACTACGGACCTATAAACCCAAACTTGGGTAAAAGAAATTGAAAGCATTTGTAATAGCAAATGTTGAGGAGGTAAAAGATTGCCTTTGCAACCTATTTGATGAAAGGAGAGGCCAACTTCGGTGGGAAGCAAACCCGGCTAGGGTGACATAGGAAACCTAACGTGGGAGAGGTTCGAGGAGATTTTCTTGAGAACTATTTTCCCACAGTATCTGAGGGAGGATGGAAATGAGATTTCTTGAATTAAGACAAGGGATATAGCAGTTCCCAGTATCTTGCCAAGTTTAATGAAGTAGCACGATTTGCTCCACATCAAGTGGACATTGAAGTGAGAAAGGCTAGAAGATTGACGGGGCTTTAAACCACAGCTCTATAGCTAGAATCTACGTGTTCCAAAGTACTTCCTTTGGAACCATACTAGAAAAAGGCAATAATTTAGAAGGTGGGAATGAGGCTCTCGGCCGATACCACAAGGATAAGAAAAACAAGGGTAAGGTTGATGGAGTAACTTAAACAGCAGGGAGCCGATGGGAGTGTGGCAGTGGTCGGAAGAGGAAGGATTTAACTCTAGGAATAGGAGTAAAAAAGGGGACTCTAAGAGGAGGATGGAAGCACAGTAAAACTGCTGGAAAGACTCACTTAGAGTCTGCATCTCAAAGGAAAGGCGGTATGTTATAATTGTGGACGGGAAGGGCACATTTCGCTTTCTTGTCCAAATCAGAAGAAAAATCACGGATGCTTTGTATGTGGATCAATGACCACATAGCGAAGAATTGCCGAAGAAGGGGACGGAAGGAAATAACAGAACTAATAGCGGTAAGTTAGCTATTAGTGGTCCAACTCAATAGGGAAATCAATGGCCCGCAATTTTAATATCTTGGTCCAAGATGCGGTGGCATCAGGGGATGTAGTTGCAGTTATTATTCCGATCAACAATATAAATGCATACGTGCTATTTGATTCGGGTGCTACTTGTTCATTTATAAACTTTAATTTCCCGTAATAGACTTTAATTTCCCTATAAAAGCATGTTTTAACAATCTAGTTAGAAAAATGGCATGGTTACACAACACATGAACATGGATTACCTTTTTTTTCCATAACTTTACTATGTATACTTTGAACCGGATTGTTTAAAACATAGCACACCTCGACAGTCCACAAACAACCCATTCTAGGCTTTAGATTCCATAGGAACATGGTTTAGCGACATGGTCCACAAGGTAAGCATGATTATGCAACATATAAGCATGGATAAACTATTTTTATGGCATTAAATATGCATAGTCTATATCCGAAAGTGGTTTAAAATAGTGCACGCTTTAACTAGTCCACAAACAACCATTAAAGCTAGCATTCATGCTTCTCAAAATAGGTCTTGAGTGCGGCCTATTTAAAGGCGGCCTATTTTGAGTCCTTTTTGGGTGGAACTCGCACTTAATGAAACAACCTGGGTCAAATCCCGAGTCTAGAACAAATCTTAGGTTAAATCCCAAGTTCGAAACAAATCAAATCCATCAAAATAAGGCATCAAAATCTTAGGTTTCTCATTGTGCCACCAAGGAATAAAGGGTCCACAACAACGCCCATAGGAGGCTCAATGAGTATGACATGAATAAAACCCCGGAAGGAATGGCAATGCCATAAATGATTATACCAAGGCGATCGTAGCACCAAAGAATATAAAGAGGAAGAGGTGAAACTCATTTGTGTTACGAGAGTTAAATAAGTTGTGGATGGCATCATCATTGGATGGCATGCTTAAAGTTAAATCAACATAACAGTCCCAAGTTCTCCAACACAAGCATTTTTACATCATATACTTGTTATATATACTACATTCATGGTTTAACACTTAAGGGTGCAAGGTTTTGAGTTCTTTGTACAAAACAACCCGTAATAGACTTTAATTTCCCTATAAAAGCATGTTTTAACAATCTAGTTAGCAAAATGGCATGGTTACACAACACATGAACATGGACTACCTTTTTTCCTATAACATTTACTATGTATACTTTGAACCCGCCCACGATCCTGCACAATAAACACGATCAACACACAAAGCTTGGCAATTTGGGCCGTCGGGGATAACTTCGGCGTGAGAGTCGATCTGATGATCCTGAGGTTAACAATGGAGGATGTAAAATATCTAGCGTTAGAGAGAGATAAAAATGTATCGTACCTTTTGTTGAAGATTCCCTTGCTAGGTTATACTCGTACTACTCGGTTTTTTGTGCCTGACCACGATCGACTGACCCCCCACTCTCTATGGTCTCGGTAGGATGCATGCGAGGTTGTCACCTTTTTCTCTTGTACTGCTGTAAATTTGGATAAAAATCCATCCACATTAATGATCTGCGGACTTTTGGTCAATTTTGCTCTCCTTTTTCATCATTCAAGTCGAAGGCTTAGATATAAAAAGCTTTAATGGATCAATCCTTTATTGACCCATCATTATGAGGATATAATAAAGGTAACATAAATATTAAGCCCAATGACTATAAAACTCAATAATAAAGGTCCAATAGGCTAATTAAATGGATAGGCCCAATCCGTAGGCCCGATATAGAGGAAATATCATGACTGACATTGCCCCTAGTTTTTTATTAAATAGGATATTTAATGAAAACTATAAGCGATCCATGATATTATGAGATCAATCGAGATTGAAATGGGCCCAAAGTATAACTTACTAAGGTCCATTTGGTGAAGGATGGGAACAACAAGGATCTTTGGAAGGGCCGGATCGAGGCAGAAAATCTAATGGGAAGCCCAATCGCTAAATATCTAAAACTTAAGCCGGACATGACCTTTTAAATTCGTAATCATATTTATCAATTTAATGTGCACGCCCTCGATTCTTGTGTAACCGTCGATATATAAAGATAAACTTTACCAAATATGGCGGTTTTACACCTTGATTTGAATTTTCGGACTTTTGAGTTTTTCTTCTTCCTTAGAGCTTTCTTTCTCTTCTGCAAATCGCTTGACAATGGTGGTCATCAATACAAACCGGACATCTCAGATTGAATGACTCCCATTATGATCGTCCCACCTAACGAACCCGGTAAAGAGGCTTGAGTTCTAACCCTCAGTTCTTTGCTCGAGTAAAGATAAAATGCCTCCTAAGCCTCGCCTTACCCCTTAGAATTTTTAGGAAGCAAAGAATTTTTACCCATGCCAATACTCCATCGACTATTCTTGAAAAGGAATTATGGAGGATTAGAGATCGATGCCACATTCGGATACTCATTTGGTGAGGGTTTCTAGAAATTGAGGAGAGGATGTATCAAAGACCAGGGGATGGATGGCGATCAGCTGCGACTATTCTTGAGAAAGAATTGATTTCCTCTTCATCCATTCTGCTTGACCATTCTAGGTTTGTCGATTGTCGGGTTCGCTTGATTGGTGCCGAACTCTTATATACATATCCTAACCTTCATTGCATTACGCCATGAAAGGCGGTCAGCCTCTCTCTCGATTTCTTTTTCACTTGTGTACAAGATCGGTCGGTCTCGTGAAAAGGGGTTCAAAGTTATAGGTAGCGGAGCGTCGAAAGCGGGGAAAAAATTCGAAAGGCGTTATTTGGTAACTACCCCATCTAGTAACGAGGATGGAATGAGAAATGGTTTTATCGTCGAGGACCCGAAATTGCTCTTATTCCGAATCGGAGCTCTTGACGAGAAAATTCTCTTGACGGTGGCGTTTAGGAAGAGCGTATAAATTTGAAATGGTAGATCTCTTTGATAATTTTCGAAGGAAGAATGGAAATACGGACTTACATCTAAGAAAGCATGGTTGTATGGCCATAAATGTAAGTATAGATTTACTTTATCAATATTTTGAAAATTGTTGTGGTATAGATTTTGATGTAAAATTGTTAATCTTTGCATAACTTTGATCGAACCATCGTCTTGGAGGTGAAGGGGTTGGAGGATTTTCTATTTGGAAAATCCAGTAGAAGTCATTCTTGAGTCTTCCGGCGTGCAGGAAGTTTCGTCAAGAAGATAATGTGGTGGAAATCTACAAAGGTTGGTTACGAACCTTCTCAGCGGGAAGCCTCTTCCCAATTCAAACCACCTCTCTGAGACACCTCCTCTTGAAGCACCTCAAGCCAACTTTGAATCCCGGACCATTGAGCGGAAGCGAAGAGCCCATTTTGCGAAATACAACTCAAACTACGTCGAAGGAAGAGGGGTGTCAGAAAGCCCAAGCAGATCTCCATACCATCAGATTAGAAGGCTTTTACGAATCTGAACCAAATGTCAATCAAATACCCCACCAATCGCCGAATTGGTACCACCATTTGTTGACTTACCACCACCGATCGACACGATCCAACATCGCCATGATCCTGCGATCGTTGTCCGACACCACCATTCTTGACCCAGCGACACGGTTGTTAAATCTACAACGATTCGAAGGAGCTTACTTGATACATCTGCGAGGCGATCGTAGATAGATCCTTGAATTAAAGTTAAAGACTCGAGTCACTCCTTTGTTATCGATGACTTGAGGTGTCTTCTTGAGTGTTCTCCCAAATAATCCCGGTGGAGACTCGAACTATTAATGAAGAAAAGCGAAAGCGAACCATTGCAACTCCATCTCGAAAGAGAAGCGGCCATCGCGAGTTATCCAAGCTCAACACATGTACATTCACCAGTTCGCGACCCTGTCCCAGCTCAATCATCTTCCACCGAAAATGTATACATGGATCCTTCTCCCGTTCGTGACCAACCAAGGCCTTCCCCCAAGGCCTTCATCACAAAAAATTCCATGATGAGGCTCTGGAATGCCGACCTTGTGGCCTCGGTATAACGCCAATTTTCCCTTCCAACTCTTTGACGCCTTCGTTCGGGAAAATGACGATCATCGATTTGTTGACCATACGAACGGGAATTTTCTTGATGAAGGCATGAGTTATCTGGCAAAGGTAAGTTATAATTTTCTTGGTTAAAAAGTTTCTTTTCTTGTTTAAATATCGAACTTATTTGGATCTTTGTCGAATATATGCGAGACAAATCACGGTCTTTGGGCGTTTTCGTCCCGGACACATAAATCTAGGAGTCGATGAGGAGACCATGAAAAAGAGATCAACATGTTGAAGGCCACGTTGGCTCGAGAGAGAGAGAACACAAGTCCGCTTTTTCGTGCCAATGAAGGTCTTCAAAGGAGTTAGCCCAAACTAAAGATGATCGGAGGGAAACTCATGGCGTGTTGATCTCGGTCGGGGAAGAAGCGAAGATGACAAAAGCCGGTGACGAAATTGACTAACATGAATGTAAAACCGTTCAGAGGTGAAGTTACGAAGAATAAGAATGAAGAGATCATTCTGACACATCGAGACACGGCAACACAACTTAGCGAAGTTCATACAAAGGCTCGGGATGATAGGAGGCCCACGGGGCTAATGGTAAGTAAACCGTAGTAAGATTAAGGTACTTGAGAGCAGGATCCTCCAGCAATAGAAGAATTGCTCAAGCGATTCGGGAGGACTATCGGACTTTGATGAGCTCGGTCTTGAGATTATGAAAGTATATTCTGAAGGATCGAAGGCTAGAAGGTCGATGCAAGGAAAAGTTGGTGGCAACCCAAGTAGATCTGATTTGCTCGATTTTGAAAATGATGTATAAATAGGATCTTCTTTGCTTTTGATCTTTAGAATTTTGTGCAAAAATTTTGTAAAGAAATTTAAGTGGACTTGTTTAAGTGTTTAATGAAATTTTAATTTTCTTTACTATGACTTACATTTGCCGTTTCTTGTCAATAATTAAAGCATCAATGATCTTGAATGAACTTAACTTAAACTACAAATCGGATAAGGTGTATAGCGAGTTAAGTTAAAAATGAAATGAATTGAATGAACTGACAAGAACTTAACACTTGCATAAAGTAATGTATACTTATCATTTTCGAAGTGTGAGGCGGTCATGAGTGAGGTGAATTTGGTGATCCTCCTTGCACCATCAAGATCTTGTTACCACTCGAGGGTAGAACAAGTATATAAAGACATTTGTTTACCACTAAAGGGTAGAACAATTTTATAAAGGGCCATAGAATTTGTCTACCTTGGGGGTAACAAATTCATAAGGACACTCGACAATAAAAATTTGCCATCGAATGGCCAGCGAGTCCTACCATACCTCCTTACTTCGGTGCCCATTGATTCACCACTCGGGGTAAAAACAATATAAAAGAGGACCGTGGAATTTTCTACCGCGCAGGGTATAACAAAACCATAAGGACACTCTCTAGAAAGAGGCTACCATCGAATGGTCGGTGAGTCCACCCGTCCTCCTTACTTGGTGCCCATTGATTTACCACCCTTGGTAAAATCAATATTAAAGGATCACGAGATTTGTCTACCACACGGGGTAACAAATAATTAGGCTGCCATCGAATGGCCAGCGAGTCCTACCATACCTCCTTACACCATTGTGATCTTAGGACAAATAGGAAGAGGATCAGTTGTGAAAAAGTGACTTTTTATTGATGGTGATCAATCATGTACAGACTTCCGATAAACTGACTCGATATCTACTGAAAGTATTTCCGGAGTCTGCCAGCGTGCCAAGTGTTCTTAATCTCGGATCCATCCAATGCCTTCAATCGGTAAGTTCCTGGCTTTGGTACTTCGATTACTTCATAAGGTCCTTCCCAATTTGGCATCAGCTTCCCCACGTTCTGCGGCGTAGATGCTTCAGCTTCTCTGAGGACGAAGTCCCCCACTTCGAATCTACGGAGCTTTACCCCTTTGTTGTAATGCTTGGCAACTCTCCTCTGGTAGGCTGCTAACTTGATCAAAGCCACTTCTCGACTTCTTCTAGCAGATCCAAGTTGGCCTTGATCCTTCGTCATTGTAGATCTCTGGGTGACTAACGCGAAGACTTGGAGATCCAATCTCGACTGGGACTAAGGCATCAGTACCATAGGCCAATCTGAAAGGTGAATCTTCTGTCGTAGTCCTCGGTGTAGTTCGGTAAGCTCACAATACACTGAGCAGCTCTTCCGGCCATCTTTCCTTTCGCCGTCAATCTGCGCTTGATCCCATTGATGACGTTACATTAGTCACCTCACACCTTGCCCATTCATTTGTGGATGAGCCTTTGAAGTTTTACGTGTTGAACCCTGACTCTTTTGAAATCCTTCAAATTTCGATCCCTGGTTGGCGTCCAGTTGTCGATATCACCACTTTAGGAATCCCGAAGCGAAACACTACGGATTCTTTCATGAACTTCAAACACTCTTGTTCCGTTATCAACCGAAGTGGCTTCGCCTCTACCCATTTGGTCATGTAATCAATAGCAACTATGACAAAACTGACCTATCCTTCAGCTTTCGGCAACGGACCCAGTATATCAACCCCCCAGACAGCAAAGGGTATAGGAGATAGAATTGAGTATAGCTCTTCTGGTGGCTGATGTGGGATCGGACTGTTTAGCTGGCACTTCTCACACTTCTTCACATACTCCGTAGCTTCCTTAAAGATCGTTGGCGGATAGTATCCCTAGAAGAACTTTGTATGCGGTGACTTAGCGACCGTGTGATCATCATAAATGCCCTCGTGGACTTCCCAAAGAGCATACTCGACGAGATGGAACCAAACACTTTAATAATGGTGGCGAAAATGCCCTTGAAAAAGATCCCCATCAATAAGAGCGAAGTTTGCACTCTTGTACTTGATCTTCTTTGCTAGCATCGATCAGAAGGAAGGACACCATCTGCCAAATATTTGATGTGAGAGTCGTCCGGTGAGTTAGATCGTTCGATACACATCACCACTTCATCTTTGGATACTAAATTTCTTTGCAAAACCTCAAATAAGTGACCCATTGAAAAGCAATGACATCCGTAGTGGCTAGTTTCGATAAGGCATCAACAATGGAATTGTCATTACGTTCTATGCCTTGAAAATCATAAGAGACAAAATATCAAAGTTGGTCTTTCAACTCTGCCAAATACTTGATCATCCTTGTCCCACGAGCTTCATAATCTCTAACAATTGTTTGACGACCAGTGAGTCCTTTGTAAATGATCGAACACGGACTTCTAGACTCTTCGCCCATCGAGACTCCTGCTAGCTGCTTGCTTCATACTCGCCCGTTGTTTGTTGCTTTAAACCCTAAAATCGATTGCTTGTTGTACCTTGAATCCCTCTCGGACTTGTCAAGATAATCCACCTTACTAACATTCACTTAGTAGAGGACCCATCTACATACAGCGTCCATGCACTCTGACCGTGTTGAAGAGCTACTGCTTTTCGTCGAGACGTCTACTTGGCATTTCGACATCTGTTCGGTGAATGTACACTCCACCATAAAATCGGCCAAGGCTTGACCCTTGATAGCAGTTCGGGGATGATATTCGATGAAAAATTGGGACAACTCCATAGTCCATGCTGCTAATCTCCCCGAAACCTCTGGCTTACCCATTACCTTCTTCAGTGGTTGATCCGTGTAGACGACTAGGAGCCTGCCTTGAAAATATTGCCGAAGCTTTCGGCTAGCAATTATTAAAGCAAAGGCAAATTTTTCAATATTTGGATACGGTTTGACATCTCGTGGGGCGTGGTGACATAATAGGCCGGATCTTTGCTTTCCAGCGACTTCTCCGAACCGATCTTGCTCCAAGCATTAGCGAACTTTGCAGAAGGTACAAATACAAGGTCTCTCTTTGGGAAGGCTTCATCAATAGTGGAGTAGAAGCGGATATGTCTTTATGCCTTGGAAGGCGTCTTCACACTCGAAGTCCTTTGGAGCGTCTTCGCATTCTTGATTCCCGCCGATTGTGTCGAAGAACGGCAAGCATCTCTCTGCAGATTTGGACATGAACCTCCTCAAAGCTGCAATCCTGCCAGTCAGACGTTGGACGTCTTTGAATGAGTGAGGAGTCTTCATGTCAAGAATGGCATAGATTTTCTCTGCGGATTGGCCTCGATGCCCCTCGGTGACGGATATCCCGAAACTTTCTGCGCATCGAGGGTAGAAAGTGCATTTTGCGGATTGAGCCTCAACTTATGATGATGGATAATCTGAAAACATTCCTCGGATCATCCAAGTGCTTACGAACTTGCATGCTTTTCACGATCATATCATCCACGTACACCTCCATGTTCTCCCTGATTGTCTATCGAAGATGAAATTCATCATTTCTTTGGTAAGTGGCCCTGACATTTATAAGGCCAAAGGTCATCTTCTTATATCATATACGAGCGGTGGGTAATGAATCTTGTCTTGGGATGTCCTCTTTGCACATGGATATTTGATGATAACCTGAAAAAGCATCCATAAAGCTTAGTAATGCATACCCCGAAGTGGCATCAATAAGTTGATCGATATGGGGCAAAGGATAAAAGTCCTTCGGACAAGCTTTATTCAGGTCGGTGTAGTCGATGCAAACTCGCCATTTCCCGTTCTGCTTTTGCACCAATACTACATTAGCCATCCACTGTGGGTAGTCGATCTCAAAAATAAAATCGTGACCATCGACTTGGCGATCTCCTCGTCAATGATCCTCTGACGTTCAGGTGCAAAGATCCGTCTTTTTTGCCGAACAGGCTTCTTCGATGGATCCACTTCCAGTCTGTGTTCAGCAATCTTCGGCTAATCCCTGGCATGTCTTGAGGTTCCCATGCAAAAATGTCGCATAGCAGCGAAGTAGTTCCATAAGGTTTGTCCGAAGAGGCTCTGGTAGACCCGAACCAATCTTCACTGTTTTATCTGCCTTTCCGAGGACCAGCTCGATCTCTTCTGTCTCTCCTGCAGGAATTACCAATGGCTCTGAGCTGCTTTCAGTGAAGGGCTCGATCTCAATTGCCATGGTTTGCTTACATTTCTTGACTCTACTCAGGAGGAAATATGACATTAGATAATGACGTCGGGCTAGATCCAAGTCCCTGCCACCTCTCTCCGACTCAGGTGTCTTTGTGGGGAACTTGATTTTGAAGTGAGGATGGAAGTCGCGACTTGGAGAGCTATCGATGTAGGTCTCCCGGTGTATGGCGTTGTGGTAGAATCTACATGCACAACATAGAATTTACATATTATTTCTACTGCTTTGAGGGGCATGCGAGAAGATCCTTTGGGAGTTCGATGGTGCTGCAACTTTATTTGGATCGTTCTTTGAAGCCATATAAAGAGCCTCTTGCCCGACCTCCATCTTTTGCCCATCAAGATGCATCCTCGATAAGCATGGGCATACAAAATATCCACGAAGACCCGTTATCATCATCATCGCTCCACATCCACCAGAGCCCACTTGTGCGGTGATCACTAACGCTCCTTCATGTGGCTCGATGGGCTCGAAGGATAATCTGCATCGGTAAAGGATATAACGGTCCACGGAAATGGTGCATCGGCCCCGGAGAAAACCCTCCACGGACATGGCCCGAATCCGGATATCCTCTCCTCTTCTTCCCTACTAATTTTCCTGTTGTCCCTCGGTTATAACATCGATAGCGTGCCTCGGCGGTGGTATTGGAGCATTTTGGATGGGTGGAACCATTTGAGCCGTCTGAAGCGATGCGATCGGCATTCTCTTGATCTTGTTGGTCCTCCGGCTACATCTTGAACCGGTGGACCTCTTTGAATCTTCTTCTCCACGAAATCCTTGATTGCAACACTCATTAGTATCATCGTGGCCATGACTTGATGATAGCTACAATACTTCTGAGAGTTGCCTTTCCCTGTCCTATAATTATCACGAGGTGGCTCAAAGAATGGCTGGTTTCTGATTTGGCCCAAAATCACCGACCTATCAGTATTCAGTTTAGTGTAAACCTTATTCACCTTGAGTGTTGGCGGTGGGCGATTACTTCCTTATCGCCATGAGTTGTTGTACTTCTTGAGCGCCCTCTGGCCGATTATTATACCCCCCATCTTCCTACGATGCATACAGGTCTTAGGAATATCGCCTCCTTCATTTGATCAGAAGAAGGGCGCTTCAGGCTATTCATAGCTTCCTCCACAACAATATAACCTTCTGTCTTGTCGAAAGCCTCTGCCAGACTTTTCGGGTGATGGAACATCAATTTCTTCACTAGCTTTTCAGACTTCACCAAATCCAGCCCATTCTGAAACAGCCCTATCGCCTGGAGATCATTGAGGTCGGATACCTGAACAACTGCTTCTCTGAACCTCTTCACATATTGGCCTAAAGATTCGTTGGAGAACTATCTGACCTGTGCTAGAGAACCTGTAGGCTTCCCTCTTCTTCGGTTGCTTCCAAAACGGGCATGGAACTTGTCACAAAGCTCGGTCCAAGAGGAAATTGAATCTGACGGTAAAGTTCCCATCCACTGCCTCGCATCTTTCCTTAGTGTTGTGACAAACGTGTGACACTTGGTAGCATCGGTAAAGTCATAATAATCCATCAGCCGGTCGAACGCCTGGCTATGGTCATAAGGATCCCCAGATCCATCGTAACTCTCCATGCGTGGCAGCTTCTTGGTGATGTCTGCCTTTTCCTTAAGAATGTCCGAGAAAAAAGGAGACGCTTTCTTCCCCGGGGTGTCCCTCACCTGCTGCACCTCTGCCAACTGCTTTCGGAGCTCTTTCAACTCCTTAACATAAAAATCTACCCCTTCCGGTCGAGATGACGCTTCTTTCTCCTGGGAGTCTTTCTTCTTTTGAACGGATCGGTCTTTTACCATAGAACCCTCAATTTTTGAGGGACTTCTACGATGATGGTGGCCCATGAGCAGCGTGCCCCCGGCGGACTTTACGAGTCGGCCCCCTAGATCTGCTTTCGTCTTTGGATTACATGGTTTGTGATGAGAATCTTCAACAATGAGTGCTCTCTTTGTATTCTCGGGAGTATGTTCTCTGGATCGGCCTCTTTGTTCACTTGGCTCTGCTCCCTAGGGCCAAGCATGATGGTGCGCTCCCTTCGATCTTGAGGTAGGGCTTCTCGATCTTCTTCTTTCTCGATGTTGGTACAGAGTTTCACGTCACTGAATGGCGGGTTCCTTCCCACTTGATGCCCGCTCTTGGACCGAGAACGTAGCTGGATGCTTCATCTCTCAACTCTTCCATCCGGGACATCTGCTCAGTTATATCCTGTCATTGCTTCATAAGTGCCTCCATGGCCCTATCCGCTTCATCTACCATCTTAGCCAACCGGGAGGCCTTTTCGTCCTGGTCATCTCGGTATCGAATTTTAGGTGAGGTGCCTTCCACTTGCTTCCGTAGCCGTGACCGGGACTCTTTCCCTGTTATAAAGACTAGCTTTCTCTTAGCTTTGCCTGACCCTTGGACGAGAATCTCCATGCGAACGTTTGGACGTTGTGCTGGCATGAACACTTAATGTAGGTCCCAAACGTTCCTTGATAGGTATTCGTTGTCTTTGATTCAGCGATGTCATGGTACATCCTTGATGTATATCTCGCTCTACTCTTCCCCATCTTTGAAAGCGTAGAACAAATAAAAATTTGTGATTGCTGACTCTTGAACACTAGAACTCGACCCCCTCCTTACTAAGCGCATGATGTTAGCGCCAAGATCTTACGCCACGTCCCAATCCGTAAGGCGTCCGATCTGCTTGCGATAAACACGATCAACACACAAAGCTTGATGGTACGGACCGTCGAGGGGATAGCTCGGCGTGAGAGTCAAGTCTGATGATCACTGAGGGTTAAGAATGGAGGATGTAAATTATCTAGCGTTTTGAGAGAGATAAAAATGTATGCGTACCTTTTGTTAGAAGACTCCCTTGCTAGGTTATACTCTCATGCTCGGTTTTTTGTGCCACCAACCCTGATCTGACACAGCCCCCCACTCTTCTATGGTCTCAGCCGGATGCATGCAGGTTGTCACCTTTTTCCTACTGTACCTGCCGCCGGCTGGATAAAATCCCATCCACATTAATGATCTGCAGACTTTTGGTCAACTGCTCTCCTTTTTCATCATTACAAGTCAAAGGCTTAGATATAAAAAGCTTTAATGGATCAATCCTTTGACCCAGCCCATCATTATGAGGATATAATAAAGGTAACATAAATATTAAGCCCAATGACTATAAAACTCAATAATAAAGGTCCAACTGGCTAATTAAACGGATAGACCCAATCCGTCCGGCCCAATAGAAGAAATATCATGACCCAACAGTGATTATACCAAGACAGTACATAGCACCAAAGAATATAAAGAGGTGAAACTCATTTGTGTTACGAGAGTTAAATAAGTTGCGGATGACATCATAATTGGTATTAAGGAACAGGGAAGCAAGGTCATTATAATGTCCTAATTGATGTTAGGGAGAGATGACTTGAATAAATCTACAAAGAAAAGAACTAAAAAGCAGGACCTTAATTGCTGGACCTCTCCTGCAATTCATTCAGCAAAAAGAAAAATAAAAACACTTAATTACCATATGGATACCTTAATGCAGATAATTGACTAGACAATATCTTTTTTTCCTTCCCCAAAATGGTTATTGAAAACATTCCAAAGATTTCAGATAACATTAATTCATTAGTTTTCAAATTACATCTTATAATATGGTGTTCCACATGCTTTAGACAAGACTCGGATAATTATCAGAATAATGGCCTGGTTGACATTGGAAGTTTTTGTAGTTTCCAGAACGACCTACAGGGTGTGGTCGTCCCCCTTGTGACCAATCAACATAAGTTGGAATTTAGGACTCCCTATAACATGTGAAGGTAAATGTTCTCCAGGGTAGCAAACAGGTGTACAATACTAACAAATAAACAGATCAATTTAATGTGTCCAATATATAGACCAAGACTCATAATACAGGACTCAAGTCATCTCTCCATCCTCTACTCACCCAATACATACAAATTAACAACATCCAATAATAACTAAATGAGATCAAATATATATACTAAAACAAAAAAATCCCAATTCATTCAACATAGAAATCAACAGCCACGATTCAATCTAACCCATAAAAATTCACCAGGATAGAACTAATTCTTTATAAACAATCATCAAAACTCATCAACGTCTCAAAAAAAAATCCCCTAGACCGACCCCCAAATATCTAAATTTTCAATTCAAACACTAATATTAAGCTGTATTTCATACTACATTGGAATTAATGAAATGCTACCATAGACATTCAGAAATTCTTAATTTACTATTATTACTAAAGATTAATGTTGGGTTATTCTTAATTTATTAATTACCACAATTACTACCAAGGGAGAGCTAGTAAATTCTATAAGAAGTACGTAGAAAAGATATTCAAAATATCACAGTAGCATATATGCATGTCACAAAACGAAATCAAATCAATTAAATTCTTAATTTAATTTATCGTGTATATATAGTCTCCAAATCAAGAGCATCAAACATCCTTAGCTACTCTATGATCCAACACAACACAAAACAAAACAAAATACAACTAATTAATTAACCCACAAAGTACTTGAAATGACTAATTAATATTATCTTGGAGATGCATGCCTCCATCACTTTGGAGAGTTTCTTCAAACTCGTGCATGATCGAATCAAATCTGGGAACATCCGAATTTAGTAATTCATCAAGCTTCACTAAATCATCCCATTCCCATTCCCATTCCCATTCCAATCTTTCTTCTTGAGATTCCATCGTCAGCGGCATCGAATCAAATCTGGGAACTTCAGAATTCAGTAATTTAGAAGGATGTGCTTCAAATCAAGAATAATCTCACAAATCACATAATCCGATTCACCACCCGCAAGGGAGAATTCGTGCATAATCCAATGACCCACCGGATTACTTTTAGCAGCACTCCTTATTTCAAAAACAAGCATTTTTTTATATCCAATCACCTCACCCTTCCCATTCTGGACTTCCCTAGGCCCCGTCTGCCCATCCCACGTCCCGCACCCCGCCGCCCGAATATACTGCTCCTTCCCACCGGTGCCGCTGTTCTTCCTCATCTTTCCGCCGCCGGCCGCTTTCTTGGTCAACTTGGTGAATACGTATATGGTTTTCTTGACTACATTTCCCAGCTTGTCGGTTTCCGACACTAGCCAATGATTTGCATCCTTCAATATATCCCAAGGATCGCCGCCGTAGAGTTCTTTCTCCTCCACAACGTTACAAGGCAAGATTTTCCCCATGATCTTTGGCCTCAAGTAGAAGTTGATCAACTCCTCTCCAGTTGGACATAATCTAAAACCAGCCGGAATGGCCATCTTTTTCATCATTTTCTCTCTCTACTTTCTTTTCTCTCTCCTGTCTGAACTTGGAATTAAGATTAATTTGATAACACTACAATCCCAATCCCTCAGTGTATAAATAGGCCAAGAAAAAAATTGAGCGCCAAGTTGAAGATAAGTATAAATGTCCAACCTTCTTAATCTAAGGGTTTAACCGTGTATTTCTTAATTTTAATCCGGCTGTATATTTAAGAAAATAAATATTTATTTTTATTGACTGATAAGTAGTAAAGTGTTGTTTTTCAGTTTATTAGATATATTAATTATGTCCTAATTAAATTCTCACCAACTTAGGGATTAAAGAAATTTACTGATATATATCTCGGATAAAAGATTTTTACGAATTCTATATATATGTAATTATATATATGTATTAGAAGACTTTAATCATGATATATCTCGGTATAAACATGGATATATTAATTATGTCCTAATTAATACATATATGTTTCTATATATGTATTAGAAGATATGTATACACGCGCGTATTAATTACAATTGATCCATTTTAATTTTAAAATGATATTGTTCTCTTATTATTTAGTTGCTAAAATGTAAAAATAAAAATAAAATTTCATTTAACTAATATAGGATGACTAACTATATTTTAGGAGAAAATTAATTTTAAATGCTAAAATTTATATTTTACCAATTTTTTAGAGATTTTAATGTTTTTAAGAGTTTTTAATTTTTCTCCCCATTAGATTTATAGTTTCACTTTTACATTACTTTAGTTATTTAAAAAACTCTTTATTAGGACACCAAGCAGTTAATTATACTTCTAGTGATATTATTTTTCCCATTTGTCATAATTTTACTTGCTTCTCATTTTTAATGTTAATTAAAGGTATCCCTAGTCATATATAGCATAATAACTAATAATCTAAAACATTAATTAATTTTTGATGTGTGCGTACGTGTATTCGTGATACAACCCAAAAATAAATAAAATAATATAATAAAACCCAAATAATAATTTATAATATAATATATTATAAATTATTAATTTTAATAATATATTAAAAATACTATAATAATTAATAGTATTATTATTTTTAATAAAATATTATTATTATTATTATTAATTTTTGATGTGTGTGTTTTTAATATTTTTAATTAATTTATAAGTGTTCCACAATAACAACCTTTTAATTGATTGAACATCTCATAATAAATTAAACCAATCATTAGCTTTTTGTATTAGAAAATAAAACAAGCGATGTTATATTAATTTGTAACGTTAAGTATTGGATATATTTTAATAAAATTAATTATTTTAATATAATATTATCAATTATGAATTATAATCTTCATGGGAATTACAAAAGGATTAAGTGGTTTTATTTGTATTTAAAAATATAGTTAATAGCTTTTTTTAATTAATTGTGAGGAGTCGCATTTTCATGCTTTATTCATTATGTTGCATACTTAGCTTGTTATGTATTGGAAGGTGTTGTTCATTTAACAAGAATGAGAAAGAGCTATGTTGGTCTAAAAAAATCAAGTCACAATAAATTGAAGGCATACCACGTATGTGACATTTTTCATTATAATCAGTGGTGGAACCAGAAGGTTTTCATAGGGGGGTCAAAATACATCAATAAAAAAAATTATTTATTGACGCTTAAAGTGCTTCTTTCGGTTGTACGACTAAGAGGAGGCAACTGTATCATGCGAGTCTATATAGTTTGAAAATGTCTCAAAATTTGCTCGTTTTCAATTGTTGGAAAAATATAATAATTCAATGTGTTTGTAAAAATTGTGGGAATATAGAAATGAACATATTTGATTGAATCTCTTCACAAAGATTTCTTGATTACATATTAACTAAAGGTTAATTTGGAGTTTTTTCGGAGAAGAATGCATTTAAAAATTGAGATTCTTATTATATTACACATTAATTAAATTAAAGGCTAATTTGGAGTTCTAATGCATCAAATAAGAAATAAATTGTGTTTTCATGCGACTTTTAATTGATTTTGACTATTGAGAGCATGTGCCTCATAATTTTTAAAATTAAAAAAATTATATTAATTTAGAGTTTAAAAATACCTTAATTTGATTTTAAAAAGTTCATAATAATTTTATATTGAACAAAACAAAATCGCCTCTTTATGTTTTTTATTTGCAAACATTTTGTCATTATTTAGACAATTCAAATTTATGTTTCTCACTCGCATTGAGATGTAGGACCTATAAGAAAATTTTTACAGAAAAAATATAAAATATATGTAAATATCATTTTCCCCCTCCAAACCTTAACCTTAGTACCAGCCTACCGGGGGCAGGTGCCCCCCTGGCCTCCCCTTGGTTCCGCCTCTGATTATAATGGTTTAGAAAGAGGTCTCTAGCTACTACCGATAATGCAACCAGTAATGTACACATGCATGTATATATTTGTGAGAAATATAATATATTGTGTTATAAATTATAGTGGTGTTATAAATTATATTGGTATTAGGTACGGTATTATGTTCATGGAGTTTCAAACTCTGCGAGTTATGTAGACTTTGTTGAAAGTAACAGCGTGGAAGCTAAGTTGTTGTCTCCTGGAGGTGACATGTCAATGTCAGTGACTTGCTACAACAGATACATCAAGTAATGATTTCTCATCGACAGAGTGAATCGTTATAAATTTTTTTTCTTTCTCGTAACTCAGTTCAACGCCTACTATTTTGGTTGAATCATTACTTATTATTTAGTTTGTCATGTATTTTACTTATTTAATATTTGTTCCTAATATTTTTTAGACCGAAGAAACAACAATTTTAAGGTGATTCAACATCGTAAAGTGATTTGAGTTTTCTTAATCCAAATTTTCAATCTATAATTCTAAATAGTTCCAGGTTCAATCTATAATATTGTAAATGTACGTACATCCTTGGAATAATAACAAAGGATACACAAAAAAATTGGTATAATTATGAACATGACATATATACATTGTATTTGTAAAGTTGATGAATTTGAGACTAATTAACTCCATATTAACTCGTTGACCAACCAAAATAACTCAATTAATTTGATTAAAATTCCTAATTGTCTTGTTATATATAGTAATAGTCTAATAGATAACATCAATCTTTTTATTTTATTATATATTATTAAGAATTTATTACATTTAAAAGCATCTTGTGAACATAGAATCAATTTAGTCTTCACTTAATAGGTGGTAAGATCGTTACTATTTACGACACTTGTTTCATCTATCATTTTTGTGAGTAGTGATCACAAATTATACATAAAAAATTATGCACAAACACTAAAAAAAAGAAGAGAAGGAGACTTAATTACCAATAGATATTTTACCCATTTTCATTAATGTGCAATATAGGAATCATATTTTTTGTGCTCAATTTTGTATGTATAAATATTTGTGCATATTGTATAATTCCATTTTAATAGCAAGTAAAAGTAATTATTAATTATTATATATCTATGCCCAAAATACACAATTACTATTTATCTAAAATACCAATCAAAAAATTTTAATTGAAAATAAGTCCTCTTATACTACTCCAAAAGTTATTTTAAAATTTATTATTTCCCGCCCAAACTACTTAGTTGTATATATATTGGTTGACAATTTTTTGAATTCTCTATGAAACAGATTTAGGTTTGCTTTTCATTGAAACTCCAATCAATTTGGGGCTTTCTTTTTTGTTGATTTTCTCAGTTAAATGTACGACGAAATTGTTGCAATTAAACCCCCGACCACATTCAGAGTAACTAGTTCTTCATCGCCAAATTCAAGCACAAGATGAATGATAAAATCGCAGTGGCGGAGAGAATCTAGCCTCGCCGCACCACTAACAAAGAGATTCTTGAGCACGAACGTGATAAGTAGGTTTTATACCTACTTATTGGCTATCAACTTGCTAGAATTATGCTTAAACTCAAGCATTTTTAGTGTTATTTGATTGCTTTTTGTTTTTTTTTTGTAGGTTGCATTAAGGAAACTAATAAGGCATGGCAATGGCAAAGTATGGTGAGCTTGTGCTGGAATGAGGAATGAAGCTGAGTAAGTGCATAAGAAAAGGGCATCTGAGAAGGCAAGTGAAGGATGAAGAAGTCAAGTGAAGGCAAATAAAGATGACATCAGTAGAAGAAGAAAGCAACAAAGTGAATTAGCAATGCACTTGCAGCAATGCGAAAATCGCTCTCGTTGCATTAAGGAAACTAATAAGGCATGACAATGGTATGGAAGTGGAAAAGTATGGTGAGCTTGTACTGGAATGAGGAATGAAGTTGAGGAAGTGCATAAGGGAAGGGCATCTGAGAAGGCAAGTGAAGGATGAAGAAGTCGAGTGAAGGCAAATGAAGATGACAACAGTAGAAGAAGAAAGCAGCAAAGTGAATTAGCAATGCACCGGCAACAGCGCAACAGACTACAGAGAAGTCCAGTCGCGCGGCGTAACAAAGAGACGCAGCGCAACAGACTGCAGAGAAGTCCAGTCTCTTGTAATTTTATTGTATTTATACCTCCTAACATCAATGAAAATATTATGCCATTATTCATTAGTCTACATTATTATCTATATGGTATCAAAGCACTAGTCGGTCCTAAACCAATTCCACCAATCCTAGCCTAAGACACACCATGGCCACTGATCATCAGAGTATCGCCATTCCCAACCCAGGAAATCCAACCCAAAGTCTTCAACTCATAAACATCTCTCATTCATCCATCATCAAATTGACCTCCACAAATTATCTCGCCAGGAAACTCCAGATTGAGGCCATTCTCATAGGTTACGACCTCTACAAATACATTGACAACAATCATCCATGTCCTCCTCGCACCATAACCACCAACAGTATTGAAGCTTCCAACCCAGATTTTCTTCCATGGATTCGCCAAGACAAACTGCTGTTTGGCGCCCTTATTGGTTCCATCTATCACTCTCTTATTCCGATAATCCAAAGAATCACCACTTTCACAAGCATGGCAAACCCTTGCCAACACCTATGCTCTCCTTGGACTCGTGGTCACATAAAACAACTCAAGGACCAAATCAAGAAATCCACGAAGGGCTCTCTGTCCATATCGGACTACATGCAATATGTCAAGTGTCGCACTGATCAACTTGCTGCGCTAGGCAAACCGATGGACCATGAAGACATCATTGAGACGATCTTAGAGGGTCTCGGTAATGACTATCACCATATTGCCGATATAGTGGCAGGTAGGGACAACCCCATCTCATTTGATGAGCGTCATGAGAAACTCATCAACAGGGAACTGACACTTCAGCAGTCGCAATCTGCTTCCTTCCCGCATCTCGCCACGGCCAACGCTGGGTCGACCAGATTCAGTAATTCACACCGGCTCGTGTCAAAACAGACACACCTACCACATCTTGCTTCGCGACACCAGCCATCTCAGCCTCTTCATGCCACGACTCGCCAACAGAGGCCTTATCTCGGCAAGTGCCAAGGATGTCGCCAATGAGGCCACGGTTTCTCGGTGTCCCTCTTTCACTTGTACACGCCCCTTCTTCACAAGGCTGGCCTCGCTCATCACACAATGGACTTGGTGATACCCAAAGGCACATGTCGCCACAACATCGGTGTTGAGACCCAGGCGCAGCTTCTCGACAGTGGTGCCTCTCATCATATCTTCTTTGAGCTCGAAACAACCTTTCACTTCATGCTCCATACGATGGGTCTGATGATGTCGAAATCAGTGATTGCACTGGATTACACATTTCCAAAACTGGTTCTGCCTCTCTTAAAACATCCTCTCACACTTTTCAATTATATGATGTTTTATTTGTTCTTGCCATGAAAAGAAACTTAGTCTTCATATCTCAATTTTGCAAAACTAATAACACTTTGATTGAGTTTTTACCATCTTTTTTTCGTGTGAAGGATCTACTCACAGGGGCCATACTGCTCAAAGGACAACCTAAAGATGGTGTGTATGAATTGCCGATTTCGCACCCCGCTTCTCGTCCTTCAGTCTTCACCAGTACCAAAGTATCCTCCGATGCTTGGCATCATCGTCTTGGTCATCCATCCGAGTCAATTCAATGTCATATAGTATCTAAATTTGGTTTACCTTTAGATTTCTTTAGTTCTAAGCATTTCCATTTTAATGATTATTTCTGCAATAAAAGTCATAAATTACCTTTTTCTCAATCATCTATTGTGTCGACTTCCCCTCTCCAAATTATTTATTCTGATGTGTGGACCTCGCCTATATATTCTGTCGATGGTTACAAATACTATGTTATTTTTGTGGATCACTTCACGCACTACATATGGCTTTACCCCTCAAACGTAAATCGATGTTGCCACTATTTTCCTCGTTTTGAGCACTTGATGAAAACTACTTCAAAAATAAAATAATCACCTTTTACTCGGACAATGGGGGAATACATGGGTCTCACCAAATCAATTGGTCTCTCGCCACATACTTATCCACACATGGAATCTCGCATCTCACTTCACCACCTCACACTCCAGAACACAATGGCTTCTCGGAACGTCGACATCGCCATATTGTTGAAACATGACTTACTCTTCTCTCTAAAGCTACCTTACCCTAACCCATCTTGGTCATATGCCTTCTCCATGTGAGCCTATCTCATAAATCGCCTTCCGACACCAACTCTCCATATGACCTCTCCCTATCATAAACTCTTTGCGTCGCCGCCCAACTATTCCAAGCTTCGAGCCTTTGGTTGTCTATGCTATCCTTGGCTCCGTCCATATTCTCCTCACAAACTCGCTAGTCGCTCCACACCTTATGTCTTCCTTGGTTACTCCCTCACTCAGAGTGCTTATCTGTGTCTTGATCCAAGTACTCAACAGATCTTCATCTCACGTCATGTTCGATTTGTTGAGTCTGAGTTTCCCATGTCTAAAGTTGATCTACATCTCGCTCGTCCTCACGATAACTTAACATGTGACACAAGGCTCCCCACAACATGTCATTCTCCGGTTTGATACCCATCATAGAAGGTAGTTCAATGACTCTTCGCTTGATTGACTCCACCACACAAACGGTTATGGTAGCCACAATGACTTGCCCCAAGTATCCCCCATACTACCCAACCCAATACACCTCTCTGCACGTCCCCGCTTGTCACTTTGGTCTTACCTCCACTAGTACTTCCTCAAGCCTCTGAAGCCCCATCCTCCCAATCCTTGCTTCGCACCTCGCCAATGGTCACTCGTTCTAGAAACAACATCCACAAACCAATCACTAAACTCAACCTCTTGACCCAACTTGCCTCAGCAATTGAACCCACATGTGTTACTCAAGCCATCAAAGATGGCAAATGGCGACAGGCGATGTCCGAAGAGTTTGATGCCTTGGTTGAAATGGCACATGAACCTGGTACCCTTTGGTGTGCAAAATATTGTGGGGTCCAAATGGATATTTCGACTTAAACGCTTATCGATGGCTCTATTGATAGGTACAAGGCTCGCTTAGTAGCAAAGGGTTTCACCAATGGCCGGAGTGGACTACCATGAGGCGTTCGGTCCGGGTTGTAAGCCAAACCACAATTGCGTCTCATCCTCTCGCCTTGCGGTCGGTGCATGTTGGGATCTTCGACGACTTGATGTCAACAATGCATTTCTCAAGGCACCCTCATCTGAAGATGTCTTCATGACTCGACCTCAAGGCTTTGTTGATGCCGATCATCTACTCTATGTCTGTAAACCGAGAAAGGCAATATATGGTCTCAAACAAGCTCCAGAGCTTGGTACCTTTGAACTCACTTGAGTTTTTACTTGCATCTCATTTCACCAACTCAATTGTTGACACCTCTTTGTTCATTTTCGGTGATAAAGGTATAACCATCTTGTTACTTGTATATGTTGGCGATATCATCATCACGGTAACAATACAACATCAATCAAGCCTTCATCTCGGTCCTTGCTCGTCGCTTCTCCCTCAAAGACCTCGGCCCTCTTCACTACTTCCTTGGTGTTGAAGTTGTTCCTTGCCCTCAAGGCCTTCTCCTCTCACAACAAAGATACATAGCAGACTTGTTGGCTCGAACAAAGATGACTGATGCACGTCCTGTTGCAACTCCGCTAGCCACCTCTCCCATCCTCACTCTTCAGTCGGGGACAACACTTACTAACCCAACCGAATTTCGGGCAGTAGTTGGCAGTCTTCAGTATCTTTCACTTACCCGTCCAGACATTGCCTATGTAGTCAACAAACTATCTCAATACATGCATTGTCCGACTACCGATCATCGGAATCTTCGCTAAGCGACTTCTTCGATATTTGTGTGGAACCATTGATCATGGCATCTGTTACATCATGATCGCTCTCACTCTACACGCCTACTCGGACGCCTACTGGGCTAGTAATAAAGACGACTTCACCTCCACCAGTGCTTATATTGTCTATGTCGGACGAAACCCGATATCCCGGAGTTCGAAGAAGCAACGAACAGTAGTTCGCTCCTCGACTGAAGACGAGTACCGATCTGTTGCTTCTACAGCTGCTGAGGTGAGATGGATCACATCTCTTCTTAGTGAACTTGGTGTCACATCCTCACAACAACCGGTAATCTACTGTGATAATGTGGGAGCAACGAACCTCTGCTCAAATCCAGTCTTCCATTCTCGCATGAAACATGTAGCTCTCGACTTTCACTTCATTCGTGAACAAGTTCAAGATGGCATCTTACGAGTCACTCATGTCTCTTCGATGGATCAACTAGCTGATGCACTCATCAAACCACTACCCCGCACGCGTTTCCAAGGCTTGTTGAACAAGATTGGTCTCACCTAAAGGAGCTCCAACTTGCGGGGGCATAATAGAGAATTAAATTCATGTATTTAATTTAATTATCTCATTCCCTTAAATTAGTGATTGACTGATTCTTTAGTTAATTGTAATTATCTCATTCCCTTAAATTAGGGATTGACTGATTCTTTAGTTATTAGGTTTGATATCAATATCTTTTGGTTGTAACAAATTGATACTCTCTTGTAATTTTATTGTATTTATACCTCCTAACATCAATGAAAATATTATGCCATTATTCATTAGTCTACATTATTCTATAGTAAAGTGATTTGAGTTTTCTTAATCCAAATTTTCAATCTATAATTCTAAATAGTTCCAAGTTCAATCTAAAATATTGTAAATGTACGTACATCCTTGGAATAATAACAAAGGATACACAAAAATTTGGTATACTTATGAACATGACTAATTGATGAATTGAGACTAATTAACTCCATATTAACTAATTTGGTATACTTATGAACATGACTAATTGATGAATTCGAGACTTTACAAATAAAATTTGGTATACATTTTATTTGTAAAGTTGATGAATTCGAGACTAATTAACTCCATATTAACTCGTTGATCAACCAAAACAACTCAATTAATTCGATTAAAATTCCTAATTGTCTTGTTATTTATAGTAATAGTCTAATAGATAACATCAATCTTTTTATTTTATTATATATTATTAAGAATTTATTACATTTAAAAGCATCTTGTGAAAATAGAATCAATTTAGTCTTCACTTAATAGGTGGTAAGATCGTTACTATTTACGACACTTGTTTCATCTATCATTTTTGTGAGTAGTGATCACAAATTATACATAAAAATATTTTACCCATTTTCATTAATGTGCAATATAGGAGTCATACTTTTTGTGCTCAATTTTGTATGTATAAATATTTGTGCATATTGTATAATTCCATTTTAATAGCAAGTAAAAGTAATTATTAATTATTATATATCTATGCCCAAAATACACAATTACTATTTATCTAAAATACCAATCAATAAATTTTAATTGAAAATAAGTCCTCTTATACTACTCCAAAAGTAATTTTAAAATTTATTATTTCCCGCTTCCAAACTCGCCCCGCCCGCCAGTTGTATATATTTTGGTCGACAATTTTTTGAATTCTCTATGAAATAGATTTAGGTTTAGTTTTCATTGAAACTCCAATCAATTTGGGGCTTTCTTTTTTGTTGATTTTATCGGTTAAATGTACTGCATTTAAATTGTTGTAATTAAACCCAAACCACATTCGTGAGTAACTAGTTCTTCGTCGCCAAATCCAAGCACAAGATGAATGATAAAATCGAAGTGGCGGAGAGAATCTAGCCTCGCCGCGCCACTAACAAAGAGATTCTTGAGCACGAACGTGATAAGTAGGTTTTATACCTACTTATTGGCTATCAACTTGCTAGATCAAATTATGCTTAAACTCAAGCATTTTTAGTGTTGTTTGATTGCTTTTTGTTTTTGTTTTTGTAGGTTGCATTAAGGAAACTAATAAGGCATGACAATGGCATGTAAGTGGCAAAGTATGGTGAGATTGTGCTGGAATGAGGAATGAAGCTGAGTAAGTGCATAAGGAAAGGGCATCTGAGAAGGCAAGTGAAGGATGAAGAAGTCAAGTGAAGGCAAATGAAGATGACAAAGCAGAGAAGAAAAAAGAAAGTGAATTAGCAATGCACCCAAGATCGCCAAATGAGAACGCAGAGAAGTCGATCGGTGGCGTGCAGCGCCAACGTAACTGAGAAAAGTAGCGCACCCACGCCAGAGGAGGATTCGACCCAACGCCAACGACGCACCCCAATTACTATTTGGTATATGGCAGCGCATTTAAGACTAAAAAAAAATTTGACTTTTCATTTTAAGTCTGCTGTATCGTGATTACTTAAAAGGGGTGTATTTGCTAGTTACGAGACATCATTTGAAAGATTTAATTTTCTCAAAATATCTTTTTGAATAATAAGGTGTGGATTTGATATAATGTTATAGTTGTGGGTAATATTTACAAATTTTACAAAGTAAGCAAGTTGTTTAAGGTGTTTTAAGCGCAATTTTGGCTTTCATTGTTTTGGTGATTTAAATCAAAGGTATAAAATTTGGCGTTGACACATTAGAATTCCAACAATTGGAATGACTTATCATATCTTTAACTCATTTGTTTAAGGTGTTAAAACTAAGTTCTAAGCAAAATGGCAAAATCTCAAATTTCACACTAAGAAGTTTTTCAAAACTGCAGTTTTAATGATTTTATAGCCTAGTTTGGTGATTTGTTTGAATTTTTTGTTTAGGCTCTTGGCTCAACCACTTGGCCCTAATTCTAGACCATACTTCAAGGTATTTTAATCAAGGTTTAGGTTTCTTGTTCATGCCTATTAAGATTCCTAAAAATAGGGCTCCAACTGGGCAGTTTTCTCACTTTCTTACAAAACTGGGAAATGTAAATATTACTTTAAATATATAGAAGTTATGTTCGTTCTTTGAGACTTTTCAATTGAATGAATGTATGAATGTTGTACAGTATAGCACCATCTGTCGGGTTGGAAGATACCCGAATTTGGGGGCGCTACAAGTTGGTATCAAAGCCTAGGTTATAAACCTTAAGGGGGAAAGTAGAACCTTAAGTCATAACCTTAAGAAAGAATAAAGAAGTAAAAGATGGAAAGTAACCCTATAAAAATGCATTATATTATGTTATGTATTTCTATTATTTTACTGACGTGTACTAATCAAACTATATTGTTTTATTGTAGATGTCAGGAGAAAATGATATGTATAGAGATATACATGTAGTGAGCGAGGATTCGGTTAATTAGGTAGAGATACTACCAAATCCCGTAGCAGTAGAACCAGAAGTAGTAACAATCGAGTCTGGAGATTCGGACAATATGGATTACATGTCTATATTTGATGGCATGCTAGAAGAGGAGGTGGACGTGATGTCCTTTGACCAGGTTCCACCTACAGAGGACCAGGTTCCACCTACAGAGGAAATGTCTACGGGGGAATCAATGAAGGCACTATTTATGTCATTAATAAATAGGAATGTCCATTATTTCCACGAGGTTAAAGAGTTGAAAGAGGAACTCCAAGCTGTCCGGGAGGACAAGACTAGCATGAAGGGAATGTGGGAAGAGGAGCATGATGATAAAGTTCTAGCTAAGGACAAGGTTCGAGAGCTGAAATGTGAAGTCTTTGAGCTCAAGCAGGAGCTAAAGACTAAACAGCGGAAGTGGAGAGAATGTCCTATATACATAGGAGTTCTCATGTAGATTTCCAGTAGCAGGTAGTTGGGTATCAGATAGAAGCAGGACAGACCCGCCACACTATTAGTAGAGATGTTATTGCCGGTCTGGCCAACAAAGATTTTGAGAATGCCCTATGTCAGATGTAATCTAGCAATAGCTAGAATAGATTAGATATGTAAATATTATGTATCTAGTAGTGACGTAAAACCCTCTTTTGTATAACAAAGGGTAGTCTTTTGTAAATCCCAATTTTTGGAAAGTAATTGCGGGATGGTAATGTAATCAGCTAAGGCTGAGTAATGTAAACAATGTAGTGTTAAACTAAAAGTTATGAATCAATATAAGTCTTTTATGGAATATGTTGAGTAATGAGTATGAGTTGTTGTTTTATTTCAAATAATAACAAACCAACAAGAATAAGGTAATAATGATGTGTTGTTTTCTTAATGATAAAATGCATGAAGGAGACAACGAAATCGGTATGCTTAATGTTAACTACTTAGGAGGGTGGTCCAGATTAATCCAATGCAGGAGTTCGTTAATCTTTTAACTTGGTGCATTTAATATAAACGGGGATAATGTACCCGTGATTCCCTGGAATAATCTGAGCTACTACTTTTAAGGACTTTAAAAAGTGTAGGTCATGGGAGTTCAAAGGAACTACGGACCTATAAGCTTCAAACTTGGGTAAAAGAAATTGAGAAAGCATTTGTAATAGCAAGTGTTGAGGAGGGTAAAAAGATTGCCTTTGCAACCTATTTGATGAAAGGAGAGGCCAACTTCTGGTGGGAGGCAAACCAGGCTAGGGCTGACATAGGAAACCTAACGTGGGAGAGGTTCAAGGAGATTTTCTTCGAGAACTATTTTCCCACGAGTATGCAAGGGAGGATGGAAATGAAATTTCTTGAATTAAGACAAGGGGATATGACAGTTCCCCAGTATGCTGCCAAGTTTAATGAACTGGCACAATTTGCTCCACATCAAGTGGACATTGAAGTGAGAAAGGCTAGAAGATTCGAGCAGGGCTTGAAACCTTGGCTCTATAGCCGAATCTCTGTGTTCCAAAGTACTTCCTTTGGAACCATACTAGAAAAGGAAATAATTGCCGAAGGTGGGAATGAGGCTCTCACCGATTACCACAAGGATAAGAAAAATAAGGGTAAGGTTGATGGAGTAACCAAGACCGAGGGAGCCAGTGGGAGTGGCAACGGTCAGAAGAGGAAGGGCTTTAACTCTAGGAATACCAGAGTAAAAAAAGGGGACTCTAAGAGGAGGATGGAAGCTCAGAAACACTGTGGAAAGACTCACTTAGAGTCTGTCTCAAAGGAAAGAGCGGTATGTTATAATTGTGGATGGGGAAGGGCACATTTCGCTTAACTTGTCCAAACCAAAAAAATCACAGATGCTTTGTATGTGGATCAATGACCACATAGCGAAGAATTGCCCAAGAAGGGCATGAAGAAATAACGGAACTAATAGCGGTAAGTTAGCTATTAGTTGTCCAACTCAAATGGGAAATCAATGGCTGCACTTTTAATATAATTGGTCCAAGATGCGGTGGCATCGAGGGGATGTAGTTGCAGTTGTTATTCAGATCAACAATATAAATGCATACGTGCTATTTGATTCGGGTGCTACTTGTTCATTTATAAACTTTAATTTCCCGTAATAGACTTTAATTTCCCTATAAAAGCATGTTTTAACAATCTAGTTAGAAAAATGGCATGGTTACACAACACATGAACATGGACTACCTTTTTTTTCCATAACATTTACTATGTATACTTTAAACTGGATTGTTTAAAACATAGCACACCTCGACAGTCCACAAACAACCCATTCTAGGCTTTAGATTCCATAGGAACATGGTTTAGCGACATGGTCCACAAGGTAAGCATGATTATGCAACATATAAACATGAATAAACTATTTTTATGGCATTAAATATGTATAGTCTATATCCGAGTGGTTTAAAACAGTCTGCCCCTAACTAGTCCACAAACAACCATTAAAGCTAGCATTCATGCTTCTCAAAATAGGTCTTGGTCTGGCCTATTTAAAGCTGGCCTATTTTGAGTCCTTTTTGGGTGGAACTCGCACTTAATGAAAACAACTGGGTCAAATCTTCAGTCTAGAACAAATCTTAGGTTAAATCCCAGTTGAAACAAATCAAATCCATCAAAATAAGGCATCAAAATCTTAGGTTTCTCATTGTGCCACCAAGGAATAAAGGGTCCCGACAACCCGCCCATAGGAGGCTCCAGCGAGTATGACATGAATAAAGAGCCCAGAAGGAATGGCAATGCCATAAGTGATTATACCAAGATAGTACGTAGCACCAAAGAATATAAAGAGGGAAGAGAGGTGAAACTCATTTGTGTTACGAGAGTTAAATAAGTTGTGGATGGCATCATCATTGGATGGCATGCTTAAAGTTAAATCAACATAACAGTCCCAAGTTCTCCAACACAAGCATTTTTACATCATATACTTGTTATATATACTACATTCATGGTTTAACACTTAAGGGTGCAAGGTTTTGAGTTCTTTGTTCAAAACAACCCGTAATAGACTTTAATTTCCCTATAAAAGCATGTTTTAACAATCTAGTTAGGAAAATGGCATGGTTACACAACACATGAACATGGACTACCTTTTTTCCTATAACATTTACTATGTATACTTTGAACCCGCCCATGGGAGGCTCCAAAAGTATATGACAGAATAAAGAGCCCGAAGGATTGGCAATGCCATAAGTGATTATTAACGCCAAGATCTTACGCCACGTCCCAATCATGGAAGGCGTCCCGATCTCGCATAATAAACACGATCAACACACAAAGCAGCGGTTGGGACCGTCGAGGGGATAACCGCGTGAGAGTCGAGTCAAATGGTCACAAGGGTTAACAATGGAGGATGTAAATTATCTAGCGTTCTGAGAGAGATAAAAATGTATGCGTACCTTTTGTTAGAAGACTCCCTTGCTAGGTTATACTCTCATGCTCGGTTTTTTGTGCCACCAACCACGATCGTCATTTACCCCCACTCTTTATGGTCTCAACTGGGATGCATGCAGGTTGTCACCTTTTTCTCCATCAGTACTGGCCATGTTGGATAAAATCCCATCCACATTAATGATCTGCGGACTTTTGGTCAATCGCTTCTCCTTTTTCATCATTACAAGTCAAAGGCTTAGATATAAAAAGCTTTAATGGATCAATCCTTTGACCCACCCATCATCATTATGAGGATATAATAAAGGTAACATAAATATTAAGCCCAATGACTATAAAACTCAATAATAAAGGTCCAACAGGCTAATTAAGCGGATAGGCCCAATCCAAGTCTAATTAATAGAGGAAATATCATGACCTGACATTGCCCCTAGTTTTTTATTAAATAGGATATTTAATAGAAAACTATAAGCGGTCCATGATATTATGAGATCCAATCAGGATTGAAATGGGCCCAAAGTATAACTTACTAAGGTCCAACTGGTGAAGGATGGGAACAACAAGGATACTGGAAGGACTGATCAAGACCAAAAATCTAATGGGAGGCCCAATCTGCTAAATATCTAAAACTTAAACCAGACACAACCTTTTAAATTCGTAATCATGACTGTCAATTTAATGTGCCGCCCTCAATTACTGTGTAACCATCAGTATAAAAGATAAACTTTACCAAATATGACAGTTTTACCTGCCAATTTGAATTTTCAGACTTTGGAGTTTTCTTTTTCCCTTCCGAGCTTTCTTTCTCTTCTCTGCAAATCGCCAACAATGGTGGTCATCAATACAAACCAGACATCTCCGATTCGGGCAACTCCCATTATGATCGTCCCACCTAACCCAAACCCCGGTAAAGAGGCTTCGAGTTCTAACCCTCAGGCTGCTGCTCCAGGTAAAGATAAAATGCCTCCTAAGCCTCGCCTTACCCCTTCCGAATTTTTTAGGGGCAAGGAATTTTTTACCCATACCATTACTCCATCGACTATTACTAAAAAGGAATTACGGAGGCTTAGAGATCGATGCCACATTCTGGATACTCATTTGGTGAGGGTTCCCAGGGCTGAGGAGAGGATGTATCAAAGACCCGAGGGATGGAATGGCGATCATTGCGACTATTCTTGAGAAAGGGGTCAGATTTCCTCTTCATCCATTCTTGCTGACCATTCTAGGGTTTGTCAGTGTCGGGTTCGCCTAATTGGTGCCAAACTCTTATATACTTATCCTAACCTTCATTGCATTCTGCCATGAAGGTGAGTCGACCTCTCTCGATTTCTTTTTCACTGTGTACAAGATCAGTCAGTCTCGTGAAAAGGGGTTCAAAGTTATAGGTAAGCAGGCGTCGAAGACGGGCGAAAAATTCGAAAGGCGTTCGCTGGTAACTACCCCATCTAGTAACAAGGGATGGAATAAAAAATGGTTTTACGTCAAGGGACCCAAAATTGCTACTATTCTGAAATGGGCTACTGACGAGAAAATTTCTGCTAACTTCGGTGATGTTTCAGAAGAACGTATAGCTGAAATGGTAGATCTCTTTGATAATTTTCCGAAGGAAGAATGGAAATACGGGCTTCTGTCTAAGCAAGCATGGTTGTATGGCCATAAATGTAAGTATAGATTTACTTTATCAATATTTTGAAAATTCTTTGTGGTATAGATTTTGATGTAAATTTGTTAATCTTCGCATAACTTTGATCAAACCATCGTCTTGGAGGTGAAGGAGTTGGAGGATTTTCTAAATTTGGAAAATCCGTAGAAGTCATGGTCGAGTCTTCCAGTGACAGAAGTTTCATAGAAGATAATGTGGTCGGAAATCTACAAAGGTTGGTTTTGAACCTTCTCAAGCGGGAAGCCTCTTCCCAATTCAAATCACCTACCGAGACACCTCCCACCAAGCACCACCTCCTAAAAGCACCTCAAGCCAACGCTGAATCCCAGACCATTGAGCCAGAAGTCGAAGAGCCCATTTTACCAGAAATACAACTCAAACTACGTCGAAGGAAGAGGGGTGTCCGAAAGCCCAAACAGATCTCCATACCATCAGATTCCGAAGGCTTTTCTGAATCTGAACCAAATGTCAATCCGATATCCCCACCTATCGCCGAATTGGTACCACCAACTGTTGACTTACCACCACCGATCACTGACCCAACACCGCCAGTCACTGTCCTGACACCACCAGCTGCTGACCCAACAACACCAGTTGTCCAATCTACAACAGTTCGAAGGAGCTTACTTGATCTGTCTGCAGACGATCGTAGACAGATCCTTCGAATTAAGAAGTTAAAGACTCAGGTCACTCCTTTAACTGCTGATGACTTGAGGGTGTCTTCTTCGAGTGTTCTCCCCCCGATAATCCCAGTGGAGACTTGAACTATTAATGAAGAAGAGCGAACTGAACCCGCTGCAAGTCCATCTCGAAAGAGGAAATGACCATCTGACAGTCAACCAAGCTCAACACATGTACATTCACAGTTCGCGACCCTGTCCCAGCTCAATCATCTTCCACCGAAAATGTATACATGGATCCTTCTCCTGTTCGTGACCAACCAAGGCCTTCTCCCCCAAGGCCTTCATCACAAAAATTCCACGATGAGGCAACTGGAATGCCGACCTTGTGGCCTCGGCATAACGCCAATTTTCCCTTCCAACTCTTTGATGCCTTCGTTCGGGGAAATGACGATCATCGATTTGTTGACCATACGAACGAGAATTTTCTTGATGAAGGCATGAGTTATCTGGCAAAGGTAAGTTATAATTTTCTTGGTTAAAAGTTTCTTTTCTTGTTTAAATATCTGAACTTGACTGGATACTGTCGAATATGTGCAGGCAAATGCAGTCTTCGGGCGTTTACGTCCCAGACACATAAATGCCGAGTCTGATGAGGAGACCATGAAAAGAGAGATCAACATGTTGAAGGCCACGTTAGCGAGAGAGAGAGAGGAACACAAGTCCGCTTTTCATGCCAATGAAGATCTTCAAAGGGAGTTAGCCCAAACTAAAGATGATCGGAGGGAAACTCATGACATGTTGATCTCGATCAGGGAAGAACTAAAGGTGACAAAAGCCAGCGAACAGAAATTGACTAACATGAATGTCCGCTTCATTGCAGAGACTGAAGTTCTGAAGAATAAGAATGAAGAGATCATTACAGCACATCGAGACCTGGCAACACAACTTAGCGAAGTTCATACAAAGGCTCGGGATGATAGGAGGGCCCACAGGGCTAAGCGCCGTAAACTTCGTAGTAAGATTAAGGTACTTCAGGAACGGGATCCTCCCATGACCGAAGAATTGCTCAAGCAGATTCAGGAGGACTATCGGACTTCTGATGAGCTCGGTGCAGAGATTATGAAAGTATATTACGAAGGATACGAAGACTGCCGAGGTCAATGCAAGGAAAAGTTGGTGGCAACCCAAGTAGATCCTACTTTGCTCAATTTTGAAAATGATGTATAAATAGGATTTTACATTGCTTTTGATCTTTAGAATTTTGTGCAAAAATTTTGTAAAGAAATTTAAGTGGACTTGTTTAAGTGTTTAATGAAATTTTAATTTTCTTTACTATGACTTCTGTTTACTTCGTTTCTTGTCAATAATTCAGCATCAATGATCTTGAATGAACTTAACTTAAACTACAAATCAGATAAGGTGTATAGCAGTCAAGTTAAAAAATGAAATGAACTGAACCGAACTTAACACTTGCATAAAGTAATGTATACTTATCGTTTCCGAAGTGTGAGACAGGTCATGAGTGAGGTGAATTCGGCTGATCCTCCTTGCACCATCAAGATCTTGCTTACCACTCGGGGTAGAACAAGTATATAAAGACATTTGTTTACCACTCGGGGTAGAACAATTTTATAAGGGCCATAGAATTTGTCTACCACACGGGGTAACAAATTCATAAGGACACTCTTAACAATAAGGCTTCCATCGAATGGCCAGCGAGTCCTACCATACCTCCTTACTTCGGTGCCCATTGATTCACCACTCGGGGTAAAAACAATATAAAAGAGGACCGTGGAATTTGTCTACCGCGCAGGGTATAACAAAACCATAAGGACACTCCTGCCGAAGAGGCTACCATCGAATGGTCAGCGAGTCCACCCCGTCCTCCTTACTTCGGTGCCCATTGATTTACCACCCTTGGTAAAATCAATATTAAAAGGATCACAGGATTTGTCTACCACACGGGGTAACAAATAATTAGGCTGCCATCGAATGGCCAGCGAGTCCTACCATACCTCCTTACACCATTGTGATCTTAGGACAAATAGGAAGAGGATCAGTTGTGAAAAAGTAACTTTTTATTGATGGTGATCAATCATGTACAGACTTCCGATAAACTGACTCGATATCTACTGAAAGTATTTCCGGAGTCTGCCAGCGTGCCAAGTGTTCTTAATCTCGGATCCATCCAATGCCTTCAATCGGTAAGTTCCTGGCTTTGGTACTTCGATTACTTCATAAGGTCCTTCCCAATTTGGCATCAGCTTCCCACGTTCATGGCGTAGATGCTTCAAAACTTACCGAGGATGAAGTCCCCACTTTGAACCTACTGACTTTACCCCTTTGTTGTAATGCTTGGCAACTCTCCTCTGGTAGGCTGCTAACTTGATCAAAGCCACTTCTCTGACTTCTTCTAACAGATCCAAGTTGGCCTTCAGTCCTTCGTCATTGTAGATCTCTCTGAACTAACTAACGCGAAGACTTGGAGATCCCATCTTGACTGGGACTAAGGCATCAGTACCATAGGCCAATCTGAAAGGTGAATCTCCTGTCGTAGTCCTCGGTGTAGTTCGGTAAGCCCACAATACACTGAGTAGCTCTTCCGGCCATCTTCCTTTCGCTTCCGTCAATCAAGGCTTGATCCCATTGGAAATGATTACGTTAGTCACCTCAACACGCCCATTCGATTGTGGATGAGCCCTTTGAAGTTTTTCGTGTTGAACCCTGACTCTTTCGAAATCCTTCAATTTTGATCCCTGGTGGCGTCGTTGTCCGATATCACCACTTTAGGAATCCCGAAGTGAAACACTACGGATTCTTTCATGAACTTCAAACACTCTTGTTAAGTTATCACCAGAAGTAAGCCGCCTCTACCCATTTGGTCATGTAATTAATAACAACTATGAATAAACCGACATGTCCTTTAGCTTTTGGCAGCGGACCCGATGATATCAACCCCAGACGACAAAGGGTATAGGAGATAGAATTGAGTATAGCTCTTACGGTGGTGATGTGGGATCGGATTTGTTGGTGGGCTTCTCACACTTCTTCAAATACTCCATAGCTTCCTTAAAGATCGTTGGCGAGAGTATCCTGCGTAGAAGAACTTTGTATGCCGATGACTTAGCGACCCATGTGATCACCGCAAATGCCCTCGTGGACTTCCCAAAGAGCATACTCGACGCCGGATGGAACCAAACACTTTAATAATGGTGACGAAAATGCCCTTCAAAAAGATCCCCATCAATAAGAACAAAGTTTGCACTCTTGTACTTGATCTTCTTTGCTAGCAGCATCGATCCAGGAAGGAAGGACACCATCGCCAAATATTCAATATAGGAGTCATCCGGTGATCGGATCGTTCGATACACATCACCACTTTATGTTGGATACTAAATACAGCTGCAAAACCTCAAATAAGTGACCCATTGAAAAGCGACAAACATCCAGTAGTGGCTAGTTTCGATAAGGCATCAGCAATGGAATTGTCATTATGTTCTATGCCTTGAAAATCATAAGAGACAAAATATCAAAGTCGGTCTTTCAACTCTGCCAAATACTTGATCATCCTTGTCCCACGAGCTTCATAATCTCCTAACAATTGTTTGACGACCAACTGAGAGTCACTGTAAATGATCAGCTTCTAGACTTCTAGACTCTTCGCCAAATCGAACTCCTAGCTTGCTTATTTGCTTCATACTCGGCTTTGTTGTTTGTTGCTTTAAACCCAAATCTGATTGCTTATTGTACCTTGAATCCCTCTGGACTTGTCAAGATAATCCCTACCCCACTAACATTCACCGTAGAGGACCCATCTACATCTGACGTCCATCATGCACTCTAAGCGTGTTGAAGAAGCGCAAGACGTCTCGCTTACAGCGACAAGACATCTGTTTCGGTGAATGTACATTCCACCATAAAATCGGCCAAGGCTTGACCGTTGATAGCAGTTCGGGGATGATATTCGATGAAGAATTGGGACAACTCCATAGTCCATGCTGCTAATCTCCCCGAAACCTCTGGCTTACCCATTACCTTCTTCAGTGGTTGATCCGTGTAGACGACTAGGAGCCTGCCTTGAAAATATTGCCGAAGCTTTCGGCTAGCAATTATTAAAGCAAAGGCAAATTTTTCAATAGTTGGATACCTGGTTTCAGCATCTCGTAGGACGTAACTAACATAATAGACCGGATGCTGCTTTCCACTGACTTCCCGAACCAGTACTACTCCAACGCCAACGAACTTGGTTGTGAAGGTACAAATACAAGGTCTCTTTGGGAAGGCTTCATCAATAGAGGAGGAGAAGCGGATATGTCTTTATGCCTTGGAAGGCGTCTTCACACTCAGAAGTCCCTCGAACGCGTCTTCGCATTCTTTGGTCCCTTGATTGTGTCGAAGAGCAAAGCATATCTCTGCGCAGATTTGGACATGAACCTCCTCAAAGTCGCAATCCGGCCCGGTCGGTATTGGACGCCTTTGAATGATGAGAGTCTTCATGTCAAGAATGGCACGGATTTTTTCTTGGATTGGCCTCGATGCCTCTCGGTGACGACGGATATCCGAAACTTTTTCTGCACCGAGGCCAAAAGTGCATTTTGCCGGATTGAGCCTCAACTTATGATGATGGATAGTCTGAAAAAATTCCTCCAGATCATCCAAGTGCTTCTGAACTTGCATGCTTTTCACGATCATATCATCCACGTACACCTCCATGTTCTTCCCCAGCTGTCTATCGAAGATGAAATTCATCATTCCTTGGTAAGTGGCCCCAGCATTTATAAGGCCAAAGGTCATCTTCTAATATACATACACCGAACGGTGGGTAATGAATGCTGTCTTCAGGATGTCCTCTTTGCACATGGATATTTGATGATAACCTGAAAAAGCATCCATAAAGCTTAGTAATGCATACCCCGAAGTGGCATCAATAAAATTCGATCGATGTAGAGCAAGGATAAAAGTCCTTCGGACAAGCTTTATTCAGGTCGGTGTAGTCGATGCAAACTCGCCATTTCCCGTTCTGCTTTTGCACTAATACTACATTAGCCATCTACTGTGGGTAGTCGATCTCAAAAAAAAAATCAGCAGCCATCAGCTTGGCAATCTCCTCGTCAATGATCCTCTGACGTTCAGGTGCAAAGATCCGTCTTTTTTGCCGAATAGGCTTCTTCGATGGATCCACTTCCAATCTGTGTTCAGCAATCTTCTGGCTAATCCCTGGCATGTCTTGAGGTTCCCATGCAAAAATGTCCGCATAGCAGCGAAGTAGTTCCGTAAGGTTTGTCCGAAGAGGCTCTGGTAGACCCGAACCAATCTTCACTGTTTTATCTGCCTTTCCGAGGACCAGCTCGATCTCTTCTGTCTCTCCTGCAGGAATTACCAATGGCTCCGAGCTGCTTTCAGTGAAGGGCTTGATCTCAATTGCCATGGTTTGCTTCTGTTTGTTGACTCCTACTCCGGAGGAAATAACAGCATTCCGATAACAGCGTCAGGCTAGATCCAAGTCCCCTGCCACCTCTCCGACTCCGTGTGTTGTGGGGAACTTGATTTTGAAGTGAGGGATGGAGGTCACAGCTTGGAGAGCTGTCAATGTAGGTCTCCCCAGTATGGCGTTGTAAGCCGAATCTACATGCACAACATAGAATTTACATATTATTTCTACCTGCTTAGGAGCTGTGCCGAAGATCACAGGGAGTTTGACGGTGCCTGCAACTTTGACTGGATCGTTGCTGAAGCTATATAAAGGAGCCTCTTGGCCGACCTCCATCTTTCGCCCATCAAGATGCATCCTCTGATAAGCATGGGCATACAAAATATCCACAGAAGACCCGTTGTCTATCATCATACGCTTCACATCCACTGAGCCCACTTGTGCAGTGATCATTAACGCTCCTTCATGTGGCTCGATGGGATTCGAAGGATAATCTGCATTGGTAAAGGATATAACAGTCCCTGGAAATGGTCTGTCGGCCTTCGGGAGAAAACCCTCCACGGACATGACCGAATCCAGATATCCTCTCCTCTTCTTCCCTACTAACTTCCCTGCCGTCCCTCTGGTTATAACATCAATGACGTGCCTCGGCGGTGGTATTGGAGCATTTTGGACGGGTGGAACCATTTGAACCGTCTGAACAGTACGGTCGGCATTCTTCTGATCTTGTTGGTCCCTCCCAGCTACATACTGAACCAGCAGACCGCTTTGAATCTTCTTCTCCACGAAATCCTTTAGATTGCAACACTCATTAGTATCATGGCCCGCGACTTGATGATAGCTACAATACTTCTGAGAGTTGCCTTTCCCTGTCCTATAATTATCACGAGGTGGCTCAAAGAATGGCTGGTTTCTGATCTGGTCCAAAATCACCGACCTATCAATTATTCGGATTTCAGTGTAAACCTTATTCACCTTGAAAGTGGACGCAGGTGGACGATTACTTCCTTGTCGCCATGAGTTGTCAGACTTCTTGAAGCGCCCTCCGGCCGATTATTATACCCTGCCTTCCTCTCGACGCCTACAGGTCTTAGGAATATCCGCCTCCTTCATTTGATTGAAGAAGGACGCTTCAGGCTATTCATAGCTTCCTCCACAACAATATAACCTTTCGCTTATTAAAGCTCTCGCCGGACTTTCGGGTGATGGAACATCAATTTCTTCACTAGCTTTTCAGACTTCACCAAATCCAAACCCATTCTCGAAACAATTTTTCTGCTTTGGAGATCATTGAGGTCGGATACCTGAACAACTACTTCTCTGAACCTCTTCACATATTGGCCTAAAGATTCGTTGGAGAACTGTCTGACCTGTGCTAGAGAACCTGTAGGCTTCCCTCTTCTTCGGTTGCTTCCAAAACGGGCATGGAACTTGTCACAGAGCTTGGTCCAAGAGGAAATCGAATCTGACGGTAAAGTTCCCATCCACTACCTCGCATCTTTCCTTAGTGTTGTGACAAACGTGTATCACTTGGTAGAATCGGTAAAGTCATAATAATCCATCAGCCGGTCGAACGCCTGACTATGGTCATAAGGATCCCCAGATCCATCGTAACTCTCCATGCGTGGCAGCTTCTTGGTGATGTCTGCCTTTTCCTTAACCAAAAAATCTACCCCTTCCGGTCGAGATGACGCTTCTTTCTCCGGGGAGTCTTTCTTCTTTTGAACGGATCGGTCTTTTACCATAGAACCCTCAATTTTCAAGGGACTTCTACGATGATGGTGGCCCACAGAACGACGTGCCCCCGGCGGACTTTCTGGAGTACGGCCCCTAGATCTGCTTCGTCTTTGGATTCTGTAGATGTGATGAGAATGCTCAACGAGTGCTCTCTTTGTATTCTCGGGAGTATGTTCTCTGGATCGGCCTCTTTGTTCACTTTGGCTCTGCTCCCTAGGACTGACATGATGGTACGCTCCCTTCGATCTTCGAGGAGTAGGGCTTCTCGATCTTCTTCTTTCTCGATGTTGGCCCTGAGTTTCACGTCCTGAATGAGCGGGTTCCTTCCCACTTCGATGCCCATCTTCTTGAATGATCAACGAATCGGATGCTTCATCTCTCAACTCTTCCATCCGGACATCTCGCGCCATTTATATCCTCGCTGCTGCTTCATAAGTGCCTCCATGGCCCTATCCGCAAATCTCGCCATCTTAGCCAACCGAGAGGCCTTTTCGTCCCGGTCATCTCGGTGATCGAGTTTTAGGTGAGGTGCCTTCCACTTGCTTCCTAATCGTGACAAGACTCTTTTCTCTGCATTGTAAAGACTAGCTTTCTCTTAGCTTTTGCCCATTGACCCTTGGACGAGAATCTCCATGCGAATGTTCGACGCGTTGTCTTTGGCATGAACACTTAATGTAGGTCCTAAGCGTTCCTTGGCAGTATTCGTTGTCTTTGATTCACCGATACATCATCTACGTCCTTCGTGTGTATCTATTTCTACTCTTCCCCATCTTTGAAAACGTAGAACAAATAAAAATTTGTGATTGCCAACTCTTGAACACTAGAACTCAGCCCTCCTTCTAGCGCCAATGTTAACGCCAAGATCTTCTGCCACGTCCCAATCACGTAAGACGTCCCGATCCTGCACAGTAAACACGATCAACACACAAAGCTTGATGGCTGGACCGTCGGGGGATAGCTCCGGTGTGAGAGTCAGTACAGGCGGTCACAAGGGTTAAGAATGGAGGATGTAAATTATCTAGCGTTCTGAGAGAGATAAAAATGTATACGTACCTTTTGTTAGAAGACTCCCTTGCTAGGTTATACTCTCATGCTCGGTTTTTTATGCCACCAACCCTGATCTGACATAGCCCCCCACTCTTCTATGGTCTCAACCGGATGCATGCAGGTTATCACCTTTTTCCTACTGTACCTACCGCCGGCTGGATAAAATCCCATCCACGTTAATGATCTGCAGACTTTTGGTCAACTGCTCTCCTTTTTCATCATTACAAGTCAAAGGCTTAGATATAAAAAGCTTTAATGGATCAATCCTTTGACCCAGCCCATCATTATGAGGATATAATAAAGGTAACATAAATATTAAGCCCAATGACTATAAAACTCAATAATAAAGGTCCAATGGCTAATTAAACGGATAGACCCAATCCAGTCCTTCCCAAAATGGTTATTGAAAACATTCCAAAGATTTTGAGATAACATTAATTCATTAGTTTTGATTACATCTTATAATATGGTGTGTTCCACATGTCGTAGACAAGACTCGGATAATTATCGGAATAATGGCCTAGTTGACATTGAAAGTTTTTGTAGTTTCGGAGCGACCTATGTGGTGTGGTCGTCCCCCTTGTGACCAATCAACATAAGTTGGAATTTAGGACTCCCTATAACATGTGAAGGTAAATGTTCTCCAGGGTAGCAAACAGGTGTACAATACTAACAAATAAACAGATCAATTTAAAGTGTCCAATATATAGACTAAGACTCATAATACAGGACTCAAGTCATCTCTACATCCTCTACTCACCCAATACATACAAATTAACAACATCCAATAATAACTAAATGAGATCAAATATATATACTAAAACAAAAAAATCCCAATTCATTCAACATAGAAATCAACAGCCACGATTCAATCTAACCCATAAAAATTCACCAGGATAGAACTAATTCTTTATAAACAATCATCAAAACTCATCAACATCTCAAAAAAAAAATCCCCTAGACCGACCCCCAAATATCTAAATTTTCAATTCAAACACTAATATTAAGCTGCATTTCATACTACATTGGAATTAATGAAATGCTACCATAGACATTCAGAAATTCTTAATTTACTATTATAACTAAAGATTAATGTTGGGTTATTCTTAATTTATTAATTACCACAATTACTACCAAGGGAGAGCTAGTAAATTCTATAAAAAGTACGTAGAAAAGATATTCAAAATATCACAATAGCATATATGCATGTCACAAAACGAAATTAAATCAATTAAATTCTTAATTTAATTTATCGTGTATATATAGTCTCCAAATCAAGAGCATCAAACATCCTTAGCTACTCTATGATCCAACACAACACAAAACAAAACAAAATACAACTAATTAATTAACCCACAAAGTACTTGAAATGACTAATTAATATTATCTTGGAGATGCATGCCTCCATCGCTTTGGAGAGTTTCTTCAAACTCGTGCATGATCGAATCAAATCTGGGAACATCCGAATTTAGTAATTCATCAAGCTTCACTAAATCATCCCATTCCCATTCCCATTCCCATTCCCATTCCAATTCCAATCTTTCTTCTTGAGATTCCATTGTCAGCGGCATCGAATCAAATCTGGGAACTTCAGAATTCAGTAATTCAGAAGGATGTGCTTCAAATCAAGAATAATCTCACAAATCACATAATCCGATTCACCACCCGCAAAGGAGAATTCGTGCATAATCCAATGACCCACCGGATTACTTTTAGCAGCACTCCTTATTTCAAAAACAAGCATTTTTTTATATCCAATCACCTCAGCCTTCCCATTCTGGACTTCCCCTAGGCCCCGTCTGCCCATCCCACGTCCCGCACCCCGCTGCCCGAATATACTGCTCCTTCCCACCGGTGCCGCTGTTCTTCCTCATCTTTCCGCCGCCGGCCGCTTTCTTGGTCAACTTGGTGAATACGTATATGGTTTTCTTGACTACATTTCCCAGCTTGTCGGTTTTCGACACTAGCCAATGATTTGCATCCTTCAATATATCCCAAGGATCGCCGCCGTAGAGTTCTTTCTCCTCCACAACGTTACAAGGCAAGATTTTCCCCATGATCTTTGGCCTCAAGTAGAAGTTGATCAACTCCTCTCCAGTTGGACATAATCTAAAACCAGCCGGAATGGCCATCTTTTTCATCATTTTCTCTCTCTCCTTACTTTTCTCTCTCCTGTCTGAACTTGGAATTAAGATTAATTTGATAACACTACAATCCCAATCCCTCAGTGTATAAATAGGCCAAGAAAAAAATTGAGCGCCAAGTTGTAGATAAGTATAAATGTCCAACCTTCTTAATCTAAGGGTTTAACCGTGTATTTCTTAATTTTAATCCGGGTGTATATTTAAGAAAATAAATATTTATTTTTATTGACTGATAAGTAGTAAAGTGTTGTTTTTCAGTTTATTAGATATATTAATTATGTCCTAATTAAATTCTCACCAACTTAGGGATTAAAGAAATTTACTGATATATATCTCAGATAAAAGATTTTTACGAATTCTATATATATGTAATTATATATATGTATTAGAAGACTTTAATCATGATATATCTCGGTATAAGCATGGATATATTAATTATGTCCTAATTAATACATATATGTTTCTATATATGTATTAGAAGATATGTATACACGCGCGTATTAATTATAATTGATCCATTTTAATTTTAAAATGATATTGTTCTCTTATTATTTAGTTGCTAAAATGTAAAAATAAAATAAAATTTCATTTAACTAATATAGGATGACTAACTATATTTTAGGAGAAAATTAATTTTAAATGCTAAAATTTATATTTTACCAATTTTTTTTTAGAGATTTTAATGTTTTTAAGAGTTTTAATTTTTCTCCCCATTAGATTTATAGTTTCACTTTTTACGTACTTTAGTTATTTAAAAAAACTCTTTATTAGGACACCAAAGCAGTTAATTATACTTCTAGTGATATTATTTTTCCCATTTGTCATAATTTTACTTGCTTCTCATTTTAATGTTAATTAAAGGTATCCCTAGTCATATATAGCATAATAACTAATAATCTAAAACATTAATTAATTTTTGATAAATGACGCGTGTATTCAAAGATACAACCCAAAAATAAATAAAAATAATATAATAAAACCCAAATAATAATTTATAATATAATATATTATAAATTATTAATTTTAATAATATATTAAAAATACTATAATAATTAATAGTATTATTATTTTTTAATAAAATATTATTATTATTATTATTATTAATTTTTGATGTGTGTGTTTTTTAATATTTTTAATTAATTTATAAGTGTTCCACAATAACAACCTTTTTAATTGATTGAACATCTCATAATAAATTAAACCAATCATTAGCTTTTGTATTAAGAATAGTAAAACAAGCGATGTTATATTAATTTGTAACGTTAAGTATTGGATATATTTTAATAAAATTAATTATTTTAATATAATATTATCAATTATGAATTATAATCTTCATGGGAATTACAAAAGGATTAAGTGGTTTTATTTGTATTTAAAAATATAGTTAATAGCTTTTTTTAATTAATTGTGAGGAGTCGCATTTTCATGCTTTATTCATTATGTTGCATACTTAGCTTGTTATGTATTGGAAGGTGTTGTTCATTTAACAAGAATGAGAAAGAGCTATGTTGGTCTAAAAAAATCAGTACAGCAGCTGAAGGCATACTCATGTGTGACATTTTTCATTATAATCAGTGGTGGAACTAGAAGGTTTTCATAGGGGGGGTCAAAATACATCAATAAAAAAAATTATTTATTGACGCTTAAAGTGCTTCTTTCGGTTGTACGACTAAGAGGAGGCAACTGTATCATGCGAGTCTATATAGTTTGAAAATGTCTCAAAATTTGCTCGTTTTCAATTGTTGGAAAAATATAATAATTCAATGTGTTTGTAAAAATTGTGGGAATATAGAAATGAACATATTTGATTAAATCTCTTCACAAAGATTTCTTGATTACATATTAACTAAAGGTTAATTTGGAGTTTTTTCGGAGAAGAATGCATTTAAAAATTGAGATTCTTATTATATTACACATTAATTAAATTAAAGGCTAATTTGGAGTTCTAATGCATCAAATAAGAAATAAATTGTGTTTTCATGCGACTTTTAATTGATTTTGACTATTGAGAGCATGTGCCTCATAATTTTTAAAATTAAAAAAATTATATTAATTTAGAGTTTAAAATACCTTAATTTGATTTTAAAAGTTCATAATAATTTTATATTGAACAAAACAAAATCGCCTCTTTATGTTTTTATTTGCAAACATTTTGTCATTATTTAGACAATTCAAATTTATGTTTTCACTCGCATTGAGATGTAGGACCTATAAGAAAATTTTTACAGAAAAGATATAAAATATATGTAAATATCATTTTCCCCCTCCAAACCTTAACCTTAGTACCAGCCTACCGGGGGCAGGTGCCCCCCTAGCCTCCCCTTGGTTCCGCCTCTGATTATAATGGTTTAGAAAGAGGTCTCTAGCTACTACCGATAATGCTGAACCAAGAATGTACACATGCATGTATATATTTGTGAGAAATATAATATATTGTGTTATAAATTATATTGGTGTTATAAATTATATTGGTATTAGGTACGGTATTATGTTCATGGAGTTTCAAACTCTGCGAGTTATGTAGACTTTGTTGAAAGTAACAGCGTGGAAGCTAAGTTGTTGTCTCCTGGAGGTGACATGTCAATGTCAGTGACTTGCTACAACAGATACATCAAGTAATGATTTCTCATCGACAGCGTGAATCGTTATAAATTTTTTTCTTTCTCGTAACTTCGGTTCAACGCTACTATTTTGGTTGAATCATTACTTATTATTTAGTTTGTCATGTATTTTACTTATTTAATATTTGTTCCTAATATTTTTTAGACCGAAGAAACAACAATTTTAAGGTGATTCAACATCGTAAAGTGATTTGAGTTTTCTTAATCCAAATTTTCAATCTATAATTCTAAATAGTTCCAGGTTCAATCTATAATATTGTAAATGTACGTACATCCTTGGAATAATAACAAAGGATACACAAAAAAATTGGTATAATTATGAACATGACATATATACATTGTATTTGTAAAGTTGATGAATTTGAGACTAATTAACTCCATATTAACTCGTTGACCAACCAAAATAACTCAATTAATTTGATTAAAATTCCTAATTGTCTTGTTATATATAGAAATAGTCTAATAGATAACATCAATCTTTTTATTTTATTATATATTATTAAGAATTTATTACATTTAAAAGCATCTTGTGAAAATAGAATCAATTTAGTCTTCACTTAATAGGTGGTAAGATCGTTACTATTTACGACACTTGTTTCATCTATCATTTTTGTGAGTAGTGATCACAAATTATACATAAAAAATTATGCACAAACACTAAAAAAAAAGAAGAGAAGGAGACTTAATTACCAATAGATATTTTACCCATTTTCATTAATGTGCAATATAGGAATCATATTTTTTGTGCTCAATTTTGTATGTATAAATATTTGTGCATATTGTATAATTCCATTTTAATAGCAAGTAAAAGTAATTATTAATTATTATATATCTATGCCCAAAATACACAATTACTATTTATCTAAAATACCAATCAAAAAATTTTAATTGAAAATAAGTCCTCTTATACTACTCCAAAAGTTATTTTAAAATTTATTATTTCCGCCCAAACTCTCGCCGTTGTATATATATTGGTTGACAATTTTTGAATTCTCTATGAAATGATTTAGGTTTGCTTTTCATTGAAACTCCAATCAATTTGGGGCTTTCTTTTGTTGATTTTTTCTCAGTTAAATGTACTGTAATAAAATTGTTGCAATTAAACCCCGACCACATTCAGAGTAACTAGTTCTTCATCGCCAAATTCAAGCACAAGATGAATGATAAAATCGTGATGTATGAGAGAATCTAGCCTCATGCACCACTAACAAAGAGATTCTTGAGCACGAACGTGATAAGTAGGTTTTATACCTACTTATTGGCTATCAACTTGCTAGAATTATGCTTAAACTCAAGCATTTTTAGTGTTGTTTGATTGCTTTTTGTTTTTGTTTTGTAGGTTGCATTAAGGAAACTAATAAGGCATGGCAATGGCAAAGTATGGTGAACTTGTGCTGGAATGAGGAATGAAGCTGAGTAAGTGCATAAGAAAAGGGCATCTGAGAAGGCAAGTGAAAGATGAAGAAGTCAAGTGAAGGCAAATAAAGATGACATCAGTAGAAGAAGAAAGCAACAAAGTGAATTAGCAATGCACTTGCAAAGAATGCGAAAAATCGCTCGTTGCATTAAGGAAACTAATAAGGCATGACAATGGCATGGAAGTGGAAAAGTATGGTGAGCTTGTCTTTGGAATGAGGAATGAAGTTGAGGAAGTGCATAAGGAAGGGCATACGAGAAGGCAAGTGAAGGATGAAGAAGTCGAGTGAAGGCAAATGAAGATGATGACAACAAGAGAAGAAGAAGAAAGACAAAGTGAATTAGCAATGCACCCAAGAATAAACAATGCGATCAGAGAAGAGAAGTCATGCACGTGCTGCGTAATAAAGAGACGCAGTAGTGCCAGACTGCAGAGAAGTCCAGTCTCTTGTAATTTTATTGTATTTATACCTCCTAACATCAATGAAAATATTATGCCATTATTCATTAGTCTACATTATTATCTATATGGTATCAAAGCACTAGTCGGTCCTAAACCAATTCCACCAATCCTAGCCGAAGACACACCATGGCCACTGATCATCAGAGTATCGCCATTCCCAACCTAGGAAATCCAACCCAAAGTCTTCAACTCATAAACATCTCTCATTCATCCATCATCAAATTGACCTCCACAAATTATCTCACCAGGAAACTCCAGATTGAGGCCATTCTCATAGGTTACGACCTCTACAAATACATTGACAACAATCATCCATGTCCTCCTCGCACCATAACCACCAACAGTATTGAAGCTTCCAACCCAGATTTTCTTCCATGGATTCGCCAAGACAAACTGCTGTTTGGCGCCCTTATTGGTTCCATCTCTCACTCTCTTATTCCGATAATCCAGCAATCAGCCACTTCCCGCGAAGCATGGCAAACCCTTGCCAACACCTATATGCTCGCCCGACTTCGTGGTCACATAAAACAACTCAAGGACCAAATCAAGAAATCCACGAAGGGCTCTCTCATCCATATCGGACTACATGCAACACGTCAAGTGTCGTGATCGATCAACTTGTCGCTGCTAAAGCAAACCTATGGACCATGAAGACATCATTGAGACGATCTTAGAGGGTCTCTCAGAATGACTATCACCATATTGCCGATATAGTGGCGGTATGGACAACCCATCTCATTTGATGAGCTTCATATGAGAAACTCATCAACAGGAACCGACACTTCAGATGCCGTAATCGCTTCCTTCCCAGATCTCGCCACTACCAACGCCTGGGTCGACCATTGATAATTCACACCCCGGCCGTGTCAAAAAGCAGACACCTACCACATCTTGCTTCGCGACACCAGCCATCTCAGCCTCTTCATGCCACGACTCGCCAACAGAGGCCTTATCTCGGCAAGTGCCAAGGATGCTGCCAACAGGGCCACACAGTTTCTCAGTGTCCCCTCTTTCAGCTTGTACCCGCCCCTTCACACGGCGCTCCTCGCTCATCACACAATGGACCTCAGTGATACCCAAAGGCACATGTCGCCACAACATCAGGTGTTGAGACCCCGACCTGGCTTCTCGACAGTGGTGCCTCTCATCATATCACTGCTGAGCTCGGCAACCTTTCACTTCATGCTCCATACGATGGGTCTGATGACGTCGAAATCGTTGATTACCTTTGGGTTACACATTCCAAAATCGGTTTCGCTCTCTTAAAACATCCTCTCACACTTTTCAATTATATGATGTTTTATTTGTTCCTGCCATGAAAAGAAACTTAGTCTTCATATCTCAATTTTGCAAAACTAATAACACTTTGATTGAGTTTTTACCATCTTCTTTTCGTGTGAAGGATCTCTTGGCGACAGGGCCATACCGCTCAAAGGACAACCTAAAGATGGTGTGTATGAATTGCCGATTTCAGACTCCGCTTCTCGCCTTCTAAATCCTTCACTTCAGGTTAAAGTATCCTCCGATGCTTGGCATCATCGTCTTGGTCATCCATCCGAAATCAATTCAATGTCATATAGTATCTAAGTTTGGTTTACCTTTAGATTTCTTTAGTTCTAAGCATTTCCATTTTAATGATTATTTCTGCAATAAAAGTCATAAATTACCTTTTTCTCAATCATCTATTGTGTCGACTTCCCCTCTCCAAATTATTTATTCTGATGTGTGGACCTCGCCTATATATTCTGTCGATGGTTACAAATACTATGTTATTTTTGTGGATCACTTCACGCACTACATATGGCTTTACCCCCTCAAACGTAAATCTGATGTTGCCACTATTTTTCCTCGTTTTCGAGCACTTGATGAAAACTACTTCAAAAATAAAATAATCACCTTTTACTCGGACAATGGGGGGAATACATGGGTCTCACCAAATCCACTGGTCTCGCCACATACTTATCCACACATGGAATCTCGCATCTCACTTCACCACCTCACACTCCAGAACACAATGGCTTCTCGGAACGTCGACATCGCCATATTGTTGAAACAGGACTTACTCTTCTCTCTAAAGCTACCTTACCCCTAACCTACTGGTCATATGCCTTCTCCACAGCAGTCTATCTCATAAATCGCCTTCCGACACCAACTCTCCATATGACCTCTCCCTATCATAAACTCTTTGCGTCGCCGCCCAACTATTCCAAGCTTCGAGCCTTTGGTTGTCTATGCTATCCTTGGCTCCGTCCATATTCTCCTCACAAACTCGCTAGTCGCTCCACACCTTATGTCTTCCTTGGTTACTCCCTCACCGAAAGTGCTTATCGTGTCTTGATCCAAGTACTCAACAGATCTTCATCTCACGTTATGTTCGATTTGTTGAGTCTGAGTTTCCCATGTCTAAAGTTGATCTACATCTCGCTCGTCCTGATAACTTAACATGTGACACATGGCTCCCACAACATGTCATTCTCCCGGTTTCATACCCATCATCCGAAGGTAGTTCCAGCGGCTCTTCGCCAGTTGACTCCACCACACAAACGGTTATGGTAGCCCACAATGACTTGCCCCAAGTATCCCCCATACTACCCAACCCAATACCTGCTCCTGGCACGTCCCCGCTTGTCACTTTGGTCTTACCTCCACTAGTACTTCCTCAAGCCTCTGAAGCCCCATCCTCCCAATCCTTGCTTCGCACCTCGCCAATTGTCACTCGTTCTAGAAACAACATCCACAAACCAATCACTAAACTCAACCTCTTGACCTAACTTGCCTCAGCAATTGAACCCACATGTGTAACTCAAGCCATCAAAGATGGCAAATGGCGACAGGCGATGTCCGAAGAGTTTGATGCCTTGGTTCGAAATGGCACATGGGAACTGGTACCTCCCACTGGTGTGCAAAATATTGTGGGGTCCAAATGGATATTTCGACTTAAACGCTTATCTGATGGCTCTATTGATAGGTACAAGGCTCGCTTAGTAGCAAAGGGGTTTCACCAACGGCCCGGAGTGGACTACCATGAGACGTTCAGTCCGGTTGTAAAGCCGACCACAATTCGTCTCATCCTCTCGCCTTGCGGTCACCGTGGTTGGGATCTTCGACAGCTTGATGTCAACAATGCATTTCTCCAAGGCACCCTCACTGAAGATGTCTTCATGACTCAGCCTCAAGGCTTTGTTGATGCTGATCATCTACTCTATGTCTGTAAACTGAGAAAGGCAATATATGGTCTCAAACAAGCTCCTAGAGCTTGGTACACTGAACTCCGCCAGTTTTTACTTGCATCTCATTTCACCAACTCAATTGTTGACACCTCTTTGTTCATTTTCAGTGATAAAGGTATAACCATCTTGTTACTTGTATATGTTGACGATATCATCATCACAGGTAACAATACAACATCAATCCAAGCCTTCATCTCGGTCCTTGCTCGTCGCTTCTCCCTCAAAGACCTCGGCCCTCTTCACTACTTCCTTGGTGTTGAAGTTGTTCCTTGCCCTCAAGGCCTTCTCCTCTCACAACAAAGATACATAGCAGACTTGTTGGCTCGAACAAAGATGACTGATGCACGTCCTGTTGCAACTCCGCTAGCCACCTCTCCCATCCTCACTCTTCAGTCGGGGACAACACTTACTAACCCAACCGAATTTCGGGCAGTAGTTGGCAGTCTTCAGTATCTTTCACTTACCCGTCCAGACATTGCCTATGTAGTCAACAAACTATCTCAATACATGCATTGTCCGACTACCGATCACTGGAATGCTGCTAAGCGACTTCTTCGATATTTGTGTGGAACCATTGATCATGGCATCCTGTTACATCGCCAGTCGCCTCTCACTCTACACGCCTACTCGGACGCCTACTGGGCTAGTAATAAAGACGACTTCACCTCCACCAGTGCTTATATTGTCTATGTCGGACGAAACCCGATATCCCGGAGTTCAAGAAGCTAACGAAGAGTTCGCTCCTCGATCAAGACAACCGATCTGTTGCTTCTACAGCTGCTGAGGTGAGATGGATCACATCTCTTCTTAGTGAACTTGGTGTCACATCCTCACAACAACCGGTAATCTACTGTGATAATGTGGGAGCAACGAACCTCTGCTCAAATCCAGTCTTCCATTCTCGCATGAAACATGTAGCTCTCGACTTTCACTTCATTCGTGAACAAGTTCAAGATGGCATCTTACGAGTCACTCATGTCTCTTCGATGGATCAACTAGCTGATGCACTCATCAAACCACTACCCCGCACGCGTTTCCAAGGCTTGTTGAACAAGATTGGTCTCACCTAAAGGAGCTCCAACTTGCGGGGGCATAATAGAGAATTAAATTCATGTATTTAATTTAATTATCTCATTCCCTTAAATTAGTGATTGACTGATTCTTTAGTTAATTGTAATTATCTCATTCCCTTAAATTAGGGATTGACTGATTCTTTAGTTATTAGGTTTGATATCAATATCTTTTGGTTGTAACAAATTGATACTCTCTTGTAATTTTATTGTATTTATACCTCCCAACATCAATGAAAATATTATGCCATTATTCATTAGTCTACATTATTCTATAGTAAAGTGATTTGAGTTTTCTTAATCCAAATTTTCAATCTATAATTCTAAATAGTTCCAAGTTCAATCTAAAATATTGTAAATGTCACGTACATCCTTGGAATAATAACAAAGGATACACAAAAATTTGGTATACTTATGAACATGACTAATTGATGAATTCGAGACTAATTAACTCCATATTAACTAATTTGGTATACTTATGAACATGACTAATTGATGAATTCGAGACTTTACAAATAAAATTTGGTATACATTTTATTTGTAAAGTTGATGAATTCGAGACTAATTAACTCCATATTAACTCGTTGATCAACCAAAACAACTCAATTAATTCGATTAAAATTCCTAATTGTCTTGTTATTTATAGTAATAGTCTAATAGATAACATCAATCTTTTTATTTTATTATATATTATTAAGAATTTATTACATTTAAAAGCATCTTGTGAAAATAGAATCAATTTAGTCTTCACTTAATAGGTGGTAAGATCGTTACTATTTATTTACTTACACTTGTTTCATCTATCATTTTTTGTGAGTAGTGATCACAAATTATACATAAAAAATATTTTACCCATTTTCATTAATGTGCAATATAGGAGTCATACTTTTGTGCTCAATTTTGTATGTATAAATATTTGTGCATATTGTATAATTCCATTTTAATAGCAAGTAAAAGTAATTATTAATTATTATATATCTATGCCCAAAATACACAATTACTATTTATCTAAAATACCAATCAATAAATTTTAATTGAAAATAAGTCCTCTTATACTACTCCAAAAGTAATTTTAAAATTTATTATTTCCCGCTTCCAAACTCGCCCCGCCGCCAGTTGTATATATTTTGGTCGACAATTTTTTGAATTCTCTATGAAACAGATTTAGGTTTAGTTTTCATTGAAACTCCAATCAATTTGGGGCTTTCTTTTTTGTTGATTTTATCAGTTAAATGTATGCATTTAAATTGTTGTAATTAAACCCCCGACCACATTCAGAGTAACTAGTTCTTCGTCGCCAAATCCAAGCACAAGATGAATGATAAAATCGAAGTGGCGGAGAGAATCTAGCCTCGCCGCGCCACTAACAAAGAGATTCTTGAGCACGAACGTGATAAGTAGGTTTTATACCTACTTATTGGCTATCAACTTGCTAGATCGAATTATGCTTAAACTCAAGCATTTTTAGTGTTGTTTGATTGCTTTTTGTTTTTGTTTTGTAGGTTGCATTAAGGAAACTAATAAGGCATGACAATGGCATGTAAGTGGCAAAGTATGGTGAGATTGTGCTGGAATGAGGAATGAAGCTGAGTAAGTGCATAAGGAAAGGGCATCTGAGAAGGCAAGTGAAGGATGAAGAAGTCAAGTGAAGGCAAATGAAGATGACAGCAGTAGAAGAAGAAAGCAGCAAAGTGAATTAGCAATGCACCGCAAGATCGCAAGAATGTAACGCAGAGAAGTCGATCCATTGCCGTAACGCCAACGTAGAGAGAAGTAGCGCACCCACGCCAGGAGGATTCCGTAATCGACCTAACGCACAGACGCGCCCAATTACTATATCTTGGTCAGCATGTGCGGCCATACCATTTAAGACTCAAAAAAAATTTGACTTTTCATTTTAAGTCTGTTTGATCGTGATTACTTAAAAGGGTGTATTTGCAAGTTACTGAGACATCATTTGTAAGACCCCAACTTTTATGAATAAAGATTTAATTTTCTCAAAATATCTTTTTGAATAATAAGGTGTGGATTTGATATAATGTTATAGTTGTGGGTAATATTTACAAATTTTACAAAGTAAGCAAGTTGTTTAAGGTGTTTTAAGCATAATTTTGGCTTTCATTGTTTTGGTGATTTAAATCAAAGCGTATAAAAAATTTGGCGTTGACACATTAGAATTCCAACAATTGGAATGACTTATCATATCTTTAACTCATTTGTTTAAGGTGTTAAAACTAAGTTCTAAGCAAAATGGCAAAATCTCAAATTTCACACTAAGAAGTTTTTCAAAACTGCAGTTTTAATGATTTTATAGCCTAGCTTGGTGATTTGTTTGAATTTTTTGTTTAGGCTCTTGGCTCAACCACTTGGCCCTAATTCTAGACCATACTTCAAGGTATTTTAATCAAGGTTTAGGTTTCTTGTTCATGCCTATTAAGCTTCCTAAAAATAGGGCTCCAACTGGGCAGTTTTCTCACTTTCTTACAAAACTGGGAAATGTAAATTTTACTTTAAATATATAGAAGTTATGTTCGTTCTTTGAGACTTTTCAATTGAATGAATGTATGAATGTTGTACAGTATAGCACCATCTATCGGGTTGGAAGATACCCGGATTTGGGGGCGCTACAAGTTGGTATCAAAGCCTAGGTTATAAACCTTAAGGGGAAAGTAGAACCTTAAGTCATAACCTTAAGAAAGAATAAAGAAGTAAAAGATGGAAAGTAACCCTATAAAAATGCATTATATTATGTTATGTATTTCTATTATTTTACTGACGTGTACTAATCAAACTATATTGTTTTATTGTAGATGTCAGGAGAAAATGATATGTATAGAGATATACATGTAGTGAGCGAGGATTCGGTTAATTAGGTAGAGATACTACCAAATCCCATAGCAGTAGAACCAGAAGTAGTAACAATCGAGTCTGGAGATTCGGACAATATGGATTACATGTCTATATTTGATGGCATGCTAGAAGAGGAGGTGGACGTGATGTCCTTTGACCAGGTTCCACCTACAGAGGACCAGGTTCCACCTACAGAGGAAATGTCTACGGGGGAATCAATGAAGGCACTGTTTATGTCATTAATAAATAGGAATGTCCATTATTGCCACGAGGTTAAGGAGTTGAAAGAGGAACTCCAAGCTGTCCAGGAGGACAAGACTAGCATGGAGGGAATGTGGGAAGAGGAGCATGATGATAGAGTTCTAGCTAAGGACAAGGTCCGAGAGCTGAAATGTGAAGTCTTTGAGCTCAAGCAGGAGCTAAAGACTAAACAGCGGAAGTGGAGAGAATGTCCTATATACATAGGAGTTCTCATGTAGATTTCCAGTAGCAGGTAGTTGGGTATCAGATAGAAGCAGGACAGACCCGCCACACTATTAGTAGAGATGTTATTGCCGGTCTGGCCAACAAAGATTTTGAGAATGCCCTATGTCAGATGTAATCTAGCAATAGCTAGAATAGATTAGATATGTAAATATTATGTATCTAGTAGTGACGTAAAACCCTCTTTTGTATAACAAAGGGTAGTCTTTTGTAAATCCCAATTTTGGAAAGTAATCATGGGATGGTAATGTAATCGGCTAAAAATTTGAGTAATGTAAACAATGTAGTGTTAAAACTAAAAGTTATGAATCAATATAAGTCTTTTATGGAATATGTTGAGTAATGAGTATGAGTTGTTGTTTTATTTCAAATAATAACAAACCAACAAGAATAAGGTAATAATGATGTGTTGTTTTCTTAACAGCAAAATGCCGCCAAGAAGGAGACAACGAAATCAGGGCGCTAATGTTAACTAACCGGAGGGTGGTCCGATTAATCCAATGCAGAGTTCGTTAATCTTTTAACTAAGTGCATTTAATAGAACGAGGGCTAATGTACCGTGATTCTGGAATAAGACGAGCTACAACTTTTAAGGACTTTAAAAGTGTAGGTCCCACGGAGTTCAAAGGAACTACGGACCCTATAAGCCAAACTTGGGTAAAAGAAATTGAGAAAGCATTTGTAATAGCAAATGTTGAGGAGGGAAAAAAGATTGCCTTTGCAACCTATTTGATGAAAGGAGAGGCCAACTCACGGTGGGAGGCAAACCAAAGCTAGAAATCGACATAGGAAACCTAACGTGAGAGGTTCAAGGAGATTTTCTTCGAGAACTATTTTCCCACAGTATGCAAGGAGGATGGAAATGAGATTTCTTGAATTAAGACAAGGGGATATAGCGGTTCCTCAAGATGTCGCCAAGTTTAATGAATAGCACGATTTGCTCCACATCAAGTGGACATTGAAGTGAGAAAGGCTAGAAGATTGAAAGGGCTTGAAACCCCCGGCTCTATAGCCGAATCTCGTGTTCCAAAGTACTTCCTTTGGAACCATACTAGAAAAGGCAATAATTGCTTAGAAGGTGGGAATGAGGGCTCTCACCAATTACCACAAGGATAAGAAAAACAAGGGTAAGGTTGATGGAGTAACCAAGACCCAGGGAGCCGATGGGAGAGTGGCAGTGCGAAGAGGAAGGGCTTTAACTCTAGGAATACTAGGAGTAAAAAAAGGGACTCTAAGAGGAGGATGGAAGCTCAGAAAACACTGTGGAAAGACTCACTTAGGAGTCTATCTCAAAGGAAAGGCAGTATGTTATAATTGTGGATGGGAAGGGCACATTTCACTTAACTTATCCAAATCCAAGAAAAATCACGGATGCTTTGTATGTGGATCAACCTGACCACATAGCGAAGAATTGCAGAAGAAGGGAGCGAAGGAAATAACGGAACTAATAGCGGTAAGTTAGCTATTAGTGGTCCAACTCAAATGGGAAATCAATGGCTGCACTTTTAATATAACGGTCCAAGATGCGGTGGCATCGGGGATGTAGTTCAATTATTATTCGATCAACAATATAAATGCATACGTCTTTATTTGATTCGGGTGCTACTTGTTCATTTATAAACTTTAATTTCCGTAATAGACTTTAATTTCCCTATAAAAGCATGTTTTAACAATCTAGTTAGCAAAATGGCATGGGTACACAACACATGAACATGGACTACCTTTTTTTTCCATAACATTTACTATGTATACTTTAAACCGGATTGTTTAAAACATAGCACACCTCGACAGTCCACAAACAACCCATTCTAGGCTTTAGATTCCATAGGAACATGGTTTAGCGACATGGTCCACAAGGTAAGCATGATTATGCAACATATAAGCATGGATAAACTATTTTTATGGCATTAAATATGTATAGTCTATATCCGAGTGGTTTAAAACAGTCTGCCCCTAACTAGTCCACAAACAACCATTAAAGCTAGCATTCATGCTTCTCAAAATAGGTCATGGTCTGGCCTATTTAAAGCTGGCCTATTTTGAGTCCTTTTTTGGGTGGAACTCGCACTTAATGAAACAACCTGGGTCAAATCCCGAGTCTAGAACAAATCTTAGGTTAAATCCCAAGTTCGAAACAAATCAAATCCATCAAAATAAGGCATCAAAATCTTAGGTTTCTCATTGTGCCACCAAGGAATAAAGGGTCCCGACAACCCGCCCATAGGAGGCTCCAGCGAGTATGACATGAATAAAGAGCCTGAAGGAATGGCAATGCCATAAGTGATTATACCAAGACAAGACGTAGCACCAAAAAGAATATAAAGAGGAAGAGAGGTGAAACTCATTTGTGTTACGAGAGTTAAATAAGTTGTGGATGGCATCATCATTGGATGGCATGCTTAAAGTTAAATCAACATAACAGTCCCAAGTTCTCCAACACAAGCATTTTTACATCATATACTTGTTATATATACTACATTCATGGTTTAACACTTAAGGGTGCAAGGTTTTGAGTTCTTTGTTCAAAATAACCCGTAATAGACTTTAATTTCCCTATAAAAGCATGTTTTAACAATCTAGTTAGCAAAATGGCATGGTTACACAACACATGAACATGGACTACCTTTTTTCCTATAACATTGACTATGTATACTTTGAACCCGCCCATGGGAGGCTCCAGCGAGTATGACAGGAATAAAGAGCCCAGAAGGAATGGCAATGCCATAAGTGATTGTTAACGCCAAGATCTTCTGCCACGTCCCAATCATGGAAGACGTCCCGATCCTGCACAATAAACACGATCAACACACACAAAGCTTCGATTACCGGACTGTTGGGATAGCTTTCCGTGAGAGTCAAGTCGATCTGGTCACAAGGGTTAACAATGGAGGATGTAAATTATCTAAGCGTTCGAGAGAGATAAAATGTATGCGTGCATTCTTTTGTTAGAAGACTCCCTTGCTAGGTTATACTCTCATGCTTTCGGGTTTTGTGCCACCAACCCCGATCGACATACCCCCCACTCTTATATGGTCTCAACCGGATGCATGCGAGTTGTCACCTTTTCTCTATGGCACAACAAATTTGGATAAAATCCCATCCACATTAATGATCTGCAGACTTTTGGTCAATCGCTTCTCTTTTTCATCATTACAAGTCAAAGGCTTAGATATAAAAAGCTTTAATGGATAAATCCTTTGATTGACCCATCATTATGAGGATATAATAAAGGTAACATAAATATTAAGCCCAATGACTATAAAACTCAATAATAAAGGTCCAGTGGCTAATTAAGCGGATAGACCCAATCCGTTCTTCCCCAAAATGGTTATTGAAAACATTCCAAAGATTTGAGGATAACATTAATTCATTAGTTTTGATTACATCTTATAATATGGTGTTCCACATGCTTTAGACAAGACTGGATAATTATCGAATAATGGCCTAGTTGACATTGAAAGTTTTGTAGTTTCGAGCGACCTACGAGGTGTGGTCGTCCCCCTTGTGACCAATCAACATAAGTTGGAATTTAGGACTCCCTATAACATGTGAAGGTAAATGTTCTCGCAGAAGCAAACAGGTGTACAATACTAACAAATAAGCGAGATCAATTTAAAGTGTCCAATATATAGACCAAGACTCATGTCACAGGACTCAAGTCATCTCTCCATCCTCTACTCACCCAATACATACAAATTAACAACATCCAATAATAACTAAATGAGATCAAATATATATACTAAAACAAAAAATCCCAATTCATTCAACATAGAAATCAACGACCCACGATTCAATCTAACCCATAAAAATTCACCAGGATAGAACTAATTCTTTATAAACAATCATCAAAACTCATCAACGTCTCAAAAAAAAAATCCCTAGACCATCAACCCCAAACATCTAAATTTTCAATTCAAACACTAATATTAATTTGCATTTCATACTACATTGGAATTAATGAAATGCTACCATAGACATTCAGAAATTCTTAATTTACTATTATAACTAAAGATTAATGTTGGGTTATTCTTAATTTATTAATTACCACAATTACTACCAAGGGAGAGCTAGTAAATTCTATAAAAAGTACGTAGAAAAGATATTCAAAATATCACAGTAGCATATATGCATGTCACAAAACGAAATTAAATCAATTAAATTCTTAATTTAATTTATCGTGTATATATAGTCTCCAAATCAAGAGCATCAAACATCCTTAGCTACTCTATGATCCAACACAAAACAAAACAAAATACAACTAATTAATTAACCCACAAAGTACTTGAAATGACTAATTAATATTATCTTGGAGATGCATGCCTCCATCGCTTTGGAGAGTTTCTTCAAACTCGTGCATGATCGAATCAAATCTGGGAACATCCGAATTTAGTAATTCATCAAGCTTCACTAAATCATCCCATTCCCATTCCCATTCCCATTCCAATTCCAATCTTTCTTCTTGAGATTCCATCGTCAGCGGCATCGAATCAAATCTGGGAACTTCAGAATTCAGTAATTCAGAAGGATGTGCTTCAAATCAAGAATAATCTCACAAATCACATAATCCAATTCACCACCCGCAAAGGAGAATTCGTGCATAATCCAATGACCCACCGGATTACTTTTAGCAGCACTCCTTATTTCAAAAACAAGCATTTTTTTATATCCAATCACCTCACCCTTCCCATTCTGGACTTCCCTAGGCCCCGTCTGCCCATCCCACGTCCCGCACCCCGCCGCCCGAATATACTGCTCCTTCCCACCGGTGCCGCTGTTCTTCCTCATCTTTCCGCCGCCGGCCGCTTTCTTGGTCAACTTGGTGAATACGTATATGGTTTTCTTGACTACATTTCCCAGCTTGTCGGTTTCCGACACTAGTCAATGATTTGCATCCTTCAATATATCCCAAGGATCGCCGCCGTAGAGTTCTTTCTCCTCCACAACGTTACAAGGCAAGATTTTCCCCATGATCTTTGGCCTCAAGTAGAAGTTGATCAACTCCTCTCCAGTTGGACATAATCTAAAACCAGCCGGAATGGCCATCTTTTCATCATTTTTCTCTCTACTTTCTTTTTCTCTCCTGTCTGAACTTGGAATTAAGATTAATTTGATAACACTACAATCCCAATCCCTCAGTGTATAAATAGGCCAAGAAAAAATTGAGCGCCAAGTTGTAGATAAGTATAAATGTCCAACCTTCTTAATCTAAGGGTTTAACCGTGTATTTCTTAATTTTAATCCGGCTGTATATTTAAGAAAATAAATTTTTATTTTTATTGACTGATAAGTAGTAAAGTGTTGTTTTTCAGTTTATTAGATATATTAATTATGTCCTAATTAAATTCTCACCAACTTAGGGATTAAAGAAATTTACTGATATATATCTCGGATAAAAGATTTTACTGAATTCTATATATATGTAATTATATATATGTATTAGAAGACTTTAATCATGATATATCTCGGTATAAGCATGGATATATTAATTATGTCCTAATTAATACATATATGTTTCTATATATGTATTAGAAGATATGTATACACATGCAGCGTATTAATTACAATTGATCCATTTTAATTTTAAAATGATATTGTTTCTCTTATTATTTAGTTGCTAAAATGTAAAAATAAAAATAAAATTTCATTTAACTAATATAGGATGACTAACTATATTTTAGGAGAAAATTAATTTTAAATGCTAAAATTTATATTTTACCAATTTTTTTTTTTTTTTAGAGATTTTAATGTTTTTAAGAGTTTTTAATTTTCTCCCATTAGATTTATAGTTTCACTTTTACGTACTTTAGTTATTTAAAAAACTCTTTATTAGGACACCAAACAGTTAATTATACTTCTAGTGATATTATTTTTCCATTTGTCATAATTTTACTTGCTTCTCATTTTTAATGTTAATTAAAGGTATCCCTAGTCATATATAGCATAATAACTAATAATCTAAAACATTAATTAATTTTTGATGTAAATGCGTCACGTGTATTAAGATACAACCCAAAAATAAATAAAAATAATATAATAAAAACCCAAATAATAATTTATAATATAATATATTATAAATTATTAATTTTAATAATATATTAAAAATACTATAATAATTAATAGTATTATTATTTTTTAATAAAATATTATTATTATTATTATTATTATTAATTTTTGATGTGTGTGTTTTTAATATTTTAATTAATTTATAAGTGTTCCACAATAACAACCTTTTAATTGATTGAACATCTCATAATAAATTAAACCAATCATTAGCTTTTTGTATTAGAATAGTAAAACAAGCGATGTTATATTAATTTGTAACGTTAAGTATTGGATATAATTTAATAAAATTAATTATTTTAATATAATATTATCAATTATGAATTATAATCTTCATGGGAATTACTGAAATGATTAAGTGGTTTTATTTGTATTTAAAAATATAGTTAATAGCTTTTTTAAATAATTGTGAGAGTCACATTTTCATGCTTTATTCAATATATGTTGCATACTTAGCTTGTTATATATTGGAAGGTGTTGTTCATTTAACAAGAATGAGAAAGAGCTATGTTGGTTTAAAAAATCAAGAAAGCATTTTAAAGGCATACTCGTATGTGACATTTTTTCATTATAATGGTTTAGAAAGAGGTCTCTAGCTACTACGGATAATGCAAACCGAAGAATGTACACATGTATATATTTGTGAGAAATATAATATATTGTGTTATAAATTATATTAGTATTAGGTACGGTATTATGTTCATGGAGTTTCAAACTCTGCGAGTTATATAGACTTTGTTGAAAGTAACAGCGTGGAACCTAAGTTGTTGTCTCCTGGAGGTGACATGTCAATGTTAGTGACTTGCTACAATAGATACATCAAGTAATGATTTCTCATCGACAGCGTGAATCGTTATAAAAAAAACGTTTTATCGTAACTCAGTTCAACGCCTACTATTTTGGTTGTATCATTTATTATTATTTAGTTTGTGTATTTTACTTATTTAATATTTGTTCCAAATATTTTTTATACCGAAGAAACATCAATTTTAAGGTGATTCAACATCGTAAATAATAGAGAATTAAATTCATGTATTTAATTTAATTATCGCATTCCCTTTAAATTAGTGATTGGTGATTCTTTAGTTAATTGTAATTATCTCATTCCCTTAAATTAGGGATTGACTGATTCTTTAGTTATTAGGTTTGATATCAATATCTTTTGGTTGTAACAAATTGATACTCTCTTGTAATTTTATTGTATTTATACCTCCTAACATCAATGAAAATATTATGCCATTATTCATTAGTCTACATTATTTTATATGGTATCAAAGCACTAGTCGGTCCTAAACCAATTCCACCAATCCTAGCCGAAGACACATCATGGCCACTGATCATCAAAGTATCGCCATTCCCAACCCAGGAAATCCAACCCAAAGTCTTCAACTCATAAACATCTCTCATTCATCCATCATCAAATTGACCTCCACAAATTATCTTGCCAGCAAACTCCAGATTGAGGCCATTCTCATAGGTTACGACCTCTACAAATACATTAACAACAATCATCCATGTCCTCCTCGCACCAAAACCACCAACAGTATTGAAGCTTCCAACCCAGATTTTCTTCCATGGATTCGCCAAGACAAACTGCTGTTTGGTGCCCTTATTGGTTCCATCTCTCACTCTCTTATTCCGATAATCCAGCAATCAGCCACTTCCTGCGAAGCATGGCAAACCCTTGCCAACACCTATGCTCGCCCGACTCGTGGTCACATAAAATAACTCAAGGACCAAATCAAGAAATCCACGAAGGGCTCTCTGTCCATATCGGACTACATGCAATATGTCAAGTGTCGCACTGATCAACTTGCTGCGCTAGGCAAACCGATGGACCATGAAGACATCATTGAGACGATCTTAGAGGGTCTCGGTGATGACTATCACCATATTGCCGAAATATAGTGGCGGTAGGGACAACCCCATCTCATTTGATGAGCTTCTATGAGAAACTCATCAACGAGGAAATCGACACATCCGATCGTAATCGCTTCCTTCCGAATCTCGCCATACCAACGCCTGCGTCGACCAAATTCAGTAATTCACACCGGCCCGTGTCAAAACAGACACACCTACCATATCTTGCTTCGCGACACCAGCCATCTCAGCCTCTTCATGCCACGACTCGCCAACAGAGGCCTTATCTCGGCAAGTGCCAAGGATGCTGCCAACAGGGCCACACAGTTTCTCAGTGTCCCCTCTTTCAACTTGTACCCGCCCCTTCACACGGCGCTCCTCGCTCATCACACAATCGACCTCAGTGGTACCCAAAGGCACATGTCGCCACAACATCAGGTGTTGAGACCCCGACCTGGCTTCTCGACAGTGGTGCCTCTCATCATATCACTGCTAAGCTCGGCAACCTTTCACTTCATACTCCATACGATGGGTCTGATGAAGTCAAAATCAGTAATGGCACTGGGTTACACATTTCCAAAACTGGTTCTGCCTCTCTTAAAACATCCTCTCACACTTTTCAATTACATGATGTTTTATTTGTTCCTGCCATGAAAAGAAACTTAGTCTCCATATCTCAATTTTGCAAAACTAATAACACTTTGATTGAGTTTTTACCATCTTTTTTCGTGTGAAGGATCTCTTGACAGGGCCATCTTTGCTCGAAGGACAACCTAAAGATGGTGTGTATGAATTCATTAGATTTAAGCACCCGCTTCTAAATCCTTCCGGTCTTCACCAGTACCAAAGTATCCTCCGGTGCTTGACATCATCGTCTTGGTCATCCATCCGAGTCAATTCAACGTCATATAGTATCTAAGTTTGGTTTACCTTTAGATTTCTCTAGTTCTAAGCATTTCCATTTTAATGATTATTTTTGCAATAAAAGTCATAAATTACCTTTTTCTCAATCATCTATTGTGTCGACTTCCCCTCTCCAAATTATTTATTCTGATGTGTGGACCTCACCTATATATTCTGTCGATGGTTACAAATACTATGTTATTTTTGTGGATCACTTCACGCACTACATATGGCTTTACCCCTCAAACGTAAATCTGATGTTGCCACTATTTTTCCTCATTTTTGAGCACTTGATGAAAACTACTTCAAAAATAAAATAATCACCTTTTACTCGGACAATGGGGGGGGGGGGGAATACATGGGTCTCACCAAATCCACTGGTCTCGCCACATACTTATCCACACATGGAATCTCGCATCTCACTTCACCACCTCACACTCCAGAACACAATGGCTTCTCGGAACGTCGACATTGCCATATTGTTGAAACAGGACTTACTCTTCTCTCTAAAGCTACCTTACCCCTAACCTACTGGTCATATGCCTTCTCCACAGCAGTCTATCTCATAAATCGCCTTCCGACACCAACTCTCCATATGACCTCTCCCTATCATAAACTCTTTGCGTCGCCGCCCAACTATTCCAAGCTTCGAGCCTTTGGTTGTCTATGTTATCCTTGGCTCCGTCCATATTCTCCTCACAAACTCGCTAGTCGCTCCACACCTTGTGTCTTCCTTGGTTACTCCCTCACTCAGAGTGCTTATCTGTGTCTTGATCCAAGTACTCAACAGATCTTCATCTCACGTCATATTCGATTTGTTGAGTCTGAGTTTCCCATGTCTAAAGTTGAGCTACATCTCGCTCGTCCTGATAACTTAACATGTGACACATGGCTCCCACAACATGTCATTCTCCCGGTTTCATACCCATCATCCGAAGGTAGTTCCAGTGGCTCTTCTTGATTGACTCCACCACACAAACGGTTATGGTAGCCCTGATGACTTGCCCCAAGTATCCCCATACTACCCAACCCAATACTGCTCCCCGCACGCCGTCCACTTTGTCACTTTGGTCTTACCTCCACTAGTACTTCCTCAAGCCTCTGAAGCCCCATCCTCCCAATCCTTGCTTTCAAGACCTCGCCAATTGTCACTCGTTTCTAGAAACAACATTCAAAAACCAATCACTAAACTCAACCTCTTAACCCAACTTGCCTCAGCAATTGAACCCACATGTGTAACTCAAGCCATCAAAGATGGCAAATGGCGACAGGCGATGTCCAAAGAGTTTGATGCCTTGGTTCGAAATGGCACATGGGAACTGGTACCTCCCACTGGTGTGCAAAATATTGTGGGGTCCAAATGGATATTTCGACTTAAACGCTTATCTGATGGCTCTATTGATAGGTACAAGGCTTGCTTAGTAGCAAAGGGGTTTCACCAACGGCCCGGAGTGGACTACCATGAGATGTTCAGTCCGATTGTAAAGCCGACCACAATTGGTCTCATCCTCTCGCTTGCGGTCAGCCGCGGTTGGGATCTTCGACAGCTTGATGTCAACAATGCATTTCTCCAAGGCACCCTCACTGAAGATGTCTTCATGACCCAGCCTCAAGGCTTTGTTGATGTTGATCATCTACTCTATGTCTGTAAACTGAGAAAGGCAATATATGGTCTCAAACAAGCTCCTAGAGCTTGGTACACTGAACTTCGCCAGTTTTTACTTGCATCTCATTTCACCAACTCAATTGCTGACACCTCTTTGTTCATTTTCAGTGATAAAGGTATAACCATCTTGTTACTTGTTTATGTTGATGATATCATCATCACAGGTAACAATATAACATCAATCCAAGCCTTCATCTCGGTCCTTGCTCGTCGCTTCTCCCTCAAAGACCTCGGCCCTCTTCACTACTTCCTTGGTGTTGAAGTTGTTCCTTGCCCTCAAGGCCATCTCCTCTCACAACAAAGATACATAGCAGACTTGTTGGCTCGAACAAAGATGACTGATGCACGTCCTGTTGCAACTCCGCTAGCCACCTCTCCCATCCTCACTCTTCAGTCGGGGACAACACTTACTAACCCAACCGAATTTCGGACTGTAGTTGGCAGTCTTCAGTATCTTTCACTTACCCGTCCAGACATTGCCTATGTAGTCAAGAAACTATCTCAATACATGCATTGTCCGACCTCTAGATCTTTGGAATCTTTGTAAGCGACTTCTTCGATATTTGTGTGGCACCATTGATCATGGCATCTGTTACATCGCCGATCGTCTCTCACTCTACACGCCTACTCGGACAATCGGCGGGCTAGTAATAAAGACGACTTCACCTCCACCCGATTGCTTATATTGTCTATCTCGAATTAAACCCGATATCCTGGAGTTCGAAGAAGCAGCGAGCGATAGAGTTCGGCTCCTCGATGAAGGCTGAAGTCCGATCTGCTTTGCTTCTACAATTTGCTTTGGTGAGATGGATCACATCTCTTCTTAGTGAACTTGGTGTCACATCCTCACAACAACCGGTAATCTCTTTTGTGATAATGTGGGAGCAACGAACCTCTGCTTTCAAATCCGATCTTCCATTCTCGCATGAAACATGTAGCTCTCGACTTTCACTTCATTCATGAACAAGTTCAAGATGGCATCTTACGAGTCACTCATGTCTCTTCGATGGATCAACTAGCTGATGCACTCACCAAACCACTACCCCACACGCGTTTCCAAGGCTTGTTGAACAAGATTGGTCTCACCTCATGGAGCTCCAACTTGCGGGGGCATAATAGAGAATTAAATTCATGTATTTAATTTAATTATCTCATTCCCTTAAATTAGTGATTGACTGATTCTTTAGTTAATTGTAATTATCTCATTCCCTTAAATTAGGGATTGACTGATTCTTTAGTTATTAGGTTTGATATCAATATCTTTTGGTTGTAACAAATTGATACTCTCTTGTAATTTTATTGTATTTATACCCTCTAACATCAATGAAAATATTATGCCATTATTCATTAGTCTACATTATTCTATAGTAAAGTGATTTGAGTTTTCTTAATCCAAATTTTCAATCTATAATTCTAAATAGTTCCAAGTTCAATCTAAAATATTGTAAATGTACGTACATCCTTGGAATAATAACAAAGGATACACAAAAAATTTGGTATACTTATGAACATGACTAATTGATGAATTCGAGACTAATTAACTCCATATTAACTAATTTGGTATACTTATGAACATGACTAATTGATGAATTTGAAACTTTACAAATAAAATTTGGTATACATTTTATTTGTAAAGTTGATGAATTCGAGACTAATTAACTCCATATTAACTCGTTGATCAACCAAAATAACTCAATTAATTCGATTAAAATTCCTAATTGTCTTGTTATTTATAGTAATAGTCTAATAGATAACATCAATCTTTTTATTTTATTATATATTATTAAGAATTTATTACATTTAAAAGCATCTTGTGAAAATAGAATCAATTTAGTCTTCACTTAATAGGTGGTAAGATCGTTACTATTTACGACACTTGTTTCATCTATCATTTTTGTGAGTAGTGATCACAAATTATACATAAAAATATTTTACCCATTTTCATTAATGTGCAATATAGAGTCATACTTTTGTGCTCAATTTTGTATGTATAAATATTTGTGCATATTGTATAATTCCATTTTAATAGCAAGTAAAAGTAATTATTAATTATTATATATCTATGCCCAAAATACACAATTACTATTTATCTAAAATACCAATCAATAAATTTTAATTGAAAATAAGTCCTCTTATACTACTCCAAAAGTAATTTTAAAATTTATTATTTCCCGCTTCCAAACTCATGCTACCGGGTTGTATATATATTTTGGTCGACAATTTTTGAATTCTCTATGAACAGATTTAGGTTTAGTTTTCATTGAAACTCCAATCAATTTGGGGCTTTCTTTTTTGTTGATTTTATCGGTTAAATGTAATGACGAAATTGTTGTAATTAAACCCCAGACCACATTCGAGTAACTAGTTCTTCGTCGCCAAATCCAAGCACAAGATGAATGATAAAATCGAAGTGGCGGAGAGAATCTAGCCTCGCCGCGCCACTAACAACGAGATTCTTGAGCACGAACGTGATAAGTAGGTTTTATACCTACTTATTGGCTATCAACTTGCTAGATCGAATTATGCTTAAACTCAAGCATTTTTAGTGTTGTTTGATTGCTTTTTTGTTTTTGTTTTGTAGGTTGCATTAAGGAAACTAATAAGGCATGACAATGGCATGTAAGTGGCAAAGTATGGTGAGATTGTACTAGAATGAGGAATGAAGCTGAGTAAGTGCATAAGGAAAGGGCATCTGAGAAGGCAAGTGAAGGATGAAGAAGTCAAGTGAAGGCAAATGAAGATGACAGCAGTAGAAGAAGAAAGCAGCAAAGTGAATTAGCAATGCACCCAAGCATCGGTATGAATGTAAATCTGAGAGAAGTCGGTCAGCATGGCAGCGCCAACGTAGAGAGAAGTAGCGCGCACCCACGCATGGGAGGATTCGGCCCGACCTAATGCGCACGCGCCCCAATTACTATACGGGGCCGCGCGGCCGCGCCATTTAAGACTCAAAAAAAATTTGACTTTTCATTTTAAGTCTGCTGTATCGTGATTACTTAAAAGGGGTGTATTTACTAGTTACGAGACATCATTTGTAAGACCCCAACTTTTATGAGTAAAGATTTAATTTTCTCAAAATATCTTTTTGAATAATAAGGTGTGGATTTGATATAATGTTATAGTTGTGGGTAATATTTACAAATTTTACAAAGTAAGCAAGTTGTTTAAGGTGTTTTAGCGCAATTTTGGCCTGCTGTTTTGGTGATTTCGTCAGGCGTACAAAATTTGGCGTTGACACATTAGAATTCCAACAATTGGAATGACCTATCATATCTTTAACTCATTTGTTTAAGGTGTTAAAAATAAGTTCTAAGCAAAATGGCAAAATCTCAAATTTCACACTAAGAAGTTTTTCAAAACTTCAGTTTTAATGATTTTATAGCCTAGTTTGGTGATTTGTTTGAATTTTTTGTTTAGGCTCTTGGCTCAACCACTTGGCCCTAATTCTAGACCATACTTCAAGGTATTTTAATCAAGGTTTAGGTTTCTTGTTCATGCCTATTAAGCTTCCTAAAAATAGGGCTCCAACTGGGGAGTTTTCTTACTTTCTTACAAAACTGGGAAATGTAAATATTACTTTAAATATATAGAAGTTATGTTCGTTCTTTGAGACTTTTCAATTGAATGAATGTATGAATGTTGCTCAGTATAACACCATCTGTCGGGTTGGAAGATACCCGGATTTGGGGGCGCTACAAGTTGGTATCAAAGCCTAGGTTATAAACCTTAAGGGGGAAAGTAGAACCTTAAGTCATAACCTTAAGAAAGAATAAAGAAGTAAAAGATGGAAAGTAACCCTATAAAAATGCATTATATTATGTTATGTATTTCTATTATTTTACTGACGTGTACTAATCAAACTATATTGTTTTATTGTAGATGTCAGGAGAAAATGATATGTATAGAGATATACATGTAGTGAGCGAGGATTTGGTTAATTAGGTAGAGATACTACCAAATCCCGTAGCGATGAGAACGTAAGTAGTAACAATCGAGTCTGGAGATTTGGACAATATGGATTACATGTCTATATTTGATGGCATGCTAGAAAGAGGAGGTGGGCGTGATGTCCTTTGACGAGTTCCACCTACAGAGGACCGAGTTCCACTACGGAGGAAATGTCTACGGGGAATCAATGAAGGCCTTTATTTATGTCAGTAATAAATAGGAATGTCCATTATTGCCAAGAGGTTAAGGAGTTGAAAGAGGAACTCCAAGCTGTCCGGGAGGACAAGACTAGCATGGAGGGAATGTGGGAAGAGGAGCATGATGGAAGAGTTCTAGCTAAGGACAAGGTCCGAGAGCTGAAATATGAAGTCTTTGAGCTCAAGCAGGAGCTAAAGACTAAACAACGAAAGTGGAGAGAATGTCCTATATATATAGGAGTTCTCATGTAGATTTCCAGTAGCAGGTAGTTGGGTATCAGATAGAAGCAGGACAGACCCGCCACACTATTAGTAGATGTTATCATTAGAATTCGCCAACAAAGATTTTGAGAATGCCCTATGTCAGATGTAATCTAGCAATAGCAAGAATAGATTAGATATGTAAATATTATGTATCTAGTAGTGAAGTAAAACCCTCTTTTGTATAACAAAGGGTAGTCTTTTGTAAATCCCAATTTTTGGAAAGTAATTGCATGGATGGTAATGTAATCACTAAATTTGAGTAATGTAAACAATGTAGTGTTAAAACTAAAAGTTATGAATCAATATAAGTCTTTTATGGAATATGTTGAGTAATGAGTATGAGTTGTTGTTTTATTTCAAATAATAACAAACCAATAAGAATAAGGTAATAATGATGTGTTGTTTTCTTAACAGCAAAATGCCGCCAAGAAGGAGACAACGAAATCGTAGCGCTTAATGTTAACTAACCAGGAGGGTGGTCCGATTAATCAATGCGCAGGAGTTCGTTAATCTTTTAACAAATTGCATTTAATAGAAGCGGGGGCTAATGTACCCGTGATTCACGGAATAATCACGAGCTACTACTTTTAAGGACTTTAAAAGTGTAGGTCCATGGGAGTTCAAAGGAACTACGGACCCTATAGAAGCCCAAACTTGGGTAAAAGAAATTGAGAAAGCATTTGTAATAGCAAATGTTGAGGAGGGTCAAAAGATTGCCTTTGCAACCTATTTGATGAAAGGAGAGGCCAACTTTTGGTGGGAGGCAAACCAGGCTAGGGCTGACATAGGAAACCTAACGTGGGAGAGGTTCAAGGAGATTTTCTTCGAGAACTATTTTCCAACAAGTATGCAAGGGAGGATGGAAATGAGATTTCTTGAATTAAGACAAGGGGATATGACAGCTCCCCAGTATGCTGGCAAGTTTAATGAACTGGCACGATTTGCTCCACATCAAGTGGACATTGAAGTGAGAAAGGCTAGAAGATTCGAGCAGGGCTTGAAACCCTGGCTCTATAGCCGAATCTCTGTGTTCCAAAGTACTTCCTTTGGAACCATACTAGAAAAGGCAATAATTGCCGAAGGTGGGAATGAGGCTCTCAGCCAGTACCACAAGGATAAGAAAAACAAGGGTAAGGTTGATGGAGTAACCAAGACCGAGGGAGCCAGTGGGAGTGGCAACGGTCAGAAGAGGAAGGGCTTTAACTCTAGGAATACCGGAGTAAAAAAAGGGGACTCTAAGAGGAGGATGGAAGCCTGTAAAACCTGCGGAAAGACTCACTTAGGAGTCTGTCTCAAAGGAAAGACGGTATGTTATAATTGTGGACAGGAAGGGCACATTTCGCCTAACTGTCCAAATCCGAAGAAAAATCACGGATGCTTTGTATGTGGATCAACTAATCACATAGCGAAGAATTGCCCGAAGAAGGGGACAGAAGGAAATAAGGGAACAAATAGCGGTAAATTAGCTATTAGTGGTCCAGCTCAGCCGGGGAAATCAATGGCCCACACTTTTAATATGATGGTCCAAGATGCGGTGACATAAGGGGATGTAGTTGCAGGTATTATTCCGATCAACAATATAAATGCATACGTGCTATTTGATTCGGGTGCTACTTGTTCGTTTATAGCATGTGATTTTGCTAGATGACTAGAATTATTTCCCGAAAAATTGCCTATACCTTTGAACATTAAGGTAGCAAACGAAGAGATAATTCCTATTGAAGTTATTCATAGGAGTTGTTGCGTAGATATACGTGGTTGTAAGTTATCGGTAGATTTAATACCGATAAAATTAGGAGAATTTGACGTAATTCTCGGAATGGATTGGTTGATTAACCACAGAGCAATTATAGATTGCCAAAAGAAATGTGTGCGCATCAGGACGTTGAAGAAACCTCCTATAGTATTTTACGGTAGTAAATTTTCGGGATGTCCGTGTTGCCTTACGATGACACAAACTAGAAAACTTTTAAGGAAGGGTTGTGTAGGTTACCTATGCCATGTTGTTGATACCCAGAGAGTGGGAGAAACCATGGAACAAATACCTATAGTAAACGAATTCATGGATGTATTTCCAAGTGAGTTACCGGGTTTACCGCTGGATAAGGAGATCGAATTTGTGATAGACATTGTGCCAGAAGTGGCACTAGTCTCAAGGGCACTGTATCGTATGGCGCCTGTGGAAATGAAGGAACTAATGGTTTAGCTACAGGAACTATTGGATAAAAAGTACATTCAACCAAGTGTTTCACCGTGGGGGGCATCGGTGTTGTTTGTCAAGAATAAAGACAGATCGTTAAGGCTTTGTATCGACTATCGGGAGTTGAACAAGTTAACGATAAAGAATAAGTACCCATTGCCCAGGATCGACGATCTCTTTGATCAATTGAAAGGGGCAAAGTATTTTTCTAAAATAGATTTACGGACGGGGTATCATCAGTTGAAGGTTTGGAAGGAAGATGTACCAAAGACTGCATTCAGGACTCGTTATGGTCATTACGAGTTCCTGGTGATGTCATTTGGATTGACGAATGCACCTGCTGCATTTATGGATATGATGAACAGAGTGTTCAAATTATATTTGGACAAGTTCGTCGTGGTGTTTATCGATGATATTCTAGTCTATTCTAAGATGCCAGAAGATCATGTTGAACACTTAAGAATAGTGTTGGACACACTAAGGAAGGAGAAGTTATATGCGAAATTCACCAAATGTGAATTTTGGCTAGAGAAGGTGCAGTTTTTAGGTCATGTCATTGACCAAGAGGGGATTTCAGTGGATCCAGCGAAGGTGGAAGCAGTGATGAATTGGGAACAACTGAAAACGCCGACTGAGGTACGGAGTTTCCTAGGGTTAGCAGGGTACTATTGAAGATTTATCCAAGATTTTTCGAAGATAGCTACCTCGTTTACTAATTTAACAAGGAAGACGGTGAAATACGTATGGACGGATAAATGTGAAGACAGTTTTCAAGAACTGAAGAAAAGATTAAGTGAAGCGCCTGTTTTGTCATTGCCAGATAACACAGGAAATTTTGTAGTATATAGTGATGCTTCGCATAGAGGACTTGGTTGTGTGCTTATGCAGCATGGCAAAGTCATTGCGTATGCATCTCGGCAGTTAAAGGATTATGAGAAAGTTTATCCTACTCATGATCTGGAACTGGCCGCGGTAGTGTTTGCCCTAAAGATATAGAGACATTATCTTTATGGGGAAAAATGTGAGATATATACGGACCATAAAAGTCTAAAGTATATTTTCACTCAGATGGAGTTAAATATGAGACAGAGAAGATGGCTAGAGTTGATAAAGGATTATGATTGTGAAATCCTGTATCACCCTGGAAAGGCCAATGTAGTTGCCAACGCCTTAAGTAGGAAGGGTCGGAAAAAGTTGTCTATGTTAACGACTCAAAATGAGTTAATAACAGAGATGGCTAGGATGGAAATAGAAGTGAAGATGCCGAGTGATTGGGCGAGTTACTCTTTCGACGGAGATGCGATCTACCATCATAGGCGAGTCAAGGAGGTACAACTCAAGACCGAATGAGTGTAAACCGGATGAAGAAGCGGTTATCCGAGAAGGAAGATGCTAAGTATAGTCTTGATAATGAGGGATTATTAAGATTTGAAGGAAGAATTTGGGTTCCGAATGAGATGGAATTAAAGGAGCAAGTGTTACAAGAAACTCATAGTTCGAGGTACTCGATACATCCTGGTAGTACTAAGATGTATCAAGACCTTGACGAGAGTTTTGGTGGCCAAACATGAAGAGAGAAATGGCGAGTATGTGAGTAGGTGCTTGACTTGTCAAAAAGTTAAGGCCGAACATCAACGACCCAGTGGCTTATTACAATCATTGGAGATTCTAGAATGGAAGTGGGAGCATATCACGATGGACTTCGTGGTGGGACTTCCGACGACGTATAAAGGGTACGATTCGATTTGGGTAATAGTGGACCCGGTTGACGAAGTCGACTCACTTTTGCCAATTAGGGTCAAGTATAACTTAGACCGATTAGCTAAACTTTATGTTAAGGAAATCATTTTCGGACATGCGAATCCGGTATCGATTGTGTCGATCGTGATCCACGATTCACATCGAACTTTGGAGGAGTTTGGAAGAACGATTGGGAACACACGGTGAGGTTAAGCACAGCTTATCATCCACAAACCGATGGGCAGAGCGAGAGAACAATTCAGACGCTTGAAGACATGTTGAGGTCGTGCGTCATGGATTTCAAGGGTAGTTGGGATGATCACCTACCACTAGTAGAGTTTGCATATAACAATAGTTATCATGCAAGCATAGGTATGCCGCCTTATGAAGCTCTGTATGGGAGAAAATGCAGAACACCATTGTGTTGGGATGAGGTGGGAGAACGCCGGATGCTAGGACCAGAATTGGTACAGCAGACAGCGGATGTGGTAAAGTTAATTCGGATGCGTCTCGTCACAGCACAGGACAGACAGAAGAAGTATGCGGACTCACATAGACTAAGTCGAGAGTTTGAGGTGGGCTCGTATGTGTTTCTAAAGGTATCTCCCTGGAAAGGAAAGATACGCTTTGGAAAGAAAGGAAAGTTAAGTCCAAGGTTTATAGGACCTTTTGAGGTATTAAAACGGGTGGGAGAGGTAGCTTATATGATAGCATTACCTCCAGACCTAGAACGAATACATAACGTATTTCACGTATCTGTATTACGTCCATATAAGCCGGACTATAAGCATGTAATCGAGTATTAGCCGATTCATATCGAGAAAGACTTAACATATAAAGAGTCGCCGATGCAGATCATTGATAGAAAGGAACAAGTTCTGAGGAACAAGGTAATACCATCAGTATTATGGAAGAACCACGATGCTGAAGAAGCAGCGTGGGAACTAAAAGAAAAGATGAAGAAAAATTTTCCTCATCTATTTGATTAAAGTAAGACGAAATTCTGGGAACAGAATCTTTATAAGGGGGGGAAGAATGTAACGACCGAGAAATTCGGATCTTATTGTAAAATGATTTCATTAAATTAAATAATAATAAAATCATATTATATGTGTTATCAAGATGGTTGTCATTACATAACCTATTGATGTTAGAATGTCGTAGTATTTGAGCTACGTGGATGAATTAAAGAGTTTGAATTTCCAAGACGCAAAATAAAAGTTTTTCGAGAGATTTTCTAAAAAACACTATTCATCGGTATTTGCTCGGGATATAATTTTGAGTTTCCGAGAAATACTTAATGATGGAATAACAAGGTAAGATGGATTATGTAATAAAATTCTAGTTATGGAAAATGTAATAATTAAACATGGACTTAATTTATGAACTTTAAGAAGGGCGATGTGGTAAGGAATAAGTAATAATTGTATGATACTTGGTATTGTGCAAAGTAATGAAAACGAGTATAATATGAAGTATTATACGAGTGTGTAGGAAGGATGAAATATCGTATATAAATCCTATATGAATTAGAATACGAAAATAATACATAAACTATATGTATATGTATTAAGTAATGTTAATGGACTTGGAAGATTAGTTAACAATTATATTCAAGTCTAAGTGGATTAAAATATTAAGGCCCAACCATAAATTAATGAACCAATTAGTGTTTATTAATGCAAAGCCCAAAGAGTTAGTTGGTCCAAGCCCAAGCTAGATTGAAATGAATTGGTTGACCCATGGGGCACACCATATTAATATGGTTAAATGTGGTGACCAAGTTAAAGTAATGACCAAGATTTAAGGAGTAATGACCAAGACTTATGAGTGGTGGTTAAGCAAAGGGTAGGTTTTGTGCTAACCAAGTAATGAATAGTAAGGAGGTGGCTTAAGGAGGTGGGATGATTTAAAGACCAAACTACCCTAGCTTTGCAACTTCTATAAATATAGGAGGCTTACAAGCCATTTAACCCTTGTTCAAATAATCCAACACATTGCAAGTGCTTAAGTGTTAGAGAGAATAAGTTCACATAAGTCATTCCATAAGTAAGAGGAAGAAGCAAGCTACCTTACCAAGACTACACAAAAGTAAGACTTCTTCTCCATTATCTTCTATCTCTACTATGATAGGTTGATAAGAAAAGATGGATTAAGAAACATGAATGATAAGAAGCAAGAAGAATGTATAAGTCATGAACTTAAGCCACATAAGTTGGAAATAAGTCATTTGAACTTATAAAAGTTATAAACTTATTATAAGTTAACCTTGAATGTTAAGTATGAAAATATGAATTGGTAATGAGTTTATTAAGAGAAGTAATAAGGATGTAAAAGAACTTGTATGATCCAATGAATCATAAGGAAAGTTATATGTGAAGAGCATATAAAGTATGATGATTAAGAAACTTTAATTGTCATAAGTCATGAATAATCAAAACTTAAGTAGTTTATAAATGGACAAGTTATAAGCTCATGAAGAATAAGTCCAAAATCCAACAATGATTAAAAGTTGTTGTAATAAGTAGGTTGAGATGTTCACATGATGAATGGAAGTCATTTGTAATGTTGAACAAATCATAAGAATGAAGATTTGCCGAAAATTGCACGATTGGACGATAATCGTCGAATTCGTAAAATTCTCGGAATAGAAGTCAATTTTTGTGTTTGAACTCGGAACCATGGTTTTCCAATAGAGACAAGTCATATTTGGCATTTAAGAGTTACGGACTCAAAAATGACCGGATTTCGACTTAGAACAAAGAAACGAGCGTTGAACGTTCACGAATGTTTATCGTTTTTGTTAAAAATGAACCAATAAGTGAATTTTTAGTAAACGAAGTCAAATAGATAAAATTCTTACATGAACGCGTAGATTACGTAATTTGTGAACCGTAGGCTTTTGAACGAGCCAATTCGAACTTATAACGAAGAAGTTATGCGTCCGGGAAGTTCACAAAATTCACAAACTGAAATTATTATCTGGTGCATAGAGTTGTTGCCATGGCCAACCCAAAAAAAACTAGTCGCGCCGCAGTGAATAACGATGTCTGAGTACTCGCAAAGAGTTCGCCTTGCAATAGCAACCATAGTAATATGGTGGCATGCACCGTATACTGATACAAAAAATCCTGCGGGCGTGGCAGGCAATAGCTGCAGCCATTAAGTAAGGACTCATGCAGCATGATGCCAAGTCCGGGACAATGCTAGTATAAGGCTCATGCATGGCGAGATGTAAGAAGTATAAAGTTAGGCATACACGCGCCGATCTCGTAACAAAAGTTAGTAATGAATGTTTCTAAGTACAAAGAAAGGAAAGTCAATTGATTCAAAATTAAACACAACTTAAGGAATGTAATGTAACATTGTTTAAACTTTGTTAAACCTTAAGGATGTTGTATAAAGGTTGAGATAACCTAGTCGAATATAAATGTAAGGTTAATAAGAAACTGGAACAGATAATAACTGAATCTAATACACAATTAGATTGAGATGAGGGTATGATATAGTCATATACATACTTGATGATATGTGACCTAATGTAAAGCATTATGTGATCATGTATTGTAGAGACTTGAAAGACTTGAACATAAAGTTAATACACCGTAGCAGACGCTAAAGGCAAGTATTCTAACTCTTGTCTCAGTTCAATCTGAACAAGTTTTTGAGGTTCATGTATTCTTTCGCATGAATTGGGATATGTTGAAGTTAAAGCCAACTCCTTTGGCTAGACTTGATGTATTGATAATCTATTCATGTATTATCAAATGTTGCTATCTTTTGTCAACTACTTGTTATGGTTTTCAAAAGAAGACTGAAAGGTTTAATAAATGTTTTGTCGGTAAAACGACAGGCACGTGAGGTTACCAAATGCTTAAACGTGCATACGTTTAATGGATGTAGTGTTGATCAACATAGAGTACAATAGGCTGATCACCTAGAAGTGCTCGTAAGTGATATCGGGCTTACGGACTTGCTTCCGAGTTGTCCTTTTCTAATAAAGAATGAATACTCGAGGTCTTTGACCGGAGTGAATGTTTTACTAAATATTGTTATTATTGTAAAACATTTTGAAAGAAAAGATGAAGTGCTATTTTGAATTATCAATAGTACTTCATAACTATTGTTCGGATTATCGAAGATATCGATTTGTATGTGTCAAGCATGTTGTTATTAAATTGTTATACTTATTTGAGCTAGTTATGCTCACTCTTGCTTGAACCATATGAATGCAAGCTAAGGTGAACGTCCCGAAGGATCGAAAAGGATAAGGGAAAAGCTAAAATGATTACTGTCGTCTTATAATAGTATAGGTCTATTGTTGTAATGTGGCGATATTATGACAAAGAACCTTTGTAATGGGTATAGAACACAGGAAATGTAAATATTACTTTAAATATATAGAAGTTATGTTCGTTCTTTGAGAATTTTTAATTGAATGAATGTATGAATGTTGTACAGTATAGCACCATCTCTCGGGTTGGAAGATACCCGGATTTGGGGGCGCTACAAGTTGGTATCAAAGCCTAGGTTATAAACCTTAAGGGGAAAAGTAGAACCTTAAGTCTTAACCTTAAGAAAGAATAAAGAAGTAAAAGATGGAAAGTAACCCTATAAAAATGCATTATATTATGTTATGTATTTCTAGTATTTTACTGACGTGTACTAATCAAACTATATTGTTTTATTGTAGATGTCAGGAGAAAATGATATGTATAGAGATATACATGTAGTGAGAGAGGATTCGGTTAATTAGGTAGAGATACTACCAAATCCCGTAGCAGTAGAACCAGAAGTAGTAACAATCGAGTCTGGAGATTCGGACAATATGGATTACATGCCTATATTTGATGGCATGCTAGAAGAGGAGGTGGACGTGATGTCCTTTGACCAGGTTCCACCTACAGAGGACCAGGTTCCACCTATAGAGGAAATGTCTACGGGGGAATCAATGAAGGCACTGTTTATGTCAGTAATAAATAGGAATGTCCATTATTGCCAAGAGGTTAAGGAGTTGAAAGAGAAACTCCAAGCTGTCCGGGAGGACAAGACTAGCATGGAGGGAATGTGGGAAGAGGAGCATGATGATAGAGTTCTAGCTAAGGACAAGGTCCGAGAGCTGAAATGTGAAGTCTTTGAGCTCAAGTAGGAGCTAAAGACTAAACAGCGAAAGTGGAGAGAATGTCCTATATACATAGGAGTTCTCATGTAGATTTCGATGTGAGTAGTTGGGTATCGAGATAGAAGCGGAGACGGACTACCACACTATTAGTAGAGATGTTATTGCCGGTCTGGCCAACAAAGATTTTGAGAATGCCCTATGTCAGATGTAATCTAGCAATAGCTAGAATAGATTAGATATGTAAATATTATATATCTAGTAGTGACGTAAAACCCTCTTTTGTATAACAAAGGGTAGTCTTTTGTAAATCCCAATTTTTGGAAAGTAATTGCGGGATGGTAATGTAATCAGCTAAGGCTGAGTAATGTAAACAATGTAGTGTTAAAACTAAAAGTTATGAATCAATATAAGTCTTTTATGGAATATGTTGAGTAATGAGTATGAGTTGTTGTTTTATTTCAAATAATAACAAACCAATAAGAATAAGGTAATAATGATGTGTTGTTTTCTTAACAGCAAAATGCCGCCAAGAAGGAGACAACGAAATCAGGGCGCTAATGTTAACTAACCGAAGGGTGGTCCAGTTAATCCAATGCAGGAGTTCGTTAATCTTTTAACGGCTGCATTTAATAGAACGGGGGCTAATGTACCCGTGATTCCTGGAATAGTACGAGCTACTACTTTTAAAGACTTTAAAAGTGTAGGTCCGCCGGAGTTCAAAGGAACTACGGACCCTATAGAAGTCCAAACTTGGGTAAAAGAAATTGAGAAAGCATTTGTAATAGCAAATGTTGAGGAGGGTCAAAAGATTGCCTTTGCAACCTATTTGATGAAAGGAGAGGCCAACTTCTGGTGGGAGGCAAACCCAGTTAGAGGCGACATAGGAAACTTAACGTGGGAGAGGTTCAAGGAGATTTTCTTGAGAACTATTTTCCCACCAGTATGCAAGGAGGATGGAAATGAGATTTCTTGAATTAAGACAAGGGATATGACAGGTTCCTCGATTATCTTTGCCAAGTTTAATGAACCAAGACGATTTGCTTCCACATCAAGTGGACTTTGAAGTGAGAAAGGCTAGAAGATTGAAAGGGACTTGAAACCACAGCTCTATAGTCGATCTCTACGTGTTCCAAAGTACTTCCTTTGGAACCATACTAGAAAAGGCAATAATTCTTTGAAGGTGGGAATGAGGCTCTCGGCCGATTACCATAAGGATAAGAAAAATAAGGGTAAGGTTGATGGAGTAACCAAGACCGAGGGAGCCAGTGGGAGTGGCAACGGTCAGAAGAGGAAGGGCTTTAACTCTAGGAATACCGGAGTAAAAAAAGGGGACTCTAAGAGGAGGATGGAAGCCTGTAAAACCTACGGAAAGACTCACTTAGGAGTCTATCTCAAAGGAAAGACGGTATGTTATAATTGTGGACAGGAAGGGCACATTTCGCCTAACTGTCCAAATCCGAAGAAAAATCACGGATGCTTTGTATGTGGATCAACTGACCACATAGCGAAGAATTGCCCGAAGAAGGGGACAGAAGGAAATAACGGAACTAATAGCGGTAAGTTAGCTATTAGTGGTCCAACTCAGCCGGGGAAATCAATGGCCCGCACTTTTAATATAACGGTCCAAGATGCGGTGGCATCAGGGGATGTAGTTGCAGTTATTATTCCGATCAACAATATAAATGCATACGTGCTATTTGATTCGGGTGCTACTTGTTCATTTATAAACTTTAATTTCCCGTAATAGACTTTAATTTCCCTATAAAAGCATGTTTTAACAATCTAGTTAGCAAAATGGCATGGTTACACAACACATGAACATGGATTACCTTTTTTTCCATAACATTTACTATGTATACTTTGAACCGGATTGTTTAAAACATAGCACACCTCGACAGTCCACAAACAACCCATTCTAGGCTTTAGATTCCATAGGAACATGGTTTAGCGACATGGTCCACAAGGTAAGCATGATTATGCAACATATAAGCATGGATAAACTATTTTTATGGCATTAAATATGTATAGTCTATATCCGAAAGTGGTTAAAAGCGATTACGCCCCTAACTAGTCCACAAACAACCATTAAAGCTAGCATTTATGCTTCTCAAAATAGGTCTTGGTCTAGCTTATTTAAAGCTGGCCTATTTTGAGTCCTTTTTGAGTGGAACTCAAGCACTTAATGAAACAACCTAGGTCAAATCCGAGTCTAGAACAAATCTTAGGTTAAATCCCAAGTTGAAACAAATCAAATCCATCAAAATAAGGCATCAAAATCTTAGGTTTCTCATTGTGCCACCAAGGAATAAAGGGTCCGACAACCCACATTTATAGGAGGCTCCGGTGAGTAGTATGACATGAATAAAGAGCCGGAAGGAATGGCAATGCCATAAGTGATTATACCAAGACAGTACGTAGCACCAAAGAATATAAAGAGGGAAGAGAGGTGAAACTCATTTATGTTACGAGAGTTAAATAAGTTGTGGATGGCATCATCATTGGATGGCATGCTTAAATTTAAATGAACATAACAGTCCCAAGTTCTCCAACACAAGCATTTTTACATCATATACTTGTTATATATACTACATTCATGGTTTAACACTTAAGGGTGCAAGGTTTTGAGTTCTTTGTTCAAAACAACCCGTAATAGACTTTAATTTCCCTATAAAAGCATGTTTTAACAATCTAGTTAGCAAAATGGCATGGTTACACAACACATGAACATGGACTACCTTTTTTCCCATAACATTTACTATGTATACTTTGAACCCGCCCATAGGAGGCTCCAGCGAGTATGACAGGAATAAAGAGCCCAGAAGGAATGGCAATGCCATAAGTGATTGTTAACGCTAAGATCTTCTGCCATGTCCCAATCACGTAAGACGTCCCGATCCTGCACAGTAAACACGATCAACACACAAAGCTTGACGGCTGGACCGTCGGGGGATAGCTCCGGCGTGAGAGTCAGTACAGGCTGTCACAAGGTTTAACAATGGAGGATGTAAATTATCTAGCGTTCTGAGAGAGATAAAAATGTATGCGTACCTTTTGTTAGAAGACTCCTTTGCTAGGTTATACTCTCATGCTCGGTTTTTTGTGCCACCAACCCTGATCTGACACAGCCCCCCCACTCTTCTATGGTCTCAACCGGATGCATGCAGGTTGTCACCTTTTTCCTATTGTACTTTGCCAATTTGGATAAAATCCCATCCACATTAATGATCTGCAGACTTTTGGTCAACTGCTCTCCTTTTTCATCATTACAAGTCAAAGGCTTAGATATAAAAAGCTTTAATGGATCAATCATTTGACCCAGCCCATCATTATGAGGATATAATAAAGGTAACATAAATATTAAGCCCAATGACTATAAAACTCAATAATAAAGGTCCAACAGGCTAATTAAACGGATAGGCCCAATCCGTCCGGCCCAATAGAAGAAATATCATGACCCAACATTGCCCCCTAGTTTTTTATTAAATAGGATATTTAATAGAAAAGTATAAGCGGTCCATGATATTATGAGATCCAATCAGGATTGAAATGGGCCCAAAGTATAACTTACTAAGGTCCAACTGGTGAAGGATGGGAACAACAAGGATACTGGAAGGACTGATCAAGACCGGAAATCTAATGGGAGGCCCAATCTGCTAAATATCTAAAACTTAAACCGGACACAACCTTTTAAATTCGTAATCATGACTGTCAATTTAATGTGCCGCCCTCGATTACTGTGTAACCGTCAGTATAAAAGATAAACTTTACCAAATATGACAGTTTTACCTGCCAATTTAAATTTTCGGACTTTTGAGTTTTCTTCTTCCCTTCCGAGCTTTCTTTCTCTTCTCTGCAAATCGCCAACAATGGTGGTCATCAATTCAAACCACACATCTCCGATTCGGGCAACTCCCATTACGATCGTCACACCTAACCCAAACCCCGATAAAGAGGCTTCGAGTTCTAACCCTCAGGCTGCTGCTCCAGGTAAAGATAAAATGCCTCCTAAGCCTCGCCTTACCCCTTCCGAATTTTTCAGGGGCAAGGAATTTTTTACCCATGCCAATACTCCATCGACTATTACTGAAAAGGAATTACGGAGGCTTAGAGATCGATGCCACATTCGGATACTCATTTGGTGAGGGTTCTAGGGTCGAGGAGAGAGGATGTATGAAAGACACGAGGATGGGCGGCGATCATTGCGACTATTCTTGAGAAAGGGGTCAGATTTCCTCTTCATCCATTCTTGCTGACAATTCTAGGGTTTGTCAGTGTCGGGTTCGCCCAATTGGTGCCAAACTCTTATATACATATCCTAACCTTCATTGCATTCTGCCATGAAGGCGGAGTCGAGCCTACTCTCGATTTCTTTTTCACTGTGTACAAGATCAGTCAGTCTCGTGAAAAGGGGTTCAAAGTTATAGGTGTAAAGCGTCAAGAGGCGGCGAAAAAATTCGAAAAGGCGCATTTGGTAACTACCCCATCTAGCAACAAGGGATGGAATAAGAAATGGTTTTACGTCAAGGGACCTGAAATTGCTACTATTCCGAACTGGGCTACTGACGAGAAAATTTCTGCTGACTTCGGTGATGTTTCAGAAGGACGTATAGCTAAAATGGTAGATCTCTTTGATTATTTTCCAAAGGAAGAATGGAAATACGGGCTTCTGTCTAAGCAAGCATGGTTGTATGGCCATAAATGTAAGTATAGATTTACTTTATCAATATTTTGAAAATTGCTGTGGTATAGATTTTGATGTAAAATTGTTAATCTTCTGCAGTAACTTTGATCAAACCATCGTCTTCGGAGGTGAAGGAGTTGGAGGATTTTCTAGCTGGAAAATTTGTAGAAGTCATGGCCGAGTCTTCCCAGCAGGAAGTTTCGTCCGAAGATAATGTGGTCGGGAAATCTACAAAGGTTGGTTTTGAACCTTCTCAACGGGAAGCCTCTTCCCAATTCAAATCACCTACCGAGACACCTCCTACCGAAGCACCTCCTACCGAAGCACCTCAAGCCAACGCTGAATCCCAGACCATTGAGCCAGAAGCCGAAGAGCCCATTTTACCAGAAATACAACTCAAACTACGTCGAAGGAAGAGGGGTGTTCGAAAGCCCAAACAGATCTCCATACCATCAGATTCCGAAGGCTTTTCTGAATCTGAACCAAATGTCAATCCGATATCCCCACCTATCGCCGAATCGGTACCACTAACTGTTGACTTACCACCACCGATCACTGACCCAACACCGCCAACATCGTCTCCCGACACCACCAACCACCGACCAACAGACACCGGTTGTCCAATCTACAAGCGATTCGAAGGAGCTTACTTGATCATCTGCGGGACGATCGTCGACAGATCCTTCGAATTAAGAAGTTAAAGACTCAGGTCACTCCTTTAACTGCTGATGACTTGAGGGTGTCTTCTTCGAGTGTTCTCCCCCCGATAATCCCAGTGGAGACTCGAACTATTAATGAAGAAGAGCGAACTGAACCCGCTGCAAGTCCATCTCGAAAGAGAAACGGCCATCTGACAGTCATCCAAGCTCAACACATGTACATTCACCGGTTAAATGACCCTGTCATTTCAATCATCTTCCACCGAAAATGTATACATGGATCCTTCTCTGTTTCGTGACCAACCAAGGCCTTCTCCCCAAGGCCTTCATCACAAAAATTCCACGATGAGGCTACTGGAATGCCGACCTTGTGGCCTCGGTATAACGCCAATTTTCCCTTCCAACTCTTTGACGCCTTCGTTCGGGAAAATGGCGATCATCGATTTGTTGACCATACGAACGGGAATTTTCTTGATGAAGGCATGAGTTATCTGGCAAAGGTAAGTTATAATTTTCTTGGTTAAAAGTTTCTTTTCTTGTTTAAATATCTGAACTTGATGGATCTTTGTCGAATATATGCGAAGCAAATGCGCTTCTTGAGCGTTACGTCCCAGACACATAAATGCCGAGTCTGATGAGGAGACCATGAAAAGAGAGATCAATATGTTGAAGGCCACGTTGGCGAGAGAGAGAGAGGAACACAAGTCCGCTTTTCGTGCCAATGAAGATCTTCAAAGGGAGTTAGCCCAAACTAAAGATGATCGGAGGGAAACTCATGATGTGTTGATCTCGGTCAGGGAAGAACTAAAGGTGACAAAAGCCAGTGAACAGAAATTGACTAACATGAATGTCCGCTTCATTGCAGAGACTGAAGTTCTGAAGAATAAGAATGAAGAGATCATTACAGCACATCGAGACCTGGCAACACAACTTAGTGAAGTTCATACAAAGGCTCGGGATGATAGGAGGGCCCACAGGGCTAAGCGCCGTAAACTTTGTAGTAAGATTAAGGTACTTCAGGAACGGGATCCTCCCATGACCGAAGAATTGCTCAAGCAGATTCAGGAGGACTATCGGACTTCTGATGAGCTCGGTGCAGAGATTATGAAAGTATATTACGAAGGATACGAAGACTGCCGAGGTCAATGCAAGGAAAAGTTGGTGGCAGCCCAAGTAGATCCTGCTTTGCTAGATTTTGAAAATGATGTATAAATAGGATTTTACTGCTTTTGATCTTTAGAATTTTGTGCAAACATTTTGTAAAGAAATTTAAGTGGACTTATTTAAGTGTTTAATGAAATTTTAATTTTCTTTACTATGACTTCTGTTTACTTCGTTTCTTGTCAATAATTCAGCATCAATGATCTTGAATGAACTTAACTTAAACTACAAATCAGATAAGGTGTATAGCAGTCAAGTTAAAAAATGAAATGAACTGAACCGAACTGACTTGCATAAAGTAATGTATACTTATCGTTTCTGAAGTGTGAGACAGGTCATGAGTGAGGTGAATTCGGCTGATCCTCCTTGCACCATCAAGATCTTGCTTACCACTCGGGGTAGAACAAGTATATAAAGACATTTGTTTACCACTCGGGGTAGAACAAGTATATAAAGACATTTGTTTACCACTCGGGGTAGAACAATTTTATAAGGGCCATAGAATTTGTCTACCACACGGGGTAACAAATTCATAAGGACACTCCTAACAATAAGGCTGCCATCGAATGGCCAGCGAGTCCTACCATACCTCCTTACTTCGGTGCCCATTGATTCACCACTCGGGGTAAAAACAATATAAAAGAGGACCGTGGAATTTGTCTACCGCGCAGGGTATAACAAAACCATAAGGACACTCCTGCCGAAGAGGCTACCATCGAATGGTCAGCGAGTCCACCCCGTCCTCCTTACTTCGGTGCCCATTGATTTACCACCCTTGGTAAAATCAATATTAAAAGGATCACAGGATTTGTCTACCACACGGGGTAACAAATAATTAGGCTGTCATCGAATGGCCAGCGAGTCCTACTATACCTCCTTACACCATTGTGATCTTAGGACAAATAGGAAGAGGATCAGTTGTGAAAAAATAACTTTTTATTGATGGTGATCAATCATGTACAGACTTTCGATAAACTGACTCGATATCTACTGAAAGTATTTTCGGAGTCTGCCAGCGTGCCAAGTGTTCTTAATCTCGGATCCATCCAATGCCTTCAATCGGTAAGTTCCTGGCTTCGATACTTCGATTACTTCATAAGGTCCTTCCCAATTTGGCATCAGCTTCCCCACATTCTGCGGCGTAGATGCTTCAGCTTCTCTGAGGATGAAGTCCCCCACTTCGAACCTACGGAGCTTTACCCCTTTGTTGTAATGCTTGGCAACTCTCCTCTGGTAGGCTGCTAACTTGATCAAAGCCACTTCTCTGACTTCTTCTAACAGATCCAAGTTGGCCTTCAGTCCTTCATCATTGTAGATCTCTCTGAACTGACTAACGCGAAGACTTGGAGATCCAATCTCGACTGGGACTAAGGCATCAGTACCATAGGCCAATCTGAAAGGTGAATCTCCTGTTGTAGTCCTCGGTGTAGTTCGGTAAGCCCACAATACACCGAGTAGCTCTTCCGGCCATCTTCCTTTCGCTTCGTCCAATCTACGCTTGATCCCATTCAGCAGCGTTCTGTTAGTCACCTCAACCTGCCCATTCGACTGTGGATGAGCCACTGAAGTTTTTCTGTGTTGAACCCCCAGCTCTTTCAGAAATCCTTCAAATTTCGATCCCACAAACTGGCATCCGTTGTCCGATATCACCACTTTAGGAATCCCGAAGCGAAACACTACGGATTCTTTCATGAACTTCAAACACTCTTGTTCCATTATCAACCGAAGTGGCTTCGCCTCTACCCATTTGGTCATGTAATTAATAACAACTATGACAAAACTGACATGTCCTTTAGCTTTCGGCAACGAACCCAGTATATCAACCCCCCAGACAACAAAGGGTATAGGAGATAGAATTGAGTATAACTCTTCTGGTGGCTGATGTGGGATCGGACTGTTGAGCTGGCACTTCTCACACTTCTTCACATACTCCATAGCTTCCTTAAAGATCGTTGGCCAGTAGTATCCCTGCTGAAGAACTTTGTATGCCAGTGACTTAGCAGCCATGTGATCACCGCAAATGCCCTCGTGGACTTCCCAAAGAGCATACTCAGCTTCAGATGGAACCAAACACTTTAATAATGGTGACGAAAATGCCCTTCGAAAAAGATCCCCATCAATAAGAACGAAGTTTGCACTCTTGTACTTGATCTTCTTTGCTAGCATCTAATCCGAAGGAAGGATGCCATCTGCCAAATATTCAATGTAGGGAGTCATCCGGTGATCAATGAGATCGTTTCGAACACATCACCACTTCATCTTTGGATACTCTACCGCCGCAAAACCTCCAAATAGACTGACCCATTGAAAACGACAGCATCCGTAGTGGCTAGTTTCGATAAGGCATCAGCAATGGAATTGTCATTACGTTCTATGCCTTGAAAATCATAAGAGACAAAATATCAAAGTCGGTCTTTCAACTCTGCCAAATACTTGATCATCCTTGTCCCACGAGCTTCATAATCTCCTAACAATTGTTTGACGACCAACTGAGAGTCACTGTAAATGATCAGCTTCTAGACTTCTAGACTCTTCGCCAGTCGAACTCCTGCTAGCACTGCTTCATACTCGGCTTTGTTGTTTGTTGCTTTAAACCCAAATCTGATTGCTTGTTGTACCTTGAATCCCTCTAGACTTGTCAAGATAATCCCTGCCCCACTAACATTCACCGTAGAGGACCCATCTACATACAGCGTCCATGCACTTTGACTGTGTTGAAGAACTGCAAGACGTCTCTGCTTCTGGCAGCTCAGCATCTGTTTCGGTGAATGTACATTCCACCATAAAATCGGCCAAGGCTTGACCCTTGATAGCAGTTTGGGGATGATATTCGATGAAGAATTGGGACAACTCCATAGTCCATGCTGCTAATCTCCCCGAAACCTCTGGCTTACCCATTACCTTTTCAAATTGGTTGATCGCGTGTAGAGCACTAGAAGTGCGCTTGAAAATATTGCCAAGCTTGGCTAGCAATTATTAAAGCAAAGGAAAATTTTTCAATATTTGGATACTGGTTTGAGATCTCGTGGGGACGTGACGGATCGATATAATAGACCGAATGCTGCTTTCCTCTGACTTCCCGAACCAGTACTACTCCAAATGCCAACGAACTTGCTGTAAGGTACAAATACAAGGTCTCTGCTGGGGAAGGCTTCATCAATAGAGGAGCAGAAGACAGATATGTCTTTATGCCTTGGAAGGCGTCTTCACACTCTGAAGTCCACTGGAACGTCTTCGCATTCTTCGGTCCCTTCAGTGTGTCGAAGAACGGCAAGCATATCTCTGCAGATTTGGACATGAACCTCCTCAAAGCTGCAATCCAGCCAGTCAGACGCTGGACGTCTTTGAATGACTGAGGAGTCTTCATGTCAAGAATGGCCTGGATTTTCTCCGGATTGGCCTCGATGCCTCTCTGACTGACCAGATATCCCAGAAACTTTCCTGCACCGAGGCCGAAAGTGCATTTTGCCGGATTGAGCCTCAACTTATGATGATGGATAGTCTGAAAAAATTCCTCCAGATCGTCCAAGTGCTTCTGAACTTGCATGCTTTTCACGATCATATCATCCACGTACACCTCCATGTTCTTCCCCAGCTGTCTATCAAAGATGAAATTCATCATTCCTTGGTAAGTGGCCCCAGCATTTATAAGGCCAAAGGTCATCTTCTTATATACATACACCGAACGGTGGGTAATGAATGCTGTCTTCGGGATGTCCTCTTTGCACATGGATATTTGATGATAACCTGAAAAAGCATCCATAAAGCTTAGTAATGCATACCCCGAAGTGGCATCAATAAGCTGATCGATGTGGGGCAAAGGATAAAAGTCCTTCGGACAAGCTTTATTCAGGTCGGTGTAGTTGATGCAAACTCGCCATTTCCCGTTCTGCTTTTGCACTAATACTACATTAGCCATCTATTGTGGGTAGTCGATCTCAAAAAAAAATCAGCAGCCATCAGCTTGGCAATCTCCTCGTCAATGATCCTCTGACGTTCAGGTGCAAAGATCTGTCTTTTTTGCCGAACAGGCTTCTTCGATGGATCCACTTCCAATCTGTGTTCAGCAATCTTCTGGCTAATCCCTGGCATGTCTTGAGGTTCCCATGCAAAAATGTCCGCATAGTAGTGAAGTAGTTCCGTAAGGTTTGCCCGAAGAGGCTCTGGTAGACCTGAACCAATCTTCACTGTTTTATCTGCCTTTCCGAGGACCAGCTCGATCTCTTCTGTCTCTCCTGTGGGAATTACCAATGGCTCTGAGCTGCTTTCAGTGAAGGGCTTGATCTCAATTGCCATGGTTTGCTTCTGTTTGTTGACTCCTACTCCGGAGGAAATAACAGCATTCCGTTAACAGCGTCAGGCTAGATCCAAGTCCCTTGCCACCTCTCCGACTCCGTGTGTTGTGGGGAACTTGATTTTGAAGTGAGGATGGAGGTCATGACTTGAGAGTGTCAATGTAGGTCTCCCCAGTATGGCGTTGTAAGCCGAATCTACATGCACAACATAGAATTTACATATTATTTCTACCTACTGAGGAGCTGTGCAGAAGATCACTGGGAGTTTGACGGTGCCTGCAACTTTGACTGGATTATTGCTGAAGCCATATAAAGGAGCCTCTTGCCCGACCTCCATCTTTCGCCCATCAAGATGCATCCTCTGATAAGCATGGGCATACAAAATAAACACAGAAGACCCGTTGTCTATCATCATACGCTTCACATCCACCGAGCCCACTTGTGCAGTGATCACTAACGCTCCTTCATGTGGCTCGATGGGCTCCGAAGGATAATCTGCATTGGTAAAGGATATAACAGTCCCTGGAAATGGTCTGTCAGCCTTCGGGAGAAAACCCTCCACGGACATGACCGAATCCAGATATCCTCTCCTCTTCTTCCCTACTAACTTCCCTGCTGTCCCTCCGGTTATAACATCAATGACGTGCCTCGGCGGTGGTATTGGAGCATTTTGGACGGGTGGAACCATTTGAACCGTCTCAAGCAAGACGGCCGGCAGATTCTCGCCGATCTTGTTGGTCCCTCCCAGCTACATACTGAACCAGCAGACCGCTTTGAATCTTCTTCTCCACGAAATCCTTCAGATTGCAACACTCATTAGTATCATGGCCCGCGGCTTGATGATAGCTACAATACTTCTGAGAGTTGCCTTTCCCTGTCCTATAATTATTACGAGGTGGCTCAAAGAATGGCTGGTTTCTGATCTGGCCCAAAATCACCGACCTATCAGTATTCAGTTTAGTGTAAACCTTATTCACCTTCGGGGCTGACGCAGGTGGACGATTACTTCCTTATCGCCATGAGTTGTTGTACTTCTTTGAACTGCCCTCTGGCCGATTATTATACCCCCCCCCCCCGTCTTCTTCTGATCACCCTGGGTCTTAGGAATATCTGCCTCCTTCATTTGATCCGAAGAAGGACGCTTCAGACTATTCATAGCTTCCTCCACAACAATATAACCTTCTGTCTTGTCGAAAGCCTCTGCCAGACTTTTCGGGTGATGGAACATCAATTTCTTCACTAGCTTTTCAGACTTCACCAAATCCAAACCCATTAAAATGTTTCTATCGCTGGAGATCATTGAGGTCGGATACCTGAACAACTGCTTCTCTGAACCTCTTCACATATTGTCCTAAAGATTCGTTGGAGAACTGTCTGACCTGTGCTAGAGAACCTGTAGGCTTCCCTCTTCTTCGGTTGCTTCCAAAACGGGCATGGAACTTGTCATAGAGCTCGGTCCAAGAGGAAATCGAATCTGACGGTAAAGTTCCCATCCACTGCCTCGCATCTTTCCTTAGTGTTGTGACAAACGTGTGACACTTGGTAGCATCGGTAAAGTCATAATAATCCATCAGCCGGTCGAACACCTGGCTATGGTCATAAGGATCCCCAGATCCATCGTAACTCTCCATGTGTGGCAGCTTCTTGGTGATGTCTGCCTTTTCCTTAAGAATGTCCTAGGAAAAAGGAGACGCTTTCTTCCCCGGGGTGTCCCTCACCTGCTGCACCTCTACCAACTGCTTTCGGAGCTCTTTCAACTCCTTAACCAAAAAATCTACCCGTTCCGGTCGAGATGACGCTTCTTTCTCCGGGGAGTCTTTCTTCTTTTGAACGGATCGGTCTTTTACCATAGAACCCTCAATTTTCGAGGGACTTCTACGATGATGGTGGCCCACAGAACGACGTGCCCCCGCGCGGACTTTCTGGAGTACGGCCCCTAGATCTGCTTCATCTTTGGATTCTGTAGTTGTGATGAGAATGCTTAACAACGAGCGCTCTTTTTGTATTCTCGGGAGTATGTTCTCTGGATCGGCCTCTTTGTTCACTTGGCTCGCTTGCTCCCTAGGACCCCACATGATGGTACGCTCCTTCGATCTTCGAGGAGTAGGGCTTCTCGATCTTCTTTTTTCTCGATGTTGGCCCTGAGTTTCACGTCCTGAATGAGCGGGTTCCTTCCCACTTCGATGCCCACGCTCTTCGGACCGAACGTAACTGGATGCTTCATCTCTCAACTCTTCCATCCGGGACATCTGCTCAGCTATATCCTGTCGTTGCTTCATAAGTGCCTCCATGGCCCTATCCGCTTCGTCTACCATCTTAGCCAACCGGGAGGCCTTTTCGTCCTGGTCATCTCGGTATCGAGTTTTAGGTGAGGTGCCTTCCACTTGCTTCCGACCGTGACCAGGCTCTTTCTCTGCTGTAAAGACTAGCTTTCTCTTAGCTTTGCCCACAGCCCTTGGACGAGAATCTCCATGCGAACATTTGGACGTTGTGCTGGCATGAACACTTAATGTAGGTCCCAAACGTTCCTTGACAGGTATTCGTTGTCTTTGATTCGACGGCGGTCATCTATACATCCTTCGTGTATATCTGCTTCTACTCTTCCCCATCTTTGAAAACGTAGAACAAATAAAAATTTGTGATTGCCAACTCTTGAACACTAGAACTCAGCCCTCCTTCTAGCGCCAATATCAACGCCAAGATCTTCTGCCACGTCCCAATCACGTAAGACGTCCCGATCCTGCACAGTAAACACGATCAACACACAAAGCTTGATGGCTGGACCGTCGGGGGATAGCTCCGGCGTGAGAGTCAGTACAGGCGGTCACAAGGGTTAAGAATGGAGGATGTAAATTATCTAGCGTTCCGAGAGAGATAAAAATGTATGCGTACCTTTTGTTAGAAGACTCCCTTGCTAGGTTATACTCTCATGCTCGATTTTTTATGCCACCAACCCTGATCTGACACAGCCCCCCACTCTTCTATGGTCTCAACCGGATGCATGCAGGTTGTCACCTTTTTCCTACTGTACCTGCCGCCGGCTGGATAAAATCCCATCCACATTAATGATCTGCAGACTTTTGGTCAACTGCTCTCCTTTTTCATCATTACAAGTCAAAGGCTTAGATATAAAAAGCTTTAATGGATCAATCCTTTGACCCAGCCCATCATTATGAGGATATAATAAAGGTAACATAAATATTAAGCCCAATGACTATAAAACTCAATAATAAAGGTCCAACTGGCTAATTAAACAGATAGACCCAATCCGTCCGGCCCAATAGAGGAAATATCATGACCCAACAGTGATTATACCAAGACAGTACATAGCACCAAAGAATATAAAGAGGTGAAACTCATTTGTGTTACGAGAGTTAAATAAGTTGCGGATGGCATCATAATTGGTATTAAGGAACAGGGAAGCAAGGTCATTATAATGTCCTAATTGATGTTAGGGAGAGATGACTTGAATAAATCTACAAAGAAAAGAACTAAAAAGGTGGACCTTAATTCATTGGACCTCTCTCCGCAATTCATTCAAAGAAAAAGAAAAATAAAAACACTTAATTACCATATGGATACCTTAATGCCGATAATTGACTAGACAATATCTTTTTTTCCTTCCCCAAAATGGTTATTGAAAACATTCCAAAGATTTCAGATAACATTAATTCATTAGTTTTCATATTACATCTTATAATATGGTGTTCCACATGCTTTAGACAAGACTGGGATAATTATCGTAATAATGGCACAGTTGACATTGGAAGTTTTTGTAGTTTCGTAAGCGACCTGTGGTGTGGTTGTCCCCCTTGTGACCAATCAACATAATTTGGAATTTAGGACTCCCTATAATATGTGAAGGTAAATGTTCTCCGTGGGTAGAAAAGCAGTGTACATTACTAACAAATAAATGATCAATTTAAAGTGTCCAATATATAGACCAAGACTCATAATACAGACTCAAGTCATCTCTCCATCCTCTACTCACCCAATACATACAAATTAACAACATCCAATAATAACTAAATGAGATCAAATATATATACTAAAACAAAAAATCCCAATTCATTCAACATAGAAATCAACGTACGATTCAATCTAACCCATAAAAATTCACCAGATAGAACTAATTCTTTATAAACAATCATCAAAACTCATCAACGCCTCAAAAAAAAAAATCCCTAGAATCAAGGCCCCCAAATATCTAAATTTTCAATTCAAACACTAATATTAAGTCGCACTACATTGGAATTAATGAAATGCTACCATAGACATTCAGAAATTCTTAATTTACTATTATTACTAAAGATTAATGTTGGGTTATTCTTAATTTATTAATTACCACAATTACTACCAAGGGAGAGCTAGTAAATTCTATAAAAAGTACGTAGAAAAGATATTCAAAATATCACAGTAGCATATATGCATGTCACAAAACGAAATTAAATCAATTAAATTCTTAATTTAATTTATCATGTATATATAGTCTCCAAATCAAGAGCATCAAACATCCTTAGCTACTCTATGATCCAACACAACACAAAACAACTCATTAGATTTATAGTTTCACTTTTTACGTACTTTAATTATTTAAAAAAAACTCTTTATTAGGACACCAAACAGTTAATTATACTTCTAGTGATATTATTTTTCCCATTTGTCATAATTTTACTTGCTTCTCATTTTTAATGTTAATTAAAGGTATCCCTAGTCATATATAACATAATAACTAATAATCTAAAACATTAATTAATTTTTGATGTATAATCGTGTATTCAAGAGATACAACCCAAAAATAAATAAAAATAATATAATAAAAACCCAAATAATAATTTATAATATAATATATTATAAATTATTAATTTTAATAATATATTAAAAATACTATAATAATTAATAGTATTATTATTTTTAATAAAATATTATTATTATTATTATTATTAATTTTGATGTGTGTGTTTTTTAATATTTTTAATTAATTTATAAGTGTTCCACAAGAATAACCTTTTTAATTGATTGAACATCTCATAATAAATTAAACCAATCATTAGCTTTTGTATTAAGAATAGTAAAACAAGCGATGTTATATTAATTTGTAACGTTAAGTATTGGATATATTTTAATAAAATTAATTATTTTAATATAATATTATCAATTATGAATTATAATCTTCATGGGAATTACAAAAGGATTAAGTGGTTTTATTTGTATTTAAAAATATAGTTAATAGCTTTTTTTAATTAATTGTGAGGAGTCGCATTTTCATGCTTTATTCATTATGTTGCATACTTAGCTTGTTATGTATTGGAAGGTGTTGTTCATTTAACAAGAATGAGAAAGAGCTATGTTGGTCTAAAAAATCAAAGACAAAGAAATTGAAGGTATACTCATATGTGACATTTTTCATTATAATAAATTGGTGGAACCGTAAGGTTTTCATAGGGGGGTCAAAATACATCAATAAAAAAAATTATTTATTGACGCTTAAAGTGCTTCTTTCGGTTGTATGACTAAGAGGAGGCAACTGTATCATGCGAGTCTATATAGTTTGAAAATATCTCAAAATTTGCTCGTTTTCAATTGTTGGAAAAATATAATAATTCAATGTGTTTTGTAAAATTGTGGGAATATAGAAATGAACATATTTGATTGAATCTCTTCACAAAGATTTCTTGATTACATATTAACTAAAGGTTAATTAGGAGTTTTTTCGGAGAAGAATGCATTTAAAAATTGAGATTCTTATTATATTACACATTAATTAAATTAAAGGCTAATTTGGAGTTTCTAATGCATCAAATAAGAAATAAATTGTGTTTTCATGCGACTTTTAATTGATTTTGACTATTGAGAGCATGTGCCTCATAATTTTTAAAATTAAAAAATTATATTAATTTAGAGTTTAAAAATATCTTAATTTGATTTTAAAAAGTTCATAATAATTTTATATTGAACAAAACAAAATCGCCTCTTTATATTTTTTATTTGCAAACATTTTGTCATTATTTAGACAATTCAAATTTATGTTTCTCACTCGCATTAAGATGTAGGACCTATAAGAAAAAATTTACAGAAAAAATATAAAATATATGTAAATATCATTTTCCCCCTCCAAACCTTAACCTTAGTACCAGCCTACCGGGGGCAGGTGCCCCCCTGGCCTCCCCTTGGTTCCGCCTCTGATTATAATGGTTTATAAAGAGGTCTCTAGCTACTACCGATAATGCAACCAGTAATGTACACATGCATGTATATATTTGTGAGAAATATAATATATTGTGTTATAAATTATATTGGTGTTATAAATTATATTGGTATTAGGTACGGTATTATGTTCATGGAATTTCAAACTCTGCGAGTTATGTAGACTTTGTTGAAAGTAACAATGGAAGCTAAGTTGTTGTCTCCTCGGAGGTGATATGTCAATGCCGGTGACTTTGCTACAATGAGATACATCAAGTAATGATTTCTCATCGACAGCGTTAATCGTTATAAATTTTTTTTCTTTCTCGTAACTCAGTTCAACGCCTACTATTTTGGTTGAATCATTGCTTATTATTTAGTTTGTCATGTATTTTACTTATTTAATATTTGTTCCTAATATTTTTTATACCGAAGAAACAACAATTTTAAGGTGATTCAACATCGTAAAGTGATTTGAGTTTTCTTAATCCAAATTTTCAATCTATAATTCTAAATAGTTCCAGGTTCAATCTATAATATTGTAAATGTACGTACATCCTTGGAATAATAACAAAGGATACACAAAAAAATTGGTATAATTATGAACATGACATATATACATTGTATTTGTAAAGTTGATGAATTTGAGACTAATTAACTCCATATTAACTTGTTGATCAACCAAAATAACTCAATTAATTTGATTAAAATTCCTAATTGTCTTGTTATATATAGTAATAGTCTAATAGATAACATCAATCTTTTTATTTTATTATATATTATTAAGAATTTATTACATTTAAAAGCATCTTGTGAAAATAGAATCAATTTAGTCTTCACTTAATAGGTGGTAAGATCGTTACTATTTACTTACACTTGTTTCATCTATCATTTTTTGTGAGTAGTGATCACAAATTATACATAAAAATTATGCACAAACACTAAAAAAAAAAAGAAGAGAAGGAGACTTAATTACCAATAGATATTTTACCCATTTTCATTAATGTGCAATATAGAATCATATTTTTTGTGCTCAATTTTGTATGTATAAATATTTGTGCATATTGTATAATTCCATTTTAATAGCAAGTAAAAGTAATTATTAATTATTATATATCTATGCCCAAAATACACAATTACTATTTATCTAAAATACCAATCAAAAATTTTAATTGAAAATAAGTCCTCTTATACTACTCCAAAAGTTATTTTAAAATTTATTATTTCCGCCCAAACTCTACTTTGTTGTATATATATTGGTTGACAATTTTTGAATTTCTATGAAATGTATTTAGGTTTGCTTTTCATTGAAACTCTAATCAATTTGGGGCATTCTTTTTTGTTGATTTTCTTAGTTAAATGTACGACGAAATTGTTGCAATTAAACCCCCGACCACATTCAGAGTAACTAGTTCTTCATCGCCAAATTCAAGCACAAGATGAATGATAAAATCGCGTTATGCGAGAGAATCTAGCCTCGCCGCACCACTAACAAAGAGATTCTTGAGCACGAACGTGATAAGTAGGTTTTATACCTACTTATTGGCTATCAACTTGCTAGAATTATGCTTAAACTCAAGCATTTTTAGTGTTGTTTGATTGCTTTTTGTTTTTGTTTTGTAGGTTGCATTAAGGAAACTAATAAGGCATGGCAATGGCAAAGTATGGTGAGCTTGTGCTGGAATGAGGAATGAAGCTGAATAAGTGCATAAGGAAAGGGCATCTGAGAAGGCAAGTGAAGGATGAAGAAGTCAAGTGAAGGCAAATAAAGATGACATCAGTAGAAGAAGAAAGCAACAAAGTGAATTAGCAATGCACTTGCAGAAATGCGAAAATCGCTCTCGTTGCATTAAGGAAACTAATAAGGCATGACAATGGCATGGAAGTGGAAAAGTATGGTGAGCTTGTGCTGGAATGAGGAATGAAGTTGAGGAAGTGCATAAGGAAAGGGCATCTGAGAAGGCAAGTGAAGGATGAAGAAGTTGAGTGAAGGCAAATGAAGATGACAACAGTAGAAGAAGAAAGCAGCAAAGTGAATTAGCAATGCAACCCAACAAACAAGAACAGATCAAGTAGAAGAAAATCAGCGGCGCTACCGACGTAACAAAGAGAAGCAGCGCACCCGCGCCAAGAGGATTCCAGAAGCTGACCCAACGTGCCCGCGCCCCAATTGCTATACGGGGCCGCGCGGCTGCGCCAGTCAAGACTCATAAAAAAAATTAACTTTTCATTTTAAGTTTGATGTAGCGTGATTACTTAAAAGGGGTGTATTTGCTAGTTACGAGACATCATTTGTAAGACCCAAATATTTATGAATAAAGATTTAATTTTTCTCAAAATTTCTTAATTTTAATCCGGCGGTATATTTAAGAAAATAAATATTTATTTTTATTAACCGATAAGTAGTAAGTGTTGTTTTTCAGTTTATTAGATATAATAATTATGTCCTAATTAAATTCTCACCAACTTAGGGATTAAAGAAATCTACTGATATATATCTCGGATAATTTTTTTTTTACGAATTCGTCTAATTTTGACGCTATATGTTTCTATATACGCGTATTAATTACAATTGATCCATTTTAATTTTAAAATGATATTGTTCTCTTATTATTTAGTTGCTAAAATGTAAAAATAAAAATAAAAATAAAATTTTATGTAACTAATATAGGATGACTAACTATATTTTAGGAGAAAATTAATTTTAAATACTAAAATTTATATTTTACCAAAAAAAAAAACTTTTAGAGATTTTAATGTTTTTTAAGAGTTTTTAATTTTTCTCCCCATTAGATTTATAGTTTCACTTTCTATGTACTTTAGTTATTTTAAAAAAAAACTCTTTATTAGGACACCATACAGTTAATTATACTTCTAGTGATATTATTTTTCCCATTTGTCATAATTTTACTTTAAGTTGCTTCTCATTTTTAATGTTAATTAAAGGTATACCTAGTCATATATAGCATAATAACTAATAATCTAAAACATTAATTAATTTTTGATGTATGCGTACGTGTATTCGCACACAACCCAAAAATAAATAAACATAATATAATAAAACCCAAATAATAATTTATATAATAATATATTATAAATTATTAATTTTAATAATATATTAAAAATAATATAATAATTAATAGTATTATTATTTTTTAATAAAACATTATTATTATTAATTTTTGATGTGTGTTTTTTAATATTTTTAATTAATTTATAAGTGTTCCACAATAACAACCTTTTAATTGATTGAACATCTCATAATAAATTAAACCAATAATTAGCTTTTGTATTAGAATAGTAAAACAAGCGATGTTATATTAATTTGTAACGTTAAGTATTGGATATATTTTAATAAAATTAATTATTTTAATATAATATTATCAATTATGAATTATAATCTTCATGGGAATTACGAAATGATTAAGTGGTTTTATTTGTATTTAAAATATAGTTAATAGCTTTTTTAAATAATTGTGAGGAGTCACATTTTCATGCTTTATTCAATATGTTGCATACTTAGCTTGTTATATATTGGAAGGTGTTGTTCATTTAACAAGAATGAGAAAGAGCTATGTTGGTTTAAAAAATCAAGAAAGCAATTAAAGGCATACTCATGTGTGACATTTTCATTATAATGGTTTAGAAAGAGGTCTCTAGCTACTACGGATAATGCAAACCAAGAATGTACACATGTATATATTTGTGAGAAATATAATATATTGTGTTATAAATTATATTGGTATTAGGTGCAGTATTATGTTCATGGAGTTTCAAACTCTGCGAATTATGTAGACTTTGTTGAAAGTAACAGCATGGAACCTAAGTTGTTGTCTCTTGAGGTGACATGTCAATGTCGGTGACTTGCTACAACAGATACATCAAGTAATGATTTCTCATCGACAAATGTGAATCGTTATAAAAAAATGTTTTATCGTAACTCGATTCAACGCCTACTATTATTTGGTTGTATCATTTCTTATTATTTAGTTTGTGTATTTTACTTATTTAATATTTGTTCCAAATATTTTTATAATCAAGAAACATCAATTTTAAGGTGATTCAACATCGTAAATAATAGAGAATTAAATTCATGTATTTAATTTAATTATCTCATTCCCTTAAATTAGTGATTGACTGATTCTTTAGTTAATTGTAATTATCTCATTCCCTTAAATTAGGGATTGACTGATTCTTTAGTTATTAGGTTTGATATCAATATCTTTTGGTTGTAACAAATTGATACTCTCTCTTGTAATTTTATTGTATTTATACCTCCTAACATCAATGAAAATATTATGCCATTATTCATTAGTCTACATTATTTTATATGGTATCAAAGCACTAATGGCCCTAAACCAATTCCACCAATCCTAGTCAAGACACATCATGGCCACTAACGATCATCGTGAGTATCGCCATTCCCAACCCAGAAATCCAACCCAAAGTCTTCAACTCATAAACATCTCTCATTCATCCATCATCAAATTGACCTCCACAAATTATCTTGCACAAGAACCCAGATTGAGGCCATTCTCATAGGTTACGACCTCTACAAATACATTAACAACAATCATCCATGTCCTCCTCGCACCATAACCACCAACAAAGATTGAAGCTTCCAACCCAGAGATAGGAATATAGGAATCATATTTTTTGTGCTCAATTTTGTATGTATAAATATTTTTGTGCATATTGTATAATTCCATTTTAATATCAAGTAAAAGTAATTATTAATTATTATATATCTATGCCCAAAATACACAATTACTATTTATCTAAAATACCAATCAAAAATTTTAATTGAAAATAAGTCCTCTTATACTACTCCAAAAGTTATTTTAAAATTTATTATTTCCGCTCCAAAACTCGCCTTTTGTATATATATTGGTTGACAATTTTTGAATTCTCTATAAATGATTTAGGTTTGCTTTTCATTGAAACTCCAATCAATTTGGGGCTTTTTTGTTGATTTTCTCGATTAAATGTACAACGAAATTATTGCAATTAAACCCCGACCACATTCAGGGTAACTAGTTCTTCATCGCCAAATTCAAGCACAAGATGGATGATAAAATCGCAGTGGCGGAGAGAATCTAGCCTCGCCGCACCACTAACAAAGAGATTCTTGAGCACGAATGTGATAAGTAGGTTTTATACCTACTTATTGGCTATCAACTTGCTAGAATTATGCTTAAACTCAAGCATTTTTAGTGTTATTTGATTGCTTTTTGTTTTTGTTTTGTAGGTTGCATTAAGGAAACTAATAAGGCATGGCAATGGCAAAGTATGGTGAGCTTGTGCTGGAATGAGGAATGAAGCTGAGTAAGTGCATAAGAAAAGGGCATCTGAGAAGGCAAGTGAAGGATGAAGAAGTCAAGTGAAGGCAAATAAAGATGACATCAGTAGAAGAAGAAAGCAACAAAGTGAATTAGCAATGCACTTGCAGCAATGCGAAAATCGCTCTCGTTGCATTAAGGAAACTAATAAGGCATGACAATGGTATGGAAGTGGAAAAGTATGGTGAGCTTGTACTGGAATGAGGAATGAAGTTGAGGAAGTGCATAAGGAAAGGGCATCTGAGAAGGCAAGTGAAGGATGAAGAAGTCGAGTGAAGGCAAATGAAGATGACAACAGTAGAAGAAGAAAGCAGCAAAGTGAATTAGCAATGCACCCAAGAACAACAACAATTGATCGCAGAAAGAATCAAGGTCATGCTACGACGACGAATAAAGAGAAGCAAATAGCACCCGCGCCAAGAGGATTCCAGAAGTCGACCTAACGTGTGCCGCCGCCCAATTGCTATATTTAATGGCAGGCTTCAATCCAACAAGACTCATAAAAAAAATTAACTTTTCATTTTAAGTTTGATGTAGCGTGATTACTTAAAAGGGTGTATTTGCTAGTTACGAGACATCATTTGTAAGACCCAAATATTTATGAATAAAGATTTAATTTTTCTCAAAATTTCTTAATTTTAATCCGGCGGTATATTTAAGAAAATAAATATTTATTTTTATTAACCGATAAGTAGTAAGTGTTGTTTTTCAGTTTATTAGATATAATAATTATGTCCTAATTAAATTCTCACCAACTTAGGGATTAAAGAAATCTACTGATATATATCTCGGATAATTTTTTTTTTTACTTAATTGTTTAATTTTGATTATTTATATGTTTCTATATATATGCCGTATTAATTACAATTGATCCATTTTAATTTTAAAATGATATTGTTCTCTTATTATTTAGTTGCTAAAATGTAAAAATAAAAATAAAAATAAAATTTTATTTAACTAATATAGGATGACTAACTATATTTTAGGAGAAAATTAATTTTAAATACTAAAATTTATATTTTACCAAAAAAAAAAAACTTTTAGAGATTTTAATGTTTTTTAAGAGTTTTTAATTTTTCTCCCATTAGATTTATAGTTTCACTTTCTATGTACTTTAGTTATTTTAAAAAAACTCTTTATTAGGACACCATATGATTAATTATACTTAGTGATATTATTTTTCCCATTTGTCATAATTTTACTTTAAGTTGCTTTCATTTTTAATGTTAATTAAAGGTATACCTAGTCATATATAGCATAATAACTAATAATCTAAAACATTAATTAATTTTTGATGTATGCGTCGTGTATTCGCATTACACAACCCAAAAAATAAATAAACATAATATAATAAAACCCAAATAATAATTTATATAATAATATATTATAAATTATTAATTTTAATAATATATTAAAAATAATATAATAATTAATAGTATTATTATTTTTAATAAAACATTATTATTATTAATTTTTGATGTGTGTTTTTTAATATTTTTAATTAATTTATAAGTGTTCCACAATAACAACCTTTTTAATTGATTGAACATCTCATAATAAATTAAACCAATAATTAGCTTTTGTATTAGAATAGTAAAAACAAGCGATGTTATATTAATTTGTAACGTTAAGTATTGGATATATTTTAATAAAATTAATTATTTTAATATAATATTATCAATTATGAATTATAATCTTCATGGGAATTACTGAAATGATTAAGTGGTTTTATTTGTATTTAAAAATATAGTTAATAGCTTTTTTTTAAATAATTGTGAGGAGTCACATTTTCATGCTTTATTCAATATGTTGCATACTTAGCTTGTTATATATTGGAAGGTGTTGTTCATTTAACAAGAATGAGAAAGAGCTATGTTGGTTTAAAAAATCGATAAAAGTAAATTAAAGGCATACTCCATGTGACATTTTTCATTATAATGGTTTAGAAAGAGGTCTCTAGCTACTACGGATAATGCAACCAGTAATGTACACATGTATATATTTGTGAGAAATATAATATATTGTGTTATAAATTATATTGGTATTAGGTACGGTATTATGTTCATGGAGTTTCAAACTCTGCGAATTATGTAGACTTTGTTGAAAGTAACAGCGTGGAACCTAAGTTGTTGTCTCTTGGAGGTGACATGTCAATGTCAGTGACTTGCTACAACAGATACATCAAGTAATGATTTCTCATCGACAGCGTGAATCGTTATAAAAAAAATGTTTTATCGTAACTCAGTTCAACGCCTACTATTTTGGTTGTATCATTTCTTATTATTTAGTTTGTGTATTTTACTTATTTAATATTTGTTCCAAATATTTTTTATACCGAAGAAACATCAATTTTAAGGTGATTCAACATCGTAAATAATAGAGAATTAAATTCATGTATTTAATTTAATTATCTCATTCCCTTAAATTAGTGATTGACTGATTCTTTAGTTAATTGTAATTATCTCATTCCCTTAAATTAGGGATTGACTGATTCTTTAGTTATTAGGTTTGATATCAATATCTTTTGGTTGTAACAAATTGATACTCTCTTGTAATTTTATTGTATTTATACCTCCTAACATCAATGAAAATATTATGCCATTATTCATTAGTCTACATTATTTTATATGGTATCAAAGCACTAGTCGGTCCTAAACCAATTCCACCAATCCTAGTCAAGACACATCATGGCCATCGATCATCGTGAGTATCGCCATTCCCAACCCAGGAAATCCAACCCAAAGTCTTCAACTCATAAACATCTCTCATTCATCCATCATCAAATTGACCTCCACAAATTATCTTGCCAGCAAACTCCAGATTGAGGCCATTCTCATAGGTTACGACCTCTACAAATACATTAACAACAATCATCCATGTCCTCCTCGCACCATAACCACCAACAGTATTGAAGCTTCCAACCCAGATAGGAATATAGGAATCATATTTTTTGTGCTCAATTTTGTATGTATAAATATTTGTGCATATTGTATAATTCCATTTTAATATCAAGTAAAAGTAATTATTAATTATTATATATCTATGCCCAAAATACACAATTACTATTTATCTAAAATACCAATCAAAAAATTTTAATTGAAAATAAGTCCTCTTATACTACTCCAAAAGTTATTTTAAAATTTATTATTTCCCGCTTCCAAACTCGCCCGTTGTATATATATTGGTTGACAATTTTTTGAATTCTCTATGAAACAGATTTAGGTTTGCTTTTCATTGAAACTCCAATCAATTTGGGGCTTTCTTTTTTGTTGATTTTCTCAGTTAAATGTACAACGAAATTATTGCAATTAAACCCCCGACCACATTCAGAGTAACTAGTTCTTCATCGCCAAATTCAAGCACAAGATGGATGATAAAATCGCAGTGGCGGAGAGAATCTAGCCTCGCCGCACCACTAACAAAGAGATTCTTGAGCACGAATGTGATAAGTAGGTTTTATACCTACTTATTGGCTATCAACTTGCTAGAATTATGCTTAAACTCAAGCATTTTTAGTGTTATTTGATTGCTTTTTGTTTTTGTTTTGTAGGTTGCATTAAGGAAACTAATAAGGCATGGCAATGGCAAAGTATGGTGAGCTTGTGCTGGAATGAGGAATGAAGCTGAGTAAGTGCATAAGAAAAGGGCATCTGAGAAGGCAAGTGAAGGATGAAGAAGTCAAGTGAAGGCAAATAAAGATGACATCAGTAGAAGAAGAAAGCAACAAAGTGAATTAGCAATGCACTTGCAGCAATGCGAAAATCGCTCTCGTTGCATTAAGGAAACTAATAAGGCATGACAATGGCATGGAAGTGGAAAAGTATGGTGAGCTTGTGCTGGAATGAGGAATGAAGTTGAGGAAGTGCATAAGGAAAGGGCATCTGAGAAGGCAAGTGAAGGATGAAGAAGTCGAGTGAAGGCAAATGAAGATGACAACAGTAGAAGAAGAAAGCAGCAAAGTGAATTAGCAATGCACCCAAAATAGCGGTATGAACAGACTACTGAGAGAAGTCCAGTCGCGCGGCGTAACAAAGAGACGCAGCGCAGCAGACTGCAGAGAAGTCCAGTCTCTTGTAATTTTATTGTATTTATACCTCCTAACATCAATGAAAATATTATGCCATTATTCATTAGTCTACATTATTATCTATATGGTATCAAAGCACTAGTCGGTCCTAAACCAATTCCACCAATCCTAGCCGAAGACACACCATGGCCACTGATCATCAGAGTATCGCCATTCCCAACCCAGGAAATCCAACCCAAAGTCTTCAATTCATAAACATCTCTCATTCATCCATCATCAAATTGACCTCCACAAATTATCTCGCCAGGAAACTCCAGATTGAGGCCATTCTCATAGGTTACGACCTCTACAAATACATTGACAACAATATCCATGTCCTCCTCGCACCATAACCACCAACAGTATTGAAGCTTCCAACCCAGATTTTCTTCCATGGATTCGCCAAGACAAAGCTGCTTTGTTCACGCCCCTTATTGGTTCCATCTCTCACTCTCTTATTTCGATAATCCAAAGAATCACCACTTCAAGCATGGCAAACCCTTGCCAACACCTATGCTCGCTTGGACTTCGTGGTCACATAAAACAACTCAAGGACCAAATCAAGAAATCCACGAAGGGCTCTCGTCCATATCGGATTACATGCAATACGTCAAGTGTCGCACATGTCGCCACAACATCAGGTGTTGAGACCCCGACCTGGCTTCTCGACAGTGGTGCCTCTCATCATATCACTGCTGAGCTCGACAACCTTTCACTTCATGCTCCATACGATGGGTCTGATGACGTCGAAATCAGTGATGGCACTGGGTTACACATTTCCAAAACTGGTTCTGCCTCTCTTAAAACATCCTCTCACACTTTTCAATTACATGATGTTTTATTTGTTCCTGCCATGAAAAGAAACTTAGTCTTCATATCTCAATTTTGCAAAACTAATAACACTTTGATTGAGTTTTTACCATCTTCTTTTCGTGTGAAGGATCTCTCGTGAGGGCCATCTTGCGTCGAAGGACAACCTAAAGATGGTGTGTATGAATTTGCCGATTTCAGACCCCGCTTTCGCCCTTCGCCTTCACCAACCAAGCATTAAAGTATCCTCCGATGCTTGGCATCATCGTCTTGGTCATCCATCCAAAAGTCAATTCAACGTCATATAGTATCTAAGTTTGGTTTACCTTTAGATTTCTTTAGTTCTAAGCATTTCCATTTTAATGATTATTTCTGCAATAAAAGTCATAAATTACCTTTTTCTCAATCATCTATTGTGTCGACTTCCCCTCTCCAAATTATTTATTATGATGTGTGGACCTCGCCTATATATTCGGCCGATGGTTACAAATACTATGTTATTTTTGTGGATCACTTCACGCACTACATATGGCTTTACCCCCTCAAACGTAAATCTGATGTTGCCCCTATTTTTCCTCGTTTTCGAGCACTTGATGAAAACTACTTGAAAAATAAAATAATCACCTTTTACTCGGACATTGGGGGGAATACATGGGTCTCACCAAATCCACTGGTCTCACCACATACTTATCCACACATGGAATCTCGCATCTCACTTCACCACCTCACACTCCAGAACACAATGTCTTCTCGGAACGTCGACATCGCCATATTGTTGAAACAGGACTTACTCTTCTCTCTAAAGCTACCTTACCCCTAACCTACTGGTCATATGCCTTCTCCACAGCAGTCTATCTCATAAATCGCCTTCCGACACCAACTCTCCATATGACCTCTCCCTATCATAAACTCTTTGCGTCGCCGCCCAACTATTCCAAGCTTCGAGCCTTTGGTTGTCTATGCTATCCTTGGCTCCGTCCATATTCTCCTCACAAACTCGCTAGTCGCTCCACACCTTGTGTCTTCCTTGGTTACTCCCTCACTCAGAGTGCTTATCTGTGTCTTGATCCAAGTACTCAACAGATCTTCATCTCACGTCATGTTCGATTTGTTGAGTGAGTTTCCCATGTCTAAAGTTGATCTACATCTCGCTCGTCCTGATAACTTAACATGTGACACATGGCTCCCACAACATGTCATTCTCCCGGTTTCATACTCATCATCCGAAGGTAGTTCCAATGGCTCTTCGTGAGTTGACTCCACCACACAAACGGTTATGGTAGCCCACAATAACTTTCCCCAAGTATCCCCCATAATACCCAACCCAATACCTGCTCCTGGCACGTCCCCGCCTGTCACTTTGGTCTTACCTCCACTAGTACTTCCTCAAGCCTCTGAAGCCCCATCCTCCCAATCCTTGCTTCGCACCTCGCCAATTGTCACTCGTTCTAGAAATAACATCCACAAACCAATCACTAAACTCAACCTCTCGACCCAACTTGCCTCAGCAATTGAACCCACATGTGTAACTCAAGCCATCAAAGATGGCAAATGGCGACAGGCGATGTCCGAAGAGTTTGATGCCTTGGTTCGAAATGGCACATGGGAACTGGTACCTCCCACTGGTGTGCAAAATATTGTGGGGTGCAAATGGATATTTCGACTTAAACGCTTATCTGATGGCTCTATTGATAGGTACAAGGCTCGCTTAGTAGCAAAGGGGTTTCACCAATGGCCCGGAGTGGACTACCATGAGACGTTCAGTCCGGTTGTAAAGCCGACCACAATTCGTCTCATCCTCTCGCTTGCGGTCAGCCGCGGTTGGGATCTTCGACAGCTTGATGTCAACAATGTATTTCTCCAAGGCACCCTCACTGAAGATGTCTTCATGACCCAGCCTCAAGGCTTTGTTGATGCTGATCATCTACTCTATGTCTGTAAACTGAGAAAGGCAATATATGGTCTCAAACAAGTTCCTAGAGCTTGGTACACTGAACTTCGCCAGTTTTTACTTGCATCTCATTTCACCAACTCAATTGCTGACACCTCTTTGTTCATTTTCAGTGATAAAGGTACAACCATCTTGTTACTTGTTTATGTTGACGATATCATCATCACAGGTAACAATACAATATCAATCCAAGCCTTCATCTCGGTCCTTGCTCGTCGCTTCTCCCTCAAAGACCTCGGCCCTCTTCACTACTTCCTTGGTGTTGAAGTTGTTCCTTGCCCTCAAGGCCTTCTCCTCTCACAACAAAGATACATAGCAGACTTGTTGGCTCGAACAAAGATGACTGATGCACACTCTTCAGTCGGGGACAACACTTACTAACCCAATCAAATTTCGGGCTGTAGTTGGCAGTCTTCAGTATCTTTCACTTACCCGTCCAGACATTTCCTATGTAGTCAACAAACTATCTCAATACATGCATTGTCCGACTACCGATCACTGGAATGCTGCTAAGCGATTTCTTCGATATTTCAAACTATCTCAATACATGCATTGTCCGACTACCGATCACTGGAATGCTGCTAAGCGATTTCTTCGATATTTGTGTGGCACCATTGATCATGGCATCCAGTTACATCGCCAGTAGCCTCTCACTCTACACGCCTACTCGGACGCCGACTGGGCTAGTAATAAAGACGACTTCACCTCCACCAGTGCTTATATTGTCTATCTCGGACGAAACCCGATATCCTGGAGTTCGAAGAAGCAACGATCGAGAGTTCGCTTCCTCGATCGGGCCGAGTACCGATCTGTTGCTTCTACAGCTGCTGAGGTGAGATGGATCACATCTCTTCTTAGTGAACTTGGTGTCACATCCTCACAACAACCGTAATTCATGTGATAATGTGGGAGCAACGAACCTCTCCGCTTCAAATCCAGGATCTTCCATTCTCGCATGAAACATGTAGCTCTCGACTTTCACTTCATTCGTGAACAAGTTCAAGATGGCATCTTACGAGTCACTCATGTCTCTTCGATGGATCAACTAGTCGATGCACTCACCAAACCACTACCCCCGACGCTGCGTTTCAAGGCTTGTTGAACAAGATTGGTCTCACCTCAAGGAGCTCCAACTTGCATGGGGCATAATAGAGAATTAAATTCATGTATTTAATTTAATTATCTCATTCCCTTAAATTAGTGATTGACTGATTCTTTAGTTAATTGTAATTATCTCATTCCCTTAAATTAGGGATTGACTGATTCTTTAGTTATTAGGTTTGATATCAATATCTTTTGGTTGTAACAAATTGATACTCTCTTGTAATTTTATTGTATTTATACCTCCTAACATCAATGAAAATATTATGCCATTATTCATTAGTCTACATTATTCAATAGTAAAGTGATTTGAGTTTTCTTAATCCAAATTTTCAATCTATAATTCTAAATTGTTCCAAGTTCAATCTAAAATATTGTAAATGTACGTACATCCTTGGAATAATAACAAAGGATACACAAAAAATTTGGTATACTTATGAACATGACTAATTGATGAATTCGAGACTAATTAACTCCATATTAACTAATTTGGTATACTTATGAACATGACTAATTGATGAATTCGAGACTTTACAAATAAAATTTGGTATACATTTTATTTGTAAAGTTAATGAATTCGAGACTAATTAACTCCATATTAACTCGTTGATCAACCAAAATAACTCAATTAATTCGATTAAAATTCCTAATTGTCTTGTTATTTATAGTAATAGTCTAATAGATAACATCAATCTTTTTATTTTATTATATATTATTAAGAATTTATTACATTTAAAAGCATCTTGTGAAAATAGAATCAATTTAGTCTTCACTTAATAGGTGGTAAGATCGTTACTATTTACTTACACTTGTTTCATCTATCATTTTTGTGAGTAGTGATCACAAATTATACATAAAAATATTTTACCCATTTTCATTAATGTGCAATATAGAGTCATACTTTTTGTGCTCAATTTTGTATGTATAAATATTTGTGCATATTGTATAATTCCATTTTAATAGCAAGTAAAAGTAATTATTAATTATTATATATCTATGCCCAAAATACACAATTACTATTTATCTAAAATACCAATCAATAAATTTTAATTGAAAATAAGTCCTCTTATACTACTCCAAAAGTAATTTTAAAATTTATTATTTCCCGCTTCTAAACTCGCCCCGCCCGCCAGTTGTATATATTTTGGTCGACAATTTTTTGAATTCTCTATGAAACAGATTTAGGTTTAGTTTTCATTGAAACTCCAATCAATTTGGGGCTTTCTTTTTTGTTGATTTTCTTAGTTAAATGTACGATGAAATTGTTGCAATTAAACCCCCGACCACATTCAGAGTAACTAGTTCTTCGTCGCCAAATCCAAGCACAAGATGAATGATAAAATCGAAGTGGCGGAGAGAATCTAGCCTCGCCGCGCCACTAACAAAGAGATTCTTGAGCACGAACGTGATAAGTAGGTTTTATACCTACTTATTGGCTATCAACTTGCTAGATCGAATTATGCTTAAACTCAAGCATTTTTAGTGTTGTTTGATTGCTTTTTGTTTTTGTTTTGTTGCATTAAGGAAACTAATAAGGCATGGCAATGGCATGTAAGTGGCAAAGTATGGTGAGATTGTCTTTGGAATGAGGAATGAAGTCGAGTAAGTGCATAAGGAAAGGGCATCGAGAAGGAAAAGTGAAGGTTGAAGAAGTCAAGTGAAGGCAAATGAAGATGACAAAGAAGAGAAGAAGAAAGCAAAGAAAGTGAATTAGCAATGCAAGCATCGTCGCAATGTAACGCAAGAGAAGTCGGAAGCATGCCGCCGCCTAACGTAGTTAGTAGAGAAGTAGCGCACCCACGCCAGGAGGATTCCAGAAACTGACCCAACGCGCACGCGCCCCAATTACTATACGGAGCCGCGCGGCCGCGCCATTTAAGACTCAAAAAAAATTTGACTTTTCATTTTAAGTCTGCTGTATCGTGATTACTTAAAAGGGGTGTATTTGCTAGTTACGAGACATCATTTGTAAGACCCCAACTTTTATGAATAAAGATTTAATTTTCTCAAAATATCTTTTTGAATAATAAGGTTTGGATTTGATATAATGTTATAGTTGTGGGTAATATTTACAAATTTTACAAAGTAAGCAAGTTATTTAAGGTGTTTTAGCGTTAATTTTGGCTTTCATTGTTTTTGGTGATTTTCGTCAAAGCGCATAAAATTTTGGTGTTGATACATTAGAATTCCAACAATTGGAATGACCTATCATATCTTTAACTCATTTGTTTAAGGTGTTAAAACTAAGTTCTAACCAAAATGGCAAAATCTCAAATTTCACACTAAGAAGTTTTTCAAAACTGCAGTTTTAATGATTTTATAGCCTAGTTTAGTGATTTGTTTGAATTTTTTGTTTAGGCTCTTGGCTCAACCACTTGGCCCTAATTCTAGAACATACTTCAAGGTATTTTAATTAAGGTTTAGGTTTCTTGTTCATGCCTATTAAGCTTCCTAAAAATAGGGCTCTAACTGGGCAGTTTTCACACTTTCTTACAAAACTGGGAAATGTAAATATTACTTTAAATATATAGAAGTTATGTTCGTTCTTTGAGACTTTTCAATTGAATGAATGTATGAATGTTGTACAGTATAGCACCATCTATCGGGTTGGAAGATACCCGGATTTGGGGGCGCTACAAGTTGGTATCAAAGCCTAGGTTATAAACCTTAAGGGGGAAAGTAGAACCTTAAGTCATAACCTTAAGAAAGAATAAAGAAGTAAAAGATGGAAAGTAACCCTATAAAAATGCATTATATTATGTTATGTATTTCTATTATTTTACTAACGTGTACTAATCAAAGAGGATGGAAGCCTGTAAAACCTGCGAAAAGACTCACTTAGGAGTCTGTCTCAAAGGAAAGATGGTATATTATAATTGTGGACAGGAAGGGCACATTTCGCCTAACTGTCCAAATTCGAAGAAAAATCACGGATGCTTTGTATGTGGATCAACTGATCACATAGCGAAGAATTGCCCGAAGAAGGGGACAGAAGGAAATAAGGGAACTAATAGCGGTAAATTAGCTATTAGTGGTCCAGCTCAGCCGGGGAAATCAATGGCCCGCACTTTTAATATGATGGTCCATGATGCGGTGACATAAGGGGATGTAGTTGCAGGTATTATTCCGATCAACAATATAAATGCATACGTGCTATTTGATTCGGGTGCTACTTGTTCGTTTATAGCATGTGATTTTGCTAGATGACTAGAATTATTTCCCGAAAAATTGCCTATACCTTTGAACATTAAGGTAGCAAACGAAGAGATAATTCCTGTTGAAGATACTCATAGGAGTTGTTGCGTAGATGGACGTGGTTGTAAGTTATCGGTAGATTTAATACCGATAAAATTAGGAGAATTTGACGTAATTCTCGAAATGGATTGGTTGATTAACCACAGAGCAATTATAGATTGCCGAAAGAAATGTGTGAGCATCAGGACGTTGAAGAAACCTCCTGTAGTATTTTACGGTAGTAAATTGTCGAGATGTCCGTGTTGCCTTACGATGGCACAAACTAGAAAACTTTTAAGGAAGGGTTGTGTAGGTTACCTATGCCATGTTGTTGATACCCAGAGAGTGGGAGTAACCATGGAACAAATACCTATAATAAACGAATTCATGGATGTATTTCCAAGTGAGTTACCGGGTTTACCGCCGGATAAGGAGATCGAATTTGTGATAGACATTGTGCCAGAAGTGGCACTAGTCTCATGGGCACCGTATCGTATGGCGCCTGTGGAAATGAAGGAACTAATGGTTCAGCTACAGGAACTATTGGATAAAAAGTACATTCAACCAAGTGTTTCACCGTGGGGGGCATCGGTGTTGTTTGTCAAGAAGAAAGACAGATCGTTAAGGCTTTGTATCGACTATCGGGAGTTGAACAAGTTAACGATAAAGAATAAGTACCCATTGCCCAAGATCGACGATCTCTTTGATCAATTGAAAGGGGCAAAGTATTTTTCTAAAATAGATTTACGGACGGGGTATCATCAGTTGAAGGTTTGGAAGGAAGATGTACCAAAGACTGCATTCAGGACTCGTTATGGTCATTACGAGTTCCCGGTGATGTCATTTGATCGATTTAATGCACCGCCGATTTATGGATATGATGAACAGAGTGTTCAAATTATATTTGGACAAGTTCGTCGTGGTGTTTATCGATGATATTCTAGTCTATTCTAAGACGCCAGAAGATCATGTTGAACACTTAAGAATAGTGTTGGAGACACTAAGGAAGGAGAAGTTATATGCGAAATTCACCAAATGTGAATTTTGGCTAGAGAAGGTGCAGTTTTTAGGTCATGTCATTGACCAAGAGGAGATTTCAGTGGATCCAGCGAAGGTGGAAGCAGTAATGAATTGGGAACAACTGAAAACGCCGACTGAGGTACGGAGTTTCCTAGGGTTAGCAGGGTACTATCGAAGATTTATCCAAGATTTTTCGAAGATAGCTACCTCGTTGACTAATTTAACAAGGAAGACGGTGAAATAGGTATGGACGGATAAATGTGAAAGCAGTTTTCAAGAACTCAAGAAAAGATTAAGTGAAGTTACTGTTTTGTCATTTTCGGATGACACGTGAAATTTTGTAGTATATAGTGATGCTTCAGATAGAGGACTTGGTTGTGTGCTTTATGCAAAGATGGCAAAGTCATTACAGTATGCATCTCTAAGTAGATTAAAGGATTATGAGAAAGTTTATCCTACTCATGATCCGAACTGGTCATGCAGAGGTGTTTGCCCTAAAGATATAGAGACATTATCTTTATGGGGAAAAATGTGAGATATATACGGACCATAAAAGTCTAAAGTATATTTTTCACTCAGATGGAGTTAAATAAGAGACAGAGAAGATGGCTAGAGTTGATAAAGGACTATGATTGTGAAATCCTGTATCACCCTGGAAAGGACAATGTAGTTGCCGATGCCTTAAGTAGGAAGGGTCGGAAAAAGTTGTCTATGTTAACGACTCAAAATGAGTTAATAACAGAGATGGCTAGGATGGAAATAGAAGTGAATATGTCGAGTGATTCGGGGTAGTTACTCTTTGCGACGGAGATGCAATCTACCATTATAGACAGAGTCAAGGAGGTACAACTCAAGACCGATGAGTGTAACCAAATGAAGAAGCGGTTATCCGAGAAGGAAGATGCTAAGTATAGTCTTGATAATGAGGGATTATTAAGATTTGAAGGAAGAATTTGGGTTCCGAATGAGATGAAATTAAAGGAGCAAGTGTTACAAGAAGCTCATAGTTCGAGGTACTCGATACATCCTGGTAGTACTAAGATGTATCAAGACCTTCGACAGAGTTTTTGGTGGCCAAACATGAAGAGAGAAATGGCAGAGTATGTGAGTAGGTGCTTGACTTGTCAAAAAGTTAAGGCCGAACATCAACGACCCAGTGGCTTATTACAATCATTGGAGATTCTAGAATGGAAGTGGGAGCATATCACGATGGACTTCGTGGTGGGACTTCCGACGACGTATAAAGGGTACGATTCGATTTGGGTAATAGTGGACCGGTTGACGAAGTCGGCTCACTTTTTACCAATTAGGGTCAAGTATAACTTAGACCAGTTAGCTAAACTTTATGTTAAGGAAATCATTTCGGACATGGAGTAGATGCAGATCGATTGTGTCAGATCGTGATCCACGATTCACATCGAACTTTTGGAGGAGTTTGCAAGAACAGTTGGGAACATAGCTGAGGTTAAGCACAGCTTATCATCCACAAACCGATGGGCAGAGCTAGAGAACAATTCAGACGCTTGAAGACATGTTGAGGTCGTGCGTCATGGATTTCAAGGGTAGTTGGGATGATCACCTACCACTAGTAGAGTTTGCATATAACAATAGTTATCATGCAAACATAGGTATGTCGCCTTATGAAGCTCTGTATGGGAGAAAATGCAGAACACCATTGTGTTGGGATGAGGTGGGAGAACGCCGGATGCTAGGACCAGAATTGGTACAGCAGACAGTGGATGTGGTAAAGTTAATTTGGATGCGTCTCGCCACAAAGACAAGATGCATGAGAAGAAGTATGCGGACTCACACAGACTAAGTCGAGAGTTTGAGGTGGGCTCGTATGGGTTTCTAAAGGTATCTCCTTGGAAAGGAAAGATACGTTTTGGAAAGAAAGGAAAGTTAAGTCCAAGGTTTATAGGACCTTTTGAGGTATTAAAACGGGTGGGAGAGGTAGCTTATATGATAGCATTACCTCCAGACCTAGAACGAATACATAACGATTTCACGATTCAGATTACGTCCATATAAGCGGGACTATAAGCATGTAATCGAGTATGAGCCGATTCATCGAGAAAGACTTAACATATGAAGAGTCGCCGATGCGGATCATTGATAGAAAGGAACAAGTTCTAAGGAACAAGGTAATACCATCAAGATATGGAAGAACCACGATCTTTGAAGAAGCGTGGGAACTAGAAGAAAAGATGAAGAAAAATTTTCCTCATCTATTTGATTAAAGTAAGACGAGATTCTGGGGACAGAATCTTTATAAGGGGGGGAAGAATGTAACAACCGAGAAATTCGGATCTTATTGTAAAATGATTTTATTAAATTAAATAATAATAAAATCATATTATATGTGTTATCAAGATGGTTGTCATTACATAACCTATTGATGTTAGAATGTCGTAGTATTTGAGCTACGTGGATGAATTAAAGAGTTTGAATTTCCAAGACGCAAAATAAAAGTTTTTCGAGAGATTTTCCAAAAAACACTATTCATCGGTATTTGCTCGGGATATAATTTTGAGTTTCCGAGAAATACTTAATGATGGAATAACAAGGTAAGATGGATTATGTAATAAAATTCTAGTTATGGAAAATGTAATAATTCGCTTGTGGACTTAATTTATGAACTTTAAGAAGGGCGATGTGGTAAGGAATAAGTAATAATTGTATGATACTTGGTATTGTGCAAAGTAATGAAAACGAGTATAATACGAAGTATTATACGAGTGTGTAGGAAGGATGAAATATCGTATATAAATCCTATATGAATTAGAATACGAAAATAATACATAAACTATATGTATTAAGTAATGTTAATGGACTTGGAAGATTAGTTAACAATTATATTCAAGTCTAAGTGGATTAAAATATTAAGGCCCAACCATAAATTAATGAACCAATTAGTGTTTATTAATGCAAAGCCCAAAGAGTTAGTTGGTCCAAGCCCAAGCTAGATTGAAATGAATTGGTTGACCCATGGGGCACACCATATTAATATGGTTAAATGTGGTGACCAAGTTAAAGTAATGACCAAGATTTAAGGAGTAATGACCAAGACTTATGAGTGGTGGTTAAGCAAAGGGTAGGTTTTGTGCTAACCAAGTAATGAATAGTAAGGAGGTGGCTTAAGGAGGTGGGATGATTTAAAGACCAAACTACCCTAGCTTTGCAACTTCTATAAATATAGGAGGCTTACAAGCCATTTAACCCTTGTTCAAATAATCCAACACATTGCAAGTGCTTAAGTGTTAGAGAGAATAAGTTCACATAAGTCATTCCATAAGTAAGAGGAAGAAGCAAGCTACCTTACCAAGACTACACAAAAGTAAGACTTCTTCTCCATTATCTTCTATCTCTACCATGATAGGTTGATAAGAAAAGATGGATTAAGAAACATGAATGATAAGAAGCAAGAAGAATGTATAATTTATGAACTTAAGCCACATAAGTTGGCAATAAGTCATTTGAACTTATAAAAGTTATAAACTTATTATAAGTTAACCTTGAATGTTAAGTATGAAAATATGAATTGGTAATGAGTTTATTAAGAGAAGTAATAAGGATGTAAAAGAACTTGTATGATCCAATGAATCATAAGGAAGGTTATATGTGAAGAGCATATAAAGTATGATGATTAAGAAACTTTAATTGTCATAAGTCATGAATAATCAAAACTTAAGTAGTTTATAAATGGACAAGTTATAAGCTCATGAAGAATAAGTCCAAAATCCAACAATGATTAAAAGTTGTTGTAATAAGTAGGTTGAGATGTTCACATGATGAATGGAAGTCATTTGTAATGTTGAATAAATCATAAGAATGAAGATTTGTCGGAAATTGCACGATTGGACGATAATCGTCGAATTCGTAAAATTCTCGGAATAGAAGTTAATTTTTGTGTTTGAACTCGGAACCATGGTTTTCCAATAGAGACAAGTCATATTTGGCATTTAAGAGTTACGGACTCAAAAATGACCGGATTCCAACTTAGAACAAAGAAACAAGCGTTGAACGTTCACGAACATTTATCGTTTTCGTTAAAAATGAACCAATAGGTAAATTTTTAGTAAACGAAGTCAAATAGATAAAATTCTTGCATGAACGCGTAGATTACGTAATTTGTGAACCGTAGACTTTTGAATGAGCCAATTCGAACTTATAACGAAGAAGTTATGCGTCCGGGAAGTTCACAAAATTCACAAACTGAAATTATTATCTGGTGCACAGAGTTGGCGACGCGGCGCCAACCCAAGGCAAAACTAGTCAGCATATGCAATAAATGTTGTCTCGAGTACATCGCAGAAGAGTTCGGCTGCACACAACCATAGTATAATATGGAAATAGCAATGGCCATGTACAAGATAAAAATCCTCTCGAGTGTAAAGGCAATACGCTGCCCATTAAGTAAGGACTCGCGCCGCAGTGCCAAGTCCGGGACAATGCTAGTAAAAAGCTCATGGGGCAGCAGTCATGAGATGTAGTATAAAGTCGGGTAATCACAGCCAGCCGGTCTCGTAACAAAGTTAGTAATGAATGTTTCTAAGTACAAAGAAAAGAAAGTCAATTGATTCAAAATTAAACACAACTTAAGGAATGTAATGTAACATTGTTTAAACTTTGTTAAACCTTAGGATGTTGTATAAAGGTTGAGATAACCTAATCGAATATAAATGTAAGGTTAATAAGAAACCGGAACAGATAATAACTGAATCTAATACACAATTAGATTGAGATGAGGGTATGATATAGTCATATACATACTTGATGATATGTGACCTAATGTAAAGCATTATGTGATCATGTATTGTAGAGACTTGAAAGACTTGAACATAAAGTTAATATACCGTAGCGTACGCTAAAAGCAAGTATTCTAACTCTTGTCTCAAATTCAATCTGAACAAGTTTTTGAGGTTCATGTATTCTTTCGCATGAATTGGGATATGTTGAAGTTAAAGCCAACTCCTTTGGCTAGACTTGATGTATTGATAATCTATTCATGTATTATCAAATGTTGCTATCTTTTGTCAACTACTTGTTATGGTTTTCAAAAGAAGACCTGAAAGGTTTAACAAATGTTTTATTCGGTAAAAAACGACAGCACGTGAGGTTGCTAAATGCTTAAACGCATACGCTTAATGGATGTAGTGTTGATCAACATAGAGTACAATAGTCGATCACCTAGAAGTGCTCGTAAGTGATATCGGCCTTTTAACTTGCTTGGGTTGTCCTTTTCTAATAAAGAATGAATACCGAGGTCTTTGATCGAGTGAATGTTTTACTAAATATTGTTATTATTGTAAAACATTTTGAAAGAAAAGATGAAGTGTTATTTTGAATTATCAATAGTACTTCATAACTATTGTTCAGTTATCGAAGATATACGATTTGTATGTGTCAAGCATGTTGTTATTAAATTGTTATACTTGTCGAAAGCTAGTTATGCTCACTCTTGCTTGAACCATATGAATGCAGCCTAAGACCGAACGTCTCCAAGGATCGAAAAAGGATAAGGGAAAAGCTAAATGATTACTAAGTCGTCTTATAATAAGTATAGGTCTATTGTTGTAATGTAATCGATATTATGACAAAGAACCTTTGTAATGGGTATAGAACCGGGAAATGTAAATATTACTTTAAATATATAGAAGTTATGTTCGTTCTTCGAGAATTTTCAATTGAATGAATGTATGAATGTCAGACAAGATAGCACCATCTCTCAAAGTTGGAAGATACCCTGATTTGGGGTGCTACAAGTTGGTATCAAAGCCCAGGTTATAAACCTTAAGGGGGAAAGTAGAACCTTAAGTCATAACCTTAAGAAAGAATAAAGAAGTAAAAGATGGAAAGTAACCCTATAAAAATGCATTATATTATGTTATGTATTTCTAGTATTTTACTGACGTGTACTAATCAAACTATATTGTTTTATTGTAGATGTCAGGAGAAAATGATATGTATAGAGATATACATGTAGTGAGAGAGGATTCGGTTAATTAGGTAGAGATACTACCAAATCCCGTAGCAGTAGAACCAGAATTAGTAACAATCGAGTCTGGAGATTCGGACAATATGGATTACATGTCTATATTTGATGGCATGCTAGAAGAGGAGGTGGACGTGATGTCCTTTGACCAGGTTCCACCTACAGAGGACCAGGTTCCACCTACAGAGGAAATGTCTACGGGGGAATCAATGAAGGCACTGTTTATGTCAGTAATAAATAGGAATGTCCATTATTGCCACGAGGTTAAGGAGTTGAAAGAGGAACTCCAAACTGTCCGGGAGGACAAGACTAGCATGGAGGGAATGTGGGAAGAGGAGCATGATGATAGAGTTCTAGCTAAGGACAAGGTCCGAGAGCTGAAATATGAAGTCTTTGAGCTCAAGCAGGAGCTAAAGACTAAACAGCGGAAGTGGAGAGAATGTCCTATATACATAGGAGTTCTAATGTAGATTTCAAAGAAGCAGTAGTTGGATATCGATAGAAGGTGATGCGGACCACAATATTAGTAGAGATGTTATTCACTTATTCTGCCAAGCAAAGATTTTGAGAATGTCCTATGTCAGATGTAATCTAGCAATAGCTAGAATAGATTAGATATATAAATATTATGTATCTAGTAGTGACGTAAAACCCTCTTTTGTATAACAAAGGGTAGTCTTTTGTAAATCCCAATTTTCGGAAAGTAATTATGGGATGGTAATGTAATCAGCTAATGTTGAGTAATGTAAACAATGTAGTGTTAAAACTAAAAGTTATGAATCAATATAAGTCTTTTATGGAATATGTTGAGTAATGAGTATGAGTTGTTGTTTTATTTCAAATAATAACAAACCAACAAGAATAAGGTAATAATGATGTGTTGTTTTCTTAACAGCAAAATGCCGCCAAGAAGGAGACAACTAAATCGTATGCGTTAATGTTAACTAACCTGAGGGTGGTCCGATTAATCCAATGCAGAGTTCGTTAATCTTTTAACGGCTGCATTTAATAGAACGGGGGCTAATGTACCCGTGATTCTTGGAATAGTACGAGCTACTACTTTTAAGGACTTTAAAAGTGTAGGTCCGCCGGAGTTCAAAGGAACTACAGACCCTATAGAAGCCCAAACTTGGATAAAAGAAATTGAGAAAGCATTTGTAATAGCAAATGTTGAGGAGGGTCAAAAGATTGCCTTTGCAACCTATTTGATGAAAGGAGAGGCCAACTTCTGGTGGGAGGCAAACCAGGCTAGGGCTGACATAGGAAACCTAACGTGGGAGAGGTTCAAGGAGATTTTCTTCGAGAACTATTTTCCCACGAGTATGCAAGGGAGGATGGAAATGAGATTTCTTGAATTAAGACAAGGGGATATGATAGTTCCCCAGTATGCTGCCAAGTTTAATGAACTGGCACGATTTTCTCCACATCAAGTGGACATTGAAGTGAGAAAGGCTAGAAGATTCGAGCAGGGCTTGAAACCCTGGCTCTATAGCCAAATCTCTATGTTCCAAAGTACTTCCTTTGGAACCATACTAGAAAAGGCAATAATTGTCGAAGGTGGGAATGAGGCTCTCAGCCAGTACCGCAAGGATAAGAAAAACAAGGGTAAGGTTGATGGAGTAACCAAGACCGAGGGAGCCAGTGGGAGTGGCAACGGTCAGAAGAGGAAGGGCTTTAACTCTAGGAATATCGGAGTAAAAAAAGGGGACTCTAAGAGGAGGATGGAAGCTCAGAAACTCTGCGGAAAGACTCACTTAGGAGTCTGTCTCAAAGGAAAGACTTGCAGATGTTATAATTCAGGACAGGAAGGGCACATTTCACTTAACTCGCCCAAACCAAGAAAAATCACGGATGCTTTGCATGTGGATCAACCGACCACATAGCTAAGAATTGCCCAAGAGGGGATGAAGGAAATAACTAACTAATAAATGTAAGTTAGCTATTAGTGGTCCAACTTCAATGGGGAAATCAATGGCCCGCACTTTTAATATAATTCTGGCCGAAGATGCACGGTGGCATCGGGGATGTAGTTATAGATTATTATTCCGATCAACAATATAAATGCATACGCTTTATTTGATTCGGGTGCTACTTGTTCATTTATAGACTTTAATTTCCCGTAATAGACTTTAATTTCCCTATAAAAGCATGTTTTAACAATCTAGTTAGCAAAATGGCATGGTTACACAACACATGAACATGGACTACCTTTTTTTTCCATAACATTTACTATGTATACTTTAAACCGGATTGTTTAAAAAACATAGACACCTCGACAAAATCCACAAACAACCCATTCTAGGCTTTAGATTCCATAGAACATGGTTTAGCGACATGGTCCACAAGGTAAGCATGATTATTCAACATATAAGCATGGATAAACTATTTTTATGGCATTAAATATGTATAGTCTATATCCCAGTGGTTTAAAACATACCGCTTCTTAACTAGTCCACAAACAACCATTAAAGCTAGCATTCATGCTTCTCAAAATAGGTCTTGGTCTAGCCTATTTAAAGCTGGCCTATTTTGAGTCCTTTTTTGGGTGGAACTCGCACTTAATGAAACAACCTAGGTCAAATCCCGAGTCTAGAACAAATCTTAGGTTAAATCCCAAGTTCGAAACAAATCAAATCCATCAAAATAAGGCATCAAAATCTTAGGTTTCTCATTGTGCCACCAAGGAATAAAGGGTCCCGACAACCCGCCCATAGGATGCTCCAAATGAGTATGACATGAATAAAGAGCCCAGAAGGAATGGCAATGCCATAAGTGATTATACCAAGACAAGACGTAGCACCAAAGAATATAAAGAGGGAAGAGAGGTGAAACTCATTTCAGGTTACGAGAGTTAAATAAGTTGTGGATGGCATCATCATTGGATGGCATGCTTAAAGTTAAATCAACATAATAAATCCCAAGTTCTCCAACACAAGCATTTTTACATCATATACTTGTTATATATACTACATTCATGGTTTAACACTTAAGGGTGCAAGGTTTTGAGTTCTTTGTTCAAAACAACCCGTAATAGCATTTTAATTTCCCTATAAAAGCATGTTTTAACAATCTAGTTAGCAAAATGGCATGGTTACACAACACATGAACATGGACTACCTTTTTTTCCCATAACATTTACTATGTATACTTTGAACACGCCCATAGGAGGCTCCAGCGAGTATGACAGGAATAAAGAGCCCAGAAGGAATGGCAATGCCATAAGTGATTGTTAACGCCAAGATCTTCTGCCACGTCCCAATCACGTAAGACGTCCCGATCCTGCACAATAAACACGATCAACACACAAAGCTTGACTACCGGACCGCTTGGGATAGCTCCCGGCGTGAGAGTCAAGACAAAGGTCACAAGGGTTAAGAATGGAGGATGTAAATTATCTAGCGCGCTCGAGAGAGATAAAATGTACGCTGCACTTTTTGTTAAGACTCCCTTGCTAGGTTATACTCTCATGCTCTTTTTTTGTGCCACCAACCCCGATCCGACACAAATTTCACTCTTCTATGGTCTCAACCGGATGCATGCAAAGTTGTCACCTTTTTCCCATCAGACTCGCCACCTAATGGATAAAATCCCATCCATATTAATGATCCGCAGACTTTTGGTCAATCGCTCTCCTTTTTCATCATTACAAGTCAAAGGCTTAGATATAAAAGCTTTAATGGATCAATCCTTTGACCCAAACCCCATCATTATGAGGATATAATAAAGGTAACATAAATATTAAGCCCAATGACTATAAAACTCAATAATAAAGGTCCAACAGTTAATTAAACGGATAGCCCAATCCGTCTCTACCAATAGAGAAATATCATGACTAACATCGCCTCTAGTTTTTTATTAAATAGATATTTAATAGAAAACTATAAATCCATGATATTATGAGATCCAATCAGATTGAAATGGGCCCAAAGTATAACTTACTAAGGTCCAACTTGGAAGGATGGGAACAACAAGGATACTTTGGAAGGATCGATCAAGACCGAAAATCTTATGGGAGGCCCAATCGCTAAATATCTAAAACTTAAACCAGCACACAACCTTTTAAATTGTGAATCATGATCATCAATTTAATGTGACGCCTCGATTACTATGTAAATCACAAGATAAAAGATAAACTTTACCAAATATGATGCTTTTACCGCCAATTTGAATTTTAGACTTTTGAGTTTTCTTCTTCCTTCCGAGCTTTCTTTCTCTTCTCTCGCAAATCGCCAACAATGGTGGTCATCAATACAAACCAGACATCTCCGATTCAGGGAAACTCCCATTACGATCGTCTCCACCCAACCCAAACCCCTGTAAAGAGGCTTCGAAGTTCTAACCTCGTGTCATTGCCGCCGTGTAAAGATAAATGCCTCCTAAGCCTCGCCTTACCCCTTCCGAATTTTTTCAGGGCAAGGAATTTTTACCCCCGCCAATACTCCATCGACTATTATCGAAAAGGAATTACGGAGGCTTAGAGATCGATGCCACATTCCGGATACTCATTTGGTGAGGGTTCCCAGGGCTGAGGAGAGGATGTATCAAAGACCCGAGGGATGGACGGCAGTCGCTGCGACTATTCTTGAGAAAGGGGTCAGATTTCCTCTTCATCCATTCTTGCTGACCATTCTAGGGTTTGTCAAGGTTTGTTCGCCTAATTGGTGCCAAACTCTTATATATATATCCCAACCTTCATTGCATTTCGCCCATGAAGGCGAGTCGAGTTTCTACTCTCGATTTCTTTTTCACCGTACAAGATCACTACCTCGTGAAAAGGGGTTCAAAGTTATAGGTAAAAAAGCGTCAAGATTTCGCAAAAATTCGAAGGCGTCATTGGTAACTACCCCATCTAGTAACAAGGATGGAATAAGAAATGGTTTTACGTCAAGGGACCCAAATTGCTACTATTCCAATCTGGCTATCGACGAGAAAATTTTTCATTCGATTTTGATGTTTCGTAAGAACGATAAATGAAATGGTAGATCTCTTTGATAATTTTTCAAGGAAGAATGGAAATACTAAGCTTCGCCTAAGCAAGCATGGTTGTATGGCCATAAATGTAAGTATAGATTTACTTTATCAATATTTTAAAAATTGTTGTGGTATAGATTTTGATGTAAAATTGTTAATCTTCCGCAAGAACTTTGATCAAACCATCGCCTTCTTTGAGGTGAAGGAGTTGGAGGATTTTTAGCCGGAAAATCCGTAGAAGTCATGGCCGAAGTCTTCCCAAGCAGAAGTTTCATCTCAAGATAATGTGGTCGTGGAAATCTACAAAGGTTGGTTACGAACCTTCTCAACGGAAGCATCTTCCCAATTCAAATCACCTACCGAGACACCTCCCACCAAACACCTCCACCAAGCACCTCAAGCTAACGTCAATCCTGCATTCATCGAGCCGTAAGTCAAGAGCCCATTTTACCGTAAATACAACTCAAACTACATCAAGGAAGAGGGTGTCCGAAAGCCCAAACAGATCTCCATACCATCGATTCAATGGCTTTTCCGAATCAACCAAATGTCAATCCGATATCCCCACCTATCGCCAATCTGCATTACCACCAACTGCTGACTTACCACCACCCACCGATCATCGACCCAACACCGCCAACATCGTCTCGACACCACCAAATACCGACCCAACAAAGCACCAGCTTGTCCAATCTACAACAAATCAAGGAGCTTACTTGATCTCCGTCTGGCAGACGATTGTAGACAGATCCTTCGAATTAAGAAGTTAAAGACTCAGGTCACTCCTTTAACTGCTGATGACTTGAGGGTGTCTTCTTCGAGTGTTCTCCCCCCGATAATCCCAGTGGAGACTCGAACTATTAATGAAGAAGAGCGAATCGAACCTCACGCAAGTCCATCTCGAAAAGAGGAAACGCCATCCGATACCATCCAAGCTCAACACATGTACATTCACCGGGCCATGACCTGTCCCCAAATTTCAATCATCTTCCACCCAAAATGTATACATGGATCCTTCTCCTGTTTCAGTGACCAACCAAGGCCTTCTCCCCAAGGCCTTCATCACAAAAATTCCACAATGATGAGGCTATCGAATGCCGATTTTGTGGGCTCTCAGATAACGCCAATTTTCCTTCCAACTTTTGACGCCTTCGTCGGAAAATGACGATCATCGATTTGTTGATCATACTGAACGGAATTTTTCGATGAAGGCATGAGTTATCCGCAAAGGTAAGTTATAATTTTCTTGGTTAAAAGTTTTTTTCTTGTTTAAATATCCGAACTTGACCGGATATCGCCGAATATATGCAGCAAATGCGGTCTTTAGCGCTTACGCCCTGCATATACATAAATGCCGAGTCTGATGAGGAGACCATGAAAAGAGAGATCAACATGTTGAAGGCCACGTTGGCCAGAGAGAGAGAGGAACACAAGTCCGCTTTTCGTGCCAATGAAGATCTTCAAAGGGAGTTAGCCCAAACTAAAGATGATCGGAGGGAAACTCATGATGTGTTGATCTCGGTCAGGGAAGAACTAAAGGTGACAAAAGCCGCCAATGTAAATTGACTAACATGAATGTCCGCTTCATTGCAGAGACTGAAGTTCTGAAGAATAAGAATGAAGAGATCATTACAGCACATCGAGACTTGGCAACACAACTTAGCTAAGTTCATACAAAGGCTCAGATGATAGAGGGCCCATGTGGCTAAGTTACCAGTAAACTTCAGAGTAAGATTAAGGTACTTCAGAACGGATCCTCCCATGATCAAGAATTGCTCAAGCAGATTCGTGGAGGACTATCTGACTTCGATGAGCTCTTGCAGTAGATTATGAAAGTATATTACAAAGGATACGAAGACTGTCGAGGTCAATCCAAGGAAAAGTTGGTGGCAGCCCAAGTAGATCCTGCTTTGCTCGATTTTGAAAATGATGTATAAATAGGATTTTACTGCTTTTGATCTTTAGAATTTTGTGCAAAAATTTTGTAAAGAAATTTAAGTGGACTTGTTTAAGTGTTTGATGAAATTTTAATTTTCTTTACTATGATTTCTGTTTACTTCGTTTCTTGTCAATAATTCAGCATCAATGATCTTGAATGAACTTAACTTAAACTACAAATCAGATAAGGTGTATAGTAGTCAAGTTAAAAAATGAAATGAACTGAATCGAACTTAACACTTGCATAAAGTAATGTATACTTATCGTTTTTCAAGTGTGAGATAAAGTCATGAGTGAGGTGAATTTAATGATCCTCCTTGCACCATCAAGATCTTGCTTACCACTGGGGTGTAACAAGTATATAAAGACATTTGTTTACCACTCGGGGTAGAACAATTTTATAAGGGCCATAGAATTTGTCTACCACACGGGGTAACAAATTCATAAGGACACTCCTAACAATAAGGCTTCCATCGAATGGCCAGTGAGTCCTACCATACCTCCTTACTTCGGTGCCCATTGATTCACCACTCGGGGTAAAAACAATATAAAAGAGGACCGTGGAATTTTTCTACCGCGCAGGGTATAACAAAACCATAAGGACACTCCTGCCGAAGAGGCTACCATCGAATGGTCAGCGAGTCCACCCCGTCCTCCTTACTTCGGTGCCCATTGATTTACCACCCTTGGTAAAATCAATATTAAAAGGATCACATGATTTGTCTACCACACGGGGTAACAAATAATTAGGCTGTCATCGAATGTCCAGCGAGTCCTACCATACCTCCTTACACCATTGTGATCTTAGGACAAATAGGAAAGAGGACTGGTGAAAAAGTAACTTTTTATTGATGGTGATCAATCATGTACTGACTTCCGATAAACTGACTCGATATCTACTGAAAGTATTTCCGGAGTCTGCCAGCGTGCCAAGTGTTCTTAATCTCGGATCCATCCAATGCCTTCAATCGGTAAGTTCCTGGCTTTGGTACTTCGATTACTTCATAAGGTCCTTCCCAATTTGGCATCGCCTTCCCCACGCTCTCGCACAGAGATGCTTCAAATTTCTCTAAGGATCGAAGTCCCCACTTCGAACCTACTGAGCTTTACCCTTTGTTGTAATGCTTGGCAACTCTCCTCCGGTAGGTCGCTAACTTGATCAAAGCCACTTCTCCGACTTCTTCTACAAGATCCAAGTTGGCCTTCACCCTTCGTCATCAGTAGATCTCTCGAACTAACTAACGCTAAGACTTGGAGATCCAATCTCGATCGACTAAGGCATCGCATACCATAGGCCAACTGAAAGGTGAATCTCCGTCAGTAGTCCTCGATGTAGTTCGATAAGCCCACAATACACCGAGTAGCTCTTCCCGCCATCTTCCTTTCGCTTCGTCCAATCTACACTTGATCCCATTCAAAGCCAGCCGCTCGTTAGTCACCTCAACCTGCCCATTCGACTGTGGATGAGCCACTGAAGTTTTTCTGTGTTGAACCCCCAGCTCTTTCAGAAATCCTTTGAATTTTGATCCCACAAACTGGCGTCCTTTGTCCGATATCACCACTTTAGGAATCCCGAAGCGAAACACTACGGATTCTTTCATGAACTTCAAACACTCTTGTTCCGTTATCAATCAAGTGGCTTCGCTTTCACCCATTTTGGTCATGTAATTAATAACAACTATGATTAAACCGACATGTCCTTTAGCTTTTAAGAACGGACCCAAAGATATCAACCCCCTGCACAAAGAAAGGGTATAGGAGATAGAATTGAGTATAGCTCTTCTGGTGGCTGATGTGGGATCGGACTGTTAAGCTGGCACTTCTCACACTTCTTCACATACTCCATAGCTTCCTTAAAGATCGTTGGCCAGTGGGCTTCCCAAAGAGCATACTCAGCTTCAGATGGAACTAAACACTTTAATAATGGTGACAAAAATGCCCTTCGAAAAAGATCCCCATCAATAAGAACGAAGTTTGCACTCTTGTACTTGATCTTCTTTGCTAGCATCTGATCCGAAGGAAGGACGCCATCTGCCAAATATTCAATGTAGGGAGTCATCCAGCAGTCAGATCGTTCGATACACATCACCACTTCATGCTGGATACTCGGCTGCTGCAAAACCTCCAAATAGACTGACCCATTGAAAACGACAGCATCCGTAGTGGCTAGTTTCGATAAGGCATCAGCAATGGAATTGTCATTACGTTCTATGCCTTGAAAATCATAAGAGACAAAATATCAAAGTCGGTCTTTCAACTCTGCCAAATACTTGATCATCCTTGTCCCACGAGCTTCATAATCTCCTAACAATTGTTTGACGACCAACTGAGAGTCACTGTAAATGATCAGCTTCTAGACTTCTAGACTCTTCGCCAGTCGAACTCCTGCTAGCACTGCTTCATACTCGGCTTCGTTGTTTGTTGCTTTAAACCCAAATCTGATTGCTTGTTGTACCTTGAATCCCTCTGGACTTGTCAAGATAATCCCTGCCCCACTAACATTCACCGTAGAGGACCCATCTACATACAGCGTCCATGCACTCTGACCGTGTTGAAGAACTGCAAGACATCTCTCGCTTCGCGCACCAAGATCTCTGTTTGGTGAATGTACATTCCACCATAAAATCGGCCAAGGCTTGACCCTTGATAGCAGTTCGGGGATGATATTCGATGAAGAATTGGGACAACTCCATAGTCCATGCTGCTAATCTCCCCGAAACCTCTGGCTTACCCATTACCTTCTTCAGTGGTTGATCCGTGTAGACGACTAGGAGCCTGCCTTGAAAATATTGCCGAAGCTTTCGGCTAGCAATTATTAAAGCAAAGGCAAATTTTTCAATATTTGGATACCTGGTTTCAGCATCTCGTAGGACGTGACTGACATAATAGACCGGATGCTGCTTTCCACTGACTTCCCGAACCAGTACTACTCCAACTGCCAACGAACTTGCTGTAAGGTACAAATACAAGGTCTCTACTGGGGAAGGCTTCATCAATAGAGGAGCAGAAGACAGATATGTCTTTATGCCTTGGAAGGCGTCTTCACACTCCGAAGTCCACTGGAACGTCTTCGCATTCTTCGGTCCCTTCAGTGTGTCGAAGAACGGCAAGCATCTCTCTGCAGATTTGGACATGAACCTCCTCAAAGTTTAATCCGCCGGCCCGATACTGGACGCCTTTGAATGACTGAGGAGTCTTCATGTCAAGAATGGCCTGGATTTTCTCCGGATTGGCCTCGATGCCTCTCTCGATCGACCGGATATCCCGTAAACTTTCCCCGCACCGAGGCCGAAAGTGCATTTTGCCGGATTGAGCCTCAAATTATGATGATGGATAGTCTGAAAAAATTCCTCCAGATCGTCCAAGTGCTTCTGAACATGCATGCTTTTCATGATCATATCATCCACGTACACCTCCATGTTCTTCCCCAGCTGTCTATCGAAGATGAAATTCATCATTCTTTGGTAAGTGGCCCCAGCATTTATAAGGCCAAAGGTCATCTTCTTATATACATACACCGAACGGTGGGTAATGAATGTTGTCTTCGGGATGTCCTCTTTGCACATGGATATTTGATGATAACCTGAAAAAGCATCCATAAAGCTTAGTAATGCATACCCCGAAGTGGCATCAATAAGCTGATCGATGTGGGGAAAAGGATAAAAGTCCTTCGGACAAGCTTTATTCAGGTCGGTGTAGTCGATGCAAACTTGCCATTTCCCATTCTGCTTTTGCACTAATACTACATTAGCCATCTACTGTGGGTAGTCGATCTCAAAAATAAAATCAGCAGCCATCAGCTTGGCAATCTCCTCGTCAATGATCCTCTGACGTTCAGGTGCAAAGATCCGTCTTTTTTGCCGAGCAATGTGCTTCTTCGATGGATCCACTTCCAATCATGTTCAACAATCTTTCCGCTAATCCTCGGCATGTCTTGAGGTTCCCATGCAAAATGTCCGCATAGCAGTCAAGTAGTTCCGTAAGGTTTGTCCAAGAGGCTCGTAGACCAACCAATCTTCTTTGCTTTATCTCGCCTTTTCGAGGACCGATTTTGATCTCTTCATCTCTCTCCGCAGAATTACCAATGGCTCGAAATGCTTTCGTTGAAGGGCTTGATCTCAATTGCCATGGTTTGCTTCGCATTTGTTGACTACTCCGGAGGAAATAATAAAGATTCCGATAATAAAATAAGGGCTAGATCCAAGTCCCCCGCCACCTCTCCGACTCAAAGGTGTGTGGGGAACTTGATTTTGAAGTGAGGGATGGAGGTCACAGCTTGGAGAGCTATCAATGTAGGTCTCCCCAGTATGGTGTTGTAAGCCGAATCTACATGCACAACATAGAATTTACATATTATTTCTACCTGCTGAGGAGCTGTGCCGAAGATCACTGGGAGTTTGACGGTGCCTGCAACTTTGACTGGATCGTTACTGAAGCTATATAAAGGAGCCTCTTGCCCGACCTCCATCTTTCACCCATCAAGATGCATCCTCTGATAAGCATGGGCATACAAAATATCCACAGAAGACCCGTTGTCTATCATCATACGCTTCACATCCACCGAGCCCACTTGTGCAGTGATCACTAACGCTCCTTCATGTGGCTCGATGGGCTCCGAAGGATAATCTGCATTGGTAAAGGATATAACAGTCCCTGGAAATGGTCTGTCGGCCTTCGGGAGAAAACCCTCCACGGACATGACCGAATCCAGATATCCTCTCTTCTTCTTCCCTACTAACTTCCCTGCCGTCCCTCCGGTTATAACATCAATGACGTGCCTCGGCGGTGGTATTGGAGCATTTTGGACGGGTGGAACCATTTGAACTGTCTAAACAGTACGGTCGGCATTCTGCTGATCTTGTTGGTCCCTCCCAGCTACATACTAAACCAGCAGACCGCTTTGAATCTTCTTCTCCACGAAATCCTTCAGATTGCAACACTCATTAGTATCATGGCCCGCGGCTTAATGATAGCTACAATACTTCTGAGAGTTGCCTTTCCCTGTCCTATAATTATCACGAGGTGGCTCAAAGAATGGCTGGTTTCTGATCTGGTCCAAAATCACCAACTTATCAGTATTCAGTTTAGTGTAAACCTTATTCACCTTCGGGGCTGACGCAGGTGGACGATTACTTCCTTGTCGCCATGAGTTGTTGTACTTCTTCAAACTGCCCTCTGGCCGATTATTATACCCCCCCCCCATCTTCCTCTGATCGCCCTGGGTCTTAGGAATATCTGCCTCCTTCATTTGATCCGAAGAAGGATGCTTCAGGCTATTCATAGCTTCCTCCACAACAATATAACCTTCGCTTTTGTCGAAAGCTCCGCCAGACTTTTTCGGGTGATGGAACATCAATTTCTTCACTAGCTTTTCAGAGACTTCACCAAATCCAAATTTACATCGAAATAGCCCTACCGCCGGAGATCATTGAGGTCTGACACCGAACAATCGCTTCTCCGAACCTCTTCACATATTGGCCTAAAGATTCGTTGAGAACCGTTCGACCGTGCTAGAGAACCAGAGGCTTTCCTCTTCTTCTGGTTGCTTCCAAAACGGGCATGGAACTTATCATGAGCTCTGGCCCAAGAGGAAATCGAATCACTTCAGAAGTTCCCATCCACTACCTCGCATCTTTCCTTAGTGTTGTGACAAACGTAACACTTGGTAGAATCCAGAAGTCATAATAATCCATCACCGGCCGAACGCCCGACTATGGTCATAAGGATCCCCGGATCCATCGTAACTCTCCATGCGTGGCGCTTTCCCTTCTTGGTGATGTCCGCTTTTCCTTAACTAAAAAATCTACCCCTTCCTACGAGATGACGCTTTTTCTCCGGGGAGTCTTTCTTCTTTGAACGGATCGGTCTTTTACCATATAACCCTCAATTTTCAAGGACTTCTACGATGATGGTGGCCCATAGAACCACGTGCTCCCCGCCGGACTTTCTCGAGTACCTACCCTAGATCCGCTTTCGTCTTTGGATTCTCAGAGTGTGATGAGAATGCTCAACAACGAGCGCTTCTTTGTATTCTCTGGAGTATGTTCTCCGGATCGACCTCTTTGTTCACTTCGCTCTGCTCCCCAGGACCGATACATGATGGTGCGCGCTTCCTTCGATCTTCGAGGAGTAGGGCTTTCGATCTTCTTCTTTCTCGATGTTGGCCCCGAAGTTTCACGCCCCGAATGAGCGGGTTCCTTCCCACTTCGATGCCCATGCTTCTTGGACCGAACGAATCGGATGCTTCATCTCTCAACTCTTCCATCCGGACATCCGCCGCTATATATCCGCCGTTGTTGCTTCATAAGTGCCTCCATGGCCCTATCCGCTTGCTCTCGCCATCTTAGCCAACCGGGAGGCTTTTTTTTCGTCCGGTCATCTCTCAGACGAAGTTTTAGGTGAGGTGCCTTCCACTTGCTTCCGACCGTGACTCAGCTCTTTCTCTCTCCGCATAAAGACTAGCTTTCTTAGCTTTGCCCACAAATTCTTGGACGAGAATTCCATGCGAACGTTTGGGACGCCAGGTCTTTGGTATGAACACTTAATGTAGGTCCCAACGCTCGACATGTATTCACAGGCCGATTCACCGATACCATCTACCGTCTTCTTCGTGTATCTCTGCTTCTACTCTTCCCCATCTTTGAAAACGTAGAACAAATAAAAATTTGTGATTGCCAACTCTTGAACACTAGAACTCATCCTCCTTCTAGCGCCAATGTTAACGCCAAGATCATCTCGCCACGCCCCAATCACGTAAGACGCCCCGATCCCGCACAAAAGAAACACGATCAACACACAAAGCTTGATGGCCGGACCGTTGGGATAGCTCCGGTGAGAGTCAAGTGACAGTGTCACAAGGGTTAAGAATGGAGGATGTAAATTATCTAGCGCTCGAGAGAGAGATAAAATGTATGCCTTTCTTTTTGTTAAGACTCCAACCTTGCTAGGTTATACTCTCATACTCGGGTTTTTATGCCACCAACCCCGATCCGACATTAAATTTCACTCTTCTATGGTCTCAATCGGATGCATGCAGTTGTCACTTTTTCCTCATCAGACTCACCATATAAATATTGGTGGATAAAATCCCATCCACGTTAATGATCTGCAGACTTTTGGTCAACTGCTCTCTTTTTTCATCATTACAAGTCAAAGACTTAGATATAAAAAGCTTTAATGGATCAATCCTTTGACCCAGCCCATCATTATGAGGATATAATAAAGGTAACATAAATATTAAGCCCAATGACTATAAAACTCAATAATAAAGGTCCAACTGGCTAATTAAACGAATAGACCCAATCCGTCCTTCCCCAAAATGGTTATTGAAAACATTCCAAAGATTTCAGATAACATTAATTCATTAGTTTTCAGATTACATCTTATAATATGGTGTTCCACATGCTTTAGACAAGACTCGAATAATTATCAGAATAATGGCCTGGTTGACATTGGAAGTTTTTGTAGTTTCCGTAATCGACTATGTTGTGGTGTGGTCCCCCTTGTGACCAATCAACATAAGTTGGAATTTAGGACTCCCTATAACATGTGAAGGTAAATGTTCTCCAGGGTAGCAAACAGGTGTACAATACTAACAAATAAACAGATCAATTTAAAGTGTCCAATATATAGACCAAGACTCATAATACAGGACTCAAGTCATCTCTCCATCCTCTACTCACCCAATACATACAAATTAACAACATCCAATAATAACTAAATGAGATCAAATATATATACTAAAACAAAAAAATCCCAATTCATTCACATAGAAATCAACAGCCACGATTCAATCTAACCCATAAAAATTCACCAGGATAGAACTAATTCTTTATAAACAATCATCAAAACTCATCAACGTCTCAAAAAAAAAATCCCCTAGACCGACCCCCAAATATCTAAATTTTCAATTCAAACACTAATATTAAGCTGCATTTCATACTACATTGGAATTAATGAAATGCTACCATAGACATTCGTAAATTCTTAATTTACTATTATTACTAAAGATTAATGTTGGGTTATTCTTAATTTATTAATTACCACAATTACTTCCAAGGGAGAGCTAGTAAATTCTATAAAAAGTACGTAGAAAAGATATTCAAAATATCACAGTAGCATATATGCATGTCACAAAACGAAATCAAATCAATTAAATTCTTAATTTAATTTATCATGTATATATAGTCTCCAAATCAAGAGCATCAAACATCCTTAGCTACTCTATGATCCAACACAACACAAAACAAAACAAAATACAACTAATTAATTAACCCACAAAGTACTTGAAATGACTAATTAATATTATCTTGGAGATGCATGCCTCCATCGCTTTGGAGAGTTTCTTCAAACTCGTGCATGATCGAATCAAATTTGGGAACATCCGAATTTAGTAATTCATCAAGCTTCACTAAATCATCTCATTCCCATTCCCATTCCAATTCCAATCTTTCTTCTTGAGATTCCATCGTCAGCGGCATCGAATCAAATCTGGGAACTTCAGAATTCAGTAATTCAGAAGGATGTGCTTCAAATCAAGAATAATCTCACAAATCACATAATCCGATTCACCACCCGTAAGGGAGAATTCGTGCATAATCCAATGACCCACCGGATTACTTTTAGCAGCACTCCTTATTTCAAAAACAAGCATTTTTTTATATCCAATCACCTCACCCTTCCCATTCTGGACTTCCCTAGGCCCCGTCTGCCCATCCCACGTCCCGCACCCCGCCGCCCGAATATACTGCTCCTTCCCACCGGTGCCGCTGTTCTTCCTCATCTTCTGCCGCCGGCCGCTTTCTTGGTCAACTTGGTGAATACGTATATGTTTTTCTTGACTACATTTCCCAGCTTGTCGGTTTCTGACACTAGCCAATGATTTGCATCCTTCAATATATCCCAAGGATCGCCGCCGTAGAGTTCTTTCTCCTCCACAACTTTACAAGGCAAGATTTTCCCCATGATCTTTGGCCTCAAGTAGAAGTTGATCAACTCCTCTCCAGTTGGACATAATCTAAAACCAGCCGGAATGGCCATCTTTTCATCATTTTCTCTCTACTTTCTTTTCTCTCCTGTCTGAACTTGGAATTAAGATTAATTTGATAACACTACAATCCCAATCCCTCATTGTATAAATAGGCCAAGAAAAAATTGAGCGCCAAGTTGTAGATAAGTATAAATGTCCAACCTTCTTAATCTAAGGGTTTAACCGTGTATTTCTTAATTTTAATCCGGCTGTATATTTAAGAAAATAAATATTTATTTTATTGACTAATAAGTAGTAAAGTGTTGTTTTTCAGTTTATTAGATATATTAATTATGTCCTAATTAAATTCTCACCAACTTAGGGATTAAAGAAATCTACTGATATATATCTCGGATAAAAGATTTTTTACGAATTCTATATATATGTAATTATATATATGTATTAGAAGGCTTTAATCATGATATATCTCTAAGTATAAGCATGGATATATTAATTATGTCCTAATTAATACATATATGTTTCTATATATGTATTAGAAGATATGTATACACGCCGCTGTATTAATTACAATTGATCCATTTTAATTTTAAAATAATATTGTTCTCTTATTATTTAGTTGCTAAAATGTAAAAATAAAAATAAAATTTCATTTAACTAATATAGGATGACTAACTATATTTTAGGAGAAAATTAATTTTAAATGCTAAAATTTATATTTTACCAATTTTTTTTTAGAGATTTTAATGTTTTTTAAGAGTTTTTAATTTTTCTCCCATTAGATTTATAGTTTCACTTTTTACGTATTTTAGTTATTTAAAAAACTCTTTATTAGGACACCAAAATGCTTAATTATACTTCTAGTGATATTATTTTTCCCATTTGTCATAATTTTACTTGCTTCTCATTTTAATGTTAATTAAAGGTATCCCTAGTCATATATAGCATAATAACTAATAATCTAAAACATTAATTAATTTTTGATGTGTATGTACGTGTATTCAAAGATACAACCCAAAAATAAATAAAATAATATAATAAAACCCAAATAATAATTTATAATATAATATATTATAAATTATTAATTTTAATAATATATTAAAAATATTATAATGTGACGCTTCCAAAATAGGTATACAACACCTATTCTCGAAGTAAATCAAAAATACATGGTATAGAAAGCAAATTACAACTTTGATAATACAGATGTCGTGTAGAATACGACAATACAACTGTGAGTTTGAATACAAATATTGTCTTCTGCACAATATACACACCCAAATAAGTCCTCATTAATTATTCATACACTATTTTACAAAAATAGTGAGGACAAATAAAACATCTTCCAAGAACCATCACCCATACCCCGACTCGATCCTCGCTATGTTCTCACCTCCCGAGAAGAAAAATGGAACAAAAAGGAAAAGGGTGAGCTCAACTAGCCCAAAGAAGAATATTATGACTAAGATAATATACAACAAATTATCGTTAGTCTTCAACAGGAAAAATCTAATGTAATACAATAGACAACAAGTTTTAGATCAACAAATGCAATGAAACAACAATCCATTAGAAGAGTCACGTAGAGAAAGAATTCTACCGTCTTCTAAGGTTTAAAAGTCTATCATCAATAGTTTATCCTCGTAATAACAATCAATATACATCTTTAATCATCTTTGCACTACAGCCAAAGATATTCATTTCAGTATCACCAGTTGGTCATGTTCATCTCAACACTTGTTCATCTTTACACTAAACAGTCAAAGCTATTCATCGCTTAATCGCTCATCTTTGCACTACGTGCCAAAGATATTCATTTATATCACCATTTAGGATCGAGGATGATGAAAAATATTTTAAAGAAACGAATCCAAATGAAACAAAATGACAAGGATTAAGGATTAAGGATTCAGACTTTGTTTTTACCCATGTCCAAAAATACTTGAAAATAATCATATTGGTGTAAAATTAAAGAATGATCAAAACATGGATACAATCAAAGCTAGTATCCGTAGAATAGATATTTTGGACAAAAAGAAAAATTTTTATTTTCTATGAATGAATAGTCCGATTCGTGAATAAGGTCGATACGTGAATAAGGCAGACACGTGAATAGTAACCCCACACAACAAGTTCCAAATTTGATAAAAAAGTTCACCAATACTTTCTAAGATAATGATATTGAAGAAAAAATATCATTTAAGAAGAAAATAATACCCTTACCTCAAAATAACCGCATTTTCGATCTGAATTTCTCAGATAAGGTCGATGTAAACCCACAATCAGATAGCAATACTCAAAGTATACTCACAAGAATACGCTTCGATAATTTAGAGAGAGAAAGAGAGAAAACTTAGTATCTGGTGTGATTTTCAATTCTAACTTAGCCCTCTATTTATAGGAAAATGTTAGAACGCCAAAGGAGACTAAATTAATAAATTATTATTATTTATTCATTCTTTTCCTACGCATGCCTCTTTGGAAAATAAGACTAGCCATCTTTGGACCAAAAATCAGCAGCCCGCATGTTTAATCTACCAACCAAAAGTGGGTCCCGCAATTTAATAAAAATCATTTTATTTTCCGAAACTTCAACAATTCGTAGAAAATAGCTCGGTTATCAAAGAATTTAAACTCACGACTTTCCATGGAAATTCCATTTCTACAACTTTACAGAAGAAAAGTTTTCCAAATTCCAAATGTAAATTAACCAAATTCACAAACCAAGCGATTTTACGCCTATAATCAATTTTCTATCAAGAATTGTGTCCACCGACACACAAAACATATGTTAAACATTTAATGCCACAAAATACTCTACCTCCTCATATACTCATATATCCCACATTCATTATAAAAATATCACCGTTAATATATTATTAAAATAATATATTTAAATGAATTATTTTATCAGAAAAAGATAAAATATTAATTTTCAACAATTGTCACATTAAAAATTTTCTCCATCTATATCCACATAAAATGAATATTCTCTTTATCATAATAATCAATAATTAATTATTCAAAAATAATATTACGTAATCACAAGATCGACAACCAGCTGCTCCAGAAAGAGAGGGGCTTTCCAATAAGGATTTCTCCTTCTTGGGCGCGCGCAATTAGGTGACCAAACCTCTCCTTAGATGTAACTTTCTAGACATTGCCAATAATGTTATCTGATAATATTATTCAAATAATATGAATTATTGATTTGATAATGGAAAATACTGTGTAATGACAATTATTGAAGCAACATCAATACAAAATATCAACGCAGCAATTATTGAATCAATAAAATATAATATTAAATAGTAACTACTGTAACAATTATTAAGTAGTGTCTTCTTACGTAAGGATCAATAATTAAAAATATCGTGTAATACCGGTGCCATCTTTATGCAACCACGCCAGACATCAGTATTTTAATCCACCGTGTAACCCAACAAAGGTTAATTCAGTAACAATTTACGCCGTTATTTATAAAACTCAATCTTTGTCGCTTTCTTTCATCCAACCGCTTTTCCGTTATGGGGCCCATTAATGATCAAGGCATTGCAGACGGAGATTCCGAAACAAAAAGAATATTCCACGACCAACCTAATATTCCCGACAATAATGAATATTTTATAACCACTTGCTTATTTTGTAAACTTTGCACATTTCACCCATAACCAAAGAATTATATCAAATTAATCCTTATTAATTTAGAATAATGAATAAAGGAAAATTCAATTTTATTTATAATAAGTTGGGGTCTTACAACCCCCTCCTTATGAAATTTCGTCCTCGAAATTAACGTACGCATTCGGTGTATCAAAAAGGTGAGGTACCTCGCTTTCATCTCCGATTCCAACTCCCATGTCATTTCCTCAATTGCATGGTTTCTCCACAAAACCTTAACTTGTGGTATAACCTTCGCAGCGTAAGACATGCTCTTCCTATCCAAAATCTCAACAGTATCTCCTCAGATGTTAAATCTTCAACTATCTCAAATTCGGGTTCTAACGCAATAATGTGGTTCGGGTCCTTCACATATTTACGAAGCATAGATATGTGGAATACATTGTGAACACGAGACATCCTGGAGGTAACGCGAGTCTATAGGCTACGCTTTCCTATTCGGTCAAGAATCTCAAATGGACCAACAAACCCTGGATTGAGCTTTCCTCTTTTTCCAAATCTTGTAACTCCTTTCCATGGAGCAATACGTAATAATACATGATCTCCAATATTAAACTCCATGTCCTTTCTATGAAGATCAAGATAACTCTTTTGTCGATCTTGTGAAGTTTGAATACGTTGTCGAATCATTTGGATCTTTTCTCGTAGTCATGCGTACTAATTCGGTCCCAACAATGTTGCTTCTCCCACCTCGTCCCCAAAGATATCGGAGAATGACATTTTCGCCCATACAACGCCTCAAATGGAGCCATGCCTATACTTGCTTGATAATCGTTGTTGTAGGAGAATTCCACCAAATGGCAAGTACTTATCCCAACTTCCTTTGAAATCTAGGACACGAGTCTTAATAGATCTTCAAGGGTTTGAATAGTCTCTCTCGATTGTCCGTCTGGTTTGAGGATGGTATCTTTGAACTAAATCGTAAACTCCGTGCCCATAGCTTTCTCGCAAACTAACCCAAAATCTTGAAGTGAATCTCGGGTCACGATCCAAACTATGGATCTTGGCATGCCATGCAATCGCATAATCTCATTCACGCATATACGAAGCAAGACGTTCAAGGAATAAGTCTCGCGACGGTAAGTAAAATGGGCGGACTTAGTTAATCTATCAACAATAACCCAAATTGCATCTACGCCTTGAAAAACTTTGGGAAGACCTGTAACAAAATCCATAGTAATGTGTTCCCATTTCCATTCCGGAATCTCAAGTAGTTGCAATGGACCTTTTGGCACTTGATCCTCCGCCTTTACACGTTGACAGGTTAAACATCTTGAGATAAACTCCGCAATCTCTCTCTTCATATTGTTCCACCAAAATGTATGTCGAATATCATGATACATTTTGGTACTCCCAGGATGGATTGAAAACGGGGTGTTGTGTGCCTCCATCATGATTTTATGCTTCAGGTCAGAATCGTTAGGAATGCATAGTCTAGAATTAACTCGAAGTATTACTTCCTCATCAATTCTTGCTTCCGGAATAGCTCCTTCTTGCACTTTCTTCTTCATACGCATCAGCCCCAAGTCCGTAGCTTGAAAATTTTAACTTTATCGATTAAAGTCTGGTTCTACTCAGATATTCGCCATCATTATGTGGGTCCTCGAGTCTTTAATTCTACCTCCATCCTTTGCAAGCCATACAAAATGGGCCTTTGCGTTGACAATATCACTTTTCAGACTTTGCATATGATCTTCATCAATACGTCGGCCCTACGTTCGCTTTTTCAGGATGATATTGAATAGTGTGATCGTAATCTTTCAATAGCTTCAAGCCAACGTCATTGCCAAGCATATTGAGTTTTTTTGGGTGAAGAAATATTTGAGGCTTTTATGGTCCGTATAAATCTCCACTTTCTCTCCATACAAGTAGTGTCTCCATATCTTCAACGCGAATACGACTGCTGCCAACTCTAGATCATGAGTAGGATAATTCCTCTCATATTCTTTGAGTTGTCGTGAGGCATAGGCTATGACTTTCCCATGTTGCATGAGAACACATCCTAACCCCTTGCCAAAAGCATCGCTGTAGATAACAAATCTATCTGAACTAGATGGTATTGTTAGAACAGGTACCGAAATGAGTCTCCTCTTGAGCTCTTGGAAACTCTTCTCACATTCTCCGCTCCATATGAATTTTGTATCTTTCCGAGTCAGCTGAGTTAACGGAGTAGCGATTCGAGAAAATCCTTCCACGAATCTCTCGATAATAACCAATTAAGCCCGTAAAGTCACAGACTTGATCACCGACTTCGGTTGTTCCCAACTTTGTATTGCTTCAATCTTCACGTCAACAGATACTCTCCTTGTTTTTGACACCACGTGCCCAAGGAATGCTACTTCCTCAAGCCGAACTCGCATTTCTTGACTTGGCATAAAGCTTGTGTTCACGAAGTCTTTGTAGTACCAAACTTCAAATGGTTCTCATGATCTTCACGGCTTTTGGAATAGATGAGGATGTCATCAATAAAGACAACAATGAACTGATCCAAATATTCCTTGAATACACGGTTCATCATATCCATGAAAGCAAAGCAGGAGCATTGGTCAATCCAAAAGAAATGACTAAGAATTCATAATGCCCGTACCGAGTCCTGAAGGCAGTCTTTGGAATATCCTCGCTTTTAATCTTCAAATGATGATATCCGTAACGTAAGATCGATCTTTGAAAAGAATTGTGCTCCTTGAATCGGGTCAAACAGTCATCAATGCGAGGTAGTGGATACCTATTCTTGATGGTGACATGGTTTAATTCTCAGTAGTCAATACAAAGTCGTATACTCCGCCTCTTTCTTCTTTACTTAATAAAAACAGAGCACCCCAAGGAGACGATTAGGACGAATGAAACCGATGTCTAATAATTTCGTAGTTGGACTTTTAACTCCTCGAAGTTCAATAGGAGCCATTCGATATGGGGTTTTAGAAATGGGTTTTGTATTCTTGCCTCAAGGTCAATAAAGAATTCAACATCACGTTCGGGGTAAACCATGAAGCTCTTCAGAAATACATCGTGAATTCTCTAACCACGTAAATATTATTCAAATCGATTTGTCTTTATTCAAATCCATAACATGGGCTAAGAAAGCTTGACATCCGCTTTTCAATAAACGAATAGCTTTGTGGCTTGATATGACAAAGGATCGATTTTAGTGGTTTAGTGGTTTGAATTGTATAAAAGTTGGTTAGGAATATGAAAACTAACCACCTTATTTAAAACAATCAATTTTGTCATGATGAGTGGTTAACCAATTAATTCCTAAAATCACATCAAAAGCAAGTATCTTTAAAGAGATAAGATCAACAGTAATGTGATAGTGCCAACTTGGATCATGCAAGATTTATAAAATGTAGATGTAACGAAGGTTTCACCCAACGGAGTTTCAACAGATAAATCAAAATCTAATTTCTCTGGATTCAAGTTTAAACGTTGAGCACAAGCGAGGAGAGATAAAAGAATGGGTAGAATTCCAGATTCTAGTAAGGTATAAACTTCGCAAGAATTCAAGATTAGCTTACCCGTGATCACCTCGTTTGGGTTCCTCACGTTTTGTCCATCCACGACAAACGCCTCTTCCAGAAACGCCGATTTCGACTTATCCGGATGCCTTGGAATCACCACTCTCTCTTGAACTTGGTTTCGCGATAGTACAATCTCGAACGATGTGGCCTTCCTTTCTATAGTTGTAACATACCTTGGATTGTTGTGGGCGGTTAATGATATGTCCCTCCTTCCCGTATTTGTAACATCTAACCGGCGGTCATTTCTCCTCCCCTAGCATTTGTTGTTGGTCTTTGGTGTTGCCGTTGATATCTTCCGTCATTGTTGAATCTTCTCTTTCTCGAAATTTCCACTTGAGTCACCTCTCCTATTATCATGTCCACGATTACCACCGAGTGGTTACCGCCTTTGTCCGTATTCTTTCCTCCATTTGGTTATCATCGTTCGATGATACCTCGATTCAGGGTCCCTCGGTTGAGTATACTCACTATCTCGCTCTAATAATCGAGCCTCGCTGACAACATCCGAATACAGAGAGAACTTATGAGAGATAAGGTATCGATTAATCTCGGGTTTTAGACCTCTCAAAAATATACGCGTCATTATTCGTTCCTCATTCTCCACCAAATGAGGTGCAAACACGGATAACTCTGCGAACTTTGCCTCATAATCGAGACACCGCTCATGTTGTTCGCTCGAGTCTAATAAACTCTACCTCCTTCATATGACGAATACTTTCCGGAAAGTACTTGTCATTGAACGATTCAAATCTTTCCCAAGACATGTTAAGTGCATCCGGTGAGTACGCTTCACGTGATTCCCACTAGTAATCGCTTCACCACAAAACATAAAGGTGGTGAATGGAACCTTCGTTCTCCGCACCCCAAGACATCGAATATCTTGGTAATTTGCTTGACCCACGTTTACGCTTTGATTGGATCCGCTTTCCATGGAAATCTGGTGGTCCCAACTCTTTGAATTGTTTGGCCGTGACAAACCGCACGTTACTATCATTTCCTCCCGTATTTTGTACACGAGTCTCCTCGTCGTCGATTTTGCATGAACCGCAAAAAGCTTCTAAACATCCTGCTGTTCATCATTTGCTCATTGGCGTTGTTCATAGGAGGAACATTGCCCCGACTTTGTTGCACGTTCTCCTCGTTGGTGAGTACTAAAGGCTCTCCACACGGTCTCATAAACTCCATTGTTAACGTTCTCGTGACCATTCTTAAACATCGCCATAAAACAAGGGTTAATTAAACAAATTAACATATCACTTAATATCCTATATTATGACCGACCAACAAATAAGCTTAGGTAGGACACACTAGCGAAGGATTTACTCGTCTCTCCCCTCCTAGTTCTATTCCCCGATCTCCACCATAGATCATATCCCTAAGCTCTGATACCAACTGTGACGCCCCCAAAATAGGTATACAACACCTATTCTGAGTCGCCAAAATACATGGTATAGAAAGCAAACTACAACTTTGACAATACAGATGTCGTGTAAAATACGACAATACAACTGTGAGTTTGAATACAAATATTGTCTTCTAGACAATATACACACCCAAATAAGTCCTCATTAATTGTAAAATAGTGAGGACAGCTAAAACATCTTCCTAGAACCATCACTCCATACCCCGACTCGATCCTGCTATGTTCTCACCTCCTGAGAAGAAAAATGGAACAAAAAGGAAAAGGGTGAGCTCAACTAGCCCAGTAAAGAATATTATGACTAAGATAATATACAACAAATTATCGTTAGTCTTCAACAGGGAAAAATCTAATAGAATACAATAGACAACAAGTTTTAGATCAACAAATGCAACAGTAAACAACAATCCATTTAAGAGTCACGTAGAGAAAGAATTCTCTACCGTCTTCTAAGGTTTAAAAGTCCATCATCAATAGTTTATCCTCGTAATAACAATCAATATACATCTTTAATCATCTTTGCACTACAGAAGCCAAAGATATTCATTTCAGTATCACCAAATTGGTCATGTTCATCTCAACACCTGCTCATCTTTACACTCTGGTGCCAAAGCTATTCATCAATTAATCGCTCATCTTTGCACTATAGGCCAAAGATATTCATTTATATCACCATTTAGGACTGAGGATGATGAAAAACATTTTTAAAGAAACGAATCCAGTGAAACAAAATGACAAGGATTAAGGATTAAGGATTCGTACTTTGTTTTACCCATGTCCAAAAATACTTGAAAATAATCATATTGGTGTAAAATTAAAGAATGATCAAAACATGGATACAATCAAAGCTAGTATCCGTAATAGATATTTTGGACAAAAAGAAAAATTTTATTTTTTATTGAATAAGGTCAGATTCGTGAATAAGTGTCAGATACGTGAATAAAGGCAGTATACGTGAATAGTAACCCCGACACAACAAGTTCCAAATTTGATAAAAAAGTTCACCAATACTTGGCATAATGATATTGAAGAAAAATATCATTTAAGAAAAAAATAATACCCTTTACCTCAAAATAACTGCATTTCCGATTTGAATTTCAAAGATAGTCTTTGTGATGTAAACCCACACAAGTATAGCAACACTCAAAGTATACTCACAAGAATACGCCGATAATTTAGAGAGAGAAAAGAGAAAACTTAGTTTCGGTGTGATTTTCAATTCTAACTTAGCCTCTATTTATAGGAAAATGTTAACGCATAAAAGGAGACTAAATTAATAAATTATTATTATTTATTCATTCTTTTCCTACGCATGCCTCTTTGGAAAATAAGACTAGCCATCTTTGGACCAAAATCAGCAACTCGCATGTTTAATCTACCAACCAAAAGTGGGTCCCGCAATTTAATAAAAATCATTTTATTTTCCGAAACTTCAACAATTCGTAGAAAATAGCTCGGTTATCAAAAAATTCGAAACTCGCGACTTTCCATGGGAAATTCCATTCTCTACAACTTTACTGAAGAAAATTTTTCCAAATTCCAAACAGAAATTGACCGAAATTCACAAACGGGCGATTTTACGCCTATAATCAATTTTCTATTAAGAATTGTGTCCACCCACACACAAAACATATGTTAAACATTTAATGCCACAAAATACTCTACCTCCTCATATACTCATATATCCCACATTCATTATAAAATATCACTGCTAATATATTATTAAAATAATATATTTAAATGAATTATTTTATCGTAAAAAGATAAAATATTAATTTTCAACAATTGTCACATTAAAAATTTTCTCCATCTATATCCACATAAAATGAATATTCTCTTTATCATAATAATCAATAATTAATTATTCAAAATAATATTACGTAATCACAAAGATCGACAACCGTGCCGCTCCAGAAAGAGGGGCTTTCAATAAGGATTTCTCCTTACCTGCCGCAATTAGGTGACAAACCTCTCCTTAGATGTAACTTTCTAGACATTGCCAATAATGTTATCTCGATAATATTATTCAAAAATATGAATTATTGATTTGATAATGGAAAATACTTGTGTAATGACAATTATTGAAGCAACAAAGAATACACAAAATATCAACGCAAAGAATTATTGAATCAATAAAATATAATATTGAATAAGAACTCACCGTAACAATTATTGAGTAAGGTCTTCACGTAAGGATCAATAATTCAAAAAATATCATGCAATACCGTGTGCTATCGTGCAACCACGCCAGACATCGTATTTTAATCCACCCGTAACCCAACAGTTGTTAAGCGGTAATAATTTACGCCGTTATTTATAAAACTCAATCTTTGTCGTTTTCTTTCATCCAACCGATTTTTCCGTTATGGGGCCCACTAATGATCGCTGGCTGCTGCATTTGAGATTCCCGACAAAAAAGAATATTCCACAACCAACCTAATATTCTTAATAATAATGAATATTTTATAACCACTTGCTTATTTTGTAAACTTTGCACATTTCACCCATAACCAAAGAATTATATCAAATTAATCCTTATTAATTTAGAATAATGAATAAAGGAAAATTCAATTTTATTTATAATAAGTTGGGGTCTTACATATAATAATTAATAGTATTATTATTTTTAATAAAATATTATTATTATTATTATTATTAATTTTGATGTGTGTGTTTTTAATATTTTTAATTAATTTATAAGTGTTCCACAATAACAACCTTTTTAATTGATTGAACATCTCATAATAAATTAAACCAATCATTAGCTTTTGTATTAAGAATAATAAAACAAGCGATGTTATATTAATTTGTAACGTTAAGTATTGGATATATTTTAATAAAATTAATTATTTTAATATAATATTATCAATTATGAATTATAATCTTCATACGGAATTACAAAAGGATTAAGTGGTTTTATTTGTATTTAAAAATATAGTTAATAGCTTTTTTAATTAATTGTGAGGAGTCGATTTTCATGCTTTATTCATTATGTTGCATACTTAGCTTGTTATGTATTGGAAGGTGTTGTTCATTTAACAAGAATGAGAAAGAGCTATGTTGGTCTAAAAAAATCAGTACAGCAGCTGAAGGCATACTCATGTGTGACATTTTTCATTATAATCAGTGGTGGAACCAGAATGTTTTCATAGGGGGGTCAAAATACATCAGTAAAAAAAATTATTTATTGACGTTTAAAGTGCTTCTTTCGGTTGTACGACTAAGAGGAGACAACTGTATCATGCGAGTCTATATAGTTTGAAAATGTCTCAAAATTTGCTCGTTTTCAATTGTTGGAAAAATATAATAATTCAATGTGTTTGTAAAAATTGTGGGAATATAGAAATGAACATATTTGATTGAATCTCTTCACAAAGATTTCTTGATTATATATTAACTAAAGGTTAATTTGGAGTTTTTTCGGAGAAGAATGCATTTAAAAATTGAGATTCTTATTATATTACACATTAATTAAATTAAAGGCTAATTTGGAGTTTCTAATGCATCAAATAAGAAATAAATTGTGTTTTCATGCGACTTTTAATTGATTTTGACTATTGAGAGCATGTGCCTCATAATTTTTAAAATTAAAAAAATTATATTAATTTAGAGTTTAAAAATATCTTAATTTGATTTTAAAAAGTTCATAATAATTTTATATTGAACAAAACAAAATCGCCTCTTTATGTTTTTTATTTGCAAACATTTTGTCATTATTTAGACAATTCAAATTTATGTTTCTCACTCGCATTGAGATGTAGGACCTATAAGAAAAAATTTACAGAAAAGATATAAAATATATGTAAATATCATTTTCCCCCTCCAAACCTTAACCTTAGTACCAGCCTACCGGGGGCAGGTGCCCCCTTGGCCTCCCCTTGGTTCCGCCTCTGATTATAATGGTTGAGAAAGAGGTCTCTAGCTACTACCGATAATGCAACCAGTAATGTACACATGCATGTATATATTTGTGAGAAATATAATATATTGTGTTATAAATTATATTGGTATTAGGTACGGTATTATGTTCATGGAATTTCAAACTCTGCGAGTTATGTAGACTTTGTTGAAAGTAACAGCGTGGAAGCTATGTTGTTGTCTCCTGGAGGTGACATGTCAATGTCAGTGACTTGCTACAACAGATACATCAAGTAATGATTTCTCATCGACAGAGTGAATCGTTATAAATTTTTTTTCTTTCTCGTAACTCAGTTCAACGCCTACTATTTTGGTTGAATCATTACTTATTATTTAGTTTGTCATGTATTTTACTTATTTAATATTTGTTCCTAATATTTTTTAGACCGAAGAAACAACAATTTTAAGGTGATTCAACATCGTAAAGTGATTTGAGTTTTCTTAATCCAAATTTTCAATCTATAATTCTAAATAGTTCCAGGTTCAATCTATAATATTGTAAATGTACGTACATCCTTGGAATAATAACAAAGGATACACAAAAAAATTGGTATAATTATGAACATGACATATATACATTGTATTTGTAAAGTTGATGAATTTGAGACTAATTAACTCCATATTAACTCGTTGACCAACCAAAATAACTCAATTAATTTGATTAAAATTCCTAATTGTCTTGTTATATATAGTAATAGTCTAATAGATAACATCAATCTTTTTATTTTATTATATATTATTAAGAATTTATTACATTTAAAAGCATCTTGTGAAAATAGAATCAATTTAGTCTTCACTTAATATGTGGTAAGATCGTTATTATTTACTTACACTTGTTTCATCTATCATTTTTGTGAGTAGTGATCACAAATTATACATAAAAAATTATGCACAAACACTAAAAAAAAGAAGAGAAGGAGACTTAATTACCAATAGATATTTTACCCATTTTCATTAATGTGCAATATAGGAATCATCTTTTTTGTGCTCAATTTTGTATGTATAAATATTTGTGCATATTGTATAATTCCATTTTAATAGCAAGTAAAAGTAATTATTAATTATTATATATCTATGCCCAAAATACACAATTACTATTTATCTAAAATACCAATCAAAAAATTTTAATTGAAAATAAGTCCTCTTATACTACTCCAAAAGTTATTTTAAAATTTATTATTTCCCGCTTCCAAACTCGTCCGTTGTATATATATTGGTTGACAATTTTTTGAATTCTCTATGAAACAGATTTAGGTTTGCTTTTCATTGAAACTCCAATCAATTTGGGGCTTTCTTTTTTGTTGATTTTCTCGCATTAAATGTATCTACTTAAATTGTTGCATTTAAACCCCCACCACATTCGTGAGTAACTAGTTCTTCATCGCCAAATTCAAGCACAAGATGAATGATAAAATCGCAGTGGCGGAGAGAATCTAGCCTCGCCGCACCACTAACAAAGAGATTCTTGAGCACGAACGTGATAAGTAGGTTTTATACCTACTTATTGGCTATCAACTTGCTAGAATTATGCTTAAACTCAAGCATTTTTAGTGTTGTTTGATTGCTTTTTGTTTTTGTTTTGTAGGTTGCATTAAGGAAACTAATAATAAGGCATGGCAATGGCAAAGTATGGTGAGCTTGTCTTTGGAATGAGGAATGAAGTCGAGTAAGTGCATAAGGAAAGGGCATCCGAGAAGGCAAGTGAAGGATGAAGAAGTCAAGTGAAGGCAAATAAAGATGACATCAAGAGAAGAAGAAATCAACAAAGTGAATTAGCAATGCACTTGGCAAAGAATGCTAAAATCGCCTCGTTGCATTAAGGAAACTAATAAAGGCATGACAATGGCATGGAAGTGGAAAAGTATGGTGAGCTTGTCAGGCCGGAATGAGGAATGAAGTTGAGGAAGTGCATAAGGAAAGGGCATCCGAGAAGGCAAGTGAAGGATGAAGAAGTCGAGTGAAGGCAAATGAAGATGACAACAAAGAAGAAGAAAGCAAAGAAAGTGAATTAGCAATGACCAAGCAACAATAAGAACATGATCGCAGAAAGTCCAGACATGGTGGCAATGGCCACCAACAGAATAAAGAGAAGCAGCAAGGCACCTCGCGCCAAGAGGATTCCGAAGTCGACCTAACGCGTTCGCACGCTTCAATTGCTATATTGGGCCAAGCACGGGCGGCACAAGGCCATACCAAGACTCATAAAAAAATTGACTTTTCATTTTAAGTTTGATGTAAGCGTGATTACTTAAAAGGTGTATTTTCTAGTTACGAGACATCATTTGTAAGACCCAAATATTTATGAATAAAGATTTAATTTTTCTCAAAATTTCTTAATTTTAATCCCATGCAGATATTTAAGAAAATAAATATTTATTTTATTAACCGATAAGTAGTAAGTGTTGTTTTTCAGTTTATTAGATATAATAATTATGTCCTAATTAAATTCTCACCAACTTAGGGATTAAAGAAATCTACTGATATATATCTCGGATAATTTTTTTTACAAATTAAATTTAATTTTGACGCTTATATGTTTTATATACGCAGTATTAATTACAATTGATCCATTTTAATTTTAAAATGATATTGTTTTCTTATTATTTAGTTGCTAAAATGTAAAAATAAAAATAAAAATAAAATTTTATTTAACTAATATAGGATGACTAACTATATTTTAGGAGAAAATTAATTTTAAATACTAAAATTTATATTTTACCAAAAAAAAAACTTTTAGAGATTTTAATGTTTTTTAAGAGTTTTTAATTTTCTCCCCATTAGATTTATAGTTTCACTTTCTATGTACTTTAGTTATTTAAAAAAAAACTCTTTATTAGGACACCATACAGTTAACTTCTAGTGATATTATTTTTCCCATTTGTCATAATTTTACTTTAAGTTGCTTCTCATTTTTAATGTTAATTAAAGGTATACCTAGTCATATATAGCATAATAACTAATAATCTAAAACATTAATTAATTTTTGATGTGTATAAGACGTGTATTCGCAGACACAACCCAAAAATAAATAAAAATAATATAATAAAACCCAAATAATAATTTATAATATAATATATTATAAATTATTAATTTTAATAATATATTAAAATAATATAATAATTAATAGTATTATTATTTTTTAATAAAATATTATTATTATTAATTTTTGATGTGTGTTTTTTAATATTTTTAATTAATTTATAAGTGTTCCACAATAACAACCTTTTAATTGATTGAACATCTCATAATAAATTAAACCAATCATTAGCTTTTGTATTAGAATAGTAAAACAAGCGATGTTATATTAATTTGTAACATTAAGTATTGGATATATTTTAATAAAATTAATTATTTTAATATAATATTATCAATTATGAATTATAATCTTCATGGGAATTACGAAATGATTAAGTGGTTTTATTTGTATTTAAAAATATAGTTAATAGCTTTTTTTTAAATAATTGTGAGGAGTCACATTTTCATGCTTTATTCAATATGTTGCATACTTAGCTTGTTATATATTAGAAGGTGTTGTTCATTTAACAAGAATGAGAAAGAGCTATGTTGGTTTAAAAAAATCAGTAGAGCAGCTAAAGGCATACTCATGTGTGACATTTTTCATTATAATGATTTAGAAAGAGGTCTCTAGCTACTACGGATAATGCAACCAGTAATGTAGAAATATAATATATTGTGTTATAAATTATATTGGTATTAGGTACTAGATTATGTTCATGGAGTTTCAAACTCATGAAAGTTATGTAGACTTTGTTGAAAGTAACAAATGTGGAACCTAAGTTGTTGTCTCCTCGGAGGTGACATGTCAATGTCAAATGACTTGACTCAACAGATACATCAAGTAATGATTTCTCATCGACAAATATGAATCGTTATAAAAAAAACGCTTTTATCGTGAACTCGCTTCAACGCCTACTATTTTGGTTGTATCATTTCTTATTATTTAGTTTGTGTATTTTACTTATTTAATATTTGTTCCAAATATTTTTATATCAAGAAACATCAATTTTAAGGTGATTCAACATCGTAAATAATAGAGAATTAAATTCATGTATTTAATTTAATTATCTCATTCCCTTAAATTAGTGATTGACTGATTCTTTAGTTAATTGTAATTATCTCATTCCTTTAAATTAGGGATTGATTGATTCTTTAGTTATTAGGTTTGATATCAATATCTTTTGGTTGTAACAAATTGATACTCTCTTGTAATTTTATTGTATTTATACCTCCTAACATCAATGAAAAATATTATGCCATTATTCATTAATCTACATTATTCTATATGGTATCAAAGCACTAGTCTGGCCCTAAACCAATTCCACCAATCCTAGCCAAGACACACCATGGCCAATCGATCATCGTGAGTATCGCCATTCCCAACCCAGAAATCCAACCCAAAGTCTTCAACTCATAAACATCTCTCATTCATCCATCATCAAATTGACCTCCACAAATTATCTCTCCAAGAAACTCCAGATTGAGGCCATTCTCATAGGTTACGACCTCTACAAATACATTGACAACAATCATCCATGTCCTCCTCGCACCATAACCACCAACAGTGTTGAAGCTTCCAACCCAGATTTTCTTCCATGGATTCGCCAAGACAAACTGCTGTTTGGCGCCCTTATTGGTTCCATCTCTCACTCTCTTATTCCGATAATCCAGCAATCAGCCACTTCCCGCGAAGCATGGCAAACCCTTGCCAACACCTATGCTCGCCCGACTCGTGGTCACATAAAACAACTCAAGGACCAAATCAAGAAATCCACGAAGGGCTCTCTGTCCATATCGGACTACATGCAATACGTCAAGTGTCGCACTGATCAACTTGCTGCGCTAGGAAAACCGATGGACCATGAAGACATCATTGAGACGATCTTAGAGGGTCTCGATAATGACTATCACCATATTGTCGATATAGTGGGTGTAGGGACAACCCTTATCTCATTTGATGAGCTTCATGAGAAACTCATCAATGTGGAACCGACACTTCAAAGAATGTAATCGCTTCCTTCCCAAGATCTCGCCACTACCAACGTCAACACGACTCAGATTCAAAGAATTCACCACCTACCGTGTAAAATAGACACACCTACCACATCTTGCTTCGCGACACCAGCCATCTCAGCCTCTTCATGCCACGACTCGCCAACAGAGGCCTTATCTCGGCAAGTGCCAAGGATGCTGCCAACAAGGCCACACAGTTTCTCAGTGTCCCCTCTTTCAGCTTGTACCCACCCCTTCACACGGCGCTCCTCTCTCATCACACAATGGACCTCAGTGATACCCAAAGGCACATGTCGCCACAACATCAGGTGTTGAGACCCCGACCTGGCTTCTCGACAGTGGTGCCTCTCATCATATCACTGCTGAGCTCGGCAACCTTTCACTTCATGCTCCATACGATGGGTCTGATGACGTCGAAATCAGTGATGGCACTGGGTTACACATTTCCAAAACTGGTTCTGCCTCTCTTAAAACATCCTCTCACACTTTTCAATTATATGATGTTTTATTTGTTCCTGCCATGAAAAGAAACTTAGTCTTCATATCTCAATTTTGCAAAACTAATAACACTTTGATTGAGTTTTTACCATCTTCTTTTCGTGTGAAGGATCTACTGACAGGGGCCATACTGCTCAAAGGACAACCTAAAGATGGTGTGTATGAATTGCCGATTTCGCACCCCGCTTCTCGTCCTTCAGTCTTCACCAGTACCAAAGTATCCTCCGATGCTTGGCATCATCGTCTTGGTCATCCATCCGAGTCAATTCAACGTCATATAGTATCTAAGTTTGGTTTACCTTTAGATTTCTTTAGTTCTAAGCATTTCCATTTTAATGATTATTTCTGCAATAAAAGTCATAAATTACCTTTTTCTCAATCATCTATCAGGTCGACTTCCCTCTCCAAATTATTTATTCTGATGTGTGGACCTCGCCTATATATTCTGTCGATGGTTACAAATACTATGTTATTTTTTTGGATCACTTCACGCACTACATATGGCTTTACCCCTCAAACGAATCTGATGTTGCCACTATTTTTCCTCGCTTTTGAGCACTTGATGAAAACTACTTCAAAAATAAAATAATCACCTTTTACTCGGACAATGGGGGGAATACATGGTCTCACCAAATCCAATCGGTCTCGCCACATACTTATCCACACATGGAATCTCGTGATCTCACTTCACCACCTCACACTCCTGTAACACAATGGCTTTCTGAACGCCGACATCGCCATATTATTGAAACAGACTTACTCTCTTCTCTCTAAAGCTACCTTACCCCTAACCCATCGGGTCATATGCCTTCTCCATGCTAGCCTATCTCATAAATCGCCTTCCGACACCAACTCTCCAAATGACCTCTCCCTATCATAAACTCTTTGCGTCGCCGCCTAACTATTCCAAGCTTCGAGCCTTTGGTTGTCTATGTTATCCTTGGCTCCGTCCATATTCTCCTCACAAACTCGCTAGTCGCTCCACACCTTGTGTCTTCCTTAGTTACTCCATCACTCAGAGTGCTTATCTGTGTCTTGATCCAAGTACTCAACAGATCTTCATCTCACGTCATGTTCGATTTGTTGAGTCTGAGTTTCCCATGTCTAAAGTTGATCTACATCTCGCTTCGTCTCCGATAACTTAACATGTGACACATGGCTCCCACAACATGTCATTCTCCGGCTTCATACCCATCATCCGGAAGGTAGTTCCAATGGTTTTCGCCACTTGACTCCACCACACAAACGGTTATGGTAGCCCACAATGACTTGCCCCAAGTATCCCCCATACTACCCAACCCAATACCGCTTCCCTGCATGTCCCCCTCTTGTCACTTTGGTCTTACCTCCACTAGTACTTCCTCAAGCCTCCAAGCCCCATCCTCCCAATCCTTGCTTCAAGACCTCGCCAATTGTCGCTCCGCTCTAGAAACAACATCCACAAACCAATCACTAAACTCAACCTCTCGACCCAACTTGCCTCAAAGAATTGAACCCACACATGTAACTCAAGCCATCAAAGATGGCAAATGGCGATAAAGCGATGTCCAAGAGTTTGATGCCTTGGTTCGAAATGGCACATGGAACCGGTACTCTCCTAATCGGTGTGCAAAATATTGTGGGTGCAAATGGATATTTCGACTTAAACGCTTATCTCGATGGCTCTATTGATAGGTACAAGGCTCGCTTAGTAGCAAAGGGGTTTCACCAACGGCCCGGAGTGGACTACCATGAGACGCTCATCTAGCTGTAGAAGTCGACCACAATTCGCCTCATCCTCTCGCCATGGTCACCAGGTTGGGATCTTCGACATCTTGGTGTCAACAATGCATTTCTCCAAGGCACCCTCACTGAAGATGTCTTCATGACCCAGCCTCAAGGCTTTGTTGATGCTGATCATCTACTCTATGTCTGTAAACTGAGAAAGGCAATATATGGTCTCAAACAAGCTCCTAGAGCTTGGCACACTAAACTTCGCCAGTTTTTACTTGCATCTCATTTCACCAACTCAATTGCTGACACCTCTTTGTTCATTTTCAGTGATAAAGGTATAACCATCTTGTTACTTGTTTATGTTGACGATATCATCATCACATGTAACAATACAACATCAATCCAAGCCTTCATCTCTGGCCCTTGCTCGTCGCTTTCACCCTCAAAGACCTCTACCTCTTCACTACTTCCTTGGTGTTGAAGTTGTTCCTTGCCCTCAAGGCCTTTCTCTCTCACAACAAAGATACATAGCAGATTTGTTGGCTCGAACAAAGACGACCGATGCACGCCCCTGCTGTAACTCCGCTTAGCCACCTCTCCCATCCTCACTCTTCACGGGGATAACACTTACTAACCCAACCGAATTTGGGGTCAGAGTTAGCGCGCCTTTCAAGATCTTTCACTTACCCGCCCGTGACATTGCCTATGTAGTCAACAAACTATCTCAATACATGCATTGTCCGACCACCGATCACTGGAATGTCGCTAAGCGACTTCTTCGATATTTGTGTGGCACCATTGATCATGGCATCTCGTTACATCGCCACGCTTCTCACTCTACACGCCTACTACCTGGACGCCGACCGGGCTAGTAATAAAGATGACTTCACCTCCACCAAAGGCTTATATTGTCTATCTCTTGACGAAACCCGATATCCTCGAGTTCAAGAAGCAATCTATCAAGAGTTTCGCTCCTCGATCAAGCCGAAGTACCGATCTGCTGTTTCTACAAATTACCGAGGTGAGATGGATCACATATCTTCTTAGTGAACTTGGTGTCACATCCTCACAACAACCGGTAATCTAATGTGATAATGTGGGAGCAACGAACCTCCGCTTCAAATCCAGCCTTCCATTCTCGCATGAAACATGTAGCTCTCGACTTTCACTTCATTCGTGAACAAGTTCAAGATGGCATCTTACGAGTCACTCATGTCTCTTCGATGGATCAACTAGTTGATGCACTCACCAAACCACTACCCCGCACGCTGCTTCCAAGGCTTGTTGAACAAGATTGGTCTCACCTCAAGGAGCTCCAACTCATGGGGCATAATAGAGAATTAAATTCATGTATTTAATTTAATTATCTCATTCCCTTAAATTAGTGATCGATCGATTCTTTAGTTAATTGTAATTATCTCATTCCCTTAAATTAGGGATCGATCGATTCTTTAGTTATTAGGTTTGATATCAATATCTTTTGGTTGTAATAAATTGATACTCTCTTGTAATTTTATTGTATTTATACCTCCTAACATCAATGAAAATATTATGCCATTATTCATTAGTCTACATTATTCTATAGTAAAGTGATTTGAGTTTTCGTAATCCAAATTTTCAATCTATAATTCTAAATAGTTCCAAGTTCAATCTAAAATATTGTAAATGTACGTACATCCTTGGAATAATAACAAAGGATACACAAAAAATTTGGTATACTTATGAACATGACTAATTGATGAATTCGAGACTAATTAACTCCATATTAACTAATTTGGTATACTTATGAACATGACTAATTGATGAATTCGAGACTTTACAAATAAAATTTGGTATACATTTTATTTGTAAAGTTGATGAATTCGAGACTAATTAACTCCATATTAACTCGTTGATCAACAAAAATAACTCAATTAATTCGATTAAAATTCCTAATTGTCTTGTTATTTATAGTAATAGTCTAATAGATAGCATCAATCTTTTTATTTTATTATATATTATTAAGAATTTATTACATTTAAAAGCATCTTGTGAAAATAGAATCAATTTAGTCTTCACTTAATAGGTTGTAAGATCGTTACTATTTATTTACACTTGTTTCATCTATCATTTTGTGAGTAGTGATCACAAATTATACATAAAAATATTTTACCCATTTTCATTAATGTGCAATATAGGAGTCATACTTTTTGTGCTCAATTTTGTATGTATAAATATTTTTGCATATTGTATAATTCCATTTTAATAGCAAGTAAAAGTAATTATTAATTATTATATATCTATGCCCAAAATACACAATTACTATTTATCTAAAATACCAATCAATAAATTTTAATTGAAAATAAGTCCTCTTATACTACTCCAAAAGTAATTTTAAAATTTATTATTTCGCCCAAACTCGCCTACCTTACCGGCCAATTGTATATATTTTGGTCGACAATTTTTTGAATTCTCTATGAAATGATTTAGGTTTAGTTTTCATTGAAACTCCAATCAATTTGGGGCTTTTTTTGTTGATTTTCTCATTAAATGTAATTATTTAAATTGTTGCATTTAAACCCCCGACCACATTCAGAGTAACTAGTTCTTCGTCGCCAAATCCAAGCACAAGATGAATGATAAAATCGCAGTGGCGGAGAGAATCTAGCCTCGCCGCACCACTAACAAAGAGATTCTTGAGCACGAACGTGATAAGTAGGTTTTATACCTACTTATTGGCTATCAACTTGCTAGAATTATGCTTAAACTCAAGCATTTTTAGTGTTGTTTGATTGCTTTTTGTTTTTGTTTTGTAGGTTGCATTAAGGAAACTAATAAGGCATGGCAATGGCAAAGTATGGTGAGCTTGTGCTGGAATGAGGAATGAAGCTGAGTAAGTGCATAAGGAAAGGGCATCTGAGAAGACAAGTGAAGGATGAAGAAGTCAAGTGAAGGCAAATGAAGATGACAGCAGTAGAAGAAGAAAGCAGCAAAGTGAATTAGCAATGCACCGCAAGATCACAATGTAACGCACGAGAGAAGTCCAACATGACCGCGCCAACGTAAGAGAGAAGTAGCGCACCCACGCCAGGAGGATTCTAGAATCGACCCTAACGCCAAGACGCTACCTAATTACTATATTGGGTCACATGTGTCAACCATTTAAGACTAAAAAAATTGACTTTTCATTTTAAGTCTGTCAGATCGTGATTACTTAAAAGGGTGTATTTGCTAGTTACTTAGACATCATTCAGAAGACCCCAACTTTTATGAATAAAGATTTAATTTTCTCAAAATATCTTTTTGAATAATAAGGTGTGGATTTGATATAATGTTATAGTTGTGGATAATATTTACAAATTTTACAAAGTAAGCAAGTTGTTTAAGGTGTTTTAGCACAATTTTGGCCTCATTGCTTTTGGTGATTTCACAAAGCGACATAAAATTTAATGCTGACACATTAGAATTCCAACAATTGGAATGACCTATCATATCTTTAACTCATTTGTTTAAGGTGTTAAAACTAAGTTCTAAGCAAAATGGCAAATTCTCAAATTTCACACTAAGAAGTTTTTCAAAACTGCAGCTTTAATGATTTTATAGAGAAATTCTGGATCTTATTGTAAAATGATTTTATTAAATTAAATAATAATAAAAATATTCTATGTGTTATCAAGATGGTTGTCATCAGATAACCTATTGATGTTGTCAAGAATGTCGTAGTATTTGAGCTTTACGTGGATGAATTAAAGTGTTTGAATTTCCAAGATTTAAAATAAAAGTTTTTCGAGAAATTTTTCAAAAACACTATTCATCCAGATTTGCTCTGGATGATATATTTTTGAAGTTTTTCGAGAGAAAAATACTATTAATGATGGAATAACAAGGTAAGATGGATTATGATTATAATAAAAATCTAGTTATGGAAAATGTAATAATTCGCTCATGGACTTAATTTATAAACTTTTAAGAAAGGCGTAAGTAGTAATGAATAAGTAATAATTGTATGATACTTTGGTATTGTGCAAAGTAATGAAAACGAGTATAATATGTAAGTATTATACGAAGTTTGTATGAAGGATGAAATATCGTATATAAATTCTATATGAATTAGAATATTAAAATAATACATAAACTATATGTATATGTATTAAGTAATGTTAATGGACTTGGAAGATTAGTTAACAATTATATTCAAGTCCAAGTGAATTAAAATGTTAAGGCCCAATCATTAATTAATGAACCAATTAGTGTTTATTAATGCAAAGCCCAAAGAGTTAGTTGGTCCAAGCCCAAGCTAGATTGAAATGAATTGGTTGACCCATGGGCACACCATATTAATATGGTTAAATGTGGTGACCAAGTTAATGTAATGACCAAGATTTAAGGAGTAATGACCAAGACTTATGAGTGGTGGTCAACCAAAAGGTAAGGTTGTGATTAACCAAGTAATGAATAAGAAGGAGGTGGCTTAAGGAGGTGGGATGATTTAAAGACCAAACTACCCTAGCTTTGCAAATTTATAAATATAGAAGGCTTAAGCCATTTAACCCTTGTTCAAATAATCCAACATATTAAAAGTGCTTAAGTGTTAGAGAGAATAAGCTACAAATAAGTCATTTCCATAAGTAAGAAGAAGAAGAAAAGCTACCTTACCAAGACTACACAAAAGTAAGACTTCTTCTAAATTATCTTCTATCTCTACCATGATAGGTTGATAAGAAAAGATGGATTAAGAAACATGAATGATAAGAAGCAAGAAGAATGTGTAAGTCATGAACTTAAGCCACATAAGTTGGTAATAAGTCATTTGAACTTATAAAAGTTATAAACTTATTATAAGTTAACCTTGAATGTTAAGTATGAAAATATGAACTTGTAATGAGTTTATTAAGAGAAGTAATAAGAATGTAAAAGAACTTGTATGATATATGTATCATCATGTATACATAAGTAAAGTTATATGTTAAGAACATATAAAGTATGATGATTAAGAAACTTTAATTGTCATAAGTCATGAAATAATCAAATCTTAAGTAGTTTATAATTTGACAAGTTATAAGCTCATGAAGAATAAGTCCAAAATCCAACAATGAATATAAGTTGTTGTAATAAGTATGTTAAGATGTTCACATGATGAATGAAGTTCATTTGTAATGTTGAACAAATCATAAGAATGAAGATTTCATTTAAATTGCACGATCGACGATAATCGTTTAATTCAGTAAAATTCTCTCTAATAGAAGTCAAATTTTGTGTTTGAACTCGAACCATTGTTTTCCAATAGAGACAAGTCATATTTGGCATTTAAGAGTCATGGACTCAAAATGACCGGATTCGACTTAGAAACGAAGAACGAAAGCGCCGAACGCTCATTTAACGCTTATCGCTTTTCGCTAAAAATGAACCAATAGGTGAATTTTTAGCAAACGAAGTCAAATAGATAAAATTTTGCATGAACATGTAGATTACGTAATTTGTGAACCGTAGGCTTTTGAACGAGCCAATTCGGACTTATAACGTAAGAAGTTATGCGTCCGGAAGTTCACAAAATTCACAAATCAAATTATTTTTCAGGCACAGAGTCAGCCGCAAGCGCCAACCCTAGGCAAAAAATGAGTCGCCGCAGAAAGCTGTATAAAGTTGTCCGAGCACATCGCAAGAGTTCGCCGCACAGGCGTAACCATAGTATAATATGTGAAACCGCAGCCGCCATGTACAAAGACAAAAATCTTCGAGAGAGAAGCAGCAGTCACGCCCATTAAGTAAGGACTCGCGCCGCAGCGCCAAGTCCGGACAATGTGCTATATAAGCTTCAGCAGCACAGTCACGAGATGTAAGTATAAAGTCAGCAGCAGCACGCCAGCCTCGTAACAAGGATAGTAATGAATGTTTCTAAGTACAAAGAAAGGAAAGCTAATTGATTTAAAAGTAAACACAACTTAAGGAATGTAATGTAACATTGTTTAAACTTTGTTAAACCTTAAGGATGTTGTATAAAGGTTGAGATAACCTAGTCGAATATAAATGCAAGGATAATGATAAACCGGAATGAATAGTAACTGAATCTAATACACAATTAGATTGAGATGAAGGGTATGATATAGTCATATACATACTTGATTATATGTGACCTAATGTAAGGCATTATGTGATCATGTATTGTAGAGACTTGAACGACTTGAACATAAAGTTAATATACCGTGAAAGCAGTACGCTAAAGGCAAGTATTCTAACTCTTGTCTCACTCAATCAACAAGTTTTTGAGGTTCATGTATTCTTTCGCATGAAATGAGGTATGTTGAAGTTAAAGCCAATTCCTTCGCTAGACTTGATGTATTGATAATCTATTCATTTATTATCAAATGTTGCTATCTTTTGTCAACTACTTGATATGGTTTTCAAAAGAAGATTGAAATGTTAAACAAATGTTTTGTTTCAGAAAACGACAGCACGTGAGGTTGCCAAATGCTTAAACGCGCATACGCTTAATGGATGTAGTGTCGATCAACATAGAGTACAATAGTCGATCACCTAGAAGTGCTCGTAAGTAATATCGCTTACTTGACTTGCTTTTGGGTTGTCCTTTTCCAATAAAGAATGAATACCGAGGTCTTTGATCGAGTGAATGTTTTACTAAATATTGTTATTATTGTAAAACATTTTGAAAGAAAAGATGAAGTGCTATTTTGAATTATCAATAGTACTTCATAACTATTGTTCGCTTATGAAGATATACGATTTGTATGTGTCAAGCATGTTGTTATTAAATTGTTATACTTGTCGAGCTAGTTATGCTCACTCTTGCTTGAACCATATGAATGCAAAGCTAAGACCTAACGCCCCAAGGATCGAAAAAGGATAAGGAAAAGCTAAGGCGCATTATTAAGTCGCCTTGTAATAGTATAGGTCTATTGTTGTAATGTAATCGATATTATGACAAAGAACCTTTGTAATGGGTATAGAACCCGGGAAATGTAAATATTACTTTAAATATATAGAAGTTATGTTGTTTTTTTTCGAGACTTTTCAATGAATGAATGTATGAATGTTGTACAAAGATAGCACCATCCGCTTGTCGAAGATACCCGGATTTGGGGCCACAAGTTGGTATCAAAGCCTAGGTTATAAAACTTAAGGGGGAAAGTAGAACTTAAGTCATAACCTTAAGAAAGAATAAAGAAGTAAAAGATGGAAAGTAACCCTATAAAAATGCATTATATTATGTTATGTATTTCTATTATTTTACCGACGGTACTAATCAAACTATATTGTTTTATTGTAGATGTCAGAGAAAATGATATGTATAGAGATATACATGTAGTGAGCGAGGATTCTTGTTAACCCGGGTAGAGATACTACCAAATCCCGTAGAGCAAAGAGAACCAGAGTTGGTGACAATCGAGTCTGGAGACTCTGGACGATTTAGACTACATGTCTATATTTGATGGCATGCTAGAGAGGAGGTGGACGGATGTCCTTTGACCGTGTTCCACCTACAGAGGACCAGGTTCCACCACGAGGAAATGTCTACGGGGAATCAATGAAGGCACTATTTATGCTTCAGATTGGATAGGAATGTCCATTATCGCCAAGAGGTTAAGGAGTTGAAAGAGGAACTCCAAGTCGTCCGTGAGGACAAGGCTAGCATGGAGGGAATGTGGGAAGAGGAGCATGATGATAGAGTTCTAGCTAAGGACAAGGTCCGAGAGTCGAAATGTGAAGTCTTTGAGCTCAAGCAGAGCTAAAGACTAAACAAATGGAAGTGGAGAGGATGTCCTATATACATAGGAGTTCTCATGTAGATTTCAAAGCAGTAGCAGTAAATGGGTATCGATAGAAGAAGAAGACATGCACCCACACACTATCAAGAGAGATGTTATCACGCTTATTCCGCCAAAGAAAGATTTTGAGAATGCCCCACGCCGATGTAATCTAGCAATAGCTAGAGTAGATTAGATATGTAAATATTATGTATCTAGTAGTGACGAAACCTCTTTTGTATAACAAAGGGTAGTCTTTTGTAAATCCCAATTTTTGGAAAGTAATCATGGATGGTAATGTAATCGCCTAAGGTCGAGTAATGTAAACAATGTAGTGTTAAACTACAAGTTATGAATCAATATAAGTCTTTTTATGGAATATGTTGAGTAATGAGTATGAGTTGTTGTTTTATTACAAATAATAACAAACCAACAAGAATAAAGTAATAATGATGTGTTGTTTTCTTAACAAAGAAAATGCCGCCAAGAAGGAGACAACGAAAATCGTATGCTTAATGTTAACCAACCCTGAGGGTGGTCCAGCTTAATCCAATGCAGAGTTCGTTAATCTTTTAACTACCAGATTTAATAGAATCGGGGCTAATGTACCCGTGATTCCCGGAGTAAGACGAGCTACTACTTTTAAGGACTTTAAAAGTGTAGGTCCGCCGAGTTCAAAGGAACTACGGACCCTATAGAAGCCTGCACTTGGGTAAAAGAAATCGAGAAAGCATTTGTAATAGCAAATGTTGAGGAGGGTCAAAAGGTTGCCTTTGCAACCTATTTGATGAAAGGAGAGGCCAACTTCGTGGGAGGCAAACCAAAGTTAGGGCCGATATAGAAACCTAAACGGGAGAGGTTCAAGGAGATTTTCTTCGAGAACTATTTTCCCACGAGTATGCAAGGGAGGATGGAAATGAGGTTTCTTGAATTGAGACAAAGGGATATGACAGCTTCCTCAAAGATGTCGCCAAGTTTAATGAATCGGCACGATTTGCTCCACATCAAGTGGACATCAAGTGAGAAAGGCTAGAAGATTCGAAAGGTGGCTTGAAACCCCGGCTCTATAGCCGAATCTCGTGTTCCAAAGTACTTCCTTTGGAACCATACTAGAAAAGGCAATAATTGTCAAGGTGGGAATGAGGCTCTCACCAAGCACTACAAGGATAAGAAAAACAAGGGCAAGGTTGATGGAGGAACCAAGACCGAGGGAGCCAAAGTGGAAGTGGCAACTGGTCAAGAGGAAGGGCTTTAACTCGGGAATAACTGAGTAAAACAAGGGGACTCTAAGAGGAGGATGGAGGCCTCAGAAACTCATGGAAGACTCACTTAGAGTCTATCTCAAAGGAAAGATGGTATGTTATAATTGTGGGATGTGAAGGGCACATTTCACTTAACGGCCCAAACCAAGAAAAATCACGGATGTTTTCAGATGTGGATCAACCGACCACATAGCAAAGAACCGCCCAAGAAGGGGACAGAAGGAAATAAGGAACTAATAGCGTGAAGTTAGCTATTAGTGGTCCAACCAAATGGGGAAATCAATGGCCCGCACTTTTAATATGACGGTCCAAGATGCGTGGCATCAGGGGATGTAGTCAGCAGTGTATTATTTCGATCAACAATATAAATGCATACGCATATTTGATTCAAAAGCTACTTGTTTGTTTATTATAGCATGTGATTTTGCTAGACGACTAGAATTATTTCCCAAAAATTGCCTATACCTTTGAACATTAAGGTAGCAAACGAAGAGATAATTCTCGTCAAGATATTCATAGGAGTTGTTGCGTAGATGTACGTGGTCGTAAGTTATCCAGAGATTTAATACCGATAAAGTTAGGAGAATTTGACGTAATTTCTGAATGGATGGTTGATTAACCATGGAGCAATTATAGATTGCCAAAAGAAATGTGTGAGCATCAGACGCTGAAGCAAACCTCCCGTAGTATTTTACTAAGTAGTAAAAATTGTCGGACGTCCGTGTTGCTTTACGATGACACAAACTAGAAAACTTTTAAGGAAGGGTGTGTAGGTTACCTATGCCATGTTGTTGATACCCAGAGAGTGGGAGCAACCATGGAACAAATACCTATAGTAAACGAATTCATGGATGTATTTCCAAGTGAGTTACCAAGTTTCATCACGGACAGGAGATCGAATTTGTGATAGACATTGTGCCGTGAGTGGCACACCAGCCTCAAGGGCACCGCATCGTATGGCGCCGTGGAAATGAAAGAACTAATGGTTCAAATGCCATGTGAACTATTGGACAAAAAGTACATTCAACCAAGTGTTTCTCCGTGGGGGCACCGTTGTTGTTTGTCAAGAAGAAAGATGGATCGTTAAGGCTTTGTATCGACTATCTGGAGTCGAACAAGTTAACGATAAAGAATAAATACCCATTGCCTGTGATCGATGATCTCTTTGATCAATCGAAAAGGGGCAAAGTATTTTTCTAAAATAGATTTATGGACGGGTATCATCGCTGAAGGTTAGGAAGGAAGATGTACCAAAGATCGCATTCGTGACTCGTTATGGTCATTACGAAGTTTCTCGTGATGTCATTTGGGTCGATTTAATGCACCCACAGATTTATGGATATGATGAACAGAGTGTTCAAACTATATTTGGACAAGTTCGTCGTGGTGTTTATCGATGATATTCTAGTCTATTCTAAGACGCCGTAAGATCATGTCAACACTTAAGATTAGTGTTGAGACACTAAGGAAGGAGAAGTTATATGCTAAATTCACCAAATGTGAATTTTTAATGAAAAGGTGCGCTTTTTAGGTCATGTCATCGACCAAGAGGGGATTTCAAAGGATCCAAGAAAGTGGAAGCAAGAATGAATTGGGAACAACCAAAAACGCCGATCGAGAGGTGTGAGTTTTTAGGGTTAGCAGGTACTATCAAGATTTATCCAAGATTTTTCAAGATAGCTACCTCGCTGACTAATTTAACAAGGAAGACGGTGAAATACGATGGACGGATAAATGTGAAGACAGCTTTTCAAGAACTCAAGAAAAGATTAAGTGAAGCTACTGCTTTGTCATTGCTGTGATGACACAAGAAATTTTGTAGTATAGTGATGCTTCAGATAGAGGACTTGGGTGTGTGCTTATGCAAAGATGGCAAAGTCATCACAGATGATCATCTCAAAGCTTAAAGGATTATGAGAAAGTTTATCCTACTCATGATCCTGAACTCGTCATGCAGAGTGTTTGGCCTAAAGATATGGAGACATTATCTTTATGGGGAAAATGTGAGATATATACTGACCATAAAAGTCTAAAGTATATCTTCACCGTAAGGAGTTGAATATGAGACAGAGAGAAGATGGCTAGAGTTGATAAAGGATTATGATTGTGAAACTCAGATCACCCCTCGAAAGGCTAATGTAGTTGCCGACGCCTTTAAGTAGAAGGGTCGGAAAAGTTGTCTATGTTAACTACTCAAAATGAGTTAATAAAAGAGATGGCTAGGATGGAAATAGAAGTAAAGATGCCGAGTGATTCGGGCAAGCTTACATTTTATGATTTGGAGATGCAATCTACCATCAGAGAAAGAGTCAAGGAGGTACAACTCAAGACCGACGAGTGTAACCAAATGAAGAAGCGGTTATCCGAGAAGGAAGATGCTAAGTATAGTCTTGATAATGAGGGATTATTAAGATTTGAAGGAAGAATTTGGGTTCAATGAGATGGAATTAAAGGAGCAAGTGTTACAAGAAGTTTCATAGTTCGAGGTACTCGATACATCCCGGTAGCACTAAGATGTATCAAGACCTTCGACAGAAGTTTTTGGTGGCCAAACATGAAGAGAGAAATAGCAGAGTATGTGAGTAGTAGTGCTTGACTTGTCAAAAGTTAAGGCTTTAACATCAACGCACTCCAAAGGGCTTATTATTACAATCATTGGAGATTCCGTAATGGAAGTGGGAGCATATCACGATGGACTTCGTGGTGGGACTTCCGACGACGCATATAAAGGGTACGATTCGATTTGGGTAATAGTGGACCCATTGATTTAAGTCGGCTCACTTTTTGCCAATTAGGGTCAAGTATAACTTAGACCAGCTTAGCTAAACTTTATGTTAAGGAAATCATTTCGCATACATGGAGTACCAAGATCGATTGTGTCGATCGTGATCCACGATTCACATCGAATTTTTGGAGGAGTTTGCAAGAAAAAGCTTGGGAACACAAACCGAGGTTAAGCACAACTTATCATCCACAAACCGATGGGCAGAGCGAGAGAACAATTCAGACGTTAGAAGACATGTTGAGGTCTTCAGGTCATGGATTTCAAGGGTAGTTGGGATGATCACCTACCACTAGTAGAGTTTGCATATAACAACAAGCTTATCATGCAAGCATAGGTATGCCGCCATATGAAGCTTTCAGTATGGAAGAAAATGCAGTAACACCATTGTGTTGGGATGAGGTGGGAGAACGCCGGATGCTAGGACCGTAATTGGTACAAAGCAGACAAATGGATGTGGTAAAGTTAATCTTGATGCGCCTCGTCACAAACGTGATGCATGTAAGAAGTATGCGACTCACATAGACTAAGTCGAGAGTTTGAGGTGGGCTCAGATGAGTTTTTAAAGGTATCTCCTCGAAAGGAAAGATACGCTTGGAAAGAAAGGAAAGTTAAGTCCAAGGTTTATAGGACCTTTTGAGGTATTAAACGGGTGGGAGAGGTAGCTTATGTGATAGCATTACCTCTGCATCTAGAACTAATACATAACGTGTTTCACGATCAGATTACGTCCATATGTTCGGACTATAAGCATGTAATCGAGTATGAGCTATCTATATCGAGAAAGACTTAAACATACGAAGAATCGCCGATGCAGATCATTGATAGAAAGGAACAAGTTCTCGAGGAACAAGGTAATACCATCAAGAAAGGTATTATGGAAGAACCACGACGTCAAGAAGCAAACGGGAATTAGAAGAAAAGATGAAGAAAAATTTTTCTCATCTATTTGATTAAAGTAAGACGAGATTCTCGGGGATGTAATCTTTATAAGGGGGGAAGAATGTAACTAACCGAGAAATTCGGATCTTATTGTAAAATGATTTTATTAAATTAAATAATAATAAAATCATATTCTATGTGTTATCAAGATGGTTGTCATTGTATAACCTATTGATGTTAGAATGTCGAGTATTTGAGCTACGTGGATGAATTAAAGTGTTTGAATTTCCAAGACTTAAAATAAAAGTTTTTCGAGAAATTTTCCAAAAAACACTATTCATCCAGATTTGCTCTGGATATATTTTTGAAGTTTCCGAGAAATACGAATGATGGAATAACAAGGTAAGATGGATTATGTAATAAAAATCTAGTTATGGAAAATGTAATAATTCGCTTCATGGACTTAATTTATAAACTTTAAGAAGGCGTAAGTAGTAATGAATAAGTAATAATTGTATGATACTTGGTATTGTACAAAAGTAATGAAAACGAGTATAATAATGTAAGTATTATACGAAGTTTGTATGAAGGATGAAATATCGTATATATTTTCTATATGAATTAGAATATTTAAAATAATACATAAACTATATGTATATGTATTAAGTAATGTTAATGGACTTGAAAGATTAGTTAACAATTATATTCAAGTCCAAGTGAATTAAATGTTAGAGGCCCAATCATTAATTAATGAACCAATTAGTGTTTATTAATGCAAAGCCCAAAGAGTTAGTTGGTCCAAGCCCAAGCTAGAGTGAAATGAATTGGTTGACCCCATGGGCAAACCATATTAATATGGTTAAATGTGGTGACCAAGTTAATGTAATGACCAAGATTTTAAGGAGTAATGACCAAGACTTATGAGTGGTGACCAAGCATAGGATAAGTGTTGTGATAACCAAGTAATGAATAAGTAAGGAGGTGGCTTAAAGGAGGTGGGATGATTTAAAGACAAACTACCCTAGCTTTGCAAATTTATAAATAGAGAAGGCTTAAGCCATTTGTTAGTTGTTCAAATAATCCAACATATTAAAAGTGCTTAAGTGTTAGAGAGAATAAGCTACAAATAAGTCATTCCATAAGTAAGAAGAAGAAGAAAGCTACCTTACCAAGAATTCAAAAGTAAGACTTCTTTCTAAATTATCTTCTATCTCTACCATGATAGGTTGATAAGAAAAGATGGATTAAGAAACATGAATGATAAGAAGCAAGAAGAATGTGTAAGTCATGAACTTAAGCCACATAAGTTGGCAATAAGTCATTTGAACTTATAAAAGTTATAAACTTATTATAAGTTAACCTTGAATGTTAAGTATGAAAATTATGAACTTGTAATGAGTTTATTAAGAGAAGTGTTAAGATGTAAGAACTTGTATGATTATATGTATCATGAATACATAAGTAAAGTTATATGTGAAGAACATATAAAGTATGATGATTAAGAAACTTTAATTGTCATAAGTCATGAATAATAAAATCTTAAGTAGTTTATAATTTGACAAGTTATAAGCTCTCATGAAGAATAAGTCAAAAATCCAACAATGAATATAAGTTGTTGTAATAAGTATGTTGAGATGTTCACATGATGAATGGAAGTTCATTTGTAATGTTGAACAAATCATAAGAATGAAGATTTGCTTGAAATTGCACGATCGATTTATAATCGTTAATTCGTAAAATTCTCTAATAGAAGTCAAATTTTGTGTTTGAACTCTAACCATTGTTTTCCAATAGAGACAAGTCATATTTGGCATTTAAGAGTCACGGACTCAAAAATGACCGGATTCCGATTTTTAGAACTAAGAAACGAAGCGCTGAACGCTCATTTAACGCTTATCGCTTTCGCTAAAATGAACCAATAGGTGAATTTTTAGCAAAAAAGTCAAATAGATAAAATTTTGCATGAACATGTAGATTACGTAATTTGTGAACCGTAGGCTTTTGAACGAGCCAATTCGGACTTATAACGTAAGAAGTTATGCGCGTCCGGAAGTTCACAAAATTCAAAAACCGAAATTATTTTTCGGTGCATGAGTCAAAGCCACGCCCAACCTAGGTAAATGAGTCGTCGCACAAGCAAGCGTAATAATTGTCCGAGCACATCGCAAGAGTTCGCCGCAACAATAACCATAGTATAATTATGGGCACAGCAACCATGTACACAAAAGACAAAATCTTCTTCGAGAGTGGAAGCCACAGTCACGCCCATTAAGTAAGGACTCATACCAGCAGCAACAAGCCAAGTCCGGACAATGCTACTATAAGCTCAAGGCCACAGTCAGAGATGAGATGTAAGATAAAGTCAAAGCCGCAAGCAGCCAGCCCTCGTAACAAGGATAGTAATGAATGTTTTTAAGTACAAAGAAAGGAAAGCTAATTGATTTAAAAGTAAACACAACTTAAGGAATGTAATGTAACATTGTTTAAACTTTGTTAAACCTTAAGGATGTTGTATAAAGGTTGAGATAACCTAGTTTAATATAAATGCAAGGATAATGATAAACCTAATCTAATAGTAACTCAATCTAATACACATTAGATTGAGATGAAGGATATGATATAGTCATATACATACTTGATTATATGTGACCTAATGTAAGGCATTATGTGATCATGTATTGTAGAGACTTGAACGACTTGAACATAAAGTTAATATACCGTAGCGTACGCTAAAGGCAAGTATTCTAACTCTTGTCTCGCTCAATCAATCAACAAGTTTTTGAAGTTCATGTATTCTTTCGCATGAATTGAGGTATGTTGAAGTTAAAGCCAATTCCTTTGGCTAGACTTGATGTATTGATAATCTATTCATTTATTATCAAATGTTGCTATCTTTTGTCAACTACCTGATATGGTTTTCAAAAGAAGATTGAAATGTTAAACAAATGTTTTGTTTCAGAAACGATGTGCACGTGAGGTTGCTAAATGCTTAAACGCGCATACGCTTAATGGATGTAGTGTCGATCAACATAGAGTACAATAGTCGATCACCTAGAAGTGCTCGTAAGTAATATCGGCTTACTTGGACTTGCTTTCCAGTTGTCTTTTCCAATAAAGAATGAATACTCGAGGTCTTTGATCGAGTGAATGTTTTACTAAATATTGTTATTATTGTAAAACATTTTGAAAGAAAAGATGAAGTGCTATTTTGAATTATCAATAGTACTTCATAACTATTGTTCGCTTATTGAAGATATACGATTCAGATGTGTCAAGCATGTTGTTATTAAATTGTTATACTTGTCGAGCTAGTTATGCTCACTCTTGCTTGAACCATATGAATGCAATTTAAGACCGAACGTCCCAAGGATCGAAAAAGGATAAAGGAAAAGCTAGGCGCGTTTTATTTGTTAAGTCGTTTTGTAATAAGTATAGGTCTATTGTTGTAATGTAATCGATATTATGACAAAGAACCTTTGTAATGGGTATAGAACCTGGGAAATGTAAATATTACTTTAAAAATATATAGAAGTTATGTTCTATTTTTTCGAGACTTTTCAATTGAATGAATGTATGAATGTTGTACAAGATAGCACCATCGCTTCAAAGTGGAAGATACCCGGATTGGGTATCGATAGAAGCAAGATGTAATCTCCGCCACACTATTAGTAGAGATGTTATCACGGCCCCGCCAACAAAGATTTTGAGAATGCCCTATGTCAGATGTAATCTAGCAATAGCTAGAAAAGATTAGATATGTAAATATTATGTATCTAGTAGTGACGTAAAACCCTCTTTTGTATAACAAAGGGTAGTCTTTTGTAAATCCCAATTTTTGGAAAGTAATTGCGGGATGGTAATGTAATCAGCTAAGGCTGAGTAATGTAAACAATGTAGTGTTAAAACTAAAGTTATGAATCAATATAAGTCTTTTATGGAATATGTTGAGTAATGAGTATGAGTTGTTGTTTTATTTTAAATAATAACAAACCAACAAGAATAAGGTAATAATGATGTGTTGTTTTCTTAACAGCAAAATGCCGCCAAGAAGGAGACAACGAAATTAGGGCGCTAATGTTAACTAACCGGAGGGTGGTCCAGTTAATCCAATGCAGGAGTTCGTTAATCTTTTAACGGCTGCATTTAATAGAACGGGGGCTAATGTACCCGTGATTCCTGGAATAGTACGAGCTACTACTTTTAAGGACTTTAAAAGTGTAGGTCCGCCGGAGTTCAAAGGAACTACGGACCCTATAGAAGCCCAAACTTGGGTAAAAGAAATTGAGAAAGCATTTGTAATAGCAAATGTTGAGGAGGGTAAAAAGATTGCCTTTGCAACCTATTTGATGAAAGGAGAGGCCAACTTCTGGTGGGAGGCAAACCAAAGTTAGGGTCGATGGCATAGGAAACCTAACGTGGGAGAGGTTCAAGGAGATTTTCTTCGAGAACTATTTTCCCACGAGTATGCAAGGGAGGATGGAAATGAGATTTCTTGAATTAAGACAAGGGGATATGACAGTTCCCCAGTATGCTGCCAAGTTTAATGAACTGGCACGATTTTCTCCACATCAAGTGGACACTGAAGTGAGAAAGGCTAGAAGATTCGAGCAGGGCTTGAAACCCTGACTCTATAGCCGAATCTCTGTGTTCCAAAGTACTTCCTTTGGAACCATACTAGAAAAGGCAATAATTACCGAAGGTGGGAATGAGGCTCTCAGCCAGTACCACAAGGATAAGAAAAATAAGGGTAAGGTTGATGGAGTAACCAAGACCGAGGGAGCCAGTGGGAGTGGCAACGGTCAGAAGAGGAAGGGCTTTAACTCTAGAATCTAGGAGTAAAAAAGGGGACTCTAAGAGGAGGATGGAAGCTCAGAAAAACTGCGAAAGACTCACTTAGGAGTCTGTCTCAAAGGAAAGACGGTATGTTATAATTGTGGACAGGAAGGGCACATTTCGCCTAACTGTCCAAATCCGAAGAAAAATCACGGATGCTTTGTATGTGGATCAACTGACCACATAGCGAAGAATTGCCCGAAGAAGGGAACAGAAGGAAATAACGGAACTAATAGCAGAAGTTAGCTATTAGTGGTCCAACTCAAATGGGGAAATCAATGGCCCGCAAGACTTTTAATATAACGGCCCAAGATGCGGTGGCATGGGGGATGTAGTTGCAGGTATTATTCCAATCAACAATATAAATGCATACGTGTTATTTGATTAGGTGCTACTTGTTCATTTATAAACTTTAATTTCCGTAATAGATTTTAATTTCCCTATAAAAGCATGTTTTAACAATCTAGTTAGCAAAATGGCATGGTTACACAACACATGAACATGGACTACCTTTTTTTTCCATAACATTTACTATGTATACTTTGAATCGGATTGTTTAAAACATAGCACACCTCGACAGTCCATAAACAACCCATTCTAGGCTTTAGATTCCATAGGTACATGGTTTAGCGACATGGTCCACAAGGTAAGCATGATTATGCAACATATAAGCATGGATAAACTATTTTTATGGCATTAAATATGTATAGTCTATATCGAAAGTGGTTTAAAATAGTCCATTTCTAACTAGTCCACAAACAACCATTAAAGCTAGCATTCATGCTTCTCAAAATAGGTCTTGGTCTAGCCTATTTAAAGCTGGCCTATTTTGAGTCCTTTTTTTGGTGGAACTCGCACTTAATGAAACAACCTGGGTCAAATCCCGAGTCTAGAACAAATCTTAGGTTAAATCCCAAGTTCGAAACAAATCAAATCCATCAAAATAAGGCATCAAAATCTTAGGTTTCTCATTGTGCCACCAAGGAATAAAGGGTCCCGACAACCCGCCCATAGGAGGCTCCAACGAGTATGACATGAATAAAGAGCCCAGAAGGAATGTCAATGCCATAAGTGATTATACCAAGACAGTACGTAGCACCAAAAAATATAAAGAGGAAAGAGAGGTGAAACTCATTTGTGTTACGAGAGTTAAATAAGTTGTGGATGGCATCATCATTGGATGGCATGCTTAAAGTTAAATCAATATAATAGTCCCAAGTTCTCCAACACAAGCATTTTTACATCATATACTTGTTATATATACTACATTCATGGTTTAACACTTAAGGGTGCAAGGTTTTGAGTTCTTTGTTCAAAACAACCCGTAATAGACTTTAATTTCCCTATAAAAGCATGTTTTAACAATCTAGTTAGCAAAATGGCATGGTTACACAACACATGAACATGGACTAACTTTTTTTCCCATAACATTTACTATGTATACTTTGAACCCGCCCATAGGAGGCTCCAGCGAGTATGACAGGAATAAAGAGCCCAGAAGGAATGGCAATGCCATAAGTGATTGTTAACGCCAAGATCTTCTGCCACGTCCCAATCACGTAAGACGTCCCGATCCCGAGAAAGAAACACGATCAACACACAAAGCTTGACTACCGGACCGTCGGGGCTAGCTCCAAGTGAGAGTCAAGACAAATGGTCACAAGGGTTAAGAATGGAGGATGTAAATTATCTAGCGCTCGAGAGAGATAAAATGTATGCGCATTCTTTTGTTAGAAGACTCCCTTGCTAGGTTATACTCTCATGCTCGGTTTTTGTGCCACCAACCCCGATCCGACATGCACCCACTCTTCTATGGTCTCAACCGGATGCATGCAAAGTTGTCACCTTTTTCCCATCAGTATCGCCACCTAATTTGGATAAAATCCCATCCACATTAATGATCCGCAGACTTTTGGTCAACTGCTCTCCTTTTTCATCATTACAAGTCAAAGGCTTAGATATAAAAAGCTTTAATGGATCAATCCTTTGACCCAAATTCATCATCATTATGAGGATATAATAAAGGTAACATAAATATTAAGCCCAATGACTATAAAACTCAATAATAAAGGTCCAACAGGCTAATTAAACGGATAGGCCCAATCCGTCCGGCCCAATAGAGGAAATATCATGACCCAACATTGCCCCCTAGTTTTTTATTAAATAGGATATTTAATAGAAAACTATAAGCGGTCCATGATATTATGAGATCCAATCAGGATTGAAATGGGCCCAAAGTATAACTTACTAAGGTCCAACTGGTGAAGGATGGGAACAACAAGGATACTGGAAGGACTGATCAAGACCGGAAATCTAATGGGAGGCCCAATCTGCTAAATATCTAAAACTTAAACCAGACATAACTTTTAAATTGTGAATCATGATGTCAATTTAATGTGCCGCCCTCGACATCGTGGTAAATCACAAGATAAAAGATAAACTTGACCAAATATAGCGCTTTTACACCGCCAATTTGAATTTTAGGACTTTTGAGTTTTCTTCTTCCTTCCGAGCTTTCTTTCTCTTCTCTGCAAATCGCCAACAATGGTGGTCATCAATACAAACCAGACATCTCCGATTCGGGCAACTCCCATTATGATCGTCCCACCTAACCCAAACCCCGGTAAAGAGGCTTCGAGTTCTAACCCTCAGGCTGCTGCTCCAGGTAAAGATAAAATGCCTCCTAAGCCTCGCCTTACCCCTTCCGAATTTTTCAGGGGCAAGGAATTTTTTACCCATGCCAATACTCCATCGACTATTACTGAAAAGGAATTACGGAGGCTTAGAGATCGATGCCACATTCCGGATACTCATTTGGTGAGGGTTCCCAGGGCTGAGGAGAGGATGTATCCAAGACCCGAGGGATGGACGGCAGTCGCTGCGACTATTCTTGAGAAAGGGGTCAGATTTCCTCTTCATCCATTCTTGCTGACCATTCTAGGGTTTGTCAGTGTCGGGTTCGCCCAATTGGTGCCAAACTCTTATATACATATCCTAGCCTTCATTGCATTCTGCCATGAAGGCGGAGTCGAGCCTACTCTCGATTTCTTTTTCACTGTGTACAAGATCAGTCAGTCTCGTGAAAAGGGGTTCAAAGTTATAGGTAAGCAGGCGTCGAAGACGGGCGAAAAATTCGAAAGGCGTTCGCTGGTAACTACCCCATCTAGTAACAAGGGATGGAATAAGAAATGGTTTTACGTCAAGGGACCCGAAATTGCTACTATTCTGAACTGGGCTACTGACGAGAAAATTTATGCTGACTTCGGTGACGTTTCAGAAGAACGTATAGCTGAAATGGTAGATCTCTTTGATAATTTTTCGAAGGAAGAATGGAAATACGGGCTTCTGTCTAAGCAAGCATGGTTGTATGGCCATAAATACAAGTATAGATTTACTTTATCAATATTTTGAAAATTGCTGTGGTATAGATTTTGATGTAAAATTGTTAATCTTCTGCAGTAACTTTGATCAAACCATCGTCTTCGGAGGTGAAGGAGTTGGAGGATTTTCTAGCTGGAAAATCCGTAGAAGTCATGGCCGAGTCTTCCCAGCAGGAAGTTTCGTCCGAAGATAATGTGGTCGGGAAATCTACAAAGGTTGGTTCTGAACATTCTCAACGGGAAGCCTCTTCCCAATTCAAATCACCCACTGAGAGACACCTCCTACCAAGCACCTCAAGCCAACGTGAATCCTGCACCATTGAGCCGTAAGTCAAGAGCCCATTTTACCAGAAATACAACTCAAACTACGTCGAAGGAAGAGGGGTGTCCGAAAGCCCAAACAGATCTCCATACCATCAGATTCCGAAGGCTTTTCTGAATCTGAACCAAATGTCAATCTGATATCCCCACCTATCGCCGAATCGGTACCACCAACTGTTGACTTACCACCACCGATCACTGACCCAACACCGCCAGTCACTGTCCTGACACCACCAGCTGCTGACCCAACAACACCAGTTGTCCAATCTACAATAGTTTGAAGGAGCTTACTTGATCTGTCTGCAGACGATCATAGACAGATCCTTCCAATTAAGAAGTTAAAGACTCAGGTCACTCCTTTAACTACTGATGACTTGAGGGTGTCTTCTTCGAGTGTTCTCCCCCCGATAATCCCAGTGGAGACTCGAACTATTAATGAAGAAGAGCGAACTGAACCCGCTGCAAGTCCATCTCGAAAGAGGAAATGGCCATCTGACAGTCATCCAAGCTCAACACATGTACATTCACCAGTTCGCGACCCTGTCCCAGCTCAATCATCTTCCACCGAAAATGTATACATGGATCCTTCTCCTGTTCGTGACCAACCAAGGCCTTCTCCCCCAAGGCCTTCATCACAAAAATTCCACGATGAGGCTACTGGAATGCCGACCTTGTGGCCTCGGTATAACGCCAATTTTCCCTTCCAACTCTTTGACGCCTTCGTTCGGGAAAATGACGATCATCGATTTGTTGACCATACGAATGGGAATTTTCTTGATGAAGGCATGAGTTATCTGGAAAAGGTAAGTTATAATTTTCTTGGTTAAAAGTTTCTTTTCTTGTTTAAATATCTGAACTTGACTGGATACTGTCGAATATGTGCAGGCAAATGCAGTCTTCGGGCGTTTACGTCCCAGACACATAAATGTCGAGTCTGATGAGGAGACCATGAAAAGAGAGATCAACATATTGAAGGCCACGTTGGCGAGAGAGAGAGAGGAACACAAGTCCGCTTTTCGTGCCAATGAAGATCTTCAAAGGGAGTTAGCCCAAACTAAAGATGATCGGAGGGAAACTCATGACGTGTTAATCTCGGTCAGGGAAGAACTAAAGGTGACAAAAGCCAGCGAACAGAAATTGACTAACATGAATGTCCGCTTCATTGCAGAGACTGAAGTTCTGAAGAATAAGAATGAAGAGATCATTACAGCACATCGAGACCTGGCAACACAACTTAGCGAAGTTCATACAAAGGCTCGGGATGATAGGAGGTCCCACAGGGCTAAGCGTCGTAAACTTCGTAGTAAGATTAAGGTACTTCAGGAACGGGATCCTCCCATGACCGAAGAATTGCTCAAGCAGATTCAGGAGGACTATCGGACTTCTGATGAGCTCGGTGCAGAGATTATGAAAGTATATTACGAAGGATACGAAGACTGCCGAGGTCAATGCAAGGAAAAGTTGGTGGCAGCCCAAGTAGATCCTGCTTTGCTCGATTTTGAAAATGATGTATAAATAGGATTTTACTGCTTTTGATCTTTAAAATTTTGTGCAAAAATTTTGTAAAGAAATTTAAGTGGACTTGTTTAAGTGTTTAATGAAATTTTAATTTTCTTTACTATGACTTCTGTTTACTTCGTTTCTTGTCAATAATTCAGCATCAATGATCTTGAATGAACTTAACTTAAACTACAAATCAGATAAGGTGTATAGCAGTCAAGTTAAAAAATGAAATGAACTGAACCGAACTTAACACTTGCATAAAGTAATGTATACTTATTATTTCCAAAGTGTGAGACAGGTCATGAGTGAGGTGAATTCGGCTGATCCTCCTTGCACCATCAAGATCTTGCTTACCACTCGGGCTAGAACAAGTATATAAAGACATTTGTTTACCACTCGGGGTAGAACAATTTTATAAGGGCCATAGAATTTGTCTACCACACGGGGTAACAAATTCATAAGGACACTCCTGACAATAGGCTGCCATCAAATGGCCAGCGAGTCCTACCATACCTCATTACTTCGGTTCCCATTGATTCACCACTCGGGGTAAAAACAATATAAAAGAGGACCGTAGAATTTGTCTACCACGCAGGGTATAACAAAACCATAAGGACACTCCTGCCGTAGAGGCTACCATCGAATGGTCAGCGAGTCCACCTCGTCCTCCTTACTTCGGTGCCCATTGATTTACCACCCTTGGTAAAATCAATATTAAAAGGATCACAGGATTTGTCTACCACACGGGGTAACAAATAATTAGGTTGTCATCGAATGGCCAGCGAGTCCTACCATACCTCCTTACACCATTGTGATCTTAGGACAAATAGGAAGAGGATCAGTTGTGAAAAAGTAACTTTTTATTGATGGTGATCAATCATGTACAGACATCCGATAAACTGACTCGATATCTACTGAAAGTATTTCCGGAGTCTGCCAGCGTGCCAAGTGTTCTTAATCTCGGATCCATTCAATGCCTTCAATCGGAAAGTTCCTGGCTTTGGTACTTCGATTACTTCATAAGGTCCTTCCCAATTTGGCATCAGCTTCCCCACGTTCTGCGGCGTAGATGCTTCAGCTTCTTTGAGGACGAAGTCCCCCACTTCGAACCTACGGAGCTTTACCCCTTTGTTGTAATGCTTGGCAACTCTCCTCTGGTAGGCTGCTAACTTGATCAAAGCCACTTCTCTGACTTCTTCTAATAGATCCAAGTTGGCCTTCAGTCCTTCGTCATTGTAGATCTCTCTGAACTGACTAACGCGAAGACTTGGAGATCCAATCTCGACTGGGACTAAGGCATCAGTACCATAGGCCAATCTGAAAGGTGAATCTCCTATCGTAGTCCTCGGTGTAGTTCGGTAAGCCCACAATACACTGAGTAGCTCTTCAGGCTATCTTCCTTTCGCTTCGTCTAATCTACGCTTGATCCCATTCAGCAGCGTTCTGTTAGTCACCTCAACCTGCCCATTCGACTGTGGATGAGCCACTAAAGTTTTTCTGTGTTGAACCCCCAGCTCTTTCAGAAATCCTTCGAATTTTGATCCCACAAACTGGCGTCCGTTGTTCGATATCACCACTTTAGGAATCCCGAAGCGAAACACTATGGATTCTTTCATGAACTTCAAACACTCTTGTTCCGTTATCAACCGAAGTGGCTTCGCCTCTACCCATTTGGTCATGTAATTAATAACAACTATGACAAACTGACATGTCCTTTAGCTTTTGGCAACGGACCCAGTATATCAACCCCCCAGACAGCAAAGGGTATAGGAGATAGAATTGAGTATAGCTCTTCTGGTGGCTGATGTGGGATCGGACTGTTGAGTTGCCACTTCTCATACTTCTTCACATACTCCATAGCTTCCTTAAAGATCGTTGGCCAGTAGTATCCCTGCCGAAGAACTTTGTATGCCAGTGACTTAGCAGCCATGTGATCACCGCAAATGCCCTCGTGGACTTCCCAAAGAGCATACTCAGCTTCAGATGGAACCAAACACTTTAATAATGGTGACGAAAATGCCCTTCGAAAAAGATCCCCATCAATAAGAACGAAGTTTGCACTCTTGTACTTGATCTTCTTTGCTAGCATTTGATCCGAAGGAAGGACGCCATCTGCCAAATATTCAATGTAGGGAGTCATCCAGCAGTCAGATCGTTCGATACACATCACCACTTCATGTTGGATACTCGGCTGCTGCAAAACCTCCAAATAGACTGACCCATTGAAAATGACAGCATCCGTAGTGGCTAGTTTCGATAAGGCATCAGCAATGGAATTGTCATTATGTTCTATGCCTTGAAAATCATAAGAGACAAAATATCAAAGTCGGTCTTTCAACTCTGCCAAATACTTGATCATCCTTGTCCCACGAGCTTCATAATCTCCTAACAATTGTTTGACGACCAACTGAGAGTCACTGTAAATGATCAGCTTCTAGACTTCTAGATTCTTCGCCAGTCGAACTCCTGCTAGCACTGCTTCATACTCGGCTTTGTTGTTTGTTGCTTTAAACCCAAATCTGATTTCTTGTTGTACCTTGAATCCCTCTGGACTTGTCAAGATAATCCCTGCCCCACTAACATTCACCGTAGAGGACCCATCTACATACAGCGTCCATGCACTCTGACTGTGTTGAAGAACTGCAAGATGTCTCTGCTTCTGGTAGCTCAGCATCTGTTTCGGTGAATGTACATTCCACCATAAAATCGGCCAAGGCTTGACCCTTGATAGCAGTTCGGGGATGATATTCAATGAAGAATTGGGACAACTCCATAGTCCATGCTGCTAATCTCCCCGAAACCTCTGGCTTACCCATTACCTTCTTCAGTGGTTGATCCGTAGTGATTTATCAGAGCTCGCCTTGAAAATATTGCCGAAGCTTTCGGCTAGCAATTATTAAAGCAAAGGCAAATTTTTCAATATTTTGATACCTGGTTTCAGCATCTCGTAGGACGTGACTGACATAATAGACCGGATGCTGCTTTCCACTGACTTCCGAACCAAGATTACTCCAATCGCCAACGAACTTCTTCAGAAGGTACAAATACAAGGTCTCTTTGGGAAGGCTTCATCAATAGAGGAACAGAAGATGATATGTCTTTATGCCTTGGAAGGCGTCTTCACATCCAAGTCCTTTGGAACGTCTTCGCATTCTTCTGGCCCTTTGATTGTGTCAAAGAACGTGCAAGCATATCTCCGCAGATTTGGACATGAACTCGCTTTCAAAGTCGCAATCCAACCCGATCGGGATTTGGACATCTTTGAATGACCGAGGAGTCTTCATGTCAAGAATGGCCTGGATTTTCTCCAGATTGGCCTCGATGCCTCTCTGACTGACCAGATATCCCAGAAACTTTCCTGCACCGAGGCCGAAAGTGCATTTTGCCGGATTGAGCCTCAACTTATGATGATGGATAGTCTGAAAAAATTCCTCCAGATCGTCCAAGTGCTTCTGAACTTGCATGCTTTTCACGATCATATCATCCACGACACCTCCATGTTCTTCCCCAAATTGCTCATCGAAGATGAAATTCATCATTCTTTGTAAGTGGCCCTGAAGATTTGTAAGGCCAAAGGTCATCTTCTTATATACATACACCGAGCGGTGGGTAATGAATCTTGTCTTCGGGATGTCCTCTTTGCACATGGATATTTGATGATAACCTGAAAAAGCATCCATAAAGCTTAGTAATGCATACCCCGAAGTGGCATCAATAAGCTGATCAATATGGGACAAAGGGTAAAAGTCCTTTGGACAAGCTTTATTCAGGTCGGTGTAGTCGATGCAAACTCGCCATTTCCCGTTCTGCTTTTGCACTAATACTACATTAGCCATCTACTGTGGGTAGTCGATGTCAAAAATAAAATCAGCAGCCATCAGCTTGGCAATCTCCTCGTCAATGATCCTCTGACGTTCAGGTGCAAAGATCCGTCTTTTTTGCCGAACAGTCTTCTTCGATGGATCCACTTCCAATCTGTGTTCAGCAATCTTCTGGCTAATCCCTGGCATGTCTTAAGGTTCCCATGCAAAAATGTCCGCATAGCAGTGAAGTAGTTCCGTAAGGTTTGTCCGAAGAGGCTCTGGTAGACCCGAACCAATCTTCACCGTTTTATCTGCCTTTCTGAAGACCACTCGATCTCTTCTCTCTCCCGCAGAATTACCAATGGCTCCAGCCGCTTTCGGTGAAGGGCTTGATCTCAATTACCATGGTTTTGCGTCTGTTTGTTGACTCACTCCCGGAGGAAATAACAAAGATTCCGATAACTTGATGTCAAAGTTAGATCCAAGTCCCCTGCCACCTCTCCGACTCCGTGTGTTGTGGGGAACTTGATTTTGAAGTGAGGGATGGAGGTCACAGCTTGGAGAGCTGTCAATGTAGGTCTCCCCAAAGATGGCTTTGTGTTTTAATCTACATGCACAACATAGAATTTACATATTATTTCTACCTGCCGAGGAGTGTAGAAGATCACTTTGGGAGTTTGATTGATTGGCTCGCAACTTTGACTGGATCGTTGCTGAAGCCATATAAAGGAGCCTCTTGCCCGACCTCCATCTTTCGCCCATCAAGATGCATCCTCTGATAAGCATGGGCATACAAAATATCCACAGAAGACCCGTTGTCTATCATCATATGCTTCACATCAACCGAGCCCACTTGTGCAGTGATCACTAACGCTCCTTCATGTGGCTCGATGGGCTCCGAAGGATAATCTGCATTGGTAAAGGATATAACAGTCCTTGGAAATGGTCTGTCGGCCTTCGGGAGAAAACCCTCCACGGACATGACCGAATCCAGATATCCTCTCCTCTTCTTCCCTACTAACTTCCCTGCTGTCTCTCCGGTTATAACATCAATGACGTGCCTCGGCGGTGGTATTGGAGCATTTTGGACGGGTGGAACCATTTGAACCGTCTCGAATAAATGCGGCCGGCATTCTCACGATCTTGTTGGTCCCTCCCAGCTACATATTGAACCAGCAGACCGCTTTGAATCTTTTTCTCCATGAAATCCTTCAGATTGCAACACTCATTAGTATCATGGCCCGCGGCTTGATGATAGCTACAATACTTCTGAGAGTTGCCTTTCCCTGTCCAATAATTATCACGAGGTGGCTCAAAGAATGGCTGGTTTCTGATCTGGTCCAAAATCACCGACCTATCAGTATTCAGTTTAGTGTAAACCTTATTCACCTTCGGGGCTGACGCAGGTGGACGATTACTTCCTTGTCGCCATGAGTTGTTGTACTTCTTCGAACTGCCCTCTGGCCGATTATTATACCCCCCATCTTCCTCTGATCGCCCTGGGTCTTAGGAATATCTGCCTCCTTCATTTGATCCGAAGAAGGACGCTTCAGGCTATTCATAGCTTCCTCCACAACAATATAACCTTCTGCCTTGTCGAAAGCCTCTGCCAAACTTTTCGGGTGATGGAACATCAATTTCTTCACTAGCTTTTCAGACTTCACCAAATCCAGCCCATTCTGAAATAGCCCTACCGCCTGGAGATCATTGAGGTCGGATACCTGAACAACTGCTTCTCTGAACCTCTTTACATATTGGCCTAAAGATTCGTTGGAGAACTGTCTGACCTGTGCTAGAGAACCTGTAGGCTTCCCTCTTCTTCTGTTGCTTTCAAAACGGGCATGGAACTTGTCACAGAGCTTGATCTAAGAGGAAATCGAATCGACGCAGAAAGTTCCCATCCACCGCCTCATATCTTTCCTTAGTGTTGTGACAAAGCGTGTGACACTTGGCAAAGATCAGTAAAGTCATAATAATCCATCACCATTCGAACGCTCAAGCTATGGTCATAAGGATCCCCAGATCCATCGTAACTCTCCATGCGTGGCAGCTTCTTGGTGATGTCTGCCTTTTCCTTAAGAATGTCCGAGGAAAAAGGAGACGCTTTCTTCCCTCGGGTGTCCCTCACCGCCGCACTCTCGCTAACCGCTTTGAGCTCTTTCAACTCCTTAACCAAAAAATCTACCCCTTCCGGTCGAGATGACGCTTCTTTCTCCGGGGAGTCTTTCTTTTTTTGAACGGATCGGTCTTTTACCATAGAACCCTCAATTTTTGAGGGACTTCTACGATGATGGTAGCCCATAGAACGACGTGCCCCCGGCGAACTTTCTGGATTACGGCCCCTAGATCTGCTTCGTCTTTGGATTCTGTAGTTGTGATGAGAATGCTCAACAACGAGCGCTCTCTTTGTATTCTCGGGAGTATGTTCTCTGGATCGGCCTCTTTGTTCACTTCGGCTCTGCTCCCTAGGACCGACATAATGGTGCGCTCCCTTCGATCTTCGAGGAGTAGGGCTTCTCGATCTTCTTCTTTCTCGATGTTGGCCCTGAGTTTCACGTCCTGAATGAGTGGGTTCCTTCCCACTTCGATACCCACGCTCTTCGGACCGAACGTAACTGGATGCTTCATCTCTCAACTCTTCCATCTGGGACATCTGCTCAGCAATATCCTGCCGTTGCTTCATAAGTGCCTCCATGGCCCTATCCGCTTCGTCTGCCATCTTAGCCAACCGGGAGGCCTTTTCGTCCTGGTCATCTTGGTATCGAGTTTTAGGTGAGGTGCCTTCCACTTGCTTCCGACTGTGACCAGGCTCTTTCTCTGTTGTAAAGACTAGCTTTCTCTTAGCTTTGCCCACAGCCCTTGGACGAGAATCTCCAAGCGAACGTTTGGACGTTGTGCTGGCATGAACACTTAATGTAGGTCCCAAACGTTCCTTGACAGGTATTCATTGTACTGATTCACTGACAGTCATCGGCTGTCCTTCCGGTGTATCTGCTCTACTCTTCCCCATCTTTGAAAACGTAGAACAAATAAAAATTTGTGATTGCCAACTCTTGAACACTAGAACTCAGCCCTCCTTCTAGCGCCAATGTTAACGCCAAGATCTTCTGCCACGTCCCAATCACATAAGACGTCCCGATCCTGCACAGTAAACACGATCAACACACAAAGCTTGATGGCTGGACCGTCGGGGGATAGCTCCGGCGTGAGAGTCAGTACAGGCGGTCACAAAGGTTAAGAATGGAGGATGTAAATTATCTAGCGTTTTAAGAGAGATAAAAATGTATGCGTACCTTTTGTTAGAAGACTCCCTTGCTAGGTTATACTCTCATGCTCGGTTTTTTATGCCACCAACCCTGATCTGACACAGCCCCCCACTCTTCTATGGTCTCAACCGGATGCATGCAGGTTGTCACCTTTTTCCCATCAGACCGCCACAAATGGATAAAATCCCATCCACGTTAATGATCTGCAGACTTTTGGGCAACTGCTCTCCTTTTTCATCATTACAAGTCAAAGGCTTAGATATAAAAAGCTTTAATGGATCAATCCTTTGACCCAAATTTCATTATTACGGAGGATATAATAAAGGTAACATAAATATTAAGCCCAATGACTATAAAACTCAATAATAAAGGTCCAACTGGCTAATTAAACGGATAGACCCAATCCGTCCGGCCCAATAGAGGAAATATCATGACCCAACAGTGATTATACCAAGACAGTACATAGCACCAAAGAATATAAAGAGGTGAAACTCATTTGTGTTACGAGAGTTAAATAAGTTGCGGATGGCATCATAATTGGTATTAAGGAACCGGGAAGCAAGGTCATTATAATTTCCTAATTGATGTTAGGGAGAGATGACTTGAATAAATCTACAAAGAAAAGAACTAAAAAGCAGGACCTTAATTCTTTGGACCTCTCCGCAATTCATTCAAAGAAAAAGAAAAATAAAAACACTTAATTACCATATGGATACCTTAATGCAGATAATTGACTAGACAATATCTTTTTTTTTCCTTCCCCAAAATGGTTATTAAAACATTCCAAAGATTTGAGATAACATTAATTCATTAGTTTTCAAATTACATCTTATAATATGGTGTTCCACATGCTTTAGACAAGACTAGGATAATTATCAAAATAATGGCCTGGTTGACATTGGAAGTTTTTGTAGTTTTAATCGACCTCTGAGGGTGTGGTCGCCCCCCCCTTGTGACCAATCAACATAAGTTGGAATTTAGGACTCCCTATAACATGTGAAGGTAAATGTTCTCTGCAGTAAAAAGTGTGTACAATACTAACAAATAAAAGATCAATTTAAAGTGTCTCATAATTTTTAAAATTAAAAAAATTATATTAATTTAGAGTTTAAAAATATCTTAATTTGATTTTAAAAAGTTCATAATAATTTTATATTGAACAAAACAAAATCGCCTCTTTATGTGTTTTATTTGCAAACATTTTGTCATTATTTAGACAATTCAAATTTATGTTTCTCACTCGCATTGAGATGTAGGACCTATAAGAAAAAATTTACAGAAAAGATATAAAATATATGTAAATATCATTTTCCCCCTCCAAACCTTAACCTTAGTATCAGCCTACCGGGGGCAGGTGCCCCCTGGCCTCCCCTTGGTTCCGCCTCTGATTATAATGGTTTAGAAAGAGGTCTCTAGCTACTACCGATAATGCAACCAGTAATGTACACATGCATGTATATATTTGTGAGAAATATAATATATTGTGTTATAAATTATATTGGTGTTATAAATTATATTGGTATTAGGTACGGTATTATGTTCATGGAATTTCAAACTCTGCGAGTTATGTAGACTTTGTTGAAAGTAACAGGTGGAAGCTAAGTTGTTGTCTCCTGGAGGTGACATGTCAATGTCGTTGACTTGCTACAATGAGATACATCAAGTAATGATTTCTCATCGACAGCGTGAATCGTTATAAATTTTTTTTCTTTCTCGTAAATCAGTTCAACGCCTACTATTTTGGTTGAATCATTACTTATTATTTAGTTTGTCATATATTTTACTTATTTAATATTTGTTCCTAATATTTTTTATACCGAAGAAACAACAATTTTAAGGTGATTCAACATCGTAAAGTGATTTGAGTTTTCTTAATCCAAATTTTCAATCTATAATTCTAAATAGTTCCAGGTTCAATCTATAATATTGTAAATGTACGTACATCCTTGGAATAATAACAAAGGATACACAAAAAAATTGGTATAATTATGAACATGACATATATACATTGTATTTGTAAAGTTGATGAATTTGAGACCAATTAACTCCATATTAACTCGTTGATCAACCAAAATAACTCAATTAATTTGATTAAAATTCCTAATTGTCTTGTTATATATAGTAATAGTCTAATAGATAACATCAATCTTTTTATTTTATTATATATTATTAAGAATTTATTACATTTAAAAGCATCTTGTGAAAATAGAATCAATTTAGTCTTCACTTAATAGGTGGTAAGATCGTTACTATTTACGACACTTGTTTCATCTATCATTTTTGTGAGTAGTGATCACAAATTATACATAAAAAATTAGCACAAATACTAAAAAAAAAGAAGAGAAGGAGACTTAATTAACAATAGATATTTTACCCATTTTCATTAATGTGCAATATAGGAATCATATTTTTTGTGCTCAATTTTGTATGTATAAATATTTGTGCATATTGTATAATTCCATTTTAATAGCAAGTAAAAGTAATTATTAATTATTATATATCTATGCCCAAAATACACAATTACTATTTATCTAAAATACCAATCAAAAAATTTTAATTGAAAATAAGTCCTCTTATACTACTCTAACAGTTATTTTAAAATTTATTATTTCCCGCTTCCAAACTCGCCCGTTGTATATATATTGATTGACAATTTTTTGAATTCTCTATGAAACAAATTTAGGTTTGCTTTTCATTGAAACTCCAATCAATTTGGGGCTTTCTTTTTTGTTGATTTTTCGATTAAATGTATTTGATTTAAATTGTTGCAATTAAACCCTAACCACATTCAGAGTAACTAGTTCTTCATCGCCAAATTCAAGCACAAGATGAATGATAAAATCGCAGCCATGTGAGAGAATCTAGCCTCACCGCACCACTAACAAAGAGATTCTTGAAACGAACATGATAAGTAGGTTTTATACCTACTTATTGGCTATCAACTTGCTAGAATTATGCTTAAACTCAAGCATTTTTTAGTGTTTTTGATTGCTTTTTGTTTTTGTTTTGTAGGTTGCATTAAGGAAACTAATAAGGCATGGCAATGGCAAAGTATGGTGAGCTTGTGCTGGAATGAGGAATGAAGCTGAGTAAGTGCATAAGGAAAGGGCATCTGAGAAGGCAAGTGAAGGATGAAGAAGTCAAGTGAAGGCAAATAAAGATGACATCAGTAGAAGAAGAAAGCAACAAAGTGAATTAGCAATGCACTTGCAGCAATGCGAAAATCGCTCTCGTTGCATTAAGGAAACTAATAAGGCATGACAATGGCATGGAAGTGGAAAAGTATGGTGAGCTTGTGCTGGAATGAGGAATGAAGTTGAGGAAGTGCATAAGGAAAGGGCATCTGAGAAGGCAAGTGAAGGATGAAGAAGTCGAGTGAAGGCAAATGAAGATGACAACGAAGAAGAAGAAAGCAAAGAAAGTGAATTAGCAATGCAATGACAAGAATGTATGCAATGAATGCAGAAAAGTCCAGATGGCGGCCTTGGCCAGAATAAAGAAAGAAGCACCCGCGCCAAGAGGATTCCAGTGACCTGAACGTGCGGCGCTACTTCAATTGCTATATTTGGTCACATGCTGCCAGCAAGGCCAATCAAGACTCATAAAAAAAATTGACTTTTCATTTTAAGTTTGATGTAGCGTGATTACTTAAAAGGGGTGTATTTTCTAGTTACGAGACATCATTTGTAAGACCCAAATATTTATGAATAAAGATTTAATTTTTCTCAAAATTTCTTAATTTTAATCCGGGGGTATATTTAAGAAAATAAATATTTATTTTTATTAACCGATAAGTAGTAAGTGTTGCTTTTTCAGTTTATTAGATATAATAATTATGTCCTAATTAAATTCTCACCAACTTAGGGATTAAAGAAATCTACTGATATATATCTCGGATAATTTTTTTTTTACGAATTCGTCTAATTTTGACTATATATGTTTCTATATACGCGTATTAATTACAATTGATCCATTTTAATTTTAAAATGATATTGTTCTCTTATTATTTAGTTGCTAAAATGTAAAAATAAAAATAAAAATAAAATTTTATTTAACTAATATAGGATGACTAACTATATTTTAGGAGAAAATTAATTTTAAATACTAAAATTTATATTTTACCAAAAAAAAAACTTTTAGAGATTTTAATGTTTTTAAGAGTTTTTAATTTTCTCCCCATTAGATTTATAGTTTCACTTTCTATGTACTTTTGTTATTTAAAAAAAACTCTTTATTAGGACACCATATGCTTAATTATGCTTCTAGTGATATTATTTTTCCCATTTGTCATAATTTTACTTTAAGTTGCTTCTCATTTTTAATGTTAATTAAAGGTATACCTAGTCATATATAGCATAATAACTAATAATCTAAAACATTAATTAATTTTTGATGTGTACAAATGCGTGTATTCTTTACACAACCCAAAAAATAAATAAAAATAATATAATAAAACCCAAATAATAATTTGTAATATAATATATTATAAATTATTAATTTTAATAATATATTAAAAATAATATAATAATTAATAGTATTATTATTTTTTAATAAAATATTATTATTATTAATTTTTGATGTGTGTTTTTTAATATTTTTAATTAATTTATAAGTGTTCCACAATAACAACCTTTTTAATTGATTGAACATCTCATAATAAATTAAACCAATCATTAGCTTTTGTATTAGAATAGTAAAACAAGCGATGTTATATTAATTTGTAACGTTAAGTATTGGATATATTTTAATAAAATTAATTATTTTAATATAATATTATCAATTATGAATTATAATCTTCATGGGAATTACAAAATGATTAAGTGGTTTTATTTGTATTTAAAAATATAGTTAATAGCTTTTTTTAAATAATTGTGAGGAGTCACATTTTCATGCTTTATTCAATATGTTGCATACTTAGCTTGTTATATATTAGAAGGTGTTGTTCATTTAACAAGAATGAGAAAGAGCTATGTTGGTTTAAAAAAATCAGTAGAGCAGCTAAAGGCATACTCATGTGTGACATTTTTCATTATAATGGTTTAGAAAGAGGTCTCTAGCTACTACGGATAATGCAACCAGTAATGTACACATGTATATATTTGTGAGAAATATAATATATTGTGTTATAAATTATATTGGTATTAGGTACGGTATTATGTTCATGGAGTTTCAAACTCTGCGAGTTATGTAGACTTTGTTGAAAGTAACAGTGTGGAACCTAAGTTGTTGCCTCCTGGAGGTGACATGTCAATGTCAGTGACTTGCTACAACAGATACATCAAGTAATGATTTCTCATCGACAGCGTGAATCGTTATAAAAAAAACGTTTTATCGTAACTCAGTTCAACGCCTACTATTTTGGTTGTATCATTTCTTATTATTTAGTTTGTGTATTTTACTTATTTAATATTTGTTCCAAATATTTTTTATACCGAAGAAACATCAATTTTAAGGTGATTCAACATCGTAAATAATAGAGAATTAAATTCATGTATTTAATTTAATTATCTCATTCCCTTAAATTAGTGATTGACTGATTCTTTAGTTAATTGTAATTATCTCATTCCTTTAAATTAGGGATTGACTGATTCTTTAGTTATTAGGTTTGATATCAATATCTTTTGGTTGTAACAAATTGATACTCTCTTGTAATTTTATTGTATTTATACCTCCTAACATCAATGAAAATATTATGTCATTATTCATTAGTCTACATTATTCTATATGGTATCAAAGCACTAGTCGGTCCTAAACCAATTCCACCAATCCTAGTCGAAGACACACCATGGCCACTGATCATCAGAGTATCGCCATTCCCAACCCAGGAAATCCAACCCAAAGTCTTCAACTCATAAACATCTCTCATTCATCCATCATCAAATTGACCTCCACAAATTATCTCGCCAGGAAACTCCAGATTGATGCCATTCTCATAGGTTACGACCTCTATAAATACATTGACAACAATCATCCATGTCCTCCTCGCACCATAACCACCAACAGTATTGAAGCTTCCAACCCAGATTTTCTTCCATGGATTCGCCAAGACAAACCGTTTGGCGCGCCTTATTGGTTCCATCTCTCACTCTTTATTAGAAAATCCAAAGAATCAACCACTTCCCGCGAAGCATGGCAAACCCTTGCCAACACCTATGCTCGTCCGACTCGTGGTCACATAAAACAACTCAAGGACCAAATCAAGAAATCCATGAAGGGCTCTCTGTCCATATCAGACTACATGCAATACGTCAAGTGTCGCACTGATCAACTTACTGCGCTAGGCAAACCGATGGACCATGAAGACATCATTGAGACGATCTTAGAGGGTCTCGGTGATGACTATCACCATATTGCCGATATAGTGGCAGGTAGGGACAACCCCATCTCATTTGATGAGCTTCATGAGAAACTCATCAACAGGGAATTGACACTTCAAATAAATGTAATCGCTTCCTTCCCGCATCTCGCCACGGCCAACGCTGCGTCGATCAGATTCAGTAATTCACACCGGCCCGTGTCAAAACAAACACACCTATCACATCTTGCTTCGCGACACCAGCCATCTCAGCCTCTTCATGCCACGACTCGCAAACAGAGGCCTTATCTTGGCAAGTGCCAAGGATGCTGCCAACAGGGCCACACAGTTTCTCAGTGTCCCCTCTTTCAGCTTGTACCCGCCCCTTCACACGGCTCTCCTCGCTCATCACACAATGGACCTCAGTGGTACCCAAAGGCACATGTCGCCACAACATCAGGTGTTGAGACCCCGACCTGGCTTCTCGACAGTGGTGCCTCTCATCATATCACTGCTGAGCTCGGCAACCTTTCACTTCATGCTCCATACGATGGGTCTGATGACGTCGAAATTAGTGATTACACATTTCCAAAACTGGTTCTGCCTCTCTTAAAACATCTTCTCACACTTTTCAATTACATGATGTTTTATTTGTTCCTGTCATGAAAAGAAACTTAGTCTTCATATCTCAATTTTACAAAACTAATAACACTTTGATTGAGTTTTTACCATCTTCTTTTCGTGTGAAGGATCTACTGACAGGGGCCATACTGCTCGAAGGACAACCTAAAGATGGTGTGTATGAATTACCGATTTCGCACCCCGCTTCTCGTCCTTCAGTCTTCACCAGTACCAAAGTATCCTCCGGTGCTTGGCATCATCGTCTTGGTCATCCATCCGAGTCAATTCAACGTCATATAATATCTAAGTTTGGTTTACCTTTAGATTTCTCTAGTTCTAAGCATTTCCATTTTAATGATTATTTCTGCAATAAAAGTCATAAATTACCTTTTTCTCAATCATCTATTGTGTCGACTTCCCCTCTCCAAATTATTTATTCTGATGTGTGGACCTCGCCTATATATTCTGTCGATGGTTACAAATACTATGTTATTTTTGTGGATCACTTCACGCACTACATATGGCTTTACCCCCTCAAACGTAAATCTGATGTTGCCACTATTTTTCCTCGTTTTCGAGCACTTGATGAAAACTACTTCAAAAATAAAATAATCACCTTTTACTCGGACAATGGGGGGGGATATATGGGTCTCACCAAATCCACTGGTCTCGCCACATACTTATCCACACATGGAATCTCGCATCTCACTTCACCACCTCACACTCCGGAACACAATGGCTTTCGGAACGTCGACATCGCTTATATTGTTGAAACAGGACTTACTCTTCTCTCTAAAGCTACCTTACCCCTAACCTACTGGTCATATGCCTTCTCCACAGCAGTCTATCTCATAAATCGCCTTCCGACGCCAACTCTCCAAATGACCTCTCCCTATCATAAACTCTTTGCGTCGCCGCCTAACTATTCCAAGCTTCGAGCCTTTGGTTGTCTATGTTATCCTTGGCTCCGTCCATATTCTCCTCACAAACTCGCTAGTCGCTCCACACCTTGTGTCTTCCTTAGTTACTCCATCACTCAGAGTGCTTATCTGTGTCTTGATCCAAGTACTCAACAGATCTTCATCTCACGTCATGTTCGATTTGTTGAGTCTGAGTTTCCCATGTCTAAAGTTGATCTACATCTCGCTCGTCCTGATAACTTAACATGTGACACATGGCTCCCACAACATGTCATTCTCCCGGTTTCATACCCATCATCCGAAGGTAGTTCCAGCGGCTCTTCGCCAGTTGACTCCACCACACAAACGGTTATGGTAGCCCACAATGACTTGCCCCAAGTATCCCCCATACTACCCAACCCAATACCGCCTCCCTGGCATGTCACTTTGTCACTTTGGTCTTACCTCCACTAGTACTTCCTCAAGCCTCAAGCCCCATCCTCCCAATCCTTGCTTCAAGACTCGCCAATTGTCACTCGTTCTAGAAACAACATCCACAAACCAATCACTAAACTCAACCTCTTCGACCCAACTTGCCTCAAAGAATTGAACCCACATGTAACTCAAGCCATCAAAGATGGCAAATGGCGACAAAGCGATGTCCAAGAGTTTGATGCCTTGGTTGAAATGGCACATGGGAACCGGTACCTCTCCAATCGGTGTGCAAAATATTATGGGGTGCAAATGGATATTTCGACTTAAACGCTTATCTGATGGCTCTATTGATAGGTACAAGGCTCGCTTAGTAGCAAAGGGGTTTCACCAACGGCCCGGAGTGGACTACCATGAGACGTTCAGTCCGGTTGTAAAGCCGACCACAATTCGTCTCATCCTCTCGCTTGCGGTCAGCCGCGGTTGGGATCTTCGACAGCTTGATGTCAACAATGCATTTCTCCAAGGCACCCTCACTGAAGATGTCTTCATGACTCAGCCTCAAGGCTTTGTTGATGCTGATCATCTACTCTATGTCTGTAAACTGAGAAAGGCAATATATGGTCTCAAACAAGCTCCTAGAGCTTGGTACACTGAACTTCGCCAGTTTTTACTTGCATCTCATTTCACCAACTCAATTGCTGACACCTCTTTGTTCATTTTCAGTGATAAAGGTATAACCATCTTGTTACTTGTTTATGTTGACGATATCATCATCATAGGTAACAATACAATATCAATCCAAGCCTTCATCTCTTGGTCCTTGCTCGTCGCTTTCCCTCAAAGACCTCAAACCCTCTTCACTACTTCCTTGGTGTTGAAGTTGTTCCTTGCCCTCAAGGCCTTCTCCTCTCACAACAAAGATACATAGCAGACTTATTGGCTCGAACAAAAGATGATGATGCACGCCCCTGTTGTAACTCCGCTTAGCCACCTCTCCCATCCTCACTCTTCAATGGGGACAACACTTACTAACCCAACCGAATTTGGTTTGTGAGTTGGCGATCTTTGAGATCTTCACTTACCCGTCCAGACATTGCCTATGTAGTCAACAAACTATCTCAATACATGCATTGTCCGACTACCGATCACTGGAATGCTGCTAAGCGACTTCTTCGATATTTGTGTGGCACCATTGATCATGGCATCCTGTTACATCATCAGTCGCCTCTCACTCTACACGCCTACTCGGACGCCGACTGGGCTAGTAATAAAGACGACTTCACCTCCACCAGTGCTTATATTGTCTATCTCGGACGAAACCCGATATCCTGGAGTTCGAAGAAGCAACGAACAGTAGTTCGCTCCTCGACTGAAGCCGAGTACCGATATGTTGCTTCTACAGCTGCTGAGGTGAGATGGATCACATCTCTTCTTAGTGAACTTGGTGTCACATCTTCACAACAACCGGTAATCTACTGTGATAATGTGGGAGCAACGAACCTCTGCTCAAATCCAGTCTTCCATTCTCGCATGAAACATGTAGCTCTCGACTTTCACTTCATTCGTGAACAAGTTCAAGATGGCATCTTACGAGTCACTCATGTCTTTTCGATGGATCAACTAGTTGATGCACTCACCAAACCACTACCCCGCACGCGTTTCCAAGGCTTGTTGAACAAGATTGGTCTCACCTCAAGGAGCTCCAACTTGCGGGGGCATAATAGAGAATTAAATTCATGTATTTAATTTAATTATCTCATTCCCTTAAATTAGTGATCGGTCGATTCTTTAGTTAATTGTAATTATCTCATTCCTTAAATTAGGGATCGACTGATTCTTTAGTTATTAGGTTTGATATCAATATCTTTTGGTTGTAACAAATTGATACTCTCTTGTAATTTTATTTTATTTATACCTCCTAACATCAATGAAAATATTATGCCATTATTCATTAGTCTACATTATTCTATAGTAAAGTGATTTGAGTTTTCGTAATCCAAATTTTCAATCTATAATTCTAAATAGTTCCAAGTTCAATCTAAAATATTGTAAATGTACGTACATCCTTGGAATAATAACAAAGGATACACAAAAAATTTGGTATACTTATGAACATGACTAATTGATGAATTCGAGACTTTACAAATAAAATTTGGTATACATTTTATTTGTAAAGTTGATGAATTCGAGACTAATTAACTCCATATTAACTCGCTGATCAACCAAAATAACTCAATTAATTCGATTAAAATTCCTAATTGTCTTGTTATTTATAGTAATAGTCTAATAGATAACATCAATCTTTTTATTTTATTATATATTATTAAGAATTTATTACATTTAAAAGCATCTTGTGAAAATAGAATCAATTTAGTCTTCACTTAATAGGTTGTAAGATCGTTACTATTTACGACACTTTTTTCATCTATCATTTTTGTGAGTAGTGATCACAAATTATACATAAAATATTTTACCCATTTTCATTAATGTGCAATAAAGGAGTCATACTTTTTGTGCTCAATTTTGTATGTATAAATATTTGTGCATATTGTATAATTCCATTTTAATAGCAAGTAAAAGTAATTATTAATTATTATATATCTATGCCCAAAATACACAATTACTATTTATCTAAAATACCAATCAATAAATTTTAATTGAAAATAAGTCCTCTTATACTACTCCAAAAGTAATTTTAAAATTTATTATTTCCCGCTTCCAAACTCGCCCCGCCCGCTAGTTGTATATATTTTGGTCGACAATTTTTTGAATTCTCTATGAAACAGATTTAGGTTTAGTTTTCATTGAAACTCCAATCAATTTGGGGCTTTCTTTTTTGTTGATTTTCTCAGTTAAATGTACGACGAAATTGTTGCAATTAAACCCCCGACCACATTCAGAGTAACTAGTTCTTCGTCGCCAAATCCAAGCACAAGATGAATGATAAAATCGAAGTGGCGGAGAGAATCTAGCCTCGCCGCGCCACTAACAAAAGATTCTTGAGCACGAACGTGATAAGTAGGTTTTATACCTACTTATTGGCTATCAACTTGCTAGATCGAATTATGCTTAAACTCAAGCATTTTTAGTGTTGTTTGATTGCTTTTTGTTTTTTTTTTGTAGGTTGCATTAAGAAAACTAATAAGGCATGGCAATGGCATGTAAGTGGCAAAGTATGGTGAGATTGTGCTGGAATGAAGAATGAAGCTGAGTAAGTGCATAAGGAAAGGGCATCTGAGAAGACAAGTGAAGGATGAAGAAGTCAAGTGAAGGCAAATGAAGATGACAGCAGTAGAAGAAGAAAGCAGCAAAGTGAATTAGCAATGCAAGCATCATCAAGAATGTAACGCAGAGAAGTCCGGTCATGCATACAAGGCCTAACGTAATAGAGAGAGAAGTAAGCACCCACGCCAGAGGATTCCAGAATCGACCTAACGCAAGACGCGCCTAATTACTATATTTGGGCAGCTGACCGCTATCATTTAAGACTAAAAAAAATTTGACTTTTCATTTTAAGTCTGCTGTATCGTGATTACTTAAAAGGGGTGTATTTGCTAGTTACGAGACATCATTTGTAAGACCCCAACTTTTATGAATAAAGATTTAATTTTCTCAAAATATCTTTTTGAATAATAAGGTGTGGATTTGATATAATGTTATAGTTGTGGGTAATATTTACAAATTTTACAAAGTAAGCAAGTTGTTTAAGGTGTTTTAAGCGTTAATTTTGGCTTTCTTTCATTTTTGGTGATTTAAAAAGCGTACAAAATTTGGCATTGACACATTAGAATTCCAACAATTGGAATGACCTATCATATCTTTAACTCATTTGTTTAAGGTGTTAAAACTAAGTTCTAAGCAAAATGGCAAAATCTCAAATTTCACACTAAGAAGTTTTTCAAAACTGCAGTTTTAATGATTTTATAGCCTAGTTTGGTGATTTGTTTGAATTTTTTGTTTAGGCTCTTGGCTCAACCCCTTGGCCCTAATTCTAGACCATACTTCAAGGTATTTTAATCAAGGTTTAGGTTTCTTGTTCATGCCTATTAAGCTTCCTAAAAATAGGGCTCCAACTGGGCAGTTTTCTCACTTTCTTACAAAACTGTTTTTCAACTTTTTCTAAATATTTCTAGTTTTGGCCACTAGGATAGTCTAGGCATGTGTATTTAATTTAGTTAAGGATACTTTTAGCATCACCATACTTTGTTTAATCACCTAGCCAATTTTTGACCTATCAAAGCTCACTTTACGCTTGAAAAATGGATCCTAACTTGGTTTTCTTGCTAGCTTTAGTCATGGACATGATTTAGAACTATTATAAGCATGTATTAGCAACTTTATATGAGTTCATTTTAGACTTATAAGTTCAGGTGTCAAGAATTGAACAAAAAAGTCCACTTTTGGTCTTAAAATGAGATTTTTGACAAGTCTAATGCCCAAAATGGTTTAGGCTTGGTTTCTTTAGCTTGTGTAGCTTACTTAGGTTATATTATAACTGTTGAAACATATCTATATGGTTCAGGTATGGTAGTTGTAACGACCGAGAAATTCGGATCTTATTGTAAAATGATTTTATTAAATTAAATAATAATAAAATTATATTATATGTGTTATCAAGATGGTTGTCATTACATAACCTATTGATGTTAGAATGTCGTAGTATTTGAGCTACGTGGATGAATTAAAGTGTTTGAATTTCCAAGACGAAAATAAAAGTTTTCTGAGAGATTTTTCGAAAAACGCTATTCATCGGTATTTGCTCGGGATATAATTTTAAGTTTCCGAGAAATACGTAATGATGGAATAACAAGGTAAGATGGATTATGTAATAAAAATCTAATTATGGAAAATGTAATAATTCGCTTGTGGACTTAATTTATGAACTTTAAGAAGGGCGATGTGGTAAGGAATAAGTAATAATTGTATGATACTTGGTATTGTGCAAAGTAATGAAAACGAGTATAATATGAAGTTTTATACGAGTGTGTAGGAAGGATGAAATATCGTATATAAATCCTATATGAATTAGAATACGAAAATAATACATAAATTATATGTATATGTATTAAGTAATGTTAATGGACTTGGAAGATTAGTTAACAATTATATTCAAGTCTAAGTGGATTAAAATGTTAAGGCCCAACCATAAATTAATGAACCAATTAGTGTTTATTAATACAAAGCCCAAAGAGTTAGTTGGTCCAAGCCCAAGCTAGATTGAAATGAATTGGTTGACCCATAGGGCACACCATATTAATATGGTTAAATGTGGTGACCAAGTTAAAGTAATGACCAAGATTTAAGGAGTAATGACCAAGACTTATGAGTGGTGGTCAAGAAAAGGGTAGGTTTTGTGCTAACCAAGTAATGAATAGTAAGGAGGTGGCTTAAGGAGGTGGGATGATTTAAAGACCAAACTACCCTAGCTTTGCAACTTCTATAAATATAGGAGGCTTACAAGCCATTTAACCCTTGTTCAAATAATCCAACACATTGCAAGTGCTTAAGTGTTAGAGAGAATAAGTTCACATAAGTCATTCCATAAGTAAGAGGAAGAAGCAAGCTACCTTACCAAGACTACACAAAAGTAAGACTTCTTCTCCATTATCTTATATCTCTACCATGATAGGTTGATAAAAAAAGATGGATTAAGAAACATGAATGATAAGAAGCAAGAAGAATGTATAAGTTATGAACTTAAGCCACATAAGTTGGCAATAAGTCATTTGAACTTATAAAAGTTATAAACTTATTATAAGTTAACCTTGAATGTTAAGTATGAAAATATGAATTGGTAATGAGTTTATTAAGAGAAGTAATAAGGATGTAAAAGAACTTGTATGATCCAATGAATCATAAGGAAAGTTATATGTGAAGAGCATATAAAGTATGATGATTAAGAAACTTTAATTGTCATAAGTCATGAATAATCAAAACTTAAGTAGTTTATAAATGGACAAGTTATAAGCTCATAAAGAATAAGTCCAAAATCCAACAATGATTAAAAGTTGTTGTAATAAGTAGGTTGAGATGTTCACATGATGAATGGAAGTCATTTGTAATGTTGAACAAATCATAAGAATGAAGATTTGCCGGAAATTGCACGATTGGACGATAATCGTCGAATTCGTAAAATTCTCGGAATAGAAGTCAATTTTTGTGTTTGAACTCAGAACCATTGTTTTCCGATAGAGACAAGTCATATTTGGCATTTAAGAGTTACAGACTCAAAAATGACCGAATTAAACTTAGAACAAAAGAACGAAGTTGAACGTTCACGAACGTTTATCGTTTTCGTTAAAAATGAACCAATAGGTGAATTTTTAGTAAACGAAGTCAAATAGATAAAATTCTTGCATGAACGCGTATATTACGTAATTTGTGAACCGTAGGCTTTTGAACGAGCCAATTCGAACTTATAACGAAGAAGTTATGCGTCCGGGAAGTTCACAAAATTCACAAACTGAAATTATTATTCAGTGTATTGTGAGTTCAAAGGCATGGCCAACCCAAGGCAAAACTAGTCATTACAAGCATGAAGCATAATGTTGTCTGAGTACACTGCAAGAGTTTCGCAGCGAACCATAGTCTGATAATATGTGGCGCCGCAGCCATGTATGCATACAAAAATTCTTCGAGTGTGAAAGGCAAGGCATGCCCATTAAGTAAGGACTCGCGCCGCAGTGCCAAGTCCGGGACAATGCTAGTATAAGTGCTCAAAGCCAACATGAGATGTAAGTATAAAAATCAAATAAAGCCAGCCTCGTAACAAAGTTAGTAATTAATGTTTCTAAGTACAAAGAAAGGAAAGTCAATTGATTCAAAATTAAACACAACTTAAGGAATGTAATGTAACATTGTTTAAACTTTGTTAAACCTTAAGGATGTTGTATAAAGGTTGAGATAACCTAGTCGAATATAAATGTAAGGTTAATAAGAAACCAGAACAGATAATAACTGAATCTAATACACAATTAGATTGAGATGAGGGTATGATATAGTCATATACATACTTGATGATATGTGACCTAATGTAAAGCATTATGTGATCATGTATTGTAGAGACTTGAAAGACTTGAACATAAAGTTAATATACCGTAGCAGACGCTAAAGGCAAGTATTCTAACTCTTGTCTCAGTTCAATCTGAACAAGTTTTTGAGGTTCATGTATTCTTTCGCATGAATTGGGATATGTTGAAGTTAAAGCCAACTCCTTTGGCTAGACTTGATGTATTGATAATCTATTCATGTATTATCAAATGTTGCTATCTTTTGTCAACTACTTGTTATGGTTTTCAAAAGAAGACTGAATGGTTAAACAAATGTTTTGTCAATAAAACGACAGGCACGTGAGGTTGCCAAATGCTTAAACGTGCATACGTTTAATGGATGTAGTGTTGATCAACATAGAGTACAATAGGCTGATCACCTAGAAGTGCTCGTAAGTGATATCGGGCTTACGGACTTGCTTCCGGGTTGTCCTTTTCCAATAAAGAATGAATACTCGAGGTCTTTGACCGGAGTGAATGTTTTACTAAATATTGTTATTATTGTAAAACATTTTGAAAGAAAAGATGAAGTGCTATTTTGAATTATCAATAGTACTTCATATCTATTGTTCAGTTATCGAAGATATACGATTTGTATGTGTCAAGCATGTTGTTATTAAATTGTTATACTTGTTGAGCTAGTTATGCTCACTCTTGCTTGAACCATATGAATGCAGCTAAGACTGAACGTCCCGAAGGATCAAAAAAGGATAAGGGAAAAGCTAAGGCAGATTACTAAGCTGTCTTATAATAGTATAGGTCTATTGTTGTAATGTAACTGATATTATGATAAAGAACCTTTGTAATGGGTATAGAACCTGGGAAATGTAAATATTACTTTAAATATATAGAAGTTATGTTCGTTCTTTGAGACTTTTCAATTGAATGAATGTATGAATGTTGTACAGTATAGCACCATCTGTCGGGTTGGAAGATACCCGGATTTGGGGGTGCTACAAGTTGGTATCAAAGCCTAGGTTATAAACCTTAAAGGGGAAAGTAGAACCTTAAGTCATAACCTTAAGAAAGAATAAAGAAGTAAAAGATGGAAAGTAACCCTATAAAAATGCATTATATTATGTTATGTATTTCTATTAATTTACTGACGTGTACTAATCAAACTATATTGTTTTATTGTAGATTTCAGGAGAAAATGATATGTATAGAGATATACATGTAGTGAGCGAGGATTCGGTTAATTAGGTAGAGATACTACCAAATCCCGTAGCAGTAGAACCAGAAGTAGTAACAATCGAGTCTGGAGATTCGGACAATATGGATTACATGCCTATATTTGATGGCATTCTAGAAGATGAGGTGGGCGTCTTTGTCCTTTGACCAGGTTCCACCTACAGAGGACCAGGTTCCACCTACTGGAGGAAATGTCTACGGGGGAATCAATGAAGGCACTGTTTATGTCAGTAATAAATAGGAATGTCCATTATTGCCAAGAGGTTAAGGAGTTGAAAGAGGAACTCCAAGTCGTCTGGGGAGGACAAGACTAGCATGGAGAGGAATGTGGGAAGAGGAGCATGATGATAGAGTTCTAGCTAAGGACAAGGTCCGAGAGCTGAAATGTGAAGTCTTTGAGCTCAAGCAGGAGCTAAAGACTAAACAGCGGAAGTGGAGAGAATGTCCTATATACATAGGAGTTCTCATGTAGATTTCCAGTAGCAGGTAGTTGGGTATCAGATAGAAGCGGATGACACTCGCCATTTATTAGTAGAGATGTTATTGCCGGTCTCGCCAACAAAGATTTTGAGAATGTCCTATGTCAGATGTAATCTAGCAATAGCTAGAATAGATTAGATATGTAAATATTATGTATCTAGTAGTGACGTAAAACCCTCTTTTGTATAACAAAGGGTAGTCTTTTGTAAATCCCAATTTTTGGAAAGTAATTGCGGGATGGTAATGTAATCAAATTTAAGGTGAGTAATAATATAAACAATGTAGTGTTAAACCGCAAGTTATGAATCAATATAAGTCTTTTATGGAATATGTTGAGTAATGAGTATGAGTTGTTGTTTTATTTCAAATAATAACAAACCAACAAGAATAAGGTAATAATGATGTGTTGTTTTCTTACAAAGAAAATGCCGCCAAGAAGGAGACAACGAAATCGGTATTAATGTTAACTAACAGGAGGGTGGTCCGATTAATCCAATGCGGGGAGTTCGTTAATCTTTTTACTAACAGATTTAATAGAAACGGGGCTAATGTACCCGTGATTCACCGAATAGTAAGAGCTACTACTTTTAAGGACTTTAAAAGTGTAGGTCCGCCGGAGTTCAAAGGAACTACGGACCCTATAGAAGCCCAAACTTGGGTAAAAGAAATTGAGAAAGCATTTGTAATAGAAAATGTTGAGGAGGGTCAAAAGATTGCCTTTGCAACCTATTTGATGAAAGGAGAGGCCAACTTCTGGTGGGAGGCAAACCAGGCTAGGGCTGACATAGGAAACTTAACGTGGGAGAGGTTCAAGGAGATTTCCTTTGAGAACTATTTTCCCACGAGTATGCAAGGGAGGATGGAAATGAGATTTCTTGAATTAAGACAAGGGAATATAGCAGGTTCCTCAAAGATGTCGCCAAGTTTAATGAATCGCACGATTTGCTCCACATCAAGTGGACCTTTGAAGTGAGAAAGGCTAGAAGATTGAAAGGGGCTTGAAACCACGGCTCTATAGCAAATCTCTGTGTTCCAAAGTACTTCCTTTGGAACCATACTAGAAAAGGTAATAATTGCCGAAGGTGGGAATGAGGCTCTCAGCCAGTACCACAAGGATAAGAAAAATAAGGGTAAGGTTGATGGAGTAACCAAGACCGAGGGAGCCAGTGGGAGTGGCAATGGTCAGAAGAGGAAGGGCTTTAACTCTAGGAATACCGGAGTAAAAAAAGGGGACTCTAAGAGGAGGATGGAAGCCTGTAAAACCTGCGGAAAGACTCACTTAGGAGTCTGTCTCAAAGGAAAGACGGTATGTTATAATTGTGGACAGGAAGGGCACATTTCGCCTAACTGTCCAAATCTCAAGAAAAATCACGGATGCTTTGTATGTGGATCAACTGACGACATAGCGAAGAATTGCCCAAAGAAGGGGACAGAAGGAAATAACGGAACTAATAGCAGTAAGTTAGTTATTAGTGGTCCAACTCAGCCGGGGAAATCAATGGCCCGCACTTTTAATATAACGGTCCAAGATGCGGTGGCATCAGGGGATGTAGTTGCAGGTATTATTCCGATCAACAATATAAATGCATACGTGCTATTTGATTCGGGTGCTACTTGTTCATTTATAAACTTTAATTTCCTGTAATAGACTTTAATTTCCCTATAAAAGCATGTTTTAACAATCTAGTTAGCAAAATGGCATGGTTACACAACACATGAACATGGACTACCTTTTTTTTCCATAACATTTACTATGTATACTTTGAATCGGATTGTTTAAAACATAGCACACCTCGACAATCCACAAACAACCCATTCTAGGCTTTAGATTCCATAGGAACATGGTTTAGCGACATGGTCCACAAGGTAAGCATGATTATGCAACATATAAGCATGGATAAACTATTTTTATGGCATTAAATATGTATAGTCTATATCCGAGTGGTTTAAAATAGTCTGCCCCTAACTAGTCCACAAACAACCATTAAAGCTAGCATTCATGCTTCTCAAAATAGGTCTTGGTCTAGCCTATTTAAAGCTGGCCTATTTTGAGTCCTTTTTTGGGTGGAACTCGCACTTAATGAAACAACCTGGGTCAAATCCCGAGTCTAGAACAAATCTTAGGTTAAATCCCAAGTTCGAAACAAATCAAATCCATCAAAATAAGGCATCAAAATCTTAGGTTTCTCATTGTGCCACCAAGGAATAAAGGGTCCCGACAACCCGCCCATAGGAGGCTCCAGCGAGTATGACATGAATAAAGAGCCCAGAAGGAATGGCAATGCCATAAGTGATTATACCAAGACAGTACGTAGCACCAAAGAATATAAAGAGGGAAGAGAGGTGAAACTCATTTGTGTTACGAGAGTTAAATAAGTTGTGGATGGCATCATCATTGGATGGCATGCTTAAAGTTAAATCAACATAACAGTCCCAAGTTCTCCAACACAAGCATTTTTACATCATATACTTGTTCTATATACTACATTCATGGTTTAACACTTAAGGGTGCAAGGTTTTGAGTTCTTTGTTCAAAACAACCCGTAATAGACTTTAATTTCCCTATAAAAGCATGTTTTAACAATCTAGTTAGCAAAATGGCATGGTTACACAACACATGAACATGGACTACCTTTTTTCCCATAACATTTACTATGTATACTTTGAACCCGCCCATAGGAGGCTCCAGCGAGTATGACAGGGATAAAGAGCCCAGAAGGAATGGCAATGCCATAAGTGATTGTTACCGCCAAGATCTTCTGCCACGTCCCAATTACGTAAGACATCCCGATCCTGCACAGTAAACACGATCAACACACAAAGCTTGCCGGTGGGACCGCTCCCGGGGATAACTCGGTCAGTGAGAGTCAAGACAAAGGCCACTGAGGTTAATAATAGAGGATGTAAATTATCTAGCGTTCTGAGAGAGATAAAAATGTATGCGTACCTTTTGTTAGAAGACTCCCTTGCTAGGTTATACTCTCACCTAGAGGACCCATCTACATACAACGTCCATGCACTCTGACTGTGTTGAAGAACTACAAGACGTCTCTGCTTCTGGCAGCTCAGCATCTGTTTCGGTGAATGTACATTCCACCATAAAATCGGCCAAGGCTTGACCCTTGATAGCAGTTCGGGGATGATATTCGATGAAGAATTGGGACAACTCCATAGTCCATGCTGCTAATCTCCCCGAAACCTCTGGCTTACCCATTACCTTCTTCAGTGGTTGATCCGTGTAGACGACTAGGAGCCTGCCTTGAAAATATTGCCGAAGCTTTCGGCTAGCAATTATTAAAGCAAAGGAAAATTTTTCAATATTTGGATACCTGGTTTTAGCATCTCGTAGGACGTGACTGACATAATAGACCGGATGCTGCTTTCCACTGACTTCCCGAACCAGTACTACTCCAATTGCCAACAAACTTGCTATAAGGTACAAATACAAGGTCTCTGCTGGGGAAGGCTTCATCAATAGAGGAGCAGAAGACAGATATGTCTTTATGCCTTGGAAGGCGTCTTCACACTCCAAAGTCCACTGGAACGTCTTCGCATTCTTCGGTCCCTTCAGTGTGTCGAAGAACAGCAAGCATATCTCTGCAGATTTGGACATGAACCTCCTCAAAGCGGCAATCCAGCCAGTCAGACGCTGGACGTCTATGAATGACTGAGGAGTCTTCATGTCAAGAATGGCCTGGATTTTCTCCGGATTGGCCTCGATGCCTCTCTAACTGACCAGATATCCCAGAAACTTTCCTGCACCGAGGCCGAAAGTGCATTTTGCCGGATTGAGCCTCAACTTATGATGATGGATAGTATGAAAAAATTCCTCCAGATCGTCCAAGTGCTTCTGAACTTGCATGCTTTTCACGATCATATCATCCACGTACACCTCCATGTTCTTCCCCAGCTGTCTATCGAAGATGAAATTCATCATTCTTTGGTAAGTGGCCCCAACATTTATAAGGCCAAATGTCATCTTCTTATATACATACATCGAACGGTGGGTAATGAATGCTGTCTTCGGGATGTCCTCTTTGCACATGGATATTTGATGATAACCTGAAAAAGCATCCATAAAGCTTAGTAATGCATACCCCGAAGTGGCATCAATAAGCTGATCAATATGGGGCAAAGGATAAAAGTCCTTTGGACAAGCTTTATTCAGGTCGGTGTAGTCGATGCAAACTCGCCATTTCCCGTTCTGCTTTTACACTAATACTACATTAGCCATCTACTGTGGGTAGTCGATCTCAAAAATAAAATCGTGACCATCGACAGCAATCTCCTCGTCGATGATCCTCTGACGTTCAGGTGCAAAGATCCGTCTTTTTTACCGAACAGGCTTCTTCGATGGATCCACTTCCAATCTGTGTTCAGCAATCTTCTGGCTAATCCCTGGCATGTCTTGAGGTTCCCATGCAAAAATGTTCGCATAGCAGCGAAGTAGTTCCGTAAGGTTTGTCCGAAGAGGCTCTGGTAGACCCGAACCAATCTTCACTATTTTATCTGCCTTTCTGAGGACCAGCTCGATATCTTCTATTTCTCCTGCAGGAATTACCAATGGCTCCGAGCTACTTTCAGTGAAGGGCTTGATCTCAATTGCCATGGTTTGCTTCTGTTTGTTGACTCCTACTCCGGAGGAAATACTTGACGATTACGATACTGATGACAAGGGTTAGATCCAAGTCCCCCGCCACCTCCAGACTCAGGTGTGTTGTGGGGAACTTGATTTTGAAGTGAGGATGGAGGTCACGACTTGGAGAGTTGTCAATGTAGAGTCTCCCCGAGTATGGCGTTATGGTAGAATCTATATGCACAACATAGAATTTACATATTATTTCTACTGGCGAGGAGGCTGTCTTAGAAGATCTTTGGGAGTTTGATTTGGTGCTCGCAACTTTGGATTGGATCGTTCTTTGAAGCCATATAAAGGAGCCTCTGCTGACCTCCATCTTTCGCCCATCAAGATGCATCCTCCGATAAGCATGGGCATACAAAATATCCACGAAGACCCGTTGTCTCATCATCATACGCTTCACATCCAAAAAAGCTCACTTGTGCGGTGATCACTAATGCTCCTTCATGTGGCTCGATGGGCTCGAAGGATAATCTGCATTAGTAAAGGATATAACGGTCCTTGAAATGGTGCAGCCGGTTACCGGGAGAAAACCCTCCACGGACATGGCCGAATCCGAGATATCCTCTCTCTTCTTCCCTACTAACTTCCCTGCTTTGTCTCTCCGGTTATAACATCAATGATGTGCCTCGGCGGTGGTATTGGAGCATTTTGAATGGTGGAACCATTTGAGCAAATCCGAACAGAGACGGTCGGCATTCTGCTGATCTTGTTGGTCCCTCCTACTACATATTGAACCAAAGATACCGCTTTGAATCTTCTTCTCCACGAAATCCTTGATTACAACACTCATTAAAGTATCATGGCCAGCGGCTTGATGATAGCTACAATACTTCGAGAGTTGCCTTTCCCGTCCCTATAATTATCACGAGGTGGCTCAAAGAATGGTTTGGTTTCGATCGGTCCAAAATCACCGACCTATCGATTATTCGATTTAGTGTAAACCTTATTCACCTTGAAAGTACGGCGGGTGGACGATTACTTCTTGTCGCCATGAGTTGTTGTACTTCTTGAAGCGCCCTACGGCCGATTATTATACCCCCCATCATCTTCCTCTCTCGACGCATACAGGTCTTAGGAATATCTGCCTCCTTCATTTGATCCGAAGAAGGACGCTTCAGGCTATTCATAGCTTCCTCCACAACAATATAACCTTCTGCCTTGTCGAAAGCCTCTGCCAGACTTTTCGGGTGATGGAACATCAATTTCTTCACTAGCTTTTCAGACTTCACCAAATCCACCCATTACAAAACTTGACCCTACACGCTTTGGAGATCATTGAGGTCGGATACCTGAACAACTGCTTCTTTGAACCTCTTCACATATTGGCCTAAAGATTCGTTGGAGAACTGTCTGACCTGTGCTAGAGAACCTGTAGGCTTCCCTCTTCTTCGGTTGATTACAAAACGGGCATGGAACTTGTCACAGAGCTCGGTCCAAGAGGAAATCGAATCTGACGGTAAAGTTCCCATCCACTGCCTCGCATATTTCCTTAGTGTTGTGACAAACGTGTGACACTTGGCAGCATCGGTAAAGTCATAATAATCCATCAGCCGGTCGAATGCCTGGCTATGGTCATAAGGATCCCCAGATCCATCGTAACTCTCCATGCGTGGCAGCTTCTTGGTGATGTCTGCCTTTTCCTTAAGAATGTCCGAGGAAAAAGGAGACGCTTTCTTCCCCGGGGTGTCCCTCACCTGCTGCACCTCTGCCAACTACTTTCGGAGCTCTTTCAACTCCTTAACCAAAAAATCTACCCCTTTCGGTCGAGATGACGCTTCTTTCTCCGGGGAGTCTTTCTTCTTTTGAACAGATCGGTCTTTTACCATAGAACCCTCAATTTTTGAGGGACTTCTACGATGATGGTGGCCCATAGAACGACGTGCCCTCGGCGGACTTTCTGGAGTACGGCCCCTAGATCTGCTTCGTCTTTGGATTCTGTAGTTGTGATGAGAATGCTCAACAACGAGCGCTCTCTTTGTATTATCGGGAGTATGTTCTCTGGATCGGCCTCTTTGTTCACTTCGGCTCTGCTCCCTAGGACCGACATGATGGTGCGCTCCCTTCGATCTTCGAGGAGTAGGGCTTCTCGATCTTCTTCTTTCTCGATGTTGGCCTTGAGTTTCACGTCCTGAATGAGCGGGTTCCTTCCCACTTCGATGCCCACGCTCTTCGGACCGAATGTAACTGGATTCTTCATCTCTCAACTCTTCCATCCGGGACATCTGCTCAGCAATATCCTGTCGTTGCTTCATAAGTGCCTCCATGGCCGTATCCGCTTCGTCTGCCATCTTAGCCAACCGGGAGGCCTTTTCGTCCTGGTCATCTCGGTATCGAGTTTTAGGTGAGGTGCCTTCCACTTGCTTCCAACCGTGACCAGGCTCTTTCTCTGCTGTAAAGACTAGCTTTCTCTTAGCTTTGCCCATAGCCCTTGGATGAGAATCTCCAAGCGAATGTTTGGACGTTGTGCTGGCATGAACACTTAATGTAGGTCCCAAACGTTCCTTGACAGGTATTCGTTGTGCTGATTCACTGACAGTCATCGGCTGTCCTTCAGGTGTATCTGCTCTACTCTTCCCCATCTTTGAAAACGTAGAACAAATAAAAATTTGTGATTGCCAACTCTTGAACACTAGAACTCAGCCCTCCTTCTAGCGCCAATGTTAACGCCAAGATCTTCTGCCACGTCCCAATCACGTAAGACGTCCCGATCCTGCACAGTAAACACGATCAACACACAAAGCTTGATGGTTTGGACCGTCGAGGATAGCTCGGTGTGAGAGTCGATCTGATGGTCACAAGGGTTAAGAATGGAGGATGTAAATTATCTAGCGTTCGAGAGAGATAAAATGTATCACGTACCTTTTGTTAGAAGACTCCCTTGCTAGGTTATACTCTCATGCTCGGTTTTTATGCCACCAACCCTAATCGACACACATTTACTCTTCTATGGTCTCAATAGGATGCATGCGGAGTTGTCACCTTTTTCTCATTGTACTGCCAGTAATTTGGATAAAATCCATCCACGTTAATGATCTGCAGACTTTTGGTCAATCGCTCTCCTTTTTCATCATTACAAGTCAAAGGCTTAGATATAAAAAGCTTTAATGGATCAATCCTTTGATTGACCCATCATTATGAGGATATAATAAAGGTAACATAAATATTAAGCCCAATGACTATAAAACTCAATAATAAAGGTCCAACTGGCTAATTAAACGGATAAACCCAATCCGTCCGGCCCAATAGAGGAAATATCATGACCCAACAGTGATTATACCAAGACAGTACATAGCACCAAAGAATATAAAGAGGTGAAACTCATTTGTGTTACGAGAGTTAAATAAGTTGCGGATGGCATCATAATTGGTATTAAGGAACCGGGAAGCAAGGTCATTATAATGTCCTAATTGATGTTAGGGAGAGATGACTTGAATAAATCTACAAAGAAAAGAACTAAAAAGCAGGACCTTAATTGTTGGACCTCTCCTGCAATTCATTCAGCAAAAAGAAAAATAAAAACACTTAATTACCATATGGATACCTTAATGCAGATAATTGACTAGACAATATCTTTTTTTCCTTCCCCAAAATGGTTATTGAAAACATTCCAAAGATTTGGATAACATTAATTCATTAGTTTTCAAATTACATCTTATAATATGGTGTTCCACATGCTTTAGACAAGACTAGGATAATTATCGAATAATGGCTGGTTGACATTGGAAGTTTTTGTAGTTTCGAGCGACCTCTGAGGGTGTGGTCGTCCCCCTTGTGACCAATCAACATAAGTTGGAATTTAGGACTCCCTATAACATGTGAAGGTAAATGTTCTCCAGGGTAGCAAACAGGTGTACAATACTAACAAATAAACAGATCAATTTAAAGTGTCTCATAATTTTTAAAATTAAAAAAATTATATTAATTTAGAGTTTAAAAATATCTTAATTTGATTTTAAAAAGTTCATAATAATTTTATATTGAACAAAACAAAATCGCCTCTTTATGTTTTTTATTTGCAAACATTTTGTCATTATTTAGACAATTCAAATTTATGTTTCTCACTCGCATTGAGATGTAGGACCTATAAGAAAAAATTTACAGAAAAGATATAAAATATATGTAAATATCATTTTCCCCCTCCAAACCTTAACCTTAGTATCGACCCTCACAAGGCGGTTTTACAGCCCCCCCTAGTTCCGCCTCTGATTATAATGGTTTAGAAAGAGGTCTCTAGCTACTACCGATAATGCAACCAGTAATGTACACATACATGTATATATTTGTGAGAAATATAATATATTGTGTTATAAATTATATTGGTGTTATAAATTATATTGGTATTAGGTACGGTATTATGTTCATGGAATTTCAAACTCTGCGAGTTATGTAGACTTTGTTGAAAGTAACAGCGTGGAAGCTAAGTTGTTGTCTCCTGGAGGTGACATGTCAATGTCAGTGACTTGCTACAACAGATACATCAAGTAATGATTTCTCATCGACAGCGTGAATCGTTATAAATTTTTTTTCTCGTAACGCCTACTATTTTGGTTGAATCATTACTTATTATTTAGTTTGTCATGTATTTTACTTATTTAATATTTGTTCCTAATATTTTTTATACCGAAGAAACAACAATTTTAAGGTGATTAAACATCGTAAAGTGATTTGAGTTTTCTTAATCCAAATTTTCAATCTATAATTCTAAATAGTTCCAGGTTCAATCTATAATATTGTAAATGTACGTACATCCTTGGAATAATAACAAAGGATACACAAAAAAATTGGTATAATTATGAACATGACATATATACATTGTATTTGTAAAGTTGATGAATTTGAGACTAATTAACTCCATATTAACTCGTTGATCAACCAAAATAACTCAATTAATTTGATTAAAATTCCTAATTGTCTTGTTATATATAGTAATAGTCTAATAGATAACATCAATCTTTTTATTTTATTATATATTATTAAGAATTTATTACATTTAAAAGCATCTTGTGAAAATAGAATCAATTTAGTCTTCACTTAATATGTGGTAAGATCGTTACTATTTACGACACTTGTTTCATCTATCATTTTTGTTAATAGTGATCACAAATTATACATAAAAAATTATGCACAAACACTAAAAAAAAGAAGAGAAGGAGACTTAATTACCAATAGATATTTTACCCATTTTCATTAATGTGCAATATAGGAATCATATTTTTTGTGCTCAATTTTGTATGTATAAATATTTGTGCATATTGTATAATTCCATTTTAATAGCAAGTAAAAGTAATTATTAATTATTATATATCTATGCCCCAAAATACACAATTACTATTTATCTAAAATACCAATCAAAAAAATTTTAATTGAAAATAAGTCCTCTTATACTACTCCAAAAGTTATTTTAAAATTTATTATTTCCGCTTTCAAACTCTTGGTTTATATATATATTGGTCGACAATTTTTGAATTCTCTATGAAAAATGATTTAGGTTTGCTTTTCATTGAAACTCCATTCAATTTGGGGCTTTCTTTTTGTTGATTTTCTCGATTAAATGTCTGACGAAATTGTTGCAATTAAACCCCGACCACATTCAGAGTAACTAGTTCTTCATCGCCAAATTCAAGCACAAGATGAATGATAAAATCGGCGGTGGCGGAAGAATCTAGCCTCGCCGCACCACTAACAAAGAGATTCTTGAGCACGAACGTGATAAGTAGGTTTTATACCTACTTATTGGCTATCAACTTGCTAGAATTATGCTTAAACTCAAGCATTTTTAGTGTTGTTTGATTGCTTTTTGTTTTTGTTTTGTAGGTTGCATTAAGGAAACTAATAAGGCATGTCAATGGCAAAGTATGGTGAGATTGTGCTGGAATGAGGAATGAAGCTGAGTAAGTGCATAAGGAAAGGGCATCTGAGAAGGCAAGTGAAGGATGAAGAAGTCAGTGAAGGCAAATAAAGATGACATCGATAGAAGAAGAAAGCAAACAAAGTGAATTAGCAATGCACTTGCAGCAATGCGAAAATCGCTCTCGTTGCATTAAGGAAACTAATAAGGCATGACAATGGCATGGAAGTGGAAAAGTATGGTGAGCTTATGCTGGAATGAGGAATGAAGTTGAGGAAGTGCATAAGGAAAGGGCATCTGAGAAGGCAAGTGAAGGATGAAGAAGTCGAGTGAAGGCAAATGAAGATGACAACGATAGAAGAAGAAAGCGAGAAAGTGAATTAGCAATACCCTGCACAGCAGTATAGCAATTGCCGAAAAAAGTCCGATGTGGCGGCCCGGCCAGAATAAAGAGAAAAAGCGGCGACCAAGCGCAAGAGGATTCCAGAAGCTGACCCAACGTGCAGCGCCCCAATTCTATATCTGGTGGGCACATGCTGTATCGCCATCGAGACTCATAAAAAAAATTGACTTTTCATTTTAAGTTTGATGTAGCGTGATTACTTAAAAGGGGTGTATTTTCTAGTTACGAGACATCATTTGTAAGACCCAAATATTTATGAATAAAGATTTAATTTTTCTCAAAATTTCTTAATTTTAATCCGTGGTATATTTAAGAAAATAAATATTTATTTTTATTAAGCGATAAGTAGTAAGTGTTGTTTTTAGGTTTATTAGATATAATAATTATGTCTAATTAAATTCTCACCAACTTAGGGATTAAAGAAATCTCTTGATATATATCTAGGATAATTTTTTTCTGAATTAAATACAATTTTGATTATTTATATGTTTCTATATCTGGCGTATTAATTACAATTGATCCATTTTAATTTTAAAATGATATTGTTCTCTTATTATTTAGTTGCTAAAATGTAAAAATAAAAATAAAAATAAAATTTTATTTAACTAATATAGGATGACTAACTATATTTTAGGAGAAAATTAATTTTAAATACTAAAATTTATATTTTACCAAAAAAAAAACTTTTAGAGATTTTAATGTTTTTTAAGAGTTTTTAATTTTTCTCCCCATTAGATTTATAGTTTCACTTTCTATGTACTTTTGTTATTTAAAAAAAAAACTCTTTATTAGGACACCATACAGTTAATTATGCTTCTAGTGATATTATTTTTCCCATTTGTCATAATTTTACTTTAAGTTGCTTCTCATTTTTAATGTTAATTAAAGGTATACCTAGTCATATATAGCATAATAACTAATAATCTAAAACATTAATTAATTTTTGATGTGTGCGTGTGTATTTGCACACAACCCAAAAATAAATAAAAATAATATAATAAAACCCAAATAATAATTTATAATATAATATATTATAAATTATTAATTTTAATAATATATTAAAATAATATAATAATTAATAGTATTATTATTTTTTAATAAAATATTATTATTATTAATTTTTGATGTGTGTTTTTTAATATTTTAATTAATTTATAAGTGTTCCACAATAACAACCTTTTTAATTGATTGAACATCTCATAATAAATTAAAACAATCATAGCTTTTGTATTAGAATAGTAAAACAAGCGATGTTATATTAATTTGTAGCGTTAAGTATTGGATATATTTTAATAAAATTAATTATTTTAATATAATATTATCAATTATGAATTATAATCTTCATGGGAATTACTGAAATGATTAAGTGGTTTTATTTGTATTTAAAATATTGTTAATAGCTTTTTTAAATAATTGTGAGGAGTCACATTTTCATGCTTTATTCAATATATTTGCATACTTAGCTTGTTATATATTAGAAGGTGTTGTTCATTTAACAAGAATGAGAAAGAGCTATGTTGGTTTAAAAAAAATCGGTAGAAGCGGTAAAGGCATACTCATGTGTGACATTTTTCATTATAATGGTTTAGAAAGAGGTTTCTAGCTACTACGGATAATGCAAACGATGATAATGTACACATGTATATATTTGTGAGAAATATAATATATTGTGTTATAAATTATATTGGTATTAGAGTGCGGTATTATGTTCATGGAGTTTCAAACTCTGCGAGTTATGTAGACTTTGTTGAAAGTGTGACGTGGAACCTAAGTTGTTGTCTCTGAAGGTGACATGTCGATGTCGGTGACTTCTACAATAGATACATCAAGTAATGATTTCTCATCGACAACGTGAATCGTTATAAAAAAGCGTTTTATCGTAACTTTCGATTCAGCGCCTACTATTTTGGTTGTATCATTTCTTATTATTTAGTTTGTGTATTTTACTTATTTAATATTTGTTCCAAATATTTTTATCTTAGAAGAAACATCAATTTTAAGGTGATTCAACATAAGTAAATAATAGAGAATTAAATTCATGTATTTAATTTAATTATCTTATTCCCTTAAATTAGTGATTGGTGATTCTTTAGTTAATTGTAATTATCTCATTCCCTTAAATTAAGGATTGGTGATTCTTTAGTTATTAGGTTTGATATCAATATCTTTTGGTTGTAACAAATTGATACTCTCTTGTAATTTTATTGTATTTATACCTCTAACATCAATGAAAATATTATGCCATTATTCATTAGTCTACATTATTCTATATGGTATCAAAGCACTAGTCGGTCTAAACCAATTCCACCAATCCTGGTAGAAGACACACCATGGCCCCTTGATCGTGAGAGTATATCGCCATTCCCAACCCGGAAATCAACCCAAAGTCTTCAACTCATAAACATCTCTCATTCATCCATCATCAAATTGACCTCCACAAATTATCTCTCCAAGAAACTCCAGTTGAGGCCATTCTCATGGGTTACGACCTCTACAAATACATTGACAACAATCATCCATGTCCTCCTGCGCACCATAACCACCAGCGGTGTTGAAGCTTCCAACCAAGATTTTCTTCCATGGATTCATGAAGACAAAGCTGTTGTTTGGCGCCCTTATTAGTTCCATCTCTCACTCTCTTATTAGATAATCCGTGATCGACCACTTCATGAAGCATGGCAAACCCTTGCCAACACCTATGCTGCTTGAGCTCGTGGTCACATAAAACAACTCGAGGACCAAATCAAGAAATCCACGAAGGGCTCTCTATCCATATCGGACTACATGCAATCGTCAAGTGTCGCCTTTGATCAACTTCTTTTGCGCTAAGCAAAACCGATGGACCATGAAGACATCATTGAGGCGATCTTAGAGGGTCTCGGTGATGACTATCACCATATTGCCGATATAGTGGCGGGCGGTGGGACAACCCCATCTCATTTGATGAGCTTCATGAGAAACTCATTAACGAGGCTGACACTTGGCCGATCGCTGATCTTCTTCCTTCCGCATCTCGCCACGGCCACTGCTGCGTCGACCAAATTGATAATTCACCGCCCGTGTCAAAGCAGACACACCTACCACATCTTTCTTTGCGACACATCTCATCTCGGCCTCTTCATTGCCACGACTGCATGACGTGAGGCCTTATCTCGGCAAGTGCCAAGGATCATGCATGTGAGGCCCTACGGTTTCTCGGTGTCCCCTCTTTCGACTTGTGCAGCCCCTTCACACGGCGCTCCTCGCTCATCACACTGATGGACCTCGGTGGTACCCAAAGGCACATGTCGCCACAACATCGGTGTTGAGACCCAGGCACAGCTTCTCGGCGGTGGTGCCTCTCATCATATCAACTTCTTGAGCTCGGCAACCTTTCACTTCATGCTCCATCGATGGGTGCGATGGCGTCGAAATCGGTGATGGCCTTTGGTTTTACATTTCCAAAGCTGGTTACGCCTCTCTTAAAACATCCTCTCACACTTTTCAATTACATGATGTTTTATTTGTTCTGCCGTGAAAAGAAACTTAGTCTCCATATCTCAATTTTGCAAAACTAATAACACTTTGATTGAGTTTTTACCATCTTCTTTTTTCGTGTGAAGGATCTCTTGATGAGAGGGCCATCTTTGCTCGAAGGACAACCTAAAGATGGTGTGTATGAATTGCGATTTCGCACCAGCTTCTCGTCCTTGGTCTTCACGATACCAAAGTATCCTCGGTGCTTGGCATCATCGTCTTGGTCATCCATCAAAAGTCAATTCAACGTCATATAGTATCTAAGTTTGGTTTACCTTTAGATTTCTCTAGTTCTAAGCATTTCCATTGTAATGATTGTTTCTGCAATAAAAGTCATAAATTACCTTTTTCTCAATCATCTATTGTGTCGACTTCCCCTCTCCAAATTATTTATTCTGATGTGTGGACCTCGCCTATATATTCTGTCGATGGTTACAAATACTATGTTATTTTTGTGGATCACTTCACGCACTACATATGGCTTTACCCCCTCAAACGTAAATCTGATGTTGCCACTATTTTTCCTCGTTTTCGAGCACTTGTTGAAAACTACTTCAAAAATAAAATAATCACCTTTTACTCGGACAATGGGGGGAATACATGGGTCTCGCCAAATCCACTGGTCTCGCCACATACTTATCCACACATGGAATCTCGCATCTCACTTCACCACCTCACACTCCAGAACACAATGGCTTCTCGAAACGTCGACATCGCCATATTGTTAAAACAGGACTTACTCTTCTCTCTAAAGCTACCTTACCACTAACCTACTGGTCATATGCCTTCTCCACAGCAGTCTATCTCATAAATCACCTTCCGACACCAACTCTCCATATGACCTCTCCCTATCATAAACTCTTTGCGTCGTATGCCTAACTATTCAAGCTTTGAGCCTTTGGTTGTCTATCTTATCCTTGGCAAAAGTCCATATTCTCTCACAAACTCATTAGTCGCTCCACACCTTGTGTCTTCCTTGGTTACTCCCTCACTAGAGTGCTTATCGTGTCTTGATCCAAGTACTCAGCAGATCTTCATCTCACGTCATATTCGATTTGTTGAGTCTGAGTTTCCCATGTCTAAAGTTGATCTACATCTCGCTTCGTCACGATAACTTAACATGTGACACATGGCTCCCCAACATGTCATTCTCCGGTTTCATACCCATCATCAAGAAGGTAGTTCAGTGACTCTTTGCCGATTGACTCCACCACACTGACGGTTATGGTAGCCCCTGATGACTTGCCCAAGTATCCCCATACTACCTGACCCAATACCTGCTCTGGCATGTCCCCCTTTGTCACTTTGGTCTTACCTCCACTAGTACTTCCTCAAGCCTCTGAAGCCCCATCCTCCCGATCCTTGCCCGCGCACCTCATGATTGTCACTCGTTAGAAAGCAACATCCACAAACCAATCACTAAACTCGACCTCTCGACCCAACTTGCCTCAAACAATTGAACCCGTGTGTAACTCAAGCCATCAAAGATGGCAAATGGCGATAAGCGATGTCAGAAGAGTTTGATGCCTTGGTTGAAATAGCACATGGGGCTGGTACCTCCTTTGGTGTGCAAAATATTGTGGGGTGCAAATGGATATTTTGACTTAAGCGCTTATCGATGGCTCTATTGATAGGTACAAGGCTCGCTTAGTAGCAAAGGGGTTTCACCAATGGCGGAGTGGACTACCATGGGGCGTTCGGTCCGGTTGTAAAAGCGACCACAATTCGTCTCATCCTCTCGCTTGCGGATCGGTAGCGGTTGGGATCTTGACGACTTGATGTTAACAATGCATTTTCTCAAGGCACCCTCTTTGAAGATGTCTTCATGACCCGACCTCAAAGGCTTTGTTGATGTTGATCATCTACTCTATATCGTAAGCGAGAAAGGCAATATATGGTCTCAAACAAGCTCCTAGAGCTTGGTACCTTTGAACCATGATTTTACTTGCATCTCATTTCACTGACTCAATTCTTGACACCTCTTTGTTCATTTTCGGTGATAAAGGTATAACCATCTTATTACTTGTTTATGTTGATGATATCATCATCACGGTAACAATACAACATCAATCAAGCCTTCATCTCGGTCCTTGCTTTTCGTCGCTTCTCCCTCAAAGACCTCGGCCCTCTTCACTACTTCCTTGGTGTTGAAGTTGTTCCTTGCCCTCAAGGCCTTCTCCTCTCCTGACAAAGATACATGCATGAGACTTGTTGGCTCGAACAAAGATGGTGATGCACATCTGTTGCAACTCGCTAGCCACCTCTCCCATCCTCACTCTTGATCGGGGACAACACTTACTAACCCAACCGAATTTTGGGTTGTGGTTGGCGATCTTGATATCTTTCACTTACCGTCCGGACATTGCCTATGTAGTCAACAAACTATCTCAATACATGCATTGTCCAGACTCTGGAGATCACTTTGGAATCTTTGCTAAGCGACTTCTTCGATATTTGTGTGGCACCATTGATCATGGAATCTGTTACATCATCGATCGCTCTCTCTCTCACACACACCTACGGGGACGCCATTTGGGCTAGTAATAAAGACGACTTCACCTCCACGGTGCTTATATTGTCTATCTCGGATGAAACCCGATATCACGGAGTTGAAGAAGCATGAACGATGGTTCGCTCCTCATTGAAGCCGAAAGTACCGATCTCATTGCTTCTACAGTTCTTTGAGGTGAGATGGATCACATCTCTTCTTAGTGAACTTGGTGTCACATCCTCACAACAACCGATAATCTCTTGTGATAATGTAGAACAGCGAACCTCTGCTCAAATCCGGTCTTCCATTCTCGCATGAAACATGTAGCTCTCGACTTTCACTTCATTCGTGAACAAGTTCAAGATGGCATCTTACGAGTCACTCATGTCTCTTCGATGGATCAACTAGTTGATGCACTCACCAAACCAATACCTCGCACGCGTTTCCAAGGCTTGTTGAACAAGATTGGTCTCACCTCAAGGAGCTCCAACTTGCGGGGGCATAATAGAAAATTAAATTCATGTATTTAATTTAATTATCTCATTCCCTTAAATTAGTGATTGACTGATTCTTTAGTTAATTGTAATTATCTCATTCCCTTAAATTAGGGATTGACTGATTCTTTAGTTATTAGGTTTAATATCAATATCTTTTGGTTGTAACAAATTGATACTCTCTTGTAATTTTATTGTATTTATACCTCCTAACATCAATGAAAATATTATGCCATTATCCATTAGTCTACATTATTCTATAGTAAAGTGATTTGAGTTTTCTTAATCCAAATTTTCAATCTATAATTCTAAATAGTTCCAAGTTCAATCTAAAATATTGTAAATGTACGTACATCCTTGGAATAATAACAAAGGATACACAAAAAAATTGGTATACTTATGAACATGACTAATTGATGAATTCGAGACTAATTAACTCCATATTAACTAATTTGGTATACTTATGAACATGACTAATTGATAAATTCGAGACTTTACAAATAAAATTTGGTATACATTTTATTTGTAAAGTTGATGAATTCGAGACTAATTAACTCCATATTAACTCGTTGATCAACCAAAATAACTCAATTAATTCGATTAAAATTCCTAATTGTCTTGTTATTTATAGTAATAGTCTAATAGATAACATCAATCTTTTTATTTTATTATATATTATTAAGAATTTATTACATTTAAAAGCATCTTGTGAAAATAGAATCAATTTAGTCTTCACTTAATAGGTGGTAAGATCGTTACTATTTACGACACTTGTTTCATCTATCATTTTTGTGAGTAGTGATCACAAATTATACATAAAAATATTTTACCCATTTTCATTAATGTGCAATATAGGAGTCATACTTTTTGTGCTCAATTTTGTATGTATAAATATTTGTGCATATTGTATAATTCCATTTTAATAGCAAGTAAAAGTAATTATTAATTATTATATATCTATGCCCAAAATACACAATTACTATTTATCTAAAATACCAATCAATAAATTTTAATTGAAAATAAGTCCTCTTATACTACTCCAAAAGTAATTTTAAAATTTATTATTTCCAAAACTTCCAAACTTCGCTTGCTTGCTTGATTGTATATATTTTGGTGCGACATTTTTTGAATTCTCTATAAACAGATTTAGGTTTAGTTTTCATTGAAACTCCAATCAATTTGGGGCTTTCTTTTTGTTGATTTTCTCGATTAAATGTCAGTGAAATTGTTGCAATTAAACCCCAAACCACATTCGGAGTAACTAGTTCTTCGTCATGCCAAATCCAAGCACAAGATGAATGATAAAATCGAAGTGGCGGAGAGAATCTAGCCCTCATGGCGCCACTAACAAAGAGATTCTTGAAACACGAGCGTGATAAGTAGGTTTTATACCTACTTATTGGCTATCAACTTGCTAGATCGAATTATGCTTAAACTCAAGCATTTTTAGTGTTGTTTGATTGCTTTTTGTTTTTGTTTTGTAGGTTGCATTAAGGAAACTAATAAGGCATGGCAATGGCATGTAAGTGGCAAAGTATGGTGAGATTGTGCTGGAATGAGGAATGAAGCTGAGTAAGTGCATAAGGAAAGGGCATCTGAGAAGGCAAGTGAAGGATGAAGAAGTCAAGTGAAGGCAAATGAAGATGGCAATGATGAAGAAAAGCGACAAAGTGAATTAGCAATGCAAGCATCAGTATGAGAATGCAGAGAAGTCGGTCGGCGGCAGCGCGGCGTAGAGAAGGCGCGCACGCTTGGGAGGATTCAGCCGGACCCACGACCCATGCAGCGCGCCCAATTACTATCAGGCCCGCATGGTATCATTTAAGACTCAAAAAAATTTGACTTTTCATTTTAAGTCTAACATATCGTGATTACTTAAAAGGGGTGTATTTGCTAATTCTGAGACATCATTTGTAAGACCCCAACTTTTATGAATAAAGATTTAATTTTCTCAAAATATCTTTTTGAATAATAAGGTGTGGATTTGATATAATGTTATAGTTGTGGGTAATATTTACAAATTTTACAAAGTAAGCAAGTTGTTTAAGGTGTTTTAAGCGCTTGATTTTGGCTTTCTTGTTTTGGTGATTTCGTCGAGGCATACAAAATTTGGCGTTGACACATTAGAATTCCAACAATTGGAATGACCTATCATATCTTTAACTCATTTGTTTAAGGTGTTAAAACTAAGTTCTAAGCAAAATGGCAAAATCTCAAATTTCACACTAAGAAGTTTTTCAAAGCTGAGTTTTAATGATTTTATAGCCTAGTTTGGTGATTTGTTTGAATTTTTGTTTAGGCTTGGTTTAGGCTTGGTTTCTTTAGCTTAATGTAGAAATTTTGGATCTTATTGTAAAATGATTTTATGTAAAATGATTTTATTAAATTAAATAATAATAAAATTATATTATATGTGTTATCAAGATGGTTGTCATTGTATAACCTATTGATGTTAGAATGTAAGTAGTATTTGAGCTACGTGGATGAATTAAAGTGTTTGAATTTCCAAGGCGAAAATAAAAGTTTTAGAGAGATTTTTAGAAAAAACACTATTCATCGGTATTTGCTCGGGATATAATTTTGAGTTTAGAAATACGTAATGATGGAATAACAAGGTAAGATGGATTATGTAATAAAAATCTAGTTATGGAAAATGTAATAATTAAACTTGTGGACTTAATTTATAAACTTTAAGGAAGGCGAAGTAGTAATGAATAAGTAATAATTGTATGATACTTGGTATTGTGCAAAGTAATGAAAAGCAGTATAATACTGAAGTATTATACGAGTGTGTATAGAAAGGATGAAATATAGTATATAAATTCTATATGAATTAGAATCTGAAAATAATACATAAACTATATGTATATGTATTAAGTAATGTTAATGGACTTGGAAGATTAGTTAACAATTATATTCAAGTCAAGTGGATTAAAATATTAAGGCCCGATCATAAATTAATGAACAATTAGTGTTTATTAATGCAAAGCCCAAAGAGTTAGTTGGTCAAGCCCAAGCTAGATTGAAATGAATTGGTTGACCCATGGGGGCACACCATATTAATATGGTTAAATGTGGTGACCAAGTTAAAGTAATGACCAAGATTTAAGGAGTAATGACCAAGACTTATGAGTGGTAATGACCAAGTAAAGGTAGGTAAGTTTGTGATTAACAAGTAATGAATAGTAAGGAGGTGGCTTAAGGAGGTGGGATGATTTAAAGACTAAACTACCTAGCTTTGCAACTTCTATAAATATAGGAGGCTTACAAGCCATTTAAACCTTGTTCAAATAATCAACACATTTCAAAGTGCTTAAGTGTTAGAGAATAAGTTCACATAAGTCGTTTCCATAAGTAAGAAGAAGAAAGAAAGCTACCTTACCAAGACTACACAAAAGTAAGACTTCTTCTCCATTATCTTCTATCTCTACCATGATAGGTTGATAAGAAAAGATGGATTAAGAAACATGAATGATAAGAAGCAAGAAGAATGTATAAAGTCATGAACTTAAGCCACATAAGTTGGCAATAAGTCATTTGAACTTATAAAAGTTATAAACTTATTATAAGTTAACCTTGAATGTTAAGTATGAAAATATGAATTTGTAATGAGTTTATTAAGAGAAGTAATAAGGATGTAAAAGAACTTGTATGATCATATGAATCATAAGTAAAGTTATATATGAAGAACATATAAAGTATGATGATTAAGAAACTTTAATTGTCATAAGTCATGAATAATCAAAATCTTAAGTAGTTTATAAATTGACAAGTTATAAGCTCATGAAGAATAAGTCCAAAATCAACAATGATTAAAAGTTGTTGTAATAAGTATGTTTGAGATGTTCACATGATGAATGGAATTCATTTGTAATGTTGAACAAATCATAAGAATGAAGATTCTTAGGAAATTGCGATTGGGACGATAATCGTCGAATTAAGTATAAAATTCTCGGAATAGAAGTCAAATTTTGTGTTTGAACTCGGAACCATTGTTTTCCAATAGAGACAAGTCATATTTGGCATTTAAGAGTTGCGGACTCAAAAATGGCCGGATTTCGACTTAGAGCGAAAAAGCAGCGTTGAGCGTTCACGAGCGTTTATCGTTTTCGTTAAAAATGAACCAATAGGTGAATTTTTAGTAAGCGAAGTCAAATAGATAAAATTCTTGCATGAGCATAGATTACGTAATTTGTGAACCGTAGGCTTTTGAGCGAGCCAATTCGGACTTATAACGAAGAAGTTATCGTCAGGAAGTTAACAAAATCCTGGTTGAAATTATTTTACGGTGCCGCGAGTTGGCGTGCATGGCGCCAACCCCTAAACAAAATAAGTCATGTGCATGGTGCATAATGATGTGTCTGAGTACATTGCAAGAGTTTCATGCATGCGCCACGAACCATAGTCTGATATATGTGGCTTGCAGCGCCGTATACTGATCTAAAAAATCTCGGAGAGTGTGGCGTATGCATGTGCAACCCATTGAAAATAAGGACTCATGCATATGATGCAAAGTCAGGACAATGCTACTATAAGCTCGGCGTATGTGATTGAGATGTAAGTATAAAATTTGGCATGCATGAGTCCCGATCTCGAGAACAAAAGATAGTAATGAATGTTTCTAAGTACAAAGAAAAGAAAGCTAATTGATTTAAAAGTAAACTAACTTAAGGAATGTAATGTAACATTGTTTAAACTTTGTTAAACCTTAAGGATGTTGTATAAAGGTTGAGATAACCTAGTTGAATATAAATGCAAGGATAATGATAATAGGAATGAATAATAAGCTGAATCTAATACACAATTAGATTGAGATGAGGGTATGATATAGTCATATACATACTTGATGATATATGTGACCTAATGTAAGGCATTATGTGATCATGTATTGTAGAGACTTGAAAGACTTGAACATAAAGTTAATATCATGTAGCAGGGCTTTAAAGGCAAGTATTCTAACTCTTGTCTCGATTCAATCGAACAAGTTTTTGAAGTTCATATATTCTTTCGCATGAATTGAAGTATGTTGAAGTTAAAGCCAATTCCTTTGGCTAGACTTGATGTATTGATAATCTATTCATTTATTATCAAATGTTGTTATCTTTTGTCAACTACTTGATATGGTTTTCAAAAGAAAGATTGAAATGTTAAACAAATGTTTTGTCGGTAAAAAGCAGCGCACGTGAGGTTGCCAAATGCTTAAGCGTGCATACGTTTAATGGATGTAGTGTTGATCAACATAGAGTACAATAATTTGATCACCTAGAAGTGCTCGTAAGTAATATCGAGACTTACGGACTTGCTTTTGGGTTGTCCTTTTTCAATAAAGAATGAATACTCGAGGTCTTTGGTAGGAGTGAATGTTTTACTAAATATTGTTATTATTGTAAAACATTTTGAAAGAAAAGATGAAGTGCTATTTTGAATTATCAATAGTACTTCATAACTATTATTCGATTATTGAAGATATCGATTTGTATGTGTCAAAGCATGTTGTTATTAAATTGTTATACTTCTTTGAGCTAGTTATGCTCACTCTTGCTTGAACCATATGAATCGACTAAAAGGTGAGCGTCCAGAAGGATCGAAAAGGATAAAAGGAAAAGCTAAAATGATTATTAAATTTACATCTTATAATAGTATAGGTCTATTGTTGTAATATAAGCGATATTATGACAAAGAACCTTTGTAATGGGTATAGAACACAGGAAATGTAAATATTACTTTAAATATATAGAAGTTATGTTAGATTTCTTTGAGACTTTTCAATTGAATGAATGTATGAATGTTATATAGATATAGCACCATCATCGGGTTGGAAGATATACGGATTTTGAGGCGCTACAAGTTAGTATCAAAGCCTAGGTTATAAAACTTAAGGGGAAAGTAGAACCTTAAGTCATAACCTTAAGAAAGAATAAAAAGTAAAAAAAGATGAAAGTAACCTATAAAAAATGCATTATATTATGTTATGTATTTCTATTATTTTCTTGGCGTGTACTAATCAAACTATATTGTTTTATTGTAGATGTCGGGAGAAAATGATATGTATAGAGATATACATGTAGTGGCGAGGATTTGGTTAATCGGGTAGAGATACTACCAAATCCGTAGCGATGAGAACGAGTTGGTGACAATCGAGTGCGGAGACTCGGACGATTTAGACTACTACATGTCTATATTTGATGGCATGCTAGAGGAGGAGGTGGGCGTGATGTCCTTTGACGAGTTCCACCTACTGAGGAGGAGGAGTTCCACTACGGAGGAAATGTCTCTGGGGGAATCAATGAAGGCTTTATTTATGTGTCGGTATTGGATAGGAATGTCCATTATTGCCAAGAGGTTAAGGAGTTGAAAGAGGAACTCCAAAATTTGTAAAAGTGAGGACAAGGCTAGCATGGAGGAATGTGGGAAGAGGAGCATGATGATAGAGTTCTAGCTAAGGACAAGGTCAGGAGGGCTGAAATGTGAAGTCTTTGAGCTCAGCGGAGCTAAAGACTAAGCAGCGGAAGTTGGAGAGGATGTCCTATATACATAGGAGTTCTCATGTAGATTTCGATGACGGTAGTTGGGTATCGAGATAGAAGCGAGGCGGACAGAGACACACTATTAGTAGAGATGTTATTCTTAGATGCGGCGACAAAGATTTTGAGAATGCCCCTACGTCGGATGTAATCTAGCAATAGCTAGAATAGATTAGATATGTAAATATTATGTATCTAGTAGTGACGTAAAACCCTCTTTTTGTATAACAAAGGGTAGTCTTTTGTAAATCCCAATTTTGGAAAGTAATTGCGGGATGGTAATGTAATCGACTAAAATTTGAGTAATGTAAACAATGTAGTGTTAAACTACAAGTTATGAATCAATATAAGTCTTTTTATGGAATATGTTGAGTAATGAGTATGAGTTGTTGTTTTATTACAAATAATAACAAACCAACAAGAATAAAGTAATAATGATGTGTTGTTTTCTTATGAGTAAAATCATGAATGAAGAGACAAGCGAAATCGAGGCTAATGTTAACTTAACCAGGAGGTGGTCGATTAATCAATGCGAGGAGTTCGTTAATAATTTTAGCATTTGCATTTAATAGAGCGAGGGGCTAATGTACCCGTGATTCACAGAGTAATCTGAGCTACTACTTTTAAGGACTTTAAAAGTGTAGGTCACTTGGGAGTTCAAAGGAACTACGGACCTATATAAGCAGAGACTTGGGTAAAAGAAATTGAGAAAGCATTTGTAATAGCAAATGTTGAGGAGGTCAAAAGGTTGCCTTTGCAACCTATTTGATGAAAGGAGAGGCCAACTTACGGGTGGGAGGCAAGCCGGGCTAGAGTAGATATAGGAAACCTAACGTGGGAGAGGTTCGAGGAGATTTTCTTGAGAACTATTTTCCCACAGTATCTGAGGAGGATGGAAATGAGGTTTCTTGAATTGAGACAAGGGATATAGCGGTTCCCGATATCTTTGCCAAGTTTAATGAGCTAGCACGATTTGCTCCACATCAAGTGGACCTTTGAAGTGAGAAAGGCTAGAAGATTGACGGGGCTTGAAACCACAGCTCTATAAGTAGAATCTCTGTGTTCAAAGTACTTCCTTTGGAACCATACTAGAAAAAGGCAATAATTAGAAGGTGGGAATGAGGCTCTCGGCCGATTACCACGAGGATAAGAAAAAACAAAGGTAAGGTTGATGGAGGAACCAAGGCCAGGGAGCGAGTGGAAGTGGCAGCAGTCGAGAAGAGGAAGGGCTTTAACTCTGGGAATCTAGGAGTAAAACAAGGGGACTCTAAGAGGAGGATGGAGGCTGTAAAAACTGCGGGAAGACTCACTTAGGAGTCATCTCAAAGGAAAGCGGTTTGTTATAATTGTGGGCCGGGGAAGGGCACATTTTCGCTTCTTGTCCAAATCAGAAGAAAAATCACGGATGCTTTGTATGTGGATCAGTGACCACATAGTGAAGAATTGCTAGAAGAAGAGGGGAGAGAAGGAAATAAAGGGAACTAATAGCGGTAAGTTAGCTATTAGTGGTCCAACTCAATGGGAAATCAATGGCCGCACTTTTAATATGATGGTCAAGATGCGGTGGCATCGGGGATGTATTTGCAGGTATTATTAGATCAACAATATAAATGCATCGTCTTTATTTGATTCGGGTGCTACTTGTTCGTTTATAGCATGTGATTTTGCTAGGCGACTAGAATTATTTCCGAAAAATTGCCTATACCTTTGAACATTAAGGTAGCAAGCGAAGAGATAATTCTGTTGAAGATATTCATAGGAGTTGTTGCGTAGATGTGCGTGGTTGTAAGTTATCGGTAGATTTAATCAGATAAAGTTAGGAGAATTGGCGTAATTCTCGGAATGGATTGGTTGATTAACCATGGAGCAATTATAGATTGCCAAAAGAAAATGTGTGAGCATCGGGGCGTTGAAGAAACCTCTGTAGTATTTTACGGTAGTAAATTGTGGGGACGTCCGTGTTGCCTTACGATGACACAAACTAGAAAACTTTTAAGGAAGGGTTGTGTAGGTTACCTATGCCATGTTGTTGATACCGGAGAGAGTGGGAGCAACCATGGAACAAATACCTATAGTAAATGAATTCATGGATGTATTTCCAAGTGAATTCTGGGTTTCTGCATGGGATAGGAGATCAATTTGTGATAGACATTGTGCGAGGTGGCTTTTTAGTCTCAAAGGGCCGTGTCGTATATGGCGCTGTGGAAATGAAAGAACTAATGGTTCGATTCTGAGGGAACTATTGGATAAAAAGTACATTCAACCAAGTGTTTCTCGTCAGTGGGGGCATCGGTGTTGTTTGTCGAGAAGAAAGGCGGATCGTTAAGGCTTTGTATCGACTATCGGGGAGTTGAACAAGTTAACGATAAAGAATAAATACCCATTGCCGGGATCGATGATCTCTTTGATCGATTGAAAGGAAAGGGCAAAGTATTTTTCTAAAATAGATTTCTTGGACGGGGTATCATCGGTTGAAGGTTAGGAAGGAAGATGTACAAAAAGGCGCATTCGGGACTCGTTATGGTCATTCTGAGTTTACTGGTGATGTCATTTGGGTTGTGAATGCACTCTTTGCATTTATGGATATGATGAGCAGTGTTCAAATTATATTTGGACAAGTTAAATGCGTGGTGTTTATCGATGATATTCTAGTCTATTCTAAGGCTTGAGGAAGATCATCTTTGAACACTTAAGATTAGTGTTGGAACACTAAGGAAGGAGAAGTTATATCTGAAATTCACCAAATGTGAATTTTGGCTTGGAAAAGTCTGATTTTTAGGTCATGTCATTGACGAGAGGGATTCGAGTGGATCCGGTGAAGGTGGAAGCGATAATGAATTGGGAACAAGCAAAAACATTAGGTGAGGTGCGGAGTTTCTAGGGTTAGCGAGTCTTATCGAAGATTTATCCAAGATTTTTGAAGATAGCTACCTCGTTGACTAATTTAACAAGGAAGGCGGTGAAATCGTATGGGCGGATAAATGTGAAAGCGGTTTTCAAGAAGCGAAGAAAAGATTAAGTGAAGCGCTGTTTTGTCATTGCCGGATGACACGGGAAATTTTGTAGTGTATAGTGATGCTTGGCATAGAGGACTTGGTTGTGTGCTTATGCGACATGGCAAAGTCATTGCGTATGCATCTCGGCGATTGAAGGATTATGAGAAAGTTTATCCTACTCATGATCAGGGCTGGCCGTGAGTAGTGTTTGCCACTAAAGATATGGAGACATTATCTTTATGGGGAAAAATGTGAGATATATCACGGACCATAAAAGTCTAAAGTATATCTTCACTCGGAAGGAGTTGAATATGAGAGAGAGAAGATGGCTAGAGTTGATAAAGGATTATGATTGTGAAATCTGTATATCACCTGGAAAAGCCGATGTGATTCTTAAGCGCCTTAAGTAGGAAAGGGTCGGAAAAAGTTGTCTATATTAACGGCTCAAAATGAGTTAATAACGAGAGATGGCTAGGATGGAAATAGAAGTAAAAAAGATGCCGAGTGATTGAGGCGGTTACTCTTTCTGACGGAGATGCAATCTACCATCGTAGAAAAGTCGAGGAGAGTACAACTCAAGGGCAGATGAGTGTAACCAAATGAAGAAGCGGTTATCAAGAAGGAAGATGCTAAGTATAGTCTTGATAATGAGGATTATTAAGATTTGAAGGAAGAATTTGGGTTCGAATGAGATGGAATTAAAGGAGCAAGTGTTCTAAGAAGCTCATAGTTGAGGTACTCGATACATCACAGTAGCACTAAGATGTATCAAGACCTTGACGAGAGTTTTTGGTGGCCAAACATGAAGAGAGAAATAGCGAGTATGTGAGTAGGTGCTTGACTTGTCAAAAAAGTTTAAGTAGAACATCAACGACCCGATGGCTTATTACAATCATTGGAGATTCGAGAATGGAAGTGGGAGCATATCACGATGGACTTCGTGGTGGGACTTAAGCGGCGTATAAAAGTGCGATTCGATTTGGGTAATAGTGGGCCGGTTGTGAAAGTCGGCTCACTTTTGCCAATTAGGGTCAAGTATAACTTAGACCGATTAGCTAAACTTTATGTTAAAGAAATCATTTCGGACATGGAGTACCGGTATCGATTGTGTCGGATCGTGATCCACGATTCACATCGAACTTTTGGAGGAGTTTGCGAAACGATTGGGAACACGGTGAGGTTAAGCCTGACTTATCATCCCACAAGCCCGATAAATGAGGCGAGAGAACAATTGAGGGCGTTAGAAGACATGTTGAGGTCTTGCGTCATGGATTTCAAGGGTAGTTGGGATGATCACCTACCACTAGTAGAGTTTGCATATAACAATAGTTATCATGCAAGCATAGGTATCTGCTTATATATGAAGCTTTGTATGGGAGAAAATCTGAGAACACCATTGTGTTGGGATGAGGTGGGGAGAAGCATGGGATGCTAGGACGAGAATTGAGTGCGGCGTGGGCGGCGGATGTGGTAAAGATTAATTCGGATCGTCTAAATCGGCATTTCGGAGGAGCCAGACGAGAAGAAGTATCACGGACTCACATAGACTAAGTCGAGAGTTTGAGGTGGGCTCGTATGTGTTTCTAAAGGTATCTCCTGGAAAGGAAAGATCGCTTTGGAAAGAAAAGAAAGTTAAGTCAAGGTTTATAGGACCTTTTGAGGTATTAAAGCGGGTGGGAGAGGTAGCTTATATGATAGCATTACCTCCGGACCTAGAAGCGAATACATAACGTGTTTCACGTATCGTATTACGTCCATATAAATGGACTATAAGCATGTAATCGAGTATGAGCGATTCATATCGAGAAAGACTTAACATATGAAGAGTCGTGCGTCACGGATCATTGATAGAAAGGAACAAGTTACGAGGAACAAGGTAATACCATCGATAAAGGTATTATGGAAGAACCACGATCTTTGAAGAAGCAGCGTGGGAACTAGAAGAAAAGATGAAGAAAAATTTTCCTCATCTATTTGATTAAAAAAGTAAGGCGAGATTAGGGACCAGAATCTTTATAAGGGGAAGAATGTAACAATGAGAAATTCGGATCTTATTGTAAAATGATTTTATTAAATTAAATAATAATAAAATCATATTTATATGTTATCAAGATGGTTGTCATTGTATAACCTATTGATGTTAGAATGTAAGTAGTATTTGAGCTACGTGGATGAATTAAAGTGTTTGAATTTCAAGGCGAAAATAAAAAGTTTTGAGAGATTTTCCAAAAAACACTATTCATCGGTATTTATAGGGATATAATTTTGAGTTTCAGAAATACGTAATGATGGAATAACAAGGTAAGATGGATTATGTAATAAAAATCTAGTTATGGAAAATGTAATAATTAAACTTGTGGACTTAATTTATAAACTTTAAGAAAAGCGAAGTAGTAATGAATAAGTAATAATTGTATGATACTTGGTATTGTGCAAAGTAATGAAAAGCAGTATAATCTGAAGTATTATACGAGTTTGTATGAAGGATGAAATATAGTATATAAATTCTATATGAATTAGAATCTGAAAATAATACATAAACTATATGTATATGTATTAAGTAATGTTAATGGACTTGGAAGATTAGTTAACAATTATATTCAAGTCCAAGTGGATTAAAATATTAAGGCCCGATCATTAATTAATGAACAATTAGTGTTTATTAATCTGAAAGCCCAAAGATTTAGTTGGTCAAGCCCAAGCTAGATTGAAATGAATTGGTTGACCCATGGGGCAAACCATATTAATATGGTTAAATGTGGTGACCAAGTTAAAGTAATGACCAAGATTTAAGGAGTAATGACCAAGACTTATGAGTGGTGACCAAGTTAAATGAGTAATGACCAAAGGATAAGTTTTGTGATTAACAAGTAATGAATAGTAAGGAGGTGGCTTAAGGAGGTGGGATGATTTAAAGACTAAACTACCTAGCTTTGCAACTTCTATAAATATAGGAGGCTTACAAGCCCATTTAACCCTTGTTCAAATAATCCAACATATTCAAAAGTGCTTAAGTGTTAGAGAGAATAAGCTACACATAAGTCATTCCATAAGTAAGAAGAAAAAGAAAGCTACCTTACCAAGACTACACAAAAGTAAGACTTCTTCTCCATTATCTTCTATCTCTACCATGATAGGTTGATAAGAAAAGATGGATTAAGAAACATGAATGATAAGAAGCAAGAAGAATGTATAAGTCATGAACTTAAGCCACATAAGTTGGCAATAAGTCATTTGAACTTATAAAAGTTATAAACTTATTATAAGTTAACCTTGAATATTAAGTATGAAAATATGAATTTGTAATGAGTTTATTAAGAGAAGTAATAAGGATGTAAAAAGAACTTGTATGATATATGAATCATAAGTAAAAGTTATATGTGAAGAACATATAAAGTATGATGATTAAGAAACTTTAATTGTCATAAGTCATGAATAATCAAATCTTAAGTAGTTTATAATTTGACAAGTTATAAGCTCATGAAGAATAAGTCAAAATCAACAATGATATAAGTTGTTGTAATAAGTAGGTTGAGATGTTCACATGATGAATGGAATTCATTTGTAATGTTGAACAAATCATAAGAATGAAGATTTTAGGAAATTATTGCGATTGGACGATAATCGTCGAATTAAGTAAAATTCTCGGAATAGAAGTCAATTTTTGTGTTTGAACTTCGGAACCATTGTTTTCCAATAGAGACAAGTCATATTTGGCATTTAAGAGTTGCGGACTCAAAAATGGCCAGGATTCGACTTAGAAGCGAAGAAAGCAGCGTTGAGCGTTCACGAGCGTTTATCGTTTTTCGTTAAAATGAACCAATAGGTGAATTTTTAGTAAGCGAAGTCAAATAGATAAAATTCTTGCATGAGCAGCATAGATTCGTAATTTGTGAACCGTAGGCTTTTGAGCGAGCCAATTCGGACTTATAACTTGAAGAAGTTATGCGTCAGGAAGTTCACAAAATTCCTGGTTGAAATTATTTTCTGGTGCCTGAGTTGGTGCTGGCGCCAACCCTAAACAAAATAGACTGTCATGTATGCTTGATGTCTGAGTACACTTTACTGCAAGAGTTTAAGTTTGAAGTATGCGAACTATAGTACAATATGTGGCATGCATATATTTCGTATCTGATCTAAAAATCTCTCAGAGTGTGGTATGCCATGTGCTGACCCATTAAATAAGGACTCATGTGCATGATGCCAAGTCAAGGACAATGCTAGTATAAGCTCGCATGTGCTTGTGCTTGAGATGTAAATATAAAAATTTGGTGTGCATGACACCGATCTCGAAACAAAGATAGTAATGAATGTTTCTAAGTACAAAGAAAGAAAAGCTAATTGATTCAAAAGTAAACACAACTTAAGGAATGTAATGTAACATTGTTTTAAACTTTGTTAAACCTTAAGGATGTTGTATAAAGGTTGAGATAACCTAGTCGAATATAAATGCAAGGATAATGATAAAAGCGAGAATGAATAATGCTTGAATCTAATACACAATTAGATTGAGATGAAAGGTATGATATAGTCATATACATACTTGATTATATGTGACCTAATGTAAGGCATTATGTGATCATGTATTGTAGAGACTTGAAAGACTTGAACATAAAGTTAATATCTAGTAGCGGATGCTAAAGGCAAGTATTCTAACTCTTGTCTCGATTCAATCTGAACAAGTTTTTGAGGTTCATGTATTCTTTCGCATGAATTGAGGATATGTTGAAGTTAAAGCCAATTCCTTTGGCTAGACTTGATGTATTGATAATCTATTCATGTATTATCAAATGTTGTTATCTTTTATCAACTACTTGATATGGTTTTCAAAAGAAAGTGAAATGTTAAACAAATGTTTTGTCGGTAAAGCAGCGAGCGCGTGAGGTTGCCAAATGCTTAAGCGTGCATACGTTTAATGGATGTAGTGTTGATCAACATAGAGTACAATAGGTTGATCACCTAGAAGTGCTGCTAAGTAAGTGATATCAGACTTACGGACTTGTTTTCGGGTTGTCCTTTTCAATAAAGAATGAATACTCGAGGTCTTTGGCCAGGAGTGAATATTTTACTAAATATTGTTATTATTGTAAAACATTTTGAAAGAAAAGATGAAGTGCTATTTTGAATTATCAATAGTACTTCATAACTATTATTCGATTATTGAAGATATCTGATTTGTATGTATCAAGCATGTTGTTATTAAATTGTTATACTTCTTTGAGCTAGTTATGCTCACTCTTGCTTGAACCATATGAATGCGACTAATTTGAGCGTCGAAGGATCGAAAAAAAGGATAAGGGAAAAGCTAAAAATGATTCTTAATTTTGTCTTATAATAGTATAGGTCTATTGTTGTAATATAGCGATATTATGACAAAGAACCTTTGTAATGGGTATAGAACACAGGAAATGTAAATATTACTTTAAATATATAGAAGTTATGTTAGTTCTTTGAGACTTTTCAATTGAATGAATGTATGAATGTTATCTGATATAGCACCATACATCGGGTTGGAAGATACGGATTTGGGGGCGCTACAAGTTGGTATCAAAGCCTAGGTTATAAACCTTAAGGGGAAAGTAGAACCTTAAGTCATAACCTTAAGAAAGAATAAAAAGTAAAAGATGAAAGTAACCCTATAAAAATGCATTATATTATGTTATGTATTTCTATTATTTTCTTGGCGTGTACTAATCAAACTATATTATTTTATTGTAGATGTCGGGGAGAAAATGATATGTATAGAGATATACATGTAGTGGCGAGGATTTGGTTAATTAGGTAGAGATACTACCAAATCCCGTGTGATGTAGAACGAGTTGGTAACAATCGAAGTGCGGAGATTGGACGATATGGATTACATGTCTATATTTGATGGCATGCTAGAAGAGGAGGTGGGCGTGATGTCCTTTGACCGAGTTCCACCTAGAGGACGAGTTCCACCTACGGAGGAAATGTCTATGGGGGAATCAATGAAGGCCTTTGTTTATGTCGGTAATAAATAGGAATGTCCATTATTGCAGAGAGGTTAAGGAGTTGAAAGAGGAACTCCAAAAGCTGTCCGTGAGGACAAGACTAGCATGGAGGGAATGTGGGAAGAGGAGCATGATGATAGAGTTCTAGCTAAGGACAAGGTCAGGAAAGGCTGAAATGTGAAGTCTTTGAGCTCAGCGAGGGGCTAAAGACTACACAGAGGAAGTGGAGAGAATGTCCTATATACATGGGAGTTCTCATGTAGATTTCGATGGCGGTGGTTGGGTATCGAGATAGAAGCAAAGAGCGGACCATAGCCACACTATTAGTAGAGATGTTATTCTTGGAATGCGGCGACAAAGATTTTGAGAATGCCCTATGTAGGATGTAATCTAGCAATAGCTAGAATAGATTAGATATGTAAATATTATGTATCTAGTAGTGACGTAAAACCCTCTTTTGTATAACAAAGGGTAGTCTTTTGTAAATCCCAATTTTTGGAAAGTAATTGCGGGATGGTAATGTAATCGACTAAAAAATTTGAGTAATGTAAACAATGTAGTGTTAAAACTAAAGTTATGAATCAATATAAGTCTTTTATGGAATATGTTGAGTAATGAGTATGAGTTGTTGTTTTATTACAAATAATAACAAACCAACAAGAATAAGGTAATAATGATGTGTTGTTTTCTTATGACAAAATGCATGAAGGAACAAGCGAAATTAGAGGCGCTAATGTTAACTAACTTAGGAGGTGGTCCGATTAATCAATGCGGGGAGTTCGTTAATCTTTTACATTTGCATTTAATAGAACGAGGAGGCTAATGTACGTGATTCTGGAATAATCTGAGCTACTACTTTTAAGGACTTTAAAAGTGTAGGTCATGGGAGTTCAAAGGAACTACGGACCCTATAAGCCCAAACTTGGGTAAAAGAAATTGAGAAAGCATTTGTAATAGCAAATGTTGAGGAGAGGTCAAAAAGTTGCCTTTGCAACCTATTTGATGAAAGGAGAGGCCAACTTACGGTGGGAAGCAAACCGGGTTAAGTGATATAGGAAACCTAACGTGGGAGAGGTTCGAGGAGATTTTCTTGAGAACTATTTTCCCACAGTATCTGAGGAGGATGGAAATGAGATTTCTTGAATTAAGACAAGGGATATAGTGGTTCCCTAGTATCTTGCCAAGTTTAATGAAGCCAGCACGATTTGCTCCACATCAAGTGGACCTTTGAAGTGAGAAAGGCTAGAAGATTGACGGGGCTTGAAACCACGGCTCTATAGTAGAATCTCTGTGTTCCAAAGTACTTCCTTTGGAACCATACTAGAAAAAGGCAATAATTGTAGAAGGTGGGAATGAGGCTCTCGGCCGATTACCACTGAGGATAAGAAAAACAAAGGTAAGGTTGATGGAGTAACCAAGATCGAGGGAGCGATGGGAGAGCTGTAGCAGTCGGAAGAGGAAGGGCTTTAACTCTAGGAATATCGGAGTAAAAAAAGGGGACTCTAAGAGGAGGATGGAAGCCTGTAAAACCTGCGGAAAGACTCACTTAGGAGTCTGTCTCAAAGGAAAGACGGTATGTTATAATTGTGGACAAGAAGGGCACATTTCGCCTAACTGTCCAAATCCGAAGAAAAATCACGGATGCTTTGTATGTGGATCAACTGACCACATAGCGAAGAATTGCCCGAAGAAGGGGACAGAAGGAAATAACGGAACTAATAGCGGTAAGTTAGCTATTAGTGGTCCAACTCAGTCGGGGAAATCAATGGCCCGCACTTTTAATATAACGGTCCAAGATGCGGTGGCATCAGGGGATGTAGTTGCAGGTATTATTCCGATCAACAATATAAATGCATCGTCTTTATTTGATTAAGGTGCTACTTGTTCATTTATAAAATTTAATTTCCCGTAATAGACTTTAATTTCCCTATAAAAGCATGTTTTAACAATCTAGTTAGCAAAATGGCATGGTTACACAACACATAAACATGGACTACCTTTTTTTTCCATAATATTTACTATGTATACTTTGAACCGGATTGTTTAAAACATAGCACACCTCGACAGTCCACAAAAAACCCATTCTAGGCTTTAGATTCCATAGGAACATGGTTTAGCGACATGGTCCACAAGGTAAGCATGATTACGCAACATATAAGCATAGATAAACTATTTTATGGCATTAAATATGTATAGTCTATGTCAAGTGGTTTAAAAGCAATTGCACGCTAACTAGTCACAAACAACCATTAAAGCTAGCATTCATGCTTCTCAAAATAGGTCTTAGTCTAGCCTATTTAAAAGGTGGCCTATTTTGAGTCCTTTTTTAAAGTGGAACTCATACTTAATGAAACAACACAGGTGAATCAGGAGTCTAGAACAAATCTTAGGTTAAATCCCAAGTTGAAATAAATCAAATCCATCAAAATAAGGCATCAAAATCTTAGGTTTCTCATTGTGGCACCAAGGAATAAAGGGTCCCAAACAACGCCCATAGGAGGCTCAATGAGTATGACATGAATAAAGAGCCCGGAAGGAATGGCGATGCCATAAGTGATTATACCAAGATAGTCGTAGCACCAAAAAAGAATAAAGAGAGGAAGAGAGGTGAAACTCATTTGTGTTACGAGAGTTAAATAAGTTGTGGATGGCATCATCATTGGATGGCATGCTTAAAGTTAAATCAATATAATAGTCCCAGGAGTTCTCAACACAAGCATTTTTACATCATATACTTGTTATATATAGTACATTCATGGTTTAACACTTAAGGGTGCAAGGTTTTGAGTTCTTTGTTCAAAACAACCGTAATAGACTTTAATTTCCTATAAAAGCATGTTTTAACAATCTAGTTAGCAAAATGGCATCGTTACACAACACATGAACATGGACTACCTTTTTCCCATAACATTTACTATGTATACTTTGAACCGCCCATAGGAGGCTCCATGAAGTATAGCGGGAATAAAGAGCCCGGAAGGAATGGCAATGCCATAAGTGATTATTAACGCCAAGATCTTACGCCACGTTCCCAATCACGTAAGGCGTCCGATCTGCGCGATAAACACGATCGACACACAAAGCTTGGCCAATTTGGGCCCGTCGGGGATAACTTCGGCGTGAGAGTCGATCTGGTGATCACGAGGGTTAACAATGGAGGATGTAAAATGTCTAGCGTTACGAAAGAGATAAAAAATGTATGCGTACCTTTTGTTAGAAGACTCCCTTGCTAGGTTATACTCTCGTACTCGGTTTTTGTGCCCTGACCACGATCGACTGACCCCCCACTCTCTATGGTCTCGGTGGGATGCATGCGAGGTTGTCACCTTTTCTCTCTTGTACTTGTAGAATTTGGATAAAATCCATCCACATTAATGATCTGCGGACTTTTGGTCATTGCTCTCCTTTTTCATCATTCAAGTCGAAAGGCTTAGATATAAAAAGCTTTAATGGATCAATCCTTTGATTGACCCATCATTATGAGGATATAATAAAGGTAACATAAATATTAAGCCCGATGACTATAAAACTCAATAATAAAGGTCAAATAGGCTAATTAAATGGATAGGCCCAATCAAGTCAAAGGCCCGATAGAGGAAATATCATGACCTGACATTGCCCCTAGTTTTTTATTAAATAGGATATTTAATAGAAAACTATAAGCGATCCATGATATTATGAGATCAATCGAGAGTTGAAATGGGCCCAAAGTATAACTTACTTAAGGTCAATTTGGTGAAGGATGGGAACAACAAGGATCTTTGGAAGGATGGATCGAGGCCAGGAAATCTAATGGGAGGCCCAATCGCTAAATATCTAAAAAGACCATGACCTTTTAAATTAAGTAATCATTTGTCGATTTAATGTGCGCCCTCGATTCTTTGTATGGCGTCGATTATAAAAGATAAACTTTACCAAATATAGCGGTTTTTACCTTGATTTGAATTTTTGGACTTTTGAGTTTTCTTCTTCCCTTAGAGCTTTCTTTCTCTTCTACGCAAATCGCCTTGACAATGGTGGTCATCAATACAAACCAGACATCTCCGATTAAGGGCTGACTCCATTCTGATCGTCCCCACCAACGAACCCCGGTAAAGAGGCTTGAGTTCTAACCCTCGGTTGCTTGCTCGGTAAAGATAAAATGCCTCTAAGCCTCGCCTTACCCTTTCGAATTTTTGAGGGGCAAGGAATTTTTACCCATGCTAATACTCCATCGACTATTACTTGAAAAGGAATTACGGAGGCTTAGAGATCGATGCCACATTAGGATACTCATTTGGTGAGGGTTCAGAGGTTGAGGAGAGGATGTATCAAAGGGCAGGGATGGGGCGATCGATTGCTGCGACTATTCTTGAGAAAGGGGTGATTTCCTCTTCATCCATTCTTCTTTGACCATTCTAGGGTTTGTCGATTGTCGGGTTCGCTTGATTGGTGCCAAACTCTTATATACATATCCTAGCCTTCATTGCATTACGCCATGAAGGCGAGTCGAAACCTCTCTCGATTTCTTTTTCACTTGTGTACAAGATCGGTCGGTCTCGTGAAAAGGGTTCAAAGTTATAGAGTAGCGAGCGTCGAAGGCGGGGAAAAATTCGAAAGGCGTTATTTGGTAACTACCCCATCTAATAACAAGGATGGAATGAGAAATGGTTTTACGTCGAGGACGAAAATTACTCTTATTCCGGAATTTGGGCTCTTGGCGAAAATTTTCTTTGACTTCGGTGGCGTTTAGGAAGAGCGTATAAATTTGAAATGGTAGATCTCTTTGATAATTTTTCGAAGGAAGAATGGAAATACGGGCTTCTATCTAAGCAAGCATGGTTGTATGGCCATAAATGTAAGTATAGATTTACTTTATCAATATTTTGAAAATTGTTGTGGTATAGATTTTGATGTAAAATTGTTAATCTTCTATAGTAACTTTGATCAAACCATCATCTTCGGAGGTGAAGGAGTTGGAGGATTTTCTAGCTGGAAAATCCGTAGAAGTCATGGCCGAGTCTTCCCAGCAGGAAGTTTCGTCCGAAGATAATGTGGTCGGGAAATCTACAAAGGTTGGTTCTGAACCTTCTCAACGGGAAGCCTCTTCCCAATTCAAATCACCCAAGAGACACCTCCTCTAAAGAAGCACCTCTAAAGAAGCACCTCAAGCCAGCCTTTGAATCCAGACCATTGAGCGAAAGCGAAGAGCCCATTTTGCGGAAATACAACTCAAACTACGTCGAAGGAAGAGGGGTGTCAAAGAAAGCCCAAGCAGATCTCCATACCATCATATTAGAAGGCTTTTACGAATCGAACCAAATGTCAATCCGATATCCCCACCTATCGTAGAAAGAATCGGTACCACCATTTGTTGACTTACCACCACCGATCAACGACCCTAACACGCTTGATCAACATCCCACACGACACCACCATTGCCGGTCATTGGCACACGGTTATTCCGATCATGACACGGTTGTCAAATCTACTGATAGTTTGAAGGAGCTTACTTGATGCATGCTGAGGGCGATCGTAAGCGAGATCCTTGAATTAAGAAGTTAAAGACTCGAGTCACTCCTTTAACTCTTCGATGACTTGAGGTGTCTTCTTGAGTGTTCTCCCAAATAATCCCGGTGGAGACTCGAACTATTAATGAAGAAAAGCGGCCCGAACCCATTTGCAACTCCATCTCGAAAGAGAAGCGGCCATCAGCGGTCATCCAAGCTCAACACATGTACATTCACGATTCGCGACCTGTCCCGGCTCGATCATCTTCCATAGAAAATGTATACATGGATCCTTCTCTGTTCGTGACCAACCAAGGCCTTTCCCCCAAGGCCTTCATCACAAAAATTCCATGATGAGGCTCTCTTTGGAATGCCGACCTTGTGGCCTCGGTATAGCGTAATTTTCCTTCCAACTCTTTGGCGCCGCCGTTCGGAAAATGGCGATCATCGATTTATTGACCATCTGAATGGGAATTTTCTTGATGAAGGCATGAGTTATCTGGCAAAAGGTAAGTTATAATTTTCTTGGTTAAAAGTTTCTTTTCTTGTTTAAATATCGAACTTATTTGGATCTTGTCGATATATATGCGAGCAAATCACGGTCTTGAGGCGTTCGTCCCGGACACATAAATCTTCGAGTCGATGAGGAGACCATGAAAAGAGATCAACATGTTGAAGGCCACGTTGGCTCGAGAGAGAGGAACACGAGTCCGCTTTTACCGTGCCAATGAAGGTCTTCAAAGGAGTTAGCCCAAAACTAAAGATGATGGAGGAAACTCATGATGTGTTGATCTCGGTCGGGGAAGAACGAAGGTGACAAAAAAGCGGTGACGAAATTGACTAACATGAATATAAACTTCGTTCGAGGTGAAGTTACGAAGAATAAGAATGAAGAGATCATTCTGACACATCGAGACTTGGCAACCACAACTTAGCGAAGTTCATACAAAGGCTCGGGATGATAGGAAGCCCAGGGCTAAGCGTAAGTAAACCGTAGTAAGATTAAGGTACTTGAGCAGGATCCTCCATGGCCAGAAGAATTGCTCAAGCGATTTAGGAGGACTATCGGACTTACGATGAGCTCGGTCGACGAGAGATTATGAAAGTATATTACGAAGGATACGAAGGCTAAGAGGTCGATGCAAGGAAAAGTTGGTGGCGACCCAAGTAGATCTGCTTTGCTCGATTTTGAAAATGATGTATAAATAGGATTTTCTTGCTTTTGATCTTTAGAATTTTGTGCAAAAATTTTGTAAAGAAATTTAAGTGGACTTGTTTAAGTGTTTAATGAAATTTTAATTTTCTTTACTATGACTTACATTTACCGTTTCTTGTCAATAATTGACATCAATGATCTTGAATGAACTTAACTTAAACTACAAATCGGATAAGGTGTATAGCAGTTAAGTTAAGAAAAAATGATTGAATGGTTGAACAAGACTTAACACTTGCATAAAGTAATGTATACTTATCGTTTTAGAAGTGTGAGGCAGGTCATGAGTGAGGTGAATCGGGTGATCCTCCTTGCACCATCAAGATCTTGTTTACCACTTCGGGGTAGAACAAGTATATAAGGACATTTGTTTACCACTCGGGTAGAACAATTTTATAAGGGCCATGGAATTTGTACACCACGGGGTAACAAATTCATAAGGACACTCACGACAATAAAATTTGCCATCGAATGGCGGTGAGTCTACCATACCTCCTTACTTGGTGCCCATTGATTCACCACTCGGGGTAAAAACAATATATAAAAAGAGGATAGTGGAATTTGTCTCTGGCTTGAGCGGTATAACAAAACCATAAGGACACTCTGTAGAAGAAGGCTACCATCGAATGGTCGTGAGTCCACCCCGTCCTCCTTACTTGGTGCCCATTGATTTACCACCCTTGGTAAAATCAATATTAAAAGGATCTGAGATTTGTCTACCTGCGGGGTAACAAATAATTAGAAACGCCATCGAATGGCGGTGAGTCCTACCATACCTCCTTACACCATTGTGATCTTAGGACAAATAGGAAGAGGATCGGTTGTGAAAAAGTGACTTTTTATTGATGGTGATCAATCATGTATACGGACTTCGATATGGCCCGACTCGATCTCTCTTGAAAGTATTTAGAAGTCTGCCTTGGCGTGCCAAGTGTTCTTAATCTCGGATCCATCAATGCCTTCAATCGGTAAGTTCACGGCTTTGGTACTTGATTACTTCATAAGGTCCTTCGATTGGCATCGACTTCCCCACGTTCTGCGGCGTAGATGCTTGACTTCTCACGAGGACGAAGTCCCCAGCCCGAATCTCTACAGACTTTACCCCTTTGTTGTAATTCTTGGCAACTCTCCTACGGTAGAATTGCTAACTTGATCAAAGCCACTTCTCGACTTCTTCTAGCAGATCCAAGTTGGCCTTGAGTCCTTCGTCATTGTAGATCTCTACACAGGTGACTAGCGAAGACTTGGAGATCAATCTCATTGGGACTAAGGCATCGATTACCATAGGCTAATCGAAAGGTGAATCTCTGTCGTAGTCCTCGGTGTAGTTCGGTAAGCCCTGATACTTTGAGTAGCTCTTGGCCATCTTCCTTTTGCTTCATCAATCTGCGCTTGATCCCATTCGTGACGATTACATTAGTCACCTCAACTTTGCCCATTCATTTGTGGATGAGCCCTTTGAAGTTTTCTATGTTGAACCCTGACTCTTTCGAAATCCTTCAAATTTTGATCCCTGGCTGGCGTCCAGTTGTCAAGATATCACCACTTTAGGAATCCGAAGTGAAACACTCTGGATTCTTTCATGAACTTCAAACACTCTTGTTAGTTATCAACGAAGTGGCCGCCTCTACCCATTTGGTCATGTAATTAATAGCAACTATGACAAAAATGACACATCCTTTAGCTTTGACAGCGGACCCGATATATCAACCCCAGACGACAAAGGGTATAGGAGATAGAATTGAGTATAGCTCTTACGGTGGTGATGTGGGATCGAATTTATTTGGTGGCACTTCTCACTTCTTCACATACTCCGTAGCTTCCTTAAAGATCGTTGGCGATGGTATCCTGTAGAAGAACTTTGTATGCGGTGACTTAGCGACCATGTGATCACCATAAATGCCCTCGTGGACTTCCCGAAAAGAGCATACTCGACGGATGGAACCAAACACTTTAATAATGGTGACGAAAATGCCCTCGAAAAAGATCCCCATCAATAAGAGCGAAGTTTGCACTCTTGTACTTGATCTTCTTTGCTAGCATCGATCAGAAGGAAGGCGCCATCGCCGAATATTCGATGTGAGGGAGTCATCCGGTGATCGGATCGTTCGATACACATCCACTTCATCTTTGGATACTCATTTTTTGCAAAACCTCCAAATAAGTGACCCATTGAAAGCGGCGACATCCGTAGTGGCCAGTTTCGATAAGGCATCGACAATGGAATTGTCATTACGTTCTATGCCCTGAAACTCATAAGAGACAAAATATCAAAAGTCGGTCTTTCAACTCTTGCCAAATACTTGATCATCCTTGTCCCACGAGCTTCATAATCTCGACAATTGTTTGACGACCAAGTGAGAGTTCTTGTAAATGATCGACCACGGACTTCTAGACTCTTCGCCCGGTCGAACTCCTGCTTAGCCTTTGCTTCATACTCGGCCGTTGTTTGTTGCTTTAAACCCAAATCGATTGTTTGTTGTACCTTGAATCCCTCTGGACTTGTCAAGATAATCCACCTTACTAACATTCACCGTAGAGGACCCATCTACATCTGGCGTCCATGTACTCTGGCCGTGTTGAAGAAGCTGCTTTCGATCGGACGTCTCTACTTACAGCGACTCGGCATCATTTTGGTGAATGTACACTCCACCATAAAATCGGCGAAGCTTGACCCTTGATAGCGATTCGGGGATGATATTCGATGAAAAATTGGGACAACTCCATAGTCCATCTTTGCTAATCTCCCGAAACCTCTACGGCTTACCCATTACCTTCTTGATTGGTTGATCCGTGTGTAGAGCGACTAGGAGCTGCCTTGAAAATATTGCCAAAGCTTTTCGGATTAGCAATTATTAAAGCAAAGGCAAATTTTTCAATATTTGGATACTGGTTTGACATCTCGTGGGGCGTGGTGACATAATAATTGGATCTTTGCTTTCCGGCTGACCTCCCAGAAACGATACTGCTCCAGCTGCCAGCGAACTGCTTTGCAAGGTACAAATATAAAGGTCTCTCTTTGGGAAGGCTTCATCAATAGAGGAAGCGGAAAGGCGGATATGTCTTTATGCCTTGGAAGGCGTCTTCACGCTCGAAGTCCTTTGGAGCGTCTTCGCATTCTTGGCCCATTCGATTGTGTCGAAGAGCGGCAAGCATCTCTCTATGATTTGGACATGAACCTCCTCGAAAAGGCTGCAATCACGCCCGGTCGGGCGTTGGGCGTCTTTGAATGGTGAGGAGTCTTCATGTCGAGAATGGCTGGATTTTCTCCGGATTGGCCTCGATGCCCCTCTGGTGACCGGATACCCGAAACTTTCCTGCAAAGTAGAAGGTGCATTTTTGCGGATTGAGCCTCAACTTATGATGATGGATGATGCGAAAAAATTCCTCCGGATCGTCCAAGTGCTTACGAACTTGCATGCTTTTCACGATCATATCATCCACGTATACCTCCATGTTCCTCCCCATTTGTCTATCGAAGATGAAATTCATCATTCTTTGGTAAGTGGCCCTGACATTTATAAGGCCAAAGGTCATCTTCTTATATACATACAGAGCGGTGGGTAATGAATCTTTGTCTTTGGGATGTCCTCTTTGCACATGGATATTTGATGATAACTGAAAAAGCATCCATAAAGCTTAAGTAATGCATACCCGAAGTGGCATCGATAAAATTTGATCGATATGGGGCAAAGGATAAAAGTCCGCCGGACAAGCTTTATTGAGTCGGTGTAGTCGATACAAACTTCGCCATTTCGTTACGCTTTTGCCTAATACTACATTAGCCATCTCTTTGTGGGTAGTCGATCTCAAAAATAAAATCGTGACCATCGACTTGGCAATCTCCTCGTCAATGATCCTCGGCGTTCGGTGCAAAGATCCGTCTTTTTTTTTGCGAACGGGCTTCTTGATGGATCCACTTCGATCGTGTTCGACAATCTTCGGCTAATCCTGGCATGTCTTGAGGTTCCCATGCAAAAATGTCGCATAGCGGTGAAGTAGTTCCGTAAGGTTTGTCAGAAGAGGCTACTGGTGAACCAGAACCAATCTTCTTTGTTTTATCGCCTTTTCGAGGACCATTTCGATCTCTTTGTCTCTCTGCGAGGAATTACCAATGGCTCGAAATTGCTTTCGGTGAAGGGCTTGATCTCGATTGCCATGGTTTGCTTACATTTTTGACTCCTACTAGGAGGAAATATGACATTAGATACTTGACGTCGGGCTAGATCCGAGTCCCTGCCACCTCTCCAGGCTCAGGTGTCTTTGTGGGGAACTTGATTTTGAAGTGAGGATGGAAGTCACGACTTGGAGAGGCTGTCGATGTAGGTCTCCCGGTATGGCGTTATGGCAGAATCTACATACCACATATAAATTTACATATTATTTCTACTATTTGAGGGGTGTCTTAGAAGATCTTTGGGAGTTCGATGGTGCTGCAACTTTATTTGGATCGTTCTTTGAAGCCATATAAAGGAGCCTCTTGCCCGACCTCCATCTTTCGCCCATCAAGATGCATCCTCTGATAAGCATGGGCATACAAAATATCCACGAAGACCCGTTGTCTATCATCATCGCTTCACATCCACAAGGCCCACTTGTGCATTGATCACTACAAAAGCTCCTTCATGTGGCTCGATGGGCTCGAAGGATAATCTGCATCGGTAAAGGATATATGATCCACAGAAATAGTGCAGCCGGCCTTCGGAGAAAACCCCACGGACATGGCCGAATCCGGATATCCTCTCCTCTTCTTCCCTACTAACTTCCTACTTTGTCCCTCGGTTATAACATCGATGGCGTGCCTCGGCGGTGGTATTGGAGCATTTTGAATGGTGGAACCATTTTGAACCAAATCACGAGCGATGCGGTCGGCATTCTCTTTGATCTTGTTGGTCCCTCCCGGCTACATCTTGAACGGTGAGATCGCTTTGAATCTTCTTCTCCACGAAATCCTTGATTACAACACTCATTAGTATCATGGCCCTTGGCTTGATGATAGCTTCAATATTCCGAGAGTTGCCTTGCCTGTCTATCTATAATTATCACGAGGTGGCTCAAAGAATGCATTTGGTTTACGATCGGTCCAAAATCAAACCTATCGATTATTCGGTTTAGTGTAAACCTTATTCACCTTGAAATTTGTGTAGCGGTGGGCGATTACTTCCTTGTCGCCATGAGTTGTTGTACTTCTTGAGCGCCCTACGGCGATCATTATACCCCCCGTCTTCTCTCGATGCATACAGGTCTTAGGAATATCTGCCTCCTTCATTTGATCCAGAAGAAGGGCGCTTTGGGCTATTCATAGCTTCCTCCACAACAATATAACCTTACGCCTTGTGAAAGCCTCTTGCCGGACTTCTTGGATGATGGAACATCAATTTCTTCACTAACTTTTGAGACTTCACCAAATCTAGCCCATTACGAAAGCGACCCCTAGCACAGAGATCATTGAGGTCGGATACGAACAAGCGCTTCTACGAACCTCTTCACATCTTGGCCTAAAGATTCGTTGGAGAAGCTATCCGACTGTGCTAGAGAACATGTGAAGGCTTCCCTCTTCTTGGTTGCTCCCAAAGCGGGCATGGAACTTGTCACGAGCTCGGTCAAGAGGAAATCGAATCGGCGGTAAAGTTCCCATCCTTTGCCTCGCATCTTTCCTTAGTGTTGTGACAAGCGTGTGACACTTGGCAGCATCGGTAAAGTCATAATAATCCATCAGCCGGTCGAACGCCTGACTATGGTCATAAGGATCCCCAGATCCATCGTAACTCTCCATGCGTGGCAGCTTCTTGGTGATGTTTGCCTTTTCCTTAAGAATGTCAGGAAAAGAGAGCGCTTTCTTCCCGGGGTGTCTCACCCTTCTTTGCACCTCTGCTTGTTGCTTTCGGAGCTCTTTCAACTCCTTAACCAAAAAATCTACCCCTTCCGGTCGAGATGACGCTTCTTTCTCCGTGGAGTCTTTCTTCTTTTGAATGGATCGGTCTTTTACCATAGAACCCTCAATTTTCGAGGGACTTCTACGATGATGGTGGCCCACAAAACGACGTGCCCCCGGCGGACTTTCTGGAGTACGGCCCCTAGATCTGCTTCGTCTTTGGATTCTATAGCTGTGATGAGAATGCTCAACAACGAGCGCTCTCTTTGTATTCTCGGGAGTATGTTCTCTGGATCGGCCTCTTTATTCACTTTGGCTCTGCTCCCTAGGACCGACATGATGGTGCGCTCCCTTCGATCTTCGAGGAGTAGGGCTTCTCGATCTTCTTCTTTCTCGATGTTGTACGAGTTTCACGTCTGAATGGCGGGTTCCTTCCACTTCGATGCCCGCTCTTGGGCCGAAGCGTAGCTTTGGATGCTTCATCTCTCAACTCTTCCATCCGGGACATCTGCTCAGCTATATCCTGTCGTTGCTTCATAAGTGCCTCCATGGCCCTATCTTGCTTAAATCTGCCATCTTTAGCAAGGTGGGAGGCCTTTTTCGTCTGGTCATCTCGGTATCGAGTTTTAGGTGAGGTGCCTTCCACTTGCTTACGGTGCGTGACGGACTCTTTCTCTGCTATAAAGACTAGCTTTCTCTTAGCTTTGCCCATACCCTTGGGCGAGAATCTTCATGCGAGCGTTTGGGCGTTGTCTTTGGCATGAACACTTATTGTAGGTCCCAAAGCGCTCCTTGGCGGTATTCGTGGTCTTTGATTCACTATGGTCATCGGGCATCCTTGAGTGTATATCTGCTCTACTCTTCCCCATCTTTGAAAGCGTAGAACAAATAAATATTTGTGATTGCCAACTCTTGAACACTAGAACTCGCCCCCTCCTTCTAGCGCCCGATGTTAGCGCCAAGATCTTACGCCACGTCCCAATCACGTAAGGCGTCCCGATCACGCGCGCGATAAACACGATCACACACACAAAGCTTGATGGTTGGGCCCGTCGGGGATAACTCGGCGTGAGAGTCGATCTGACGATCACTGAGGTTAAGAATGGAGGATGTAAAATATCTAGCGTTACGAGAGAGATAAAAATGTATCGTACCTTTTGTTAGAAGACTCCCTTGCTAGGTTATACTCTCATGCTCGGTTTTTTATGCCACTGACCACGATCGACATAGCCCCCCCACTCTTCTATGGTCTCTCGGGATGGATGCATGCGAGGTTGTCACCTTTTTCTCTTACTACTGTGTAAATTTGGATAAAATCCCATCCACATTAATGATCTGCAGACTTTTTGGTCAGCTGCTCTCCTTTTTCATCATTACAAGTCGAAAGGCTTAGATATAAAAAGCTTTAATGGATCAATCCTTTGATTGACCCATCATTATGAGGATATAATAAAGGTAACATAAATATTAAGCCCAATGACTATAAAACTCAATAATAAAGGTCCAATAGGCTAATTAAATGGATAGACCCAATCAAATCAGGCCCAATAGAGGAAATATCATGACCTGGCACAGTTAACATTGGAAGTTTTGTAGTTTCGAGCGACTCACGAGGGTGTGGTCGTCCCCTTGTGACCAATCAACATAAGTTGGAATTTAGGACTCCCTATAACATGTGAAGGTAAATGTTCTCCGAGGTAGCAAACAGTGTACAATACTAACAAATAAAATGATCAATTTAAAGTGTCCAATATATAGACCAAGACTCATGTCTGAGGACTCAAGTCATCTCTCCATCCTCTACTCACCCAATACATACAAATTAACAACATCCAATAATAACTAAATGAGATCAAATATATATACTAAAACAAAAAATCCCAATTCATTCAACATAGAAATCAATGACCACGATTCAATCTAACCCATAAAAATTCACTAGGATAGAACTAATTCTTTATAAACAATCATCAAAACTCATCAACGTCTCAAAAAAAAATCCCTAAGCCAGGCCCCCAAACATCTAAATTTTCAATTCAAACACTAATATTAAGTCGCATTTCATACTACATTGGAATTAATGAAATGCTACCATAGACATTGATAAATTCTTAATTTACTATTATAACTAAAGATTAATGTTGGGTTATTCTTAATTTATTAATTACCATAATTACTACCAAAGGAGAGCTAGTAAATTCTATAAAAAAGTAACGTAGAAAAGATATTCAAAATATCACAAGAGTATATATGCATGTCACAAAACAAAATCAAATCAATTAAATTCTTAATTTAATTCATCGTGTATATATAGTCTCCAAATCAAGAGCATCAAACATCCTTAGCTACTCTATGATCCAACACAACACAAAACAAAACAAAATACAACTAATTAATTAACCCACAAAGTACTTGAAATGACTAATTAATATTATCTTGGAGATGCATGCCTCCATCGCTTTGGAGAGTTTCTTCAAACTCGTGCATGATCGAATCAAATCTGGGAACATCCGAATTTAGTAATTCATCAAGCTTCACTAAATCATCCCATTCCCATTCCCATTCCAATTCCAATCTTTCTTCTTGAGATTCCATCGTTAAGCGGCATCGAATCAAATCTGGGAACGAGAATTGAGAATTCGGAAGGATGTGCTTCAAATCAAGAATAATCTCACAAACCACATAATCCGATTCACCACCGCAAGAGGGAGAATTCGTGCATAATCAATGACCCATCGGATTACTTTTTAGCGAAGACTCCTTATTTCAAAAACAAGCATTTTTTATATCCAATCACCTCACCCTTCCCATTCTGGACTTCCCCTAGGCCTCGTCTCGCCCATCCCACGTCCCGCACTCCATGCTTGAATATATGCTCCTTCCCACCGATCATTGTTCTTCCTCATCTTTCACGCATGGCCGCTTTCTTAGTCAACTTGGTGAATACGTATATGGTTTTCTTGACTACATTTCCCAAATTTTATCGGTTTCCGACACTAGCCAATGATTTGCATCCTTCAATATATCCCAAGGATCGCCGTAGTAGAGTTCTTTTCCTCCACAACGTTACAAGGCAAGATTTTCCCCATGATCTTTGGCCTCAAGTAGAAGTTGATCAACTCCTGTAATATCTGGTTTTAAAAAAAAGATAAAAGATAATAAAATAATATAATTAGATAATAGAAGTGTAACTAATAATTATTTATACATATCTAAAACCTATTATCACACTATTTCATAGAATAGTGAGGACTACTAATGTTATCATCTGGACCGTCACTCCATTCCCCGACTAGTCCCTGCTACGTTCTCATTTCCTGAAGAGAACAATGAAAGCAAAAGGGTGAGCTCAACTAGCCCAGTAAGAAATATTATGACTAAGATAATGCGAATAAATTATCATTAGCCTTCAAATGATGTTAAACCGATAAAATATAACAAACATCAAGTTTCAACTGCAATGAACAAGCAATCCATTAGAAGAGTCAAGTAGAGAATAAAATCTACTATCTTCTATGATTTAAAAGGATTTTTATTACTTTTTATTTGAGACTCAAATTTTAATAAATAATCCACATCATCCCCACTACTGACGAGGATATTCATTAGTATCACGACCACAAATTATTCATGCACTACGGGCCAATGATATTCGTGTATTCATCAATGGTCATGATCATGCCAACAACTGTTCATCAATGCACTACGGGTCAATGAGGACTTTTACCACATCATTTGTAACATTACAATCATGATTATACCGAATAATCTTTGGTCATAATCATACCAAGTCCATCTATGCACTACAGGCCACAGATGACTTTCAACATAATATAAACATGAGGCTGATGACAATGATATAAGAATTCAATAAAACAAGTTCAAGAATTAATTTATCCAGGAACCAATAACATCCAAATTGTCAACATGATACTTCTTTGTGGGGTAAAATTCAAGAATGCTCAGAAGAATATTTCCATAAAAAGATATTGGATGAAGCGCAAATATCAAGGATATTCCACTAATTTCATGGGGTATAGAAGTCAAAACTTTAACCAACTGAGTATAATAAAGAATGGAATAACAAAAGAAATCACCAAGCATGCGATAGACCGCATAGACAAGTTATTCCAACAGAAGAATAATAAATAATGGAACGTGTCATGCGTGAAGCCTTGCAGACGTGATATTCCAATGAATAATAAACAACAGAACTAGGTCATGCGTAAAATCATAGACAGGATGTTCCAACAAAATAATAAAGAATGGAATAACAGAAGAATTTCACCAAGTATAGGGTATCTTGCATATACAGGTTATTCCAACAGAATAATAAAAAATAGAATAACAGAAGTTCTCTTCACAAATAAGAAAGAAAGAATACCCCTTATGAGTACAACAAATAATATCCCTCACCGTAAAAGAAGAGTATTCTGACTGGTAGGGTGAGGATATTCTTGAAGAAAACTTGCACTACGCTCAAAGCTTCTTAAAACTCTAAAGAAATAGGCTCAAGATTATAGAAGAATTCTCTGAACTTTTGGTGTGGTTTTCAATTCTAACTAAGCATCCTATTTATAAGAAAATAGAAAGGATACTATGTTGCACTATTGATAAGTGGGTTTTACACGTACTTATGGAGTACCAATTCATGCGAACTATGCCCATCTCAAGTACATTTTAGTATGTTTTAGCTGCATCATGTAAATTTACATTTCGCATACTTAAAACTCCTTTTTGGTGAATAAGTGCAGGAATTGGCCTAATTTGGTGGTGTTATAGGGCATGAGGCTAATGGATGCGTGAGGCGAGGCAAAAGATAGGATGTGCATGGCGTAGGATTTAGTGGAGCATGGATGGACAAGCATAGATAGACATAGGACATTTCAGTAGTAAGCAGTGAACATTGCGAGAACCAAGCGAGCGAGAATCGGAAGACATCATTGCCAGTGATGCGGCGAGAAGAGCTTGGAAGCAGCGTGCGCGTCACGAGTGCCAGCCGGACGGAACCTCTACAAGTTCTTGCGGCATGAAGGACAAACTGAAACGCAGCGCTCATGAAATGGTGAACATAAAAACTTCTTCGCAAGTCTCATGATCATGAGCATAACAAACTAGAAGGGCTGCTTGAAGTCCTGAAGTCTACGGTGACTTGTTTTATGTTATTTCCAATTTTTAAGGGATGTAATTGATTTAAAAACGATTTCTGACTGGTGTCAGGGGATCACTTGACAATTATTAAGTTTTTTCACGTATTCTTTTTATCGTAACTAAGGTTTACTCTCTGGGAGAGATTCCAACGTAGAAGGAGGCCAAAACTCTACTTTTCTACTTCTTCTTGGGATTTTTTACCAGAGTGGATTATTATTATTATTTTTGATGGAATCATATGAGGATTTGATTATTAATAGTGGATTCTATTCAGCAATTGGGTTTGATAGTTTTATCTTTCATCTTTCAATTGTCGTTTATTAACCATGTTTAGATTTGATCCCATAATGGCTTTTGGTTTAGTCATGAACTAAACTCCATTATGGGATTCTAACGGATTTTAATATGTAGTTTGATTACATGCTTAAATGCTGGATTGTTTTACATATCATCTGAGATGTCTATCATGATTGTTTTGCATATATGACTGCTTGATCACCATTTGTTTCAGTATTTGTATGGAATTGACAATGAACATGCAAGTATGGATTGTAATCATGATAGTATACATTATATAAATTTTGTGTTATATGGCTTATGTATTTCATGAACCAGATAGACATATATTGTTTCACTTTATATGTTAGAATAAGGGCTTGAACTTAAATTCAATATAGTTGCAATTTCACATAGACATATAGTGATTTTGGTTATATTGATGATTACATAGAGTCTATCATCTGTGGATGATGTGTAAGTAGGTCTTAGTGCATTGACAAATGGCTAATACTCTTTTAGTGCTCTTGGCTACTTTTCTGTGATATGTGAACAAGTCATTCATGATAGTGGCAATTGAATGAAGTATTAAATGAAGTTAGGATCCCATTAGTTTCAGTATCATTTATTCCGTTATTATTATTATTTTAGTTGTTATTTGCAATTCGAGAACAAACCAAGTTTAGTCATTAGTTTGAGCATATAAATATAGTGATTTATTTAATTAATAGTAATATAAGTTAAACAACTTTCTCTGTGGGATCGATACTTTACTTACTCTGTATTGCTTGTTGACACATGTATGCTTGCATGAGTTAGAGCTCTTTTGTTAAGACTAAAAAAAGAGGCAACAACTATGCAATAAAATATAATATATTCTAAATATGTATATATATATTATTTAAAATCTAATAAAACAAATAACTTTATAAAAATATTCTGTTTTATATAAAAAGATTTTACTATACAAAATACTATGCAAGCACTATTGCCTCTTTTTTAGTCTTAACAAAAAAGCTCTAACTCATGCAAGCATACATGCGTCAACAAGCAATACAGAGTAAGTAAAATATTGATCCCACAGAGAAAGTTGTTTAACTTAGATTACTATTCATTAATTAAATTACTATATTTATATTCTCAAACTAATGACTAAACTTGGTTTGTTCTCGAATTGCAAATAACAACTAAAATAATAATAATGACGGAATAAATGATACTGGAACTAATGGGATCCCAACTTCATTTAATACTTCATTCAATCGTCACTATCATGCATGACTTGTTCACATATCACAGAAAAGTAGCCAAGAGCACTAAAAGAGTATTAGCAATTTGTCAATGCACTAAGACCTACTTACACAAAGATCCATGATGATGATAGACTTCTATGTAATCATCAATATAACCAAAATCACTATATGTCTATGTGAAATTGCAACTATATTGAATTTAAGTTCAAGCCCTTATTCCAACTTATACGGTAAAATAGTATATGTCTATCTGGTTCACGAAATACATAAGCCATATACACAACCCTATATACATATACTATCATGATTACAATCTATACTTGCATGTTCATTGTCAATTCCATACAAATACTGAAACAAATGGTGATCAAGCATTCATATATGCAAAACAATCATGATAGACATCCCAAATGATATGTAAAACAATCTAGCATTTAAGAGTGCAATCAAACTACATATTAAAATCCGTTAGAATCCCATAATGGAGTTTAGTTCATGACTGAACAAAAAGCCATTATGGGATCAAATCTAAACATGGTTAATAAACGATAATTAAAAGATGAAAGATGAAACTATCAAACCCAATTGCTGAATAGAATCCACTATTAATAATCAAATCCTCATATGATTCCAGCAAAAATAATAATAATAATCCACTCTGGTAGAAAATCCCAAGAAGAAGTAGAAAAGTAGAGCTTTGGCCTCCTTCTACGTTGGAATCCCCCAAGAGAATAAACCCTAGTTACGATAAAAAGAATACGTGAAAAACTTAATAATTGTCAAGTGCTCCCCCTGACACCAGTCAGAAATCATTTTAAATCAATTACAACCCTTAAAAATTGGAAATAAAATAAAACAAGTCAAGAAATAGCTCAGCCATCACATAGGCCAGGCCTCTCCAATTTGTTATGCCATGTCATGCTAAACTTGGCAGAAGTTTTATGTTCAATGTTTCTCATGCTGCCAAGGCCTCCCCAGGCTTATCTTTCACGCCGCACAACTTGCTGAAAGAGGTTCCATGGTCCGGCCGATACTGCCGGCGGCACGCACTTCCAAGCTCTTCCTGCTGGCTACCGCAATTGATGTCTTCCGATTTCGCCTCCTGGTTTGGTTCTGCAATGTTGTTGCTACTACTGAAATGTCCTATGTCTGTCCATGCTTGTCCATCCATGCTCCACTCAATCCCACGCCATGCACATCCTATCTTTTGCCTCGCCTCACGCATCCATTAGCCTCGTGCCCGATATCACCACCAAATTAGGCCAATTCATGCACTTATTCACCAAAAAAAGTTTTAAGTATGCGAAATGCAAATTAACATGAAATGTAGCTAAAACATACTAAAATTTACTTGAGACGGACATATTTCGCATGAATTGGTACCCCATAAGTAGGTGTAAAACCCACTTATCAAATACCCCTAAACTTGAACCGTTGCTTGACCTCAAGCAATGCATACTATTGAACAATGAAAATGCAGCTATATTACTATGCAACTACATTATGATGCAACTAATCTCACATTGTCTCAACTATCATAGAAATTCAGTCCAATTTGCCTCAACGAATTTTTTTTTAGATTCAAGAATACAGATTCAAGTCAAACTGCAGGCATAATGTCATACACTCAGATAATTCAAAAATGCTATAGAGATGCTGTGTGTGTGTGTGTGTTGTGTTCGCCCAAAATTTGATTTAGGCATATAATACTCATGTTATCTTGCTCAAAACAAAAAATTATAGCTAAAATCAAGACTTATGAATATATATACAACCAAGACTAGTCCAACATCTTAAAATTAACTAAGGTTCAACAATGGGCTTAACTGCTTTATTCTACTCACGAGGGCGACTTTCGCACTTTCCCGCAGTGTTTAGTGCTATTTTTCTTTTCTTTTCTTTTTCTTCATGACTGTGCAATGTCTTACTCCCTTAGGGACACTGCTACCCCTTAGCGAGCTTTCGACCAATGACTCCCAGACCATGAAAGACATTAGGGCGCTAGGTGTAGAGACAATCCCCTCGGGCGTACTTACTCAAGTAGCCAGGGCCCCGAAATAAGACTAGCCATGTTATTTGTACTTTTCTTTCTTTATTTTTTTTATTTTTTATTTTTTTTATACACAGATACCCATGTTTTCTCAAAGTTTAAAAATCAATGTTTTATACAGTCTAAAAGTCACTTTTCACATATTTCCCTTTTTTTAACACTACATTTTTCTATCGAGCAATGCAAAACATACTTCTTATACCTACAAGTGCTTGTAACACATTTGTGCAAACCGAAAACATTTAAACAACATTATAAATTTCATTGTATAAAACATTATATCTCAGCTCATGTTATCCAAAATATTCAGAAATCATTTAAAAACTTCACTATCATTATTGGCTAGACAAAAATTTCTATACGGTAAGAACTGTGAGGTATTAAACTATAACATGCAACTATATGCTAAAATGTAATCTAAATATGCAACAACTATCAAAATTAAACTAATCATGCAAAACTATATGCAAGCTAAAAATACTACCAAAAAATACTACCCAATACCCCCAAACTTAAAATATTCAATGTCCCAATTGAATGAAGGTAAAGGGTACGAAAAACTCCCCTAAATATCGGTGGTGCCACCCTCCTCGGGTGGTGAATCCGGTGGTGGATATGGTGCTACAGTTCCGAACTGAAGCCATTCTTGTGTTGTTCCTTGTTGTGCAAACGCTTTGGCTAAGGCCCTTGTGAGTCCCGTCGCAAATGTGCCCAAATTATCGTACATGGCATCGACCTTGCGCTCCAACCTTTGGAGATGGAAATCGCCATTGGTGGCACGTGCGTGCGTGGACGGGCCCGCCTCGTTTGTTTGCGGGGGTTATTGTGACGGTTCTGGAAAAGTGGGATGCATAATGAATCCTCGTCCGTGTGGGTGCGGTATACCACCTGCCTAGTCCTCGAATTTTTCTATCATGGCATGAGTAATGTCCTGGCTTGGGTATTGCATTTGCTCATTGCCCCAGTTGCATCCCTGATTAGCACAAAGCATGGCAACCACGGATGCGTGTGGGATGCTCCCAATCGTTTCTCCCCGTAGATAGCGCAACATATTCTCATGAATGAGATGACCAATGTCAATGTACTTTCCGGTGATTATGCCCCACAGAATACGTGCCCTCTCCGCTGTTATTTCGTGCTGATGGGCGGAAGACATGAGCTTGGCACATATGAACAAGTTCCATACTTTTGCATAGCGATTTAGGGCTGCAGCTGGGAATATACGCGGCTGTGTTGTTCCAACTTTATATGTCCATTTCGTACCCGGCACACATAACTCTACAATAATCAACTCCATGTCGGTCTCCAAATGAGCACCTGTGACCCAATTAGCAGCCCCCACTGGCGATGCATCAGTAATTTTGAAAATTAATCGGATGGCACGGGGTCTGTAATCTACCTCGATACCACGAACCAGAGATATCCTGCTCATAGTGACCTTGGCATTGGCATAGAACTCACGGACTATGCTCATAGGAATGGGCGTTGGGGTAGCAGTCAGTCCACCCCAGCCTCTCTCTCGAATCATTGCGCACAACTGGCCATCCTGCCCCTTCGGCTTGAATCCTCGCTCCTTGACAAATGTTTTCGCCACAATACGGTAGTACTCTTGTTGAGCTTCCAAGTTGAGGAACTTGGTGTGATCCACAATATCAGCCTCTTGACTGCCCGAAGAGGATGAAGAAGATGACGCAATAGACCATGCTCGCTTAGGTCCCATTTGTATTTAATAGAGATTGCACAGATTATATGATGGAAATGAAGAATTGATACACCCCAATACTCATTTCTGTAATTCAAATTCGGAACCCTAGCTTTATAGTGCACTTTGGAGAAGTTGAGGAGATATGGACTTTGAATGAGGAGAGAATCGTGGCTAAGTAATGGAGAGATGTACGGAAAAAACTTGTAACTGATAGATAGATAGACGTGAGTTATGGAGAGGGAGAGAATTTCGCTTCTATTATTATTCCAAATGAGAGTCCAAATGGTCCACAACTCTTTTTTAAACTATTCAGATCTGTTTTAATCCGGTGTCGCGTGCGTTTATCTTCACTGGGTGGTAGCGGGAGACTTAGACTTGCGTAATGTTTTGTTGGTTCGATTAACTTGATGCTGCATGGCATATGAAGTTTATGTTTCCATAATACAATGCCGCTGCCGATATCGATATCTCGCAATACTAAAATTCAATTCCACTCTGCCTATCAATGATACTGTCCAATGATGGTTCCTGCACAGACATTAATGCACCTTGTTAAGGCATGACTTAGTGGTCACATAATGCTAACATCTTGCAAATATTCGCAAAGCAAGTCTTGCTACACACTTAAGCATGAACATCTAATATCCTATTAAAAATGACTTCAATATAACTACTGAAATAATCCAAAATGAATAACTAAAAACAAATCAATGGGGATAGAAATAATGGGTTGCCTCCCATCCAGTGCTAAGTTATAGTTAATTAGCTTGACTATCTCTGAGTTTTATGTCACAGATAGAATTGAGGTGCCTTCCTTCTTGTCCGCCGCACCCCAAAATTTAATGACTTCATCTCTCGTCAATGGCTTTACCTTCAACTCTGAATTTTTACCCGTTGCACACCTCAACGGTCCATTATTTCCCGATTTCTATACCTCATCCTGTAGGCCCCAGTCCACCAAATCAACCAAGAAGCACTCTTCTTTATCCGTTGGTAACTTGATTGCTTTAAAGACGTTGAAGGTAATCTCTTGATCCTGAACACGCATAGTGAGTTCACCTTTTTGCACATCTATCGAATTCCTGCCTGTGGCTAAGAATGGTCTCCATAGTATTATTGGTATGCTTTTGTCCTCCTCGTAGTCTAGAATAATGAAGTCAGTCGAAAAAATACATTTGTCCACCTTAACCAACACATCTTCAATAATTCCCCGTGGGTACGTGATGGATCTATCAGCTAGCTGTAAAGCAATGTTTGATGGCTTTGGATCCGGTAGTCCCAATTGTTTGAACAATGATAAGGGCATCAAATTTATGCTTACCCCAACATCACATAAACACTTCTCAAAGTTCATCTTCCCGATTGTACACGGGATTGTGAAGCTGCCCGAATCCTTCAGCTTTGGAGGTAGTTTCTGCTGAAGCACTACACTGCATTCCTCTGTCAAGGCTACCGTCTCAAACTCATCTAATCTCCTCTTCCTTGACAATATACCCTTCATAAACTTGGCGTAGCTTGGCATTTGTTCCAATGCCTCGGCGAATGGTATGTTGATCTGCAGCTTTTTGAATACCTCCAAAAATTTGCTGAACTGTTTGTCTTCCCTTTCCTTATTTAATCTCTGCGGATACGGAACTTGAGTGTGAATTGGTGGTACTGAACTCTTAAACGTCTCTTCTGGACCTACTCTATCTTTTTCTTCCTGCTGATCCTCAGATTTTTCCAAATTTTCTTCTCAAGATGGTGGCTCCGCTGCAAGGCGTCCTCCTCGTCAGCATTTCTCGCTCGCGGTAGCGCGACTTGCAAAGACTGACAAATCTTTCCCAGATCTCAATGTGATCGCTTGACACTGTTCCTTCCTTTCTTCTAGGATTTGTCTCTCAGACATTTTGAAATGAACCTGGGGCTCGTTAGTAAGCATATTCACCATCTGCCCCATTTGAGTTTCCAGATTCTTTATAGCCACTGCTTGGCTCTTGATCATAACTTCTGTGTTTGCCATGTATTTCATCATCATCATCTCCTCCACTTCTGATTTCTTTTCTTCTGCCGAGGAAAAATTTGAGTGTGATGTTGTTGTTGTTGAGAAAATCCGTGAAAAGGTGGTCTAGGAGTAAACTGTGGCTACGCTGGATGCTTCTGAAACTGATTATTTGATGGAAACTGATTCTGTTGATTCCCTTGATTATTCGACCAACTAAAGTTTGGATGATTTCTGTTGTTGGGGTGGTATGTGTTCTAAAATTGACCTTGGTCTTTTCTATAGTTGCTCACATATTGCACTAATTCTGAGCTGATAGCACATTGATCCGTCGAGTGTGACCCCGCACAAATCTCACATACGAAGGCAACCGTCTTTACTTTTCCTTCTGCCAAAGTATCTATCTTCTTTGCCATGGTCGCCATCCGTGTCGACAATAATCGAGTAATAGCATCGACCTCCAACACACCTGCAACTTTGGTCTGTGGCATTCGAGATGTAGGATTCTGAAAATCATTCGATGCCATTGTCTCGATAAGGTCATAGGCTTCCTCAAAGTTCTTTGCCCATAATGCCCCTCCTGTAGCTTCATCTACAATCGATCTCGACTGTCATCCCAATCCATTATAAAACGTGTTGATTACCATCCAATCTGGCATACCGTGATGTGGGCACTTTCTCAGTATTTCTTTGTATCTCTCCCATGCTTCATATAATGACTCGCCCTGTTTTTGCTCAAACTGAGAGATAGTTGTCCTCATCTTTGCAGTCTTAGCCATTGGTAAGAACTTAGTTAAGAAATTCTGTGCTAAGTTCTCCCATGTAGTTATAGATCCTGCTGGCAGAGAATGAAGCCAACTTTTCGCTTTATCCCTCAATGAGAATGGGAACAACCTTAGTCTAATAGCATCCTCCGTCACACTGTTGTATCTGAATGTATCACAAATTTCGATGAAACTTAACAGGTGTTCGTTCGGATCATCTGTAACAACACCCCAAATCGAATCGTATTTCGCACCATTTGAATAGTGCCAGTTTTTATCTCGAATGTATTGGTCGCTATCATCGGGTCCGACTATGCCGGACTGGAGTCCATTAATATTGGGCATGGAATATTCCTTCAGAGCCCTATGCTCCTCTCTTTGCTCTTCTCCTTGTGCCTCGGCTACCATGTTAGCTGTCGTGTTTTCCAACTGTGCTTGTAAATTTCTACGAACATCCGCTTTCCAACCTCTCCCATTTATGTTATCCTGAACAGGTGTTAGGTCTGGGTTGGATGACCGTGTGCGCATACAAATTTATCCAAAAACCTGAAACAAAAACAAAAACTGAAATGAGATAAGACTAGAATTGTCTAAGTCATACAATATAGCTTAAACTAATGATAATAATATAAAATTAAACGCCTTTCCCCGGCAACGGCGCCAAAAACTTGTTGCCTCTTTTTTAGTCGTAACAAAAGAGCTCTAACTTATGCAAGCATACATGCGTCAACAAGCAATACAAAGTAAGTAAAGTATCGATCCCACATAGAAAGTTGTTTAACTTAGATTACTATTCATTAATTAAATCACTATATTTATATTCTCAAACTAATGACTAAACTTGGTTTGTTCTCGAATTGCAAATAACAACTAAAATAATAATAATGACGGAATAAATGATACTAGAACTAATGGGATCCTAACTTCATTTAATACTTCATTCAATCGCCACTATCATGCATGACTTGTTCACATATCACAGAAAAGTAGCCAAGAGCACTAAAAGAGTATTAGCCATTTGTCAATGCACTAAGAACTACTTACACATCATCCACAGATGATAGACTCTATGTAATCATCAATATAACCAAAATCACTATATGTCTATGTGAAATTGCAACTATATTGAATTTAAGTTCAAGCTTTTATTCCAACTTATACAGTGAAACAATATATGTCTATCTGGTTCACGAAATACATAAGCTATATACACAACCCTATATACATATACTATCATGATTACAATCCATACTTACATGTTCATTGTCAATTCCATACAAATACTGAAACGAATGGTGATCAAGCATTCATATATACAAAACAATCATGATAGACATCCCAGATGATATGTAAAACAATCCAGCATTTAAGAGTGCAATCAAACTACATATTAAAATCCGTTAAAATCCCATAATGGAGTTTAGTTCATGACTGAACCAAAAGCCATTATGGGATCAAATCTAAACATGGTTAATAAATGACAATTGAAAGATGAAAGATGAAACTATCAAACCCAATTGCTGAATAGAATCCACTATTAATAATCAAATCCTCATATGATTCCAGCAAAAATAATAATAATAATCCACTCTGGTAGAAAATCCCAAGAAGAAGTAGAAAAGTAGAGTTTTGGCCTCCTTCTACGTTGGAATCCCCCAAGAGAATAAACCCTAGTTACGATAAAAAGAATACGTGAAAAACTTAATAATTGTCAAGTGCTCCCCTTGACACCAGTCAGAAATCGTTTTAAATCAATTACAACCCTTAAAAATTGGAAATAAAATAAAACAAATCATGACTTCAGGCCTCGCGGCCCTCAGCTTTTGTTATGCTCATGGTAGCGAGACTTGGCGAAGAAGTTTTTATGTTCAATAGGTCTAGGCTCATGACGCTGGCCTCCCCTAGGCTTATCTTTCTCGCTGCCATGCAACTTGCAGTAGGTTCCATGGTCTGGCTGGGTACTCGCGCGGGAATGCGCTTCAAAGCAAATGTCCTATGTCTATCCATGCTTGTCCATCCATGCTCCACTCAATCCTACGCCATGCACATCCTATCTTTTGACTCACCTCACGCATCCATTAGCCTCGTGCCCAATATCACCACCAAATTAGGCCAATTCCTTCACTTTTTCACCAAAAGGAGTTTTAAGTATGCGAAATGCAAATTAACATGAAATGCAGCTAAAACATACTAAAATGTACTTGAGATGGGCATAGTTCGTATGAATTGGTGCCCCATAAGTAGGTGTAAAACCCACTTATCAGGCACTATGCAACACTATGTATAATAAAATATAATATATTCTAATTATTGTCTAATAAAATAATTAACTTTATGAAAGTATTTTGTTTTATATAAAAAGATTTTATTATGCAAAACACTATGCATAATAGAATATTATATATTCTATTTATAGTATAATAAAACGAATAATTTTATAAAAGTATTTTGTTATAAAAGCTTTTCTATTTTATTACATTAATAATACTAATAAAACAAAATTTATCATCATTATTATAATTCACAATATTAATTAATGTGTCGCTCCCTGTGAAAGAGGGGCTTTCCAATAAGGATTTTTCCCCATTGGCGCCGCAATTAGGTGACCAAACCTCTCCTCGATGTAACTTCTAGACATCGTTAATATTGCAAATAATAATATTAATAACTTTGTCATCTCAATTATTGATTATAAAATATTGACAATAATTGAATCAAATAACGTGAGATACTATGCAGCAATTACTGTAATAATAATTGAACAAAACTGAGTGACTTCTCACGTAAGCATCAATAATCAATATCGTGTGCTACTATGCAACCACGCATATTAATGTACTTTTAACACCGGGTGTTTTAACAGTTAACGGTAAAACTTCCGTTGTTATTTTCATAAAGTATTTTTGTTGTTTTCTCAATCTGACAATAATTCCGTTGTAGGGTCCACCAATGATTGTCTTGGTTATGCATTTAATATTCCCTATTAAAACTAATATTCCCCGACCAATCGAATATTATATAACAACTTGCGTACTTTATAAAATTTATAAATATTACCCACAACTATAACATTATATCAAATTAATTCCATAATATTCAAAAATGATATTTATAGAAAATTCATCTTTATTCAAAAAAGTTGGGGTCTTACAACTTCCTCTTCTTATGAAATTTCTCCCTCGAAATTAGGGTACGTACCTGGTATGTCGAAGAGGTAAGGATACCTTGATTTCATTTTAGATTCTAACTCCCAAGTCATTTCCTCAACATTGTGGTTTCTCCACAAAACTTTGACATGAGGTATAACCTTGGAGCGTAGAATATGTTCCTTCTTATCCAAGATTTGAACAGGAACCTCTTAATACGTCAAATCTTTCTCTATTTCGTCTGGTTCTAACTCAATAATGTGGTTCGGGTCTTCCACATATTTACGTAACATGGATATGTGAAAAACGTTATGAACACGAGACATACTTGGCGGTAAAACGAGTCTATAGGCCATAGTTCCTACTCGATCGAGGATTAAAAATGGGCTGATGAATCGAGGATTGAGCTTTCCTCTCTTTCCAAATCTCATAACTCCTTTCTATGGAGCAACACGTAACAACACATGATCTCCTATATCGAATTCCACGTCCTTTCGATGAAGATCAGCATAACTCTTTTGTCGATCTTGTGAGATTTTTATACGTTGTTGGATCGCTTGAATCTTTTTTGTAGTCATACGTACCAACTCTGGTCCCAACAACGTTGCTTCACCCACCTCATCCCAGCATAATGGAGAATGACATTTTCTTCCATACAACGCCTCAAATGGAGCCATGCCAATACTTGCTTGATAACTGTTGTTGTAGGAAAACTCCACCAATGGTAAGAACTTATCCCAACTTCCTTGAAGTCAAGGACACAGAGTCTTAATAAATCTTCAAGAGTTTGAATAGTCTCTCCGATCGCCTCATCTCTTCCGAGGATGATATGCCGAAGCTAAATCATAAATCTGTGCCCATAGCTTTCTGCAAACTAACCCAAAATCGTGAAGTGAATCTTGGGTCTCGATCAGAAACTATGGATACTGGCATACCATAAAGTCTTACAATTTCGTTTATGTACATACGAGCAGACTTGGTCAATCTATCAAGTGCCCATAGCTTTCAAGTGTTTAAGTTTCTCGTATCGGTAAGAAATGAGCAGACTTGGTCAATCTATCAACAATGACCCAAATCGCATCTATGCCTTGAGAAACCTTAGGAAGATCAGTAACGAAATCCCTGGTAATGTGCTCCCGCTTCCATTCTGGAATTTTAAGTGGTTGCAATGGACCTTTTGGTACTTGATGCTCCGCTTTAACTCGTTGACAAGTTAGACACCTTGAGATAAACAACGTTATCTCTCTCTTCATATTGCTCCACCAAAATGTATGACGAAGATCATGATACATTTTGCTACTCCCAAGATGGATTGCAAATGGTGTGTTGTGTCCCTCCATCATGATTTTTATACTTTAAATCAGGGTTAGGAACACAAAGTCTGGAGTTGACTCGAAGTATTCCTTCTTCATCGATTCTTGCTTCCGGCATAGCACCTTCTTGCACTTTCTTCCTCATACGCATCAGCTCCAGGTCTGTAGCTTGAGCAGCTTTAACTTTATCAATTAAATTTGGTTCTACTTGTATATTCGCCATCATCACATGGGTCCCTGGAGTCTTTAACTCTATCTCCATCCTTTGCAAGTTATGATCTTCTACTCAATGCGTCAGCTACCATGTTCTCTTTTCCAGGATGGTATTGGATGGTATGATCATAATCTGTCAACAGTTCAAGCCAACGTCATTGTCGCATGTTGAGTTCCTTTTGAGTGAAGAAATATTTGAGGCTTTTATGATCCGTAAAGATCTCCACTTTCTCCACATACAAGTAATGCCTCCAAATTTTAAGTGCGAAGACAACAAACCGCTAACTCTAGATCATGAGTAGGATAATTCCTCTCATATTCTTTGAGTTTTCTCGAGGCATAGGCTATGACTTTCCCATGTTGCATGAGAACACATCCCAACCCTTTGCCCAAGCATCACCAGAGATGACAAATCCCTCCGAGCCAGATGGTATTATCGTAACAAAATAAATGAGTCTCCTCTCGAGTTCTTGAAAACTCTTCTCACATTCTTCGCTCCAATCGAACTTTGTATCTTTCCGAGTCACCGAAGTTAATGAGAGTAGCGATTCGAGAAAATCCTTCCACTAATCTCCGATAATAACCAATTTAAACCGAGAAAGCTACGACTTTGATCCATCGATATAGGTTGCTCCCAGCTTTTAATTGCTTCAATTTTTGCCGGGTCAACAGATATTCCATGACTTGATACTACGTGCCCAAGGAATGCTACTTCCTCAAGCTAGAACTCGCATTTCTTCAACTTGGCATAAAGCTTGTATTCACGAAGCTTTTGGAGTATCAGCATCAAGTGTTGCTCATGATCTTCACGGCTTTTGGAATAAATAAGGATGTCATCAATAAAAAGACGACCACAAAGTGATCCAAATATTCCTTGAATACTTGGTTCATCATATCCATGAAGGCAAGTTAGGAGCATTAGTCAATCCAAAGGACATGACTAGGAATTCATAATGCCCGCATCGAAGTTCTCTAAAGCCGCCTTTTGAATTTCATCTGTTCTAATCTTCAATTGGTGATATCCTAACTAAGATCAATCTTTGAAAAGAATTTGGCTCCTTGCAATCGGGTCAAAACAGTCATCAATACATGGCAATGGGTACCTATTTTTGATGGTGACATGATTCAACTCCCGATAATCAATACAAAGTCGATACTCCCATCTTTCTTCTTCAATAAGTAACAGAGAGCACCCCAAGGAGAAGTACTAGGACTAATAAAGCCAATGTCTAATAAGTCCTCAGAGTTGGGTCTTTAACTCCTCAAGTTCAATAAGAGCCATTTGATATGGGGCTTTGAAATGGGTTTTGTACGGGTTCAAGGTCGATACAAAATTTAATTTCACGCTCCGGGGTAGGCCAGAAGTTCTTCAGTGGAATACGTCAGGAATTTATTAACAATAGAAATATCATTCAAAATCGACGATTTTTGTTTAGATCCGTGACATGAGCTAAGAAAGCTTGACATCTGTTTTCAATAAACGAATAGCTTTATGGCTTGAGATGACCGTGATTGATTTTAATGGTTTGGTCGCTTGAATTCGCATAATAGGTTGATTAGGATTATGAAAGCTAACAACCTTACGAAAACAATCAATTTTAGCGTGATGAGTAGTTAACCAATTAATCCCTAGAATCACATCAAATGCAAGTATTTTCAATGAAATAAGATCGACAGGTAATGTGAGGGTACCGATTTGAACCAAACAAGACTTATAAATAGTGGATGTAATGAAGGTTTCTCCCAACGGAGTTTCCACAGATAAGTCAAAGTCTAATTTCTCCGAAGTCAAGTTTAATCGTTGAGCGCAAGTAGGAGAAATAAAAGAATGGGTAGAACCAGATCAAATAAGGTATAGACTTCACTAGAGTTTATGATAAGCTTACCCGTGATGACCTCGCTCGTTCCTTGCTTTCCGGGAGGTCACAACAAACGCTCTCCTTGCACTACCAACTTTGACTTTTTCGGGACTACCTTTGGTGCTCCATCCTAGTTGAACTTGTCTTCTGGTGAACGACAAAATTGAGCTAAGTGACCTTCTCTTCCACAATTATGACATGCTTTTGATGGCATCGCAGTTTTTGACCGATGTGTCCCTCCTCCGCATTTGAAGCATACGATAGGTGGTCGTTCTCCTTCCTTAACAACGGTGTTGGTGCCGACGCTCTTTCCATCATTGTTGAATCTCCTCTTCTTGAAATGTCCATTCTTATTGTTTTAGCCCCGATTACCACCACCAAGTGGTTACCATTTCGCCCGTTGATTCCTCCACGCTTGTTGTCACCGCTCGATGATCGCTTCTCACCGGTATTATCATTTTGCCGTACCGCTTTCTTTTTGGTCAAGCGTTGACTCGTTATCGCGCTCCACTAATCGAGCCCTATTTACAACATCCTAATACAAACACAATTTATGAGAAATAAGATATCGACGATCTCCCACTTCAAACCTCTTAAAACATCCGCCATCATTCTCTTCATTATCAACTAAGTGGGACACAAACCGGGACAACTCGGCAAACTTAGCTTCAGATCGCGACACTGGCCATATTATTCTCGCTTCCAACTTGATGAATTTCTACCGCTTTCATGTGATTTAATACTTTCGGAAAGTACTTGTCATTGAAAAGTTCTTGGAACTTCTCCCAAGACATCTTCAGTGCGGCAGGTTGAGTACGCTTTACTAATTCCCACCAAGAATCGCTTCTCCTCGCAACATAAAGGTGGCAAAGGAACCTTTTGCTCCTCGGAGCATCCCAAGACATCAAATATCTTGGTGATCTACTTTATCCACGTTTCCGCCTTAAGTGGTTTTGGCTCTCCAATAAACTCCGCTGGTCCCAGCTCCTTGAACTGTTTAGCGGTGACCGTCCGAGAGTTTCCAGTGTTTCCACCTACATTTTGGACATGAGTCACTCTCGCCTGATGTTGCATAAAGCCTCTGAACATTCCATCATTCATCATTTGGTCAGTGTTGTTGTTTGCATGAGGATTGTCGCCTTCCTGATGCACATTATCTTGATTATTGATATATGGTGAATCAACGGTCTCCTGTGCTCCATTGCTATTCTCAACATTCTCAGATGTCATTTTCAGATACTGCCACAAAACAAAAGTTAATTGACATGTAACATATTATCCCTATATTCGATCGACCAATTAAATACCAAATAAACTTAGGTAGGTCATACTAGCTAAGGAATTCCCCGCCTCTCCTCCTAGTTCTATTCTCACATCTTAGCCAGGATCATATCTCTAAGCTTTGATACCAACTATGACGCCCCAAAATAGGTATACATCACCTATTCTAAGTCGCCAAATACATGGTATGTAATACAAATACAACCTTAAATATATATAACATAAGTCGTGAGTTTTAATACAAATATTGTCTTCTAGACAAGATTCAAACTCAAAATAAGTCCTCAATACATTTATTATCACACTATTTCATAGAATAGTGAGGACTACTAATGTTATCATCCGGACCATCACCGCTCCCCGACTAGTCCCTCGCCACGCTCTCATTTTCAAGAGAACAATGAAAGAAAAAGGGTGAGCTCAACTAGCCCAAGTAAGAAATATTATGACTAAGATAATGCGTAATAAATTATCATTAGCCTTCAACAATGTTAAACCGATAAAATATAACAAACATCAAGTTTAACTGCAAATAAACAAGCAATCCATTGTAAGAGTCAAGTAGAGAATAAAATCTACTATCTTCTATGATTTAAAAGGTTTTTCATTACTTTTATCACGAGACTCAAACTTAATAAATAATCCACATCATCCCCGACTACTACCAAAGATATTCATTATTATATCACGACCATAAATTATCCATGCACTCACGGGCCAAGGATATTCGTGTATTCATCAATGGTCATGATCATGCCAACAATCGTCCATCAATGCACTACGGGCCAATGAGGACTTTTACCACATCATTTGTAACATTACTTACCATGATTATACCGAATAATAATCCTCGGTCATAATCATACCAAGTTCATCTATGCACTATAGGCCATGTATGACTTTCAACATAATATAAACATGAGGATGATGACAATGATATAAGAATTCAATAAAACAAGTTCAAGAATTAATTTATCCAGAACCAATAACGCCCAAATTGTCAACATGATACTTCTTTGTGGAGTAAAATTCAAGAATGCTCGTAAGAATATTTCCATGAAAAGATATCGGATGAAGCTTTAAATATCAAGGATATTCCACTACTTTCATGGAGTATAAAAGTTAAAACTTTAACCAACTAAGTATAATAAAGAATAGAATAACAAAAGAAATCACCGTGCATGCGATGTAATCGCATGCATAAAGTTATTCCAATGTAATAATAAATAATGGAACCAGTCATGCGTAAACGCACGCATGTGATATTCCAATGTAATAATAAACAACGGAATTGTGTCATGCGTAAACAAACGCAATAAGACGTTCCAATGTGATGTTGGAAAATGAATAATAAAGAATGGAATAATAAAGAAGAATTTCAAGAAGTATAGGTATCCTCTGCAGATACAAAAGTTATTCCAATGTAATAATAAAAATGGAATAATGTAAGTTCTCTTCATGAATAAGAAAGAAAGAATACCCCTTATTTAGTACAACAAATAATATCCCTCACCGTAAAAGAAGAGTATTTCAACGGTAGTAGGGTGATGATATTCTTGAAGAAAAACTTGCACTACGCTCAAAGCTTCTTAAAACTCTAAAGAAATACGCCAAGATTATAGAAGAATTTCTCAAACTTTCGTGTGGTTTTCAATTCTAACCAAGCATCCTATTTATAGAAAATAGAAAGGATACTATGATGCACTATGCAATAAAATATAATATATTCTAAATATGTATATATATATATATATATATATATATTTTATTTAAAATCTAATAAAACAAATAACTTTATAAAAGTATTCTGCATTTTATATAAAAAGATTTTACTATGCAAAACACTACGCAGCACTATGCAACACTATGCATAATAAAATATAATATATTCTAATTATTGTCTAATAAAACAAATAACTTTATAAAAGTATTTTGTTTTTTATATAAAAGATTTTACTATGCAAAGCACTATGCATAATAGAATATTATATTTACATTAATAATACTAATAAAACAAAATTTATCATCATTATTATAATTCATAATATTAATCGACTGTGTCGTTCCTGCAGGAAAGAGGGGCTTTCCAATAAGGATTTCTTCCCATCAAGCGCAATTAGGTGACCAAACCTCTCCTGATGTAACTTCTAGACATCGTTAATATTACAAATAATAATATTAATAACTTTGTTATCTCAATTATTGATTATAAAATATTGACAATAATTGAATCAAATAATGTGAGATCTTATGCAAAGCAATTATCGTAACAATAATTGAACAAAAACCGGTGACTTCTCACGTAAGCATCAATAATAATTGCTACTATGCAAACGTGTAACGATTTTACCGAGAGTGTTTCAACATTTAATGGTAAAACTTCCGCCGTTATTTTCATAAAGTATTTTTGTCGTTTTTCTCAATCCGACAATAAATTGAGGTCCACAATGAACCGTCATTGATGCACGAATATTTCTGTTAAAACGTAATATTCCCCACCAATCGAATATTATATAACACTTACGTACTTTCCAAAATTTATAAATATTACCCACAACTATAACATTATATCAAATTAAATAATCCACATCATCCCGTCTTACAAATAACTCCACACTACGACCAAAGATATTCATTAGTATCACAACCACAAATTATCCATGCACCACGGGCCAAGGATATTCGTGTTTTCATCAATGGTCATGATCATGCCAACAATCGGTCCATCAACGCACTACTATGGGCCAATGAGGACTTTTACCACATCATTTGTAACATTACTGATCATGATTATATCGAATGATCCTCGGTCATAATCATACCAAGTCCATCTATGCACCAGAGGCCACATATGACTTTCAACAGAATATAAACATGAGGATGATGACAATGATATAGGAATTCAAAAAAATAAGTTCAAGAATTAATTTATCCAAGAACCAATAACGTCCAAATTGTCTACATAATACTGCTTTGTGGTGTAAAATTCAAGAATGCTCAGAATAATATTTCCATGAAAAGATACTGGATGAAGCACAAATATCAAGGATATTCCACTAATTTCATGGAGTATAAAAGTTAAAGATTTAACCAACAGAGTATAATAACGAATGAAATAACAAACGAATTCACATAGCATGCGATAGACCGCACAGACAGGTTATTCTAACAGAATAATAAATAATGGAATCAGGTCATGCGTAAACGCGCATGCATGTGATATTCCAACAGAATAATAAATAATGGAAAGTCATGCGTAAAGGAATATGGAATTTCAGAATGATAAATAATGGAACCCGGGTTATGCATCTGAGCATGCACAAGATGTTCCAATGTAATGATAAATAATGGAATAATAGAAGAATTTCACCATGTATGTAAAAGATTGTGCATAGATAGGTTATTTCCAACATAATAATAAAGAATGGAATAATGTAAGAATTTCACCAAGTATAGGGTAGTCCGCAGATACAAAAAGTTATTCCACATAATAATAAAGAATGGAATAACAGAAGTTCTCTTCATGAATACAAAAGAAATAATACCCCTTACTTTAGTAGGAGATTGAATACTGCAGTAGTGTAGTAACAGAATACTCTTCTTCTTTCTCTCTTATTCTCTCTATACTTTCTCTCTCTATAGCTTGAATGAATTCGTGAAAAATAATGAAGAACTAGGCCTCTATTTATAGAAGATTTCTAGCTTAGCCCTTGCAATGTGAAAAGGCAAGCGCTTGACGACTGGTGATGTGAAAAGAAAAGTGGTTTGACGCCTGTAATGTGAAACAACAAGTGGTTTCGATGCTGTAATGTGAATGACAATTGGTTCGACGCCTGTAATGTGAAACGATAATTGGTTCGGGACTCGTAATATGAAACGGCAAGTGGTTCGACGTCTGGTAAAGGTAATTACTATCATGTAAAGAGACTCTTAGATGATGACATATGGGCCCCCATAGAATAACCAAACTTACCACAAACGCCTCATAATAGACTTCTTATATACATCAAGGATTGAATAAATATTACCACAAATCATTTTATTTTTAATCAACACATATTTAATCTTTCAACAATTATTCATCATTAATATTATAACTTGTCATCTCAATTATTGATTTAATAATATAACATATTATACAGATGATACTGTGACAATAATTGAATCAATAATATAAGAGATATGATGCAGCAATTACTGTAGCAATAATTGAGTATAACTGAGTGACTTCTCACGTAAGCATCAATAATCAATACCGTGTGCTACTATGCAACCACGCGTAATATTGTACCTTTATTACCGGGTATTTCAACAGTTAACGGTAAAACTTCGCCGTTATTTTTTATAAAAGATAATTTTGTCATTTTCTAACTCTCGATAATAATTCGTTATGGGGTCCACTAATGATTAGGTCGTCGCATTTAATATTCCCCGACAAAAGAATATTCCCCAGACCAAACTAATATTTTATAACAACTTGCTTACTTTGCAAAATTTATAAATATTACCCACAACTATAACATTATATCAAATCCACACCATAATATTTAAAAAAATATTTTGAGAAAATTAAATCTTTATTCATAAAATCTGGGTCTCACAATCTCTCCTCCTTATGAAATTTTCTCCTCGAAATTTATATACGTACTGGTATCTCAAGAGGTGAGGATACCTTGACTTCATTTCGATTCTAATTTTTGAGGTATAACCTTTGAGTGTTGAATACGATCCTTCTTATCCAAGATTTTAACACGTATCTCCTCATACGTTAAATCTTCTGCTATATCGTTTAGTTCTAATTTAATAATGTGGTTCGGGTCGTCCACATATTTACGTAACATCGATATGTAAAAAAACATTACGAACACTTAAATATACTTGGCGGTAAAACGAGTCTATAGGCCACAATTCCTACTTCATCGAGGATTTCAAATGGGCCAATTAAATCGAGGGTTGAGATTTTTTCTCTTCATCGATTCTTGCTTCTAGAATAACTCCTTCTTGAACCTTCTTCTTCACATTCATCAGATCTGAGTCTGTAGCTTGAGCGGCTTTTAACTTTATCGATTAAAGTCGATTCTAATCATATATTTGTTATCTTCACGTGGTTCTCTAGAGTCTTTAACTCTATCTTCATCATTTGTAAGTTATATGAAATGGGTTTTTGTGTTAACAACATCACACTCAGAACGCATACGATCTTCTACTCAACGCGCGTCACTACCACATTCTTTTTCTTCCACAATGATATTGAATGGTATGATCGTAATCTTCAATATTTCGAGCCAACGCCTTTAGCGCATTATACGCTTCGTTTTGGTTGAAGAAATATTTAAGGGTTGAAGAAATGGGTTTTGATCGGGTTCAATACAAAATTCAATTTCACGCCTAGGGGTATGCTAAGAAGTCTTCAAGAATACGTCAGAAATTTATTAACAATAGAAATATCATTCAAAATCGTGACTCTCATCCAAGACTTGGATAACACATCACATTGATACCTATCAACTTGCCATCGTCATTCACAACGTCCCCTACAGAAAGTCTGGCTTCGGTGCATTCCACACAAGAAAGTCAACAACGAAAGGACCGGGGCTCTTTACTTATGGCTTGATATGATAATGATTGACTTTAGTGGTTTGGTTGCTTGAATTGCATAACAAAGTTGGTTAGGAATATGAAAGCTAACAACCTTACTTAAAAGCATGATGAGTAGTTAACCAATCGATTCCTAAAATCGCATCAAAGGCAAGTATTTTCAAAGAGATAAGATTGACAGGTAACGTGAAAGTGTCAATTTGAATTAAACAAGATTTATAAATAGTGGATGTAACGAAGGTTTCTCCCAACTGAGTTTCAATAGATAAATCAAAATCTAACTTCTCCGGAGTTAAATTCAAACATTGAACACAACTAGGTGAAATAAAAGAGTGAGTAGAACCCAGATTCAACACGGTATAGACTTCGCAAGAGTTTATGATTAACTTACCCGTGATAATTTTATTCGTGTTCCTCAAAAAAAATGCTCTCTCTTAAACTACCGACTTTGGCTTGTTCGGGACATCCTTTGGCATCACTATCCCAAATTTGGACTTGACTTCACCATACGACAAAAATCGAGCTAGGTGACCTTCTCTTCCGCAATTAAAACACGCTTTGGATTGTCACGCATGGTTTGGACGGATGTGTCCCTCCGTCTCAAGATTTGAAACATACGACCGGTGGTCGTTCTTCTTCCTTTGAAACGGGTCTTGGTGTCATTGTCTTTCCATCATTATTGAACCTTCTTCTTGAAATTTCCACTTCTATTATCTTGGCCATGATTACCACCAAGTGGTTACCATTCTTTCATGATAATTTCCCCACGATGGTTATCATTGTTCGATGGTCGCTGCTGCCACGGTATGATTATTATTATTATTGTGTTGTTGCTCGTTACTTTTTGGTTGTGTTGACTCATTATCGCGCTCCAATAACTGAGCCCTATTCACAACATCTGAATATAAACAAAGTTTGTGAGAAATGAGGTATTGACGTATATCGGGTTTCAAACCTCTTATAAACATTCGCGTCATTCGCTCCTCATTATTGACCAAATGGGATGCAAACCGGGATAACTCTGCAAATTTAGCCTCGTATTGCGACACGGTCATATTGTTTTGCTCCAACTTGATAAACTCCACCTCCTTCATGTGACGAATACTTTCGGGAAAGTACTTGTCGTTGAACAGCTCTTGGAACTTCTCCCAAGACATCTTTAGTGCGTCAGGCTGAGTACGTTTTATAGATTCCCACCAGTAATCTGCCTCTTCACGCAACATAAAGGTGGCAAAGGGAACCTTTTGCTCCTCGGAGCATCCCAAGACATCAAATATCTTGGTGATCTGCTTTAACCACGTCTCCGCCTTAAGTGGTTCTGGCTTTCCCAAAAACTCTGGCGGTCCCAGCTCCTTGAACTGCTTAGCAGAGACCAACCGTGGGTTGCCATTGTTTCCACCTGCATTTTGAATAGGAACCGCTCTCGCCTGATGTTGCATGAATTGCATAAAGCTTCTGAACATCCCATCGTTCGTCATTTGATCGGTATTGTTGTTTATCTGAGGATTATGGTCTTCTTGATGCACATTATCCTGGGTATTGATCGTTGGTGACTCAACTGTCTCATGTGCTCCATTGCTTATCTCCACATTCTCGGATGTCATTTTCAAATATTGCCACAAAACAAAAGTTAATTGACATGTAACATATTATCCCTATATTCTGACTGACCAATTAAATACCAAATAAACTTAGGTAGGTCATACTAGCGAAGGAATTACCTGCTCTCCCTCCTAGTTCTAGTCTCACATCTTAGCCAGGATCATATCCCTAAGCTTTGATACCAAACCGTGACGCCCCAAAATAGGTATACATCACCTATTCGAGTCGCCAAATACATGGTATGTAATACAAATACAATCTTAAATATACAACATAAGTTGTGAGTTTTAATACAAATATTGTCTTCTAGACAAGATTCAAACTCAAAATAAGTCCTCAATACATTTATTATCACACTATTTCATAGAATAGTGAGGACTACTAATGCTATCATCCGGACCATCATTTGTACCTCGACTAGTCCCCGCCACGCTCTCATTTCAAGAGAACAATGAAAGCAAAAGGGTGAGCTCAACTAGCCCAAGAAGAAATATTATGACTAAGATAATGCGTAATAAATTATCGTTAGCCTTCAACAATGTTAAACCGATACAATATAACAAACATCAAGTTTAACTGCAATGAACAAATAATCCATTAGAAGAGTCAAGTAGAGAATAAAATCTACTATCTTCTATGATTTAAAAGTTTTTCAATACTTTTATCATTTGAGACTCGCCTTAATAAATAATCCACATCATCCCTCCACTACTACGCCAAGGATATTCATTAGTATCACAACCACAAATTATCCATGCACTACGGGCCAAGGATATTCGTGTTTTCATCAATGGTCATGATCATGCCAACAATTGTCCATCAACGCACTACGGGCCAATGAGGACTTTTACCACATCATTTGTAACATTTATTACCATGATTATACCTAATGATCCCCGGTCATAATCATACCAAGTCCATCTATGCACCTACAGCCACATGATGACTTTCAAACGTAATATAAACATGAGGATGATGACAATGATATAGGAATTCAATAAAACAAGTTCAAGAATTAATTTATCCAGAACCAATAACGTCCAAATTGTCAACATGATACTACTTTTGTGGTGTAAAATTCAAGAATGCTCGTAAGAATATTTCCATGAAAAAGATATGGATGAAGCGCAAATATCAAGGATATTCCACTAATTTCATGGAGTATAGAAGTCAAAGCTTTAACCAACCGAGTATAATAACGAATGGAATAACAAAAGAATTCACCAAGCATGCGATAGACCGCGCATGACAATGTTATTCCAATGTAATAATAAATAATGGAACAAGGTCATGCAGAACGCACATACAGATGTGATATTCCAATGTAATAATAAATAATGGAACCAGTCATGCGTAAAACACATGACAAGATGTTCCAATGTAATGATAAATAATGGAACCAAAGTTATGCATATAAACATGCATGTGATGATTCCAAATGTAATGATAAAGAATGGAATAATAGAAGAATTTCACCATGTATGCAAAGATTTGCATACATGTTATTCCAACATAATAATAAAGAATGGAATAATAGAAGAATTTCACCAAGTATAGGGTAATCACATATACAAAGTTATTCCAATGTAATAATAAAGAATGGAATAATGTAAGTTCTCTTCATGAATACAAAAGAAATAATACCCCTTACCTTAGTAGGAGATTGAATATCGCAGTAGTGTAGTAAGTAATATAATACTCTTCTTCTTTCTCTCTTATTCTCTCTATACTTTCTCTCTCTATAGCTTGAATGAATTCGTGTGAAAATAATGAAGAACTAGGCCTCTATTTATAGAAGATTTCTAGCTTAGCCCTTGCAATGTGAAAAAAGCTATTGATTGAAAAAAAAGTGGTTCGGTGATGTGAAAAGAAAAGTGGTTTGACGCTCGTAATGTGAAACGACAATTGGTTTGACGCCAGAATGTGAAACGACAATTGGTTGGACGCTTTGTAATATGAAACGTTAATTCGTTCGGCACAGTAATGTGAAACGACAATTGGTTCGACATCTCGTAATATGAAACGACAAGTGGTTTGACGTCGGTAAAGGTAATTACTATTCATGAAAGAGACTCTTAGATGATGACATATGGGCCCCATAGAATAACCAAACTTACCACAAACGTCTCATAATAGACTTTTATATACATCAAGGATTGAATAAATATTACCACAAATCATTTTATTTTTAATCAACACATATTTAATCTTTCAACAATTATTCATCATTAATATTATAACTTGTCGCCTCAATTATTGATTTAATAATATAACATATTATATGAGATGATATTGTGACAATAATTGAATCAATAATATAAGAGATATGATGTAAAGAATTACTATAAGTAATAATTGAGTATAACTGAGTGACTTCTCACGTAAGCATCAATAATCAATACCGTGTGCTATTATGCAACCACACGTAATAATCGTATCTTTATTACGGGTATTTCAATAGTTACGGTAAAACTTCCACCGATATTTCAATAGCGTTTTTAAAGGTAAAACTTTCGTCGCCGTTATTTTTATAAAAGATAATTTTGTCAAAATTTATTTTCTAACTCCACACAATAATCTTTTTTGTTATCTCGTAAGGGGTCCAATTAATGATTGTGTCGTCGCATTTAATATTCCCGAGCTTCTATTTATAAAAGAATATTCCCCACTCAAACTAATATTTTATAACAACTTGCTTACTTTGCAAAATTTATAAATATTACCCACAACTATAACATTATATCAAATCCACACCATAATATACAAAAAAACAAATTATAAGAGAAAATTAAATCTTTATTCATAAAATACTGGGGTCCAAACCTCTCCTCAACAGAACTTTCTAGACATCTTTAATATTGCAAATAATAATATAAATAACTTTGTCGCTCAATTATTGATTTAATAATAATAAATATTATGCAGATGATACTATGATAATAATTGAATCAATAATATGAGAGATATTATGCAGCAATTACTGTAGCAATAATTGAGTATTGTTAGAGGTTATGTCATAGAGGCCAATTATTTGATATAATTGCTTTATATTTGATTGAATAAATGAATGATTTTATTATGGTTTTATTTACTGCGTTATATAAATGTTAACATAATAAAAATCCTTAGAATAGTGATACAAATTATATAGTTTCAAGTATGTGACTTGAACGTGAGATTATATAATTACAATTAGTATCATTGTTCTTAAATGTCCCTAGTCGAGTATCATTGTTGATGGGACAACAATGATGCATTGAGACCAGTATGTGGATTGACTGATGACCAAATCTCATTGGCCATAAATATATGAGATATTAAGTCAATGCATATGTACATGTTAGAGAACGATGTACTGGACAGACCCACCATGAGAATTCTACGTGGAACATTATGCAAAGTGTCATTAGCAATTCTCATAGTGACAATGATGTAATGGTCCTCCGACCTGAAATCAATATATTACTACACGAGATTTATGTACTTTGATATCATCAAATGTCACCTTTAATAGGGTGGACTATAAAGGTGATTATTGGGTACATCATGAATCGTGTGAGGGATATGAGTGATCTAGATGGAATTTAACCCTCCTATATATTAGGGGTGATATCCATAGGCCTCTTGATTGAGTAGGACTATGAAATACATGGTCATGCTCAAATAGTGATTTGTTTCATATAGTCTACTCATTGATCAAGAAAACACAGATTAAATTATGAAGAGTATGACACATTCCATGACTCGAGTTTAATCTAGGATGTCAAGGTTAAAAGGATTAAATTACATTGAAATATTGATCACGAAAAGGTTGCATCGAATCATAGATCTTATTATTACTTGGGTAGCAGTGATGCATTACTAGATGTCGCTCACTGTTTATAATTTTATAATATGATTTAAAATTATTGCCAACGTAATAATAACCTATAGGGTCACACACATAGAACGTAATTTAAAGGGAATTAATTTAAATTGTAAAGATTTAAATATGTCAATATGATTGATAGTATTTAAATTACGAATTTAAATTAATAGGATAATTTATATATATAGGTATATTAATTAAGTAAGACTTAATTAAGATATATATATATATATTCAGATTTTATTAAATTAGGTTTTGATTAATTCTTTTTAATCGTTATATATATGATATGTAGCAGCCATTTAGGGATTATTAATTAACTAAAACCTAGCCAGCTCTTAGAGAGGGACTAGAGAAAGCAGCCCAAAAATCCTCATCCTTGGTGGCTAGTACCACGTTCCTTTTATCGCAGATCGTATACGATTCGCAATGGGCGTTTCGTCATGGATACCGTAGAGACGCAGTTCGTTTGAATTGCGTTGGAGATTCGACCGCATTGTTTCTAGCTTTCTTAATCGATATAATTTCTAACCACTGAATTAATTGTTTTTCGCATGGATCCTATTTAGTGTTTCAAAATTGCTTTAAATTGTTTTATTTCCGTTGTGCGTTTCTGTGTCGAAACCCTTCAAGTATAACTGAGTGATTTCTCACATAAGATCAATAATCAATACCGTGTGCTACTATGCAACCACACATATTACTGTACTTTTACTACCGGGTAGTTCAACAGTTTAACGGTAAAACTTTCGCCGTTATTTTTATAAAAAGATAATTCTGTCATTTTCTAACTCCGACAGTTATTCCGTTATGGGGTCTACCAATGATAGTGTCGCCGTACGGATATTCCCTGATAAAAAGAATATCCCCCGACCAAACGAATATTCCCCGACACAACGAATATTTTATATCAACTTGCTTACTTTGAAAAAATTTCAAATATCACCCTTAACTTTAACCTTTTATCAATTTAACAATTTACTAAATAGAATAACAATTATCAAAATATTGAATACTTTTATTTCATAAAATTCGGGGTCTTACACTGAAGCTCGTTACTCATGGATGTGAACATGATGTATTGAGCCACAGATGCATCATCTTGCCACTATTTAAAAGTAGCAATCTCTTTCTCAGAGGTTGTCTATGCAACTTTTGTAGGTACGGGCGAATTTAGGACATAAGAAATCTTTTCAGCAGTGGGAAAAATTCTCAGATTCCTTAACTAGCCCGTGTAATTCATTTTGGTCAGTTTGTTAGCATCAAGTATGCTACGCGGTGAAATTAGTAAGTGTGACATTTTTCAAATTTCTGCATGTGAAAAAATAACATTTTAACAAACATTCATTTAATTAATTTATATTACCAAAATAAATTAGGTATTATTTTACATTGGCATCTCCCACTATTATTTTCAAACTATATTACCCTCATTTATACAGTTCGACAAAATCTAATTAAAGTTTTTTGCTAGTGAGATTAAGGATCTCATTTCAAATGCATATAACATTGTGGTGACATAAAAAACAATATATAAATAAATAGGTAGACAACTCTTTGTCAATTACATCATCATGTAACTCCTTATCTTTTTGCCTCTTAAATTATTTTGATCAAGTGGTGGCACATCTGAATCAAAATTATCTAAGTTTAAGTCCAACCTAGCACTGTCATATATTCAAAAAAGAAAAATATTGTCCTTGTGGTGACACAATAAAATAATATTGTTCAATTTTCTTTATAAGCATCAAATGTGATAAATTAACATCTTAAAAACTTAATACTTGCCTTGTGATGACACAACAAACTCATAATAAATATTTAATACTCTATTAATTTTATCATGCTAGAAGGCGACGTTCGATAATCCAAATATCTTTGAACGCTTAAGACTTAATATAAATACTTTGATGGGTTTGTTATTATTAGTCTCATCTTGTTTAGCGCGCATAAACATATACATATAAAATACATGTCATATTATTAAACATTCGAAACATGTTTGCATAATAATATATATATATATATATATATATATATATATATATATATATATAATACTAGCATGCAAGTATAAAATACTATATTTTACCCGGATTGATTATGGACTTTTATTCTAGTTTGGTTCACTAGAGCCGCCAAGTGAACTAAAAGGTCAAACCCTAGGGTGCAAGATTTAACATTTAAATATAACTATTACATTTAAACCCAGGTTTTATTACAAACGGGTCTTCAAGCATTCCTTGCTTCTTGATCTTCGGTTCTTCATGAAATTCTAACTAATCTTATTACATAAACTATTTCATTTAAATAGAAACTTTGATCAGCAGTCAAGGGGAAGTACATAGGAGAGAGATAGAATTTAAAACAAGAAGAAAACCAGAAAAGACGAGATACGCAGACTGCATTTAATAAAACTCATACATTTAAGCATCCATCCAAAATAAAATCCAATCATATTGGTCATAGTCCATGATCAATCCTATTTATTATCATACATATTAACATATGCATCAATAAACAACATTCATCTCATGAATAATAAATCTATTCCATACATGCATTAATATCAATTAATGGGCAAAAGTTTGCTAAACTTTAGTTTTGAAACAAAATAAACTCATTTATTTTAATCAAAAACCAAATCCAAATTAAACTCTTTAATTTTAGCAAATCTGAAAACATATTTCATATAAAATAAACATCTTTATTTAAAACTTTTATCAATTAAATAAACCATTTATTTAATTAAAGAAAAACAAAAGTTTTCAGATTTCGCTTAAGTATGCAATTGCGCTACCAAAATGAATTGAGTCATGGCAATTGCTACTGCTCATCCAGAAGTTGAATATGGGTAACGACGCAGCTACGCTCCAGAATGAACTGGAGATAGCCTTGTGTGGCCAATGTCATAGACGTCAGCAGTAAATGAAGAAAACCTTTCTCAGAGGCTTAATTCTATCCAATAACATATTGCACATATATGGAAACAGAAAGACTAATAATTAGCACAAGATTGGATCTGATACCACTATTAGGCTTGCTAGAAACAAGAGCATACAATCAAATCACAATAATAAGCGGAAGCGATGTAAAAATAGATTTTAAAATTTTCGTACAAACCATAAACCATGATCATTCTTATACTTTGATTATCAGTCTATAAAAGAGTGGGAGAATCAAAACCATACCCTTGAAGATTCAAGTTTCCTCAGCTACAAGTTCAACTCCTATTCTTTTGTGCTCTCCTTGAATACGCGGGTTTGGTTCCTACCTTTAATCAACGTTAGCCACCCAAGCATTTGCCCTCTAGAGGTGATTCACCAAGGAAGAACAAAAATTAAAAAAAAAATAGTGTATTGGCTCAAACCCTAATTTTCTATCTCTGTAAAAAAAAGGGGTGTACTCTCCAACTGTTGGAATCACGTATCTCACATACTTACTGATATCTAATATAAGACTCCTCTTATAAAGATATTAGTTAACCTATTTTAATATAATTAAAATAGTTTATTATTTAATTAATTAAACTCCTTTAATTAATTAGGCTTCCTAATCTTATTAGGGATAATTAATTAAACTCTTTTAATTAATTTACCTCATAATCTTATTAGGAATAAATGAGAGTACTAATATTAAATTAATTCTCAAACTCCTTTAGAAATTAAAATAATAATAATTGTAATAACATTAATAAGACTCCTCTTATTAATTTATATTTAATATTTCAAAATATTAAATAATAAATATTAAGCTATTTAATTTATTCTATCACCATAGATTGAATTAAATATACATAACATATTATTACGATTATGCCATTAAATTCTTAAATAATTATTCTTCCTTTTATGGTGTGACCCTTAGGTTCTCCATATTAATCCGGTTGTGAATAAATTAATTAGAACAATTCTATTCTTATTTAAATAAATAAATTAAACTATTTATTTAAATAAATAATATTTATTCTACAATAGGGATAAGCCTCCCTAGCGATCAACGACTTTCTAGATAATATAGATTTCAACATTAATCATAAAAAAAAAATTTGAATAAATAGTTACCGTACAATTCAATCCTTCCACCATACAATGTCTCAATTAAATGTAAGACATGGAATTACTGTCAAGTCTTATTTTATTTAATTATATGTATTTCGATTTCTAAATGCATAACTCCTAATTAATGCAAATTAGAAATTACTTTCTAATTTCATTCCACCTCCAACTGATTCCGAGAACTTGCTGGAAAGTACATTTCGAAAAACATCTCCTTAAATTTATCCCACGTTATCACTCCCTGTCCCCCACGAGCCTTATTCGCTTTCCACCAGTAGCTAGCTTCGGACTTCAGCATGAACGTCGCGAACGCAATCTTCTGATCTTCGTTAACTCTATCAACATCAAACACCTTCTCCATTTCCATGATCCAGGTTTGGGCTTCCATTGGATTCATAGACCCTTGAAACTCTGGCGGTCCAACCGCTTTCAATTCTTTGAAAGTCGTGACTTGAGCTTACGGTTGATTCGCAAGTGCTCCCGTCAACAAAGTCACCAACTGCTAAACCGGGTTAGCGTTGGCCTCGTTGTTATTGTTAGTAGGCCCCTCAGGAGGTGGTTGTTGACGTGGTTGTCTTCTTCTAGGAGGCATTTTCAGTTAAAATATACGCGTATTAGTTCATTTATACAATTCCTTGAAAATTTTAAAGTTTAACTTTAAAGATTCTAAGATTAAAGCTATCACACATAACATTTCAAATAAACTTTGATATTTTATTCATTCATAATGCTTTAAAAACATATAAAAGATAGCATAACTGTTATTAACATCCACTTTCCTAAACTAAACAAGTTTCAGGATTACATACTCATACTATGTGATGCCCCCAAAATAGGTATACATCACCTATTCTGAGTCACCAAATACATGGTACAGAATACAAATACAACCTTAAATATACAACATGAGCTATGAGTTTTAATACAAATATTATCTTCTAAACAGTATTCAAACTCAAAATAAGTCCTCAATACATTTATTATCACACTATTTCATAGAATAGTGAGGACTACTATTGCTATCATCTGGACCGTCACTTCGTTCCCCGACTAGTCCCTGCTACGTTCTCATTTCCTGAAGAGAACAATGAAAGCAAAAGGGTGAGCTCAACTAGCCCAGTAAGAAATATTATGACTAAGATAATGCATAATAAATTATCATTAGCCTTCAACAGTGTTAAACTGATAAAATATAACAAACATCAAGTTTAACTGCAGCGGAACAAACAATCCATTAGAAGAGTCAAATAGAGAATAAATTCTACTATCTTCTATGATTTAAAAGGTTTTTCATTATTTTTATCACTGAGACTCAGCTTAATAAATAATCCACATCATCCCTGCACTACGGCCAAGGATATTCATTAGTATTACGACCACAAATTATCCATACACTACGGGTCAAGGATATTCGTGTATTCATCAATGTTCATGATCATGCCAATAACTGTCCATCAATGCACTATGGCCAATGAGGATTTTTACCACATCATTTGTAACATTACGGTCAGATTATACCGAATAATCCCTGGTCATAATCATACCAAGTCCATTTATGTACTACAGGCCACAGATGACTTTCAACATATTATAAACATGAGGATGATGACAATTCAATAAAACAAGTTCAAGAATAAATTTTAAAGATTTATAAGTTAATTTATCCCGAACTCAATAACGCCCAAATTGTCAACATGATATCGCTTTGTGGAGTAAAATTCAAGAATGCTCGGAAGAATATTTCCATGAAAGATCTTTGGATGAAGCGCAAATATCAAGGACATTCCACTAATTTCATGGAGTATAGAAGCCAAAACTTTAACCAACTGAGTATAATAGAATATATGAAACCGCAAATAGATTTTTGCCGCCATGTGGTAATCCACGTAGACTGATTATTCCAACAGAATAATAAAGAATGGAATAACAAAAGAATTCACCAGCGATGCGTAATCCGCATGCATGACAGGATGTTCCAATGAATAATAAAGAATGGAACCAGTCATGCGTAATCCGCATGCAGACGGGATGTTCCAAACATAATAATAAAGAATGGAATAACAACGAGAATTCACGGTGCATGCGATAGATCGCATGCATGTGTTATTCCAATGTAATAATAAAGAATGGAATAAGAGAAGAATTTCACCATGTATGCAGGTTTGATGTAAAAGTTATTCCAACATAATAATAAAGAATGGAATAATAACCCTTGCTAGTATTGAAAGAAAATAACTCTCTTCATGAATATGAAAGAATAATACCCCTTACGAGTACAACAAATAATATCTCTTACCTTAAAAAGAAAAGTATTCCGACTGGTAGGGCGAGGATATTCGAAAACTTATACTGTTTTCTACGCTCAAAGCTTCTTAAAACTCTAAAGAAACACGTTCAAGATTATAGAAGAAGAATTCTCTGAATTTCTGGTGTGATTTCTAAGTAAGCATCCTATTTATAGAAGAATGGAAAGGATAATATGATGCACTATGCAATAAAATATAATATATTCTATTTATAATCAAATAAAACAAAACTTTATAAAAAGTATTCTGTTTTATATAAAAAGTTTTTACTATGCAAACACTATGCAGGCACTATGCATAATAAAATATAATATATTCTATTTAAAATCTAATAAAACAAATAATTTTATAAAAGTATTCTATTTTATATAAAAAGATTTTAATATGCAAATACTATGCAGGCACTATGCAAACACTATGCATAATAAAATATAATATATTCTATTTAAAATCTAATAAAATAAATAACTTTATAAAAGTATTCTGTTTTATATAAAAAGTTTTCTATTTTATTACATTTATAATAATAATAAAACAAACTTTATCATCATTATTATAATTCACAATATTAATCGACCATGTCGTTCCCAGGAAAGAGGGGCTTTCCAATAAGGATTTCTCCCTATTGGTAGCGCAATTAGGTGACCAAACCTCTCCTTGATGTAACTTCTAGAAATCGTTAATATTGCAAATAATAATATTAATAACTTTGTCATCTCAATTATTGATTATAAAATATTGACAATAATTGAATCAAATAACGTGAGATACTATGCGCAATTATCGTAATAATAATTGAACAAAAGCGAAAGTGACTTCTCACGTAAGCATCAATAATCAATATTGTGTGCTACTATGCAACTAACGCCAGACATCAGATTTTTTAATGTGTTTTAACAGATTAACGCTAAAACTTCCGCCGTTATTTTTATAAAGTATTTTTGTTGTTTTCTCAATCCGATAATAATTCCGTTGTGGAGTCCACCAATGATTGTCTTGGTTGCATTTAATATTCCATGTTAAAACGAATATTCTCCCACCAATCGAATATTATATAACAACTTCATGTACTTTTGTAAAATTTATAAATATTATCCACAACTATAACATTATATCAAATTCATTCCATAATATTCAAAAATGATATTTATAGAAAATTCATCTTTATTTATAAAAGTTGGGGTCTTACATACTACCCCTTTATTCATCTCGAAATAAGGGATTTAAAATTTTATTTATTCACATAAATAACCACATATTATTATCACTCTTATTTTTTATCTATGCATAATAAGACGTCGAGAGGCTTCCTTGCGCTCTTCCCCCATAATACGATACGTCGTCCTACGATCCTTCACGAACCACAGCGAGTCTTCAAATTGAGGCGGGTAATAAAAGACTTGATCATGGGCCTTATCAATCGCAGAATTAAAGGCATGATCCATTTTGTTCATTTTGACTTTCTTCGTTTGGACTTTAGCCTCAGCACGATCTACACGTTGAGTCGCCTTCATCCAAGCGTCCTCTGCTCTTGCACGCTTAGCTGATTCCTCTTTGAGGTCATCTTTTAACTTCTCCATGTCAGTCTTCATATTCTCGTTTACTGCCAACAGATCCTCATGCTGACCCTTAGTATGAACTAGGTCCCACTCTGTGTTTCCAAGTTTTGAGTCAAGTTCCTGAATCTCTGCATCCTTCTGCTCCATCGTAGCGTGATGCATCTCAACCAACTCCTTCAGTTTCTCTACATTATCCTATAACTCTATGTTACGGTCTTACAAAGCATCATAAATCTCAAGAGACTGCAACCAAGCGAAATTTGGTAGAGATGGCGAGTAGGAAGAGCGAGGCAATTGAAATGGCCCGGGTTTTCTTTCATTTGATTTTTGTGGAGTCTGGTTGGTAGAGTTTACCATGGCTTTTTTTTTTTTTTTTTTTTTTGCAAAATAAAAGAAGATTTGACAGCCAAAATTTTTGTTCAATGGTAGTTAAATAATACATATACAAGATTTGACATTTTATTCTTCTTCTATAAATTAAGTATGAAAATAATAAAATCCTAAAAGAAATCAAGTGGGTCAAAACTACTAAGAGCAAGTTTTCCTATAAACAAAGGATTTCAAAATTCAAATTACCTATGTTTCTGAGTTCTGACAGGCCAAGATATATCATCGCTGTGAGGAACCATGATTTGAAATTTAAACTGAGCATGTGAGAGAAGACAAAAAATCAATGCAATGGCATGAATTTGTGTGATTGTTTCCCCTGCATTGATTAGCATACCAATAACTGTGTTGCTATGTCTTCAGGCGCCAGAAACATTATAAATGAATCCTGTAATTATTAAATTTTAAAATATTTAAAATTAATTTTTTTTAAAATAATATTAATTTTATAATTTGAAACGGACGGAGGGAGGGAGTACCTAATTAAAATAACTTGGCCACAATCTACAGGAACAATTTAGTATTATGCAGAAGCTTGAAAATAAGTTAAAGATTGGCATGGGATGTGCTCATTCATCCTGCTTTGGTTTTAAATTCCTTTAGGAATTTTCTTATGCTGGAAAAAAGATATGTTTGTTTATATTGCGACTCCATGCATCACATTTAATATGCTCAATATCTTATAGGGTGGGGCATTTATAACACAATCAGTCATTTTCCCGTAAACTAAGCACAAGTAGTCGGTTATTTATAAAAAATTGAAAAATGGTAATGCTCATAAATTAGGCACGATTTAGGTTTTACTTTTTAAGAATAGTAAAATTTTAACAAAAATAAAGAAACAATATATTGAAGATTGCATTAAAAATAAATAGTTATTGTAGCTCAGTTGGTTTGAACTCTTATTTATTTATTTACAAGTCTTGTGTTCATGCCTCATAACCCACAAGTAGCAACATTTTTTTTAAAAAAAATAATAAATCATGAATACTTGGCCAGCCGAGTAGGGCCTCCACTAGCCGAGCTAAAACTAGGGCAGCCAAAAGGCTCGAATTTTATTGGGCTAAAAATCTTCAACCCAAAGCTTTGGCAAGCGTGGTGGGACAGACAGTTCGGCTCCGCAAGGCTTGGGCCATGTTTGCCAGGTCTACATCTCAGTCGATATGGAGTTTGGTGGAAACTCCACAGGATCCTCTTCCTCATCTTCCTCCTCTATCTCCTCAGAACTATCCTCCTCGGGATCGGTCACAGGCTCATCCTCCTGAATCAATTGTTCCCACATAACGTGAAAATCCTGGGGTTCGTCATCTTTAGGTATCTGAGGTATCACCTCCCTAGCTGGACTGACAACAAAATATTTTAAGTTTTACTTAACATTATCGATACTTGCGAGCACATAAGTTATTAACACATAGCACATAATTTCTTTTATTGTTTAGCTTCAATGGATGCCTTAATCCATTCCTTAAAACCCGATAAGAGTTAAACACCACTATGTTTTCTGACTCCTTAAAGGTTACTTCCTAAGGTTTCCCCCACCTAAGGTTCATAACCTAAGGCTTTGATACCAACCCGTGACACCCCCAAATCCAAGTACTTCATTCCCATAGGATTTGGTGCTCACTATCAAAATAATTACGTATAACTACCCATAATAACGGATAAAAACATCAATTAATTTAAACAATAATCTTCCCCATTAAAGGGTTACATCATCTCATAAACAATCCCAGGTAATCTAACCTTAAATTATTACATAAGATTGCAGAATACATCATAAAAGAAAACAAGTCGTATAACATCATACATTTAAATAAATTTTAAATAATTCTTCAACACTTAGACATCTTGCCCTTTCCTTTGCTAGTAGATGGTTCATCGACTCTTTCAACTTTAGCTGCAGTGTTAATTGCAAGAGTGAGCAAACAATTGCTCACTGATATAAAGAGTAGTAATAATAACCATATGAGAATGAACAACGAATGCTGAACAATAATGAACTTGTTCTACGAATCAAAATAGAAAACAAGTTCGAATTTAATATCTGAGGGTCTTAAGACCACGAACTATGTCCCTGGTGATTAGGTATTACTACCCCAACCTTAACAGTCATTTAGACTATACAGACCCTTCTTAACGTACTTAAGGGGATCAGCCCTTTGTACCATGTATTGTGTACAAACATCTAAACATTAACACGTACAAAATCCCCTATGTTAGGGTTGTTCGTCTCAGTTTGAATTTAGAATCTCCGCACTAAAGAGAGTTTAGCTCGGAACTAACTTATTAGTGGTTCTAAAATTTTAGAACACCATTCATAATAGACTAGTTCAATCAATAAGAGTTTGCTTACTACTTGGAGGTTTAATATAATCAATATATAATTGAACAAGTTTATCAAAATCAAAGACCGAATAACAACTACGTATAATTAAATAAACATGGTGTACATGCAAAGTGCTATATCCAAAAGAGTTAGAACAATCTCATTTGAATCGATGTATTAGAACAATATATGCTTTGAATAATGATATCGAGATTTAGAAAAGTAAAACTCGCTCGAGGTAACAAATTAGGTTACAAGAGCTTGTACAAACATACGCAAGATAGCTTATGTTTGCTCAATTTTAACATAAAATTAGGAACTTATACAACGACAACTTAGGAATAGAAAACTTGCATAAGTATAACATAACAACGATAATTAAACCTTGCTGAATAATTAAGTAGCATAGGTTAGGGATACTTGCTCAATAAAAGACTAGGATAAGAAACTTGCCTTATATGGATGCTACACAAGTATAATAATGTTCTCCAATTACCCTACACATATCATTAGAATCGCAACAACAATTAGTTGTATTAATATTATCTTTATGGGTTTAACCCATCATTTAGGTCATAACCTTAACTTAACATTTAACCATGTTGATTAACACCTTTAACGAATCTGAAATTACATAATAAACTAACATAAACCTCATCATTTACTTTTAACTTTCATAACATCACTTTTTGATTCATTACATAACTTAATTAACAAACACTTACAAATCTTCAAACTTTGTATTATAACCCATTACAATCTGTTGTTGTAGTCTATGTTATGTCTTAACATCATTAACATGCTTGCTAAACTAGATTAAGTCCATTAATCATGACCTACAAATAAGCAAAGCAATCGCTTAGGCTCAAGGCACGCGTAAAATACAGTAGATTTTTGCAGAAGTCACATCGTCATGGTAACGCAATGGCAATTGCGCCTACCTAATGTACAGAAACTCGCAGTTGTTAGACTCTGCTACACAGTGGACACCCAAATCAACCCAAAACCACATAAATTCACAAACCAAAACATCTAAAACTCTGTAATAACATTGTTAAGCATGCTATACACCATTTTAACCACATAAACACGAATTTGAATAATCAAAACCACAATTTTCCAAATTTCTCCAATTTTGACACTTTTAGCGAATTTGATCGCCACGAATTCGTTTCTTAACCAATTGACACGATTCGAACTACATCACTTTTGTTTCTTAATATACTAACATAATCCAACACCAATTTACAGATTATCATACATATTAAACACGAAATTTTGTACTTTATTAAGCCATTTTTCATAAACATACACTGTTGTTTACTTTTCTCCCTACAAACACAAATTTCATGTATTTAACCATCAAATAACACTCACAAATGATGATTAACAGATTATAACAACATACATACATGTACCAATCCAACATAACTATCAATTTACAGTGGATAATCATAACAACTCAAAACATAAATATTAGAAGTAAAATATACCTTCAAACCCTAGTTGTATGCTAGCAAGAGATGGTGACTCTCTCTCAAAACCACTGTGATTCTTCCTTCTCTAAAATCTCTGTGTTTTCCTCTTTGTAGTTCTATTATCTAGCCTTAGGAAAACTTACGCAATATACATTATTTTATTTAATTTACTTATTTTCTTAAATATTAAACACTTCCTTTAATTTAATTATTTTCATTAGATTAAATCCTCAATTAATATAATTACTACTCCCTCCGTCCCATGATAAAAGTCCTTATTACTATTTTGGGTAGTCCCATATTAAATGTTCATCTTCTTTATATGCGTGAAAAGTCCACGAGGACTTTTATCCTGGGACAGACGGAGTATTAATTAATTTAGTTAACATACATACTCAACTAAATTATTACATCATAATTCATCAAATATTTATTTTTCCCAACTAATAAATTATTTAAAATATTTATTTAATCAATAAATATTTAAATTAAATTACAAATTTCTCGATCGTTACATCCTTCCCTCCTTAAAAGGATTCTATCCCCAGAATCACAACTCAATAAATTCATTCGTCACATTCTTCCCTCCTTAACAGGATTCTGTCCCCAGAATCATCATACAAGATTAAGTAAATAACTGAGGATAATTCTTCAGCATAAAATCTTCAAGTTCCCACGTAGCTTCCTCAGCATTGTGGTTCCTCCAGGGTACCTTAACAGAAGGTATCACTTTATTCTTTAGTACTTGCTCTTTCTTGTCGATAATTTGAATATGGACTTCTTCATAGGATAATTCTTTCTCAAACTGTTAAGGCTCATATTCTATAACATGTTTATAGTCATGCTTATATGGTCTCAACACCGAGACATGAAAAATATTATGGATATGCACTAATTTTGGAGGTAAAGCTACCTCGTATGCAACTTCACCCACGCGTCGAAGCACTTCAAAAGGTCCTATAAACCCTCTCTTCTTTCCAAATTGAATTTTCCCCTTCCAAGGAGATACTTTCAAGAAAACATAACTACCAACATCGAATTCCCGATTTTTTCGGTGTTGATCGGCATATTTCTTCTGTCTATCCTGTGCAGCTATCAATCTTGCTCGAATGACCTTGATGATTTCAACGGTTTGTTGTACCAACTCTAGACCCAATAGTTGATGTTCACCTACCTCGTCACAGCATAACGGAGTTTTGCATTTCCTTCCGTATAACGCTTCGTAAGGCGGCATGCCAATACTCTCATGATAACTATTATTATAGGAAAACTCAACCAACGGTAAATGATCGTCTCAATTTCCCTTGAAATCCATAATACATGCTCTGAGCATATCCTCTAGTGTCTGGATGGTTTTCTCACTCTGTCCGTCTGATTGAGGATGGTACGCTGTGTTTATTCTCAACTAAGTTCCCAAACATTCTTGTAATCATTTCCAGAAATTAGATGTGAAATGCGGATCTCTGTCTGATACAATGGACACAGGTACACCGTGTCTTGAAACAATTTTCTTCACGTAAAGTTTTGCCAACCGATCTAGGTTAAATCTAATCTTGATTAGTAAGAAGTGTGCCGACTTTGTCAATCGATCAACAATCACCCAAACGGTGTCATAATCTTGTTGAGTCATTGGAAGACCTACCACAAAATTTATTGTGATGTGCTCCCATTTCTATTATGGTATTTCCAACAGTTGCAAAAATTCGTTTGGCCTTTGGTGTTCAAATTTTAACTTTTCGACATCGTTAACATTTCTTTAAAGAACGTAAACGAGCCAACACATTCTAGGCTCGACTCAAAAAAAATACAAGCGAGACTCGAATTCGTTAATAATATGATCCAAATTTGAGCATTAAAAATAGTTCGAATAAAAATATGAGTAGAATTTGAGCAAGGTTATACTCGACTCATTTAAGATTCAAACTACTCGAATTTTTGATTGTGATTCAATACATACTCGGTTAATACATATTTGATTAGATGTTCGATACATTCTCTTATAATATATACAAATTTAAATCAAATTAGGATAATTAGTTATTATTTTGTTTTGTTTTTAATTTTAATTATGATTTTATATTTGTAAAGTGTAATAATAAATATATTTTTTCATTTTTAAGTAAAATAACAAATTCAATTTCTAATTATATTTATTATAAAACTAGTTATTATGTGGAGACTCAAATTCGAGCTTGAATTTGAAGCTCGCGAGTAGTTTGAATATATATTCGAGTCGAGTCGGATCAAATTCGAGTAATAAATATTCGAGTCGAGTCGAATCTGAGTAGGATTTTTCAAATATAATTTGAATTGAGTCAATTCGAAAATACGAATTATCATTTCGAGTCGAATTCGAGTAGCTCTCTGTTCGCTCCGGTTCGACTCGTTTACACCCTTAATTTTGCCATACACTCAACCACATCCTTTTTCATATTCGGCCAAAAATGATGTCTAAGATCCTGGTACATTTTCGTACTTCCAAGGTGAATCGAATATCTTGAGTTGTGAGCTTCACTCAGAATCTCCTCTTTAACTTCCGGTACTGGCGGAACCCAAATTCTCTCTTCGAATCGAAGTAACCTGTGATGCCCCCAAAATTGGTATACATCACCCATCTTGAGTCGCCAGATACATGGTACAGAATTCAAATACAACTTAATAATACAACTGTCGTGTACAATATGACAAAACATCTACTGTGAGTTTGAATACAAATATTATCATCTAGAGAGTATACAAACTCAATGGGGTCCTCATTACAATTATTGTCACACTATTTCACAGAATAGTGAGGACTACTAATACTATCATCTGGACCATCACTCCATTCCCCGACTCATCCTAGCTATATTCTCATTTCCTGAAGAGAACAATGAAAGCAAAAGGGTGAGCTTAACTAGCCCAGTAAGAAATATTATGACTAAGATAATGCAGAATAAGTTAACATTAGCCTTCAACAAAGTTGTTAAAGCGATAAAATATAACAAACATCAAGTTTAAGCTAGCAATGAACAAGCAATCCATTAGAAGAGTCAAGTAGAGAATAAAATCTACTATCTTCTATGATTTAAAAGGTTTTTCATGACTTTTATATCGGACTCACTTTTAATAAATAATCCACATCATCGAATCACCCCTACACTACGGCCAAGGATATTCTTTAGTATCACGACCACAAATTATCCACGCACTACGGGTCAAGGATATTCGTGTATTCATTAATGGTCATGATTATGCCAACAACTGTCCATCCATGCACTACAGGCCAATGAGGATTTTTACCACATCATTTATAATATTACGGTCATGATTACACCGAATAATCCCTGTTCATAATCATACCAAGTCCATCTATGCACTACATGCCACAGATGACTTTTAACACAATATAAACATGAGTATGATGACAATGATATAAGAATTCAATAAAACCAGTTCAAGAATTAATTTATCCAGGAACCAATAACATCCAAATTGTCCACGTGATACTGTTTTGTAGAGTAAAATTCAAGAATGCTCAGAAGATTATTTCCATGAAAAGATACTGGATGAAGCGCAAATATCAAGGATATTCCACTAATTTCATGGAGTATAGAAGTCAAAGTTTTAACCAACTGAGTATAATAAAGAATGGAATAACAAAAGAAATCACCATGCATGCGATGTAACCGCACAAGAAAGTTATTCCAACAGATAATAAATAACGGAACCAGTCCCGGCAGTAAAACGCATGTAGATAGGATATTCCAACAAAGATAATAAAGAATGGAATCGGTCCGGCAGAAAACGCATGCAGACATGTGATATTCCACAGAATAATAAAGATCGGAACCCAGTCCAACAGAAATGCATGTGTATGTGATATTCCAACAGAATAATAAAGACTGGAACCAGTCCAAATAGTAAGATGCATGTGCATGTGATATTCCAACAGAATAATAAATAATGGAACCAGTCATGCGTAAATGCACCGGCGATGGATGTTCCAAATGTAATAATAAAGAATGGAGTAATGTAAGAATTTCACCAAGTATAGGGTATCCCACGTATACAAAAGTTATTCCAATGTAATAATAAAGAATGGAATAATGAAGTTCTCTTCATTTAATACAAAATAAATAACACCCCTTACATTAGTAGGAGATTGAATATCGCGAAGAGTGTAGTAATGAATACTCTTCTTCTTTCTCTTATTCTCTATATACTTTCTCTCTATAGCTTGAATGAATTAAGTGAAAATAATGAAGAACTAGGCCTCTATTTATAGAAGATTTCTAGCTTAGCACTTGAAATGTGAAAAGGCAAGTAGCTTGACGACTGGTGATGTGAAAAGAAAAGTGGTTTGACGCCTGTAATGTGAAACACCAAGTGGTTTGACGCCTATAATGTGAAACGACAATTGGTTCGACGCCTATAATGTGAAACGACAATTGGTTCGATGCCTGTAATATGAAACGGCAAGTGGTTTGACGTCTGGTAAAGGTAATTACTATTGACGAAGTTAATTATTATTGACGAAGGTAATTACTATTGATGAAGGTAATTACTATTGACGAAAAAGACTCTTAGATGATGACATATGACCCCCATAGAATAATCAACTTACCACAAATGTCTCATAATAGACTCTTTATATACATCAAGGATTGAATAAATATTACCATAAATTATTTTATTTTTAATCAACACACATTTAATCTTTCAACAATTATTAATCATTTATAACTTGTTGTCTCAATTATTGATTTAATAATATAACATATTATACAGATGATGTGGCGCCCCCAAAATTCAGACACTCGTATCTCGAATTTCGGTGCATCACGCTACTACTACGAATATCTTACAAAATCATTAACAACGGAAATAATAGAATAATTTACATTGATGTAATATAAATATTCATGTCTCAAGGTACCGTAACCATTACTACAACAATTCTGTGATTAGCTTAACATAGCTTAATCATTCTTGGATACATTATAATAACAATGATAATGATAATAATACTTCTAGTCTTAAGGACTAAGTTATTCTGTCGTCTTGCCCTTTCCCTTGTCCTTTCCTGAAGTACCGCCTTGCTCTGCCTTAACTGTAATGTTTTAGGAAGCAAGAATGAGCAACAAGTTTGCCCAAAGAAGCAATATAGCTAGAAGAACAAGCGAGTTATAGCATTTGAATCTTTCAAGGTATAATAATAATTGATAGTTCAAGGATATCAAGAATACCAAGAGTATTCAATAGGTGTCACTATGGATCAAGGATATCAACAAAATTTCATGATTTATTCATTTCGAGGTTCAACATAATTGAATACCGAAAGCATTACTAAGGACCAAGAACTCTTACTAGAATTAGCAAGATTATTAATCGTAATCCAACATCCACAAGTACATCAGTGATCACTTAAAGTACCCTATGTTATGCATAACATTTTATCATACTTATGTGCGCACGCCGATTCCCCGACAATATATAATTTCCCTTCTATGAGGGTTGTTCATCTCAAGAGATTTATTTATAGTCCGCACCAAATCAATCGGTTTGGATAGCTCTTTAACTCATAAAATAGTCTAGCCGAATCAAGGGGCTTGTATGTGATTTTCATCATGCATTTAGGAATGATAAGTCCAATGCTTACAACAACGCCCGGTATACAAGTGATTTTCGAATGAAGCGGATATTTGCTTGATCAAATATGATTGATATGACAACAATTCAACGATAAAGTGTGTGAATTTAAGGAACTTGTAACACAATAATGATAGTGTTAGGATACTTGCTCAATGTAAATTTGAGTGAGGTTAGGGAACTTGCCCAACAATAACAATAAGTTAGGGATAGAAAACTTGCATGATATAAGTAACAAGTTTTTTTTTTTTTTTTTAGGATAGAACTTGCATACTTGAAATCAAGGTAGAGTAAGAAACTTGCCTTTAGCGTTGATTACTACTAATAATAAAATCACCTCAACGAACTATGTCCATTCTATTCATGTAAGTATAGGTATTCATTAGCCAAACACACTTGATATATATCAATAACATGTACACATAACACATTTTTCTTTCTATCTGCATTGTACTCCATCAAAACTCATAATCCAGACACTAACATGCTCATACTATTGACCACTACTAGCTTATTCATAATCTTTCTTCCTCGAAGTTCTAAGAGGTTCATTGCTTTAAGTAGACCATAACGTCTATTAATCCCACCGACCTTCTTCTACGCATGTTTCCAAGTATTAGGTTATTTTCCCGAAGTTGGTACAACTCTCCACTTAGAACTTATTCGTGTACTAATAGTTTACAACAGTATAGGAGTATTTATTAATCCATCCTTATATCAAGTTATGATGCTGTCTCCGAGTCCCAGGACATCTCGCCATGTCCGAAGATATTATGACTTGATCGAAGACAACATGCTTCGTCCGAAGACATCGCGCTTCGTCCGAAGACATCACGCTTTGTCCGAAGACATCACGCTTTGTCCGAAGACATTACGCTCTGTCCGAGGACATCGCGCTTTGTCCGAAGACATTACGCTCTGTCCAAAGACATCACGCTTTGTCAAGCAGCCTTTCGAGACTTTGCCTACACTACTTCGACAAAGTTTAAGTTCGTCAGGTGATTTAAGACTTTACTATATGCATAAAACCTAAGGAAATTTCTTAATATAAGGTCTAATATGACCGAACCCACCGATTGGTTCTAAGCACGGTGGCAAATTGCACCCCATGGATTTTCGTAAGGTGAACATGCTCGCTTTTTGCAGTAGTAGCCACAACCGGATTCCATAATTTTAACGTATTCATGCACGAAGGAAAACTTTCTAAACACCCTTTATCATGCTAATTCATCATACTTGACCTATTAATCGAAAAAAACCGAGAATCAACAAGACTCAAGTTAAGAACTGAGTAGAAATTATACCTTCTCGAGCTTTAACCTTTATATCTCACACACCGATTTGGTAATGCTTAAGAACTAAGAATTCTTTACTCGATTTCTCCAACACTCTTATCGCTAAAAAAGCATTGCCTCGGTGGCTTGTATTTAAAGAGAAAACATGGACCGGACACTTGCTTTACCCAATGTTGGGATTCATGGTGCAATAAAATGAACAATGGTTATTTAAGGAGTTGTTCAATCGCTCCATACCGACCACTTAGCTAGCCATGCATGCCTAGGATTAGCAAATTTTTGAAAATTTGCGTAAAGAGAGTTTAGGCTACTATTCTTTGTATTTGGTGACCCTAATTTGGGGACAAGAGAATGATTTCAGACATGACAAGGGGCTAGTCGATTCAGCCCATCGCCCACGCCATATTTTAATTTAATCAATACATTGCATTCTCGCTTAACTCTTTTGTTGGATTCCGATTCGATTCTAAATATCCCAAGTTTATTGGGCTAACTTAACATGATCCATCAATTAACTTATCGGGCTAGACTCCCAATTTATTATTTGGACTTTAAACATGCAAATACTTAATCATCCTTCACTAAGTCCATCATTGTGTCACACAAGACATTTCATGAACCTATCTTATCGATCATCAATGACTCAATTTTAATTCAATTGAGTTACTCTCCTCATGCCACGTAAGCATTTATAAAAATAAATAATTCACCGGCTCTATTTAATAATAAAATTAAATCATAAAATTTACGGGTATTACAGATGATACTGTGACAATAATTGAATCAATAATATAAGAGATATGATGCAGCAATTACTGTAGCAATAATTGAGTATAATCGAGTGACTTCTCACGTAAGCATCAATAATCAATACCATGTGCTACTATGCAACCACGCGCCAGACATCGTATTTTTTTACTAACGGGTAGTTCAACAGCTTTTAATTCAGAATACCTCCGCCCGTTATTTTCATAAAATATTTTTGTCGTTTTTCAATCCAAAATAATAATTCCGCTTGTGGGGTCAACTAATGATTGTGTTGAGTCGCATGCGAATATTCCCGACAAAAAGAATATTCCCTGACCAAACGAATATTTTATAACAACTTGCGTACTTTGCAAAATTTATAAATATTACCCACAACTATAACATTATATCAAATTAATTCCATAATATTCAAAAATGATATTTATAGAAAATTTATCTTTATTCATAAAAGTTGGGGTCTTACAACCTCCCCTTCTTATGAAATTTTTCCCTCGAAATTAGGGTACGTACCTGGTATGTCGAAGAGGTAAGGATACCTTAATTTTATTTCAGATTCTAACTCCCAAGTCATTTCCTCAACATCGTGGTTTCTCCACAAAACTTTGACTTGAGGTATAACCTTGGAGCGTAGAATATGTTCCTTCTTATCCAAGATTTGAACAGGAACCTCTTCATACGTCAAATCTTCCACTATTTCTTCCGGTTCTAGCCCAATAATGTGGTTCGGGTCTTTCACATATTTACGTAACATGGATATGTGAAAAACGTTATGAACACGAGACATACTTAAGCAGAAAGCGAGTCTATAGGCCACAGTTCCTACTCGATCGAGGATTAAAATGGGTAGATGAATCGAGGATTGAGCTTTCCTCTCTTTCCAAATCTCGTAACTCCTTTCCATGGAGCAACACGTAACAATACATGATCTCCTATATCAATTCCACGCCCTTTCGAAGAAGATCAAGATAACTCTTTTTGTCGATCTTGTGAGGTTTTATACGTTGTCGGATCGTTTGAATCTTTTCTCGTAGTCATATGTACTCAACTCCGGTCCCCAACAACGTTGCTTCACCTACCTCATCCCAAAGATCTTTGGAGAATCGACACTTCCTTCCATACAACGCTTCAAATGGGGCCATGCCAATACTTGCTTGATAACTGTTGTTGTAGGAAAACTCCACCAATGGTAAGAACTTGTCCCAACTTCCCTTGAAATTAAGGACACTGAGTCTTAATAGATCTTCAAGAGTTTGAATAGTCCTCTCCGACTATCCATCCATCTGAGGATGATATGCCGAGCTAAATCGTAAGTCTGTGCCCATAGCTTTTTGCAAACTAACCCAAAATCGTGAAATGAATCTTGGGTCTCGATCAGAAACTATGGATACTGGCATACCATGCAGTCTTACAATCTCGTTTATGTACATACGAGCAAGACATTCAAGTGTATAAGTTTCTCGTATCGATAAGAAATGAGCAGACTTGGTCAATCTATCAACAATGACCCAAATTGCATCTATACCTTGAGAAACCTTGGGAAGACCCCAGAATAAAATCCATGGTAATGTGCTCCTACTTCCATTCGGAATTTCAAGTGGTTACAATGGACCTTTTGGTACTTGATGCTCCGCTTTAACTCGTTGACAAGTTCGACACCTTGAGATAAACAACGCTATCTCTCTCTTCATATTGCTCCACCAAAATGTATGAAGAATATCATGATACATTTTGGTACTCCCAGGATGGATTGCAAAGCGGTGTGTTGTGCGCCTCCATCATGATTTTATACTTTAAATCGTGGTCATTAGGAACACAAAGTCTGGAGTCGACTCAAGTATTCCTTCTTCATCGATTCTTGCTTCCTAAGATAGCACCTTCTTGCACTTTCTTCCTCATACGCATTAGCTCCGTGTCCGTAGCTTGAACGCCTTTTAACTTTATCGATTAAAGTTGGTTCTACTCGTATATTCGCCATCATCACATGGGTCCCTGGAGTCTTTAACTCTATCTCCATCCTTTGCAAGTCACACAAAATGGGCCTTTGCGTTGACAATATCGCATTCGTACTTGCATATGATCTTCTACTCAATGCGTCAACTACCACGTTCACTTTTCCAGGATGGTATTGGATGGTATGATCATAATCTTTCAACAGTTCGAGCCAACGTCATTGTCGCATGTTGAGTTCCTTTTGAGTGAAGAAATATTTGAGGCTTTTATGATCCGTAAAGATCTCCACTTTCTCCCCATACAAGTAATGCCTCCATATTTTAAGTGCGAAGACAACAGCTGCCAACTCTAGATCATGAGTAGGATAATTCCTTTCATATTCTTTGAATTGTCTTGAGGCATAGGCTACGACTTTTCCATGTTGCATGAGAACACATCCTAACCCTTTGCCCGAAGCATCACTATAGATGACAAATCCCTCCGAGCCAGATGGTATTGTCGTAGCAGATCTTTGAAATGAGTCTCCTCTTGAGTTCTTGAAAACTCTTCTCACATTCTTCGCTCCAATCGAACTTTGTATCTTTCCGAGTCACCGAAATCGATGGAGTAGCGATTCGAGAAAATCCTTCCACGAATCTCCGATAATAACCACCTAAACCGAGAAAGCTACGTCTTGATCATCGATTTAGTTTGCTCCCGAATTTTGAATAGCTTTAATCTTTCTTTGGGTCAATGATTTTCCATGACTTGATACCACGTGCCCAAGGAATGCTACTTCCTCAAGCCGTAACTCGCATTTCTTCAACTTGGCATAAAGCTTATATTCACGAAGCTTTTGGAGTGTCACCTCAAGTGTTGCTCATGATCTTCACCGCTTTTGAATAAATAAGGATGTCATCAATAAAGACGACCATAAAGTGATCCAAATATTCCTTGAATACTCGGTTCATCATATCCATGAACGCAGCAGGAGCATTAGTCAATCCAAAGGACATGACTAGGAATTCATAATGCCCGTACCGAGTTTTAAAAGTCGTCTTTGGAATGTCATCCGTCTAATCTTCAATTGGTGATATCCGGGAACGTAAGATCAATCTTTGAAAAGAATTTAGCTCCTTGCAACCGGGTCAAACAGTCATCAATACGCGGCAATGGGTACCTATTTTTGATGGTGACATGATTCAACTCCCGATAATCAATACAAAGTCGATACTCCCATCTTTCTTCTTCACGAATTGTAATGCAGAGCACCCCAAGGTGAAGTACTAGGACGAATAAAGCTAATGTCTAACAATTCTGCAGTTGGGTCTTTAACTCCCGAAGTTCAATAGAGCCATTCGATATAGGGATTTAGAAATGGGTTTTGTACCAGGGTTCAAGGTCGATACAAAATTCAATTTCACGCCTGAGGGTAGGCTGGGAAGTTCTTCTTGGGAATACGTCAGAAATTTATTAACAATAGAAATATCATTCAAAGTCGACGTATTTTTGTTTAGATCGTGACATGAGCTAAGAAAGCTTGACATCCGCTTTTTCAATAAACGAATAGCTTTATGGCTTGAGATGATCGTGATTGATTTTAATGGTTTGGTCGCTTGAATTCGCATAATTGGTTGATTAGGAATATGAAAGCTAACAACCTTACGAAAACAATCAATTTTTGCATGATAAGTAGTTAACCAATCAATCCCTAGAATCACGTCAAATGCAAGTATTTTCAATGAAATAAGATCGATAGGTAATGTGAGGGTACCGATTTGAACCAAACAAGACTTATAAACAGTGGATGTAATGAAGGTTTCTCCCAACGGAGTTTCCATAGATAACTCAAAATCTAATTTCTCTGGAGTCAAATTTAATCGTTGATGCAAGTAGGAGAAATAAAAGAATGGGTAGAAAATTATCAAATAAAGTATAGACTTCATTTAGAGTTTATGATAAGCTTACCGTGATGACCTCATTCGGGTTCCTTGCTTCTCAGGAGGAGGTCACAACAAACGCCTCCTTGCTGACCTATCGGCTTTGATTTTTTCGGGGACTACCTTTGGTGCCTCCATCCTAGTGAACTTGTCTTCGGTGAATAACAAAATCGGGCTAAGTGACCTTCTCTTCCACAATTATAACATACTTTGGAAAGCATCACGCATTTTGACTGATGTGTCCCTCCCTCCATATTTGAAGCATATGATAGGTGGTCGTTCTCCTTCCTTAACAACGGGTCTTTGGTCTTTGACGTCTTTCCATCATTGTTGAATCTCTCTTCTTGAAATGTCCATTCTTATTGTTTTGGCCGATTACCACCAAGTGGTTACCATTTCTAACTGTTGATTCCTCCACGCTTGTTTTCACTGCTTCGATGATCGCTTCTCATTTGGTATTATCATTTTGTCATTACCGCTCTCTTTTAGTTGCGTTGACTCGTTATCGCGCTCCACTAATCGAGCCCTATTTACAACATCCGAATACAAACATAGTTTATGAGAAATAAGATGTTGACGTATCTCCGACTTCAAACCTCTTAAAAACATCCATGTCATTCTCTCTTCATTATCCACCAAGTGGGACACAAACCGGATAACTCATGAAATTTAGCCTCGTATTGGTTACACGGCCATATTGTTTTGTTCCAACTTGATAAACTCCACCTCCTTCATGTGACGAATACTTTCGGGAAAGTATTTGTCGTTGAATGCAACTCTTGGAACTTCTCCCAAGACATCTTCAAGACTGGCAAAGTTGAGTACGTTTACCGATTCCCACTAGTAATCCGCCTCCGCAAGAACATAAAGGCGGCAAAGGGAACCTTTTGCTTCTCGAAGCATCCCAAGACATCAAATATCTTGGTTATCTGCTTTATCCATGCTTCCGCCATAAGTGGTTTTGGCTCTCCCTTAAACTCCGATGGTCCCAGCTCCTTGAATTGTTTAGCGATGACCGCCCGAGAGTTTCCAGTGTTTCCACCTACATTTTGGACAGAGTCGTTACTTTCTTTGTTGCATGAATTGCATAAAGCCTCTGAACAATCCATCATTCATCATTTGATCAGTGTTGTTGTTTGCATGAGGATTGTCACCTTCCTGATTCACATTATCCTGATTATTGATATGTGGTGAATCAACGGTCGCCTGTGCTCCATTGCTATTCTCAACATTCTCGGATGTCATTTTCAGATACTACCACAAAACAAAAGGTTAATTGACATGTAACATATTATCCTTATATCCTGACCGACCAAGTAAATACCCAAAAAAAACTTAGGTAGGTCATACTAGCGAAGGAATTTCCCCAGCTCTCCCCTCCTAGTTCCATTCTCACATCTTAGCCAGGGATCATATCCCTAAGCTTTGATACCAACTGTGACGCCCCTAAAATTGGTATACATCACCCATCTTGAGTCGTCAGATACATGGTACAGAATTCAAATACAACTTAATAATACAACTGTCGTGTACAATACGACAAAACATAAACTGTGAGTTTGAATACAAATATTGTCATCTAGAGAGTATACAAACTCAGTGGGGTCCTCATTACAATTATTGTCACACTATTTCACAGAATAGTGAGGACTACTAATACTATCATCTGGACCATCACTCCATTCCCCGACTCGTCCCAGCTATATTCTCATTTCCTGAAGAGAACAATGAAAGCAAAAGGGTGAGCTCAATTAGCCCAGTAAGAAATATTATGACTAAGATAATGCAGAATAAGTTATCATTAGCCTTCAACGGTGTTAAACTGATAAAATATAACAAACATCAAGTTTAACTGCAGCGGAACAAGCAATCCATTAGAAGAGTCAAGTAGAGAATAAAATCTACTATCTTCTATGATTTAAAAGGTTTTTCATGACTTTTATCGCTGGGACTCAGCTTAATAAATAATCCACATCATCGAATCACCCATACACTACGGCCAAGGATATTCTTTAGTATCACGACCACAAATTATCCACGCACTATGGGTCAAGGATATTCGTGTATTCATTAATGGTCATGATCATGCCAACAACTGTCCATCCATGCACTACGGGCCAATGAGGATTTTTACTACATCATTTGTAATATTACGGTCATGATTACACTGGATAATCCCTGGTCATAATCATACCAAGTCCATCTATGCACTACATGCCACAGATGAATTTCAACAGAATATAAACATGAGGATGATGACAATGATATAAGAATTCAATAAAACAAGTTCAAGAATTAATTTATCTAGGAACCAATATCGTCCAAATTGTCAACATGATACTATTTTGTAGAGTAAAATTCAAGAATGCTCAGAAGAATATTTCCATGAAAAGATACTGGATGAAGCGCAAATATCAACGATATTCCACTAATTTCATGGAGTATAGAAGTCAAAGTTTTAACCAACTGAGTATAATAAAGAATGGAATAACAAAAGAAATCACCATGTATGTGATAGACCGCATAGGCAGGTTATTCCAACAGGATAATAAATAACGAAATCAGGTCCGGCGTAAAATGCACAGACAGGATATTCCAACAGAATAATAAAGATGGAACTGTGTCCGGCAGAAACGCATGCATGTGGGATATTCCAATGAGAATAATAAATAATGGAACTGTGTCATGCGTAAAACGCACCTTACTGAGGATGTTCCAATGTAATAATAAAGAATGGAGTAATGAGGAGAATTTCACCAAGTATAAGGTATCCAGCGTGATACTGATTATTCCAATGTAATAATAAAGAATGGAATAATGTAAGTTCTCTTCACGAATACAAAATAAATAACACCCCTTACATTAGTAGGAGATTGAATTATCGCAAAGAGTGTAGTAAACAGAATACTCTTCTTCTTTCTCTTATTCTCTCTATACTTTCTCTCTCTATAGCTTGAATGAATTCGTGAAAAATAATGAAGAACTAGGCCTCTATTTATAGAAGATTTCTAGCTTAACACTTGAAATTTGAAAAGGCAAGTGTCTTGACAACTGGTGATGTAAAAAGAAAAGTGGTTTGACGCCTGTAATGTGAAACACCAAGTGGTTTGACGCCTATAATGTGAAACAACAATTGGTTCGACGCCTGTAATGTGAACGAAAATTGGTTCGATGCCTGTAATATGAAACGACAAGTGGTTTGACGTCTGGTAAAGGTAATTACTATTGACGAAGGTAATTATTATTGACGAAGGTAATTACTATTGACGAAGGTAATTACTATTGACGAAAGAGACTCTTAGATGATGACATATGACCCCCCCCCCCCATAGAATAACCAACTTATCACAAACGTCTCATAATAGACTCTTTATATACATCAAGGATTGAATAAATATTACCACAAATCATTTTATTTTTAATCAACACACATTTAATCTTTCAACAATTATTAATCATTTATAACTTGTTGTCTCAATTATGTATTTAATAATATAACATATTATATGAGATGATCTTGTGACAATAATTGAATCAATAATATAAGAGATATGATGCAAAGAATTCATCAGTAGCAATAATTGAGTATATCGAGTGACTTCTCACGTAAGCATCAATAATTAATACCGTGTGCTACTATGCAACCACGCGTATTACTGTACTTTTACTACCGGGTAGTTCAATAGTTTTAACGGTAACACCTCCGTCGTTATTTTCATAAAGTATTTTTGTCGTTTTCTCAATCCGATAATAATTCTATTGTGGGGTCCACCAATGATTGTGTCGTCGTACGAATATTCCCCGACAAAAAGTTGGGGTCTTACATAACCCTTCCGAATCGATTTTGAATTTGTTTTCCTCCCCTTCTGATACTTTCTGTTTTATCTTTTCGCAGTCTTCATCCTGAACTTGTGCATTCTTCACTTTATCTACCACTGCTGAACCGTTTCCTATCTAGAACAACTTTTCGTCGGATTCTGTCGGATATTATATTATATGCTTTCATGTGTCACACTCTAGTTAATTCAAATAACTTTATTTAGTAGTCAAGTGGCTATTCCCAGAATGATCCCTTGGGAAGAAATTACCTTCCCAAAACAATGGCAAATTACTAATGCCGTTCCTACCAGACCTATAATTAGACAAAACATTGAAGATGTTATCCAAACCAGTAATGGAAATGTTTATTTAAAATTTCAAAGACCTTTTAACCGAAGTCGATCTATAAACAATATTTCTTATAATATTGATTTTCCTGAATCGTCTAGACAATCTCTGTCTGACCCTTTAGAATCTGTTTATCAAGAGTCTAAAAATCCCAAAGAATGAGTAGTCACGTCAAAATGAAGACATTGTTAGAGGAATTCATATTTCGAAAATCAAATACCTCATGGTATTTATGAGGCTACTCCTCAAAACAGAAGACCTTACAGTTCCAACTGCTAGTGATATGAATTTTGAGTGTTAAATGGATTTTTCTCCAAATAGTAAAATTCGCCAATGTTTAAATCAGAGTTCATGCAGGATAAATACCGTAATTTTAGAAATTGGTATTTTAAAAATCATGATAATGATAAGTTAAAGGTAAATTAAAGCTAATTATTATGCTTATCTGAATAATAATCGATTGTATATTATCATTTGTTAAATGGTATTATGATTCTCGTCTTAAAATCGATTTTTTTTATACCGAAAGTCAATTAAATGTATTAACTTGGATATCAAAAGGATTGGATTACTACAAATGGTAATATTATTCAATCTATCCATCCCTCCTAAGTCTCTTGAACTTAGCTCAGAAATGAAAATTTAAAGCCCTTGGTTATTAATCCAGTATGTTGATATTTTCAAGTTTCTCATCTAGAAGATGATGTTAAGATTAAAGACATTTTGCCTTTGTCTAAACAGAATAATTATACTAATCTATTCCTTCAAACCGTAGGGAAAACAAAGTTAACTGTGATAAGAACAAATAAATCATATTAATGATAATTGTCGATTATTCCTCAAAAAATTGACCTTCAACCAAGCAACTATCAAACCACCTTTAGAAGTTAGTAATTTTAAATGAAATCTTCTAAAAACAAAGGATGCTTTTATTGATAATCTTTTAAACAAAATGAAAGATTTAAAACTCACACCCGCATCCTCATCCCAGCTCAATATGATGTCTGGACAACCTTCCTCTCATACCAGTAATAGTAATACTGATAATGAAGATGATAATTCCGATATTTCCCCTATTAATATTTTTGAAATCCAGAATAATTTTCAGGAAATGCAAAATATTAATAAAACTACTTATAGACGAAAGCCTATTAATAGAATGGCTTTATCTGGACCCAGCAGGTATTACTATCCTAGACCTACTCCTCAGGATATTCTGTATGAAGAAGACTTTCTTCATTCCCAGAAGTCTTACCATGGTAAGACCATCTATGAATGGAATATCGACGGTCAGAAAAATGTAATATCAAATTTTTGAAACTATCCACCATATCTTAATGTATGCAAATGGGCGAACAGAATGAAAAACACGATCATCGATTCGCCGTTTCTTAGTTAATGGTTTTCTTGGCATTCTTAAAGGATGGTGGGATAATGTACTCACCGATAACCAAAGAATCAAATCCTTCAATCCTATAAGAATGATAATCGACCCTATTACTAAAATCGAAACCGTAAGAGAAGATGCTTTGTTACACCTTAGTTCAAGCTATCGCTCACCATTTTGTAGGACCGTGATACCAAATACCGATAAGTAGAGAACTTTTTACGTAACCTTCGTTGCCCATCCTTAACCCATTTTAGATGGTATAAAGATGTCTTTTAATGAAAGTCATGCAAAGAGCAGATGCTAACAAAGGAACATTGGAAAGCCAAATTTGTAGATGGACTTCCTACTTTCTTTGCAGTAAAAGTTCAAAAAAAACTTAGAGATAAACACGACCGTATGAGTATACCTTATGACCAAAGATTCTTACGGCCATCTTATTTCAAAGAATTATCGAAGAGGGATTATCATTATGTAATGATATGAAACTCCAACAATTAATGAAAAATGTAATCTCACCAAAAGACATGAGATAGAGAATTTTTGCATCAATTCTCTTATGACACAAAATTACAAAGATCCTCGTAAAGCTAAACAAAGAAAATTCTAAACCTTCTAGATCTTACCAAAACGTTCTTCTAAAGAGATCTTCAAAACCAAAACCCCGAAAAATCTTCCGTAAAAAAAGAAAGAATAGCAGAAAGAAAGATAAATCTAAAGTTCAATGCTATAAATGCGAAAGACAGACACTTTGCTAATAAATGCAATTCAAAATTAAAACAAAAGCTTAATGAATTATCCTCGATGAGGAAATTCAACAAAGAAATTCTTAATTGTTTGTCTAATAATGACTCCGAGTCCAAATTTCGTAAAATGATCTAGTCAAGTCTATTCGTAATCGATAATAATTCTAACAACTAACAATGTCAAACTATATCGTTAATCGTAATACGCCCATCGGGTTAATTATCGGAAAGCAATCGTCGAGATGAATGGTTTAGATATTGGAGGTCCCAAAGATAATGTCTTAATCGACCACCGTAAATCCCTTCTAGACCTCACACAATGCATTAAAGATCCGTAGATCGATTAAAATTTTTGGAAATCATATAAAACATGTATGTCAAGACACCTTCCTATTAACCAAGATAAAGATGAAAGAGGTTATGAAACGATTCGTAATGTTTTCTACCGAGAAGCCTACTACAATCCAGATTTAAAAATGAAATAAATATTTTAAAATCAAATAAAACAATTACAGTATCAATAATATTATTATCTTCAAGATTTAACCAATATTAAAAATAAGTTAAATCACAAACAAGATAATATAGAATCCTCCAAACAACCCGAATCCTTTGATAAACCGTAATCCTCCTAACAAAGATTTAATGTTAATGAATCAAGTAGTCTTCCGTAAATGGTATATTAGAATTACTTTTATTATTAAACCAGATTTTATTATCAAAGATGCCATTGCTTCTAGTTGATAGTGGTGCCGATATGAATCGTATCCGTGAAGGTCTTATCCCTACCAAATACTTTCGTAAGACCACTCAATCTTTAACTAAAGTGCAAGTGGAAATACTATGAATATAAAGTATAAAATTCTCAAGCCTTAATCTATAATCAAGGTCTTTGTTTACCTACTTTTTTGTTCTTATCCGTAATATGAATCAAAGTATCATTTTAGGCACTCCATTTCTATGCCTTTTAATGCCTATTACAAAAATTGATACTTTAGGAATTCATACAACTCTCAATAATGTATATATATATTTTTTTGAATTTATTACCTAACCTTACACTAAAGAATTAAATCAAGTCAAAGACATGATTTATTCTAAAAAGAAAACAAATCAATTTTATTCGTAAAGAAATAAAATTTCTTACTACGTAACAAAAGAATTTTACAACCTTCTTTACAGAAAAAATTAAACTAATCCATAAAACTCTTCAAACCGAAATCTGCAGTGATGTCCCAAATGCTTTCTCGAAAACAGAAGAAACATATTATTTCTCTTCCTTATATCCCTAGTTTTAATGAGAAAAATATTCCTACTAAATCTCACCAAATGTATGAAGAAAGAATATTTACTCCTTTTGTAAAACCGAAATCGAGTCCCTCCAATGTAAAAAATTAATAAAACCTAGTACCTCTCCCCGAGTCAGATCGCCTTTTATGTCAATAAAATTCGTAAATTGAACGAGGAACCCACGACTCGCTATCAATTATAAACCTCTTAATGAAGCCCTTCAATGGATTAGATATCCAATTCAATAAGAAGGATCTTCGACCGACTTCATGATGCCACTATTTTCTAAATTGATATGAAATCGTGGATTTTGGCAAATTCAAATTAGAGAACAAGATACTTATAAAACCGCTTTTATAAGACTCTTTTGGCCACTACTTAATGGAATGTTCTTCCATTTCGAGTAAAAATGGACCTTCGTAATTCCAAAGACATCATGAATGATATTTTTAACCCTTTATCGAATTTATTATCTGTTATATTGATGATGTTTTAATTTTCTTCATCTATTGAATAAAGATATAAAACATTTAAATATTTTTAAAATGTTATCATAAAAATGGTTTGGTAGTTTCTCGCCTCAAAATGAAACTTTTCCAAACAAAGATCGATTTCTTGGACATAATATTTCCAATGGAACTATTATTCCTATTGATAGATGTATTGAATTTGCATCTAAATTTCCGGATGAAATAAAAGATATTAATCAACCGCAGAGATTTTTGGGAAGTTTAAATTATATTCTAGATTACTATCCAAATCTTTCCCAAGATGCTTCTATCCTCAGATACTCGCTTTCTAAAAATCCTTCACCTTTGAATGAAGAACATACCGATGCAAAGAAGAAAAATTAAATCTAGAGTTAAACAAGCTTACCTTGTTTGTCCTTACCTAATCCCGAATGAAAAAGATCGCTCGCACCGATGCTTCCAATGTGATATGGTGGTATTTTAAAACAATTTAATCCTAAAAGTAATAAAGAGGATCTTATTCGCTTTTACTTGTGAACTTGGAAAGGACCTTCTTTAAATTATCCTACTATTAAAAAAGAATGCCTTTCAATTGTCAAATGTGTTTTAAAATTTCGTGGATGATCTTTAAATCAAGACTTTTTAATTAGAGTTGATTGTTCAACCGCAAAACAAATCTTTAAAAAGATGTTCAAAATTTAGCTTCCAAATGAGATATTTGCTACTTGGCAAAGTATTTTATCAAGATTTGACTTTGATATTGAGTATATCAAAGGAAAAATGTAACTCTTTACCGGATTTCCTAACCAGAGAATATTTGCAGAATGACCAAGAGAAGTCGGGTCGTGGCCAATCTGGCCGAGGCAGTAGTAAATCCAGATTATATGTAATTTCCTAGTCTAAATACTCAATCCAAGAATTCTTCTTGACTTCTTCTAGCCAAACCAACAAAGAAAAGATGTTCTTCTACTACCCTAACAAAGATATTCCAAATCGAAATGTGGAAGAAACAAGATTGTTCATCGAATGTAATGATGAAAATGGATGAAAGATCCATGGGAGATCAAGAGACGTTATTTAACGACTCAACAGCCTCCTCCTCCCGCTTTAACCAAAGATCGCTATGTGTATGAGCAAATTATTATTGAAATAAAGATCTATGGACATTAAGCATACGCCTCATGATCCATCTAAACCAACTAGCCCAATTCAATACAAGAAACCATCGCCAAGAGTATTACGCCTCTTGCCAATCGGGGTATTAATCCTCATACCACCCGCATCGTTGATTCCACCATACAATGTAAACCAGACATGCCTATTGGGATTATATTGATTCTTTTACGCATGTTTTCTATTATCGTAATCCTATCCGTAACCATTCTCGGTTTATCCAGATTCGTCTCAGATGTTCTAAAAACGAAATTCTAAACCGGTTTTTCGTTTGGTGGGATAAGCTTGGAATTACCATAGAAACTCTACCGTAATCTATTCAAACAAAGATTCAAAGAATGGCAAGTTGCCTATGCCCATATACCAAGAATAAAGAATTATCTATGCAGTAAACTGCTTGCCCATTTCATAATCCGCTTTTGGAATTCTCGATTCGAAGTGGGATTTTCAAAGGTGATTATCGTAATAAAATCCTCGCTTAAAAAGAGTATTTTTACCAAGTGGTGGGATAAAGGTCTTAATCCCACGCTACTGTAACTTTTGAAATCCATATGTAACCATACCCAGCCTCGCTGATGTTATCCTCAAAGCTCGCCAAAGACCATCATCGCTAATCCTTTTGTCAAGATTCAAACCGATTTAAAATGTAAATTTCCAAATCTAATCAAATGTAATTAATAGTCAAAACCATGGACTATATGAAAACCCAATTCCTACAATCATTCACGCAAGACGACAGCTCCATGAAAACATAATGATAATGAAGAATCAACAGACGACAATGATTTCAATGTCTTAGCCGGAGAAAGTCAGAACCGGAGCTCACGATGGGAGACTTTTGGGACTCTCTCACCTCCATGATTTCGTAAAAATGGAACAAGACAAGAAAGGAAAAGGAAAAGCATAAAGCTATCCTCCATTACAAAGATCAATAATCGTAAAAGGACAACCACAAGAGCTCCACCATCGAAAGTAGCAACCAAATTGCCCTCTATTATCGTAAGATGCCAACCACCAGAATCCACTCATCCGACAAATTTCGCCTCATGCCCTCCACTTCTCACTACCGAGATTTAAAGAAGAAAAAGATAAGGATCGCCAACCGACTCCACTATCCAGACACGCCGATCCTTTCTTATCTTCTCACTTCAGATAAATGGGAGACCTCACCCATTGTTGAGGTAGAACTTTTCTTAGCATTTTTCTTTGGTATTCTCCTTGTACCTCTCTCGTAAAAATATTTGATATATATAAATCGTGGTTTGAAGATATCCAAGACTCTTCCGTAAGTTTTAATTATTGCTTCCGCTAACTATTATGTTTCCTCGCTTGAGCTTTTAGATTACCATACCGAAAACAAGAATCGATTCAAAACAAAGATATCAATCATAACAGATAATTATAACCGTTCTTATTTCTTAATGCTTTTATATATCGTAACATTATATTATTTTAACTAAAACCGCTTATATGTGAAGAAACCCGCTTGCTTTTATAGTTTTGGGTAGTAACCCCTACCCCTAATCAACAAAGATTTCATGAGATCATATATGTGGTAATTTATTTGTAAATATATATTTAATATGTTTTTAAAATTCTATGCCATGTATTAATTAAGATAGATCGTGGATTAATTTTTGATTAAGTGGGACGCCACCAAAGTCGCTTTTGAATCTTCGCTTTTGTCCGCCTTAAGGAGTGTGGCTATTATTTCTTGTAAATCGCCGATGACGCGTGCTTGATCAACCCTTTTCTCCGATCCTTCCCTTAATTTGGTATCAGAGCCATATTAATTTATTAACATATTAATGAATATATTACTCATAGATTACACATATATGGTCACCTTTGTAAAATGACTGATTTTTCAACCTCTCTTTCTACCGTAGCTAACACTTCAGCTTCTACAGTGGAAGCAACCGAACTCATAGCTTATCAGGATGTAAAGGAAGCCTTAGATAAATGGACTATTCCTAAAATCAAACCAGAAACAATTTATAAAATTGGAACCTTTGATTTTATCAGTAAAAGAATAATAAAACCTTTGAAAGCATGTCGTCTTTTATGTAATAACGATGAAATTTTATATTTATTGCATGTTGAAGACTTTATACCCTTTTTCTGCAAAAATATAAATATGTTCATATAGGACTTGTCCAAGTAGCCTTTAAACCTTTGACTTTACTTGGCCAAAATACCAGTATTCAGTGTACACTTAGAGATGGTAGGTGTCTTAACTGGAAAGCCTCTCTCATGGGAGCTATTGAAACTAGCCTTGCCCATGGACCAGTATACTTTAATATCTATCCGAATTTAAGTATTGCCCTAACTGATAATAATCTGTCAAAAGTTTTAGAAATGAGAATTATATCTCACGGTTATGAATACCTACCGGATCCCTCCTTTTGCCATCTTATTCAGATACACCTTAAAGTTTTAACGACTTTAAATCCCTATATCGAAAAGAAGCCAACAAGGACATATCGTCTTATTGATACTAACCTCTTTAGTAGTCAAGTGGCTATTCCAGAATGATCCTTGGGAAGAAATTACCTTCCCAAAACAATGGCAAATTACTAATGCCGCTCCTACCGCACTCTATAATTAGACAAAACATTGAAGATGTTATCCAAACCAAGAATGGAAATGTTTATTTAAAATTTCAAAGACCTTTTAACCAAGTCGATCTATAAACAATATTTCTTATAATATTGATTTTCCCGAATCGCCTAGATAACTGTGGTTCCACCCTTTAGAATCTGTTTATCAAGAGTCTAAAATCCCAAAGAATGAGTCTCCAAAAATGAAGACATTGTTAGAGGAATTCATATTTCTCGAAAATCAAATACCTCATGGTATTTATGAGGCTACTCCTCAAAATGTAAGACCTTACAAATTCCAACCGCTAGTGATATGAATTTTGAGTGTTAAATGGATTTTTCTCCAAATAGTAAAATTCGCCAATGTTTAAATCAGAGTTCATGCAGGATAAATACCGTAATTTTAGAAATTGGTATTTTAAAAATCATGATAATGATAAGTTAGCGTAAATTAAAGCTAATTATTATGCTTATCCAATAATAATCAAACAGTATATTATCATTTGTTAAATGGTATTATGATTACGTCTTAAAATCGATTTTTATATTGAAAGTCAATTAAATGTATTAACCGGATATCAAAAGGATTGGATTACTACAAATGGTAATATTATTCAATCTATCCATCCCTCCTAAGTCTCTCGAACTTAGCTCAGAAATGAAAATTTAAAGCCCTTGGTTATTAATCCAGTATGTTGATATTTCAAGTTTCTCATCAAGAAGATGATGTTAAGATTAAAGACATTTTGCCTTTGTCTAAACAGTAATAATTATACTAATCTATTCCTTCAAACCGTAGAAAAAAAGTTAACTGTGATAAGAACAAATAAATCATATTAATGATAATTGTCGATTATTCCTCAAAAATTGACCTTCAACCCGCAACTATCAAACCACCTTTAGAAGTTAGTAATTTTAAAATGAAATCTTCTAAAAACAAAGGATAGTTTTATTGATAATCTTTTAAACAAAATGAAAGATTTAAAACTCACACCCGCATCCTCATCCCAAATTTTAATATGATGTCCGGACAACCTTCCTCTCATACCAAAGAATAGTAATATCGATAATGAAGATGATAATTCCAATATTTCCCTATTAATATTTTTGAAATCCGAATAATTTTCGTGAAATGCAAAATATTAATAAAACTACTTATACCGAAAAGCCTATTAATAGAATGGCTTTATCTGGACCCAAAGCAGGTATTACTATCCTAGACTACTCCTCGTGATATTCTCAGATGAAGAAGACTTTCTTCATTCCCGTAAGTCTTACCATGGTAAGACCATCTATGAATGGAATATCGACGGTAAAACAGAATATCAAATTTTTGAAACTATCCACCATATCTTAATGACTTAAAATAGTAATTATAATAATTTCTATTATAATTATATTTATGAATAATAAATAAGTATATGTCTAATTTAAATTATTAAATTAGACCAAAACATTATTTTATTTAATTTACTTATTTTCTTAAATATTAAACACTTCATTTAATTTTATTATTTTCATTAGATTAAATCCTCAAATAATAAAAGGGAGAAGGTTCAAAAATGCCCCTGACGTTTACCGCGATGTCTACCAAGCACCCTTTACTTTTTTTGTCCAAAAGTACCCTTAACGTTACACTTTTTAGTCACCTGTGCCCCTGCCGTTAACAGAAAACAAACGGGGTTAAAATTTCACTGACGTGGCAGACACACGGAGGTTTAAAGGGAGAAGGTTCAAAAATACCCTTGACACATGTAAATATGTCATTTAATCAAAACAAAAAAATACTAAAATTCAAAATAAAAAAAAGCATAACATATTTTTTTAAAAAAGATTTAATATATTATATTAACGTTAATTTTTTGATATTAAAAATATTAAAAAACGTTAATATTTGTTGATATTAAAAAACGTTAATATTTTATTATATTAAAAACGTTAATATGTTAAAAAACATTAATATTTTTTGATGATGTAATTAGTTGAATTTTAAAATATTATTTAGTTGAATTTTAAAATATTCAAAATTCAACTAATTCAAAATAATTAACGTTATTTAGTAAACAAATATTAACGTTAATTATTTTTTGATGATTTTAGTTGAATTAATGTTAATTATTTTGAAATTTTGAATTGGTTGAATTTTTGAATTTTAAATTTTAAAAATATTAACGTTAATCATCAAAATACTAAAATATTAGTCTAATTTTCAAAATACTAAAAATATTAACGTTAATTTTGTAATATTCAACGTTGATTTCGATAACGTTATTTAGTAATATTAAAAATATTAGCCTTAAAAAATTGATAATGTTATTTAGTATTTTGAATATTAACGTTAAAAAATATTATATCAATTAGTTGTATAACGCTTTTTTAGTAATTTAAATTTTAAAAATATTATTTAGTATTATGATTTTAGTAATTTAAATTTTTATATCAATTAGTATTTATTATTATGATTTTAGTATTTTAATGATGTAATTTAAATTTTTGTTGTTTTGATTAATTAACAAAATAATTTTAATTTTAGTATTTTATTATTTTTTAATTTAATTTTTTTTTAGTATTCTTTAAATTAGTATTTTAGTTTTTTTAATTAGTATTTGATGTAAATATGTTATGTTTTGAATTTTAGTATTTTGATTAAATGATGTAAATATGTTATACAACTTGTTTTATTTAATTAGTTGTTTTGATTAGTTAACAAAATAATTTGAATTTAAGTATTTTGATTAAATGATGTAAATATTTTATGCTTTTTTTATTTTTTATTTTAGTATTTTTTTGTTTTGATTAAATGACATATATACATGTGTCAGGGGCATTGTGACGCCCCCAAAATAGGTATACATCACCTATTCTGAGTCGCCAAATATAAGGTACAGAATACAAATACAACCTTAAATATACAACATAAGTTGTGAGTTTTAATATAAATATTGTCTTCTAGACAGTATTCAAACTCAAAATAAGCCCTCAATACATTTATTATCACACTATTTCATAGAATAGTAAGGACTACTAATGTTATCATCTGGACCGTCACTCCGTTCCCCGACTAGTCCCTGCTACGTTCTCATTTCCTGAAGAGAACAATGAAAGCAAAAGGGTGAGCTCAACTAGCCCAGTAAGAAATATTATGACTAAGATAATGCAGAATAAATTATCATTAGCCTTCAACAGTGTTAAACTGATATAATATAACAAACATCAAGTTTAACTGCAGCGGAACAAGCAATCCATTAGAAGAGTCAAGTAGAGAATAAATTCTACTATCTTCTATGATTTAAAAGGTTTTTTCATCACTTTTATCACTGGGACTCAGCTTAATAAATAATCCACATCATCCCTGCACTACGGCCAAGGATATTCATTAGTATCACGACCACAAATTATCCATGCACTACGGGCCAAGGATATTTGTGTATTCATCAATGGTCATGATCATGCCAACAATCATCCATCAATGCACTACGGGCCAATGAGGACTTTTACCACATCATTTGTAACATTACTTGGCCATGATTATACTAGAATAATCCTCGGTCATAATCATACCAAGTCCATCTATGCACCACACTGGGCCCACAGATGACTTTCAACATAATATAAACATGAGGATGATGACAATGATATAAGAATTCAATAAAACAAGTTCAAGAATTAATTTATCCATGAACCAATAACGTCCAAATTGTCAACATGATACTTCTTTGTGGTTTAAAATTCAAGAATGCTCAGAAGAATATTTCCATAAAAAGATATTGGATGAAGCGCAAATATCAAGGATATTCCACTACTTTCATGGGGTATAAAAGTCAAAACTTTAACCAACTAAGTATAATAAAGAATGGAATAACAAAAGAAATCACCAGGCATACGATAGACCGCACAGACAGGTTATTCCAACAGAATAATAAATAACGGAACCGTGTCATGCAGAACGCATAATAAACGAGGATATTCCAATGAATAATAAATAATGGAACCAGTCATTCGTAGATGCACGTATGAGGATATTCCAACGAATAATAAACAACGGAATTCGGTCATGCGTAAACGCACATATATGATGTTCCAAATGTAATAATAAAGAATGGAATAACAGAAGAATTTCACCAAGTATAGGGTATCCCGCGTATACAGGTTATTCCAACACAATAATAAAGAATGGAATAACAGAATTTCTCTTCACGAATAAGAAAGATAGAATACCCCTTACGAGTACAACAAATAATATCCCTCACCGTAAAAGAAGAATATTCTGACTGGTAGGGTGAGGATATTCTTGAAGAAAACTTGCACTACGCTCAAAGTTTCTTAAAACTCTAAAGAAATACGCTCAAGATTATAGAAGAATTCTCTGAACTTCTGGTGTGGTTTTCAATTCTAACTAAGCATCCTATTTATAGGAAAATAGAAAGGATACTATGCTGCACTATGCAATAAAATATAATATATTCTAAATATAAATATATATATATATATATATATATATATTATTTAAAATCTAATAAAACAAATAACTTTATAAAAGTATTATGTTTTATATAAAAAGATTTTACTATGCAAAACACTATGCAGGCACTATGCATAATAAAATATAATATATTCTAATTATTGTCTAATAAAACAAATAACTTTATAAAAGTATTATGTTTCATATAAAAGATTTTACTATACAAAATACTATGCATAATAGAATATTATATATTCTATTTATAGTCTAATAAAACGAATAATTTTATAAAAGTATTCTGTTTTATATAAAAAGTTTTTCTGTTTTATTACATTAATAATACTAATAAAACAAAATTTATCATCATTATTATAATTCACAATATTAATCGACCAGGCCGTTACCAGGAAAGAGGGGGCTTTCCAATAAGGATTTCTCCCCATTGGCGCGCAATTAGGTGACCAAATCTCTCCTTGACAGAACTTCTAGACATCGTTAATATTGCAAATAATAATATTAATAACTTTGTCATCTCAATTTTTGATTATAAAATATTGACAATAAGCGAATCAAATAACGTGAGATCTTGTCAAAGAATTATTGTAATAATAATTGAACAAAACTGAGTGACTTCTCACTAAGCATCAATAATCAATACCGTGTGCTACTAGCAACCACACATATTACTGTACTTTTAACACTGGGTATTTTAACAGTTAACGGTAAAACTTCCGTCGTTATTTTCATAAAGTATTTTTGTCGTTTTCTCAATCCGACAATAATTACATGCTATTAGGTCCACCAATGATTGTGTCGTTGTACTTAATAATCCTGTTAAAACGAATATTCCCCGACCAATCGAATATTATATAACAACTTGTGTACTTTGCAAAATTTATAAATATTATCCACAACTATAACATTATATCAAATTAATTTCATAATATTCAAAAATGATATTTATAGAAAATTCATCTTTATTCATAAAAGTTGGGGTCTTACAACCTCCCCTTCTTATGAAATTTCGCCCTCGAAATTAGGGTACGTACCTGGTATATTGAAGAGTTAAGGATACCTTGATTTTATTTTAGATTCTAACTCCCAGGTCATTTCCTCAACATCGTGGTTTCTCCATAAAACTTTGACTTGAGGTATAACCTTGGAGCGTAGAATATATTCCTTCTTATCCAAGATTGAACAGGAACCTCTTCATATGTCAAATCTTTCGCTATTTCGTCCGGTTGTAACTCAATAATGTGGTCCGGGTCTTCCACATATTTACGTAACATGGATATGTGAAAAACATTATGAACACGAGACATACTTGGCGGTAAAGCGAGTCTATAGGCCACAGTTCCTACTCGATCAAGGATTAAAAATGGGCCGATGAATCGAGGATTGAGCTTTCCTCTCTTTCCAAATCTCGTAACTCCTTTCCATGGAGCAACACGTAACAACACATGATCTCCTATATCGAATTCCACGTCCTTTCGATGAAGATCAACATAACTCTTTTGTCGATCTTGTGAGGTTTTTTATCGTTCTCGGATCGTTTGAATCTTTTCCGTAGTCATACGTACCAACTCCGGTCCCAACAACGTTGCTTCACCCACCTCATCCCAGCATAATGAAGAACGACACTTTCTTCCATACAACGCCTCAAATGGAGCCATGTCAATACTTGCTTGATAGTTGTTGTTGTAGGAAAACTCCACCAATGGTAAGAACTTGTCCCAACTTCCCTTGAAGTCAAGGACACAGAGTCTTAATAAATCTTCAAGAGTTTGAATAGTCCTCTCCGACTGCCCGTCCGTCTGAAGATGATATGTCGAGCTAAATCGTAAATCCGTGCCCATAGCTTTTTGCAAACTAACCCAAAATCGTGAAGTGAATCTTGGGTCTCGATTAGAAACTATGGATATTGGCATACCTTGCAGTCTTACAATCTCGTTTATTACATACGAACAAGACGTTCAAGTATATAAGTTTCTCGTATCGGTAAGAAATGAGCAGACTTGGTCAATCTATCAACAATGACCCAAATCGCATCTATTCTGGAATGAGAAACCTTAGGAAGACCGGTAATGAAATCCATGGTAATGTGCTCCCACTTCCATTCTGGAATTTTAAGTGGTTGCAATGGACCTTTTGGTACTTGATGCTCCGCTTTAACTCGTTGACAAGTTAGACACCTTGAGATAAACAGCGCTCTCTCTCTCTCTTTATATTTCTCCACCAAAATGTATGACGAAGATTATGATACATTTTGGTACTCTCGAGATGGATTGCAAATGGTGTGTGTGTAGCGCTCCATCATGATTTTATACTTTAAATCGTGGTCGTTAGGAACACAAAGTCCGGAGTTGACTCAAGTATTCCTTCTTCATTGATTCTGCTTCCTAAGATAGCACCTTCTTGCACTTTGTTCCTCATACGCATCACCTCAGTCCAGTAGCTTGAGCGATTTTAACTTTATCGATTAAAGTTGGTTCTACTCGTATATTCGCCATCATCACATGGGTCCCCGGAGTCTTTAACTCTATCTCCATCGTTTGAAAGTCACAAAAAATGGGCATTTGCGTTGACAATACCGCACTCGTACTTGCATATGATCTTCTACTCAATGCGTCAGCTACCACGTTCGCTTTTCCAGGATGGTATTGGATGGTATGATCATAATCTTTCAGCAGTTCAAGCCAACGTCGTTGTCGCATGTTGAGTTCCTTTTGAGTGAAGAAATATTTGAGGCTTTTATGATCCGTAAAGATCTCCACTTTCTCCCCATACAAGTAATGCCTCCATATTTTAAGTCTTAAGACAACGGTACCGCCAACTCTAGATCATGAGTAGGATAATTCCTTTCATATTCTTTGAATTGTCTTGAGGCATAGGCTACGACTTTTCCATGTTGCATGAGAACACATCCTAACCCTTTGCCCGAAGCATCACTATAGATGACAAATCCCTCCGAGCCAGATGGTATTGTCAGAACAGATGCTGAAATGAGTCTCCTCTTGAGTTCTTGAAAACTCTTCTCACATTCTTCGCTCCAACCGAACTTTGTATCTTTCCGAGTCAGCTAAGTTAATGGACTAGCGATTCGAGAAAATCCTTCCACGAATCTCCGATAATAACAAGCTAAACTGAGAAAGCTACGTACTTCAGTCACTGATTTAGGTTGCTCCTAGCTTTGAATAGCTTCAATCTTTACCAAGTCAACAGATATTCCATGACTTGATACTACGTGCCCAAGGAATACTACTTCATCAAGCCAGAACTCGCATTTCTTTAACTTGGCATAAAGCTTATATTCACAAAGCTTTTGGAGTGTCAGCCTCAAGTGTTGCTCATGATCTTCACGGCTTTTGAAATAAATAAGGATGTCATCAATAAAGACGACCACAAAGTGATCCAAATATTCCTTGAATACTCGATTCATCATATCCATGAAGGCAAAGAGGAGCATTAGTCAATCCAAAGGACATGACTAGAAATTCATAATGCCTGCAAGCAATCGAAAGTCATCTTTGGAATGTCATCGGTTCTAATCTTCAATTGGTGATATCCGGAATGAAGATCAATATTTGAAAAGAATTTGGCTCCTTGTAACCGGGTCAAACAGGTCATCAATACGTGGCAATGAGTACCTATTTTTTATGGTGACATGATTCAACTCGGATAATCAATACAAAGTCGATACTCCCATCTTTCTTCTTCACGAATAGAGCAGGAGCACCCCAAGGAGAAGTACTAGGATGAATAAAGTCGATGTCTAACAATTCTCGCAATTGGGTCTTTAACTCTGAAGTTCAATAGAGCCATTCGATATGGGGCTTTGGAAATGGGTTTTGTACCGGGTTCAAGGTCGATACAAAATTCAATTTCACACTCTGGGGGTAGGCCAGGAAGTTCTTCAGGGAATACGTCAGGGAATTTATTAACAATAGAAATATCATTCAAAACTGATGTAATTTTGTTTAGATCCGTGACATGAGCTAAGAAAACTTGACATCCATTTTTCAATAAACGAATAGCTTTTTGGCTTGAGATGACCATGATTGATTTTAATGGTTTGGTTGCTTGAATTCGCATAATAGGTTGATTAGGAATATGAAAGCTAACAACCTTACGAAAACAATCAATTTTAGCATGATGAGTAGTTAACCAATCAATCCCTAGAATCACGTCAAATGAAAGTATTTTCAATGAAATAAGATCGACAGGTAATGTGAGGGTACCGATTTGAACCAAACAAGACTTATAAACAGTGGATGTAATGAAGGTTTCTCCCAATGGAGTTTCCACAGATAAGTCAAAGTCTAATTTCTCCTGAGTCAAATTTAATTGTTGGTATGCAAGTAGGAGAAATAAAAGAATGGGTAGAACCGGTATCAAATAAAGTATAGACTTATTTAGAGTTTATGATAAGCTTACCCGTGATGACCTCGTTCGGGTTCCTTGCTTTCCGGGAGGTCACAACAAACGCCTCCCCCTGCAGACTAATGGGCTTTGACTTTTTCGGAACGGCCTTTGGTGCCTCCATCCTAATTGAACTTGTCTTCGATGAATGACAAAATCGGGCTAAGTGACCTTCTCTTCCACAATTATAACATGATTTGACTGGCATCACGTGATTTGACCGATGTGTCCCTCCCTCCGCATTTAAAGCATACGATAGGTGGTCGTTCTCCTTCCTTAACAACGGGTCTTTGGTGTTTGACGTCTTTCCATCATTGTTGAATCTCTCTTCTTGAAATGTCCATTCTTATTGTTTGGCCTCGATTACCACCAAGTGTTTACCATTTCGCCCGTTGATTCCCTTCACGCTTGTTGTCACCGCTTCGATGATCGCTCTCACCGGTATTATCATTTTGCGGTTGCTCTGCTTTTTTTCAGTTGCGTTGACTTGTTATCGCGCCCACTAATCGAGCCCTATTTACAACATCTGAATACAAACACAGTTTATGACAAAAAAGATGTTGACGTATCTCCGGCTTCAAGCCTCTTAAAAACATCCGCGTCATTCTCTCTTCATTATCCACCAAGTGGGACGCAAATCGGGACAACTCGGCAAACTTTGCTTCGTACTGCGACACGGTCATATTATTCTGTTCCAACTTGATGAACTCCACCTCCTTCATGTGACGAATACTTTCGGGAAAGTACTTGTCGTTGAATAGTTCATGGAACTTCTCCCAAGACATTTTCAGTGCGGCAGGTTGAGAACGTTTTACCAATTCCCATCAATAATCTGCCTCTCCTCGCAACATAAAGGCGGCAAAGGGAACCTTTTGCTCCTCGGAGCATCCCAAGACATCAAATATCTTGGTGATCTGCTTTATCCATGCTTCCGCCTTAAGTGGGTTTGGCTCTCCAATAAACTCCAGTGGTCCCAGCTTCTTGAACTGTTTAGCGGTGACCGTCCGAGAGTTTATAGTGTTTCCACCTACATTTTGGACAGGAGCCGCTCTCGCCTGCTGTTGCATGAATTGCATAAAGCCTCTGAACATTCCATCATTCATCATTTGGTCAATGTTGTTATTTGCATGTGGATTGTCGCCTTCCTGATGCACATTATCCTGATTATTGATATGTGGTGAATCAACAGTCGTCTGTGCTCCATTGCTATTCTCAACATTCTCGGATGTCATTTTCGAGACATCGCCACAAAACAAAAGGTTAATTGACATGTAACATATTATCCCTAATTAATTCAAATGAACCAATTAAATACCAAAAAAAACTTAGGTAGGTCATACTAGCGAAGGAATTCCCGTCTCTCCCTCCTAGTTCTATTCTCATATCTTAGCCAGGATCATATCCTCAAGCTTTGATATTAATCTGTGACGCCCCAAAATAGGTATACATCACCCATCTTGAGTCGCCAAATACATGGTACAAAATTCAAATACAACTTAATTATACAACAGTCGTGTAAAATACGATTAAACATATACTATGAGTTTTAATACAAATATTGTCATCTGGACAATATACAAACTCAATGGGGTCCTCATTACATTTATTATTACACTATTTCATAGAATAGTAAGGACTACTAATACTATCATCTAGACCATCACTCCATTCCCCGACTAGTCCCTGCTACGTTCTCATTTTCTGAAGAGAACAATGAAAGCAAAAGGGTGAGCTCAACTAGCCCAGTAAGAAATATTATGACTAAGATAATGCAGAATAAATTATCATTAGCCTTCAACAGTGTTAAACTGATAAAATATAACAAATATCAAGTTTAACTGCAGTGGAACAAGCAATCCATTAGAAGAGTCAAGTAGAGAATAAAATCTACTATCTTCTATGATTTAAAAGGTTTTTTTATCACTTTTATCATTTGGGACTCAAATTTTAATAAATAATCCACATCATCGAATCACCCCTACACTACGGCAAGGATATTCTTTAGTATCACGACCACAAATTATCCATGCACTACGGGCCAAGGATATTTGTGTATTCATTAATGGTCATGATCATGCCAACAACTGTTCATCAATGTACTACGGGCCAATGAGGACTTTTACCACATCATTTGTAACATTACTACCATGATTACACCGAATAATCCTCGGTCATAATCATACCAAGTCCATCTATGCACTACAGGCCACGGATGACTTTCAACAAAATATAAACATGAGGATGATGACAATGATATAAGAATTCAATAAAACAAGTTCAAGAATTAATTTATCTAGGAACTAATAACGTCCAAATTGTCAACATGATACTTCTTTGTGGAGTAAAATTCAAGAATGCTTAGAAGAATATTTCCATGAAAAGATATTGGATGAAGCGCAAATATCAAGGATATTCCACTAATTTCATGGAGTATAGAAGCCAAAACTTTAACCAACTGAGTATAATAAAGAATGGAATAACAAAAGAAATCACCGTGCATGCGATAGATCGCATGCAAAAGTTATTCCAATGTAATAATAAATAACGGAATCAGTCGTGCGAACGCTTATTTACGTGATATTCCAATGAATAATAAAGAATGGAACCAAGTCCCACAAAACGCATGCATGTGATATTCCAATGTAATAATAAAGAATGAAATAATGTAAGAATTTCACGAGAGTATAGGGTAGCCAACAGATGACAAAGTTATTCCAATGTAATAATAAATAATGGAATAACAGAAGTTCTCTTCATGAATACAAAAGAAATAATACCTCTTACCGTAAAAGAAACTGAATATAAGAGTAGGGAAGTAGCAGAATATTTTTCTATAGTTTCTCTATAATTTCTCTCTCTAGAGTTTCAATGAATTCGTAAAAAATAATGAAGGAATGAGCTTCTATTTATAGGAGAATGGAAGGGGTACTGTTAAGAAACGTAAGCAACAATTATTTACATATGAACAACACAACTTCACGGTTCCTACGTATCAGTACACATTTTCAAGGAGTTAGCCAATTAATGTCTAGGTTTGAAAAAGCATCCCACAATCTGCCAAATAAATCTAGCAATTGTCAATCCTCCAACCAATAAGAATAAGCAAAAATTATAAAACATATCTATATATATATTCCACACATGTTATAAACCTATATATATATATATATATATCCTGTCAATTCTTTCTTCTTCTTTTCTTTCCAAGAATGACACCCGTGACTAACATGTCACTCCCCATCCCCATCCCACTATCATGTTTATATTTAATATATATTTATATATACACCACTTGACATCTTATATATATATATATATATATATATATATATATATATATACACACACCATTCCCACCGTAATAACATTTTACAAGATTCCTTCCTCCCCATTTTTTCTAAATTCCAACACACACACACACACACACACACACACACACACACACACACACACATATATATATATATATATATATATATATATATATATATATATATATATATATATATAATACACTCCACCTTTTCCACCACTTTCCACTCACATTATATTATATATATATACACACATCACATACTTATATATATAAATATATTTTACCTCTCCTCGATAGAACTTGTAGACATCGTTAATATTATAAATAATAATATTAATAACTTTGTCATCTCAATTATTGATTTAATAATATATAAAATATTGACAATAATTGAATTAAATAACGTGAGATACTATGCAGAATTATCGTAATAATAATTGAACAAAACCGGTGACTTCTCACGTAAGCATCAATAATCAATACCGTGTGCTTTACTATGCAACAACGCGTAGACATCAGATTTTACTACCGAGTAGTTCAACAAGATAACTGTAAAACTTCCGCCGTTATTTTCAATAAAATATTTTTTGTCGTTTTCTCAATCCGGAAATAATAATTACATTGTGGGGTCCACTAATGATTGTGTCGTCGCGAATATTCCCTGTTAAAACGAATATTCCCCGACCAAGAATAGAACAGGAGCACCCCAAGGAGAAATACTAGGACGAATAAAGCCAATGTCTAATAAGTCCTGCAGTTGGGTCTTTAAATCCTGAAGTTCAATAAGAGCCATTTGATATGGGGCTTTGGAAATGGGTTTTGTACTGGGTTCAAGGTCGATACAAAATTTAATTTCACTCTCTGGGGGTAGGCCAGGAAGTTCTTCAGGGAATACGTCAGGGAATTTATTAACAATAGAAATATCATTCAAAACTGACGTATTTTTGTTTAGATCCGTGACATGAGCTAAGAAAACTTGACATCCGTTTTCAATAAACGAATAGCTTTATGGCTTGAGATGACCGTGATTGATTTTAATGGTTTGGTCGCTTGAATTCGCATAATAGGTTGATTAGGATTATGAAAGCTAACAACCTTACGAAAACAATCAATGCACTACGGCCAAGGATATTCATTAGTATCACGACCACAAATTATCCATGCACTACGGGCCAAGGATATTCGTGTATTCATCAATGGTCATGATCATGCCAACAACTGTCCGTCAATGCACTACGGGCCAATGAGGACTTTTACCACATCATTTGTAAAATTACGGTCATGATTATACCGAATAATCCCTGGTCATAATCATACCAAGTTCATCTATGCACTACAGGCCACAGATGACTTTCAACATAATATAAACATGAGGATGATGACAATGATATAAGAATTCAATAAAACAAGTTCAAGAATTAATTTATCCAGGAACCAATAACGTCCAAATTGTCAACATGATACTTCTTTGTGGAGTAAAATTCAAGAATGCTCAGAAGAATATTTCAATAAAAAGATACTGGATGAAGCGCAAATATCAAGGATATTCCACTACTTTCATGGGGTATAAAAGTTAAAACTTTAACCAACTAAGTATAATAAAGAATAGAATAACAAAAGAAATCACCAGGCATGCGATAGACCGCACAGACAGGTTATTCCAACAGAATAATAAATAATGGAACCAGGTCATGCGTAGACGCTTACAGATGTGGATATTCCAATGAATAATAAACAACGGAACGTGTCATGCGTAAACGCATTGCATGTGATGTTCCAACAGAATAATAAAGAATAGAATAATAGAAGAATTTCACCAAGTATAGGGTATCCCGCGTATACAGGTTATTCCAACAAAATAATAAAAAATGGAATAACAGAAGTTCTCTTCATGACTAAGAAAGAAAGAATACCCCTTACGAGTACAACAAATAATATCCCTCACCGTAAAAGAAGAGTATTCTGACTGGTAGGGTGATGATATTCTTGAAGAAAACTTGCACTACGCTCAAAACTTCTTAAAACTCTAAAGAAATACGCTCAAGATTATAGAAGAATTCTCTGAACTTCTGGTGTGGTTTTCAATTCTAACTAAGCATCCTATTTATAGGAAAATAGAAAGGATACTATGATGCACTATGCAATAAAATATAATATATTCTAAATATATATATATATATATATATATATATATATTTTATTTAAAATCTAATAAAACAAATAACTTTATAAAAGTATTCTGTTTTATATAAAAAGATTTTACTATGCAAAACACTATATCGCACTATGTCATAATAAAAAATATAATATATTCTAATAATTGTCTAATAAAACAAATAACTTTATAAAAGTATTCTGTTTTATATAAAAAGCTTTTCTATTTTATTACATTAATAATACTAATAAAACAAAATTTATCATCATTATTATAATTCATAATATTAATCGACCAGGTCGTTCCCAGGAAAGAGGGGCTTTCCAATAAGGATTTCTTCCCATTGGCGCGCAATTAGGTAACCAAACCTCTCTTTGACAGAACTTCTAGACATCGTTAATATTACAAATAATAATATTAATAACTTTGTTATCTCAATTATTGATTATAAAATATTGACAATAATTGAATCAAATAATGTGAGATACTATGCAGCAATTACTGTAACAATAATTGAACAAAACTGAGTGACTTCTCACGTAAGCATCAATAATCAATATCGTGTGCTACTATGCAACCACGTGTATTACTGTACTTTACCGAGTGTTTCAACATTTAATGGTAAAACTTCCGCCGTTATTTTCATAAAGTATTTTTGTCATTTTCTCAATCCGACAATAATTCCATTGTGGGGTCCACCAATGATTGTGTCATTGTACGAATATTCCCTGTTAAAACGAATATTCCTAACCAATCGAATATTATATAACAACTTCATGATTTTGCAAAATTTATAAATATTACCCACAACTATAACATTATATCAAATTTATTCTATAATATTCAAAAATGATATTTATAGAAAATTCATTTTTATTTATAAAAGTTGGGGTCTTACAATAATCATACCAACAACTGTCCATCAATGCACTACAGGCCAATGAGAATTTTTACCACATCATTTATAACATTACGGTCATGATTATACCGAATAATCCATGGTAATAATCATACCAATCAATAGTACATCTATGCACGTAAGCCACAGATGACTTTTATCACAATATAAGCATGAGGAAGATGACAATGATATAAGAATTCAATTAAAAGAAAGCAAAGGATAAATTTTTAAATATTTATAACTTAATTTATCCAGAATTCAATAATGTCCAAACTGTCAACATGATACTGTTTTGTGGAGTAAAATTCAAGAATAATAGTGTATCAAAAATGATTTGGACAGCAAAGAAATCAATTTTTGTCATGAATAATTCCCCGGGTGAATAGTACCCTGTGAATAGTACTTTGTGAATAGTACCACGTGAATAGTACTTTTTGAATAGTACCGTAAAAATGAATACTACTCATGGACAGTACTCCAGCATGAAAAGTTTAAAATTTAACTAGAATGTGCAGAAAATATCATTGTGAAACGATACTAGATGAAGCGCAAATTTCAAGAATATTCTACTAATTTCACGGAGTATAGAAGCAATACTTTAACAAAATGAGGATATAATCAGGAATATGAGATGAAATAATATTACTCACATACTACAAAGTATGGAAGAAAATATTATTCCTATGAATACTGAACAAAACAATATCCATTACCTCAGAAGAAGACTGGATACTGGAATAGTGAGGTAGTATATTTCTCTTCTTTTTTCTCTCTATAGCTTCTCTTTATAATTGCTCTTGTGAGTCTTAGTGAATTGGTGAGAATGAAAGAAGAATGAGCTTCTATTTATAGGAAAATATAGTTTCGATAATTGCACGTTTTGGGGCTCGAAATATTACAGTATAATACCTTAATCTTTTCCTTTATTTTAAATTTAGTCCTGCAAGTTTTATCAAACCTGCACCACCACCCCAAATAGTACATCATGTGAATCAATAGTACACAAATGTAAAAAAAATAGTTACGATATAGTACCTTCATCTATACCTCTATTTTTAATTTAGTCATGCAAGTATTATCAATCTTGCACCACCTACCCTAATAGTAAATGCATGTGAATCAATAGTACATACATGTGAACAAATAGTTATAAGCATGTGAATTAATAACAATTAATTGCTCATTTATCCGATTAATTACCTGATTGGTCAATTAACACTAATAATCCCAACACAATGAAAATATCAATTTCATCTTTAATCAATACGAACTTATTCATCATTAATATTATAACTCACAATATTTAACAACCAGATCATTCTCAGGAAAGAAGGGGCTTTCCGATAAAGATTTCTCCCTATTGGCGTGCAATTAGGTGACCAAACCTCTCCTTGACAGAACTTTCTAGACATTGTCAATATTACAAATAATAATATGAATAACTTTGTTATCTCAATTATTGATTTAATAATAATAAATATTATGCAGATGATATTGTGACAATAATTGAATCAATAATATGAGAGATATTATGCAGCAACTACTGTGACAACCCGAGAATTTAGAAAAATTTTACAATTTTAATTAATTGATTTAAGGTTCAATATTAGAACCTAGACAGAAAATAAGTGTATGCGTTTGATATTTTTGAGAAGAAATTTTGAGAATTTTAAAATTCTGTAAAGGATTTAAGTGAATTATTCAGGATTAAGGGTATACGTGAATATGTTCTGAGTAAATGTTATTATACGTGTACAGTATGTGGTTAAGGGTCAAGGGTTGACCAGATAAGCTATATCAGTGACCAACCCTAATATTATATTAAGAGCGTCAACGTTCAGTTAGAAAATTCTTACGATTAACAAGAAACCCTAAAACCGGTTTTGGAAACCCTAATTTCAGTTTCGGGAATCCAAAACCCTAATTCGGATGTTGAAACCCTAATCTGGGGATTTAAATACAATGTATAAGGTTTAAACATTATTAATTATATTTAATTAGGAATAACTGATGAGTGAGTTTTATACTCATAATTGAGTGCGTTTGAGCTTAATCTTTTGGTTGATTTTAAGTGTTTTGTGTCTATTCATGGATGTTTTATATTGTTTTGTAAGAATTGGGACAAAAGTTACTTGGATCGACGTTTGGGGTGGCTAGATTCGCGTTTTCGGCTTGCCATTTACACAACAGTCACTTCAGAGCCAATTTGAGTAATTCTCTAGACCTTATTTCAAAATACTTAAAGAATTAAAGTTGTAGCTCTACGTCTCCTCTTTCGAGAACATCTTGAATCATTAAAATCGGAGTTCGGACTAAGAAGTTATGGCCATTTTCCCAAAGGACGCTTGAGCGAAAATGTCGAGAGAAAATGTTCGGTAGCTTGGCGCCTAAATCAAACTTATGCTCAGTCGGCGGGCGGGGAGAAGCGATGTTCAGTAGCCATGCCCGGTGGCAAGCGCCTGAACTGGAATGATAGCAAGGCTTGGACGCGCGTTTGGGGCTTAATTTTGACACATTTTGACTCCAAATTGGATTGGGTTTGTTCCTAAACTAAAAATTAGACTTGTAACCTATAAATACATGATGTAAGGCATAAAATAAAGGGAGATTAGATAGATTAGACTAGATAAAATACTCCATTAGATTAGAATATTAACCCTAGTTCTTAATTAGCCATTGGAGATTGGACATTGAAGCAAATTGAAGAACACTGGAGATCAAAAGCAAGAACAAGAAGGGAGCATCAGATTTGCTGACAGCAGATTCTATCCTCTTCTCCTATCATACTTTTATCTTTTAATGTCTATTCAGTTGTGGATTCTTGGTTTTAATTCATTAATTATGAACTAACTCTTTTATTAATATTCCAATTGAACCTTTTATGTCTATAAATTAGTTATTCGTTTTATTCCAATTATTTTATGTCTAAATGAATTGTTTATCTTGTCTTGTGCTTATTGCTTAACTATTTGATCAATAATTACCTTGTTACTCTAGAAGGAATTGAAAGAGAAATTCTAGGGTTAGAACTGGGCATGATAACATGTGACTTAGTTATTTGCATGACGAATAATTAGGTTCGTGAATTGAATGTAAATATTTGTTCACCGCATGTAACATATAAGGAATTGGAATTAAAGGAGTTTAATTCAATTGTTTTGCATGGGAATATATCAAGATTAATCTGGATTAAATAGAAGTCAACTGATAACTTGGAAAAGGACTTTTGGCATTTGAGAATTCTTGTTAACAATTCAGTAGGCATAATAATTGGGATAATTGGATAATTGATTTGTAGTTCATAATTGGGGATATTGAAGTCTTAATCTTTATTCATCTGAATTCATTCGTTAAAATCTTAGTTTTTATTTATTTGATTTAATTTTAGAATAATTTATTTTAATTGCTTAATTTAGTTTTCTTAATTAGAAAAATCACAATTTGCAGTTATTTAAATAAAATTGATTTGGTTAAGAATTAGTATTTGGTAATTTTTATTAAATAATTCCTCGTGGGAACGATACTTTTCTTATCACTTTATTACTTGTTGACCGTGTATACTTGCACGTATTCATTGATTGCGAAATCGACCAACAATAACCCTAATTGATTTAGAAAACCCTAATTTCTGGATTAGAAAACCCTAATTTTTAATTAGGGAAAAACCCTAATCTAATTTCTAAATTAGAAAATTATTTTTCTATTAGAAACCCTAATTTTTTGGTTATAAACCCTAATGACCAATTTTGACGCTAATTGCTAAATTAGCAATTTTAATTAGGAAATAATAATCCTAATTAGCAAGCTTGGATTATGATTAGTAAATTTTAATATAATTATAAAATCCTAATTATAATTTAGAAATATTAATTTTATTTTGAAAACATAATTTGGAAATTCTAGAAAAAAAAAATTTAAAACCTAAGAGTTCAAACCCTAAACCCCAAGGGTTCAAACCCTAAACCCTAAGGGTTTGACAAAGACAAGTATGCCATTAAATTTAAAAGCCAATTGACCAATTTGCCCTTTTGTGCATTATTGGAGGAAACTTACAAATCTTAACCTATAATGGGTTGGTGAACCCCCCCCCCCCCCTAAGCTTAACATGTGACTTAATACAACACCAATCAGCCAATTTTGACAGCTACATCAGCCATATACACTACATCATGACTTATATAGATTAAAAGTAAAAGAAAGTCTCACTTTATTTTTCATTTTGTCCAAGCCCATTCTCTCTCTAGAATTTCGGGACTTCGAGTGAGAGAGAGAGAGAGAATGAAAGCTAAGAACACTTCATAGCTCTCCAAAAACATGAATCAAAATGCAGAAATCAAGATCAAAGCTTAAAAGGTATAAAAACCCTAACTTTCGAAATTCCTAGATTTGATGTTAGATGTTATGATTTATTAATTTAAGTTGTGTATTAGGGTGTCACTTGATGATCTGGGTTGCTATATAGCGAATCCATAACATCAAAGTGCTCGAAATATCATTTTCTGGAAATCTGGAAAAATAGTGGAAAGTGGCATGACAGTCGAATGTCAGGGCCTCTAGATCTCTGTGCATTAGATATTATGTGTGTTTTATGTTATGTATATGTAGTATGCCATGTGGTCTTTGTTCTGCAACTAGAATCAGGGTTGGATCGTGTCTAGATTGCATGTTATGATCAGTCAAACAACATTGACCGATCACGAGAGTAAGCTTATGGGCAACCCAGAACCCAGCGTGTTGTCTGACAAGTTTTTGCAGGCATTAGATCTTGCACGTGTTTAGTTTTTTTTTTTGCTAATTTGTGGTTTTTATCTTGTAGCCTGACATGAGGACTACACACTCATGCCTTTAGATCACCCAGATCCGTAGCAGAATCATAGAAATTAGTGGTCAAACAACCGTTGACCAAACTGCTCAAGAACATTTCTGGAAAACCCAGAAATGTTCAAGAACAGTTCCTGACCTACACTTTGACCGGCCTAAATCTTCCGTTGATGTTGTTGTTAAACTGATATGATGCTATAGAGTTATTTACGGACATCTGTACTACAAATTTGAACATTCATATCACATAGATCAAGCTCAGGATGCACGTTACAAGGATTGAAAAGTAGTCACTTGGTCTGTTCTTCATTTCTGGAAAACCCAGAAATGAAGAACAACCTCTGACAAGGGTTTCGAGGGTCAAGATCTCTTTGATGTGTTATTGTTTGGTCATGAAATCAAATTCTAGTTGTAGTATTACACGTATACTACATTATTAGTAACATTAGCAGCCCAGACGACATTATGAACATAGATCTACATACGGTCAAACCTAATACCTTTAACACTGACATGAAGTTCAGGGCAGCTCAAGAACAGGCTCAAGAACACCTATAACGACGGTTCTGTCGCTATAGGGCCCTTTATTATTTATTTAATTTCTGAAAATTAATATTTTAATTAAATAAATCGAAATAAATGGTTTTTAATTATTAAAAATACAAAATAATTTCCTAAAAATTATTTTAAAGTCGAAAATTAGTTTTTAATTATTTTGGGTATATTTCATAAATATTTAATATTTTGTAATATAAATGGTATTTAATTTATTTAATTATAATAATAAATAAATTATTTAAAATGATTCTAATACATAAAAAATCATGAAAATAATATTATGGTATAAGAAAATATTTTTAAGTTATTTTTAATGAATTTTAATATTTTGTGAGAAATTTCATTAATTAATTAATATTAATGATAATTAGTTTATTTAATAAATGTGTTAAATAAATTATGGAAAAATAGAATTAATGATTTATAAATCATATAAAAATGATTTAAGTGTTATAAAAATATTTTAAGTTATACAATATAACTTTTGATATTTTGACACGAAAATATTAATATTTTAATATTAAAAGCAATTATCGGATAATGAATTTAATTGTTTAAAAATCATATAAAGTGATTTTAAGTATTAAAAATACTTTGTGATATTATAAATATATTATAATATTATAACATGTATTTCATTAATATTTGATAATAAATAAATATTAATGATAAAGAAATTATGTGGTATTTATATTATATAAATACGATATTAATGATTAAAATTCACGATAAATAGTAATAATTATTTAAAATTTATTATGAGACTTAGAAAATTATTTTGACTGATATTAAAATTATTTGAGATAATTTTTAAGTGTTAGGTAGAGTTTAATTGAACTTAAACTCGAATTTTGTCAATTATTGCCGTCGGGATGTTAGAATTTTTTGCCTTAACTCGACTTCGAATCGTCAAAGTTTGACTTGAGATTAGGTTTTATGTGTATTGACTGATAGGGTTATGTGATAATAAGTTAAGGTTATTTTAAGTACTGTGATGATATTATTCTAATTTGTATATCGATATTATTTATATATTAGGTTCAGAAAAAGCTTATTAATTGCATAGCGGTAATGTGGATTAGCCTGTGTAAGTTTTACTTTAACTCTACTTAGAGTTGTTTCATTCAGATATGCTTATGGATAATCATTGTTGATTGCCATTGTAGAATTGTACTATGTACATATTGCATGTATAAGTCAGGTATGAAAGGTTGATCACCTTCATTACCATTCGGTCCAGATATATTTTGTTCATGTTTAATACTTGTTCACCCAAAGTTTGTTCGTGCTAATTCACAATTATATTGTTGAATTATAGCCAGCTTATTATTCAGATTCTTTCAATCATGATATATCGTTAAATTATTGAACTTAAACTTGATGGGCAACCTTCATGCTCACACTTGCTATATCATGATAAAACATTGCATATTAAGACGAATACGTCGGATACAAGGAAAGGTCAAATACAGTTACAGCTTAAAGTTAATGTGTACAGCTAGATTTGTAATAGTACTGTATGATAATAATGTTATATGTTAGACAAGTTATGAATTGTGTATAAGTTAAGGTTACTCGACCTTGGGGAAAAGTGTGTAAAGTTATTGTATAAACAATTTATGATTATATCTTTCGCAAATAGTAATAATTATAGAATGATCGAACCGAATCCGCGGTGATTTGGGGCCCGGATTCGGGGCCCTCATAACTACTGTAGCAATAATTGAGTATAACTGGGTGACTTCTCACGTAAACATCAGTAATCAATACCGCGTGCTACTATGCAACCACGCGTATTACTGTTCTTTTACCACCGGGTAGTTCAACAGTTTAACGATAAAACTTTCGCCGTTATTTTTATAAAAAGATAATTCTATCATTTTCTAAATACGACAATATTTCCGTTGTGGGGTCCACCAATGATTGTGCCGTCGTACGAATATTCCCTATTAAAACAAATATTCCCCGACCAATCGAATATTATATAACCACTTGCTTACTTTGCAAAATTTGTAAATATTACCCACAACTATTGTGACACCCCAAATCCAGGTTCTCTAACCTCAGATTCAGTGCTCACGATCCTATCATCATCATAAGCATTCTATAACTATTTCGAAATAATAAACATACATTGTTCATTATACAAAGTCTCAAAACATGGTCCCAAGGTCTCTAACCTTAACTTTAAATACACCATTTATAATACAAAACGGTTTACTCAAGAAATTCCATTAGATAATAACTAATTTAACATTCATTCTAAAATTACTCACGGATCTTGCCCCTCGCCTTGTCCTTCGCATTAGATCCTTCTGCTTAATCGAAAATAGAGGTCATGATATATAGCAAGAGTAAGCAACTAATTTGCTTCACAAGTTTATAAAGACAAAGGAGATATATCATGACGTAGAAAGAAATATTGCCTTCAATGTTCAACAATAATATAAGATTGTGAAGGAACATGAATTAATAATCAACAATTGAATATTCGATAATTGAATAACATGAACCGAGTGGTTTTGAATAACCATGAACATTTGCCAAGGTGCTCGATGATTTAAATGGACCTTTTAATAAGTTTTGGTATTCAAGGGATCACCTTTCATACCCCGTGATTTATGCATAAACACTTAATAATCCAAACATTGATATCACGCCTTAATCAAATTTGTTCATTTCTCAGTCAAGAGTTCTTACCATAAGAACAGTTATTTAAAATCCATTTGATTTAACAAATTTAGACATGCTTGATCTAGATGATACAATTAGCATAGATCTATCCCATAAACAGTTCATAAATGAAGAACTTTAATTTAATTCACAGATTCAATGGCGAGTAGAAGCGAATTCAATCGCACAAAAGTGTAATTTCAATAATCAATAAAGACGTGAATAATCATCAATAATTATTCACTAATATGCTTTGAAAATAATAACTCAAGTTGAGTTAGAAACTTGCCTCGATCAGAGAGTTACGCCTACTGAAATAAATTTCTATCCACTATGTAGTTAAATTATCTTCCTTTGAGAGACCTATAATTAGTCTTTCAATTAGTCAATGCATAACATCGATTATGTAATCACATAGATATCATACATTACAATAAGTTCTTATAAACATTATCATGCCTAGATAAGTGTTATTATTAATTAACTACTACCTTTAATTCACATAATATTATTAAATTAGATAATATTAATTCACCTTCTAGTATTATTGGTTCACTAATAATACTTTAAATCATTTACCAATATTTTATTCACTTACTAATATTATTAATCATTTAATAATATTTTATCTCTTTACTAATATTATTAATCATTTAATAATATTTTATTCACTTACTAATATTATTAATCATTTAATAATATTTTATTCACTTACTAATATTATTAATCATTTAATAATATTTTATTTAATCTCTAATATTATTATTTAATAATAATACTCTAATCTAATATTTTATTTACATAACAACATCATATTATAATATTATTAGTATTATAATAATATTCCAATGATTTATTAAATTAATAAACAATTTATTCTAATTGTTCATCCTTTAATAACCTCTTATTTAATATCCATAAAAGGTCATAAGTAATATTTATTATTATAAATTATCAAAATACCCTAAGATAGTCATGATATAATATATTATGAGCATTCAAGCATAAAAATCATATTTTTCTCATTAAAGGCATCATTTAACTATTTATTTCCTTTTATTCATAACCTAATCATTTTTAGGAAAAATAGCAAACTGATTCCAAAAATTTTCAGCTTCTGGATTTTAATAGAATATGAACCAACAATGATCCTCTAATTTTTCTAGAATTTTAGAAAATGATTTACTATTTTTAGAGTGTCCAAAACACTCGGATCTTGCTCTATTTTTCATAAATTAAGTTTTACTCAGAAAAATCTGAAATTTTCAGGGTATGCTCTCTTAACATATATGAAGCTACTGTAAAAATTTTGGAATTTTCCAGTGTATACACAGTGAGATATTCGTAGGATAATATTTATGGAGTCCTTTACGGAAATAGTCATTACGCACAATATATAACTTTCAAACGTGTCCGTTTTTTTTTCCTACTGTAGATAACTTCATAAGGTACCTCTGTAATATTTTTCCAGATTTTTACAAGATAAGGAACTGACCGAAACAGCCTCATAAAAAACAAGTCAGTAGCTGATTTAGAGTTTCAAAGCTTTAGCATATAAAGTGGACTGTTTTGGGAAAAATAATCTTAAAGGTTTCAAAACTTACTAGATTTGTGATCTACCACTTGGGTTTACTAGATAACTCATGTATCTAGCACCCCCTTCGACGGATCATAATTCCAAGTTGTAGAACTTGAGTTACACAAGATTTAGTGGAAGAAAAACAAGAGTTTTCACCCTTGGAGAACATATGCTCATTTTCTTCCTCTAAGCCTTAGATTCAACACTCAAGATACTTAGTTCCATGCATGATGGTATGTATAACTAGTGTATCTTGAGTAGTTGTACTATAACCCCATCAAAACTCAAGCTATCAAAACAAGGTAAGAGAAGAAGATGAAGGTACATTATACCTTGACTTAGTGGCTACCTTCCTTGATTTTCTAAAGTAACTAATAAACTTAGGGGGCATAAACAACTAGCACTCCTATATTTTTTTCTTTCTATGGATGAAATTCTCTTTCTTTTCTCTCTTTGAAGTTGGCTAGCTTGGGAGCAAGGGATAGAAGAAGAAGATGAAGAAGATGGAGAGAAAATGAAATGTTGGAATCTGAATGAAGTGTTGGAAGAATGAGATGTGCATTCAAAATGTAATGGGCAATTCATTATTAATTCTCCCACAATCATTTTGTTGCCCATTAGGTAAAACACTTTGTATTATTACTTACCTTAGGTTAAACATGATTAAATGTGCATAATGGAATGGCAAACCAATGGGAGCCTTACAACATTGTCCTTATGTTTAATCATGTCTACTAATGGACAAGCTAGATTAATTAATCCACTTAGGATCCTCATAATATCCACCATTTAGCTTTTATTTTAAATGCCCAATTTTGATTAATCAAATGTCTAGAATACCCCCAATCAAGTGGGCTAAGTATTGGATTACATTTATTTTCCTTGGGCTTTTCTTTTAATTGATTTGGGCTAGATAAAAACATAGTCCAACAATTTTAATAATGTTACCTAATTTGATAATTTAGGGCTTTCATCTCCAATCATATGAAGTTTAATTACTTATACATATGATTTTATCTCATAACCTAATTGGATTTACAAGAATTAGGTTTAAAATTATTAGTCACTTGAAATACTAAGTTTACCCACTTAAGTTAGTATACATATAAAATACTAACTTTTCGTGTTACCATAACCCTTAGGTTATTTAATATCCTTACCTAATGTATAATTAGGTCACAAGGCATTCATTTTAATGAAATCCATAAATGTATGTATCCATATATAACACAAAGTAAAAAAAAATGTACATACATTCATGGTGACTTAAAATTCACGGTTATTACATCCTCCCCCCTTATAAGAATTCCGTCCCTAGGAATTACATATAAGGTTACTCAAAAAAGTGTGGGTAATTTTCTCTTATCCTTTCTTCAAGTTCCCCGTAGCTTCTTGACATTGTGGTTCCTCCAAAGAACTTTTACTGAATGTATAACCTTATTTCGCAATTTCATTTCCTTTCATCTAAAACTTCGATGGAATTTCCTCGCACGATAAATCTTTTTCGACACGAATTGGCTCGCATGCGATATCACATGCTTGTAATAATCGCTTATATGGTCAGAAGATCTATGACACATGAAACACATTATGAATATGTTCCAGTCAGAGGTAGAGCTACCTCGACGCCACTTCTCCTATCTTCTTCAAGATCTCAAAAGGTCCAATAAATCTAGGACTCGGCTTAACTTTCTTTCCAAACCTTATCTTTCCTTTCCAAGGAGATACTTTCAAAAATGCATGGCTTCCCACCTCAAAATCTCGCTTCACAGCGATGTAAGTCAAGATACTTCTTACAGCGATCTTGAGTCGCTACCGGTCGGGCTCTAATCACCTTAATGGTCTCTACGATCTGCTACACGGTTCTAGTCCCAACAGGTTGGCGTTCACCCACTTCATCCCAAAGATACAGGCGTTCTACATTTCCTCCCATACGGTGCTTCATGCGGCGACATTCCGATCTTTGGCGTGGTAGCTATTGTTGTATGCGAACTCTACCAATGGAAGATGATCCTCCCAACTACCTTGAAGTCCATCACACAAGCTCCGAGCATGTCTTCAAGTGTTTGAATCGTTCTCTCACTTTGCCCATCGGATCTGCATGGATGATACGGTGCTCATCCGTAGTCGCGTCCCCATTCTTTCTTGAAGACTCTTCCGTGAAGTTTGACGTGAAACGCGGATCCCTATCCGAGCACAATAGAATCTTTGATGCACGCCATGTCTCGATATAATTTCTTTGATGCATAGTTTGGCATTAATTGGTCCGGACTATACCGATCTTGATCGGAAAAAGTGAGCCGACTTCAGTAAGGCGATCTACGATCACCCATATGGCATCGTGTCCCTTTTTGCGTTCTTTGGAAGTCCCACCACAAAATTCATCGTGATGTGCTCCCATTTCCACTCTGGAATCTCTAAAGGTCGTAATAGTCCACCTCGGTCGTTGATGTTCGCGCCGACTCTCGACAAGTTAGACATTTATCGACACATTCTCGCAACATCTCTCTTCATGTTTGGCCACCAAAAGTGTTGGACGTAAGTCTTGATACATTTTGTGTTTCTGGGTGTATCAAGTACCTCGTATTATGTGCTTCTTGCGAATCTCTTCTCTTAGTTCGGTATTAATTGGTACCCAAATTCGCCCTTCAAATCTTTAGCGGTCGGTGTCATCAATCTTCTATTTCAATTCATCCCCTTCATTGCCTTAACCGCTTGATGTTGTCGCAATCTTCGTCCTTCTCTTGAGCCTCTTTAACCTTATCTAATAAAGTAGGGCTCACGCCACGCGATAAATAATTTCTCATTGACCTCGTCGGGTACTTAACCTCTAAGTCAAGTCGTTCAAATCCTTCACCAATTCCTCTTGAATGGTTAACTTCAATAACTTCTCTCGCTTTTTTTCGCTTCAGGCATCACCACTACATTTGCTTTTGTTCGGATGGTACAGAATCTCACAATCATAATCCTTGATCAATTCTAGCCATGGTACGCCTCATATTTAGCTCCTTCGGGTGAAGATATACTTTAGACTCTTATGATCCGTGGTATATATCTCTACACTTCTCTCCATACAAATAGTGCCTCCAAATTTTCAAGGCAAAAACTATCACGTTAACTCCGTGTGTCATGAGTGGATAACCCTTCTCATAGTCCTTTAGGCGACGTGATGCGACGCAATGACCTTGCCATCTTTGCATCAAGATTACGGCCAAGACCCTTGTGTGACGCATCACTATACACTTACAAATCCTCCCGTGTTGTCCTCAGTAAAAGCCAACACGGTGCTTGACCGAGCCTCTTCTTTAATTCCATGAAACTATGTTCACATTTTTCCGTCCAAACGAACTTCACCGCCTTTCTAAGTAAGGTTGGTCAATGGCGATGCTACCTTTGAAAAATCTTGGATGAATCTTGATAGTATCCTCGCTAATCCCAAGAAACTCCTAATTTCGCCGGTGTCTTTGGTCGTTCCCGATTGATAACCGCTTCTACTTTTTCTTTGGATCTACCAAACACCATCTTTGTCGATAACGTGACCCAAAAATTGCACCCTCCGCAACCAAAATTCACACTTGGAGAACTTTGCATACAACTTCTCCCTCTTTAACGTCTCCAACACTTTCCTTATATGTTGGCGTGATCTTCCTCCGTCTCGGAATATACAGAATGAATGTTGTCGATGAACACGACAACAAACTTATCCAAATCTTTGCTTAAACACTGTTCATCAAATCCATGAATCTTTCTTTGGTGCATTAGTTAACCCAAAAGACATTACGTAAACTCAAAGTGTCCATACTGCAAGTTCGGATGCCGTCTTTGGAACATCCTCATGTCTCACCTTGGGTTGGTGATAACCGGTCCTCAAGTCAATTTTTGAAAAGTATTTTGCCCCTTCAACCGATCAAACAAATCGTCGATCCGGGCAATGGGTATTTATTCTTAATGGTGACCTTGTTTAACTCTCGTAGTAGTCGATACAAAGTCTTAATGACCCATCCTTCTTCTTTACGAATAAGACCGGTGTTCCCTATGGTGATACGCTTGGTCGAATGTATCCCTTATCTAACAACTCTTGTAGTTGAACCATCGCCTTCATTTCTACAAGGGCCCATACGACGATCTGGCGCTTTGGATACGGTGATGTCCACGGTGCCAAATTGATAACAAACTCTATCTCTCTATCCGGTGGCAATCCCGAATTTCATCCGGAAAGCGTCAACGAATTCCCTTATAATAGGTATTTGACCGGTTCACCCTCGATTCTCGGGTATCCATAACGTGAGCCAAATAACCTATACAACCCTTCCTAAGCAACTTCCTTGCTTGCATCATCGTCGAGACAACAAGATTGTCTTGGCGATTTATCGCCATAAAATACCACCTTTGACTTATTCCGGAGTCTTTAGGTGTACGCACTTTTCTTATGGGTAATAATGACCGCTTCAGCTTGACTTGATAACCAATCCATCCCAAGGATTACATCAAACTCTCCAAGACGAATCGGTATCAAATCCACGTTAAGCTTAAAACCTCTTACATTAGCACAACAGCCCTATAGATGTAGTCTACGGGGATAATTTCTTTGTTTGTTACTTCTACATTCATTGGGTGTTCTAATAGTTCATGAGGTAAACTTAATCTTTGAGCAAATTCATCGATACAAAAGAACATGAAGCTCCCTAATCGAATAACACACAGGCATTTATATCATTGATCGAAATTATACGACACCACCTCCCTGGATGCCACAAAGATCTTGCCTTTGTCATATTGAATGTCCGTCTTTGTTGGCTTGTTTGGTCAAATTTGGTCCTCCATTGGTTGTCTTTGTGTTATTGCCCTACCGCCATTTCCGCCATCCATGCTTTTCTTCTTGGGCAATCCTTGATCCGATGTCCCACTTCACCACAATTAAAGCAACCTCCTTTCTTCACCTTAGTACAATTGGGTGAGGTATGCCCTTCTTGTCCACATGTATAACATATCATTTTTCCTTTCAAGACTTCGAGTGACCTTTTCCTGATTCCACACACCGACTTCTTTTTTGTCAGACGCTTCGCAAAGCATCTCAGATTACTACCCCACCGCTCCATTTCCGCTTCTTATTGTTGCTACCGCCATCACGACATTTTGATTCCCACCTTCCGATTTCTTCTTATTCTTCTCCGATTGTATCTTGAGACCGCCCGCTTCCTCCTTCCGCTTATAAGAGCTTTTTCCAATGAGTTGAGAATGATGGGATTTATAAAACCGCTACCTTACTATAAATCCACGGCTTTAGTCCATTTTCAAACCTTCTCGCTTTCCTCACCTCTATGTCCACCTGATGTGGAGCGAATCTGGCCAATTCATTAAATTTCGCAGCATACTCTGATACTAACATATTCTCCTGTTTTAGTTCCAAGAACTTGATCTCCATTCTTTCTTGAACGCTCTCAGGGAAGTAGTTCTCGAAGAACAACTTCTTGAATGCTTCCCAAGTCACGATTCCAGTTCCGGCTTTGTTCTGGTTGGCATCCCACCAATAGCTAGCCTCCCCCTTCATTAAGTAGGTAGCAAAAATGGTCTTCTGTTCTTCTGCTACTCTAGCAATAACGAAGGCCTTCTCAATCTCCTTTACCCACATTTGGGCTTCTATCGGGTCTGTTGTTCCTCACGAACTCTGGCGGTCCCTCACGCCTTGAAGTCCTTAAAGTTTACTATTTGGGTGCTCACTTTGATTTCCTCGCAGTTGAGCTTGATTCTCATGGCTTCAACCATCATGTTAATAAAATCTTGCATTGGGTTTTGTTGAGATCCCGCTGCATTATTAACTGACTCTTCAATATCTTGGTTCCTGAGTCCACGTCTGCGCGCCATTATCTAGTGAAACAAAAATTCTAACACGTTACTCGGATTTATTATCATATGATTACTTAGTATGTAATACGCTATTTATTTAAACAATCAGATGATCATTATGTGAGAGTTTTTAAGTTCTAGAGATTTGGAAGTCTTTCTCCCTACTTAGTGGGTTAAGTTTGTTTTAAAGAACATTTTCCAAATCACTCATGAATTCACATAACATTAAATAGAATTTACTATTTAAAATTTTCTAACACATATCATAATAATATCGCATTTATATTCATACACCAATCTTTAGTGACTTACACGATTAATCTGGTATATTTTATAAATGCTACTATCCCATTTTAACACAAAAGATGGGATTAACTCATAATGATACCTCCCTACAAACACAATTAGGGAAAGTACATAACCATTTACTACCTCACACTTTCTTTGAGGTTTACATCAACATAAAACCTTATTACACAACAAGAAAGGTACTAATGCATCTATTTACAATCGGGCCATCACATCATCACCCTTTGGTGGCCCCGCCAGTCACCCGCTGACAGGCTCCTGGGAAGCAACTACTCGAGAATCTCGTCGAATCGGATCGACTAGACTCTCCTATCTTAGAGTGGACCCTCCTAGCCCCCATCGCTATTTGGCCCTCATCACTGCAGCGTCTAATGCCGATCCTAAAGTCTCCACTCGACCTTCATGGCATCCCAGTGCCATCTCTAATAGGTCCACTGTTTGGCCGACTTATGAAATGCTTCTTCCACCCGTATCTTGTCTCGCAATCTCTACGTCAAACTCACTGCGATCGCTGGATGCTCTACTCTCAATCTTTTGCGAACTTTGCCTTTCTCCCGCTCTATTTGGACTCAGTATCTCTGCTTAGCTCCATACATGCTCGATAAGCAAAGATCCTTATCTTCTTTGCTCCGTGTGTTGATGGTTCATATTCTCCGCCTCAATTGCAAAATCCTTTTGCTCGAAAGCATAGTTTTTTTTCTAACAAAGTTACTAATCATCACATCCTTCGAGGTGTCCGACACCTACCGGGGCGACCTCCTCACGGTCTACAGAATGGCTCCCCGACTATCATCACCGCATCCTATAAAACAAGGATACAACATCGATTACTACAATAAAATATATCCATTGATGAAATGAAATAATATTTTATTAAGTACAACACATACTCGATGAATTTCCACAATCCATCTCCTAACATACTACGTAAGAGTTTTCTACTAAGGTTATAACCTAGGTTTCGCATTCCTAATGTTTATAACCTCTGACTTTGATACCAACTCGTGGCGCCCCCAAATCCAAAGGTTCTCTAACCTCGATTCAAAGGCTCACGATCCTATCATCATCATAAGCATTCTATAACTATTTCAAATAATAAACATACATTGTTCATTATACAAAAGTCTCAAAACATGGTCCCAAGGTCTCTAACCTTAACTTTAAATACACCATTTATAATACAAACAGTTTACTCAAGAAATTCCATTAGATAATAACTAATTTAACATTCATTCTAAAATTACTCATGGATCTTGCCTTGCCCTTGTCCTTCGCATTAGATCCTTGAGCTTAATCGAAAATAGAGGTCATGATATAGCAAGAGTAAGTAACTAATTTGCTTCACAAGTTTATAAAGACAAAGGAGATATATCATGACGTAGAAAGAAATATTGCCTTCAATGTTCAACAATAATATAAGATTGTGAAGGAACATGAATTAATAATCAACAATTGAATATTCGATAATTGAATAACATGAACCGAGTGGTTTTGAATAACCATGAACATTTGCCAAGGTGCTCAAATGATTTAAATGGACCTTTTAATAAGTTTTGGTATTCAAGGGATCGACCTTTCATACCCCGTGATTTATGCATAAACACTTAATAATCCGACATTGATATCATGCCTTAATCAAATTTGTTCATTTCTACCAAGAGTTCTTACCATATCAATTAATAAGAACAGCTTATTTAAAATCCATTTGATTTAACAAATTTAGACATGCTTGATCTAGATGATACAATTAGCATAGATCTATCCCATAAGCAGTTCATAAATGAAGAACTTTAATTTAATTCACGCGATTCAACGGCAAGAGAATCGAATTCAATCGCACAAAGTGCTAATTTCAATAATCGATAAAGACGTGAATAATCATCAATAATTATTCACTAATATGCTTTTGAAAATAATAACTCAAGTTGAGTTAGGAAACTTGCCTCGATCAGAGTTACATTTCACTTAAATAAATTTCTATCCACTATGTAGTTAAATTATCTTCCTTTGAGAGACCTATAATTAGTCTTTCAATTAGTCAATGCATAACATCGATTATGTAATCACATAGATATCATACATTACAATAAGTTCTTATAAACATTATCATGCCTAGATAGTGTTATTATTAATTAACGACTACCTTTAATTCACATAATATTATTAACTTAGATAATATTAATTCACCTTCTAGTATTATTGGTTCACTAATAATACTTTAAATCATTTACCAACATTTTATTCACTTACTAATATTATTAATCATTTAATAATATTTTATCCCTTTACTAATATTATTAATCATTTAATAATATTTTATTATTACTTACTAATATTATTAATCATTTAATAATATTTTATTTAACTTCTCGAATATTATTATTTAATAATAATACTCTAATCTAATATTTTTATTTACATAACAACATCATATTATAATATTATTAGTATTATAATAATATTCCAATGATTTATTAAATTAATAAACAATTTATTCTAATTGTTCATCCTTTAATAACCTCTTATTTAATATCCATAAAAGGTCATAAGTAATATTTATTATTATAAATTACCAAAATACCCTTAAAGGTTTCAAAACTTACTAGATTTGTGATCTACCACTTGGGTTTACTAGATAACTCATGTATCTAGCACCCCCCTTCGACGGATCATAATTCCAAGTTGTAGAACTTGAGTTACACAAGATTTAGTGGAAGAAAACAAGAATTTTCACCCTTTGGAGAACATATGCTCATTTTCTTCCTCTAAGCCTTAGATCCAACACTCAAGATACTTAGTTCCATGCATGATGGAATGTATAACTAGTGTATCTTGAGTAGTTGTACATAACCCCATCAAAACTCAAGCTATCAAAACAAGGTAAGAGAAGAAGATGAAGGTACATTATACCTTGACTTAGTGGCTACCTTCCTTGATTTTCCAAAGTAACTAATAAACTTAGGGGGCATAAACAACTAGCACTCCTATATTTTTTTTCTTTCTATGGATGAAATTCTCTCTTTCTTTTCTCTCTTTGAAGTTGGCTAGCTTGGGAGCAAGAGATAGAAGAAGAAGAAGATGAAGAAGATGGAGAGAAAATGAAATGTTGGAATACGAATGAAGTGTTGGAAGAATGAGATGTGCATTCAAAATGTAATGGGCAATTCATTATTAATTCTCCCACAATCATTTTGTTTCCCATTAGGTAAAACACTTTGTATTATTACTTACCTTAGGTTAAACATGATTAAATGTGCATAATGGAATGGCAACCAATGGGAGCCTTACAACATTGTCCTTATGTTTAATCATGTCTACTAATGGACAAGCTAGATTAATTAATCCACTTAGGATCCTCATAATATCCACCATTTAGCTTTTATTTTAAATGCCCAATTTTGATTAATCAAATGTCTAGAATACCCCAATCAAGTGGGCTAAGTATTGGATTACATTTTATTTTCCTTGGGCTTTTCTTTTTAATTGATTTGGACTAGATAAAACATAGTCCAACAATTTTAATAATGTTACCTAATTTGATAATTTAGGGCTTTCATCTCCAATCATATGAAGTTTAATTACTTATACATATGATTTTATCTCATAACCTAATTAGATTTACAAGAATTAGGTTTAAAATTATTAGTCACTTGAAATACTAAGTTTACCCACTTAAGTTAGTATACATATAAAATACTAACTTTTTCGTGTTACCATAACCCTTAGGTTATTTAATATCCTTACCTAATGTATAATTAGGTCACAAGGAATTCATTTTTAATGAAATCCATAAATGTATGTATCCATATATAACACAAAGTAAAAAAAATGTACATACATTCATGGTGACTTAAAATTCACGGTTATTACAACTATAACATTATATCAAATCCACACCATAATATTCAAAAATATATTTCAAGAAAAAAATTAATCTTTATTCATAAAAGTTGGGGTCTTACAACCTCCCCTTCTTATGAAATTTCGTCCTCGAAATTAGGGTGCGTACTTGGTATGTCGAAGAGGTGAGGATACCTTGACTTCATTTCAGATTCTAACTCCCAGGTCATTTTCTCAACATCGTGATTTCTCCACAAAACTTTGACTTGAGGTATAACCTTGGAGCGTAGAATATGTTTTCTTATCCAAGATTTTAACAGTTACCTCCTCATACGTTAAATCTTCCGCTATCTCGTCCGTATTCAATATTGTGGTTTGGGTCTTACACATATTTACGTAACATAGATATGTGAAAAATATTATGAACACGAGACATACTTGGCGATAAGGCAGAGTATATAAGCCACAGTTCCTACTCGATCAAGGATTAAAAATGGGTCAATGAATCGAGGATTGAGCTTTCTTCTCTTTCCAAATCTCGTAACTCCTTTCCATGGAGCAACACGTAACAACACATGATCTTCAATATTGAATTTCACGTCCTTTCGATGAAGATCAGCATAACTCTTTTGTCGATCTTGTGAGGTTTTTATATGTTGTCGTATCGTTTGAATCTTTTCCATAGTCATACGTACCAACTCTGGTCCAAACAACGTTGCTTCACCCACCTCATCCCAACATACTGGAGAACGACACTTTCTTCCATATAACGCCTCAAATGGAGCCATGCCAATACTTGTTTGATAACTGTTGTTATAGGAAAACTCCACCAATGGTAAGAACTTGTCCCAACTTCCTTTAAAGTCAAAGACACAGAGTCTTAATAAATCTTCAAGAGTTTAAATTGTCATCTCCGACTGCCCGTCCGTTTGAGGATGATATGTTGAACTAAATCGTAAATCCGTGCCCATAGCTTTTTGCAAACTAACCTAAAATTTTGAAATAAATCTTGGGTATCGATCAGAAACTATGGGTATACCATGCAATCTTACAATCTCGTTTATGTACATACGAGCAATACGTTCAAGTGTATAAGTTTCTCATATCGGTAAGAAATGAGCGGACTTGGTCAATCTATCAACAATGACCCAAATCGCATCTATGCCTAGAGAAACCTTGGGAAGACCAGTAACAAAATCCATGATAATGTGCTCCCACTTCCATTTTGGAATTTCAAGTAGTTGTAATGGACCTTTTGGCACTTGATGTTCCGCCTTGACTCGTTGACAAGTTAGACACCTTTAGATAAACCTCGCTATCTCTCTCTTCATATTGCTCCACCAAAATGTATATCGAAGATCACGATATATTTTGGTACTCCCAAGATGGATTGCAAATGGTGTGGTGTGCGCCTCCATCATGATTTTATACTTGTAACAATTCATATTTTTTAATTAAATATTTAAATATTTATTGAATTATATAAATATTTAATGGATGTGTTTATCGTTGGATAGGTATTTGTTTAATTGATTTGATGTGATTTGATTATTTATTTGTTTAATAAATAATTAATGAGTTAAGGAAAGTAAGTATTTTGAAATAGTAATCTAATTTAATTTAATAATTAAGTTAGAGAGTTTATAATGATTAGATAAATTATTATATTATGCAAAAGAATTGTTATTAGAATTAATAAATTAAGTATGAAAACTTAATTAAATGAAAGTGTGACAAATAACTATATTATAGTGGTTATTAAAATAAATTAAAGTGATTTTAAGTTAGGTTTATCCAAACAATGCTTAAGGTTATTAAGTGTTTAATTTTAAATGATTTGCCAAACAAAGCCTATGGCTTTTGAATTTCTTTTGAATTTAAATTATTAACTAAATAAATAATTTATATATAAGTTATCGTTATATGTTTTTTGTAATCGATGTTTTTAATAAAGCGTATTATTATGGCCATGGCGATTTATTTTATTTTATCAAGTTGGGTTTGGGTGTACGTCTAAATTCTAAACCTGAGTCTAAGAAAAGTTGTCTGCTAAAGGAAAGAGTCTCATAGAGTTGAGATAGAAAAAATTCAGAGAAAAAGGTTTTTAAAAGAAATTGAGAGAGAATCGGAGAGAAAGAAGTTGCAAGAGAAGATTATCAGTGATTAACAAATAGTTTCAAAGCAACAAAAGGTATGTTTTATAATCTTAACATATATGTCTTATAGTATAAATCCTTAGTCTCTGTGTTTTTGAAATTCACTGTGTTTTATAGTATAAAGTTCTGTAATTCATATATTATAGTTAAGTATGAAATTATGAAGTTGTACTAGTATAAATATCCTATATATACATATAGGTGATTGTATGAAGAAGATATACATGTATGTGATTATGTGAATTACGATAAAAAAAACAAAAAGAAAAGAGTTTTTACAGTAAAAACATATGAGTATGAACATGTTTTGTAGGATAACAAAATTAGTAATTGATTGTATTCTAATTGTAGAATTGAAAGTCGGGTATGTTAATTGGATATGAACTACAGAGAATTGTAGTTTAAAAGTAATCAAATTGGTGGTTATTAGAGATTACAGTGTTCACTGTGTTTAACAAATGTCAAACATAGAGTTTTGTTTTAAAATATGGTTTTCAAGGAATTTAGTTTTCAGTGATTGTTGTTTAGTGGTTTAAATTAATATATGCATGTTGGGTAATATGTATATGTATAATTGGCATAAGTTATACATGTTAATTAGTGTTAGAAATTAAGTTATAGACAGAAATTTAGTTGTTCTGTTCTTTGTGGTTGGGTTCTTATGAAGTTTTGCCAAATACAAAAAATGGAGCCCCCAAGATTTAAATTACAAGAACGCGCTAAAATTAAGCGCCTCGCTTAGAAGTTCGCCCAATATTGAAATTCACCAAAGACCAATCTCTGCTGCAAGGCACCAAGTTAGTTTAGTACTGTGCCATGCCACAATGGGACGTAAGTCTGAAGTCAGACAGTTTTGGCCTCCTGTAGTAAAATGGCCATAAATTTCTCATACGAACTCCGATTGAGTTGATTCAAGATGATCCGGAACGAGGACGAATAGACCTAAAACTTTAATGCTTTAAGTATTTTAATTTGAGGTCTGTAACAGTAGTCAAAATGGTCATCTTTAGGACTGTTGTGTTTTTAGGGGCAATCGGAGGGCGTCGGGCATGCACATATGCATGTGTAGTGCTCCTAACCATAAAAGATGATGTCCTAAATTATAAAACATGAATGTTAGTAAATATAATGATATTTAACATTAATAAATGATGTATTAGATAAGTTATAGAAGCATAGTAAGCATACACAAGAGATGCAAATCGGGCGTGTGACGATTAAACGTCGAAACGCCGTGCCAAGTGTTAACGAACTTAAAAAGTGTTTCAATTCAATTGAAATGAATATTATAGGATATGAAATGGGTTTAATATAAAACCAATAAGTAGTCCTAGCAAGACTTAAGCACTTGAATGAACTTCGAGTTTGACTAAGAAGAAATATAGTGAGTTAACACAATCTAATTGAACATTGTGTGCTAATTAATAGGAATGATTATGAGATGTGGAGTAGAGTTTACATTACAATTACTATGTGTTGTTATGTGACTAATAGTTGATGTGTATGATTATATAATTGTGTAGGGCACGTGAAGTGCAGATAACTGTAAGTTGTTAAACTATTATTGGTAAACAACGATCAAGGCAAGTCTTTTGGTTCCTATTTTCTACGTGGACTTGATGAACTGTTTTAAATTGCATGATATGTTATACATGTTGAAATCATGAAATGTTAAAGTCAATATATGACTGCATTGTTTTGGCTAAGTAATGATGATTGAGTAAGGAACTCAATCTTTATATTTGCTATGTGAATTAAAAGCATGTATGCCATGTTACTTTAATGAGATGTATATCGAGCATGTTATTATGTGCTATGTGATGCATGAAAACTGTTAGACTTTGCTAGGTTGTTGAGCTCACTCTTGCAAATAACCACTTTTGCAGGTCAAGATTTTAAGGTAAAGATATGTGCTGAGTGAGTTATAGAGATCTATATTCACGAAGATTACTTATGTTTTATGAGAAATGTATTTCATATTTTGAACGTAACATGTTGTTGAATTGTAAGTTGAGATATCCAATGAATATGGATATTTAGTTATGATGTAAGACTTTGTATAGTCATTTTGTTGTAACGATTCATGATATAAGATTGAATCAAAGAGATGTAATGTAAAGGTTGCGATTCAGGGCAAGAAAGAAGGAAATGTATAAACGTTTTAAATATTCCGCAAATTTAGTGTTTTTAATATCGAATAATGATGTAAAATTAGAGATTTAATGTATGGTTAACGACCGAAGTTGAGTTTTAAATGGTATGAATTTTGGGGTCGTTACAATACTTCAAGTCAGAATCGTTAGGAACACAAAGTCTGGAGTTGACTCGAAGTATTCCTTCTTCATCGATTCTTGCTTCTGAAATAGCACCTTCTTGCACTTTCTTTCTTATCGCATCGTTCCAGTGCATAGCTTGAGAACCTTTAACTTTACTGGATTAAAGTCGGTTTTACTCAGATATTCGCCATCATCACATGGGTCCTAGAGTCTTTAACTCTATCTCCATCCTTTTAAGTCATACAAAATGGGCCTTCAGATGACAATATCGCACTCGCATTCGCATATGATCTTCTACTCAACGCGTCGACTCTACGCTTTGTTTTTCCAGGATGGTATTGAATGGTATGATCGTAATCTTTCAACAAATTTCGAAAGCCAACGTCGTTGCCGCATGTTGAGTTCCTTTTGAGTGAAGAAATATTTGAGGCTTTTATGATCCAGTATAGATCTCCACATTCTCTCCATCTGGTAATGCCTCCAAATCTTAACCTAAAAAAAACGATTTTTATAACTCTAGATCATGAGTATGATAATTCCTCTCATATTCTTTGATTTGTTGTAACGATCGAGAAATTTGTAATTTAATTTAAATATTTATTGAATTAAATAAATATTTAAATAATTTATTTATTGAGAAAAATAAATAATTGATGAATTGTCATGAATTCATTTAGTAGCTAAATTTAATTAATGTTAATTGAATTGAGTAATGATAATGTTATTTGTTGAATTTAATTTAAGAAGATAGTTAAATTAAATCAATTGCTTAATATTTAAGAAATTAGTTAAATTAAATGAATTATTTAATTTAAAGGAAATAAATTAAATATAGTGATGTGTCTAATTTATTAATTAAATTAGATATATAATTATTTATTAATTATAAGGTATATGATAATAAGAATTTTATTATTATTATGAGTTATTTAAATTAGCTAGACTAAGTTATTTAAATTAATCTACTAAAAGTGTGACATAAAACTATATAATATAATAATATAATAATAATTTAGTTGGGAAATAGATGGTTAGCCAAACATGGCCTTGTGGCCTTTGGTTTTTTTTTTTAAATCGACGCTACCTATTGGTTTTATAACGGCGTTAGTGGGAGTCGCTTTATATTTTTTCTCGCGTCTTATTTGTGTTCCTAAGGCTGACAATACTGAGAAAACACGAGAGGAGAGGAGATTGAGAGGAAACCCAAGAAATTCACAGCAATTTCAGTTGGTTAGCAAAGATTGTCAAAGCATAAGAAGGTAATTCTCTATAATTTGATATTATATATATATATAGGTTTTACGGTAAAAAAAATTTGAAGCTTTCAAACTCTGTGAATTCTAGTTTCTGTAAATTGTTGTTATGTAACCTGTGTATGAGGATTATATATAGTTATGATGTTTGAGTTTGTATGAAAAGCAAGAATTCGTATGCTAATTACAGTTTAAAAAGAAAAAAAATATGACAGTGTATATTTTTCATATGGCGTGTGAATAGTACCAATTTTAGTGGCCAATTTGTATGCTAAACTATAAATTGACACTGGCATATGGTAGTTCATTAAGATACGAACATAACGAAATTTGAATTAAGTGTTTTGCCCAAGTTTTGAGATGTCAGTGATGATTTCTGTGGAAGATGTTCAAAAATGGAGTTTTGTATGAAAACATGGGATTTTGAGAAATTAAACTAGTTTTAGTTGATGATAAATTGTATTAATTGGTTGTAAATGTTAGCAATCATGTTTGTAATAGTCTCTGTATTTAATTGTAGATGTTAATTTCCTTTGTTTAGTGGGTGAAATTCGTGTTAGTTGGGCTAAAAGCTGCCACTCTTCGCTCGCCGAAGTCTGCGTTTATACATGCACCGGTACATTACTAACTGATGTAAAGCAAAAAAATGAATATATGCCTTGGTCCCAAGCCTAAGTGTAAGAATGCGCTTCCACCCCGAATCGAGAGCAATGAGGTCTGCTTGTTTGCAGGTTAGGCTTGTCGGACTTGTGTTAGTTTAGTGAGTATGTTAATGATGTTAAAACATGTTATAAACTATAATAACATATGTTAATGTGGTGAAATGCAAAGTACAAAGATTTGAAATAATTATTTAAATAAGTTATAAAATTAAACCAATTGAGATGTTTTTGAAAGATAGAGTTGAACGACTAAGTTATGTTGGTCAATGTGTAATTTCAGAAACGTTAAGTATGATAACCTAAATAGTTAGGTGCTAGGTTAGGGTTATGACCTAAATGATGGTTTAAACCCTAAAGCTAATATTCATACAATTAATTGTTGTTGTGATTTCGATGATATGTCCAGAGAATAGCATTAGTAGTCCTCACTATTCTATAAAATACTGTAATAATAAATGTAATGAGGACTTTATTTGAGTTTTTATACTCTCTACGAGATATTACCCGTGTTGAAACTCTCAGCTATGTTTTGTCGTATTGTACACGACAGTTGTATAATTAAGTTTGTATTTGAATTTTTGTACCATGTATTTGGCGACCCAAGATGGGTGATGTATACCTGTTTTGGGAAGTCACATGTACCCTTATAGTTTGAGAAAGACTTAACATATGAAGAAGTCCCTGTTCAAATTGTTGACAGAAAAGAGCAAGTACTGAGCAATAAGGTGATACCTTTTGTTAAGGTAATCTGGAGGAACCACAATGCTGAGGAAGCTACGTGGGAACTTGAAAATATTATGATGAAGAATTATCCTCAGTTGTTTGCTTGATTTTGTATAGCGATTCTAGGGACAGAATCTTGTTAAGGAGGGAAGAATGTAATGAATGAATTTTTTGAGTTGTGATTCTAGGGACAGAATCCTTTTAAGGGGGGAAGGATGTAACGATCGAGAAATTTGTAATTTAATTTAAATATTTATTAAATTAAATAAATATTTTAAATAATTTATTTATTGAGAAAAATAAATAATTGATGAATTGTCATAAATTCATTTAGTAGCTAAATTAATTAATGTTAATTGATCGAGTAATGATAATGTTATTTGTTGAATTTAATTTAAGAAGATAATTAAATTAAATCAATTGCTTAATATTTAAGAAATTAGTTAAATTAAATGAATTGTTTAATTTAAAGAAAATAAATAAATTAAATATAGTGATGTGTCTAATTTATTAATTAAATTAGATATATAATTATTTATTAATTATAAGGTATATGATAATAAGAATTTTATTATTATTATGAGTTATTTAAATTAGCTAGACTAAGTTATTTAAATTAATCTACTAAAAGTGTGACATAAAACTATATAATATAATAATATAATAATAATTTAGTTGGGAAATAGATGGTTAGCCAAACATGGCCTTGTGGCCTTTGGTTTTTTTAACTGACGCTACCTATTGGTTTTATACCTGACGTTAGTGGGAGTCAGTTTATATTTTTCCTACGCGTCTTATTTGTGTTCCTAAGGCTAGAAAATACAGAAAACACAGAGGAGAGGAGATTGAGAGGAAACCTAAGAAATTCACATCAATTTCAGTTGGTTAGCAAGGATTGTCTAAGCATAAGAAGGTAATTCTCTATAATTTGATATTATATATATATATATAGGTTTTACGGCAAAAAATTTTGAGGCTTTCAAACTCTGTGAATTCTAGTTTCTGTAAATTGTTGATATGTAACCTGTGTATGAGGATTATATATAGTTATGATGTTTGAGTTTGTATGAAAAGCAAGAATTCGTATGCTAATTACAGTTTAAAAAGAAAAAAAATATGACAGTGTATATTTTTCATATGGCGTGTGAATAGTACCAATTTTAGTGGCCAATTTGTATGCTAAACTATAAATTGACACTGGCATATGGTAGTTCATTAAGATACGAACATAACGTAATTTGAATTAAGTGTTTTGCCCAAGTTTTGAGATGTCAGTGATGATTTCTGTGGAAGATGTTCAAAAATGGAGTTTTGTATGAAAACATGGGATTTTGAGAAATTAAACTAGTTTTAGTTGATGATAAATTGTGTTAATTGGTTGTAAATGTTATCAATCATGTTTGTAATAGTTTGTACCAATTGTAGATGTTAATTTCACTGTTTAGTGGGTGAAATTAAGTGTTAGTTGGCTAAAAACGGCCTCTTGTTCACCGCTTGAGTCTCATGGCTCATGCATTCTGTGCAGGTCTAAAGAAATTATTTGGTGCCAAGGCAAAAAAAATAAGCTTAGTGTCTTGGCCCCAAGCCTAAGTGTGGCCAATTCACACACCCTCGAATCGAGACAAATGAGGTCTCGCTTGTTTGCAGTCGTCGGGCATTGGACTTGTGTTAGTTTAGTGAGTATGTTAATGATGTTAAAACATGTTATAAACTATAATAACATATGTTAATGTGTTGAAATACAAAGTATAAAGATTTGAAATAATTATTTAAATAAGTTATAAAATTAAACCAATTGAGATGTTTTTGAAAGATAGAGTTAAACGACTAAGTTATGTTGGTGAATGTGTAATTTTAGAAACGTTAAGTATGATAATCTAAATGGTTAGGTGCTAGGTTAGGGTTATGACCTAAATGATGGTTTAAACCCTAAAGCTAATATTCATACAATTAATTGTTGTTGCGATTTCGATGATATGTGTAGGGTAATTGGAGATTATTTCATTTGTGTAGCTTACAATCAAGGCAAGTCTTCTAACTCCATATTTTCATTGAGTTAGTTTGTTATGGTTATGCAAGTTTTCTAACTCTACCTTGTTATTATTGAGCAAGTTCTTAAATCTTAACTCTTTACATTGAGCAAAGTTTTCTAACTTCATTCTTTTCGTATTGAATGCAAGTTCCCATTCCTAAATTATTACTATGCAAGTTCCTAACATTCTTTATGAAGATGAGTGTTTAACCTATTTATCTTGCATATGTTTGTTCAAGCTTATGTAACTTAATTCGTTACATTAAGCTTAGATTTAGATTCTAATTATTATTCAAAGCTTATATTGTTCTAATACATTGATTCAAGGAAGATTGTTTTAACTCTTCTATAGCACCTTGCATGTATACCATGTTTACTCAATTATATATATCATTGTTATTCAATCTTTGACTTTGATAAACTTGTTCAAAACTTTATCAGTATTAAATCTTCAAGTAGTAAGCAAACCTTTATTGAATGAATTAATCTATATTCGAATAGTGTTCTAAAATTCTAGAAAACACTGATAAGCTAGTTCCAAACTAAACTTTCTTTAGTGCGAAAATCCTAAATCCAAACCGAGACAAACAACCCTAACATGGGGATTTTGTACGTAACGTTTAGATGTTTGTGCACAATACACGAAATGGTACAAAGGGTTGATCCCCGAGTAACGTTAAGAAGAGTCCACATGTTTAACGATTTGTTGAGGTTAAGGTAATAATACCTAAACACCGTAGACATAGTTCGTGGTCATAAGACCCTCGATAATTAAAGTTCAAACTTGTTTTCTATTTTGATTCAGTAGAACAAGTTCTTTATCGCTCAAAGATTAATTGTTCACTCTCATGTTGTTATTATACTATCTTTATGTCGTTGAGCAATCGTTTGCTCACTCTTGCAATTAAACAATGCGAATTTAAAGTTGAAAGAGGTGATGATCCATCTACTAGCAAAGGAAAGGGCAAGATGTCTAAGTGATGAAGAATTGTTTAAAGTTTATTTAAATGCTCAAAGTTTTAAGATTTGCTTTATTTTATAAAGTATTCCGCAAACTGATGTAATAATTTTAAGGTTAGATTACCTGGGATTTATTTTGAGATTATGATGTAACCCTTTAATGGGAGAGATTATTGTTTAAGTTATTTAAATTATGTCTTTATCCTTTGAATATGGGTGGTTAGATATAATAGTTTTGATAAGTGAGCACCAAATTCGGTGGAAATGAAGTACCCGGATTTGGGGGTGTCACAGGTTGGTATCAAAGCTTTAGGTTATGAACCTTAGGTGGGGAAAAACCTTAGGAAGTAGCCTTTAAGAAGTCAGAAAACATAGAGGTGATTAACTTTTATCGGGTTTTAAGGAATGGATTAAGGCATCCATTGAAACTGAATAATAAAAGATATTATGTGCTTTGTGTTAATAACTTATGTGTTCGCGAGTATCGATAATGTTAAGTAAAACTTAAAATATTTTGTTGACAGGATGTCTAACGAAGGAGGGTCCGGTCCAGCTAGAGAGGTGATACCTCAAGTACCTAGAGATGATGAACCTCGGGATATTCACATAGTGCGGGAACAGTTGATCCAAGAGGATGAGCCTGTGACCGATCCCGAGGAGGATAGTCCTGAGGAGGATGATGAGGAGGAGGATCCTGAGGAGTTTCCACCAAACTCCGTATCGACTAAGATGTATGATGCTCTGTATGACCGTAACATAGAGTTACAGGATAATGTTGAGGAGCTGAAGGAGATGGTAGAGATGCATCACATTGAATTAGAACAAAAGGAGATAGAGATTCAGGAACTTGATTCAAAACTTGGAAACACAGAATGGGATCTAGTTCATACCAAGGGTCAGCATGAAGACCTGTTGGCAGTGAACGAGAAGATGAAGACTGACATGGAGAAGATGAAATATGACTTCAAAGAGGAATCAGCTAAGCGTGCAAGAGCAGAGGATGCTTGTATGAAGGCGACTCAACGTGCAGACCGTGCTGAGGCTAAGGTCCAAGTGAAGAAAGCCAAGATGAAGGAGATGGATTATACTTTTAATTCGACGATTGATATGGCCCAGGATTGAGTCCATTATTACCCACCTCAATTTGAAGACTCGTCGTGGTTTGTGATGGATCGTAGGACGGCATATCGCATCATGGAAGAAGAACGTCGAGAGGCCATACGATGTCTTAATATGAATAGATAGAAAATAAGAGTGATAATAATCTGTGGTTAATTATGCGAGTAATAAATTGTGAATCCCTTATTTTGAGATGAATAAAGGGATAGTATGAGTATGTAATCCTGAAACTGGTTTAGTTCGGGAAAGTGGATGTTTATAGCAGATATGTTATCTTTAGTATGCTTAAAACTTTATGAATGAATAAAATATTAGAGTTTATTTGGAATGTTATGTGTTATAGCTTTAATCTTGGAATGTTTAAGTTAAAATTTAAATACCCAAGAAGTTGAGTAGTGAACTAATAAGCGTATATTTTAACAGAAAATGCCTCCTAAAAGAAGACAACCATGTCAGCAAGTACCTCCTGAGGGGTTTACTAACAATAACAATGAGACCAACGCTAATCCAGTTCGGCAGTTGGTAGCTTTGTTGACGGGAGCACTTACAAATCAACCACAAGCTCAAGTTACGACTTTCAAGGAGTTCAAAGCGGTTGGACCACTAGAGTTTCAAGGGTCTATAAATCCAGTGGAAGCCCAAACCTGGATCATGGAAACGGAGAAGGTGTTTGATGTTGCTAGGGTTAATGAAGATCAGAAGACTGCGTTTGCAACGTTCATGCTGAAGTCTGAAGCTAGCTACTGGTGGCAAGCAAATAAAGTTCGTGGAGGACAAGGAGTGGTAGCGTGGGATAGATTTAAGGAGATGTTATTTGAAATGTACTTTCCAATGAGTTCTCGTAACCGGGATTGAGGTGCAATTTCTTGAACTTAAGCAAGGAACTATGAGCGGTGTTGAATATGTCTGCGAAGTTTAACGAGTTGGCAAGGTTTGCCACTTATCAAGTCAATCTGGATGAGCGTAAAGGCGAGAAGGTTCGAATAAGGATTGAAACCACCGGTCGATAGCAAGGTTTCAATGTTCCGATTAAATACATTTCGATTGTCTTTGGAAAAGGCAATCATCGCGGAAGGTGGAAGTGATGCCTTGACCAAGTATAACCAAGATCAGAAGAAGAGGAAGAATTATAACGAGAATAAGGCTGGTGGAAGTAATGTTGGAAGTAACCATCAGAAGAGGAAATGGAACGAGAATTCGACTACGGGAGGACAGCAGGGAAGTCAGCAGAAGAAAAAGTTTGAAGCTTGTGCTACTTGTGGAAAGAATCATACTGGGGTGTGTTTGAAGGGAAAGAGGGTGTGTTTCAACTGTGGTCAGGAGGGACACATTGCACCGAACTATTTTAGTTCGAAGAAAGGAGCATTTTTTACCTGCGGTTCAAAGGATCATATGGCTCGTGATTGTCCCAAGAAGCCAGCAGGAAGTGCAAGTGGTGGAAAAGGAAATAACAATGGTAGTGGTGCATTGACCATCTTTGGACCAAATTTCGGTCAAGCCGGTCTCATCGCAAGAACTTTTATATATGAATGCGGTGATGTTGTTTCGATCTAAAGATGTGGTGTCAGGTATCATTCTGATTAATTGTATTAATGTTTATATACTATTTGATTCGGGTGCTACTTGTTCATTTATATCCGATGAATTTTCTCAGAACTTAGATTTTCCCCAGGAGGAATTAGAATTTCCCTTAAATATAGAGATTGCGAATAAGGAAGTGATTCCTGTTAGATTTGTATATAAGAATTGTAAAGTGATTATAAAGGGTCAAGAGATGAAGGTAGACTTGATACCAATTAGACTGGGGGAGTTTGATGTTATATTGGGAATTGATTGGTTATTCAATCACGAGGCGTTGATTGATTGCCAAAGAAAATGTGTTAACCTTATGACTCATTAAAGGTTGTGTTCTATGAAAGAAATCACCTCGACAAGTAAGTTTTCTCGGCCGGTGATGCTGCCAAGAAGTTGTTAAGACAAGGATGTGTAGGATACTTAGCCTTCATAGTTGATACACAACAGAAAAGTGCAAAGTTAGAAGAGATACCGATCATAAGAGATTTTAAAGACGTATTTCCAGACGATTTACCGGGTCTTCCGCCAGATCGACAAATTGAGTTCGTGATTGATTTAGTACCGAGGAACATGCCCGATATCTAAGGCACCATCTGTAATGGCCCGGTAGAGATGAAAGAGTTGATGGTGCAACTGCAAGAATTACTCGACAAGAAGTATAAACAGCCGAGCATATCGTCTGGGGAGCGCCAGTGTTATTTGTTAAGAAGAAGGATGGATCGATGCGGCTCTGCATTGACTATCGAGAATTGAATAAGGTTACGATTAAAATAAGTATCTCATTACCAAGAATCGACAACTGTTTGATCAAATTGAAGGGCGAGATATTTTCAAAGATAGACTTAAGGATGGTTATCATCGGTTGAAGGTGAGGCTGAAAGATGTACCAAGGCGGCATTCAGAACTCGGTATGGTCATTACGAGTTTTTGGTTATGTCATTTGGTTTAACCAATGCACCTGCAGCTGTTCATGGATTTGATGAATGTGGTATTTAAACCATTCTTAGATAAATTTGTGGTAGTGTTTATTGATGATATCTTGGTGTATTCTAAGACCAAGGAGGAACATGTAGAACACTTAAGATTAACGTTGGAGACATTGAGAAAGGAGAAGTTATGCATAAAATTTTCAAAATGTGAGTTTTGGATGAAAACGTGTCTGATTTCGGGCATGTTATTGATAAAGACGAAATTTCGGTAGATCCATCAAAAGTTGAAGATGTAGTAAACTGGGATCAGCCGAAGACACCGTCAGAGATAAGGAGTTTCTTAGGATTGGCAGGTTAGTATAGGCGTTTTATTCAAGATTTTTCCAAAATCGCAACCCCATTGACGAATTTAACCAGGAAGGCGGTTAAGTTTGTTTGGACGGAGAAGTGTGAGGAAAGTTTTCATGAATTGAAGAAGAGATTGAGCTCAGCACCTGTGTTGTCATTGCCTGATAATACAGGAAATTTTATGGTGTATAATGACGCATCGCATAAAGGACTAGGATGTGTGCTTATGCAGAACGACAGAGTTATTGCGTATGCATCACGTCAATTAAAAGATTACGAGAAGGGGTATCTGACTCATGACTAAGAATTGGCGACAGTGGTGTTTGCCCTGAAGATTTGGAGACATTATCTTTACGGAGTGAGGTGTGAGATATATATTGACCATAAAAGTCTGAAGTATATCTTTACACAAAAAGACTTAAACATGCGATAAAGAAGATGGTTAGAACTAATCAAAGATTATGATTGCGAGATTTTCTATCCTCCCGAAAAGGCGAATGTTGTTGATGATGCCTTAAGTAGGAAGGGACGAGAGAAGTTAATGTTGTTGACTGCTCAGGATAAGTTGGTGTCGAAAATGGCTAAAATGGAGTTGGAAATTAAATATCCGACAGAAACTAATGAAAAGTTGTTCCAGGTGGGAAACAATTCAAAGTTAGTAGAGAAAGTGAACAATGCACAAATGCAGGATGAAGACTGCGACAAGATAAAATAGAAAATAGCTGAAGGTGAGGAAAACAAATTCAAAATCGATTCGGAAGGGTTACTTCGGTTCGAAGGGAGAATTTGGGTACCGCAAGTACCAAAAATTAAAGAAGAAATTCTGAGTGAAGCTCACAACTCAAGATATTCGATTCACCCTGGAAGTACAAAGATGTACCAAGATCTTAAACATCATTTTTGGTGGCCGAATATGAAGAGAGATGTGGCTGAATGTGTGGCGAAATGCTTAACGTGTCAGAAAGTTAAAGCTGAACATCAAAGACCAAGCGGATTATTACAACCGTTAGAGATACCAGAATGGAAATGGGAGCATATCACAATGGATTTTGTGGTAGGTCTTCCAACGACTCAGCAAGGGTATGACGTCGTTTGGGTGATTGTTGATCGATTGACGAACTCGGCACACTTTTTGCCGATCAAGATTCGATTTACCCTAGATCGGTTAGCAAAACTGTACGTGAAGGAAATTATGTTAAGACACGGTGTACCTGTGTCCATTGTATCAGACAGAGATCCATGTTTCACATCTAATTTCTGGAAACGACTACAAGAATGTTTGGGAACACAGCTGAGAATGAGCACAACATACCATCCTCAAACCAACAGACAAAGCGAGAGAACCATCCAAACACTAGAAGATATGCTCAAAGCATGTATTATGGATTTCAAGGGAAATTGGGATGATCATTTACCACTGGTTGAATTTTCATATAATAATAGTTATCACACGAGTATTGGCATGCCGCCTTACGAAGCGTTATACGGCAAAAAATGCAGAACTCCGTTATGCTGGGATGAGGTAGGAGAACGTCAGCTATTGGGTCCAGAGTTGGTGCAACAAATCGTCGAAATCATCAAGGTGATTCGAGCAAGATTGATAGAAGCACAAGATAGACAAAAGAAATATGCCGATCAGCACCGACAAAATCGGGAGTTTGATGTTGGTAGTTATGTTTTCTTGAAAGTATCTCCCTAGAAGGGGAAAATTCGATTTGGCAAGAAAGGGAAATTAAGCCCTAGGTTTATAGGTCCTTTCGAAGTGCTTCGACGGGTTGGTGAAGTGGCGTACGAGGTAGCCTTACCTCCAGAGTTAATGCATATCCATAATGTTTTTCATATCTCGGTATTGAGACCATATAAGCCTGATTATAGGCATGTTATAGAATATGAGCTGTGAGACCCCGAATTTTATGAATAAAGATTTAAATTTCTCGAAATATTTTTTTAAATATTATGGTGTGGATTTGATATAATGTTATAGTTGTGGGTAATATTTATAAATTTTGCAAAGTATGCAAGTTGTTGTATAATATTCGATTGGTCGGGGAATATTCTTTTTCTTTGGGGAATATTCAGACGACTCACAGCACAATCATTGATGGACCCCTCATAATGTAAGTATTGTCGTAGTTAGAAAACGACAAAATTATCTTTCTATAAAAATAAAGTATGGAGGTGTTATCAGTTAAAACCGTTGAACTACGGTAGTAAAAGTACGATGTCTACGCATGGTTGCATAGTAGAAATACACGGTATTGATTATTGATGCTTACGTGAGAAGTCACCGGTTATACTCAATTATTGCTCTGAAGAATTGTTGCATCATATCTTTCATATTATTGATTCAATTATTGTTACAAGATTATCATCGTGATAATATGTTATATTATTAAATTAATAATTGAGACGACAAAGTTATTCATATTATTATTTGCAATATTGACAATGTCAGAAGTTACATCAAAGAGAGGTTAGATAATCTAATTGTGCGCCAATAGAGAGAAATCCTTATCGGAAAGCCCCCTCTTTCCTGGGAACGACCTGGTTGTTAAATATTGTAAGTTATAATATTAATGATGAATAAGTTGATGTTCCATTGTGTTGGGATTATTAATGTTAGTGGAAATTGATATTTATTTCGATGATAATTGATGTCTGGAGGTTATATTGTTCACCGAATTATTGAAGCACTTTTTTCGTCGTGAGTACTATTCATGAGTTACTATTCACGAGTTACTATTCATGAGTTACTATTCATAGGGTACTATTGACTCACATTCTTATACTATTAGGGGTGGTGGTGCAAGATTGATAATACTTGCATGACTAAGTTAAAAATTGAGGTATAGATGGAGGTACTATACTGTAATTATTTTTATCACATGATTAGAACTATTGAGTCACATGATTTACTATTGATTCACATTATTTACTATTAGGGGAGGTGGTGCAAGTTTGATAATACTTGCAGGACTAAATTAAAAAATGAAGAAAAGAGGAAGGTATTATACTGTAATATTTCGAGCCCCAAAACGTGCAATTATCGAAACTATATTTTCCTATAAATAGAAGCTCATTCTTCCTTCATTTCTCACCAATTCACTAAAACTATAGAGCACTTATTATAGAGAGAAATTATAGAGAGAAAGAAGAAGAGAAGTCCATTACCTCACTATTCAAGTATCCAGATTTCTTCTAAGGTAGGGAGTATTGTTTCTTTTTTATTCATGAAGAGAACTTCCGTTATTCCATTCTTTATTATTCTGTTGGAATAACCTATATACGCGGGCTACCCTATACTTGGTGAAATTCTTCTGTTATTCCATTCTTTGTTATTATGTTGGAATAACCTGTCTATGCGAAGTACTGCATACTTGGTGAAATTCTTCTATTATTCTATTCTTTATCATTCTGTTGGAACATCAAGTATGTGCTTTACGCATGACCTGGTTCCATTATTTATCATTCTGTTGGAACATCCTGTCTGTGCTTTACGCATGACCTGGTCCATTATTTATCATTCTGTTGGAACATCTTGTCTGTGCTTTACGCATGACATGGTTCCGTTAATTATTATTCTGTTGGAATATCCTGTCTGTGCGTTTACGCATGACCTAGTTCCGTTATTTATTATTCTATTGGAATAACTCATTCATGCATGCGATCTATCGATGTACGGTGATTTCTTTTGTTATTCCATTCTTTATTATACTCAGTTGGTTAAAGTTTTGACTTCTATACTCCATGAAATTAGTTGAATATCCTTGATATTTGCACTTCATCTAGTATCTTTTCATGGAAATATTCTTCTGAGCATTCTTGAATTTTACTCTACAAAGAAGTATCATGTTGACAATTTGGACGTTATTAGTTCTTGGATAAATTAATTCTTGAACTTGTTTTATTGAATTCTTATATCATTGTCATCATCCTCATGTTTATATTATGTTGAAAGTCATCTTTGGCCGTAATGCATAGATGGACTTGGTATGATTATGACCAGGGATTATTCGGTATAATCATGACCGTAATGTTACAAATGATGTGAAAAAATCCTCATTGGCCCGTAGAGCATTGATGGACAGTTTTTGGTATGATTATGGCTATGGATTCTCTTCGGCCAAGGGTGCAAAGATGAATTATTTTATGGCATGATCAGGACCGTTGATGAAAACACGATGATCTTTGGCCCGTAGAGCATGAATAATTCGTGGTCGTGATACTAAAGAATATCCTTGGCCTGTAGTGCAGGGATGATTTAATGATGTGGATTATTTATTGTCGAGTCTCAAATGATAAAAGTGATGAAAAACCTTTTTAAATCATAGAAGATAGTAGATTTTATTCTCTACTTGACTCTTCTAATGGATTGCTTGTTCCGTTGCAGTTAAACTTGATGTTTGTTATATTTTATCAGTTTAACACTGTTGAAGGCTAACGATAATTATTCTGCATTATCTTAGTCATAATATTTCTTACTGGGCTAGTTGAGCTCACCCTTTTGCTTTCATTGTTCTCTTCAGGAAATGATAATATAGCTGGGACGAGTCGGGGAACAGAGTGACGGTCCAGAGAATAGCATTAGTAGTCCTCACTATTATATAAAATAGTGTAATAATAAATGTAATGAGGACTTTATTTGAGTTTTTATACTCTCTACGAGACATTACCCGTGTTGAAACTCTCAGCTATGTTTTGTCGTATTGTACACGACAGTTGTATAATTAAGTTTGTATTTGAATTTTAGTACCATGTATTTGGCGACCCAAGATGGGTGATGTATACCTGTTTTTGGGGCGTCACAGTTGGTATCAAAGCTTAGGGATATGATCCCGGGTGAGATGTGAGACAAGAACTAGGAGGGGAGAGACGGGAATTCTTCAGCTAGTATGACCTACCTAAGTTTATTTGGTATTTAATTGGTCGGTCAGAGTATAGGGATAATATGTGATATGTTAATTAACCTTTATTTTGTGGTAGTATATAAAAATGACATCTGAGAATGTTGAGAATAGCAATGGAGCACAGGAGACCGTTGATTCTCCTCAGATCAATAATCAGGACAATGTGCAACAGGATGGCGATAATCCTCCTGTAAACACCAACACTGATCAATTGACGAACGACAGTACGTTTAGGAGTTTTTTTTGAATTCATGCAACATCAGGCGAAGGCGGCTCCTGTTCATAATGCAGGAGAAAACAATGGCAACCCACGGTTGGTCACCGCTAAGCAATTTAAGGAGCTGGGACAACCGGAGTTTTTGGAAAAGCCAGAACCACTTACGGCAGAGACGTGGTTAAAGCAGATCACCAAGATATTTGATGTCTTGGGATGCTCCGAGAAGCAAAAGGTTCCCTTTGCCACCATTATGTTGCGTGAAGAGGCAGATCACTGGTGGAAATCTGTAAAATGTACCCAGCCTGACGCACTTAAGATGTCTTGGGAGAAGTTCCAAGAGCTATTCAACGACAAGTACTTACCCGAAAGTATTCGTCACATGAAGGAGGTGGAGTTTATCAAGTTTGAATAAAATAATATGACCGTGTCGCAAAACGAGGCTAAATTTGTGGAGTTATCCCGGTTTGCATCCCATTTGGTCGATAATGAGGAGCGAATGACGCGAATGTTTTTAAGAGGTTTGAAACCGGAGATACGACAATATCTTGTTTCTCATAAACTGTGTTTGTATTCAGATGTTGTAAATAGGGCTCAGTTGGTGGAGCGCGATAACGAGTCAACGCAACCAAAAGAGAGCAGCCGGAAAAATGATAATACTGGTAATAACAGTCATCAAAGCAGTGACAATAAGCATGGAGGGAATCAACATGCAAGAAATGGTAACCACTTCGGTGGTAATCATGGTCAAGATAATAGAAGTGGAAAATTCAAGAAGAGAAGATTTAACGATGATGGGAAGGCGTCAGAAAGAAGACCAACACCAAAGAACAAATTCTAGGGGAGGAGAACGACCGCCAGTTAGATGCTATAGATGCAGAGAGGAGGGACACATAAGTCCAAACTGTTCACAGCCTTCCAAGGTATGTTTTAGTTATGGAAAAGAAGGTCACATAGCTCAATTTTGTCCTGTAACGAAATCAAGTCCAGCTGGGACGGTGCCACCAAAGGCGGATACGGACAAAACAAAGTCGGTGGTTTCAGGAAGAGCGTTTTTCGTGACTTCTCAAAAAAGCGAGTAACCCAAACGGTTAGTTAGCAGCAGGTTAGTTAATTATAAATTCTTGCGAAGTCTATACCTTATTAGATACCGGTTCTACCCATTCTTTTATCTCTCTTTGCTTGCGCCAACGCTTAAATTTGACTCCGGAGAAATTAGACTTTGACTTATCGGTTGAAACTCCGTTAGGAGAAACCTTCATTACATGTGTTATCCAAGTCTTGGATGAGAGTCACAGTTTTGAATGACATTTCTATTGTTAATAAACTTCCTGACGTATTCTTGAAGACTTCTTAGCCTACCCCTAGAGCGTGAAATCGAATTTTGTATTGACCCCAGTACAAAACCCATTTCTAAAACCCTTAAATATTTCTTCAACTAAAGCGAACGTAACATGCGCCAAAGACGTTGGCTCGAGCTGTTAAAGATTACGATCGTACCATTAAATACCATCGTGGGAAAGAAAACGTGGTAGCTGACGCGTTGAGTAGAAGATCGTATGCGTTTACGAGTGCGATGTTGTTAACACAAAGACCCATTTCGTACAACTTACAAATGATGAAGATAGAGTTAAAGACTCTAGGAACCCACGTGAAGATAACGAATATACGATTAGAATTGACTTTAATCGATAAAGTTAAATCCGCTCAAGCTACACACCCGGAGCTGATGAATGAAGAAGGTTCAAGAGGGCATTATTCTAGAAGCAAGAATCGACGAAGAGAGGAAATCTCAACCCTCGATTTAGTTGGCCCATTTGAAATCCTCGATCGAGTAGGAACTGTGGTCTATAGACTCGCTTTACCGCTAAGTATGTCTCATGTTCATAATGTTTTTTTTCGTATCGATATTACGTAAATATGTGGACGACCCAAACCATATTATTGAATTAGAACTAGACGAGATAGCAGAAGATTTAACGTATGATGAGATACGTGTTAAAATCTTGGATAAGAAGAATCGTATTCAACACTCAAAGGTTATACCTCAAGAGTTAGAATCTGAAATGAAGTCAAGGTACCCTCACCTTTTCGGCATACCAGGTACGTACGTAAATTTTGAGGGCAAAATTTCATAAGGAGGGGAGATTGTGAGACCCCGAATTTTATGAATAAAGATTTAAATTTCTTGAAATATTTTTTTAAATATTATGGTGTGGATTTGATATAATGTTATAGTTATGGGTAATATTTATAAATTTTGGAAAGTATGCAAGTTGTTGTATAATATTCGATTGGTCGGGAAATATTCTTTTTGCCGGAGAATATTCGTACGACGGCACAATCATTGGTGGCCCCCACAATGGAAGTATTGTCGTAGTTAGAAAACGACAAAATTATCTTTCTATAAAAATAACTACGGAGGTGTTACCGAATTAAAACTGTTGAACTACACGGTAGTAAAAGTGCGATAATATGCGTGGTTTGCATAGTAGTACACAGTATTGATTATTGATGCTTACGTGAGAAGTCACTTTCGGTTATACTCAATTATTACTCTACGATGAATTCTTTGATCATATCTTTCATATTATTGATTCAATTATTGTTACAAAGATCATCTCGCATAATATGTTATATTATTAAATCAATAATTAAGACGACAAAGTTATTCATATTATTATTTGAAATATTGACAATGTCTAGAAGTTACACAAAGAGAGGTTAGATAATCTAATCAGGCGCTTGATAGGAGAAATCCTAATCTGAAAGCCCCTCTTTCTCACAGGAGCGACTGGTTGTTAAATATTGTGAGTTATAATATTAATGATGAATAAGTTGTGTTGATTAAAGATGAAATTGATTGTTCCATTGTGTTGGGATTATTAATGTTAGTGGAAATTGATATTTATTTCGATGATAATTGATGTCTGGAGGTTATATTGTTCACTCGGGTATTCGGAGCACTTTTCGTGTCGGAGTACTATTCATGAGTTACTATTCACGAGTTACTATTCACGGGGTACTATTGACTCACATTCTTATACTATTAGGGGTGGTGGTGCAAGATTAATAATACTTGCATGACTAAGTTAAAAATGGAGGTATAGATGGAGGTACTATACTGTAATTATTTTTATCACATGATTAGAACTATTGAGTCACATGATTTACTATTGATTCACATTATTTACTTTTAGGGGAGGTGGTGCAAGTTTGATAATACTTGCAGGACTAAATTAAAAATGAAGAAAAAGAGAAAAGTATTATACTGTAATATTTTGAGCCCCAAAACGTGCAATTATCGAAACTATATTTTCCTATAAATAGAAGCTCATTCTTCCTTCATTTCTCACCAATTCACTAAAGCTATAGAGCACTTATTATAGAGAGAAATTATAGAGAGAAAGAAGAAGAGAAGTCTGCTACCTCACTATTCAAGTATCCAGTTTTCTTCTAAGGTAGGGAGTATTATTTCTTTCTTATTTATGAAGAGAACTTCCGTTATTCCATTCTTTATTATTCTGTTGGAATAACCTGTATACGCGGGCTACCCTATACTTGGTGAAATTCTTCTGTTATTCCATTCTTTGTTATTATGTTGGAATAACCTATTTATGCGAAGTACTGCATACTTGGTGAAATTCTTCTATTATTCTATTCTTTATCATTCTGTTGGAACATCCTGTTTATGCTTTACGCATGACCTGGTTCCATTATTTATCATTCTGTTGGAACATCTTGTCTGTGCTTTACGCATGACCTGGTCCATTATTTATCATTCTGTTGGAACATCCCATCATGCGTGCTTTACGCATTGGTTGGGTTAATTAATTATTATTACGTTGGAATATCACGTGCATGCGTTTATGCATGACTCGGTTCCGATTATTTATTATTCTATTGGAATAACTGCCTCATGCGATCTATCGCACGCCGGTGATTTCTTTTGTTATTCCATTCTTTATTATACTCGGTTGGTTAAAGTTTTGACTTCTATACTCCATGAAATTAGTGGAATATCCTTGATATTTGCGCTTCATCTAGTATCTTTTCATGGAAATATTCTTCTGAGTATTCTTGAATTTTACTCTACAAAGAAGTATCATGTTGACAATTTGGACGTCATTAGTTCTTGGATAAATTAATTCTTGAACTTGTTTTATTGAATTCTTATATCATTGTCATCATACTCATGTTTATATTATGTTGAAAGTCATCTTTGGCCGTAATGCATAGATGAACTTGGTATGATTATGACCAGGGATTATTCGGTATAATCATGACCGTAATGTTACAAATGATGTGAAAAAATCCTTATTGGCCTGTAGAGCATTGATGGACAGTTTTTGGTATGATTATGGCTATGGATTCTCTTCGGCCAAGGGTGCAAAGATGAATTGTTTTATGGCATGATCGGACTGTTGATGAAAACACGATTATCTTTGCCCGTAGAGCATGGATAATTCGTGGTCGTGATACTTAAAGAATATTCTTGGCACATGTAGTGCGGGGATGATTTAATGATGTGGATTATTTATTAAGTCGAGTCTCGTGATAAAAGTGATGAAAAACCTTTTAAATCATAGAAGATAGTAGATTTTATTCTCTACTTGACTCTTCTAATGGATTGCTTGTTCCGATTCTTGATTAAACTTGATGTTTGTTATATTTTATCGGTTTAACACTTTGTTAAGGCTAACGATAATTTATTACGCATTATCTTAGTCATAATATTTCTTCTTTGGGCTAGTTGAGCTCACCCTTTGCTTTCATTGTTCTCTTTAGGAAATGAGAATATATTTGGGACGAGTCGAGGAACGTAAGTGACTGGCCCAGAGAATAGCATTAGTAGTCCTCACTATTCTATAAAATAGTGTAATAATAAATGTAATGAGGACTTTATTTGAGTTTTTATACTCTCTACGAGATATTACCCGTGTTGAAACTCTCAGCTATGTTTTGTCGTATTGTACACGACAGTTGTATAATTAAGTTTGTATTTGAATTTTTGTACCATGTATTTGGCGACCTAAGATGGGTGATGTATACCTGTTTTGGGGGCGTCACATGTGCCCTTATAGTTTGAGAAAGACTTAACATATGAAGAAGTCCCTGTTCAAATTGTTGACAGAAAAGAGCAAGTACTGAGCAATAAGGTGATACCTTTTGTTAAGGTAATCTGGAGGAACCACAATGCTGAGGAAGCTACGTGGGAACTTGAAAATGTTATGATGAAGAATTATCCTCAGTTGTTTGCTTGATTTTGTATAGCGATTCTAGGGACAGAATCTTGTTAAGGAGGGAAGAATGTAATGAATGAATTTTTTGAGTTGTGATTCTGGGGACAGAATCCTTTTAAGGAGGGAAGGATGTAACGATCGAGAAATTTGTAATTTAATTTAAATATTTATTGAATTAAATAAATATTTAAATAATTTATTTATTGAGAAAAATAAATAATTGATGAATTGTCATGAATTCATTTAGTAGCTAAATTTAATTAATGTTAATTGAATTGAGTAATGATAATGTTATTTGTTGAATTTAATTTAAGAAGATAGTTAAATTAAATCAATTGCTTAATATTTAAGAAATTAGTTAAATTAAATGAATTATTTAATTTAAAGGAAATAAATTAAATATAGTGATGTGTCTAATTTATTAATTAAATTAGATATATAATTATTTATTAATTATAAGGTATATGATAATAAGAATTTTATTATTATTATGAGTTATTTAAATTAGCTAGACTAAGTTATTTAAATTAATCTACTAAAAGTGTGACATAAAACTATATAATATAATAATATAATAATAATTTAGTTGGGAAATAGATGGTTAGCCAAACATGGCCTTGTGGCCTTTGGTTTTTTTTAACTGACGCTACCTATTGGTTTTATACCTGACGTTAGTGGGAGTCAGTTTATATTTTTTCTACGCGTCTTATTTGTGTTCCTAAGGCTAGACAATACAGAAAACACAGAGGAGAGGAGATTGAGAGGAAACCTAAGAAATTCACAGCAATTTCAGTTGGTTAGCAAAGATTGTCAAAGCATAAGAAGGTAATTCTCTATAATTTGATATTATATATATATATAGGTTTTACGGTAAAAAAAATTTGAAGCTTTCAAACTCTGTGAATTCTAGTTTCTGTAAATTGTTGTTATGTAACCTGTGTATGAGGATTATATATAGTTATGATGTTTGAGTTTGTATGAAAAGCAAGAATTCGTATGCTAATTACAGTTTAAAAAGAAAAAAAATATGACAGTGTATATTTTTCATATGGCGTGTGAATAGTACCAATTTTAGTGGCCAATTTGTATGCTAAACTATAAATTGACTTTGGCATATGGTAGTTCATTAAGATCTGAACATAACGTAATTTGAATTAAGTGTTTTGCCCAAGTTTTGAGATGTCAGTGATGATTTCTGTGGAAGATGTTCAAAAATGGAGTTTTGTATGAAAACATGGGATTTTGAGAAATTAAACTAGTTTTAGTTGATGATAAATTGTATTAATTGGTTGTAAATGTTAGCAATCATGTTTGTAATAGTCTGTACTAATTGTAGATGTTAATTTCACTGTTTAGTGGGTGAAATTCGTGTTAGTTGGGCTAAAAACGGCTATCGTTCATCGCCGAAGTTCTGTTTGTTCAATGCACCAAGTAGAATTGCTACTGGTATGTGTTAAAAAAAAAAATGAAACATTGCTTGGCCAAGTCCCAAGCCTAAGTGTGGCGCAGCTGCGCCCCACCCTGAACTGAGACAGTGAGGTCTGCTTGTTTGCAGGTCAGGCTTGTCGGACTTGTGTTAGTTTAGTGAGTATGTTAATGATGTTAAAACATGTTATAAACTATAATAACATATGTTAATGTGTTGAAATACAAAGTACAAAGATTTGAAATAATTATTTAAATAAGTTATAAAATTAAACCAATTGAGATGTTTTTGAAAGATAGAGTTGAACGACTAAGTTATGTTGGTCAATGTGTAATTTTAGAAACGTTAAGTATGATAATCTAAATGGTTAGGTGCTAGGTCAGGGTTATGACCTAAATGATGGTTTAAACCCTAAAGCTAATATTCATACAATTAATTGTTGTTGCGATTTCGATGATATGTGTAGGGTAATTGGAGATTATTTCATTTGTGTAGCTTACAATCAAGGCAAGTCTTCTAACTCCATACTTTCATTGAGTTAGTTTGTTATGGTTATGCAAGTTTTCTAACTCTACCTTGTTATTATTGAGCAAGTTCTTAAATCTTAACTCTTTACATTGAGCAAAGTTTTCTAACTTCATTCTTTTCGTATTGAATGCAAGTTCCCATTCCTAAATTATTACTATGCAAGTTCCTAACATTCTTTATGAAGATGAGCAAGCTTAACCTATCTTGCATATGTTTGTTCAAGCTTATGTAACTTAATTCGTTACATTAAGCGAGATTTAGATTCCTAATTATTATTCAAAGCTTATATTGTTCTAATACATTGATTCAAGGAAGATTGTTTTAACTCTTCTATAGCACCTTGCATGTATACCATGTTTACTCAATTATATATATCATTGTTATTCAATCTTTGACTTTGATAAACTTGTTCAAAACTTTATCGTCGTATTAAATCTTCAAGTAGTAAGCAAACCTTTATTGATTGAATTAATCTATATTCGAATAGTGTTCTAAAATTCTAGAAAACATTGATAAGTTAGTTCCAAACTAAACTTTCTTTAGTGCAAAAATCCTAAATCCAAACTGAGACAAACAACCCTAACATAGGGGATTTTGTACGTGTAACGTTTAGATGTTTGTGCACAATACATGGTACAAAGGGCATTTGATCCCCCTGAGTACGTTAAGAAGAGTCATGCATGTCTAACTAATGTTGTTGAGGTTAAGGTAATAATACCTAAACACCGTGGACATAGTTCGTGGTCATAAGACCCTCAGATAATTAAAGTTCGAACTTGTTTTCTATTTTGATTCGTAGAACAAGTTCTTTATCATTCAGTATTCGTTGTTCACTCTCATGTTGTTATTATACTATCTTTATGTCAGTAAGCAATCGTTTGCTCACTCTTGCAATTAAACAATGTAGCTAAAGTTGAAAGAGGTGATGATCCATCTACTAGCAAGGGAAAGGGCAAGATGTCTAAGTGATGAAGAATTGTTTAAAGTTTATTTAAATGCTCAAAGTTTTAAGATTTGCTTTATTTTATAAAGTATTCCGCAAACTGATGTAATAATTTTAAGGTTAGATTACTTGGGATTTGTTTTGAGGTTATGATGTAACCCTTTAATGGGAGAGATTATTGTTTAAGTTATTTAAATTATGTCTTTATCCTTTGAATATGGGTAGTTAGATATAATAGTTTTGATAAGTGAGCACCAAATTCGGCGGAAATGAAGTACCCGGATTTGGGGGTGTCACAGTTGTCGTGAGGTATAGGCTATGACTTTCCTATGTTGCATGAGAACACATCCTAACCCTTTACCTGAAGCATCACTGTATATGACAAATTCCTCCGAGCCAGATGGTATTGTCAAAACAGGTGCTGAAATGAGTCTTCTCTTGAGTTCTTGAAAACTCTTCTCATATTCCTCGCTCTAACTGAATTTTGTATCTTTTCGAGTCAGCTGAGTTAATAGAGTAGTGATTCGAGAAAACCCTTCTACGAATCTCCGATAATAACCAGCTAAGCCGAGAAAGCTACGTACTTCGGTCATTGACTTAGGTTTCTCCCAGCTTTGAATTGCTTTAATCTTTATCGGGTCGACAGATATTCCATGATTTGATATCACGTGCCCAAGGAATGTTACTTCCTCAAGCCAGAACTCGCATTTCTTCAACTTGGCATAAAGCTTGTTTTCACGAAGCTTTTGGAGTATCAGCTTCAAGTGTTTCTCATGATCTTCACGACTTTTAGAGTAAATGAGGATGTCATCAATAAAGACAACCACAAAGTGATCCAAATATTCCTTGAATACTCGGTTCATCATATCCATGAAAGCAACAGGAGCATTAGTCAATCCAAAAGATATGACTAGAAATTCGTAATGCTCGTACCGAGTTCTGAAAACAGTCTTTGGAATGTCATCAGTTTTACTCTTCAACTGATGATATCCAGAACGAAGATCGATCTTTGAAAAGAATTTGGCACCTTACAACTGGTCAAACAGGTCATCAATGCGAGGCAACGGGTACCTATTTTTGATGGTGACATGATTCAACTCCCGATAATCAATACAAATTCGCATACTTCCATCTTTCTTCTTCACGAATAGAAGCAGAGCACCCTAAGGTGACGTATTTTAGGTCAAATGAAACCGATCTCTAACAATTCTCGTAGTTGGGTTTTTAACTCCACGAAGTTCAATAGAGCCATTCGATATGGGGCTTTGAAATGGGTTTTTACTGGGACTCAAGGTCGATACAAAATTCAATTTCACGCTTCTGGGGTAGGCCAGAAGTTCTTGAGGAATACATCGGAAATTTATTAATAATAGAAATATCATTCAAATCGCGTATTTTTGTTTAAATCTGTGACATGGGCTAAAAAAAGCTTGACATCCATTTTTCAATAAACGAATAGCTTTATGGCTTGATATGACAAAGTGATTGACTTTTAGTGGTTTGGTTGCTTGAATTAAGCATAATAGGTTGGTTAGGAATATGAAAGCTAACAACCTTACGAAAACAATCGATTTTAGCATGATGAGTAGTTAACCAATCAATCTCTAAAATCACATCAAATGCAAGTATTTTCAAAGAGATAAGATCGACAGGTAACGTTCGGTTACTGATTTGAATCAAACAAGACTTATAAACAGTGGATGTAATGAAGGTTTCTCCCAACGGAGTTTCAACAGATAAATCAAAGTCTAATAGTACATGCATGTGAAAAAAATAGTTACGGTATAGTACCTTCATCTATACCTCTATTTTTAATTTAGTCATGCAAGTATTATCAATCTTGCACCACTTCCCCTAATAGTACATGCATGTGAATCAATAGTACATACATGTGAACAAATAGTTATAAGCATGTGAATTAAAAGCAATTAATTACTCATTTATCCGATTAATTACCCGATTGGTCAATATAACCTCCAGACATCAATTATTATCGAAATAGATGTTGATTTCCATTAACACTAATAATCCCAATACAATGAAAATATCAATTTCATCTTTAATCAATACGAACTTATTCATCATTAATATTATAACTCACAATATTTAACAACCAGATCATTCCCAGGAAAGAGGGGGCTTTCCGATAAAGATTTCTCCCTATTGGCGCGTAATTATGTGACCAAACCTCTCCTCGACAGAACTTTCTAGACATTTTCAATATTGCAAATAATAATATGAATAACTTTGTCATCTCAATTATTGATTTAATAATAATAAATATTATGCAAATGATACTGTGACAACAATTGAATCAATAATATGAGAGATATTATGCAGCAATTACTGTAGCAATAACTGAGTATAACTGAGTGACTTCTCACGTAAGCATCAATAATCAATATTGTGTGCTACTATGCAACCATGCGTATTACTGTACTTTTACCATCGGGTAATTCAACAGTTTAACGATAAAACGTTCGTCGTTATTGGGGTTCACCAATGATTGTGTCGTCATACGAATATTCCCTATTAAAACGAATATTCCCCGACCAATCGAATATTTTATAACCACTTGCTTACTTTGCAAAATTTGTAAATATTACCCACAACTATAACATTATATCAAATCCATACCATAATATTCAAAAAAATATATTTCAAGAAAATTAATCTTTATTCATAAAAGTTGGGGTCTTAAATCCACTCCATTAACTCAGCTAACTCGAAAAGATATAAAATTCGGATGGAGTGAGGAATATGAGAAGAGTTTCTAAGAACTCAAGAGGAGACTCATTTCAGCACCTGTTCTGACAATACTATCAGGTTCGGAGGGTTTTGTCATCTATAGCGATGCTTCAGGCAGAGGTTTAGGATGTGTTCTCCTACAACATGCGAAAGTCATAGCCTATGCCTCACGACAACTCAAAAGAATATGAGAGGAATTATCCTACTTATGATCTAGAGTTGGCAACAGTCGTTTTTGCTCTAAAGATCTGGAGATATTACTTGTATGGGGAGAAAGTGGAGATCTATACAGATCATAAAAGCCACAAATATTTCTTCACCCAAAAGGAACTCAACATGTGGCAATGGCGTTGGCTAGAGCTATTGAAAGATTACGATCATACCATTCAATACCATCCTCAAAAAGTGAACGTGGTAGCTGACACGTTGAGTAGAAGATCATATGTAGGTACGAGTGTGATATTGTCAACGTAAAGGCCCATTTTGTATGACTTACAAATGATATAGATAGAGTTAAAGACTTCAGGGACCCACGTGATGATGTCAAATATACGAGTAGAACCAACTTTAATCGATAAAGTTAAAGTTTCTCAAGCTACAGACCCAGAACTGATGCGTATGAAGAAGAAAGTGGAAGAAGGTGCTATTCCAGAAGCAAGAATCGACGAAGAAGGAATACTTCGAGTCAACTCCAGACTTTGTATTCCTAATAACTCTGATTTGAAGTATAAAATCATGATGGAGGCATACAACACACCATTTGCAATCCATCTTGGAAGTACCAAAGTGTATCGTGATCTTCGACATACATTCTGGTGGAGCAATATGAAGAGAGAGATAACAGAGTTTATCTCAAGGTGTTTATCTTGTCAACGTGTCAAGGCGGAGCATCAAGTGCCAAAAGGTCCATTGCAACCACTTGAAATTCCAGAATGGAAGTGAGAGCACATTAAAATGGATTTCGTTACTGGTCTTCCTAAGGTTTCTCAAGGCATAAATGCAATTTGGGTCATTGTCGGTAGATTATCCAAGTCTGCTCATTTCTTACCTATACGAGAAACATATTCACTTGAACGTCTTGCTCGTATATACATAAATGATATTGTAAGACTGCATGGTATGCTAGTATCCATAGTTTCTGATCGAGACCCAAGATTCACTTCACGGTTTTGGGTCAGTATGCATAAAGCTATGGGCACGAAATTACGATTCAGTTCTGCATATCATCCTCAGACGAACGGGTAGTCGGAGAGGACTATTCAAATTCTTGAAGATCTATTAAGACCATGTGTCCTAGACTTTAAAGGAAGTTGGGACAAATACTTGCCATTAGTAGAATTCTCCTACAACAACAGTTATCAAGCAAGTATATACATGGCTCCATTCGCGGCGTTGTATGGACGAAAGTGTCTTTCTCCAGTATGTTGGGACGAGGTGGGTGAAGCAACGTTGTTGGGACTAGAATTGGTACGTATGACAACGGAAAAGATTCAAATGATCCGGTAATGTATTCAAACCTCACAAGATCGACAAAAGAGTTATGCTGATCTTCATCGAAAGGACGTGGAATTCGATATTGGAGATCATGTGTTGTTACGTGTTGCTCCATGAAAAGGAGTTACGAGATTTGAAAAGAGAAGAAAGTTCAATCCTTGATTCATTGGTCCATTTGAAATCCTCGACCGAGTAGGAACTGTGGCTTATAGACTCACCTTACCGCCAAGTATGTCTCGTGTTCATAACGTTTTTCACATATATATGTTACGTAAATATGTGAAAGACCCGAACCACATTATCGAATTAGAACCAGATGAGATAGCGGAAAATTTAACGTATGAAGAGGTACATGTTAAAATCTTGGATAAGAAGAAACATATTTTACAAAAATATTTTTCTGAGCTTTCTTATTAAATTTTAATTTTTTCATACCAGAGTACTATTCATGGGTACTATTCATACATACGACACTATTCATACATATGGTACTATTTATATATACGGTATTATTCACATGGTACTATTCATGAAGTAATATCACGGGATACTATTTACGACAAAAAAATTGATTTCTTTTTTGTCCAAATTATTTTTGATACATGAATATCATTCTTGAATTTTACTCCACAAATTATTTATCATATTGAAAATTTGGACATTCTTAAACTCTGGATAAATTGAATTATAAATCTTTAATATTTATCATTAATCTCACTTGATTAATTTTTTATATCATTGTCATCATCCTCATGCTTATATTGTGATGAAAGTCATCTTTGACCCGTAGTGCATAAATGAACTGTTGATGAGAATGATTATGACCAGGAATTATAAATCGGTATAATCATGGCCTGTAATGTTACAAATGATGTGGTAAAAGTCCTCATTGACCTGTAGAGCATTGATGGACAGTTATTTTGCATGATCATGACCACTGGTGATAATAACGTATATCATTGGCCCGTAGTGCATGGATAATTCGTGGATGTAATACTAACGAATATCTTTGGTCCATAATGCATGGATAATTCGATGATGTGAATTATTTATTGAGATGTGTTACAGAGATAAAATATTGATTATGAACTTTTAAATCATAAAAGATAGTAGACATCATGCTCTACTTGACTCTTATAATAAATTGTTTATTCCGCTGCAGTTAAACTTGTTGTCTATTGTATTCTATCAGTTTGTACACTGTTGAAGGCTATGGATAATTTATTCTACATTATCTTAATCATAATATTCTTTACTGGGCTAGTTGAGCTCGCCATTTTCTTTCATTGTTCTCTTCAGGAAATGAGAATATAGCTGGGACTAGTCAGGGAATTGACTGATGGTCCAAGATGGTGGCTATAGTAGTCCTCATTATTCTATAAAATAGTGTGATAATAATTGTATTGAGGACTCCATTTGAGTTTGAATATTGTCTACGAGACAATATTCGTGTTAAAACTCTTAGCTTATGTTTTGTTGTATTCTTCATGACAATTAATAATTATGTAAATTAAGTTTGTATATGAATTTTGTACCATGTTTTTGGCGACTCGGAATGGGTTGTATGTACCTATTTTGGGGGCGTCGCATTATGCCTCTTTGGACCTATGTACAAAAGGTTTAATTTATATAAAAGTTCATTTTTTTAGATAAAGCATATAGAAGTGATGTTTTGAAAAGATAGTTTTCAAACCATTTCGCTCAAATAGGAATCGAGGCCCTTTAATACTTCTATTTTAAATGGATTTGGCTTTATTTGATTTTATTTAAGATGTGAAGCATCCTTGATGGCATTGAAACTATTATTAACAAGGGTCAGGCTCCTAGTGGGCATGAAAGCCATCAAAGTAAGATTGAACACCCATCAGCCACAATTTTACTATTTCGAGGCCTTAAATTCGTATACCGTTTTAAGGCTCAAGATTACATGTACAATGGATTGCAAGATGACAATACAACTTAAACAAGTTCATCACGGGAACAAGTTTTAGATCCTTTGATTGAATCATCAACCAGATAGTTCCTAGGCTCACATGACATCATTTGAAAGCTTGCCCAATGTATATTTAAACATAATATATACATATATCACATAACACATAACTTCGCTAAACAAGTGATTTATCGATTAAATCCTTGCATGCGAGTAGCTAACCTTCTCGCTTCCTCTAGATACAGATCTAGGGTTGCGTACTAGCAAAAATAGTTACAAAACTTGAAAATAAACTAAATATACCTAGATCTATACTTATCTAGCTTACTGGGTCAAGCTTTGAAGCTTTTGGACCGGTTAAATGCTAAATCAGACTAGATCTAGTCAAAACACCGCAAATGTCAACTATTTAAACAAAATGAATGGTGAAAAGCTAGATCTACACAAATCCAAGCAGTATATATATATATATATATATATATATAGCAAGGATCAATAGCTCACCTTATTGAGCTCACCTTAGAGCTCACCTCGCTTTTTTTTTTTTATAAAAAACATAACTAATAAAAATGTATAATAATTTTTGGAATTGAAAGTTTTTTTAAAAAAAAGTGTTTTGGGTGTGATTTGGGTACATATAACAAAATAGTGTTATACAAATCTGCATGCAACCTGTTTTGTTATATGTACCAAATCACACCCAAAAAACAGTGAGTTTCGAGGGTGAGCTCAATAAGGGTGAGCTCTAGAAATGGACTGTATATATATATATATATATATATATATATATATATATATATATTAAAGAAGTAAATGGAGACAGATCTGAGAAGATATTACGTATTTACGCGAGATCTGCAAACGAACGGCTAAAAGCTTTACATAACTCTATTTCAACTGGTTAAAAGTTGATATAGCGAAGCTTATATGTATACAAGTGTTTGTAACTGAGATTTACAGAGTTTAAGATGAAGAAACGCTCCTTTTCTCTCTTAGACCCTCAGATTTCTCTCTCTAAAACTCCTTTTATCTTTTTAAAATGAGTTGGGGGGTTTGATATTTAAAGACCCAGCCAGCCGCAGGTAAACTGGGTCCTGCCATCTCGAAGTTTGTTCCTTTCGAGCGTCGAGCTATCTGTTGAAACCTTCATATCTTGCAATCCGGGAATCCCATGGAGATGTGTCATACCATTCCGAAAAGCTCTTTTCGAGAGCTACGTAATGACATAGGGCTTGACCTTTTTCTAAACCAAGAAGATGGGTCCATGACCAGAATAGTATCTTCAAGTCTCCGTAGGTTGTCCATTGATCTGCCTTGTGTAGTTTACACTCGGGATTGTTGTGATGGCTCTTGCAACCTTATCCACAACTGGATGATAATTGTAATACCCAGCCCCACATCGAAAGATAGAAAAAAAATTGTCTGTATACAATGAATTAAGTAACTACCAATAGTACCTTCAAGAAATGACCTTTTGGGTGAGTGTGGGGTGGGCTAAGATGACCTAAGAAGATACTATTGAGCTAGTGGTCTAAGACCTTATTTGATGGATTTGATTCGATTCGGACTTGGGATTTGACCCGAGATTTAATCCTGACTCGGGATTTAACTCAGGTTGTTTCATATGGTATCAAAGCCGACTCTCAAAAGCTCGGGTAGGGTCATTTGATCGAGTTGTTGGAGCTGGGGACACGAAAGCTAGTGGTATTATCCCACAATAGAGAGATGGAGGTCCGGAGGTGAGGACACGAAGCCAGCCGGTATTATCCCATAATGGCTAGAGAGACCAAGATCTGTGGACCGTGTGTGTGATCGGTTTTGACAGGGATGTCAGAAATTTAAGTGGGGGAGTTTGTAACACCCCAGTCCACATCAAAAGATAGGGGAAATAATTTGTCTGTATACAAAGAATTAAGTAACTTCCAATAGTAACTTCAATTTATGACCTTTTTGGTGAGCCTGTGGTGGGCTACGATGACCCAAGAGGACACTATTGGGTTAGTGGTTTGAGGCCTTATTTTGATAGATTTGATTCGGACTTGTGATTTGATCCGAGATTTGTTCCGGACTCGGGATTTGACCCGAGTTGTTTCAACAATTATTTATGTTGTGTTGTTAACATTATATCTTTGCCCTCCCAGGGTTGTCTCTAGGGTTGATGTGACTTTTAGCTGTTCCATGGGGTTGCCTCTGGGGTTTAACTGTTGTTGCTTCTGTCTTTCCTCAGGGTTGTCTCCGAGGATTGATTTGATATCCCACGGGGCTGTCCTCGAGGTTTGATGTTGTAGTCCTCCATGGTTGTCTCCGGGGTGTAAAAAGATATTTTTGCCCTCCTGCATGGTTAGTAACAGGAAAACGAATTTTTGAGTGTCTACAATACATATATTGCAAATATTAAAAACTTTTATAATATATAATAGGACTCTTAAAATAATAACTTTATAAAATAAAAATAACATAACAAAAAATTAAAATTATTATCTCAAATTAGTTTGTGTCGTGCCCGAACTCTCAAACTTGTTTGGTTTAAAAATAAAACATAGAATCTCCTATTAAGGGAGTCAAATGAAAGGAGTTAAGTAAAATATTGAGAAGCTTGTAGCATTATTGTGGAACAAAAAATTTAGATGAACATGAAAATTGGATATAAAATTTAAACACGAGTGTATTTAAATTTAATCTATTTGTATTTTGACCCTCATTAGAGGGTTAAAATACAAATATGTGAAATTCAAATCAAAAACTCTATGTTGACATGAAAATTGGACATGAGTGTATTTGAATGTCACGTATTTGTATTTTTACCCATAATTGTGGGTAAAAATACAAATACGTGAAATTCAAATACACTCATGTCCAATTTTCATGTCACCTATTTGTATTTTTACCCACCATTTTGGGTAAAGATATAAATGAGCTCTTCTAGGCGGACATGAAAATTGAAGAATTTCACCTATTTGTATTTTTACCCACCATTGGGGGTCAAAATATAAATAAGTAAAATTCAAATACACTCATGTCCACATAGAGTTTTTGAATACAAATAGGTAAAATTCAAATGCACTCATGTCCAATTTTTATGTCCACCTAGAAGAGCTCAATTCAGGATAAATCAACTTTTGGTACATGTACTGGGATACGACTTACAATTTGGTACCTGAAGTGAAAAAAGTTACAAACTGATGATTGTACTCGAAAAATATTACACTCCGTTAAACATTAAGGACACGACTTACAATTTGGTACCCGAAATGATAAAAGTTACAAACTGGAGATTGTACTAATTTTTTTTGTAATTTGGTGCTTGTACTTTTCAATTTTTAAATAATCGTAAAAATTGATCTAACATGAGAGACAAACATACAGAGAGAGAAGCGAAGTCGACGCGAAGAAGATCCTCGATGTTTTGTTCCATCTTTTGTTGCCTCCCACATTCGCACCATTGCTCCACAGTGGCATCGACTTGGAACTCTGGTGTAATCCATTCATTTTTGTTGCATGAACTACAATCTTTTTTCCTGATTTCATTTACGATTCCACTCCAAGACGAGCTCATCCTTTCAATTAAACACTGAAAACCCTTTAATAAATATATGGGAACCAGTAATCAATGGAGAATCGAGACAAGAAGAATGAGAGAAGAAGAAGGACAGAAGAAGAGAACTCTAATTTTCAAACAGAATAAAGATGAAACCCTACTGTTTAACGGAATGTAACATTTTTCGAGTACAATCACCAGTTTGTAACTTTTTTCACTTCGGGTACCAAATTGTAAGTCGTATCCCTAATGTTTAACGGAGTGTAACATTATTCGAGTACAATCACCAATTTGTAACTTTTTTCACTTCGGGTACCAAATTGTAAGTTGTGTCCCAGTGCAGGTACCAAAAGTTGATTTATCCTAGTTCAATTCAAATACACTTATATCCAATTTTCATGTCCACCTTGAAGGCTAATCAACAACATATTTGAGCAAGTTTTTGAGTAGACTAATAATATTTTTAAATTAAAAATAAAAATACTTTGACATTTGTTAACTGTCCACAATTACTTTAAAGAGTTAAGACTTGTGTTCAAAAACACTTTAAATTAAAACAAAAAAATATTATAGTTATGACTATAAACTTCTTAGGAAGCATAACGTAAAAAATTATTTTTAAATTATTAAAAAATAAAATAAAATTTCATACTACATAATCAAATAAAATTAATATTAAAAAAACACTTTATAATTATATAATCATACACTATTTTTACTTTTTTTATAAAAATATTTTTTTAAAAAAGACCTACATTTAAAAGGGCATCTCGCCGCAAAGATCCCAAACGGTCACCAAATATTTTTAGGTTAGAAGGTGAGTTGAAATACCCCTGCTAAGCCCTAGCTGAACCTAATGGCGAGGAAAGGGAGAGGCGATGATTACAAATTTCTGCAGATCGTAGACGCCATGTCCGCAATCAACCAAAGAGTCAATCTTATCGGTGTTGTCATCGAGACCAGCATCCCAAAGCGGTCAAGAGGCACTGGTACACATTTCACTTCAAACCCTGTTTGATTCCTGGATATTATTTATACTGTATTGAATCTAGTTAACTCGAATCTTGTATTATTGTGGTTATACTTTAGCTGTGTGATTTTTATGGGGTTTGTTTAATTTTTAAGGAGAATTTATAGAAATGAAGCTTTAGTTTTATGGTGTATATAAAATGAAATATTACTGTTGTGTTTATTTATCTGATTTCTGAAGATGTATTCCTACTGAGGAAGTGATTCCATCATTTATGGTTATATTTAACTGTGTGATTTATGGGGTTTGTTTATTTTTTAAGGAGTTTATATCAATGATTATGGGTTTTTGTTTTTTTTCCTTCTTTTTCCTGGTACTGATGGTTTTTTTTCCCTTAATTCTTTAGATTAGATTAAAATTTGTTTTTAATGGCAATGAGGACTTACAGCTGCTTTCCAAGTAATTGGTAGTAGATTGATGAATATTTCTATTAAAGGTTTTCCTGAGCCAGTGCTTAATGTTTAAGCAATGAGCTTCTATGTATTTTCTGTTCATTGTATCAGATATGTATTATTGTGGTTATACTTTAGCTGTGTGATTTTTATGGGGTTTGTTTAATTTTTAAGGAGAATTTATAGAAATGAAGCTTTAATTTTATGGTGTATATAAAATGAAATATTACTGTTGTGTTTATTTGTCTGATTTCTGAAGATGTATTCCTACTGAGGAAGTGATTCCGTCATTTATGGTTATATTTAACTGTGTGATTTATGGGTTTTGTTTATTTTTTAAGGAGACTTTATATCAAGTTTTTGTTTTTTTTCCTTCTTTTTCCTGGTACTGATGGGTTTTTCCCCTTAATTCTTTAGATTAGATTAAAATTTGTTTTTAATGGCAATGAGGACGAAAAGGCCGGACTTACAGCTGCTTTCCAAGTAATTGGTAGTAGATTGATGAATATTTCTATTAAAGGTTTTCCTGAGCCAGTGGTTAATGTTTAAGCAATGAGCTTCTATGTATTTTCTGTTCATTGTATCAGATATGTATTATTGTGGTTATACTTTAGCTGTGTGATTTTTATGGGGTTTGTTTAATTTTTAAGGAGAATTTATAGAAATGAAGCTTTAATTTTATGGTGTATATAAAATGAAATATTACTGTTGTGTTTATTTGTCTGATTTCTGAAGATGTATTCCTACTGAGGAAGTGATTCCGTCATTTATGGTTATATTTAACTGTGTGATTTATGGGTTTTGTTTATTTTTTAAGGAGACTTTATATCAAGTTTTTGTTTTTTTTCCTTCTTTTTCCTGGTACTGATGGGTTTTTTCCCCTTAATTCTTTAGATTAGATTAAAATTTGTTTTTAATGGCAATGAGGACGAAAAGGCCGGACTTACAGCTGCTTTCCAAGTAATTGGTAGTAGATTGATGAATATTTCTATTAAAGGTTTTCCTGAGCCAGTGGTTAATGTTTAAGCAATGAGCTTCTATGTATTTTCTGTTCATTGTATCAGATATGTTTTCTGTAAATCTGGTTTTGTTGGTCTGTAGTTGTCTTATAGGCTTTTAGTCTTTGATGAAGTTACTCTTTTGCAGGTTGCGTACATGTATTTTCCTATTTAGCTTTCTCCCATGTACCCTGTAGACAATATATGTTTCCAATGTGTAATTATGTATATTGGCTATAGCATTATAGGCTGCATACATGTAGTCAATATGTAATTTTTAAGGAGTATAAATAGTAAAATATCACTATTTATTTTATCTGATACCTGAAGATATATTCCTATTGAGGATTCATCATCTATTTTCGCTTGAAAACTAAAGGACACCTAGTAAATTGTTCTATTCCCTTCCTACTGATGAAGTTCTTCGAAATCTTAACTTTGTTTTTTTACTGGCAATGAGGACAAAAAGGCCGGACTTACAGCTGCTTTCCAAGTGGTTGGTAGTAGATTGATGAATATTTCTATAAAAGATTTTCCTGAGCCAGTGATTAATGTTGAAGCAATGAGCTTCTATGTATTTTATTTTTATTGTAACAGATTTGTATTCTGTATATCTAGTTTTCTTAAGCTGAATAGTCTTATAGACTTTATGTTGTCTTTGGCTGTCTTTGATATTTTGAAAGAGACTGCTTTACATTCTTCAGACATGTAGCGAATATTTATTTTCCCTATTTACTTTCTCCCATGTACACTGCAGACAGTATGTAATGGGTTATGTATATTGACAATAGCTTTATTGGCTGCATAAATGTAGACATGGGGTATATATATATATATATATATATATATATATATATATATATATATATATAGAGAGAGAGAGAGAGAGAGAGAAATATCACTATATCATTATTTTATCTTAATCCCGAAGATATAATCCTACTGTTGGTTTTTTTTTGACTGGCAACGAGGATTAAAAGGCCGGATTTACAGCTGCTTTCCTAATTCCTAGTGGTTGGTAGTAGATTGATGAATATTTCTATTAAAGGTTTTTCTGAGCCAGTGGGAAGCAACGAGCTTGAATGAATTTTCTGTTTTCCGTGATCAGATTTGTATTCTGTAAATCTAGTTATCTTGGGCTGTAATAGTCTTACAGACTTCATGTTGTCCTTGTGTGTCTTTGGAATTTTGACAGAGACGCTTTACAAGCTGAAGACATGTAGTCAATGTGTATTTTTCCTATTAGCTTTCTCCCCATGTATACTGTAGACAATTATTAATGGGCTATATATGTGTGTGTATATATATATATGGCAAAACTAATGATTTGGCCACCGAAGTTGGCACGTTTTATTGAATTCCTGATTGAACTTTTAATTTTTCAAATTAACTCACTGAAATAATTATTATTTTTAAATTGGGTCACTCCGTTTAAAAAAGTAGACAGATGTTAAAATTTTATCTACGTGGTTCTAAAAAAAATATACAAAAAAAAAAAGAAGTACACATGACAAAAATAAATAAGTTTTCTTTTTACATTTTAAAGTTTTAAAAAAATAAAAAAATTAACATTTTAAAGTTTTAAAAATGACAAACATAATAAAATAAAACAAAAACAAAAAAATCAAAACATCTTTCTTGAATCAAACACAAGAAGAAAAAGAGTGCGCCTATGGTGGGTGTGATGAAAGGTAAAGACAAGATGAGAGAGAAAACTTCCGTCATTGCAACCGACAACTCCACCACTAGTGGCCGTGGTGGTGACAGTATCGGTAGCAGCGGCAAGAATAGTAACAAGGGTAATAGTGATAAGAACGGAAAATTGAGTGCAGATTTGAGGGTAAGATTGATGGCTTTGGAGGAAAGAGGTGGTGGTGTTACAAAGAAAGCAGAGATCTCCGATGAAGAGGCAAAGGAGTAGCAAGAAATTGGGAGAAGTAGAACAAGCGGCTATTCTTTTGATGGCTTTGTCTTGTGGGTCTGTTTTTGGTTAGATCAAAACCCTAACCTTCCAAGCAGCTAGCTCAAATGTTTTTTAGCAGTTAATTCCAATGTCGTCGTTGACTATAAAACCTTCCTCCTTATGACATTCTTCTTCATTGGTTATAGTATCAACTCGAAGCAATCGAATTTTCTCTTCTTTTCTAAGCTTCCCAAGCAGGAAAATTTTCAGAGGAAAATTCAATTTGAGAGCTCAATCGCAGGATTCTTCTCAACACAATAATTCCAATACTAATTCTAACTCTGGTGATTCAAAACCCCCTAATGGTACTCGGGTAATCTCCATAATCTCTCTAATATGTACACATTTATAAAATATTTCTGCTAAACAAGTAAATTGTTAAGCTTAAGTCAGAATATTTTTGCTAAAGGTTCAATGGACTGGATTCTGATGTGGGGATCGGTCGTAGATCTAGAATCCTCAGAAGAATCCCCATATGTATCTAGATCTGTTTTGAATGTTTTTGATTTTTTTACTTTTAATGTTGTCATTTTTTTTAAGGAAAATATGTTTGGTTTTTTAATTGATTAAGATTTGATTTATCTTGATAAATAAATTTAATTTAATGAATGAAAAAATATTTTATTTTTATTAGTTTTTATTGTGTTTTATTATGTTTTTGTCATTTTTAAAACTTTAAAATGTTAAAAATGAGTCAAAAAATAATTTTTTTATTTCCATGTCATTGTTGCTGATTGGCCACCTCATTTTTTATTTTTTTCCCTTTTTTTTTTGCTTCCACGTATGAAAAATTTTGACAGCAGTTTAACCAATTTTGACAGAATGACCTAATTTAACAATTTTAATTAGTTTAGTTAGTTAATTTGAAAAATTAAAAGTTCAATCAGGTATTCAATAAAACGTTCCAACTTCGGTGGCCAAATCATTAGTTTTGCCATATATATATATATATATATATATATATATATATATAGGAAAAAATAGAGGTACACAGCCGTGTAATTTTTAAAGTTACACGGTTTACGATCGTAGAGTGATTTCACTCTACGATCGTAGAGTAGTCATTCCACGATTTGTGAATTCACTCTACGATCGTGGACTACTCTACGATCGTAGAGTGAATTCACTCTACTATCTGAGGACTACTCTACGATCGTAGAGTGAAATCACTATACGATCGTAGACCGTATAACTTTAAAAGTTACCCGGCTGTGTACCTCCATATTCCCCATATATATATATATATATATATATATATATATATATATATTCCCTCCGTACTCAAACGGATGACTAAAGGTACAAATCTTTTTGTCCCCTCTTGGATGAGATAAAGTACATAGGGTAACTAAGTCATTTTGTGGGGTCCATTAGTATAAAAAAAGTAAAATACTCGTCACTTTATATAATCTTGTGGGGCCACTAGGGATAAATGTGGAACTTTTTCATTCTCTTTCCTCTACTTTTACTTTTCTTAATGTGTGTAATTTGTACTTTGCTCATCTTTTTGGGGACGGAGGGAGTATATATATATATATATATCTTATTGACTGCATTTGTAGATATTATGAAATTTTTTTGGGATATATATTGAAACCTCATTATTCCATAATTTTATCTGAAACCTGAATGTAAATTCCTACCGAGGAAGTGATTTCATGATCTATTTTCCAGTTGAAAACAAAAGAACCGTTGGTAAATAGTTTTGTTCCACCCTATTGATGGAGTTTGTCTAATTCTTTAAATTAGACTGATGTTAGTTTTTTTGATTGGCAATGAAGATTAAAAGGCTGGACTTACAACTGCTATCCAATTGGTTGGTAGTAGATTGATGACTATTTCTATTAAAGGTTTTCCTAAGCCAGAGGCGAAGGTCTAAGCAATGAGCTTCTATGTATTTTTGTTGTTGTTGTATCAGATATGTATTCTGTGAATCTGGTTTTCGTGGTCTGTAATAGTCTTGTAGGCTACATGTGGACAATATTTATTTATTCTATAGATTTCCCCCCTTTAATTCTGCTCAATTCTAGGCCGTGGACTAGGTTTTTGTAGTATTGCCTGGGGTATTCCCCTTGTAAACCTGTATATGTTATATTTTGTTATAAAACTAAATCCATTTACTCAAAATGTCTAATTTATGATATTTTACTTTGTCATTCCCCTTTCAACTGCTTTATTCATGGAGTTTTATCTAGTTTTTGTTGTGGAAACAATAGAAAAATCAGTATGAATTGACCCAAATAAATTTTAAACTATGATTTGATTATGTATTTTCTATTTTCTTTTTGAGAACTTGTCTATGTTGTACAACCATTGTTGCCAAAAGGATTTATAAGTACACTTTTCACACATTATTAAATTAAATTAGAACAAAGCGTATAAGATAAGTTTCAAGTCTACCCATAAAGCTAGTGGAATCATGTTTGAGGTTAACTCGTCTTTATAAAGCATTTAATATTAACTTATGTACTTTAAGACATCATTCAGTTGACTAACCTAATAAAGTATGAGGACTAGACTGATGTACAAGTCCAGCTGAGTCTAGCAAATAAGGAAGACGTCGAATAACACATTGATAAATTGCAAGAAATCATGTATCATCTATTGAACTCGATGTATCTATTGAGTTCGTTAACTTTTTAATTTTAATTTTATATTTTTAAAATGACAGTGGAACCTACAAACAATACCATTATAGGTATGCACTAGATTAACCATAGTGCACACAATACCCCACCAACCACGAATTTTGATTCATTTGAAAGGATGACACAAATCATCTTTCTTCAGGCAATAGCATCTTAAGTTTCATCTGTATCTGTTACTACTGCCCCAAGTCTATGTTGGTAGTCTTTTATTTGTTTTCATCTCGATTGTGTTAGTTTATCAAGCTTCAGTTATTTGTTTGCAGATTGCTTTTGTACACTCAATATTATGGATGAATCGCGTCCAAGCCCTGGGATTTCTGTTAATATTTTTGCTGAAAATATGGGAAAGCTCCCTCAAGTCGAGTGCAATGGTGATATCATTCAGCTTTCAAATGTTGTGGTATTGCAATTCTTCCCTTCTTTATGTCTTCCTACCTGATATCCTCTTCAATTATATTTAGAGAAATGCTATTTGTTATAAGTTCTGTATTGTTTTTTTGTTATGAAGAGGAGGATATTAGTTATGCTGCCACTGAGTTACTTTTGTTGAGCTTCATCTTATATTTATGTCCAACAAATATCCTATTTTGGGGATTCACATTGCTTTGAGAAGAATAAAGTCATACTCCCTCTGTAATTTATGTGGAAAACATTACTCTTTGCATGTATTCTAAGATGCACCGAAAACTCATCTATGTATTATGTTTTTTTTTTGTTTGTTATTAATATTTTTCATGTATTTATGTATTATATGTACATAGTTTTAAAAACCGCATACGACGCATAAGATATGTAATGCGTAGATTTATTTTGGTCCTACTTGAATGTAGGGAGTAGTTGGATTATTATATTATAGTGTGCATAAACTCTCTAGTGGTTTTTGTCCATAGTCCATCCAAGCTGACAGTGAACCTAATTTCCATAGTCTAAAAGACAAGTATCATTAACCAAACCAGGGGAGTAGTTCGTGCCAAATTGCTTTGTGCTGTTAATTTTGATTTGTCTTCATCTACTTGTATTCTTTCTGGTATAGTGTAACTTTTTCAGCTACACTGTATCTAATCTCCTTCAAAAGAACCAGGGCTTAGAAAAGCTACTAATGGGATGGTCCTAACAATTTAATTTCATCTAATTGTGATATGTTGAATTGAATTTCACTGGCAGTGATGACAAAAAGAACAGGCATACAACTGCTTTCGAGGTGGTTGGCAGTATATTGATGAAACTTTTCAGAAGGTTTTTTTCTTATTCGGTGGTGATTGTTGTATTTTCAGCCAAGTATCATGAAAATGGAAACTGATCCAAAGGCAGAAATGCTATTTTCTGAAATTATAGGGTAGGGAAAGGTTAAATTATATGTACAATAATTTTGTAAAAAAATATATACATTTCAATCAATATGAAATAAAAATGAAATTATTATCGTCCTTAACAACCAAATCAATACTTTATATATAAGTGACCGACAAGAGATCCTAATTTAAAATAATGGGGAGTTAAGACTCGATAGTCTTTGAGTTAATTCGGATTTAATTTTTTTTTGCATAGATCCATTTTTTTTGGAGTTGAGACTTTAGACTTTAGACATTCTATATTCAACTATGCAAAATCGCTTAAAATTAATAGCCACTATTTAATTATTCACATAAATGCAACGTATATACACAATATAGGAAGAATAACAAAAGCTTACTATACTTTGTAAAAATAGCCCTCTATTCCCTCCTTTTTTCTTCACTGAATCGTTTAATTACTTTTATTTTTTGAATCATAGTTATCAAGGCGCCAAGTCGAGGCGAGGCGACAGCCGGGAGCATAAGCGCTTAGTCGACAAGGCGCCCGACTATTCGTCCACAAGTCAACAAGTCGTTAACAATGTTAATTTTATTCATATAAAATTATATATATTTAACATTTATATGAATATCTATATATTTATATTTCTTATAATTTACCATATTCATAAATTCATAATGCAGGTTGTAGCCTATCACAATATTAGTAAAATATATTATAATATAAGTAAGAAATATATATTATGATATACTATATTAGTACAATACATAACAAAAAAAATATAATACTAATTGTTAGAAGATTGGCAGGATATGTCATAATTATAGCTTCCTTAATCAATGTGTACACATTACTGTAATTTAGGAATTACCATAAATGTAATTAGGTTGTTTTATGTATATATATATCAATCTATGTAATAGAAAGAAATAACTTCAATGAAATAAGCTTCTCAATTTTTACATGGTATCAAAGCCTGCTTCCTTTTTTCAGAAGTTTTCTTTTCTTTTTCCTGTTGCCGTTCACAGTTTCAATTAGAAAACTAGTTGAACGACTTGATATGGAGAAATTGAGATCATAATTGAGTTCTCTGATGAGGTGAGCGACTCAACCTGAGTTTTCAATTTCTGACTCATCATAAAGACGCGCGCCCACTCATTGATCGTTGACGCATACGCCGTGCCAGCGCGTGAGACCTTTTCCGGTCATTTTTTTCGGCTCTGTTTTCTTCCAGTCTGGTCGGTTTTCTTCCCTCTTGCTATCTGCAGTGGTATTGAAGTGGTATTGAAGGGGTTTTCTTCTTCAGTTGCCCTGGTCGGCAACGTGTTTGGTTTCCACTGTGTTTGGCTTCGAGTTTTCGATTTCTTTTTCCTCTCTTCAGTTGGTTCGTTTGGTTCCTTGGTTTCTTCTGTGCTACTGCAATTTGTTAGCCCGTTCATTCACAACACCATACACTCTTTCTTTTGTATCCTTTTGCAAGGTTTATTCTCCTAGGATATATAGTTTGTTTTATCTGTTATATGGCGGAACAAAGTGGTGTTAGCAGTGGGATTCATAAGGGTAACATGGAACACCAACAGACTGTTATGAGCCATACACTTAATTCAACACTGGTTCTAAGTCCCTTCAAACTGGATGGAACCAACTATTTGGCACGGTCTCAAGCATGTCACATGTCAATTGAGGACAATCGTATGCAACACTTCATCAATGGAACAACCACTATGCCTGAGAAATCGGGTATGTATGATCCAAGAGGAATGGAAATCTGATAATTCCATGGAACCTAGTATGCGGAGTAGTTACATGTTCTTAGACACTGCCTATGAGCTTTGGGAGGCTATCTCTAACTTTCTCTGTTTCTGGTGATATGTCCAAGGCATATGATATTCGTAAAAGGATTCGCGAGCTAAGTCAAGGGGAGAAGACTGTGGCTCAATAGTTTGCAGAAATTAAAGCTCTTTGCCAAGAACTTGATCAACCAACTTGTGACGCCCCCAAATTCGGGTACTTGAAACCCCTATTCAGTGCTTCACGATATCAAACATTCAACATAATATAACTTAAACTTTATAACGTTATTACATCAAAGTTATTCTAATCCCAGGTACGTAGACCTTTAAGTGTTCATTACATGATAGTTTAATATTTACAAACATGTAAACTATCTATTACAACGACTCCAAATTGCTCATTATTTTTCCTTTTCCTTGTCTCTTTCCGGACCTTCGCCGCCGAGTCGCTTTCAAATTTGAAAACATTTATAATAAAACAAGTATGAGCATTTAATTGCTCAGCAAGTAATAACATTCTTAAGGCTCATCAAGAAATAAATGTTTTCTTTGAAGCATACTTTGACAGTGAATCAAAACTGTAAAGCAATAACTCTTGAATAACTGAGAGGTTTTAAGACCATGAACATGTTTTTCTTTTCTTGAAAAGGTTCAATTAGAAATTTAGTCTGTGAACCGTCTTATCTTACGAGCACGTAGGGTGATCAGCCCTTTATGCCCTGTATTGATCAAAACTATCTTATCTAGAACAATTTTCATGTTCTACATCACCACTCCCAGAGTGCAATAAAAATATCTCATTTAAGGGTATTCATTCTCAGTTTAGAATCCAAACTACAACAATATAGTTGGTTAGCTTAAATCATGGCACAATAATATTTCACGACTTATTATAAAGAAATTGAAACATTTTACATCTGTGTCTGGCCAGAAGGAATGGCTCAAACTTCTTTGCAACCTGCTCATGTATATTGAATTTTATTTGATATACATGAAAATACATTACCCAATCTTTTAAAGCTGATTGGAATAAAAAGATTATTCCATCTTATAATATTCATAAATAAGGAAAGACAGTACATAATTTAAAGAATCTATCCACATATGAATAATCTCATAATACTTGCTCAATAAAGAGTAAGATTTAGATACTTGCCTTGTTTGTAGACTATTTGTATAATTTCAGCTTAACTTGTGTATCCTCACAGATCCTACACAATTATTTGTATTCACAAACATATTAGCCAAATAGACAAGTCATATAGCTTTTATGTTTACATATCAAATAGCCACAGTGATCATGTTTTTAGTTTATATCCTCATACTTGAGACATTTATTTACATTTTTCAAATATCTCATTCATGTTCTTACAATAGCCTTTTCTTTCTTTTATAGGGTCTGACATAAGTTCTGCTCATTGAGTTTAGTTCATATTTCTTTTACTTCCTTCATTTGTCATAAGTATACTTGCAATCTTCTTTATAACTTAGGTATTCAAGGTGAACACCTAAGGGATTTCATGTTTCACAAGGTAACTTAATAGCATAACTTATACATCAAAGATAATTGCCACATGTATGGTTATTCTTTTATGAAACAGTTATTACTCTAGCTGCTAAACAACAGCTGATAGTGTTCATTCTCTTTGTTATGGTTACTAGTATTAGCTATATGTTGCCACCACTATGCAGCAGGTCCCTCCTTTGTTGCCCATCTTATTTAAGTTATGGTTTTATTATATATTATGTATACTTTCCTTTTTAAAAAAAAAAATTCAGAAGTTAAAGAGTTACAAGCAACCTCTCAAATTACAACACAGCTAAAAATGGCTTACCACTGCAGCAATAGCAGCTGCTCGCTGCCGCTCACTGCTGTTATTACACAACAGTCCCTTTTTCCCCAATCCCATATTTTAAGAGATCATAAACCTCACCTTTTTGGCCGATGTATTGTCACATTTTGAATATCAATTTGGTGGTATACTCACCCTTTTATAAAAAAAATATTAGCCAACTGATATGGGTCCCATATGTGTTGCCCAAAACAGCCAACTGCTGCTGCCATTAGGCAGCAGCCCCCCTTTCTTAACCACTACCTTGTTAAGCTTTTATTCCTTACACTCTTGGCTTGTATATATGGAGCTTTGAAAATAATATAATTGGTACCTCCACTAAAGGTTATTAAGATAATCAATTGACATCAACTGCTGCTGCCCATAGGGCAGTCCGCCCAGTGCCTTGCCCAGCTTTAACCCCCTATATTAATGTCCCCTTTATACTTTGTTTTGGACATTATACAACTGATATTTACTCTCATTACAGAGCAATATCTGCTGGACTAACTTAGAATTTATCTGCACTAAATGAGAGCCCAAGTAAGGCCCCCCATCTGAAGCCATAAACAGACATGGCTGCCACCGTGGGCAGCAGCCCTGCTCTTTATTTAATGCCATTTTTGGCAACCATTTGGTAACTTAGTCACAACCTTTTACCAAAAATATTTACATAATACACCCCACCTTAAAATAACATGCAATCTATAATTTCTACACATGATATGCAATCAACTTGGTGGCTGTCCCAAAACAGTGAGTAAAGGTGATGGTCAAGCTAAATTCTAGCATTTAGTTTTAGCTTAAAAAAATTAGTTTCCATTCCATTTAACAAGGCACAACCCTTTACTTACCCTTAAGCATGGCATATATATATAACCCAAGCTTTAATTCTAACAAATAACAATTATTAAGCAAAACAGTTCATTGAGGAATTTTATCAAATACCTTGCAGGCACTGTTTCTCAACACAGGTGTCATAGCTATTTATTTTCATTAAATTCCCAATTTAGCTTCCTTATTACTCCACAGCCACCTATCTCCTTGTGTCTAAATTATATACACAGCAGTCAATTTCACAGATCACATGCATGTCAAGTGGTTGACAATCTAATTAGCTTATTTCCTTCATTACATGCAATTCTTTTGAGAAACACATACCTATACTAAATAGAAAAATCCCACTGTTTTTAGCATGCTAACCCCGAAAGGTTACACTGCTTAATAAAAATCAATCGGTAGCACACCTTCCCAATCAACTCGTAGCAATTTTCATAACCATTAAATAGTGCATATAAAACATCTCAAAGTAAATATATAGCGAAGCTCTGATATTCGCTTGGGCTGTGAAGTTTAGGAACAACAGTTAACGAGAATTCAAAGCAAACAAAGGTAATGCATCTTTGCTATATTTACTTTGAGATGTTTATAATGAACACTATTAATTGAACAATCCTAAGTAAAGTAATTGTTCAATAAACAAAGTATTTAAATGAGAACTAGACTTTACAGTTGAATAAGTGTAATTGTAAAGTTGATAAGGATATTATTAAATGGGAACAAATAATTAAAAGATGAGCTACTACATGAACATACCATTAAATGGGATATTTTTATTGCACTCTGGGAGTGGTGATGTAGAACATGAAAATTGTTCTAGATAAGATAGTATTGATCAGGGCATAAAGGGCTGATCACCCTACGTGCTCGTAAGATAAGACGGTTCACAGACTAAATTTCTGATTGAACCTTTTCAAGAAAAGAAAAACATGTTCATGGTCTTAAAACCTCTCAGTTATTCAAGATTTATTGCTTTACAGTTTTGATTCACTGTCAAAGTATGCTTCAAAGAAAACATTTATTTCTTGATGAGCCTTAAGAATGTTATTACTTGCTGAGCAATTAAATGCTCATACTTGTTTTATTATAAATGTTTTTATTCAAGAGACTCGAAGCGGATGGAGTGCAGAAAGGACGAGGGAAAATGAAAAATAACGAGAATGTATAGAGAGTCGTTGTAATAGATAGTTTACATGTTTGTAAATATTAAACTATCATGTAATAAACACTTAAAGGTCTACGTACCTGGGATTAGAATAACTTTAATGTAATAACATTATAAAGTTTAAGTTATATTATGTTGAATATTTGATATCAGTGCTACCAGGTTTTTTCAGCCAAATGCCTGGAAGATGTAACAACTTATCAAAAGTTTGTTAGTGCAGGTAAAGTTGTGGATTTTCTGGCAGGTTTGAATATAGAATTTGATCAAGTTCGAGCACAGTTGATTGGTCAAACACCTTTTCTATCATTACGAGAGGCTCATGCTAGGGTCCAACAAGAGGAAAGTAGGCATCGGGTGATGGTTTTAAATTCTGTTGACCGATCCGCCGTGGTTGTTTCGTATCTTAAGTTTGGCTTCACTACTTAGTCTCCTGTTGAGAAGGAATCCAGTGAATGTGATTACTGTGGGGGAAAGAAACATACCAGATATCGTTGTTTCAAGCTTCATGGACGTCCTAAAGGGCGAGGGGGTAGGTTTGGTAGTGGTCGTGGACGTGGATCTCAGGCCTATGTGACTACTACCACACCTCAGGTTGATACCTCCAATGCTTCATACACTACTTCTGCACTCCTGAGGAAATCTCAGCTTTTCGAAAACTCTATTCCAAATCCACTTCTTTTCATTATGCCCAGTCAGGTTTATAGTCTTGTGCTCTTAATGTTTCATCAACTTGTTCTAGTTGGATCATCGACACAGGTGCCTTCCGAGCATATGACCGGGTCCTCCACCCTCTTTACTTCATACAAGCCTTGTTCTGGAAAAGACAAGGTTCGCGCAGATGATGGTTCCTTATCTTCTATCTCTGGGAGAGGCTCTGTAGTTTCTACCCCTTCATTGACATTGTCATATGTTCTTCATATTCCTTCATTCACTGCAAATTTGTTATCTGTTCAACGTCTTTCTGAATCCTTAAATTGTTCAGTAACATTTGTCTCATCTTCAGGACTTGGTGACGGGGCAAAAAATTGGTTGTGGTAGTGCAGTTGGTGGTCTCTATCACTTAGATATTCCCTCGTCGAATATGTTCCCTACTCAGACACTTCACTCTACTTCCGATTCAAGTTTGACTTCTCTCCATCAGTGACATCGACGTTTGGGACATCCCTCCTTTTCTATTTTAGAGTCTTTGTTTCCATCTTTAGTTCAACAATGTAATAAAACTCAGTTTTTGTGTGAACCATGTGAATTGGGAAAACACAAACGTTTTGTTTATTTTGCTATTAACAGTCGACATTCAGAATCTTTTGCTGTTATACATTCTGATGTGTGGGTACTCTCTCGGGTTGTTTCCCGTTCTGGTCATAGATGGTTTGTTAGCTTTATTGATTGTCATTCTCGTGTCAATTGGATTTATCTTCTTCGTTCCAAAGATTGGTGTTTGATTGTTTCCAGGAATTTCATAAAATGATTCAAACTCAATTTGAAGCTAAAGTAAAGATTCTCCAAAGTGATAATGGTCGTGAATAATAGTAATAATAATGCTTTTGCATCTTATCTCTCTCAGCATGACATTATTCTTCAAACCTCTTTTGTCAAAACTCCAGAACAAAATGGCGTGGCGGAAAGAAAGAATCGCCACTTACTAGAGGTGTAGCGCCCGTACCCTTATGTTCACTATGAACACCCCTAAATTAAATTTCTATGGGGAGATGTTTTAACTGCTGCTTTTTTGAATAAATCGACTTCCTTCTAGAATTCTTGAGAACAAAAGTCCAATATCTTTGCTTCAACACACAACAAGTCCTTCTCCTTTGCCTCGAGTCTTTGGTTGTGTGTGCTATGTTCATGATAAATCTCCCACTCGGGGAAAATTAGATCCCAAGTCTCTTCGGTGTGTTTTCATTGGTTACTCTCCCAACCCAAAAAGGGTATAAATGTTATCATCCTCCTTCACACAAAGTATTCGTCACTCGGGATGTAACCTTTTGGGAATTGGAACCTTTTTATTCACCTTCTCCTCAGGGGGAGGTTATTGATGAGGAGAAGCTTCCTCCTGAAGCTGGCATTACAAGTTCTATTCTACCCTCTTTTCCTGTTCCATCTTCCCTTGTTCCTATTGATGTTCCTTATAGTTCTACACATGGGGAGTTACAGAATGAACCTGAGTTGAGAACCTATGTTCGACAAGGCAAGCATAAGGTTAGCAGAACTACTCCAACTTTGCTCAGAACCTAGTCTTGATAACGCTAATGGTGAGAATCCTAATCCTACTTGTTCATCTGATGATATTGATATTCCTATTGCTCTTAGAAAAGGGGTTAGAGCTTGTACTCAACATCCAGATCTCTAATTTAAGTAAGCTTTATGATAAATTGTCTGCATCCCATTTCTCTTTTGTTTCTTCCTTGTCTTCAATATCTGTACCTCAGGGATGGAAAGAAGCAATGGGTGATGAGAATTGGAAACATGCTATAATAGAGGAGATGAATGCCCTGAAAAAGAATGATACATCACTTCCTTTCGGAAAAATGTAAAGTCGACTACTGAACTTTTTTGATATTTGGGTATTGAGCCCCTTTCTTCCGATCAACGCAAACTGAGCCCCTTTCTATTCAAAAATTTGGACTTTGAACCCCCAGGCGCCACATGTGCGTTGACCTGCTGATGTGGCACACGTGGCGCCTACGTGGCACATCTGACTCAACATCTTTAGATTTTTTTCCAAAAATTTGTCTCCCTAGGTCTATTAAAAAATTTGGACTTTGAACCCCCAGGCGCCACATGTGTGTTGACCTGCTGATGTGGCACACGTGGCGCCTACGTGGCACATCTGACTCAACATCTTTAGATTTTTTTCCAAAAATTTGTCTCCCTAGGTTTGAACTCACAACCTCAAGTGTAAAACTTTAGTCATCTTACCACTAGAGCACCACAAGTTAGCTATTATTATTTTGCAATGACTAACCTTTATATCAAAACATTTCATTTCTCCCAAAAAAATTAAAATATTACACGGTTATTACAATTTTGATAGCTTTTATATGGGTACTATTTTCTTCAAATAAAGTTTCATTAATAATAATAATAATTGGCCACGTTACAATCAGGAGTAGTACTGTAGTAGCATTGTTCCTGGAAAGAGATTTGGAATCTTGGAAATCATTTCTTCAACTTGCTTTTTGCTTCTTTGCAGTAAGTTAAGTAGTTGGATTTCATTCAACATTAAAATAATTAAATCTTTTTTCTTTTCTTTTTAAATTATGAATTATGTTTATATTATTATTATTACTACTACTACTACTATTATTATTATTGTTATTATTATTTTTATTATTATTAGTACTATTATTATTATTATTATTAGTACTATTATTGTTATTTCTATTGTTATTTTATTTTTATTTTATTATTGTTATTATTATTATTATTATTTTTATTTTATTATTATTATTATTATTATTATTGTTATTGTTATTTTTATTTTTATTATTAATTTTATTATTTTTATTATTATTATTATTATTATTATTATTGTTATTGTTAATGAAACTTTATTTGAAAAAAATAGTACCCATATAAAAGCTAGCAAAATTGTAGTAACCGTGTAGTATTTTAATTTTTTTTGGGCGAAATGAAATGTTTTGATATAAAGATTAAACCTTGAAAAATATTAATATCTAACTTGTGGTGCTCTAGTGGTAAGATAACTAAAGTTTTACACTTGAGGCTGTGAGTTCAAACCTAAGGAGACAAATTTTTGGAAAAAATTCTAAAGAAGCCACATCAAATCTGCCACGTGTCAAATTAAAATAAAAAATGTCGCGTCAGATGTGCCACGTAGGCGCCATGTGTGCCACATTAGCAGATCAACGCACATGTGGCGCCTGGGGGTTCAAAGTCCAAATTTTTGAATAGAAAGGGGCTCAGTTTGCGTTGACCGAAAGAAAGGGGCTCAATACCCAAATATCAGAAAAGTTCAGTGGTCGACTTTGCATTTAACCCCTTCCTTTCGGAAAAAGACGAGTTGGCTGCAAATGGGTATATAAAGTCAAACATAAGCCAGATGGGACAGTTGAGCGATTCAAAGCCAGATTAGTTGCAAAAGGGTACACTCAAACTCATGGGATTGATTACCAGGAGAAATTTGCTCACGTGGCAAAGATGGACTCTGTTCGTACCCTAATCTCATGTGCAACAAACTTCGGCTGGGATATTCAACAGTTGGATGTGAAAAATGCATTCCTTCATGGTGATTAGAGGAGGAAGTATATGTGAAAATACCCTCTGATTTTGCTTCATCTACCACCAAGGGTAAGGTTTGTAAACTGCGAAAGGCTTTATATGGATTGAAGCAATCTCCCAGAGCTTGGTTTGGTAGATTCCACGAAGTAATGATAAGATTTGGGTACAAGCAGAGTAGAGCGGATCATACCCTATTTGTCAAACAGATAAACGGCAAGACTACCATTCTTATTGTTTATGTCGATGACATTGTGGTGACACGGGATAATATAGAAGATATAGTGAATCTCAAAGCAAGTTTGGCCAAAGAATTTGAGATCAAAGATCTTGGTCCTTTGAAATATTTTCTTGGTATTGAAGTTGCAACATCTACCAGTGGGATTTTTCTATCTCAAGGAAAGTATGTCCTTGATCTTTTAATAGAAACTGGCATGATGGGATGTAAGCCTGTTGATTCTCCTATTGAAGTTAATCATCATATAGTAGGTGGCACAAGACCTACGATTGATAAAGAAAGATATCAACGTTTGGTGGAACGATTGATATATCTTTCTCATACTAGACCTGATATATCTTATGCTGTGGGAATAGTGAGTCAGTATATGCATGATCCTCGACATTGTCACATGGAAACTATTTACAGAATTTTGAGGTATCTCAAGTCTGCTCCCGGAAAAGGGTTATTGTTCGCAACACATGGTCATATGAGAGTTGAAGCTTTTTCCGACTCAATTGGGCAAGTTCTATAGAAGATCGTCGTTAGACTGCAACAGACCCCGAGGCCCATGGGCCTACCTTGCCCACCAAAAATCCAAGCTTTGGTGCATTTTTCCAAATTTCACAAAACCCGGGCCTTTTTGGCCCGACCCGTTTTTGGTCCGCCCCGCCCACGTGACCAATGAACTTTTTTTTAAAAAAAAAATAAAAATAAAATGTTACTACTTGTAGGTTGTGAGGCTTGAACACAAGACTTGTAAGTAAATAAATAAGAGTTCAAACCAACTGAGCTACAACAACTATTTGTTTTTAATGCAATCTTCAATATATTTTAACTATAATTAAGATATGTAGTTGATGTAGGTAATTAATTAATAATACTAATTTATAATACTATTAAAATTTTAATTGATTGAGATATGTAGTTAATGTAGGTAATTAATTAATCGTGTTTGTTTGTATTATTGTTTATTATTAATTATTTTATTATTTTTAATATTTATTATTATTACTATTTCTGGTGTAGTAAAAAGTTTGCAAAAAAAAAAAAATTTAAAGGGAGATGCCTGTGGTCGGGTAATTCTGGCTAAGACGGACCTCATAATTCAAACCACAAAACCGGGCCTTTTTGGCCCTACCACTTGCTTGCCGATTCTAATCGTCGTTTAACATCAAAGTTCTTTATTTCATTTGTTGGAGGTAATCTTGTTACCATAGTTATAGCGTCGCCTTGTTGTCCCGGCGATGAAGAAGAGTCCAAGGCGTACGGTGACTTAAGTCGGTGCTTCCAAGGCGGCCGACCCAACTGATTTTTACCCATGGGCTAACCCATAACCCATCAAATAAAAAAGAAGAGAAAACCCTTATCTGCAGAAAAACAGGAGAAGTTGATCGCGAACCCTAATCTGCAGACCCATCGCGAACCTCCGAGTCTCTGACCAGCTCTATCCATCGCGAAACCTTATTTGCAGACCCATCGCGAACCTCTGAGGCTCCGACCAGCTCCATCCATCACGAACTCTTTGATCCATCGCGAAATTTGCTCAAACTTCGCAGCCCCATCGCAGCGAGAGGCGACGACTCTCACAAGTTCGCTTCTCTTCTCTTCTCTGTATTTGCTCCGACTTCGCAGCCCCATCGCAGCAAGAGGCGACGACTTTCACAGGTTCGCTTCTCTTCTCTTCTCTTCTCTGTGTCTCGACTTCTATTTCTTTTTTATCGACTGATTCTCTTCTCTTTTCTTCTATTTCTTTTTTTTCCCTAGTTCTTCTATGTATGGCTGTATGCAATTTTCAATTGATGACTAATATAATGTAATGATAACTAATAAAATTACAACTGATGACTAATGGACTAATATTAGGAGATAACTAATATGTTGTCATATATACACATGCAATTTTCCAAGTGTCATGCATCATATACATATGCCGAGTGTTAATTTTCCACTATAATCAATTTTCCACTGTAATATGATAATATCATTAAGTCTTTGTCTCTCTGATGTATGTATTTTAGGCAAGCTGATTTTAGGAATATATTGTGATTATACTTTAAAGTTTAAAATGTACAAAATTATATGAGAGGTGTTTATTGTTTACTCTTTTTTTTGTTCACGAGTAAAAATAAAAATATGTCAATGACTCAATTGTCTCTAATATATTGATTGTTTGATTGTATTTTGTAGAAACTAGAAAATAAAATAGCAGAAAGTTCGGGAACCGATGGTTATGATGTAACCAAGGACCCGAAAAGAAAGGCCAAATCAAATGACTCGGGTTGGAAATATGGGTATCGGCCGGACATGAGTAATAAGAATATAGTGCAATGTATCCTTTGTGGGAAGCAATGTCGTTCGTGAATCAAAAGCAATGTTCTAAAAAGGCTTAAAAGGAAGATTGAGAGGGCCTAGCGCCTTGAGGGGCTTAAAGCGAGATTTTTTTTATTTTAAGGTAATTTTAATATTTTATCTTACATTTATCCAAACAAAATAATAATATAAAGTAAAACAATCTATAATAAATATAATAAAGGTCTTTTCTTAAAGTTCAAACACATACATATTACTAATGTCAATTTTCAAACACATCCATATTGCTAATGTCAAAGTTCAAACACAAACATGCAATTGTTCAAAGTTTAAACATATTTTTAACGTATTAGTTTTATTTATAAATAAGATTGCTATTAAATAATAAATTTTAAAATTTCAAGAATTTAATTCAATATTAAAACTTAAGAAACTAAACATAAATTTAAGAATTATAAATAGAATTAAACTAAATATTACAAATGTATCCTCATTTATATAATTTGAAGTTGGTACAAGTTCAAAAAATTACAACTATAATAAAATTATCCATTTTGACTTGATATTGTTCACTTCTTGTTGTGATTTGATATGCTACAACTTTGTATTATGAATATGGTAATCATTAGAAAAATAAATATATCAAGATTTGGTTTGGGTAGTTATTAAAAAAAAAAAAATCTCTCCTTTAGAACCCGCCTAATTTTTTAGAGGATTTTTTTTTGCATGGCGTAGTGAGGCTACCGAGGGCTTAGAGGTAAAGGGGGCCTAGATCTGCGGCGGGCGCCAAGAGGGAGATGGAAGCGGCTTTGAATAGTAGAAAGAGGAACAAGTTAATTGAGCTAGATGATGATGATGTAGTAGAAGTGCAAGAAGCACAATCATCTGCTCGTCCAACCATGGCTTCCAATACTTCTTCTAACACTATCCCAAGTTCTGGGAAGGAAGAATGGTGTATTTCAATTTCAAAAGCCACAACTAAAAACTAAGACGGTTGAAGCACTTCTAAGGAAGACTTCCGAATAAGTTGTAGAGGAGAGGCATAGCAAGCGTTTGAGCCAAATGAGTATTGAAAGTCGTTTGAGGACATCGGAGGAAAAGGAGAGAGTCCAAATGCTCGTTGGCGACTTTTTCTACGAATGTGGCATACCATTCAATGATGCAAATTCAAGGAGATTTGAAGTAATGGTCAAGTCCATAGGGCAATATGGGTCGGGTTTCAAGCCTCCAACATATCACGAGTTGAGGTTCCTTTACTTGAGAAAAGAAAAGAAGAAAACCGATGACTTAAAGAAGAAACATGAAGTTGCTTGGAAGGAATACGGCTGCTCACTCATGTCGGATGGTTGGACAAATAAGAGGGGAAGACACTTGTTGAATTTCCTTGTTAATAGTCCAGAGGGGACTTATTTCATAGGTTCTGTTGATGCCTCCAGTCAGTCTCAAGATGCCACAATGTTGGCAAATCTACTTGATAGCAAGATCGAGGAAATTGGCCCCAAGTATATTGTTCAGGTTGTCATAGACAATGCCTCTAATTACAAGACAGCGAGGCATATACTAATGGAGAGGAGACCTACACTGTTTTGGACACCTTGTGCCGCTCACTGCCTTGACCTTATGTTAGAGGACATATGCAAGTCAAGCAATTCCACCACAATCACAAATCTGAGGAGAATTACAACATTCATTTATAGACACGGTCGTCTTCTTAGTGCGATGAGGGAGAAAACGAATGGGAGGGATCTTGTGAGACACACAGTTACTAGATTTGCTACAACTTTCCTCACCTTGCAGAGTGTACAAGAATAAAGATGCATCAAGGCATTTGTTCATCAGCGAGGATTGGTCAAAATCAAAGTTGTCGGCTACTGAAGCGGGGAAGAAAGTATGTGATACTGTTATTTCAACAACATTTTGGCATATTGTTGAAGATTGCATTAGGGCATCACAACCACTTTTATAGTCTTGAGGATTGTTGATAGTGATGAGAAGCCCGCTTTATCTTAGGAAGTTATTCTTTGCGATGGAATCTTGAAAGAAAAAAATCAAAGATGCATTTGATAACAAACAAAGACTGTATACGAAGGTGATTGAAATTGTTGAGCGACGATGGGAAATAAAATGGAGCAAAAATTATATGGGGCTGCGTGTTTCTCAATCCGGGCAAGTACTTTGATATCAAAGAGGAACGTCGGTTGTTTGCTAATGCTTTACGAGATGACTTCAATGACGTTCTTGCAAAGATGGTGCCCGAGTTAGATTTGCTAGACAAGATAAGCAATCTAGCCGATAACTATGATACTTCTCGAGATACTTTTGTAAGAGAAATGTGATTAGGCAACGGAAAATAAAGAATTCTCGTACGTATATTAATATATATATAAAGATATAAAATCTAAATTATGATTATAATTTATATACATTCTTCCTTTCCTCCCTTTAAAAATATTTATATTTCTTTTTAATGTTTGCTAGTTGAATGGTGGAATGCTTTTGGAGCGCGGGCTATTGAGCTTTCCTCATTTGCAAAAAGAATTCTAGGCCTCTGTTGTTCTTCTTCCGGTTGCGAGCGCGATTGGAGTACATTTGAGTTTGTAAGTACTTTCTATCGTTAGTTCAAATTTCAAAAGTAATAAATCATTCACTATTATTAAAATTTTATCATTAATATTATTATTTTTTGTTCTATTTATTTTAGATTGATACGAAGAAGAGGAATAGATTGGAACACAAACGATTAAGTGACTTGGTGTATGTCCAATACAATCAAAAGATCGACTCAAGGTTCCAAAAGAGGTGTGAACTTGACAATAATTTTGATCCATTAGTCATTGATGAATTTGAATGGGGGGTAATGAATGGATCAATAATGATGTCGATGTTGTTCATCCTAGGGGATCTTACATGGAATGATGTGAATCGAGCAACCGATGCATCCAACACGCTTGAGGGTCGCAATCTTTCAAGGAGGGCTCGTGCTAAAACTAGTAATAATCTCATGATGTACTCTCGATGTGGTGGTGGTTCAACTTCAAGGGAATCAAGGTTGATGGATTCTGACTCCGATAATGAAGTTGATGAAGAAGAGAGAATTCCAAATGATGATGAAGATGTGGAGGATGATTTTGGAGAAAGACCACCACCTACGCTTTTGAATGAGAGTAGTTCTCGTGGAAGAGATGGAGATGACATTTTTTATGATTATTTTGATTGAACGATGTTTCTAGACTAGTGTAGAGAGTCTAGACATTATTTTGGCTTGCTATGGTGGTGTTTTATTAGTTGTTGTCCCTTTATATTTTCACTCCCCAATGTTTTCCCAGCATTTCAGATGCTACTTGTATCCTCAAATTCCCAAGTATATCCTCAACTTAGTAAAAACAATTGCAGACTCCAACAAGTTGAGGGGATGTTTAGTCCGTGTATTTCATTCCATCTTCGAAATGATTCACGAAATGTGGATATGTGAGCTAGGCAATTTACATGTTTCATTTTTTTTCATTATATCACGTCGCCAACTAGGCAAATGTTTTTCCCAAAATCATTTTTTATTGGAATGACATTGTTTGATTCCCAAACACCACAACCCCCCCCAAAAAAAATAAAAAAAAATAAAAAAAATAAAAAATAAAAAACCCTCCCCTCCACCCTTGTGCGTGGTCCAAGTTTAAACCTTAATAGCATATTACTTTATATTATTAAATTTTATCAATAAAATGTAAACTTGTCCCTCCCCTCCCACTGACGCCGGGCGGGATAGCGATTATCATGCGGGCTAGGTAACAAATGAATTCACAAATAAAGGAATAAGAGTTTCACTGGAAAACACTGAGAAACTCTCTCTAATGTGTATAATATAATTATCAAAATCAAAGTTATGAATTCAACCCACAAGCCGGGTTTATATAGCTTAACAAAACTTTACCTCCAAGTCACTCTAAAATCTTCTTAGAGACATGGAAATAAAATCCTCCTATGAATGTGAAAAAGATCCTAACAAACTTCCTAAATTTACAGAAACAACTCCTAACAAATAACAAACTTGCTAACAATAAAATATTATTAAATAAAGAACTAAATAGGAATAGAAAGCAAATAAACTACTACTCCGTCGAACTCGCTATGTCAGGACGCCAAGAGCCCGAAGACGTCCCATCTCTCGAAGCCGAAGGTGTTATTGACCTCTTCGTTTGTGACAATCATTCAATTCTTGATATTCCAGGGACATCAACATACTATCCGATAGCTCGGCATCTTCAGTCTCGGACCATCCTGCATCAGTCACCCTAGGTTGAAAAGAATTCGTCCTCGAGTTCACAGTTTGTTTAGCAGATTGCTTAAAACAGGGGCTCAAATGTTTTACGTTGAAAACGTCCGAAGTCTGCAGATGACTCGGAATGCGTAGCCGATAAGCATTATCGTTGATTCGCTGCAGAATTTCACAAGGACCAATTTTCCGATCCTTAAGTTTATTATAAGCACCAACAGGAAAACGATCTTGGGTTAGTATGGCCCAAACATGATCACCAACCTTAAAAACAACCTGTCGACGATGACTATCAATCCGATCCTTGTATTTAGCATTGCTTTCGGTAATGGATTTGTATACCTGATCATGGATAACCCGAAGATGATTTGTCATTTCTTCCGCTTTAGGGTGCACTCGATCAATCCGAGGAATAGGAACCAGGTCTAGTACTCCACAAGGGTTCTGACCACCAACTATCTCAAAAGGACTCATGTCAATAGTCCGATTCTTCGAACGGTTGTAAGCAAACTCTGCTTGAGGAAGTGCTAGATCCCATTGCTTCGGTTTACTTCCAGCCAAACATCTTAACAAATTACCCAAGCTTCGGTTTACTACTTCGGTCTGCCCGTCTGTCTGAGGATAATAGGCACTGCTAAAATTCAAATGTTCCGAGCTTTTCCCACAGAATTTTCTAGAAATTACTCATAAACTTAGTATCACGATCCGAGGTAATAGACTGGGGAACGCCATGCAGACGTATAATCTCCTGATAGTAGAGATGAGCGATTCGATTGGCATCCATTCTTTCGGCAAGGAATGAAATGAGCCATCTTAGAGAATCGGTCAATGACAACCATAATAGAATCTAAAGCTCTCTGAGTTCGGGGTAGACCTAAGACAAAGTCCATACTAACATCACACCAAGTTCTTTCAGGGACAGGTAAGGGAGTGTATAATCCGTCATTGGTAAGAACTCCTTTCGACTTTTGGCAAACATAACACCCCATCACATAATGAGCCACATCGCTTGAGATCTTCAGCCAATAATAGTCAACCGTAATTAAGGCTAATGTCTTATCTCGCCTGAAGTGTCCATTATGAAGTTCACGTATTATATGTTGCCGAAGCGAACAATCCGGAATGCATAACTGAAGTCCTCGAAAGAGATACCCATTATGTAAGACAAAGTCAGATCGCTGCCCTTTTTCGTACTTCTTGAACTATCTTTCCGAAAGAAGGATATCCTTCATATATACCATTGAAGTCTTCAAACAAACCCTACAACTTTATTTTGCATAGTACTAAGGAGTAATGCTCTTCGACTTAGTGCATTGACGACACGATTCAAACTTCCTGCTTGATGTTGCAAAACGAAAGTGAATTTTTGTAAGTACGCCACCCATTTAGCATGTCTTCGGTTGAGCTTATGTTGACCATTAATATACTTTAAGGCCTCATGATCAGTAAAAAGAATGAATTCCTTCTGTATCAGATAATGACGCCAATGCTTCGGCGTCTAGACTATGACATAGAACTTCAGATCATAAGTAGAATAGTTTTTTCTCGATCCGGACAACTTTTCACTGAAGAAAGCTACTGGTCGACCCTCTTGATTGAGAACACCACTAATACCAATTCCCGATGCATCACAGTTTACTTCAAAGACCTTCTCAAAGTTCGGGAAGTGCAAGTACTAGTGCCTCGGTCATTTTCTTCTTGACCAGTTGAAAACTATCTTCGGCTTCCTGGGACTATTGAAATAATTTTTCTTTAAGGCATTCGGTGATAAGCGCGACTATCGTGCTGAAGTCTCGAATGAACCGTCTGTAAAAAGATGTTAATCCATGAAAGCTTCTGACATCATGTATGGTCTTCGACGTAGGCCATGCCAAGACTGCCTCGATCTTGGTCGGATCTGCGTGAACACCTTCGGTAGAAACAACGAAACCGAGGAAGGTTACCGAGGTCGTGAAATAGGAACTCTTTTTCTAGTTTATAAACAATCGTTCCTTCCTCAACGTTTCAAATACAGTTCGGAGGTGCTCATGATGTAATTCCCATGTCGGACTATAGATAAGAATGTCATCAAAATAAACAACTACAAATTTTCCCATTACATGCCGTAGTACCTAATGCATAAACCTCATGAAGGTATTGGGCGCATTGGAAAATCTGAAAGGTGTAACCATCCATTCATACAAGCCTTGTTGTGTTTTGAAGGATGTCTTCCATTCATCTCCAGGTCTTACCCGAACTTAATGGTTTCCACTCTTCAGGTCGATTTTTGAGAAGACTTTTGCACCGGACAGTTGATCTAACATATCATCCAGACGAGGTATCGGAAAACAATACTTCACCATGATCTTATTGATTGCTCTACTGTCGATGTACAATCTCCACAAGCTGTCCTTCTTCGGCACCAATAGAGCTGGAACTGCACATGGGCTCATACTTTCACGGATATAACCCTTCTCCATTAAGTCCATTACCTGCCTTTGTAGTTCTTCGGAGTCTTTGGGACTGAGTTTGTAGGCTGGCATGTTCGGTAGGCTTGATCCTGGGATAAGGTCTATCTCATGTTGAATCTCTTAGAGGGGGTAATCCTAATGGAAGCTCTTCGGACATGAGGTCAGCATACTCGGAGAGTATCTCGTGGGCTTTGACTGATACATCTTTTTGCCTTTCTGTCGAGTTTCTCTCACAAGGAAGCAACACATACATTACACCTTCATGCTCAACCTCTGTTAAAAATCTTGTCATTGATAACAGGTTCAGGTTCCCGACTGTTTTAAGTCGAACCGAACTCTTCCCTGCAAGGTGCTAACACAACCTTCTTCCCTTTTATACTGAGGGAGTAAGTATTCTTTGACCATCATGGATGACGCTTCGGTCATATTGCCAAGGTCTTCCTAATAACATATGACAAGCATCCATTTTCATCACATCGCACCAAGCGTTATCAAAGTATTTATTTCCGATTGAAAAGGATACTAAACATTTTATGTCAACGGTTACTTCACTGCCTTTATTCAAACAGGATAAGTTATATGATTTTGGATCCGTTTTCAAATTTAACTTTCGAACAACTTCTTCGGACACTACGTTTTCATAGCTGCCACTATCAATAATCACGTTACAGACTTTTTCTGCCACTGTGCAAGTAGTGTAGAAGATATTGGTCATCAACCAATCCTCTTCGGATTCTCCTTTAAGAGTCTGCAGACTCTTGTGAACGACTAAGGTCTCCTGACCATCTCCATATAACACCTCGTCGTCGTCGTACTCATCATATATAGGTTCTCTGAACTCCTCGGCCTCATCGGTCATACCTTCTTTCAATAAAAAGGTTCTTACCCTTCTGGTTAGTAGGTTTTCGACGCTCTGTTGCTCTATGACTTGGTTCTCCACATCTGAAACACTTGATGCTAGAATTAAAGTTACTCTGAGGTTGTTGTGGTGTTGTAGTACGAAATTGTGGGGGTGGGTTTGGCTTGCTGGGGGGATTGCTCTTTGGCATCGGCCTACTGTTATGTTCTTGCTCTGCCTCACGAGCTCGCTGATATGCTTCAGAAATAGCCCAAAGTGAATGAAGGCTAAGGGCGTTCTGCAACGACTGTTTTATTCCTCCCAAATATCGTGCCACCAGTTGTTCTTTGGTTTTCGATAGATCATTCCTTGCTATCAACTAGTAAAACTCTTATGTATAATCATCCACAGATTGAGTACCTTGTCTTAACCGATGCAATCTCTTAAACAGAGACTGGGTGTATCCGAAGGGAAGAAAGTGACTCTGCATTTTTTCTCTTCTTCTCCCACTTGGTGATTTTAGCCTTTCCTCGTCTTTCCCTTGAATGCCTCATTTGTTCCCACCAAGCAGATGCTTGGCCCTTCAGTTTGATGGAAACCAATTTTACCTTAGCGCTATCTGATACCTCCTTATACTCGAAGATGCGCTCTACTTCGTTCAGCCAGTCAATGAACCCTTCTGCTTGCAGCGTTCCAGAATATTCCGGTAGCTCCATTCTAAAACCCAGATCACTACGACGGTCCTCACGGTCACGCCGTTCCCATAGCTGCCTCCTATGGTAGTAAGGGTTATCAAAACTTGATTCAGAATCATAGGATTCTTTATCGTGTTCAAGATGTGGGACTTTCTCCTCCGGAAACTGTCCACGTCGGCCTAGGTGTAGGACTTCCTCCTCCAGAATCTATCCACGGCGACCCAAATTTTGCGCTGCTAGGCGTTAGGTTAGCTCTGCAACTTATCTTTGTAAATTCTCAATCACCACGTTCTGGACGTTTCGATCACGGTGCGGGACCTCCTTAGTCGGAATCTGCCCTCTACGACCATGACCATGAGTCATTGAAACTCCCAGAAAGATGTTTGAGCTTTGATACCAACCTACGCCGGGCGGGATATCGATTATCCTGCAGGCTAGGTAACAAATGAATTCACAAATAAAGGAACAAGAGTTTCACCGGAAAACACAAAGAAACTCTCTTTAATGTTAATGTGTATAATATAATTATCAAAATCAAAGTTATGAATTCAACCCACAAACCGGGTTTATATAGCTTAACAAAATTTTACCTCCAAGTCACTCTAGACTCTTCTTAGAGATATGGAAATAAAATCCTCCTAGGGATGTGAAAAAGATCCTAACAAACTTCCTAAATTTACGGAAACAACTCCTAACAAATAACAAACTTGCTAACAATAAAATATTATTAAATAAAGAACTAAATAGGAATAGAAAGCAAATAAACTACTACTCCGTCGAACTCCCAAAGTCAGGATGCCAAGAGCCCGTAGACGTTCCATCTCTCGAAGCTGAAGGTGTTAATGACCTCTTCGTTTGTGATGATCATTTTCCAGGGCCATCAACATACTATCCGATAGCTCGGCATCTTCGGACCATCCTGCATCACCACTTACATACAATGCCATATGTGTTGTAATGCATTTGGAGGTTGCAGATATCCCCTGTTTGTGATAAAAGTTCAAAGCTTTTCATGTTACTTGATATTAGTAAACTTTAGCCGGTATATTATTAATAAAATGTATTGCATGTTGTTGTGCAGATGAAAACTCATGGTTCAGAGGTTTATGCTCTTTTCAACCAGAAGTTTTCATCATTTGCTTTATTTAAAGGGAAACATGGTACAAGTTTGGTTCCTTACCAAGTTTCATCAAAGTTTCATGGTAGAGACCAAGACAAGAAGCTCATCGCAGACTTAAAAGACTGGTTGGTTGATAAGCAGCTAGATACAGGTATTCTCATATATTTCAATGCCAACTAGGAAATATTTATTCCATACAAAGATCATCTGAAAGTTCTTGCATTAAGGTTATAGAATTGAATGGCTTATAATATGAAGTTATTAGCATATATATACACATGTAAAGTACAAAAGTGTTGCAACGACTCAAAGTGGGATCAAGACTTAAATCTACTTTCCCAAGAGCACTTATGATCATCTTGGCCTATCACAAACCCACTTGAAGTTGTGACTAGTTGTTGAGATCGTATATACTGTTCAGTCCATCCCATATGTAACGGGGTATTATAATCTCTCCCACATAAAACCCTGACGTCCTCTGCCCACTAGGTGCAGTCTCACTCAGTAGGCCAATTCCCTATGATGTGAGATGCAAGTCAGCTTCCTCTATTGTCTATATTCCAGTGGGGTCCACCACCTTGGGTTCACTCTTGAGTAACAATGAGTAAAGTAGCACACTGTCGTAGTACTTGGATTAGTTCTAAATACACTGTTACAAGAGCGACAAAATCATCCTACTGATTCTAGTTTCTGATTGGGATAGAAAATAATAAAAGTTGACGTAATGTAGGAAAAGTAGAAGGACGAACCAAACCAAAAGGACAAAATATTTAATTATAGTATAGATGCTTATGAATTTTGGACAGTGAGTACATCCTACTGGCAGCTTCTGATAATGTGTATAACTCAAGATATTCTAGTTCAAAGTTAAAATTTTACAAACTTGTTTGATTTTTAATTAAATATCTACACATCATCTTTGGTTCAATTTTGGACAGCAGCTACCCTGTACCGGTATGTACTTATCGTAAAATTCCGAAGTCCAACTAAAGCTCCTAACTCCAGAAATTGCTCAATAGCCAGTTTTGTTTGCTCTATGTCCGGTTTTCTTGCAGGAATTTTAATTAAATATCTATAAGGCTTCAAGCCTTTAAATTTTAACTACATGTAAAGGATTCATAGTAGTATATTACATAAAAATTTCATGTTCATATCTGCTACCTACAGTGAGTTGCAGGTTCTGCAAAATTAGGTCCTCAACAAGCCTCTTCAAGTATAATTTTTCATCATTTTCTCTTTTCCACTTCAAGTTTCTTGCATATATTTCATGCTCCATCATGTTGTATTCTTAATAACATGTAATCTTAACATTTTCATGCTAACCATAACATAAAATTATTAAAATAAAGTAATCTTAGAAAGTTTTCAATTAAAAGCAGAGTTGTTGAGGTATACCACTTGAGAGCTTGGTTTCTTACTACTTTCCTTCAAGATAGAGCTTCATATCTCTTCCCTCTTCTTTCCTTTGAATGACCGGCTGTCTCCCTCTCCATGTCTCTCGATTTTGTTTAGTTTGTAAGCAAAAAGTGAGTGAAAATGAAGTATACTAGTTTAAAATTTCCTTAGTTTCGCTTATTTAGATTTTAGTCCCTTTTAACTTTTTATTTAGGTTCAAATCCCCTACAACTGAAGTTATTTGTGTTGACTAGTTCTCACATAGTTAAATAGAGATTTAACAAGGCTATTAATAACTAGTAAGGTTTCTATGGTGATTTCTGTTTAAAGGCTAGTTTGAATATCTTTGTTACTATTGATGTGCTTCAGCGTCTCTGCTCCTTCCCCCCGCCCCAAAAAAAACAAAAAAAAAACCACCCTGCTCAAGACGTATGCACACGCCCATGCAACAAACTAGCAAGAGATACCTCCCGCCAATTGAAGTAGAGAACCTTGAAGCATTTTATGTTCCTTAATTTTTTCTTCGACTTAATCTGTTACAGAAAGTTAACAGTTGTATTAGTTATGTCATAGCTCCAACATATGCCTCTTATCAGATCCATGTCCTTGATAGGAGTAGATGATTCGTTGTCATTGAAAGAGATCAGGGAAAACAAACGCTTTAATCTGGTTTGCAAGGTAACGTAATCATGTTTTCTGATTCTTAATGCTTCTAGTAAGTTAATATATACCTCTCTTTGTAAACAAAAATGGTAGTTAATTTAATCTTTAAGGTACTTGTTTTGAAGTTTATGGTTTCTTTAATTAATGATGTTCATATGAATTTCAGTATTTGATTATATTACTTATGGCCATCTGTAGTTATTTGCCATCTGTAGTTATTTATATCCCGATAATTCGTTTCTTGTTTCCTTGTGACAAGGTTCTTCATATCTGTGAAGTTACAAAAGATGAGTGGATGCTCTTTGTTTGGGATGGAACTGATACTCCACCAGTTTCTATCCAAAAGAAGTGAGTGTCCTGATGTTTTAGCCATTTGGGGTTAGATTCATGTTATTGTATGTATGCTTCTTCAATCATTTAATGTTGATAAGGCTATACTTCTTCAATCAATGAAAGTTGGTAAGTTAGGATTCTTCAATCAATAAAAGTTGGACAGTGCAGTGTAGTGCATGCTTTAAGCCTATTATCTAGACTCATTGCATTGCACCTCCACTTTGTGTGTTTAGTGTTAGTTCGAACTTCTACATGCAAGACTAATATTTGGCACTTGGAAAGTGGACCACATAATTCAGTTTGTTATTATCAGCTGAAGGGAAATAATCAGAATTGTTAGTATAAGTAGTTTGAAGAATGAACCTTTCTTACCCCAACACTTCTTTTTCCTCCTCTGTTTTAATTCTTAAATATTGTTATCCATTTGTCTCTAGAAGCAACTAGTGCAAAACTTGAACCAATAAATTGAGGAAATAACAGGTAAATTTCTGCATTCCAAACCATCCAAAATTATCTCCTTAATCAAGAAATCCTGGTGGTTGCTTCACACACACACACACACACACACACACACACACACACAGTGGGTGTGGGTGTGGGTGTGTTTGGATCAAAGAAGAGTTTTTTTAGATAGAATAGAGATTATGAAAGGGGAGGACAAGGAGTCCTCCAATCAAATAAAAGAAGGAAAATAAAGAAAAGTTGATGAAGCATTGCCTGCCAATCTTGATGAACATCTAAAATAGAAACTCGTCTAAAAGCTTTTTTCATAGCCAATGCCTATGGTGATGCTAGAAATGAAACCCTATCCCAAAGAAAAAGAATAGTTAGCTAGGTATCATTGAAAATTGTAGCATTTCTTTCTTTCAGTTCATATGCCCCGAAAAATGGCCAAGAGAACACTTCCAAAGGATCTTGGCATTCTTGTGCTTCCTAAAACTCCATTATACAGAGCATAATTATTCAATATCACATTTTCATGACTTTTGTTCTTTATTCTTCACTTTCTACCCATAAGTTTGTATCGAAGTGTCAGTATTAAGTAATTATTCGAAAACAAAAATAGTAATGAAGAGAATAGTAAATTTTGCATGGTCAATGGATGATGTAAGACACTGTTATATTGCTCACGTTTCGGCTTATTTTGCTCAAGTCTGAACACTGGTTAACAAATCACATTGTACATGAGTAACCATTTTCAACTTCTCACAACTTGTAACAAAACCCTTAAAACTGTATTTGATTGGTATATGACTCGTCTCTTAATCCATCAGATTAGTGTTCAAAAATTTTCTTTTCACCTTCTGAAGAAAGTATACTCTAATTGGTTAAGAAGATACTGTCTTGGTATTTGAGAAATTTTACTTCATGTAATTTAAGATGATTATCTCTTTATTTCTCTGTGCCTGAATGTAAGTGGTGCAAGTGATGACAAGTACAAAGTTATTTTGTTGAGTGCATCGAAAGTGGGGGAAAGGCCTTGTCAGTTCAAATGAAAATCTAAGTTGCTAGCATTCAATTCGGATGTTCTTTCTAAACAACTAGTGTTGCTATTTATGAACTTCAGGGCAGAAGACGAAATGGAAGATCCTCTTCCTTTACATATGGAATCCTCTTCTTTGCCAAGAGATGTTCTATGCATGTTTCCAACTGTTGGAACTGTCTTAAGAGTTGTTGTTGATAGCGGCAATGAGAGGCTTGGCTTTGACGTACTAAAGACTGGTAGATGGGTGAAACTTATCAAATATAAGATGTGAAATTCATGATGGACTATGACGTGGTGTGCTGATGCCGTCTACTAAGTTCCGCTATCTGATTGATGACGAAAAACTTGTGTTACTGTGCCAAAGGTCGTTCTTAAACTTGCAGTTACATCATTGCAAATTTGCAATATGTTTTTTACCTTCTTTTTCAGCGTAATAGTGGTTATGCTAAATTTCATTTATTTACATGATTTAGATTTTATGATGAGCGGATAAAATCAGAGCTGGGGCGAATGCCGTCGACGTGCTTTCCGTGGCCTTCTCCCATAACAGGTAAACATCATCATTTTGTTGATGGTAAATGTCAACTTATTGGAGCATTGTTGCATTGACAATAACAATGTGTACTTTGTGTTGTGTCTCTATTCTCTATCTAATATTCAGAGACAGATTACCCAGATGTGCCTTTTTCTACTCTAATGGATGTTCTTTCCCATCCAGAGGTATTAAATATGTTCTAACTTTTCTCAGACCCTTCGATTTACTTCTCTGTATTCTTGGTTGTTAAAGTTTCCGATGAAACGTAGAGATGGTTGTTATGATCCACCATGTATTACATATTAAATCCCAATAAATATTATGTGAATGAAAGAAAACATTGGACAATACAGTATGATCTTGTACACTATACTATGTCAATAAAAACTGAAGGTTCTCATAGGTTTTTTATAGTGAAATGTGTTTACAATCTTTGAGGACACTCCTTGGTACTCCCTCTACTCCAATTTGAGATATGGAGATATAATTTACAAATTTCTTATTGTATAATTTCACTTTAGATATTAAAGAATAAGTTAGAAAGGACTATTCATTTGAGTGATATAAAACCCGTACCAAAGCTCAAATTTGGTACAGAGGGAGGTTCAATATGTATAATTATTGATTGAGGTGTGAATTGAAAGCCTCTTGAGGCACCAGTAGCAATCATCTCCTTGATAAGAATTTAGATCACGGTTTTGTTACACACATTACATGTGACCGCTAAATTCAAGTGCGTGGTTCGGGTTCTAGCAGCATTTCCCTGGTGGGCTGAGGACTTCCGCTCTCCTCGTGGGACTTTCAGGATTAGGCTGACCCTAGAGGATCCAACCGCAAGAGTTCATGCTTTTGTGTATGGAGACGATGGGGTAAACATGAGCTTTTATATTTTTTCATTACTTTTTTACTTCATTTAAATGTCATTAATTTCTCACCGACGTGAAGTAACTCTTCTGTTCATTGTAGCAAATAAATGAATAAAACTCTTCTCTGCTTGCACAAATATAATGCTGTACTAAATACTTGCATTGTATAAATGTCGAGCACGAGTACACAGTAGAAATACCTGCAGTTCATCGTGCTTTTAAATCTCCCCTTCGCATTCCTTTCAAATATATATCGAAATGCATTCTCAGTCTCAAAATTTGATTTCTTATTGTTGCTATTGTACCTCTACTATGAAACCCCACTGTTTGGCTTATTTTTTCATTTTTTTTTCTTCATGTTAGGTTGATTTCTTTGGGGGTTCTGAATCTATTGAAGAACTGACAAGAAAGCGGAACATGTTGCTTGGAATCAATGAGAAAAATGATGGTACGGACTCCAAGGGTGATCGGAGAAATGCTCCCTGGGTTCAGTGTTGCCTAAAATCTTATTACCTCGATAAAAGCAACACTTGGGGAAGTAGACATTTTCGGATCTTTGCCACAAGGCTGGCAGATTTAGTAGATAGACATTTTCGGATCTTTGCCACAAGGCTGGCAGATTTAGTAGATGAATCGTAAACATGTGTGGTTCCAATGGGTAATGTAAATTTGCTGTGTAGGTACATTTTCAAATGTAATGCTGTCCATCAAATGTTATGGTTATGGTATCCTTTTGTTGAGATTAACAAACTCTGGATTATATATGGTCAATTTACTATGTAAAGATCATTCGCATTTAACTTTCAATGATCGTTTTCCAGGCCATGTTATGACTTTTAAGGGTAATTATATGTTTTTAAATGCATCTAATAACTTAATGCTAGTTTATTCTTTAAAATAGAAACATCTCTAATTTTGGTATGGATTGGGAAAAAAAATGTAAATGATGGCTTTTTTAGGGAACAATATTCAATATTATATGTTGAAGGATGATTTATCACTAAAGTAAAAAAAAATATCTAATTATGTCTCGGCTTTATCATCTAAACAATGATACCTTGTTAGTTTAGTAGGTGTAAAGTTCTGTTTGGTAAAACTAAAAATTAAGTTGGTGAAAGCGTGACATGATAATACCCTTACAATTTTATGAATATTGACTCTCTTTGTAAAAATTTGCCTTGAAAATATTGACCATTATTGTAGAAATTCGCTAATATGTCGTTTAGTAGTACAATATGAAAGTAAAATTTTGATGGCAAAATTTAAGGCATTGCATCATTTTATATAACTGTGTAAACATGACCATTTTGTAGTAGTGTTTTAAAACTTGGACCGGACCGACGATCGAATCGATAAAAATCAAAATTGGTCCGCCTTCTGATCCAATTTGGACTAATGACCCGATTTTGATCAAAGCCCGGGTTGACCACCGGTCCAACCGATAAACTTAATTAATTGACCATTTGACTCAATTTTTTAAAAAAAAAATTACCCAAAAAAATTAATATTAAAATTAACCACTTTTATTAATATTATAATTCATCTTTATTATATTTAGTTCATAAAAAATGAAATTTTAATTCTTTTTATTAATTATTAATAATATATATATTTTTATATTAGTGATATCACTGGATCAATAACTATTCGACCACCCGATACTTTTTCCGATTCGATAAACGATCCGATACTGACAACCTCGTTTTGTAGAAAAAAAATATTTGACAAAGTAAACTCTGTGGAACTGATGGAGTATTAAATTAGCTTGCAAGGGTCATTCTGCTCAATGAACAACTTAGTTCAGATTGCAACTTACCTCCCCAAGATATGATTAGGCATTACCATTAGAGACCTCAACGAGTGCCAACCCCTTTTTAGGGGATTCGTTTTGAGTTGTTTGCCATTACTTTTGTCTTTTCACAAGGGTAATATTAATGCCTACGTGTCACTCATGAGAATTAGATTAAAATGAATATACGCACAAAGGCTACATAGATAAAACAAAACAAAACTAAACTATTGATCAAATAACACATCTTCCGTGAGTCCCTGAACTTGGCATATGCTAAATCTATATTAAATAAAATACAAGGGAGATTTTAGTATTATATGATGAAGCAAGAGGCATTTCTTTCACCTTTCACCAAAAGACCCTCTCTATTTTACAATTTCCGTCCCCATAACACAACTAGTTACTCTCTACCAAACCGATGAAAAATTAAATTTTTTAAAAAATAATAAAATAAAAACTGTGGTCTATCGTCTATACATCATACTGCAAAAGTATATTACCTCTAGCATCCATGGGGAAAGGCAATAGCAATACGCTGGTTATCTTACAACCCGACAACAGGTGCGAGAGGGTCATTAGGTTGATGGATATGGGCGGCATCCCCAGCGGCAGCAACTGCATGCCTGCGTTGCCGTTCACGAAGGTAGAGGACAGTTAAGAGACAAACGAAGAGAGTTAGAATCGTTGCGTTGCCTTCCTCCAAGACCACATTCTCCACCCATGATTCCACTTTTGGAAAAACTTCAGGCAGTGAATCAATCAAATCAACCTAAAAAACGCGCAATCAGTTTAAGATACCAAAAAAATACATATACTTTTTGTACATAAAATCGCAAGTATACACACCGTAAAACTTTATTAGAAGTGCAAATCATATTTAGCTGTAATGAAGGATGCATTTCCAAGCAAAAAGTGTACAATATTAATAGTTGGACGCCAAGCATGTACTATAAACTGCTGCAGCAGCAAAAAAGAGCAGGAACTGCAGAACATCACAGAACAATATAATAAATACTCCACTTTTAATAAACTATACGCAATTCAAACCAAATATTGAGCATCATTGTAAAACTGCTGTGGTAATTAACCATAACTAGCAGTAGACTTTGAAATCCATCAACTGTAATAGTGCAAATGTTAAAGAACTCTCCGTGAAATTATTAATGGAGCGGGAATTGACAATAAGTACATGATACATGTAACTAGATGAATATTAGCAGAATATAACAAAAACAAATCTGGGACCATCTTCCACATGCAAGACATGCATTTAACATGTTTATCGAATATTATATTTGTACATATGCACATTCAGAAATTATATGTGCGTCACTGCTCAATTATGCTTACAAACAAAAATTTATGCAGGCCAGAGAGAAACTCACCAGGAAACTGTCGGCGTAGTTTTTTCTTATCCACAAGCTACCGAGAGCTAGAGTTACAGGCAATTTTGCTGCAGAATCAAGTTCTACTGCTTGATCATAGTAACGCTTGGCAAGATGAAGATCAAATGGAAGTCCTTGACCATGTTCATGCATGTATCCCAGGTTAAACATAGCTTGGGCATTTGATTGGGATTTGGCATGCATATAAGCCTCTGATGCACGATCATAATCTCGCTCAGTACCCTGACATATAAAACAGCAGACAAAGAATCAAAAAAAAAAATCATATAAACCAGTCTGAGGGGTGTTAAATACACGTACTAGGATCACACAGGCTAGATCTAGAGTACCGATAGGCATTCTATTTGGAGAACATACCCGCCCATAGTAATATGCATCCCCAATCAGCAAAGCAGCATGTTCATTACCCTGCTCAGAAGCTTGCCACCACAAAGAGTGTGCAGACTGATGCCTCTCCGCATCTGTACAAAATCCAGATTCTCCCATGCACATACTTTTCTCTCCATACTTGTCAAGTATCCAGGCAGCATTGCTTTGTGCCACCTCATATCCCAACTCTGCCATCCTCGAGTACAAGAGGAAAGCCTTTCCCACATCACCTTTCAAATATGACTCTAGGGCCCATCTAGATAAAGAACTCCAAGGTCCTCGTTCTGCTACTAGTTTGTATAATGCAGTTGCCTGAAACCAAGCAAGATTTAACTATGAATAACTGAATATTGAATAGATGCACAATTATGTTATCTGTAAGACCATTCAGAATCGACAAACAAAAGGCAGAGCACAACAGAGAAATAACATAAGTAAAACAAAGTAAAGCTTTAACATCAATTATTTTCATGAAAAGAAGTTACGATAATTAAAAAAGTTATCCAGACCACATCCACTCCATCCGGTAAATATAAATTCAACCTCAGAAAGCACTAGGATACTTTTTTGCTACTTTGTAAATTTGTTGCCTGAAGCAAATGACACTGAGCTGAAAGGCAAACTTTTGCTTGTTGATAAGTAGGTTTCATAGCCTATCAACCCTTGTCAGACAAATTAAAATGTTTAGGAACAAAAAGTAACCATAAGAACCTCATGGTCCAAGGTTCAAGGGAAAACTCTCCTATAAACTCCACAGCAGAATCCATATTTCCTGGCTTAGTCCAAATAAAGAGGGTTTCAAGAAAAAGTTCAGATTTGGCATGTCAGTCCATCCCCCATTTTCAAATATGCACATTCCAGATTTCGTTACAAATTTATAAAGAGTAGACATAAGAAGCCATTATTCTCTTTGAAAGAGAATCAAAATCTTTAGCAGGTACAGAGAGGCCCACATTGTTAAGGCACTTGTCCTAACAAAAAGAGGTTAGTTTTAAGGCAAAAAGAGATATCAATGGTCAGAAGGACCTCAACTTTCCTTCGTTAACATCCATTTATTGTTCCATCTCACATAGAGATGAATATATATGGCAAAACTAATGATTTAGCCACCGAAGTTGGCACGTTTTATTGAATACCCGATTGAACTTTTAATTTTTTAAATTAACTCACTGAACTAATTTTTATTTTCAAATTGAGTCATTCCGTTAAAAAAAAAGTTGACAGACAGTTAATTTTTTATCTACGTGGCGCTGACGTGGACTTAAAAAAGGGGGGGGGAAATGACATGAAAAATAAAAGTCAGCATAAAAAAATTGCTTATGTGGCAAAAAAACTTGAAAATAAAAACAAAAAAATAGCAGTTAAGATCCATTCATCTCTCTATCATCGCCGTTCAATCCTCTTCCTCCTCAAAAAGTAAGCTCCTTCCCGTAACCGTTCTTTAACAAAATAAATTGAAATTTTCAAGGCACCATAGAATCATTCGAACCTCTGACACAGTAAGCTTAAGATCTTTGGAAATAGCAGCTTGCGTGGGTGAAGTATAACCACACTGCAAGAATAACAAATACATTTATTCAAATACATTGCAGACCTCAGAAACGTACAGAGGTATCTGTTTGGCTGCTAAAGAAACTACAGCAAACAGAGCTAAATTTAAATTTCCCATTCACGGGGTTTACAAGTTTTGTAACTGTAAATTGAATCTTTTAGTTAAATTCTTAACTCACTTAAATTTGATTTAATTCCGATTCCTGGGGAACCAAACAGAAACGCAGGGGGCGGGGGGACATCTCGATTAAATTTACTAGGCTATCTGTTTGACAGGTAGGAAAACAGAACAAAATTTGACAAACGGCATTGCTACTCGAGGGTTCAAATAATCAATCATATTATCCAAACCCATTAATTTCCTAAAAGATTGAATCTTTATTACATGGGTTGTCTTCGGATTACTTGGGAAGCAAAGCAAAGGAAGAGAAAGCGAGAAAGAGGGTTTTACTGGTGAAACCGAATGGATAGGACCCAAAGCAACTATCATAACACGTGCAAGAAACGAAATGGAACTCATCACGAATTGCTCGTGAAGAACCCATCATACTCGAACGCCTTGAACCCATTCGATACCAACTCCCCGTATGTAAAAATGGTTTCCTCAGATCTCTTCCATCTTCGTTATCGTCTCTGAAACTCATTGCTACAATAGAATCGAAAATTCAATCAAAGAGCAAGAAAGAGGAAGAGAGACCACTGAAAGCCCTAGAAAGGATACCCAAAACGGAAAGATAAGAATTTTTCGTTGATTTTTCTCAAGAAGATGAAGAATTCCCATCTGGGTTCTCGTGTTAGGCTCCGAACGCTCTTCTTTCTCTCCATTTCCGCGGTTTTTATCTCTTCCATTCACTCTCAATCCGCAGATCTAACCATCTTCTTTATTTGATTCATTTTATTTTTCATCAAAACAGATCTAGGTTTTGATGAACATACAACCCATTTGGAGGAGGAATAGTATGACTGGGTGTCTGTGGTTTTGGTGGGTATCGGAAAAGTTTGGTTAGATTTATTTTGATTTTTTTGTTTTTATTTTCAAGTTTTTTTTGCCACATAAGCAATTTTTTTTATTTTTTATGCTGACTTTTATTTTTTATGCTGACTTTATTTTCCATGTCATTTCCTTTATTTTCCTTTTTTTAAGTCCACGTCAACGCCACGTAGATAAAAAATTAACGTCTGTCAACTTTTTTTAACGGAACGACCCAATTTGAAAATAAAAATTAGTTCAGTGAGTTAATTTGAAAAATTAAAAGTTCAATCGGGTATTAAATAAAACGTGCCAACTTCGGTGGCTAAATTATTAGTTTTGCCATATATATATATATATATATATATATATATATATAAGAGAGAGAGAGAGAAAATTCTACCAAAAAGTATAACACCTATCGCTAGTCGCTACAAGAATGAATAGAAAATATATAAGACAGGCTCAATATAATAATCCCACTTTAGCTCACCAAATTATCTATTGGTAACCAGACACATGTCAATGAGCCTAAAGATAAACTTTTAGTTTAGTTTAGTATTTTTTAACAGATGGAGCTTAGAGTTTAGTCATCCTGGAAAAGACGATCACTAATTCTTTATTTTCTTATAGCTACCACATACACCCACTGAACCAAAAAAATTAAGGTAGTGTTTAATCATCCTGGAAAAAGAAAACTCTATATTTTCCTAAATGCTAAAGGTAAAGGTCAAACATGTCTTGCATGTTCTCTTCATCCTATATATTTTGTTTTTAACCTGATTGTATTCTTATCACTCTGTTGCATTTTCAAGATATTTGGTGCTCAATATTATCCCTGATGTCTGCAAACCAGGGTCTACCCTTCGGGTTCCCCTTCAATGGCCCAAAGATAAACCAATGACAATGGTGAGAGTAAACTCAACTGTTTTTATCAAGTTTTGAAACTCAAACTGCTGCTTACAAAAACATATTATATTAGTCAAAAAGACGAACTAATAGATGGTCTTTACTCGAAGCAAAACCGTTAAAAAGCAGGGACTGTTTGACCACCGAAAAGTCAATTTTAACTATTCCTATAAAGTTTCAATCCCACAAGCTGCTTATTTTCCTACGGTTAGGTGATTGATGTAAACCACACAAAAAAAATTAACAAAACAAAATAAAATTAATAATAGTGGGTCAAAAAGACACAAATGGACTGCCTTGAAGCAAAACTGTTAAAAAGCAGTAGTAAGTGTAATATCACGGACAAGCGAGAAAAGTCAACTAAGTGTCTCTCTCCCCCATTAGGTGAAATGTTTTTTTATAGGTTGAATTAGGTGATAGATGTAATCTACCCAAAAAAATCATAACTAGTCAAAAAGACGTACTAAAATATATACACCTCTATATACAAACCACACAAACACACGGCACTCATCTGTTCATAATCCTCTTAGATTGAGACTCCAAAAGGTATGTATATCTAGAATCTGCGAGGTAATAGTGCAGCATTCCATCTCTTTCTAGTCCTCTTAGGCCGAGATTTTAAGGATGTTAAATGAGCTAGTCATCACCCTATCACCGCCAAAATAGTTGGGGAAACAAGACAGGACATGCGCCATGTTTATCAACAATCTCAACATGCAAAAGATGGCTAACTGTCTCTCTCATCTATCATCACGTACGACACCAATAAGTTACATTACATCTCCGTATTCTACCTCCTACCTCATAGCATATTTCACTTTACTCTCTGTTTTATAGTTGCTATATTTTCGGTTTGATAGAACTGAGCCTTAGTTACAAAAAGAACTATTAAATTTTCAAGGTGTAAATCATTGAAGAAACTGGACAAAGATTAAAAAAGGCAGTCCTTTTATTTCCTTCCAAATATAACATAGGAAATAAAGGAAATAAAAGGAGATGTGTGCACATTTAACACAACCTATGAAGCACAAATAAAACATTTTGGGGCGTACGCACACTGGATACATATACAACGTGGATCTCTGTGGATATTATATCCTAGCCTACTAGCTATATTCATTAATTAGAAGGAAAAATTGGAAACTTTCACATACGTATCATGGACATATTCAGATAAATATGCTTCTTTTCAGTCTTAAATTTTCCGTCTTGAGCTCTCTGTTTCAAGTGATGTGTGTAATTAGTTAATTAATTATATGTTAGTGATTATTAATTAAGTGCTCAATTTCTTTGCTTCTTCTTTTTTTAAAATTTATATGTTCTATTAAAATTTATGGTTTATAAAAATTGGTAAATCCTTTTCTTTTAAACAAATGTTCTATCTTTACTGTTAACTAATTGTTTTTTGTTAATAATAATTTTTTTTATAGGTAGAATTAGCATCACATCTGTTTGGTCCTATGTATTGAACCCAAGACCTCCATACACCAATGTGACATAATACTAATTATAAATTTGTTAAATAAAAAAATTATGTTGCATTTGTGCATTTTTTAATATTCTATATTATGTCCCTTGTCATTCTTATTTTTATCTCAAATTGTGTACCTATCACACAATAATATATTAATAATTACCTAACACAAAATAATAATATTAATAATCTAATGTCAATTTGTGTTAGTTTTATTTTTATTGCAAAACAATTATCATAAATTAGTTATTTATTATTTTAGGAACGAATTTGATTTAAAGTATGTAAATAAAAATTAAATCAACAACTTGTATGCTGCAACATCTGTATCTTAGTTTTTTAAGAATTGTTGTATCCTAAAGCGCCTGTATTGGAGTTTCCTATGACAAAAGGAAGAACTAACAATTACAGTACAACCATGTTCATTATTTAAGTCCATGTTCTAACCCCAAAAGTAGGATTCAAATAAACTTTGTCATGTTGTTCAAGGCCTTATGGCAGCATTCAGCAAGAGCACAACTTAGAGACATTTTCTCTTTGTCCCAAAAAGTACAAAGAGTGAAATACAATACAATAACCAAGTAATACTCCCGCCTGGTGGGGGGATAAAAGAAAGAAAAAGAAGTCGACGTTAACAAAGAATCAAGATGGTAGTATATCACTAGACAAAACATATAAACAAAATATTAAAGACCTACCATAGGAAGATTTTTCTTGAGCCCCACACCAGTGTGAAACATCTTAGCCAACTGGTAAAATGCCTTTGGTTGGCCTGCATTAGCTGCCATTATAAAGTACTTGCATGCTACCTTCACATCTCGCTTCACCCCAATCCCTTTGAGATATAATACCCCTAAATTGTAATGCCCACCGGCTTCCTCATTGTCAGCAGCTTTCTCAAAGTACTCTTTTGCCTGTAGGAAAGATAATCAGCTTGCAATACATTCCTTGTCAACTATTAACAGAATTTAGATACCCAAGTACGTAAGGGGTTAAAAATAACAAAAAAGTGAACTACACTTGTCTTCCCGAGGAGCCAATCACCCCCCCCCCTCCCCTTCCCCTTCCACACATTATAAAGAACCAAGTAAAATGATGTTGAAAGGAAATGCAACAAAATTTATCCAATTGGTTTGGTCCGGTAATATTTTGTATAAAATCTTTATTTATTATATAATGAAGCTAAAAGCTAGAAACCAGTTGAATATTATCCAGCGAATATATAGTTTCACTGCTTAACGTTCTCTTTTTTGCAGTGTCTTGTTGCTTGGGGCTTGTGGAACTTGATGAATGGGTAATATACCCATGAATTGGATATATTCGGGCTTGATTTATTATTGTTTTCAAGTCTTTTAGAATAATTTTTATATGTTTATTTGTGATTTTGCAGTTTGAGGCTGAGTAGGGGCAAGACGGGAATTTCTGCATCATTAAGGGCTAAAGCGTAATTGGCTGTAGAAGGGTACAGCGCCGGGGAGCTATAACATGTACTAAACCCAGCGCCGGGGCGCTGGGGACAGAGGTAGAGCCAATCAGGGCGCGAGCAAGGAGGAAAGTTGAGGGGGAATAGGAACCTACAGAGTAAAGAAGTATTTAAGGAAGTAATCAGGTGACAAAAAGAGAACAACAAGAGTTGGAGATTAATTAGAAATCAACGGAAAATTGTGGAGGAGAATTCAAGTTGAAGATCGAAGACCGGAGGATTTCTTTTAGAGTTTCTTCTTCTTCTTTATTTCAATTTTGTAATTCTATTGAGATGATTTTCATGGGATTTTTGGTTTTATTTTTCAGTATGAACTAACTTTTCCATTAAGACTGCAAATTGAACATTTTATGTTTATGAATTGATTATTCAATTTAATCCAGGATTTACGTCAAAGTGAATTGTTTATCATGTTTTGTGTTTATTGATTAATTATTTGGCCAATAATTACTGTGTTACACTAGATAGATTCGGGAGATGAAATCTAGGGTTAGAACTGAACGTGATATCATGTATGCTTAATTATTTGTATGAGATAAATAATTAGAGTTGTGAATTAAATATGAATATCTCTTTTCACTGCATGTAACAGTTGGGAATTGGAACTTAATGAGTTTAATTTTAGTATTTTGCATAGGGATATCGCATAATTAATTGAATTAAATAAATGTTATCTGACCACTTGGGAAATGGCTTTTAACAGCCAGAATTCCTGTTAACAATTCAGGTGATGTGATAACTGGAGTAATTGGATAATTGGTTTGTATTACATGTTTGGGGATATTGTAGTCTTAACCTTTATTTATTTGAATTAATTTTTAGAGTAATACATTTTTTATTAGTTAATTTTAGTTTTCTTAATTAGAAAATCACAAATTGAGGTTGTTTAAATAAAATTGAATTGATATAGTACTAGTAGTTGGAGTTTATTGATTGGAATTTCCTGTGGGTACGACACTTTATTTTATCACTTTATTACTTGTTGACTGTGTATGCTTGCGCAAATAATCGATTGTGAAATCGATCAACAGAACTCTCTCTAAACTATTAGGCGAGAAGTGTGTGTCCTACTTCAGTGAAAGATATGTTGCTAATTTATTTTGAAGGATTTGGACAAAAGGAGATCCCAAAATTTTATAGAAGTGTGCCTTATTTCTATAGGAATTTGGAATGCGCGTAATACTAGACTGTTTAGAGGAAGTTGCTCCTTTGAGTTGTTGAGTAATATGATTATTTTTCTTGCTACTCTTTGAGCTTCTTCTATGGGGGCTTTTAGAGGTATCTCTGCGACTAATTTGTGTAAAGATTGGAGGGCTGCCCTTTTTTAAGTGTTTTTTTTTATTTACTCCATTGAGGGTGGACTTCTTGTTCCCTTTTTATTACTCCTTTCTTTTCTATTAATAAAATTTCTTCTTTTATCAACAAAAAAAAACAATGTCTTCTATTTCTATTTGTTGTTACACTCATTATCCACTTCTCAACCAACCTTTCGGTATTTAATATACCGAATCATCAAAATATAGTTTTCTTTCCTAAAAACGAATAATGACTTGAGGCGTACATGTACCTTTAGCCTTCAAATCAAGAGACCAGCTGATGTGGGAATAAATAGAGTGCACTAAAAGAGAAGGTGAAAAGAGATCAAAATAGTGGGTATATCGTCCTTTGAGGGGATCCAAAAGCCCTTTGCAGTTGCACGCTTTTCCTTGCAAGGATAAGTGGTGCTACCAGACAATATGGGTTATGCTTTACTTGAATGATATACAATTCTACTGAAAATTAGGCGACTAAATTGATGTTTAAAGGATACTTAGAAACCTAAAACAAATATGAATGATACTTCGAATCAGGGTATATACTAAAACCTAATCCTACTTGGACTGACAGATAAATACAAATATTCATACAGCGAAGTTTGATTAAATTAAGCTATCCTATAATTTAATGACTAAATCTACCACAAACAGAGTTGCAACCATGTATATTCAATGTCTATGAGAAATAGGCTGCTTGTTACCACTATATCACCTCACTCAGCAATCTGCATGAATGCAAATTCCCACTACAAAGAATTTATTTATCAGCAGCAGCAAGATGGAATGGAATCCATACTCCAGTATAAAGACCAACTTGAGATACTAAATTAAGCCTGTACTAAAGTACTAGGGACAGATCAATGTTAACATGTAATTACATAATTGTCCTCTACAAAATCCCTTGGTGATAAACTAAATCAGTCATCTTTAAGCCACATTTTTTAAAGATGATTTATCATGCTTTTTCTATTATATTACAAGTTACACTATATCCCACTTCTTTTACCCTGACCAATCCAATAGGTAGCTGAATCTTCCAGCACATTATTCAGTCCCTTTACAGTAAATCATGTTGTGCAAGCAACACCATGTGTTTCAAGAAAATATTGCAAAAAAGCAGGTAGTATCTAGTAATATGTAATTGGCAAAGGATTAAGAAAAGAAGTTCAAGCATGTTGTAGGTCAAGCAAATAAGAAATGTAACTTAGACGTTGCTATCCAACAAATTAAAAGGTAAATCAACACTGTCACATATGCACACAAAAAATTGCAAAAATTTAATAACTTTAAGGTACATGAAATGAAGGCAGCAAAAGTAAATAACTGTTTTCATGGATGTCTGCAGTCGTTAATAAAGAAATTCTAACAGAAGAAAGGGGAGTGAAGGCAGAAACACAATGAACAACCCAAACACTACCAAAGTGAGGTAGAAGAAAGTATATATAATCCACAAAGTGAAGAAGCAAACAAAACCAGAGAAAATAAATTTGGGTATATGTATGCATGTATTCATATAATCAATAACTCTTACTTTGGTATAGTTCTTCTTTTCCACTCCATAACCCTTGACATACAAGTATCCCATCCCATTATAAGCTGAAAAAAGTTGCTGTCTGGAAGCAAGCGTAAGCCACTCTAAAGCCTTTGTGTAGTTTCGTTCAACTCCAGCTCCTCTTGCATAGATCTCCCCAAGAAGTTCCATAGACCTCGGTTCCCCCTTCTCCACAGCCTTCAAAAACCAATACAGTGCCTTGGCATGATCACGCCTAACTCCTCTCAGTCCAAAGTAGTAAAATATCCCAATTTTGTACATGGCTCCTGCATTCCCTTTCTGTGCCTGGTATTCCAAAATCTGGAAGTCCTCGTCCTCTTCTCCTCTGGACTTTCTCAAGGCGTCTTTATTTTCCTCCGCTCCAGTGTGGATCCTGACTGGTTCAATTACAGGTGAGTCCTTTGATATCAAAAAACTATTTACAGCTATCTCTGCTAATTCAGCATACAGCTTAACTGCTTTCTCGTGCATCTGCAACCAAATTAGAGATACATATAACTACTTACCCCATCAAGGCAACAATGTATTACTTATCCAAGATTAGTTCTGTAGGATGTAACAAATGTTTAATATAGACGGATATAGGTACCTTTAGAAACTAGATTAAGAAAATGTAAGGTTTGGTTTCTCTATTTGCTAGAATCAGAACTTCAAAGTGGTAAAGAACATCAATTTTTCAATAACCTAAGACTGGTAAAAATAATATTCATAACTAAGATACATATTTCGTAAACAATGAAGAAGAATAAAAAATATTATCTGCAGATGTTTCCAAAATAATATATTTACACAGTGAAAATTTCAACCACAAGATATATTAGTTTATCTATCTGATGAGATATCTGTCAGTATAATCTTAAAATTTCCTTCTCAGACTCAAACCCTTAATTAGCCTTATCAAGTTATGGTCTCGTTTTATGGTATTAAAAATGTAGTACTCATAAACTCTTATTTGACTTGCCTGGCACTTGCCTGGCATTTAATTTTTAGATAAAAGAAGAATTTTATTGGAAATGTGAAATATACAAATAAGGTGAACAATAAGTCCACTAAACAATCAACATGGAAAGAAAACAACTCCTCAACAAAGGACAGTTACCCAATCCCTATTAATATCAAAAAATGCTACATCTCAAAAATTCTCATCGCCAATGCCCATAGAGATGGCAAAAAAGATACCTAGTCCAAAGCAGGTGAAAAAGGAGATAAGTATTGGTTAATTCCTAGCATTTTTCATTTTTCCACCAAATACCTCATAGAATAGCAAATGTTTTCAGCGCTAGGATTTTAAAAATTGGCTTCCCTCATATAATTATCAACTCTAGAATCAAAAGAATCAAATTATCAAAAAACCCTAGATGAAAATTAACAAATAAGTACACAAGGAAATCTAAGGATCAAGGTCATATTCGGAAGTCGGAACTAAAAACAGAGCAAAGGCAAAGAAAACAAAAAAAGAAATTAACATATAACACTCATAATAATAACAAAACCAACTGTATATACTTTTATAATACCAACAAGAAAATCTGATTTTTTTTCATTATCTCCATAATTTCCCTTCCATTTTCTTTCCCTCAGTTTTCTTTTGAGTTCAACAAGTAGCGTGAAAGATTTGACTAATTCGTTCTCCATGCATTATTACAATTTACAAAACCTTAGATCAAACAAAATGCTAAAGTCAAAACCAATGGATTTTTCAAAATTTCACTGTAATTTGTTTTCTTTACTTTTTAAAGTCAATAATAATTTTTGGTTCACCATAAATTAACTAGAGTAAAATTCCTAATAAACTTCAAATTTCAGGCTTGCCATACTCTGAAGTCATAAACTTTCAACAATTACAAACCCAGGTAAGTACAATCCTAGTCCCAAAACGTGGGTACCATAAAATGAACTCCTATTTTAAGAAAATTCTATCAATTTCCCATTTAACCTCCAACCAATTTCATAGCTCAAATTGACACTCTCATTTAGTTTGAGACAATAGGATGAAGTGCTATATATATACTGGATCATTACACAACAGAAACATAACAATTAAACTGTATATATATATATAAACATAAAAATTAAACTGTAATACATACATCTTGGCGAGAGTAAGTATAGGCAAGTGCCATTTTCGACTGCATATTACCAGCATCGGATGCAAAATAATGGTACATAAAAGACTTAGCTTTGTTCCTCTCCCTCAACATTCCCATATTATACAAAAACCCCATCGCCGATTGGGCATGCGCATACCCACTCCCCGCCGCCGCCTCGATCTCCGACGCACCCTCCTCCATCCTTCTCGGGTCGCCCCGGCTCACGGCGCTCACCATTTTATTCAACCCCGAGTAGTACAGCGATTCAGCACCCGCCCCATCACCGCCGGGCGCCGTCGGGTCGGGTGTGGAGTCAGGCTCGAAGATCGGGCGCCAGGATCCTGGGTCGAGCTCGTCATCGGATTTCGACTCGGAGTCGCCGAACTCGTCCCAATTGGAGTTGGAGGCGTCGGAATCGGGGGAGAGGGAATCGGCCGGCGGTGGGTCCTTAAGGTCGTCCTGGGAGAGGACGAGGACGAATGGGCGGGCGGTTGTGGAAAGAGGGAGGAGGGTGAGAAACAGGAGAGCGAGGGTCAGGGAGAGAATTCTTTGATTTTTTCTGCGCATTTTCTTCTTGATTGTTCTTATTCTTGGGGTAAGTTTAGAGTTTTGGACAGTGAAGAAGAAGAAAAGGGTGAGAGAGAGAGAGAGATTGTGGTTGTACGAATGTATGTGTTATTTGGTGCTGTTGTGTCATTTGGTGTTGTTTGGACCAATAGGAGGTTGCCAACTCATATTATGCGGGTGGCAGCAATTTGATTTTCATTTGAGTTGGAATTTTTTAAAACCCAAAACACCCTTCTTTTATTTAAAGTGGATAATGCATGTTATAAATTGATTAAATTAATTTATAAAAGATTGAAAACTTTTAAAATACAGTATTACCTGATTTATATTTCCATTCATGAAAATGAGCGAAAACATAAACATATAAACATTCACATTTTCCTTAATGATTTAAAGGAATTGCACATCCGTTCGTATTGTTTTAAACTCTTAACTTTTGCTCATTCAATAAAATTTTGTTGATATTTTTTGATAATTTCATTACTCTTTCCATCCCATAGTTATAGACTGATTTTTCATTTTGAGATATCCTAATATATAGGCTACTTACTACTCCTTCCGTGTCATAGTTATAAGCTAATTTTTTTTGGCACATAGTTTAAGAAAATCAGTCTAAGTGACAATTTTTAACAAAAAATTTCCACATATACCCCTTAATATAGAATTAATAAATAAGTTAATTATTCCTTAATTATCACACTGGAACTCTAAACTTCATTGATTGACGTGTACTGACCATTAAAGTTCATAACAATAAAACTATAACCAAAGATGGAGTTTTTAATCTATATAAAATATGTTAAACTAGTAAAGCCTAAAAAGTTGAATTCTTTTATTGAGAATACAACAACATTAAATGTGGTGATAAAAATAATGACATTGAATGTTATTTTTTTTTAAAAAGAGTAAATGTTGAATATTTATTATAAGGGCATAAAAGTAAAACAATGAATCAACTAAATTTTATAAATAGTAAGTAGTCTATATATTGGGACATCTCAAAATGAAAAATCAGCGTATAACTATGGGACGGATGGAGTATTTATAAAATTTAGTTGGTTCATTGTTTTACTTTTATGCCCTTATAATAAATATTCAACCTTTACTCTTTTTAAAAAAAATAACATTCAATGTCATTATTTTTATCACCACATTTAATGTTGTTGTATTCTCAATAAAAGAATTCAACTTTTTAGGCTTTACTAGTTTAATTAACATATTTTATGTAGATTAAAAACTCCATATTTGGTTATAGTTTTATGGTTTTGGATTTTAATGGTCAATACACGTTAATCAATGAAATTTAGAGTTCCAGTGTGATAAGTAAAGAGTAATTAACTTATTCATTAATTCCATATTAAGGGATATATGTAGAAATTTTTTGTTAAAAATTGCCACTTAAACTATGTACCAACAAAAATCAACATATAACTATGAGACAGATGTAGAATTTTTTTATTTTTATAAATGTTTAGAAATATGCAATTAAATTTTAGTCACCTTACTAGCTTTTTAGCTTGCTACATGCAGTACTTTGGGCCGCTAACGAATTACAATTGGGGGCGGTCCGGTGCACTAATGACTGGTACCGTCCGGTACTCTTTGTTAATTTTTTTTTTTTAATTTATTTTTACCACAATTATAACAAAAAAAAAAAATTAACAAAGAGTATCTGATAAGACAGACAGTCATTACAGATCAGACGCTTCAACCCAAATCTAATTATGGGTGTTACAATGGAATTGGGGGGATGGGGGATGGGGGATTTGGGGATGGGGGGGCTCCGGTAGCCTTTTTAATGACCTAATTCCAGTGCCCTTTTTTTTTTTTTTTTAAATATACTTTTTTTACAGTTTTTTGTTCAAACTTGCTCTATTATTTTATTTATTTTTCTCATTATTGTGGTTAAAAAACAAAAAAAAAATTAAAATTAAAGTGCACTAGGGGTGATCATTCAGTTATAACCGAACCGAAATGGCTATTCGGTTATAACTGAAAACTGAATTATCAATAATTTCACTATCCGAAATACTAACCAAAATTTAAAACTAACCGGATTACCGAATACCGAATACCGAATTACCGAATGTACAATTCGATAATTCGGATAATAATCGAAGCTGTGCTCAAATTCGGCTAAACCAAACACACCTAACAAGAAAAATCATTAACTCCCCAACTTAATTGAATTCACTCGACCACTGTATGTAGAGAAAAAAACATAAGACATATCAATTCATCATCTACTCTTATTTGCATCTAAATTTACTCCCCATTCCACCCAAATTTTTAAGCTCACAAGCTCATTTTTCCTTTTTCTCTCCTCAGTAGAAGGAGTTCAGAGGGAAATTAAAGTGATTAGAATTCATCATTGTAGGATCGAGATGAAGAAGCTGAAGAGCTTTTACAAAAAATATGGATACCCTTGGCGTATATGACTGCAGTTCACTAAAATGTATTGTTAATGGAGCAAAAACAACAACGATAGAAGATCAAGAAGGTTCCGGCAGCGAGATCGTCTTCCCTGTTCTAAAAACTCTAAGCCTCATGAATAAGCTCAGATCTTAGATCATGTTACGCCACCGTTGCGCCACCTCCGACGGCTCTTCCGTTACGCCACCTCCGACGGCTCTTCCGCCTCCGTCTTCGTCGAATTCAAGCTCAGATCTCAGATCTCTTACGCCACCTTCGTCGATTTGAGTGAGGACTGAAGAGTGAGAATCGAGAATTCGAGATCTCAGATCTTAGATCTGGCGAGTGGAACCGAAACCATACTGAATTACTGAATTACCAATAATGAAAACTGATAGAAGTTACAGATAGTGGAGTATTATAAAATTAAAATTTTCAAGTATTAAATTTCGGTTATTCAGGTATCCGAATAACCTATTTTTTGAAAATCGGAACCGAAATCGAATATTGAATAATAATTCGGATATAACCGAAATTCTAAAAAAAAACCGAAAAACCAAAATAATTCGGTTCGGTAATTCGGTTTTATCCGTTTTTTTTTAACTCTATACCTTATGGTCATTAACACCTTGGAACCATCCCCTTGATCCAATTATAATGATTGTAAGACCCCGAATTTTATGAAATAAAAGTATTCAATTTTTCTTATAATTACTATTTAGTAAATGGTTAAATTGATAAAAGTTAAAGTTAAGGGTGATATATGAATTTTTTTTCAAAATAAGCAAGTGGTTATAAAATAATCATTGTTGTCGGGGAATATTTTGGTCGTGGAATATTCTTGTTGTCGGGGAATATTCGTACGACGACGCAGTCAATAGTGGGCCCCATAACAAAATAACTGTCGGATGAAGAAAACGACAAATTTGAGTTTTTATAAATAATAACGTAGTTATTCAAGTAACATCTTGTTGGAATACCGGTGGTTAAAATATAAAGAATATGTCTGTAGCGTAGTTAAGAAGACACCTGCGGTATTGCACAATATTTTTTAATTATTGATCCTTACATTGAGAAGGCACTAATCAATAATTGTTACGATGAATTATCGTTCAATATTTTATTTTATTGAATCAATAATTGTTGCGTTGATATTTTATATTATTGTTGTTTCAATAATTGTCATCAAGACAATATCTCCATTATCGGATCAATAATTCATATTATTTGAATAATATTATTAGATAGCATTATTGGCAATGTCTAGAAAGTTACGTCAAGAAGAGGTTTGGTCACCTAATCTAATACCAAAGAAGGAAAAATCCTTATCTGAAAGCCCCCTCTTTCCTGGGAACGGCCTGGTTGTCATAAATGTGATTCTGTAATATTATTTGTGAATAATTAATTATTGATTCATATGATAATGAAATATTTATTTGATGTGAATATAATTGATGGATTTATTTATGTGGTTATAAATGAAAGAATTAATGTTGAGGAATTTTATCAGTATTTTATCTGATTGGAGGTATTAAAAGATCAAATCGATTGTTCTTACGGCTTTTATTCATGTGAGTTATAATTTTTAATTTGACCGTTGGATCGTTGTGATTTTTGGATATGTTATACATATATAAGTTGAGTATATGTTCACAAATTTTGAACCTGTTAAAATGAACGAATGATTTGTTATGAATTTTAAGAGGTGGTGATTCGAAAATTAGGTTTATAAATGATTTTGGTGGAAAATTCTAGAAATGGGTGGGCCCCACTTTTGGTTGTTGGGGAAGATAGCTGATTTTTGGTGGGTGGAATAGTAGCAGATAAAGCCATCAGGTAGCAGGTCAAGTCTGCTTCGGCGTGCTAATATTTTCCTATAAATAGAGGGCTAAGTTAGAATTGAAAATCACACCAGAATTCATAAGTTTTCTCTCTTTTTCTCTCTAGATTATTGAGTGTATTTTGTGAGTATTTAGATACTTGGTGAGTTGCTATTCATCAGTGCAAGTTTTCTTCAGCGTCATATCCGATATCTAGTCAGAAGTGCTGCTCTTTTGTGGTAAGGGATAGTAAGGGATAATAAAGGATGTTATTTTCTTTCTAATGATGTTATTCTTTCAATATCATTATACTGAAATATTGGTATGGATTTTATTGTGGAATTTCTACCTTTTGAGTGAGTTACTATTCACGATATTTATAACGATTCTTTATTCACGATATCGATACTATTCATGTATATGACACTATTTACGTATATGACATTATTTACGTATATGGTACTATGTACGAATACAGAGTACTATTCACGAGTTATTATTCATGAGTTACTATTTACGAGTTACTATTCACAAGTACTATTCATGACAAAATTGATTTCTTTTTCTAACCAAATTATCGTTGATTTATGAATCTTACTCTTGAAATTAAATCCATGTTTTGATCATATTGTTTTTATTATCATATATAACATTTTTATAATCTTAGTGATGAAATTTCTCTTTCACTTGAGTGTAAAGATGGGTAGATTATTGGTATGATCATGACTATGGGTTCTCTTTGGCCAATAGTGCAAAGTTGAATTGTTGACTGGTATGATCATGACCATTGCATTTATAATTGAATATCTTTAGCTTAAGTGCAAAGGTAAATTGATCAACATGGTTATAATTATTGTTTATATAAATTCTGAAATGATTATATATTTCTTGGAGATAATAATATATTTGGCTGTAGAGTAAATATGAATCTGTTGATGAATATCTTTGGCTCAGTAGAAAAAGATGAATTGTTGATGAATATCTTTGGCCAGTAGTGCAAAGATGACATGTTGTTGAATATATTTGGCCAGTAGTGCAAAGATGAACTGTTGACGAATATCTTTGGCCGTAGTGCAAAGATGAAATTGTTAGTATGATTATAAATAGGAACTGTGATTTGGTATAACCATGATCTTTGATGTTTCAGGTAAAGACATGTGATGAAAATTATCTTCGTCCTGGATGCGAAGAGGAATTTAGAATTACAATTATGATTATGAGTTATTCATATAATTATGGAAAGGAACTGTTGATTAATGTTACAGGGATAAAACATTGTTGGTGGACTTTTAATGTGGAGAAGATAATAGACTTTATGGTCTATTTGACTTCTTCTAATGGATCGCTTTCGTTCACGCAACTATGGTTGAAATTTTTATCATCTACCATATGTTCTAAATCTCTGATTTATTACTGTTGAAGGCTATTGATAATTTATTTATCTTTAGTCATGATATTCTTTACTGAGCTAGTTGTGCTCACCCTTTTGCTTCACAATTCCTTTCAAGTAATAAGAGTGTAGTGGTGAATCAAATAGGGTGAGGCGAACCCAACGTTGGAAGGGTGTTTTGCCACTATCATACAAGATGTCTAAAGACATACAACCTCGTGTCATCATAAGATGTGGTCAGGTGTACATCCACTTCATCGAGTATATCTACGAAAGCACTACCTATATAATCTTGGTGTTTGGGTTGAAGTATAACTCTCAATTAGATACTGATGGAGATAATGATATGTCAAGAGAAGACTCACCATTGGAAAGAATATGATAGTAATCTTCTCGCTTTTCTTTGGGGTCTATCAATCAACCAAGGATAATTTCGTGGCTATATGATATCTATCATAACCTGTATTAGGCGCATGGCCTCCTATGCACGAAAGTTTCTTGAGCACTTTCCAAAGATTTTAATTTCTAAAACAGGTTTTTGACTATACCTTTATGTAAGGTGCCATTGTGACGTCTTTATCCAAGGTTGGGATGAGAGTCACAGGTTGGTATATATTTGTATCAAAACTCACAGCATATGTGTTGTTGTATTTTGCACGACAATTGTTGTAATAAATTTGTAGTTATTTTCTGTACCATGTATTTGGTGACTCAGAATAGGTTGGATGGATTGGACCTATTTTGGGGTCGTCACAATGATGCCATTTTTTATCAATAAGTCTAGGAGGATATTTTTCTAGTGACATTCTAGTGAATTTTTTTTATTCATCTAAAAAAATGTATAATATTTATTCCAATTGAAATTTTTATAAAAAATAGTGTTTTAGGTGTAATTTGGATACATAAAAGAAACAGGGTCTATACAGACTGTACAACCATGTTTCTTGTATGTATCCAAACTACATCTACAACCAAGGTTTTCAAACCCGGACCGGATCGTCGGTCGAACAAGAAAAAATCGGACCCGGTTCACTCAACGGTCCGGTTTGGACCACTAAACCACTTCTGCTCAAAACCGTCGTAGCCGGTGAACCGGTGGTTGAGCCGGTTGACCTGATGAACCGATGGACCGGTTCATGGGTTTGACCGGTTCTCTCCTTAAAGATTAAAAAAAAAAATATTACGGATTTTATTTTATTTTAGTAATTTAGTTGAGACTTTGTTTGGTATTATACATATTTTTGCATTCATTTAATCAAACACTTGAACTTGTGGTTGAATTTCGGAATTTGAATGTATCTTAGAGATGTTTAGTTTTTTTTTTTGTAGATAAATTGATTAATTTTACATATTTACTAAATATTATATACAATATATAATAATAATTAATATAATTATTTATTTATTATTTATTACATATTAATGACGTCACTGGGTCAATAACGATCCGACCACTGGTTGGACCAGTAACTCATCCATCCAATAACTTTTTCGATTCGATGATGATCGGTCCGGATTTAAAAATCTTGTCTACAACATTATTTTTTACAAAAAATTCAATCGGAATACTATATATTTTTTGTAGTACGAGGAGACTCTTGTTTTGTGAGACAGTTGACAGAAACGGTCTCCGTTATGAGATGAGATATTTTTATACTAGTTTTTTTAAGATTTAAGCACTTTAACTGAAAGAAAAAGTGGACAGACGAAGGTGTCAAATTGTCAATACTACTACTATTTTCCCTTACCCATTAGCACCAACTCACTGATTTTTTTTTATTCTTTTTATTTGGAAATTAATCAGCTTACAAGATTTGCTTATCACATAAATATCATAAGTTTAGCAAATATGTCCTAAATGTCCATAGAGAATCACATATAGAAAATATTGAAAAGGTCAAACACGTCCATTACTCCTTTTAAAGAGTATAAAAAGAATTGTTTTTGTAATGATAAGAGTATAAAATAATATAATATTTTAAATTTATCATCATAATTTAATATAATGTCGTTAATGTTAACCTAATAACTTATTCAGTTATTCTCTTGAGATGGATATTGAACAAAAACACATATTTAACATTGATAAATTTTATAAATAAAGTTCTTTTTGTGCAACGTAGCTATTATTGTTTAAAAGTTAAAACAATTTTATTTATAAATTTGTTTTTAATTTTTGGACTAAGGGAGTGTACGACTGTACACCTAGAACCAGTGGCGAAGTTAGTAATAGTTTTTATTGGGATTAAAATTATCACTAAGTTATAAATAATTTGGTGGGGGTTCGGGGCACTGCTCACGGGCCAATTTTTTTTAATACTTTTATACTTTTGGGTCACACACACAAACATATATATATATATATACACACACATTATATTACAATGAAATATAATAAGTAATAATATATGTTATATATATACACTATATTGACTCATAATAGATTTTTTAATCATTAATCGCTTCATAAATAATTAATTCATTAATTATTTTTAAAAATAATATAAATTAGATTATTATTTAGTTTAAAATATTATAGAGAAATATACATATATTAAGAGAATGAGTCGCATAAAATTTGATTGACAAAGTTATAAATTTTCAATTTGATCTCGTATAATATAAATTTTATAAAATTTTAATGGGGTCGATTTATATATAATACATAAAATTTTTAAAATTTACCTTATATTATAAAATAATTATTTTTTCAATGGGGTGAATTGACCCCAATATTATATGTAGCTTCGTCGGTGTCTAGAACATTCAAGTAGACTATGATGGGTGTTTTAAGTTTATAACTATCAATACATATGAATTGTAAAGACTATGATGGGTGTTTTAAGTTTATAACTATCAATACATGTGAATTGTAAAGAGGCGGTGTTATAATATTTTCCGTTCAGACTCAAGAACGATCGAACGGACTAAAATGATAAACGTAATTAGAAATTGAGCGACGGTTCGGTCCGTCGCTATATGTTCAGTGTGTGGCTATATGTTGTCCGTCGCTAAAAGTTAAGACGACAATTTTTTGATATAGCGACGGATCGAACTATTGCCCGATCCGTCGCTAAAGGGAGTGAACTCTTAAAATGGACTATATATATATAACACCCTTGTATTCTCCCTTCGTCTTTCATATATCTTTTGCCCGATTAGTTTGTTTTTACTCTCTTGTTTCAAATTTTAGCAATTTTTGATTAATTTCTCCATCGTCAAGTGTTCTGAATCCATTTTAAAATGCGATTACACATTTATGGAAATACGTATAGGCTTAACATAAATTATTTAATAGTTGCACTAATTAAACTAATGTCTTAATTAATACTTTCTCCGTTCCTCCGTTCCTAAATAAGTGACGTTTTAGAAGAAAAGAACTTTCTATGAGAATAAATTATTTACTTTCCTATATCATCCTTACCTTCTCTCATTGTCCCAATAAATTTTCACCTTTAGTATTAATAGTTTTTAACTTTCTATAAAGGGGTAGTGATGGAATTTTACACATATTTTAGTTATTAAATGATAGTATTAAATAACTTTCTTAATCCATATGCAAAAACCTTAAACGACACTTATTTAGGAATGGAGGGAGTATTATTATTGCAGGGTAATGATCGCATTATGTGGGTACCCGGAGATTGCATGATCTCTTATCAGCTCGTGGTCGTAATATATAATATATCACCTCGTTCAAGGACCGTCATGATCACTTTAATCTAATGGCTACACTTTATGTATTATTTTACAAATATTTATATATTTAAATTACATGATTCTTGATTTCTACTAGTTTTCTAATGGTTTGGTTATGTATATGGAACATCTATAATACACATAAAAAACTACAAAATATTTTAAAAGTCCTAATTGTTTACATACTGGAAAAAAATATATGAAATATTCTAGAGATCGCTTCAAAAGTAATTTAAAACTAAGGAGTGCAATATTTAATAAAGTTATTAACGAGATATTTTAGGCCAACAAAGGGTAGAACTGTGATTCATCTCTAATTTTGGTGAAAAAATATTTAGGTAAAAAATAGTGTTAAACAAACTTTGGTATGCAAATATTTTTAAACATCAAATGAGACTAGATCCTTGTCCACGCCGCCGGGGGTTCCGCAAATTCGTTGTTTTTACCCTTTTTAATTTTGATTTGGTTATTTAGGTCAAATGATGAGTTTTAGGGGGAAAATCGAAATAAATACCGACAACTTGAAAAGATTGATTTTAATAATTAGGCCAAATTAAACAGATTTGATAGTTGGTATAATTTTTAATGTATGTACCAACTCATCCAAATTTTGAAGGTTTTCGCAATATGACCCAATATATAAGCACTCCCGACTTCTGTGAAAACACATTTATCGCATCTTGTTAATTTCTTAAGCATGAAGTGTGTGTTTTTGAGAAAACTTTTTATTTGACTTGTATTAAGTGCTTTGATTTTAAGAGTTGTTCTAGGTCTTGCTAAATTTAACCTATGAGCGGAATATTCGTTGTTTCTACCCTTTTGGATTTCGATTTGGTTATTTAGTTCAAATGGTGAGTTTTAGGAAAAACCCTAAATAAATGTCGACAACTTCAAAAGATTGATTTTAATGATTGGACCGAATTAGACAGAGTCACCAGTTGGTCTAATTTTCAATGGATTTATTAACTCATCCGGATTTTGAATGTTTTCGCAATATGACCCAATATATTACTCAATAAAATTGGTTTGAAACTCGAGATTCATACAGTTCGGGGACTTGCTTAAGCAGGGGAAGGTGTTAGGCACCTTGCGACTTCCGTGAAAACACGGTTATCGCATCTTGTTAATTTCCTAAGCATGAAGTGTGTGTGTGTGTGTGTGTATTTTTTTAGAATGCTTTTTATTTGACTTGTGTTAGAGCATTCACAACAGTTTTTCCAATAGACTCTCTATCCTCACATTTGAAGAATACATCAATAAATCAATATCCAACAGTTTTCTTATCCTTATATAATTCTCTATTTTAATCCCTATATATGATTTGACTCCTCAGGATGAGGAAATCAAAAGAGCGTTCCCTATTTATGTAAAATGACATTTCACATCCTATTTATTGCAATTTTATGTTGGTTAAAGGATCTTATCTCACTTAATTATAAATTTTATTATTTTATAATTAAAATAAAGTTCTCATAAACACATAATGATCGTTGCACATTTTGATTTCTAGCAATATCTATTTTTAAATTAAAATAATTACAAATTTTAAATTCAAACAACAATTACTTTTAAATAAAAAATAGTTACAACGTTCAAAACACGATTTGACTGTTGGAACTTTCAAATTTTAATTTTTAAATTTCAAAATTTAAAATTTAAGGAATTAATATAAGGAACCTATTGGGTACATAGTGAAAAAATTGAATCTCTATCCTACAGAATGACCCAATAGCACTGCAGAGTAAGGATAAAGATAAGGAAACTGTTGTGAATGCTCTTAAGTGCTTTGATTTTAAGAGTTGTTCTAGGTCTTGCTTTAACCTATGAGCGACGTTATTTTGAAAATAATGTTGAACCTCTTTGGACCTATGCACGAAGGATTTGATTTTAAGAAAAGTTCATTTTTAGATATAACATAATGAAATGACGTTTTGGAAAATAAGGTTTTCAAATACTTCACCAAATAGGAATCAAGGTCCTTTGATACTTCCAGTTATTAATCCTAGATTTGTCTAACTCAGAAGCGCTTTATTATTTTTACAAAAGCTCTTTGTTGTTTTGCTTGAAAATCATTTTGGGTGATAACGCATGAAAGAAAGCATCAAAGAAAGTGGGTCGTACCATCTTTGGGCATGAAAGCCGTCTCGATAGACTCAAGCACCCACAATCACAACTTTTCATTATCACGGGACCTTAAATCCGATCTTTCGGGACGAGACCCTCGAAGTCGTTTTAAGGCCCAAAATTATATGTACAATGATTTTGCGCAATTTAATAATACATTATAAACAAAAGGTCCATCGTGGGAATCTAGTCGAAATCCAATTAATGGATCTCAACCCCAGGATTCCTAGAATCACATTAGTATGCTTGGATCTATGTACATAATGTATCATAAACTTGCTATTAGGTGATTCATTGATCGAAATCCCTAATCACAAGTAGTTAGGACCCCCTCACCGCTAGATATAGATCTAGGGCTCTACGGAGTGACAAAGCCGATTAAAAACATTTAAACAACTAGATCTAACCGAGATCTAAGCCGATTTAACATGAAGGTTTAAGCTTAGAAGCCCATGAACCGGTTAAGGGCTAGATCCGGTTAGATCTAGTAAACAGAATTGGTTTCTAACTATATATACACAAAATAAACGGTAAAAAGTCTAGATCTACCAACCAATGCACAATTCTAACTATAGATAAACACTATATTTAAATATATCTAGTAGTTCTAGCAATATTTACAATGGAAATGACTAAATATTCGCTTTTTCACATTAGGGGATGTAGATACAAGCCTCCCGTGACACAAATCTAAGCTATATCACTCTATACGAATGAAGTGATGAAAACAACTCAAATGTGGTGATTTAATGTCAAATCAGAGCCCTTTTCTCTCTAGATTTGACTTTTTCTCTCTAACTCTTTTTTTTTCAAAAGTGAGATGATGATGGCATGTTGTAGGCCTTCGGGGCCAGACGCAGTTGCACCTGCGACTGGGCCTGATGGGTCCCGTCATCTCAAAGTTTGTTCCTTCGGTTATTAATCTGTAAAAAGTTGAGATCTGTATCCAAATATCCCAGAAAGCTTCTGCCGAGTGTTGTGAAATGAAGTCAAGTCTGACTGATTTATGAGTTAGTGAAGATGAAGCAATTAGCTGAGATGTATCTTCTGGTTCTCGAGGGTGGTCAGCTGGCTTGTCTTATGTAATTCGCAGTTCGGGGATTGTTGGGATGACTTTTGATAGACCTCAGCTTCGCGATCCTCGTTCTGACCACGTTGTGTTTGGGTGTCGTTGCACTTTGATTTCTCGACGGGGTTGTCTATGGGTTAAACTTATGCTTTTGCCTTCCCCCGGGATTATCTATGATGTGAAATTAAACTTTTACCCTCCTGTAAAGTTAGTTAAAGGAAAGCAAAATTTCGGGTGTCTACAGATGCCCATCTTTGTCATGTTTATGCAATGCAATGGAATGAACACGACAAAGAATACTAGACACGCGATATATGATAAGGTATATCAAATGATGCAATGTCATGTGTAAAGTATGCAGTGATATAAAACTGTTGGATTTTCAAAGGATTGATCTCGTCTGTTGGGGAATATGATTGATGTATCGCTATTACCGGGTATTGACTCCACTGAATTGATTAACCATCGGGGTTATTACCGATGCCTTATTTGGTATGGACTCCAACAGACTACACCATCGGGTATTATTATTGATGCCTTCGCTAGGGATCGACTCCAACGGATTACACCACCAGGTATTACTACTGATGCCTTCGTTGGGGATTGACTCCAACGGATTACACCACCGGACATTACTGCTGATGCCTTCGATGGGGATTGACTTAAATGAATTACACCACCGAGTATTACTGTCGATGCCTTCCCTGGGATTGACTCTAACGGATTACACTTATAGACTAGCTTTCATTTTCCTACATAGACTAGGTTAACCATTTTTGTCATGCACATGACACATTGTATATATCAAAAAGTATTATATGGCAATGAAATATATTTTGATTCACTTCCCTTTTAGATATGTCTTGTCACTTGCTTGACAATTGACATTTTCTTTATGACTTGCTATCTTAATGTGTCCAAAACTTCTCCTTGATGGATTGACATGTCCTAGGATCTTTCAGAATGGGTCGTTGATCTTTGGGATTCCTATTTTTTTGGTGTCATGGGACTAATCTTTGATGTGGTTGAGGCTTAAACAAAGTGTTTGGCTTTCCTCTTTAATCTAATGGCTACACTTTATGTATTATTTTATAAATATTTACATATTTAAATTTCATGATTCTTGATTTCTACTAGTTTTCTAATGGTTTGGTTATGTATATGGAACATCTATAACGCACATAAAAAACTACGAAATATTTTAAAAGTCCTAATTGTTTACATACTGAAAAAAAAATGAAATATTCTAGAGATCGCTTCAAAAGTAATTTAAAACTAAGGAGTGCAATATTTAATAAAGTTATTAACGAGATATTTTAGGCCAACAAAGGGTAGAACTGTGATTCATCTCTAATTTTGGTGAAAAAATATTTAGGTAAAAAATAGTGTTAAACAAACCTTGGTATGCAAATATTTTTAAACATCAAATGAGACTAGATCCTTGTCTACGCCGCCGGGGGTTCCGCAAATTCGCTGTTTTTACCCTTTTCAATTTCGATTTGGTTATTTAGGTTAAAGGGTGAGTTTTAGGAAAAAAATTAAAATAAATACCGACAACTTGAAAAGATTGATTTTAATAATTGGGTTAAATTAAACAGATTCGGTAGTTGGTATAATTTTTAATGTATGTACCAACTTATCCAGATTTTGAAAGTTTTCGCAATATGACCCAATATATAGGCACTCCCGACTTCCGTGAAAACACGTTTACCGCATCTTGTTAATTTCCTAAGCATGAAGTGTGTGTTTTTGAGAAAACTTTTTATTTGACTTGTATTAAGTGCTTTGATTTTAAGAGTTGTTATAGGTCTTGCTAAATTTAACCTATGAGCGGAATATTCGTTGTTTTTACCCTTTTGGATTTCGATTTGGTTATTTGGTTCAAATGCTGAGTTTTAGGAAAAAACCCTAAATAAATGTCGACAACTTCAAAAGATTGATTTTAATGATTTGACCGAATTAGATAGAGTCACCAGTTGGTCTAATTTTCAATGGATTTACTAACTCATCCGAATTTTGAATGTTTTCGCAATATGACCCAATATATTACTCAATAAAATTGGTTTAAAACTCGAGATTCATACTGTGACGCCCCCAAAATCGGTATACATCACCTATTCTGAGTCGCCAAATACATGGTACAAAATTCAAATACAACTTAATTATACAATGTCGTGTAAAATACGACTAAAATATATGTTGTGAGTTTTAATACAAATATTGTCATCTAGACAATATACAAACTCAACGGGTCCTCATTACATTTATTATCACACTATTTCATAGAATAGTGAGGACTACTAATGCTATTATCCGGACCATCACTGTTTCCCGACTAGTCCCTCGCTACGTTCTCATTTTCAAGAGAACAATGAAAGCAAAAGGGTGAGCTCAACTAGTCCAAGAAGAAATATTATGACTAAGATAATGCGTAATAAATTATCATTAGCCTTCAATGGTGTTAAAGCGATAAAATATAACAAACATCAAGTTTAAGCTGCAATGAACAAGCAATCCATTAGAAGAGTCAAGTAGAGAATAAAATCTACTATCTTCTATGATTTAAAAGGTTTTTCATGACTTTTATCATTTGAGACTCGACTTAATAAATAATCCACATCATCCTCGCTTACTACGCCAAGGATATTCATTAGTATCATAACCACAAATTATCCATGCACCATGCCCAAGGATATTCGTGTATTCATCAATGGTCATGATCATGCCAACAATCATCCATCAATGCACTACGGGTCAATTGAGGAATTTTTCCACATCATTTGTAACATTACGGTCATGATTACAAAGAATAATCCTGGTCATAATCATACCAAGTCCATCTATGCACTACTGAGCCACATGATGACTTTCAACATAATATAAACATGAGGATGATGACAATGATATAAGAATTCAATAAAACAAGTTCAAGAATTAATTTATCCAGAAATAATAATGTCCAAATTGTCAACATGATACTTCTTTGTAGAGTAACACTCAAGAATGCTCGTAAGAATATTTTCATGAAAAGATCTTTGGATGAAGCGCAAATATCAAGGATATTCCACTAATTTCATGGAGTATAGAAGTCAAAACTTTAACCAACCGAGTATAATAAAGAATGGAATAACAAAAGAAATCACCGGGCATGCGATAGATCCATGCATGAGTTATTCCAGCAGAATAATAAATAATGGAACGGTCATGCGTAAGCGCACCGGCGAGGATATTCCAAATGAATAATAAATAATGGAACCGGTCATGCGTAAGCGCATCAAGCGGGATATTCCAAAGAATAATAAATAATGGAACGAGGTTATGCGTAAACGCACGCAGACGAGGATGTTCAATGGAATAATAAACAACGAATTCGTGTGTCATGCGAACGCACGCATGGGATGTTTCAACATAATAATAATAATGGAATAATGAGAAGAATTTCACCAAGTATAGGGTATATCACAGTATACAAAAGTTATTCAATGTAATAATAAAGAATGGAATAACAAAAGAATTTCACTAATAAAAAGAAGGAATACCCTAACGAAGTACAACAAATAATATCCCTTACCGTAAAAGAAGAGTATTTTCAATTTCGGTAGTAGGCGATGATATACTCAAAGAAAACTTACACTACGCTCAAAGCTTTCTTAAACTCTAAAGAAATACGCTCAAGATTATAGAAGAAGAACTCTATTTATAGTTTCTCTCTCTAGAGTTTCAGTGAATTCGTAAGAAATAATGAAGGAATGAGCTTCTATTTATAGAAGAATGGATTGCATAGTAACTAATTCATGAACGGTCCAGATTGATTTACTTTAAACGGACGGTCCAGATTGGTTTACAATAAAATATAATATATTCTATTTATTGTCTAATAAAACAGATAACTTTATAAAAGTATTCTGTTTTATATAAAAAGATTTTACTATGCAAACACTATGCATGCACTATGCAAACACTATGCATAATAAAATATAATATATTCTAATTATTGTCTAATAAAACAGATAACTTTTTAAAAGTATTCTATTTTATATAAAAAGATTTTACTATTAATCTAATAAAATGAATAACTTTATAAAAGTATTACATTTTATATAAAAGTTTTCCGCATTTTATTACATTAATAATACTAATAAAACAAAACTCATCATCATTATTATAATTCACAATATTAATCGACTGTGTCGTTCCCGTGAAAGAGGGCTTTCTAATAAGGATTTTTCCACATTGGTGCTCAATTAGGTGACCAAACCTTTCCTTGACAGAACTTCTAGACATCGTTAATATTGCAAATAATAATATTAATAACTTTGTCATCTCAATTATTGATTATAAAATATTGACAATAATTGAATCAAATAACGTGAGATCTTATGTAGCAATTCATTGTAACAATAATTGAACAAAACTCGAGTGACTTCTCACGTAAGCATCAATAATCAATACCGTGTCATCTTTGTGCAACTCATTGTATTCTTGTACTTTTAACACCAGGGTGTTTCAACAGATTAACAGTAAAACTTCCGCCGTTATTTTCATAAAGTATTTTTGTCGTTTTCTCAATCCAAACAATAATTCCGTTCATGGGGTCCACCAATGATTGTCTTGGTTATATTTAATATTCCCTGTTAAAACGAATATTCCCCACCAATCGAATATTATATAACAACTTGCGTACTTTGCAAAATTTATAAATATTACCCAAAGCTATAACATTATATCAAATTCATTCCATAATATTCAAAAATGATATTCATAGAAAATTCATCTTTATTCATAAAAGTTGGGGTCTTATAACCTCCCTTTCTTATGAAATCTCGCCCTCGAAATTAGGGTACGTACTTGGTATGTCGAAGAGGTAAGGATACCTTGATTTCATTTCAGATTCTAACTTCCAAGTCATTTCCTCAACATCGTGGTTTCTCCACAAAACTTTGACTTGAGGTATAACCTTGGAGCGTAGAATATGTTCCTTCTTATCCAAGATTTGAACAGGAACCTCTTCATACGTCAAATCTTCTGCTATTTCGTCCGGTTCTAACTCAATAATGTGGTTCAGGTCTTTCAAATATTTACGTAACATGGATATGTGAAAAACGTTATGAACACGAGACATACTTGGCGGTAAAACGAGTCTATAGGCCACAGTTCCTACTCGATCGAGGATTAAAAATGGGCCGATGAATCGAGGATTGAGCTTTTCTCTCTTTCCAAATCTCGTAACTCCTTTCCATGGAGCAACACGTAACAACACATGATCTCCTATATCGAATTCCACGTCCTTTCGATGAAGATCAACATAACTCTTTTGTCGATCTTGTGAGGTTTTTATACGTTGTCGGATCATTTGAATCTTTTCCGTAGTCATATGTACCAACTCTGGTCCCAACAACGTTGCTTCACCCACCTCATCCCAGTATACTGGAGAACGACACTTTCTTCCATACAACGCCTCAAATGGAGCCATGCCAATACTTTCTTGTTAACTGTTGTTGTAGGAAAACTCCACCAATGGTAAGAACTTATCCCAACTTCCCTTGAAGTCAAGGACATAGAGTCTTAATAAATCTTCAAGAGTTTGAATAGTCCTCTCCGACTGCCCGTCCGTCTGAGGATGATATGCCGAGCTAAATCGTAAATCTGTGCCCATAACTTTCTGCAAACTAACCCAAAATCGTGAAGTGAATCTTGGGTCTCGATCAGAAACTATGGATACTGGCATACCATGCAGTCTTATAATCTCGTTTATGTACATACGAGCAAGACGTTCAAGTGTATAAGTTTCTCGTATCGGTAAGAAATGTGCAGACTTGGTCAATCTATCAACAATGACCCAAATCACATCTATACCTTGATAAACCTTAGGAAGACCGGTAACGAAATCCATGGTAATGTGCTCCCACTTCCATTCTGGAATTTCAAGTGGTTGCAATGGACCTTTTGGTACTTGATACTCCGCTTTAACTCGTTGACAAGTTAGACACCTTGAGATAAACAGCGCTATCTCTCTCTTCATATTGCTCCACCAAAATGTATGACGAATATCATGATACATTTTGGTACTCCGAGGATGGATTGCAAACGGTGTGTTGTGCGCCTCCATCATGATTTTATACTTTAAATCAGGGTCGTTAGGAACACAAAGTCTGGAGTTGACTCGAAATATTCCTTCTTCATCGATTCTTGCTTTCGGCATAGCACCTTCTTGCACTTTCTTCCTCATACGCATCAGCTCCAAGTCTGTAGCTTGAACAGCTTTAACTTTATCAATTAAAGTCGGTTCTACTCATATATTCGCCATCATCACATGGGTCCATGGAGTCTTTAACTCTATCTCTATCCTTTGCAAGTCACACAAAATGGGCCTTTGTGTTGACAATATCGCACTCGTACTTGTATATGATCTTCTACTCAATGCGTCAGCTACCACGTTCGCTTTTCCAGGATGGTATGATCTTCTTTTTGAGTGAAGAAATATTTGAGGCTTTTATGATTCGTAAAGATCTCCACCTTCTCCCCATACAAGTAATGCCTCCAAATTTTAAGTGCGAAGACAACAGCTGCTAACTCTAGGTCATGAGTAGAATAATTGCTCTCATATTCTTTGAGTTGTCTTGAGGCATAGACTATGACTTTCCCATGTTGCATGAGAACACATCCCAACCCTTTGCCTCAAGCATCACTGTAGATGACAAATCCCTCCGAGCCAGATGGTATTGTCAGAACAGGTGCTGAAATTAGTCTCCTCTTGAGTTCTTAAAAACTCTTCTCACATTCTTCGCTCCAACCGAACTTTGTATCTTTCCGAGTTAGCTGAGTTAATGGGGTAGCTATTCGAGAAAATCCTTCCACGAATCTCCGATAATAACCAGCTAAGCCGAGAAAGCTACGTACTTTGGTCACTGATTTAGGTTTCCCCCAGCTTTGAATTGCTTCAATCTTTGTCGGGTCAACAGATATTCCATGTCTTGATACTACATGCCCAAGGAATGCTACTTCCTCAAGCCAGAACTTGCATTTTTTCAACTTGGCATAAAGCTTGTATTCACGAAGCTTTTGGAGTATCAGCCTCAAGTGTTGCTCATGATCTTCACGGCTTTTGGAATAAATAAGGATGTCATCAATAAAGACGACCACAAAGTGATCCAAATATTCCTTGAATACTCGGTTCATCATATCCATGAAGGCAGCAGAAGCATTAGTCAATCCAAGTAGAATCGACTTTAATTGTAGATGTTAATTTCACTGTTTGGTGGATAAAATTCATGTTAGTTGGGATAAAAACGCATCTCTTCATTTCGCTGAGAGTTTGAGTCTATTCGCGGCACCAAACAAGAATTACTGTTGGTGCCAAGGCAAAACGCCGCTTATGCAATTGCTTTGGGTTCCAAGTCTATGTGTGGCGCAGCTGCGCCACACCCTGAACTGAGACAGTGAGGTCTGCTTGTTTGCAGGTCAGGCTTGTCGGACTTGTGTTAGTTTAGTGAGTATGTTAATGATGTTAAAACATGTTATAAACTATAATAACAGATGTTAATGTGTTAAAATGCAAAGTACAAAGATTTGAAATAATTATTTAAATAAGTTATAAAATGAAACCAAATGAGATGTTTTCGAAAGATAGAGTTGAACGACTAAGTTATGCTGATCAATGTGTAATTTCAGAAGCGTTAAGTATGTTAACCTAAATGTTTAGGTGATAGGTTAGGGTTATGACCTAAATGATGGTTTAAACCCTAAAGCTAATATTCATACAATTAATTGTTGTTGCAATTTCGATGATATGTGTAGGGTAATTGGAGATTATTTCATTTGTGTAGCTTACAAACAAGGCAAGTCTTCTAACTCCATACTTTCATTGAGTTAGTTTGTTATGGTTATACAAGTTCTCTAACTCTACTTTCATAAATGTGCAAGTTTCTAAATCTTATATTTGTCATTGAGCAAGACTATTGATTCTATTCTGATAAATGATTGAATAAGCTCATGTAACCTAATTCGTTACATCAAATGAGTTTCACATTCTCATTTCTTGTTATTAGTATTCAAAACATATATTGTTCTAACACATTGATTCAAAGGAGATTGTTTTAATTCCTTGAATACAATACTTTGCATATATATAATGCTTATTCAGTTATATATTTTCGATATTTGATCTTTGACTTTAATAGCCTTGTTCAGTTATACATTCTTGTATTAAATCTTTATTTATGGAATTGAATAAGTGTTCTAAAATTCTAGAAACACTGATAAGCTAGTTTCAAACTAAACTTTCTTTAGTGCGGAAATTCTAAATTCAAACTGAGACGAACAACCCTAACATAGGGGATTTTATACGTGTAACGTTTAGATGTTTGTGCACAATACATGGTACAAAGGGCTGATCCCCCTGAGTACGTTAAGAAGAGTCCGTACAGTCTAACGACTATTGAGGTTAAGGTAATAATACCTAAACACCGTGGACATAGTTCGTGGTCATAAGACCCTCAGATAATTAAAGTTCAAACTTGTTTTCTATTTTGATTCGTAGAACAAGTTCTTTATCATTCAGTATTCGTTGTTCACTCTCATGTTGTTATTATACTCTCTTTATGTCAGTGAGCAATTGTTTGCTCACTCTTGCAATTAAACAATCCAGCTAAAGTTGAAAGAGGCGATGATCCATCTACTAGCAAGGGAAAGGGAAAGATGTCTAAGTGATGAAGAATTGTTTAAAGTTTATTTAAGTAATTGAAGTCTTAAGTCTTGTTTTATTTTATAATATATTCTGCAAACTGATGTAATAATTTTAAGGTCGGATTACTTGGGATTTGTTTTGAGATTATGATGTAACCCTTTAATGGGAGAGATTATTGTTTAAGTTATTTAAATTATGTCTTTATCCTTTGATTATGGGTAGTTAGATATAATAGTTTTGATAAGTGAGCACCAAATTCGGTAGAAATGAAGTACCCGGATTTGGGGGTGTCACAGGTTTTACCCATTCTTTTATTTCTCCTACTTGCGCTCAACAATTAAATTTGACTCCGGAGAAATTAGACTTTGACTTATCTGTGGAAACTCCGTTGGGAAAAACCTTCATTACATCCACTGTTTATAAGTATTGTTTGGTTCAAATCGGTACCGTCACATTACTTGTTGATCTTATTTCGTTGAAAATACTTGCATTTGATATGATTTTAGGGATTGATTGGTTAACTACTCATCATGCTAAAATTGATTATTTTCGTAAGGTTGTTAGCTTTCATATTCCTAATCAACCTATTATGCGAATTCAAGGGACCAAACCATTAAAATCAATCACGGTCATCTCAAGCCATAAAACTATTCGTTTATTGAAAAACGGATGTCAAGCTTTCTTAGCCCACGTCACAGATCTAAATAAAAATACGTCAGTTTTGAATGATATTTCTATTGTTAATAAATTCCTGACGTATTACCTGAAGAACTTCCTGGCATACCCCCAGAGCATGAAATTAAATTTTATATCGACCTTAAACTCCCAGACAAAACCCATTTCAAAGCCCCATATCGAATGGCTCCTATGAACTTCGTGAGTTAAAGATTCAACTGCAGGAATTGTTAGACATTGACTTTATTCGCCCTAGTACTTCTCCTTGGGGTGCTCCTGTTCTATTCGTGAAGAAGAAAGATGGGAGTATGCGACTTTATATTGATTATCGGGAGTTGAATCATGTCACCATCAAAAATAGGTACCCATTGCCGCGTATTGATGACCTATTTGACCCGGTTGCAAGGAGCCAAATTCTTTTCAAAGATTGATCTTCATTAGGATATCACCAATTGAAGATTAGAACCGATGATATTCCAAAGACGGCTTCCGGAACTCTAAGACGGGCATTATGAATTCCTAGTCATGTCTTTTGGATTGACTAATGCTCCTCCGCCTATATGGATATGATGAGCCAAGTATTCAAGGAATATTTGGATCACTTTGTGGTCGTCTTTATTGATGACATCCTTATTTATTCCAAAAGCCATGAAGATCATGAGCAACACTTGAGGCTGATACTCCAAAAGCTTCGTGAATACAAGCTTTATGCTAAGTTGAAGAAATGCGAGTTCTGGCTTGAGGAAGTAGCATTCCTTGGGCACGTAGTATCAAGTCATGGAATATCTGTTGACCCGACAAAGATTGAAGCTATTCAAAGCTGGGGGCAACCCAAATCAGTGACAGAAGTACGTAGCTTTCTCGGTTTAACTGGTTATTATCGGAGATTCGTGGAAGGATTTTCTTGAATCGCTACTCCATTACCTCAACTGACTCGGAAAGATACAAAATTTGGTTGGAGTGAAGAATGTGAGAAGAGTTTTCAAGAACTCATGAGGAGACTCATTTCAGCACCTGTTCTGATAATACCATCTGGCTCGGAGGGATTTGTAATCTACAGTGATGCTTCGGGTAAAGGGTTAGGATGTGTTCTCATGCAATATTGGAAAGTCATAGCCTATGCCTCAAGACAACTCAAAGATTATGAGAGGAATTATCCTACTCATGATCTAGAGTTGGCAGCTATTGTCTTCGCACTTAAAATTTGGAGGCAGTACTTGTATGGAGAGAAAGTGGAGATCTTTACGGATCATAAAAGCCTCAAATATTTCTTCACTCAAAAGGAACTCAACATACAACAACGACATTGGCTTGAACTGTTGAAAGATTATGATCATACCATCCAATACAATCCTGGAAAAATGAACGTGGTAGCTGATGCATTGAGTAGAAGATCATATGCAAGTACGAGTGCGATATTGTCAACGCAAAGGCCTATTTTGTGTGACTTGGAAAGGATGGAGATAGAGTTAAAGACTTCAGGGACCCATGTGATGATGGCGAATATACGAGTAGAACCGACTTTAATCGATAAAGTTAAAAATTCGCCAAGCTACTGGACACTGGAGTCGATGCGTATGAGGAAGAAAGTGCAAGAAGGTGCTATCACGGAAGCAAGAATCGATGAAGAAGGGATACTTGAGTCAACTCCGGACTTTGTGTTCTAACGACCACGATTTAAAGTATAAAATCATGATGGGGTACAACACACCGATTTGCAATCCATCACAGGAGTACCAAAATGTATCATGATCTTCGACATACATTTTGGTGGGGCAATATGAAGAGAGAGATAGCGCTGTTTATCTCAAGGTGTCTAACGTGTCAACGAGTCAAGGCGGAGCATCAAGTACCAAAAGGTCCGTTGCAACCACTTGAAATTCCAGAATGGAAGTGGAAGCACATTAACATGGATTTCGTTACTGGTCTTCCCAAGGTTTCTCAAGGCATAGATGCAATTTGGGTTATTGTTGATAGATTGACCAAGTCTGCTCACTTCTTACCTATATTAGAAACTTATACACTTGAACGTCTTGCTCGTATGTACATAAACGAGGTTGTAAGATTGCATGGTATGCCAGTATCCATAGTTTCTGATCGAGACCCAAGATTCACTTCAAGATATTGGGTTAGTTTACAAAAAGCTATGGGCATGGATTTACGATTTAGCTCAGCATATCATCCTCAGACGGACGGGCAGTCTGAGAGGACGATTCAAACTCTTGAAGATCTATTAAGACTCTGTGTCCTTGACTTCAAGGGAAGTTGGGACAAGTTCTTACCATTGGTGGAGTTTTCCTACAACAACAGTTATCAAGCAAGTATTGGCATGGCTTCATTTGAGGCGTTGTATGGAAGAAAGTGTCGTTCTCCAGTATGCTAGGATGAGGTGGGACAAGCAACGTTGTTGGGACCGGAGTTGGTACGTATGACTACGAAAAAGATTCAAACGATCCGACAACGATAAAAACCCACAAGATCGATAAAAAGAGTTATCTTTGATCTCGCATCAAAAGGACGTGGAATTCGATATAGGAGATCATGTGTTGTTACGTGTTGCTCCATGGAAAGGAGTTACGAGATTTAGAAAGAGAGGAAAGCTTAATCCTCGATTCATCTACCATTTTAATCTTCGATCGAGTAGGAAGCGTGGCCTATAGACTCGCTTTTCTGCCAAGTATGTCTCGTGTTCATAACGTTTTTCACATATCCATGTTACGTAAATACGTGGAAGACCCGAACCACATTATTGAGTTAGAACGGGACGAAATAGCGGAAGATTTGGACGTATGAAGAGGTTCTGTTCAAATCTTGGATAAGAAGGAACATATTCTATGCTCCAAGGTTATACCTCAAGTCAAAGTTTTGTGGAGAAACCACGATGTTGAGGAAATGACTTGGGAGTTAGAATCTAAAATGAAATCCAGTATCCTTACCTCTTGACATACCGTGTCGTACCCTAATTTCGAGGGGTAGAAATTTCATAAGAAGGGGAGGTTGTAAGACCCCAACTTTTATAAATAAAGATGAATTTTCTATAAATGTCATTTTTGAATATTATGGAGTAAATTTGGTATAATGTTATAGTTGTGGGTAATATTTATAAATTTTGCAAAGTACGCAAGTGTTATATAATATTCGATTGGTCGAGGAATATTCATTTTAACAGGGAATATTCGTACAACGACAAAATCATTGGTGGACCCCACAACGGAATTATTGTTGAATTGAGAAAACGACAAAAATACTTTATGAAAATAACGACGGAAATTTTACCGTTAACTATTGAAACACCCGGTGTTAAAGAAATGCGATGTCTGGCGTGGTTGCATAGTAGCACACGGTATTGATTATTGATGCTTACGTGAGAAGTAACTTTCGGTATTTGTGAGACCCCAGATTTTATGAATAAAGATTTTATTTTCTCGAAATATTTTTTTGAATATTATGGTGTGGATTTGATATAATGTTATAGTTGTGGGTAGTATTTATAAATTTTACAAAGTATGCAAGTTGTCATATTATATTCGATTGGTGGGGAATATTTGTTTTATCGGGGAATATTAGATGCAACAACACGATCATCATCGGGTGGATCCTAACGGAATTATTGTCGGAATGAGAAAGCGACAAAATATTTTATTAAAAATAACAATGAAAGTTTTCACAGATTAATAATGTTGAACTACTTGGTAGTATAAATACTGATGTCGTGTGGTTGCATAGTAGCACACGGTATTGATTATTGATGCTTATGTGATAAATAACTTTCGATTTTGTTTTATTGGGATTATTAATGTAATAAAAAGCAGAATACTTTTATAAAGTTATTCTATAAATAGAATATATTATATTCTATTATGCATAGTGTTCATATAGTGTTTTGCATAGTAAAATCTTTTTTATATAAAAGAATACTTTTATAAAGTTATTACATAAATAGAATATATTATATTTTATTATGCATAGTGTTGCATAGTGTTTTCATAGTGTTTTGCATAGTAAAATCTTTTATATAAAATAAAATACTTTTATAAAGTTATTTGTTTTATTAAATAATAATTAGAATATATTATATTTTATTATGCATAGTATTTGCATAGTGCCTACATAGTGTTTGCATAGTAAAATCTTTTATAAAGTTATTCGTTTTATTAGATTATAAATAGAATATATTATATTTTATTTAAAAGATTTTGCTTTAAATATGGATAGTCAGATTAAAGTAAATCAATCGGGACCGTTCATGAGTTAATTCTTATGCGATCTATTTTTCTATAAATAGAAGCTCATTCATTCATTATTTTTACTTAATTCATTGAAACTCTAGAGAGAGAAACTATAGAGAGAAAAAAGAAAAGTGTTCTGCTACTTCACTATTCTATATCCAGTACTCTTCTTTCTAAGGTAGAGAATATTATTTGTTGTACTCGTAAGGGGTATTCTTTCTTTCTTATTCATGAAGAGAACTTACATTATTCCATTCTTTATTATTACATTGGAATAACTTTTGTATCGTGAGGATACCTATACTTGGTGAAATTCTTACATTATTCCATTCTTATTATTCTGTTGGAATAACTTTGTTTATCAAGTACCGCATACATGGTGAAATTCTTCTAATATTCCGTTCTTTTTATTATTCGCCGGAATATCACATGCATCATGCGTTCTGTGGGACTGGGTTCCATTATTTATTATTCGCCGGAATAATATCACATACGTGCATTTACGGACTGGTTCCATTATTTATTATTACGTGGAATATCCTATCTGGCGTTCTGTGGGACACGGGTTCCATTATTTATTATTACATTGGGAATAACTTGTACGTGCGATCTATCGCATGCATGGTGATTTCATTGTTATTCTATTCTTTATTATTCTGTTGGAACATCACACATAGGTGCTTAATTTCTTTGACTGGTTCCGATTATTATTATTACGTTGGAATAACTGCATACATCGAAATCTAGAATGCATGGTGATTTCTTTTGTTATTCCATTCTTTATTATACTTAGTTGGTTAAAGTTTTGACTTCTATACTCCATGAAATTAGTGGAATATCCTTGATATTTGCGCTTCATCCGAGATCTTTTCATGGAAATATTATTACGAACATTCTTGAATTTCTTTGCATAAAGCGATAACATGTTGACAATTTGGAGCGTTATTGGTTCTGGATAAATTAATTCTTGAACTTGTTTTATTGAATTATTATGTCATTGTCACCATCCTCATGTTTTATATTATGTTGAAAGTCATCTATGGCTGTAGTGCATAGATGGACTTGGTATGATTATGACGAGGGGATTATTCGATATAATCATGACCGTAATATTACAAATGATGTGGAGAAAGTCTTCATTGGCCCGTAGTGCATTGATGGACGATTTTTGGTATGATTATGGCTATGGATTCTCTTGCCAAGGGTGCAAAGATGAATTGTTTTATGGCTTTGATCGAGGCAGTTGATGAAAACATGATTATCTTTTAGTAGTAGTGCATGGATAATTCGTGGTCGTGATCTTAAAGAATATCCTTGGCACTAGTAGTGCGGGATGATTTGATGATGTAAATTATTTATTAAAAGTCGAGTCTCGTGATAAAAGTCATGAAAAACCTTTTAAATCATAGAAGATAGTAGATTTTATTCTCTACTTGACTCTTCTAATGGATTGCTTGTTCACGCTTGAGTTAAACTTGATAGTTATTATATTTTATCGGTTTAACAACATTGAAGGCTAACGATAAATTATTACGCATTATCTTAGTCATAATATTTCTTCTTTGGGCTAGTTGAGCTCACCCTTTTCTTTCACTTTGTTCTCTTTGAAATGAGAATATAGTGGGGACGAGTTGGGGAGCGGAGTGATGGTCCTAGATGGTGCATTAGTAGTCCTCACTATTATGTAAAATAGTGTGATAATAATTATAATGAGGACTCCTTTTGAGTTTATATACTCTCTAGTAGACAATATTTGTATTCAAACTCACGATTTATGTTTTGTTGTATTGTACACCACGGTTATATTATTAAGTTGTATTTGAATTACGTACCATGTATCCATGACTCAAGATGGGTGATGTATACCTAATTTTGGGGGCGTCACAGTTGGTATCAAAGCTTAGGGATATTATCACTGGCTGAAATGTGAGACAAGAACTAGGAGGGGAGAGACGGGGAATTCCTTCGCTAGTATGACCTACCTAAGTTTATTTGATATTTAATTGGTCGGTCAGAGTATATGGGTAATGTGTTACATGTCAATTAACCTTTATTTTGTGGTGATTTACAAATGGCATCCGAAAATGTTGAGATAAGCAATGAAGCACATGAGGACCGTTGAGACACCTTTAATCACTAACCGAGTTAATGTGATGTCGGATGAAGAAGAAATTAGAGATATCTACGTGGTGCGTGAAGAACTAATAGTTGCACTGAGAGCTAGTTAGCAGAGGTAGCGGTGAGAGTGAGGAAGAAGAGGAACACGAGGAGAATTTATTAGAAGAATTTTATGATCAAAATTTAGCATTACAAAAGTCGTATTCATGAGTTAGAAGAGTAGGTCAAGAACCAAGGCGGTGATGCGTGGAGCAAAGAGATGCAACCATTCAAAATTGTGTTAGCCGATGTGTGATGCTTGAACAAAAGCACTCTTTGACAGAATATAAGATATTAGAGCTGGAATCTGAGAATGCTATGATCAATGTTCTGATAAAAGCAGAAACAAATGAATGAAGTAGAATAGATGACGCATGGGTAAAAGCCGCACGACGTGTAGATATTGTAGAAAAAGACGTCCGATCCAATAAAGCCAAAATAGATGAAATGGATTTTTCTTTTTGGACAACAATTGGGAGAATCCAACATCGAATTCGGAATTACCCTGTGCATAGTGGTCAACCTCAATTCGATATGGATCGGAGAATAATGATTCAAATCATGGATCAGGAATGGGACGAAGCACTTAAGGGTGGAATGTACCCTATAGCAAAGTCAAATCCAGTAGTTTAAGTGAGAGCGTTTGTCGAGGAACCCAAACGAAGTTATTACGGGTAAATTAATGATAAACTCTTGCGGAGTTTATACCTTATTAGATACCAGTTCTATCCACTCTTTTATTTCACCTAGTTGTGTTCAATGTTTGAATTTAACTCTGGAGAAGTTAGATTTTGATTTATCTGTTGAAACTCAGTTGGGAGAAACCTTCGTTACGTCCACTATTTATAAATCTTGTTCAAATCAACACTTTCACGTTACCTGTCGATCGTATCTCTTTGAAAATACTTGCCTTTGATGCGAATTTAGGAATAGATTGGTTAACTACTCATCATGCTTTTTGTAAGGTTGTTAGCTTTCATACTCCTAACCAACCTGTTATGCGAATTCAAGCAGCCAAACCACTAAAGTCAATCATTGTTATATCAAGCCATAAGTAAAGAGCCTCGGTCCTTTCGTTGTTGACTTCTTTGTGTGGAATGCACCGAAGCCAGACTTTCTATAGGCGATGTCGCGAATGACGATGACAAGTTGATAGGTATCGATGTGACGTACTATCCAAGTCTTGGATGAGGGTCACAATTTTGAATGATATTTCTATTGTTAATAAATTTCCTGACGTATTCTTGAAGACTTCTTAGCCTACCCCTAGAGCGTGAAATCGAATTTTATATTGACCCCAGTACAAAACCCATTTCTAAAACCCTCAAATATTTCTTCAACTAAAATGAGCGTTATAACGCGTGCAAAGGCGTTGACTCGAATTTGTTGAAGATTACGATCGTACCATTCAATACCATTATGGAAAAGCGAATGTGGTAGCTGACGTGTTGAGTAGAAGATCGGATGCGTTTACGAGTGCGATGTTGTTAACACAAAGACTCATTTCGTATAACTTACAAGTGATGAAGATAGAGTTAAAGACTCTAGGGACCCCGCGTGAAGATAACGAATATCTGAGTAGAATCGACTTTAATTGATAAAGTTAAAATCGCTCAAGCTACACTTTTTGAGTGATGAATGTGAAGAAGAAGGTTTAAGAGGGCGTTATTCTAGAAGCAAGAATCGACGAAGAGAGGAAATCTCAACCCTCGATTTAATTGGCCCATTTGAAATCCTCGATGAAGTAGGAACTGTGGCCTATAGACTCGTTTTACCGCCAAGTATGTTGTGTGTGTTCGAGCGTTTTTTTACGTATCGATGTTACGTAAATATGTGGACGACCCGAACCACATTAGTAAATTAGAACTAAACGATATAGCAGAAGATTTAACGTATGAGGAGATACGTGTTAAAATCTTGAATAAGAAGGATCGTATTCAACACTCAAAGGTTATACCTTAAGAATTAGAATCTGAAATGAAGTCAAAGGATCCTCACCTCTTCGGCATACCAGGTATGTATGTAAATTTCGAGGGCGAAATTTCATAAGGAAGGGAGATTGTGAGACCCCAGATTTTATGAATAAAGATTTTATTTTCTCGAAATATTTTTTTGAATATTATGGTGTGGATTTGATATAATGTTATAGTTGTGGGTAGTATTTATAAATTTTGCAAAGTATACAAGTTGTCATATTATATTCGATTGGTCGGGGAATATTTATTTTATCAGGGAATATTCGTGCAATGGCACAATCATTGGTGGACCCCGCAATGGAATTATTGTCGAAATGAGAAAACGACAAAAATATTTTATTAAAAATAACGGCGGAAGTTTTACCGTTAATAATGTTGAACTACTCGGCAGTAAAAGTACAGTAATATGTGTGGTTGCATAGTAGCACATGGTATTGATTATTGATACTTATGTGATAAGTCACTCAGTTTTGTTTTATTGATATTATTAATGTAATAAAACAGAATACTTTTATAAAGTTATTCTATAAATAGAATATATTATATTTTATTATGCATAGTGTTGCATAGTGTTTGCATAGTATTTTGCATAGTAAAATCTTTTTATATAAAACAAAATACTTTTATAAAGTTATTTGTTTTATTAAATAATAATTAGAATATATTATATTTTATTATGCATAGTATTTGCATAGTGCTACATAGTGTTTGCATAGTAAAATCTTTTATAAAGTTATTCGTTTTATTAGATTATATATAGAATATATTATATTTTATTTAAAAGATTTTGCTTTAAATATGGACCGTCGATTAAAGTAAATCAATCTGGACCGATTCATGAGTTGAATTCTTATGCGTCTATTTTTCTATAAATAGAAGCTCATTCATTCATTATTTCTTACTTAATTCATTGAAACTCAGAGAGAAACTATAGAGAGAAAAAAGAAAAGTGTTCTAACTACTTCTTTATTCTATATCCGAGTACTTCTTCTTTCTAAGGTAGAGAATATTATTTGTTATACTCGTAAGGGGTATTCTTTCTTTCTTATTCATGAAGAGAACTTACGTTATTCCATTCTTTATTATTACTCGTTGGAATAACTTTGTATCTGTGGGATACCCTATACTTGGTGAAATTCTTACATTATTCCATTCTTATTATTACATTGGAATAACTTTGTTTATCTTAAGCAACCGCATACATGGTGAAATTCTTCTAATATTCCGTTCTTTATTATTACGTCGGAATATCCATGCATCGCGTTCTGGTGGGACGGGTTCCATTATTTATTATTACATCAGAATATCCTATCTCGAGCGTTTATCTGGGACTGGTTCCATTATTTATTATTACATTTGGGAATAACACATGCATGCGCATCTGCATCGCATGCATGGTGATTTCGTTGTTATTCTATTCTTTATTATTACTGTTGGAACATCCCGCCGGCGCTTAATTTTACTTTGACCGGTTCCGTTATTATTATTCATTGGAATAAACTCGTCATCTGAAATACCGAATGCATGGTGATTTCTTTTGTTATTCCATTCTTTATTATACTTAGTTGGTTAAAGTTTTGACTTCTATACTCCATGAAATTAGTGGAATATCCTTGATATTTGCGCTTCATCCAGTATCTTTTCATGGAAATATTATTTTGAGCATTCTTGAATTTTACTCCATAAAGCAGTAATATGTTGACAATTTGGACGTTATTGGTTCCTGGATAAATTAATTCTTGAACTTGTTTTATTGAATTATTATGTCATTATCACCATCCTCATGTTTATATTATGTTGAAAGTCATCTGTGGCCTGTAGTGCATAGATGGACTTGGTATGATTATGACCAGGGATTATTCGGTATAATCATGACCGTAATGTTACAAATGATGTGGAGAAAGTCTTCATTGGACCGTAGTGCATTGATGGACAGTTTTTGGTATGATTATGACTATGGATTCTCTTCGGCCAAGGGTGCAAAGATGAATTGTTTTATGGCATGATCAGAACCGTTGATGAAAACATGATTATCTTTAGCCGTAGTGCATGGATAATTCATGGTCGTGATACTAAAGAATATCCTTGGCCTGTAGTGCAGGGATGATTTGGTGATGTAGATTATTTATTAAGCTGAGTCTCAGCGATAAAAGTCATGAAAAACCTTTTAAATCATAGAAGATAGTAGATTTTATTCTCTACTTGACTCTTCTAATGGATTGCTTGTTCCGCTGCCGTTAAACTTGATAGTTATTATATTTTATCAGTTTAACACTGTTGAAGGCTAACGATAAATTATTCTGCATTATCTTAGTCATAATATTTCTTACTGGGCTAGTTGAGCTCACCCTTTTTTCCCGTTTTCTTCGTGAAATGAGAATATAAATTTGGGACGAGTCGGGGAACGGAGTGATGGTCCTAGATGGTGCATTAGTAGTCCTCACTATTCTGTGAAATAGTGTGATAATAATTATAATGAGGACTCCTTTTGAGTTTGTATACTCTCTAGTAGATAATATTTGTATTCAAACTCACAATTTATGTTTTGTTGTATTGTACACGACAGTTGTATTATTAAGTTGTATTTAAATTCTGTACTATGTATCTGGCGACTCAAGATGGGTGATGTATACCTAATTTTGGGGGCGTCACACAGAGGCTTTATGTAATTCATGCAACATCAGGAGAGAGCGGCACCTGTCCAAAATGTAGGTGGAAACACTAGAAACTCTCGGATGGTCACCGCTAAACAGTTCAAGGAGCTGGGACCACCAGAGTTTATTGGAGAGCCAAAACCACTTAAGGCGGAAGCATGGATAAAGCAGATCGCCAAGATATTTGATGTCTTGGGATGCTCCGAGGAGAAAAAGGTTCCCTTCACCACCTTCATGTTGCGTGAAGAGACAGATTACTGGTGGGAATCAGAAACGCATACCAACTGACGACTCAAGAGATGTCTTGGGAGAAGTTCCAAGAGCTATTCAACGACAAGTACTTTCCGAAAGTATTCGTCACATGAAAGAGGTGGAGTTTATCAAGTTGGAGCAAAACAATATGACCGTGGTCGCAATACAAGGCTAAATTTGCGGAGTTATCCCGGTTTGCATCCCATTTGGTCGATAATGAGGAACGAATGACGCGAATGTTTTTAAGAGGTTTGAAACCGGAGATACTTCAATATCTTATTTCTCATAAACTGTGTTTGTACTCAGATGTTGTAAATAGGGCTCAGTTAATGGAGCACGGTAACAAGTCAACGCAACCAAGAGAAATCAGCCGGCAGCATGAAAATACCAGTGGTATCAGTCATCGGAACGATGACAACAAACGTGGAGGGAATCAACACGCCAGAAATGGTAACCACTTCGGTGGTAATCATGGCTAAGACAGTAAAAATGGACATTTCAAGAAAAGGAGATTCAACAATGATGGAAAGGCGTCAAGACCAAAGAACCGTGGTTAAGGAAGGAGAACGACCACCCATCATATGCTTCAAATGCGGAGGGAGGGACATATCGGTCAAACCGCGCGATGCCATCCAAAGCGTGTTATAATTGTGGAAGAGAAGGTCACCTACTTCGATTTTGTCGTTCAATAGAAGATAAGTTCATCTAGGATGGAGGCATCAAAGGCCGTCCCAGAAAAGTCAAAGCCGGTGGTGCAAGGGAGAGCATTTGTTGTGACCTCCCAGAAAGCAAGGAACCCGAATGAGGTCATCACGGGTAAGCTTATCATAAACTCTAGCGAAGTCTATACCTTATTTGATATCGGTTCTACCCATTCTTTTATTTCTCCTACTTGCGTTCATCGATTGAATTTGACTCCGGAGAAATTAGACTTTGACTTATATGTGGAAACTCTGTTAGGAGAAACCTTCATTACATCCACTGTTTATAAGCCTTGTTTGGTTTAAATCAGTACCCTTACATTACCTGTCGATCTTATTTCATTAAAAATACTTTCATTTGATGTGATTCTAGGGATTGATTGGTTAACTACTCATCATGCAAAAATTGATTGTTTTCGTAAGGTTGTTAGCTTTCATATTCCTAATCAACCTATTATGCGAATTCAAGGGACCAAACCATTAAAATCAATCACGGTCATCTCAAGCCATAAAACTATTCGTTTATTGAAAAACGGATGTCAAGCTTTCTTAGCCCACGTCACAGATCTAAATAAAATACGTCAGTTTTGAATGATATTTCTATTGTTAATAAATTCCTGACGTATTACCTGAAGAACTTCCTGGCATACCCCCAGAGCATGAAATTAAATTTTATATCGACCTTAAACTCGGTACAAAACCCATTTCCAAAGCCCCATATCGAATGGCTCCTATTGAACTTCAGGAGTTAAAGACTCAACTACAGGAATTGTTAGACATTGACTTTATTCGTCCTAGTACTTCTCCTTGGGGTGCTCCTGTTCTATTCGTGAAGAAGAAAGATGGGGGTATGCGACTTTATATTGATTATCGGGAGTTGAATCATGTCACCATCAAAAATAGGTACCCATTGCCACGTATTGATGACCTATTTGACCAGTTGCAAGGAGCCAAATTCTTTTCAAAGATTGATCTTCGTTCCGGATATCACCAATTGAAGATTAGAACCGATGACATTCCAAAGACGGCTTCGGGAACTAGAAGACGGGCATTATGAATTCCTAGTCATGTCTTTTGGATTGACTAATGCTCCTGCTGCCTATATGGATATGATGAACCGAGTATTCAAGGAATATTTAGATCACTTTGTGGTCGTCTTTATTGATGACATCCTTATTTATTCCAAAAGCCGTGAAGATCATGAGCAACACTTGAGGTCGACATCCAAAAGCTTCGTGAATACAAGCTTTATGCTAAGTTGAAGAAATGCGAGTTCGGCGAGGAAGTAGCATTCCTTGGGCACGTAGTATCAAGTCATGGAATATCTGTTGACCCGACAAAGATTGAAGCTATTCAAAGCTGAGGGCAACCCAAATCAGTGACAGAAGTACGTAGCTTTTTCGGTTTAGCTGGTTATTATCGGGGATTCGTGGAAGGATTTTCTTGAATCGCTACTCCATTAACTCAGCTGACTCGGAAAGATACAAAGTTTGGTTGGAGTGAGGAATGTGAGAAGAGTTTTCAAGAACTCATGAGGAGACTCATTTCAGCACCTGTTCTGACAATACCATCTGGCTCGGAGGGATTTGTAATCTACAATGATACTTCGGGTAAAGGGTTAGGATGTGTTCTCATGCAACATTGGAAAGTCATAGCCTATGCCTCAAGACAACTCAAAGATTATGAGAGGAATTATCCTACTCATGATCTAGAGTTGGCAGCTATTGTCTTCGCACTTAAAATTTAGAGGCATTACTTGTATGGAGAGAAAGTAGAGATCTTTACGGATCATAAAAGCCTCAAATATTTCTTCACTCAAAAGGAACTCAACATACAACAACGACATTGGCTTGAACTGTTGAAAGATTATGATCATACCATCCAATACAATCCTGGAAAAATGAACGTGGTAGCTAATGCATTGAGTAGAAGATCATATGCAAGTACGAGTGCGATATTGTCAACGCAAAGGCCCATTTTGTGTGACTTGCAAAGGATGGAGATAGAGTTAAAGACTCGAGGGACCCATGTGATGATGGCGAATATCTGAGTAGAACCGACTTTAATCGATAAAGTTAAAAGCCGCTCAAGCTCTGACACGGAGTCGATGCGTATGAGGAAGAAAGTGCAAGAAGGTGCTATCTTAGGAAGCAAGAATCGATGAAGAAGGGATACTTGAGTCAACTCCGGACTTTGTGTTCTAACGACCACGATTTAAAGTATAAAATCATGATGGAGGCGCACAACACACCGCTTGCAATCCATCACGGGAGTACCAAAATGTATCATGATCTTCGACATACATTTTGGTGGGGCAATATGAAAGAGAGAGATGCGTATTGTTTATCTCAAGGTGTCTAACGTGTCAATCGAGCAGGGGCGGAGCATCAAGTACCAAAAGGTCCGTTGCAACCACTTGAAATTCAGAATGGAAGTGGAAGCACATTAACATGGATTTCGTCACTGGTCTTCCCAAGGTTTCTCAAGGCATAGATGCAATTTGGGTTATTGTTGATAGATTGACCAAGTCCGCTCACTTCTTACCTATCGAGAAACTTATACACTTGAACGTCTTGCTCGTATGTACATAAACGAGGTTGTAAGATTGCATGGTATGCCAGTATCCATAGTTTCTAATCGAGACCCAAGATTCACTTCAAGATATTGGGTTAGTTTACAAAAAGCTATGGGCATGGATTTACGATTTAGCTCAGTACGCAAGTTGTTTTATAATATTCGATTGGTCGGAGAATATTCGTTTTATCAGGGAATATTCGTACAACAACACAATCATTGGTGGACCCCACAACGGAATTATTGTCGGGTTAAGAAAACGACAAAAATACTTTATGAAAATAACGACGGAAGTTTACCGTTAACTGTTGAAACACCGGGCGTTAAAAGTTCGATGAATCTGCGTAGTTTCACAAAGCTGCGGTATTGATTATTGATGCTTACGTGAGAAGTCACTCAGTTTTGTTCAATTATTACTACAGTAATTGCTGCATAATATCTCACGTTATTTGATTCAATTATTGTCAATATTTTATATATTATTAAATCAATAATTGAGACGATAAAGTTATTAATATTATTATTTGCAATATTAACGATGTTTAGAAGTTTTGTCAAGGAGAGGTTTGGTCACCTAATTTTTGCTTGATAGGAGAAATCCTTATTGGAAAGCCCCTCTTTCACAGGAACGACACAGTCGATTAATATTGTGAATTATAATAAAGGTGATAAATGTTGTTAAAATTATTAAGGTAATTTTTATGTAGTTTTTCTTATTTTATAGACCCCCATTTATCCATTTTTCAAAATAATCGGTAGAAAATTATTTAAAAGTGGGGACCACATGTGGGGGCCACATGTGGGGCCCATATATGTTGAAAAACTAATTTTTGAAATGGGGGTGAGAGGGAGTTACATATAGGGGAGGGAATTGATATATATGTATATGATGTGTGTATATATATAATGCGTGTGTGAGTGGAAAATGGTGTAAAAATAAATATGAAAGTGATGGGTGTAAGATGTGTGTGTGTGTGTGTGATAGTGAAAGGTGTGAGGTGTGTGTGTGTGATAGTGAAATGTGTAAGAGTGTAGTGAAAGTGATTTTGGGGGGTGGGGTGGGGGATTGATGTTGGTTATGGGGGGGGGGGATAAAAATCAAGTGGTATATATATAATATTGATATATATAAATTGTAAGCATGTGTTTATATATATATATTATATTTTATTTTTTGTTTGTTTTTTTATTGGATGGTTGATTGAATTTGAACATCCGTGCGTCTTTAAAAAATAATTTCGTCCATGAACAGTGCCCTTCCATTCTCCTATAAATAGAAGTTCATTCCTTCATTATTTCTTACGAATTCACTGAAACTCTAGAGAGAGAAATTATAGAGAAACTATAGAAAAGTATTATGCTACTTCCCTACTCTTATATCTAGTTTCTTTTACGGTAAGGGGTATTATTTCTTTTGTATTCATGAAGAGAACTTTTGTTATTCCATTATTTATTATTTGGTTGGAATAACCTGTATACGCGGGCTACCCTATACTTGGTGAAATTCTTCTGTTATTCCATTCGTTATTATTCTGTTGGAATATTCTGTTTGTGCGTTTTATGCCGGACCTGATTTCGTCTTTATTATTCTGTTGGAATATCCGCTCAGCATGCGTTTTACTGGGACCGATTAAAATCTTTATTATTCTGTTGAATATCATGTCATGCATGCTTTTACGTGGGACCTAATTCCAGATTAATTATTATTACATTGGAATAACTCGCACTGTCATTGATTATCGCATGCTTGGTGATTTCTTTTGTTATTCCATTCCTTATTAGACTCAGTTGGTTTAAGTTTTGACTTCTATACTTCATGAAATTAGTGGAATATCCTTGATATTTGCGCTTCATCCAGTATTTTTTCAAGGAAATATTCTTCTGAGCATTCTTGAATTTTACTCTACAAAGTAGTATCATGTTGACAATTTGGACGTTATTGGTTCCTGGATAAATTAATTCTTGAACTTGTTTTATTGAATTCTTATATCATTGTCATCATCCTCATGTTTATATTTTGTTGAAAGTCATATGTAACCTATAGTGCATAGATGGACTTGGTATGATTATGACCAGGGATTATTCGGTGTAATCATGACCGTAATGTTATAAATGATGTGGAAAAAGTCCTCATTTACCCGTAGTGCATTGATGGACAATTGTTGGCATGATCATGACCATTGATGAATACACGAATATCCTTGGCCCGTAGTGCATGGAAAATTTGTGGTCGTGATACTAATGAATATCCTTGGCCGTAGTGCAGGGATGATGTGGATATTTATTAAGCTGAGTCTCAGCGATAAAAGTAATGAAAAACCTTTTAAATCATAGAAAATAGCAGATTTTATTCTCTACTTGACTCTTCTAAAGGATTGCTTATTCCGTTGCAGTTAAACTTGATGTTTGTTATATTTTATCAGTTTAACACTGTTGAAGGCTAATGATAATTTATTCTGCATTATCTTAGTCATAATATTTCTTACTGGGCTAGTTGAGCTCACCCCTTTTTTTTTCATTGTTCTCTTCAGGAAATGAGAACGTAACAGGGACTAGTCGGGGAACGAAGTGACGGTCCAGATGATTACATTAGTAGTCCTCACTATTCTGTGAAATAGTGTGTTAATAAATGTATTGAGGACTTATTTTGAGTTTTAATGTTGTCTAGAAGACAATGTTTGTATTAAAACTCACAGCTCATGTTGTATATTTAAGATTGTATTTGAATTTTGTACCATGTATTTGACGACTCAAGATGGGTGATGTATACCTATTTTGGGGGCGTCGCGATTAATATCAAAGCTTGGGGATATGATCCACGGCTAAGATGTGAGACTAGAACTAGGAGGGAGAGGGGGAATTCCTTCGCTAGTATGACCTACCTAAGTTTATTTTTGTATTTAATTGGTCGGTCGAGTATATGGATAATATGTTATATGTTAATTAACCTTTGTTTTGTGGCGATGTCGAAAATGACATCCAGAGAATGTTGAGAATAGCAATGGAGCACGAGAGACCGTTGAGTCTCCACGGATCAATAATCGAGGATAATGTGCATCGGAAGACGACAATCTTCGTGCAAAAACAACAACACCGAGATGATGAACGATGGAATGTTCGAGATTTTATACAATTCATGCGACATCGTGCAAGAGCGGCTCCTATTCAAAATGCGGTGGAAAACTTTGAAACTCTAAATGACGGTCACCATTAAGCAGTTTAAGGAGCTGGGACCACCGGAGTTTATTGGAGAGCCAAAACCACCGGAGTCTGGGTGTCGTTGCACTTTGATTTCTCGACGGGGTTGTCTATGGGTTAAACTTATGCTTTTGTCTTCCCCCGGGATTATCTATGATGTGAAAGTATGTTTTTACCCTCCTGTAAAGTTAGTTAAAGGAAAACGAAATTTTGAGTGTCTACAGATGCCCATCTTTGTCATGTTTATGCAATGCAATGGAATGAACACGACAAAGAATACTAGACACGCGATATATGACAAGGTATATCAAATGATGCAATGTCATGTGTAAAGTATGCAGTGATATATAACTGTTGGATTTTCAAAGGATTGATCTCGTCTGTTGGGGAATATGATTGATGTATCGCTATTACCGGGTATTGACTCCACTGAATTGATTAACCATCGGGGGTTGTTACCGATGCCTTTGCTCGGTATGGACTCCAACAGACTACACCATCGGGTATTATTATTGATGCCTTCGCTAGGGATCGACTCCAACGGATTACACCACCAGGTATTAGTACTGATGCCTTCGTTGGGGATTGACTCCAACGGATTACACCACCGGACATTACTGCTGATGACTTCGATGGGGATTGACTTAAACGGATTACACCACCGAGTATTATTGTCGATGCCTTCCCTGGGATTGACTCTAACGGATTACACTTATAGACTAGCTTTCATTTTCCTTCATAGACTAGGTTAACCATTTTTTTCATGCACATAACACATTGTATATATCAAAAAGTATTATATGGCAATGAAATATATTTTGATTCACTTTCCTTTTAGATATGTCTTGTCACTTGCTTGACAATTGACATTTTCTTTATGACTTGCTATCTTGATGTGTCCAAAACTTCTCCTTGATGGATTGACATGTCCTAGGATCTTTTAGAATGGGTCTTTGATCTTTGGGCTTCCCATTTTTTTGGTGTCATGGGACTAATCTTTGATGTGGTTGATGTTTAAATAAAGTGTTTGGCTTTCCTCTTTGAGGGTTCGATTGCACCATAGATGGTTGCCTACGTACCCCCTAGATTTGAGATCAGATCTTACATAGTTCAGGCTCTGGCTTGGGTTGTTGAAGAGTTGTGATCATTGAAGGGTTTTGTGATTTTTGTAGGGGTTAGACCGCACCATAAATGGCTGCCTATGTACTCCCATTGATGAGGGGAGACCAGGTTTTCCGTAGTTCTGGCTTTGGTTTGAAAGGTTGAAAAACATTTATTGGAGTTTGAGCTTGGTTGAAGGGGTTTTTGGATTTTTGTAAGGGTTAGACTGCACCATAGTTGGCTGCCTACGTACTCCCAATGATAAGGAGAGATTAGGTCTACATAGTTCCTGCTCTTTGTTTGAGCTGTTGAAGAGATTTTGTGATTTTTCGTAAGGGTTAAACCATACCATAGATGGCTGCCTACGTACTGTCATTGATGAGGGGAGATCAAGTCTACGTAGTTCATTGTCTTCTAGTGAAAACCTGAATTGAATTGATTGATTTGATTGATTTTTTTTTTCAGAACCAGGATGTTGGCGTGCAGGTGATTCTAGACATAATACCTTTTCACGGTGTCTGAATGATAAGCTGGGGAAATTCTTCGCCATCCATTTCTCACAATTTGAGGGCTCCTCTCGTCAACACTTCCTTGACAATGAAAGGGCCTTCCCAGTTCGGGGCAAACTTTCCTTTAGATTGATCTTGATTAGCAAGGACTTTCTTTAATACCAAGTCATTTTCTTTGAATTGCCGAAGCTAGACTTTTTTGTTGTATGACCGGGCAATCCTCTGTTGATATAATTGACCATGAAAGATAGTCGTGGCCCTTATCTCATCTATCAGAGATAATTGGAGGTACCGGTCTTGCAACCACTGGTCTTCCTCCATTTAAACATATATCAACACTATTAAGACTCCACTTCTACCTCTATGGGGAACACTCTCAGGAATAAACATGTGAATGATATTCCTATTTAATATATGATTTGATTATGATATATATGAATGAATATGCAAGTATGCTTTCATTAAGAAAAGCTTTAAAGTCCTTTGATAGATAATAGAAATATATGTACAAGGACTTAGAATGAATTGATCAAATATGTTAAGTTGATCCTACATAAGCAAAACAGCTTTGTAAAGTCCTTAAAAAGAAATGATGTACAAGGACTATAAATATAGAAAGATCAAGCTTGTTAGGTTGATCTTAGGATGTAATAGATAGGCATGCGATCGATCGTCGAGCTTTGCACCGTAAGTCGTGATCCGCCGAGAGAGTCAAGGTTAACTCGAGAGCTATCGAGGCAGAATAGGAGTATGCAAGATAGTAGATCTCGAAGTTCATAGACTTCTAGGGGAAACGAAGAAGGATCGTAGTGTGTCGAGTAGAGCTTCCTCAGGATCGTAGTGTGCTGAGGAAGTCATGTTCAAAATCGTTGTGATGACACGCCTACGAAGTCGAATAGATCATTTCTTAGAAGACAAGACAGAAACGTAAACTACACTCGGAGTCGTAGAGTCTATCGATGCCGAAGCCATGTCAAGGATCGTAGACTACACTCTGAGTTCGTAGAGTCTATTGATTACATGCAAAGATTGTAGTCGATCAAGATCAGATGAAGATAACAAGCACAAGGCAGATATCGTAGAGTGTCAAGATCTGATCTCGGGATTGTAGTGTCTGCACAGCCGAAGCGGAATCGTAGAGTGCAGAACTACGACCTCAATAGAAGTGCTCACAATGCCAAGGCAGAATCGTAGAGCATATACGGTTCTCAACAAATGAGCACTCCCAGAATATCCAAAGGAATGAAGCATCTGGTTGGCACTGCAAAGATGCATTCCACCTTAAGGGAACCAGAGAGCACTCAATGAATAGCATGCAGGCTAGCAGAAGATCTAAGCACCAACCCAATCAGCATCAAGATTGAGTTGTAAGGCCATTCGTGATAAAGTCTTCCACGAGGAGATCCAAAGAAGACTTGAGGTCGACTAGGAAAGTCAAACCAAATGCGATAGCTATCAAGTGAGCAGAAGACAACGATCTTGGAAGCAACCAAGATCGTAGTGTTCTGCCAAACAAAGAAAGAAGCTGGTGGAAGGTGAACCAGAGATCTTTGGTCGACCTCACGAGAGAGAAAGGCTAAAGTGATTAACTGTAGGGTCAGTTCATTGATGATAAGTGAACGGGAGATCACAAGGAGAAAGCAAGTTGGACGCGCCATAAATCTGAAGTGTCTTGATATTCATTAGGGAACCAGAGCAAGGAATTAAGCCATCAGTCTCTAAGAACAGTCAAAGCAAATAGAAGTGTTGAAGCACTGCACAATAGAAGGAAGAGGTGTTCTACATTGAAGATCCAATCAACACTCTTCAAGATCGTAGTGTTAACTCTACCAGTCAATGAGCAACACTAAACAAGACACTACGATCAGGTCCTCGAAGACGTGCATCAGAATCGTAGAGTTCGAACACCCGAAGACTGAAGCATTGGCAACGGTTCAATCTGAAGGATAGTATTCAGACAAAAGCTTATTGAGAGCATCGATGCAAAAGGATTACCTCTGACCGAGAAATTAGAAGGAGATAATAATGTCTTCAACCTGCCCAAGACATTAAAGTAACAACTCTGACGGGTAGGTGAAACAGTAGACTGCAATGTCAGATAAAGTATGACATGTCACATCAGCAGTCTACCTCTGTCAACTCGAGATCTGTGAAGATATTTGAATTGCCTTCAACGGCTACTTTCTAACGGAAGGATTGGGAAGGAGTATAAATCTAGAAGAGCTTCGAAGATCGAGGGTTGCTGGAGTTGTCGGTTTTGGAGAGAAGGTGGACTGATCTAAACCACGTGAGATAGTGAGTCCGAAGGCTCACTCTACCATCCATCAAGAACACTCAGAGACATGCAAAGAAAGAAGTAGAAGTGAGAGTTCTACAATGTAGAAGTGAGAGTTCTACTACTTAAAGAGTGTTCTGAATTGCCGAGAGAAAGAAGAGCATCATGTTATCTTGATGTCCATCATGGGAAGACTCTAAGTACAATAGAGAAGAGCCTACAGTCATCTTAGCAAGTCCATCATGAGAAGGCATCAAGTAGCAAGAAGGAAGATCACAAATGCCATCTCAGCTGCACTTCAAGGATGATCAAGCCAAGCTGCTAAGGATAGAAGATGTTCAGAGTATGAAGACATCTTAGCAGCTCAGCACCTACTCCAACAACAACAAACAAACAACTCAACAAAGCCAGAGCCTGAGGGGTCCTTGTCCGAAGGGACTAAACAAAGCAGGCTGTAAGGGTCCTTGTCCAGGAGGACTAAGCGAAGTTCCAAGCCTCATAGGGCTTGAAGAGTTCCTAGGGAACTAGAGAAGTCCCAAGGTGCCGCCTTGAAGAGTTCTTAGTGAACTGAAGTCCCAAGGCTGCTGGCCTTGAAGGAATCGTAGAGATTCAGGGTGCTGCCCTTCCTTAGTGAAAATCCTGTTAGTAGAAAGCAGAAGAGTGGATTAGGAGCTTGAGTCTCTGAACCACTTAAAACCCTTTGTGTCTTTTACATTATGTCATTTACATTATGCACTATAACTGCTATTATGACACCCCCAAATCCAGGTACTTTATTCCCACAGGATTTGGTGTTCATTTGATCAAACATTCATATCTAACTACCCAATCATAATAAAACTGAATAAATAAAAACCTTCCCCATTAAAGGGTTACATAATAAAAATCTCCCAGGTTATCTAACCTTTAATCATCATTCAAATGCGGAAAACATTACATAACTTCTTTAAAATAAAGTCTAAGATCAACATAATAAAAGTCTAACATCTTAATCAAAGTAAAAATTACAAGTCTTCATCACTTGTACATTTTTCCCTTTCCTTTGCTAGTCGAAGGTTCATCTACCTTCTCTTCTTTAGCTGCAATGAGTTTATAAATATGCAAGAGTGAGCAAAACAATTTCTCACTGGATATAATATGGAATCAACATGAGTATAACAATAATAACTATCGAAATAGGCTCATCAAAAGTGAATAGTACTCTATCAATAATAATCAGAAACTGAAATCCCAAAATATGGAAAATATACATCACTGAGGGTCGTAAGACCATGAACTACGTCCACAGTTGCAAGTAATCTTTCAACTCCAACTTTAACAAATATAAGACTATAAGGACCTCGTGACTTGGGGGGATCAAATTTCTTCGTACAATATATTGTGCACAAACATTTTAACGCTTATGCGTAAGTTTACCCTAATCATAACAATAGGGTTGTTCATCTCAGTATTTAGAGTACAAGTCCGCACCAAAGGAAGTTTGGTTTGGATAAGCTTTCAAGGTAATTTGGAATTCAACGAACATCAACTAAGGATTAATTGAATAAAACCAATAACATTATACTATAGGATAATCGTGATTGAATCAATCATAGTAAACTAAAGTCATGCCTTAGGAATAATCTAATAGCATACAATTTGAATAACTATAACACACCTTGCTTGAACAATACTAAGCCAAGGTTAATTAGAATTGAATACTAAGCATGCATAGCAATTTGAACGATAAAAATGTTTGACATTAGTATATATAGTTGTGCATGCTAAACAACAAGTTAAATACAAGAATAACTTGTTCAACATCAAACCAAAGTTTAGACAACTTGCATCATTATAAGGTAATCGAATTGGAAACAATAATTAGTTCAACAAGATAAAGGATTAGAAAACTTGCCTTGCTCGTAGGCTAAACCGAATCAATTCGAATCACAATACACTATATATATATACGTCATCATGACATAGTTAGTCATTACCACTTTACAACTTAACTAACTACATTCATCATGTATGTTTGATTATTTAATCACATAATCAAGTTATAACACAAGTTAATCTTTAATAACATAATTATTCATAGTATAGAAATACTAAAATCAACATTTTACAGTCCTACTATCATCACATAACTTTTCTTAAAATTTCGTGTACAAAAAATACAATCATCGACCATTCTCTAACTTCATATCATGCAGTACGAGGTGAGATATTATGACCGAGAATTGTTATAAGTCTATTATGGCTGCTGGCATACATACATTGGCTTATACCGCAATGATGAAAAGATGAATCTCTTTGGTCAGGCCATGCAAGGCTAAATCATAGCTTCGATCGATTGTGACTTTTCGAAGAATAAAGATAAGAAAAAGCCAATTTTGGCCTACAAGCTCGTTTCTAATAGACTAATTCACATGCAATTCATACAAAAACTTCATGTAAACATAATTCAAGAACTCCTAACATGTTTCTACCCATACAACAAGATAAGCAACAAAATTAACACATCCAATTTCACTATTTTTGCTAAAAACTCACTGTTTGATGTGTTTGATGAAAATAAACACTGTGATTTTGTTTTTCAACCAAAACAGTTAATTCAAAGCACTTTATCAAAGTTTATACATATATACTCTATCAAATCAAATAGCCAATTTACCAATAAAATAATTAATTAACCCATAATTTCTACTTTAAGCTAAACAATATATATTCACAAAAACTCTCTGTAAAAACGTTTTCTTCAAAAATTACATACATATCATCAATTCATTGATTATAACTTATGAAAATAGTTTTAACATCATTAGTATGTCATATAAAGCCACATAACAACAACAATTCATCCTTACACAAGGATTCTACAGAGAATTTGGGAAGAGAAAAACTAAACTTTTAAAACTAAAAAGAATAGAATAATACCTTGAAGAAGATGATGATACTATCTCTTTGATTGTCAAACTTTTCTCCTCTTCACTCCCAATTCTCTAGGATTCTCTCACTTTTCTTCTTCTTCCTCTGAGTTTTTCTCTTTTTCTCTCTGACCTTTCTCCTCTATTCTTACGTCTTAGAATATAACGTATATAAGATATAATATATATTGATTATATAATATAAATATAAAACATATAACTGATATCAGTTATCTATGTTTTGAAAACCAAAAGCCATAAGGCTTGTTTGGCTAACCACTAAAAATATAATCAATTAATCCTTATGCCTTGTTTGGTAAAACATAATTAGATTAAAGACTTAATAGACAATAGGCTTTGTTTGGCAAAACTGAATTAAACTCCCATAATTTATTTTAGTAATTCCTTTATACTAAGGTTTTTTGTCACACTTTAATTTAATTAAATTAATTCTAAAAACAATTTATTAAATCACTTTAACACATAAATCAATACCACAAAATTATAATTTTCTTTATAATCATAACTTTATTTAATCCACTAACACATCCTTTTAATTTACAAATTCAATTTAAAGTATAATAATTTATTTAATTAAAATTCTCTAACTTAATAATTAAATTAAATTAAAATATACTAATTAATTTCCTTAATTATTTACTTAACAAATAATTAACCACATCGAATCACATTTGAACAATTATTCAATTAACAATAACCACATCCATTAAATACTTATATAATTCAATAAATATTCAATATAGCAATTTATAAAATTCTGGAATGTTACATCTAAAATTCAACCCCCCCTTCTAGATCCATTGTGCCTACTGGAAACTAACAATTGGTATCAAAGCAGGTTCTCATGCTATATTCAAAAGCTAATCGCTTTGAGTCTGATCCCAGGCACTAATATTGTTCTAAACTTAGTTTAGTAGTAAGTAACTTGTTATATGCAAATGAGCTCACATGTTGGAAATATTGTGTATAGATTAAATGTGTATATACACCTGAAGCTACTCAGATTGGTCCATGGTCTCGATTGTTACATCAACAAGACCAATCCTTGCCTACAATCAATCTTGTAGTCTGAAGACTAGAAGAGAGAGCTCAAGAGACATCAATGACAAAGAGTCAAGCATCCACCAGTCTGAAAAATGAAAAGGCCATACATGCAAAGAAATGCTCATCCAGAGAAGAAAGAAGTTCTCCTCAGATATATATGTGGTCACCCATCGGCTGGATGCAAACTTCATGAACTGAAGGATGTCAAAAGAACTAAAGATGCTGAGATTCTCAAGCTGCATCTTCAAGACCTCGACTGGTTGAATAAAGGCCAACAAGAGCAATAAGCTGTCAGGAGCAAAAGTAAAGCTATGCACATCAATACCTAAACTCAGTATATCCAAGATAAATGACTGTTTAGTAACTGACAGTAAAAAGGTACGGTTCCTCACTATTATAAATGTATACATCATAATTGCATCTTCTTATGAATTATAACAGTATTCTGTCAAGGAGTCATAATCTACCTAAAAGGTGAAGAGAGAAAGTAACCTGAGGATGGAAACTCAAATGACTATAAACTTTCTCTCCATCCAAGTTTTAGGTTGAAGATGACATCTTGAAGGAAATCTGAAATGGGTCATAAGAGCATCACAGGCCAAATAAACTTTATGTGAAGTAATCTTTGCTGATGGGTTAGTATGTATGTACAAGCCTAGGTTCTAAGTATTTGACAACACACAGAGTATGATCAGTTCTGCAAGAGGATCTTTCTAATTCGAGAAACTGATCACCTCAATGAATCAACTAGATACTCCTAAATCGTAGAGTTGATTCTCACTCTGTGAACACTTAAACATTGTGAACATAAACCAGTAAATGATGAATCCATCATAGATAATGAGTGTGTTATTTAATGTCAAATCCTACACACACTCACCGTGCATCTCAAAATGTATTATCTTAAGATAGTTGCATGCATGAATATGTCTGTTGATGATAAATATGATGATTATCCAAATGAGAGGAACATGGGTTTAGAAAACTAACCTAGCAGGACCCATTCAATTATGGGTACCAAAAATAGAAATATATTTAAACCTGCAGGTACTTGGTTAGTCTGACCACACTAAGGAATGATGAAGCAGAAGACTTCAGTCAAGAAGAATCAACCAGCAGAAGGCTAAGGACAATTCAGAGATGATTCTGATAGAGTTCCTATATGTCCAAGCCTGTCCTTGAAGACCCTCTGAGCTAACCAGAATGGAGCTCACATGGCTGCTAATCTATATATAAAAGCAGGCCATTCAACCAAAGGTGAAAAGAGGTCTTATGTGCTCAAAAGCCAGTCAAGAATGCTATATGAGAAGAATCCTCAAGGAAGCTCACAACAGAAGATTATCATGTATCATTCAAGAGGAACTTATTGCGAGAGCAGAACTTCACAAACACAACTATCAAAGAAGACTATGTTCGTAGTGCTGTCAAAAGATCGTAGAGTGATAAGTCCTGAAAATACTCATCTCTACGATACAAGGAGATCTAAGTGATGATGATGATTCCAGTCAGAAGGAGATATGCTGAGCCGCCTTCAAATGAACCTGAAGAAGAGGGAATCACATCCATCTGGGAAGACAACGTCAACAATGAGGGAGCAGTGATCTGTTAAGGAAAAATAGCACTGAGATAAACTATGAAGAAAAGTACCAGCTACAAAGTCCCAAAACTTTGTGGCTGATGAACCAAATGAAGATCCATAGTCAGTAGGAACGTCTCAAAACGTACTACTGATAACCTTTCAGCCACCCAACTCAAAATCGTGGAATGCCTACGATCAAACATCTGATCGCAATATAGAAGAAAAAGGACACCACGATTACAGTAAATGCAATTGTCCAAAGTTGGTAGAGGACCTCCCCATCAGAAAAGGTCGTATGAGATGTCATTGCAAATCACTTCCACAACATTTCATCTGGAAAGCGCCTCAGGGACAAACCTAACCCTTATCTCACTCTAAGAGGTTTGCCCTTCCTGAGCTACCTTGTCCCAGAAGAATTTCTTGATCAAGTTATCTCAAGGACCAAGATAGCCAACGATTGTAGAGTTGAGTTGAAGAGAACTAAACGATCGTGATGCAACCTAAACGATCGTAGTGGTACCTCAACGATCGTAGAAGACAACTCGACAAATCGTAGTTCTACCAAAGGGTACTCCAGTTTACAGGGAGATTGAAAAATGAGACAATTGATCAGCCATTCAAAATAAGGAGATAAGTTCGAATATCAGTGATTGAGCTATGCTGCATAAATGTAAGGATAGAAGTCAAAGCCATCCACTGCATCATCTCTCAGAAGTTGATCGTTGAGTCAACAAAGGAAATCGTAGAGTCTATAGCTGCCTTATCATACTACTCTACGAATCAAAAGGTCAATTCATCAAAGCCACGTCAATTAAACGTCTACTCTTCTAAAAGGAAATATCTAACTGAAAAGTTATGGGGAGTTACAGCTCATTACTGGGCAACGTGCAACCAATGGACAGTTGACACATCACTAAGTATGCAGAGTTAGAAGGAACTGCCATAAAGACAATTTCAAATCTGCAGACAGTTACCAAAAAGCTATCGAACCTTTCTCCCTCCCATTTTTAAAACCTTAGAATCCTCTCAAGAGCCAAAAATAGTTAACCCTCCAGAGCCTTACCAAATCACAATCAACCATCTCTTATAAACTTCTCTAAATCAAATACCCACATTCTTCGAACTGCTCAAATGGAAAACTGGCAAGTAATCACTGGCATTCAGCTCGGAACCAAATTGTTTGAGAAATTTGAAAGGAAGTTCAAGGACATTCTCGAGCTTGTGAAGAAGGCTGGATTCTCAGAATGCCTTGAGGCAAGTACTCGAGTATACATCGACCTGGTTAAAGAGTTCTACTCAAACGCCTCCATAAACTCCGGAACCCTGTCTACCAAGGTTAAAGGTCAGTCTCTGAAGTTGAAGTCTTCTGACCTCAATCAGTGCCTAGGTTTTCCTAACCAAGGGCTGAAGAACCTGGATGAGGTTAATACTGAACAAGCAAAGGAGTTCATGGGGTACCAAAGAAACCCAGCACGAAAGACATGGAGAAGAAGGAGTTTCGTAAGAGTATGAGTTCCTTGTCAAATAGTTGGAAAATGCATATCATCGCAAGAAAAGAACAACGCATATGACATGATGATCGACCAACAGTTAAAGATAATGTCAGTAATAGTTCTGAAGAAACAAATTGACTTTGGAGCTATCTTGTTCGATCAAATCTCCAAGTGGATAGAGAAAGCTGAGAAGAAGAAGTCCACTGAAAAACCCTTAACTAAGGTGTTTCATGGTAGACTGCTGAGTATTGTGCTGAAGAAGAAGCTAGGAGGAAAAATCAAGGATGATGAGGGAGAAACTTTGAATGTGCACAAAGTGATGTCTCCACAATTATTTGTGAACTGGAAAAAGAACCCAAAGGAGAACAGAAGGCTGTCAACCGGGAGCAGTAGCAAAGCCTCTGCAAGGAAGAGGTAAACAAAAGAAGCAGAGAGCTCTGAGTCTGATGACTCGGTACCAGTATCAATCACACTAGCCAAAAAGAAATCTAGAGGTGTGAAGAAAATAAAAGCCCCATCAAGAAGTCTCTCCTCAAAGGACAAGGATAAAGAAGAAAAATTCCTAACTGTTGGAACAACAAAGAGGAGAAGCATCAGGTTGCTTTAAGGGCCAGTCAGCAAGAAAGCTAAGGTGAAAGACAAACCAGCCTCAGCTTCCCAAAATAGTACATCTGCTGAAGAAAAGGACGTAGAGTCAGCAGAAGGAAAAGAGACAGATGTCAAAGCAGAGTCCAGTAATGAAGGTGATGAGTCCAAAGAAGAAGGATCTCGCCCCGCCAAAGGTCTTTGAACCACAAAGAAGTCTCATCTCATTGAACCAGAGAGTCGAGTCGAAGAGCAAGAAAAGTCCGACTCTCCCCAAATTGAACCTCCAAGAAGAAGGAAGAGCTACAGACTGCAAGAAAAATTTGCCTCCAAGAGGAGAAGTAATCAATCAAATGCCCCCATTAAATTAAGTGATGATGAGTCTGCATCACAGAAAGATAGTTCTGAGGATAGGACCAGCAATGAAGAAAATGAATCAGAGGAAGTTCTTGCTAAATAAAGTTCTGAGAATGAAATGCAGCAAGAAGAATTTTCTGCTGAAAATAATCAAGATGGTTCAGGCTCCGACAGAGAAGAGATTGAAGAAGATTCTAGTTCTGCACCTCAGGAAGAAGACGAACAAGAAGATTATCTAGTTCTCTCTCCTGCAAGATTTAGCAGAAGGATCGTAGTGGAAGTTTCAAATGATCTACCAGATGCTTCATCAGAGAGATGGGTGAACTATAGAAATGAGCAGCTCAAGGTAGTAAGAATGACTACCTTTGACATAACCAAAAATTGGAACAATATGGAGCTAGACTGCTCAACCATTCTCTACAATCCTGACGACTTGCTGATGAGATGGTTCTTCCAGTGGATGCCATGGCTAAAGGCTCATACTGAAGGAGATAGAAGCTACCTCAGCTGGTGCTTCTCTCACTTCCCAAGCATGGAGCTGGTGGCTCAGAACTTCCCAAGGGTGAAGAAGTTTGCAACCAAAAAAATCAAAGACCAGCCCCACTTCAAAGTCTATTGACAGTCTGGCAATCACTATATCCCTACGATCGTAGAGTGGACTTTGAAGGAAGATGGAATATGACCAAGGAGCTGATTGTAGAGTCTATTCACTCTACTACTGATGATGTTCAAGCCCAAAACCAGAAGCCTCCTTATGCTCAAACACTACTATCAGACATTCCCTCATCCTCAACAAGTGATTGGAACTCAACGATTATTCAGATTCTCCAGACTTTCGAAAATCTGTCTAAGGATGAAAATCGTAGAGGTTAAACTGATGCTCAACCAGCTGTTGCCCAATAAAAGGATTAAACTACTTTGGAGCAGAAACTACAGAAGAGTTCTGATGATCTAAGCGAGAAAATATCTCTGCTCACTGAGATAATTCCTTTCAGCATAAGCTTCAAGCTACTATGGCTGATGTATCTCTCAAACTCCAAGAGAGAGATAACATCTATCAGAAGGCCATATAATATCAAAAGGCTGAAGCTCTACGAGTTCAGCAGGCAAATGAAGAGAAGATTCAAGCCCTACCTGACAAGATTGACGACCTAAAGCAGTCTTTCTCAGTGCAACTTGAGCTAGGTCAGCAGGAACTCAAGTTTTAAGTTGCCAACTCCTCCTACCTGATGGAGCAGCTTATGTCCAACATGGAGCAGCTCTCTCAAATGATTAGTGACAAAAAAGGGGAGAAAAGAGGCATAGAAAGAGGAAGAGCAAGAAGTGCAAGAGACACTCAAAGAAGAGCAGAGGGATAGAAGAAAATAAATCAAAGAAGAAGACATCAGCTGCAGAAAGAGTATCATCATCTGAGGGGGAGCCAAAAGATGATGATCCCATGATCGCAGAGTCTGAGGGGGAGCATGATCAGAAAGAAGTTGAAGGGGAGCCAGGTAAAGACAGAAGGTCATTATCTCAGGGGGAGCGAGGGCAAGAAGAACAATCAGATGAGTAGCTGATCAGCAAACATCCTGGACACATACAAGGAGCCAAAGAGGTACATCTCTAACTATTTAGGTATGTTCTGGATCTAGGATGTAGAATGTTTTAATATATAAATTGTCATATCAATATAAATGACATTTATAATTATCTGTTTTAGAAATACAGCTGCTCATTGTATATAAGATTCATTCATAACATGCATATGCACTTATTATTTTTGTTATAATCAAATAGGGGGAGATTGTCAGGAATAAACATGTGAATGATATTCCTATTTAATATATGATTTGATTATGATATATATGAATGAATATGCAAGTATTCTTGCATTAAAAAAAAGTTGTAAAGTCCTTTGATAGATAATAGAAATATATGTACAAGGACTTAGAATGAATTGATCAAATATGTTAGGTTGATCCTACATAAGCAAAACAACTTTGTAAAGTCCTTAAAAAGAAATGATGTACAAGGTCTATAAATATAGAAAGATCAAGCTTGTTAGGTTGATCTTAGAATGTAATAGATAGGCTTGTCTGATCGTCGAAAGAAACCTTGCACTGTAAGTCGAATCCGCCAGAGAGTCAAGGTTAACTCGAGAGCTATTGAGACAGAATAGGAGTATGCAAGATAGTAGATCTAGGAGTTCGTAGACTTCCAGGGGAAATGAAGAAGGATCGTAGTTTATCGAATAGAGCTTCCTCAGGATCACAGTGTGCTGAGGAAGTCATGTTCAGAATCGTAGAGACAGCCTACCTACGAGTCGACCGATCGTCTGCCGAAGCCAAGACAGAAACGTAGACTACACTCGGAGTCGTAGAGTTTATCGATGCCGAAGCCATGTCAAGGATCATAGACTACACTCTGAGTTCGTAGAGTCTATTGATTACATGCAAAGATCGTAGTCGAGCAAGATCAGATGAAGATAACAAGCACAAGGCAGAAATCGTAGAGTGTCAAAATCTGATCTTGGGATCGTAGTGTCTGCACAGCCGAAGCGGAATCGTAGAGTGCAGAACTACGACCTCAACAGAAGTACTCACAATGCCAAGGCAGAATCGTAGAACATATACGGTTCTCAATAAATGAGCACTCCCAGAATATTCAAAGGAATGAAGCATCTGGTTGGCACTGCAAAGATGAATTCCACCTTAAGGGAACCAGAGAGAACTCAACGAATAGTATGCAGGCTAATAGAATATCTAAGCACCAACCCAATCAGCATCAAGATTGAGTTGTAAGGCCATTCGTGATAAAGTCTTCCACGAGGAGATCTAAAGAAGACTTCAGAAGCTGACTAAGGAAAGTCAGCAAATGCAGTAGCTATCAAGTGAACAGAAGACAACGATCTTAGAAGCAACCAAGATCATAGTATTTGCCAAACAAAGAAAGAACTGATGGAAGGTGAACCGAGATCTTTGGTCGACCTCAAGAAGCAAGGCTAAAGTGATTAAGTGCAGGGTCAGTTCATTGATGATAAGTGAGCGGGAGATCATAAGGAGAAAGCAAGCTGGACGCGCCACAAATTTGAAGTGTCTTGATATTCAGAAGGGGACCAGAGCAAGGAATTAAGCCATCAGTCTCTAAGAACAGTCAAAGCGAACAGAAGTGTTGAAGCACTGCACAATAGAAGGAAGAGGTGTTCTACATTAAAGATCCAATCAACACTCTTCAAGATCGTAGTGTTAAATCTACCAGTTAATGAGCAACACTCAACAAGACACTACGATCAGGTCCTCGAAGACGTGCATCAGAATCGTAGAGTTCGAACACCCGAAGACTGAAGCATTGGCAACGGTTCAATCTGAAGAATAGTATTCGGACAAAAGCTTATTGAGAGCATCGATGCAAAAGGATAACCTCTGATCGAGAAATCAGAAGGATATAATAAAGTCTTCAACCTGCCCAAGACATTAAAGTAACAACTCTGACGGGTAGGTAAAACAGTAGACTGCAATGTCAGATAAAGTATGACATGTCACATCAGCAGTCTACCTCTGTCAACTCGAGATCTGTGAAGATATTTGAATTGCCTTCAACGACTACTTTCTAACGGAAGGATTGGGAATGAGTATAAATCTAGAAGAGCTTCAAAGATCGAGGATTGCTGGAGTTATCGATTTTGGAGAGAAGGTGGACTGATCTAAACCATGTGTGATAGTGAGTCCGAAGGCTCACTCTACGATCCATCAAGAACACTCAGAGACATGCAAAGAAAGAAGTAGAAGTGAGAGTTCTACAATGTAGAAGTGAGAGTTCTACTACTTAAAGAGTGTTCTGAACTGCCGAGAGAAAGAAGAGCATCATGTCATCTTGATGTCCATCATGGGAAGACTCTAAGTACAATAGAGAAGAGCCTACAGTTATCTTAGCAAGTCCATTATGAGAAGGCATCAAGCAGCAAGAAGGAAGATCACAAATGCCATCTTGGTCTCAAGCATGAGAAAGCTTCTAGTACCTAACAGAAGATCTTACAGTCATCTTAGAAGCCTATCATGTGCAGCCATCAAGTACCAAGGAGAAGGATCTTCAAGGCAGTTCATAAAGGGGTCATCTGAAGTGGTTGAGTAACCAAAGAAGCTGAGCATCATGCAACACTCAGCTACACTTCAAGGATGATCAAACCAAGCTGCTAAGGATAGAAGTTGTTTAGAGCATGAAGACATCTTAGCAGCTTAACACCTACTCCAACAACAACAAACAAACAAATCAACAAAGCCAGGGCCTGAGGGGTCCTTGTCCGAAGGGACTAAACAAAGCAGGGCCAGAAGGGTCCTTGTCCGAAGGGACTAAACGAAGTTCCAAGCCTGCTGGGCTTGAAGAGTTCCTAGGGAACTAGAGGAGTCCCAAGGCTGCTGACCTTGAAGAGTTCTTAGTGAACTGAAGTCCCAAGGCTGCTGGCCTTGAAGGAATCGTAGAGATTCAGGGTGCTGCCCTTCCTTAATGGAAATCCGCTAGTTAAAAAAGGTAAGAGTGGATTAGGAGCTTGAGTCTCTGAACCACTTAAACCCTTTTGTGTCTTTTTACATTATGTCATTTATATTATGCAAAGATAAATGCTATAAGCTCGCTATGTATGTTTTAAGCGCTACAACTAAACTTACTCTATTTAACAATGTATGTGTGATTATGAATATATCAATGAAGGGATCTTTTACTTATTCATTGTGCTTGAAAAGATTCTTATGTTTGTCATATGCTAATTTAATAGCTATACAAAATAATAGAGAAAAGTATTTAAAATAAAAAGGATCTATTCAACCCCCCCTTCAAGATCTATTGTGCCTACTGGGAACTAATAAACACTGCTACCATGCCATAGACCAATGAGTAGGGGGTAGCCCTAGTAGAAGTGCGTATTGACGTTCTGTAGGCTAGCAAAGTCAAAGGCAATAAGTCATGTCATCCTTTGTGATTGACGAACATCTTTTACCTGATCTTTTTAATATTCTTATTGGCTGCTTCAATAGCACGATGGAGTTAAGGTGTTTGATATGGAATTTATTGCATAACTCCTCCATCAGTTGGTTGTTTATATTTTTGGCATTGTCCGATACAATCACCTCCTGTTGTCCATACCGACAGATGACATTGTTTCTGATGAAACCAATGATTACCTCTTTGGTGACTTTGGGAAAAGAGGCCGCTTCTACCCATTTGGTGAAGTAATTGATCATGGTGAAGATAAACTGATGACCATTGCTGGCTTTGGGCTCGATTGGCCCAATCACGTCCATTCCCCACGTTAAAAAGGGCCATGGTGAAATCATATTGTGTATTTCACTTGGAGGAGCGCGGATGGCATTTCCATGAATTTGGCATTGATAGCATCTCCTGACGTGATCGTCACAGTCGACTTTGAGAGAAATCCAATAATGCCCCATTTTTAATATCTTCTTGGCAAGTAAAGGACCGCTCATATGTGGACTACATACCCCACCATGGACTTCATCCATGAGTCTTTGGGCTTGATCTTTATCTAGGCATCTTAGAAGGCCTATTCCCACATCCCTTTTGTAGAGCGCGTCTCCGCTTAGGTAGAATTTCATTGCCATTTTATGGATCGCTTTCTTTCAGCTTGACTTGCCCCAGCTGGCATAGATCCATCTCACAGATATTATTTGATGTCATGATACCAAGGGTGTTTGATGGGGGGCAGTTCATCTGATACTTCTCCAATGTAATTTCCATAGGCTGATGCCTTTGATATTTGGGATTCCTCCTCTTTTAGATATGTTGATCAAGGAGGCCAGGGTTGCTAGTGCATCCGCAAAATCATTCATGTTTCGAGGGATGTGGATGAAGGATATTTCTTCGAATTCCATAGCCATCTTGATAACTTACCGATGGTAAGGCAGCAAATGCAATTCTTTGGTGTGATATGCCCCAGTGGTTTGCTTGATGACCAGCTCGGAATCCCCAAAGATAGCCAACCGTTTGACATCCATGGATTGGAGGCTTTTATGATCCGTATAGATCTCCACTTTCTCCCCATACAGGTAATGCCTCCAAATATTAAGTGCGAAGACAACAACTGCCAACTCTAGATCATGAGTAGGATAATTCCTCTCACATTCTTTGAGTTGTCGAGAGGCATAGTGTAAGATCCCAACTTATTATAAATAAAATCAAATTTCCTCTAATTATTATTGTGAATAATAAGGTGTTAATTTGATATAATACTTTGGTTATGGGTGAAATGTACAAATTTTACAAAATAAGCAAGTGGTTATAAAATATTCATTGTTATTGGGGAATATTCGTTTGGTCGTGGAATATTCTGTCTGTTGGGGAATATTCGTATGACGGCGCAGCCATTTGTGGGCCCCATAACAGAATAACTATCGGATGAAGAAAACGACAAGTTTGAGTTTTTATAAATAACGGCGTAGTTGTTACCATTAACACTGTTGGATTACCTGGTGGTTAAAATAGAGTATTACGCGTGGTTGCACAGTAGCACACGGTTTTGCATAGTATTTTTGAATTATTGATTCTTACATAAGAAGGCACTACTCAATAATTGTTACAGTAATTACTGTTCAATATTTTATTTTATTGATTTAATAATTGCTACGTTGATATTTTATATTATTGTTGTTTCAATAATTATCACTGCACAGTATTTCCCATTATCAGATCAATAATTCATATTATTGGAATAATATTATTAGATAGCATTATTGGCAATGTCTAGAAAGTTCTGTCAAGGAGAGGTTTGGCAATGTCTAGCATTATTGGTGAAGAAATGTGCTGAATTTTATTTCAAATGTGGTGGGCGGCAATAGTAGCAGGTAAAGCCATCAGGTAGCAGGTCAAGTCTGCTTCGGCATGCTAACATTTTCCTATAAATAGAGGGCTAAGTTAGAATTGAAAATCACACCAGAAACATAAGCTTTCTCTCTCTCTCTCTCTCTCTATTATCGAGCGTATTTATTGAGTATTTAGATACTTTGTGAGTTTCTATTTATCGGTGAAAGTTTCCTTCAGCCTTATACCGATATTCCGATCAGAAGTATTGTTATTTTGAGGTAAGGGATGTTGTTTTCTTCTTAAATGATATTATTTTCTTCAATATCATTATGCCGAAATATTGGTCTGAACTTTTTATGCCGGGGTTACTATTCACGTATACGACACTATTCACGAATACGACACTATTCACCAAAAAATGAAAATTTTCCTTTTTGTCCAAAATGTCTATTATGGTTACTATCTTTGATTGTATCCATGTTTTGATCTTTATTTTTAAATTTTGCTTCACAATTGGTTATTATGAAGTATTATTGATCTTGGATAAAGCGTTATACGAATCCTACTATTTATCCTTACGTCTCTCAATTGGATTTATTTTCTTTAAAATATTTTTCATCATCCTCGGTCTTAAATGATGATATTCTAGAATATCTTTGGCCCAGTAGTGCAAAGATGAATGATTAACTAATGAATATTTTTGGCCCAGTAGTGCAAAGATGAGCAGTGTTGAGACGAACATGATTAATTGGTGATACAAATGAATATCTTTGGCATGTAGTGCAAAGATGAATATTTGATTAAAGATGTATAATGATTGTTGTTACAGGGATAAAATATTGGATGGAGTTTTAAATCTTAGAAGATAGTAGAACTCATTCTCTACTTGACTCTTCTAATGGATTGTTGTTTCCGCTGCAGTTGTTGATCTAAAACTTGTTGTCTATTATATTTTATCAGATTTTTCCCTGTTGAAAAACTAATGATAATTTGTTGTATATTATCTTAGTCATAATATTCTTTACTGGGCTAGTTGAGCTCACCCTTTTCCTTTTTGTTCTATTTTTCTTCTCAAGAGAGGTGAGAACATAGCGAGGATCTAATGGGTATGGAGTGATGGTTCTAGAAAGATGTTTTAGCAGTCCTCACTATTTTTGTAAAATAGTATTTGAATAATTGTAATGAGGACTTATTTGAGTGTGGATATTGTCTAGAAGATAATATTTGTATTTAAACTCACAGTATGTGTTGTCGTATTTTGCACGACAATTGTATTATTGAAGTTGTAGTTTGCTTTCTGTACCATGTATTTGGCGACTCAGAATGGGTGTTGTATACCTATTTTGGGGGCGTCACAGTTGGTATCAAAGCTTAGGGATATGGTCTCTGGCGGAGATCGGGGAATAGAACTAGGAGGGGAGAGATGAGTAAATCCTTCGCTAGTGTGTCCTATCTAAGCTTATTTGTTGGTCGGTCATAATATAGGGATATTATGTGATATGTTAATTTGTTTAATTAACCCTTGTTTTATGACAGTATTTAAGAATGGCTGCTGAGAACGTTAACAATGGAGTGTATGAGATTGTGGAACAACCTTTAGTCACAAACCAGGAGAACGTACAACATGAAGATAATATTCCTCCTGTAAACAACACTACCGAGCAAACGATGAATGATGGAATATTCAGGAGCTTTTTGCAGTTCATGCAAAATCAGACGAGGGAGACTCGTGCACAAAATACGGGTGGAAATGATAGCAATGCGCGGCTTGTCATAGCCAAATAGTTCAAAGAGTTGGGACCACCAGAAAATATTGGAAAGCTGGATTCGATCAAGGCGGAAACGTGGGTCAAGCAAATTACCAAGATATTCGATGTCTTGGGATGCACGGAGGAACAGAAGGTTCCATTCACCACCTTTATGTTCCGGGGTGAGGCAGACTACTGGTGGGAGTCTGTGAAGCGTACCCAGCCTGCCGCACTCAACATGTCTTGGGAAAAATTTTAGAAACTGTTCAATGAAAAGTACTTTCCTGAAAGTATTCGTCATATGAAAGAGGTAGAGTTTATCAGACTGGAACAAAACAACATGACGGTGTCCCAGTACGAGGCGAAGTTTGCAGAGTAATCCAGGTTTGCACCTCATTTGGTCAAAAATGAGTAACGAATGACGATGATGTTTCTGAGAGGTCTAAAGCCCGAGATTCAGTAATATTTTATATGTCATAAATTTTCTTTATATTCAGATGTTGTAAACAGGGATCAATTATTAGAGCGAGATAATGAGTATGTGCAACCGAGGGACCACAACTAGGGTCATACCGGTGGCGGCATCCATCGGAGCAATGAAAACCAGCAGGGAGGAAAGCATTCGAACAAAAGCGGTAACCACTCTGGTGGTAATCGTGACCGTGATAATAAAAGGAGCGAGTCAGGAGGAGATTTTAAGAAGAGAAGGTACAACAATGATAACGTGAAGACATCATCACAAACATCAATTTTTTATAGGGGAGGAGAACGAGCACCGGTCGTTTGTTACAAATGCGGGAAAGAGGGACATATCAGCCCAAACTGCCCACAACAATCCAAGGTATGTTATAACTGTGGAAAGGAGGGCCATATATCTCAAGACTGTTCTGTAGCAAAACCAAGTTCAGGAGGGATGGTAACTCCAAAAGCTGTCCCGGATAAGTCAAAATCAGTGGTTCCTGGAAGAGCGTTTGTCGTGACTGGTCAAAACGTGAGGAACCCGAACGAGGTGATCACGGGTAAGCTAATATTGAATTCTTGCGAAGTTTATACCTTACTAGATACCGGTTCTATACATTCTTTTATCTCCACTGCTTGTGCTCAACGTTTAAACTTGACTCCGGAAAAATTAGACTTTGATTTATCAGTGGAGACTCAGATTAGGAGAAACTTCAAATTAAATCCATCGTTTATAAATCTTGTTTAATCCAAGTTGGCACCATCACATTACCTGTGGATCTTATCTCTTTAAAGATACTTGCTTTTGATGTGAGTTTAGGGATTGATTGGTTAACCACTCATCATGCCAAAATTGATTGTTTTCGTAAGGTTGTTAGTTTTCATATTCCTAACCAACTTTGTCATACTAATTCAAACAACTAAACCACTAAAATCGATCCTTTGTCATATCAAGCCATAAAGCTATTCGTTTATTGAAAAATGGATGTCAAGCTTTCTTAGCCCATGTTATGGATTTAAACAAAGACAAGTCAGATTTGAATAATATTTCTGTTGTTAGTGAATTTCCGATGTATTTCTGAAGAACTTCCGGTCTACCCTTTAGCGTGATGTTGAATTCTTTATTGACCTTGAACCGGTACAAAACCCATTTCTAAAACCCCATATCGAATGGCTCCTATTGAACTTCAAGAGTTAAAAGTCCAACTACGAGGAATTGTTAGACATCGGTTTCATTCGATCCCAAGTACATCTCCTTGGGGTGCTCTGTTTTTATTCAGTAAAGAAGAAAGGCGGGAGTATGAGACTTTGTATTGACTACAGAGAATTGAACCATGTCACCATCAAGAATAGGTATCCGATTACCTCGTGATTGATGACCTATTTGACGATTACAAGGAGCACAATTCTTTTCAAAATCGATCTTCGATTCGGATATCATCGGTGAAGATTAAAACTGAGGATATTCCAAAGACTTCCTTCAGAACTCAGTACGGGCATTATGAATTCTTAGTAATGTCTTTTGGATTGACTAATGCTCCTGCTGCTTTCATGGATATGATGAACCGTGTATTCAAGGAATATTTGGATCAGTTCGTTGTTGTCTTTATTGATTGCATCCTCATCTATTCCAAAAGCCGTGAAGATCATGAACACCATTTGAAGCTGATACTTGAAAGGCTTTGTGAAAACAAGCTATATGCCTGTCAAGAAATGTGAGTTCGGCGAGGAAGTAGCATTCCTTGGGCGCGTGGTGTCAAAATATGGAGTATCTGTTGACGACGAAGATTGAAGCAATACAAAGTTGGGAGCAAACGAAGTCGGTAACCGATGTGCGTAGCTTTCTAGGCTTAGCTGGTTATTATCGGAGATTCGTGGAAGGATTTTCTCGAATCGCTACTCCGTTAACTCAGCTGACTCGTAAAGATACAAAATTCATATGGAGCGAGGAATGCGAGAAGAGTTTCCAAGAACTCAAGAGGAGACTCATTTCAGTACCTTTTCTGACAATACCGCCTGGTTCGGATGGATTTGTTATCTACAGGGATGCTTCGGGCAAAGGGTTAGGATGTGTTCTCATGCAACATGGGAAGGTCATAGCCTATGCCTCGCGACAACTCAAAGAATATGAGAGGAATTATCATACTCATGATCTAGAGTTGGCAGCAGTCGTTTTTACGTTGAAGATCTGGAGACACTACCTGTATGGGGAGAAAGTGGAGATCTATACAGATCATAAAAGCCTCAAATATTTCTTCACCCAAAAGGAACTCAACATGCGGCAATGACGTTGGCTAGATTTATTGAAAGATTATGACCATACCATCCAATACCATCCTGGAAAAGCAAACGTGGTAGTTGACGCATTGAGTAGAAGATCATATGCGGGTACAAGTGCAATATTGTTAACACAAAGGCCCATTTTGTATGACTTGCAAATGATGGAGATAGAGATAAAGGCTCCAAGTACCCACGTGATGACATCAAGCATACGAGTAGAACCGACTTTAATCGATAAAGTTAAAGTTGCTCAAGCTACGGACATGGAGCTGATGCGTATGAAGAAGAAAGTGCAAGAAGGTGCTATTCCAGAAGCAAAAAATAAATGAAGAAGGAATACTTCGAGTCAACTCCAGACTTTGTGTTCCTAACGATTCTGACTTGAAGCATAGAATCATGATGGAGGCACACAACACACCGTTTGCAATCCATCCTGGAAGTACCAAAATGTATCATGATCTTCGATATATATTTTGGTGGAACATATGAAGAGAGAGATCGCAAAGTTTATCTCGAGGTGTTTAACTTGTCAACGTGTAAAGGCGGAGCATCAAGTGCCAAAGGGTCCATTGCAACCACTTGAGATTCTGACATGGAAGTGGGAACACATTACTAAGGATTTTGTTACGGGTCTTCCCAAGGTGTCTCAAGGCATAGATGCGATTTGGGTTATTGTTGATAGATTAACCAAGTCTGCCCATTTCTTGCCTATACGGGAGACTTATTCCCTTGAATGTCTTGATAGTATGTACATGAATGAAATTGTGAGATTACATGGCATGCCAATATCCATAGTTTCAGATCGTGAGCCAAGATTCACTTCACAATTTTGGGTTAGCTTGCAGAAAGCTATTGGCATAGATTTACGATTCAGTTCGACATACCATCCTCAAACGAATGGGCAATCAGAGAGGACTATTCAAACTCTTGAAGATCTATTAAGACTCTGTGTCCTAGATTTCAAAGGGAGTTGGGATAAGTACTTGACATTGGTAGAATTCTCCTATAACAACAGTTATCAAGCAAGTATAGGCATGTCTCCATTTGAAGCATTGTATGGACGAAAGTGTCGTTCTCCAGTATGTTGGGATGAGGTGGGAGAAGCAACATTGTTGGGACCAAAATTGGTACGCATGACTACAGAAAAGATCCAAACGATTCGACAACGTATACAAACGGCACAGGATCGACAAAAGAGTTATGCGGATCTTCATCAAAAAGACGTGGAATTTAATATTGGGGATCATGTATTGTTACGGGTTGCACCATGGAAGGGAGTTACAAGATTTGGGAAGAGAGGAAAACTCAATCCACGATTTGTTGGTCCATTTGAGATTCTTGACTGAATAGGAAATGTGGCCTATAGACTCGCATTACCTCCAAACATGTCTCGTGTTCATAATGTTTTTCACATATCTATGCTTCGTAAATATGTTAAAGACCCGAACCACATTATTGAGTTAGAACCAGACGAGATAGCCGAAGATTTAACTTACGAGGTGGTACCTGTTAAGATCTTGGATAGGAAAGAGCATGTCCTACGCACGAAGGTTATACCACAAGTTAAGGTTTTGTGGAGAAACCATGCTATTGAAGAAATGACCTAAGAGTTAGAATCAAAAATGAAAGCGAGGTATTCTCACCTTTTCGAAACACCATGTACGTACGTCAATTTCGAGGACGAAATTTCATAAGGAGGGGAGGTTGTAAGACCCCAACTTATTATAAATAAAATCGAATTTCCTCTAATTATTATTGTGAATAATAAGGTGTTAATTTGATATAATACTTTGGTTATGGGTGAAATATGCAAATTATGCAAAATAAGCAAGTGGTTATAAAATATTCATTGTTGTCGGGAAATATTCGTTTGGTGGTAAGTGGAATATTACGCATCTCTGGGAATATTAAATGCGGCCACAGTAGCATGACCATTTGTGGGCCCCATAACAAAATAAGCGCTTGACAAAGAAAAGCGACAAGTTTGAGTTTTTATAAATAACGACGTAGTTATTACTGATTAACACCTTGTTGGATTACGGTGGTTAAAATACGATACGCTGGCGTGTTTGCAAAGATAGCACTTGCGGTTTTGCACAGTATTTTTGAATTATTGATTCTTACATAAGAAGGCACTACTTAATAATTGTTACAGTAATTACTGTTCAATATTTTATTTTATTGATTTAATAATTGTTGCGTTGATATTTTATATTATTGTTGTTTCAAAAATTATCACTGCACAGTATTTCCCATTATCAGATCAGTAATTCATATTATTGGAATAATATTATTAGATAACATTATTGGAAATGTCTAGAAAGTTACATCAAGGAGAGGTTTGGTCACCTAATTGCGGCGCTTGATGATGAGAAATATTTATTGGAAAGCCCCACTTTCACAGGAGCTACTGGTTGCCATTATTGTGATTCTGTAATATTATTTGTGAATAATTAATTATTGATTTATATGATAAAAAAATATTTATTTGATGTGAATATAAATGATGGATTTATTTATGTGGTTATAAATGAAGGAATTAATGTTGAGTTATTTTATCGGTATTTTGCCGGATTGGAGGTATTAAAAGATCAAATCGATTGTTCTTACAAATTTCTATTGTGTGAGTTATAATTTTTAATCCGGCCGTTGGATCGTTGCGATTTTTGGATATGTTATACATATATAAGTTGAGTATATGTCCACAAATTTTGAACCGTTAAAAATGAACGTATGATTTGTTATGAATTTTAAGAGGTGATTGATTCGGAAATTAGGTTTATAAATGATTTTGGTGGAAAATTCTAGAATTGAGTGGGCCCCACTTGTGGTTGGTGAAGAAATGTGATGAATTTTATTTCAAATGTGGTGGGTGACAATAGTAGCAGGTAAAGCCATCAGGTAGCAGGTCAAGTCTGCTTCGACATGCTAACATTTTCCTACAAATAGATGGCTAAGTTAGAATTGAAAATCACACCAGAAACATAAGCTTTCTCTCTCTCTCTCTCTATATATATATATATATATATTATCGAGCGTATTTATTGAGTATTTAGATACTTTGTGAGTTTCTATTTATCGGTGAAAGTTTCCTTCAGCCTTATACCGATATTCCGATCAGAAGTATTATTATTTTGAGGTAAGGGATTTGTTTTCTTCTTAAATGATATTATTTTCTTCAATATCATTATGCCGAAATATTGGTCTGAACTTTTTATCAAACTTGGAACTTTTTGTGTCGAGGTTACTATTCACGTATACGACACTATTCACGAATACGACACTATTCACCGAAAAATGAAAATTTTCCTTTTTGTCCAAAATGTCTATTATGGTTACTATCTTTGATTGTATCCATGTTTTGATCTTTATTTTTAAATTTTGCTTCACAATTGGTTATTTTGAAGTATTATTGATCTTGGATAAACTATTATATGAATCCCTACTATTTATCCTTCTGTCTCACTGGATTTATTTTCTTTAAAATATTTTTCATAATCCTCAGTCTTAAATGATGATATTACCGAATATCTTTGGCCTGTAGTGCAAAGATGAATGATTAACTAATGAATATTTTTGGCCCGTAGTGCAAAGATGAACAGGTGTTGAGATGAACAGGTCTATAAAATAAGAAAAACTACATAAAAATCACCTTAATAATTTTAACAACATTTATCACCTTTATTATAATTCACAATATTAATCGACCGTGTCGTTCCCAGGAAAGAGGGGGCTTTCCAATAAGGATTTCTCCCTATTGGGCGCACAATTAAGTGACCAAACCTCTCCTCGATGTAACTTCTAAACATCGTTAATATTGCAAATAATAATATTAATAACTTTATTGTCTCAATTATTGATTTAATAATATATAAAATATTGACAATAATTGAATCAAATAACGTGAGATATTATGCAAAGAATTATCGTTGTGCAATAATTGAACAAAAGCGAGTGACTTCTCACGTAAGCATCAATAATCAATCCGTGTACTCTTTGTGAAACTACGGCGTATTCTTGAACTTTTAACGCGGTGTTTCAACATTAACAGTAAACTTCCGCCGATTATTTTCATAAAAAGTATTTTTGCGTTTTCTTAATCAAACAATAATTCCGTTAATGGGGTCCACCAATGATTGTGTTGTTATGCGAATATTCCACGATAAAACGAATATTCTCCGACCAATCGAATATTATAAAACAACTTGCGTACTGAGCTAAATCGTAAATCCATGCCCATAGCTTTTTGTAAACTAACCCAATATCTTGAAGTGAATCTTGGGTCTCGATCAGAAACTATGGATACTGGCATACCATGCAATCTTACAACCTCGTTTATGTACATACGAGCAAGACGTTCAAGTGTATAAGTTTCTCGTATAGGTAAGAAGTGAGCAGACTTGGTCAATCTATCAACAATAACCCAAATTGCATCTATGCCTTGAGAAACCTTGGGAAGACCAGTAACGAAATCCATGTTAATGTGCTTCCACTTCCATTCTGGAATTTCAAGTGGTTTGCAACGGACCTTTTGGTACTTGATGCTCGCGCTTGACTCGTTGACACGTTAGACACCTTGAGATAAGCGCGTTATATCTCTCTTCATATTGCCCCACCAAAATGTATGTCGAAGATCATGATACATTTTGGTACTCCCGAGATGGATTGCAAGCGGTGTGTTATGCGCCTCCATCATGATTTTATACTTTAAATCGGTCGTTAGGAACACAAAGTGCGGAGTTGACTCGAAGTATCCTTCTTCATCGATTCTTGCTTCCGGCATAGCACCTTCTTGCACTTTCTTCCTCATACGCATCACCTCAGTGCAGTAGCTCGAAAGCGACTTTAACTTTATCGATTAAAGTCGGTTCTACTCGTATATTCGCCATCATCACATGGGTCCACAAGTCTTTAACTCTATCTCCATCCTTTGCAAGTCACACAAAATGGGCCTTTGCGTTGACAATATCGCTTTTCGACTTGCATATGATCTTCTACTCAATGCATCACTACCACGTTCATTTTTCCGAGATTGTATTGGATGGTATGATCATAATCTTTCAACAGTTCAAGCCAATGTCGTTGTTGTATGTTGAGTTCCTTTTGAGTGAAGAAATATTTGAGGCTTTTATGATCCGTAAAGATCTCTACTTTCTCTCCATACAAGTAATGCCTCCAAATTTTAAGTGCGAAGACAATAGCTGCCAACTCTAGATCATGAGTAGGATAATTCCTCTCATAATCTTTGAGTTGTCTTGAGGCATAGGCTATGACTTTCCAATGTTGCATGAGAACACATCCTAACGCTTTACCCGAAGCATCACTGTAGATTACAAATCCCTCCGAGCCAGATGGTATTGTCAGAACAGGTGCTGAAATGAGTCTCCTCATGAGTTCTTGAAAACTCTTCTCACATTCCTCACTCCAACCAAATTTTGTATCTTTCCGAGTAAGCTGAGTTAATGGAGTAGCGATTCAAGAAAATCCTTCCACGAATCTCCGATAATAACCAGCTAAACCGAAAAAGCTACGTACTTCTGTCACTGATTTGGGTTGCCCCCAGCTTTGAATAGCTTCAATCTTTGTCGGGTCAACAGATATTCCATGACTTGATACTACGTGCCCAAGGAATGCTACTTCCTCAAGCCAGAACTCGCATTTCTTCAACTTAGCATAAAGCTTGTATTCACGAAGCTTTTGGAGTATCAGCCTCAAGTGTTGCTCATGATCTTCACGGCTTTTGGAATAAATAAGGATGTCATCAATAAAGACGACCACAAAGTGATCCAAATATTCCTTGAATACTCGGTTCATCATATCCATATAGGCAGCAGGAGCATTAGTCAATCCAAAAGACATGACTAGGAATTCATAATGTCCGTACCGAGTTCTGAAAGCCGTCTTTGGAATGTCATCGGTTTTAAACTTCAACTGGTGATATCCGGAACGAAGATCAATCTTTGAAAATAATTTGGCGCCTTGCAATTGGTCAAATAGGTCATCAATGCGAGGCAACGGGTACCTATTTTTGATGGTGACATGATTCAACTCCCGATAATCAATACAAAGTCGCATACTTCCATCTTTCTTCTTCACGAATAGAACAGGACCACCCCAAGGAGACGTACTAGGACAAATAAAACCGATGTCTAATAATTCATGTATTTGGGTCTTTAACTCCTGAAGTTCAATAGGAGCTATTCAATATGGGGATTTGGAAATGGGTTTTGTACCGGATTCAAGGTCGATACAAAATTCAATTTCACGCTCTGGGGGTAGGTCAGGAAGTTCTTCAGGAAATACGTCAGGAAATTTATTAACAATAGAAATATCATTCAAATATGACGTATTTTTGTTTAAATCTATGACATGGGCTAAGAAAACTTGACATCCATTTTTTAATAAACGAATAACTTTATGGCTTGAGATGACAGTGATTGATTTTAATGGTTTGGTTGCTTGAATTTGCATAATAGGTTAGTTAGGAATGATATAGCTAACAACCTTACAAAAATAATCAATTTTTGCATTATGAGTAGTTAACCAATCAATCCCTAGAATTATGTCAAATGCAAGTATTTTCAATGAAATAAGATCGACAAGTAATGTGAGAGTACCGATTTGAACCAAACAAGACTTATAAATAGTGGATGTAATGAAGGTTTCTCTCAACCGAGTTTCAATAGATAAGTCAAAGTCTAATTTCTCCGGAGTCAAATTTAAATATTGAGCGCAAGTAAGAGAAATAAAAGAATGGGTAGAACCGGTATCAAATAAGGTATAGACTTCGCTAGAGTTTATGATTAGCTTACCCATGATGACCTCGTTCGGGTTCCTTACTTTCTGGGAGGTCACGACAAACACTCTCCCTTGAACTACTGGTTTTGACTTGTCTTGGATGGCATTTGGTGTCACCGTTCCAACTGGACTTAGCTTCACTGTACGACAAAATCTAGTTAGGTGACATTCTCTTCCATAATTGTAACATATTTTGGATTGCTGCGCACAGTTTGGACTGATGTGTCCCTCTCCTCCGCATTTGAAGCATATAATAGGTGGTCGTTCTCCTTCCTTAACAACGGGTGTTGGTGCTGACGTCTTCCCATCATTGTTGAATCTCCTCTTATTGAAATATTCACTTTTATTGTCTTAGCCATGATTACCACCGAAGTGGTTACCATTTCTGGCATGTTTATTCCCTCCACGTTTGTTGTCACCGCTTCGATGACTGCTACCACTAGTATTATCGACTTGTCGGTTGCTCTCTATTGGTTGAGTTGACTCATTATCACACTCCAATAACTGAGCCCTATTTATAACATCTGAATACAAACACAGTTTTTGAGAAATTAGGTATTGACGTATCTCAGGTTTCAAACCTCTTAGAAACATCCGCGTCATTCTCTCCTCATTATCAACCAAGTGGGACGCAAACCGAGACAACTCAGCAAACTTAGCTTCGTACTACGACACGATCATATTGTTCTGTTCCAGCTTGATAAACTCTACCTCCTTCATGTGATAAATACTTTCGGGAAAGTACTTGTCGTTGAATAGTTCTTGGAACTTCTCCCAAGACATCTTCAGTGCGGCAGGTTGAGTACGCTTTATAGACTCCCACCAGTAACCTGCCTCTCCTCGCAACATGAAGGTGGCAAATGGAACCTTTTGCTCCTCAGAGCATCCCAAGACATCAAATATCTTGGTGATCTACTTTATCCACGCCTCCGCCTTAAGTGGTTTTGGCTCTCCCACAAACTCCGGTGGTCCCAGCTCCTTGAACTGCTTAGCGGTGACCATCCGAGAGTTGCCAGTGTTTCCACCTGCATTTTGAACAGGAGTCTCTCTCGCCTGATGTTGCATGAATTGCAGAAAGCCCCTAAACATTTCGTTGTTCATCATTTGGTCGGTGTTGTTTGCATGAGGATTGTTGCCTTCCTGATGCACGTTTTCCTGGTTATTGATCGTTAGTGATTCAACGGTCTCATGTGCTCCATTGTTATTATCAACATTCTCGGATGTCATTTTCAAATACTGCCACAAAACAAGGGTTAATTGACATGCAACATATTATCCCTATATTCTGACCTACTAATTAAATAACAAATAAACTTAGGTAGGTCATACTAGCGAAGGAATTACCCGTCTCTCCCCTCCTTGTTCTAGTCTCACATCTCAGCCAGGGATCATATCCGTAAGCTTTGATACCAACTGTGACGCCCCCAAAATATGTATACATCACTCATTCTGAGTCGCCAAATACATGGTACATAATACAAATACAAACTTAAATATATAACATGAGATGTATGTTTTAATACAAATATTGTATTCTAGACAGTATTCAAATTCAAAATAAGTCCTCAATACATTTATTATCACACTATTTCACAGAATAGTGAGGACTACTAATGCAACCATCTAGACTGTCACTCCGTTCCCCGACTAGTCTCAACTATATTCTCATTTCCTGAAGAGAACAATGAAAGAAAAGGGTGAGCTCAACTAGCCCAGTAAGAAATATTATGACCAAGATAATGCAGAATAATTTATCGTTAGCCTTTAACAGTGTTAAACTGATAAAATATAATAAACATCAAGTTTAACTGCAGCGGAATAAGCAATCTATTAGAAGAGTCAAGTAGAGCATGATATCTACTATCTTCTATGATTTTAAAAGTTTATTATCAATTTTATCGCCGAGACTCAACTTAATAAATAATCCACATCATCGAATCACCCCTGCACAATGACCAAGGATATTCATTAGTATCACGACCACAAATTATCCATGCACTACGGGCCAAGGATATTCGTGTTTTCAACAATGGTCATGATCATGCCAACAACTGTCCATCAATGCACTACGGGCCAATGAGGACTTTTACCTCGTCATTTGTAATATTACGGTCATGATTATACCGAATAATCCCGGTATTATAATCATACCAAGTCTGTGGCGCGCCCCCAAAATAGGTATACATCACCCATTACGAAGTAAATCAAATACATGGTATAGAAACAAATACAACTTCAATAATACAATTGTCGTGCACACGACGATTACATATATCTTGTGAGTTTGAATACAACTATTGTCTAATAGAGAGTATACAAACTCAAAAGGAGTCCTCATTACAATTATTGATACACTATTTTACAAAATAGTGAGGACTACTAAAACAACTATCTTGAATTACCACTCCATACCCCATTTAGTTCTCGCTAAATTCTCTCCTCCCGAGAAGAACAATGGAACAAAAGGAAAAGGATGAGCTCAACTAGCCCAAAGAAAGAATATTATGGCTAAGATAATATACAACAAATTATCATTAGTCTTCATAGGAAAAAATCGATAAAATATAATTGACAACAAGTTTTAGATCAACAACTGCAAATAAAATAAAGAATCCATTAGAAGAGTCAAGAGAAAGAATTCTACTATCTTCTAAGATTTAAAAGTCCATCATCAATATTTTATCCCAGTAACATCAATCAATATACATCTTGAATCAAATATTCATCTTTGCACTACTGAGGAAAAGATATTCATTTATATCACCGGTTGGTCATGTTCATCTCAACACTATTCATCTTTGCATTCACGGGCCAAAGATATTCATTAGGTAATCATTCATCTTTGCACTACTGGCCAAAGATATTCATCGATTAATCATTCATCTTTGCACTTCTACGAGCCAAAAATATTCAAGTAATATCATCATTTAGGGTGAGGATGATGAAAATATATTAAAGAAAAGCGAATCCGGTGAGATAAAAGAACAAATATTAGGGATTCAGACATAGTTTATCCAAGTTCAATAATACTCCATAATAACCAATTTTGAAGCGAGAATTCAAAATAAAGATCAAAACATGGATACAATTAAAGATAGTAACCATAATAGACATATATGGACAAAAAGGAGAAAATTTCATTTTTTGGTGAATAGTGTCAGATATCGTGAATAAAGGTCGAGTATCGTGAATAGTAACCCCGACACAAAAAGGTAGAAATTTCACAATAAAATCCATACCAATATTTGGTATAATGATATTGAAAGAATAACATCATTAGGAAGAAAATAACATCCCTTACCTCAAAATGACAGTACTTCTGACTGGAATACTGGATATAGTGCTGAAAGAACTTGCACCGTATAGTAACACTCAAAGTATCAAAATACTCACAAGAATACTCTCGATAATATAGAGAGAAAGAGAGAAAACTTGTTTCTGGTGTGATTTTCAATTTTAACTTAGCCCTCTATTTATAGGAAAATGTTTGCACGCCGAAGCAGACTTGACCTGCTACTATTGCCACCCACCACATTTGAAATTCAATTTGAGCACATTTCTCACCATCCAAAAGTGGGGCCCACCAATTCTAGAATTTTCCACAAAAATGATAAATTCGGATACTTCAATAATTTCTGAACCAGTCACCTCTTAAAATTCATAACAAATTATACGCTCATTTTTAACGGTTCAAAATTTGTAGACATAAACTCAACTTATATATGTATAACATATCCAAAAATCACAACGATCTAACGGTCGGATTAAAAATTATAACTCACGCAATATATCTCAAGAACTCTGGTTTGATTTTTAATACCTCCATTCCGACAAAATATTGATAAAACACCTCAACATTAATTCCTTCATTTATAACCACATAAATAAATCCATCATTTAAAATCCGCATCAAATAAATATTTCCTTATCATATAAATCAATAATTAATTATTCACAAATAATATTACAGAATCACATTTATGACAACCAGACAGTTCCCAAGAAAGAGGGGACTTTCCGATAAGGATTTCTCCTTACTGGCGCGTAATTAGGTGACCAAACCTCTCATTGACAGAACTTTCTAGATATTGCCAATAATGATATCTCATAATATTATTCAAATAATATGAATTATTGATCCGATAATGGGAAATCTGCGTAAAGATGACAATTATTTAAACAACAATAATATAAAATATCAACGCATGACAATTATTGAATCAATAAAATAAAATATTGAGCAGTAATTATTTGTAATACAATTATTGAGTAGTGCCTTCTTATGTAAGAATCAATAATTCAAAAATACTGCAAAACCAGTGTGCTTCAGGCAATGCAACGCCAGTACATCGTATTTTAACCACCTGTAATCCAACGATGTTAATGCGGTAATAACTACGTCGTTATTTGTAAAACTCAAATTTGTCGTTTTCTTCATCAAGCAGATTATTACATTATGGGGCCCATAAATGGTCTGCGATCGTCGCATTTAATATTCTCCGACATAAAGAATATTCCACGACCAAACGAATATTCCCCGACAACAATGAATATTTTTTAACCACTTGCTTATTTTGCAAAATTTACACATTTCACCCATAACCAAATCATTATATCAAATTAACACCTTATTATTCACAATAATAATTAGAGGAAATTCGATTTTATTTATAATAAGTTGGGGTCTTACAACCTCTCCTCCTTATGAAATTTCGTCCTCGAAATTGACGTACGTACTTGGTGTTTCGAAAAGGTGAGGATACGTCGCTTTCATTTTTGATTCCAACTCCCAGGTCATTTCTTCAATAGCATGGTTCCTCCACAAAACCTTAACTTGAGGTATAACCTTTGTGCATAGGACATGTTCTTTCCTATCCAAGATCTTGACAGGTACCTCCTCGTACGTTAAATCTTTGGCTATCTCATCTGGTTGTAATACAATAATGTGGTTTGGGTCGTCCACATATTTATGTAACATCGATACGTGAAAAATGTTATGAACACGCGACATACTTAGCGTTATGGCGAGTCTATAGGCCACAGTTCCTACTCGATCGAGGATTTCAAATAAATCGAAGGCTTGAGCTTTCTTCTCTTCATCGACTCTTACTTCTAGAATAACGCATTCTTGCACCTTCTTCTTTATATTCATCTGCTCCAGGTCTGTAGCTTGAGCGGCTTTAACGTTATCGATTAAAGTCGATTTTACTCGTATATCATCACGTGGGTCCCTAGAGTCTTTAACTCTATCTTTATCATTTATAAATTATACAAAATAGGTCTTTGTATTCAACAATATCGCACTCGTACTCGCGTACGATCTTCTACTCAACGCATCAGCTACCACATTCGCTTTTCCAGGATGGTATGGTCAGAACAGGTGCCAAAAGAGATTTTAGAAATGGGTTTTGTACCGGGTTCAAAGTCGATACAAAATTCAATATCACGCTCTGGGGGTATGGCAGGAAATTCTTCAGGAAATACGTCAGGAAATTCACTAACAACAGAAATATCATTCAAATCTAACGTATTTTTGTTTAAATCCATGAAATGGGCTAAGAAAACTTGACATCCATTTTTCAATAAATGAATGGCTTTATGGCTTGATATGAAAGTGTTTGACTTCAATGATTTGGTTTCTTGAATTCGCATAACAGGTTAGTTAGGAATATGAAAACTAACAACCTTACGAAAACAATCAATTTTGGCATGATGAGTAGTTAACCAATCAATCACTAAAATTACGTCAAATGCAAGTATCTTTAAAGAGATAAGATCAATAGGTAATGTGATTGTGCCCATTTGGATCAAACAAGATTTATAAATCATGGATATGATAACAGTTTCTCCTAACGGAGTCTCCACAGATAAGTCAAAGTCTAATTTCTCCGAGTCAAGTTTAAGCGTTGAGCACAAGCGAGGAGAAATAAAAGAGTGGGTAGAAACCCAGGTATCTAATAAGGTATAGACTTTGAAAGAATTTATAATTAACTAACCCGTCTTAACTTCATTCGGGTTTTCGCTCTTTTGCAAAGTCACTTAAAAACTTCTTCCTAAAACCGGCGAGCTTCGTTTTGTCCGTATCCACCTTTGGTGCCACCGTCCCAACTAGAGTTGATTTTGCTCTGAGGATAAAATCAAGTTATGTGGCCAAATCTTTTCCATAACTAAAACATATCTTGGAAAGTCGTGAAACAGTCGGACTTATATGTCCCTCCTTCGTGATCTGTAGCATCTAACTCGGCGGTCGTTCTCCTCCCCTAGAATTTGTTCTTTGGTCTTTGGTCTTTGTTGCCAACGTCTTCCCGTCATCGTTAAATCTTCTCTTCTTGAAATTTCCACTTGAATCATTTCTTCTATTGTCTTGGCCATGATTACCACCGAAGTGGTTACCATTTCTGGCATGATAATTTTCTCCACGATGGTTATCATTATTTCGATGACCGTTGCCACCGGTACGATTATTATCGTGTTGTTGCTCGTTATCCTTCGGTTGGGCTGGCTCATAATCGCGCTCCAATAACTGAGCCCTATTCACTACATCTGAATATAAACAAAGTTTGTGAGAAATGAGGTATTGATGTATTTCGGGTTTCAAACCTCGCAGAAACATTCGCGCCATTCTCTCCTCATTATCAACCAAATGGGATACAAATCGGGACAACTCGGCAAACTTTGCTTCGTACTGCGACACGTTCATATTATTTTGCTCATACTTGATGAACTCAACCTCCTTCACGTGACGAATACTTTCAAAAAAGTACTTGTCGTTGAATAATTCTTGGAACTTCTCCCAAGACATCTTCAGTGCGGCAGGTTGAGTACGTTTTACCGATTCCCTCCAGTAATGTGCCTCTCCTTGCAACATAAAGGTGGCAAAGGGAACCTTTTGCTCCTCGAAACATCCCAAGACATCAAATATCTTGGTGATCTGCTTTATCCACGTCTCTGCCGTAAGTGGTTCTGGTTTTCCCAAAAACTCTCGTGGTCCCAGCTCCTTGAAATGCTTAGCGGTGACCATCCGAGAGTTGCCAGTGTTTCCACCTACATTTTGAACAAGAGTCCATCTCGCCTGATGTTTCATGAATTTCATAAAGCCTTTAAACATCCCATCGTTCATCATTTGATCGGTGTTGTTGTTTACCTGAGGATTATTTCCATCCTGATGCATATTATACTGGGTATTGATCGTTGGTGACTCAACGGTCTAATATGCCTCATTGCTTATGATCACAACATTTTCAGATGCCATTTTTAGACACTGCCACAAAACAAGGGTTAATTGACATATCACATATTATCCCTATACTCTGACCGACTAATTAAATTCCAAATAAACTTAGTTAGGTCATACTAGCGAAGGAATTCCCCGTCTCTCCCCTCCTAGTTCTTGTCTCACACCTCAGCCAGGGATCATATCCTTGAGCTTTGATACCAATTGTGACGCCCCCAAAATAGGTATATGATAAGTGGGATTTATACCCGCGAATCGGATATTTTATGACTTAAATAGTTGCCTGTTCTCGTAGAGTTTATATGTTTTTATATGAGTATAGTGTTGTTATGCTTAATTGACATATTGCAGGGCTTATCATGTGTTTTCTAGCAAACAGGGGCAAAATGGTCATATTTCTTACACTGCATAGTGCGGGCGCCCAATGCAAGCTTATTGGTCAAGCCAGCAATACCACCCTCTGGGTCACCGACATTACCATGGCGGCCGCATGATACCAAGATATCTATTTAAACTTCGCGTCAAATGCATGAGATCCGTGTTTTCAAGCACACGCGTGGCGCCTTGACGCCAAACACAAAGTTATTGCTTGTGGCATGCAATGTCGAGCTCCTGTGCTCATGCAAGAGCCAAATGCCTTTTAGTTAGCTTAGCTTAGTTCTTAGTTTTCTTTGTAATTTCTCTTTCTTTCCCTTAGTTAATGTTTGTAAATATAAATTAGGTACATTTAGGGAGAAGTTTGTATTTCTTTGGAGCACAAGAGCAACGAGCGACACGGATTGGAAAGCTCGATTTGAGCGGAGTATGTGGAGATTGAAAGGGCTTTGACAGAGTTTTTTCTATCCATTTATCTTCTCTATGATTGTAATCCATAAATGTTATCTTTATTGCTACTTGTATTTGGTTTATTAAATATGAACTGATTTGGCTCTATGGTTATAATGGATCCCTTTGTTATTTAAATTGACTGTCTGTATCTCTTTGGTTGGCACCATATGATTTGGTTTAATATATTTGTGCTTTATGATTCCTGCTAAGACATTAGTGATGATTTTGGTAATCTGCATGATATCGACAGAAGAATTGTAGATTTACACCTAAATATATTGGCATGTGATTGTGGGTTTCGACTGCATAAGTTGTGCATAGAATAGACATATCTCTGTGCGCCACGTGTGACCTAATTGAGAACCTTTGCTTAAATCCTTGCTATGATTGATTCGCATAGACATATGTAGGATTACGTCTAGCTTTGACGTTCCTTTCTGTTCCATTCCCTGTTGGGTAGATCTGGAAATGATATGTTTGTGCATAACTCGACAGAGGTGCATAGGCACCTATGTGTTCTCGGTCGACAAATTGTCGTGACCATTAAGACCAAAGAGAAAAGGGTAGCTAGTTTGATGAAACATAACACGCCAGGTGTTCGACAAAATACATGTGTGGGGGTGAAGTTGTGACCTTAGCTTGTATTCCCTTAGATTACCATTCGTTATCCATTTACTTGCTTTGTTAATTAGTTAACTAGATTACTCACACTTCCATTTAGTGCTGTTTGAATAAGACTTTAGCGATACATAGTTGGTATTTGGTAAATATTGGTCATAGTTCCTCGTGGGTACGACACTCTCCTTATCACTGTATTACTTGTTAGACCGCATATACTTGCGCGTGTTTAGTGATCGGTTTCCCACCAACAAGTTTTGGCGTATTCACGGGAACTATTATTCTAATATTGTCCAATATTGATTTAAATCAATTTAGTCTTACTTTGAACTTGTATATATTGTTTTCTTTTATTTGTTTGATCTTCCTTTTGTTTTGTTTTTAAGTTTACAGATTATGGACGATCAATGTTATCAATGGCCTTACGAGGGGACAACACAACCAAGCTCGGAAGAAGGACTCGAGAGATTACAACTTCAAATTGCCAATGCCTTGAGTTTTTCTGACAATCTTGAGTGTTAGTCCACTCAGAATGCCTACTGTCAGAATCAAGCTGACTTTGAACCGATCTCCTATCATCCAAATTGCCAGGGTTATCCAAACTCATGGGACTACAGTAAAGAGCACTATTTTGATCCAAATCATGCCTTTCATTTTGACTATCAGTCTCCGCCACATTATGAGTTGACGTCTCAACCCAATGAGAGTTTCTATGAGACCTCAACACAAGAAAAAGAGAACAGGCTTGAAGAGCTTCTCGCCGACTTTATTGAGAGAAATGAGGTTCAGATGGCAAGCCAAGAAGCCGCATTGCACAGCCTTGAGAATCAATTGGGGAAACTTGTCAATGCCATCACAAATCCACCAAAATGCCATCTACCGGTTATTATTGATCTCGACAATGAAGCGTTTGAGTATGGCACGGTGGATATGCAAGGAAAATGCAATGAGTCTCGCACAGTTGTTGAGGGAGACATCATATTACAGACTGGCCAGCCGGTGGAGTCTGAAGTTGGAGACACAAGGATAAACAGTGGTTGTATTGTCAAGAGCAGTCAGCAATCAGAAACCACGCTCCCGACTGTTGAAATCCGTGAGGTGCCAACAATGCACAAAGAACATTTTCAACTTAATGAAATAGGCGATTTAGTGGATAATTCGAGTGGCGAAAGCTTCTTTGAGCCGATGGATGACTGGACGGATGAGGAGAACGAGGATGACCAATCATCCATGTCTGCCAAGAATCCAAGGGAATTGACGAATAGGCGGCATGAAAAGGTCATCTTCGCTTATGAGCCGGATTGAACGGCGTCGGTATAGTCAAGCCGATGACTTTAAAACAAGCACTTGGTGGGGAAGCACCCCCATCTCGGTATAAATTTTTATATGTTTTCCTTTACTTATATCTAGTTTTACTCTGTAGTTAGTTATTATATTGTATGTAATAATTTATTTTTGCTTCAAGTGTTTTTCTGGTATACTGATATTGGCATGTGCAGATAGCAGTTAAAATTTTTACAGAAATTGAATCTGTGTGCATGGCCAACTAATGTATTGCAAGTCGGCCGCAATGCAATAAGGCAGCGCCTTGACTTCATTCTTCTTACTGCGCTGGTGTGTAATGGACAAATCTCTCTCCGCCGCAATTCAAGAATAACAAAGGATATATCGCATGCATGACATAAACCAGATCTTACCCTGTTAACTTTCATGGCAATGGGCTGGCGTAATAAAGGGGAACTCGTGTCTTGCAAGCATCGACAACGAGTTTTTGAGTTTAAAAGTGCAGTTTTAGGCCAATTGCAAATCACTACACCCTTGGTCTTCTCGGCAGTTTCAGCGATAAGTTCCTCATACCCCAACATCCTTAGCAATTGATCGAGCAACACAACGGCACAAATGTTCCAGCCTTGTTTCTGCCCCACAATTCACCATCGCTTCCCACAAGACCCCAAAAATTAGTCACCCAATCGTAAAAGGAGGTCAGTCAATCTAGGTTTTCGCACTTAAAGGTAATTGGGGATTCATTTACAGTTTGCTTGATTTCGATATCTGGGTTAGTCTGTCTTTGTTGATTGGTGTGATTTCCACTGCCGAAAATCTGGATTGAGCATTTACAAACAAAGGCTGTCCAAGTTGGTTCTTAAGGACGCCCACCAGGTGTTTAAGAAATTGCTTGAACCAAAAAAGTTGACTGAATTGGGGCTTTTTTGGCCTAGTTTTACTGGGCTTGCATTGGGGATTATCTGCATTAAGTTTGGGGGAGTGCGTGTTTTAGTTTTCTACCGATATTCACACAAATTGCATCAATTTCTAACATGGCACAAAAGAAGCAACGCCTAAGTATGGGAGGATCTTCATCGGCGGCTCCAACAACGGCTTGGGATAGAACCAAATTTATCAATGAAGAGGTCTGAAAAAGGTACAAAAGTTCATTTGGGCGACGTAAATCTAATTCTGGCGGGGTATGAAGGTGGATAAAATGACAATAATTGTTGGCCATGATTTCGGGGCGCTAATGGACCCATTTCACGAAGCCACCAGGGTCAGCCATCGTTTCTGTGGTTCGAGAATTTTATGCCAACGCCAGTACTGAAGGTGATGCGGTCGTCCAAGTGAGGGGGAAATTAGTGGCGTTTGGAAGTGAGGCGATCAATGCACTGTTTGCCACGCCCAACTATGCGGGCAAAGACTATATGGAGCCGGGACTCCACAGTTATGACGTAGAGGATATTATCAGGAGGCTCTGCAAGCCCGGGACTTCATGGAAAAAGAACGACTATACTGGGGAAAAGACCAGCTTCCCGACTTCAGCGCTCAGTCGCTATGGGAAAGCATGGTTCAGCTTCATATGTGCTAACATGATCCCGACCCGTCACTTGAGCGACGTGACCAGAGATAGGGCGATTTTGCTTTTCGCCATTGTCACGGGTCTACAGGTGGACATTGGAGTTCTGATTCACGAGTCAATTATGAAGGCAATCAAGAGTACCGTGGCTTCGGGACTTTCTCATCCTTCCTTGATCACCCGATTGTGCAAGCAGGCATGAATTCAGTGTGGTCCAGAGGAGATATCCTTGCCTCCTATGGCAATCATCGAACACCAGACGATCTCACGTTTCATTATGTGGGACAGGGCAGAGTCGCATATCAGAGGCGAAGGCTACGGGCCACCTACAAGACCGCCTCTACTATAGAGAGCAGGCGAGGGGACAGACTTTAAGCGCAGCCCACCCGGTGGGCAGCTGGACGGACATCATGGTATCACTCACCCTGCTGCACCAGAAACATGATGCAGAGGCACAGAGGCAGCGGAGGCACATAGCTGCAGTGGCTCAGAGGCAGGAGATAGCTATACAGTACCAGGCTGAGCTGGTGAACACCATGCAAAGCATCTACACCGACTATTGTGGTGAGAACGTTGAGTTCACTCCATACCAGTTTCCAGAGCTGCCTGTCTTCCCACCCTACCCTCCCCCATCACCACCCGCTGAGGCTGACGATGACGAGACTACTATTGAGTGAGCGAACTTCAGGGAAGCCCTCTTGTATCGATTGCTTTATGTTTAGCAATGAGGGCATTGCTCATCTCAAGTTTGGGGGTATTTTTAGCTATTATCTATTTTATTTCCGTACTGCCATGCTAGGTTGAATATTTAGTACTTTATTATGTTTTTATCATCAATATTGTGGTGTAGTCATTTTGAACTGCAGGATTTTTAGGATTATGCTTTAACTTTTATGCCATGAACTGTTTTTGGTTTTTATTATTTAATGCTTTGATTATTATCAGCATAATTGTGGTTTTTAGCCATCTTTTTGGGGCTTTTACAGATTATATGCTTGTGCCATATGAATGGCCTTTTTACCATATTTTGAGCTGCTATTTAACAAGGGTTATAGCTATCATTGATTTTTAAGCGTCAAGTATTTATGCCTATCTCTTAGAGTCGTGTCAAGCATGTATGAGCTAGGGGTTGTTCAATTGATAAGTTTAGACTGTTATTGATCCGTCTTCCTTAGCAAGCACCGACCAACTGTGTTAACTAGTTATTTTTCAAATTGAGTTCGCTTGTTTATTATTTTGAGAGTTTGTTCACTTTTATAAACTTTCATTTTTACAAGGTAATAAAAGACTTAGATGTTTATACAGTTTTGGATCTTGGTTTCTGGCATGTTGACATAGATAAAAAAAATGAATGAAATGAAAATAAAAATAGAAAAGAAGAGTTATATCGAAAGTTTTGCGGTGGTTCGAGATGGAACGTAAAACGCACTCGCCCATAAACGCAGGATCGATATCGAGATGGAGCATAAAATGCACTCGCTTAATAAAGTTCGTTTTAGTTGTAAAATCTCAATGGCTTATGTTGATTACGTGGCCTTTCTTGCTCGAGTTATTAGATTCATAGGGGTGTTTACACCTAGTGCCCTAAAGTCGTAAATGCGGCAGGAGTCACCGATCAAAAGCTCATTCATGGGTAGTTCGAATAGCCTAAAGTAATTAAATCTTTGTCAAGAATTCGATTTTCTTTGTCGTCATGCTAGAGTCTTTTGATCTTTTCCTACATTTGCGTTTTATTCTTAATGCTTGTTAAATGCTTAAGTTGCGAAGTTTGCTTATTGATATTAGCAATCGACTATGCGAGCTTATTTGAGTTATGATTAGTTAGGACGGTTGGTCTCCACACACACACATAGAATGGATCGTGTAAAACCTCAACTTTTTGAATAAAGATGAATTTTCTATAAATATTATTTTTGAATATTATGGAGTGAAATTGATATAATGTTATAGTTGTGGATAATATTTATAAATTTTGCAAAGTACGCAAGTTGTTATATAATATTCGATTGGTCGGGAATATTTGTTTTAACGAGGAAATATTAAATACAACGACACAATCATTGGTGAACCCCACAATGTAATTATTTTCGGAATGAGAAAACGACAAAAATACTTTATGAAAATAATAAATGAAAGTTTTACTGATTTAGCTGTTGAAACACCGGTGTTAAAAGTACGAGAATCTGGCATTAGTTGCATAGTAGCACACAAGATTAATTATTGATGCTTACGTGATAAGTCACTCGATTTTGTTGGTATTATTAATGTAATAATCTGAAAATCTTTTTATATAAAAACAAAATACTTTTATAAAGTTATTCTATAAATAGAATATATTATATTCTATTATGCATAGTGTTGCATAGTGTCTGCATAGTGTTTTGCATAGTAAAATATTTTTATATAAAATAAAATACTTTTATAAAGTTATCTGTTTTATTAGACAATAATTAGAATATATTATATTTTATTATGCATAGTGTTTGCATAGTGCCTGCATAGTGTTTGCATAGTAAAATCTTTTATAAAGTTATTCGTTTTATTAGATTATAAATATAATATATTATATTTTATTTAAAAGATTTTGCTTTAACTATGGACCTATGATTAAAGTAAATCAATCTAGACAGTTCATGAGTTGAATTCTTATCTATGGTCTATTTTTCTATAAATAGAAGCTCATTCCTTCATTATTTTCTTACTTAATTCTTTGAAACTCTAGAGATAAACTATAGAGAGAAAGAAGAAAGTATTGTGCTACTTCACTACTTATATATCCAAATTACTCTTCTTCTTAAGGTAGGGAATATTATTTGTTGTACTCGTAAGGTGTTATTCTTTTGTATTCATTCAGAAGAGAACTTATGTTATTCCATTCTTTGTTGTTATTACATTGGAATAACTTTTGTATCTGTGCTACCCTATACTTGGTGACATTCTTCTAATATTCCATCTTTATTATTATTACATTTGGAATATCCATGCTCATGCGTTTTCTTGGGACTGGTTAAAATCTTTATTATTATTACATTGGAATATCCTCATGCGTGCATTCTTGTGGGACTGGTTCCATCTTTATTATTATTTTGTTGGAATATTATGTGCGTGCGTTTCTGTGGGACACGGTTTAAATCTTTATTATTACATTGGAACATCATATGATTGTGAATTTACTTTGACTGGTTAGTTACTTATTAATCTGTTGGAATAACTTTGTCTATCTGCAAACCGCATGCATGGTGATTTCCTTTTGTTATTCCATTCTTTATTATACTCAATTAGTTAAAGTTTTGACTTCTATACTCCATGAAATTAGTGGAATATCCTTGATAATTGCGCTTCATCTAGTATCTTTTCATGGAAATATTCTTCTGAGCATTCTTGAATTTTACTCTACAAAGTAGTATCATGTTGACAATTTAGACGTTATTGGTTCTTAGACAAATTAATTCTTGAACTTATTTTATTGAATTCTTATATCATTGTCATCATCCTCATATTTATATTTTTTGAAAGTCATTTATGGCATGTAGTGCATAGATGGACTTGGTATGATTATGACCAGGGATTATTCGGTGTAATCATGACCGTAATGTTACAAATGATGTGGTAAAATTCCTCATTGGCCCGTAGTGCATTGATGGACAGTTGTTGGCATGATCATGACCATTAATGAATACACAAATACTCTTGACCCGTAGTGCATGGATAATTGTGGTCGTGATACTAAAGAATATACTTGGCCGTAGTGCAGGGGTGATTCGATGATGTGGATTATTTATTAAGCTGAGTCTCAGCGATAAAAGTCATGAAAAACCTTTTAAATCATAGAAGATAGTAGATTTTATTCTCTACTTGACTCTTCTAATGGATTGCTTATTTCTGCTATAGTTAAACTTGATGTTTGTTATATTGTATCAGTTTAACACTGTTTAAGGCTAATGATAATTTATTTATTCTGCATTATTTTAGTCATAATATTTCTTACTGGGCTAGTTGAGCTCACCCTTTCTTTCACTTTGTTCTCTTGTGAAATGAGAAGCGTAGTTGGGATGAGTCGAGGAGCAGAGTAATGGTGGGATGATAGTATTAGCTAGTAGTCCTCACTATTACATTAAATAGTGTGACAATAAATGTAATGAGGACTCATTCTCGAGAGTGGATATTGTCTAGAAGACAATATTTGTATTTAAACTCACGACTCTCTTTTGTATAATTAAGATTGTATTTATGTTACGTACCATGTATTTGGCGACTCGAGAATAGGTGATGTATACCTATTTTGGGGCGTCATGATTAGTATCAAAGCTTAGGACATGATCCACGGCTAAGATGTGAGACTAGAACTAGGAGGGAGAGGCAGAATTCCTTCGCTAGTATGACCTACCTAAGTTTATTTGGTATTTAATTGGTCGGTCAAAGTATAGGGATAATATGTTATATGTCAACAATTTCTGAACCAGTCACCTCTTAAAATTCATAACAAATTATACGCTCATTTTTAACGGTTCAAAATTTGTAGACATATACTCAACTTATATATGTATAACATATCCAAAAATCACAACAATCCAACGGTCGGATTAAAAATTATAACTCACGCAATATATCTCAAGAACACTGGTTTAATTTTTAATACCTCCATTCCGACAAAATACTGATAAAACACCTCAACATTAATTCCTTCATTTATAACCACATAAATAAATCCATCATTTAAAATTCGCATCAAATAAATATTTCCTTATTATATAAATCAATAATTAATTATTCACAAATAATATTACAGAATCACATTTATGACAACCAGGCAATTCCCAGGAAAGAGGGGGCTTTTCGATAAGGATTTCTCCTTACTGGCGTGCAATTAGGTGACCAAACCTCTCCTTGACAGAACTTTCTAGACATTGCCAATAATGCTATCTCATAATATTATTCAAATAATATGAATTATTGATCCGATAATGGGAAATATTGTGCAGTGACAATTATTGAAACAACAATAATATAAAATATCAACGTAGCAATTATTGAATTAATAAAATAAAATATTGAACAGTAATTACTGTAACAATTATTGAGTAGTGCCTTCTTACGTAAGAATCAATAATTCAAAAATACTGTGCAAAACCGTGTTCTACTGTGCAACCACGCGTATTACTGTATTTTAACCACCAGGTAATCCAACAGTGTTAATGGTAACAACTACGCCGTTATTTGTAAAAACTCAAACTTGTCATTTTCTTCATGCGTGAGTTATTACATTATGGGGCCCTGAAAATGGTTGCTTGCCACATACCGAATATTCCCCGACATAAAGAATATTTCACGACCAAACAAATATTCCCCGACAACAATGAATATTTTATAATCACTTGTTTATTTTGTAAAATTTGCACATTTCACCCATAACTAAATCATTATATCAAATTAACACCTTATTATTCACAATAATAATTAGAGGAAATTCGATTTTATTTATAATAAGTTGGGGTCTTACAAAGTCCATCTATGCACTACGGGCTATAAATGACTTTCATCATAATATAAGCATGAGGATGATGACAATGATATAAGAATTCAATTAAATGAAAGCAAATGATAAATTTTTAATGATTTATAATTTAATTTATCCAGAATTCAATAATGTCAAAATTGTCAACATGATACTGCTTTGTGGAGTAAAATTCAAGAATAATATTGTATCAAAAATGATTTGGACAAAAAAGAACTCAATTTTTGTTATGAATAGTACCCCGAGTGAATAGTAATTGAGCGAATAGTACTCCGTGAATAGTAATTCAGGAATAGTACCCCGTGAGTAGTACTCCGGCATAAAAAGGTTAAAACTTACTGTAAGACCCCAACTTTTATGAATAAAGATGAATTTTCTATAAATATCATTTTTTAATATTATGGAATGAATTTGATATAATGTTATAGTTATGGGTAATATTTATAAATTTTGCAAAGTACGTAAGTTGTTATATAATATTCAATTGGTCTGGGAATATTCGTGCAATAACACAATCATTGGTGGACCTTAAGCGGAATTATTATCGGATTGAGAAAGCGACAAAAATACTTTATGAAAATAACGGCGAAGTTTTACCGTTAACTATTGAAATACCGGTGTTAAAAGAAATGCGATGTCTGGCGTGGTTGCATAGTAGCACGCGGTATTGATTATTGATGCTTACGTGAGAAGTCACTCAGTTTTGTTCGATTATTGCTACAGTAATTGCTGCATAGTCTAACGTTATTTGATTCAATTATTGTCAATATTTTATATATTATTAAATCAATAATTGAGATGACAAAGTTATTAATATTATTATTTGCAATACTAATGATGTCTAGAAGTTACATCGAGGAGAGGTTTGGTCACTAATTGCGGCGCCAATGGGGAGAAATCCTTATTGGAAAGTCCCCTCTTTCTTGGGAGCGACACTGGTCGATTAATATTGTGAATTATAATAATGATGATAAATTTTTTTATTAGTATTATTAATGTAATAAAACAGAAAAGCTTTTTATATAAAAGCGAGAATACTTTTATAAAGTTATACATTTTATTAGACTATAAATAGAATATATTATATTTTATTATGCATAGTATTTTGCATAGTAAAATCTTTTTATATAAAGCAGAATACTTTTATAAAGTTATTTATTTTATTAGACTATAAATAGAATATATTATATTTTATTATGCATAGTATTGCATAGTGCCTGCATAGTATTTTGCATAGTAAAATCTTTTTATATAAAATAGAATATTTTTATAAAGTTATTTGTTTTATTAGATTTTAAATAAAATATATAAATATAAATATATATATTTAGAATATATTATATTTTATTGCATAGTATCCTTTCAATTCTCCTATAAATAGGATGCTTAGTTAGAATTGAAATCACAACAGAAATTCAGAGAATTCTTCTTTTATAATCTTGAGCATATTTCTTTAGAGTTTTCAAAAGCTTTGAGCGTAGAAAAACAATATAAGTTTTCTTCAAGAATATCATCGCCATACCAGTCGGAATACTCTTCTTTTACGATAAGGGATATTATTTGTTGTACTCGAAAGGGGTATTATTCTTTCGTATTCATGAAGAGAGTTATTTTCTTTCAATACTCGTAAGGGTTGTTATTCCTTTCTTTATTATTATGTTAGAATAACCTGTCTATGCGAAGTACCGCATACATGGTAAAATTCTTCTGTTATTCCATTCTATATTATTACATTGGAATAACATGCGTGTGGTCTATCACATACGGTGAATTTCTGTTGTTATTCCACTCTTTATTATTACTCGTTGGAATATCACATGCATGCGTGCGGATTACGCATGACATGGTTCCATTCTTTATTATTACATTGGAACATCACATGCATGCGGATTACGCATGTGACTGGTTCCATTCTTTATTATTACATTGGAATATCCTATATGTATACGAGTTACGCGTGACTGGTTCCATTCTTTATTATTCTGTTGGAATAATCTGTCTACGTGGATTACCGCATGGCGGCAAAAATTCATTTACGGTTTCAATATTCTATTATACTCAGTTGGTTAAAGTTTTAGCTTCTATACTCCATGAAACTAGTGGAATATCCTTGATATTTGCACTTCATCCAGTATCTTTTCATGGAAATATTCTTCTGAGCATTCTTGAATTTTACTCCACAAAGCAGTATCATGTTGACAATTTGGACGTTATTGAGTTCAGGATAAATTAACTTATAAATCTTTAAAATTTATTCTTGAACTTGTTTTATTGAATTGTCATCATCCTCATGTTTATAAAATGTTGAAAGTTATCTCGTATTTTTGTAGTGCATAGATGGACTGGTATGATTATGACCGGGGATTATTCGGTATAATCATAATAGTAATGTTACAAATGATGTGGTAAAAATCCTCATCGTAGAAGTGCATTGATGGACAATTGTTGGCATGATCATGACCATTGATGAATACATGAATATCATTGGCCGTAGTGCATGGATAATTTGTGGTCGTGATCTTAATGAATATCCTTGGCGAAGTCTTGAGGATGATGTGGATTATTTATTAAACCGAGTCTCAAATGATAAAAGTAATGAAAAACCTTTTAAATCATAGAAGATAGTAGATTTTATTCTCTTGACTCTTCTAATGGATTGCTTGTTCATTGTGATTAAACTTGATGTTTGTTATATTTTATCAGTTTAACACTGTTGAAGACTAATGATAATTTATTCTGCATTATCTTAGTCATAATATGTCTTACTGGGCTAGTTGAGCTAACCCTTTTGCTTTCATTACTCTCTTCAGGAAATGAGAACCTAGCGGGGACTAGTCGGGGAACGGAGTGACGGTTCAGATGATAGCATTAGTAGTCCTCACTATTCTATGAAATAGTGTGAAAATAAATGTATTGAGGACTTATTTTGAGTTTGAATACTGTTTAGAAGACAATGTTGTATTAAAACTCACGACTTATGTTTTGTAAGTATTTTACACGACAGTTGTATAATTAAGTTTTTATTTGTATTTTGTACCATGTATTTGACGACTCAGAATATGTGATGTATACCTATTTTGGGGGCGTCACACTTATCAAAAATGCTCAGAATAATATTTTCATGAAAAGATACTGGATGAAGCGCAAATATCAATGATATTCTACTAATTTCATAGAGTATATAAGCCAAAACTTAATGAAATGAGTATAGAATTCGAAATCTAAAACGAAATAATATTACTTACATACTACAGATGTAAGACCCCAACTTTTATGAATAAAGAATAATTTTCTCGAAATATATTTTTGAATATTATGGTGTGGATTTGATATAATATTATAGTTGTGGGTAATATTTATAAATTTTACAAAGTAAGCAAGTAGTTATATAATATTCGATTGGTCGGGGAATATTCGTTTTAACAGGGAATATTTATGCGACGACACAATCATTAAGTGGACCCCTAGCGGAAGTATTGTCGTAGTTAGAAAGCAGCGTAATTATCTTTTATAAAATAAAAATGAAAGTGTTACAGTTAAAGCTGTTGAACTACCCGATAGTAAAAGTACGATGTAATACGTGTGGTTGCATAGTAGCACACGGTATTTATTATTGATGCTTATGTGAGAAGTCACTCAGTTATACTCAATAATTGCTACAGTAATTATTGCATCATATCTCTCATATTATTGATTCAATTATTGTCACAGTATCATCTGCATAATATTTATTATTATTAAATCAATAATTGAGACGACAAAGTTATTCATATTATTATTTTTAATATTGACAATGTCTAGAAGTTCTGTCAAGGAGAAGTTTGGTCACCTAATCGCGCGCCAATAAGGAGAAATCCTTATCGAAAAGCCCTCTCTTTCCTGGGAACGACTTGATTGTTAAATATTGTGAGTTATAATATTAATGATGAATAAGTTGTGTTGATTAAAGATGAAATTGATAGTTCCATTGTGTTGGGATTATTAGTGTTAGTGGAAATCGATATTTATTTCGATAATAATTGATGTCTGGAGGTTATATTGACCAATCGGGTAATTAATCGGATAAATGAGCAATTAATTGCTATTATTTCACATCTTTATAACTATTTGTTCACATGTGTGTACTATTGATTCACATTCATGTACTATTAGGGGAGATGGTGCAAGATTGATAATACTTGCATGACTAAATTAAAAATGGAGGTATAGTTGAAGGTACTATTGTAATTAGTTTTTCACATGATTATACTATTGAGTCACATGAATGAACTATTAATTCACATTATTTATTATTAGGGGAGGTGGTGCAAGTTTGATAATACTTAGTAGGACTAAATTAAAAATGAAGAAAAGAGGAAGGTATTATCTTTGTAATATTTGAGCCCCAAGCGTGCAATTATCGAAACTATATTTTTCTATAAATAGAAGCTCATTCTTCCTTCATTTCTCATCAATTCACTAAAGATATAGAACAATTATTATAGAGAGAAATTATAGAGAAAAAGAAGAGCGTAAGTCCTGCTACCTCACTATTCCAAATTATCCGGTCTTTCTTACAGGTAAGGGGTATTATTCTTTCGTATTCATGAAGAGAGTTGTTTTCTTTCAATACTCGTAAGGGTTGTTATTCCATTCTTTATTATTATGTTGGAATAACTTTGTATACATGCATCACGCTGCACATGGTGAAATTCTTACATTATTCCATTCTTTATTATTACATTGGAATAACTTTGTCGGTGCAAGATCTATCGCATGCCTATTGAATTTCATTGTTATTCCATTCTTTATTATTCTATTGGAACATCACATGCATGCGGATTACGCATGTGACTGGTTCCATTCTTTATTATTACATTAGAACATCTTGTGCATGCGGATTCTGGCGTGACTGGATCCATTCTTTATTATTACTCGTTAGAACATCACATGCATGCGGATTACGCATGACCTGGTTCCATTCTTTATTATCTGTTGGAATAATCTGTCTACGTGGATTATCGCATGGCGGCAAAAATATATTTGCGGTTTCATATATTCTATTATACTCAGTTGATTAATGTTTTGGCTTCTATACTCCATGAAATTAGTGGAATATCCTCGATATTTGTGCTTCATCCAATATCTTTTCATAGAAATATTCTTCTGAGCATTTTTTGAATTTTATTCCACAAAGCAGTATCATGTTGACAATTTGGACGTTATTGATTTCTGGATAAATTAAATTATAAATCTTTACAAATTTATCCTTGAACTTGTTTTATTGAATTCTTATATCATTGTCATCATCCTCATGTTTATAATATATTGAAAGTCATTTGTGACCTGTAGTGCATAGATGGACTTGGTATGATTATGACCAGGAATTATTCGGTATAATCATGACCGTAATATTACAAATGATGTGGTAAAAGTCCTCATTGGTCATAGTGCATTGATGGACAGTTGTTGGCATGATCATGACCATTGATGAATACATGAATATCCTTGGCCCGTAGTGCATGGATAATTTGTGGTTGTGATACTAATGAATATCCTTGGTTGTAGTGCAGGGATGATGTGGTTTATTTATTAAGCTGAGTCTCAGCGATAAAAGTGATGAAAAACCTTTTAAATCACAGAAGATAGTAGATTTTATTCTCTACTTGACTCTTCTAATGGATTGGTTGTTCCGCTGCAGTTAAACTTTATGTTTGTTATATTGTATCAGTTTAACACTGTTTAAGGCTAATGATAATTTATTCTGCATTATCTTAGTCATAATATTTCTTACTGAACTAGTTGAGCTCACCCTTTCTTTCACTGTTCTATTTAGGAAATGAGAAGCGTGGCAAGACTAGTTGGGGAGCAGATGGCCGGTCACGATGATAACATTAGTAGTCCTCACTATTACATTAAATAGTATTACAATAAATGTAATGAGGACTCCATTGAGTGTGGATATTGTCTAGATGACAATATTCTTATTAAAACTCTTAGATTATGTTTTGTCGTATTTTACACGACTATTGTATAATTAAGTTATATTTGATTTTTGTACCATGTATTTGGCGACTCAAGATGGGTGATGTATTGTAAGACCCCAACTTTTTATAAATGAAATTGAATTTCCTCTATTTATTATTTTGAAATAGTAATGGTTGAATTGATTAATGTGGTTAGTTATGGGTAAAATGCACAAATATTTCAAATAAGCAAGTGGTTATAAAATATTCATTGTTGTCGGGGAATATTCGTTTGGTCGTGGAATATTCTTCTTTGTCTTGAGGTATATTAAATGCGATGGCAGCGCACCCTTATGTGTGGGCCCTATAACTTGAAAGCGATTGGATGAAGAAAAGCGACAAGTATGAGTTTTTATAAATAACAACGTAGTTATTCTGCGAATTAACTTCTTGTTGGAATACCCGTTGGTTAAAAACACGATGTCTGGCGTTGTTGCGTAGTAGCTGCGGTATTGCACCAATTATTGATTCTTACGTAAGAAGGCACTACTCAATAATTGTTACAGTAATTACTATTCAATATTTTATTTTATTGATTCAATAATTGCTACGTTGATATTTTATATTATTGTTGTTTTAATAATTGTCACTACACAGTATTTCCCATTATCAAATCAATGATTCATATTATTTTAATAATATTACTAGATAACATTATTGGCAATGTCTAAAAAGTTCTGTCTAAGGAGAGGTTTGGTCACCTAATTGCGCGCCAGTAAGGAGAAATTCTTATTGAAAAGCCCCATCTTTCCTGGGAACGGCCTGGTTGTCATTATTGTGATTCTGTAATATTATTTATAAATAATTAATTATTGATTTATATGATAAGAAAAGTATTCATTTTATATGGATATAGATGGAAAAAAAATTTAATGTGACAATTGTTAAAAATTGATATTTTATCTTTTCTGATAAAATAATTTATTATTATATTATAATAATATAATAATGGTGATATTTTTACAATGAATGTGTGATATATGAGTAAATGAGGAGGAATATTTTTGTTACTAAAAATATTTAAAACATGTTTTTCATGTTTGTGGACCCCATTTCTTGACTGAAATTTGATTATAGCCTGTAAAATCGTCTGGTATGTGGATTTGATCGATTTACATTTGGAATTTAGAAAAACTTAAACTTACAAAGTTTTAGAGAATTGAATTTCCTATAGAAGGACATGAGATTCAAATTTTTCTGATAAAATTACTATTTATTATGAATTATTGAAGTTCAAAAGTTCTGAAATAGTTGATTTTTGGTAGTTTTAATTATGTTTATTAAGAAAAACGTTTTTTTTTGTTTTGTGGGCTACACTAGCATGTGCAAAATAAGTTGAGATCAGTTGTCTAAGGTGGGCGTGAAAGTTATATATATATATATATATATATATATATATATATATATATATATATATATATATATATATATTATTTTATTAAATTTTCTGTTTTGGTGTTCTAAGCATTTCCTATAAATAGGGTGTTTAGGTTAGAATTGAAAATCACACCAGAAACTGAAATCTTCTCTCTCTATATTATCGAGCGTATTCTTGTGAGTATTTTGATACTTTGAGTGTTGTTATACGGTGCAAGTTTTTTTCAGCGTTATATTCGATATTAAGTCAGAAGTATTATTCTTTTGAGGAATGAGATGTTATTTTCTTCGTAAATGATATTATTTCTTTCAATATCATTATGTCGAAATATTGGTCTGAACTTTTTATCTTTGGAACTTTTTGTGTGAGATTCTTATTCACATTATCTGACTTTATTCACGTATCTCGACACTATTCATTTAAAAATAATTTTTTCCTTTTTATCTAAGATGTCTATTATGGTTACTATCTTTGATTGTATCCATGTTTTGATCTTTATTTTGAATCACGCTTCAAAATTGGTTATTATGGAGTATTATTGATCTTGGATAAAGCGTATGTCTGAATCCCTAATATTTGTTATTTTGTTTCACTGGATTCGTTTTCTTTAAAATATTTTTCATCATCCTCAGTCCTAAATGATGATATAACTGAATATCTTTGGCATGTATTGCAAAGATGAATGATTTTCTGATGAATATCTTTGGCCGTAGTGCAAAGATGAACAGATGTTTATATTAACATGACCAACTGATGAATATCTTTGGCCTGTAGTGCAAAGATGGATATTTAATTCAAGATGTATATTGATTGATGTTACAGGGATAAAATATTGACGATGGACTTTTAAATTCATATATAGAAGATAGTAGATTTTATTCTCTACTTAACTCTTCTAACGAATTATTGTTTCCGCTGCGAATATTGATTTAAAACTGGTTGTCTATTGTATTCTATTAGATTTTTCCCTGTTGAGGACTAACGATAATTTGTTCTATATTATCTTAGTCATAATGTTCTTTACTGGGCTAGTTGAGCTCACCCTTTTCCTTTTTGTTCCATTTTTCTTTTCAGGAGGCGAAAATATAGCAAGTACTAGTCGGGGTGTGGAATGATGGTTCTAGAAGTTGTTTTAGTAGTCCTCACTATTTTATAAAATAGGATATCAATAATTATAATGAGGACTTATTGAGTGTGGATATTGTCTAGATGACAATATTTGTATTTAAACTCACAGTTTAAGTGTTGTCGTATGAGGATTTTTACCACATCATTTGTCACATTACGGTCATGATTATACCGAATAATCCCTAGTTGTAATCACACCAAGTCCATCTATGCACTAAGGGCCAAAGATGACTTTTACCACATCATTTGTAACATTACGGTCATGATTATACGGAATAATCCCTGGTCATAATCATACCAAGTCCATCTATGCACGTAAGCCACAGATGACTTTCAACACAATATAAACATGAGGATGATGACAATGACATAATAAATCAATAAAACAAGTTCAAGAATTAATTTATCCAGGAATCAATAACGTCCAAATTGTCAACAAGATACTTCTTTGTAGAGTAAAATTCAAAAATACTCAGAAGAATATTTTCATTAAAAGATACTGGATGAAGCACAAATATCAAGGATATTTCACTAATTTCATGGAGTATAGAAGCCAAAACTTTAATCAACTGAGTATAATAAAATATATGAAACTACAAGTGAATTTTTGCCCGCCATGCAGTAATCCACATATACAGATCATTTCCACAATTTAATAAGGAATGAATACAAAGGACCATTCACCATGCATGTGGTAATCCACATAAACAGGTTATTCCAACAGAATAATAAAGAATGAAATAACAGAAGGATTTACCATGCATGCGATAGACTGCACAGACAGGTTATTCCCAACAGAATAATAAATAATGGAACCAAGTCCGGCGTAAAATGCACAGACATAATATTCCGACAGAAAAATAAATAATGGAACCGGTTAAATTAATAGCGCCTTATGAGAATATTAAAGCGAGAATAATAAAAAAGCGGAATAATAAATAATGGAACGGTCGCGTGTCATGCCTATGACGGGATATTCCACGAGAATAATAAAGAATGGAATAACAGCGAAATCACCATGCATGCGATAGGCCGCACGCAGACAGACGGGTTATTCAATGAATAATAAAGAATGGAATAACAACGGAAATCACCATGCATGCGATAGACCGCACAGACATGTTATTCCAACAGAATAATAAAGAATGGAATAATAAAAGAATTTCACCATGTATGCGATACTTTGCATAAACAGGTTATTCCAACATAATAATAAAGAATAGAATAATAGAAGAATTTCACCATGTATACGGTACTTCGCATAAACAGGTTATTCCAACATAATAATAAAGAGTGGAATAACAGAAAAATTTCACCAAGAATAGGGTATCCCGCGTATACATGTTATTCCAACAGAATAATAAATAATGGAATAACAGAAGTTCTCTTCACGGATAAGAAAGAAAATAATACCCCTTACGAGTACAACAAATAATATCCCTTACGAGTATTGAAAGAAAATAACTCTCTTCATGAATACGAAAGAATAATATCCCTTACGAGTACAACAAATAATATCCCTTACGAGTATTGAAAGAAAATAACTTTCTTCATAAATACAAAAGAATAATATCCCTTACGAGTACAACAAATAATATCCCTTACGAGTATTAAAAGAAAATAACTCTCTTCATGAATACAAAAGAATAATATCCCTTACGAGTACAACAAATAATATCCCTTACCATAAAAGAAGAGTATTCCGACTGGTAGGGCGATGATATACTCGAAGAAAACTTGTACTACGCTCAAAGCTTTCTTAAACTCTAAAGAAATACGCTCAAGATTATAGAAGAAGAATTCTCTCTATAGTTTTCTCTCTAGAGTTTAAATTGAATTCGTAAGAAATAATGAATGAATGAGCTTCTATTTATAGAAGAATGGGTACGCGATAGTAACTAATTCATGAGCGGTCAGATTGATTTACTTTTTAGTCGGACGGTCCATATTTAAAGCAAAATCTTTTAATTAAAATATAATATATACTATTTATAGAATAACTTTATAAAAGTATTCTACATTTTATATAAAAAAAATTTATTATGCAAAACACTATGCATAATAGAATATAATATATTCTATTTATAGAATAACTTTATAAAAGTATTCTGTTTTATATAAAAAGTTTTCCTGTTTTATTACATTAATAATACTAATAAAACAAAACTGAGTGACTTATCACGTAAACATTAATAACCAACACCGTGTGCTACTATGCAACCACGCGTATTACTATACTTTTACTACCGGGTAGTTCAACAGTTGTAACGGTAACACTTCCGTCGTTATTTTATAAAAAGATAATTTTGTCGTTTTCTAAATACGACAATACTTTTGTCGTGGGGTCCACCAATGATTGTGCCGTCGTACGGATATTCTCCAACAAAAAGAATATTCCCCGACCAATCGAATATTTTATAACAACTTGCATACTTTTTAAAATTTATAAATACTACCCACAACTATAACACTATCTCAAATCCACACCATAATATTCAAAAAAAATATTTCGAGAAAATTAAATCTTTATTCATAAAATCTGGGGTCTCACAATAGATTTTATTCTCTACTTAACTCTTCTAATGAATTATTGTTTTCGTTGTGAATATTGATTTAAAACTGGTTGTCTATTGTATTTTATTAGATTTTTTTCTGTTGATGACTAACGATAATTTGTTCTATATTATCTTAGTCATAATGTTCTTTACTGGGCTAGTTGAGCTCACCCTTTTCCTTTTTGTTCCATTTTTCTTCTCAGGAGGCGAGAATGTAGCAAGTACTAGTCGGGGTGTGGAATGATGGTTCTAGAAGTTGTTTTAGTAGTCCTCACTATTTTGTAAAATAGGGTATCAATAATTGTAATGAGGACTTATTTGAGTGTGGATATTGTCTAGATGACAATATTTGTATTTAAACTCATAGTTTAAGTGTTGTCGTATTTTGCACGACAGTTGTATTAATAAAGTTGTAGTTGTTTTTGTACCATGTATTTGACAACTCAGAATGGGTGATGTATACCTATTTTGGGGGTGTCACAGTTGGTATCAGAGCTTAGGGATATGGTCTCTGGCGGAGATCAGGGAATAGAACTAGGAGGGGAGAGACGAGTAATCCTTCGCTAGTGTGTCATACCTAAGCTTATTTGTTTGGTCGGTCATAATATAAGGATATTATGTGGCATGTTAATTTCTTTAATTAACCATTATTTTATGGCGATGATTTGAGAATGGCAATTTGAGAATATTATGATTGGAGTGAATGAGGCGGTGGAGACACCTTTAATCACCACCTGAGGAACGTCTGCGAGAAAGGCAATATTCCTCCGTAAACAACACTAGAACAAATGATGAATGATGGGATGTTTAGAAGCTTTTTGTATTTCATGCAAAACCAGACGAGGGAGACTCGTGTACAAAATACGGGTGGAAATGGTGGAAATGATAGCAATGCGCGGCTTGTCACGGCCAAGCAGTTCAAAGAGTTGGGACCACTAGAATTTATTGGAAAGCCGGATCCGATCAAGGCAAAGACATGGGTTAAACAAATTACCAAGATATTCGATGTCTTGGGATGCACGGAGGAACAGAAGGTTCCATTCACCACCTTTATGTTCCATGGCGAGGCGATTCTTGGGGGAGTCATGAAACATACTGACTTCTTGCTTTTCAAAGCATGTCTTGGGAAGCGTTTGAAACTTTTCAACGACAAATACTTTCTGAAAGTATTCGCCATATGAAGGGGTAGAGTTTATTATACTAGATGAAAATAACATGGCGGTGTCCCAATCTGGTGAAGTTCGCAAAGTTATCGAGTTTGTACCTCATTTGGTAGAGAATGAGGAGCGAATAGCGAGGATGTTTACGAGAGGTTTAAAACTTGAGATTTAAGCAATATCTTATCTCTCATAAATTTTCTTTATATTCAGATGTAGTAAATAGGGCTCAATTATTAGAGCGAGATAATGAGTATGTTCAACCGAGGGACCACAACCAAGGTCATACCGGTGGCAGCAGTCATCGGAGAAATGAAAACCAGCGGGGAAGAAAACATTCGGACAAAAGCGGTAACCACTCTGGTGGTAATCGTGGCCATGATAATAGAAGAAGCGAGTCGGGGGGAGATTTTAAAAAGAGAAGATACAACAATGACAACGTGAAGATGTCAGCACCAACATCAACTGTTTCTAAGGGAGGAGAAGCGACCACCGTTCGTATCTTTATAAATATGGAAAAGAGGGACACATCGGCTAGGTATTGCAGCAGATTCAAGGTATGTTATAGTTGTGGAAAAGAAGGACATATCGCTCAAGGCTGTGCATCAGAGCGAAACCAAGTCCAGTGAGGGATGGTGACTCAAAAGGTTGTCCCGGAAAAAGTCAAAGTCAAGCGGTTCGGAAGAGCATTTGTTGTGGTGGTCAAAATCGAGGAACCAAAAGCGAGGTTATCACGGGTAAGTTAATCATAAATTCTTGCGAAGTTTATACCTTACTAGATACCGGTGCTACCCATTCATTTATCTCTCTTGCTTGTGCTCAACGTTTAAACTTGACTCCGGAGAAATTAGACTTTAACTTATCTGTGGAGACTCCATTAGGAGAAACTTTCATTGCATCCGCTGTTTATAAATCTTGTTTGATCCAAGTTGGTACCATCACATTACCTGTTGATCTTATTTCTTTGAAAATACTTGCATTTGATGTGATTTTAGGGATTGATTGGTTAACCACTCATCATGCTAAAATTGATTATTTTTCGTAAGGTTGTTAGTTTTCATATTCCTAACCAACTTTGTTATACGAATCAAACAACCAAACCACTAAAGTCAATCCTTTGTCATATCAAGCCATAAAGCTATTCGTTTATTAAAAAACGGATGTCAAGCTTTCTTAGCCCATATCACGGACTTGAACAAAAACACGTCAGATATGAATAATATTTCTATTGTTAGTGAATTTCCTGACGTATTTCCTGAAGAACTTCCCGGTCTACCCCGAGCGTGAAGTTGAATTCTTTATTGACCTTGAACTTTGGTACAAAGCCCATTTCTAAAACCCCATATCGAATGGCTCTATTGAACTTCGGGGAGTTAAAGGTCCAACTACAGGAGTTGTTGGACATCGGTTTCATTCGCCCTAGTACATCTCCTTGGGGTGCTCCTATTTTATTTGTAAAAAAGAAAGACGGGAGTATGCGACTTTGTATTGACTATCGAGAATTGAACCATGTCACCATCAAGAATAGGTATCCGCTACCTCGTATTAATGACCTGTTTGACCAGTTGTAAGGAGCACAATTCTTTTCAAAAATCGATCTTCGTTCTGGATATCATCAGCTAAAGGTTAAAATTGAGGATATTCTAAAGACTACCTTCGGAACTCGGTACGGGCATTATGAATTCTTAGTTATGTCTTTTGGATTGACTAATGCTCTTGTTGTTTTCATGGATATGATGAACCGAGTATTCAAGGAATATTTGGATCAGTTTGTTGTTGTGTTTATTAATATTATTATTTGCAATATTAACGATGTCTAGAAGTTCTGTCAAGGAGAGGTTTGGTCAACTAATTGCGCGCTAATAGGAGAAATCCTTATTGGAAAGCCCCCTCTTTCCTGGGAACGATCTGGTCGATTAATATTGTGAATTATAATAAAGGTGATAAATGTTGTTAAAATTATTAAGGTGATTTTTATGAAGTTTTGCTTATTTTATGGACCCCCCCCCCCCCATTTGCCATTTTTCAAAATAATCGGTAGGTGGGGCCCATTGTGGGGCCCACTTTAAAATTGAAGGAGGAAGGTGACTGATAAGTTTCCACAGGTGGCTTGTTTATTCAATTATATATATATATATATATATATATATATATATATATATATATATATATATAAGTCTGTTGATTCAGCGGGTTGGGGGCGAAGTTCACGGGATTATGTATATATATATATATATATATAGAAGTCTGTTGATTCACTGAGTTGGGGGCGAAGTTCAGGATTATATATATATATATATATATATATATATATATATATATATATATATATATATATATATATATATATATATATATATATAGTATGTTAAGTGGTGGAATAGGGATATCACAGGATTTACCCAAGTGAATGCGAGTAAATTGACATATGTTATATATATAAATAATATATATTATATTTTATTTAAAAGTTTTTATTTTATTAGAATATTTTATTGCATAGTATCATTTCCATTCTTCTATAAATAGAAGTTCATTCCTTCATTATTTCTTACGAATTCACTGAAACTCTAGAGAGAGAATTTATAGAGAAACTATAGAAAAGTATTCTGTTACTTCCCTACTCTTATATCCAGTTTCTTTTACGGTAAGGGGTATTATTTCTTTTGTATTCATAAAGAGAACTTCTGTTTTTTCATTATTTATTATTACATTGGAATAACTTGTATATCGTGGGCTACCTATACTTGGTGAAATTCTTACATTATTCCATTAGTTATTATTACATTTGGAATATCACATGCATGCGTTTCACATGGGACATGATTACATCTTTATTATTACTCGTTGGAATATCATATCACATGCGTGCGTTTCTGGGACACGATTCCTTCTTTATTATTACGTTGGAATATCACATGCATGCATTTTATGCGGACACGATTAAAATCTTTATTATTACATTGGAATATCACATGCATGTGTGTTTCTGTGAACTTTGGTTAGTTAATTATTATTACATTGGAATAACTCGCATGTGCGATCTATCGCATGCACTGGTGATTTCTTTTGTTATTTCATTCCTTATTATACTCGGTTGGTTAAAGTTTTGACTTCTATACTCTATGAAATTAGTAGAATATCCTTGATATTTGCGCTTCATCCGATATCTTTTCATGGAAATATTCTTACGAGCATTCTTGAATTTTACTCTGAAAGCGGTATCATGTTGACAATTTGGACGTTATTGGTTCTGGATAAATTAATTCTTGAACTTGTTTTATTGAATTCTTATATCATTACCATCATCCTCGTGTTTATATTTTGTTGAAAGTCATCTATGGCCTATAGTGCATAGATGGACTTGGTATGATTATGACCAGGGATTATTCGATTGTAATCATGGTAGTAATGTTACAAATTATGTGGAAAAAGTCCTCATTGGCCCGTAGTGCATTGATGGACGATTGTTGGCATGATCATGACCATTAATGAATACCACGAATGTCTTTTGGCCGTAGTGCATGGATAATTTATGGTCGTGATACTAAAGAATATCCTTGGTAGTAGTGCGGGGTGATTGATGATGTGGATTATTTATTAAGCTAAGTCTCGTGATAACGGTGATGAAAAACCTTTTAAATCATAAAAGATAGTAGATTTTATTTTTTACTTGACTCTTTTAATGGATTGCTTGTTCATTTGTAGTTAAACTTTTATGTCATCATATTTTATCGGTTTAACATTGTTGAAAACTAATGATAATTTATTCGCATTATCTTAGTCATAATATTTCTTCTTTGGGCTAGTTGAGCTCACCCTTTCTTTCCTCATTCTCTTGAGGAAATGAGAATATATTTGGGGACGAGTCGGAGAGCGGGTGATGGTCGAGTATAGCATTAGTAGTCCTCACTATTACGTGAAATAGTGTGGTAATAAATGTATTGAGGACTTATTATGAGTTTTAATGCATGCAGAAGAAAATGTTTGTATTGAAACTCACGACTTATGTTGTATATTTAAAGATTGTATTTGTATTACGTACCATATATTTGGCGACTCGAATAGGTGATGTATACCTATTTTGGGGGCGTCATGATTAGTATCAAAGCTTTAGGATATGATCCATGTACGAAATGTGAGATAAGAACTAGAGAGGAGAGGCAGAATTCCTTCGTTAGTATGACCTACCTAAGTTTATTTGGTATTTAATTGGTCGGTCAAAGTATAGGGATAATATGTTATATGTTAATTAACCTTTGTTTTGTGGCAGTATCTGAAAATGACATCCGAGAATGTTGAGAATAGCAATGGAGCACAAGAGACCGTTGAGTCTCCACATATCAATAATCAGGATAATGTGCATCAGAAAGGCGACAATCCTCATGCAAATAACAACACGGACCAAATGATGAATAATGGATTGTTCAGAGGCTTTATGCAATTCATGCAACATCAGGCGAGAGCGGCTCCTGTCCAAAATGTAGGTGGAAACACTGGAAACTCTCGGACGGTCACTGCTAAACATTTCAAGGGTGGGACCACCGAAGTTTATTGAAGAGCCAAAACCACTTAAGGCGGAAGAATGGATAAAGCAGATCACCAAGATTTTGATGTCTTGGGATGCTCAGAGAGCAAAGGTTCCCTCGCCACCTTCATGTTGTGTGAAGAAGCGATTCTTCGGTGGGAATCAAAAGCGTACTGACTGGCGACTCAAGATGTCTTGGGAGAAATTCCAAGAGCTATTCAATGACAAGTTCTTTCCAAAGTATTCGTCACATGAAAGAGGTGGAGTTTATCAAGTTGGAACAAAACAATATGATGAGTGTCGCAATACGAGGCTAAATTTGCGGAGTTATCCGGTTTGCATCCCATTTGGTCGATAATGAGGAAGCGAATGACGCGAATGTTTTAAGAGGTTTGAAACCGGAGATACGTCGATATCTTATTTCTCATAAACTATGTTTGTACTCAGATGTTGTAAATAGGGCTCAGTTATTGGAGCATGGTAACGAGTCAACGCAACCAAGAGAAAGCAGCCGGCAACATGAAAATACCAGTGGTATCAGTCATCAAAGCGGTGACAACAAACGTGGAGGAATCAATATGCTAAAAATGGTAACCACTTGGTGGTAATCATGGCCAAGAGCAATTAAAAGGACATTTCAAGAAAAGGAGATTCAACAATGATGGAAAAGCGTCGACCAAAGAACCGTGGTTAAGGAAGGAAGCGACCACCTATCATATGTTTCAAATGCGGAGGGAGGGACATATCGATCAAGCTGCGTGATGTCATCCAAAGCGTGTTATAATTGTGGAAGAGAAGGTCACCTAGCCGATTTTGTCGTTCACCAGAAGACAAGTTCAACTAGGATGGAGGCATCAAAGGTAGTCCCGAGAAAAATCAAAGCCCGTGGTCTGAGGAGAGCATTTGTTGTGATCTCCCAGAATCGCAAGGAACCCGAATGAGGTCATCACGGGTAAGCTTATCATAAACTCTAGCGAAGTCTATACCTTATTTGATACCGGTTCTATCCATTCTTTTATTTCTCCTACTTGCGCTCAACGATTAAATTTGACTCTGGAGAAATTAGACTTTGACTTATCTGTGGAAACTTCGTTGGGAGAAACTTTCATTACATCCACTGTTTATAAGTCTTATTTGGTTCAAATCGGTACCCTCACATTACCTGTCGATCTTATTTCATTGAAAATACTTGCATTTGATGTGATTCTAGGGATTGATTGGTTAACTACTCATCATGCTAAAATTGATTATTTTTGTAAGGTTGTTAGCTTTCATATTCCTAATCAACCTATTATGCGAATTCAAGCGACCAAACCATTAAAATCAATCACGGTCATCTCAAGCCATAAAGCTATTCGTTTATTGAAAAACGGATGTCAAGCTTTCTTAGCTCATGTCACGGATCTAAACAAAAATACGTCAGCTTTGAATGATATTTCTATTGTTAATGAATTTCCTGACGTATTCCCTGAAGAACTTCCTGGCTTACCCCCAGAGCGTGAAATTGAATTTTGTATCGACCTTGAACCCGGTACAAATCCCATTTCCAAAGCCCCATATCGGATGGCTCCTATTGAACTTTAGGAGTTAAAGACCCAACTGCAGGAATTGTTAGACATTGGCTTTATTCATCCTAGTACTTCTCCTTGGGGTGCTCCTGTTCTATTCGTGAAGAAGAAAGATGGGAGTATGCGACTTTGTATTGATTATCGAGAGTTGAATCATGTCACCATCAAAAATAGGTACCCATTGCCACGTATTAATGACCTGTTTGACCAGTTGCAAGACGCCAAATTCTTTTCAAAGATTGATCTTCATTTCGAATATCACCAATTGAAGATTAGAACCGATGACATTCCAAAGGCGGCTTCCAGAACTTCGATGCGGGCATTATGAATTCTAGTCATGTCTTTTGGATTGACTAATGCTCTGTTGCCTTTATGGATATGATGAACCGAAGTATTCAAGGAATATTTGGATCACTTTGTGGTCGTCTTTATTGATGACATCCTCATATATTCCAAAAACGTGAAGATCATGAAAGCAACACTTGAAGGTGATACTCCAAAAGTTTCATGAATATAAGCTTTATGCCAAGTTGAAGAAATACGAGTTCGGCTTGAGGAAGTAGCATTCCTTGGGCACGTGGTATCAAGTCATGGAATATCTGTTGACCCAAAGAAAGATTGAAGCTATTCAAAGTGGGAGAAACCTAAATCGATGGCCAAGAAACGTAGCTTTCTCGAACTTATTTGGTTATTATCGGAGATTCGTAGAAGGGTTTTCTTGAATCGCTACTCCACTAACTCAGCTGACTCGGAAAGATACAAAGTTCGGTTGGAGTGAGGAATATGAGAAGAGTTTTCAAGAACTCAAGAGGAGACTCATTTCAGCACATGTTCTGACAATACCATCTGGCTCGGAGGGATTTGTCATCTACAGTGATGCTTCGGGCAAAGGGTTAGGATGTGTTCTCATGCAACATGGGAAAGTCATAGCCTATGCCTCACGACAACTCAAAGAATATGAGAGGAATTATCCTACTCATGATCTAGAGTTGGCAGCTGTTGTCTTCGCACTAAAGATTTAGAAGCATTACTTGTATGGAGAGAAAGTGGAGATATTTACGGATTATAAAAGCCTCAAATATTTCTTCACTCAAAATGAACTCAACATGTGACAACGATGTTGGCTTAAACTGCTGAAAAATTATGATCATACTATCCAATACCATCCTAGAAAAGCGAACGTAGTAGCTGACGCATTGAGTAGAAGATCATATGCGGGTACGAATGAAATATTGACAACACAAAAGCCCATTTTGTGTGACTTGTAAAGGATGGAGATAGAGTTAAAGACTCCAGGGACTTATGTGATGATGGCGAATATACGAGTAGAACCGACTTTAATTGATAAAGTTAAAGCTGCTCAAGCTGCTACGGACTGGAGGCGATCGTATGAGTAAGAAAGTGCAAGAAGGTGCTATCTTAGGAAGCAAGAACCGATGAAGAAGGAATACTTCGAGTCAACTCCAGACTTTGTGTTCCTAACAACCCTGATTTAAAGTATAAAATCATGATGGAGGCGCACAACACACTGTTTGCAATCCATCCTGGGAGTACCAAAATGTATCATGATCTTCGTCATACATTTTGGTGGAGCAATATGAAGAGAGAGATAGCGTTGTTTATCTCAAGGTGTCTAACTTGTCAACGAGTCAAGGCGGAGCATCAAGTACCAAAAGGTCCATTACAGCCACTTGAAATTTCAGAATGGAAATGGGAGCACACTTCCTAAGGTTTCTCAAGGTATAGATGCGATTTGGGTCATTGTTGATAGATTGACCAAGTCTGCTCATTTCTTACCGATACGAGAAACTTATACACTTGAACGTCTTGCTCGTATGTACATAAGCGAGATTGTAAGGCGCATGGTATGCCGGTATCCATAATTTTGATCGAGACCCAAGATTCACTTCACGATTTTGGGTTAGTTTGCGAGAAAAGCTATGGAGCGCGATTTACGATTTAGCTTCGGCATATCATCCTCGAGATGATGAGGCGATCGGAGAGGACTATTCAAACTCTTGAAGATTTATTAAGACTTCGTGTCCTTGACTTCAAGGGAAGTTGGAATAAGTTCTTACCATTGGTGGAGTTTTCCTACAACAACAGTTATCAAGCAAGTATTGGTATGGCTCCATTTGAGGCATTGTATGGAAGAAAGTGTCGTTCTCCAGTATGCTGGGATGAGGTTGGTGAAGCAACGTTGTTGGGATCGGAGTTGGTACGAATGACTACGGAAAAGATTCAAACGATCCGACAACGTATAAAAACCTCACAAGGCCAAACAAAAAGAGTTATCTTGATCTTCATCGAAAGGGCGTGGAATTTGATATTGGAGATCATGTGTTGTTACGTATTGCTCCATGGAAAGGAGTTACGAGATTTGGAAAGAGAGGAAAGCTCAATCCTCGATTCATTGGCCCATTTTTAATCCTCGATCAAGTAGGAACTGTGGCCTATAGACTCGCTTTACCGCTAAGTATGTCTCGTGTTCATAAAGTTTTTCACATATCCATGTTACGTAAATATGTGGAAGACCCGAACCACATTATTGAGTTAGAGCAGGATGAAATAGCGGAAGACTTAATGTATGAAGAGGTTCTGTTCAAATCTTGGATAAGAAGGAACATATTCTACGCTCGAGTTATACCTCAAGTCAAAGTTTTGTGGAGAAACCACAATGTTGAGGAAATGACCTGGAGTTAGAATCTAAAATGAAATCAAGGTATCCTTACCTATTCGACATACCAAGTACGTACCCTAATTTCAAGGGCGAAATTTCATAAGAAGGGGAGATTGTAAGACCCCAACTTTTATGAATAAAGATGAATTTTCTATAAATATTATTTTTGAATATTATGGAATTAAATTGATATAATGTTATAGTTGTGGGTAATATTTATAAATTTTGCAAAGTACGCAAGTTGTTATATAATATTCGATTGGTCGGGGAATATTCGTTTTAATAGGGAATATTCGTACAACGACACAATCATTGGTGGACCCCACAACAGAATTATTGTCGGATTGAGAAAATGACAAAAATACTTTATGAATATAACGACAAAAGTTTTTACCGTTAACTGTTGAAACACCCGGTGTTAAAAGTACAGTAATACGCGTGGTTGCATAGTCACACACGGTATTGATTATTGATGCTTACATGAGAAGTCACTTAGTTTTGTTCAATTATTGCTACAGTAATTATTGCATAGTATCTCACGTTATTTGATTCAATTATTGTCAATATTTTATATATTATTAAATCAATAATTAAGACGACAAAGTTATTAATATTATTATTTGCAATATTAACGATGTCTAGAAGTTCTGTCAAGGAGAGGTTTGGTCACCTAATTGCGCATGATAAGAGAAATCCTTATTGGAAAGCCCCTCTTTCTGGGAACGATGCGGGTCGATTAATATTGTGAATTATATAATAAAGGTGATAAATGTTGTTAAAATTATTAAGGTGATTTTTATGAAGTTTTGCTTATTTTATGGACCCCCCCATTTGCCATTTTTCAAAATAATCGATGAAAGTTATTACGTATATATATATATATATATATATATATATATATATATATATATATATATATATATATATTTATAGGTGGTCCCATTATGGGGCCCACTTTGAAATTGAAGGAGGAAGGTGGTGATAAGTTTCCACGGGTGGCTTGTTTATTCAATTATATATATATATATATATATATATATATATATTATAATATGTTAGTTTCGGAGAGGCCTGATAGATCTAGAAGGGGGGTTGAATAGATCTTTTTTATTTCAAATACTTTTCTGGTTAATGTTGTATTGTTCATATTTAAGTATATGACAAACATAAGAATCTTTTCAAGCACAGCGGAATAAGTAAAAGATTCCCCTTCATTGATATATTCATAATCATACATACATTGTTCGTTGGGTTAGTTTAGTTGTAGCGGTTAGAACATACATGGCGATTATATAGATTATAGACATAATGTAAATGACATAATGTAAAAAGACCTGAGGGTTTTAAGTGGTTCGGAGACTCAAGCTCCTAATCCACTCTTCTCCGCTTTCAACTAGCGAGGATTTCCACTAAGGAAGGCGGCACCACGAATCTCTATGATTCCTTGAGGCCGGCTGACCTTGGGACTTGATTCACTAAGAACTCTTGAGGCCGTGACCTTGGGACTCCTCTAGTTCCCTAGGAACTCTTCAAGCCCAATGAGGCTTGGAACTTCATTTAGTCCCTTTGGACAAGGACCCTTTATTACTGCTTTGTTTAGTCCCTCAGGACAAGGACCCTTTGGCCTTGCTTTGTTTAGTCCCTTTGTTGAGGACCCTTTGGCCCCGGGCTTTGTTGAGTTGTTTGTTTGTTATTGTTGGAGTCGGTCTTGAGTTGCTAAGATGTCTTCATGCTCTGAACATCTTCTATCCTTAGCAGCTTGGCTTGATCATCCTTGAAGTGCAGCTGAGTGTTGCATGATGCTCAGCTTCTTAGGTTGCTCAACTACACTTGATGACCCCTTGATGAACTGCCTTGAAGATCATTCTCCTTGGTACTTGATGGTTGCACATGAGAGGCTTCTAAGATGACTGTAAGCACTTCTGTTAGGTACTTAGAAGTTGTCTCATGCTTGACACCAAGATGGATTTTGTGATCTCCCTTCTTGCTACTTGATGCCTTCTCATGATGGACTTGCTAAGATGACTGTAGGCTCTTCTCTATTGTACTTAGAGTCTTCCCATGATGGACATCCAGATGGCATGATGCTCTTCTTTCTCTCGGCAGTTCAGAACACTCTTCATGTAGTAGAACTCTCACTTCTACATAGTAGAACTCACACTTCTACTTCTTGGTTGATTTGACTTCTGAGTGTTCTTGGTGGATCGTAGAGTGAGCCTTCAGACTCACTATCACTCGGTTGGATCAGTCCACTTTTTTCTCCAAAATGCACAAAACCAACAAGCTTTGATCTTTGAAGCTCTTTCTCATTTATACTTCTACCCAATCCTTCTATTGGAAAGTAACCGTTGAAGGCTATTCAAATATCTTCACAGATCTCAAGTTGCTTGAGGTAGACTGCTTGATCTAACTTGTCATACTTTTTCTGACATTGCAGTCTACTGTTTCACCTACCCTGTCAGATGTATCACTTTTATGTCTTAGGCAGGTCGGAGACTTTACTTCTTCTGATTTCTTGATCAGAGGTTGTCCTTTTGCATCGATGCTCTTAATAAGCACTTGTTCGAATGTTACCCTTCATATTGAACCGTTGTCAATGCTTCAGTCTTTAGGTATTCAAACTCTACGATTCTGATGCATGTCTTCAAGGACTTGATCGTATTGTCTTGTTGATTGTTGCTCGTTGACTAGTAGAGTTAACACTACGATCCTGAAGAGTGTTGATTGGATCTTCAATATAGAACACCTCTTCCTTGTATTGTGCAGTGCTTCAATACTTCTGTTTGCTTCGACTGTTCTCAAATACTGATGGCCTAATTCCTTGCTATGATCCCCTTCTGGATATCAAAACACTTCAGATTTGTGGCGCGTCCAGCTTGCTTTCTCCTGGTGATCTTCCGCTCACTTATCATCAATGAAGTGACCCTGCACTTAATCACTTTAGCCTTGCTCTTCAGAAGCTGACCAGTATCTCGGTTCACCTTCCATCAGTTCTTTCTTTGTTTGGCAAACACTACGATCTTAGTTGTTTCCAAGATCGTTGTCTTCTGTTCTCTTGACAATAACTGCATTAGCTGACTTTTCTTTAGTCAGCTGCTAAAGTCTTCTTTGAATCATCTTGTTGGAAGACTTCATTATGAATGGCCTTTCAACTCAATCTTGATGCTGATTGGATTGGGGCTTAGTTCTTCTACTAGCCTGCATGCCATTCATTGAGTGCTCTTTGGTTCCCTTACTGTGGATTGCATCTTTTCAGTGCCAACGGAGGCTTCGTTCCTTTGGATATTGCAGGAGTGCTCATTCATTGAGAGCCGTATCTACTCTATGATTCTGACTTAGCATTGTGAGCACTTTTGTTGTAGTCGTAGTTCTGCACTCTACAATTGACTCTGGTCATCTGAACACTACGATCCACGAGATCGAGATCTTGACACACTCACGATTTACGCCTTGTGCTTGTTGTCTTCATCGATCTTGCCCGACTACGATCTCTGCCTTCACTTAATGAACTCTACGAACTCAGAGTGTAGTCTACGATCCTTGACTTTGTTCCGGCAGACAATCGTTAGGTTCATAGGCAGGTTGTCTCTACGATTCTGAACATAACTTCCTCAGCACACTACGATCCGAGGAAGCTCTTCTCGACACACTACGATCCTTCTTCGTTTCCCCTGGAAGTCTACGAACTCTGAGATCTCACTATCTTGCATACTCCTATTCTGCCTCGATAGCTCCCGAGTTAACTTTGACCCTCCTGGCAGACTATGACTTCTGGTGTAGTGCTTGACGATCAGACAAGCATATCTATTACATCATAAGATCAACCTAACAAGCTTGATCTTTCTATATTTATAGTCCTTATACATCATTTCTTTTTAAGGACTTTACAAAGCTGTTTTGCTTTATGTAGGATCAACCTAACATATTTGATCAATTCATTCTAAGTCCCTGTACACATATTTTTATTATCTATCAGAGGACTTTATAGCTTTTCTTAATGCAAGCATACTTGTATATTATTCATTCATATACATATATATATATATATATATCATAATCAAATCATATATAAATAGGAATAGCATTCTCATGCTTATTCTTGACAATCTCCCCCTATTTAATTATTATAAAAACAATAAGTGCATATGCATGTTATGAATGAATCTTATATATCTGATGAGCAATTTGTATTTCTAAAAGCAGATTAATCATGAATGTCATTTATATTGATATGGCAATTTATACATTAAGACATTCTACATCCTGGATCCAGAACATTCCTAACAGATTAGAGATGTACCTCCTTGGCTCCATGTGTGTTTCCAGGATGCTTGTTGATCAGCTACTCATCTAATTCTGCTTCTTGCTCTTGCTCCCCCTTAGATGATGATCTTCTATCTTTGTTTGGCTCCTCTTCATCACCTTTCTGATCTGGTTCACCTTCAGCTTCTGCGATTTTGGTATCATTATCTTCAGGCTCCCCCTCAGATGATGATTCTTTATCTGCTGCTACTTTCTTCTTCTTTGACCTCTTCTCCCTTAATCCTCTACTCTTCTTTTGGTGCCTTTTGCTCCTCTTCTTTCTATGCCTCTTTTCTCCCCCTTTTTGTTATCAATCATTTGAGAGAGCTGCTCCATGTTGGACATAAAATTTGCTCCATTAGGTAGGAGGAGTTAGCAACTTCAAACTTTAGTTCTTCTTGGCCAGAGCTCAAGTTGTCTTGAGAAGGTCGCCTCATATCATCAATCTTGTCGAGAGAGGGCTTCGATCGCCTCTGTATGGCCTTACGAATTTGTAGAGCTTACGCTACGATCTTGGATGGCCTTCGATAGATGTTATCTCTCTTGGAGTTTGAGAGATACATCGGCCCAAGATAACTTGGAGCTTGTCTTTGGAAAAAATCATCTCTAACTTGTATGCATGCATACATGATTCTTTAGTGAGCAGAGATATCTTCTTCCTGAGATCATCAGAGCTCTTCAGTAGTTCCTGCTCCAAAGCAGTTTAATCCTCTTGATTGGCAGCTTCAGGTTGAGCAATGGATTGGACTCTACGATCATCATCTTTGGACAGATTATCAAAGGTTTGGATAATCTGAACAATCGTGGAGTACCAATTTCTTGCAGAGAATGATGGAGTATCTGATAGTAGTGTTGGATCATAAGAAGGCTTCTGGTTTTGGACTTGATTATCATCAGCAATAGAGTGAACAGACTCTATGATTTGCTCCTTGGTCATGACTCTTTTTCCTTCAAAGTCCACTCTACGATCGTAGGGGATGTAGAGATTCTCAGCCTGTCGATAGACCTTGAAGTGAGGCTGGTTTGTTATCATCTTGGTAGCATAAGTTTTCACCCTTGGAAAGTTTTTGGCTACCAGTTCCATGCTTGGAAAAGTCTTGTAACACCGGTGAAGTAACTTCCATCTCCCTTGAGAAAGGCCTTTGCCAAGGCATTGATTGGAAGAACCATTTCATCAGCAAATCATCAGGGTTGTAGAGAATGGTTAAGCAGTCTAGCTCCATGTTGTTCCAGTTCTTGACTAAGTCAGAGGAAGTCATTCTTGTTACTCTGAGCTGTTCACCTAAATGGTTTACCCATCTGTCAGCAGGAGTTTCTGATGGTTCATTGGGAGCTTCTACCACAATTCTCTTGGTAAATCTTGCAGGTGAGAGAACAGGATGAAGTTCTAAAATTTCTGATTCCTGATCTTCAGAGTTGGAATCATTTCCTGCTTCTTTCTTCTTAGAACCAGAATCGTTTAGATCAGCTTCAGCAAATAGGTCTTCTTGCTGCATTTCTTGTTCAGAACCTTCTTAATCATCTTCAACAGAAAATCCTTCTTGCTGAGTTTCATTATCAGCACCTTCTTCAGCAAGTATTTCCTCAAATTTTTCTTCTTCTTCTTTGGCTTCATCTTGACACTTTTCTCCCGGGGATCTGAGACTCATCGTCACTTAATTCGATGATGGCATTTGATTAGCCATCTGCTCCTTTTGAGGCAAACCGGGCTTCTTTGCTGTAGCTTCTCCTTCTTCGTGGAGGTTCAATTATTGGAGACACTGACTCTTCTTCTTCTTCAGGCTCTGACTCCTCTTGCTCAACAGACATACTTCTTTGGAGTTCAGCACTTGAAGGAACAGACTCTTCTTCGTCATTTCATCAACTCTTGATTATTGAGGTGGCTATCTGGATTGGTGGGGCAAATTCTTCTTCTTGGACACACATTATTACTTTGTCCTATCATTTTGGGTTTCTTCTTTATCATCGAGTGGTACTACTCGAGAATTAGCCATCAGGCTTGCACATTCTTCTTCATCGTGATAGCCATCGCACTTTCTTTCATCTCATCAGCTTCATTTTCATTTTTGAATGTTGACTGTGGGGATTAGACCTTGACATCTGTTTCTTTTTCTCCTGCTGACTCTTCGTCCCTTTCTTTATCTGATGTACTAATTTGGGAAGCTAAGGTTGGTGTGTCTTCCACCTTAGCTTTCTTGCTAATCAGCCTTGAAGCAACCTGTTGCTTCTTCTTTTTGTTGTTTCAGTAGTTAGGACTTTTTCTTCTTTATCCTTGTCCTTTGAGGAGACTCTCCTTGGTGGGGCCTGGTCTTTCTTCTCATCACCAGCTTTCTTCACAACTTTTGATTTCTTTACGGTGGTGTGATTTCTACTTCTCTGAGTCATCGGACTACGAGCTCTTCCTCAACTATCTTTCTCTTCTTTGCGAGAGGCTTTTCTGCTGCTCCAATTGTCGACCCTTTTGTTTTCCTTGGGGTTTCTTCTTCCAGTTCTCAAATAACTGTGGAGACATCACCTTGTGCACATTCAAGGCTTCTCCCTCATCATCCTTGATTTCCCTCCTAGTTTCTTCTTCAGAATGATACTCAGCAACCTCCCATGAAATACCTTGGTCAGTGGCTTCTTCTCAACCTTCTCTACCCACTTAGAGATTTGATCAAACAAAATGGCTCCAAAGTCAATTTGTTTCTTCAGAACTATAGCTGACATTATCTTTAGTTGTTGATCAATCACCGTATCATGTGCAATGTTTTTACACAGTATGCACTTTCCTACAATTTCAGCAAAGAATTCATACTCTTCAAGGAACTCCTTCTTCTTCATGTCTTTGAAGCTAGGGTTTCTTTGGTATCCCATCAACTCATTCGCTTGCTCAATGTTGACATCTTCAAGGTTCTTGACCCTTGGCTAGGGAAACTAGGCATTGATTAAGGTTAGAAGATTTGACGAGAATCGACCTTTAACCTTGGTAGATATAGTTCGAGTTTATGGAGGCGTTTGAGTAGAACTCCTTAACTGGTCGATGTATACGCAGTACTCGCCTCGAGACATTACGAAAACCCTAGCTTCCTTTACGAGTCTAAGTATGTCCCTGAACTTCTTCTCAGATTTCTCAAACGATTTTGTTCCAAGCTGAATGCCGGTGATAACTTGCTAGTTCTCCATTTGAATCGTTCGAAGACTGTGGGTGTTTGATTTGGAGAGGTTTATGTGAGATGACTGACTGAGATTTGGTAAGGCTCTGAAGGGTTAACTGATTTTTCTCTTGAAAAACTTTCTAGGGTTTTGAAAATGGGAGGGAGAAAGGTTCGATATCTTTTAGTAACTGTCTGCAGATTTGAAATCGTATTTATGGAAGTTCCTTCTAACTCTGCATACTCAGTGATGTGTCAACTGTCCATTGGTTGCACGTTGTCCAGTAATGAGCTGTAACTCCCCACAACTTTTTAGTTATTTGAAGAGTGGACATTTAATTGATGTGGTTTTGACCGTTGACCTTTTGATTCGTAGAGTGGCATGATGAGGCCGCTTATAGACTACGATTTCCTTTGTTGACTCAGCGATCAACTTCTAAGAGATCTTTGCGGTGGATGGCTTTGTCTTTCCTCCTTACTTGATGCAAAGATAGCTCAATCATTGATGTATTCGAACTTATCTCCTCAACTTGAATGGCTTAGCAGATGTCTCATTCTTCATGCTCCTTGTGAACTAGAATACCCTTTGGTAGGACTACGATCGTTTAGATAGCATTACGATCGTTAAGTTTGTACCACAATCGTTTAGTCCTCTTCAAGTTCAACTCTACGATCGTTGACTGATATGGTTCTTTTGAGATGAACTAAGTCAGGCATTCCTTCTGGGATAAGGTAGCTCAGGAAGGGCCAACCTCTTAGAGTGATCTAAGGGTCAGGTTTGTCCCTGAGGCACTTTCCAGATGAAATACTAAAGCAGTGATTTTAAATGACATCTCATTAGACCTTTTCTGATGGGGAGGTCTTTCTACCAGCTCTGGATATCTGCATTGCTGAAATCGTGGTGTCCTTCTGCTCTTACACTACGATCATGTGTTTGATCGTAGGAACTTTACGATTATGGATTGGGTGGTTGAAGGGTTATCAGTAGTACGTTTTGAGACGTTCCTACTGACTATGGATCTTCATTTGGTTCATCAGCCACAAATTTTTGGGACTCATGGTGGTACTGACTCTTCCGAGAGTTTAATAGTGCTGTTATTCCTTAACAGATCACTGTGAGATGAGATAGATGTGATTCCTTTTTATGTTCATTTGAGGGCTGCCCAACATTTCTCCTTCTGTCTGGAATCATCATCGTTGCTTAGTTTTCCTTGTATCGTAGAGATGAGTATTTTCAGGATTAATCACTCTACGATCATTTGACAGCACTACGAACGTAGTCTTTTTTGACAGTCCTTTGTTTTGAGAAGTTCTGCTTCGTAAAGAACTCCTTTTGTCTTAAGCTCAATGATCTTCTGTTGTTAGCTTCCCTTGAGGATCCTATTGAATGAAGTCTTCTGCTTCAGCATTCCTTAGTGTGGTCAGACTGACCAAGTACCTGCTGGTCCTCATTGTTGAATGGGTCCTGCTAGGTTAGTTTTCTAAAACCCCTATTCCTCTTAACTGGATAATCATCATGTTTATCACCAACAGACATATTCATGCATGCAACTATCTTAAGATAATACATTTTTGAGATGCATGATGGTGAGTGTGTGTAGGATTTGACAATTAATGACACACTCTTTATCTATGATGGTTTCATCATTTACTGGGTTATGTTCACACTGTTAGTGTTCACAGAGTGTGAATCAACTCTACGATTTATGAGTATCTAGTTAATTCATGGATGTGATCAGTTTCTACAAATCAGCAAGATCCTCTTGTAGAACTGTTCATTCTCTGTGTGTTGTCAAACACTTAGAACATAGGCTTGTACATACATACTAGCACACCAGCAATGATTACTTAACATAAAGTTCATTTGGTATGTGATACTCTTATGATCTATTTCATATTTTCTTCAAGATGTCATCTTTAGCCTAAAACTTGGTTACAGAGAAAGTTTGTAGACATTTGAATTTTCCATCTTAGGGACTACTTTTTTATTGTCGGGTTCTTAATATGATCATTTACCTTAGATATATCTTTGAGTTCGGTATTGATGTGCATAGCTTTTACTTTTGCTCCTTTCGATTTTTAATGCTCTTGTTGGCCTTTCATCAATCGATTCGTGGTCTTGAAGATGTAGATCAAGAGAATCGTAGCATTAAGATCTTTGACATCTTTGAGTTTACAAAGATAGCACCCGATTGTTGGTTGGTCACTCATAAGTTTGAGAAGATCTTCTTTCTCCTCTCGATCAACATTTCTTAATGCGCGTGACCTCTTCATCTTTCGGTGATGAATGCTTTACTCTTTGTCACCTTTGATGTCTCTTGCTCTCTTTCTCTCGTCGGTCTTGGACTACAAGATTGATCGCAGCTAGGATTGGTCTTGTTGATATTGGCAATCGAGGATATGGACCAATGAAAGCGACTTGTGTGTATACACATTTTACCTATACACAATATTTCCAACGTGTGAGCTCTTCCGCAAATAACAAGTCAAGTTACTTACTACTAAACTAAGTTTAGAACAATGTTAGTGTCACGGGATCGGACTCAAAGCGATTAGCTTTTGAATATAGCATAAGAACACCGCTCGATACAATTGTTAGTTCGGAGGGCCTGATAGATCTAGAAGGGGGGTTGAATAGATCCTTTTTATTTCAAATACTTTTCGGTTTATGTTGTATTGTTCATATTTAAGTATATGACAAACATAAGAATCTTTTTCAAGCTGCAATGAATAAGTAAAAGATTCCCTTCATTGATATATTCATAATCATACATACATTGTTCGTTGGGTTAGTTTAGTTGTAAGCGGTTAGAACATACATAGTATGATTATAACGAGTTATAGACATAATGTAAATGACATAATGTAAAAGACACAAGGGTTTTAAGTGGTTCGGAGACTCAAGCTCTAATCCACTCTTACCTGCTTTCAACTAGCGAGATTTCCACTAAGGAAGAAGCAACACCACGAATCTCTATGATTCCTTCAAGGCCGTGACCTTGGGACTTGATTCACTAAGAACTCTTCAAAGGCGGTGACCTTGGGACTCCTCTAGTTCCCTAGAACTCTTCAAGCCCAATGAGCTTGGAACTTCATTTAGTCCCTTTGACAAGGACCCTTTGGCCCGCTTTGTTTAGTCCCTCCAACAAGGACCCTTTGGCCACTGGCATTGTTGAGTTGTTTGTTTGTTATTGTTGGAGTCGGTCTTTGTGCTGCTAAGATGTCTTCATGCTCGAACATCTTATATCCTTAGCGACTTGGCTTGATCATCCTTGAAGTGTAGTTGAGTGTTGCAGATGATGCTCGACTTCTTAGGTTGCTTTCAACTATACTGATGACCCCTTGATGAAGCGCCTTGAAGATCATTCTCTTGGTACTTGATGGTTTGCACATGAGAGGCTTCTAAGATGACTATAAGCACTTCTGTTAGGTACTTAGAAGCTGTCTCATGCTTGACACCTAGATGGCTTTTGTGATCTCCCTTCTTGCTACTTAATGCCTTCTCATGATGGACTTGCTAAGATGACTGTAGGCTCTTCTCTATTATACTTAGAGTCTTCCCATGATGGACATCCAGATGGCATGATGCTCTTCTTTCTCTCGGCAGTTCAGAACACTCTTCATGTAGTAGAACTCTCACTTCTACATAGTAGAACTCACACTTCTACTTCTTGTTTGATCTAACTTCTGAGTGTTCTTGGTGGATCGTAAAGTGAGCCTTCAGACTCACTATCACTCGGTTGGATCAGTCCACCTTTTTCTCCAAAATGCACAAAACCAGCAAGCTTTGATCTTTAAAGCTCTTTCTCATTTATACTTCTTCCCAATCCTTCCGTTGGAAAGTAACCGTTGAAGGCTATTCAAATATCTTCACAGATCTCAAGTTGCTTGAGGTAGACTGCTTGATGTAACTTGTCATACTTTTTCTGACGCTGCAGTCTACTATTTCACCTACCCTGTCAGATGTATCACTTTTATGTCTTGGGCAGGTCGAAGACTTTACTTCTTCTGATTTCTTGATCAGAGGTTGTCCTTTTGCATCGATGCTCTCAATAAGCACTTGTCCGAATGTTACCCTTCAAATTGAACTGTTGCTGCGATGCTTCGGTTTTGGTATTCGAACTTCTACGATTACGATGCATGTCTTCAAGGACACGATCGTAGTGTCTTGTTGATTGTTGTTCGTTGACTAGTAGAGTTAACACTACGATCTGAAGAGTGTTGATTGGATCTTCAATGTAGAACACCTCTTCCTTGTATTGTGCGATGCTTCAATACTTACATTTTGCTTTATTTGTTCTCGAGATCTTGATGGCTTAATTCCTTGCTCTGATCCCCTTCTGAATATCAAGACACTTCAGATTTGTGGCGCGTCCAGCTTGCTTTCTCCTGGTGATCTTACGCTCACTTATCATCAATGAACTGACCCTGCACTTAATCACTTTAGCCTTGCTCTTCAGAAGCTGACCAGTATCTCGGTTCACCTTCCATCAGTTCCTTCTTTGTTTGGCAAACACTACGATCTTGGTTGTTTCTAAGATCGTTGTCTTCTGTTCTCTTGACAATAACTGCATTAGCTGACTTTTCCTTAGTAAATTCTTTGAAATCTTCTTTGAATCATCTTGTTGGAAGACTTCATTACAAATGGCCTTCAACTCAATCTTGATCTTTGATTGGATTGGTGCTTAGTTCTTACGCTAGCTCTGCGCATGCCATTCGTTGAGTGCTCTCTCGGTTCCCTTTACTTGTGGATTGCATCTTTGCAATGCCAACCGGAGAGGCGTTCCTCCTTTAGATATTCTCGGGAGTGTTCATTCATTGAGAACCGTATCTACTCTATGATTCTGACTTAGCATTGTGAGCACTTTTGTTGGAGTCGTAGTTCTGCACTCTACGATTCAGCTCCGGCTGTATAGACACTACGATCCTGAGATCAGATCTTGACACACTACGATTTCTGCTTTGTGCTTGTTGTCTTCAACTGATCTTACCCGACTACGATCTCTGCCTTCACTTAATGAACTCTACGAACTCAGAGTGTAGTCTACGATCCTTGACTTTGTTCCGGCAGACAATCGTTCGGCTCATAGGCAGGCTGTCTCTACAATTCTGAACATAACTTCCTCAGCACACTATGTTCCCGAGGAAGCTCTTCTCGACACACTACGATCCTTCTTCGTTTCCACGGAAGTCTCACGAACTCAGAGATCTCACTATCTTGCATACTCCTATTCGCCTCGATGACTCTCTCCGAGTTAACTTTGACCCTCCTCCTCATGACTCGACTTTCTAGTGCAAAGGTCCTTGACGATCTTTTTAAGCATATCTATTACATCATAAGATCAACCTAACATATTTGATCAATTCATTCTAAGTCCTTGTACACATATTTCTATTATCTATTAGAGGACTTTACAACTTTTCTTAATACAAGCATACTTGCATATTATTCATTCATATACATATATATATATATATATATATCATAATCAAATCATATATAAATAGGAATAACATTCTCATGCTTATTCCTGACATAATATATAGGTATTATATAAGTAATATATGTAATATATATATATAGGAAGTCCTGTTGATTCACAGGTTGAGGTTGGGGTTGGGGTTGGGGTTGGGGTTGGGGTTGGGGGGGAAGTTCACGGGATTATGTATATATATATAGTATGTTAAGTGGTGGAATAGGGGATATCACGGGATTTACCCCGTGAATGCAGAAATTGACATATGTTATATATATAAATAATTTATATAATATATATTATATTTTATTTAAAAGTTTTTATTTTATTAGAATATTTTATTGTATAATATCCTTTCCATTCTTCTATAAATAGAAGTTCATTCCTTCATTATTTCTTACGAATTCACTGAAACTCTAGAGTGAGAATTTATAGAGAAACTATAGAAAGGTATTTTGCTACTTTCCTACTCTTATATCCAGTTTCTTTTACGGTAAGGGGTATTATTTCTTTTGTATTCATGAAGAGAACTTCTATTATTCCATTATTTATTATTACGTTGGAATAACTTTGTGTCTGATAACGCTGCTACCCTATACTTGGTAAAATTCTTACATTATTCCATTCGTTATTATTACATTTGAATATCATGTATACATGCGTTTCTTGGGACCTAATTCCATCTTTATTATTCTGTTGGAATATCCTCCGTGTGTTTTACGCCGAACCTGGTTCCGTTAATTATTATTCTGTTGGAATAACTCGCCCTTTTGTGCTGATCTATCGCATGCTCGGTGATTTCTTTTGTTATTCCATTCCTTATTATACTCGGTTGGTTAAAGTTTTGACTTTATACTCTATGAAATTAGTAGAATATCCTTGATATTTGCGCTTCATCCAAAGATCTTTTCATGGAAATATTCTTACGAGCATTCTTGAATTTTACTCTACAAAGCAGTATCATGTTGACAATTTGGACGTTATTGGTTCCTGGATAAATTAATTCTTGAGCTTGTTTTATTGAATTCTTATATCATTGTCATCATCCTCATGTTTATATTTTGTTGAAAGTCATACGTGGCCTATAGTACATAGATGGACTTGGTATGATTATGATTGGGGATTATTCGATTGTAATCATGGTAGTAATGTTACAAATGATGTGGAAAAAGTCCTCATTGACTCGTAGTGCATTGATGGACAGTTGTTGGCATGATCATGACCATTAATGAATACACGAATGTCTTTGGCTCGTAGTGCATGGATAATTTGTGATCGTGATACTAAAGAATATCCTTGGCCGTAGTGTAGGGGTGATTCAATGATGTGGATTATTTATTAAGCCGAGTCTCAGCGATAACAGTGATGAAAAACCTTTTAAATCATAAAAGATAGTAGATTTTATTTTTTACTTGACTCTTTTAATGGATTGCTTGTTTCACTGCAGTTAAACTTTATGTCTATCATATTTTATCAGTTTAACATTGTTGAAAACTAATGATAATTTATTCTGCATTATCTTAGTCATAATATTTCTTACTGGGCTAGTTGAGCTCACCCTTTCTTTCACTGTTCTCTTCAGGAAATAAGAATATAGCTGGGACGAGTCGGGGAACGGAGTGATGGTCTAGAGGATAGCATTAGTAGTCCTCACTATTCTGTGAAATAGTGTGTTAATAAATGTATTGATGACTTATTTTGAGTTTTAATACTGTCTAGAAGACAATATTTGTATTGAAACTCACTGCTTATGTTGTATATTTAAAGATTGTATTTGTATTCTGTACCATATATTTGGCGACTCAGAATAGGTGATGGATACCTATTTTGGGGGCGTCACATCAATAGTATTAAGAATTTAGATGACTGGCTTGCAACGTATGAAATAACTTATTTATTTATTTTTTTTCAAAAGCCACGTAGGAAAATCAGCCCAATTTTTTGACGTCCGTCTGTAAAATTGGACGGAATGGGTTGATTGAACATTTTTAAAAAGTACAATGGGCTAATTGAATATTTTAAGAGCACAGTGGCTAATTGCTTAAAACACTACAACCACACTGGTGTGAAAAAGTGCTTTTTGCCGATAAGATATTGTATTAGTTTTTATTGTAAAGTATTTCCCTCCTGAGGAGGGTGATCCTTTTTCTTCTTATTCTCTGGCGTGCTCTCCCCTTTCCCTTCTCATTTCACCCGTGAAGCATTCCTTTCCTCACCCGTGAACTTCACCTTGCCTATATAAGGCAACAATAAGTCTAAGTCGACCACTTTCTTCCGACCGGATTGGTGACCGGTCGGAAATTTTAATTTTTTTTAATTTTTTTTTTGCTTTTGACTATAAAATAATTAATGTGATTTATTGGAATTGAAATTTTTACAAAATTCAGTGATTTAAGTGTCATTTGGATACATGTAAAAAATAGAGTTGTACAGTTTGTGCAACCCTGTTTTTTACATGTATCTAAATGATACCTAAATCACTGTATTTTATAAAAATTTCAGTTTCAATAAATCACATTAATTATTTAGTAGTCAAAAGCAAAAAAAAAAAATTAGAAAATAAATAAAATTTCCGACTGACTACTAATCCGGTTGGTATAAAGCGGTTGGCGTAGAAGAACTCTATAAGGCAATGTTGCTGAATGAAAATGAAGAACTTTTCTCAATCTTTTCTCTCTTTATTCTCTCTGAATAATATGCAAGTATAAGAGTATCTTTCCATACTTTGCTAAAGTTTTATAACAGTTTTACTTTATTGGTGGTATTGTATTATTAGTGTACTATTGTATCGTTGATATTATTATTTTACTGTGGTTGTATCTGTGAATTAAATAGTAAATATTTTAATTTTTTTTACTTATAAGTAAGGCTGCAAACGAGCTTAATAGTTCGGGCTCAGCTTGAAAAAATATGAGCAAACTTCGAATTCGTTAATAATATGATTCAAATCTAAGCATAAAAAATTATTCGAATAAAAATATGAGTAGAGTCTGAGCATATACTCGACTAATTTAATATTCAAACTACTCGAATTCTCAATTATGATTCGATACATACTCGATTGATACAGATTCGATTAGATACTCGATACATTCTCTTATAATATATACAAAATTAAATCAAATTAGGTTAATTAATTATTATTATTTTGTTTTATTTTTTATTTTAATTGTGATTTTATATTTGTAAAGTGTAATAGTAAATATATTTTCTCATTTTTAAGTAAAATAACAAATTCAAATATAATTATATTTATTATAAAGTTAGTTATTATGTAGAGACTCAAATTAGAGCTTGAATTTGAAGTTCGCAAGTAGCTTGAATTTGAAGTTCGCAAGTAGTTTGAATATAATTCGATCCGAGTCGGATCGAATTCGAGTAATAAATATTAAATGAGTCGAATCTGAGTAGAATTTTTAAATATAATTTGAATTCGAGTCAAATTCGAGTATGAATTTAACGTTTGAGTCGAATTCAATAGTTTACATTCGATCTTGGTTCATTCGTTTACACTTCTTACTGTAAAATTAGACTTTCAAAATTGTGAACCAAAAATAGTGTAATCACTCGATTGTTTGCACTGTTCGTTAAATTTAACCAACATAATTCACTTTTCTATGGACAAAAAAGTTGGAGAACAGGTAAGTGGCCTATGCACAACTAATTTAACTATGAGGGAGATATGTATCAAGAAAAGTATTTAAGGATTACATTTACAAAAACACGACAAATTTGAGGGATAAATTTGCATTTTAGTCCAAGCGTTCATCTCACTTGTACAGTCAAACCCCGTCCTCCTCCTTTGCCGTGGTCAGTCTGTTGCCCACCATGTCTGTAGAGATCAAACTGTCCCGATCAAACCGTATTTATCGCCCTAATGTTAATTCTCTCTCTTTATATATACAAAACCCTAGCATCTTACACATATATTTTCGTTTAATGGATTTATATGCATATATTATTTTGATCAAAGTTGAATGTTGCAGGAACCTCTAGAAGGCAAAATCATTACAAAGCTTTCTTCTTCTATATCTCATCAAGGAATTCGCCTCACTGTCAATGGATCTGTCAATTTGCAGGTCCTATTTTTTGCTTCATTTTCAGTCCCTTTTTTAAATTTTTTTTCGTCTAATACTTTCAGGTTTCAATCACGATATACAGAGATATATTATTCCTCGTTGTTGTTTTTAAGGTTCGGGGAGGGTCAGCTGGAGTCATCGAGTCTTTTTATGGTGTTGTCAAGCCTATACCGATTCTGTAAGCTCCCCCCTTTCTATTTTTACTATATAAGATGATTTATTAGGATGAGTGAGAAATTCAAAATCAGTTGAATTTTATTTTTTTTATATATATATATATCCCTTATTTGTTTTTAAAATAGCCCCCCATTTGGTTGTACATTCGGCATTAATTGTAATTTTAAGGACTGCTAAAAAAATTCAAATTTTTTTGAGGGTAGTGAAGCTTTCTTTATTCACTTTAACATGAACTATCAAATTATGTTTTTGCTTTTTGTTTGTTTTGTTTTTTGAAATTATTGGTGGCGGAATCTGTTAGAACATTTGACATAGTCTCACAGCTAAACGTTCACCCCATAAGAACTGTGCACGGGGCAAATCCAAGAACAAGTTTTGTTTTAATTTACATAGAGACATAGATGAGGAAGAAAATGTGCAAAAGTAATTGAAAATGAAGTGAGAAATGGATGGTTAAAGAAAGGTGAGGAGGAGGCTAGTAAGTTTTTGTGTGTTAGTAGGGCTTTGAAAGTGAATTGAGGTTTTTAGATATTGATGGATGTAATGTAATCCTTGATTAGATTGTAAAATGTAATCTTATTACAAAAATATCTTGTAGACCTTCTTTCCATATAGGTGGAAGGGATTATATTATAAAGTAATGTAGGAGACACCTAATGGAGATAATAAGAGAGGCCAAATCTTGCTTCCATTCTTAGATTGTTTTCGGTTCACCTAATAGGATTTTCGCAAAAAAACAGTCTTCATAAATGTACTTGGGATTGTGTTGTAATTGTAATGCTATTACATTGCATACATTTACTGCATCCAAATACCAAATTTTATTTTATTACTGTAAGTATATGATTGTAATTCCTGCCTAGTTCATTTACCTCCTAAAGTTGACGAATAAATATTTTTTTCTTTCTTAAAAGTTCAAATATTACATCAGTTGTAATCATTTCTGTTTTGTCATTTGTGGCCTACAACATTATAGATGTAACGATCTAATAAATAAATGGAAGGTGTAACGAAAATGTGCCAAATTGATGTAATAATTACCTATATAATGATCTGATAAGCCTTAATGGACAAACCATACACATATATGTTACATTAATGACCTATTGAATGACCTATTACATTGATTGAATGGAGCTACCTTCAGTAACATTGATGTTCAGAATAAATAAAAGACCCCAAGTGGAGATACCAAGAAATACCAAATCCTGCTCTGCCTTTATTAATACCAGCGTACATTCACAAACACACGACAATATATTTTTGTCATACATGCAGATATTCAACATATCATTAAAATGGAAATTTTACAAGATGACTATGAATTTATTTATTTCCTTTTCTATAATGACCTAGAGTTTTTATTCCTTGTATGTTGATTTGGCTTCTCTTATTTTCCAAATGTTACAAATTAACAGCTCATTTGGTCTCTGTGTTTTTTTTCCCTTTTTCCTCTGAGGTATTTTCTCTCAACATCATGTGGATCTCATCTATTAACATCCTTATTCAACTTGTAATCACCTGAAAAAAAGATCTTAACTGAATATTAATTTCAAGTTACTGGTTCTAATCATCATACTTGGGACCAAACGTACCTATCAGAAAAAAATTAAAAAACTTGCCATGTCTGAAGAAAAACTAAATATTACTTACTGTACAATATTTTTTGGTTTTATGCTTTGGACTCTTTGTTTATAAACTTAATTGTACAGCTAAGAAGTAAGAAGTCTGCAATCCAAAAGTGAATATCTACATCTGGTTTCTTTTTCACTTATACTTTTTAGGCTTGAGTTTTTGTGTGGATGAGCCTCACCTTTACTATTATGGTATTTGTTCTTACTTGATCGTTTTCTTCACCAACAACAGGAAGAGGAGTCTCGTGGTTCAATCTTCCGGAAAGATTGGTTCAAATGTAACAGAGGTATGATGAAATAGATGCAAATTTATGTCATCTCTCTGGTGTTGTAAATGTTTTTCTGATCACTGATGGTTAATGAAATTTTATTTACATGAAGACAAGCTATTGGCCTATTGCCATTTGCAAAATCTTGTATTTTGTGCTCTAAAACTTAAAAGCTATGTGCCAGGTTTTGTTCCATAAAGTTCTCATGTCATGCATTCTTGTCAATTTTCACTTTTCCTCTAGTAAATATGTTTACCTTTAAAGAGGAGTACTACTTTTGGGACCTTTTTTTTATTGTTTGTTTTGATTTTCATGTATTGTAGGGAAGTGGCACTTATTCTATGTTTACTAATTATTGTCTTAAAAATATTGGGTATAGATGACATATGTTGCTTTAGCATCGAGTATTTGTTTCAAATGATTGCTTATCTTTGTTGTTTCCTTATTTCTCTCGTGTTTTTATGCTTTTATGTCTTTTTTGTAGGTGCTTATACTTAAATGGTTTACTTTTTAGCATATCAAGAAATTGTCTATTTTTGCTCTTATCTTGAGATACTTTTTTAAAGTATTAAACTTTTAATTTATTCTTTCCATCATTAGTATTTTATTTGAAGTTGAGTTGATGCAAGATGTAGAGTTGAACTCACTAGATTTCCAGGAATTTTCTGGATAGCAAGGAAACAGGTTTAGGTTGAAATTTTCTGGATAAGTGATGTAATTTAAGGGAATTTAAACAGATTGGAAGGCATAAGAGAAGATAGTACTAGGCAACGGACCTAGGGTTCCATAGGCATCTCACCATGCTTGCAAGTTTATAGTATCTCATCAGTAGAATATAACGAACTGTCTTTCAAGAATTTCTTCATAGATATAGAGTTGCATCCATATATATAGCTTACGAAAGGGAGTTCCCTCAGGGTAAACTTCTTAAGAGCTAAGGAACTTTAAGGAGATTTCTAAATTACTAATCTATGAAAAACCTGCTTAATGACGAGAAGGTGACAAACAGCTTCCAATGACCTTAGTGACTAATAGGTGTCAAACAACTTACAAGCAACATAAATTTGTAATAATCAACTCCTTTTCTTGAACTATTATATTTTGCATTACTATGCCATGGTTGGGAAAAGCTCAACCTAGAGTTTTGAAGTATAAAAGTCCATGAACTTTGAGCTTGAATCCATGGCTTATGTTTAATTGTTATCATTTGATTAAATTTCTTAGGGATGATAAACTCAATTATTTGAGCAATTTGGTTGACATAGACCTCTCTAAACTAGTTAAGTTGTTGAGCAGGTCGCATGCTCATTTTAAACTTTTTTGGTTCTTTAATACATTTCGTCCTCTTCATCTACTTCTGACTACATCTAGAATTGGAGATTGTTTCTTTTCAATCCTCTTCTCAGCTGGCTTCCACTTCTTTCTTTTCTATCATGCTTGTCATGGTTTTTTCTCCAAGTTTTGGTGCATATCTGCTGCAACCAAATCAAACAGTTGTTCAAAGCCCTTCAACACTCTTATGCTTCAGCTTCTGCTCTGGCTTCTTCTCGAACAACTTCTGGAGCTTCTTGACGCTCTTCAGAGCTAGCAGTTGGCTTTGCTTCAATATTCATGGTCAGCACCTCAGTTTTTTTTATTTGGCAGCACCCTCTGTCGTGTTTCCAAAATTATCAATCATGCTCCTCCTTTGTCTGTTCATTAAGTTCTTCATTAGGCTCATAAACGTTTAAATTCAATTAAGTTGGATGTTACTGGGATAATTGCGAACTTTTGCTCGGGTAAATAATAGCATTGTGACCATGACCTTTACAATCAAAACACATGGTAGCAGTGACCTTTTTTTCTTAATTATGGATGTGAGGTGTTTATTTTAACATTGCTCTAGAGGCAGTGTTGCTAACTTACCTGAGTACACTTGCAGTATAGGGAAAAAAGGCACTTGTATGTCCAAAGAAAACCAAAACCGCACCCTATAAAATGGACTTCCCAAAAGAAGATACCTACCTACAATAGGCTCTTAAAACAAACTCCCTCCAAAAATTTACCAAATGCACTTTGGAACCCAGAAACACCTTCGATTTTCCCAAGATGTCTCTCCATGCCTTCAAACTAACGATGGCTTGGCTCCCTCCAAATCTTCCATATATACTATGCGGAATCATGTCCCTCCTCCTCCAATATTTTAGAACCTTCACCCCACTTAAAAAGCCTGCAACATCTCACTCACTGAATGGGGCATCACCCAAGAGATTCCGCACGACGAGAAGACAACAGTTTAAAGCTTTACCCCTTGTCATCTCACAACCAAGAAGCAAATGGTCAACCGTTTCCTTCTCGCTCCAGCAAATGGCACACCTGTTTTCCAGCTGATGTCCTCTCTTTTGAAAATTACTATGAGTAAAGATCTCTCAAAACCGCTGTCTCAAGAGAAGAAACCCACATTCGAAGGGCAATGTTGGGGTTCTTGTGCTCATAAGCTGATCTAGAATTTTTCTCAAGGGAGATATCATGGTAGAAAGTTTTGCTTGTAGTTGGATACTTGGATGGAAGAAAATGTTCCTCCATCTTTAACTTCAATTTGGCCCAAGTGATTACAAGAGGTTTAACAAGAAACCTGCATATTCCAAACTAAAGTATTCGTAGCCATGAACGCCATTTAATTTTTTTATCGGTAATTGAGTCCTTTGCTTAACTCCCATATTCTGCGTCATGATTATAGGTACGTTAAAAAGAAAGAGTGCCGAAGGTGGGCATGCCATCCTGATCAATCAAAGAAAGACACATTGACAATTGTCGAGAAAACTTATCATTATATCCGTAGTTGGTTAATATGAAGTGACTTAGAGATAGTTAGCTATATGGCCATGTGATAAAACACCAGCACAAAACGTACAGCAACGCCTGAAAATAACTTTGGACAAATATATCTGCTGTATACAATGTTGTGAAAAGAAGATTGACCTCCAGCTTTTTGGGCCAACACATTACTTATAAGACGAATGGGCAAATGAAGTACAGATGTATCCCCCCCTCCTCCTCCTCCAAACAATAGCAAAAATTTAAGCCTACATAGGGCATGTTATCACAATAATAAATTTGCTAGTGGTGCCTTATGGTTCGTTTTAGTAGGAGGAATAGGAAAGGGAAAAAATGGAATGGTCCGTTTGGTAGGAGGAATGGAAAAGTGAAAGGGGAGGGTGTCTGTTGTTTGCTATAATTGGAGGAAAAGGGAGGGAACTTGGAAGGATGTTTCTTTCTCTGTTTGATGTGGTATATGAAAGTAAATACGATAAGATATAAAATAGTTATACCAAAGCTTGGTTGCCTCAATGTCGTCACCCTTGTGGGTATCAACCTCTTCAAGGGTTTATGCTAGGTATCCTCGCCTATTCTTCTCTTTAATCATTCATAATATGTAAGAGCATGAAATAATACGATATACTCCTATAAATTTGGAGTTAAAAAAAATTATTGCATAGTAAGTCATATATTAACTAGAGTTATTAGAATTTAAGATACTTATCAAAATTAAATAAAAAGGAACTAGAGCAGTAGATAATAAAATGTATTAGAGTACTTTCTTAAATATAAAATTCTTATCTATTTGATAATATCTCTTGTAGAATTTAAGGGAGAATAATTGAAGTGTGGTTTCACCTCAAAATTATCCTTCTTTCACTCCTGTTCTCTGAATTTACTCCGATAAAAATGGTTTATATGGACTTACAGGAAAATTGGTTGACTTGGATGAAAAGTACTTTCTCTCACTTTCCCTTTTCATCCTATTCACTTTTCTACCAAGCAAAGGAAAATTTCCTTATCCCTCCACCTGTCATCCTCCTTTTCCATGCTTCCATTTTCTTCTGCACCAACCATACCATTGGGGAATTTTAATTTCCATATCATTGTAGATGCAATTTTCTTAGTGTAGTTCTTGTTCTATTAGTTGCAGTATTTTAATAATACTGATTAGTTGCTTTGTTTTAAAATAGATACCATTTTCCATGGTTCTGAAACATCCAGGAGAAGAAAATTTGGAAAATTTTTATGAGACCTTTCATGGAGCAAATATTAGCTCCCAGGTATCCTTTTGTTCAGAGATCTTTGTTATTTGCTCTGCCTGATTTCCATCAGTATTTGATGAATACAGTTCTCATGCTTGATATTTTATAAATACTGTTATAGTATCTGGTAACTGTAGATGTTGTTAGAGGATATCTACACAAGTCGTTGTCTGCTACGGTGGAGTTCATCATAGAAAGTGAGAAAGGTAGAGGTCCATATGTTGTCATATTTTCTTGAATATTTATGAACATAAACAGCCTTCTCATTTCTGTCGTGTTCTCTTCAGCAAATCTTCCGGAGAAACCAGTTTCTCCTGAAATGATCATCTTTTATATTACTCAGGACACACAAAGACATTCTTTGCTTCCTGAACTAAAATCAGGTTGCTTCTTAACTATGTTGCTCATCTTTTTACCTAATTTTTAACTTAACGTAAGATTTTTTAACTTCCTTTATATGTTTCATCTTAAGAAATATATTGACATGTATAGAAAGAGGAGGGACTACGTGTTCCACTTTAGCAAAAATAGAATCACAGTTCTGTTGCATTTGAAGTGTTCTGTGTTTCGATTGTAGCTACATCACGGACATATGTCATTGACGTTGGTGATATTATGAATAGGTGGTTTCCGGGTAACTGGTAAAATTTGCACTCAGTGCTCATTGTCAGATCCTATTAGTGGTGAGCTGACTGTTGAAGCATCTGCAGTTCCTATTCGCTCCGTTGACATCCACTTGCTTCGTGTAGAGTCTATTTTGGTTGGTGATAAGATAGTAACTGAATCCTCTTTAATTCAGACAACTCAGGCAAGAAACATTTCACAAATTTAAAACTGGTAGTTCTATAACGTATCATTTGACTTCTTTATCTGCACATTTCTTTTTTATTTATTAGATAGCAGATGGAGATGTTTGTCGTAGCATGTCCTTACCAATTTACGTCATACTCTCTTGCCTTCTGACTTGTCCAACCATTTTTGCTGGGTGAGTTACTGATTTACGGAGATGTTTCCCTACAGTCTGTTAATCTTTAATTCAGAAGTTTCTTATGTGGTTTCCTTAAGCAGAGTATCGACAATTACACCTCTTCAAGGGCATGCTTAAATGGCAACTCCACATGAATGATTAACTGAAAAATGTATACTCCTTTCATTACGAAATATAAGATCATTATTGACCTTTTGAAGTCCATATGAGACATTTTTAAACTCAAATTTGACATAAATTTATTTAATTTTAGTTAGTACAATGATGATTATTTTAAATCTTAATGAATCTTATTAATCTTGAATTTGAATCAAAGTCAATAATGATCTTATAATTTGAAGCGGAGGAGTGTTATTTACACTGGAAGTTACTGCAAAGTCATGGAAAAGTCTTGGACATTTTGCTTTAATATATAGTCCGTACATGCGCAATCTTTCTGTTTAACTTATAAAAAGATGGCAATGATGATCATTAATAAGCTGAAGAACAACAGCAGTAATAGTAAATAAATAGAATTAATAATAAAGTAGTCATACTTAGATTTAATAAAAATATAATATAAATATAAAAAAGGGTTTGCCCCATTTCATCAAACATACATGAAACAATTCATTTCACGAGCTTTAACATTTTGGCAACAGTTAATTTACCAACTTAGAAACATAAAATGTTAGATTCAGTTTCTATTTTTCGGGAATTTTTTTCATATTTTTAAGATTAAACAAAAGGTTCTGTATTTCTTGCATACTAAACTTCCAACTTGTATTAAGATGAGATACTCAGTGGTAAGCTACCAAGTTTTTGGTTGGCGTGGGCACTTCTGATTGCATGATGAATAAAATGTGTTGAGAGATCAATTTGGATGATTAAGCAAAACATAAGTCTTATTCTCATGTTGCATTAGTGACGTCGGGCGGGATAGCGAGTATCCTGCGGGTTAGGTAACAAATAAATTCACAGTTAAAGGAACAAGAGATTCACCGGAAAACACAGAGAAACCTCTCTAATGCTTGAGTTTTATATTTATTAAAATCAAAGTTATGAAATCCAACCCACAAGCCGGGTTTTATAGCTGAACAAACTTTCTGCCCAAGTTGCCTAAATCATAACAAAATTCCTAAAATGACGGAAACAAAATCCTTCTAGAAATATGGAAATATAATCCTAACAAACTTCCTATATCTAAGGCAATAAAAATCCTAACAGTAACAATTTATTATAACAGATTTACTTCCTACTAAAACTCTATTATCATAAAAGAACCAATTTGTCTGACTCCCGAAGTCAAGACGCCACGAGCCCGAAGACGTCCACTCTCCCGAAGCTAATCTCTGAAGTCGAAGGCGTTGATGACCTCAACGCTTGCGACGATCTTCAACTCATGGTAATCCAAGGCCATCAATGTGCTATCCAATAGCTCGACATCTTCATCCTCGGATCCTCTTGCATCAGTCACCCCGGGTTGGAAAGAATTCATCCTCAAGTTCTCAGTTTTATCATCGGACTGCTCAAAGCAAGGGCTCAAATGTTTCACGTTGAAAACTTTCGAAGTCTGCAAATGACTAGGAATGCGCAGCCGATAAGCATCATTATTGATTCGCTGCAGAATTTCACAAGGACTAATTTTCCGATCCTTAAATTTATTATAATCACCAATAGGAAAACGATCTTCGGTTAGTAAGGCCCAAACAAGATCACCAACTTTAAAAACAACCTGACGACGACGATGACTGTCAACCCGATCCTTGTATTTAGCATTGCTTTTTTTAATGGATTTGTACACTTGATCATGGATAACCTGAAGATGATCTGTCATTTCATCCGTTTTGGGGTGCACTCGACCAATCCGAGGAATAGGAACCAAATCTAGGACCCCATAAGGGTTTTAACCACCAACTATCTCAAAAGGACTCATGTTAGTAGTTCGATTTTTTGAACGGTTGTAAGCAAACTCCGCTTGAGGAAGCGCTAGATCCCATTGCTTCGATTAACTCCTGACCAAACACCTTAAAAGGTTACCCAAGCTTTGATTCACCACTTTTGATTCGACCATCCATGCGAGGATGATAAGCATTGCTGAAGTTCAATTGTGTTCCTAGCTTTGCCCACAGACTTATCCAGAAATCACTCATGAATTTAGTGTCACGATCAGAAGTGATGGACTGGGGAACACCATGCAAACGTACAATCTCTCGAAAGTAAAGATGAGCGATTCGATTAGCATCCATGGTCTTTCGACGCGTGATAAAATGAGCCATTTTATAGAACGATCGACCACAACCATAATAGAATTTGAAGCTCTTTGAGTTTGAGGCAGACCCAAAACAAAATCCGTGTTAACATCACACCAAAGTCTTTTAGGAATAGGTAAGGGAGTATACAATCCTGCATTGGTAAGAACTCTTTTTGACTTCTGACAAACATAACACCCTTTCACATAGCGGGCCACATCGTTCGAGATATTCGGCCGATAATAGTCGGTTGTTATTAAGGCCAATGTTTTATCTACTTCAAGTGTCCTTCATTGTGAAGTTCACTTACTATCTGTTACCGAAATGAACAATCGGGATACACAATTGGAGTCCTCGAAACAAATACCCATTATATAAGACAAAGTCAAATTGCCGACCTTCTCGTTACTTCTTGAGCTACTACCTTCCCGAAAGAAGGATCCCTTTATACATCTCGGTGAAGACTTCAAACCTATAACCTTGTTTCACATAGTACCGAGGAGTAATGCCCTTGGCTTAGCGCGCAGACAATGAACACGATTCAAACTTCTTGCCTAATGTCGCAAAGTGAAAGTAAACTCTGCAAGCACGCCACCCATTTAGACATGTCTTGGTTGAGCTTATGTTGACCATTAATATATTTTAACGCCTACGTGATCAAGAAAAGAATGAATTCCCAGATCAAATAATGACGCTAATGCTTGAGTCTGGACTAGGGCATAGATCATAAGTAGAATAATTCTTTATCGATCCTGATAACTTTTCACCGAAGAAAGTCACTGGCCGTCCCTCTTGACTGAGAACACCACCAATATAAACTCCCGGGGCATCACAATTTACCTCAAAGACCTTCTCGAAGTCAGGAAGTGCCAGTACTGGTGCTTCGGTCATCTTCTTCTTGACCAGTTGAAAACTACCTTCGGCTTCCTGGGACCATTGAAATAATTTTTCATTAAGGCATTCGGTGATAGGCGCGATCAATGTGTTGAATTCCCGGATGAACCGTCTGTAAAAAGATGTCAACCCATGAAAGCTTCTGACATCATGTATAGTTTTTGGCGTGGGCTATGCTGAGACTGCCTCGATCTTGGTCGGATCTGCGTGAACCTTTGGTAGAAACAACGAAATCGAGGAAGGTTACTGAAGTCGTGAAATAGGAACTCTTTTTTTGGTTTACAAACAAACGTTCCTTCCTCGATGTTTCAAATACAGTTTGGAGGTGCTCATGATGCAGTTTTCATGTTGGACTGTAGAAAAGAATGTCATCAAAATAGATAACTACAAATTTTCCCATGTAAGGTCGTAGTACCTGATACATAAACCTCATGAAGGTACTGGGTGCATTGGAAAGTCCGAAGGGTGTAACCATCCATTCATACAAGCTTTGTTGTGTTTTGAATGTTGTCTTCCATTCATCTCCAGGTGTCACTCGAAATTGATGGTATCCACTCTTCAGGTTGATTTTTGAGAAGACTTTTGCACCGGACAACTGATCTAAACATAGAAGAGGTATCGGAAAACGATACTTCACCTTGATTTTATTAATTGTTCTACTATCGATGCACATTCTCCATGAGCCGTCCTTCTTCGGCACTAATAGAGCTGAAATTGCACATGAGCTCATACTTTTACGGATATAACCCTTCTCCATTAATTCCATTACTTGTCTTTGTAGTTCTTCGGACTCCTTGTGACCGAGTCTGTAGGCTGGCCTGTTTGGTAAACTTGACCCTGTAATAAGATTGATCTCATGTTGAATCTCTCAGTGGTGGTAAACTGGTATTCCTGATGGAAGATCTTCGGGCATAAGATCAGCATATTCGGATAGTAACTTTTGGGCATCGGCCGATACTTCTGCGTGTTCATCTGCCGAACTTGTCCCACAAGGGATTAAAGCATATAGCACACCTTCACGCTCAACCTCTGTTAGAAATCTGATCATAGATAATAGGTTCGGGTTTCCGATTTCCGTGGTGCTAACACAATCTTCTTCCCCTTTATACAAAACGAAACTAAGCACTTTTTATTGACTGTTACCTCCAGTGTTCTATAAATCCCCGCCTAGGTCCCCATGGCGCCCGCCAGCACTAGAGATAGGCGCCCGGCTAGGAGATAGGCCCTTGGCGCCTCACCTAGGCCAAAAGCAAAAAAAATTCTTCCAGGAAATTAGGCAAGGCCTAGGCAAGGTCTAGGAGGAGAGTTTTTTTTTTTTTAATAAATACTCAAACCAGATCTTAATATATTTATCTTTCTAATGATTTATCATATTCATAATACTGGTTGTAACATATCAAATCACAACAAGAAGTGAACAATATTAAGTCAAAATGGATAATTTCATTATAGTTGTAATTTTTTGAACTTGTACCAACTTCAAATTATATTAATAATGATACATTTGTAATATTTAGTTTAATTTAATATAATTCTTAAATTTATGTTTAGTTTCTTAAGTTTTAATATTGAATTAAATTCTTGAAATTTTAAATTTTATTATTTAATAGCAATCTTGTTTATGGATAAAACTAATAAGTTAAAAATATGTTTGAACTTTGAACAATTGCATGTTTGTGTTTGAACTTTGACATTAACAATATGGATGTGTTTGAACCTTAAGCAAAAGCCTTTATTATAGCTTGTTTTACTTTATATTATTGTTTTGTTTGGATAAATGTAAAATACAATATTAAAATTGGCTTAAAATAAAAAATTCTGCCTAGGCCCCGCCCAAGCCCCCTAGGCACTAGGCCCCCCGACCGCCCGCCTAACGCCTTTTAGAACATTGATTACCTCATTTCCTTTATTTAGCCATGACAACTTATATGGCTTCGGATGACGATCTGTTTTGAATTTGTAATTTTTGAACGGCCTCTTCGGATACTTCGTTCTCACAACTGCCACTATCGATGATCATCTTGCAAATTTTATCTGCCACTATACACGTAGTATGGAAGATATAGGTACTCGACCAATCTTTTTCGGATTCTCCTTTAGGAGTCGGCAGACTTTTGCGAACCACCATAGTCTTATGACCATCTCCATATAACATATCCTCGTCTTCGTACTTATCGTATATAAGTTCTCCGAACTCCTCATCGGTCATACCCTCTTCGATCAAAATGTTCTTACCCTTCTGGTTAGCAGGTTTTCGGCACTCTGTTGGTCTATGACTTGGTTCTCCACATCTGAAGCACTTGATGATAGAATTAAAGTTACTGAGGTTGTTGTGGTGTAGCAAGAAATTGTGGAGGTGGATCCGGCTTGCTGGGGGGATTGCTCCTCGGCATCGTCCTACTGTTCTGTTGCTCTGCCTCACGTGCTTACTGATATGCCTAAGAAACAGTCCATAGTGAGTGGAGGTTGAGGGTATTTTGCAATTGCTGTTTTAATCCTCCCAAATATCTCGCCACCAATTGTTCCTCTGTTTCCGAAAGATCATTTCGTGCTATCAACTGATAAAACTTTTCGGTATAGTCATCCACAGATCTAGTGCCTTGTCTTAATAGATGCAATCTTTTGAACATAGACTGGGTGTATCCGAAAGGAAGAAAGTTACTACATTTTTTTCTTCATCTTCTCCCACTTTGTGATTTTAGCCTTTCCTTCTCTCCTTTGAACGCCTCATCTGTTCCCACCAAGCAGATGCTCAGCCTTTCAGTTTAATTGCCACTAATTTCACCTTAGCGTTATCGGCTACCTCATACTCGAAGATGCGCTTTACTTCGTTCAGCCAGTAAATGAATCCTTCTGCTTGTAGCATACTAGAAAATTCCGATACCTCATACTCGAAGATGCGCTTTACTTCGTTCAGCCAGTAAATGAATCCTTCTGCTTGTAGCATACTAGAAAATTCCGATAGCTCCACTCTAAAACCTAGATCACTACGATGGTTCTCGCGGTCACGTCGTTCTCATAACTGTCTCCTATGGCAGTAAGGATTATCAAAATTTGATTAAGAATCATAAGATTCTTCATCGTGTTCAAGGTGTGAGACTTCCTCCTCCGAAACCTGTCCACGATCCAGATTTTGCGTTGGGTTAGCTCTGCAACTTGTCTCTGTAAATTCTCAATCATCACGTCCTGGACATTACGATCACGGTGCGGGACTTCTTCAGCCGAAATCTGCCCTCGACGACCACGAACACGACCACCCACCATTGAAACTAATGAAGTTTATTCCCAGAAAGATGTTGAGCTTTGATACCAACTGACGTCGGGCGGGATAACGATTATCCTGCGGGTTAGGTAACAAATAAATTCACAGTTAAAGGAACAAGAGATTCACCGAAAAACTTATCAAAATCAAAGTTATGAAATCCAAACAAACTTTCTGCCTAAGTTTATAATTCTCTACCCAAGTTACCCAAATCATAACAGAATTCTTAAAATGACGGAAACAAAATACTTCTAGAAATATGGAAATATAATCCTAACAAACTTTCTATATTTAGGGGAATAAAAATCATAACAATAACAATTTATTATAACAGATTTACTTCCTACTAAAACTCTATTATAATAAAATAACCAATCTGTCGAACTCCCGAATTCGAGACGCCACGAGCCCGAAGACGTCCAATCTCCCGAAGCTAATCTCCGAAGTCTAAGGCGTCAATGACCTCAACGCTTGCGACGATCTTCCAACTCATGGTAATCCAAGGCCATCAATGTGCTATCCGATAGCTTGACATCTTCAGCCTCGGATCCTCCTGCATCAATTAGTGATGCACCCCAACCCTGATATGTGTATATGTGCTAAGTTGGACAAGTTCTACGTAGCATTTGTTATAAACCATGCAACTCTTTCTTTTGGTTTGTAGTATAGTTGCCACGACGAATCATGGCGGTAGCTGACTGCCTGAACGCCTAGGCGACAAGGCGACCGCCAGGGCGCCCGTATGGCGACAAATCATTTATAATGTGCAATTTATATATTATTTATTTTACTTGACAAGTAAAATAAATAATGTGCAATAAAGATTCATATACATTAAAACTCAAAACACAACACTATGGAATAACATTAAAGGCATAATTATGTAAATACTTAGTAATAACAATCCAAAAACAAAACACTTGATATTAAAAATTAGTAAAAGAAATGAAGAATTCAACAAACACCACATAGAAAATAAAGTTGCAACCAACCATCACAGATATGTAGTCTGATAAAGATGTGTCGAATTCGATTACTAATAAGTTTTTTAAGGTTTTATTTCCTTTCTCCTTGGTTTTTAATCGATGGGTCATGGGTTTGTAATCAATGGGTTAATGGATCAGAACTGTAAAATACTTTGATTGAGCCAGAGCTGCTAAGGCGTGCATCATGGCGTCTCAAGGCGTCGCCAAGGCGTTGTCAAAGCGTCCAAGGCGCACGCCTTAGTAGCTCCACCTCAAGGCGCCCATCGCCGTATCATTTTTTCATCACCTGGACTCCTAGGCGAACAACTATGGTTGGCAGTATGAATATCTTTTTAGCTAAGAGCTTGTTTCAATGTTTGAGCTAACATGGTTAATATTCTTTCGTTGGGTAGGATAATAGAGTTAGAAATGTTTAGAGTTTTTTAGGACTTTATAATGCGCCTTTTTGTCGCAACCTTGAAGATGGATTGTAACAGGCTAACAGCTTCCTTCCACGTTGAATAATTAATAATTCCATTTCATATCAATTAACAAATGTTTGAAAAGACGAGTGGCATTGTTAATTATTAAAATTGAAATTTTAGGTACTTCTGTTTTGCAAAAAAAGTGTTACTTTTTTGTCTTACTTTTGTGTGATTGTGAAAGGGACTCCAAAAGATCATTTTTTCTGTTCTAATATGATTTCTCATTAACCCCGCATTGAGGGACAAAATAAGTCTTTTTTAGACAAGAATACAAAATACACCCAAAATTACATAAAAGATGCATCCTTTACAACCAACAAGTGTCTATCTTAACTTGTGGGAAAGTGTTTGGCCTTTCCTCTTACCTTGTTTCTGAATGTTTTGTGGTAGTGTTGTTTAGCAGGTTATTATGCTTTTTTTTTCACTTGGAGTCATTCACATGCCATTATTAAAGGTTAACATCTTTAACGCTTTGTGCAGCCCATTTTCGATCGAGTTTAAAGTTACTATAGTGATTACCTTTCAGTCAGATCTATCCAGATTGCACCCAAAATCTGATCCCCTAACCCCAAGACTATGGGTAAGCATCAGTTTGATCGTCACTAACTATGCAACTCTCAAAAAAAAAAAAAGGGAAAAAAAAGCAGCTATGCATCTCACTGTTGTATCTGATTTTGTTTGTTTTCAAATTATCAGCTGGCAATGGAAAGTGTACCGCTTGAATTAGTCCGGACGAAGTAATCCATCCAGAAAGAGTAACCTCTTAATCAAACTCTTCCAGCCTGCACACAGGAAAATGTAGGCCCCCTTATGTAAAATCTCAGTAGATTCTGCTATTAACATCATATCCGCAGTGTTATAATCTCGTGATAATGTAGTTTTTGTCTGTTACCATTCTATCAGATACACCCTATACGTCTTGCCAACAGGCAGAAGCTTGTTTTTCATAGGTACAAGAGCGGGGGAGTTCAAGACTACTTGAGCAGGTTTTGCATTGTGATATAATTATATATTCTTGTTCTGTACCCAAAAATGAAAAGGAAATTGCCTGTATTTTTGTAGACCATAGCTAGTCAAGATCAATACTATTATTACTAAATAAAAGATTTGTTATTTAAATGAAGTTGGGAGGTTAATTGAGAAATTGAACCCCCCCTCCCCTTCCGGGAATTTATGTTTATCTAAATGGAGCCTCATTTTTTGTGTTTAAAGTAATGTTGCACTCTTTTTTACTTCTCAAAAAAGAGAGTTTGGTCCATTAGTTTTGGCAAAATGCTCCCATTCCATACATTTACTACTCGGTTGCACCTAACATGATTAGGTTAAATTGGTTAACTAAAGAACTGTATTACTGTTACGATAATATTTATTTTGGATGAGGGTTATTAAATTTATTTTATCCACTTGTCAATTATCCTTGTGAATTACTCTTATCTGTTTTAAAATTAGAGATATATTTATAAAACGATTTTTAAGAATAATTTAATGTTATTGTGAGGGTTTGATATTGAAAATGATAGTAACAAAATAATGATAAATTAAGAACATTATGTCATTTATAGTTCCTAAAATAGAAATGTGTCTCTAATTTTAGAATGGATTAAAATGAAAAATATATATCAACAAGAAATATTTAATTATGTATAGAAAGAAATTGAGTGAAATGCATACTTAGAAGGGAAGCCATATCATGCGGGGCAGACGTTCTGGTGGGGGACTGACCTCATCTTTGCCGCTCTGAATTTTTTAGGATTGTATTTAGTTTTAATTGAATTGATAATTGCTTTACAGGCATAATAAAATTAATGAAATAAGTCAAACTTTTTTCTGGAATCCAGTTATACCAAAAAGCAGTTACAATTTTATTTTTTACTGTTAGTCGTATGATTTTTTTTATTAATTATTTAATTAGTGCGTTGGCTAATTTGTATTGTAACTTGTAAACTGGGTTTCCTTAATGTTTATATGATGATGGAAACATGTTTGATAGAATGCTTTGGAAGAAACTTGATAACATGGGTGGAGAGAGACAATTTCTTCTTAATTACATAAAAGTGCTTTTAATTAAGCTTTTATTTACTAAGTTTGAATTTTTAAAAATTATTCTGAAGAAAAGTTTCAAGGTCCCCTGGTAAGGCCTATTAGAAATTTAGTTAAAAAAATATTCGTTTATTTTATCTTATTTGAAAATAAGTTAAAAAGTGAGTGCAACACTTTAATGCATGTAGGTGATAAAATTGTACCTCGATCATTAGAGTTTTCAATTGACATAAGAGTAGAAAGATCTACAAAAAGTACGAGAAATGATCTAGTGTTTGTAGAGGGGAGAAGAACATGTAGACGATTATCAAGGCAACAACTTGTGGCAAAATTCTAGAGAGCCTTCTTATGTGTCTTGAAATGTGAAATAGAGAAAGTCTCTTTCTTTGAAATGAGGGGGCTATTTATTGAGATGGTCTATTTGATTTGTGGTCATTTGAATGACACATGACTGGGTCACGTGTCTAACATGTGACTTCAGGTCAAATACCAGAAATGCCCCTCGTTGTCAAAAGTGATGTCTAAGTCGTCCCATTCTTCTAGCCGTCAATCCAAATTCCTCAACCATTTTCCTTTTCAAGGTGCCTCCCTAAGTCTTCTACCTAGGAACTTACGGAGGCCCTTTCTATCTTCGAATCTAATCATTGCTCCATGGATCAAATCTTGATTTTCTTCCTCTCTATTTTCGTGCCACCGGTCTAAAGATTAATCGGAGAAACTTCTCGGGAAAAAGCATCACCGGAGTTCTAGGGGTCGGAGCCCCTTAGGTGGGACGCCCCCAAAATTAGGTATACATCACCCAATCTGAGTTAAATCGGATACATGGTACAAAAATCAAATACAACTTCATTTATCTGTTGTTGAACTGTCAGATATAGAATCGACCACGATTAATCTGTGAGTTTTAATACAAATGTATGTAACTCTCATGGTGCCTCGACCACAACCTTACAATGGTACTTTATATAAAAGTATAGTCAAAAGCTGTTTTAAAAATTAAAATCTTTGGGAAGTGCTCAAGAAACCTTCGTACATGGGAGGCCATGCGTACAGGTTATAATAGATATCATATGGCCACGAATTATCCTTGGTTGACCCGATAGACCCTAAAGAAAAACGAGAAGATTACTATCATCTTCTTTCCAATGGTGAGTCTTCTCTTGACATATAACTATCTCCTTTGTTTTTCAAGTGAATATTATATTTTAAATCAACTCAAGATCATATAGGTAGTGCTTTGTAGATATACTCGGCAAGTGGATCGCACAACCACATCTTATGATAACACGAGATTGTATGTCATTAGACATCTTGTATGATAGTGGCAAAACACCCTTCCAAAGTTGGGTTCACTCACCCTATTTGATTCACTAAATATAACTACTAAATGTTGTATAGAATACAACACACTTTTCTATCTTGTTTAAGGAGAACCTCCACGACTAGAGACCCTTTGTTATATTCCTGTTATCCCCGGCTCAATCGACCGTGACACTCTTACGGCAACACTCTTATTACCTGAAAAGAATTGTGAAGCAGAAAGGGTGAGCACAACTAGCCCAGTAAGGAATATCATGACTAAAGATAATTAAATTATCAATAGCTTTCATCAATAATAAATCAAAGATTTAGAACATATGGTAGATGATAAAACTTTTCAACCATAGTTGCAGCGGAACGAGCAATCCATTAGAAGAGTCAAATAGACCATCAGATCTATTATCTTCTCTATGTTAAAAGTCCACCAATAATGTTTTATTCCTATAACATCAATCAACAATTCCTGTCCACAATCATATGAATAACTCATAACCATAATTGTGATTCTAAATTCCTCTTCGTACCCAGGACGAAGATAATTTTCATCACCTATCTTCACCTGAAACATCAAAAATCATGGTTATACCAAATCACAATTCTTGTTCATAATCATACTAATAAATTCATCTTTGACGCACGACCAAAGATATTCATTAACAATTCATCTTTGCACTACAAGCCAAAGACATACAACTATATTTTTAGAAGAGCCAAGTAGAGCATGATATCTACTATCTTCTACAAATTAAAAGTGTATAACCAATATTTTATCATTTGAGACTCAAAACTTAAATAATCCACATCATCGAATTATCCATGCACTACGGCCAAGGATATTCGTTAGTATCACATCCATGAATTATCTGTGACGCCCCCAAAATAGGTATACATCACCTATTTTGAGTCGTCAAATACATGGTATAGAATACAAATACAACTTAATTATACAATTTGTCGTAAAAGTGCGACAAAACATAAGTTGTGAGTTTTAATACAAATATTATCGCCTACAGACAATATACAAACTCAAATTCAATATTATTACATTTAGTTTCCACTATTTCACTTTGAATAGTGAGGGACTACTAATGCTATCATCTCGTCCGTCACTCCGTTCCCGACTAGTCCTCGCCACGTTCTCATTTCACAAGAGAACAATAAAAGTAAAAGGGTGAGCTCAACTAGCCCAAGATGGGAAATATTATGACTAAGATAATGCGAATATATTATCGTTAGCCTTCAACAGTGTTAAACTGATACCATATAAAAACCATCAAGTTTAACTGCAGCAGAACAAGCAATCCATTAAAAGAGTCAAGTAGAGAATAAAATCTACTATCTTTTATGATTTAGAAGGTTTTTCATTACTTTTATCGCTGAGACTCAGCTTAATAACTAATCCACATCATCGAATCACCCTTGCACTACGGCCAAGGATATAGACCACAATTATCCATGCACTACGGGTCAAGAATATTTGTGTATTCAATAATGGTCATGATCATGCCAACAACTGTCCATCAATGCTCTACGGGCCAATGAAGACTTTTTCCACATCATTTGTAATATTACGGTCATGATTACACCGAATAATCCCTGGTCATAATCATACCAAGTCCATCTATGCACTATAGGCCACATATGACTTTCAACAAAATATAAACATGAGGATGATAACAATGATATAAGAATTCAATAAAACAACTTCAAGAATTAATTTATCCAGGAACTAATAACGTCCAAATTGTCAACATGAAACTGCTTTGTAGAGTAAAATTCAAGAATGCTCAGAAGAATATTTCCATGAAAAGATACTGGATGAAGCGCAAATATCAAAGTTATTTCACTAATTTCATGGAGTATAGAAGTCAAAACTTTAACCAACTGAGTATAATAAGGAATGGAATAACAAAAGAAATCACCAGGCATGCGATAGGACAGCACAGTGAGTTATTCCAACGAGAATAATAAATAACGGAATCAGTCGGCGTAAAACTCACGAAGCAGGATATTCCAGCGAGAATAATAAAGGCAGAATCGGTCCCGTAAAAGCGCATGAACATGGGATATTCCAACGAGAATAATAAAGGCGAAATCGGTCCGTAGAACGCATGCATGCGGGATATTCCAATGATAATAATAAAGGCGGAATCAGTCCAGGCGTAAAAGCGAAACGACGAGGATATTCCAACGAGTAATAAAAAGGCGGAACCGGTCCGGCGTAGAACGCTTGACGAGGATGTTCCAATGAGAATGATAAAGAATGGAACAACAGAAGAATTTCACCAAGTATAGGGTAGCCCGCGTATACAGGTTATTCCAACAAAATAATAATGAATGGAATAACAGAAGTTCTCTTCATGAAGATGAAAGAAAGAAATAATACTCCCTACAAGTACAACAAATAATATTCCTTACCTTGGAAAAACTGGATACTGGAATAGTGAGGTAGCAGATTTCTCTTCTTTTTTCTCTCTATAATTTCTCTCTATAATAATCGCTCTAAATTTTTTGTGAATTGGTGAGAAATGAAGGAAGAATGAACTTTTATTTATAGGAAAATATAGTTTCGATAATTGCACGTTTTGGGGCTCTCAAAATTACAAAGATCAATACCTCCAACTTTTCTTTCATTTATAATTTAGTCATACAAGTATTATCAATCTTGCACCAACTCCCTAATAGTAAATAATGTGAATCAATAGTTCAATTATGTGAATCAATAGTATAATCATGTGAAAAAATGAATTACGATATAGTACCTCCATCTATACCTCAATTTTTAACTTAGTCATGCAAGTATTATCAATCTTGCACCAACTCCCTAATAGTAAATAATGTGATTCAATAGTACACATATGTGAATAAATAGTTATATAAGCATGTGAATTAGTAGCAATTAATTGCTTATTTATCCGATAAATTACCCGTTTTATCAATATAACCCCTAGACATCAATTATCATCGGAATAAATGTCGATTTTCACTAACACAAACAATTCCAACATAATGAAACTAATTTTATCAAAAATATAAATTTTGAAATTTTGAAGTTTGACTTTTCCCAAAAAAGTTAACTATTGACTTTTTGACCAAATAGTGAATCCTGAAAATTTTTGTGTTTATAGACTATTTTTATTAATTTCGTCATTTTGGACTCAAATATCACGTCCGCGTCTCCAAATTCAACTCCGAACAACATTAATCATTAATATTATAACTCACAATATTTATTAACCAGGTCGTTACCAGGAAAGAGGGGGCTTTTCAATAAGGATTTCTCCCTATTGGCGTGCAATTAGGTGACCAAACCTCTCCTTGACATAACTTATAGACATTGTAAATATTGAAATTTATAATATGAATAACTTTGTCGTCTCAAGTATTGATTTAATAAAAAAAACATTTTATCGCGGATGATCTTTGTGACAATAATTGAATCAATAATATGATAGATATGACGTAGAAATTCTTTCATAGCAATAATTGAGTATAAGCGAGTGACTTCTCACGTAAGCATCAATAATCAATACCGGTGCTACTACAATCACGACCATAGCGTATTCAGTTTGTACTTTTACTACTAAGGGTAGTTCAACAGTTAACGGTAAAACTTCCGCCATTATTTTCATAAAGTATTTTTGTCGTTTTCTCAATCCGGCAATAATTCCGTTAATGGGGTCCACGATGATTGTCTTGGTTATACGAATATTCCTGTTAAAACGAATATTCCCTGACCAATCGAATATTATATAACAACTTATGTACTTTGCAAAATTTGTAAATATTACCCACAACTATAACATTATATCAAATCCATACCATAATATTCAAAAATATATTTCGAGAAAATTTAATCTTTTTTCAAAAAGTTGGGGTCTTACAACCTCCCCTTCTTATGAAATTTCGTCCTCGAAATTAGGGTGCGTACCTGGTATGTCGAAGAGGTGAGGATACTTTGATTTCATTTCAAATTCTAACTCCCAGGTCATTTCCTCAACATCGTGGTTTCTCCACAAAACTTTGATTTGAGGTATAACCTTGGGCGTAGAATATGTTCCTTCTTATCCAAGATTTTTTGGGAACCTCTTCATACGTTAAATCTTCCTCTATTTCGTCCGGTTCTAACTTTCGATAATGTGGTTCGGGTCTTTCACATATTTACGTAACATGGATATGTGAAAAGCGTTATGAACACAAGACATACTTGGTGGTAACGCAAGTCATAGGCCACGATTCCTACTCGATCGAGGATTAAAATGGGTAGATGAATCGAGGATTGAGCTTTCCTCTCTTTCCAAATCTTGTAACTCCTTTCCATGGAGCAACACGTAACAACACATGATCTCCAATATCGAATTCTCGTCCTTTCGATGAAGATCAACATAACTCTTTTTGTCGATCTTGTGAGGTTTTTATACGTTGTCGGATCATTTGAATCTTTTCCGTAGTCATACGTACCAACTCTGGTCCCAACAACGTTGCTTCACCCACCTCATCCCAAAGATATCTTGGAAGCGACCCTTTATTCCATACAACGCCTCGAATGGAGCCATGCGATACTTGCTTGATAAGCTGTTGTTGTAGGAAAACTCCACCAATGGTAAGAACTTGTCCCAACTTCCTTGAAGTCGAGAACACGAGTCTTAATAGATCTTCAAGAGTTTGAATAAATCTCTCCATTTGCCCGATAAAATGCGAGGATGATATCTTAAAACTAAATCGTAAATCCGTGCCCATATCTTTTTGCAAACTAACCCAAAATCTTGAAGTGAATCTTGAGTCTCGATCAGAAACTATGGATACTGGCATACCATGCAATCTTACAACCTCATTTATGTATATACGAGCAAGACGTTCAAGTGTATAAGTTTCTCGTATCGGTAAGAAATGAGCAGACTTGGTCAATCTATCAACAATGACCCAAATTGCATCTATGCCTTGAGAAACTTTGGGAAGACTGATAACGAAATCCATGGTAATGTGCTCCCACTTCTATTCTGGAATTTCAAGTGGTTGCAATGGACCTTTTGGTACTTGATGCTCCGCTTTAACTCGTTGACAAATTAGACACCTTGAGATAAATAGCGCTATCTCTCTCTTCATATTGCTCCACCAAAATGTATGACGAAGATCACGATACATTTTGGTACTCACAAGATGAATTGCAAACGGTGTGTTGTGCGCCTCCATCATGATTTTATACTTTAAATCAGGGTCGTTAGGAACACAAAGTCTGGAGTTGACTCGAAATATTCCTTCTTCATCGATTCTTGCTTCCGGCATAGCACCTTCTTGCACTTTCTTCCTCATACACATCAGCTCCGGATCTGTAACTTGAGCAACTTTAACTTTATCAATTAAAGTCCGTTCTACTCGTATATTCGCCATCATGGGTCCCTGGAGTCTTTAACTCTATCTCCATCCTTTGCAAGTCACACAAAATGGGCTTTTGTGTTGTGAATATTGCACTCATACCCGCATATGATCTTATACTCAATGCGTCAGCTACCACGTTCGCTTTTCCAGGATGGTATTGGATGGTATGATCATAATCTTTCAACAGTTCAAGCCAACGTCGTTGTCACATGTTGAGTTCCTTTTGAGTGAAGAAATATTTGAGGCTTTTATGATCCGTAAAGATCTCCACTTTCTCTCCATACAAGTAATGCCTCCAAATTTTAAGTGCGAAGACAACAGCTGCCAACTCTAGATCACGAGTAGGATAATTCTTCTCATATTCTTTGAGTTGTCTTGAGGCATAGGCTATGACTTTCCCATGTTGCATGAGAACACATCCTAACCCTTTGCCCGAAGCATCACTGTAGATGACAAATCCCCCGGAACCAGATGGTATTGTCGAGCAGGTCTTTGAAATGAGTCTCCTTTTGAGTTCTTGAAAACTCTTCTCACATTCCTCGCTCCAACCGAACTTTGTATCTTTACGAGTCAATTTGAGTTAATGGAGTAGCAATTCGAGAAAATCCTTCCACGAATCTTCGATAATAACCCACTAAACCGAGAAAGCTACGCATTTCGATCCTTCGATTTAGGTTGCTCCGACTTTGAATAGCTTGATCTTTGTCGGTGGCGGATATTCCTTGACTTGATACTACGTGCCCAAGGAATGCTACTTCCTCAAGCCAGAACTCACATTTCTTTAACTTGGCATAAAGCTTATATTCACGAAGCTTTTGGAGTATCAGCCTCAAGTGTTGCTCATGATCTTCACGGCTTTTGGAATAAATAAGGATGTCATCAATAAAGACGACCACAAAGTGATCCAAATATTCCTTGAATACTCGGTTCATCATATCCATGAAGGCGTGAGGAGCATTAGTCAATCAAAAGACATGACTAAGAATTCATAATGCCCGTCTGGGAGTTACGAAGGCGGTCTTTGGAATATCCTCGATTTTAACCTTTAGCTGATGATATCTAGAACGAAGATCGATCTTTGAAAAAAATTGTGCTCCTTGTAATTGATCAAATAGGTCATCCATATGTGGCAATGGGTACCTATTTTTGATGGTGACATGATTCAACTCCTGATAATCAATACAAAGTCGCATACTCCCATCTTTCTTCTTCACGAATAGAGCAGAGCACCCCGAGGAGACGATTTGGGACGAATGAAACCAATGTCTAACAATTCCGCAATTGGGTCTTTAACTCTCAAGTTCAATAGAGCCATTCGATATGGGGCTTTGGAAATGGGTTTTGTCTAGGGTTCAAGGTCGATACAAAATTCAACTTCACGCCTACGGGGTAGGCCGGGAAGTTCTTGAGGGAATCGTCGGAAAATTTATTAACAATAGAAATATCCTTCAAATCTGACGTATTTTTGTTTAAATCCGTGACATGAGCTAAGAAAGCTTGACATCCATTTTTCAATAAACGAATAGCTTTATAGCTTGAGTGACCGTGATTGATTTTAATGGTTTGGTCGCTTGAATTCGCATAATAGGTTTATTAGGAATATGAAATTTAACAACCTTACGAAAACAATCAATTTTAGCATGATGAGTAGTTAACCAATCAATCCCTAGAATCATGTCAAATGCAAGTATTTTTAAGGAGATAAGATCGACAAGTAACGTGCGGTTACCGATTTGAATCAAATAAGACTTATAAGCGATTGGATGTAATGAAGGTTTCTCCTAATGGAGTTTCAACGAGATAAGTCAAAGTCTAATTTCTCCCGAGTCAAATTTGAGCGTTGGCGCAAGTAGGAGAAATAAAAGAATGGGTAGAACCGGTATCAAATAAGGTATAGACTTCACTAGAGTTTATGATAAGCTTACCCGTGATAACCTCGTTCGGGTTCCTTGCTTTCTGGGAGGTCACAACAAACGCTCTTCCTTGTACTACCGGCTTTGACTTTTCTGGGATGGCCTTTGGTGCCTCCATCCTAGCTTAATTTGTCTTCGGTGAACGACAAAATCGAGCTAAGTGACCTTCTCTTCCACAATTATAACATGCTTTGAATGACATCGCGCAGTTTGATGATGTGTCCCCCGCCTCGCATTTGAAGTATATGATAGGTGGTCGTTCTCCTTTCTTAACAACGGGTGCTGGTGCTGACGTCTTTCCATCATTGTTGAATCTCCTTTTCTTGAAATATCCATTTTTATTGTCTTGGCTATGATTACCACCGAAGTGGTTACCATTTCTGGCATGTTGATTCCCTCCACGCTTGTTGTCACCGTTTCGATGACTGTTACCACTAGTATTTTCATGTTGCCGGCTGTTTTCCCTTGGATGCGTTGACTCGTTACCGCGCTCCAATAACTGAGCCCTATTTACAACATTTGAGTACAAACACAGTTTATGAGAAATTAGATATTGACGTATCTCCGGTTTCAAACATCTTAAAAACATTCGCGTCATTCGCTCCTCATTATCGACCAAATGGGATGCAAACCGGGATAACTCCGTAAATTTAGCCTCGTATTGCGACACAGTCATATTATTTTGTTCCAACTTGATAAACTCCACCTCCTTCATGTGACGAATACTTTCGGGAAAGTAATTGTCATTAAACAACTCTTGGAACTTCTCCCAAGACATCTTGAGTCGTCGCCAGTCAGTATGCGTTTCTGATTCCCACCCAGAATCTGCTTCTTCATGCAACATAAAGGTGGCAAAGGGAACCTTTTGTTCCTCGGAGCATCTCAAGACATCAAATATCTTGGTTATCTGCTTTATCCATGCTTCCGCCTTAAGTGGTTTTGGCTCTCCAATAAACTCCGGTGGTCCCAGCTCCTTGAACTGTTTGGCGGTGACCGTCCGAGAGTTGCTAGTGTTTCCACCTGCATTTTGGACAGGAGCCGCTCTCGCCTGATGTTGCATGAATTGCATGAAGCCTCGGAACATTCCATCGTTCATCATTTGGTCAGTGTTGTTATTTCCATGAGGATTGTCGCCTTCCTGATGCACATTGTCCTGGTTATTGATCTGTGGAGACTCAATGGTCTCCTGTGCTCCATTGATGTTCTAAACATTCTCGGATGCCATTTTCAAATACTGCCACAAAACAAGGGTTAATTAACATGAAACATATTATCCCTACACTCTGACTGACCAATTAAATACCAAATAAACTTAGGTAGGTCATAGTAGCGAAGGAATTCCCCTTCTCCCCTCCTAGTTCTAGTCTCACATCTTAGTGGGGATCATATCCTAAACTTTGATATTAACTATGGCGCCTCCAAAATAGGTATACATCACCTATTTTGAGTCGTCCAAATACATCAATGTAATACAAATACAACTTAATTATACAACTCGTGTAAAAAGTGCGACAAAACATAAGTCGTGAGTTTTAATACAAATATTGTAAATGCAGACAATATACAAACTCAAATTCAATATTATTACATTTATTTTCCACTATTTCACTAAATAGTGAGGACTACTAATGCTATCATCGGTTCGTCACTCTGGTTCCCCGACTAGTCCTGCTACGTTCTCATTTCTGAAGAGAACAATAAAAGTAAAAGGGTGAGCTCAACTAGCCCAGTAGGAAATATTATGACTAAGATAATTCAGAATATATTATCGTTAGTCTTCAACAATGTTAAACTGATACAATATAACAACCATCAAGTTTAACTGCAGCGGAACAAGCAATCCATTAAAAGTGTCAAGTAGAGAATAAAATCTACTATCTTTTATGATTTAGAAGGTTTTTCATCACTTTTATCATTTGGGACTCGACTTAATAAATAATCAACATCATCGAATCACTTACATACTAGCCAAGGATATTCTTTAGTATCACGACCACAATTATCCATGCACTACGGGCCAAGAATATTTGTGTATTCAATAATGGTCATGATCATGCCAACAACTGTCCATCAATGCTCTACGGGCCAATGAGGACTTTTTTCACATCATTTATAATATTACGATCATGATTACACCGAATAATCCCTGGTCATAATCATACCAAGTCCATCTATGCACTATAGGCCACAGATGACTTTCAACAAAATATAAACATGAGGATGATGACAATGATAAAAGAATTCAATAAAACAAGTTCAAGAATTAATTTATCCAGGAACTAATAACGTCCAAATTGTCAACATGATACTGCTTTGTAGAGTAAAATTCAAGAATGCTCGGAAGAATATTTCTATGAAAGATCTTTGGATGAAGCCTTAAATATCGAGGATATTCCACTAATTTCATGGAGTATAGAAGTCAAAACTTTAACCAACTGATTATAATAAGGAATGAAATAACAAAAGAAATCACCAGGCATGCGATAGACCGCACATGTAAGATCCCGAATTTTATGAAATAAAAGTATTCAATTTTTTATAATTACTATTCATGAGTTACTATTCACGAGTTCTTTATTCATGAGTTACTATTCACGAGTTACTATTCACGAGTTACTATTCACGAAGCATGATAATTTTTTTCGTAAGAAGGCATTACTCAATAATTGTTACAGTAATTACTATTCAATATTTTATTTTATTGATTCAATAATTGCTACGTTGATATTTTATATTATTGGTGTTTCAATAATTGTCACGGCACAGTATTTCTCATTATCGGATCAATAATTCATATTATTTGGATAATATTATTAGATAACATTATTGGCAATGTCTAGAAAGTTCTGTCAAGGAGAAGTTTGGTCATCTAATTGCACGCCAGTAAGGAGAAATCCTTATTGGAAAGCCCCATTTTTCAGGAGGAACCTTTGGTTGTCGAGATTGTGATTACGTAATATTATTTTGAATAATTAATTATTGATTTATATGATAAAGAAAATATTCATTTTATGTGGTTATAGATGGAGAAAATTTTTAATGTGACAATTGTTGAAAATTGATATTTTATCTTTTCTGATAAAATATATTATTATATTACAGTAATATAATAATGATGATATTTTTACAATGAATGTGTGGTATATGAGTATATGAGGAGGAAGAGTATTTTTGTTGCATTAAATGATTAACACATGTTTTGTGTGTCAGTGAACCTCATTTCTTGACTGAAATTTGATTATAGCCTGAAAAATCGCCCGTTTGTGAATTTCGGTTAATTTCTATTTGAAATTTGGAAAAACTTTCTTCTGCAAAGTTGTAGAGAATTGAATTTTCTATAAAAACTCGCGAGATTCGAATTTTCTGATAAAGGGCTATTTATTATGAATTATTGAAGTTCCGGAATAATTGATTTTTTGAAGTTTTAATATTTTTTTAAAGAAAAACGTTTTTATCATTGTTGTGGGCCCCACTTACACATGTTAGATGCTGAATTCAGATGGTCAAGGTGGGCTAAGGAAAATTTTATATATATATTATTATTATATTAAATTTTCTACTTTGGTGTTCTAAGCAATTTCCTATAAATAGGTGTTTAGGTTAAAATTGAAAATCACACCAGAAACTGAAGTTTTCTCTCTACTTCTCTCTCTATATTATCGAGTGTATTCTTTTGAGTATTTTGATATCTTGAGTATTGCTATACGGTGCAAGTTCGTTCAGCGTTATTCAAGTCAGAAGTCCTGCTCTTTTGAGGTAAAGGATAGTAAGGGATATTGTCGTTAGTATGTAAAGGTTATTATGTTTTTTAATTTTGAAATTTTTCTGAACCTTCAAAAAATCTGAAAAAATTTGAAATGATAATTTGATGAGTTTTGTAGATTGTGTCCAAAAATGGAGATTTTTGGATGTATAGATTAGGAGTTATGGATTTTATGAGAAAAGACTATTTTAAAAGTAAACCCTTATAACTCCTTGCGATTAACTCCAAAATTGATAAAATTTTTATTGGGAGTACATCTATATAATATCAGTATACTCTATAAATTTTGGAATTTTTGGATAAAAGTACAATTTATGATAAATGTCTGAATATTCAGTAGTTTTGGCCATGTGAAAAATAGTAAATGAATTTTAAAAATTTCGAGAAAAATATATGTTCAATATGGGACTATATTATGCTAAATCCCAGAAAAGAAATATTTTTGGAACTGATTTGGTATTTTTCATTAAAATGTTCTAGTTATGAGTAAATGAATTAAATATGTTATGTGAAGTAAGAAAATTGGAAAATACGATTTTATGGTTTGAGAATCATATATGAGGTATATGCAGATTTTTGATGAGGGTTTTGGTTATTGGTAATGAAATCTTATGAGTTTGCCATTTTAGGATGATTAAATGTATTTATTAGTAAAGTGTAAACAATTAAAATAAATTGTTTATAAGTTTAAGAAATGATTAAAATATTATGGTAGTATTAATAATATTAGATTATGAGATTATTAAGTGATTTATAACATTTTGATTAAGGTGTTATGAGATCATTGATTTATGAATCTTATTCTTGAGATTAAATCTATATGTTGATTATATTGTTTTTATTATCATATATAACATTCTTATAACCCTAATGATGATATTTCTCTTTGACTTGAGTGTAAAGATGGGTAGATTATTGGTATGATCGTGACTATAGGTTCTCTTTGACCAGTAGTGCAAAGTTGAATTGTTGACTGGTATGATTATGATCATTGAATTTATAATTGAATATCTTTAGCTTAAGTGCAAAGGTGAATTGATCAACATATATGGTTATAATTATGGTTTATATAAATTCTGAAATAATTATGTATTTCTTTGAGATATGAATATCTTTGGCCTGTAGTGCAAAGATCAATTATTGATGAATATCTTTGGTCCGTAGTGTAAAGATGACCCGTTGTTGAATATCTTTTGCATGTAGTGCAAAGATGACTTGTTGTTGAATATGTTTGGCATGTAGTGCAAAGATGAACTGTTGATGAATATCTTTGGCCCGTGGTGCAAAGATGAATTTATTAGTATGATTATGAGCAGAGGCTGTGATTTGGTATAACCATGATCTTTGATGTTTTGGGTAAAGACAAGTGATGAAAATTATCTTCGTCTCTTGGATGCGAAGAGAATTTAGAATCACAATTATGATTATGAGTTATTCATATGATTGTGGGTGAGGCTGTTGATTGATATTCTGAGGATAAAACATTGTTGGTGGACTTTTAACATAGAAAAAATAATAGTCATTATGGTCTATTTGACTCTTCTAATGGATTGCTCGTTCAGCTGCAACTATGGTTGAAAAGTTTTATTATCTACCATATGTTCTAAATCTCTGATTTATTACTGATGAAGTCTATTGATAATATAATTATCTTTAGTCATAATATTCTTTCTCGAAGCTAGTTGTGCTCACCCTTTTGCTTCACAATTCCTTTCAGGAAATAAGAGTGTAGCTGGGTCGAGCGAGGATAACAGGGGAATAGAACGGTGGTCTATAGCTGTTGAGGTTCTCCCTAAATAGTATGGAATTAATTTTATTGAGAACTTTAGATAAGTGTTGTATTGTATACGTCATTTGATATTTAATTTTGGTGAACCGAATAGGGTGAGGCGAACCCAAAGTTGGAAGGGTGTTTTGTCACTATCATACAAGATGTCTAATGACATACAACCTCGCGTTATCATAAGACAGGGTTGTGCAAATCCACTCGCTGAGTATATCTACGAGCACTACCTATATGATCTTGGAGTTTATTTGAAACATAATGTTCAATTACAGACAGTGGAGATAGTTATATGTCAAGAGAAGACTCACCATTGGAAGGACCATGATAGTAACCTTCTCGTTTTTCTTTGGGGTCTATTGGGTCAACCAAGGATAATTCTGTGGGCATATGATATCTATCATAACTTAGATTTATGGCCTCCTATGTACGAAGGTTTTCTTGAGCACTTCCCAAAGATTTTAATTTCTAAAACAGTTCTAGATTGTACCTTTATGTAAGGTACCCTGGTGAGGTGTTGACACAAGTTGGGACATGAGTCATAGTTGGTATTAAAACTCACAGTATATATGTTGTCGTATTTTGCACGACAATTATAGTAATAAAGTTGTAGTTGTTTTCTGTACCATGTATTTGGCGACTCAGAATAGGTTGGATGGATTGGACTGTTTTGGGGCGTCACAAGACAAGCGAGTTATTCCAGCGGAATAATAAATAACGGAATCAGTCCCGTAAAATGCATGTAGGACGGGATATTCCAACAAAAAATAATAAAGAGGCGGAATCAGTCCGGCGTAAAACGCATGCATGCGGGATATTCTAACAAAATAATAAAAGCGGAATCAGTCCGTCCGTAGAAGCATATATCTGAGGATATTCCAGCAGAATAATAAAGGCGGAATCAGTCCCAGAAGCGCATGCATGCGAGGATATTCCAATGAGAATAATAAAACGGAACCGGTCCCGTAGAACTCATGAGCGCAGGATGTTCCAAATGAATGATAAAGAATGGAACAATGAAGAATTTCACCAAGTATAGGGTAGCCCGCGTATACAGATTATTCCAACAGAATAATAAAGAATGGAATAACAGAAGTTCTCTTCATGAAGACGAAAGAAAGAAATAATACTCCCTACGAGTACAACAAATAATATTCCCTACCATGGAAAAACTGGATACTGGAATAGTGAGGTAGCAGATTTCTCTTCTTCTTTCTCTCTATAATTTCTCTCTATAATAATCGCTCTAAAGCTTTTGTGAATTAGTGAGAAATGAAGGAAGAATGAGCTTCTATTTATAGGAAAATATAGTTTCGATAATTGCACGCGTTTTGGGGCTCAAAAATTACAAAGACAATACCTCCAACTTTTCTTTCATTTATAATTTAGTCCTGCAAGTATTATCAATCTTGCACCAACTCCCCTAATAGTAAATAATGTGAATCAATAGTTCAATTATGTGAATCAATAGTATAATCATGTGAAAAATATGAATTACAGTATATTACCTCCATCTATACCTCTATTTTTAACTTAGTCATGCAAGTATTACCAATCTTGCACCAACTCCCCTAATAGTAAATAATGTGATTCAATAGTACACATATGTGAACAAATAGTTATATAAGCATGTGAATTAGTAGTAATTAATTGCTCATTTATCCGATAAATTATTCGATTTATCAATATAACCCCTAGACATCAATTATCATCGGAATAAATGTCGATTTTCACTAACACAAACAATTCCAACATATTGAAACTAATTTTATCAAAAATATAAATTTTGAAATTTCGAAGTTTGACTTTTCCCAAAAAAGTTAACTATTGACTTTTTGACCAAATAGTGAATCTTGAAAAATTTTGTGTTTATAGACTATTTTTATTAATTTCGTTGTTCCGGACTCAAATATCACGTCCGCGTCTCCAAATTCAACTCCGAACAACATTAATCATTAATATTATAACTCACAATATTTATTAACCAGGTCGTTACCAGGAAAGAGGGGGCTTTCCAATAAGGATTTCTCCCTATTGGCGTGCAATTAGGTGACCAAACCTCTTCTTGACATAACTTATAGACATTGTAAATATTGAAATTTATAATATGAATAACTTTGTCGTCTCAAGTATTGATTTAATAAAAAAAATATTTTATGCAGATGATACTGTGACAATAATTGAATCAATAATATGATAGATATGACGTAGCAATTACTGTAGCAATAATTGAGTATAACTGAGTGACTTCTCACGTAAGCATCAATAATCAATAACGCGTGTGCTACTATGCAACCACAGCGTAGACTTGTACTTTTACTACTAGGGTAGTTCAAGCGATTAACAGTAAAACTTTCGCCGTTATTTTCATAAAGTATTTTTGTTATTTTCTCAATCAAACAATAATTCCGTTGTGGGGTCCACCAATGATTGTGCTTGGTTATCACGAATATTCCTGTTAAAACGAATATTCTCCGACCAATCGAATATTATATAACAACTTGCGTACTTTACAAAATTTGTAAATATTACCCACAACTATAACATTATATCAAATCCACACCATAATATTCAAAAATATATTTCGAGAAAATTTAATCTTTATTCAAAAAGTTGGGGTCTTACATTATCCATGCACTACGGCCAAAGATATTCATTATTATCACATCCATCAATTAATATTTCATCGCTGAGACTCAGCTCAATAATTAATCCACATCATCGAATCATCACTGCAATACAGGTCAAGGATATTCATTACTATCACGACCACGAATTATCCATGTACTACGGGCCAAAGATAATCGTGTTTTCATCAATGGTCCTGATCATGCCATAAAATAATTCATTTTTGCACCCTTGGCCGAAGAGAATCCATAGCCATAATCATACCAAAAGCATCCATCAATGCACTACGACGCCAATGAGAACTTTTTTCGACATCATTTGTAACATTACGGTCATGATTATACCGAATAATCCTTGGTCATAATCATACCAAGTCCATCTATGCACTACGGCCAAAGATGACTTTCAACACAATATAAGCATGAGGATGATGACAATGACATAAGAATCAATCAAATTAGATAAATGATAAATATTAAACATTTATAATACAATTTATCCAGCGTTCAATAATAACCAAATGTTATCAATCACTTAATAATCTCATAATCTAATATCATTAATATTATAACAATATTTTAATCATTTCTTAAACTTATAAACAATTTATTTCAATTGTTTACACTTTATCAAATAATGCATTTAATCATTCAAAAATGTCATACTCATAAGATTTCATCATCAATGATCAAATCCCTCATCAAAAATTTGCATATACCCTATATAGGATTCTCAAGGCATAAAATCCCATTTTCTAATTTTATTACTTCACATAACATATTTAATTCATTTACTCATAACTAGTTCATTTTTATGAAAAATACCAAATCAGTCCCAAAAATATTTCTTTTCTGGGATTTAGCAGAATATAGTCCCATCTTGAACATATATTTTTCTCAGAATTTTTAAAATTCATTTACTATTTTTTATATGGCTAAAACTGCCGAATATTTAGACATTTATCATAAATTATACTTTTGTCCAAAAATTCCAAAATTTATAGGGTATACTCCTGTTATATACATGTACTCCCAATAAAAATTTTACCAATTTTGGAGTTAACCACAAGGAGTTATAAGGGTTTACTTTTAAAATAGTCTTTTCCCATAAAATCCATAACTCTTACTCTATACATCCAAAAATCACCATTTTTGGACACAATCTAGAAAATTCATCAAATTATCATTTTAAATTTTTCCAGAATTTTTGAGGGTCAGAAAAATTACGAATCTACCCCTGGAAGAAACCCCTTTTTAATGAAAATACTATTCGTATGAATACGAATGATCATTCACCATGTATGTGTAATCCACATAGACAGGTTATTCCAACAGAATAATAAAGAATGAAATAACAGAAGGATTCACTATGTGTACGATAGAATTTTGCACCAACGGAGTTATTCCCAATGAATAATAAATAATGGAACCAGTAAAAGCAAAACGTTACGCAGATGGATATTCCGACAGAATAATAAAGAATGAAATAATAAATAATGGAACCAGGTCAGGCGTAATACGCACAGACAGGATATTCCGACAGAATAATAAAAAATAGAATAACAGAATAATTTCATCAAGTATATGGTATCTCGCGTATACAGGTTATTCCAACAGAATAATAAAGAATGGAATAACAGAAGTTCTCTTTACGAACAAGAAAGAAAGAATACCTCTTACGAGTACAACAAATAATATCCCTTACCGTAAAAGAAACTGAATATAAGAGTAGGGAAGGAGCAGAATACTAATCTATAGCTTCTCTATAATTTCTCTCTCTAGAGTTTCAGTGAATTCGTAAGAAATAATGAAGGAATGAGCTTCTATTTATAGAAAAATGGACTGCATAGTAACTAACTCATGAACGGTCCAGATTGATTTACTTTAATCTGACGGTCCATATTTAAAGCAAAATCTTTTAAATAAAATATAATATATTCTATTTATAATCTAATAAAACGAATAACTTTATAAAAGATTTTACTATGCAAACACTATACAGGCACTATACAAACACTATGCATAATAAAATATAATATATTCTAATTATTGTCTAATAAAACAGATAACTTTATAAAAGTATTACATTTTATATAAAAGATTTTCTGTTTTATTACATTAATAATACTAATAAAACAAAAGCGAGTGACTTATCACATAAGCATCAATAATCAATACTAGTGCTTTATTTACCAAAATAGAAAAAAATTTGAATACTTTTATTTCATAAAATTAGGGGTCTCAGAATCACCCTCCTTATGAAATTTCGCCCTCGAAATTTATATACGCATACTGATATTGAAGAGATGAGAATACCTTGCTTTCTTTTCGAATTGTACCTTTCCTGGTTATATCCTCTCAGATCATAATTTTTCCATTGTTTCATCTCTCGTATTTTGGATATCATTCTAGAATATATCTTCAAAATAAAGGTTAATTGACATATCACAATTTGTCAACTTATCAAGTAAACAATTTTAGCTTAGGTAAGTCACACACTAGCGAAGTATATAACTCGTCTCTCCCCTCCTAGTTCTAAACTTTTATCTCCGCCAGTGACCATATCCCTAAGCTTTGATACCAACTGTGACGCCCCCAAAATTAGGTATACATCACCCATTCTGAGTCACCAGATACATGATACAAAAATCAAATACAACTTCATTTATACAACTGTTGAACTGTCGTATAGAATATGACCACAGTTAACTGTGAGTTTTAATACAAATATATGTAACTCTCATGGTGCCTCGACCACAACCTTACAATGGTACTTTACATAAAAGTATAGTCAAAAACTATTTTAGAAATTAAAATCTTTGGGAAGTGCTCAAGGAAACCTTCATACATTTATAATAGATATCATATGGCCACAGAATTATCCTTGGTTGACCCAATAGACCCCAAAGAAAAATGAGAAGATTACTATCATCTTCTTTCCAATGGTGAGTCTTCTCTTGACATATAACTATCTCCACTGTTTTCAAGTGAATATTATATTTTAAATCAACTCCAAGATCATATAGGTAGTGCGCCCGTAGATAAACTCAGCAAGTGGATGCGCACAACCCTGTCTTATGATAACACAAGATTGTATGTCATTAGACATTTTGTATGCTAGTGGCAAAACACCCTTCCAAAGTTGGGTTCACCTCACCCTATTTGATTCACCAAATATAACTACTAAATGTTGTATAGAATACAACACACTTTTCTATATTTGTTTAAGGAGAACCTCCCATGACTAGAGACCATTGTTATATTCCCCGTTATCCCCAGCTCGACCGTGCAACACTCTTACGGCAACACTCTTATTATTACGAAAGGAATTGTGAAGCGAAAGGGTGAGCACAACTAGCCCAAGAAGGAATATCATGACTAAAGATAATTAAATTATCAATAGCTTTCATCAATAATAAATCGTAGATTTAGAACATATGGTAGATGATAAAATTTTCAACCATAGTTGCGTGAACGAGCAATCCATTAGAAGAGTCAAATAGACCATCAGATCTATTATCTTCTCTATGTTAAAAGTCCACCAATAATGTTTTATTCCTATAACATCAATCAACAATTCCTGTCCACAATCATATGAATAACTCATAACCATAATTGTGATTCTAAATTCCTCTTCGTACCCAGGACGAAGATAATTTTCATCACCTATCTTCACCTGAAACATCAAAAATCATGGTTATACCAAATCACAATTCTTGTTCATAATCATACTAATAAATTCATCTTTGCACTACGACCAAAGATATTCATTAACAATTCATCTTTGCACTACAAGCCAAAGACATACAACTATATTTTAGAAGAGTCAAGTAGAGCATGATATCTACTATCTTCTACAAATTAAAAGTGTATAACCAATATTTTATTGCTAAGACTCAGCTTAAATAATCCACATCATCGAATTATCCATGCACTACGGACAAGGATATTCGTTAGTATCACATCCATGAATTATCCATGCACTACGGCCAAAGATATTCATTATTATCACATCCATGAATTAATATTTCATCGCTGAGACTCAGCTCAATAATTAATCCACATTATCGAATCATCTCTGCACTACAGGCCAAGGATATTCATTACTATCACGACCACGAATTATCCATGCACTACGGGCCAAAGATAATCGTGTTTTCATCAACGGTCCTGATCATGCCATAAAACAATTCATCTTTGCACCTTTGGCCGAAGAGAATCCATAGTCATAATCATACCGAAAACTGTTCATCAACGACTACTCACAGACGATGAGAACTTTTTCCACATCATTTGTAATATTACGGTCATGATTATACCGAATAATCCCTGGTCATAATCATACCAAGTCCATCTATGCACTACAGCCAAAGATGACTTTCAACACAATATAAGCATGAGGATGATGACAATGCTATAAGAATCAATTAAATGAGATAAATGATAAATATTAAATATTTATAATACAATTTATCCAAATGATTCAATAATAACCAAATGTTATCAATCACTTAATAATCTCATAATCTAATATCATTAATATTATAACAATATTTTAATCATTTCTTAAACTTATAAATAATTTATTTCAATTGTTTACACTTTATCAAATAATGCATTTAATCATTCAAAAATGTCATACTCATAAGATTTCATCATCAATGATCAAATCCCCCATCAAAATCTACATATACCCTATATAGGATTCTCAAGCCATAAAATCCCATTTTACAATTTTATTACTTCACATAACATATTTAATTCATTTACTCATAACTAGTTCATTTTCATGAAAAATACCAAATCAGTCCCAAAAATATTTTTTTTCTGGGATTTAGCAGAATATAGTCCCATCTTGAACATATATTTTTCTCAGAATTTTTTAAATTCATTTACTATTTTTCATATGGCTAAAACTGTCGAATATTTAGATATTTATCATAAATTGTACTTTTATCCAAAAATTCCGAAATTTACAAGGTATACTCTTGTTATATACATGTACTCCCAATAAAAATTTTATCAATTTTGGAGTTAACCACAAGGAGTTATAAGGGTTTACTTTTAAAATAGTCTTTTCCCATAAAATCCATAACTCTTAATCTATACATCCAAAAATCGCCATTTTTGGACACAATCTAGAAAACTCATCAAACTATCATTGTAAAGTTTTCCAGAATTTTTGAGGGTCAGAAAAATTACGAATCTGCCCATGGCAGAAACCCCTTTTTAATGAAAATACTATTCGTATGAATACGAATGATCATTCACCATGCATGTGGTAATCCACATAGACAGGTTATTCTAACAGAATAATAAAGAATGAAATAACAGAAGGATTCACCATGCGTATGATAGACTGCACTGACAGGTTATTCCAAATAGAATAATAAATAATGGAACCAGAATTCCGATGTAAGCGCATTGCATGGGATATTAAATGAGAATAATAAATAATAGAAACCGGTCCCACAGAACGCATGCATATGATGATATTCGACGAATAATAAAGAACGAAATAATAAATAATGGAACCAGGTCAGGCGTAATACGCACAAATAGGATATTCTGACAGAATAATAAAAAACGGAATAACAGAAGAATTTCACCAAGTATAGGGTATCCCGCGTATACAGGTTATTCCAACAGAATAATAAAGAATGGAAGAACAGAAGTTCTCTTCACGAACAAGAAAGAAAGAATACCCCTTACGAGTACAACAAATAATATCCCCTTAAGTAAAAGCTGAATATAAGAGTAGGAAGGAGGAGAATACTTTTCTATAGCTTCTCTATAATTTCTCTCTCAGAGTTTCAATTGAATTCGTAAGAAATAATGAAGGAATGAGCTTCTATTTATAGAAAAATGGATCGCATAGTATCTAACTCATGAAGCGGTCAGATTGATTTACTTTAATCTGACGGTCCATATTTAAAGCAAAATCTTTTAAATAAAATATAATATATTCTATTTATAATCTAATAAAAGCGAATAACTTTATAAAAGATTTTACTATGCAAATACTATGCAGAGCACTATGCAAAACACTATGTATAATAAAATATAATATATTCTAATTATTGTCTAATAAAAGCAGATAACTTTATAAAAGTACTACATTTTTATATAAAAGATTTTACTATACAAAACATTATGCACAATAGAATATAATATATTCTATTTATAGAATAACTTTATAAAAGTATTACATTTTTATATAAAAGATTTTTACATTTTTATTACATTAATAATACTAATAAAACAAAACTCAGTGACTTATCACATAATCATCAATAATCAATACCGTGCTATTTACCAAAATAAAAAAAAAAATTGAATACTTTTATTTCATAAAATTCGGGGTCTCACATTAGGTTTGTGCCTCTTTCGACTTTCTTCATGCTCTCGTTTATTTTGCTCATTTCTCGTCCTTTCGTCATGATTCTCGACCCTTTGAGTAGTTTTTCATGTCATGAGGGAGGTCATCCCTAAGTCTCAATGTATTTCTCACCTCTTTTCTTAATCTCCTTGAGTTGTCATTGTGCTTAACCAAAGTTGGATTTGTGAAATCATTTTGAAGTTGGTAAAGGAGTGTGCCCTCTAGGTGGTCGAACCCTAAGGGGCACCCTCAAACTCTTCTTCTTCTTTTGCTTATTTTTCTCGATCTTCTCCTAGTTTCGTTCGGTAGTTTAACTCGCATCAGGAAAAAGACTCATTCATCGGTATCATCAATCGAACCAAGTTAAAAAGGTGCACCCCCTAAGGGGTCGAACCCTAGGAGGTGAACCTTAGGGAGGTCGAACCGTAGGGGGCATTTCCTAGTCAGGTTATCTCATTTTGCTTAATTTGTTCATTTCACATTTGTTTCTCTTAGTAATTCAAATCAAGATAAGAAGACATCTTCGTTCGAACCAAATTGAGAGATTAAATCCCTAGGGGGAAGAAGAGCCCTAAGGGGTCTTCCAACACTTGTTTTTTTTCATCGATATTGTCCAAGCTTTACTTGAAATTCTTTCGATAATTCAATTAAGACCAAATAGAAATTTGAACCCCTAGGGGGTCGTGTAATACCCGAGAATTTTGTAAATAATATTAGTAATGATAATGAGTATGTTTTTTAAAAAAATTGAATTAAGTATGTGATAATTGAGAAATGTGGTAAAGATGATAATAAGCTTGATTTATAAATTTATTAAGCTTACATATAAGGAATTAGGTAACTACCAATAGTACTTTCAAGTCATGACCTTTTGGGAGCCTATGGTGGGCTAAGATGATCCAAGAAGATACTATTGGGCCAGTATTTAATTATCTACTAAAAGAATTTAATTTTTCAAACAAAACAAGGAAGAAAAGAGGAAACAAAATCATTTACTTTTTCCAATTTCAATACAATTGTATAAGATAAAATCAATTAATATTTAATTATTAAAAAAAATGGGTTATTACATTTTTCACCCCTTAAAATAATTCTGTCCTCGGAATTCAAATAAACTACATTAATTTTTATTTTAGTTTTTATTTAAATTACATAATTATTCATAAACTTAAATTAAAACGTAGCGCCACCATTTGTAACGATTAAGCCTGGTAAGTCCATAGGTTCACACAATTATCCATGTACTTGTAAAAGATTCGCTAGATGTCGTGTCAAGCCTTAGTAAGTTTCTTCGCGTTGCATCAAATTAAATCACATAATTCGCTATTGGTGAGGGCCCCCGTTAATATCTTTGAGTTTCATTCTTGCAAACGTACGTAATCTTCGGAACATAATTCGAGAACACATAATTCGCTCTTCATCTAAATACGATTCTAATACCTAAAACTTTAAAATTATCTTTAATTCGTAAAACGTTTATGTTCCACACATAACAAAGATTTAACAAATTATTTTTATTTTATTTACATAAAATCATACAAAACTCCAAGGATATCGGATAAACCAAACAACTCTACAAATTATATCAACTTTTCCTAAATCCTCAAGAGCTTCAAAATATTCAAACCTCAATTCGAACTAGCTAGTTCTTAAATATTATTACACCAAAGAATATACTACTAAGATCTATTTATCATCATATCAACTCTAAGTCAAATATTCTACTATCTGCAATAAGCAAACTATAATTATTCAAGATCTTTCAAAATTAATTGAATTTCATCACTTACTATCTAATCATATAATAAATCAATCATCCCTTATTGTAAACCTTAATCCAATAAATTTCAATGTCTCCCCATACTATCACCAAGAAATTTCATAGAACATAACTCCAATATCCTACTAGAAAATAGCCACAAACTTGATCATTAACTCCAAATGATTAATCTAATTACCTCGAATATCAACAACTCACATTACAAGAAATCCTCTTTACTTAATAATTTTCACTTTATCATAGTATCCCATCAATACACAAATCTCAAATTATCCACAAGCTTAACATAAATCAAAACCTAACTAAAATCAAATCCTTAATTCAACGATCGTAATAATTGTCACAAAAAAAAACAACTCTAACAAATAATTTTTCAAAATCAAATAATTGTCAATACAAATACTCACATCATAATCACATCTCATATAAGATCACTTCTTATCTGTACAAAGTATAACTTTATTCACCTCAATGATTAAATCACAATTCTTAACTAATATCATTACTAAATCACCTTAACAAATTATTCCATTTTCCTCAAATCAACTACAAATCGAAAAGAAATCGACAGTTGGTCAAAATAGAGACCTACCAAACAAGGAACTAAATCGAATCAAACTCCTACGTCTACCAAATAGTTTACCCACAACTCACAGGTCAAACCTAAATAGTTTTCTACAAGAAAGAACCTAAGCTCTGATACCATATCTGTAACACCCCCTTCCCGAAAAGGAAAGGAAGGTCACGTGCAAAGCACAACAAATCTCAAAATAAGTAAACAAAGCACTAATAACCTCAAAATATTAATTGTGGTGATCCATTAATAAAGTACTAAATACAATTCTCCAAACAGAGGCAAAATAACCAAAATCAAAAATCGAAACAACCTAGATGGTCAAAGACAACTCTCTCATCACACTAGCCCTGAATCACCCCTGTAAACCTGCCGGAAGAAAAACACAGCATGAGCTAATTGCCCAGTACGGATACTGATATACAAAAGATATACAACTGATATACGAAAACAACTGAGACAAAATATTGAACCAAGCCTCAAGTGTAAATACTGACAAAAATATATTCTCCAAAGATCTTAATGGAATATAGCTGAATCAACAGAATTGACGAAACCAATAGAAGAATAAAGAAATAACAAACTGAAGTAAATAACTCAATGAATTTAACTGAACAAAAACAAACAAAACTAATACAATGAAATAATAGGCTGAATCAAATGGTTGAGTTTTATTTCATACCGAGTGAGCTTAGAAATATACATTGCCACACAGGCAAGTCAAAATAATGCCACACAGGCAAGTCAAAATAATGCCACACAAGCAACCAAAATAATGCCACACAGGCAAATCACACATTGGACCGCGAATCAAAATGTATGCAAATCGGATAGGTGTGTTTGGCACAACATCACAAATCCTGAGTAATGAGAAAACTAGGGTTAACCCATACGCCCCACAACAAAACACCAAATGGCCCACTCCTCCTAAGAGCCCAAAGCAGAGACTCAGTGGACTAATCACACCGCCACGGAAAGTGTCGTGCCTCTCGTGCAAGACGACATGCCGTGGTACCCCCACGTGTGGTTATAGCTCGGTATACCCTACGGTATACTCTAAAAAAAAATACTATGTCACAACACATGCGACATAATACCAACAAAAGGGTTCTATATGTACATGTTGAACCAAATCAAATTATAGTTACAAGGTCTCAAAAAGAAGGTAGCAACATGTACCGCTCGAAAATTATCCAAAAATAAATACTAAACATGATATCCTAATTCAAAGAGTACAAATATGAGTCATGTGTATCAACTCCAAAATGAAACTAATATATTTATTTCACAGGAAACAATTATGTGAAATCATAATTCGAAATAAGGAAACAAACGAACAAATCAAATTTAACAAGAGCATCGCTGAAAGAGTACGAAATCCGTATTTCAAATCGGTATTATAATACCCAAAATTTATTCCAAATATAACTCGTTAAATTCCCTCCATCCAATCTAATAAAAGAAATAATAACAATACAATTATAAGCTACTTAATAACTATAGTTTACATGAACATGAAAATAATTTCCCCAATTACATCAAGTTTACAATACAAACCCAAATTAAATTATAATTAATCCTTTAATCATTTTCCTTATTATTATTATTATTATTATTATTATTATTATTATTATTATTATTATTATTATTATATATAAAAATTCAATATCCTTAGAGTATATTATATATAATATACATCATTGTTCTTTACAATAAATACAGTTGATTTTCTTCATGTTTCAAGTTAACAAATTTATAATAATAATAATAATAATAATAATAATAATAATAATAATAATAATAACTCAATAGCCTCCGTTCCAAACAAAGTATTGCGAATTCATATATACAATACTTATATATAAGTACATCCACCATCCTTTTATAACTTCAGTATAAGTATATGCATCATCCTTATATATATATATATATAAATTACATCAGTACTATATGTCAATGAAAGAAAACTTTTAACATATTCACTTACTTGACCAAAAGTCATACTCATGTTTTAAGCTACTAGACACGAAACGGTATAAATTCTTTTGTGTTAATGGTGCCGACTTTGTGTTCTCAAGTTGTTGCCTCAGTTCCTTCCTCTTCCCTCAATCAGTCGTAACATGTACATGAGGAAGATTAGGTTTTACTTATTATTTATATATTTTATTGTTTTTCCTAATTTTAATAGGATTTTAATATTACACAAATATCAATTAGACCCAATTAGTATAAAATCCCAAATTAATGTAAATACATACAATTTGATCCAAACATAAGAAAAACTCAATTAAAATATGGATTTAAATATTATTTATTTATTTAATTATTTTTATTATTATTATTTTTACCGGGTATTACATGAGTATTCGGTTTTGGCCCGTGATAGCCCGACCCGTCCTTGAAATATTTTATTAAAAAAACAAAAATAATACTACTTATGATGGTTGAACACAAGACCTCTAAGTTATTAAATAAGAGTTCAATCCAACTAAACTACAAAAATTATTTGTTTTAACATGCATCTAAATAAAAGTACAAAAAATAAAAAGACAACCTTTTAAACAAAATGTACAATCTCTAGTTTTAATTTATTTGTCTTTTTAAATGAGTTAAATTTGAATCATAATTAAAATATTCAATTTAAATTATTTAAAATTTAATTCTATCCGATACCTAAGTTTCTCAAACATCAATATAATTCATAAAAAAAATTCTCAAATTAACTTTAAAAATTATATTGGAAAATATATTTATTTAACTCTAAAGAATATAAAATTTTGAGATTAATAGAAATTTTAGATAGTTTTATTACATTTACAGTGGCAACTTGCAACTCTACTTTTAAGATGGTGTTATCACGTTTGAGAGGCCATATGTGTAACACCCCCTTCCTAAAATAGAAGGAGGGGTTACTCAAAACATAACAAAACTGATAAATTTAATAGCAAGGCTCAAAGCCACAAAAGAATAGTCTTAATAACTGATAAATACCAGAAGTCAACCATAATAAATCTCCAACTGTCTCAAACCACAATCTAAAATAATTATTACAATTCCAAGTAAACTGACACATCAAGTCTAAACAGAATATTTCTAAATCATTGGAATGAATGGAGCTCTCATCACACTTGCCCTTGATTCCCCGATTACTTGGGAAGAAAACACGGCATGAGCCAAACGCCCGATGACGGATATAGAATACAAATAATGAACCAAAATAACTAACTCAATTAAATAAAAAGAGACGAAACGAACTGAAACGAAACGAACAAATCTAACCCAACGAAATAATAGGCTTAATCAAATGGCTGGGTGTTATTTCATACCGAGCTCAGAATAAAATAGAAATATACCTTGCCACACAGGCAAGTCAAATAATGCCATATAGGCAAGTTACACACATTGGACCGTGAATCCAATGTATATAAAATCGGAAGGCGTGTTTGGCACAAACATCACCAATCCGTAGAACAGAACAGAACAGAAAACTAGGGTCGACCCATACGCCTCCCACAACAAAACACCAAATGGCCAACTCCCACCGGAGCACAAAACGGAGACGCCGTGGATGATCACACCGCCACGGAAAGTGTCATGTGCCTCGGTGCCAAGAGGACATGCTGTGGTACCCCCACAGTGGTTATAGCTCGAGGTATACCCTACTACAGATTCTAACAAAATATAATGTCACAACACATACGACACAACAAAGGGGTTCTAACATGTACATGTTAAACTGAAATGAAATATCAACACAAAGTCTCCAAATATATTAACATGTACTTTCTACAAATATCGAAATAAATATTAACCATGACACAATAGACCAAAGAGTACAAATACTAGTTTCAAATATTAATGCCAAAATGAAACATTCTCACGAATTTAAGAAGGAACAATTATGAGAGGCAAAACTAAATTTCGAAACGAATAACGAAACGAACAATTTAAAAACAAAAGAGTCTCGCTGAAAGAGTACGGAATCCGTACCTGGATTAAGCAATGTAATACCCAAAGTTTATACTCCAAATTTAACTCGTTTAGACTCTCTCCGTTCAATCTAAATAATTTAATAAGATTTTATTACAATCTAATCATTAATAACATAATACAATTAAATTTATTATTAAAACTTTTATAACTATGTATAAAAAAAATTAATTAATTTAAATTAATATATATAACTTCAATTTAATTTATTAATTTTATTTATAAGTTTCATGGGCAAAATTTATTAACAAATAATATATATATATAATTAAAAAAAATGAAAATCATCACAGGCAATCCTGCAATTATGCATATCAACGTGGTCTATAAATAAATAAATATATATATATATATATATATAAATAATAAAATCCTGATTACATGACTTGCACCATGATAACGAATTTTTATTTATTTATTTTTTTATTTATATAAACAAAACTGTACCTTATATGTATAATTACACCACCACTATTATTATGATTACATAAATTTACACATACTTGGCACGATTACCAACCAACAAATTCAGAGTACTACATAAGCAACTATCACCACTAATTTAATTAATAAAATAATGAACAATGACTAACTTACTTGATTATAAACTGCAGAACAAAATTTTTACTTCAAAGCAATCTTCCACCTGATCTGGTCGTTTCGTTTTTAGCAGCCGCCTCTCTTTTTAGTATATAAGATGAATGATGTTGTTAATGCATTATAGGGTTTATATTTTAATTATTTAAATACATTTTATTAATTCTCCAAATTTTAATAGGATTTTAATTTGACCCACATATAAAATAAACCAGATTAGTTTAATGGCCCAATTTTTTTATCAACTCAAATTATTCATCATTCATTAATACATTAGCCCACAAAAATTAAATGACTATTTTCACCCAAAATAAATGACAAAGTCCAATAAATATATTTTAAAACAAGGAAATTTTTATTATTTAATTATTTTTTTTATTTTTATTTTCCAGGTATTACAATATGCCATTACAACTTGCTTATCTCGACTGTGATACAGTGATACTTTTGAAAAATTGTAGAAAGCTGACTTTTGAAGTCATTAAATTATATATAATGGTGTAATAGCTGCTCTTGACTCCTACACACATAAGAGGCAGTTAGATAAGCCGGTTCAGTTAGTACTATTATTTTACTATTATTGTTAAGACCAATATTTGCAAAAAATAAATGGATAAGTCATGGTACTTAAGCGCCACACAGTCCTCACAATAATAGCCCATCAAAAAACTGGGTCATTTTGCCGCCGGCCGTTGCTGTGTCTATAGGTTAAAATCGAACCGAATTGTCTATTCGGTTATAACTGAATACCAAATTTTATACTATTTCACTATCCGAACAAGTATCTGAAATATGTACTAACCGAATAACCAAAACACCAAACTTACCTGGACTCTTCTTTCTAGTACCTATTTTTATTAATTTATTTATGTTTCATGCCATTCTTTCTTGAAGTTGATTCTAGCAATGAAAGACAATGCAGAGGACCTATAGGATCTAACATGGAAGTGGATTAGTTTTTGATGCTTATAGTTAATTGCGGATGGATCTAATATTGGACAACCGCTTTTAGCGTCTGGAGGGTCATCTAGTGTCATAAGCATATGGAACCTTGAGAAGAGGAGACTTCAGTCCATTTTTAAAGAGGCCCATGATTCCTCCATTAATTTGTTGCACTTATTTGCGAATGAGCCTGTGATAATGAGTGCATCTGTAGATAACTCTATAAAAGTAAGGTGAAATTTATGTTCATTTTTTAGTTTAACTTTTTAATGCGCTTATTTTTATCGGAAGTCAATTAGATAGAACTGTCATAAGATTAAAATATGTTATCTTTAATTCCTTAAAGAATAAAAGACATGTGAAAGTTCAACAGTGTCAGTTGGCAAATTGTCCATGCATGCTACTCTTAAGAGACTCATCCACCTAAAGCACACGATTTGAAGAGACATGATGTTCCCGTCGAACTACTTAATAATCATATCAGGCTATAGGTGTTGGAAATGGGTTTGACAAAATAAATATTAAAACATTTTAAGGCTTAATTTAATGTGGGACCCACACTCCGGAAATGTCGGGTCCATGCACCAATGTGTTCTCCTCCGCGAGGAGTATAACGTGGTATACTTATTTGTTCAATTTCATTAAGAATTGAATGAGAAAATTGACTCCAAAGTCACCTACTTAAAATGTTGTAAATTACAAAAGTCCCACATAGGGCATTAGAGGGAAAAATGAAGAATTTATATATGGGATGTTTGCTCAATGGGAAGGGCTCAAGGGCCACCCTACTTTTGTGGAAGGGAGAAGACTTAGCCGAGGCTTGGTTCAAACCCACACGCGCGCCGCCGTCCGTCCGACGGGCGGGTGGGTGGGTGGGTCTTGATATATAATTTTTTGGACAAAATTTGTTTATCATCATACTACGTCGTTTTGATGAATGGAATTTGTTTAATTTATTATTGTCATACTACGTCGTTTTGACGAACGGTTGCGCGCCAACGGTCATATCCCAACTGATAAGCCACGTAATTATTCTATAAATAATCCATCTGGGCGCTCAGAAAGAATATAAGTTTTTCCCGCTTGTTTGCAATATATATTTCCTTCCCGTTTCTGCAGTTTGCTTACAGTACATACATTCCAGTGTTCTTCCTTCCAAAATCATAACATTATCATATCATCACAGTAAGGTTCGAGTACAGGACATAGAAATTGTTTTCGACTAATTCTTAATTTTGAAGTGCTGCCAATTAAGAATTGCAATCCGTTTTATCTTGGGAAGCAATTATTCAACTGATCCTTTAGCACCACCGAGGGAATAAATTTGCTTTAAGATTGTAATTCCCTATATATAGTAATATTTAATATAAATATATTAAATATTACTATATATAATATAGTAAACTTGTTAAATCCTTGTATGGATTGAAACATACACTAAAACAATGGCATGAGAAATTTGATAATGTTATGTTATCAAATGGTTTTAAAATTAATGAGTGTGACAAATGTGTTTATGTCAAAAGCACTCAAAAAGAATATGTCATTGTTTGTCTTTATATGGATGATATGTTAATCATGGGTAGCAACAATGAAATTATCAACTCTACCAAATGTATGTTGGCAAATAGATTTGATATGAAAGACTTGGGGGTTGCTGATATAATATTAGGAATCAAGATTTCCAGAACATCTGATGGAATTATATTATCTCAAACTTATTACATTGAAAAAATACTTGAAAATTTTAGTAAGTATAATATAATTCTAAATAAGACCCAAGTTGATATAAATCTTCATCTAGCCAAAAATGAAGGTAATAGAATATCTCAACTAGAATATTCTCGTATAATAGGCAGTTTAATGTATGACGTGAACTGTACTAGACCAGATATAACTTATTCAGTAAGTAAGCTAAGTCGGTTTACGAGTAATCCAGGTAAAGATCACTAGAAAGCTATTTTGAGAGTTTTGGGATATTTAAAACATACTCAAAATTATGGACTGCACTATACAAGATATCCAACAGTATTGGAAGGATATAGTGATGCTAATTGGATATCTGATAATAAAGACTCAAAATCCACAAGTGGATATGTTTTTACACTTGGTAGTGCAGCGGTATCTTGGAAATCCTCAAAACAAACATGTATTGCAAGGTCAACAATGGAATCAGAATTCATTGCTTTAGACAAAGCTGGAGAAAAAGTAGAGTGACTTCATAATTTCTTAGAGGATATTCCAAATTGGTCAAAACCTGTGCCAGCTATATTGTGACGCTCCCAAAATAGGTATACATCATCCATCTTGGGTCGCCAAATATATGGTACATAATACAAATACAAACTTAATTATATAACAAGAGCTGAGAGTTTTTACATGAATATTGTCTCATAGACAGTATCCAAACTTAAATTCAATCCTCATTACATTTATTATCAAACTAAATACTGAGGATTTCTAAAACAGCCATCTCGGACCATCACTCCGTTCCCCGACTCGTTCCGGCTACGTTCTCATTTCCCGAAGAGAATAATGGAAGTAAAAGGGTGAGCTCAACTAGCCCAGTAAGAAATATTATGACTAAGATAATGCAGAATAAGTTATCATTAGCCTTCAACAATGTTAAACTGATAGAATATAATCGACAACAAGTTTAACTACAGCGAAATAAGCAATCCATTAGAAGAGTCAAGTAGAGCATGATATCTACTATCTTCTATGATTTAAAAAGGTTTTTCATCAACTTTATCGCTAAGACTCAGCTTAATAAATAAACCACATCATCGAATCATCCCTGCACTATGGGCCAAGTATATTCATGTAATCATCAATGGTCATGATTATACCGAATAATCCCTGGTTATAATTATACCAATCAACAGTCCATCTATGCACATAAGCCAAAGATGACTTTCATCACAATATAAGCATGACGATGATGACAATGATATAAGCATTCAATTAAATGAAAGCAAATGATAAATTTTACAGATTCATAATTTAATTTATCCAGTATTCAACAATGTCCAAATTGTCAACATGATACTGCTTTGTATCCATGTATCAAAAATATTTTGGACAGAAAATAAATCAATTTTTTGGGTGAATAGTAACCAAGTGAATAGTACCCCATGAATAGTACTTTGTGAATACTGACCCGACATGAAAAGTACCCCAAATACCCGAGTCAATAATATTTGAGTGAATAGTAACCGGGTGAATAGTAACCCATGAATAGTAACTCGTGAATAGTACTACAACATGAAAAGTGTCCCGAATACCCGAGTGAATAATATTATAGTGAATAGTAACCGGGTGAATAGTAACCCGTGAATAATTTACCGGGTGAAAATATTGTTATTTAATAGGAAAGTTTAGATCAATATTTCCAATGAAACGATACTGGATGAAGCGCAAAACTTCAAGGATATCCCACTAATTTCAGCGATTATAGAAGCAATACTTACCATAGTAAGTTTAGATTTAAGAATATGAAAAGAAATAACATACTAAATCAAGAATGGATTTTCACCAGTACATACTAAGACGTAATCCGTGAGACAAAAGTTATTCCGACATATTAAAGGATGAATACTAAAAGTAGTATTCCTTATGAATACGAAAGAAATAATATCTCTTACCTTAGTAGAAGACTGGATACTGCAATAGTGAAGTAGCAGAATACTCTTCTTCTTGCTCTCTATAGTTTCTCTCTCTATAGTGTCTCTTGTGAATCTTAGTGAATTGGTGTGAATGAAAGAAGAATTAAGTTTCTATTTATAGGAGAATGGACTAAATAGTAATTTATTCATGAACGGTCCAGATTGATTTACTATTAGAACGGACGGTCCATATTGATTACTATTAAAACCACAACCGACGGTCCAGATTGATTTACTTTTAAAACCACCACCGATGGTCCAGATTGATTACTTTTAAAACCACCATCAACGGTCCAGATTGATTTAATATTAAAACCACCACCGACGGTCCAGATTGATTTACTATTAAACCCACCACCGACGGTCTAGATTGATTTACTATTAAAACCACCATTAATGGTCCAGATTGATTTACTATTAAAACCACCACCAATGGTCCAGATTAATTTAACTTATTACACTTTGATACCCCTAAAGTTTTCCAAGTTTGCATTATTCCCCTCTAACTTTTGTAATTCACTTATCTTCAATAAACACATTCTTAATACTTCAACAATTATTCATTAATAATATTATAACTCACAATATTTAACAACCAGATCATTCTCAAGAAAGAGGGGGCTTTCCAATAAGGATTTCTCCCTATTGGCGCGCAATTAGGTGACCAAACCTCTCCTCGATAGAACTTTCTAGACATTGTCAATATTTCAAATAATAATATGAATAACTTTGTTGTCTCAATTATTAATTTAATAATATAAAATATTATGCAGATGATACTGTGACAATAATTGAATCAAATAACGTGAGATACTATGCAATAATTACTGTAGCAATAATTGAGTAAACGGAGTGGCTTTTACGTAAGAAATAATAATCAATAGTGTGCGCTTACTATGCAACCACGCCAGACATCGCATTTTGTACTTTACCACCGGGTAGTTCAACAGTTAACGGTAAAACTTTCGCCGTTATTTTTATAAAAAGATATTTCTGTCATTTTCTAACTACAAAAATACTTTCTTTGTTGGGTCCACCAATGATTGTACCGTCGTACGAATATTTCTGATTAAAACGAATATTCCCCGACCAATCGAATATTCCCCGATACAACGAATATTTTATATCAACTTGCTTACTTTGAAAATTTTTTAAATATCACCTTTAACTTTAACCTTTTATCAATTTAACCATTTATTAAATAGAATAATAATTATAAGAAAATTAGATACTTTCATTTCATATAATTCAGGGTCTTACATATATGTATACACTGTGATAGCCAATCAACAATTGGAAGAGTACAGAGTCATCTATATAATGGTAAGTCACGCCATATACGACGAAGACATAATACCGTTAGACAATTGCTCTCAAATGGAATTATCTCAATTGATTATGTAAGGTCAAAATATAATATTGCGGATCCGCTTACGAAAGGTTTAACAAGAGAGCAAGTGGAAAGTTCATCGAAGGGAATGAGTTTAAAGCCTATTGTTTAATTAAGAGTCGTCATAGTGGCAACCCAACCTAGTTGACTGGAGATCCCATCTAGGATCAATGGGCAAACCGAACTATGTAGTACTCAGTAAAGCACTAAGGAGATATTTACTCCTAACCATTCCTATGATGAGACAGTGCACATCTGCCACGAGAATCATGATAAGTTAAGCTTTTAATGATTTTCATATCTTGAAATACGTTCAAGTGGGGTATTACAGGATACTCTAGATAAAAGTCACCTACGTGAGTACGAAGGGGGGCCACTTCTGTGAGAATTTTGAAGGCTGAATTCTCTAATATACTCACGAAACCAATAGGTGTTTCAAGGCCAAAATGAACACAAACGTGAGAACCAACTATGTCTGAAGAGATATTTTGTGAATTCTATTGTCTTGGTTTACACGAAAACTGACAGTTCAAAGACATCAAGTCTACTGATTAGCTAAGTAAATCTGATAGATTCTACTAGCGCAAGTTCAAAGCCACTAGGCTACTTAACCCGATGAAGTATCTTTTCTTATATACTCGAACTAGTGTCTGCATAATCATAACATTTTTTTTCTTTTTTCTTCATGTTGTAAAGCCAATTTTACATTCATGTGGGGGATTGTTGGAAATGGGTTTGACAAAATAAATATTAAAGTATTTTAAGGCTTAATTTAATGTGGGACCCACACTCCGAAAATGTCAAGTCTATGCACCAATGCGTTCTCCTCCGCGAGGAGTATAACGTGGTATACTTATTTGTTCAAATTCATTAAAAATTGAATGAGAAAATTGACTCCAAAGTCACCTACTTAAAATGTTGTAAATTACAAAAGTCCCACATAGGGCATTAGAGGAAAAAATGAAGAATTTATATATGGGATGTTTGCTCAATGGGAAGGGCTCAAGGGGCAACCCACTTTTGTGGAAGGGAGAAGACTTAGCCAAGGCTTGGTTCAAACCCACACAGCTTGGCATGGCCATCCATCCCCGATTCGAGACGGGCGGGTGGTGGATGTGATATATAATTTTTTGGACAAAATCTGTTTATCATCATACTACGTCGTTTTGATGAATGGATTTTTATGAGACCGCGAATTTTATGAAATAAAAGTATTCAATTTTTCTATTTTGGTAAATAGTTAAATTGATAAAAGTTTAAATTTAAGGGTGATATGTGAAAAAATTTTCAAAGTAGACAAGTTGTCATAAAATACCCGATTACTATTCACTCTAGTATTGTTCACTCGAGTATTTGGGGCACTTTTTGTGTTGGAGTAGTATTCATGAGTTACTATTCACAGAATATTATTCACCCGTAAGATATATTTCTTTTTGGTCCAAATCATTTTTGGGTACAATATTATTCCATGAGGAGATATGCTAATTTTTCAGACTGTTGGTTGAAATTATATTAGTAAATCAATATGGATCGTTGGTTTAAAGTTTTAATAGTAAATCAATAAGGATCGCTGGTTTAAAGTTTTAATAGTGAATCAAGTATGGATGTTGCTTTAAAGTTTTAATAGTGAATCAGTATGGACCGTTGCTTTAAGTTTTAATAGTAAACCAATATAGACCGTCCGTTTAAAAGTAAATCAATCTGGACCGTTCATGAATTAGTTACTATTCAGTCCATTCTCCTATAAATAGAAGCTCGTTCCTTAATTATTTCTTACAAATTCACTGAAACTCTAGAGAGAGAAACTATAGAGAGAAAGAAGAAAAGTATTCTGCTACTTCACTACTCCAATATCCAGTTTCTTCTAAGGTAGGGAATATTATTTGTTGTACTCGTAAGGAATATTATTTGTTGTACTTGTAAGGGATATTACTTGTTGTACTCGTAAGGGATATTATTTGTTGTACTCGTTAGGGGTATTCCTTCTTTCTTATTGGTGAAATTCTTTTGTTATTCTATTCTTTATTATTCTGTTGGAATAACCTGTATACGCGGGATACCCTATACTTGGTGAAATTCTTCTATTATTCCATTATTTATTATTTTGTTGGAACATCCTGTCTGTGCGTTTACGCATGACCTGGTTCCATTATTTATTATTCTGTTGGAATAACCTGTCTGTGCGGTCTATCGCATACATGGTGAAATTCTTTTATTATTCCATTCTTTATTATTCTGTTAGAATATCCTGTCTATGCGATTACGCATGACCTGGTTCCATTATTTATTATTCTGTTGGAATAACCTGTCTGTGCGGATTACGCACGCATGATGAAATTCTTCTCTTATTCCATTCTTTATTATTATGTTGGAATAACCTGTCTATGCGAAGTACTATATACATAGTGAAATTCTTTTATTATTCCATTCTTTATTATTATGTTGGAATAACTCTTATGCATCGCAATCACGCATACGTGGTGAAATTCTTTATTATTCCATTCTTTATTATCTTTGTTGGTTATTGGTTTTATGAGTTGTATGTCTTTGGCTCAGTAGTGCAAAGATGATATATTGTTGAATATCTTTGGCTTGTAGTGCAAAGATGATCTGTTGTTTGATAGCTTTGACCCGTAGTGCGAAGATGAACAGGTGTATGACATGATCATGACCACTAGTGATATTAACGAATATCTTTGGCCGTAGTGCGTGGATAATTCAATGATGTGATTGGCAGGATCATGACCATTAGTTAACAGTTGAATGTCTTTAGCCGTAGTGCGCTGACAGACATTTGATTGGTATGATCATAACCATTGGTTTTATAGTTGAATATCTTTGGCCCCTCGTGCAAAGATAGACAACTAATTGGTATGATCATTGTTATTACATTTGAATATCTTCAGCCTTTGGGTTAATGATATTGAGTAAACGTTCTATTAAGCCTTTGTGGCAAGAAAGAACTGTTAATTCACATTATTATAAATATGAATTGTGAATTTAACTAACATCTTTGGTGGTTCAGGTGAAGACAAGTAAAGAAAGTTCTATTTGTCTTGAGTATAACAAAGAACTGTTGATGAGTGTTACAGGAATAAAATATCAAGGATGGACTTTTAATCTAGATGAGATATTAGACATTATGTTCTACTTGACTCTTTTAATGGATTGCTTGTTCCGCTGCAGTTAAACTAGATGTTTGTTATATTGTATTAGTTTAACACTGTTGAAGGCTAATGATAATTTATTCTGCATTATCTTAGTCATAATATTTCTTACTGGGCTAGTTGAGCTCACCCTTTTGCTTTCATTGTTCTCTTCAGGAAATGAGAACGTAGCAGGGACTAGTCGGGGGAAACAGAGTGATGGTCCTAGATGGTGCATTAGTAGTCCTCACTATTCTGTGAAATAGTGTGATAATAAATGTAATGAGGACTCCTTTTGAGTTTTTATACACTCTAGTAGACAATATTTGTATTAAAACTCACAGCATATGTTTTGTCGTATTGTACATGACAGTTGTATTATTAAGTTGTATTTAAATTCAGTACCTTGTATCTGGCGACCCAAGATGGGTGATGTATACCTGTTTTGGGGGCTCCACAGTTGGTATCAAAGCTTAGGGATATGATCCATAGCTGAGATGTGAGACAAGAACTAGGAGGGGAGAGCCGGGGAATTCCTTCGCTAGTATGACCTACCTAAGTTTATTTGATATTTAATTAGTCGGTCAGAGTATAGGGATAATATGTGATATGTCAATTAACCTTTGTTTTGAAGATATATTCTAGATTGATATCTGAAATACAGAAGATGAGTAATGGAAAAATTATGATACAGAGGATATAACCGGGAAGGTACAATCCGAAAAGAAAGCAAGGTATTCTCATCTATTCGAATATCAGGTACGTACGTAAATTTCAAGGGCGAAATTTCATAGGGAGCTCGAGGGGAGATTGTGAGACCCCTAATTTTATGAAATAAAAGTATTCAATTTTTCTATTTTGTTAAATAGTTAAATTGATAAAAGTTTAAAGTTAAGGGTGATATGTGAAAATTTTTCAAAGTAGACAAGTTGTCATAAAATACCCGATTACTATTCACTCTAGTATTGTTCACTCGAGTATTTGGGGAACTTTTTGTGTCGGAATACTATTCACGAGTTACTATTCATGAGTTACTATTCACGGGATACTATTCACCCGTAAGATATATTTCTTTTTGGTCCAAATCATTTTTGGGTACAATATTATTCCATGAGGAGATGTCTTTAATTTTTAGCATCAGTTGGTTGAAATTATATTAGTAAATCAATATGGATCATTGGTTTAAAGTTTTAATAGTTAATCAATATGGATCGCTGGTTTAAAGTTTTAATAGTGAATCAGTATGGACCGTTGCTTTAAAGTTTTAATAGTTAATCAGTATGGACCGTTGCTTTAAGTTTTAATAGTAAACCAATATAGACCGTCCATTTAAAAGTAAATCAATCTGAACCGTTCATGAATTAGTTACTATTCAGTCCATTCTCCTATAAATAGAAGCTCATTTCTTCATTATTTTTTACGAATTCACTGAAACTCTAGAGAGAGAAACTATAGAGAGAAAGAAGAAAAGTATTCTGCTACTTCACTACTCCAATATCCAGTTTCTTCTAAGGTAGGGAATATTATTTGTTGTACTTGTAAGGGATATTATTTGTTGTACTTGTAAGGGATATTACTTGTTGTACTCGTAAGGGATATTATTTGTTATACTCGTTAGGGGTATTCCTTCTTTCTTATTGGTGAAATTCTTTTGTTATTCCATTCTTTATTATTCTATTGGAATAACCTGTATACGCGGGATACCCTATACTTAGTGAAATTCTTCTGTTATTCCATTATTTATTATTCTGTTGGAACATCCACATGCAATGCGTTTACATGACTTGGTTCCATTATTTATTATTTCATTGGAATATCTTTTTCCGATGCGTTTTTGTGACCGTTCCCTTATTTATTATTCTCGTTGAATAATATCGTCTGCGTGCTTACGCACGACCCTTGCCCATTATTTATTATTATTCATTGGAATAACATGTATGCATGCGATCTCTATCGCATACATGGTGAAATTCTTTTATTATTCCATTCTTTATTATTCTGTTGGAATATCCTGTCTGTGCGATTACGCATGACCTAGTTCAATTATTTATTATTCTGTTGGAATAACCTGTCTGTGCGGATTACGCACGCATGGTGAAATTCTTCTATTATTCCATTCTTTATTATTATGTTGGAATAGTCTGTCTATGCGAAGTACTGCATACATGGTGAAATTCTTTTATTATTCCATTCTTTATTATTAAGTTGGAATAACCTGTCTATGCGAAGTGCTGCATACATGGTGAAATTCTTTTATTATTCCATTCTTTATTATACTGTTGGTTATTGGTTTTACAGTTGTATGTCTTTGGCATGTAGTGCAAAGAAGATATATTGTTGAATATCTTTGGCCTGTAGTGCAAAGATGATCTGTTGTTTGATAGCTTTGACCCGTAGTGCGAAGATGAACAGGTGTATGACATGATCATGACCACTAGTGATATTAACGAATATCCTTGGCCGTAGTGCGTGGATAATTCAATGATGTGATTGGCAGGATCATGACCATTAGTTAACAGTTGAATGTTGTGACGCCCCCAAAATTAGGTATACATCACCCATCTTGAGTCGCCAGATACATGGTACATGTAAGACCCCAAATTATTAATAAATAAAATTTATTTTCCTCTATTTATTATTTTGAAATAGTAAGGGTTGATTTGATTAATGTGGATAGTTATGGGTAAAATACGCAAATATTTCAAAATAAGCAAGTGGTTATAAAATATTCTTGGTTGTCGGGGAATATTCGTTTGGTCGTGGAATATTAAATCTTGCTCGGGGAATATTCGCATTTACGGCCAAGTAGCGACCATGTGTGGGCCCCATTACGGAAAGCGATTGGATGAAGAAAACGACAAATATAAGTTTAAAAATAACGGCGTAGTTGTTACCGTTAATACTGTTAAAATACTCGATGGTTAAAACACAGTAGCACACGGTATTGCACCAATTATTGATTCTTACGTAAGAAGGCACTACTCAATAATGGTTCTGATAATTAACATTCAAAGATTTTATTGATTTAATAATTGTTGCGTTGATATAATATATTGCTGTTGTTTCAATAATTGTCATTACACAGTATTTTCCATTATCGAAGCAATAATTCATATTATATGAATAATATTATTAGATAACATTATTGGCAATGTCTAGAAAGTTCTGTCTAAGGAGAGGTTTGGTCACCTAATCAAGCGCCAAGAAGGAGAAATTCTTATCGAAAGCCCCTCTTTCCTGAAGCTGCTTTGTTGTCAATATTGTGATTACGTAATATTATTTGTGAATAATTAATTATTAATTCATATGATGAGGAAAATATTGATTTTATGTGGATATAGATGGAGAAAATTTTTAATGTGACAATTGTTGAAAATTGAAATTTTATCTTTTCTCGATAAAATAATTCATTTAAATATATTATTATATTTTAATAATATAATAATGATGATATTTTTACGATAAATGTGGGATATATGAGTATATGTGGAGGAGTATTTTTGTTACCAAAAATATTTACAGCATGTTTTATGTGTCGGTGGACCCCATTTCTTGACTAAAATTTGATTATAGCCTGTAAAATTGCCCGTTTGTGGATTTCGGTCAATTTCTGTTTAGAATTTGGAAAAACTTTCTTCTGCAAAGTTGTAGAGAATTTAATTTTCTATAAAAACACGCGAGATTTGAATTTTCTGATAAAAGGGCTATTTCTTATGAATTATTGAAGTTCTGGATTAATTAATTATCATTTTTTTTGGAGTTTTAAGCCACTTTTGCATGAAAAACGTTTTTGTCACTTAGGGGACATGTGTTAGTTGTTGATTTCAGCTGGTGGTGTGCGTAGGAAGATGTGGAAAATTAATATTATTAATTTATTAAATTTTCTGTTTTGGTGTTCTAAGCATTTTCCTATAAATATGGTGCTTAGGTTAGAATTGAAAATCACACCGTAAACTCAAGTTTTTCTCTCTATATTATCGAGTTTATTCTTGTGAGTATTTTGAGTATTGCTATCAAAGGCAAGTTCAAGTCATAGCCTATATCCTGTTTCAAATTTAAATCTTGATCTTTCGAGGTAAGGGATATTATTTTTTTCGTAATGATATTATTTCTTCAATATCATTATCTTTGAAATATATGATCCAAGTTTTATCAAATTTGGAACTTTTGGTGTCTGAGTTACTATTCACGATACGGCACTATTCACGATATCTGACCTTTATTCACGAATACTTAAGACTATTCATGAAAAATGAAAATTTTCCCTTTCGTCTAAAATATCTATTGTGGATACTAGCTTTGATTGTATCCATGTTTTGATCATTCTTGAATTTTACACCACTATGATTATTTTTGAGGTATTTTTGGACATGGATAAAATAAAGTATGAATCCTTAATCCTTGTCATTTCGTTTCACTGGATTCGTTTCTTTAAAAATATTTTTCATCAGCCTCAGTCTTAAATGATGATCTTATTGAATATCTTTGGCTGTAGTGCAAAGATGAATGATTTCGATGAATATCTTTGGTAGTAGTGCAAAGATGAACAGTGTTTAGATGAACATGACCAATCGATGAATATCTTTGGCCTATAAGTGCAAAGATGAATATTTGATTCCGGATATATATTGATTGATGTTACAAATGATAAAAGATAGACGATGAACTTTTAAATTCATACATAGAAGATAGTAGTTTGCATTCTCTACTTAACTCTTCTAATGAATTATTATTTCAACATGAATATTGATTTAAAACTTGTTGTCTATTGTATTCTATTAGATTTTTTTCCCTGTTGAAGACTAATGATAATTTGTTGTATATTATCTTAGTCATAATATTCTTTACTGGGCTAGTTGAGCTCACCCTTTTCCTTTTTGTTCCATTTTTTTCTTCTCGGGAGGCGAGAATATAAGTAGTGCAGTGGGGTATGGAATGAAGGTTCTAGAGAGAGTTGTTTAGTAGTCCTCACCATTTTTGTAAAATAATGTATCAATAAATGTGATGAGGATTTATTTGAGTATAGATATTGTCTAGAAGATAATATTTGTATTCAAACTCACATTTTTACTGTTGTAATAATAAAGTTTTAGTTGTTTTTGTACCATGTATTGACAACTCAGAATGGGTGATGTATACCTATTTTGGGGGAGTCATAATACAGAATTCAAATACAACTTAATAATACAACTGTCGTGTACAATATGATAAAACATAAACTGTAAGTTTGAATACAAATATTGTCTACTAGAGAGTATACAAACTCAAAAGGAGTCCTCATTACAATTATTATCACACTATTTCACAAAATAGTGAGGACTACTAATGCACCATCTAGGACCATCACTCCAGTTCCCAGACTTCGTTTCGGCCTATATTCTCATTTCTGAAGAAAGAATGAAAGAAAGGGTGAGCTCAACTAGCCCAAGAAGAAATATTATGACTAAGATAATCTTGAAATAAATTATCATTAGCCTCTTTCGATGTTAAAAGCGATACAATATAACAAACATCAAGTTTAAGCTGCATTTGAATAAGCAATCCATTAAAAGAGTCAAGTAGAGAATAAAATCTACTATCTTTTATGATTTAAAAGGTTTTCATCACTTTTATATTTGGGACTCAAACTTAATAAATAATCCACATCATCGAATCACCCTGCGCACTACTGACCAAGGATATTCTTTAGTATCACGACCACAATTATCCATGCACTGCGGGCCAAGAATATTTGTGTATTCATTAATGGTCATGATCATGCCAACAACTATCCATGCACTGCGGGCCAAGAATATTTGTGTATTCATTAATGTTGACAATTTGGACGTTATTAGTTCTTGGATAAAATAATTCTTGAACTTGTTTTATTGAAATCTTATATCATTGTCATCATCCTCATGTTTATATTTTGTTGAAAGTCATCTGTGGCCTATAGTGCATAGATGGACTTGGTATGATTATGACTGAGGATTTATTATTGTAATCATGACCGTAATGTTACAAATGATGTGGTAAAAGTCCTCATTGGCCCGTAGTGCATTGATGGACAGTTGTTGGCATGATCATGACCATTAATGAATACACAAATATTCTTGGCCCGTAGTGCATGGATAATTGTGGTCGTGATACTAAAGAATATACTTGGCCATAGTGCAGGGGTGATTTGATGATGTGGATTATTAATTAAGCTGAGTCTCAGCGATAAAAGTGATGAAAAACCCTCTAAATCATAAAAGATAGTAGATTTTATTCTCTACTTGACTCTTTTAATGGATTGCTTGTTCCGCTGCAATTTAACTTGATGGTTGTTATATTGTATCAGTTTAACACTGTTGAAGGCTAACGATAATATATTCTGCATTATCTTAGTCATAATATTTCCTACTGGGCTAGTTGAGCTCACCCTTTTACTTTTATTGTTCTGAGGAAATGAGAACGTAGCGAGGACTAGTCGGGGAGCGGAGTGACGAGACGGATGATAGCATTAATAGTCCTCACTATTCAGTGAAATAGTGGAAAATAAATGTAATAATATTGAATTTGAGTTTGAATATTGTCTAGACGACAATAATTGTATTAAAACTCACAACTTATGTTTTGTCGTATTGTACACGCATGCAGGTTGTATTATTAAGTTGTATTTGTATTACGTACCATGTATTTGACGATTTTCGAATAGGTGATGTATACCTATTTTGGGGAGGCGTCACAGTTAATATCAAATCTTAGGATATGATCCCCAGCTAAGATGTGAGACTAGAACTAGGAGGGAGAGACGGGAATTCTTCGCTAGTATGACCTACCTAAGTTTATTTGGTATTTAATTAGTTGGTCGAGTATATGGATAATATGTTGCATGTCAGTTACCCTTGTTTTGTGGCAGTATTTGAAAATGGCATCCGAGAATATTGAGAACATCAATGGAGCACAGGAGACCATTGAGTCTCCATAGATCAATAACCAGGACAATGTGCATCAGGAAGACGACAATCCTCATGCAAACAACAACACTAACCAAATGATGAACGATGGAATGTTCCGAGGCTTCATGCAATTCATGCAACATCAAAGTAGAAGCGCCTCTGCTCAAAATACGGTGTAAACACAAGAAAACTCTGGACGGCCACCGCATTAAGCAGTTCAAGGAGCTGGGACCACCGGAGTTTATTGGAGAGCCAAAACCACTTAAGGCTGAAGCATGGATAAAGCAGATCACCAAGATATTTGATGTCTTGGGATGCTCCGAGGAGCAAAAGGTTCCCTTCGCCACCTTCATGTTGCGTGAAGAGGCAGATTACTTAGTAGGAATCAGTAAACGCACTCACCGACTGACGCTCAAGATGTCTTGGGAGAAGTTCCAAGAGCTATTCAACGACAAGTACTTTCCCAAAAGTATTCGTCACATGAAGGAGGTGGAGTTTATCAAGTTGGAACAAAACAATATGACCGTGTCGCAATACGAGGCTAAATTTGCGGAGTTATCCCGGTTTGCATCCCATTTGGTCGATAATGAGGAGCGAATGATGCGAATGTTTTTAAGAGGTTTGAAACCGGAGATACGTCAATATCTAATTTCTCATAAACTGTGTTTGTACTCAGATGTTGTAAATAGGGCTCAGTTATTGGAGCGCGGTAACGAGTCAATGCAACCAAGGGAAAATAGCCGGCAGCATGAAAATACCAGTGGTATCAGTCATTGAAACGGTGACAACAAGCATGTAGGGAATCAACATGCCAGAAATGGTAACCACTTCGGTGGTAATCATGGCCAAGACAATAAAAATGGACATTTCAAGAAAAGGAGATTCAACAATGATGAAAAGACGTCAGCACCAGCAACCGTGATTAAGGAAGGAGAACGACCACCTATCATATGCTTCAAATGCGAAGGGGAGGGACATATCAGTCCAAACTACGCGATGCCATCCAAAGCGTGTTATAATTGTGGAAGAGAAGGTCACCTAGCCCGATTTTGTCGTTCACCAAAGACAAGTTCAGCTAGGATAGAGGCACCTAAAAAGGTCCCCGTAAAAGTCAAAGTTGGTAGTGCAAGGAGAGCGTTTGTTGTGACCTCGAAGCAAGGAACCCGAACGAGGTCATCACTTTGTAAGCTTATCATAAACTCTAGTGAAGTCTATACCTAATTTGATACCGGTTCTACCCATTCTTTTATTTCTCCTACTTGTGCTCAACGTTTAAATTTGACTCCGGAGAAATTAGACTTTGACTTATCTGTTGAAACTCCATTAGGAGAAACCTTCATTACATCCACTGTTTATAAGTCTTGTTTGATTCAAATCGGTAATCGTACGTTACCTGTCGATCTTATCTCTTTGAAAATATTTGCATGGATGTGATTTTTGGAATCGATTGGTTAACTACTCATCATGCTTTTCTTAAGGTTGTTAGCTTTCATATTCCTAACCAACCTGTTATGCGAATTCAAAGTAACCAAACCACTAAAGTCAATCATTGTCATATCAATCCATAAGTAAAGAGCCCCGATCCTTTCGTTGTTGACTTCCTTGTGTGGAATACACCGAAGCCAGACTTTCTGTAGGCGACGTCGTGAATGATGATGGCAAGTTGATAGGTATCAATGTGACGTACTATCCAAGTCATGGATGAGAGTCATAGTTTTGAATGATATTTCTATTGTTAATAAATTCCTGACGTATTTTTGAAGACTTCTTAGCCTACCCTAGAGCGTAAAATCGAATTTTATATTGACCCCAGTACAAACCCCATTTCTAAAACCCTTAAATATTTCTTCAATCAAAACGAACGTAACATGTGCCAAAGACATTGACTCAAGCTGTTGAAGATTACGATCGTACCATTCAATACCATCGTAGGAAAAGAAAACATGGTAGCTGACGCGTTGGGTAGAAGATCGTATGCGTTTATGAGTGTGATGTTGTTAACACTGACGTACAAATGATGAAGATAGAGTTAAAGACTCTAGGGACCCACGTGAAGATAACGAATATACGATTAGAATCGACTTTAATCGATAAAGTTAAAGCCGCTCAAGCTACATACTCAGAGCTGATGAATGTGAAGAAGAAGGTTCAAGAAGGCGTTATTCTAGAAGCAAGAATCGATGAAAAGAAAAAATCTCAACCCTCGATTTAATTGGCCCATTTGAAATCCTCGATCGAGTAGGAACTGTGGCCTATAGACTCGTTTTACCGCCAAGTATGTCGCGTGTTCATAACGTTTTTCACGTATCGATGTTACGTAAATACGTGGACGACCCGAACCACATTATTGAATTGGAACTAGACGAGATAGCAGCAGATTTAATGTATGGGGAGATACATATTAAAATCTTGGATAAGAAGAATCGTATTCAACACTCAAAGGTTATACCTCAAGAGTTAGAATCTGACGAGGTATCCTCACCTCTTCAGCATACCAGGTACGTACATAAATTTCGAGGGCAAAATTCCATAAGGAGGGGAGATTGTGAGACCCCAGATTTTATGAATAAATATTTAATTTTCTCGAAATAATTTTTTTGAATATTATGGTGTGGATTTGATATAATATTATAGTTGTGGGTAGTATTTATAAATTTTGTAAAGTACGCAAGTTGTTATATAATATTCGATTGGGTTGGGAATATTCGTTTTAACAGGGGAATATTCGCATACAACAAGACATAATCATTGGTGGACCCCCACAAAGCGAAATTATTGTCTGAATGAGAAAACGATAAAAATACTTTATGAAAATAACGGCGAAAGTTTTACTGTTAATCGTTGAAACACCCGGTGTTAAAAGTACAAGAATACGCGTGGTTGCATAGTAGCATACGGTATTGATTATTGATGCTTACGTGAGAAGTCACTCTCGATTATACTCAATTATTGCTACGAGAATTGTTGCATCATATCTATCATATTATTGATTCAATTATTGTCACAGTATCATCTGCATAAAATGTTTTTTATTAAATCAATACTTGAGACAAAAAAGTTATTCATATTATAAATTGAAAAATTTACAATGTCTAGAAGTTCTGTCAAGGAGAGGTTTGGTCACCTAATTGCGTGCCAATAGGGAGAAATCCTTATTGGAAAGCCCCCTCTTTCCTGGAAATGACCTGGTTGATAAATATTGTGAGTTATAATATTAATGATGAATGTTGTTCGGAGTTGAATTTGGAGACGCGGACGTGATATTTGAGTCCGGAACGACGAAATTAGTAAAAATAGTCTATAAACACAAATTTTCCCGGATTCACTATTTGGTCAAAAGTCAACGATTGACTTTTTTAGGAAAAAGTCAAACTTCAAAATTTATATTTTTGATAAAATAGTTTTATTATGTTGGAATTGTTTGTGTTAGTGAAAATCGACATTTATTAGATGATAATTGATGTTTAGGGTTATATTGATAAACCTGTAATTTCTGGATAAATGAACAATTAATTGTTACTAATTCACATGCTTATATAACTATTTGTTCACATATGTGTACTATTGAATTACATTATTTACTGTTAGGGGAGTTGGTGCAAGATTAATAATACTTGCAGGACTAGATCAAAAATAAAAGAAAAGTTGGAGGTATTATACTGTAATTTTTCGAGCCCCAAAACGTGCAATTATCGAAACTATATTTTTCTATAAATAGAAGCTCATTCTTCCTTCATTTCTCACCAATTCACAAAAGATTTAGAGCGATTATTATAGAGAGAAATTATAGAGAGAAAGAAGAAGAGAAGTTTGCTACCTCACTATTCCAGTATCCAGTTTTTTCCAAGGTAGAGAATATTATGTGTTGTACTCGTAGGGAGTATTATTTCTTTCTTATCTATGAAGAGAACTTCTGTTATTCCATTCTTATTATTCTGTTGGAATAACTCAGATCATGCTGAGCTACCCTATACTTGGTGAAATTCTTACATTGTTTCATTCTTTATCATTCGTTGGAACATCCTGTTCATGCAGATTCTACTTTGGGACTTGGTTCCGTCTTTATTATTCTCATTGGAATATCCATGCTCATATGCGTTCTACACTTAGGACGATTCCGCTCTTTATTATTCATTGGAATATCATCACATGCATTTACGCCGGACTCGAAAATCTTTATTATTCTCTTCGAATATCCTATTCATGCGTTTCTACGTTGGGATTCGATTCCGTCTTTATTATTACGTTGGAATATCTTGTTCATGCGTTTTTACTGTGGGACTGATTCCATCTTTATTATTCGTTGGAATATTACATGCATGCGTTTTCTGGGACCGATTCAGATTATATATTATTCTATTGGAATAACTCGTGCATGCCTATTACATCGCGTGCGGTGATTTCTTTTGTTATTCCATTCCTTATTATACTAAGTTGGTTAAAGTTTTGACTTCTATACTCCATGAAATTAGTGGAATTTCCTTGATATTTGCGCTTCATCCAGTATCTTTTCATGGAAATATTCTTCTGAGCATTCTTGAATTTTACTCTACAAAGCAGTATCATGTTGACAATTTGGACGTTATTAGTTCTTGGATAAAATAATTCTTGAACTTGTTTTATTGAATTCTTATATCATTGTCATCATCCTCATGTTTATATTTTGTTGAAAGTCATCGTGGCTTATAGTGCGTAGATGGACTTGGTATGATTATGACAGAGGATTATTTATTATGTCATGGTAGTAATGTTACAAATGATGTGGTAAAAGTTTTCATTGGGCGTAGTAGTGCATTGATGATGGACGGTTGTTGGCATGATCATGATCATTAATGAATACACAAATATTCTTGGCCCGTAGTGCATGGATAATTATGGTCGTGATACTAAAGAATATCATTGGGCGTCAGTGCGGGGTGATTCGATGATGTGGATTATTTATTATTTCGAGTCCTAGCGATAAAAGTGATGAAAACCTTTTAAATCATAAAAGATAGTAGATTTTATTCTCTACTTGACTCTTTTAATGGATTGCTTGTTCATTGCAGTTAAACTCGATATTTGTTATATTGTATCGTTTAACATCGTTGAAGGCTAACGATAATATATTCGCATTATCTTATTCATAATATTTCCCTCTTTGGGCTAGTTGAGCTCACCCTTTTATTTTATTGTTCTCTTGAAAATGAGAACGTAGCAGAGACTAGTCGGGAAACGAGTGACTTGACGGACGGATGATAGTATTAGTAGTCCTCACTATTCAGTGAAATAATGAAAAATAAATGTAATAATATTGAATTTGAGTTTGAATATTGTCTAGACGACAATAATTGTATTAAAACTCACAGCTTATGTTTTGTCGTATTATACACGACAATTGTATTATTAAGTTGTATTTGTATTCTGTACCATGTATTTGACGACTCAGAATAGATGATGTATACGTATTTTGGGGGCGTCACACCAACGGTCATATCCCAACTGATAAGCCACGTAATTATTCTATACATAATCCATCCGGGCATTTCGTAAAGAATATAAGTTTTTCCGCTTGTTTGCAATATATATTTCCTTCCCGCTTCTGCGGTTTTGCTTACAAAGACATACATTCCGGTGTTCTTCCTTCCGTAATTATAACATTATCATATCATCACAGAAGGTTCGAGTACGGGACATAGAAATTGTGTTCGGATTTAATTCTTAATTTTGAAGTCTCGCCAATTAAGAATTGCAATCCATTTTATCTTGGGAATCAATTATTCAACTTATCCTTAGCACCACTAATGAAATAAATTTGTTTTAAGGAAACTTTGTGAATTCAAAGGATTCGAATTTATCTGTTTTATTTTTCCAGAATCTGACTTCTTATTTAAGTAAGTATAATTTATTTTATTTTTCTAATTCTGTTTTGATTAATTTTGTTATTATATATTTATATTAAATATTACTATATATAGGGAACTACAACAGGTTAATAATCTATGTTACCTTTTAGGCTATATTAAGTTGTTTGACATGAATTTGAAATGATTTCAGCAGACAATTAATAGTAGCCTTGATGTAACGATAATATTTCTTGTGTTCATCTAACGGTTGAGGCAGCTGGCAAAATTTGATTTAAGCAGACAATTAATAGTAGCCTATTGAAAAGGCACATTTAAGCAACTTTAACTTATATAAACCAATTAATACTTTAATTATTAATTAATGTAGGATTTGATTTTCCACAAATATTTATTATCAATTTTAAAGATGATAATTAGGAGTTAATTTCTAATTATTTCATTGATTTAATTTTCTAAATATTTAATTTAATTTATTAATGAGATAAAATATATTAATATGTAAAATCATTACAAATAATTAATAACATCCACAATGCTCAAAATCTAACATAAATATACTGTCAAACTGTACTTATAGTCTCTCTACTAAAACAGGTGATAATTTCGATCACTTTTGTTGTCGAAAATAGTACGAAGGTCAATTTTGAGAGAATCGAATTATTTTGAATAGCAGGATGAAAACTTTTAAATCTTGAGATGTATATTTCGGTAACCCATTATTGACAGGATAAGTTGTGTTTTCTTATTTATTTATGATCCAACAATCGGTGCATAACTATAATTTTTCGAAGGGTAGTTCAGTCCAACCCGTCCACATAAGCCAGCTATCGCATTCCTATTCGTATAAAGCAGCAGCAGCTGAAGTAAGTCGGTGGTACAACAACATTTGCTCAATCTGCAATCTGCTTATCTCATCTTAGGGTTTCAACTTTCCTTAACTCTTTTAAGGAATTTTCTGAACATTTTCCTAGAAAACCCTGATTCTCAACTTCGGGAACAGCGAACGCCAGAGTTCCTCTACATTAATGCCCTAATTTTTGGATTTTGTTTACACTCGTCGTTAACCTACCTGACCTGAGATTTGGATATGGACAGATCAAGATCTAAGAGGTACTACTACGACCAGGACTACGATCCCGAACCCCTACCCAGGACCAAACAACGCTACAATAAGAACAACGGCGGCCATTTCGCCGCCCCTCACCACCGCCGTGCCGCCGTAGCCGGATGCGGTGGCGGCCGTAAACTCCAAGAACCTTATGGTGATACCCGGAGGCGGGATCCAGAAGGACGAATGCCCTCATTTTCACCTGCTCAGGAGGCTCTGTTTTTGATACATGAGAGGATAGTGATGCTGTTCCTGGTGGGTACAATGTGGGGTTCGGAGGAGAGGAAGAAGACGAGTATGGGCCGCGTGGTATGCATCTAACGGTTGGGGCAGCTGGACGGCATGCGCCTAACACATATATGCGCACACGGAATCCGCCCTCCTGAAACCCTAATCTCAACATTTCTAAAACATCTAATCTCAACATTTCTAAAACCCTTGCTCAACATCTCACTCCAAATCCATCTCAGTCCAAATCACGATCTAATGGGGCCATGTCTGCGGGGCGGTGGACAACACAACAACCAGTTTTGGACTATCTCACATAATCATCCTTGACAACCAGTTTTTTAAAATATAAGGAATCAAACCTTAATCAGTCGGGTCAATTTATTTGAAGGCGACGGGCGTTATTAAAAAAATAATTGTGAATCATTATTTTTATTTTTTTCTCTTTCGATCTTTAAGTAAGCGTTTTTGAACTTGGATCATTTCAAACGGCAGCCAAGATCCAATGACTTTAAGTAAGCGTTTTTGAACTTGGATCATTTCAAACGGCAGCCAAGATCCAATGGCTTGTTGCAGCTGCCGCCCCCACTTGTTGCGCTATAATCTTTGTAGCCTAAATGTATTATGAATCTCCTATTTGGCTGATTTGTTTATGTCCCTTGTAATCATATATTTTCTGTTTACACCTGTTATAAAATTTAGCCAAAAAATATAGGAAAGGAAAATATGTAATAGCGATATCTTTTCTTAATTGATCAAATACAACACAGTTTATATAATAACACTAACCACCCCCCGCCGATCTCACTGATTATTTTAAGCACCTATTCTTTAACCATCATGGGTTACTTTAAAATGTAAGTGTTTTTTTTATTAAAGGAAATGATATTTCGGCAAGCTTTTCTTATATCTCTGCAAGTAGGGCCCGCTGCTTAACTAAATTAATATTGCTGGCAATGTAGAAGGATTGGTGTGTTCTAAATTTACCCCCACCATCTACAACGCTTTCCAAATACTTCATTCTCTCTCTCAAAGTTGCACGCCTGCACCTCTCTCACCCAATTCAATCTTTTCTCCACCAACAACACTATCTATACTCATTCTATAAAGAGAATTTATTCAAGGTTAAAGGTGAGATTAAGCCCAATTTTAAGCTCCCGAATTGAGTGTGATTTGAACTACTAACCGAATAACCAAAACACCAAACTTACATGGACTCTTCTTTCTAGTACCTATTTTTATTAATTTATTTATGTTTCATGCCATTCTTTATCGAAGTTGATTCTAGCCATGAAAGACAATGTAAAGGACCTTTAGGATCTAACATGGAAGTGGATTAGTTTTTGATGCTTATAGTTAAGTGCGGATGGATCTAATATTGGACAACCGCTTTTAGTGTCTGGAGGGTCATCTAGTGTCAAGCATATGGAACCTTGAGAAGAGGAGACTTCAGTCCGTCTTTAAAGAGGCCCATGATTCCTCCATTAATGTGTTGCACTTCTTTGCGAATGAGCCTGTGATAATGAGTGCATCTGTAGATAACTCTATAAAAGTAAGGTGAAATTTATGTTCATTTTTTAGTTTAAGTTAACTTTTTAATGCGTTTATTTTTATCGGAAGTCAATTAGATAGAATTGTCATAAGATTAAAATATGTTATCTTTAATTCCTTAAAGATAAAAGACATGTGAAAGTTCAACAGTGTCAGTTGGCAAATTGTCCATGCATGCTACAGTAGCCCCGGTAGCCCTGGGCCAACTACTCTTAAGAGACTCATCCACCTGAAGCACACGATTTGACGAGACATGATGTTCCCGTCGAACTACTTCATAATCATATCAGGCTATAGGTTAATAATCTATGTTACCTTTTAGGCTAGATTAGGTTGTTTGTCATGAATTTGAAATGATTTCAGCAGACAATTAATATTTTTGGATTCTCCTTTTTTCCTCTCCTCACTATGGTTTAGCTAAAGTAGCCTTGATGTAACGATAATATTTCTTGTGATCTCCATACCCAAATTCGCAGCATTTAGAATTTAGAACTAATGAATCACTTTGGGGTTTTTACTGGCTTAAACATTGTGTCTGGCATGATTTAATTGCTGCCAGAGTGGTGCGGGGTAGTGTGGATGTCTATGGAGGTTAATAGGGACATTTTACGGATTGAGGTGTTATGATTTGTATTCCTTGTTTTACGTTTTTCACCAAAATACTAAACTAACTAAAAACATCTTTCTCAATATCTTTTGTTTGTTTAAGAATAAAAAATAAAAAGCAATATAAGCATATGTTTAGTTTTTGATTCATCATTCCATTGCAGGCATAGAATTGTCCTTGCATCTATAAAAGGTTTTTTACTTGACAGCCAGTTTAGTCAGTTTTAATCACTTGAAATGATGCTTGAGCACATTTACTTTGATTGCTATTTCATTTCAAAATTTGCTGCTTGCTGCTATTTCAACTAGTTGATGCAGGGGATGAGTTGCTAAGTCACAGAACTCACTATGTATCCAAATTCTACCACATTTCAACATAAAGTGCTTTGTTGACATCTAAATCGTTCCTTTTTCTTTCTTGTTTTGGTTTTCCCTTTCTTTTGATGGCTGAAGATGTGGATTTTCAACACAACTGATGGGGATCCTCATCTTCTACGATTTCAATGCGGGCACAGTGCTCCTTGCTTTGCATAAGGCATGGTGATTATTTATGAGTCGTATTTGTGCTTGTGCAGTAACTTTTTCTTAATTAAGATCATAATTGATTATGTCCTTAATATTTCTCCTCCGGTCTGCAATCAAATGTTGTATAAGAATGGACGCCCATAGCCCCTTGTAATATGTTATCTTCTATGATAATTACACTGTTATGATTCTTATAAAGAAAATTACTTTTTGATGTATAATGTTTGACTCATTGACTTGGTGAATAGTAGCATTAATTTCTAGTTCATCTTAGCAGCCAGACGAGAATATCTCAACTGTTTTTTTTATATAAAAAAAATTTCATTTTTGCCTCCAAGTTTTACTTCCCATTAAGAAATTACTAGTGCTTAACTGTATCTCCTAATCGGCAGGTTATCTGCTGGTCAGGATTGAGCATTTCGCTTCTCCGTTATCCAGGTTTATTGCCTCTCAAAATTGTATTATTAGACCTTTATTTCTATGTGTTAGTTTTTGTTCAGTTCTATAGCCAAACTATTCTTGTCCTGATTCTTTTGTAAATATTTGTTTTATTCATCATTTTTTGTGATCAGGATCAACAAAGTAGAGAACTATCTCAACATCATGTATCAAAAAGAGCTAAAAAGCTCAAGCTGAATGTATGAGGAGTTATGGATAACAGTTTCTATCTCATGTGTATGATTTTGTCGATCATTTCTTAAAGCAACACAATTTAGTTGGAGTATGATAACAGTTTCTTTTGCTTGCCAAAATGAGATATTATATGACTCCTACATCGACTGAAGGAGGCATGTATAGACTAGGGTGGGCTTTAGCCCGGTGGAATTTTTGGAAAATATTTAGTACTTATATATCTTCAATAGCCCAGCTCAATATTGTTTTCCTGTTTTCTTGTGATCCGTTAAAAGCAATGAGGAGATACGTAGTATTGAGGAGCCCGGGTGGAATTTATGATTGATGTTGGTGGGATAATTTCTTGTGTATATAGTTGGTACTTAGTAGCCCAGGAGATGCAAAATTCCTGGCTCCGCCCTTGCATCGACTCCTACATTTACAACTTTGGAAGGCCTTTTTTCTCGTTCCTTTATTTTTCACTAAGATAAGTAATCTGATGCCTGGAAAGGTGGAAAGTTGAAAATTTTGTACTCTGGGATTTTAACCCTACTTGTTTTGTAATGCCTGATGCAGGCACGAGACCCCAAGGATTTGCGATTTTATGCCATGTCAAATGTCTTTCTATTAAGAAATGTTACGTATTAAAGAAAAGGATGCAGAAAAGGAAACATTGAACTTTCTTAAGACTGTGTTAACACTCATATTGAGATTAACAAACCCATACCTGAAGTTGTAACTTTCATTGATAACATTTTACAGAATTCTTAAAGATATCATTGTTTCATCTTATCCGTCACTAACTTCATGCACGTCACTGATTTCATATTGGTCACAGACTTCGTGTACACATTAACTAAGGTTGTATTAATGGTACACATGGTTTACTTGTCCTGTCAGTGTACATGTTGTTCATGATGAATCATGGAAGGAAGAGGAGAGGAGAACTGAAGGTAGCAAATCGGATTGTCAACTCTATTTTATTTCTTTCTCCCCCGGTCAGAACAGACTGAAAGTTTGAAATTTTAAGCAAAGGATGTCTTTGTGCATGTGAACACCAAGTCATTCTGTTTAATATTTTATTTATGTGTAGTGGTACTTGTAAAATAATTCTCTGCAAGCCTGAATTACTTGTCTGTGTGGAGGATTCCCTTTTATTTTATTTTTGAGTAGAGACAGTTGTGTTACCACCTAATTACTTTAAGTTCTCTTGGTTGTGTGAAAGAATTTGTCATTGTTTGTGACTTTAAGATTATATTGGGGGGGGGGGTTGCTTTTGAATCAAATCATCTGTTTGACTAATATTTGGCTTATTTACAACAATTTGGCATTATTTTGTTAGTCCTTGTGTTTCTAGTTCCGTACATGTTGCCTTGCCACTCTTTCAGTAAGTTAGTTATAGTGACTTGTGTTATTGACGTGCTTTCAAATTTCTAATGTGAAAAACGTCAAATAGAAAAAGAAAGTGAGAATGAGAACATTAAACAGGCAATGCATTGCTTCAAATTTCACTTACAAATCGCAAGGCTACATGTCTACTAAACAATTGCTTTTGCTAGCCCCATTTTTTTTGCAATCTATTTTTTCCATTCATAAAATAATGTAATACAGTTCTTGTTATTTTTTTAAAAACCAATAATAGCTGCAATTAGGGTCACGCAACGTAGTTACATGTCATTCAGATACTGCACAAGCATATGTATGGAATTGGAGGCTTCAAAATTTTGTGCTGGGTGAGCACATACTGACACCATGTCCTGACAATCAGACACCAGTAAAGGTAATAGCTCAGTCTATTCAGTCATATAGAATGGCACACACTCGCATTGCTTTAGTAGAATGATTTCAAGGGTTGCACTGTACCTTTATATTTCATTCCAAGGCAAATCAAGGAGGAAATACTTGCTGTTTTTGGGATATGATCATCACAAATATTGTCACCAATGAGGTAAGCAACTTGCTGTGCTCTCTTATCCATTTCTTGGCCTCGTGGCCCAAAGTCAGTGCCCTGGGTTTGGAGGACCTTGAGGCACATTATTTTCCTAGTGCATAGTTTTTCTGAGGTTACATTTGAATTGTGCGATTGATGATAGCATACTTTTTATGTCATGGTAGGCCTGCACCATTAGTACATGTGGCAATTTTGCTGTTTTGGGGACAGCATCTGGATGGATTAAGCGATTAGGTGAAGCTGTTGGCATAACCTGTGATTCAACAAATACCCTGATGATAAGTGCTGGATATCACGGGGACATAAAGGTAAATAAATTATTGTCATGATGTTTATTGAAGTTCACCCTGCAATTTTCTGATATTTGTATCAACTCAGTTCTAGTAATGTGGAATTGGTCCTCGTTGGTGTCAGAAACAGCGGTTGGCAATTTCTTTATTTTGACCTTTGTACTATTTTGGTTTTCATATCATAAATCAAAGTGAAATTGGTTTATGGTAATCCTTCTATAAATGAAGGGAATTATACTGGTTGCATATGGCAACATTTTAAACCAATGATTTGAAATTCTCAATCCCTTAAATATTGTTCACACTAGTAGATGCATCTACAAGACTGAAAGCAAAGTATAAGTATTTTTTCTTAATTTGTTTTTTATTGTTTAGACAATAAATTTAAAAATAGAAGAGGGAAATTACAAGCAGAGGGTGGACAAGGAGTCCACCCACCCTAAGAGGAAATAAAAAAAGAAATATTTGAGAATAAAAGCTCTCAATCCAATCTCTGCTAATATAAGTCAATTAAGACACACCCATGAGACTTTAAGAAGCAAGAAATGATCATATGTCACTGCAAAGCGAACAATAAAAAGCTCTCTAAAAAGTGGAATATTGTGCTCATTCTAGCTTCCCAAAGAACAAAATAGGTTGCATACCTCCATAGCATAATCATCCTTCCTCCCTCCCTCCAAAGCCTCAGAACTGAATAAGCAACAAATCCCCAACCTGAAGTTGGACACACCCACCCCTCCATCAATATTGTCTTAAAATTTTCTATAATAGAAAGGCTAGAATTGTATAACGTTAAAAGTCACCTTGTTTTATCCTTGATACATTGAACTCTCTTTATGGTATGGTATCTATTCGACTCTTAATAGCACACACACACACACACACATATATATATATATATATATATATATATATATATATATATATTAATTTCTTTTCCCAATTGAACCTTCTTCTTCTGAATTTTGTTAGAATAGATAGGAAATATGTATGATGCATATGCCATCTTAATAGAGGCATAATTCAAACCTTGTGCAGTGAAGTAATGTCCTCAATAAATCAAAACGCACTAAACTTTTTTTTCTTCTTTGCCAACCGTATCAGAAGGGTTGGTCGATTTGAAATACTTAAATAGGATTTAACTTTTCTTGTTCTGTTTCATTCATCACATTCCATCTCATATGTAGCTTGTTCTCAAGTAGTTTCTGGGTTAATGTTGACTAGGAATTGGGCTTTAAGAAAACTTGGACTTTGTTGTTTGAATGGAATAATGCTATGTCCACCAAATAGGCACCAAATACAACCTTCACATATACAATAACTCTTTTCTATTTACTCCCTCTGTTCCAAAATATAAGATTATTATTGACTTTTTGAAGTCAACTTAAGACATTTTCAAACTCAAAATTGACATGAATTATTTCAGTTTTAATCAATACAATGATAAAAATTGTATACTATCTAAAAAACATTACTCGGTGTAATATTTATTTTTTCATAATTTTTAATGAATCATCTCAATTTTAAGTTTGAAAATGTCTCAAATTGACTTTCAAAAGTCAATAACGATCTTATAATTTGGAACGGAGGTAGTATTTTACAAAAAATTGACGATGCAACTTTTTCCTAAACCAATGTATAGAAAAAAATGTATCCGTAGTACACTCGGTACTAATTCAGTGCACAAAATTGGTGGACATTGAATTATTCCTCTGAATGAAAGGGGGAAATATATATTATATAAAAGGGATCTATGTTTAGACTAGAGTTAAAATTGACACTCTTCATAATGGTGGCCCCATAGTTTCGAGATATGGCTTCTAACGTAGTGATAGTTCTCCAGTTCTAAACTGAAGAAGAGTAATACAGCAACAGTTGATTAACAAAATACCCTGCAAGGCTTTTTGATGAGTAATTAATTAAAAATGCACTAGAAGTGAATCATAAATAGTGCTTATATCTTAACTATTCTAAATTTCAGGTTAGGATTAACAAAATACTCCACAAGGTTTTGTTAATAGATTGATTTATTGGAAAATTTTGTTTATCTATTTTTATTTTTTTTTGTATTTCATTTGTTTTCCAATATTCTAGTATTCTAACATGGAAACTATAAATGAAGGCCCTCAACTGCCAAAGAAGATATGGGCTCTTGCGTCTTATCGTGATTACAGATTTGCTGCGTATGGGAATGATATTGCAGTTTATAAGCAGGCTCATCAGGTTCATATCTACAGGCTTGTTTGTAGACTTCAAGAAAATTTACCTGTTGTGATATTTGTTCTGCAATTTATCAACATATGTCTTGTGTGAACCTATTGATATAACAAACACAAAAGCAGTTTGAATATTTACGAGGGAGACTATTTATACTGTGTATCATGTCTTCTGCACCTTTTATTGTGTGGCCTATTTGAAAGAGTTTTTCATGTATAATATTTGAATAATAATAATAAATTATAGTAGTAGTAATAATAATAATTAAATATGTGCCGTATCCCCACACACCCAAATCCCCGCTTTTTGAAAGTTGACAAATTTTTGTTTCCCTGTATCGCGCACCAGAATCCCCACACCCGAATCCTTGCTTCTTAGATGTGCTATGAGTCATCAAATCGCAAAAAGAATTTATTTAATTTATTGTATCCATCCCATATTGAGAGTCCGCTCAAAGGCCAAAATATATATGGAAAATTTAATTTAAATATAAATATAGTTGATATTAAAATTTATTAAAGTAAACGGAGATTAAATGTGTTGCATTTTGTGACATCCCAAAAAAAGGAAAGACAGACTCTCAATTTGAGTAGTATATGTTTATGTCATGACATGCATATTTATATAATGCCATGCAGTGTTATGTGGTTTTGGCAAACACACACAAGTGGCTCTCTATTTTCACATACTTGTCAAGACGCTTAGGTGTCCAAGTGGTTTGGAAGTTGCAAGGAGTTGTCACGACTTGGATAATGCTGCAAAAGCGAGTGCTTTGGCTAGGTAGTCGTCGCTTTGGGTTGCCTAGGCAACGCCTTGGACGTCTACTAAGGAAGGCGTACGCTTAAGCATCTGCACTAAATGAGTTTTGTTTTGAACCCTAAGAGAGAGAACGAGTTGTCTGCTACCTAGCTAGCTAACGAGCTTAGAATTAAACCGAGAGAGAGAGACTTCGCTGCTCATGCAAAACCTTAGGGGAGAGATTCGCTGCGACTGCTGGACTTTGTTTCGTTTTCCTCTTCCAATTCCAAGAAGATATTCGTTGTGACACCGACGGTGGTAGTTTAAGAGGAAGGGAGATAAAGCTGAATGGGCTTACTTGTTGTAACCCACTACCAAGACCCAAAAGTTAAAACATGTGGCCCATGTTATTATTCCTAGTAGTTAAAACATTAAACATGTGGCCCATTGTATTATTCCATTCATGTAAATGAGACACGTGGTAAACTCAACAAATTCTACTCAACCAAACTAGGTGTATACTACTAAATGGTAGTAAGTATAATAAATTATGTATAAACTATCTGTATACTACTAAATGGTAGTAAGTATAATAAATTATGTATACAGTAAATTACATCACATAGTTTATATTAATAGTATATTATATACATGATAAATAAATATTAATATTATATCGATTAGTTCAAGATACTTTTACCAAATAATATAATAAATTAGTATTATATTTTTTTTTGTTATGTATTATTTTACTATATTAGTATAATATAACATCTTACTTATATTATAATATATTTAATTTATTATTCATGAAATTAAATATTATTTAATATAATCAATAATAATTTTAACTTAATTTTAATAAGTAATTTAATTTTTATTTTACTATTGAAGTTAAATTTGTTTATTGATCTACTCGCGTATTTTGTTTTAGTATATGTTTGAGTTTATAACTTGTTCTATAATATTAATTGTATATATTTGGTATATATAATATACTTGACTAATTCTTTTATGTTTAGTGTATCTGTGAATTTGAAATATCTAAATATATATACATATATATATATATATATGTGTGTGTGTATATATGTGACTGTTTACCCTTCTCACCGACTGCTACTAGAACATATTTAGAAATCAAACCACCTCTATACCTGCCTTTATTTACTATAAGCACCTCTTATAACACAGAAATTAAGCTGTTGTGACAGCATATTCATTTTAGCTTCGAGTCAGGGTCTCTCTGCTTGTCTTGTAGCTAAATATTAACAATTGTAGCATTTGCCAAGTATCGTGTAAATTGAGAAGGATATATTTTTGCTTGAACAGGTGGCAACATGGAGCAGGCATACTGTCAAGGTCAACCAATTGCTTCTATTTTGAGAACACATTCTAAGTGTTGATGTCGAAGGCAATATCTTCACCTGGGCTTTTTAAAGAATTGATCAGAATCTTGCTCAGATTGGACACATCTTGCTAGAAGACTAGTTTACTCCTAGCTGTATAATGCATCCAGATACTTACCTAAATAAGGTATCTGCCTAGCTTTTGTTTTAGGAATTATTCAGTTACTCTTTGACAATTCTGTTAAGATTTTTTCTCATTGAGCAGCATGTGTACAGGTACTTCTAGGGAGTCAAGAGGTGCGCTTCAACTTTGGAACAATAGCACAAAGAAAATGCTTTTTGAGTTCAAAGGCTGGAAATCATCTATATGTTGTTGTGTTTCTTCTCCAGCACTGGATGTTCTTACAGTTGGCTGTTCTGATGGAAAGATTCATGTTCACAACATTCGTTATGACAAAGAAATAGTTAGTTTTACTCATTCTACTCGAGGTGCTGTGACTGCCTTGTCTTTCAGCACCGATAAGAAGTTATCGTTGCTTGAGTATGAACAATGGTTAGAGTTACATATTGTGCTTATTTTGGAGTTATCTACTCCTTTTCTAGCAACTTTTTTCTTGAGTAATGCTTCCTCCATCCCAATCACTTTAGAGTAGAAGATTAATTAACAAGGCTTCAATTTTTCTTACCATTACATGCATAGTCGAATTGAACAACTACTACTTATCCAAAAACTAAAAAAGTCGAATTGAACAAATAATGTATTGATATGTGGAATATTCACTTATTTTTGGACATCACAGAATGGAAAGATGATCTCTTAAACTGGGAGAGACTATTTTTCCTTTTTCTAGGACTTTATCAAGGTGAGGTTTAGTCAATGAGAAATGGTTGGTTCAAATGTATTCTCTCTGACTATGTATTGCATCAATTTACTTGGAAGGGTTTTTGACCTTTTCTCTTGGAGTGTGTCACTATTTAACTTATCAGAAACTGATTTAATTCTCTCTATTCCCATCCTTGTATTATAAAAAATAATTATCCAAATATTTTCTCTTTCAATCTCTAATTTTTTTTTGATTAACTACGTACATATAATATATGCCATGAACATTACTAAAATTAGAGAATACATAATAAGTAGTTAATTAGACAGAATAAAATAAATAAGAGTAATATAATCAACTAGTAAGTAAATTAATTTGTTCCACAAGTTTATCATAAAATTTAGAAATAAAATTGTAATATATCTAAACTTGCAGGGGGGTAAAAACAGAAAAATAAAATAAAATTTGGTTATAAGTATTCATATACAGTACTCCGTCTTTCTTGGGCTAAAATTCATTTGTGCTTTTAATTTTTTTTTTCCAGAAAATTGATTTGCACCCGAAATTCAGTTTAGGATGTATTCAATCGAAAAAATAATTTAGGGTCTAAACCAATTTTTAGGGAAAGGTTTATGGTGCAAATTGAATTTTAGCCGTTGTTTGCTTTGTTTGCCGGTCTTCCTCAGTCCTTCCCGTCAGAAACAAACCAGTGCCAGTTTCCATTTACATGTATAACGTCGTAGTACTTTCTTTCTCTCTTTTCTATCTATGGAATTGTTTTCTCTTATGAGTCTCGATAGAATATGTGTGATAGATAGAATATGTGTGATTATTCTCATTATTATTGTAAATATTTTAGGATATTATTCTGTTGTAAAATCATATCGTTTTCTTATTTTTAGCCTAACTTGTAGGCATAATATTTGTTTATACTTTGTATATATTACCAAAGGATGAATTAGAAAAGATCAAGGGATTATATTCTTTTATGGTATCAAAGCCCTAGTTTTCTTCCTCTCTACCTTTTGCCATCTTCTTCTTCCCTGTATCAATGGCTGACTCAAAACTTCATCCCACCACCACCGTCACCAATATCAAAACAGCCATCCCCATCACTCTCGATCTCGAAAGCAGCCAATACAACAACTGGGCAACTCTCTTCAAGCTCCATGCCCGCGCCAACTTCGTCCTTGACCATCTCATCCCTCCTACGAAAGTTGTCGCCGTCAAAACGGATGTCGAAACAGTGACTTGGCAAAGGATCGATGCCATTGTCACGCAATGAATTTATAGCACGGTTTCTTTGGATATTCTCAACACGATCATTGATCCGAATGATACAGCAAAAGATGCTTGGAACCGTGTAGCAGATTTGTTCCAAGACAACAAGAATACGAGGGCCGTTCACCTTGAAACCCAATTCACCAACACTCACCTTCGAGACTTTCCCAATGTTGCTGCATATTGCAGCGACTTAAAGTGTTGGCTGATCAATTGGCCAACGTGGGAGCCAAAGTATCCGACGAGCTCATGGTTCTCAAAATGATTCGTGGCTTGACTGAAGCTTACGCGGGTTCGTCACCATCATTCAACACCATACCCTCTTCCGACCTTTTGCAGACGCCTGGATTCGATGCTTTCATTAGAAGAGGAAAGCATGAAACAACGTGCCGCTCTTGAATCAGGTTCGGATTCCGCTTTGCTTATGCATTCAACTAATGATCATATCTCTGGTGGCAATAATTCCAAACAACAGCAAGCAAATGCAAATGGGTATAATAATTCCGGTAGCCGATATTATGGTGGTCGTGGTGGGAGGCGCGACCACTACCGCGGTGGTCGTGGTGGCCGTAGTGGCAACCGTAGTGGCAACCGTGGTGGATCTCGTGGCGGGGGACAACATCGACCTTCAGACCGTCATGACCGCAACATTGGGCTTCCATGCCTCCTTGGGCTCCCTGGTCACCTCCCACTTGGGCTAGCCCACCTTGCCCATTTCCCACTATAGGGCAGATCCGTCAATCATCTACAAAAGGAGTTCTTGGACCTCAACCTTCCCAAGCCCACTACACGGCAGCAGTCCCAAGTGTGAACTACGAACCTACAGACATTGATGCGGCTATGCATACTCTCTCCCTCCATCAACCGGATGACAATTGGTACATGGATACCGGTGCCACCTCACACATGACTGCTAATCATGGTACTCTCTCGTCTTATTTTAATTTGAGCAAACATAATGGCATTATTGTTGGTAATGGTCATACAATTCCGATTCTTGGTTATGGAAGTGCCTCACTAACCCAAACAAATCCACCTTTGACGATAAAAATGTGTTGCATGCACCTAAACTTATTAAAAACCTCATCTCAGTTCATCAATTTACTAATGATAATATGGTGTCTGTTGAATTTGACCCATTTGGATTTTCTGTGAAGGATTTACAGACGGGGAAGCACTTCATCGAAATGTGATAGCTTCTAAAGCGATCTCTATCCCTTCACCAAACTTCGGGGCACACCACCTTTAGCTCTACCTTCTACTTTTCCTATTCTTTCTTTTGATTTGTGGCATTCTCGTTTAGGGCACCCTGGAAGTGCCATTTTGAATTCTCTTCGTAGTAGCAGTTTTATTAAATATAATATGTGACGCCCCCAAAATAGGTATACAACACCCATTCTGAGTCGCCAAATACATGGTACAGAAAGCAAACTACAACTTCAATAATACAATTGTCGTGCAAAATAATCGACAACACATCATGTGAGTTTAAATAAATAGCGATGATATTGTCTTCTAGACAATATCTACACTCAAATAAGTCCTCGTAATAATTATTCAAACACTATTTTACATAAATAATGAGGACTGCTAAAACATCTTTCTAGAACCATCACTCCGTACCCCGACTAGTTCCTGCTATGTTCTCACCTCCTGAGAAAAATGGAACAAAAAGGAAAAGGGTGAGCTCAACTAGCCCAGTAAAGAATATTATGACTAAGATAATATACAACAAATTATCGTTAGTCTTCAATGAGGGGAGAAATTTGATAAAATATAATGACAACAAGTTTTAGATCAACAATCTGCATGTGAAAATAAACAATCCATTAGAAGAGTCAAGTAGAGAATGAGTTCTACTATCTTCTAAGATTTAAAAGTCCATCATCAATATTTTATCCTCGTAACAACAATCAATATACATCTTTAATCAAATATTCATCTTTGCACTCTGTGCCAAAGATATTCATCTCATATCACCAAATTGGTCATGTTCATCTCAACACTTGTTCATCTTTTTTCACTACGGGCCAAAGATATTCATCAGTTAATCATTTATCTTTTGCACTACTGGGCCAAAGATATTTAGTAATATCATCATTTAGGACTGAGGATGATGAAAAATATTTTAAAGAAAAGCGAATTCGGTGATCTGAGGAAGGACAAATAGTAGGGATTCGTATAACAGTTTATCCAAAGTCAATAATACTCTATAATAACCAATTTTGAAGCAAAATTCAAGAATAAAGATCAAAACATGGATACAATCAAAGATAGTAACCATAATAGACATCTTGGACAAAAAGAAAAAAATTTCAATTTTTTTGGTGAATATTGCCGTATAAGTGAATAGTAACCCCGACACAAAAAATTCTAAATTTGATAAAAAGTTCATACCAACATTTCGGTATAATGATATTGAAGAAAATATCATTTTAAAAAGAATATAACACCCCTTACCTCAAAATATCAGTACTTCTGATCGGAATATCGGTATAAGGCTGAAGGAAACTTGAACTGATGAATAGAAACCCACAAAGTATTTAAATACTCACAAAATACACTCAATAATCTAGAGAGAGAAAGAGAGAAAGCTTATGTTTCTGGTGTGATTTTCAATTCTAACTTAGCCCTCTATTTTTAGGAAAATATTAGCAGACTTGACCTGCAACCTGATGGCTTTACCTGCTACTATTCCCACCCACCACATTTGAAATAAAATTCAGCACATTTCTTCACCAACCACAAGTGGGGCCCACCAATTCTAGAATTTTTCACCAAAATCATTTATAAACCTAATTTCCGAATCAGTCACCTCTTAAAATTCATAACAAATCATACGTTTATTTTTAACGGTTCAAAATTTGTGGACATATACTCAACTTATATATGTATAACATATCCAAAAATTACAATGATCCAACTATTCGGATTAAAATTATAAATCACACAATATATCTAAAAACAACTTTGGTTTAATTTTTAATACCTTCATTCCAAACAAAAATACCGATAAAACACCTCAACATTAACTCCTTCATTTTTAACCACAATAAATATATCCAACATTTATATCCACATAAAATAAATATTTTTTATTATATGAATTAATAATTAATTATTCACAAATAATATTACAGAATCACATTTATGATAATGACAGTAGCTTCCGTGAAAGTGGGGGCTTTTCAATAAGAATTTCTCCTTCTTGGCGGCGCAATTAGGTGACCAAACCTCTTATTGATGTGAACTTTCTAGACATTGCCAATAATGCTATCTAATAATATTATTCAAATAATATGAATTATTGATCCGATAGTGGGAAATCTCATGCGTTGACAATTATTGAAACAACAATAATATAAAATATCAACGCAGACAATTATTGAATCAATAAAATAAAATATTGAACAAAGAATTCATCGTAACAATTATTGAGTAGTGCCTTCTTACGTAAGGATCAATAATTCATCAATCATGTGCATCCACGCGTATTATTGTATTTTAACCAAAGGTATTCCAACAAAGTGTTACTCAGTAATAACTACACAATTATTTATAAAAACTCAAACTTGTCATTTTCTTCATCCGATAATTATTACGTTATGGGGCCCATAAATGATCGCTACATGTGCCGTATTTAATATATTCCCGACAACAAGAATATTCCACGACCAAACGAACATTCCCTGACAACAATGATTATTTTATAACCACTTGCATATTTTGAAAATTTTGCACATTTCACCCATAACCAGAGAATTATATCAAATTAATACCTTATTATTCACAATAATAATTAGAGGAAATTCGATTTTATTTATAATAAGTTGGGGTCTTACAACCTCCCCTCCTTATGAAATTTCGTCCTCGAAATTGACATACGTACCTGGTGTTTCGAAAAGGTGAGGATACCTCGCTTTCATTTTTGATTCCAACTCCTAGGTCATTTCTTCAATAGCATGGTTTCTCCACAAAACCTTAACTTGTGGTATAACCTTGGTGCGTAGGACATGCTCTTTCCTATCCAAGATCTTAACAGTATTTCTTCGCGACGTTAAATCTTGACTATCTCGTCTCGGTTCTAACGCAATAATATGGTCCGGGTCTTTCACATATTTACGAAGCATGGATATATGAAAAATATTATGAACACGAGACATACTTGGAGGTAATGCGAGTCTATAGGCCACATTTCCTATTCGGTCAAGAATCTCAAATGGACCAACAAATCGTGGATTGAGCTTTCCTCTCTTCCCAAATCTTGTAACTCCCTTCCATGGTGCAACACGTAACAATACATGATCCCCAATATTAAATTCCATGTCTTTTCGATGAAGATCAGCATAACTCTTTTGTTGCTCTTGTGAGGTTTGAATACGTTGTCCAATCATTTGGATCTTTTCTGTAGTCATGCGTACTAATTCTGGTCCCAATAACGTTTCTTCTCCCACCTCGTTCCAGCATACTGGAGAACGACACTTTCGTCAATACAACGCCTCAAATGGAGCCATGCCTATACTTGCTTGATAACTGTTGTTGTAGGAGAATTCTACCAATGACAAGTACTTATCCCAACTCCCTTTGAAATCTAGGACACAAAGTCTTAATAGATCTTCAAGAGTTTGAATAGTCCTCTCTCGATTGTCCGTCTGGTTGCTTGAGGATGGTATCTTGAAGCGAATCTTAAATCGTGCCCATAGCTTTACTAAGCTAACCCAAAATCGTAAAGTGAATCTTTGGGTCACGATCCGAAACTATATATCTTGGCATGCTATGAAATCTCACAATCTCATTCACATACATGCGAGCAAGACGTTCAAGGGAATAAGTCTCACGTATAGGCAAGAAATGGGCGGACTTGGTTAATCTATCAACAATAACCCAAATAGCATCTATGCCTTGAGAAACTTTGGGAAGACAGAATTGAAATCCATAGTAATGTGTTCCCACTTCCATTTTGGAATCTCAAGTGGTTGTAATGGACCCTTTGGCACTTGATGCTTCGCTTTTACGTGTTGACAAGTTAAACACCTCGAGATAAACTCCGCGATCTCTCTCTTCATATTGTTCCACCAAAATGTATGTCGAATATCATGATACATTTTGGTACTCCCGAGATGGATTACAAGCGATTATGTGTCGTGGTGCCTCCATCATGATTCTATGCTTCAAGTCAGAATCGTTAGGAACACAAAGTCTGGAGAATCTAAGTATTCCTTCTTCATCGATTCTCGCTTCTGGAATAGCTCCTTCTTGCACTTTCTTCTTCATACGTATCAGCTCCAGGTCCGTAGCTTGAGCAGCTTTAACTTTATCGATTAAAGTCGGTTCTACTCGTATATTCGCCATCATCATGTGGGTCACTGGAGTCTTTAATTCTACCTCCATCCTTTACAAGTCATACAGAATGGGCCTTTGCATTGACAATATCGCACTCGTACTCGCATATGATCTTCTACTCAATGCGTCAGCTACTACATTCGCTTTTCCAGGATGGTATTGAATGGTATGATTGTAATCTTTCAACAGCTCGAGCCAACGTCGTTGCCGCATGTTGAGTTCTTTTTGGGTGAAGAAATATTTGAGGCTTTTATGGTCCGTATAAATCTCCACTTTCTCCCCATACAAGTAGCGTCTCCAAATTTTCAACGCGAATACGACTGCTGCCAACTCTAGATCATGAGTAGAATAATTCCTCTCATATTCTTTGAGTTGTCGTGAGGCATAGGCTATGACTTTCCCATGTTGCATGAGAACGCATCCTAACCCTTTGCTCAGAAGCATCATCGTATATAACAAATCCATCGCATATCGGATGGTATTGCGAAACAGTGCCGAAATGAGTCTCTCTTGAGCTCTTGGAAACTCTTCTCGCATTCCTCGCTCCATACAATTTTGTATCTTTCCAAGTCAACTGAGTTAGCGGAGTAGCGATTCGAGAAAATCCTTCCACGAATCTCCAGATAATAACCATTTAAGCCCGTAGTAAAGCTACGCTTCTCGGTCCACCGACTTTGGTTGCTCCTAACTTTGTCTTCGCTTCAATCTTCGCCGGTCAGCGGATACTCCATGTTTTGACACCACGTACCCAAGGAATGCTACTTCCTCAAGCCAGAACTCGCATTTCTTCAACTTGGCATAAAGTTTGTTTTCACGAATCCTGTCAAGTATTAGCTTCAAATGGTGCTCATGATCTTCACGACTTTTAGAATAAATGAGGATGTCATCATTAAAGACAACAACGAACTGATCCAAATATTCCTTGAATACTCGGTTCATCATATCCATGAAAGCGGCGGGAGTATTAGTCAATCCAAAAGACATGACTAAGAATTCATAATGCTCGCGACCGAGTTCGAAGGCGATCTTTGGAATATCCTCGCTTTTAATCTTCAATTTGATGATATCGAGCGAAGATCGATCTTTGAAAAGAATTGTGCTCCTTGCAATCGGTCGAACAGGTCATCAATGCGAGGTAATGCGGATACCTATTCTTGATGGTGACATGATTTAATTCTCATTAGTCAATACAAAGTCGCATACTCCCGTCTTTCTTCTTTATGAATAAAGCAGGAGCACCCCAAGGAGATGTACTTAGGGCCGAATGAAACCTATGTCTAACAATTTCACGTAGTTGGACTTTTAACTCTCGAAGTTCAATAGGAGCCATTCGATATGGGGTTTTAGAAATGGGTTTTGTGCGGTTCAAGGTCGATAAAGAATTCAACATCACGTTACGGGGGTAGACCAGAAGTTCTTCAGAAATACATCGTGAAATTCTCTAACAATGAAATATTATTCAATCGACTTGTCTTTGTTCAAATCCATAACATGGGCTAAGAAAGCTTGACATCCGCTTTTCAATAAAGCGAATAGCTTTATGGCTTCGATATGATAGTGGTGATTTTAGTGGTTTAGTTCTTTGAATTTGTATGATAGGTTGGTTAGGAATATGAAAACTAACAACCTTACGAAAACAATCAATTTTGGCATGATGGTGGTTAACCAATCAATTCCTAAAATCACATCAAAAGCAAGTATCTTTAAAGATATAAGATCAGCGGGTAATGTGATAGTGCCAACTTGGATCATGCAAGATTTATAAAGCGTAGATGTGAAGGTTTCACCCAACGGAGTTTCAACGAGATAAGTCAAAGTCCAATTTCTCTCGAGTCAAGTTTAAACATTGAGCACAAGGCAAGGAGAGATAAAAGAATGGGTAGAACCGGTATCTAGTAAGGTATAAACTTCAAGAGGAGTTCAAAATTAGCTTACACCATAATCACCTCATTCGGGTTCCTCGCGTTTTGGCGATCACGACAAACGCTTCTTCCGAAGAACCGATTTCGACTTATCCAGATGTACTTGGAATCACCATCCCCGTTGAACTTGGTTTTGCTCTGAGAACAATCCCGAGCTATGTGGCCTTCCTTTCCACGGTTGTAACATACCTTAGATTGTTGTGGACGCCGGTTTGAGGTGATATGTCCCTCTTTCCGCATTTGTAATATCTAAGCGGCGGTCGTTCTCCTCCCTAGAATTTGTTGTTGGTCTTTGTCAGCTTTGTTGATGTCTTCCGTCATTGTTGAATCTCCTCTTTTGAAATTTTCACTTAACTCACCTCTCCTATTATCATGGCTACGATGATGACCACCCTTTGAGTGGTTACCGCCTTTGTTCGTATTTTTCCCTCCTCGTTGGTTATCATCGCTCTGATGACTGCTGTCACCGGTATGACCCTGGTTGTGGTCCCTTGGTTGAACATACTCATTATCTTGCTCTAATAATTGAGCCCTATTTACAACATTTGAATATGAAGAAAATTTATGAGATATAAGATATTGCCAAATCTCGGGCTTTAGACCTCTCAGAAACATCCTCGTCATTCGTTCCTCATTTTCGACCAAATGAGGTGCAAACCTGGATAACTCTGCAAACTTCGCCTCGTATTGGGACACCGTCATGTTGTTTTGTTCCAGTCTGATAAACTCCACCTCCTTCATATGACGAATACTTTCAGGAAAGTACTTGTCATTGAATAGTTTCTGAAATGTTTCCCGAGACATCTTTGAGTGCGGTGAAATTTGGATACACTTCCTGAGACTCCACCGATGATACGCCTCACCATGAACATAAAGGTGGCAAATGGAACCTACATTCTCCGTGCATCCCAAGACATCGAATATCTTGGTAATTTGCTTGACCCACGTTTCCGCCATGATCGGATCCGGCTTTCCCCTTAAATTCGGTGGTCTAACTCTTTGAAGCGCTTTCATTTGTGACAAGCCGCGCATTGCTAGCATTTTCACCCGTATTCTGTGCACGATTTTCCCTCGTCTGGTTTTGTATAAACTGCAAAAAAACTTCTGAACATCCCATCATTCATCATTTGTTCGGTAGTGTTGTTTACAGGAGGATTATTGCCTTCTTGTTGCACGTTCTCCTGGTTTGTAACTAAAGGTTGTTCCATGGTCTCATACATTCCATTGTTAACGTTCTCGTGACCATTCTTAAATCATCGCCATAAAACAAGGGTTAATTAAACAAATTAACATATCACATAATATCCCTATATTATGATCGACCAACAAATAAGCTTAGATAGGACACACTAGCAAAGGATTTACTCATCTCTCCCCTCCTAGTTCTATTCCCGATCTCCGCCTTGGAGACCATATCCTAAGCTTTAATATTAATTGTGGCGCCCCCAAAATAGGTATACAACACCAATTTCGAGTGCCAAATACATGTTACGTGAAAGCAAACTACAACTTCAATAATACAATTGTCGTGTAAAATCTGACAAAGACATAATCGTGAGTTTAAATACAAATAGTGATATTGTCTTCTAGACAATATCCACACTCAAATAAGTCCTCATTACAATTATTCAAACACTATTTTACATAAATAGTGAGGATTGCTAAAACATCTTTCTAGAACCATCACTCCGTACCCCAACTAGTTCCTGCTATGTTCTCACCTCCTAAGAAAAATGGAACAAAAAGGAAAAGGGTGAGCTCAACTATCCTAGTAAAGAATATTATGACTAAGATAATATACAACAAATTATCGTTAGTCTTTAACAGGGAGAAATCTGATAAAATATAATAGACAACAAGTTTTAGATCAACAACTGCAGCGGAAACAACAATCCATTAGAAGAGTCAAGTAGAGAATGAGTTCTACTATCTTTTAAGATTTAAAAGTCCATCATCAATATTTTATCCCTGTAACAACAATCAATATACATCTTTAATCAAATATTCATCTTTGCACTACAGGCCAAAGATATTCATCTGTATCACCAGTTGGTCATGTTCATCTCAACACCTGTTCATCTTTTCACTACGGGCCAAAGATATTCATCAGTTAATCATTTATCTTTGCACTACAGGCCAAAGATATTTAGTAATATCATCATTTAGGATTGAGGATGATGAAAAATATTTTAAAGAAAACGAATTCAGTGATACAGAAGGACAAATAGTAGGGATTCGTATAACAGTTTATTCAAAGTCAATAATATTCTATAATAACCAATTTTGAAGCAAAATTCAAGAATAAAGATCAAAACATGGATACAATCAAATATAGTAACCATAATAGACATCTTGGACAAAAAGAAGAAAATTTCATTTTATTGGTGAATAGTGTCGTATTCGTGAATAGTGTCGTATACGTGAATAGTAACCTCGACACAAAAAGTTCCAAATTTGATAAAAAGTTCATACCAACATTTCGGTATAATGATATTGAAGAAAATATCATTTTAAGAAGAATATAACACCCCTTACCTCAAAATATCAGTACTTCTGATCGGAATATCGGTATAAGGCTGAAGGAAACTTGCACTGATGAATAGAAACTCACAAAGTATCTAAATACTCACAAAATACACTCAATAATCTAGAGAGAGAAAGAGAGAAAGTTTATATTTCTGGTGTGATTTTCAATTCTAACTTAGCTCTCTATTTATAGGAAAATGTTAGCAGACTTGACTATGACTTTGATGGCTTTACCTGCTACTATTCCCACCCACCACATTTGAAATAAAATTCAGCACATTTCTTCACCAACCACAAGTGGGGCCCACCAATTCTAGAATTTTCTACCAAAATTATTTATAAACCTAATTTCCGAATCAGTCACCTCTTAAAATTCATAACAAATCATCGTTCATTTTTAAAGGTTTAAAATTTGTGGACATATATACTCAACTTATATATGTATAACATATCCAAAAATTACAACGATCAACTGGTCGGATTAAAAATTATAACTCACACAAAATATCTCAAAAACACTTTGGTTTAATTTTTTAATACCTTCATTCAAACAAAATCTTGATAAAACACCTCAACATTAACTCCTTCATTTTTAACTACAATAAATATATCCAACATTTATATCCACATAAAATAAATATTTCCTTATCATATGAATCAATAATTAATTATTCACAAATAATATTCTGAGAATCACATTTATGACAACCGGTAGTTTCAGGAAAGAGGGGCTTTCAATAAGAATTTCTCCTCTTTGGCCAAGTGATTAGGTGACCAAACCTCTCCTTGATGTAACTTTCTAGACATTGCCAATAATCTTTATCTAATAATATTATTCAAATAATATGAATTATTGATCTAATAATGGGAAATATCAAAAGTGACAATTATTGAAACAATAATATAAAATATCAACGCAACAATTATTGAATCAATAAAATAAAATATTGAGCGATAGCTCATGTAACAATTATTGAGTAGTGCCTTCTTACGTAAGGATCAATAATTCATCAATATTATGCATCCACGCGTATTACTGTATTTTAACCACCGGGTATTCCAACAGTGTTAACGGTAACAACTACGTCGTTATTTATAAAAACTCAAACTTGTCGTTTTCTTCATCCGACAATTATTTTGTTATGGGGCCCACAAATGGCTGCGCCGTCGTACGAATATTCCCCGACAACAAGAATATTCCACGACCAAACGAATATCCCCCGACAACAATGATTATTTTATAACCACTTGTATATTTTGAAAATTTTGCACATTTCACCCATAACCAGAGAATTATATCAAATTAATACCTTATTATTCACAATAATAATTAGAGGAAATTCGATTTTATTTATAATAAGTTGGGGTCTTACATAATAAGGCTCGCAATTCTTTTTGTGAATCTTGTCCTCTTGGAAAACACATTAAGTTGCCATTTAATGATTCTCGTTCTTTTACTATTATGCCATTTGATATAATTCACAGTGACTTATGGACATCTCCTATATTAAGTTCATCCAGGTCATCGTTCTTTATGCTCTTTTTCTTGATAATTATAGTAATTTCTTGTGGACTTTTCCTATGTCCGAGAAAATCACAAGTTTATTCCATTTTTATCATATAGAGCATATATCAAAACTCAATTCGAAAAAGAAATTAAACAATTTCAATGTGATAATGGTAGTGAGTATGACAATGGTCCCTTTCGAAAATTTTGTGAATTAAATGGTATGTATTTTCGTTTTTCTCTGTCACACCTCTCCTCAAAATGGTAAAGCCGAGCGAAAAATAAAAACTATCAATAACATGGTTCAGTACTTTACTTGCTTCATGCTTCCATGCCACCTTCCTTTTGGCCTCATGCTCTCGAAATGGCAACGTACCTTCTAAATATTCTTCCTTCCAAGACATTACGCTACTACTCTCCTACTAAAATTCTTTATGGAAAAACTCCAGATTATACCCATCTTGAGTTTTTGGATGTTTGTGTTACCCTTTATTTCCTTCCACCACCATCGATAAATTATCTGATTCGACTCCATGTATCTTCTTAGGCTATCCGTCAAACCATCGGGGTTATAAATGCTATGATATTTCGAATCGGAAAATTATTATTTCCCGACATGTTCTTTTTGATGAATCTAAATTTCCTTTTTCGACACTTCATATTCCATCTCCTACCTCCTATGAATTTTTAGATGATGGTTTGCATCCCCATATCCTTCATCAATTGCATGCCCCTACCTCATTCGATCTACGGACTCAGCCGTCCACTTTCCCTGCTGAGCCTCCCTCTTCGCCCACACAAACATCCTCCCATTCCTCCCCGGCAGCGTTGCAACACAACCCCTCCTCACCCTCTTTCGCTCGCCCTTTTCCCCTTTGCCACGCCCAACCCCAACATCCATTCACTCGGTCAATTTCCACTACATCCATTCGACCTACTCCTCCTCCGGCCCATCGAATGGAAACTAGAGTCAACATGGTATCCACAAGCCCAATCCTAAATACCATAACTTAAATGCCCTCTCGACCACTTACCTCTATTTCTCCTATACCCATGAACCCGGGTGAGTGCACTTAATGACCCGGAATTGGAAATTGGCCGTGCAGGATGAATATGATGCTCTTATTCAAAATAAGACGGAAATTAGTACCTCGTCCATCCGATATTAATGTTATTAGATTCAATGTGGATTTTAGACATAAAAAAAATCGATGGTTCTTTTGAGAGGCATAAAGTCTGCGTCTTGTAGGTCTTGGCAGGGTCTCAAAAAGCTGGAGTGGACTGTGATGAGACGTTCAGCCCGGTTGTTAAATCGTCCACTATTCGTACAGTTTTGAGCATTGCATTATCCAAATCTTGGGCCATTCATCAGTTGGATGTTAAAAATGCGTTTCTTCATGGTAATCTAACTGAAACTGTTTATATGTATCAGCCTTTGGGTTTCAAGGATGCAGTTCATCCTGACTATGTCTGCTTATTGAAGAAATCACTCTATGGTCTTAAGCAAGCCCCTCGTGCCTAGTATCAACGTTTTGCAGACTATGTGGCTACTATTGGTTTCTCTCACAGTGTGTCCGATCATTCCTTGTTCATCTACAAAAATGGATCTGACATTGCTTATATTTTATTATATGTTGATGATATAATTCTCACAGCCTCCTCCAATGCTCTTCGATTATCTATCATATCTCTTCTCAGTTCCGAGTTCGCAATGAAGGATTTTGGACAATTGAGCTATTTTCTGGGTATTGCAGTCACCCGGACTGCCCATGGCCTTTTTCTCTCACAGATAAAATATGCCGAGGAAATACTTGAAAGAGCTGGTATGACAGGTTGCAAGACATGTCCCACTCCTGTTGACACAAAGGGGAAACTCAGTGTTTCTACTGGAAAGCCTTATGAGGACCCAACTAAATATCGTCGTCTAGCTGGTGCTTTGCAATATCTTACTTTTACCAGGACAGATATCTCTTATGCGGTTCAACGGTATGCTTACATATGCATGATCCGAAAGTCGAGCACATGGATGCTCTCGGCGTATACTACGCTTATATTCACTTTAACGATTAATTATGGTTTGCATCTGTATAAGTCTAAACTTGACTCTCTCCTTTCTTATACGGATCTTTGATTGGGGGGTGGCATTCTCGACACGCGTCGCTCCACCTCTGGTTATTGTCTATTCATCGGTGACAACCTGATTTCATGGTCCTCTAAATGGCAACCCACACTATCTAAATCAAGTGCCGAGTCTGAATATCGAGGGGTTGCCAATGTTGTCTCTGAATCGTGTTGGATCCGAAATTTACTCTTGGAACTTCATTGTCCGGTCCACAAGGCAAAACTTGTATACTGCGATAATGTGAGTGCGATATACCTCTCTGGCAATCCAGTACAACATCAACGCACTAAACATATTGAGATGGACATTCATTTTGTTCGTGAAAAGGTAAAACGTGGCGAAGTGCGTGTCCTTCATGTTCCGTCACGTTATCAAATTGCCAACATATTTACCAAAGGGCTCCCGCGCATTCTTTTTGATGACTTTCGGGACAGTCTAAGCGTTCGACAACCTCCTGCTTCGACTGCGGGGGTGTGATAGAATATGTGTGATTATTCTCATTATTATTGTAAATATTTTAGGATATTATTCTGTTGTAAAATCATATCGTTTCCTTATTCTTAGCCTAACTTGTAGGCATAATATTTGTTTATACTTTGTATATATTACCAAAGGATGAATGAGAAAAGATTAAGGGATTATATTCCTTTAAGTCTGACATTTGTTGTTGATTGGTTCGTTCATCACAAGTTTCTGCCGGTACGAAACATGCATCTAACGGTTTAGGGCAACTGACAAAATTAGATCCACGGCTGGCAAAATTGATGGACGGCTTGAGCACACATATACACAAATCCGCCCTCTTGAAACCTAACCCGAATCCACTCTCAAACCCGGTTCCTTGTATAAATTCTTTTCTGCCATTTCCAACTTTATCTCACATTTCCAAAACCCTAAATTTGAGTCCAATAATGGCTTCCAACTCTATCTCACATTTCAAAAACCCTAAATCTGAGTCCAATAATGGCGCCTCCCAGAGCCAGACAACATATAATGAAATACCGCGCTGGAAATGCTGCGGCGGAGGCGTAGCAAGGAGCATGGATCCAAACACTAAGAGATATATCACATCACGAAATGTGGTGTTCGATGAGGTATCTCTGTACTACAATTCATCAAGGGCAGCCACACCAACTATTGTAGATGATGAGCAATTTGACAAATCAGACGAAGATTTATCTCCAGCTCGAGTCACTTGACAAATCAGAGGAAGATTTATCTCAGCTCGAGTTACTTGATGATTCTGGATCAAAGGGGAATGCTGAAACCACAGAAGAAACACTCCAATCAACAAAGAAGAGACAATGGGAATTATGGTGATTTAAGAAGATCAACTAGAGCATGAAGGCGACTGATTATTTGAAGGACTATGACATCTCAAGAACCAGATTTTCGTAAGTTCATGTTTCTTTCTAGGTGAAATGAACAACAACGAACCATCATGCTATGATGAAGCAAAAGGTAGTACTAAATGGGAATCCGCTATGCAAGAAGAAGTTGAAGCATTGATGAAGAATGAAACTTAGGAACTTGTGCCTAAGCTTAAAGACAGTGAAGTAGTAACTTGTAAATGGGTTTACAAGTTGAAAAAGAGTTCAGATGGAAGCATTGACAGGCACAAAGCTCGTTTAGTTGCTCGTGGATTTTCACAATGCTATGGGCTAGACTATGAGGAAACATTTAGTCCAGTTGCAAAGATGGTGACGTTGAGAACACTCATCTCCTTGGCAGCATACAAAAGCTGGAAATTATGGCAACTCGATGTAAAGAATGTATTCCTTTATGGAGAACTAGATCGTGATGTGTACATGGAGTAGTCGCAAGGTTTTATTTCTAAACAGTTCCCTCATTATGTTTGTCAACTAAATAAGGCGCTATATGATTTGAAACAGGCTCTACGCGCTTGGTATGGTAAGATTTCTTAATATCTTACATTTTGTGGTTTTACAGTATCAAATTCAGATTCTAGTATACTTGTAAAGCTTAAATCAAGAAGGCAAGTGGTGGTACTGTTATATGTAGATGATATGATCATAACTGGAGACAATGATATTGAAATATCACGTTTACAGGATGACTTATCAGTTCGATTTGATATGAAAGATCTTGGTGAAATAGGATGTGTTAGTTCCCAGTAGGCACAATAGATCTAGAAGGGGGGGTTGAATAGATCCTTTTAATTTTAAATACTTTTCTCTTTTATTCTGTATTGCTATTAAATTAGCATATGACAAACATAACAATCTTTTCAAGCACAGCGGAATAAGTAAAAGATCCCCTTCATTGATATATTCATAATCATACATACATTGTTCGTAGAGTTAGTTCGGTTGTTAGCAGTTAGAACATACATAGCAGTTATAGTAGTTAATAGACATAATGTAAATGACATAATATAAAAGACACAAGGGGTTTTAAGTGGTTCAGAGACTCAAGCTCCTAATCCACTCTTTCCGCTTTCAACTAGCAGGATTTCCACCAAGGAAGGCAACACCACTGAATCACTAAGATTCCTTCAAGGCAAGTGACCTTGGGACTTGATTCACTAAGAACTCTTCAAAGCCAGCAGCCTTGGAACTCCTCTAGTTCTCTAGGAACTCTTCAAGCCTAGTAGACTTGGAACTTCATTTAGTCCCTTTGGACAAGGACCCCTCAGTCCCTGGCTTCTTGTTGTTGTAGTTGGTGCTGAGCTGCTAAGATGTCTTTAAGCTTGATCATCTTTTGTACTTAGAAGCTTGGTGTGGTCCTCTTTGCATTCTGTTTTGAGATTGGACCACATCATCTTTGGTGCAGCTGATCTTCTTACGTTCTGCTCATCTTTGTATATTATCAGCTGTGCACCATCACCATTCCCTGAACCCTTCTCAACATGTTGGCAGACATGGTTCTGCACTTGTTCTGCTTTAGCTTTGGGTTCATGATGAATCGTAGAGTGGCTCTTGGGATCTGCCTTGTGCTTTGCCACTCTTCTGAATGCTATCTTTTTGTCCTTCTCGGCTCTCAACTGAGATGCCAATTCAGTGGGCATTCTTATCTTTGTTAAGTGAAGCTTTGTTCTATTCAAGTCCATCTTCAAAGTTGCTTCACTTCCACCTTCATAGTCTCACTGTCCCTGAGACTTGTTCTATTTGAGCTCAGGTGGAACTCGTAGAGTCAACGTTAGCATTTTAACCAACTCAACGATTCTGCAACATCGCAATCATCAGCAACTTTTAATCGTTGAAGCTCTGACTTATTTATACTCCTTCCCAATCTTCCCGTTGAAAAGTAGCCGTTAGAAGCTTTTTGAAATGCTTCGCAGATCTCGAGTTATTTGAGGTAGACTGCTGATGTGACATGTCATACTTTTTCTGACACTGCAGTGTACTGTTTCACCTACCCCATTAGAGATGTCACTTTAATGTCTTGGGGAGGTTGAAGACTTTATTTCCTCTTGATTTCTCGATCAGAGGTTGTCCTTTTGCATCGATGCTCTCAATAAGCTTTTGTACAAATATCAACCTTCAGATTGAACCGTTGTCAATGCTTGATCTTGACCATTCGTATTTCTCTACGATTACGATGCATGTCTTCATGGACCTGATCGTAGTGTCTTGTTGACTGGTAGAGACAATACTACGATCTTGAAGAGTGTTGATTGAATCTTCAATGTAGAACACATCTTCCTTCTTTTGTGCAGTGCTTCAACACTTATGTTTGCCTCAACAGTTCTCAGAGACTGATGACTTGACTTCTTTATTCTGACCCCTTCTGAATAGCAAAACACTTCAGATTTGTGGCGTGTCCAACTCGCTTTCTCCTTGTGATCTCCCGTTCACTTATCATCAATGGACTGACCCGATGCTTAATCACTTTAGCCTTGTTCTTCAGAAGTTGTCCAGTGTCTCTATATGCACTTCATCATTTCTTTCTTTGTTTGGCAAAAACTACGATCCTGGTTGCTTCCAAGATCGTCTTCTTTTGTCTGTTTGACAGCTACTGCACTTGCTGACTTTCCTTAGTCAGTTACTGAAGTCTTCTTCTGAACTCCTTGTGGAAGACTAATGAGTGGGATTTATACCCGCGAATCAGATACTTAATGACTTAAGTAATTGCCTGAATTCGTAGTCTTTATATAGTTTTATATGATTATAATGTTATTGTGCTTAATTGACGTAATGCAGAGCTTATCAGGTGTTTTCCAACTTTCAGGGGCAAAACAGTCATTTTTATACTGCTGCTGGCCAGAACGCCAATGCCTAGTGTTAATCTCAAATATTGGCAGCGCCACATCATGGACTTCGCCGACATCACCTTACTGCTGAAATACTACTCAAACTGATTGGTTTCAGGCCAGCCCATTTGAGCTTGCTTTTTCCCAACTTACTTGGGCTATGCCAAGAACGCGAGCTCCGGTGTCCAAGGCAGAAAGGGCTTGTGGTTGACCTAGCAAAAGAAGGGAAGCGTATATAACAGATAGGCAGCCTCTGCATCAATCCTATCTCACAACTTAGAACTTAGAATAGGTTAGCTTAGCCTAATTTAGTTTTCTTTTGTATTTTCTCTCCCTAGATCTTAGTTGATGTTTGTAAATATAGATTACATAGATTAGGGAGAAGTTTGTATTTCTTTGGAGCACAAGAGCAACGAGCTACACGGAGTGGAAAGCTTGAAAGGAACGGATTGATTGGAGACTGAAGGGGCTTTGACAGAGTTTCTTCTTATCCATTTATTTCCTCTATTATTGTAATCCATAAATGTTGTCTTATTTGCTACTTGTATTTGGTTTATTAACTATGAACTGAATATTGGCTCTAAGGTTATAATGGAACCCTTTGTTATTTGAATTGACTGTCTTTATATCTTTGGTTGGCACCATATGATTTGGTTTAATATATTTGTGCTTTATGATTCTTGCTAAGACATTATTAATGATTTTGGTAATCTGCATGATATCGACAGAAGAATTGTAGATTTACACCTAAATATATTAGCATGTGATTGTGGGGTTCGACTGCATAAGTTGTGCGTAGAATAGACATATCTCTGTGCGCCATGTGCGACCTTATTAAGAACTTATGCTTAAATCCTTGTTATGATTGATTCGCATAGACATATGTAGGATTGCATCTAGTTTGGTCGTTCTTCTTTGTTCTATTCCCTTTCGGGTGGATCTGGAGAGGTTATGTTTGTACATACCTCAACAGAGGTGCATAGGCACATATGTGTTCTCGGTCGACAAATTGTCGTGACCATTAAAAACCAAATAGAGAAGGGTAGCTAGTTTGATAAAGCATAACACACCAGGTGTTCGACAGAATGCCTGTGTGGGGGTGAAGTTGTGACCTTAGCTTGTATTTTCTTAGATCACCATTCGTTATCCATTTATTTGCTTTGTTAATTAGTTAACTAGATTAATCACACTTCCATTTACTGTTGTTCGAATAAGACTTTAGCGATACATAGTCAGTATTTGGTAAATATTAGTCATAGTTCCTCGTGGGTATGACACTCTACTTATCACTGTATTACTTGTTAGACCGCATATACTTGCGCGTGTTTAGTGATCGGTTTTCCGACCAACAAAGACTTCATCCTGAATGGCTTCACAACTCAATTTGGATGCTGATTGGGTTGGTTCTTAGATCTTCTGTTAGCCTGCATGCCATTCGTTGAGTGCTGTCTGGTTTCCTTTATGATGGGATGTATCAGTGCCAACCAGAGGCTTCATTCCTTTAGATATTCTGGGAGTGCTCATTTGTTGAGAATCGTATTAGCTCTACGATTCTGCTTTGGCATTGTGAGCACAACGGTTGAGGTCTTAGTTCGGCACTCTACGATTTCTGCCTTGGCTGTGCAGACACTACGACTCCGAGATCAGATCTTGACACTCTAAGGTTTCTGCCTTGTGCTTGTTGTCTTCATCTGATCTTGCTCGACTACGATCTCTGCCTCTAGTATGATCAGTAGACTCTACGACTCTGAGTGTAGTCTACGATTCTTGATTTGGCTTCTGCAGATACTCGGTTGGCTCGTGGCAGTGTCTCTACGATTCGAACATGACTTCCTCAGCGGACCACGCTACACGAGGAAGTTCTCCTCACACTACTACGATCCTTCCTCGTCTTTCTGGCGATCTCACGAACTCGAATTTGTTAGATGCTTGAGTTTTTAAGGGCATATCTGGTCTTGACTATACTCTTAGAGAAGTCTCATGTGATGTGATGTTGATAGACATCATGTAATGCAGTACAACTATCTATGGTAAATATGTTTGATGTGATCATGTGAAGTTGCCAATCTTTAGTTTTAGTTTTATCTTGAGGCTGAGACACTAAATTAGAGAATAGACAGTGTATATTTTGCCCGGTCTTAATTTTTTTTGATAGGTAAGTTTGGCCATGCCTGCATCTATTTTTTTTAATAACAAAAAACTTGTGACTGATATGTATCAACTGGTATAATATATTAATATTACTCTTTCTCTGTATATAACTATGTCTTATGTTTTCTCTCACTAAATGTGTTTGATGATGGTAGTGAGTACATGATCGGTGTATTATTCTTATTATGACACATGGTTAAGCAGCCTATACTAGGACACATGTTATAATTTGATTGCACGGTTTGTCCAGTGATCCGCCAAAATGATATAGGCTAGTATTCACTTGTAGCTGCAATTAGTTAGGATGCAAATTAATGAAGGATGATTGCAAAGAAAAACAAGAGTTTTACCATCTTTTTAATGATGTTAATTTTATACTTTCTCTAGGATGCTTAAATTTTGATTTTTATGATCAATGGTGTATGATGATGTGTTTGACATTTTCCTCCCTTTATGATTAGGATGTTTAATTAATATATATAGTTTAAACTTTAAATTGTGATTGGTGATGAGTAATTATTCAATTTCTTTTTCTTTATTTTTTGTAAATAATTTGAATGAATTTTATATTAGGTGACTGATAAACAAATTCGGATACCAGAATATTCAAATAATCTGATCCGTATTCGGATATTATTTTAAATACTGGACACGGATAACATTTTTAAAATTCGCCGAATACCAGATACGAATACGGATGGTGAATTGATTTTTCGGGATACGAATACCACTGTATCTGGATCCATATGTATCTGTTTACACCCCTAGTCACCAGCCTTGTTATTATGATGTATTCTTACATTTTTTTTAATTTAAAAATTTGTTAGATAATGGAGATATGACTATTCTTTTATGTTAGTGTTGAATTAAGTTTTACTATGTCTGTATGTGTCTGTTTACACTTTTTTTTTATGTCCATATAAAACATAACGGTTTTGAGCAAAAAATTAATTATTTAATATCTTTTGATTTTCAGGAGTTCCTGCGTGCTCATCCTAATAATGGAAAGGTTCTTGATAATTATTGGGCTGACATCAAAACATGGGAACATGAGTTTACTTGGGATGGGAGTGACATGACTTCGTTCAAGGTTGAGCATGCTTTTCAATTTGTGATAGATGAGTACTTGAAACATGCCAGGATTTTGGGTATGACGAGCAGACAATATATTGAGTTGACCCTTAGACTATTTCTAAAGGTTCCTGCTGGAGATTATATCACGCAGAGCAGCCTTTATGTTCGTGCACTACCTCCTGATGGTTTTGCTGATTTTCGTATGGTGACTAAATGTAAGGCACATCAGATACGTACTGCCATCATTAATAACCGTCAGGCTGGGACTGCTTATCAACACCTGCAAGTGAAAACACCATTCATACATTTCGACTATGTTCGCAATGATGAAGATTATTATGGGAACAATTGTCTGTTAAGTGAATTAAGATTTGGGTTTGATATGAGTGAGAGGATGCAAAATCATGGAAGACCTTTTTTCTGCGGTGAGTATAATGTGGGACACAATATTGTAAATGGAAATCATGAAGGAGTGGTTTTTACCCTTGATGACCGCCTGGGTGTTTGCTAGAGAAGGTATGCTAATATCCCATTGCTTTTACATTTTTTAATTCTTTGTAATTGCATCAAAGTGGCTGAATAACAATTCCCTTACTACCATTTACTGCTTTTACGATTTGATAATTATTATAATTTTTTATTTGATGTTCAATACTTGATACACCATATAATGGTAGTAATTATCAGGAATCAAAGAGTAGTGTTTCTAAAACTCTATGTTGTTGCAATTTGTTATGCTACAACCAACTCTTGGAATTTGTACTTTGGAAGTATTAAATGTTCTACGAAAATGTTTGTTTTACTCATGACCAAGTCTCTTGAAGAAGCTCTTGTATAAAAAAAAAACACGGATAATTTTGGTTACATAAAAACCTCAATTGAATATACAGGCTCATAAACTCTAACGTAAATCTGCCCATCTCTGTTATAAATTAATATTGCTTCCCTTCAATGTTTAATAGACTCCAGTTCTGGGTGTGGGGTTTACTGGATCTTTGGCCAGTATATATGCCCAAAGCTTTGGGACCACAAATTTTAGTCTATTATGGATGATATTATGTGAAAATGCATCTGAATTTTGTTTGTATGTTTAATCTTAATCACTGCAAGTGTTATTTTTCTGACCATAATCTATTCTACTATGTTGAGATGTTAGCTTCAATACCTGAAATTATTTCACAGTTAGGTTTATATTTTGACTTGTTCTGTGAGTTATTGTTGCAGAGGCATGCAGGAAGATGGAGCTTGGAATGGAGGGATGTGTATATGACTGTACTTAGTAGTATAGATAGAGATAGAAGTCTGGATAGTTTTTGTTTTGGGTTTAATCAGTGTCTTTTTGGGTATAGCATGCTTGCTTAGACAGTGTAGTTGAAAAGCAAAACACAGCGAAGAGAGAAAAATATGGGGTGACAAAGGAGCAGGTTGAGTCTTCACTCACGTCAAGCTGAATCCTTCTCACCTTGTAAGTTTCCCATATCACTTCTCAGTCTTTAATTTGCTCCTGTATATTTGTTTTAAATTGAATTTTAGTCACTGTTTTGATGTATTGAGTTATGCAATTGCATATGTTTAATGTTTAAATTTTTGGTTTTCATCACTCTTGGATTGGTTTTTTAATTCTCAAGATTTTGTTGGGTTTGAAGAAAATTTATAAAATTTGATTATTAAGATTTTAAAGTACAGAATCAACCATACCCAGTAAGTGAATTTTGTTTTCCTTGACTGGAACTGGCAGGCTAGCTCATTTATTATCAAATTTATTTTATTTTTAAAGAATTTATTTTATTTTAAAAATTTATTTTACAGTTTTCTTCCCCTCTTTTTGGGTATAGTAGTTTTTAGGTTTTTATTCAGTTAAGGTCTCAATTTTAGTGTGTAGCTATTATATGAAGGGACTATTGGGGTATGCAGTTTTAAATGACAATTTTGAATTATTGAAGCTAATTTTTGTGTTTGGTCCCTTATTTTTCAAGATTTTGGATATGAAAATTTTAGTTGTGAAAATGAGTTTTAAAGTTGGCAGGATCTATGTTATATTTATAGTTAAGATTGACTAATAGTTCAATTTGAATCTCAGGTTTATAATTTGTAAATCTGAGGATAAAGCATTTTTAATTTTAACTGATTTTTATTAGAGTTTTCAATGCAAAATTCCCTTTTAAGAGTGTGTTTATTTACTATTTGTGGAGTTTGATTTTATGTTCTTGGGTTTGATACATTACTGTGATTGTGCTCAATGGAGTTTTTGTCCAATCAGTTTGTTTGAGTTGATAAACTCCAATACTATTGAAATTCAGTCTTGGGAGTAGTTTAACGTCCACATTGAGTTCTTTTGATTGACTGGTGAATACTAAAGTTCTTATGTAGTAATCACCATTCAATTGAGCTGAAGCCTAGGGAAATGGCAAATTAAGCGAGATTTCTGTCATAGGACTGGTTAGACATCCCAATGTGGTGCAGCTTCATATGGTCATGGCCAGTAAATCAAGATTAGTAGGCAGAGTTCAAGTATCCCAATTTGAAACCAATGGCTCCTTACCCTTTTACAGTACAATATTGAGGGATATAGTTATTGAAACATTTTACGCAATCTATAATTTCAAGCGGAGCAAAATGAAGGAAATAAAGAAGAGAGGCAAGATGAACTTGCAATGGGGTGATCAAGATATAGAATTTATGGTTAATCTATGTGAACAAATTGCTCTTCACTCCAACATTGATTTTGATTAATTTAATTTGTATGGTTGAATTATTATGCTATATTGATATTTTAATTGGATATGATACATTTTATTTTATCATATTGTGGTCGAAAATATTATAAATATGTATTAAAAATACTATTGACATTTCGATTATCAAGCAGGTTTTGCTAAGTGTTAGACGGAGGTTAAAATGGTAAAATCTTTATTGGACATTTTGGAGAACAGTTATCAAATAATTTTTTTATTGAGACACAATTACGGGAGGAGGCTCTAAATTATTAGGATATCTAAATATTAGGATCTTAACACTCAGGCTATTCGATCTGTTAGTTGTTACTTTAGGTCTACATAGTCTGTTATTATGTTTTCTTTTGGAAAAATTCCTTCTACATATTTGGATTTGCTTGCCTTTTGTCCTTATTATTCTGAGGGCAATTATGGTAAAAAGAAGTTTATTCAAAATTTGGTGTATTGACTATGCTCCACATGAATATGTCAAATATATATTTTGATAAAATAATATAGCGCCTTTAAACTTTGCCTCCGATGCATTTTATTTGGAATATGAAACTATAAATGTGGTCTTCTAATGTGATCTTGTCCCAACCAACCTGATCAATGAATGGAATGGGCTCTTCTAGTGTACTGTGAAGTTTTTTGTTTTTATTTAGAGTTGATTGTATCAAAATCCGAATCCTAAACTGTAAAAACTGAAAGTCCAAATTAAATAACAAAATGTTTTTGGACCAATTACTTAAGTAAGATAACTAAGAATATGAAAGAAAGTTGGGGTACGGCGATTATTGTGAATACATACACATGCATGAATAGCAGGAAATTAATATGTATGCAGTTGTAGTGAGTTAGTGGCAGCATTTGGGAGGATTGGGTCCAGTCTTCCTGTAGTCATTGGGTCTCTAAATCCATCAATAAATTCCTCTTCTTCTTCCACTGTGTTCATCTGCAATTCAATATGTATATTGCAATTCAATATACATATATATATATATATATATATATATATATATATTAAATTTACATATATATTGTTGGGATATGTCTATTTTAAAAAGAATTGTTGCTATTATGGAAAATAGGAGTCCTATTTTTAATAGGAAGTATGATTTTTAGAAGGATCTTATTTTAATAGAAGTTTTATTTTAGAAGAGTCCTGTTTTATATAGGAAGAGGAGATTCATGGGTACTTTATAAATAGTTTTATGTTTTGTTAAAATACAACACAACTAAAAATTATGTGAGCTGAGAAAAGGGTGCGAATGGATTTTGTGTTTGTGTGAAATGATGATTTTTATAATTTTTATATTTTGTCCAAAAAAATTGTATTTTGAACGGGAATGTTAATTTTACAGCTTTTAGTCCGTGCAAAATATATCGTGGAGATTAATATATTGAATAATTCATTGTATCGTGAGTAATATATTGAATAATTCAAGAGATCAAGCTTTTTGAATTTTTTTCTTACTCCCTAAGGTAAGTAACATCAAATTTGCATGTTTTAAGACGGTCGATAACATAAATAAATAAAATAAGCAAGTAAAAATTTGTTTTTAGAAATAAATGTATGTTTACTCATCAAATCTTAATATTATTTTCTAATCGTATATCATTGTCAAATCTATATATTATCTTGACTACCATCATCGTCAAATCTATATATTATTACTAATCTATATATTATATAAACGTATTAAGTTTTAAAGTACAAGATAATATGATACAATGTTCTCAAATTTAATATAAAAATATTATATAATTATCAATGAAAGGACATCAATTCAAATCCTGGATTTTCGACTTTTCTTGAGTTTTCAAAAAAATTATCACATAAGATAAAAACTCTTTTCATCATCAGAAACAACCTGATTTCTAACCTCTTGCATTGCATTACCATAACGAAAGCTATGGTGCTTACCCCTAGTAATTATATTGAAGCCCATAGTTAGTCTATGCTCGAAGATGATGAGGCGTTTCGAATAAAAGTGTTTTGGTTTGAAGTAGGGGAACTTTGCAAAACCTTTGTTTGCACCTCAATTCATCAAATTCTACTGATCCTGGCTCATAAGGTATGCTTAACACATATTCTATCGGGTAGAGACTTGGTAAAAGGGGCCTGACTTTTTCTAGAATTCAAGTTCGGCCACAGCTGCCTCCCTTTTTTGGGAGTCCAGTTCCTTGCCATCAAATTTAATATACAGATATTATATAATCATGCCTCCCAAATGCTAATTATTATTAAGGCAATTCTGTGTCCCCCCCAGTCCCCCACCCCAACCCCAAGTCCCATTTATGTATTAGGATACATCAGCAAGTCAATAATTTGCAAGTAAATAATTTCAAAAGCTAATTATAAACAAACAAAGATGACAAGAATTACTAGCTATGGTTGGAGAAAGATAAACTAAATCACACACATGGTAAAGGCATTTCCTTTCCATCTATATTATGAATGAATAAATAGAAGGAAAAAAAAACGAGAAAATTCCTCAATAGTACATTTTATGCCAAACATTTTGCTACAACATATTCATCCCTCTGTGGGATTCATAATCTAGGTAATCTCCATTGGCCTGCGGAAAAGGCGCGTTATAACCATACATATCAAAAACCCTATCATCCATACCCATATTCCCTCCTTACCGTCCTTTGAAGCCTTCCATTTGCGAAGCCCAATGATTCGGAGCTAAAATATTAGAGCCGGATGCTTCTTGGTTCATACTTGCTGCATTATGATTTTGTGGCGAATATTCAGTTGGTCTCTTGTTGGTGGAATTGGCGGTTGTCAGAGAAATAGAGTTCGATTGCTGTTGCTGCATTTGTTGCTGGTTCTTCATCGGTGACTTGGGCCGAAGAGTCTCTATATCAGGGGTTGTGACAACGAGATGACCAGCTTCTGGCGGTGGATTTCGTCCACCTCCTCCCTGCCAAACCTTCCCATCCTTGTCTGTGAAATTCCGGATATATGCCTGAAAGATCCCAACATTCTCAGGTCAGGGCTATAAAAAAGCCAATCAAGTAAAGTAAACAAATCATACATATTCGGACTAATACCATGTTTAAGTAACCATTGCACTTAAAATCATAAGCTATTAGAGGGTGGCCCAAACACACATCATGCTTTAACATTATATCTTCGGCTATGACTATCCAAATCAATGTGTGATATTACAAACTTGTACTGAGTCGCTCTTTTTAATGCACTATCTAATGGGTTGTTCTAGCTTCTAGCTTCAAATGATATATGATGTTAGCACAAAGAAGGAAAAAGGGACACTGGTGTTGCTAGTAAGTAGTAACTTCCTATAGGCAGGTTTGAAGTTTGATTTCCTTAATGAAAACAAAAATTTTAAACAATCTAGTTTTTCTAATTACCAGAAATAACAGCTTTAGTTAGCAATAGGATATAGACTCCCTTCATTCCAAAATAAAGGATTTGAAGTCAATTTGATATTTTCAAATCAAAATTGATACGACTCATTTAATTCTAGACAACACAATTCGGAAAACTGTTATTGCTAGTGTTTGAAGCAATATAGTATCTCTTTTCTCTCAAGTAGGATGATTGCATTAGAGGAAGCCAACAGCCTTGGACCAATTACAGCCTAACAGCAGGTTATAAGCTCTCAACTCTTATCAAGTTTCAGGTAACCAATCTCTAGGAATAGTGGGAAATCCTAATTTTTATATTTCATGTTTGCATAATGGACTAGCACAAGTGAAGCCACTAACCATATAAATTGGCAAGAGAGGCAGATACTCTTAAAGGTCTGGTTGATAACCATCTCCGCCTTTTGTTTTCAAATTCTGTTCTTTGTTGTTTCCAGTTTTTATTTTCTAAAATATGGAAAAGTACGTATACATCTGTTACCTTCCTATAAAGATTATTTCTTTTCCTTTTTTCAATAACGAGAAATAAGAAAAGGGATAATTGGCTTAATCTTAAATGCATACAACTTCCAATCAAAATTATATCTTATTACCATTATGAATACCAGAATGTATTCTTACTTTCCTGAAAACAGGCAATGGATGGAAATGATGATCAAGCACATTTTCTAGAACTTTAAGAATATGAAATCAGAAAGCAGTGTGTGCTTGTGTTTGTGTCCATAACTCCATCAGGTTTTCCATTTTCCTTATTACTAATACAACTAGATAAGGATGCTGAACATCATACCTCGGAATTAAAATTTGATGAAGAGAGGTCTTTACCAACAGTCAACCAGCCAGACCGAATATTGTGATCTTCACCAAATAGTTCAAGCCTCCTACGGCCAAGGGAGAAATGCTCAATAATCTGGTACATATCTTCAGGTTTTTCAGTAGAACCTGCAATTACATTTGCAAAAAGTTTTCAACATAATTGGGTCCCAATATTTGAAAGAACTGATACAAAGATTTAGGAACTTCGATATATTTTGTAGAATAAGCAAGATTATAAATTTCATTGAAAAGAAGAAAACAGAAAGGTAAAAAAAGGGACCAAATATACATAGCCAATTCAAATGTGGATTATAATAAATTGATTACACGAATGATCACAAAAGCAAAAACCTAAATTATAATACTGACCATAAGGAGGCTCCTCAGCTATAATCACGTCAGTGTCGATGTTGGCATGAATTATATGACCATCAGTACTGCGACAAACAGTTCCTTTTATGCCCATCAAACAGTGTTCCTTCATGATAGTAACAAGGGCGCAAAGAGTTCAGCAAAATGATTAAAGCATTCACATAGAAATCAACATAACACAGGAAAGATCAAAATCGGGAAAGTGACACAAGTCAGAAGCATAAAACTGCCAACCTTAGAGCGCTGAAACAAAGTATGAGAATCATGGCGCAACCCAGGAGTTGCATTTGTTTTGTTCGTCTTTACCCAACATATATCTTCACACCTGCGAAATCCCCACTACATGAAACAGGAAAAAGTGTTAATTGTTGACCATTGCAAACTACTGCCATATAAAAAATCAAGTAGAACAAAAAAGTGGCAATCATAGTCATATGATATGGCCACAAGGAAGACTGCACCTTCTTCAGACATTGTCTTCCCTGCTTAAGGCCAAGACCATCACCAACCCAAAGAAAAATGAAAGAAGGTGTGTCAGCAATTGCCTGCAAACGAGAATGGGAGATTGTTTAGATATTAGTCTGAACTGTTAAACATAAAAAAATTAATATGTCAGGATTGGGAGCAGAGTTAAGTCTTTGAATATAAAGCCCAAGAAGAACTTTATTTGATAGGGTTTAAATCTTTAAGCCCAAGAAGGATATGTTTTAAATTTAGTAGAAGAGTAACTTCATTCCAAGTCACAGAAGCCAGGTTGAATACACAAGGAATGACTAAGAAACTAATTACCTCAATCCTGAGATTCATAATTTCTTCAAATGTCCAATATTCCATATGGTCAGTGACGCCAGGAGCTCTGTGAACATATTCCTCCCAAGGAGGGTCCACAAAAATGACGTCAAACTTTGTTCCAAAGAACTCTGGAGATAGCAACTGCTCACGCAGGTCACACTATAATACATTGGAGCAGTAGCAGACTTGACAACAATCTCATCCTTCTTTTGTATAAGCTCCCGAAGCTTTGGGTAGTCCTCCACAACACTAGTGAGCTCTAGTTCCCTGATGTAATTTTGTGGACGCATACCAGTGTCAACAAAGTTTTGGGAGTAATCATTTTGCTCTCCTCTGGAAGGAGCTTTACCAAGGGGTACATTACCTCTGGGAGGAACCCAACCCCCAGTGGGTTTTTCTTGTGTCTGTCCGCGTCCCACTGGTAGCATAGCATTAAAACTAGCTCCAGATAAATTTGGAGGCCCTCCTCTTCCAGGACCTGGTTGACTAAAAAACATGGCAGGATCCGGAGGAGTCCCTATATTTGGAGAAAATCTGGGTACAGATGGTCCAGGAGGAACAGGTGAGAGACCGAGTGGAACGGCTAACAGATTCATATCTACACCTAATGCTCCAGGCCAAACAACAGGAGGAGAAAAGGGTGGAATAAAAACACCAGGGGAAATTGGAGGACCAGGACCAGGAGACATGCTAGGAGTTAGTTGTTGCATTGCTCCAGGTGGCGGCATTCCAAGTGGTCCAAAAGGTGATCCCATCATGGGCACTGGGATTGCAACCTGTTGGCTGTGTCTCCCATTAGGCCGACCCCTTCCTCCTCTCCCAATTCTATTCCCTCTAATTCCTTGTGGAACAGCTCTATTAAAGGAGCCTACCTCCTGGTTTCCATGAGGAGGTTGTGAACCACTACTTGAACTTTGGCCACCACCTTTCTGGCCTCTTGCTTTCCCAGCCTGAAAGTCAATCTCATCCCTCCATGAATTCTGATCTCGCGAATTAGGACCGTCATCCATAAATCTATCCTTTGAATCCTCACCAGATTGGCCAGACCCGTATAGATCAAAGTTTCTTGCCTTACTATCCCATGGATATGCATACTCATCATCATTTGGTAGCAATTTCGTGACAGAATTCTGGCCAGCTTCGTTACTCCTATCAAAGGTGGATTTAGGTTCCTCTCTCCCATAATCGAATGGTTTGGTTTGGATCTCTATCACATCATAATTCTCATTCGAAATTCCATACTTCGATGAGGTTTTCACAGCTTCAGTCCTGTTTCCGTCTTTTCTACCACTAGTACGACCCTGAGGCCTTTCACTGTCAACCCTCTCACGACCACGTCTCTGCAACTCCCATTCTCTGCCATAATCATAAACTGTGTCCCCGTCTTTTGTATCCTTATCGATAATGTTGAGTGGCCTTCTTTTCCAATTGTCTCTAGAAGCCTCTCGCTCCCTATTCCTGTCACTCCAGCTGTCATCTCTTCCTTTAGATCGATCATCCCTGTAGCCATCCTTTTCTAGTTCTTTCCTCCTGGGCGCGTACTGCTTCTGTCATACTCCATCTCAAAATATTCTGATTCATGATGGCGTCTTCCACTCCTCTCAGGAGATCTTGACCTGTTAGAGCGGTCTGAATCTCTTCTAGTTTTGTCTCTCATCCATGTGTTACCATCGTCATCCATATTGCATGACCTCTCACCATTTCCAACGACATCACGCCCAGTGGGATTCCTCTGTAGTTTATGCTCCTCGAGTTTCTCTTTACCCGAAATATCTTCACGAATCAAAGGACTTCCCTTATTATCTTCTTCAGGTGCTTCAGACCTGACCTTACTCTTCTCAGAATCAACTTGTCTATCTTCCTTGTCATGAGATTTTGTACCTTTGTCAAGAATTGAATCCAAACCCCTGCTTTTGCTATCATCCACTTCAGTTTTGGCAGGCAAACTTCTTTCTCTAGAAGTCTCATTCTTAGGGTCAGAAGACTTCCCAGTTCTCGCATCAGATTTCTCCACATAGTTACCATCTTCTGTGTGTCTAACAGCATCAGATTCATCCCATTTTCTCCTTTGGCTCTTACCCTGATCAGAAGATCCATGATCCTTATCTCGTCTGCTTTCCCTTCTTTCAGATCTTGAATCTCTTTCCTGCCCCATTTCATGCTCTCCATCATGTGATCTTTCGTCTTTGCCTTTAGTTCTGCTCAAGGAACTGTCATGATCTGAGAGCTTTGAAGCCGATTTCTTTCTCTCAACTTCATCAGCTCGAGCATGTCCTCTGTTCCCAGACTTTTCTCCACAATCATGCTTATTCTCTGCTTCGCCATCCTGATACCAATCACTTAATTTCTCCAGTGCACTCTCTTCTTGTTTCTTCTTCATCTGCTTAGAGCGTGACTCCTTTTTTGCTTCATATTCTTCCTCATCACTACCCGTTTTGTTTAAGCTAGCTGATCTCTTTCGACTCTCATGTCTATCCCCAGTACTTCTCTTTCTCCCACTGCTGTCTACTCTTTCAGCATCCTCTCCATTCCCAGACCTTTTTGACCTGCTTGACCTGTGCATCCTCTTATCATCGCCTTCCCATTCTTCTTCATCTCTGCCCCTATCATTTTTCACATCTGAAGTATCCTCCGGATCACGTTTCACAGAACTCCGCATATGTTCAGGTGAACCCATTAGAGAAAAAGCCCTTAGAAAATCTTCCTCTGATGTAAAATGCAATCCAGATTTAAGCAACCATCCTGAATGACGTAACCATAATAATTATCAGCAAAAAAGATAATGAATGTAGCTTTCCATTAGAAACTAAACTCGCTAAGGGCAGAATATTGGATCAGAATATACACCCTCCGTTCCAAATTATAATATCATTATTGACTTTTTGAAGTCAACTTAAGACATTTTTCAAACTCAAAATTGACATGAATTCCTATAGTTTTAGTCAATACAATGATGAATGTTGTAAACTATTTTAAAAATACTACTCATTGTAAAATTTATTGTTTCATAATTTTTGATGAATTATCTCATTTTTGAGTTTAAAATTGTCTCAAATTGACTTTCAAAAGTCAATAATGATCGGAAGTAGTATAATTTTGTGTAAAAGGATATTGGATAAGAAGATATTGCAATCAGCATCTTAAGTCAACATAATTTGTTGCTAATTGGTACGTCATGCTAATTAAATTGGAGAAATATAATTCAACAAAAAAAGCCAAAGCCACACTAACAACAAAGTTTCCCAATCCGGAATTATATTCTATGCAAATTATAATGCTTCCACTCAGTTTCCATGGGCAACCAGAGTCCCAGACATATTGTTTTATTTATTTGTCATTTGAAAGAAGAGACAGTTTTATGGATGACGAAGAGACCTACATGAAAAGAGGACAATTAATCCTCAAGGAAAAAATAAAAAAGAAAAGAGAAAATAAAGAAAGACCATAAACACGGGACTCCCAACACATTGAGGATCTGACAGAGTTAATCCTTAAATTCAGTAACAACTGAAGACCAAAGAGTTGCGTAAAGAATCACCCTATCTGAAAGACAATGAGAAGGAAAACACGTATCCTAAAAACAATCTAGCATTGCATTCTCACCAAATGACCGGAATTGTTTTATTTTTTATTTATCTATTTTTATAGGTAGACATCAGATCATTGCAAACAACAGACAAGACCAGAGGATCTTCTTATCTTGTATCTTGCAAAACCTCTCTTGCTAACAAAACCTCTCAAAAACTCATGCTAACAAGACACTCCAAATTTGAAAGGGGAAGGAAAACCCTAGGGTTGGTTCTGATGGTTTTAAGAGCTAAAAAAATCATTGAAAAGGCTAAATATTCACATAAGATACAAAACAACCGAATGGTGCAAGAAATAATCACTCATAATGAGATAAAAAGCACACACCAACAACTGAAATGCATTTGCAAAATTGCAATAAGTTAATGGTTTTTATGATGTGACAGATTCGAATAAGCACACACCAATTCAGTGCTAAATGATGCATACAGTTAACGCATTTGGATATGTGAAAATGTATTATTTGCAAAAAGTTAATGCGATTCATAATAGATGCACACACCAAGGAAAGATTGCAAAATTGCAATAATAAAGTAATCTAGGGTTGAATAAAGTTCTCTAGGGTTGGTCCTGATGATTTTAAGAGCTAAATGGTGCATACAGTTATCAGGATATGTGACTTATAAAAAAAAGGCTAGGGCTGAGCTAGGTTCAGAGCTTCTTTATATAGACTTGTAGCATACTAAACCCTGACACATAAGGCCTACTAACCCATGATAAACAATATAGGGCCCATGGCACAATCCTTCTCTAGCAAATACCAAATTTAAAATAATATCCTTAACTTCTAAAGATAAAAATACAAATATACAAGGTCCCAAGTGTGCACCATCTCGAAATCAAGGCAATTCCGAACTACGTTGTTTATTCAAAATTTGATTCTGTGGTCTTTCTATAGACTGCATCAGTTTAGTTTATTCAAAGTTGATAACCACAAAAAGACTTAGTAAGGAATTTTTGCTTTTCTTGTGTTATTCACCTATCTGAGATGAGAAGACTTGAAACTTGAAGAGTTCCAGGTTGTTTCTATTCATAATTCTAGCAAAAGCAATAAATTAACCCAGCTAAACAAATAAACTGAAAAAAGGCACACTGTCAATTATTTCATTCCCTTGTTGCGAAAGGATTTTATTTAGCAAGTTAAAACAGAACGTTAGGAGGAAAATTATATCATTCTTTCTCCATAATTTCTGGCATACTAATTGAAGTATGTATTGTCTCAAAATCGAAGCTTCATTATTTGTTGTTTACTAATTTAGAACAATATTTAATTCAAAAATATTAATTAAATGAATCCAGAATGAAAAGGACCCCTAGTTACTAGTTAACTGTGTCCTGCATCAAACAATCTAGTTACCTCATAGTGTGAACATCACAAGATTGATAAGACCCAATTAGGAATTTATCCCAACTATGTGACGATTATTTTCAAACTTAGAAAACAATAATAATTTTCAAATTGAAGTTTTCTAATAAGGTCAAATTGAATATATTCGAAGATAGTAGGAATAGCACCGATTGAGAAGAAGATGAGGGAATATCATGGAGATATGGTTTGCTCATATCCAACGTTAGCCTATAGATGCACCGATTAGAAGGGAGTCTTGTAAAACGAGAAAAATAGAGGGAGGGATAGATTAAAGATTATTTGTGAAAAGGAAAATAACTGAGGACATGACCGCTGATAGAAGCGAGTGGATGAAGTCAATGCACTCTCTCTTACTCCCCCTTGTTTCTATTTTGTTTTCCTTTTTTAACTTTATATGTATGTATATACTGTTATATATGTCAGTGGGGTTCTTAGTTTTTGTTTCCCTAACACAGAAGGGGCTCTAAAGCTAGGGAAATCTTGTGTAAAAAATCACTTGCAAATAAATGGCTCTCCGGAGCCAAATTCTCTCTGGTATAAAGTGATTACGACTATATAAATGTGTTTTCAGTGCATCTTAAAATGGGGGCCGCACATATTATTAAAATAAAAAAGACAAGTAAAATGGGATGGAGGTACTACAAGTACAAGCACCATGAACGTATCTAGAATATGACAAGCATGGCTTGCCAAAATGACATTAGCTCTTACCAAAACATTATGGAGCGAGGGATGTTGTGAAGGACCGATATGGACACGGTACATGGATACAACACCGTGACAAAGGACAAGGCATTTTCCAATAAAAGAAATAAGTAGGATACGATACGTTGGGGATTTGTTCAATTATTCATATACATTTTTTACAAATATAAATGTATTTCTACGATAAATAAATTTAATTATTAATAGAGTACGATAAAACCTAAACAAAATAGTAAAAAACACAAGCACCTCATATAATAAATGTCTCCTAGTCTAGTATTTGCATCCATAAGTTCATAAATCAGACAAATAGAAAAAACTAAAATTCATACTCATCACATAGGCAAAACCAATTTATCTATAAGGAAATAAAATTTATACACACTTATAACTTCCAAGCTATAACAAATTATTTGATTATAAGCGGGATATTTTTTACTAAACGAACGTTGAACCTCAAAGTTTGGAAGTTGTAATGTACACAATGATCACTTGGAGGCCGATTTCGACCTTGATGCAGAGCGATTCTGCCGATTCTCAAAGAATGAAAGTTGTAGATCTAAATCGATATCTTCGTTTTGATAGGTATGAGCCCCCGTAACTCCTCCTAGATCAAAAGTTATGCTCGTTTTACCAAAGGACGTCGAAGAGGAAATGAAAATTCACCCCAAATAATTTGAGCGGGAAAATCAGAAATCTTGGATTTTGGAAAGTTTCTAAATGCAGATTTTGGTAGACTTCTACATGGAATTGGATTGATATTTCTATTAGCTTTAGGATTTCCTTTAGACTAAGATTTATTTCCAAATTGAATTCTATTTCTTTATGGAAACTAGTTATGATTTGTAAATCCTTTTAGGATTTGGATTTCTACATCCTATAGGATTTAGGACTTTGTCTAGCACTATAAATAGAGGATGAGGGTCAAGGTTTTATTGATTCAATATTCAACATTCAAGTATCCTCTATTGGAGTGAAGGCTCAAGAGCATGTCAGGCTAGTTCTTTTTATTCAGTTCTAAAGGGATGTGAATCCTTGTTACAAGTAATTAATTAATTGAGTATTATTATTTATTCCTTCTTGTGTGAAATTTCTTCTGATAATCTGTTTTCATTGATTGCATGCTAATTGATCTAATTAATTTAATATGGCCAATTGAGTTAATTTGATCATTATCATATGCTAGATTAAGATTGGTATTACGTGTAATTGATATCTCTCTTCATCACAAGTAGCAACTTGGTAATAATAATTGTGGACAAACTTTTGTTTATTGCTAAGATTATTAGAAAACAAGTTAAATAAATCGAGCTTATGTGTTTGTTGCTTGGATTAGCCTAATTTTCTATTTCTTAATGCTTCTATCATATTAAATCTAGAGAGCTTATTCTAGGTTATATGTTAGTTAGAATCGGTGGAGAGCTTGTTTCATCTGGTGATAATCTAAGGAGAATTTCGGATAGCAGAGCTTATTGTTATCTAGGGCTAATAATTTCATTGAAGGAAAATAATAATTACTTGATTAATTGATTGTTGTACTTGGTGAAGCGAATCGCAGAATCAAGTTTTACATATTTGGTTAATTTTATCGTTAATTCTTGTTCTCTTAGTTTAAAAATAATTTTCAAAACCCCATCTTTATTTTTCTCGTTAAAATAGTAGAATAATTCTAAAACAACTTTACTCTCTGTGGGATCGATCCTTACTTACATTGTGCTAATTATTGTAAATTGTGGAGTGAAAGTGAGGTTAATTTAGAGTGTCAACGATGACTCCCAAATTTTAAGCGTGAATTCGGGAGTAATTTGGCGTTTGTTTTTATTCTATTATTTGTTTTGTTTTTGTTTTATGACTCGATCTTCTCAAAGCTACTATATTAGATTTTGATCCGTAGATTGAGAAAGCGCAAGGAGGCTAAAGAAGGAAAAACTTAAAGTTCAACGGTCTTACGCATATATAGACGAGGCTTCTCACGATCATCACCGTGCCTCAACTTAGCTTTGGAATTATTATCCAACGAATCCGGATAAAGAAGAAGAGATGGCGATTCCAAACAACAATAGAACTCTCGTGGAGTTGGCAACTCCTAATTTAAATCAACAACCTCATGCATTGAATATCCTAATTTAGATCTTTCGATTTGAACTTAAATCTGGACTAATCCATTTATCGCCTACTTTTCGTGGTCTTACGGTGAAGACCCCTACAAACATCTGAAGGAATTTCATGTGGTGTGCTCTACTATGAAACCAAGCGGAATCATAGAAGAACAAATCAAGTCGAGAGCATTCCCATTCTCCCTAGTGATTTGGCAAAGGATTGGTTGTATTTACCTACCCTCGTGTTCAATATGGTCTTGGAATGACATGTGAAGCAACTATTCTTGGAGAGATACTTTCCGACCTCAAGAGTAGCCAACATAAGGAAGGAGATGCGTGGGATTAGACAATTCGGTGGGGAGACATTATCGAGTATTGGGAAAGATTCAAAAACTTTGTTCCAATTTGTCCACCGCATCAAATAGATGAACAACACCGATCCAAGATATTTCTACGAAGGGTTGGTACCGATGGATGAAGCATGATCGATGCGATGCTAAGCGGAGGAGCACTATTTGACAAGACCCCAGAGAGGCGCAAGGAATTTAATTGCAAACATGGCGACAAACTCACAACAATATGGCACTAGAACAAATCATACACCCAAGAAGGGTAAAGCGAGGTAAGCACTTGTGATTATGGTCAACAAATTTACGAATTAAGCTGCTATGGTTAGACAATTAGCTATAGGTCAATTGCCAATTGCAAAGGTTTGTGGAATATGTCTACAACCAAATCACAATCTGAGATGAATGCCCAACATTACAAGATGACGAGGTCAGGCAACAAGCTAATGCAATGGGAAATTATCAGCCACCACCTCGTAAAAAGTATGATCCGTACTAAACACATATAACCTGTGATGGAGGGATCATCCAAGTCCGAAAGTTATGGGAGCAAGCAAGCGGCACCACCTGCATTTCCACCTAGGCAGCAGGGCTTCCAACCAGCCCAACCTCAATATCAATCAAGCAAGTAGTCCCCTGCACCTCTTTGGAACATCATTGGAGGATATGTTCAAAGCATTCATGGGATGTACACCAACAGTTCATGAATCGACATGGCGGTTTCAAAGAAGAGACAAAAACTTTGGTTCAAGATTTGAGGAACCAAGTAGGACAAGCTGGCTACAGCTGTGGGGATATTGGAATCTAGAGGCTCAGAAAATTACCATCTCAAGCAAAGAGTCAACCCAAGGAGAATGCAAGTGCCATAACTTTTACGGAATGGAACACAGATTGGATACACCACCCACCCCGTAGAAGTTCAAGAAGGAAGCAACTAAGGAGGAACAGAAAAATCCAAGGTAAAACCTAAACCTCCTAATCACTTTTAAAACATTCCTCTTCCCTTTCCTTCCGTAATTTCTAAAACTTCAAAGAACGATGAAAAAGAAAAAGAAATTTTGGAAACTTTTAGAAAAAAAGTAAGTGAACATCCTCTTCTTCGATGTAATTAAACAAGTACCACCAGATGCTAAATTTTTAAAAGAATTATGCACTAATAAAAGAAAATTGCAAAATGATGAAAGAGTCACAATTGGAGAAAATGTATCTCTTTGTTCTTCAAAGAAAAATGCCTCCTAAATATAAAGATCCAGAATGTTCACAATCCCATGCAAAATAGGAAACACCAGATTTGAAAAAGCCGTACTAGATTTAGGAGCTTCAATTAATGTTATGCCTTTATCTGTTTATGCTTCCTTAAATCTAGGCCCTTTAAAAAAAATCGTGTGATTATCCAATTGGCGGATCGTGATTATCACCTACCCCAGGGGTAATTGAAGATGTCTTATTGCGGTGAACGAACTAATCTTTCCTGCAGATTTTTACATTGTGGATATGGAAGATGATACATCACCAAATCCTTCCCACATCTTGTTAGGAAGACCCTTCCTAAAAAAGCAAATGAGAACCATGATTGATGTGCATAATGGGACCTTGACTATGGAGTTTGATGGTGAGAAAATTCGATTTTAACATCTATGATGCCATGAGGTACCCTAGTGATATAGAGACAAGTTTTGCTATCGATGTGAGAGACTCCTTGGTGCATAGAGCTTTTGAACAACTACATAGGGACAATTTGGAAATTGCAATCAACAACGGTTTGGACATGGACAGAGAAGAAGAGATCAAAGTTAAACCCAGAATTGAAAGAGAATGTAGTCGCATTACATTCATTGCCAAAATTTTCAAATAAGTCAATCGGTATATTCTATTCAATTTCTGTTTCTCATCAAAAGTTATTACCTTCACATTGACAAGCCCCAACTCTAGAATTGAAACAATTACACCGCTCATTTGAAATATGCATATTTGGGGACTAATGACACTTTTCACTGTAATTATTGCTAGTAATCTAACCAAGGTGCGAGGAAGAAAAATTGATGAGAGTCCTAAGGACCATGTTACGATTTTTGGTCGACAATAGCGGATATCAAGGGTATTAGTCCTGGCATGTGCATACATCGGATATTGTTAGAGGATGGAGCTAAGCTTCAAGAGATGCAAGAAGGAGATTGAATCCACCCACGATGGAGGTGGTGAAAAAAGAAGTGCTCAAACCGCTCGATGCCGCAGATCATCTATCCCATCGGAGATAGTCAATGGGTGAGTCCAGCTGAGGTAGTCCCAAAGAAATCCGGAATCACCGTTGTCAAGAACGATGATAATGAGTTGGTGCCCACAATTTAACGAATGAAAACAGGTGGAGAGAGTGTATAGATTATAGAAAATTGAATGTCGTAACAAGAAAAGATCACTTTCCTCTTCCTTTATTGATCAAATGTTGGAGAGATTAGCTAGCACACTTATTATTGTTTTCTAGATGGTTTTTCGAGGATATAACCAGATTTGATTGCACCCGAGGACCAAGAGAAGACCACATTCACATGTCCCTTTTGGTACTTTTTGCTTTATCGACGGATGTCTTTTGGATCGTGTAATGCCCCGGTACTTTTCAACGATGCATGGTAAGCATTTTTTCGGATCTTTTAGAAGAATGCATCGAGGTTTTTATGGATGATTTCACAATTCATGGAGATTCTTTGGATGCATGCTTAGATAATTTAAATCGTGTTCTAGATAGATGCATGGAAACTAATCTTGTTTTAAATTGGGAAAATGTCATTTCATGGTAGAACAGGAATAGTACTTGGTCATGTCAGTGTCATCTAAAGGTCTTGAAGTTGATAAAGCTAAGATAGATGTTATATCCGCTTTGCCTTACACCCCGTCAACGTGCGGGAGATTCGCTTCTTTTCTTGGTCATGCAGGATTTTATCGAAGATTTATCAAGGACTTCTCGAAGATGGCATTACCCTTTATGTAAGTCTTGGCCGCGCAAAAGATGTGGATTTTCGGTTTGATGATGAATGCTGAGGAGGTTTGATACTTTAAAGAAATTATTAACTTCGCCTCGTCATTCAACCGCCAAATTGGAAGTTGCCATTTGAGATCATGCGACGTAAGCAACTATCGAAGAGTCTTGCCATTTTGGGACAAAGGATCGACAAAGCCGTTCACGCCATCTACTATGCTTCTAGGACTTTGAATGAGGCTCAGATAAACTATTCCACAACTGAAAAAGAACTTTTATCTGTGGTTTTTGCTTTAGATAAATTTCGATCTTATTTGCTTGGTACTAAAGTTATAGTTTATTTCGACCATGCCGCTTCTCGTGTATTTGCTCACTAAGAAAGATTCTAAACCAAGGATTATTCGATGGATTCTCGCTACTACAAGAATTCGACTTAGAGATCAAGGATAAGAAAGGTGAGACAACTTAGTAGCGGATCACTTGAGTAGGTTATTGAGAGATGAGGAGAGCTACGTTACATGATTCTTTCCGGATGAGCAGTTACTTTCCATCCATGCTGAGATTCCTTGGTATGCAGATTTGGTAAATTATTTGGTAGTGCACATTTTCCTAAAGAATTTTCCAAACCCCAAAAGGAAAAGTTAAAAAGTGATGCTAGACACTATGTTTGGGATGATCCATATTTATGGAAATTTTGTCTTGACAGAGATAGTTAGGACGGTGTGTACTAACGGTGAATTTCAACCTATTCTTTCTTTTGTCATTCTCATGCTTGTGGAGGACATTTTGGTCCAAAAGAAGCGCTAATAAAGTTTTGGAAAGTGATTTTTATGGCCATCGCTTTTAAAGATTCATATCTATTTTGTAAAACATGTGTTAATTGCCAAAGGATCGGGAATATTTCTCAACGAAATCAAATGCCCCAAACTCCTATATTAGTTGTTGAAATTTTTGATGTTTGGGGTATAGATTTTATGGGACCTTTTCCTTCATCTTTTGGGAATTTATATATTCTTTTGGCTGTTGATTATGTCTCAAAATGGGTGGAAGCTAAATCCACTAGGATCCACGATTCTAAAGTTGTTTGCATTTTGTTAGGACTAACATATTTGTCAGTTTGGAACACCACGAGCCATCATTAGTGATCGGGGAACCCACTTTTGCAACAGGGTGTTAGCGGCTTTGGTTCAAGAAATACAATGTTCTGCACAAGGTTTCTACATCCTACCATCCGCAGAGTAATGGTGTTGAGGTGTCTAACGAGAGATAAAATCCATTTTGGAGAAGGTAGTCAACCCGAAAGCGTAAAAGATTGGAGTCCGAGATTAGATGATGCAATTTGGGCCTATAGAGCGGCGCTGCACAAAACACCTATTGGGATGTCACCATACAGATTGTGTTTGGAAAATCATGCCACTTACCCATTGAATTGGAGCATAGGGCTTTTTGGGCAATCAAGCGGCAAACATGAGTTTGGAGGCACCGGAGTACACGAAATTGCGATTACAAGAGTTAGAAGAATTGAGGAATGAAGCCTCATGAAAGTTCAAAGATTTACAAGGAAAAGACCAAAGCTTTTCATGATAAGCAGATTGTCATGGAAAACCTTTATGTGGGACAAAAAGTTTTGCTATATCATTCTCGGCTTAAGTTATTTCCGAGTAAATTAAGATCTAGATGGGTTGGTCCTTTTGTTATCATTAATGTGTTTCCTCGTAGATGCGGTTGAGATTCAAAGCCCGAAGCACAAACAAGATCTTTAAGGTGAATGGACATAGATTAAAGCCTTTCTATGAGGGGCATCGGTGGAAAATATTGAGATGGTGGAGCTAGACGATCCGATATATGAAAGTCGGTAAGAGAGGCATGACGTCGAGCCAAAGACATTAAACACGGGCAAACTACTTGGGGAGGCAAACTCAAGATCTCAAATTTGATTTTTCTATCCTTTATTTTTTATTTTTATTTTTTTGTTTTATTGCATGTTTGCTAAGTAGTATTTTCTTCTTCAGATGATTTTCTTACATTGGGGACAATGTAAGGTTTGAGTGTGGGGGGAAGATTTAGGTTTTATTTTATGTAGGAATAATAATCCAATTTTGATGGGAAAAAAAAAAAAAAAAAAAACTAAAACTAAAAACTCGGGTTCCATGGTTCTATTTGCTTATATGTTCAAGGTTAAAGTCAAAGATTGAAAATTAATGCTAAAATTGAGAATCTGTTGATGCTTAATTTGTTAATGAATGATGACAACAAAGCCATGATCCATAGTAATTGATTTGAATTGAATTTGTGATCATGAGTACTTGAATATGAGAAGCATGTTTATTTCGCTAAGTTATTTGTGGAGTTGTCTATGTAATCGATTTCACGACTTAAGGCTGCTTAACTTGCTTATGTTGTTACAGAACCATGTGAAATAATGATGAATGAAAAAAAAAAAAAAAAAAAAAAAAAAAAAAAATTAAAAATATGCTTCAATGTACATTATGCGAAATAACTCGGGTATCTAAGCCTCGGGAAGCTTGTATCATTATTCATCATTTGAAAAGTGCGATGGATAAAAGCGACTTGACTAGTCGACTTTTGTGGCCTTTGTTACTTGAATAAGTAAGCTTGGTAGGGGTGTCTCTACACCCAAGCGTCCTAAGATCATCCGGTTTGGGAGTCGTTGGTGGAAAGTTCAAGCTAATGGGTAACTCTGAAAAGCCTAAGAAAAGGAGACATTGCACATGTCAAGAAAAAAAAAAAAAAAAAAAGAAATACGAAAAAAAAGAAGAAGCATGAAAATACATTCATCCGTGCTAAAAGAAGGGTTCTATGAAAAAAATTAAAAAGCGAGAAAAATTTGTTCTTGGTTATGAATCGGTGTTCATGGTTTTTGCTCCATGGTAACTAAGTTGAGTAAGTATGATGATTTTGGGAAAGTTACTTATGTGGCTACAATTTGATTTAATGAAATTCATTGGTGAAATGGTAAAGTTGGTAATTGTGAGTTAATTGATAAAGGCGTTGATTAGATTTCGTAAATTTAGTGTTGATAGTCATTATTTGTATCTTGAAATCTTTTGACACTATGGTTGAATAGAATTTTTGGAAATCAAACTTTTGGTTTACGAGGGACGTGTAAAAGGCTAAGTGTGGGGGAATTTGATGAGTGCATATTATTCATTTATTTTGATTCCATTATATTTAGTTTTATTGCATGTTTCATGGGTATATGAGCTTATTAAGGTATTTAATGATTTCAGGAAGAATTGGAGCTGAAATGAGGAAAAAGAGAAAATTGCAGAATTTTTAGCATTAAGTTGGATGCATGTTCTTAGCTTGGGACTTGAATTTTATTGTAGAGCTCTTCTTTAGCTTTCCGGAACATCTTGAATCGTCCCAATCGGAGTTCATATGAAAAAGTTATGATATTTTTACTAAACGAACGTTGAACCTCAAAGTTTGGAAGTTGTAATGTACACAAGAATCACTGGAGGCCGATTTTCGACCTTGATGCAGAGCGATTCTGTCGATTCTCAAAGAATGAAAGTTGTAGATCTCGTCGATATCTTCGTTTTGATAGGTAGCAGCCCGTAACTCCTCCTAGATCAAAAGTTATGCTCGTTTTACCAAAGGACGCCGCAAAGAGAAATGAAAATTCACCCAAATAATTTGAGCGGGAAAATCGAAATCTTGGATTTTTGGAAAGTTTCTAAATGCAGATTTTGGTAGATTTCTACATGGAATTGGATTGATATTTCTATTAGCTTTAGGATTTCCTTTAGACTAAGATTTATTTCAAATTGAATTCTATTTCTTTATGGAAACTAGTTATGATTTGTAAATCCTTTTAGGATTTGGATTTCTACATCCTATAGGATTTAGGACTTTGTCTAGCACTATAAATAGAGGATGAGGGTCAAGGTTTTATTGATTCAATATTCAACATTCAAGTATCCTCTATTGGAGTGAAGGCTCAAGAGCATGTCGCTAGTTCTTTTTATTCGATTTCTAAAGGGATGTGAATCCTTGTTACAAGTAATTAATTAATTGAGTATTATTATTTATTCCTTCTTGTGTGAAATTTCTTCCGATAATCATTTTTGATTGATTGCATGCTAATTGATCTAATTAATTTAATATGGCCAATTGAGTTAATTTGATCATTATCATATGCTAGATTAAGATTGGTATTACGTGTAATTGATATCTCTCTTCATCACAAGTAGCAACTTGGTAATAATAATTGTGGACAAACTTTTGTTTATTGCTAAGATTATTAGAAACAAGTTAAATAAATCGAGCTTATGTGTTTGTTGCTTGGATTAGCCTAATTTTCTATTTCTTAATGCTTCTATCATATTAAATCTAGAGAGCTTATTCTAGGTTATATGTTAGTTAGAATCGTGGAGAGCTTGTTTCATACAAAGTGATAATCTAAGGAGAATTTAGGATAGCAGAGCTTATTGTTATCTAGGGCTAATAATTTCATTGAAGGAAAATAATAATTACTTGATTAATTGATTGTTGTACTTGGTGAAACCGAATCTGCAGTAATCGAAGTTTTACATATTTGGTTAATTTTATCGTTAATTCTTGTTCTCTTAGTTTAAAAATAATTTTCAAAACCCCATCTTTATTTTCTCGTTAAAATAGTAGAATAATTCTAAAACAACTTTACTCTCTGTGGGATCGATCCTTACTTACTACATCTTGTGCTAATTATTGTAAATTGTGGAGTGAAAGTGAGGTTAATTTAGGAGTGTCAACGACAGCTCCCACGGGGCAGAGACAATTCATACACGAGAAAACAAAGAATAAAAATTAAAATCGAAAAAAGATTGCTTTTTTAAAGGATACTAAGTTTAAATTTTTATAGACAAAAAATGTGAGGGGCTGAGATGAAAGAGACCCAAAAGAGAGAAAAACCGTTCCTTAATCACTTGAGAAGAAACCCCAATTTTGTAGGGCCACTGCAAATAGCCATGGAAAGGAAAGAGCAGAGGGCTGAGAAGTTGCCGCCGGGATGAGGAGAGCAGGTCTGAGAAATCCAATTGGAAAGAGAAGAACTGAATCGTTTCAATTAATATGTAAAAGATTGGAAATTGGAATCAAGACCACAACCTAAATGCCATTTAAATGAAAAATAAACAGCAAATTTATAAAAAATTAAAAAAAGAAAAAGAAAAAGACAATCACAATTCATTCAAGTGAAGAAATATATAATACTCAAAAACAAGAGAAAAATAAATTACCTCAAAGTTTGTGCCCGGTGGGTGAGTTTGCAACGGCGGGGAGTGAAGTGGGGAAGTTCCGGGTTGCAGCCTTGCAGGGGGGAGAGGAGAGAGAAGAAAAAGGGAGTGCAGAAATCGGGTCGGATTTATTGGGTATTTAACTCAATCTGAACCCTTGAGAAGGGCATAATTGGAAATATACTATTAAAGCTAGTGCTTTTTCGGTATTAGAATATAGTCTTATATTTTGACTTTTGTGAACAGGCAAAAAAGAGAAGCTAATTAGAATTCATAGCGGCCAGAGAGTTGCAGCGGCGAATTGCCTCTCTCTTCTTTAGCAAGCAGCCTCATGTCTCCATCCTTAACGGTAAGTTTTTCAAATATGATCCGAAATTCATATATATATATATATATAGGTGTTTTGATTTCTTCTATTTGTTTGGTGAAAGCATAATCTTATCATGAATTCTGTATATTACACAACGAAAAGTAAAGAAATGTGGCCTTTATTTATTTATGGAGATTTGGTATGCAATAAAGGCCAGGTCTAAGAAATTGAAAATTTTAGTTGTATTTCAGTTTATATTCATAAAGTTATCTAGTAGTATAGAGTGGATTTTAGTCTGTAAGTTCTTGTTGCTTCTGCTACTGTACTAAAATAAAAGTACTCATCTTTTTTCATACTCAACAAAGTTTTAGTGCACGATTTCTGGAGCTACATTGGGTTTGATTCAAATAGGTTATGCTATATTAATAATATTTCAACTTTTATTTGATTAAATCCGGGTTTTTTGTCTTTTTTAAATCAAACTTGGGTGAATCATTCTAATTTCTTTAGGAATTGTGATTGATTTCATGTTTGATGTTGTTGCTGAACAGTAATAAGATTTAGATAGTAATTTCTGAGTTGATTGGTGCCAGTTTTTGAGGTCAAATTTCATATTGGGTTATCAAATAGAATTAATCAGAACGCCCCAAATTATAAAGCTAAATTTATGTGATTCTATTTTTCTTTATTTGTTTTTCCTTTAAGAATATGTCAGTTTAGTCGTATGTTCGTCTTTTTGCTTTTCTGTTGCTTTTCTGTTTTAGGTTGCTGCAGTCAACTAAAATTTGGGTGAACTTAGGTGCACAATCACTTGAATACAACTTTAGAAAAATTTGTTTGGGGAATTTTTGGGAAGGTGGATAATTCCGGGTTCTAGGGATGGAGGATTATGCGACCGAAGGAGTGTCTTCAGTAATTATAATGTTTACCTATAAAGGCTGCAATGGCAAGCCCTAGGTTTGGGAACAACTTGAAATATGATAAAGGCATAGTTTACATTCCCATTTAAGAGAAGTTTGAACATATTTTTTCCGAAAGTTAACTCTTGATGAAGCTTTTAAGAAAATTGAAGCACATCAGTAAGAACACATACATCATAAACTCAATACACAAGTAATAGTGTTGTGGCACCACCAGTACCATCCATAAAGCTTCTAGAGTTAAGCTAATGCTACATGATTCTTGTGTGAACAGGAAACACTAAAAGAAAATTATCTAACCTTTTGCTTGTATAGAATGAGTCGAATTAGGGGTCTTTTAGGGAGTTGGCTTCTTATTTACTAGCTCTTTCTTATTTTAATTGCTAATTACTTTGTATTTTTTGTTCAATGAGTAGTATTCAAATTGTAAAATGTTTCTTTGGGTTTGTCGGAGCCTTTTTGTCGAGCCTTCTTTTCCAATTGTCTCTGGAAGCCTCTCGCTCCCTATTCCTGTCACTCCAGCTGTCATCTCTTCCTTTAGACCGATCATCCCTGTAGCCATCCTTTTCTAGTTCTTTCCTCCTGAATGTACTGCTTCTGTCATACTCCATCTCAAAATATTCTGATTCATGATGGCGTCTTCCACTCCTCTCAGGAGATCTTGACCTGTTAGAGCGGTCTGAATCTCTTCTAGTTTTGTCTCTCATCCATGTGTTACCATCGTCATCCATATTGAATGACCTCTCGCCATTTCCAACGACATCACACCCAGTGGGATTCCTTTGTAGTTTATGCTCCTCGAGTTTCTCTTTACCCAAAATATTTTCACGAGTCAAAGGACTTCCCTTATTGTCTTCACGAGTCAAAGGACTTCCCTTATTGTCTTCTTCAAAGGAAACACTAAAAGAAAATTATTTAACCTTTTGCTTGTATAGAATGAGTGGAGAGAATTAGGGGTCTTTTAGGGAGTTGGCTTCTTATTTACTAGCTCTTTCTTATTTTAATTGCTAATTACTTTGTATTTTTTTTTCAATGAGTTGTATTCAGATTGTAAAATGTTTCTTTGGGTTTGTCGGAGCCTTTTTGTCGAGCCTCAGTCTCAGAGTTGAACTTCCTACAGCTTTACAGTTTTCTGCCTATCCTGTGAACCATCTCTGGACCGTCATTGTTATTAAATTATAATTGTCTTGTTCTGGATAAATTGTTGCAGAGCACTCAATGCGTTTTATTCCCTCTGCAAATTCATTCTTCAGCACAGATGAATTTCATAAACGAGAATTTCAAACGCTTGTAGAATCAAACAAGCAGGCTATTGAAGATGTGGAAAGACATGAAACTTGTAATTTGAAGACTGGATCCAACTCAGTTAGTGCCCTCACTAGCCCAACCAGCAATGAGAATTCTTCTGTATCCTACAGTGCCATATCCAACTTAAAGATATCCCCACGACATGATCTTGCCATGATGTTTACTTGTAAGGTCTGTGAAACCAGAAATATGAAGACAATGTGTCGTGAATCATATGAAAAAGGTGTGGTGGTGGCTCGATGTGGTGGCTGTGATAATCTACACTTGATTGCTGATCACCTGGGATGGTTTGGAGAGCCAGGGAACATTGAAGAACTCTTGGCTGCTCGTGGAGAGGAGGTGAGAAAAGGTTCAGTCGATACTTTGAATCTAACACTTGAAGATTTGGCTGGAAAGAAATCTTGAAATATGGAAGTGTCGAGTATTAGGATATATTACCAATGTGCGACTAGCCTTCATTATTATGATAAGAATACCAAAAATTTATTTAACCTTTCTATTGTAGATTGTCTCATTGTATTTGCAGAAGTTGATGGTTGTTACAGCTTAAATGATTCAAGTTTATGTACTAATATTTAAAAATTTGCTGAGTAAAGTTGTTTGTTACCTTCACTATTATATATATATATATATATATATATATATATATATGTATACACTACAGTATTACACAAGAGGGCTATATGACGGATTTTTGGGCTTTTATGACGTTAAATTGTCGCCATAGCCTAAAATAGCTATATGACGACGTGGTGAAACCGTCGCTTATAGCCGACAATGTAATACATAAAGTTGTGTCTCCATTTTCCTATATATATATATATATATATATATATATATATATATATATATATATATAGGGGGGGAAGAACTGCCATCTCATGCATCTAAGCGTTTATAGTAAAGATCTACAGCTCAATTTATTTTATAAAAAAATTACATTTCAGATCTCTAAGGTTCGGAAGTTTAAATTTGAAAATTCCTTTCTGGGGGTATTAGTACTGGAAGGTAACCACAGATTTTTTTATATTTTAAAAACCCACTTCCCTCTTCTTCCCCCTTCTTTCTGGGTGTTGTCGCCAACCTAATTGTTAGACACAATACGATCTGATCTTCATTTTAAACTTAGGATGATCAACAACCATCTCGAAATCCTCACTCTGCAAGTCTTACCAATGTCGGACTTGACATACTCTATGATTTGTCTAATCGTAGACTTCAATGATGATCGTAGACTTCAATGGTGATCATAGAGTGTTTGTCTGAACATATTCTACGATCCTTCTCGCTCTACGATCTTTATCTTATCTTACGATCTTCAATAAGCTTTACGATCCTTTGGCAGACTCTGCGATCTTAATTTAGCTTTACGATTTCTTGGCAGACTCTACGATCTTGAACTGAATGCTCTATAATAGATTGACTGGTATTCAAATAAATTTTACGATTGCACAAAACAGCTTTACGATCGTTTTATTTCCTATCATCTATACATTCAAATCTTTTAATAGATCAACTTAACAAGCTTGATCTTCTATTCCAAGTCTTTTTACATCAATTACTCTTAAAGACTTTACAAAAGCTACTTATTACACATACATTATCTCATCATCATCAAATCAAAATATGCAATTGTCCTAACGAAAGAATTTAATTGCACTACAAAAGAGATCTTTTTTTAGAGAGAGAGAATTCTTGTAATAATTAGTGAAAATGTATAATTTTTTTGGTAATCGAAAATGCTAAGTTAAAATATTTATTGATATTGATGCAAGAAAGAATTTATTCAAAGATTAAGTTATTACCCCCAACGAAGAAAATATATATATATATATATATATATATATATATATATATATATATTTATTTGAGTTGAGGAGAAATTTAATTTATTTTATCTATTGTTAATAGTGAGTTTGGAAGAAAAGAAAGGGTAAATTATTACCAATATATCCTTATTAACTTTATAACAATATTTTTGACAATATTTGTTCTTTTTACTGAAATTAGAAAAATTTCTAAACCTATCCAAAATTTTCCATTCTGAAGTGGAACTTTTGGAAAGAAAGTGGAGTCAACTACTTTTTAGTTTTTACTCATTCCCAAGTTTTTAAACTTTCTAGAAAGCTAAAAGAAACTGATTTACTTTTCTTTTCTAAAACTCAAAAACAGAGTCTTACTTTTATCTCCCCAATCCAAGTTCTCTCTGCTACCAGAAACACAGAAAATGGCAACAATAACACCATATGCTAGTTCCTTCATCAGTTCTTCAGCTTCAGTTAACCGTTCCTTATCAATAAAATCCATGGCGCCAGTGGGTATTCTTTTTCAATCACCCAAAACCCACGCCCCTTTCTCTCTCTTGAAGATCAACACAAGAAAAATAGCAAAAAATTCATTTCAAGGTGAACACCCAGTACCCTGATTATTTATTTGTATAGTTCCTATCATTTTACGTGGTTCCCATCTTTGTTAAAATTATGCACTACTTTTTTTTCCCAGTCTATATCAATGTGATTTTTGTTGAAAATTAATTTCTGAAACTAAACATAATTATAAAAACATAACCCATGTTGAAACAAAAGAAGAAGAAAGAACATAACGGAAGCGTACCAGATTCCATGATATTGTTTGATCAAACGGGTTGAGATCTTCCAATTGATGCGTATTTTAGAACTGAATTTCTCACATTGATGGGGATATGAGAAAACAATGTAAAAAAAAAAGTTAAAATTTCAATCGGGGACTACGACCCCATTATAAAGAAAACTGCCTTGTACTGAAATTGCTAAATGGCAGTTATCATCTTTTAGTATTTTTAAATTGGCCCCTCATCAATTTAAAAATACAAGTCCGATCTCTACACATTAATTTCATGACAAACATACCCTTAAGCCTACTTAAAACTTAATTAGATCACTTAAATTTAGACTTATACATGATAACACACATTAATAATATACATGTGTGGTCCCAATTAAGATTAATAAAAAATTAATCCAACAATCTCCCACTGGACCACATATGTATTCTAAGAAATGTGTTTAACTTTAGTGAGCTCCTGAAATTTGTTTTCACGTGTTCTAAAGGTATCCAAACAATCTCGGCCCATTAGCTACATCAATATAGGATCAAAGCGGTCTTCATTACAATAACCGTAATTGGACCTATCAATGGTCTCGTATGCCAGCATAACTAAATAACATAGATCAATCATGGATGCATAGCATGGAAATTACATGTAATGTGATTCACACATGTCTATTTCCAACTGGTCCTACTTAATTAACTGTAGTGAGATCAATACTTCAATATACTTAATAGAGTGTAGTAAACTGAATACTTTAATTCTGCAGAAAATATATAAATGAAATCTGTAGTTTTAACATAAAGCAATAATCCAAATACAAACTCCCACTAAACTAAAGTATCTTCAAATAGAATAACACCCATATGAGCAATGTGCTCGTGAAAGATATTTGGTGATAATCATTTTGTGAGCGGATCCGCTATCATGTAGTTTGTCCCAATGTGCTCTATGGAAATCTGTCTAGTCTGCACTCTTTCTTTCACAACGAGAAACTTGATTTCAATGCACTAAACTTGTCTCCTTTAGCGACCGGAGTTTTACCTGATTTGCAATTTTGCATGTTAGACCTATTGAGAACTTTCTCAATATAGTTCCTTTGTGACAATCCCAATATACGCCAAGAACGTTCTCGGTGTATCTCAATTCCTAATACAAAAGAAGCATTTCCAAGATCTTTGATTTTAAAGTTCTTTGATAGAAATCTCTTGGTGTCATGCAACATGCCTATGTCATTTGTGGCAAGTAATATGTCATCGACATATAAAACTAGGAAAATATGTTTACTCCCACTGAATTTGTGATACACACAATTATCAACAATATTTGTTTCAAAACCATATGAAACAACGACTTGATGAAATTTGAGGTACCACTGACGAGATGCCTGCTTGATAGATGGATTTTGTCAATTTTCAAACCATATTCTTTGGGTCTCCAGACACAAAGTTTTCTGGCTGCACCATATAAATTGTTTCTTCAATGTCACCATTGAGAAACCTAGCACAACATTAATATCATGCCTTTGGACAGTGATATTAATTGTAATTGGTAATCTTGTTAAAATAAATAAACATTGACAATAATTATGTCAAATAATGAATCCATGTTTGCATGAATTCATTATTCATATTAGATTACCTTGATAAGTATCAAATGTTTATCATCACATATATGTATGAAATTCGATCAAATATAAACCCATCTTTGGATTGGTTAATATTTGCATGAATTACACATACACTAACATCTATACTTGTCACCGTTGCTTTTTGTATTTAAGCACAACAATTTACCAATTACAACATATTTGGTATTTTGTTACCCTATGCTTATGGAGCAGATACAATATGAATTGGAGATGGAAAAAACTAAATAAATAATAATAAATAAATAAATAAAAATTCCTCCACCACTAGTCAGAAAATAGCACTTAGCCACTCACATATGATTTAGACTTCAAAAGCAAATGGACAACTATCTCTTCCTAATTTTCCATCAACAGTCAACCCGCAAATTCAATTATTATTATTATTATTATTATTATTATTTTATTTTTTTTATAAAAACTGAAAGAAAATTGTGGGGTTGACGATGCTGAAAATACGGTGCACACACACATAGGCCCAATGGCCCCAGATTTGCATCCCCTTGTGCAATGTCTAACACAATTCCTTGACCCACCTTTATTATATATATATATATATATATATATATATATATATATATATATATATATATAGCCAGAAACTGTGAAAAATTCCTATGAATTTAATCATAATACTTTATTCAAGTGAGGCTGAGAATCAATACAATTCAATCCACACTCTTCTTACGGGTTAGGCATTCATGATTATATTTGATACTAAGTTATCAGGTATACTAATATCCATGATTATGTGTATCAATATATCAGTATATTAAGTATATCAATTTTGGGATCATATCAATTGATTTTATTTTTATTATTTTTAATAAATTCTCTATGAATCAATCATGGGTGGCTCTGATACCACTTGTTGAAAATTAATTTCTGAAACTAAACATATTTATAAAAACATAACACATGTTGAAACAAAAGAAGAAGAAAGAACATAACGGAAGCGTACCAGATTCCATGATATTGTTTGATCAAACGGGTTGAGATCTTCCAATTGATGCGTATTTTAGAACTGATTTTCTCTGTTGATGGGGATACAGAGAAAACAATGTAGAAAAGAAACGTACGCTCAATTGAGGACCATGACCCCATTATAAAGAAAACTGCCTTGTACTGAAACTGCTAAATGGCAGTTATTATCTTTTAGTATTTTTAAATTGGCCCCTCATCAATTTAAAAATACAAGTCCGATCTCTACACATTAATTCCATGACAAACATACCCTTAAGCCTACTTAAAACTTAATTAGATCACTTAAATTTAGACTTATACATGATAACACACATTAATAATATACATGTGTGGTCCCAATTAAGATTAATAAAAAATTAGTCCAACAATTTTTACTTTGTTTAAGCAGTGCCGGTTTGTTTCATGAATTAATTCAGTTCGAGCAATAATTTAAAGATGGGTCCTTTATGTGTTATGGGTTTTAAAATTAGGGGAGTTTCATAATTCTAATGCATATCATCTTGATTTTAACTATGATTTTATGTAGTTGATTATGTTTTGATTAAATAGAGAAGAATTTATGGGAGATATATGAGCAGAATTTGCGAAAGAATAAAAAAATTTATGCACATAAATTAGGGGAATGAAAAATTTTAAAGTTTCCAAATGTTACTGGGCAGATACCAAAGAACAGTGTGGTGTAACTCAATTTGATCTGGAGGTTAGAGGTACCTGTGTGAGTGAGTTCTCCCTGCTGTGTCTTTTTTGGCACCACTGTTGTTGTTATTATTATTATTATTATTGTTATTTTATATTGTTCTTGGGCCTTATTATGTGTACCCTTGTCTATATAGCTCCGTCTGATGAAACCTTAAAGTCGTGTTGGAAGCTACAGTTTTATTGTTATTTTTATGTTGCTGCAGTTTGTTTAGTTAAATGCTATACTCTCGGGTTGTGAGGCGGTTTTACTATAGGTTTTTAATCATTCAATCACGTGGTACCTACTGGCTTTGATGGTATGCATATCTCTTTTTGGCTAGGCTTGTTTGTAATTGCTACGAACAAGATTACAAAGTAATTTTTTTTATTAATAAACGAACAAGATTATAAAGTAAATGCTCATCACATTGGATGTGATTGACTTGAGGGCATACTACTTTCAATGACATTTCTCTAATGGGAATTGTTAAATCCATACGGAAAAAGTTATTTATTAACAAAAGTGTCATTTATAGATCTTATAGCGACGGTTTTTTACCGTCGCTATACATCATCTCCAAATGACACTTTTGTTGTGGAAATAACAAAAAAGTGTTGTGGATTTAACATTTTCCTCCCCTAAATTAACTTACCTGCTAAGGAAGGGTGAAATGTGATCGTTCTGTTAGAGTTTGTTGATTTAAACTTCTTATGAAGTTAAAGAATAACTATAGATAGTTTTTTAAGGTCATGAATACTAGACTGATGATAAACTATATAGCATTCTATTCTTCTTGGTGATGGAGGAGAACTTCTAAACTTATTTGTCTGTTCAAAAGAATAAAATATAACAAAATACTGATATTAATAAACTATTCATCTTTTACGATTATGTTATGAGTTATGACACTTAGTGTAACAACTTTTTTAGATGAATATTACTTTTAATTTTGTTACTTTATTTGGTTGGTTGAACATATTCTTAATTTATAATTTAGTTGATTGTTAATTCATTTGGTATTATACAAGGATTTAAGATTTTAATTTTAAAAAAATTGGGATATAAGTCCGAATATTACCGAATGCGGATGTGTGGGTATTTGGGGTATTCATCAATTTTCTATTGGACGCAAAATGATACAGATAATATCAGTATTCGAATCCGCTGGATACAAATATGTTGAATTGTAATATTCTTTGGATATCGATATGTATATGAGATATAATTATAGAATTCTACCTGAATGAGCCTTTATGGCTTAGAGAAATAATTTAAGAGGGAAGAGTGATTTTATCTTGTAAAATGTCATGCAATGTTACATGAGAATCTTGAGACTACTTTTCATGTGTCCCATTTTCTGCAGTGAGATTAGTGACCGCTCCTGCAGATGCCACTGCTGGGATTGATGAAATGGTTTTTGGAACCCAACAAAAATACTACATGCTAGGAGGGAAGGGATGTGTTGGAAAAACACGCTATGCTGCATCACTTGCCATTAAATTTGCAAATAATGGCCATCCCACTCTAGTGGTTTCAACTGATCCAACACACTCTTTGAGCGACTCTTTTGCATAGGTTGAGTATACTTCTGTCTGCTTCCTTTACCATTTGTTGATTTTATTAAGCCATTTGGAAGTTAAATTCCTTTGCATAAGAATACACATAACGAATTGCTGTCTTTGACTCTTTACATGGTCTTGTTTCCTAGGATTTGACTAGAGGAACACTTGTGCCAGTTGAAGGACTCATTTCTCCACTATTTTCCCTTGAGGTGTGTAGAGAAATTTTACTAATAAAACTGCTAGGTCTTATAGTCACATATTTCCTGCATTGGTTATAAACTCCCCCTCATATCTCCATTTCCTTTATCCTTTTTTATTGATGGATTTAGTGCCTCGTGTGTTGAGTTTGTTTTAATTAATTATAACAGATAAACACTGATCAAGCTAGAGAAGAATTCCGCGATGCAAGCAAGAAAAATGGGAGAACTGGAGTCAAAGACTTCATGGACGAAATGGGCCTAGGAATGATTGTAGAACAGGTGAACTTTATTTGTTTTTACATTTTTTAATTGATAACTACCACTTCTCGTTATTTACCAAATTTGGAAACTAATATCATTGATGAATTCTTGAATGTAGATATTTGTATGACAGCCGGTCAAGTAATAAAGGACCTTTACATGTTTGAAAACATAATAACCTATGATAGATTATGATGTAGGACAAGAACATGTAGATTAGAAAAAGGGAAGGGGGGGGGGGGGTTTGAGAAGAAGAGTGTTTCACCCAATCCTCGATGCCAGAAGGACACAGAAACAAAAGCCAAAAATAGCTCACAACTTTAATCTCTAATAATTATCTCTATTAAGCTTGTGGGGATTACAATACTTGTGTACAAAAAAACAAGCTCACTTTAAATAACTTGGATTTCTTCTTGGAATTACTACGCTCGAGAGAGGCTGAGGATATCATTTTAACACCCAGACCGGAAAGCTATTTTTGGAATCTTACTTAAACACTATAATACCCTTGACACAATAACTACTCCCTCCGTCCACCAAAGAATGACATAAGTACAAAAAAATAAATTTCACCAAAGGATAACAAAAGTACAAAATTCAAATAAAAAAAGAATTACAAAGACTGTTTTAACCTTAAAACTTTTAGCGGTAACCCATTTGTTGGAGAATTTAGTATATATTGGATGAACTTCGAAACATGATTCTTTTATTGACTTTTTTCATGGAAGATCAATACTTTATGGCACACGAAATGCCAAATTGTCTTATAGAGCTGCCGAATCTTGATATCATCGCTTGTCTAGTTGCAGATTTCTTGCAACTTTCAAAAGTGAACAAACAGAAATAGAGGGGATGACCATGGTCATTTTTACTGATTAGTTTGCAAACATTTTTACAATAGGTACGAAAATCAGATTTGGTTGAGATCAAAACATGCAAAACCAAGCCAAATAAGTCCTCTTATAGCCCTCGTGAGATTTGTTTGTTCAAGCAAGCTTCTGGTATTTGTCAAACCAGAATGAGAACTTCAAATACCATGCTTTAATTTGTTGACCTAGGGTAATTGTGTTACTTGGACTTGCGGCGAGACATAATAAGATATCCATAACAGAATGCAAATCTTATACAGATTTTGAAAATTGGTTATGTTGAATAAAATTTCTCTAAAACCAACAGAGAAATTCGCGTTGCACTTGAACTCAAATAATTATTTTGGTATAACGATATTCAATGCTTCTGATTGGTAGCTGTCGCTTTTGGCTTCTGCATCTAGAGTAGCAACTCTTAGCATTATACATTGACACAACCAGAATCATGGTGTAAAATTGTTCAATTATGATGAATGCTTATCTTAACAGTTGTAAATTTGATACTACAGGTTGACAAACCTAAGTGATTACTAATATTGAGGTATTAGACAAAAGTTACAGTAAGAGTGTGCAACTGAATTATATTCACATACCTGAACCTTGCACTGGACCAGATATTCTCTTCAACTGTCAAGTTTCCATGCACAACATCATCCTGTGGCAAAAACCAGTAATTTTTTTGTATGAATGGATTGATGCTACCTTTCCATTGATAAGAGTTGAACCAGTAATCATGCACCCAACTACTTTTGCTGCCAACGCAGAAAGAAATGTAGTTTTTCCAGCACCCTATGGGCCCATGAAAGCAGTTATCCGGCCAGGCATGACTTTCCCAGTTATAGACCTCAAAATATTCTTGTTTGTCCATTTCAAAGTAAGGAAATCTCTGAAAGCAATCTTAATTTCAGGCCTTAATTTTTGGGTCCTTAACACTAATATACAACAATTAGAAAGTAATTACAAAAATAAAACACACACAACATAATACAAAAATAAAACAACACAATATAAAGTTGCTAAAATCACGTATATACATCAGTTACGGACTCTCCTATATGCAACTAACCGCTCCTACATTCAAGCAACTGAACAGAACATGCAACTTTGATATCGGAGAAATCCAAATCTTCTGGCGCGACACACCACTGAGATCGGAGAAAATGAAACTTTTCGTCGCATGACAAGATTATTTGAGATCGCAAAAATAGCATACAAAATCAACAACAACTTCAAGTTCAAGAACTAAAAACAATAAATCTGCGTTGATTGTTGAAGTTCGAGAACAAAATCGCAAAGAACTTCTATACAAATCGAATCTTTGAGGTATGTGAGTTTAAAATTCATATGCATATAGTTACCTATGTTTTTTACGAATTCTTATATTGATAACCTTTCTTAAGTTTTTCACATTTAAAATGGTTACTACAAATTCTTATAACGATTGGTTGATTCATTGATATGTTTTATACACTTTATATTATGGTTACTAAATAGATATAAATTGGTTACTGTTTATTGTGTATTTGTTTGCTAAATAATGTTTATTTGATGGCTTTATAATTATTAAATGAGTTCTCCTGATTTTTTTATATTAATGGTTACTCATCAAAGGTTACCTTCCTGCAACTGTTGGTTACTCTCTAATGTTGTCTTGGTTACTGTATAACATTATACTATCTAATGATGTCTTGGTTACTGTCTAATGTTGTCTTGGTTACTATCTAATAATGTCTTGGTTACTGTCTAATGCTGTCTTGGTTACTATTTTATATTCTGGTTACTAAGTACATATAAATTGGTTAATGTTTATTATTGATTTGGTTACTGTATAATGTTTATTTGGTTGATGTATACTTTAAATGTTTATTTGGTTACCACATGGTTACTATATTCTCGTATATTGGTTACCTTTCTTAAGTTTTTCGCTCTTTGATTGGTCACAAAGTCAGTATACTGACTGTTTTGATTGCAAAATGAATGTAAAAATATATTTTATATTCTGGTTACTAAGAACATATAAATTGATTACTGTTTATTATTGATTTGGTTACTGTATAATGTTTATTTGGTTGTTGTATACTTTAAATGTATATTCTACTGATGTTTTTTATATTGATGGTTACTTATAAAATACATTGGTTACCTTCCTGCAACTGTTGGATCTTTAAGTACATATTGATATTTTTTATAATATTGATATTTTTTATATTGTTTGTTTTTGCTATAAAATGCATGTCAAATATGTTTTATGTTATGGATACTAAGTAAATATATGTTGGTTACTATCTAATTTGGATTTGGTTAGTATATAATGCTGACTTGTTTACTGTGTAATATTACCATGGTTACTACATAATATTAGTGTGTTTTATACTGGTTTGTTTTATATTGATGGTTAATTATTGACTATATTGGTTAACTTCATACAACTGTTAGTCTTTAGTTGGTGACAAATTGATGCGGTTGAAGAGAAGGCGTGTCAGTTTATGGAAAGATTTGATCCAGTTTATGGAATGATTTGATAGATTATGGAAAGATTTGATCCAGTGACCATTTGGCAATTTCTGTCAAGTTTGGAGTGTCGGATTTTGGAGTTTTGAGAAGCCTAATTTCATTGGAAGCGGGTTGACGATCAAAAGTCACTGACTTTCTTTGGTGAATCTGCATGGTTTTTTGGTCGAATTCCATCATTTAGGCCTTCAAAATTGCATGTAAAAATGTGGTTTATATTCTGGTTACTAAGATTATGTAATTTGGTTATTGTCTAATATTGATTTGGTTACTTTACAATGTTTATTCAGTTATTAGGCAATGGTGACTGACAGTAACCAATACAACAAATTTAATTGTTTACAAGAATATATAATCGTTTACTGTTAGTAACCATTAACCACATGGTTGGTAACATTTTTGATGGTGTACAGTAATCAAAATTGATGTTAATCAATATTTTAATTTTTGATTCCATCATGAGTTGTCAATATAAAGTAAACATATACATTGAACAATTGGTAACTGTTCTGAAACATTTTTATGTAAATGTGGTTACCCATCTAAAATAAAATGGTTACCTCTATATTCATATTTAGTTACCAACTGACATGGACCATTTTCAAATAACTTTTATAACTACGTAATTTAAAAGTATCCATCAGCTAGATAAATGGGAACCCTCACATGTACATTAAGCACTTGATAATTGTTCTAATATAAGTTTTTAATTATTTGGTTACTAATAAAAACTAAAATGGTTACCCTTATATGCAGGTTTGGTTACCAACTGCACCTCTCAAACTATTTTTATTTTAATATGAGATCTATAAGTGACCATCATATATATAAATGAGAAATCTTAATTGGAGTTTCTTATTCTATCATGATGACATGGTATAAATAAAACATATACATTTAACACTTTATAACAGTCTTGATACAAGCTTATAATTATCTGGTTATTAACAAGCTTGTAGATAAATAGGACACTCACACATGTACATTTAACAATTGATGTTTGTCCTGATACAAGCTTGTAACTATCTGGTTACTAATAACAGTAACCATAATGTAACATAATAAAACAGTAACCACATAATTATATGATAGTAACCAGAACACGTTTTAATGGTAACCAAAACAGAAACATCATGTAATGAAACCCAATTTAGGCAATCCATGTATATACTAAATAATTACATATTAATCAGAATAAAAAATAAAAGTAACCAAAATCCCACATTGAGGGCACAATAATAGTAGCCAAACCATAAGGTAACAGTAACCAAAACATAATAACGAAGTAACCAAATAGTTATATATAAGTAACCAGAACATGTTTTAATGGTAACCAAAATAGAAATAACCTGTATATCCAACCCAGTTTAGGCAATCCATGTATACTCTCACATGTACATTTAACACTTGATATATGTCACGATCTGAAGCTTGTAACTATTTGGTTACTACCAAAAATAAAATGGTTACCCTTACATGCATGTTTGGTTACCAATCGCACTTTCAAACAATGTATGGTATGAACTGACTTAGAAGTAACAAATACGAACCAACAAACAATGTCAAATCACTGGTAATATAATCAACTATGTAATCTCATTTACACAAGTTCCAATAAACATTACATACCTACTAACCATAACAAATGGCTATGGATATCCAACAAAAACCAAAGTATGAAACACAATTCAGAATGACAAGACAACGACATCCGAACTAATCAAAATTTGGTACAAATCTTTCGTGAAAATTCTCGAAGTTGTTAAAAAGCCAATTTGTGGAGGCGCATCTAAATCGGAGAGAAATCTCTAGTTCCATGTCACACCAATATATAACTTTTTCAATTGAATTTTTCCGTTGCATTCCTCATAGTAAAGATCCCATAACCGCAAATAAACAAAATCGATTTACACAAATACCATTAGTAACTAGATATAAACAATATTTATATCATAAATGATTCACGTAGTGACCAACAAATAAGAGCATACTAACCAAAACATAATATAACAATTACACATTAGTCAAAACAGAGTATAACAAATAACCAAAACATAATTTAAAGGTCACCAAAATAAAAACATGTATACCAAAAAATATACTAAAGAAGTAACCAAACAGTTATATGATAGTAACCAAACCATATTTTATTGGTAACCAACACATAAACAACATGTAGACAAATAAATTGTAACCAAAACAACATATAAAAGTAACCAAAATCCCAATTGAGGGAAAAGTAATGGAATCCAAATCAGAAACAGTAACCAAAATTTCAACTCAAGGAAACAAAAATAGAATCCAAATCAGAAACTAACAGTAACAAAAAACATACTAAAGAAGTAACCAAATATTTATATGGTAATAACCAAAATATGTTTTAATGGTAACCAATACATAAACAACATGTACACCAAAATCAGTTTAGACAACCATGTATACTAAGCAAATACATGGTAACCATAAAAACATAAAAAAGTAACCAAAATACCAAATCGAGGAAATACAAATGGTATCCAAATCAAGCTAACTAAAGATAAATAAAACATAATTTTAAATAACCAAACAAGATTATATGAAATGCTTCAAGAATCTGCAGGCAAAGAAATTTCATCACCTTAGTCGGATCATGCAACACTTCGCTTCAACAACAAACTTTGTATAAAAAATATTGTATGCCAAATAATGAAAGAATTTCAGAATGTCAACGGATTACTGATTGACAAACATTTAACACTTAATACCCATACCAATTCCGTTTAGAATAGATGAGGAAGGGGGGGAACAATAGTACTGATTGGAGTAGCGATAAAAATGCGATATTTCATACAATAAATTCCGGGGAACCATGAACCATGGCTTTTTTACAAACTTAATTTTGTTTTCATCACTAAAACTAGTAAGAGGAAATGCTGAAACAAAGTTTCTTACTCAATCATGCCTAAAGACTTATTTGCATAAGAATTGAATAGGTTATCAATACACTCCACCTCCTTCGTTGTAGCTTTCTTTGAGGCTGAACAACATAATTATCAAATGATATATTCAAAATTAGAACAACATAATCTGAAAGGAGTTTTGCATTATGTTTTGTTAACAGAAGAGAAAAAAAGATTTCATACAGAAGAAAGAGAAAAAGATTTCAAACAAAATATAGAGAAAAAGATTTCAGCATGCAAACAAGGATGAAGAACGACAATGACGAACAACTAAACGAAGATGGCGAACAACTAAACGAATATGATAACGAGTAAAGATCACGAACGAACAGAGGAGATGAAGAACGAACAGATTAAATCACCGAAAACAATCGATAAAGATGAATAACGAACGAAAAGAGGAGAGAAACAAGGGTTTCAGTATGCAGAATGGTTGGTAACTGAAGAGTCCCAAACAAATGATAGATGGCGGTTATCACGCATTTCAAAAAAAAAACCTTTTGCCATGTCAGCCCATTAATATTAATCTCTTAAATTAAGGACGTCTAATTATATTAGTATTGTAAATATATATGACGAAATATCATATTTTTGTAATTATTTTATGAATGTATGATTTTTGTAATTACTTTTATAAATGTACTATAATATGTAATTGTTCTTTAATTTTTCTTGTTTCATTATTGGTAGCCATTGTAATTACTCTTGAGAAGGTGAGGTTCTTGTTTTGCTGCTAGAGAACTTTCTCTTCTTCAAGTTGAGAATAATCGTAGTTGAATATTTGGCTATGAGTACGAATTTTATTCTACTTAGGTAATTTATGTTTTATATATTTATAACCACTCTCCAAACTGAAATTATCAGGATATTCTTCAACACCAGAGATTCTCTTAAAGTTATCTGGTGTTGAGTTTGCAATCTGGCTGCATGTTTCTTAGCAGCCTCTTTTGCAGATTTCCACCATTCACGTGCCTTCACTCTCGTGTGCACTTCTTGCTGCCAATTCTCTAGATTTGGAAAGTTTCCGAGTGGTGAGAACTTGGTCAGAGCAATTGTAAATGATGAGCAGGAGAGTACTTAAAGCAACCTGCAATGAGGAGCGGTGAGTTTTTATATCTGTATTAGCGGTGTCACAAGAGTTCCTAACTTCCTATTTGTATAACAAATTTGAACTCAGAACCTCTAGTTTGGAAAATTAGCCCAATGACCAAATGAGCTACACAACCTAATTGTTATAATTTTGCAAGGATTAATATTTATAATTAAACAATTAGATCCCTAAATTAAAAGACAAAACAGATCTCCAAATTACATAATTTTAGGTAAATTAAAAAAACAACAACAACAATAATAATATTAATAATAATAATAATAATAGCACAAATAATAATAATAGTAGTAGTAGTAGTGGTACTACTAATAATAATAATAATAATAATAATAATAATAATAATAATAATAATAATAATAATAATAATAATAGTGGTGGTGGTAATAATATTATTTTTATTATTAATATTATTATTTTTATTATTATTATAATTATTATTTTATTATTATTGTTGTTATTATTATTTTTATTATTATTATAATTTCGGTAAATATTTTTTTTAATTTACCCTAAAATATATTTTAGTTACCGTAAATTATGTAATTTGGAGATCTGTTTTGTCTTTTAATTTGGGGATTTAATTGTTTAGTCATAAATATTAATCCTTGCAAAATTATAACAACTAAGTCGTGTAGCTCAGTTGGTCATTGGGCCAATTTTCCAAATTAGAGGTTAAAGTCCAAATTTTTTAATAAAAAGGGGCTCAGTTTGCGTTGACCAAAAGAAAATGGCTCAATACCCAAAAATTCCTAAAGTTCAGTGGTCGACTTTGCATTTTACCCGAAAGAGAAGTGATGAATGGGTTTTATACCTACGAATTGAGTATTTTTAACTTGATGAAATTGTGAGTTTTCGGGTATTTTCTGTTCCTTTTTATGTGTTTGTTTGTTTTGTGTAGGATAAATAAATGAGAACAAAAATGTAAGCAAATTGAATGAATTTTGGTTGAAGTAAAGCTAAACAGTCAAAGCTAGGTGGACAATGGGGCAAATTGGCATTTGGGGTGCATACATGGTGCAATGATGAGTATACACATGCAGATAGCTTACCGCTAGTTATGCACGGGCGCAAGAAATAATGAAATTAAAGACGTCAAAAATGAGTTAGCATTGGGTGGCATCAAGATTCATAGGCTTGCTACATGATGTTATGACCAAGTGCAACAAATACATGGACAAAACATCAAACATAGCACAGCGAGCGCGAGGTAGGGGGTAGAGAGTCAAGATCGCAACGCTGGTGTTGGGCACCGCGATCTTTGGTTTCATGGGCTTGCCATGCTTGTGTTGTGCAATCCTAATCGACTTGGGATGCTTCAAGTGTTGAGTTACCTTTGGATACCACTTCTACTAGTTGCATGAAAGGCCTATAAATATATAACCAAAGGCTGATAATAGAGACACAACAAAACAAGATTGAAATTCAGATTTCTAAGGATTGTAAAGGAAAGCACGCGAAGGAGCGCAAGGATTCAAGGCTGAGCTTGGAGATCGAGAGCTGCTACACAGTTTTTATTCTCTTATCTTTACCTTTAGTTTTTGTAATCCGAGGATGAAATTTAATTTGATGACGATGTTTTCCAATTACGATATGAACTAAATTTTAATTAAGATTGCAATGGAACCCAATGTTTAGTTTAAATTAATTTACTCTCGTTTTGATTATTGTTGATCATATGCAAGTCGTTTATCATATTTTATGCTTATTGTTATAATTGCTTGGCCAACGATTAATTTGATAACCTTGATGAAATTAGAAGATGAATTCTAGGGTTAAGATCTGAATACGATAACATGCGTCTAGATTATTCTTTATAGGATTGAACAACATGATTTGTGTATAAGATATGAATATATCTACATTACAAGAAAAAAGTTTAAGCTCGACGGAATTATCTTCAAAGGAATTTAGTTCGTCGAGAATAACTTTATTCCGACGGAATGATCCGTCGAAAATAAGTCCCTCAGAAATAATCCAATTCTATTGCACTCGCCGGAAATAAGCCCCCTCTTTGGCGCGCCAAGTTTCCCTCCAATAAGAAAACCTAATTTCGATTTTAATCGTGGTTATTTCCAAGGGATTTTCTGTCGAGGATTATATAATTTTGAGGGAATTTTTTCCGATAGAATTTTTATCGGAAATAACTTATAAACCTAATCAGCTTCGTTTTCTTCAACCGCCTCATTTCTCTCTCTTCTCACATCTCTGACTTTCTCACTCTCTCACTCTCACTCTCACTTCTCACTTTATCTCTCACTCTCCACTCTTCCCCTGCACAGTCCTCAGCCGCTGCCTCCGTCGCCGCCGTTGGGTTGTTTGGAAGCATTCCTTTAGCTAGGTAGATTCAAACCTAGTATTCAAGATAAGTTCAAGTTATTTATTAGCCTGAAATTTGATTTTGTATTTGGGTCTAAATTTGTATGTGTATTTGGGTTTAAAATTTTATTTTTTATGTGCAAATTGGGCATATGACCAGTGACCAGGCGCTGGTAGGCAGTCCCTCATATGCACAAAAAATGTTCTTTTTTTGTATTTTCAAATTTTGAATTTCGAATTTTGGCATAACATTTATTCGGGAACGGGAGACAAAATCTCCAATAAAAAAATTTCGTAAGCAAATTTCACGGTTGCGAGCAACCGAGCTAGTTAGGAAAACCTAACTAGAAAGAAACTAGAAACGAAACTAAGTTTTGAAGTAATCGAGCCAAGTTGAGCCTAGGGTTTGAGAGGGGCTTGGCTAGGGTTTAAAATATAATGGCTTGGCTAGGGTTAAGCCGAGAGTTTAGATAGTTTGGCTAGGATTGAAGCTATGGCTCAAGCCTAGGGTTAAAACCTAAAGACTTGGAGCAAAACCATTTAGGGCTAGGTGTCACATGTTGGCAAATTGGCATGTGGTTAAATGAATGAAGAAATATGAGTTATAAGGGGCAAGGGGAGAAGAGTGACCGACTAAGGGGGGATTGGGGGACCAAGGGATGATTTTGCTAAAATTAAAAAAAAAGGAAAAAAAAGAAAGCGTTTTCAACGTGAATAGTGTTTTTACGTCTTTTCCTGAAGGAAAATATTTTTATTAGAGATTTCATATCCCATTCTTAAATAAATGTTATAACGTAATTCGAAAAGTCGAAAAATGAAATAACGATCCCGTCGTGCGATGAATAGTGTTTTATGAATACTGTTTTAGCGTTTTTCTCAGAATTTTTTTTATTTCGTCTACGAATCCGCAACACATATACATAATCACATATCACGTAAATTAGGTCAATAATTGACCTTTAACAACAAAACACACATTCATTCCATCAAATATTAATTTTATTCAATAATACTTGTTAACCCTAATTACAAGGGTCTGGAATATTTACAAGCGTTACATTCTTCCCCCTTATAAAGATTTCGTCCTCAGAATCGCAATACAAGGTTACACAAAAAGATGGGGATAATTACTTTCATTTTATCTTTGAGTTCCCACGTTGCCTCTTCGACATTGTGGTTTCTCCATACTATCTTTACATATGATATTATCTTACCTTGTAAGACTTGTTCCTTCATATCAATTACTAGAATCAGAATTTCTTCATATATTAAACCTTTTTCAACCTGAGTAGGTTCATACTCAATTACATGCTTATAGTCTTACCTATATGATCGTAATACCGACACGTTAAACACATTATATATGTGCTCTAACTCTGGAGGTAAGGCTATTTTGTAAGCCACGTTTCCTACCCTCATTAAAACTTTAAAAAGGTCCAAAATTTTGCAGACTCAATTTACCTCTCTTCCCAAACTGTATTTTCCCTTTCTTGGGCGATACCTTCAGTAATACGAACAATTTGACTTCAAAATCTATGTTCTGCCGATGTTGATTTGCATATTTCTTCTGTTGAACTTGAGCCGTTATTAGTCGTGCACGTATTACTTTAACAATTTCTGCAGTCCGATGCACCAATTCTGGTCCCAACAATCGATGTTTCACACTTTCTCCCATATAACGCTTCGTAAGGCGGCATGCCTATACGAGGGGTGTTCAACCGATTTTTACCGGACCGAACCGGTACCAAATTGAAACCGCCCAAATCTTAATAATCGATACACTATTGGACTTCCAGATAATCAAACCCAACAGATCGATTTTTACCAAAAATTAATATAATTATTATTTTATTATTTTTATTATTATTATTATTATTTTTATTATTATAATCATTATTTTATTATTATTATTATTATTATTATTTTTATTATTATTATAATTATTTATTATTATTATTATTAATAATAATAAAAAATTAGAAAAATGCATATAACTTAAATCTAGGTTTGGTTTTTATCGAACCATAAAATGCCGAATCAAAACCTAGATCAGAAAAATCCAGATATACTAGTTTTTTTTAAAATCGAATCGATCGACTTTTTTATACCAAACCAACTTCTGGTTTTCGGTTCTATCTGATTCGTAAAATTGAAAACCAAAAAACCAAAAAAAAATGAACAAATTTTACCTATACGCGTGATAGCTATTATTATAAGCAAATTCTAGTAAAGGCAGGTGGTCGTCCCAACTCCCTTTAAAATTCATGGCACACTCTCTTAGCATAACTTCTAAGGTCTGTATCACTCACTCGTTCTGCTCATCTGTTTGAGGATGATACGCCATACTCAACCTCAAACGCGCCGACTTAGTCAAACAACCCACTAAATATAGCTTCGTATCCTTTTTGCGTAACTGGAAGTCCTACCATGAAATCCATCGTGATATGCGCTCATTCCCACTCTTGGAATCTCTAAGGGTTGTAACAACCCACTTGGTCTATGATGTTTGACCTTGACTTTCTGACAAGTCAAGATCCTACTAACACACTCTACAACTTCTCTCTTTATGTTCGGCCATCACACTTATTGTCAGAGGTCTTGATACATCTTCGTAATACTGGGATGAATCGAGAACCTCGAACTATGGGTCTCTTGCAAAATCTCTTCTTAATTTCGGTACTACCTGGACCCAAATTCTTCCTTCAAATCTTATCACTCCCTCGTTATCGAGTTATACTAAAAGTTAACCAATCTGTGACTCATATTCTTAAACAGAAAACACGTCACACTAGTATCTATCCACTTGCCACTGTTATTTTCGGCTCCACAATTATAACCTTTGGTTAATTCTAACCACCTGACTCATATTCAACTCTTTTTGTGTGACGATATATTTCAGACTTTTGTGGTCCGTGTATATCTCACATTTCCCGTCATATAGGTAGTGCCTCAAAACTTTCAAGGCCAAACTACCACTGTTAACTCCAGGCTATGAGTAGAGTATCCCTCTCATAATCCTTTTAATCGACATGACGCAGATGTAATGACCTTTACCGTCGGTACGCCTAAGCATGCACTCAAGTCCCCTATGCGACGCATCACTATATATTACAAAATCACTAGTATCTTCAGATAAAGATAATATCGGTGCCTCACTCAAAATTCTATCTTATTTTATTTTATTTCCTTGAGCCCTAGAAAGCTCTCCTCATACTTCTCCTTTCTTAAACGTTCAACATGATACTCTTGCGTCTTCGAATAGACCAGGATATCATCTATGAATACTACTGCAAACCTGTCTAGTAGTTCTAGCAATTGAATCATCAACTTCCATCATCTCTACTGGGGCCATTCTTTTTGGAGCCCTCGAAAATGGTGTCACTCCAGGCACTACATCTATAACAAACTTAATTTCCCTAACTGACGGAAGACCTGGAAATTCGTCTGAAAATACATACGCGAATTCTCTTACTATAGGTATCTAACCCATTTCTACTCCCAATTTAATCGAAATTAAATATATCGACAACTCATGTCCCCTTATGTTAACGCAACAATTTCTATGTAATGATTAACGGGGATTACTACCTTATTCATAACTTCTATATTCAAGGGAGTATCTAGTTTCTCTAGAAGTAATCTTAAACATCTAGTAGATTCATAAGATATAAAAGGACATGTTGCACCTGAATCAAACAATACCTATGCATTTATATTATTGATCGGGATTATACATGAGACTACTTCTCCAGATGCCACATCATCTTGGACCGTCATATTGAAGGTTCGGGCGGTCAACCTACTTGGTGGAGCTGGACCGATTATAGTAAGCTTTCTACTGCTATTTACCTTGCCGCCGCTTCCCCCGTCGGCTCCCTTCTTCGGGAAATTTCTTGCTATATGGTCTGTCGATCCGCAGACAAAACATCTGTTGTTCTTCTTTAGGTTGGGGCAGTTAGGAGAGATATGTCCCTCCTGCCCGCAGTTGTAACATACATATTTTCCCTTCAAACACACCAATGTGTGACTTCTCCCGCAGTTCTTACATTATTCGACCCTCTTCTCCGGGTCTCCTTGCTTGGTTACGGTATTCTCGGAATTGTCCCACTTCCTCTTCTGACTACTTCCAGATCCTCCATTTCCCTCAGCCTTGAGTCCTCCCTCACTTATCCTCTTCTTATTCTTCTTTTCCTGGTTGAACTTAGTCAACGCCTCACTCCCCCCTTCGGCTATAACAGCCTTATCTAAGATTGATCTGAAAGAATCAATCTGCAATACAACAACTTTATTATAGAGCTAGGGTTTTAAGCCCTGCTAAAACCTCATTGTTTTCCTTTCCTTAGTGTCCACTTGGTGTGGAGAAAACCTAGCCAGTTCATTGAACTTGGCAGCGTATTAGGGAACCGACATGTCCCCTTGCTTCAATTCTAGAAATCGCATCTCCATACGGATCTGCATACTTTGAGGGAAATAATTCTCGAAGTATAACTTCTTGAATCTTTGACATGCGATCACTCCCTCTCCGGCCCTATTCTGGTTGGCTTCCCACCAGAAGTTGGCCTCACCCGACACTAAGTAGGTAGAAAAAATGGTCTTTTGCTCCTCTCTAACTTCGGCAATAATAAATGACTTCTCTATTTCATTAACCCACGATTGAGCCTCTATCGGCTCGGTGGTCCCCCTAAACTAGGGCGGTCCCACACTCTTAAAGTCCTTGAAGTTGGCGACATGCGCAACTGGAGGATTTACGGGTACTTGGGCAGGGTTTCTATTAAGTGCCCTACTAAAATATCTATGAACTGCTGCACAGGGTTTTCTGGTTCCCTATTCTCATTCTTTGGTTCAAACCCGGGTCCGGTGCCCAAGTGACACGCCATTGCGTACACTTAGGATGCCCATACCATTTGTCTATTAACCCTCGATTAATGTTAAGTATTTTATTTTTCATAAAGTTTGTCTTTTATAACTTAGAACGATTTAATTAAGTGTCAGAACATTGCACGTCGCTCGCGCGAATGCCTGACACTCAAATGCCTTCAACAACCCAACATTGTGCCCTTTTTGCTCTAGAGCGCCTAGGTACCCAAATTTGGCCTATGACCAGCGCCTAGGCGCTAGTAGGCAGTCCCCCATATGCACGAAATGTTAACTTTCTGTAATTTTCGTTCTCGTTGCACCTACTTCGCAACGTCATAACTTCCTCATCCGATATCAGAATGAGTCCATTCTTGAGCCATTTATTAGCTTGTAATACCCTTTACAATTTCCCATGGATGGAATAATTTTTCTGATTCTTTAACCAGTTGGAAAATAGGCTCAAAAATCCTTCAAAGGCTAGTTTTTTTTAAAAGACGTTTTCAACGTCAAATTTTCTAATTAACGTAACTCGCTCATCCAAAGTCAGATTGAGCTCATTCTTGAGTCTACGGGTCACGTTTTTCATGAACTACAAAACCCCCAGAAAATTAGAATTTTTCGGAAGTGTTAAATACCCATAAACTTGGCCCGAAAATCGTACCAAGCTAGGGTTTTCGTCTTTTAATATATGTAACTAAAAATTTCGTCATAACTTCGTTATTGTGTATTTTTCTTCCATTCCACTTGGAACATTTTCGTATATATCTTATCTATACTAACTTCTTCTCGGATTTTTTAAACAATAAAAACATAACACATATTACGAGTCCAAATTAAGTTTCTCTACGTTATTTTCCATCCTTTACTCTTAGGCTTACATTTTAACTTTCATTTTCATTTTACATGGTATTTACCAGTAGTTTACAAGGTTATAAACCATCATAATCTCCTTATTACTCCAAGATCCTTCATGATCTTCATCAAACAACAACAACCACAAACAAAGCACTTCCTAACATACTACAAAGTTTTTAAAGAAAGAGATGAAGAAGATAGGTTTTAGGTTTACCATCTCTTGTTGTTCTTGATTCTTTTTATGAAGATGGATTATCCAAGCTTACTTTCTATCTCTTCATTTCCTCTTCTTAGATTCGAATTCTCTCTCTCTTTTTTGTCTCTCTTGTTCTTTCTTTCCCTCCTTACTTTACTTAGGAAATTTGATGAAATGATGTAAAAGAATGCAAGTATACTTTGTGACGCCCCCAAATTCGGGGTACCTTTACCTCGAATCTAGTGCCCACGATACAACACATACATACATCTATCTAAGCATATAATAGGTACTTAAAGATAAATATACTAATTACTACAGTCATCCTTAGTCTAGTCCCAGGTTCTACAACCTCACATATACAAACATAATACAAAAACATTACATCATTTAACATCATAACAATACATCAATTAAATTCTACTCTTGAACTTTTCCTTTGCCCTTATCTTTACTCGTACCCGCGGAATCCTCGGTCTTAACTAAAAACATAAGATATAGCAAAGATGATCAACTAGATGATCAACAAGTATAAACATTTAATTTAAATGACTTCTTATGAATAGAAATAACTTTCTCTAAGAGCTTCAACAATTGAACAATAATTGTGAAGTAGTTTGGAAAACATGAACAAAAGAGATAACTTTCATTTAACATTTTTGAAACTACATATTGAGCTTTTGGTGTGCTGCCACAGGCATCCAAAAATAAAACCTTACTGCGAACAATATTTATGTAGAAGTACAAGCAAATGTCGATCCCACAAAGAATGATTAGCTTAAACACATGCTTTTATGAACAAAGATGGGGGGGGGGGGGGTTTAGAGATAATTCTATTGAAAGACAATAATCCAAAATTACAATATTAAAATTAATTAAGAGAACAAACCTTGGTCTTAGTCAACATCCACCATCGGAATCTTAAGACTGATCATAGATGCAAATATATATCAGTTTACACTTTGAATATTCAACGTTAGATTTTCTTTCGTGCCTTTCCTTAATTATAGTTAGATAGAAACAAAAGATCTAAATAACCCTAACTACTAAACAACTTTAGACAAGCGCTGAAAATTTAATCTAGTAGTTGTTTTAAGAAATAGAGAGACCGTTGAAGTTAAACAACACAAGCACAAGCGGTTGTATTTAATTTAGTTGAGTATTCTTCCTAAGATATAATAATCTCCTGATCTGCAGTTAATTATTAACCTTAGTTGCTTCACAAATTAGAGTGACCAAACAATTACAGATTTGATATCTAATTTAGCAATAGATTTCAATGAATAACAAACTAGCGTGCACTCTAGCAATTAAACATATTAATCATAGAATTTAGGCGTAGAAGAATAATCAATACTCAAAATAATAATTGAACAATTAAATCAATTAGATCTCATAATTTTATTGATTCAGAGGCTTCCACTTCCTTCAACCAAGAATTAGAAGTTAGCCAAGCAAGGCCATGAAGAATGTGGAGTAGGATTTAGACCTGCGAATCAGATCCTTTGTAGCTTAAGTTGTTGCCTGTTTTTAGTTATTTAGTTAGCTTTTATTTATATTTTGTTATTATTATGTCTAAATTCTATGATGCAAGGCCTTACAGATCTTTTCCAGCTTACAAGAGCATAATGGGCATTTTATCAGATCAGCCGCAGTCAACCAAGGTTACACTTAGAGAGTCAAGGCCAGAAGCGCCAAAGCAAGGCAAGCTCCCTGTTAATTGGCGCTTCTCAGCGCCATTGCTCAACGCCTGGGCTACTCCCTGCCACTCTATCGCCATACTCAAAGGCTCCCAAAGACCGAGGTCTCTTCATGGAGTCACACAAAGACAACCTCCGGTCTTTTTAATCCCACGTGGCGCCGCAACGCCACTTGCTAGTTCAATGCTCGCGCCGCAGCGCGAGCTCCAGTGTCCAGACAGTAAAGAGGCTTTAAATGACCTGAGGAGAGAGGGGATTCAAGGACTTAATTTTAGCTGCCTGTGATAGATCTCAGACAGAGAGCGTAGCTTAGAAATAGTACATACAATCTTAAATTCCTAGAAGAGAAAGAAGATGTGCTTCAAGGGGGAGATTTATTGCATCTGACAACAGCTCAGCTACTACGCAGTGAAGAGAAGATTTGGAGACAGAACACTTCCAAACAGGAGTTTTCTTATTCCAAATCTCCCATTTATTTGTGTATTACTGATAATGTTGAATGTATTAAAAATGTGTGTTAGTACCATGAATATGAACTAACTCCATTTTTAGGATTGCAATGTAACATTTTGTTTAGCTTAATTAACTTTCTCTCCTATTTTATATAATGAATCATTTTGGAATAGGTTGTTGTATTTCGTACTTGGTGACTAATTGCTTGATAGAGAAATTAGTATCGATATTAACAGATATTAAAAAATAGATGTTATTATCTAGTTATTAAATACAACAACACCCGTTATGACCATGCCAATGGAATGTGTGCATAAACTACTAATAGGATAGACATATCTCTATTTGCCTTGTGTAGCCTCGAGGCTTAGCTTAATGACCTTGGCCCAATTATTTTCACCAATAGACATTGTGATTTATCTTGCTAGGGATGTGCATTTGACCTTCGACAGAAGCTTATCCATATTTACTGTTCTCGGTTGACCATTCCTTGATTCTTTTATAATTTGGAGAGTTAGGAGATTAGGTAACGCATTAGGGTAATTGTAATCCTATCTTGACTTCCTAGCACAACTACTTCTCTTATTCTTATAGTTTTAATCATATAGCTTTACCAACCATCGTGCTGATTTGTTTAGATAAGATAAGTAACGGCTTTACCTTAGTATTTGTATTCTTTTAAGACTTTGTCCTCGTGGGTTCGACACTCTACCTTCATATATTACTTGTGGACCGCGTATGCTTGCGCGTGATTTAGCAATAGCGAAATCGACCAACAAGTTTTTGGCGCCGTTGCCTGGGACTTAGTATTATTTGTTATTCAATATTAACACTAAGTCAATACAATCTTAATTTAAATTGATTCTTCCGTTTAACTCTCTTATCAAGTAGTCTTCACTGTTTATACCACCTCGAAAGGGTCGGAACATAATACCTCTCGATCCCAAGGTTGATAGAACATATGAGGCACCATGGAGAGAAAAATCCAAGGATATACTCGCTCCTATCAAAATGGTCGAGGAACTTCGTAAATCTTTGAGGAGTACGCTTACGCCTCATATCGACGATCTCCAGACGAGCATTCTCAGGCCCGCCATCCAAACTAATAATTTTGAGATCAAACCGGGCACCATTCAAATGTGCACCTATATTCAGTTTGGGGGACTACCGAATGATGATCCTAATGATCACTTAATCAATTTTTGTGGAGATCTGTGACACATTTAAATGCAACGGAGTGTCTGATGATGCCATCAGACTCCGGTTGTTTCCATTTACCTTGAGGGACAAAGCCAAGAGGTGGCTACATTCATTACCGTCAGGCTTCATCACCACATGAGCCGACTTGGCACAGAAGTTCATGGCGAAGTTTTTTCCGCCTGCCAAAATAGCCAAGCTCAGGCATGATATCACTTCTTTTGTCCAGTTCGAATCAGAATCCTTGTACGACTCGTGGGAGCGATTCAAGGATCTTTTGAGGAAATGCCCTCACCATGGATTTCCAGAATGGCTTCCTATCCAGACCTTTTATAATGGGCTATCCGGATCAACTCGTTCGAGTATTGATGCCGCATCTGGAGGGGCCTTCATGGCTAAACATCACACAGCAAGGTAAAAACTAGTGGAAACAATGGCTGCCAATAATTATCAATGACCGAATGATAGGCAAGCCCCCGTAAGAAGCAAATGGGGTATATGAGGTCGATTTATTCACATCATTAATGACTCAAGTCATAATATTAACAAAATGGCTAGACACCATGGGACCATCAGCAGTGCATAATGTGCAGAGTGTCATAGTCCAGTGTGAGTTATGTCAAGGGAGCCACCTTACTGATCAATGTGCAATAAGCCCTCAGTCAGTTCAATTTGTTTCCAACTACGGGCGGCAACAAAATTCTAATCTTCCCACTCATTACCAACCGGGCTTGAGAAATCATCCCAACTTCTCTTGGGACAACAACAACAACAACAACAACTACCCCAATCAAGCACAACCTTCATCCACCAGGCCAAATTTTTATAACCCTCTGGGTTTTAATCTTTGAATCAGTATAATCCACAACCGCAGAGCTCTCAAAATCAGTTCCACCATCACCACCTCAATAGGAGAAAAAGCCTAGTTTGAAGGATCTCTTGTTGCGGTACATTACCCAGAATGAAACAAGGAGTAACAATCAAGAAGCCTCAATTCGGAATCTTAAAGTACAGATGGAACAATTGGCCACTGCTTTAAACACTCGTCTGCAAGGCACATTGGCTAGTGACACTGATGTCAACCAGAAACGGGAAGACAAAGAACAATGCAAAGCAGTGACGCTCAGAAGTTGGAAAACCACTAATGAACAAGGTGGAGAGAGTTCTCTAGTGGAAGAAAAAGTTAGTGAAAAGGAACCTGAAGTGGAGAAAAATAATGAGAAATATGGGGGTGAACCAAGAACTCAAGTTAGCCCTTCAACACCAACCCCTCCAATGAGTACAGTCAATCCTCCTCTCCCTCAGTTGCCTTTCCTGTCTGCAGAAACAAAAGCTGGACAAGCAGTTTTCCAAATTCCTGGAGGTATTCAAGAGGCTTCACATAAACATCCCATTTGCGGAGGCATTGGAGGGAATGCCAAGTTATGTCAAGTTTATGAAGGACATATTATCTAAGAAGCGAAAAATGGGGGATTATAAAACAGTGGCTCTGATAGAAGAGTGCAACGCCATTCTACAAAACAAGCTTCCGCCAAAGCTAAAAGATCCAGAAAGCTTCACAATTCCTTACACTATTGGAGATCAATTCATTGGCAAGGCTTTATGTGATCTAGGGGCGAACATCAACTTGATGCCTCTGTCCATTTATAAGAAGCTGAGGCTAAATGAAGCCAAACCTACAAGTGTCACCTTACAGTTGACTGATAGATCTCTCACGTACCTGAAGGGGATAATAGAGGATGTGCTTGTCAAGGTTGACAAGTTCATCTTCCCAGCTGACTTTATTGTCCTAGATTTTGAGGAGGACAGGGAGGTCCCTATAATATTGCACAGACCATTCTTGGTGACGGGGAGGACCCTAATTGATGTACAGAAAGGGGGGTTGACAATGAGGGTCCAGGATCAAGAAGTGACGTTCAATGTCTTCAGATCGATGAAATATCCTAACACTCCTGAGGACTGCTTCCAGATTAATGAAATTGCTAATTCAGTTAGGGAAGTGTTCTTAGAAACTCAGACATGTACCCTTTGGAAGCCACATCGATGAGGGGCCAAAGATCACTTGTCGCCCATTAATGTTGAATTTGCCAAGTGGCTAGATGCTCCGCAAAGATACAAACAGTTTCAAAGATAGTTTGAGTCTCTAAATGATGATGAGGCCTCAACTTCCAAGGCTCAGCCATCGATCATGGAACCTCCTATCTTAGAATTAAAGCCTTTGCCCAATCACCTGAGGTATGCTTACTTAAGGAACTCTTCCACTTTACCTGTAATAATTTCTGCTTCTCTAACTAAGTGCTAGGAAGAAAAGTTGTTGCTTGTGCTCAAGCAATACAAAACGGCCCTGGGGTGGTCAATTGCTGATATAAAAGGGATCATTCCAACTCTATGCATGCACAAAATCTTACTGGAGGAAGGGTCTAAGCCATCCATTGAGCATCAGAGGCGGTTGAATCCCATTATGAAAGAGGTGGTCCAGAAGGAGATCATTAAATTGTTAGATGCGGGCATTATCTACTCCATCTCTAATAGTCCTTGGGTCAGTCCTATCCAATGCGTGCCAAAGAAGGGCGGAATGACTGTAGTGCCCAACGAAAACAACGAGCTGATTCCCACCAGAACAGTGATTAGGTTGAGGGTGTGTATGGATTACAGGAAATTGAACAAATCAACCTATAAGGATCACTTCCCTCTTCCTTTTATTGATCAAATGCTTGATAGGTTAGCTGGGCATGAATATTATTGTTTGCTAGATGGCTACTCGGGGTATAATCATATTTCAATTGCTCCTGAAGATCAGGAGAAGACGACGTTCACATGCCCGTATGGGACCTTTCCCTTCCAAAAAATATCTTTCGGGCTATGTAATGCTCCCGCAATATTTCAGCGGTGTATGATGTCGATTTTCTCTGATATGGTTGAAAATACCTTAGAAGTCTTCATGGATGACTTTTCGGTATTTGGGAGCTCATTTGATAATTGCCTGAGGAATTTGATTGTCGTTCTCCACAGATGTGTTGAAACTAACCTTGTCTTGAATTGGGAGAAGTGCCACTTCATGGTTGAAGAGGGCATTATTCTGGGTTACAGGGTTTCTGCTGGCGGCATTGAGGTTGATAAAGCGAAAATTGATGTTATTAATAACCTCCCACCACCGACATCAGTAAAAGGAGTAAGAAGTTTCCTTGGGCATGCAGGGTTTTGCAGAAGGTTTATCCAGGACTTCTCATGGATAACCAAACCGTTGTGTACACTATTGGAAAAGGACATGCCTTTCTAATTTGATGAAGCCTGCCTGAGTGCTTTTGAGTTATTAAAGAAAAGACTTGTCTCGGCTCCTATTGTTGTATCCCCCGACTGGACTTTCCATTTTGAACTAATATGCGACGCAAGTGATTTTGCTATTGGGGCGGTTCTAGGCCAAAGAAGGGATAAGGTATTCCACACAATATACTATACCAACAAAACTTTAACGGATGCTCAACTGAATTATACTACCACTGAGAAGGAGCTGCTGGCAGTAGTCTATGTCTTTGATAAGTTTCGTTCCTACCTCATTGGAACGAAGGTGATTGTATACACTGATCACTCGGCAATCAAATATTTGATTGAGAAGAAAGATGCTAAGCCGAGATTGATTTGGCGGGTTCTGCTTCTCCAGGAGTTCGATCTAGAAATCCGAGACAAAAAGGGGACATAAAATTAGGTAGCGGATCACTTATCAAGGTTGGAAAATACCTCGCATTCGGGAGATGCTAAGAAAGCCATCAATGATTTCTTCCTGGACGAACAACTTTTTGTCATCCAAAGCAAAGCTCCGTGGTATGCGGACTTTGCTAATTATGTCACTTGCCAAATGCTTCCTCCAAACCTGAGCTATTAACATAGGAAGAAATTCCTAAAATATGCCAAACAATACTTGTGGGATGAGCCCTTCCTGTTCAAGCAGTGTTCTGATCAAATTCTGCGGAGATGCTTGCCGGATGAGGAAGTTGAAAGTGTGCTTAATCACTTCCATTCCTAAAATTATGGAGGTCATTTCGGAGGTCAAAGAACTGCAGCTAAAGTGCTTCAATCTGGATTTTATTGGCCCACCCTATTTAAAGATGCACACACATATATGTTGCACTGTGATAGATGTCAAAGGGTGGGACCATCTCAAGACGACATGAATTGCCATTGCAGAATATTCTTGAGGTGGAAATATTTGACGTATGGGGTATCGACTTCATGGGTCCATTACCGTCCTCCTACAACAATCTCTATATCCTTGTGGCGGTGGATTATGTCTCCAAGTGGGTAGTGCTCAATTTCCTAAAGAAAAGCATTTTCACTCATTTTGGCACGCCTCGGGCTATTATTAGTGACGAAGGGTCGCATATTTGTAACAAGTACTTCGAAGCCCTTTTAGCTAAGTATGGGGTGACCCATAAGATAGCCACAACTTATCATCCGCAGACTAGTGGCCAAACTGAAATTTCTAATCGAGAGGTAAAACGAATCTTGGAGAAGATCGTTAATCCCAATCGCAAGGACTGGTCAAAGAAGCTTGATGATGCCTTGTGGGCTTACTGCACAGCTTACAAAACACCTATCGGAATGTCTCCGTATAGGCTTGTCTATGGTAAGGCTTGTTATCTTCCATTAGAGTTGGAGCACAACGCCTATTGGGCTATTAGGAAGCTAAACTTTGATCTAGAAGTAGCCGGTGAATAGAGACTTCTACAACTCAACGAATCAGATGAGTTTCGTTTGCAAGCGTATGAAAACGCTAAGTTATACAAGGAGAAGACTAAGAGGTGGCACGATAAGAAAATCCTCGAGAGACACTTCGAACTGGGCCAGAAGGTTCTTCTCTTCAACTCTCGTCTGAAGTTATTCCCAGGGAAGTTAAAGTCCAGATGGTCAGGGCCATTCACGGTTGCCAAGGTGTATTCGTATGGGGCAATAGAGGTTAATGACCCCAATTTTGACAAAACCTTCAAGGTTAATGGTCAGCGCTTGAAGCATTACTGGGGCGGCGAGGTAGACCGATAGAACACCTCCATCACATTGGGAGACCCGGTGTAAGAATGGATAATAGTCAAGCCGACGACTCTAAATCAAGTGCTAGATGGGAGGTATCCTCATCTCAGTATCAAACAAATTGCTTGTGTTTTTATTCACTTTAGTCTTATTTTGTTTGTCATTAGTTACTGTCTGTAGTTCTTAGTATAACCTATAGTCTGTATAGTGCATGTATGTTAGTATGTGTTTCAGGGTTTTTATTAGTTAGAAATTGTGAATACTGTGTTTGTTGTGATTGATTGCTGATATGAGATTTTGGCATGTGTAGGATTGCTTAGCTTAGTAAGTTTTTACTCCGCGTCGTGGCGCCAAGGTTTCTATTGGCATTCGCGCCGCAACGCCATTCTCACGCTACAACCCTGATTTTTGCGCTGCAACGTCGGACAAAAGGAGGACTCTATCGTAAACTCGGCACACAAACCGCTTATCTCAGGACACTAAATCCTCGCGCATGATGCCTCGATCTTCCCAGAGCTCGCACACCCATATCATTATCCGTGCCTCGACGCCAGAGTGGGTTTGACCCAGCGCCAGCGCCATCATCGTGTTTTTGTTGTTTAAATGAGGCGTTTCACTTAAATTGCAGAGTTAATTCTTCTTTCTCCTCTCATATTAGTTGCACCTTGCCCATTTTCCTCTCCAAGCGACGCCATCTCCTCTCCCCAGAGCCGTTAGGCAACCCAATCGTCGGCCGTTTCTTACCGTTTGGGTGCCCAACCGTCCTTTCAATTGCACTGCTGACCATTGCCTTCGTTCACGCCATCATCTTTATAAGCCAAGCAAACAAGAGGTAAATTCTCAGTTGTGTTTTGGGTTGAAAAATTACTTAACAGAGCGTGCCTTTAGATTATTCTTACAAATCAAATATGGCTTCTAAGCGTCCTAGAACTAGTATTGGCCCCCCTCCTCCACCCTCTTCCCGATCTCGTGCTCCGACTTGGGATGCAGTAAAATTTCCAACAGAAGAGGCTATAAGTGGTATACTCAGAATTTCTTGTTTCGTAGTTTGGTGCCTAAGCAAGGGCTTAGGCCTAATGAAAAATTGGACGGTCAGATGATGACCATGGTTGTCAAAATGAAATGGGTGCATTTCACCAAGTCGCCTGAATCAACAGTTATCGCAGTGGTGAAAGAATTCTATGCTAATGCCATTCTTGATGGTCCTCCGGTGGTGCCAGTGCGGGGAAAGTTAATCCCATTCGATAGCCAGGCTATTAATGTAGTTTATGGGACTACCGACTATGATGGTCACGATTATCGGGAGGTTGGGCTACAGAGTTACAACACATACGACATCATTAGTAAACTGTGCAAGCCTGGGACGGTGTGGAAAACTAATGAGTTTCATGGTGAAAAGACGCCGTTCCCCCAACAGGCTCTTAGCCGTTATGGTAAGGCTTGGTACTCTTTTATCTGTGCTAACATTATGCCTACGCGTCACTTGAGTGATATAACTCGGGAGAGGGCAATTCTGCTATATGCCATTGTTATTGGTTTGAAAATTGATGTAGGGGCACTGATTAACGAGTCCATTAAGATGGCAATTAAGAGCAATGTTATGACAGGCCTCCCACACCCATCTCTAATTACCCGTCTTTGCAAAATGGGGGGTGTTCAGTGGGATAAAGAAGATGTCACCCTGCCACCCATGTCTTTTATTAATCATCATCTCATAGGCCGCTATGGAGTCCTGGAGTCAGGAGGATTTTTTCGGTATACCGGTAGCCGCCATCTTATGAACCGCCGCCATCCACTGAAGCGGGTACCTCCACGCACGTGCCTGAGCACCCTTCTTTTGAGACCGTTCATTCGGGACTCTCATGAAATTTCGAATAGCTTGAACTTCCCGCACCGCAAGATAGACCATGTCACCCAATGGCGTAATCAATAGAAATTCGGATCCTTTGTAAAAATATTTGAAAGAATTAAATATTGAATAAAATAATATTAATTGTTATTATATGTGTTAATAAGATGTATGTCGTTCTATAACCTAGAAACGTCGGAATATCGTAGTATTCGAACCACGTGAGAGAATTAAAGTGTTTGATTTTCCAAGACGAAAATAAATGTTTTCCGAGAAAGTTTACTGAAAAACACTATTCACCGATTATCGCTCGAAAATTATTTTTGAACTTTGAGAAATACGTAACGTTAGAATATCGAGGTGAGATAGATTATGTAATAATAATCTAAGTATGGAAAATGCAATAATTCGCATGTGGACTTAATTTGGGAATATAGGTATTAAAACCTAATGAAATGAATTAAGGTAACTTGGTATAAAATACAAGTCCAATAGGAATAAGATGTGATCCTATGTGGGATTTATATTAAGCCCATGTATTTAGTTAATGAAGTCCAAGCTATTATTATTAACAAGCCCAAAGGATAAGTTAATTAAATTAGCATTAAGCCCAATCTTTGATCCATTAGCTAATGAGGATCCATGGGGAAACCCATGGGTAGACTTGATGGGCAAACCTTTTGTGTGGTGACCAAGTGTTGTAATGGCCAAGTAAATAAGAGTGGTTAGCAAGTAGACTTGGTTAATAAGCAATGAATAGTAAGGAGGTTAGTTTAAGGAGGTGGGATGACATAATGACCTAATTACCCTAACCTTGAAAGCTCTATAAATAGCAAGCCTTTTTCATTCATTTGGGGTTTGTTATTTCATCCAACAACTCTCTCTCAAACAACTTATTTGTTAGAGTCAATAAGCACTTTGAGCTTAATCTTGCCTTAGTAGATTTCCAAAGCAAGTGAAGTAATCATCAAAGGTAAATGATCTTGTCCTCTTCATCTCTAACATATTATGAGGATAAGAGAAGTGTAATCTAATGAACTTAGATACTAAGAACATAGGAGAAGTTGATAAGCAATGGACTTAAGCCGAATAAGTTGAGTAAGCAACTTGAACTTAAATAAAGTTAATGAACTTATGAAGAATAGCCTTTGTTATCATAAGCATGAGAATTATAGATAATAAGGGAAATAAGTCTTTGACTTATGGGAATAAGTCAAAACCTACTTTGTTAATAAATTGGTGTAATACGTAACTTGTAATGTCTACATGTTGATTAAAATCCACTTAGAATGATTAGTATTGAGGTTTCGCCGGAATTGCACGATTGGACGATAATCGTCGAATTCGTGAAATTCTCGGAATGGAAGTCATATTTTGTGTTTGGCATTGGAGACGTTGGTTTTCAATGGAGGCAAGTCATATTTGGCATTATAGAGTTGCGGACTCGAAAATGGCCGGATTCGACTTAGAACGAAGAAACGAGCGTTGAACGTTCACGAACGTTTATCGTTTTCATTAAAAATGGACTAATAGGTGGAATTTTAGCAAACGAAGTAAAATAGACAAAATTCTTGAATGAACACATAAAGTACGTAATTTGTGACCCGTAGGCTCTTGAACGAGCCAATTCAGACTTATAACAAAGAAGTTACGAGTCCGGGAATCTCAACTTGTGAAAAATCATCCAAAATGTCGGTGTGCTGAGAGGCAGCCATGCCATGGCCAAAGACAAGGCAAATAATCCCACGCCGTAGCGCCAAAGTGGCCTTCAGACCCTGCAAACTCGCGCTGCCGCGCGACAAATAACACAGAGACTCGTGCCGCGGCGCCGAGTCCGGATTTTTGAGGAGTAAGTATGATGCAATTGGCACCAAGTCTAATAGCCATGACTGCAACGCCAAACTTCATAACCTAGATAGTAATGAATGTTTACATGTTGAACATGATTAGTAATGGATGAACATTAACCAAAGATTTTAAAAGAAACATTGTTAAGACATGATTAAGTCTTAAGCATGAACACTTAGAGTTAAGTTAAGCCAATTACTTATGAATGTGAGAATGACGTAATGGAAAGCCGGAACCTTTAATAACAAATCTAATACGTAATTAGATTGAGAAGTAGGGTAAGATTCTTTAGAAACCATATGTGATCATTCATGACCTAATGTTCTATGTTATGCTATCATCTAATGTAGAGACCTTAAAGACGTAAAGTCCACGTGTTATAAATTAGCAGAGACGCTAAAGGCAAGTACTCTAACCCTTGTTTCGATTCGATCTGGACAAGTCTTTGTGATTCATGTATTCTTCGCATGAGTTAGTATTTGAGGAATGTCAAAGCCAATCCTTTGGCTAAAAGTATATATATGTTATTCTATCAAGTGTGGATAAGGATTTACCAAACTAATATTGTTGTGGTTTTCAAAAGTAGATTGAGTATGCTAAAAATTTTTTGTCGTCGACAGCGGCACGTGAGGTTTGCCACAACTTAAACGTATACACGTTTAATGAATGTAGTGTTGATCAACATAGAGTACTATAGGTTGATCACCTAGACGTGCTTTCGTAAGCTATATCTGGGACTTACGGACTTTGTCTTGGGATGTCCTTTTCAAAGTACTTATGAAATGCTTACGGTCTTGAACCGAAATTGATGTTTTACTGAATATTGTAACTGTAAAACGTTTTGAATGAAAAGAAGTGCTATTTTGAATTCTCAATAGTACTTCGTAACTATTGTCCAGTTATTGAAGATATACGATTCCTATGTTTCAAGCATGCTATTTTCCTTGAATTGTTGTACTTGCTGAGCTAGTTAGGCTCATTCTTGCTTGAACCATATGAATGCAGCTAAGACAGAATGGACCGATGGATCCCGACAAGGATAAAGGGAAGGCAAAGGCGAACCCATAGATTGCTTATGTAATAGTATAGGTTTTGTAAGGAATAATATTGATATTATGACAAAGACAATGTATTGGTTGTAAAGAACCTGGGGTATGTAAATATTCTTTTGATATATATATAAGACATATCCGTTCTTTTGAGGCATTTCAATTGAATGTTTATGTGAATCTGTAGCATAAGTGTAGCACCATCTCATCGGGTTGGAAGATACCCGGATTTGGGGGGCGTCACGAGGTTGGTATCAAAGCAATAGGTTATAAAACTTAGGGGGAAATAAAACCTTAAGTCATAACCTTAAGAAAAGTCAAAGAATAAAAGATGGAAGTTAACCTTATAAAAAATGCATTATATATGTTATGTGTTTTATTATCTTGACGTTTACTAATCAACTCTTTGTGTTGTTATAGATGTCGGTGAAAATAGAGATGTCTGTGTAGTCGTGAAGAGGTCGAAAAACCGGATAGAAATCATGCAAGAACCCTATAGCAGCAGAGATCCTGAGATAGTTGTTGTGGTGGAGTCGGAGACTCAAAGCTTAGACCTCATGTCGGTATTTGACGGCATGTTGGAAGAAGAAGTGGAGGTAGTATCCTTCAATCCGGTGGCTATATATAGCAGAGAGAGATAACTCCGGGGAGTCGATGATGTCTTTGTTCATGTTAGTGATAGATAGGAACGTACACCACTCTTGTCTGGGGAGGTCAAGGAGAGCTAAAGGCGGAGCTCAAGCGGTTATAGAGGACAAGGCGGACGTGGAGTCCATGTGGGAGCAGGAACATGACGAGAGAGTTTTGGCTAAGGACAAGGTCCATGAGCTAAAACAGGAGGTCTTTGAGCTTAGGAGCGAGCTAAAGACCAAGAAACAGAAGATAGGGAGAATGTCCTATATTCATAGGAGTTCTCATGAGGATTTCGATTCTGGTGTTGGGTATCAGGTAGAGAGCAGAGGGCGCATGACATACTATCAGCCGTGATATTATTGCCGGTCTTGCCAAGGCAGATTTTGAGAATGCCTTAAGGCAGATATGATCGAGTAGTTGTTAGAGTAGTTAGGTATGTACATATTTGTGTATCTAGTAGTGACGTAAAGCCCTCTTTTGTATAATCAAGGGTAGTCTTTTGTAATTCCCAATTTTTGGAAAGCAATAGCGGGAAAGTAATGTATCCAGCTTGGGCTGTGTAACCGATGTAGTATTATACTACAATGAATTAATATAAGTTTTCATTTTCGAAAAATGTTGAGTAACGAATGTGTAAGTTATTGTTTAGCATGGAATAATAACTAAATGACAGGAAATGTATAATAACGAAATATGTGTTTATTGTAACAGCAAAATGCCGCCAAGAAGAGTACCACGTACCCAAGGTGCGAACACGAATCAACCGGAGGGAGGTCCGGTTAACCCCATGCAAGAATTTTTGAACCTTTTAACCGCAACATTTAACCAAACTGGGGCTAATATCCCGTGAATCTGGTGTAATCTGAGCTACTACATTTAAGGACTTTAAGAGTGTGGGTCATGGAGTTCAAAGGAACTACGGACCCTATCGAAGCCCAAACGTGGGTTAGGGAGATTGAGAAGGCATTTGTAATAGCAAATGTCGACGAGGCCCAAAAGGTTGCCTTTGCAACCTACATGATGAAGGGAGAGGCCAACTTTTGGTGGGAGGCCAATCAGGCGAGGGCCGGAATAGATGCTATAACGTGGGAGAGGTTCAAGGAAATATTCTACGAGAACTACTTTCCCACAAGCATGCAGGGAAGGATGGAGATGCGATTTCTCGATTTAAAACAAGGGGACATGACGGTTCCCCAGTATGCCGCCAAGTTTAATGAACTGGCAAGGTTCGCTCCACATCAAGTGGATACCGAGGTGAGGAAAGCTCGACGATTCGAGCAGGGCTTGAAACCCTAGCTCTATAATCGTATCTCTGTATTCCAAAGTACTTCCTTTGGGATTGTGTTAGAGAAGGCAATAATTGCCGAAGGTGGTAGCGAGGCGTTGAGCCAATACCATAAGGACAAGAAAAGCAAAGGGAAGGTAGATGGAGGAGTGAAGGTCGAAGGTGCGGGAGTGGAGAAGGGTATAAGCGGAAGGTGAGTAGTTTGGGGAATCTCGAAGTGAAACTAAGGGACTGAAAAGGAAGATGGAGGCTGCAAGACTGCATGGGAAGACTCATTTAGAGTCATCTCAAAGGTAAGGCCGTGTGTTATAGCTGTGGATGGGAGGGGCATATTGCGCCAAAACTATCCAAAGCTCAAGAAGAATCATGGGTGCTTTGTATGTGGGTCTACGGACCACATGGCAAAGAACGCCCAAAGAAGGGGACAGAGAGCGTGTATAAGGGCCTAATAGTGGTAAGTTAACTATTGGGGCCCAGTATGCAATGGGTAGCCGATGGTCGTACCTTTAATATTTATCCGAGGATGCGATGGCTTCGGGGACGTAGTTGCAGAGTATTATTCGATCAACGACTTAAATGCATACGTACTGTTTGACTCGGGTGCTACTTGTTCGTTTATCGCATGTGATTTTGCTAGACGACTAGGACTACTTCCTAAAAAGTTGCCTATACCTTTGAACATTAAGGTAGCAAACGAGGAGATAATTCATGTTGAAGATATTCATAGAAGTTGTTGCGTAGACATTCGAGGTTGTAAATTATCGGCAGATCTGATACCGATAAAGTTAGGAGAATTCGATGTAATTCTCAGAATGGATTGGTTGATAAATCATGGGGCAATGATAGGTTGTCAAAAAAAAAATGTGTAAATATTAAAACATCAATCAAATCTCATGTAATATGACACAAACTAGGAAATTATTGAGGAAGGGGTGTGTAGGCTATTTGTGTCATGTGGTTGATACCCAGAGAGTGAGAGCAACCATGGAACAAATACCTATAGTGAGTGAGTTCATGGATGTATTTCCAAGCGAGTTCCGGGTCTTCCACCCGGATAGGAGGCCCGAGTTTTTAATAGACATTGTGCCAGGAGCGGCACCAGTTTCCAGGGCACCGTATCGTATGGCGCCAGTGGAGATGAAGGAGTTGATGGTACAGTTGCAAGAATTGTTGGACAGGAAGTACATTCAACCGAGTGTTTCGCCGTGGGGAGCACCAGTGTTGTTTGTCAAGAAGAAGGACGGATCGTTGAGACTTTGTATCGACTATCGAGAGTTGAACAAGTTAACGATAAAGAATAAGTATCCATTGCCCAGGATCGATGATCTTTTTGATCAGTTGAAGGGGGAAAAATATTTTTCCAAAATAGATTTAAGAACGGGGTATCATCAGCTGAAGGTTAGGAATGAAGATGTGCCAAAGACAACATTCAGGACTCGGTATGGTCATTACGAGTTTCTGGTGATGTCATTTGGGTTGACTAATGCACCTGCTGCATTTATGGACATGATGAACAGAGTGTTCAAACAATATTTGGACAAGTTCATCGTGGTGTTTATTGATGATATTCTAGTCTACACTCTAAGACGCGGAAGATCATCTTTGAACACCTAAGAATAGTGTTGGATACACTAAGAAAGGATAAGTTATATGCGAAGTTCACTAAAGTGTGAATTTTGGTTAGAGAGGGTACAGTTTTTAGGTCATGTTATTGACCACGAAAGGATTTTCGTAGATCCAGCGAAGGTGGAAGCAGTGATGAATTGGGAACAACCGAAAACACCGACCGAGGTATGGAGTTTCCTAGGGTTAGCGGGTTACTATCGGAGGTTCATTCAGGACTTTTCAAAGATAGCTACTCCGCTGACTAACTTGACGAGGAAGACAGTGAAGTATGTATGGACTGAGAAATGCGAAAATAGTTTTCAAAACTGAAGAAGAAGAAGTTGAGTGAAGCGCTTTTTTGTCATTACCCGATGACACACGGGAAATTTTAGTAGTTTATAGCGATGCTTCGTGATAAAAATTTGGGTTGCGTGCTCATGCAGCATGGCAAGGTCATTGCGTATGCATCTAGGCAGTTGAAGGATTATGAGAAAGTTTACCCTACTCATGATCTAGAACTGGCCGCGGTGGTGTTTGCCTTAAAGATATGGCGACATTATCTTTATGGGGAAAAGTGTGAGATATACACGGACCACAAGAGTCTAAAATATATCTTCACACAGAAGGAGTTGAATATGAGACAGAGAAGGTGGCTGGAGTTGATAAAGGATTACGATTGTGAAATCCTGTATCACCCTGGAAAAGCCAATGTAGTGGCCGACGCCTTGAGTAGAAAGGGTCGGGAAAAGTTATCTTTGTTAACAGCTCAAGCGGAGTTAATAACGGAGATGGCTAGGATGGAGTTAGAGGTGAAGTTGCCAATTGAAGCGGATCAGAGACTGTTTGTGACGGAGATTCAGTCTACCATCGTAGAGAGAGTCAAGGAGGTGCAACTCAAAACTGATGAGTGTAACCAGATGAAGAAGCGGTTGACCAATGAAAAAGATATTAAGTTTAGTCTTGATAATGAGGGATTATTAAGATTTGAGGGAAGAATTTGGGTTCCGAATGAGACGGAATTAAAGGAGCAAGTTTTACAAGAGGCTCATAGTTCGAGGTACTCGATTCATCCTGGTAGCACTAAGATGTATCAAGACCTTCGACGAAGTTTTTGGTGGCCGAACATGAAGAGAGAAATAGCCGAGTATGTGAGTAAGTGCTTGACTTGTCAAAGAGTTAAAGCCGAACATCAACGACCGAGTGGCTTGTTACAGTCATTGGAGATTCCAGAGTGGAAGTGGGAGCATATCACGATGGACTTTGTGGTGGGACTTCCGACGACTCAGAAGGGATATGATGCGATTTGGGTAATAGTGGACCGGTTGATGAAGTCGGCTCACTTTTTGCCAATTCGAATTAAGTACAACTTAGATAAGTTAGCTACACTCTATGTTAAGGAAATTATTTCCAGACATGGAGCACCTGTTTCGATAGTGTCAGATCGTGACCCACGATTCACATCGAACTTTTGGAGAAGTCTTCAGAAGCGGTTGGGGACTTGATTGAAGTTGAGTACGACATATCATCCACAAACCGATGGACAGAGTGAGAGGACAATTCAGACGTTAGAAGATATGTTGAGATCTTGCGTCATGGATTTCAAGGGTAGTTGGGATGATCATCTACCATTAGTAGAATTTGCATATAACAACAGTTATCATGCAAGCATAGGTATGCCGCCGTATGAAGCTTTGTATGGAAGGAAATGCAGAACACCGTTGTATTGGGATGAAGTGGGAGAACAGCTGGATGCTAGGACCAGAATTGGTGCAAACAAGCAAATGAGGAGTGGTGAAGTTGATTCGAATGCGTCTTGTAGCAGCTCAAGACAGACAGAAGAAATACGCAGACTTACATCGAGAGAATAGAGAATTTGAGGTAGGCTCGTACGTATTTCTAAAGGTATCTCTCTGGAAAGGAAAGATACGCTTTGGAAAGAAGGGAAAACTAAGCCCAAGGTTTATAGGACCTTTTGAGGTATTAGAACGGGTAGGTGAGGTAGCTTATAGGGTAGCGTTACCTCCAGACCTAGAGCGAATACATAATGTATTTCACATTTCAGTGCTACGTCCTTACAAACCGGATTACAAGCACGTAATAGAATATGAGCCTATTCAAATTGAGAAGGATCTAACATATGAAGAGATGCCGATTCAAATCATCGATAGAAAGGAGCAAGTTCTACGAAACAAAAGGTAATAAAAAATACGTAAAGGTGTTATGGAAGAACCACGATGTAGAAGAAGCAACATGGGAACTTGAAGAAAAGATGAGAAAGAATTACCCTCTTTTGTTTGAGTGATGTAGGGAGAGATTCTAGGGACAGAATCTTTATAAGGGGGGAAGAATGTAACGCCCGAGAAATTCGGATCCTTTGTAAAAATATTTGAAAGAATTAAATATTGAATAAAATAATATTAATTGTTATTATATGTGTTAATAAGATGTATGTTGTTCTATAACCTAGAAACGTCGGAATATCATAGTATTCGAACCACGTGAGAGAATTAAAGTGTTTGATTTTCCAAGACGAAAATAAATGTTTTCCGAGAAAGTTTATGAAAAACACTATTCACCGATTATCGCTCGAAAATTATTTTTGAACTTCCGAGAAATACGTAACGTTAGAATATCGAGGTGAGATAGATTATGTAATAATAATCTAAGTATGGAAAATGCAATAATTCGCATGTGGACTTAATTTGGGAATATAGGTATTAAAACCTAATGAAATGAATTAAGGTAACTTGGTATAAAATACAAGTCCAATAGGAATAAGATGTGATCCTATGTGGGATTTATATTAAGCCCATGTATTTAGTTAATGAAGTCCAAGCTATTATTATTAGCAAGCCCAAAGGATAAGTTAATTAAATTAGCATTAAACCCAATCTTTGATCCATTAGCTAATGAGGATCCATGGGGCAACCCATGGGTAGACTTGATGGGCAAACCTTTTGTGTGGTGACCAAGTGTTGTAATGGCCAAGTAAATAAGAGTGGTTAGCAAGTAGACTTGGTTAATAAGCAATGAATAGTAAGGAGGTTAGTTTAAGGAGGTGGGATGACATAATGACCTAATTACCCTAACCTTGAAAGCTCTATAAATAGCAAGCCTTTTTCATTCATTTGGGGTTTGTTATTTCATCCAACAACTCTCTCTCAAACAACTTATTTGTTAGAGTCAATAAGCACTTTGAGCTTAATCTTGCCTTAGTAGATTTCCAAAGCAAGTGAAGTAATCATCAAAGGTAAATGATCTTGTCCTCTTCATCTCTAACATATTAGGAGGATAATAGAAGTGTTATCTAATGAACGTAGATACTAAGAACATAGGAGAAGTTGATAAGCAATGGACTTAAGCCGAATAAGTTGAGTAAGCAACTTGAACTTAAATAAAGTTAATGAACTTATGAAGAATAACCTTTGTTATCATAAGCATGAGAATTATAGATAATAAGGGAAATAAGTCTTTGACTTATGGGAATAAGTCAAAACCTACTTTGTTAATAAATTGGTGTAATACGTAACTTGTAATGTCTACATGTTGATTAAAATCCACTTAGAATGATTAGTATTGAGGTTTCACCAGAATTGCATGATTGAACGATAATCGTCGAATTCGTGAAATTCTCGGAATGGAAGTCATATTTTGTGTTTGGCATTGGAGACGTTGGTTTTCAATGGAGGCAAGTCATATTTGGCATTATAGAGTTGCGGACTCAAAAATGGCCGGATTCCGACTTAGAACGAAGAAACGAGCGTTGAACGTTCACGAACGTTTATCGTTTTCATTAAAAATGGACTAATAGGTGGAATTTTAGCAAATGAAGTAAAATAGATAAAATTCTTGAATGAACGCATAGAGTACGTAATTTGTGACCCGTAGGCTCTTGAACGAGCCAATTCGGACTTATAACGAAGAAGTTACGAGTCCGGGAATCTCAACTTGTGAAAAATCTGTCCAAAATGTGGGGTATGCAGTCATTGGTATGGCGCTTGGCACAAAGACAAGGCAATAATCCCATGTCAGAAGCGCCAAAGTGGCCTTCAGACCCTGCAAACTCTTACTTAGCTGCGACGACAAATAACACAGAGACTCGGGCTTGCATGCCGAGTCCGGATTTTTGAGGAGTAAGTGGCGGCCATGTGACATGACACCAAGTGTAATGATATCGGCGTTATGCAACGCCCGACTTCATAACCTAGATAGTAATGAATGTTTACATGTTGAACATGATTAGTAAGGGATGAACATTAACCAAAGATTTTAAAAGAAACATTGTTAAGACATGATTAAGTCTTAAGCATGAACACTTAGAGTTAAGTTAAGCCAATTACTTATGAATGTGAGAATGACGTAATGGAAAGCCGGAACCTTTAATAACAAATCTAATACGTAATTAGATTGAGAAGTAGGGTAAGATTCTTTAGAAACCATATGTGATCATTCATGACCTAATGTTCTATGTTATGCTATCATCTAATGTAGAGACCTTAAAGACGTAAAGTCCACGTGTTATAAATTGTAGCAGACGCTAAAGGCAAGTACTCTAACCCTTGTTCCAGTTCGATCTGGACAAGTCTTTGTGATTCATGTATTCTTCGCATGAGTTAGTATTTGAGGAATGTCAAAGCCAATCCTTTCGGCTAAAAGTATGCTATGTTATTCTATCAAGTATGGATAAGGATTTACCAAACTAATATTGTTGTGGTTTTCAAAGTAGATTGAGTATGCTAAAATGTTTTGTCGTCAAACAGCAGAGCACGTGAGGTTGCCACAACTTAAAAGCGTATACACGTTTAATGAATGTAGTGTTGATCAACATAGAGTACTATAATTTGATCACCTAGAGCGTCTTTCGTAAGCTATCTGGGACTTACGGACTTTGTGTTGGGATGTCCTTTTCAAAGTACTTATGAAATGCTTACAGTCTTGAACTTGAATTGATGTTTTACTGAATATTATAACTGTAAAACATTTTGAATGAAGAAGTGCTATTTTGAATTCCCAATAGTACTTCGTAACTATTGTCCAGTTATTGAAGATATACGATTCCTATGTTTCAAGCATGTTATTTTCCTTGAATTGTTGTACTTGCTGAGCTAGTTAGGCTCATTCTTGCTTGAACCATATGAATGCAGCTAAGACAGAACAGACCGATGGATTCGACAAGGATAAAGGAAAGGCAAAGGCGAACCCGTAGATTGCTTATGTAATAGTATAGGTTTTGTAAGGAATAATATTGATATTATGACAAAGACAATGTATTGGTTGTAAAGAACCTGGGGTATGTAAATATTCTTTTGATATATATATATATATAAGACATATCCGATTCTTTTGAGGCATTTCAATTTTTTGGATGTATATCTTATGTTTATTATTATTATCATTTTGGGATTGCATATTTGGGTTATTTTGGTTATGTCAGATATCATTTGGTGGATAGCCATATTTTTTTGGGTTTTACAATGATTATTGGTATATGTATCGCCATGTGTTATGGCTTTACCCTATTTTGTCAAGGGTACTTTATAGTTATAGTTTTTGCTTATTACATTTTGATTAGCCCTAACCCCCAGTCTGTAACTGTTTATATGTTGGGTTACGGTAGTTTAGCGCCTAAGTTTTGATTGTGGCTTATGATAAGCACCTGATAATTATTTTGGTTTCTTAGAATAATGTCAAATTCATGCGAACTAGGGGCGTGTTATTTAGATAAATTGAGACTGTTTTGGATCCATCCTTTTAGCGAGCACTGACCAATTGTATTTTCTAGTTATATGTCAAGATTTAGGTTGTCTATTTATTGTGTTGAAAATTTGTACACCGTTAAAAACTCTGTTGATTTCAAGGTAATAAAAGACTTAGAGGCTTTTACACTTTCGGGTCTAAAGTTCTATAAATAAATAAATAATAAAAAAACTATTATAATAACAGTCCTACGGTGGGTTGAGATGGAGCGTGGAAACACACTCGTCCATAAACGCAGGCTGGTAAAATCTATTATGAACTTATGTTGTTTACGTGGCCTTTGTGCTTGAGTTATTAGATTCTTAGGGGTGTTCTACACCTAGTGCCCTAAAGTCTTTTGGCTTGGGAGTCATTGATCGAAAGCTTGCTAATGGGTGCTCTGTTTTGCCTAAAAGTAATCAAGTATTGTCTGAGTCAGAATTTACTTCATTATACTAGAGCCTTTTGATCCTTTCTTGTTTTTGCATCTTGTTTTTAATGCTTGTTATTTATGTGGGTTGCATAGTAAGCTTATTGGTTATCACAATCGACTGTGTAATCTTAATTTGGGTTATGGTTAGTTAAGATGTTTGGTCTGCACACACACACACATAATGGATCAATTACAGTCTCATGTTTATTAATAGACATTAAGCCCTTGTTTGTATGCGTTTTGTCCTATTCTTTGAGGATGTTTATGATTGTGCTTAGAGGACATAATATTAGTCTATAGGATTAGTCTTCATTCGCATCTTGCAATAATGGGTATGGATGTCTGTTAGTTTGCTTGAGGACAAACAAAAGCTTAAGTTTGGGGGTATTTGTTGAGTAGGATTTAGACCTGCGAATCAGATTCTTTGTAGCTTAACTTGTTGCCTGTTTTCAGTTATTTAGTTAGCTTTTATTTATATTTTGTTGTTATTATGTCTAAATTCTATGATGCAAGGCCTTACAAATCTTTTCTAGCTTACAGGAGCATAATGGGCATTTTTACTGTCTTGGCGCCGCAGCACCAAGGTTACACTTAGAGCCCGCGTCGCAGCGCCAAAGCAAGGCAAGCTCCCTATTAATTGGCACTTCTCAGCGCCATTGCTCGTGCCCCCAAACACTCTCGGCGCCTCGGCGCCCTCTCACACGCCTCACAATACATACTCGGCGCCCAAATACTTTTTATAAGGTCACCCTCGCTCACTTGTGTGAGGTCTCTTCATGGAGTCGCGTCATAGCACTGCAGCGCCACTTGCTAGTTCAATTCTTACGCCGCAGTGCGAGCTCCGGTGTCCAGACAGTAAAGAGGCTTTAAATGACCTAAGAAGAGAGTGGATTCAAGGACTTAATTTCAGTCGCCTGCGATAGATCTTAGACAGAGGGCGTAGCTTAGAAATAATACATACAGTCTTAAATTCCTAGAAGAGAAAGAAGCTGTGCTTCAAGGAGGGAGATTTATTGCATCCGACAGCAGCTCAGCTACTACGCAGTGAATAGAAGATTTGGAGACATTACACTTCCAAATAGGAGTTTTCTTATTCCAAATCTCCCATTTATTTGTGTATTACTGATAATGTTGAATGTATTAAAAATGTGTGTTAGTACCATGAATATGAACTAACTCCATTTTTAGGATTGCAATGTAACCTTTTGTTTAGCTTAATTAACTTTCTCTCTTATTTTATATAATGAATCATTTTGGAATTGGTTGTTGTATTTCATACTTAGTGACTAATTGCTTGATAGACAAATTAGTATTGATATTAACAAATATTGAAAAATGGATGTTATTATCTAGTTTTTAAATACAACAACACCTGTTATGACCATACCAATGGAATGTCTGCATAAACTGCTAATAGGATAGACATATCTCTATTTGCCTTGTGTAGCCTCGAGGCTTACCTTAATGACCTTGGCCCAGTTATTTTCACCAATAGACATATTGTGATTTATCTTGCTAGGGATGTGCATTTGACCTTCGACAAAAGCTTATGCATATTTACTGTTCTCGGTTGACCATTCCTTGATTCGTTTGTAATTTGGAGAGTTAGGAGATTAGGCGACGCATTAGGGGAATTGTAATCCTATCTTGACTTCCTAGCACAACTACTTCTCTTTTCTTATAGTTTTAATCATATAGCTTTACCAACCATCGTGCTGACTTGTTTAGATAAGATAAGTAACGGCTTTGTCTTAGTATTTGTATTCTCTTAAGACTTTGTCCTCGTGGGTTCGACACTCTACTTTCATATATTACTTGTGGACCGCGTATGCTTGCGCGCAATTTAGCAATAGCAAAATCGACCAACAAAGAACACTTGAGAAAATAAGAAGAGAGAAAAAAGGTGTAGGAATTGGTATGTGAATTGGTAAAAATACAAGCCGGACTTCTCTTGCTATTTATAGGAACTCATGGTGTGCTAAGTCATCATCATCATTCAAGATCTAACAACTAATCTCATCACATGCATCAGCCATCCAAATAATTTAACAACCCAAAAACATGTCCGTGTGATGTGTAAAAAGTCCAAATCTGACAACTAATATGATCAGCACATTGCAAGTTATTTTCACATTTGAAAACCACCGAATTTGGACTTGGGCATAGCATGAACGTTGTAGCCCTGGAAGTGTAGATGAATTTAGGCTTTTGAATCACCTCATTTAGAGTCCGGAAGCTCAAGTTATGGCCCAAATACTCTAACTGGTTCGAACAGGAATCCAGTCCATGCGGGATTCGGATCAATGGCGTATCAGTCACTTGGAGCTCAATTTGGACCCTTCTCCAGCCCGAATATCTCAATTTGCAAAATATAAAAGTTGTAGCTCTACTCCTTGGCTTTCTAGGACAGATTGGATCATCAAAATTGGAGTTCGTATTCGAGAGTTATGACCAAAAAACGAACTGATGTCAAAACAATCCAAAAGTGCAGAAATAACTTATTTTTCATTTAATGCCTCCATTTGTAACCTAAATCAAAATATAAGAATAATGAGTACATTTAGGTACAAATAAGTATAAAAGACTAGGCTTTAAGGGATAAAAACATAACATATTTTATACTTATCAAATTCCCCCACACTTATCTTTTGCTCATCCTCGTGCAAAACAAAAATAAACTATAAAAAAATAAATCAACTAATCAAACTAACAAACTTGACAACATTGAGCCACAAATTAAAATGAACCTCAACATTGACCTCAAAGATTCAAAACAATAACTCTCGAAAAATTTCAAAACATTGTACCATCTAAAATTCAAGCTTACTTATCAATCTTACTCTACTCTTAACCCTTCGTGTGTGTGTGTGAATCCACATTTGCCAACTCAATCAGAACTCAGAAAAATTTATGAAATCAAAGCCTTAAAAGAGAAAAAAAACTCTAAACACCTATTTCCACACAACTCTCAGTTAACATAAACAAATAACACCAGAGGATCAATAGGCTTTTTCTTCCTTCGGTAAGTGCATTTTATGCTCCATCTGACCAGCGAGTGCGTTTTACGCTCCATCTCGCATGCCACATGTTTATGAATGAGTGCGTTTTACGCTCCATCTCAACTCACCACATGAATCATACTTTTTCTTTTTCATTTTTTTTAAAATCAATTGAAGAAGGAATCAAACATCTAACCTTTTCCTAAAACCTCATGTTTACTTCAAATTATGATCAAACAAATGATAGAGTTCAAAAATTTCTCCCCTCGACATTCAATCAAGAAATTCTTTCCAAATTAAAACTAGGTTGACCAAATGGACATGTGCTCAAGAAAGAACAGTCTCAAACAAAGTAAACAATCAACAAAGAAACCCAAATTCAAACTACACAACGTCTATCACATTTTCAAAAAGTTATCAAAGAGAAACAAAATTTTATCATTGGCCAAAAATCAAAATCCAATTCAACTCATTGCTCAAGTGACTTATTCAAAAAACTACCCCATTTTCGTAGAAAACACGATTGCACTTAGCATGTGCAACAAGCCTTTAAACCCCAAGGTTATTCCAAGTGGACGAGTTTTGTCTCATGAAGGTTTGCAGCGAATATACCCACAAAATTCAAAATTCAAACTAACAAAAACAAAAATAAAACAAATAAAATAGCAAATACCTTAAATCCTTCCCCCACACTTAAAACTCACATTTGTCCCCAATGTAAAGTGAAATGTAAAGAAAAGTAAACAAAATATAAATGCGAAAGAAATGAACTCCCCTATGGGTTGTCTCCCATGCAGCGCCTTTGTTTATTGTTTTTGGCTCGACCAAATTCCCTTCTTCAATTAGTATAAATTGGATCCTCAAGGTCCAATTTTTCCAATTTCTCTTCTTGGAATTTTTCGTAGAAATGCTTAAGTCTGGCCATTCACCTTGAACACTTTGGAAGTTTCTAGACTTTGAATTTCAACTGCACCATGAGAAAAAAATATTAGTAACAACAAAAGGTCCAGTCCAATGAGATCGCAACTTACCTGGAAACAAACGAAGTCTGGATTGGTACAGGAGGACTTTTTGACTAATGTGAAATTCCTTTCTAGAGATCATCTTGTCATGAAAAGCTTTGGTTTTCTCCTTGTAAATTCTTGCACTCTCAAAAGCATCATTACGAATTTCTTCCAACTCTTATAATTGCAACTTTCGGTGTATCCCATTATCATCCATTTTCATGTTGAAACTCTTGATAGCCTAATAAGCCTTGTGTTCTAACTCAATGGGTAAGTGTCATGGTTTTCCAAACACTAATCTGTAAGGTGACATACCAATAGGTGTTTTATATGCAGTCCTATATGCCCATTAAGCATCATCCAAGCGCAAACTCCAATCCTTTCTATTGGGATTAACCGTCTTTTCGATGATGGCCTTGATTTCTCTATTTGACATTTCCGCTTGTCCATTAGTCTATGAATGATATGCAGCTGATACTGTTAGTTTCTAGAGGCACAAAAGATATCTAGAAAGGGGGATTGAATAGATTCTTTAAAACTTTTTTATCTTGTTTACAAAAAAATGACTTATCAGATTGGTTAATTAACAAGTAATTAAGCACAGTGGAAAATATGATTGATTTAATCCCCCTTTAAAGATGGAAAACTATAACAGATATAATAAAGCAATGATATGGCAGTTATAGCAGTTATGGATAGAATGTAAAGAACACAAGACTTTAAGTGGTTCAGAGCACTTAAGAATCCTACTCCACTGTTCTACTCCTCGAGTAGCAAATCCACTAAGGATATCGTTACAACTGAATCACTGAGATTCCTTCAAGACCCGCAGCCTTGGAACTCCAGTACGTACTCAGATCAATTATGTATTCAGCAACTTTCTTGGGCAGATCACTCTACTAATATGGATGTTAGCAATCCATTATGAGCAACACAAAATATTCAATTCAATTATGGGTTGCTTGACTGTCTCTGTGATAGGACTTTACGATGTAGTGTCATAAGAGGGATCGTAGGGTTCCTGTCTGAACTGCTCTAAAATCATTGATAAAACCTGATGCTTGCAGATGCCTACTGATCTTCATATGTGCTTTAATCATCAAGAGACATCATCAATGCTTTGCCTAAGGATCTTCTTCAGAAGATCTTATGTAACTTTGAGAGCTCTGGCAAAGATAACTCTGCAATTCTGCACTTGATCGTAGATACTCGCTGGGAGTCGTAGAGTGATTGACTTCTTTAACTCTACTATCTTGAGAGTGCTCTGGGTCTCCGAGAGATAGCTCTGCGATGTCGAGGTAGCTCTACGATCTGCCGAGAGAACTCTATGATGCTTTTACGATCTGTCAAGAGAACTCTGCGATGCCTCTTCGTTCGGCTGAGAGAACTCTACGATGCCTCTTCGTTCTGCCGAGAGAATTCTATGATGACGAGAAAGGACTCTACAATCTTTCGAGCCATTTTCTTGACAGACTCTACGAACTAATATTTTGCTCTGCGATCCTTTGCTAACTGCAAGTTGACTGACTGCTCTTCGATCATTCTCTGGTTGCTTTACGATCAGTCTAGTCTAGTTCATTAGATCAACCTAACAAGTTTGATCTTTTCTATCTAAGTCCTTGTACATCATAATCATTTTAAGGACTTTACAATTCAATTATTGAACACATATACATTAATACAATATCAAATTCAACCATGCGATTTCTAACAATCCCCCCCTATTTGATGTTGACATAAACCAGAAGTTTTGAATCATATCATCAATTCTAATAATATTGCTTAAATAAACATGACTTAAGGTACAATGAGCAACTGTATTTCTAGACAAAAGTATGATTTCATTGATGTTTAGTTGAGTATTACAATGTATAGCAGTTATATCAATTCAAGAGAAAGAAAAATTACAAAATACTTTTAAACCTTAGTTTCTTCCTCTTCCTCTTGCTCTCCTGGCCCTTGGGGGATTTGTCCGTTCATATGCAGTCCTTTGTCTATGCCTTTCCCTACCTTCTTCAGTTATCCTCTGAAATTCTTCAACTTGCTCTTGACGAAGACCCTAAAATTGTCTGTGGCTGCCTTCTTCTCCATAGGAGTGAGTCCCATACTGATGTCTATTTAAATATGCGGGATCACCTAATGGTATGTGTACTCTAGTGTGAGTCACATCAGGCTGCCTTCTGAAAGATCCAGGAACTTCACTTCTTATTGGGATGGCATCAATTGGCTCTTCATTTGGAATTGATGATGGGCTTTGCCTTGGAGTTTGCCTCTGCTGTCTACATGTATCCCTATTACCTCTGCTACTTGATTCTCCCTGATTCTTGCCACTATTCTCCCCCTTTATGTCAGCATCGAGGGTTCGAACATCTTGAGATAATTGTTGCAATCCCTGCACCAGTTCAGTTATTTGTGACCGAGTCTGAAGAATGTCATTTCTATTTTCTTGAACCATTTCTTCAGTCTGTATTCGTTGTTGGTGCACCATGGCCAGAATGTTATCTGTTTGTGTCATATGTTGGAGGGAGATTCGCTTGAAGTCATTGATTGAGGTGTTCAGCTCAAATAGTTTCTCAGTTACTAACTGGTTCTGAATTGTCTAAGACTCTCGAAGAGTAACAATTGCAGCCTTGTGTTCTGCAATTTCTTGAAGATAGATTTTATCCCTTCGTTCAATGCCTTCCATGATTTCTTTGATTATTTCCCCCAACCTCTTGGTCAGCTCTGAGCCGAGGTTTGTCGTGTGATTGTTGGCAGCATCAATAAGTTGGTTAAATCTTTGATGAAGGGCTAGAGAATTGGCTTCAAGATTTTTCGCCATGTCTATGACCATATGAGCTGTGAGGTCAGCCAACTGATCCTTAGTGGGAAAGAGATTGACACGCTCAAGAATCTGCTGAATCTCAGGTGGAGATTCTTTCTTTTTGCTTCTTTGAATGTTTGATAGAGCAGTGACAATATCAAAGAATTCATTATTGGAGGAGGATGGGATATTGGACAGAGTGATTTGGGCAATGATTTGATGAATAGGACATGAGACTGTTTGAGTTTCAATCATAGGGTCATCGCACTCTACCATCGTTGAGTCAATCATAGGGTGAGATGACTCTACGATTGGGGTTTGGAGGTTGGTTTGGTCATCAGTCATAGAGTTTAGGGACTCTACGACCGAAAGAGGTGATGCGTTTGGTCCATCAGTTGCAGAGTTATGGGACTCTATAACTGGAAATTGATTTCTTGGGTCAGGAATGACCTCAAACCATCTAGGCAGTTCTTCGAAGAGATAAAAGTTCGAAGAAGGACAGTGATTTATCTTGAAAGTTAAAGGAATAAAGTATACCTTCTGCTCATTTGTTTGAGATGGGTTGTTAGTGATCAGCTTCTGAGCAAAAGTGTCATTCCTTGGAAATCCTTGGGCCAGGACTGATACTGTTGGATAAGCTTTTGAAGATCCAGAACATATTATCCCAAGTGTTGAGAATCAGAGCTTGATGGAAGGGCATCCTTGGCAAGTATGAAAACAAACTATGATAGTTGATGCTCCTTTTCTCATCTCTGAATTCAACAACAATTTCCACCTCTTTTTTTTCTTCTTCTTCTTCTTTCTCATTTAGCTCCACAAGCTCTATATTTTCTGCCACAATCACCTCAGCATCTGCTTCAACTTGTTCTTTTTCTTGAGGAGTTGAGGGGTCTTCTGAAATTTCTTCCTCAAATTGAGCATGAATTGGCTCAGGGACATCTGGTTGCTCCCCCTCAACTAGAGCATTAAGATCTTCATTAATTGCTGCCATTATTGATTCACTGATCTCCCCCTCAATCTGAGCATCATCCAGCTCAGCAGCTTCTGGATGCTTCCCTTCTGTTGGAACATTTGTCTCAGTGGGAAAAGGGTTGACTTCTTGCTCTTGTTCATCCTCTTGTGTTGGAATATTTACTTGTCTAGAACCAGCTGCTTGAGCTTGAATTTCTCCCTCAGCAACATTTTGATCAGAGGACAATAATCTCATTTATTCTTCCTTAATCCTGAGCATTGTTTCTCTAAGCTTTTTTTGAGCTATAGTGACCAATCTTTTCTTCATCTTCTTTGGCTCAGGTTCTGTAACCTTCCCAGTCAACTGTTCTTTAGTAGCAACTATGAGGCCAGGTTGACTAGCCTTCTCAGCAGCATTCTTAGTTCTTGACTCTACGATTGCAGAGTTAGGATTTTCAACAATCGTAGGAAGGCTTGTCTTCGAGCTGCGTTTTCCCTTCTTATGATACACCTGAAGGCTAGGTGTTGTTTCATCGGAGGCTTCTTCACTTTGCTTCTTCTTCTTTTTCTTTGATGCCGTTGATTCTGGTGAAGAAGATGACTTTGGTTGAGCAGAAGATGCATGATCTTGGGGAACCTCATTAGTTGAGCCTTGCGGTTCTTCATCACCCTAGGGTATAGACCTCATCTTACATTTTCCTTTATTCTTTATGGTCAAATCTGATGATTCCTAGTTCACCTCTTCAACTTCTTTAACAACAGACAGATTTATTTTCAGAGAGGGCTTCCTGACTTCACTTTGAGTCCTCTCACTATCTTCTGATTGAGTTGATCTCAAGTTCTCAACTAGATTCCTTTTCCAGTTTTTAAACAGCTTCTGGGTAATCCTTTTGTTGTAATTCAACACCTCTCCTTCATTATCACCAATTTTATCACCTAGTGTTTTCTGAAGGATGATGCTGATAAACCTTCCATACGTCATTTTCCTTGTACCTTTGGATTGTGTAGTGGAGAGGATCCAATTTCCAATCCATTCTAACAGAACAACCACATAGTTGATTTAGGTCTTCTTCACAATAGCAGTCATGATTCTCAGCTGAAGGTTGCTGACTGAATCATGAGCTGACTCCTTATAGAGGATACATTTACCAACCAAATCTGCTAGGAATTCGTATTTCTGGGGAATTTTTTTTTTCTTTAAACCCCTAAGTTCTGGGTTATTCTGGTGGTGCATAAGCTTCAGCCCTTCAACAGTATCAATGAATTGGAGAGAAGTGATACCTTCATTGTTGAACGCTAGGGCAATGTTAACTTCTGATGCACTCAGTTGCAGCGATACTCCTCTGACTTTCGTCGATAGGATACCATCACCATAGACTCCATTCTTGTAGAACTCAACAACTAATCTGGAGTAGATTCTGGTGCTGGTGTTTAGGGCCTCGTAGAGTCCCGCTCTTCTTAGAAGGGTAAGGATCCTTTTAAATCTTTTCTCTGCTTCTCCAAATTTTTCGAAGCAGAGTTCATTTCCAGGAGCGACTTAGGAGGGTGCCATCGTCTGATCAATTTGAATTTACTGAACAAAAATGAAGATGTCTGAGTGTTTGTTTGTATTTGAAAAGCTAGAGTTTTAGCGAGAGGAAGAGAGGGAGTTTTCAGATGAAATGAAGATTTTGAAATGTTTGAGTAAAACTTCCCTCTTATTTTGCTGAGTGGGACATGTGTTGAGTTTTGAGAGAGAGCACGTCTTTTAGTCTGTCGGAAAAGACCTTTCTACCCTTGGCCCCCTTGAGGTTTGCAACACTTCTTTGAGTCTTTTCGACTCTACGAACTTGAATTCTCTTGATGATCGTAGAGTGATCCTTGGCAGCTTGGCTTTCCTTCTGCTCGACGATTTCTTGTTTTGGCTCTACAAACTTTCATTTCCTAGTTTCTTTCTGCATAGTTAGTGGACTTCCAAAACATAATATCATGAATGAAAATCTAGCAGTCCTAGTTCACTTATTAGCATGTTAAACCTTGGTTCATCTAGAAGTTTTGTAAAGACATCAACAAGCTGGTTTTTAGTAGGAATATAATGCAGTGATATACTTCCATTTTGCACATGATCTCTAATGAAATGATATCTTATATCAATATGCTTGGTTCTTGAATGCATGACATGATTATGAGTTATAGCAATAGCACTAATATTATCACAATGAACAGGGATAAACTTAAACTCAAACCCACAGTCTGCAAGATTTTTCATCCATAAGATTTGTGCACAAAGAATCGCTGCAAGATCAATGTATTAAACCTCCTTTGTTGAGGTTGATACAAAATTTTACTTTTTACTAAACCAAGATACAAGTCTATTTCCAAGCATTTGGCAAGTTCCACTTGTGCTCTTTCTATCAATTTTGTAGCCTGCATAGTTAGCATCTGAGTAGCCCATAAGATCAAAGGGTGACTCCTTGGGATACCAGAGTCCCAAATTAGGAATGCCCTTAAGATACCTGAAAATCCTTTTAACAGCCACTAGATATGATTCCTTAGGGTTAGCTTAAAATCTAGCACAAATACAAGTGGCAAACATGATATCTGGTCTACTAGCAGTTAAGTATAGGAGAGAGCCTATCATACCTCTGTATTGAGTGATATCAATACTTTTACCTTTCTCATCTTTGTCAAGCTTAGTAGCAGGTGACATAGGTGTCTTCATGATGGTACGTAGCTGAATCCATGACATACTTCTTTAATAGGTCTTTGATGTACTTGGCTTGGTTAATGAAGATACCTTCATTAGTTTGCTTCATTTGAAGTCCAAGGAAGAAGTTCAGTTCTCTATTAGTTTGTTAGATGCATTGGGGACCCAAATTTGTTTGATTTTAGGTCTTTGCAGCACATGATAGAAATCATTGAAACAACATTTTGTAGCTTTATGACTATATTTATGACATGTATAACATTGAATATAATGCATGCTTGTGTGTGGGTATGGATTTCTTCTTGTCTTCAACATGTGTGGATTATAGTGGCTCACAAATTTTCCGTTTGGCTTATATTCTTTCTGCTTGTAAACAACTCTATGATTCACAGATTTCGTGGGATGGAAGTCAACTTTACGATTCTTGCCTAGTTAGTTCGTAGAGTTAGTTCTTCTTGACTCTACAATCTTTCGAGGCTTGAATGTAGAAGTTATCTTGCCATTGAATTTTTTGAATCCTAGATCTGTGTGAGACCCAACAATATGATCAGCAGATTTCGAATAGCTTGGCTCAGCTGTTTGTGAGGATTTAACAAATACATTCCCTTATTGAAATTTGGAGAACTGTTATCATTTGTTTCCATAGATTTATCCACAAGTGATTCTGAAGAAGAATTATAGAAACCTAGACCTGACCTGTTAGCCACTGATCTTTGGCTAGAGATCAAGGAGTCCATAGACATGGAAGACTTGTTCCATAATGAGATTGTCTTCTCTAGTTCCTGAATTTTAGAAACCAGAGTTGACTCTCTTTGAGTGCGTAGCTCAACTATCTGTCTCAAGTTAGCATTCTCGGCTTCAAGACTGGTGCAAGAGTAAGCAGTTCGTAGAGCATTTTCCAATTCTATAATTGCTTTCTCTTTTTCCTCTTGAAGAAGGGAATGATCCTTTGATAGAACTCTGAACATTTTCATATATTCATGCAATTCTATCATGGAATCATGCATTCCTTCTCTAAGATCATCAATAGTTAAATTAGGAGAGTAAAAGTCAAATACCTCATCCACATTGAATTCTTTCTTGCTCTTGCCTTCTTTGGCCATTAAACATAGATTTGCTTTGTGTGGTTCCTCATCTTCATTTGACTCATAGTTTAAATCTCTGTCTGAGTCACTCCATTAGCTTTCAACTACAAAGCCTTTATCTTTCTTCTTGGATTTATGATGGCCTTTGAGCTCCTTCTTTGAATTGAAATTCTTCTTGTCCTTCCTCAATTCACCCCTTAGTGGTTTGTTGCAGTCTTTAATGAAGTGACCTGGTTGTTTGCAGTTGTAACATAAATCACTTACTTGATCTTTATTACTACTGCCGTATTTTCTTGATCTGCTATTTTTGCTGAAGAATCTCTTGAAGTGTCTGACAAACATAGCTATATTTTCATCATCTTTTTCATCATTTGATCCATCATTGTTTGATGCTTTGTGTGTTTCTTCAGATGCTTTGAGAGCAATTCCTTTTTTTTTCTTTCCTTCTGACAGAATTTCTGCACGGTTGGTCAGCTCCAGTTCATAGGTAAAGAGGTTACCATATAACATATGAACAGTCATTTCATGGAGATTCTTTTACTCTCTAATAGCAGTGGTTTTGGTGTAAGACCCCGAATTTAATGAAATGAAAGTATTCAATTTTCTTATAATTATTATTTTATTTAGTAAATGGTTAAATTGATAAAGGGTTAAAGTTAAGGGTGATATGTGAATTTTTTGCAAAGTAAGCAAGTTGTCATAAAATATTCGTTTGGTCGGGAAATATTCTTTTTGTCGGGTAATATTCGTACGACGGCACAATTATTGGTGGACCCACAACGGAAGTATTGTCGGAGTTAGAAAACGACGGAAATGTATTTTTATAAAAATAAGGCAAAAGTTTTACCATTAAACTGTTGAGCTACCCGGTGGTAAAAGTACAGTAATACGCGTGGTTGCATAGTAACACATGGTATTGATTATTGACGCTTACGTGAGAAGTAACTCAGTTATACTCAATTATTGCAATAGTAATTACTGCATAATATCTCTCATATTATTGATTCAATTATTGTCATAGTATCATCTGCATAATATTTTATATTTTTAAATCAATAATTGAGACGACAAAGTTATTCATATTATTATTTGTAATATTGACGATGTCTAGAAAGTTCTGTCGAGAAAAGGGATTTGGTCACCTAATTGCGCGCCAGTAGGAAGAAATCCTTATCGGAAAGTCCCCTCTTTCCTGGGAATGATCTGGTTGTTAAATATTGTGAGTTATAGTATTAATGATGAATAAGTTCATGTTGATTAAAGATTAAATTGTTGATAAAAATATTTCCATTGTGTTGGGATTATTTGTGTTAGTGAAAATCGATATTTATTTCGATAATAATTGATTTCTGGATGTTAAAGTGACCAATCGGGTAATTAATCGGATAAATGAGCAATTAATTGCTATTAGTTCACATGCATATAACTATTTGCTCACATGAATGAAACTATTGGTTCACATGCATTACTATTAGGGGAGGTAGTGCAAGATTGATAATACGTGCAGGACTAAATTAAAAATGGAGGAAAAGATGAAGGTACTATACTGTAATAATTCGAGCCCCAAAACGTGCAATTATCGAAACTATGTTTTCCTATAAATAGAAGCTCATTCTTATTTTATTCTCACCAATTCACTAAGACTCACAAGAGCAATTATAGAGAGATAAGCTATAGAGAGGAAGAAGAAGAGTATTCTGCTACTTCACTATTCCAGTATCCAGTCTTATTCTAATGTAAGGGGTATTATTTCTTTCGTATTCGTAAGGGATATTATTTTTGTTCAGTATTCATAAGAAATAATATTTTCTTCCATACTCTGTAGTATGTGAGTAATATTATTTCGTTTCGTATTCCTGATTCTACACTCATTCTGTTAAAGTATTGCTTCTATACTCCGTGAAATTAGTAGAATATCCTTAATATTTGCACTTCATTCAATATCTTTTCATGAAAATATTATTCTGAGCATTCTTGATAATTATTGATCTTTTCATGCCGGAATACTATTCACGAGGTATTATTCACAAAGTACTATTCACAGGGTACTATTCATAAAGTACTATTCACGGGTACTATTCACATAATACTATTCACGGGTACTCTTCATAAAGTACTATTCACGGGGTACTATTCACTCGGGTACTATTCACCTAGGGAACTATTCATGATAAAAATTGATTTCTTTGCTGTCCAAATCATTTTTTGATACAATATTATTCTTGTATTTTACTCCACAAAGTTGTATCACGTTGACAATTTGGACATTATTAAATTCTGGATAAATTAAATTATAAATATTTAAAAATTTATCCTTTTCTTTCATTTAATTGAATTCTTATATCATTGTCATCATCCTCATGCTTATATTGTGATGAAAGTCATATTTGGCCGTAGTGCATAGATGGACTATTGATTGGTATGATTATGACCATGGATCATTCGGTATAATCATGACCCGTAATGTTACAAATGATGTGGTAAAAGTCCTCATTGGCCTGTAGTGCATTGATGGACAGTTATTTGTAGGATCATGACCATGCGTTCTCTTCGGCCAAGGGTGCAAAGATGAATTATTGTTTGGCATGATCATGACCATTGGTGAAAACAAGAATATCCTTGGCCCGTAGTGCATGGATAATTCAGTGATGTGGGTTAATTATTGAGCTGAGTCTCAACGATGAAATATTAAGTCATGGATATGATAATAATGAATATCTTTGGGTCGTAGTGCATGGATAATTCATGGATGTGATACTAACGAATATCCTTGGCCGTAATGCATGGATAATTCGGTGATGTGAATTATTTAGCTGAGTCTCACCGATAAAATATTGATAATAAACTTTTAATTTGTAGAAGATAGTAGATATCATGATTTACTTGACTATTCTAAAATACAGTTGCATGTCTTTGGCCTGTAGTGTAAAGATGAACTGTTAATGAATATTTTTGGCCCATAGTGCAAAGATGAATTTATTAGTATGATTATGAACAAGAACTGTGATTTGGTATAACCATGATCTTTGATGTTTCAGGTAAAGACAGGTGATGAAAATTATCTCCGTCCTAGATGAGAAGAGGAATTTAGAACTACAATTATGATAATAAGTTATTCACATGATCCTGGACAAGAACTGTTGATTGATGTTACAGGGTTAAAACATTGTCGGTGGACTTTTAACATGGAGAAGATAATAGACTTTATGGTCTATTTGACTCTTCTAATGGATTGCTCGTTTTGTTGCAACTATGGTTGAAAAGTTTTATCATCTACCATATGTTCTAAATCTCTGATTCATTACTGATGAAGGCTATTAATAATTTAATTATCTTTAGTCATGATATTCTTTATTGGGCTAGTTGTGCTTACCCTTTTCTTTCACAATTCCTTTCAGGTAATAAGAGTTTAGCTAGGTCGAGCGGGGGTAATAAGGGAATAGAACGGTGGTCGATAGATGTTTAGGTTTCCCCTAAAATAGTATGGAAATAATTTTATTGAAAATTTTAGATAAGTTTGTCGTATTTTATACGTCATTTAACCGTTGATTTTGGTGAACCGAATAGGGTGAGGTGAACCCAACTTTAGAAGGGTGTTTTGCCACTATCATACAAGATGTCTAATGACCTACAACTTTATGTTATTATATCACAGGGTTGTGCACATCCACTTGCTGATTATATCTACGAGCACTACCTATATAATCTTGGAGTTTGGTTGAAATATAATTCTCAATTGGAGGCAATGGAGATAATTATATGTCAAGAGAAGACTCGCCATTGGAAAGTATATGACAACAATCTTCTCGTTTTTCTTTGGGGTCTATTGGGTCAACCAAGGATAATTCTCGAGTCATATGATATCTGTTATAACTTAGATGCATGGCCTCTCATGTACGAAGGTTTCCTTGAGCATTTTCCAAAGATTTTAATTTGTAAAACAGTTATTGATTGTACCTTTATGTAAGGTGTGACGCCCCCAAAATAGGTATACAACACCCATTCCGAGTCATCAAAATACATGGTACAGAAACAACTACAACATAAAAACTGCGAGTTTAAATACAAATATTATCATCTAGACAATATCCACACTCAAATAAGTCCTCATTACAATTATTAATACACTATTTTACAGAATAGTGAGGACTACTAGAACCACTTCTAGAACCATCATTCCATACCCCGACTAGTACTCGCTACATTCTCGCCTCCTGAGAAGAAAAATGGAACAACAAGGAAAAGGGTGAGCTCAACTGGCCCAGTAAAGAACATTATGACTAAGATAATATAGAATAAATTATCGTTAGTCCTCAACAGGGAAAAAAATCTATAAGAATACAATAGACAACAAGTTTTAAATCAATATTCGCAGCGGAAATAATAATTCATTAGAAGAGTTAAGTAGAGAATGAAATCTACTATCTTCTATATATGATGTGACGCCCCCAAAATTAGGTATACACTACCCATCTTGAGTCGCCAAATACATGGTACAGAATTCAAATACAATTTACTAATACAACTGTCGTGTACAATACGACAAAACATAACTGTGAGTTTGAATACAATTATTGTCTACTAGAGATTATACAAACTCAAAAGGAGTCCTCATTACAATTATTAACACACTATTTCACAGAATAGTGAGGACTACTAATGCTATCCTCTGGATCGTCACTCTGTTCCCCGACTAGTCCCTGCTATATTCTCATTTCTTGAAGAGAATAGCGAAAGAAAGGGTGAGCTCAACTAGCCCAGTAAGAAATATTATGACTAAGATAATGCAGAATAAATTATCGTTAGCCTTCAACAGTGTTAAACTGATAAAATATAACAACATCAAGTTTAACTGCAGCAGTATAAGTAATCCATTAAAAGAGTCAAGTAGAGAATAAAATCTACTATCGTTTATGATTTAAAAGGTTTTTCATCACTTTTATCGCTGGGACTCAGCTTAATAAATAATCCACATCATCGAATCACCCCTGCACTACGGCCAAGGATATTCTTTAGTATCTCGACCATAAATTATCCATGCACTACGGGCCAAGGACATTCGTGTATTCATTAATGGTCATGATCATGCCAACAACTGTCCATCAATGCACTACGGGCCAATGAGGACTTTTATCACATCATTTGTAACATTACGGTCATGATTACAAGAATAATCCACGGTCATAATCATACCAAGTCCATCTATGCACTCAGGTGCCACAGATGACTTTCAACAAAATATAAACATGAGGATGATGACAATGATATAAGAATTCAATAAAAACAAGTTCAAGAATTAATTTATCTAGGAACTGATAACGTCCAAATTATCAACATGATCTTCGCTTTGTAGAGTAAAATTCAAGAATACTCGGAAGAATATTTCCATGAAAAGATCTTTGGATGAAGCGCAAATATCAAAGATATTCCACTAATTTCATGGGCATAGAAGTCAAAGTTTTAACCAACCGAGTATAATAAAGAATGGAATAACAAAAGAAATCACCATGAATGAGATAGGCCAAGACAGCAAAAGTTATTCCAACAGAATAATAAAGGATGGAACCGGTCCGGCGAACAAACGTTATTTACCAGGATATTAAATGAATAATAAATAATGGAACTAGGTCCTGCGTAAGCGCATGCATACATGATATTCCGGCGTAATAATAAATAATGGAACCGGTCCCGTAAGAACGCATGGACATGATATTTAAGCTGAGAATAATAAAGAGCGGAATATTAGAAGAATGTCACCATGTATAGGGTAGTCGGCGTATACAAAGTTATTCCAACGATGAATAATAAATAATGGAATAATGAAGTTCTCTTCATGAGTACAACAAATAACATCCACTACAAGTAAAAGAAGCTGAATATAAGAGTAGGAAGTAGAATAATACTTTTCTATAGGTTCTCTTGTAATTCTCTCTACAGAGTTTCAAATGAATTCGTAAGAAATAATGAAGGAATGAACTTCTATTTATAGAAGAATGGATTGCATAGTAACTAATCCATGAACGGTCCAGATTGATTTACTTTTATACGGACGATCCAGATTGGTTTATTATTAAAACTTAAAACAACGGTCCATATTGATTTACTATTATATCTTCAACCAACAGTCTGAAAAATTAGCACATCTCCTCATGGAATAATTTTGTACAAAAAATTGATTTGGACCGAAAATAAATATATCTTACGGGTGAATAGTACCCGTGAATAGTAACTCGTGAATAGTAACTCGTGAATAGTAATTCATGAATAGTACTTTGACATGAAAAGTGTCCCGAATACCCAATTGAACAATATATCCTCCAGACATCAATTATACTAACACAAATAAGTCCAATACAATGGAACTATAAAATTTATCTTTAATCAACACGAACTTATTCATCATTAATATTATAATTCACAATATTTAACAAACCGTGTCGTTCCTCCGGAAAGAGGGGCTTTCCGATAAGGATTTTTCCTTATTGGCGCGCAATTAGGTGACCAAACCTCTCCTTGACAGAACTTCTAGACATTATCAATTTTGCAAATAATAATATGAATAACTTTGTCGTCTCAATTATTGATTTAATAATATATCATATAATGCAGATGATACTGTAACAATAATTGAATCAATAATATGAGAAATATGATGCAGCAATTACTGTAGCAATAATTAAGTATAACTGAGTGACTTCTCACGTAAGCATCAATAATCAATACTGAGGTGTCTTCTTGTGCAACTATGCGTATTCATTGTACTTTTTACTAAGGGTAGTTCAAGCAGTTTTAACAGTAACACCTTGTAGTTATTTTCATAAAGTATTTTTTGTCGTTTTCTCAATCCGACAATAATTCCGTTAATAGGGTCCACCAATGATTGTCTTGTTACACGAATATTCCTGTAAAAGCGAATATTCCCGGACCAATCGAATATTATATAACAACTTGCGTACTTTGAAAAATTTATAAATATTACTCACAACTATAACATTATATCAAATCAATACCATAATATTCAAAAATATAATTCGAAAAAATTATTCTTTATTCATAAAAGTTGGGGTCTTACAACCTCCCCTTCTTATGAAATTTGGTCCTCGAAATTAGGGTACATACCTGGTATGTCGAAGAGATGAGGATACCTTGACTTCATCTCAGATTCTAACTCCCAAGTCATTTCCTCCACATCGTGGTTTCTCCACAAAACTTTGACTTGAGGTATAACCTTGGAGCATAGAACATGATCCTTCTTATCCAAGATTTTAACAGGTAACTCTTCATACGTTAAATCTTCCTCTATCTCGTCTGGTTCTAACTCAATAATGTGGTTTGGGTCTTTCACATATTTACGTAACATAGATATGTGAAAAACATTATGAACACGAGACATACTTGGCGGTAAAGAGGCGAGTCTATAGGCCATGATTCCCACTCGTTCAAGAATTAAAATGGGCCAATGAACCGAGGATTGAGCTTTCCTCTCTTTCCAAATCTCGTAACTCATTTCCATGGAGCAACACGTAACAACACATGATCTCCAATATCGAATTCTACGTCCTTTCGATGAAGATCAGCATAACTCTTTTGTCGATCTTGGGAAGTTTTTATACGTTGTCGGGTCGTTTGAATCTTTTCTGTAGTCATACGTACCAACTCCGGTCCCAACAACGTTTCTTCACCCACCTCATCCCAGCATACTGGAGAATGCCACTTTCTCCCATACAACCCTTCGAATGGAGCCATGCCAATACTTGCTTGATAACTGTTGTTGTAGGAAAACTCCACCAATGGTAAAAACTTGTCCCAACTTCCCTTGAAATCAAGGACACAAAGTCTTAATAGATCTTCAAGAGTTTGAATAGTCCTCTCCGATCGTCCATCAAATCTACGAGGATGATATGCCGAAGCTAAATCGTAAATCCGTGCCCATAGCTTTCTGCAAACTAACCCAAAATCGTGAAGTGAATCTTGGGTCTCGATCAGAAACTATGGATACTGGCATACCATGTAGTCTTACAATCTCATTTATGTACATACGAGCAAGACGTTCAAGTGTATAAGTTTCTTGTATAGGTAAGAAGTGAGCAGACTTGGTCAATCTATCAACAATGACCCAAATTTCATTTATGCATTGAGAAACCTTGGGAAGACCAGTAACGAAATCCATGGTAATGTGCTCCCACTTCCATCTGGAATTTCAAGTGGTTGCAATAGACCTTTTGGTACTTGATGCTCCGCCTTGACTCATTGACAAGTTAAACACCTTGAGATAAACTCCGCTATCTCTCTCTTCATATTGCTCCACCAAAATGTATGTCGAAGATCCTGATACATTTTGGTACTCCCAGGATGGATTGCAAATGGTGTGTTGCGCGCCTCCATCATGATTTTATACTTTAAATCAGGGTCGTTAGGAACACAAAGTCTGGAGTTGACTCGAAGTATTCCTTCTTCATCGATACTTGCTTCCGGCATAGCACCTTCTTGCACTTTCTTCCTCATACGCATCAGCTCCGGGTCTGTAGCTTGAGCAGCTTTAACTTTATCAATTAAAGTCGGTTCTACTTGTATATTCGCCATCATCACATGGGTCCCTAGAGTCTTTAACTCTATCTCCATCCTTTGCAAGCCACACAAAATGGGCCTTTGCGTTGACAATATCGCACTCGTACTTGTATATGATCTTCTACTCAATGCGTCAGCTACCACGTTCACTTTTCCAGGATGGTATTGGATGGTATGATCATAATCTTTCAACAGTTCAAGCCAACGTCGTTGTCGCATGTTGAGTTCCTTTTGAGTGAAGAAATATTTGAGGCTTTTATGATCTGTAAAGATCTCCACTTTCTCCCCATACAAGTAATGCCTCCAAATTTTAAGTGCGAAGACAACATCTGCTAACTCTAGATCATGAGTAGGATAATTCCTCTCATATTCTTTGAGTTGTCTTGAGGCATAGGCTATGACTTTCCTATGTTGCATGAGAACACATCCCAACCCTTTGCCCGAAGCGTCACTATAGATGACAAATCCCTCCGAGCCAGATGGTATTGTCAGAACAGGTGCTGAAATGAGTCTCCTCTTAAGTTCTTGAAAACTCTTCTCACATTCTTCGCTCCAACCGAACTTTGTATATCTTCCAAAGTCAATTTGAGTTAATGGAGTAGCGATTCGAGAAAAATCTTCCATGAATCTCGATAATAACCAATTTAAACCGAGAAAGCTCATTACTTCTATCCATCGATTTAGGTTGCCCCGACTTTGAATAGCTTCAATCTTTGTTTCGTCAACAGATATTCCATGACTTGATACTACGTGCCCAAGGAATGCTACTCTCCTCAAGCCGAACTCGCATTTCTTCAACTTGGCATAAAGCTTGTCTTCACGAAGCTTTTGGAGTGTCAGCCTCAAGTGCTGCTCATGATCTTCACGGCTTTTGGAATAAATAAGGATGTCATCAATAAAGACGACCACAAAGTGATCCAAATATTCCTTGAATACTCGGTTCATCATATCCATGAAGTCAATCCAAAGGACATGACTAGGAATTCATAATGCCCGTACCGAGTTCTGAAAGCCGTCTTTGGGATGTCATCGGTTCTAATCTTCAATTGGTGATATCCGGAACGAAGATCAATCTTTGAAAAGAATTTGGCTCCTTGCAACTGGTCAAACAGGTCATCAATACATGGCAATGGGTACCTATTTTTATGGTGACATGATTCAACTCTCGATAATCAATACAAAGTCTCATACTCCCATCTTTCTTCTTCACGAATAGAACAGGAGCACCCCAAAGAGACGTACTAGGACAAATGAAACCAATGTCTAACAATTCCTGCAATTGGGTCTTTAACTCTTGAAGTTCAATGGGAGCCATTCGATATGGGGCTTTGGAAATGGGTTTTGTACCAGGTTCAAGGTCGATACAAAATTCAATTTCACGCTCTGGGGGTAGGCCATGAAGTTCTTCAGGGAATACGTCAGGAAATTTATTAACAATAGAAATATCGTTCAAAACTGACGTATTTTTGTTTAAATCTGTGATATGAGCTAAGAAAGCTTGACATCCGTTTTTCAATAAACGAATAGCTTTATGGCTTGAAATGACTGTGATTGATTTTAATGGTTTGGTCGCTTGAATTCGTATAATAGGTTGATTAGGAATATGAAAACTAACAACGTTACGAAAACAATTAATTTTTGCATGATGAGTAGTTAACCAATCAATCCCTAGACTTACATCAAACGCAAGTATTTTTAAAGAAATAAGATTGATAGGTAATGTGCGGTTACCAATTTGAACCAAACAAGACTTATAACCAGTGGATGTAATGAAGGTTTCTCCCAACGGAGTTTCCACAGATAAGTCAAAGTCTAATTTCTACGGAGTCAAATTTAATTGTTGAGCGCAAGTAGGAGAAATAAAAGAATGGGTAGAACCGGTATCAAATAAAGTATAGACTTCGCTAGAGTTTATGATAAGCTTACCCGTGATGACCTCATTCGGGTTCCTTGCTTTCTGGGAGGTCACAAAAAACACTCTTCCTTGCACTATCGTCTTTGACTTTTCTGGGACGGCCTTTGGTGCCTCCATCCTAGCTGAACTTGTCTTCGGTGAACGACAAAATCGGGCTAAGTGACCTTCTCTTCCACAATTATAACATGCTTTGGACGACATCGCGCATTTTGGATTGATGTGTCCCTCCCCTCCGCATTTGAAGCATATGATAGGTGGTCGTTCTCCTTCCTTAACAACGGTCTTTGGTCTTCGACGTCCTTCCATCATTATTGAATCTCTCTTCTTGAAATGTCCATTCTTATTGGTTTGGCCTTGATTACCACCGAAGTGGTAACCACTTCTGGCCTATTGATTCCCTCCACGCTTGTTGTCACCACTTCGATGACTGCTCTCCTTTGGTTGCGTTGACTCGTTATCGCGCTCCACTAACTGAGCCCTATTTACAACATCTGAATACAAACACAGTTTATGAAAAATAAGATGTTGACGTATCTCAGGTGTCAAACCTCGCAAAAACATTCGCGTCATTCTCTCCTCATTATCCACCAAATGGGATGCAAACTGGGACAACTCTGCAAATTTAGCCTTATACTGCGACACAGTCATATTATTTTGCTCCAGCTTGATAAACTCCACTTCTTTTATGTGACGAATACTTTCGGGAAAGTACTTGTCATTGAATAGTTCTTGGAACTTCTCCTAAGACATCTTCAGTGCGGCAGGTTGAGTACGCTTTATCACATCATTTGTAACATTACGGTCATGATTACACCGAATAATCCCTGGTCATAATCATACCAAGTCCATCTATGCACTACAGGCCACATATGTCTTTCAACAAAATATAAACATGAGGATGATGACAATGATATAAGAATTCAATAAAAACAAGTTCAAGAATTAATTTATCTAGGAACTGATAACGTCCAAATTGTCAACATGATACTGCTTTGTAGAGTAAAATTCAAGAATGCTCAGAAGAATATTTCCATGAAAAGATACTGGATGAAGCGCAAATATCAAAGATATTCCACTAATTTCATGGGTATAGAAGTCAAAGTTTTAACCAACTAAGTATAATAAAGAATGGAATAACAAAAGAAATCACCATGCATGCGATAGACCGCACAGGCAGGTTATTCCAACAGAATAATAAAGGATGGAACCAGTCAGAAACGTAAGCGCACAAAACAGGATATTAAAGGCGGAAGAATAAATAATGGAACCAGTCCCGCCAGAACGCATGCAGACGGGATATTCGGATGAATAATAAATAATGGAACTAGTCCCATTAAACGCACGCATGTGATATTAAAATGAGAATAATAAATAATGGAACTGAGGTCGGTAGGCGTAAGCCTTGCAGATAGGATATTCCGATAGAATAATAAAGAATGGAATATTAGAAGAATGTCACCATGTATAGGGTAGCCCGCGTATACAGGTTATTCCAACAGAATAATAAATAATGGAATAACAGAACTTCTCTTCATGAGTACAACAAATAATATCCCTTACCGTTAAAGAAACTGAATATAAGAGTAGGGAAGTAGCATAATACTTTTCTATAGGTTCTCTTGTAATTCTCTCTCTAGAGTTTCAGTGAATTCGTAAGAAATAATGAAGGAATGAGCTTCTATTTATAGAAGAATGGATTGCATAGTAACTAATCCATGAACAGTCCAGATTGATTTACTTTTATATGGACGATCCAGATTGGTTTACTATTAAAACTTAAAACAACGGTCCATATTGATTTACTATTATATCTTCAACCAACGGTTTGAAAAATTAGCACATCTCCTCATGGAATAATTTTGTACAAAAAAATGATTTGGACCGAAAATAAATATATCTTACGGGTGAATTGTATCCCGTGAATAGTAACTCGTGAATAGTAACTCATGAATAGTTACTCGTGAATAGTTCTCCGACACGAAAAGTGTCCCGAATACCCAATTGAACAATATATCCTCCAGATATCAATTATACTAACACAAATAAGTCCAACACAATGGAACTTTAAAATTTATCTTTAATCAACACAAACTTATTCATCATTAATATTATAATTCACAATATTTAACAATCAGGTCGTTCCCAGGAAAGAGGGGGCTTTTCGATAAGGATTTCTTCTTATCGACGCGCAATTAGGTGACCAAACCTCTCCTCGATGTAACTTTAGACATTGTCAATATTGCAAATAATAATATGAATAACTTCTGCCATCTCAATTATTGATTTAATAATATATCATATAATGCGGATGATAATCTGTAATAATAATTGAATCAATAATATGAGAAATATGATGCGCAATTAATTTGTAGCAATAATTGAGTATAACCTGAGTGACTTCGTCGGTAAGCATCAATAATCAATACAGTGTATCTCTCTGCAAGAACTACGCTTATTCTTTGTACTTTTACTATCGGATAGTTCAACAGTTTTAACGGTAACACCTCCGCCGTTATTTTCATAAAGTATTTTTTGTCGTTTTCTCAATCCGACAATAATTCCGTTGTGGGGTCCACTAATGATTGTGCCGTTGTACGAATATTCCCTATTAAAACGAATATTCCCCGACCAATCGAATATTATATAACAACTTGCGTTCTTTGTAAAATTTATAAATATTACCCACAACTATAACATTATATCAAATCAATACCATAATATTCAAAAATATAATTCGAAAAAATTATTTTTTATTCATAAAAGTTGTGGTCTTACATATGAATATAAAAGTTCATCGTCTATCTTTTATCCCTGTAACATCAATCAATATATATCTGAAATCAATATTCATCTTTGCACTACAGGCCAAAGATATTCATCAGTTGGTCATGTTCATCTAAATGTATGTTCATCTTTGCACTACTGGCCAAAGATATTCATCAGAAATCATTCATCTTTACACTACAGGCCAAAGATATTCAGTTATATCATCATTTAGGACTGAGGATGATGAAAAAATATTTTAAAGAAAACGTATCCAGTGAAACAAAAGAATAAATATTAAGGATTCATATTTCAGCTATTTCATGTTCAAAAATACCTCATAAATAATCATAGTGGAGTAAAATTCAAGAATGATCAAAACATAGATAGAATCAAAGCTAGTATCCAGAATAGATATTTTGGACAAAAAGAAGAAAATTTCATTTTTCGGTGAATAGTGTCGTATACGTGAATAGTAACTCCGACACTAAAAGATAGAAATATCATAAAAAAAATCATCATACTTCGTGAATAGTACTCGTAAATAGTAACTCGTGAATAGTAACTCATGAATAGTAACTCGTGAATAGTAACTCATGAATAGTAACTCATGAATAATAACTCCGACATGAAAAGTTCTAAATTTGATAAAAATTCCAACCAATATTTTGGCATAATGATATTGAAGAAATAATATCATTTATGAAGAAAATAACACCCCTTACCTCAAAAAGATAGTATTTCTGACTGGAATACTGGATATAGTGCTGAAAGAACTTGCACCGTATAGCAATACTCAAGTACTAAAATACTCACAAAAATACGCTCGATATTATAGAGAGAGAAATCTTTAGTTTCTGGTGTGATTTTTAATTCTAACCTAAACACCCTATTTATAAGAAAATGCTTAGAACACCAAAACAGAAAATTTAATATAATATTAATATATATATATATATATATATTAAATTCCTACGCACCCTCTTCTTTGGTTAACAAATCAGCCACACATGTTCCAAAGACAACAAAAACGTTTTTGTTAATTAAAACAATTAAAACTTCCAAAAATAAATTATTCCGGAATTTCAGAACTTCAATAATTCATAATAAATAGCCCTTTGTCGTAAAAAATTGAACCACATGTCTTTTCATAGGAAATTTCATTATCTACAACTTTGCGAAGAAAGTTTTTCCAAATTCCAAACATAAATTGACCGAAATCCACAAGCAGATGATTCTAAAGCTATAATCAAATTTCGATTCGTAAATGGGTCCACCAACATGTTTAACATGTTTTAAACAACTTTGCAACAAAAATACTCTTCCTCCTCATATACTCATATATCCCACATTCATTGTAAAAATATCACCATTATTATATTATAATAATATAATAAAATATTATTTTATCGGAAAAGATAAAATATCGATTTTCAACAATTGTCACTTTAAAAATTTTCTCCATCTATATCCACATAAAATCAATATTTTCCTCATCATATAAATCAATAATTAATTATTCACAAATAATAATGCGAGAATCACAATATCGACAACCAGCAGGTTCCTAAGAAAGAGGGCTTTCAATAAGGATTTCTCCTTCTTGGCGGGCGCAATTAGGTGACCAAACCTCTCCTTGAGCAGAACTTTCTAGACATTGCCAATAATGTTATCTAATAATATTATTCAAATAATATGAATTATTGTTCGATAATAGAAAATATTGTGTAGTGACAATTATTGAAACAACAATAATATAAAATATCAAAGCGGCAATTATTGAATCAATAAAATAAAATATCGAACAATAATTCATCTGTAACAATTATTGAGTAGTGCCTTCACGTAAGAATCAATAATTGGTGCAATACCGTAAGTAATATCGTCTTCTTGTGCAACAACGCAGTACGTGTTTTTAACCACACCGGGTATTCCAATAGTATTGCTTCGGTAATAACTACGCCTGTTATTTATAAACAACTTATACTTGTCGTTTTCTTCATCCAATCGCTTTTCGTTATGGGGCCCACAAAAGACTGCGCCGTCATACGAATATTCCCCGACAACAAGAATATTCCACGACCAAACGAATATTCCCCGACAATAATGAATATTTTATAACCACCTGCTTATTTTAAAATATTTACGCATTTTACCCATAACTAACCACATTAATCCAATTAACCCTTACTATTTCAAAATAATAAATAAAAGAAATTCAATTTTATTTATAATAAGTTGGGGTCTTACAAAGGTACCATTGTAAGGTATCACTGTGAGGTGCTATCCAAGTAAAGGGATAAGAGTCACAGTTGGTATCCACATCATATGTGTTGTTGTATTGTGCACGACAGTTGTATGAGGAAGTTTGTAGTCGGGAGACGGAGTGATGGTGTAAGTCCCCAACTTTTATAAATAAAGATAAATTTTTTATAAATATCATTTTTGAATATTATGGAATGAATTTGATATAATGTTATAGTTGTGGGTAATATTTATAAATTTTGCAAAGTACGTAAGTTGTTATATAATATTCGATTGGTCGAGGAATATTCATTTTAACAGGGAATATTCATAACCAAGCACAATCATTGGTGGACCCTACAATGTAATTATTATCGGGTTGAGAAAACGACAAAAATACTTTATGAAAATAACGGCGGAAGTTTTACCGTTAATCGTTAAAACACCCGGTGTTAAAAGTACAATGAATACGCCAGAGTCGCACTGCAGATACTACGATGATTCATTATTGATGTTTATGTGAGAAGTCACTCAGTTTTGTTCAATTATTGCTACAGTAATTGCCGCATAATATCTCACGTTATTTGATTCAATTATTATCAATATTTTATATATTATTAAATCAATAATTGAGACGACAAAGTTATTAATATTATTATTTGCAATATTAACGATGTCAGAAGTTACATCAAGGAGAGGTTTGGTCACCTAATTGCGCGCCAATAGGGAGAAATCCTTATTGGAAAGCCCCCTCTTTCCTGGGAACGACCTGGTCGATTAATATTGTGAATTATAATAACGGTGATAAATGTTGTTGAAAATATTGAGGAGATTTTTATGAAGTATTTGTGGTATTTTATGGACCCCCATTTACCCATTTTTCAAAATAAGTGGTAGAAATTATTTAAAGGTGGGGGCCACATGTGGGGCCCATATGTGTTGAAAAACTAATTTTGGAAATAGGGGTGAGAGGAAGTTACGTAAAAGAGAGGTAAAATATATTTATAAATATGGTATGTGATGTGTGTGTGTGTGTATATATATATATATATATATATATAATGTGAGTGGAAAAGTGATAATATGATAGTGATAGGTGTAAGGTGTGTGTGTGTGATAGTGATGTGGGTGTTTGTAATATTAGTGGAGGATGGTGGAAAAGGTGGAGTGTATTATATATATATATATATATTATATATGGTGTGGGTAATATATGTTTATATATAATTTTTGCATGTGAAATGATGGGGGTGGAGAAACAATCCTAAGGTTGTCGGGTGGGAGTGGTTTTCTTTGTTGCTTTATTGCATTATAACATGTGTTGTCTATTATATATATATTACATTTGGTTGCTTTGATCTTATTGGAGGAAGGCTTGACTTTTGCATCCGTAGGTTATAAAAATTTTATCCGTGAATTATTGCGTCTGTGATATTTACCTTACACAGTGCCCTTCCATTCTTCTATAAATAGAAGCTCATTCCTTCATTATTTCTTACGAATTCACTGAAACTCTAGAGAGAGAAATTATAGAGAAACTATAGAAAAGTATTACGCTACTTCCCTACTCTTATATCCAGCTTTCTTTTACGGTAAGGGTATTATTTCTTTTGTATTCATGAAGAGAACTTACATTATTCTATTATTTATTATTACATTGGAATAACTCAGATATGCTATAAGCTACCCTATACTTGGTGAAATTCTTCCGATATTCCATTCTTTATTATTACATTGGGATATCACTTGCCAATGCGTTTACGCATGACCGGTTCCATTCTTTATTACATGTTGAATATCATGTGCATGCGCTTTTACGCTGCACATTTTTATCTTTATTATTACGTTGAATATCTTGTATGCATGCGTTTCACGCGGACACTGGTTCCGTTATTTATTATTTTGTTGGAATAACTCCGCACGTATGCGATCTATCGCATGCCTGGTGATTTCTTTTGTTATTCCATTCTTTATTATACTCAGTTGGTTAAAGTTTTGACTTCTATTCTCCATGAAATTAGTGGAATATCCTTGATATTTGCGCTTTATCCAGTATCTTTTCATGAAAATATTCTTCTGAGCATTCTTGAATTTTACTCTACAAAGAAGTATCATGTTGACAATTTGGACTTTATTAGTTCCTGGATAAATTAATTCTTGAACTTATTTTATTGAATTCGTATATCATTGTCATCATCCTCATGTTTATATTATGTTGAAAGTCATCTGTGGCCTGTAGTGCATAGATGGACTTGGTATGATTATGACCAGGGATTAATCGGTATAATCATAACCGTAATGCTACAAATAATGTGGTAAAAGTCCTCATTGGCTCGTAGTGCATTGATGGACAGTTGTTGGCATGATCATAACCATTGATGAATACACGAATATCCTTGGCCCGTAGTGCATGGATAATTTGTGGTTCGATACTAATGAATATCATTGGTAGAAAGTGAAAGGGAAGATGTGGATTATTTATTGTCGAGTCTCAAATGATAAAAGTGATGAAAAACCTTTTAAATCATAAAAGATAGTAGATTTTATTCTCTACTTGACTCTTTTAATGGATTGCTTGTTCATTGCAGATTAAACTTGGTGTTTGTTATATTTTATCGGTTTAACCTTTTGTTGAAGGCTAACGATAATTTATTCTCGCATTATCTTAGTCATAATATTTCTTACTGGGCTAGTTGAGCTCACCCTTTCTTTCATTGTTCTCTTCAGGAAATGAGAAAGTAGCCGGGACTAGTCGGGGAACGGAGTGACGGTCCAGATGATAGTATTAGTAGTACTCACTATTTTGTTAAATAGTGTGAAAATAAATGTAATGAGGACTCCATTGAGTTTGTATATTGTCTAGATGACAATATTTGTTTTAAAACTCACAGCTTATGTTGTATATTTAAGATTGTATTTGTATTTTGTACTATGTATTTGGCGACTGTATAGGTGATGTATACCTATTTTGGGGCGCCATGATTAATATCAAAGCTTAGGGATATGATCCCTGGCTAAGATGTGAGACTAGAACTAGGAGGGGAGAGACGGGGAATTCCTTCGCTAGTATGACCTACATAAATTTATTTGGTATTTAATTGGTTGGTCAGAGTATAGAGAAAATATGTCACATGTCAACTAACCCTTATTTTATGGCAGTATCTGAAAATGACATCCAAGAATGTTGAGAATAACAATGGAGCACAGGAGATCGTTGAGTCTCCACATATCAATAATCAGGATAATGTGCATCAGGAAGGCGAAAATCCTCATGCAAACAACAACACTGACCAGATGATGAATGATGGAATGTTCAGAGGCTTTATGCAATTCATGCAACAACAGGCGAGAGCGGCTCCTGTCCAAAATGTAGGTGGAAACACTGGAAACTCTCGGACGATCACCGCTAAATAGTTCAAGGAGCTGGGACCACTAGAGTTTATTAGAGAGCCAAAACCACTTAAGACGGAAGCATGGATAAAGCATATCACCAAGATATTTGATGTCTTGGGATACTCCGAGGAGTAAAAGGTTCCCTTTGCCACCTTTATGTTGCGAGGAGAGGCAGATTACTGGTGGGAATCGGAAAAGCGTACTCAACCTGCCGCACTAAAGATGTCTTGGGAGAAGTTCCAAGAACTATTCAACGACAAGTACTTTCCCGAAAGTATTCATCACATAAAAGAGGTAGAGTTCATTAAGTTGGAGCATAACAATATGACCGTGTAACAGTACGAAACTAAGTTTGCTGAGTTGTCCCGGTTTGCGTCTCACTTGGTTGATAATGAGGAGAGAATGACGTGAATGTTTTTAAGAGATTTGAAACCGGAGATACGTCAATATCTTATTTCTCATAAACTGTGTTTGTATTCAGATGTTGTAAATAGGGCTCAGTTATTGGAGCGCGATAACGAGTCAATGCAACCAAGAGAAAGTAGCTGGCAGAATGAAAATACCAGTGGTAACAGTCATCGAAGCGGTGACAACAAACGTGGAGGGAATCAACATGCCAGAAATGGTAACCACTTCGGTGGTAATCATGGCCAAGATAAAAAGAATGGGCATTTCAAGAAGAAGAGATTCAACACTGATGGAAAGACGTCAGCATCAGCACCCGTGGTTAAGGAAGGAGAACGACCACCTATTATATGCTTCAAATGCGGAGGGGATGGACATATCAGTCCAAACTGCGCGATGCCATCCAAAGCGTGTTATAATTGTGGAAGAGAAGGTCACCTAGCCCGATTTTGTCGTGCACCGAAGACAAGTCCGGTTGGAGCGGTGACACAAAATACGAATCTAGATAAGTCAAACCAAGATTTCAAGGAGAGCGTTTGTTGTAACCTCCCAGAAAGCAAGGAACCCGAACGAGGTCATCACGGGTAAGCTTATCATAAACTCTAGCGAAGTCTATACCTTATTTGATACCAGTTCTACCCATTCTTTTATTTCTCCTACTTGCGCTCAACGATTAAATTTGACTCCGGAGAAATTAGACTTTGACTTATCTGTTGAAACTCCGTTGGGAGAAACCTTCATTACATCCACTATTTATAAGTCTTGTTTGGTTCAAATCGTTACCCTCACATTACCTGTCGATCTTATTTCATTAAAAATACATGCATTTGATGTGATTCTAGGAATTGATTGGTTAACTACTCATCATGCAAAATCCAACACTAAGAAATTTTACATTGATAACTCAATCATTTTTATCATCTTTGCACCAGGTTCCATGATGAATTAATGATATAAAATACATTTTGATATTTTCAAATCATTTTCGTCTAGCCGAAACAATTAGCATAGACAATTCTTTAAATAGTTCAAAAATCTTTGAAAATCGGTTTTAGTGATATCATATCTCAACAGGTAACGATGTGTCAGTGTCCCGAAGTCCACACATACACATTTGTCACCATGCGTTGAGAGTAAAAATTCATTTTAAAAAGGCATATAGTGCGAATTTAGCTTGATGTCAAAAATTTGAAGTCTAGCATAGCTAGAAGATTTGGAAAAATTTATGTCTCCAGTTTCTATACTGATCCATTGCTTAATAATTCTATCTATTCCCATAATCCTCAATTCTTCATTCATAACTTAATTATACCCCAGTTCATCAAACTTACCACACATTGGAAGTTCGGGACTTGCCACAATAATATGAGTTTAAGAACTTGTCCTAGTCGGACCATAGGCGCCCATTCATTTGAGGGTTGAAAACATACCATATTATTATGAGTCACGAACTTACCATATGCATTAGTTTTAAGAACCGCGCCTAATCCTAATAATATCATCTAATCTTAATAGTTTCTAACTATCAAACATACACATGAGAAAAGAATCACCTTTTCATCACATATACATTGATAATAGCGACACCAACATTCCAATGATTATCAATATGATAAACTGAGTGCAAGCACAAAACCCTTACCCATACAAAGATTTGTACAACTCAGCCGTCACATGAGTCCTCAATTGAAATCCCACCTAACTCTATCTTTCTCTTAACTTGCTATTTGCTCGATACGAATTCCTCGTATCACATCATCTATAACTCCTCGTGAGTTATCTCGTTCTATTTCATAGTACTCCATCTTCATAGCATTAAGCTATAATTATTCAAACATTACAGACCATCTTTCTTTTATAACTTAAACTGATCACGTCGTGATCTTATTCTATAATCATCTCTCTTAAAATTCTTTTGTTAACTTGTGATCGTTTTATTTTACGATCCCCTTTCTTTCCTTTCATTTACGACATTATTCGTTATCTTGGCTATTGGAGTTAGGTAACTCCCATTTCTTATCTACATATCTCTTCAAGATTCTTTTTTGAATCTTCTTGTTTATATAACAATTCCTACTTTAAGAATTTTTAACCTCATTTACATCGCTCAAAATTTCATTCAAGTTCTACACTCTCATAAATAAAAACTTATTTATTCCTAATTACTTCCTAAGGCTTTTCTTTCCTAAAACTCGATACGAGTTATCTCCATTATCTTTTCAAATGTTACTTCCTAAGGCTTTTCCCCCCACCTAAGCTTCATAACCTAAGGCTTTGATACCAACTTGTGACACCCCCAAATCCAGGTACTTTATTCCAACAGGATTTGGTGTTCACTTGATCAAACATTAATATCTAATTACCCAATCATAACAAAACTGATTAAATAAAGACCTTCCCTATAAAAGGATTACATAATAAAAAAAATCTCCCAGGTTATCTAACCTTTAACAACAATCATTCAAATGCGGAAAATTAAATAACTTCATTACAATCTTTAAATCAAATTCTGAAAGTAAACTATCAAAACTATTACAAGTCTTCAGTATTTATTCATCTTTCCTTTTCCCTTACTGGTGCTAGGTACGTCACCCGTTTCAACTTTAGCTATAAGAAATTTTACAGGCAAGAGTGAGCAAACAAGGCCCACTTGAAATAACAATAAGTAAATCTTTAAACTTTTACATCAATTGCCAATAATAGGCTCAATAGAACTGAACAATATATTCTATTAACTTTCTAAAAATTATAACATTCACTGAGGGTCTAATGACCACGAATCATGTCCATAGTTATAAGTAATCTTTCAACTTTAACTTTAACAATCATAAGACTATAAGGACTTCACGTACTTAGGGGGATCAACCCTTCGTACAATGTATTATGCACAACCATTTCAACGCTAAGCGTAAACCTCTATTAAAAGAGTTGTTCATCTCAGTATTTAGAATACAAGTCCGCACCAAAGTAAGTTTGGTTTGGATAAGCTTTCAAGGTAATTTGGAATTCAACGAACATCAACTAAAGAGTAGTTGAATAAAACCAATAACACTATACTATAGAATAATCGTGATTGAATCAATCATAATAAACTAAAGTCATGTTTTAGGAATAATCTAATAGCATACAATATGAATAACTATAGCATACCTTGTTTGAACAATACTAAGCCAAGGTTAATTAGAATTGAATAATAAGCATGCATAGTAACTTGAATGATAGAAATGTTTGACATTAATATATATAGTTGTGCATGCTAAACAACAAGTTAAATACAAGAATAACTTACTCTAGAATAACTTACATTATTATATTGTAATCGAATTGAAAACAGTACTTGAATTAACAAGATAATAGATTAGAAAACTTGCCTTGTCCGTAGATTAAACCGAACAATTCTAATCACAATATCCTATATACATATGTCATCATGACATCGTTAGTTACTACTACTTTACAACTTAACTAACTACATTCATCATGTATGTTTGATTATTTAATCACATAATCAAGTTATAACACAAGTTAATCTTTAATAATATAATTATTCATAGTGTAGAAATGCTGAAATCAATATTTTATAGTCATACTATCATCACATAATATTTTCTTAAAATTTCGTCTACAAAAGTACACTGTCAGACCATTTCATTAACTCACTTATGCTACACCACAGTTTACATTGTGGTTGGCCATTTGCACATGCAATCAAAGGCTATCGATTGGCCATGCGGTGGAAATGGCATACATATGACATGCATGGCTAAGGTGACTGACGACGAACTTTATCTTCTTACAAAATATGCGAGTCGAACTTCGGCGACCAAGCTCGGTAATAAAGCATGAACAAAAGCCAAATTGGCCTACAAGCTCCAATCTAATAGACTAATTAACATGTAATTTACACATAGACTTCATGTAAACGTATTATGAAGACTTCTAACATGTTTCTACCCGTAAAATAACATAAACATCAAATCTACAACACCCAATTTCAATATTTTTGGCAAAAACTCCATTTTTGACATTTTTAATGGAAATCAACACTGTGATTTTGTTTTTCAATCAAAACAGTAATTTCAAAACACCATAGTTATGATTATACATACTCTATCAAATTCAATAATCAATTTATCAATTTAATAACTAATTAAACCTTAATTTCTATTTTAAATTAAGCCATATTCATATATATTTTCATGCAAACACTGTAATATGGTTTCCTTCACAAAACACATACATACATGAACTAGTTTCTCTGTAATCATATATAAACTCATGAAATCATCTTATAATCAATAATTTATCATATTACTATAAACACCAACAATTTATCTTTTATAAAATTTCACAGAGAACTTTTTGGAAGAAGAAGAAGATAACAAAATTTTAAGGAAAAAGGTTTGGATGATACCTTGTATGCTAGATGATGAATGTTTTCCTTTCTATGATTCTTTCTTCCAATTCCTTTTATCAAAAACCTGTTAGGATTTCTCTCAATTTCTCTATAGTTTTCTTCTTCTCTCCCTTTTCTTCTTCTGAGTTTTCTTTCTTCCTAACTCTAACATACGTAGAGTAATATAACGTATATAGTAATAATAGATATATTAAGTATAGGATTTTAACTGACATCAGTTATAGTATTTTAAAAATCAAAAACCATAAGGCTTGTTTGGCTAAGCTTAATAAAATAACTCTTTAATCCTACACCTTGTTTGGTAAGCTTAATTAAAACAAATGGATTAATCCTTATACCTTGTTTGATAAAACATCATTAGATTAAAGACTTAATATGCAATAAGACATGTTTGACAAAACTAGATTAAACTCTTTTAATTTATTTTAATAACTCCTTTATAGCAAGGTCATTTGTCACACTTCTATTTAAATTAAATAATCAATTTAATCAATTAAATATTAATCTATTAAATTACTTTAACACATAAATCATTATCTCATAATTATAATTTCCTTTATAATTATAATTTTATTAAACCAACTAATATTTTAAATTACAAATTCCTATTTAAAATATTATAATTTATTTAATTCACTATACGCTCTCTAGCTTTACTTATTAAATTAAATTGGTATATAATCTCATAACAATTAATTTTCTTAGCTCCTTAATTATTTATTCACAAGTAATTAACTAAACCACATCAACTCAAATTGCCATTAAATACTTATATAATTCAATAAATATTTAATATTGTAAATAAATATTTAATATTTAATTATTTATTCAACAAATAATTAACTAAACCACATCCACTCAATTGAACAATTATTTATTCAACAATAAATATATCCATTAAATACTTATATAAATCAATAAATATTTAATATTGCACTTTAAAATTCTGGAATGTTACGACCCCAAAATTTATACAATTTAATTCTCAATTTCAGTCGTTAATAATACATTCAACCTCTAATTTTACATCATTAAATGATAATACAACCATTGAAATTTGTGGAATAATTAAAATTTTCTATTACAAACTATTCTCGTTCCAAAAACTTTCAACCTTTACATCTAAATATCTCAGAATCATTTTAATACTACAAGAGTTTACATCGCAAAACGATAACAATACAACATTAATAGTTTAATACATTTACCGAAACATTAGACATGGTTTACAAGAATAACAACTTAGCTAGGATATTAAATCTTCATATATCACTTTTGATCCATAACAATCAAGTAGCACATAGCGTTACCTTCAATTCTTGAATGCAAAAATGGTTATTTGCAAGAATGAGCTCGACAAACTCCAACAAAATCTAACAGATTTTCATGCATCACGTAGCACATAATAACATGCTCAACATACAAGAATAATCATAAACAAACATAGCATACATGTTGTAGTTCACATAACAACTATAAAGATTGAGTTCCATACTCAATCAACATTCATAGTTCAATCATCATAGTCATAGATTGACTTTCACATTTCATACTTTTGACATATATAATACATCATACACTAAAATTTTAAAGCAGATCATCATCAAGTTCACATAGCAAAAAAGGAACCGAAAGACTTTTTTTCTAGGCGTTTTACCAACACGCTTAATACTTCAGGCCCTTGCACCACCTACACTGTATGTGAGATTGATAATAAATAAAATCAATACTTAATCTCATGGTCAAATTTATTCTAAGACCTTACTTTATCTTATTATCCTTTATAATGTTTTTATAGACATCTAACTATTTTATATGCAACTCTGTTATATTTTCATTTTCATCACCACACATGCTAGACTATCGCACTTGTAGTTTAATGTGCGTATATCACATCATTTTATTATACCACTTTGGTTTCAAAAAATGCATATTCAACACATTGTTTACAAGTTTAATTTTCCTTCAAAAATCAAAAATCGCCCTTTTCAATTTCATTCCATTATTATTCTTCTATTATCATCTTTTCATACTCAGATATCCAATATTAGCCATTAGTTAGACACTTTGTATACCAAAATTTATAAACAATATTACTCTTATGTGACGCCCCCAAAATAGGTATACAACACCCATTCTGAGTCGTCAAAATACATGGTACAGAAACAACTACAACTATATTAATACAACATAAAAACTGTGAGTTTAAATATAAATATTGTCATCTAGACAATATCCACACTCAAATAAGTCCTCAAGACAATTATTGATACATTATTTTACAAAATGGTGAGGACTACTAAAAGCGACTTCTAGATCCATCATTCCACACTTTTTACTAGTACTCGCTACATTCTCGCCTCGAGAAGAAAAATGGAACAACAAGGAAAAGGGTGAGCTCAACTAGCAAGATAAAGAACATTATGACTAAGATAATATAAAAAAAATTATCGTTAGTCTTCAACAGAAAAATCTAATAGAATACAATAGACAACAAGTTTTAAATCAATATTCGCAATGAAATAATAATTCATTAGAAGAGTTAAGTAGAGAATGCAAACTACTATCTTCTATATATGAATTTAAAAGTTCATCATCTATCTTTTATCCCTCGTAACATCAATCAATATATATCTGGAATCAAATATTCATCTTTGCACTACAGGCCAAAGATATTCATCAGTTGGTCATGTTCATAAAAACACCTGTTCATCTTTGCACTACGGGCCAAAGATATTCATCAGAAATCATTCATCTTTGAATTACAGGCCAAAGATATTCAGATATATAATCATTTAGGACTGAGGATGATAAAAATATTTTAAAGAAAACGAATCCAGTGAAACAAAAGAATAAATATTAAGGATTCGTACTTTAAACAATCCAAGTTCAAAAATACTTTATAAATAACCAGTAGTGGAGTAAGATTCAAGAATGATCAAAACATGGATACAATCAAAACTAGTATCCATAATAGATATCTTGGACGAAAAACTAAAATTTAATTTTTCTGTGAATAGTGTCGTATCCATGAATAGTGCCGTATACGTGAATAGTAACTTCGACACCGAAAGATAGAAATTTCACAAAAAAACATCATCATGCTTTGTAAATAGTACTCATGAATAGTAACTCGTGAATAGTAACTCATGAATAGTAACCCGACATGAAAAAGTTCCAAATTTGATAAAAAGTTCCAACCAATATTTCGGCATAATGATATTGAAGAAATAATATCACTTACGAAGAAAATAACATCCCTTACCTAAAAAGGATAGTACTTCTGACTGGTATACTAGATATAGTGCTGAAAGGACTTGCACCGTATAGCAATACTCAAAGTACTAAAATGCTCACAAGAATACGCTCAATATATCGAGAGAGAAAAGAGAGAAATCATAGTTTTCGTGTGTTTTCAATTCTAACCTAAGCACCCTATTTATAGGAAAATGCTTAGAACACCAAAGCAGAAAATTTAATATAATATTAATATATTATATATAAATTCCTACGCACACATTCTAAGATCTGAACTCAGCCATCTTACACATGCTAATGATGCCAACCAAGTATAAAAAACGTTTTTATTATTTAAAATAATTAAAACTTCCAAAAATAAATTATTCAAGAATTTCGGAACTTCAATAATTCATAATAAATAGCTCTTTTATCAGAAAATTCGAATCTCACGACTTTTTATAGGAAATTTAATTCTCTACAACTTTACAGAAGAAAGTTTTTCCAAATTCCAAACAAAAATTGACCAAAATCCATAAACAGGACAATTGTTGAAAAATGATATTTTATCTTTTTTGATAAAATAATTTATTATTATATTTTTACAATGAATGTGGGATATATGAATATATGAGGAGGAAGAGTATTTTTGTTGCATTAAATGATTAACACATGTTTTGTGTGTCGGTGGACCCCATTTCTTGACTGAAATTTGATTATTGCCTGTAAAATCGTAAAAATTTTCTCCATCTATATCCACATAAAATCAATATTTTCCTCATCATATAAATCAATAATTAATTATTCACAAATAATATTACAGAATCACAAGATCGGGCAACCAGCCGCTCCGAGGAAAGAGGGGGCTTTCAATAAGAATTTCTCATTCTTGGCATGCAATTAGGTGACCAAACCTCTCCTTAGATGAGAACTTTCTAGACATTGCCAATAATGTTTTCTAATAATTTTATTCAGATAATATGAATTATTGCTTCGATAATGGAAAAAAATCTTGTAGTGACAATTATTGAAACAACAAGAATATAAAATATCAACGTAACAATTATTGAATCAATAAAATAAAATACTCGAGCGAAGAATTCATCGTAATAATTATTGAGTAAGTAGTGCCTTCACGTAAGAATCAATAATTGGTGCAATCACTGGTGTCATCTTGTGCAACAACGCCAGACATCGTATTTTTAACCACGGGTATTCAAAGATAATTGTGAATAACAATCTGCATGCCAGTTATTTATAAACAACTTATACTTGTCGTTTTCTTCATCCAATCGCTCGTTATGGGGCCCATAAAAGATCGCGCAAGTGGTACAAATATTCCAAATGACAAGAATATTCAACGACCAAACGAATATTCTCCGACAACAATGAATATTTTATAACCACCTGCTTATTTAAAATATTTGCGCATTTTACCCATAACTAACCATATTAATCAAATCAACCCTTACTATTTCAAAATAATAAATAGAGGAAATAAATTTCATTTATTAATAATTTGGGGTCTTACAACCTCCCCTCCTTATGAAATTTCGTCCTCGAAATTGGACGACGCATACTGGTGTGTTTCGAAAAGATGAGGATACCTCGCTTTCATTTCCGTTTCCAACTCCCGTGTCATTTCCTCAATAGCATGGTTTCTCCCATAAACTTTAACTTGTGGTATGACCTTCGTGCGTAGGACATGCTCTTTCCTATCCAAGATCTTGACAGGTACCTCTTCGTACGTTAAGTCTTCGGCTATCTCGTCCGGTTCTAACTCAATAACGTGATTTGGGGTTTTTCACATATTTACGTAGTACGGATATATATGAAAACATTATGAACACGTAGACATACTTGGAGGTAATCGTGAGTCTATAGGCCACATTTCCTACTCGCTCAAGAATCTGAAATGGACCAATAAATCGTGGATTGAGCTTTTCTCTCTTTAGAATCTTGTAACTCCCTTCCATGGAGCCACACGCACGCAATACATGATCCCCAATACTAAATTCCACGTCCTTTCGATAAAGATCCGCATAACTCTTTTGTCGATCCTGTGCCGTTTGTATACGTTGTCGAATCATTTGGATCTTTTCCATAGTCATACGTACCAACTCGGTTCCCAACAACGTTGCTTCTCCTACCTCATCCCAACATACTGGAGAGCGACACTTTCGTCCATACAATGCTTTAAATGGAGCCACACCTATACTTGCCTGATAACTGTTGTAGTAGGAGAATTCCACCAATGGTAAATACTTCTCCCAACTGCCTTTGAAGTCTAGGACATAGAGTCTTAATAGATCTTCAAGAGTTTAAATAGTCCTCTCTGATTGTCCGTCCGTTTGAGGATGGTATGCCGAACTAAATTGTAAATCCGTGCCCATAGCTTTTTGCAAGCTAACCCAAAATCTTGAAGTGAATCTTGGGTCACGATCCAAAACTATGGATACTGGCATGCCATGCAATCTCACAATCTCATCTACGTATATACGAGCAAGACGTTCAAGGGAATAAGTCTCACGTATAGGCAAGAAATGGGCAGACTTGGTTAATCTATCAACAATAACCCAAATAACATTTATGCCTTGAGTAACCGTGGGAAGACCTGCAACGAAATCCATGGTAATGTGTTCCCACTTCCATTTCGGAATCTCAAGTGGTTGCAATGGACCCTTTGGTACTTGATGCTCCGCCTTTACACGTTGACAAGTTAAACACATCGAGATAAACTTTGCAATCTCTCTCTTCATATTGTTCCACCAAAATGTATGTCGAAGATCACGATACATTTTGGTACTTCCAGGATGGATTGCAAACGGTGTATTATGCGCCTTCATCATGATCTTGTACTTCAAATCAGAATTGTTAGGAACACAAAGTCTGGAGTGGACTCGAAGTATTCATTCTTCATCGATTCTTGCTTCTGGAATAGCACCTTCTTGCACTTTCTTCTTCATACGCATCAGCTCCGGGTCTGTGGCTTGAGAAACTTTAACTTTTTCGATTAAAGTTGGTTCTATGCGTATATTTGACATCATTGCACTCGTTCCTGCATATGATCTTCTACTCAACGCGTCAGCTACCACGTTTACTTTTCCAGGATGGAATAGTGTGGTCGTAATCTTTCAACAGCTCGAGCTAATGTCGTTGCCGCATGTTGAGTTCCTTTTGGGTGAAGAAATATTTGAGGCTTTTATGGTCTGAATATATCTCCACTTTCTCCCCATATAGATAGTGCCTCCAGATCTTTAGCTTGAAACAAGCTGCACGCTAACCCTAGATCATGAGTAGGATAATTCCTCTCATATTCTTTAAGTTGTCGCGAGGCATAGGCTATGACTTTCCCACGTTGCATGAGAACACATCCTAACAACATGAATATTATTCAAATATGACGTGTCTTTATTCAAATCCGTAACATGGGCTAAGAAAGCTTGACATCCGTTTTTCAATAAACGAATAGCTTTATGACTTGATATGACAGTGATTGATTTTAATAGTTTAGTTGCTTGAATTCGCACAACAGGTTAATTAGGAATATGAAAACTAACAACCTTACGAAAACAATCAATTTTGGCATGATGAGTAGTTAACCAATCAATCCCTAAAATCACATCAAAAGCAAGTATCTTTAAAGAGATAAGGTCAACAGGTAATGTGATGGTGCCAACTTGGATCAAACAAGATTTATAAACAGTGAATGTGATGAAAGTTTCTCCTAACGGAGTTTCCACAGATAGGTCAAAGTCTAATTTCTCCGGAGTCAAGTTTAAACGTTGAGCACAAGCAGGAGAGATAAATAAATGGGTAGCACCGGTATCTAATAAGGTATAAACTTCGCATGAATTTATGATTAGCTTACCCGTGTCACCTCGTTTTGGTACCTCGCATGTTGACCAGTCACGACAAACGCTCTTCTAAGAACTGTTGACTTTGACTTTTCTGGGACAGCCTTTTGAGTCATCATCCCCGTTGGACTTGGTTTTCTTTCATAAAGGTAATCTCGAGCGATATGCCCCTTCCTTTCCACAGCTTATAACATACCTTAAAGCTGTTGTGGGCGATTTCAATGATATGTCCTTCTTTTTCGTGACTTATAAAGATATGACCGGTGGTCGTTTCTCCTCCCTTGGAACCGAGCTTGCTTCGTGCCGACGTCTTCACATTATCATTGTTGAATCTCCTCTTTTTAAAATCTCCCCCCGACTCGCTTCTTCTATTTTAATGGCCACGATTACCACCAGAGTGGTTACCGCTTTTGTCTGAATGTTTTCTTCCCCGCTTGTTTTCATTGCTCCGATGACTGCTGCCACTAGTATGACCTTGGTTGCGGTCCCTTGGTTGAACGTACTCGCTATCTCGCTCTAATAATTGAGCCCTATTGACAACATCTGAATATAAAGCAAATTTATGAGAGATAAGATATTGTCGAATCTCGGGTTTTAAACCTCTCAGAAACATCCTCGTCATTCGTTCCTCATTCTCTACCAAATGAGGTGCAACACAGATAACTCTCGCGAACTTCGCCTCGTATTGGGACACCGTCATGTTGTTTTGTTCTAGTCTAATAAACTCTACCTCCTTCATATGGCGAATACTTTCAGGAAAGTATTTTTCGTTGAAAAGTTTCTGAAACGTTTCCCAAGACATGCGGAGTGCGGCAGACTGGGTACATTTCATAGACTCCCACCAGTAATCTGCCTCGCCACGGAACATAAAGATGGCGAATGGAACCTTCTGTTCCTCTATGCATCCCAAGACATCGAATATCTTGGTAATTTGCTTGACCCACGTTTCTGCCATGATCGGATCCGGCATTCCCTTAAATTCTGGTGGTCCCAACTCTTTAAACTGCTTGGCCGTGACAAGCCGCGCGTTGCTATCATTTCCACCCGTATTCTGTACACGTGTCTCCCTCGTCTGGTTTTGCATGAACTGCAAAAAGCTCCTAAACATCCCGTCGTTCATAAATCGCTTTCGGTGGTGTTGTTTATGGAGGAATATTGCCTTCACTTGCTGCACGCTCACCTGGGTGGTGATTAAAGGTGTTTCCACGGTCTCATTAACTCCATTGTTAATATTCTCGATTGCCATTCTTAAACATCGCCATAAAACAAGGGTTAATTAAACAAATTAACATATCACATATTAACCATATACTTCAACCACTCCAACAATTAAGCTTATGTATGACATACTAGTGAAGGATTACTCGCTCTCCCTCCTCAGATTATTCCCCGATCTCCGCCGGAGACCATATCCCTAAGTTTTGATACCAATTGTGGACGCCCCCAAAATAGGTATACAACACTCATTCGAGTCGTCAAAATACATGGTATGCGAAACAACTACAACTTTATTAATACAACATAAAAGCGTGAGTTTAAATACAAATATTGTCATCTAGACAATATCCACACTCAAATAAGTCCTCAAGACAATTATTGATACATTATTTTACAAAATGGTGAGGACTACTAAAACGACTTCTAGATCCATCATTCCACACCCCGACTAGTACTCATTTACATTCTCGCCTCCGAGAAGAAAAATGGAACAACAAGGAAAAGGGTGAGCTCAACTAGCCCAAAAAGAACATTATGACTAAGATAATATAAAAAAATTATCGTTAGTCTTCAACAGGAAAAATCTAATAGAATACAATAGACAACAAGTTTTAAATCAATATTCTAGTAATGAAATAATAATTCATTAGAAGAGTTAAGTAGAGAATGCAAACTACTATCTTCTATATATGAATTTAAAAGTTCATCATCTATCTTTTATCCCCGTAACATCAATCAATATATATCGGAATCAAATATTCATCTTTGCACTACGTGCCAAAGATATTCATCGATTGGTCATGTTCATAAAACACTGCTCATCTTTGCACTACGGGCCAAAGATATTCATCGAAATCATTCATCTTTGCATTACAAAGCCAAAGATATTCGATTATATAATCATTTAGGGTCGAGGATGATAAAAAAATATTTTAAAGAAAACGAATCCAAAGTGAAACAAAAGAATAAATATTAAGGATTAGTACTTTAAACAATCCAAGTTCAAAAATACTTTATAAATAAACCGGTGAGTGGAGTAAGATTCAAGAATGATCAAAACATGGATACAATCAAAACTAGTATCCATAATAGATATCTTGGACGAAAAACTAAAATTTAATTTTTACGTGAATAAGTGTCGTATCCATGAATAGTGCCGTATACGTGAATAGTAACCCGACTTAGAAAGATAGAAATTTCACAAAAAAACATCATCATGCTTTGTAAATAGTACTCATGAATAGTAACTCGTGAATAGTAACTCATGAATAGTAACTTGTGAATAGTAACTCATGAATAGTAACTCGTGAATAGTAACTCATGAATAGTAACCCGACATGAAAAAGTTCCAAATTTGATAAAAAGTTCCAACCAATATTTCGGCATAATGATATTGAAGAAATAATATCACTTACGAAGAAAATAACATCCCTTACCTAAAAAGGATAGTACTTCTGACTGGTATACTAGATATAGTGCTGAAAGGACTTGCACCGTATAGCAATACTCAAAGTACTAAAATACTCACAAGAATACGCTCAATATATTGAGAGAGAAAGAGAGAGAAATCTGTAGTTTCTGGTGTGTTTTTCAATTCTAACCTAATCACCCTATTTATAGGAAAATGCTTAGAACACCAAAGCAGAAAATTTAATATAATATTAATATATTATATATAAATTCCTACGCACACATTCTAAGATCTGAACTCAGCCATCTTGTACATGTTAATGATGCCAACCAAGTATAAAAAACGTTTTTATTATTTAAAATAATTAAAACTTCCAAAAATAAATTATTCAGGAATTTTGGAACTTCAATAATTCATAATAAATAGCTCTTTTATCAGAAAATTCGAATCTCGCGACTTTTTATAGGAAATTAATTCTCTACAACTTTACAGAAGAAAGTTTTTCCAAATTCCAAACAAAAATTGACCAAAATCCATAAACGGGCGATTTTACAGGCAATAATCAAATTTCAGTCAAGAAATGGGGTCCACCGACACACAAAACATGTGTTAATCATTTAATGCAACAAAAATACTCTTCCTCCTCATATATTCATATATCCCACATTCATTGTAAAAATATAATAATAAATTATTTTATCAGAAAAGATAAAATATCATTTTTCAACAATTGTCACTTTAAAAATTTTCTCCATCTATATCCACATAAAATCAGTATTTTCCTCATCATATAAATCAATAATTAATTATTCACAAATAATATTACAGAATCACAAGATCTTTGCAAACGTGCCGCCTTCAGAAAGAGGGGCTTTCCAATAAGAATATCTCCTTACTGGCGCGCAATTAGGTGACCAAACCTCTCCTTAGACACAACTTTCTAAACATTGCCAATAATGTTTTCTAATAATATTATTCAGATAATATGAATTATTTCTTCGATAATGGAAAATACTGTGTAGTGACAATTATTGAAACAACAGTAATATAAAATATCAACGCAACAATTATTGAATCAATAAAATAAAATAATTGAATAAGAATTCACTGTAACAATTATTGAGTAGTACCTTCACGTAAGAATCAATAATTGGTGCAATACTGCGTGTCTTACTTTGCAACAACGCGTATTCATCGTGTTTTAACCATCGGGTATTCCAACAAAGATAACGGTAACAAGCTAACCAAGTTAATTATAAATAACTTATACTTGTCGTTTTCTTCATCCAATCGCTTTCGCTATGGGGCCCATAAAAATCGCTGCCGTCGTACGAATATTCTCCGACAGCAAGAATATACAACGACCAAACGAATATTCTCCGACAACAATGAATATTTTATAACCACCTGCTTATTTAAAATATTTGCGCATTTTACCCATAACTAACCACATTAATCAAATCAACCCTTACTATTTTAAAATAATAAATAGAGAAAAATAAATTTCATTTATTAATAATTTGAGGTCTTACATCTTAGGCATTTTATCGAGCACGTTATGTGCACACATTAACTTATCTCAACTCTTGATCTTAAAAGGTTAATTATGCATAGAATATGATAACACATATCTATACTCATTACATATGTCAAAACATATTTTTAATCATCAAAATATACCATCACCCAAAATCTTAATTCAAACAGAATTATAAAACTCATCTTCACAATTTCTTTAACAAAACGTTGTTTTTGTTTTTAACATAACTCCTTCGTTACATGTTCGTTTTTGTTCCTTCTTATATAGAATTAACCCTTACTCAGTGTACTACAATCTCATCTAGGCCTTAAAGTCAGACCCTTATCCATCTAAACCAGATTCTATAATTCATCAATTAGTCTAAAAAATTTCATTTTCTGGACATTCTTACTAAACAATTTATTTCGGACATGATCCGGTCCATAAAATGGCTCAATCTTGCTTGTCTGGCTAGTAAACTTCCATATCTACAACTTTGCAGTTTAAAGTTTCTTCAAATTCAAAACACACGAATTTATATGAATTGTTCAAAGTCAAAAACCGTAACAGTTTTGATTTTCTGGGCAGATTATTTTCCCTTCGGACCAGCCTTACTAAATAAGACATTGCAAGAAATCTTCAAAGAGTTTTCATGTGATTCCACTTTCAGAATATAGCTTACTTCCATATTTTCGATTTGATATAAGGCTCACTTTCTAACTCATTATACCCAAAGAGGTATGAATTTCACAAGATTTGTCCACAATTACTCAAAACCTACGAATTTTGTTTTCTTCAAATTTTCTTTCCATTTCATTTTCTTTCTTGAATCCTCTTGTTTGATTCTTGATAATCCAAGATTAAACCTATACAAACAAGATTAAGCATGATCTACTACCCTAGAACATAAATCTACCCCAAAAAATCAAAGATTAAATAAGAGTTTAGAAGTTACCTTCTTCTAGCTTTTTCTTCTTCTTCTTCTTCTAGCTCATCTCAATTCCTCTATTTCTCTCCATCTCTCTCAATTTCTCCTACATTATGAAGAACATAAAAATATAATTAAAACAAGAAATTTAGATTATAACCTTATTAGTATGAATTTAAGAGAGATGAGATAATGATGATGGGGCTTGTTTTGTCTTCTCAAAGCTTTCCTTCTTCTTTTTTTCTTCCTCTTCTTCTTCTCCTACAACTCTCTCTAACTCTCTTCTTCTTTCTTTGGTTTATTTTCTAAAACTAACGTACTAACTTGTAGTATATATATACAATATACAATACTAGTAATATATAATATATATAACTCCTAGTAATTATTATATATACTAATTACTAGTTAATACATAGGTTACACCAACTTGAACTTGAAAAGCCTAAGACCATGTTTGGCAAATGCTCATTATTTTAATTAATCAATGGTTTAACATCAATCAATCTCATCAAATTGTCACATAATTATATTTACTTGTTAATTATAATTTCGCGTAACAATCATCACATAACTCATCTAATTTAATTATCTCAATTAAATTAGAACTATAACATAAACTTATTATATTAATTAAATTAAATACTAAATATTCATTTAATTAATCTACTACACTTAATTACATTACTGTATAATCAAAATAAAATTTATTTATTTAACTCAATAAATAATTCAATTAAATATTTATATATATTAAAATTAATATATAACATTCTCTTCACATCAATTAACATATTCTACAATATAAGACATACACATACTTACACCCAATATATCTCATAAATAATACTTTTATTTATAAAATTCTCATTTATAAATTCTAAAAATCTGGGATGTCACATCCTTCCCTCCTTATAAGGATTCTGTCCTCGGAATCACCGAAACCCTACCTTACTCAGGTTTTCCTCAAATCTATTCATTGAATAACTTCAACACATTACCTTAATATAGGTTTTATATTTTCTACTATCACCATTCTTGATAATAAATTCTTATAAGTTTTATTTCATAACATTTACTTAGACTCAATTATATTTGAGTATTACATATTCTTTGAATTGTTCATTATCTTTTCTAAGGATCATTATCATATACTATATGATCAAACTCTCGGGACATTACATTTCAATTTCTTCTAAGAATTTAGTCCTCGAAATTTTTGACTTACTAATTTTCATTCATTCCCTTTATCAAAAATAGATTTTATGCTACTATCTATTTATTCATTAGGTTCTGTAACTCAATTCTTTCTCTAAAGATCTTTCTAAGACCATCATATTCCTCACCTCATCCTCTTCTAAGAGTTTCACATTTCTCTTCTTTCTGGAAATTATTATGGTTTGCTTAATTTTTCTCATCCTTTCCACTTTCACCTTTCAGAATAATAAGAATCTTCCACAATTACTCAATAATTGGGAAGCGATATGAATAACAGGAATTCAAAAGATTCCAAATCATGCTGAGGGGTCACAAGACCGTGAACTCTATTCTTGGTTTACTAGTGCTTCAACTCAATCCTTCACACTGCAAACCAGAGTGTTTATCAATGACAAAGACTGAAAACACCCTCCTCACGTACACTAGGTGGCCAGCCTATTGTACCACTACGTTGGGCCGCAACGTAGTGTTTTGTAACGATTATATGCGTTACGTTTGGAACCATTGTCCCCGAAAACATGTCCCCTTATAGGGTTGTTCACCTCAACTTTTCAACATCTGAATCCGCACCAAAACAATTTTGTTTGGCATAACTTTTTAATGAACGTTTGAATTTCATGAACATCTTTCAATAATCGTCTAGCTGAATCAAATAGCATAGACTTCTACAACAATTCAGACATCAATCGAAATATACATATACATATATATATATATATATATATATATATTCTTATATCTTAAAGAAACCTCAAAAATCTTTTTATGACGTCATGATACCGCACTGTATTTACAGTCCGTTTGAGGATTCTGTCATTTTGTGACTTTGTCATACTACATCATACCATAGTGGGCTGACGATCCTTAGATCACATCCAACACTAAGAAATTCTGCATTGATAACTCCATCGTTTTTATCGTCTTTACACCAGGTTCCATGATGCATTAATGATATAAAATACATTTTGATATTTTCAAATCATTTCGTCTAGCCGAAACAATTAGCATAGACTATTCTTTAAATAGTTCAAAAATCTTTGAAAATCAGTTTTAGTGATATCATATCTCAACGGTAATGATGTGTCGGTGTCCCAAGTCACACACATACATTTGTCACCATGCATTGAGAGTAAAAATTCATTTTAAAAAGGCACATAGTGCGAATTTAGCTTGATGTCAAAAATTTGAAGTCTAGCATAGCTAGAAGATTTGGAAAAATTTATGTCTCCACTTTCTATACTGATCCATTGCTTAATAATTCTATCTATTCCCATAATCCTCAATTCTTCATTCATAACTTAATTATACCCCAGTTCATCAAACTTATCGTACATTGGAAGTTCAGGACTTGCCGCAATAATATGAGTTTAAGAACTTATCCTAGTCAGACCATAGACGTCCATTCGCTGAGGGGTTCAAAACATACCATATTATTATGAGTCACGAACTTACCATATGCATTAGTTTTAAAAACTGCGCCTAATCCTAATAATATCTGTCTAATCTTAATAGTTTCTAACTATCAAACATACACATGAGAAAAGAATCACCTTTTCGTCACATATACATTGATAGCACGACACCAACATTCCAATGATTATCAATATGATAAACTGAGTGCAAGCACAAAACCCTCGCCCATACAAAGATTTGTACAACTCAACCATCACATGAGTCCTCAATTGAAATCCCACCTAACTCTATCTTACTCTTAACTTGCTCTTTGTTCGATACGAATTCCTCGTATCACATCATCTATAACTCTTCGTGAGTTATCTCGTACTATTTCATAGTACTCCATCTTCATAGCATTAAGCTATAATTATTCAAACATTACAGACCATCTTTCTTTTATAACTTAAACTGATCACGTCGTGATCTTATTCTATAATCATCTCTCTTAAAATTCTTTTGTTAACTTGTGATCGTTTTGTTTTACGATCCCCTTTCTTTCCTTTCATTTACGACATTATTCGTTATCTTGGCTATTGGAGTTAGGTAACTCCCATTTCTTATCTACATATCTCTTCAAGATTCTTCTGTGAATCTTCTTGTTTATATAACAATTCCTGCTTTAAGAATTTCCAATTTCATTTACATTGTTCAACATTCCAATCGAGTTCCACATTTTCATCATACGTATCAATTTTTTAAACTTGGTACACATCGAGTCTCTAATAGTTTCAATATGGTACGCTGAGTGGTTTCCCACAAACAACCAACAAACTAGGTTCCGAGTTGCTAGTTCGTATATACCTCCTCTCTATGAAGGAATCGTTTAGCCCAGATACCATACATCAACTACTAAAGAGTACAACTGTACCATACTTAACTATAACTTTTATTCTTAACTTCTTTATCATTCTCTTCTTATAGATACTGTCTATTTATTATCACCTTACATCCATATTATTGGAGTTGGGTAACCCCATAACTCTGTGAGATTCTTCTTTGAATCCTCTCACGCATGTTTTTAATCCCTTCTCTATACGTTTCTTAAGTTACTTCTTATTGTTTAAACTCTATTTGAGCTTATGCTTTCATTATATTCACCTTCCTTCTTATAGCCTAAGGTACTCCTACCTAAGGTTTATAAACTACAGTTTTGATACCAACTGTAACGACCCCAAAATTTATACAATTTAATTCTCGACTTCGGTCATTAATAATACATTCAACATCTAATTTTACATCATTAAACGATAATACAACCATTGAAATTTGCAGAATAATTAAAATTTTCTATTACAAACTATCCTCATTCCCAAAATCTTCAACCTTTACATCTAAATATCTCAAAATCATTTTAATACTATAATAGTTTACATTCGCAAAATAATATAACAATTCAACATTAATACATTATTCGAAACATTAGACATGGTTTACAAGAATAAAAACTTAGCTAGGATATCACTTTTGATCCATAACAATCAAGTAGCACATAGCGTTACCTTCAATTCTTGAATCTGCAAAAATGGTTATTTGCAAGAATGAGCTCGATATTTCGCCAAAATCTAGCAATGATTTTCATGCATCACGTAGCACATAATAACATGCTCAACATACAAGAATAATCATAAACAAACATAGCATACATGTTATAGTTCACATAACAACTATAAAGATTGAGTTTCTTACTCAATCAACATTCATAGTTCAATCATCATAGTCATAGATTGACTTTTACATTTCATTCTTTTGACATATATAATACATCATATACTAAAATTTTAAAGCAGATCATCATCAAGTTCACATAGCAAAAAGGAACTGAAAGACTTGCCTATACTGGCATTTTACCAACACGCTAATACTTCGCGTCCTTGCACAACCTACACTGTATGTGAGATTGATAATAAATAAAATCAATACTCAATCTCATGGTCAAATTTATTCTAAGACCTTACTTTATCCTTTATAATGTCTTTATAGATATCTAACTATTTTATATGCAACTCGGTTTTATTTTCATTTTCATCACCACACATGCTAGACTATCGCACTTGTAGTTTAATGTGCGTATATCACACCATTTTATTTTACCACTTTGGTTTCAAAAATGTATATTCAACACATTGTTTACGATTTTTAATTTTCCTTCAAAAATCAAAAATCGCCCTTTTCAATTTCTTTCCATTATTGTTCTTGTATTATCATCTTTTCATACTCAGATGCACATAACCTCCAATATTAGTCATTAGATAGACACTTTGTATACCAAAGTTTAGAAACACTATTACTCTTAGGCATTTTATCGAGCACGTTATGTGCACACATTAACTTATCTCAACTCTTGATCTTAAATGGTTAATTATGCATAGAATATGATAACACATATCTATACTCATACATATGTCAAAACATATTTTTAATCATCAAAATATACCATCACCCAAAATCTTAATTCAAACAGAATTATAAAACTCATCTTCACAATTTCTTTAACAAAACGTTGTTTTTCGTTTTTAACGTAACTCCTTCGTTACATGTCCGTTTTTGTTCCTTCTTATATAGAATTAACCCTTACTCAGTGTACTACAATCTCATCTCGGCCTTAAAGTAAGACCCTTATCCATCTAAACCAGATTCTATAATTCATCAACTAGTCTAGAAATTTTCATTTTTTGGACATCCTTACTAAACAATTTATTTCGGACATGATTTGGTCCATAAAATGGCTCAATCTCGCGATTCTAGCTAGTAAACTTCTATATATACAACTTGTCAGTTTAAATTTTCTTCAAATTCAAAACACACGAATTTATATGAATTGTTCAAAGTCAGAAACCGTAACAGTTTTGATTTTCTGGGCAAATTATTTTCCTTTCAGACCATCCTTACTAAAACAGACATTGCAAGAAATCTACAAAGAGTTTTCATGTGATTCCACTTTCAGAATATAGCTTACTTCCATATCTTCGATTTGATATAAGGCTCACTTTCTAACTCATTATACCCAAAGAGGTGTGAATTTCACAAGATTTGTCCACAATTACTCAAAACCTACGAATTTTGTTTTCTTCAAATTTTCTTTCCAGTTCATTTTCTTTCTTGAATCCTCTTGTTTGATTCTTGATAATCCAAGATTAAACCTATACAAACAAGATTAAGCATGATCTACTACCCTAGAACATAAATCTACCCAAAAAAATCAAAGATTAAATAAGAGTTTAGAAGTTACCTTCTTCTAACTTTTTTTTCTTCTTCTTCTTCTTTTAGCTCATCTCAATTCCTCTATTTCTCTCTATCTCTCTCAATTTCTCAATACAACTTCTATATAATAATTATCAGAGAACTACATTATGAAGAACATAAAAATATAATTAAAACAAGGAATTTAAATTATAACCTTATTAGTATGAATTTAAGAGAGAGATGGAGATAATGAGTATGGGGCTTGTTTTGTCTTCTCAAAGCTTTCCCTTCTTCTTCTTTTTCTTCCTACTCTTCTTCTCCTACAACACTCTCTAACTCTCTTCTTCTTTCTTTGGTTTGTTTTCTAAAACTAACGTACTAACTTGTAGTATATACATATAATATACAATACTAGTAATATATAATATATGTAACTCCTAGTAATTATTATATATACTAATTACTAGTTAATATATAGGTTACACCAACTTGAACTTGAAAAGCCTAAGACCATGTTTGGCAAATACTCATTATTTTAATTAATCACTGGTTTAACATCAATCAATCTCATCAAATTGTCACATAATTATATTTACTTGTTAATTATAATTTCGTGTAACAATCATCACATAACTCATCTAATTTAATTATCTCAATTAAATTAAAACTATAACATAAAATTATTATATTAATTAAATTAAATACTAAATATTCATTTAATTAATCTACTACATTTAATTACATTACTCTATAATCAAAACCAAATTTATTTATTTAACTCAATAAATAATTCAATTAAATATTTATATATATTAAAATTAATATATATCATTCTCTTCACATCAATTCACATATTCTACAATATAAGACATACACATACTCACACCCAACATATCCCATAAATAATAATTTTATTTATAAAATTCTCATTTATAAATTCTAAAAATCTGGGATGTCACAGTTCTCTTCAAGAAATGAGAACGTAGCCGGGACTAGTCGGGGAACGGAGTGAGGGTCCAGATGATAGTATTAGTAGTCCTCACTATTCTGTTAAATAGTATGAAAATAAATGTAATGAGGACTCCATTGAGTTTGTATATTGTCTAGATGACAATATTTGTTTTAAAACTCACAGCTCATGTTGTATATTTAAGATTGTATTTGTATTTTGTACCATGTATTTGGCGACTCAAAATAGGTGATGTATACCTATTTTGGGGGCATCACAGTTGGTATCAAAGCTTAGGGATATGATCCCTGGCTAAGATGTGAGACTAGAACTAGCAGGGGAGAGACGGGGAATTCCTTCACAAGTATGACCTACGTAAATTTATTTGGTATTTAATTGGTTGGTTAGAGTATAGAGAAAATATGTCACATGTCAACTAACCCTTATTTTGTGGCAGTATCTGAAATAACATCTAAGAATGTTGAGAATAGCAATGGAGCACAGGAGACCGTTGAGTCTCCACATATCAATAATTAGGATAATGTGCATCAGGAAGGCGATAATCCTCATGCAAACAACAACACTGACCAAATGATGAATGATGGAATGTTCAGAGGCTTTATGCAATTCATGCAACAAACAAAGTAGAGCGACTCTGTCCAAAATGTAGGTGGAAACATCGGAAACTCTCTGACGGTCACCGCTAAACGATTCAAGGAGCTGGGACCACCGGAGTTTATTGGAGAGCCAAAACCACTTAAGGCGGAAGCATGGATAAAGCAGATCACCAAGATATTTGATGTCTTGGGATTCTCCGAGGAGAAAAAAGTTCCCTTTGCCACCTTTATGTTGCGAGGAGAGGCAGATTACTGGTGAGAATCGGTAAAGCGTACTCAACCTGCCGCACTGAAGATGTCTTGGGAGAAGTTCCAAGAACTATTCAACGACAAGTACTTTCCCGAAAGTATTCGTCACATAAAAGAGGTAGAGTTCATCAAGTTGGAGCAGAACAATATGACTGTGTCACAGTACGAAGCTAAGTTTGCTGAGTTGTCCCAGTTTGCGTCTCACTTGGTTGATAATGAGGAGAGAATGACGTGAATGTTTTTAAGAGATTTAAAACCGGAGATACGTCAATATCTTATTTCTCATAAACTGTGTTTGTATTCAGATGTTGTAAATAGGGCTCAGTTATTGGAGCGCAATAACGAGTCAACGCAACCAAGAGAAAGCAGCCGGCAGAATGAAAATACCAGTGGTAACGGTCATAGAAGCGGTGACAACAAACGTGGAGGGAATCAACATGCCATAAATGGTAACCACTTTGGTGGTAATCATGGCCAAGACAAAAAGAATGGACATTTCAAGAAGAGGAGATTCAACACTGATGGAAAGACGTCAGCATAAGCACCCGTGGTTAAGGAATGAGAACAACCACCTATCATATGCTTCAAATGCGGAGGGAAGGGACATATCAGTCCAAACTGCGTGATGCCATCCGAAGCGTGTTATAATTATGGAAGAGAAGGTCACCTAGCCCGATTTTGTCGTGCACCGAAGACAAGTCCAGTTGGAACGGTGACACAAAATACCGTCCCAGACAAGTCAAAACTAGTAGTTCAAGGGAGAACATTTGTTGTAACCTCCCAGAAAGCAATGAACCCGAACGAGGTCATCACAGGTAAGCTTATCATAAACTCTAGCAAAGTCTATACCTTATTTGATACCAGTTCTACCCATTCTTTTATTTCTCCTACTTGCGCTCAACGATTAAATTTGACTCCGGAGAAATTAGACTTTGACTTATCTGTGGAAACTCCGTTGGGAGAAACCTTCATTACATCCACTGTTTATAAGTCTTGTTTGGTTCAAATTGGTACCCTCACATTACCTGTCGATCTTATTTCATTAAAAATACATGCATTTGATGTGATTCTAGGGATTGATTGGTTAACTACTCATCATACAAAAATTGATTATTTTCGTAAGGTTGTTAGCTTTCATATTCCTAACCAACCTATTATGCGAATTAAAGCAACTAAACCATTAAAATCAATCACTATCATTTCAAGCCATAAAGTTATTCGTTTATTGAAAAACGGATGTCAAGCTTTCTTAGCTCATGTCACGGATCTAAACAAAAATACGTCAGTTTTGAATGATATTTCTATTGTTAATAAATTTCCAGATGTATTCACGAAGAACTTCGCCTACCCCAGAAGCGTGAAATTGAATTTTTGTATCGACCTTGAACCCGGTACAAAACCCATTTCCAAAGCCCCATATTGAATGGCTCCAATTGAACTTCAGGAGTTAAAGACCCAACTGTAGGAATTGTTAGACATTGGCTTTATTCGTCCTAGTACTTCTCCTTGGGGTGCTCCTGTTCTATTTGTGAAGAAGAAAGATGGGAGTATGCGCTTTTTGTATTGATTATCGGGAGTTGAATCATGTCACCATCAAAAATAGGTACCCATTGCCACGTATTGATGACCTGTTCAACCAGTTGCAAGGCGCCAAATTCTTTTCAAAGATCGATCTTCGTTCTGGATATCATCAGCTGAAGGTTAAAACTGAGGATATTACAAAGACTGCCTTCAAAACTCGGTACGGACACTATGAATTTTTAGTCATGTCTTTTGGATTGACTAATGCTCCTGCTGCCTTCATGGATATGATGAACTGAGTATTCAAGGAATATTTGGATCACTTTGTGGTTGTCTTTATTGATGACATCCTCATATATTCCAAAAGCCGTGAAGATCATGAGCAATACTTGAGGCTGGTACTCCAAAAGCTTCGTAAAAACAAGCTTTATACCAAGTTGAAGAAATGCAAGTTCTGGCTTGAGGAAGTAGCATTTCTTGGGCATGTAGTATCAAGTCATGGAATATCTGTTGACCCAGCAAAGATTGAAGCTATTCAAAGTCGGGAGCAACCTAAATCGATGACCAAGACGTAGCTTTCTCGGTTTAATTTGGTTATTATCGGAGATTCATGGAAGGATTTTCTCGAATCGCTGCTCCATTAACTCAGCTGACTCAGAAAGATACCAAATTCGGTTGGACCGAGGAATGTGAGAAGAGTTTTCAAGAACTCAAGAGGAGACTCATTTCAGCACCTGTTCTGACAATACCATCTGGCTCGGAGGGATTTATCATCTACAGTGATGCTTCGGGCAAAGGGTTAGGATGTGTTCTTATGAAACATGGGAAAGTCATAGCCTATGCCTCAAGATAACTCAAAGAATATGAGAAGAATTATCCCACTCATGATCTAGAGTTGGCAGTTGTTGTCTTCGCACTTAAAATTTGGAGGCATTACTTGTATGGAGAGAAAATGGAGATCTTTACGGATCATAAAAGCCTCAAATAATTCTTCACTCAAAAGGAACTCAACATGCGACAATGACATTGGCTTGAACTGTTGAAAGATTATGATCATACCATCCAATACCATCCTGGAAAAGCGAACGTGGTAGTTGATGCATTGAGTAGAAGATCATATGCAAGTACGAGTGCGATATTGTCAACGCAAAGGCCCATTCTGTGTGACTTGCAATGGATGGAGATAGAGTTAAAGACTCCAGGGACCCATGTGATGATGGCGAATATACGAGTAGAACCGACTTTAATCGATAAAGTTAAAGCTGCTTAAGCTACAGACCTGGAGCTGATGCGTATGAGGAAGAAAGTGCAAGAAGGTGCTATGCCGGAAGTAAGAATCGATGAAGAAAGAATACTTCGAGTCAACTCCGGACTTTTTGTTCCTAACGACCACGATTTAAAGTATAAAATCATGATGGGCGCACAACACACCATTTGCAATCCATCTAGGAGTACAAAATGTATCATGATCTTGACATACATTTTGGTGGGGCAATATGAAGAGAGAGATATATTTGTTTATCTCAAGGTATCTAACGTGTCAACGAGTCAAGCGTGAGCATCAAGTACCAAAAGGTCCATTGCAACCACTTGAAATTCCGAATGGAAGTGGGAGCACATTACCATGGATTTCATTCATTGGTCTTCCCAAGATTTCTCAAGGCATAGATGCAATTTGGGTCATTGTTGATAGATTGACCAAGTCTGCTCACTTCTTACCTATACGAGAAACTTATACACTTGAACGTCTTGCTCGTATGTACATAAATGAGGTTGTAAGATTTCATGGTATGCCTATATCCATAGTGTCTGATCGAGACCCAAGATTCACTTCACGATTTTGGGTTAGTTTGCAAAAAGCTATGGGTACAGATTTTACGATTTAGCTCAAAGATATCATCCTCGGGGACGGACGAGGCAATCGAGAGGACTATTCAAACTCTTGAAGATCTATTAAGACTTTGTGTCCTTGACTTCAAGGGAAGTTGGGACAAGTTCTTACCATTGGTGGAGTTTTCCTACAACAATAGTTATCAAGCAAGTATTGGCATGGCTCCATTTGAGGCGTTGTATGGAAGAAAGTGTCGTTCTCCAGTATGCTGGGATGAGGTGGGTGAAGCAACGTTGTTGGGACCGGAGTTGGTACGTATGACTACGGAAAAGATTCAAATGATCCGACAACGTATAAAAACCTCATAAGATCGACTAAAGAGTTATGCTGATCTTCATCGAAAGGACGTGGAATTCGATATAGAGAGAGATGTGTTACGTGTTGCTCCATGGAAAGGAGTTACGAGATTTGGAAAGAGAGGAAAGCTCAATCCTCGATTCATCGGCCCATTTTTAATCCTCGATTGAGTAGGAACTGTGGCCTATAGACTCGCTTTACCGCCAAGTATGTCTCGTGTTCATAACATTTTTCACATATCCATGTTACGTAAATATGTGGAAGACCCGAACCACATTATTGAGTTGGAACCGGACGAAATAGCGGAAGATTTAACGTATGAAGATGTTCCTATTCAAATCTTGGATAAGAAAGAACATATTCTACGCTCCAAGGTTATACCTCAAGTCAAAGTTTTGTGGAGAAACCACGATGTTGAGGAAATGACCTGGGAGTTAGAATCTGAAATAAAATCAAGGTATCCTTACCTCTTCGACTTACCAGGTACGTACCCTAATTTTGAGGACGAAATTTCATAAGAAAGGGAGGTTGTAAGACCCCAACTTTTATAAATAAAGATGAATTTTCTATAAATATCATTTTTGAATATTATGGAATGAATTTGATATAATGTTATAGTTGTGGGTAATATTTATAAATTTTGCAAAGTACGCAAGTTGTAAAATAATATTCGATTGGTCGGGGAATATTCGTACAACGGCACAATCATTGGTGGACCCCACAACAGAATTATTGTCGGATTGAGAAAATGACAAAAATACTTTATGAAAATAATGGCGGAAGTTTTACCGTTAACTGTTAAAACACCTGGTGTTAAAAGTACAGTAAGACGCGTAGTTGCACAGTAGCACACAGTATTGATTATTGATGCTTACGTGAGAAGTCACTCAGTTTTGTTCAATTATTGCTACAGTAATTGCTGTATAATATCTCACGTTATTTGTTTCAATTATTGTCAATATTTTATATATTATTAAATCAATAATTGAGACGACAAAGTTATTAATATTATTATTTGCAATATTAACGATATCTAGAAGTTCTATCAAGGAGAGGTTTGGTCACCTAATTGCGCGCCAATAGGGAGAAATCCTTATTGGAAAGCCCCCTCTTTCCTGGGAACGACCTGGTCGATTAAAATTGTGAATTATAATAATGGTGATAAATGTTGTTGAAAATATTGAGGAGATTTTTATGAAGTATTTGTGGTATTTTATGGACCCCCATTTACCAATTTTTCAAAATAAGTGGTAGAAATTATTTAAAGGTGGGGCCCACATGTGGGGCCCATATGTGTTGAAAAACTGATTTTAGAAATAGGGGTGAGAGGAAGTTACGTAAAGGAGAGGTAAAATATATTTATAAATATGGTATGTGATGTGTGTATATATATATATATATAAATATAATATAATGTGAGTGGAAAAGTGATAATATGATAGTGATATGTGTAAGTTGTGTGTGTGTGTGATAGTGATGTGGGTGTTTGTAATGTTAGTGGAGGATGGTGGAAAAGGTGGAGTGTATATATATATATATATATATATATATATATATATATATATATATATATTATATGTGGTGTGGGTAATATATGTATATATATAATTTTTGCATGTGAAATGATGGGGGTGGAGAAACAATCCTAAGGTTGTCGGGTGGGAGTGGTTTTCTTTATTGCTTTATTGCATTATAACATGTGTTGTCTATTATATATATATATTATATTTGGTTGCTTTGATCTTATTGGAGGAAGGCTTGACTTTTTGCATCAGAGGTTATAAAAATTTCATCAAGTGAATTATTAAATCTCGTGATATTTTCCTTACACAATTGTGTTCTTTCATTCTTCTATAAATAGAAGCACATTCCTTCACTATTTCTTACGAATTCACTGAAACTCTAGAGAGAGAAATTATAGAGAAACTATAGAAAAGTATTCTGCTACTTCCCTACTTTTATATCCAGTTTCTTTTACGGTAAGGGGTATTATTTCTTTTGTATTCATGAAGAGAACTTCTGTTATTTTATTATTTATTATTCTGTTGGAATAACCTGTATACGCGGGCTTCCCTATACTTGGTAAAATTCTTCTGTTATTCCATTCTTTATTATTCTGTTGGAATATCATGTCGGTGCGTTTACGCATGACCTGGTTCCATTCTTTATTATTTTGTTGGAATATCTTATCTACATGCATTTTACGTAGAACACATTTTAGTCTTTATTATTCTCGTTGAATATATCACCTGCATGCTTTTACTGCCGGACTTCGTTACATTATTTATTATTCTGTTGGAATAACCTGCCTGTGCGGTCTATAGCATGCCTGGTGATTTCTTTTGTTATTCCATTCTTTATTATACTCAGTTGGTTAAAGTTTTGACTTCTATACTCCATGAAATTAGTGGAATATCCTTGATATTTGCGTTTTATCCAGTATCTTTTCATGAAAATATTCTTCTGAGCATTCTTGAATTTTACTCTACAAAGAAGTATCATGTTGACAATTTAGACTTTATTAGTTCCTGAATATATTAATTCTTGAACTTGTTTTATTGAATTCGTATACCATTGTCATCATCCTCATGTTTATATTATGTTGAAAGTCATCTGTGGCCTGTAGTGCATAGATGGACTTGGTATGATTATGACCAGGGATTAATCGGTATAATCATAACCGTAATGCTACTAATAATGTGGTAAAAGTCCTCATTGGCCCGTAGTGCATTGATGGACAGTTGTTGGCATGATCATGACCATTGATGAATACACGAATATCCTTGGCCCGTAGTGCATGGATAATTTATGGTTGTGATACTAATGAATATCATTGGCCGTAGTGCAAGGAAGATGTGGATTATTTATTAAGCTGAGTCTCAGCGATAAAAGTGATGAAAAACCTTTTAAATCATAAAAGATAGTAGATTTTATTCTCTTCTTGACTCTTTTAATGGATTGCTTGTTCCGCTGCAGTTAAACTTGGTGTTTGTTATATTTTATCAGTTTAACACTGTTGAAGGCTAACGATAATTTATTCTGCATTATCTTAGTCATAATATTTCTTACTGGGCTAGTTGAGCTCACCCTTTCTTTCACTGTTCTCTTCAGGAAATGAGAACGTAGCCGGGACTAGTCGGGGAACGGAGTGACGGTCCAGATGATAGTATTAGTAGTCTTCACTATTCTGTTAAATAGTGTAAAAATAAATGTAATGAGGACTCCATTGAGTTTGTATATTGTCTAGATGACAATATTTGTTTTAAAACTCACAGCTCATGTTGTATATTTAAGATTGTATTTGTATTTTGTACCATGTATTTGGCGACTCAGAATAGGTGATGTATACCTATTTTGGGGGCGTCACAGATGGTCCGAGATGGTGGCTATAGTAGTCCTCATTATTATATAAAATAGTGTGTCAATAATTGTAATGAGGACTCCATTTGAGTTTGAATACTGTCTAGAAGACAATATTCATGAAAAAACTCTCAGCTATGCTTTTGTCGTATTGTATAAAAGAAGTTTGTATTTGATTCTGTACCATGTATTTGGCGACTCAGAATGGGTTGTGTATACCTATTTTGGGGGCGTCACATTTGGCATCCCACTTTCTTGACAAGGCTCTCATGAACTTGATGATGAGATCTTTGTTTGGATATGTCTTCCCATATGCTCGAAGTGAGTTGAGCAGCATGTTGAATCTTTTATATTTGGAAGTAATATTTTCCCCAGAGATGTGGGTGAACATTTCATACTATTGTGTGAGCAGAGACTGTTTGTTTTCTCGAACTTCTTCAGTCCCTTCATGCATTATCAGCAGCGCATCCCAAACTTCCTTTGTTATTTTGCAGTTCACAACATTTTCAAATAGCTCATCTTCTAGAGCCATAAATAAAATGTTTTAGCTCTCTTATCCAGCTGGACAATTTTCTTTTGTATATCTGTCCAATCTTTTCTTGGTTTGATTACTACTCTGTCTGGTTCTGCAACTTTTGGTGCCAGCTTTGTTGGTTTATACGGCCCATTGATGACAGCATCAAATAGATCCTCGTCAATAGCATCCATTAAGCCTGCATGCGAACTTTCCAATTAGAAAACTTTTCTTTGTTGCAAAGAGGTGGTTTATTTCCACCACCTAACTCAGAACCATTTTTGGTTAGTGCCATAGATATACTCAAGCGATTTAAGCTTTAATAGTGAGAACCTACTCTGATACTAATTGTTAGTTTCCAGAGGCACAAAAGATATCTAGAAGGGGGGTTGAATAGATTCTTTAAAACTTTTTTATCTTGTTTACAAAATAATGACTTATCAGATTGGTTAATTAACAAGTAATTAAGCACATCAGAAAATATGATTGATTTAATCCCCCTTTAAAGATGGAAAGCTATAACAAATATAATATAGCAATGATATGGAAGTTATAGCCGTTATGGACAGAATGTAAAGAACACAAGACTTTAAGTGGTTTAGAGCACTCAAGACTCCTACTCCATTGTTCTACTCCTCGAGTAGCAAATCCACTAAAGATATCGTTACAACTGAATCACTGAGATTCCTTCAAGACCCACAGCCTTGGAACTCCAGTACACTAAGTACTCTTCAAAGCCAGCAGCCTTGGAACTCTAGTTCACTAAGAACTTCGACAAGCCCAACAGACTTGGAACACTGTAGACTAAGACCCTCAGCCTTAGAATCACCCAGTACACTTAGTACTCTTCAAGACCCGCAGCCTTGGAATTGGTACACTTCGATGAGAGAGTGTGTTATGCTACTAAGTTGCTTTAAGCATGAGTTCAGATGAACTTAGTAGCGAAACAAGATGTTTCCCTTTGGATCGTAGAGTGAGACTTTGACAGATAATGATTCGATCGGTTGTTCTTGCTTACTTATAATCTTCAATCTGTTTGCCTTATATAGATGCCTCTGAATTCTTCCCGTTGAAATGAGGTCGTTGCATCTAAACTTCCCATTGAGATATATTGCAGAACATAGGAATAGTGTATTCCTTGTTGACTTCAGTAGTGGGGTGAGTCAGCATCCATTAACTTGCTCCAAGATAGTGGTATGGATAGTGCTTTTATTTTTTGCATATCATGGTTGTTTGTTCCCCACTGAATTTGATTCTCCATTCAGATCAATTAAGTATTCAGCAACTGTCTTGGGCAGATCACTCTACTGATATGGATGTTAGCAATCCATTATGAGTAACACAAAATATTCAATTCAGTTTTGGGTTGCTTGACTGTCTCTGCGATAAGACTCTACGATGTAGCGTCATAAGAGGGATCGTAGGGTTCCTGTCTGAACTGCACTACAATCATTGATAAGACTTGATGCTTGCAGATGCCTACTGATCTTCATATGTGCTTTAATCATCAAGAGAAAACATCAATGCTTTGACTAAGGATCTTCTTCATAAGAGCTTATGTAACTTTGAGATCTCTAGCAAAGATGACTCTGCAATTTTGCACTTGATCGTAGATACTAGATGAGAGTCGTAGAGGGACTGACTTCTTTAACTCTACGATCCCTAGAATGCTCTCCTCCTTTGAGAGATAGCTCTACTATGTCGAGGTAGCTCTACGATTTGTCGAGAGAACTCTACGATGATTTTACGATCTGTCGAGAAAACTATGTGATGCCTCTTCGTTCGGCTAAGAGAACTCTATGATGCCTCTACGTTCTGCCGAGAGAACTCTAACATATATATATATATATATATATATATATATATATATATATATATATATATGCACAAAATTATATATCCCACAAAACCAATTAGAATAATGTATTACAACAAAATTTAAGTAAAACAATACTCAAATATACAATATCATCTATGCATGATATAATACACATATTACTTTAATATCTCAACATATTACTAATTATCATAAACTCCGTTGATAAGAATGACACTTATCTTTGAAATAGTGTTATATTTTCCATCCAACTATTTCAGATTCTAGTAAATACAATGATACATGAATGCAACAAAACGTAAATAACATGTTGCGTCTCATTGATCATATCTTCATAAATTCACATCATATACATATCATATGTGATACCCCGAATATTTGTACGGCTAGAAATATAGTCTTAAATGATTAATGTGATGATATTGTATGATAATCCTTAGATAAGGATAACTATTTGTGTAAGAATGATGTATGATATGTCATTAAATGCGATTATAGGTTAATTGGTAACAAAACCTAGATGTTGAAAAAGAGAGATGTGTAGAGAATGATTAAATATTTTAATGTATGTGTTAAGGAAAACCTATATGGTTTAATATGTGTAAAGATGTAAAGAGAGATTTTTGGTACAAAAATTCTCTAAGGAAGTTATGTAATAAACTCAATGAGCATGTGTCTTAATGTATAATATTGAAGAATAAGGATTATGTGAACTTATTGTAATGGAATAATATATATATTTATTCGCGAGTAAGTGATGAGATGTATATTAATAGTTGGTTTAAACTAATTGTTTGAACTAACTAAGGGAGCTAACACTTGTATAAAAATCTAGTTAAATAGCAAAACTCGAATTTGAGTTCGGAGTTGAATCTTGAGACGCGGACCAGATATTTAAGTCTGGAAAGTCGAAATTAGTAGGAATAGACTAAAAACATAAAATGTGCCAGGGTTGAATTTTTGGGTCAAGTCAACAATTGACTTTTTTCGATAAAAAGTCAAACTCAAATTTCAAAGGTGAATTTGAAGAAGCGAATATTCTTATGACGTTGAGAACGTCGACTTTAGTAGGAATTGACTATAATCACGAAAAAATTGATTTTCAGATGTCAAAAATGGTCAAATGGTCAATTAGACGGCTAAATGACTAATTAAAAGAGATAAGTCATACAAGGGTGGGCCCCATGGGGGACTGCTGAGCTAATCTAATTAAAGAAAGGCATTGTGCAGATATTAAACGGAGGGAGTAATTGGGAGGGGGGTTTCAACCCAAAAACCTTTAAAATTCATAACTTATATCTCTCTATTACTTAACTTAACCAATGAATGGGGAATATGAAGTGTTGGGAGTTGATGAATTAGAGGATGGAGGAGCAATGGTTGCCAAGCTCTATAAAATACCCCCACCTTGAAAGCCTTCCAATTGTTGTGGCAAATTTTGTCTACGTAAGAAACCTAGAGTGTAGGAATTAAGTGAACTAGAGAACTTGTGATAGAGGAAGAAAGGTTGCGGGAGAGAAATGCAAGGTAGGAGAAGAACCATTGCAAAGCTTGAGCTTGAGTTTGGAGGAAACACTGATGAGTGAGTTTTATACTCATGAATTGAGTACATTTAAGCTTAATCTGTTGGATGTTTTTAAGTGTCTGTGTCTATTCATGCATGTTTTATGTTGTTTTGTAGGAATTGGGACAAAAGTTACTTGGATCGACGTTTGGGGTTGGTAGATTCGCATTTTCGGCTTTCCATTTATACAGCATCCACTTCAGGGCCAATTCCAACATTGCTTCGGACCTTATTTTGAAACACTTAAAGAATGAAAGTTGTAGATCTACGTCTCCTCTTTCCGAAAAATCTTGAATCATCAAAATCGGAGTTCGGACGAAGAAGTTATGACCATTTTCCCAAAGTACATCAGAGTAGAAAATTCCAAAAAAGCTTGGCTTGGTAGGGCGCCCATTCCTTGCCTATTTCAGTATTTGGGGCACTGTGGGAAGAATCCTAATCCCAGTGAGCAGCGTACTGGAAGTATTTTGGGATGGGCCTGGTCAAGTTGGGACACATTTTGGTACGAATTTTGATAATTTTTTGACTCCAAATTGGATTGGGTTTGTTCCTAAGCTAAAAATTGGACTTGTAGCCTATAAATACATGATGGGAGGCATAAAATAAGGGGGGATTAGAGAGATTAGATTAGATAAAACACTCCATTATATTAGAACATAATCCTACTTTATATTGGATTGTTGGAGATTGAAGTAACTTGGGGATCATTGAAGTTCAAGAGTAGGAGCAAGAGGGGAGCATCAGCTTTGCAGACAACAGATTTCATTCTTTCCTCTACTTCTATTTTTTTCTTTTAATGTTTATTCAATTGTGGATTCTAGACTTTAATTCAATGATTATGAGCTAATTTCTTGTTTAAGATTGCAACGGATCTTATTGCATAGCTTATTTTAGTATGCTTCTCTGTTAATTATTGTGATCTATTCTATAGATTGTCTATTATGATTATGTTTAATTGTCTAGATAACAATTACCATGATAATCTATATGGATTTGGGAGTTGAAATATAGATTTAGATCTGATCATAATAGCATGTGATTGTGTTTTTTGCATAGTGTTGGAATTTATGATTTGTGTTTAGGATAGGGATATGCATTTACGCCACGTGTAATCTGATAGGGAACATGTACTTTAAATCCTCTTTAATTGTAATTCACATAGGAATATAGTGAATTAGTTAATTAGGGTGTTTGATTCAATTCTATTAACTGTGGATTTGGATTAATATGTTTGTGATGCATCAATGTGGTTATAAATACTAATAAGTTCCTGATTAACAATGCAGAATAATGAGCATAATTAATAATAAGTGTTTTAATATAAGTGAAGTAATAAGTGAAGTTGTGATATTAAATCTCCATAATCTAATTTTCAACTAGTGGTAGTAGTAGTTGTTTAATTATATATTTTAATTCACAACATTAAATTGATTGTTTAAATAAAATTAGTTTGGTTAAGAACTAGTATTTGGTGAATTTTATTAAATAATTCATCATGGGAACGATACTCTACTTTCACTTTATTACTTGTTGACCGTGTATATTTGCACATATGTTTTGATTGTGAAATCGATCAACAAGTTTTTGGCGTCGTTGTCGGGGAATTAGTTTAATAATTTTGCCAATATTAATTTTAATCAAATTAGTTTTAATTTAAACATTTCTTTTTTTATTATTATTTAGATCTCTTTCTATTATTTTTCTTTTTTTTCAGGTACCATGGCAGAATTTAATTATCAATGGTCAGATATCTGAGAATGACTTCGACCGAGGAGCGGAGATTGATGGACTCGTGACACTTTCGCATTGTCAAGCCTGATTGAGACACTTTCGAGGAGGTTGGACGCTTTAAAAGACAACGCGTCGTCAAAGTGTGGCGGATTACTTATGATTATGGTCTTTGAAAATCATCCGAGTCATCAATGCACCACCAGTTTTGAGATGGTGCCGTAAGGTGGTGATTACCCCAACAATTACGTCTATCCCAACAACTATTATCAAGATTAGGGGTATCACCCAGATTTTTCATGGAGCCATACGTATCAAGATCAATTTTATGTTCCAAATTCAACATACTCATCGGAGTTCTCGTTTTCACCTCCACTACAACAGGAAGAAAATCTAAATTTGGAGGAAATTTTGTCCAAGTTCATAGCTTCAAGTGAGGAGAGGAGGATTAGTCAAGAAATATCGAGTCAAAATTTTGCGGAACACCTATTCAATGCCTCGAACATTTGTCCTCAACACACTTGGCCCTATGACATGGATTCTGAGACTGATGATGAGCCCGAACCAAATCTGCAATCGGATGTGCCAAATGATATAGATGTTGAAAGAGAGGAGACACTTGGGGACCAAGAAAAGGAGATCGACGAAGATCTAACTTTTAGTACCAACAAAGATGAGCCAATTTTGATGGTGTTCCATGCACCTTCTCCACCATAGTTCAAGGATTTGGGCAGTTTTTCAAGACCGTGTCCAATTGGTAGTCATGTCATAGGCAAGGATATATGTGATATAAGAGCTAGGACAACTTTAGATCCATGGTGGGATGAGAAAGGGAAGATAGAAGAAGACCATGTTGTGTTTGACAAGCTTCCATGCCACGATTTGATCACAAACATAATGGGGAAAACACATAGTGGTTTGTCGTACTTAAAAGGGATCATATCTGAAAAGATCATGCTAGGTGACTTAGATTTAATGGCCATTACTAATGGGAACCTCCCAAAAGAGACATTGCTTCTGATGGATAGAGGGTTCCTCAATTTTCATAGGGGAATTGGATAGAGAATTGAAGAAGTCAAGTTGAGACTATAAAACAAGCGCTTATTGGGAGGCAACCCAAGTTTAATTTTTATTTTTACTTTTTATTAGGTTTCATATTAGTTGATAGATTTTTTTCATTTTTTTAGCATTTAATAAGCTTGCTTCTTTTGTGTTCACAAGTTAGTTAAGTCCAACTCAAGTGTGGTGCCTGATTCATTCCAATGTGCCTAACCTATTCTTCAGACGTCGCAGATAAGGAGATAAATTGCTATATGTCAAGGAAGTCCTCTCTTTTAATTTTTCCTATCATAGCCATTGAGGACAATGTCTGTTTTAAGTTTGGGGGTATTTATCATGTTTAGTATTTACTTGAGAAATATTTTGATTGAATTTGATTTTGGCCAATGATAAGTGGGTGGTTGATATTGTTAACTCTTGGAGAATTGATGAGCATGCTTAGTCTATATTTTAACTCATTAGTTGGTTTTCACATTACTTGCGAAATTTTTGAAATATTTTACACATCCATTTGTTTAGCCAGTTGGGATTGACATTTTTTTGGCTAAATGCTTATGAAAGATACAATTGTAACTTGAGAAATCTTATTTGAGCATCATTCGAAGTGAAAATTAGGCACTCACATAAGTTTGGGGGAAATCTTGGGGGATTTTTGAAAAAAAAATATTGGAACCTTCCCGAGTTGAATAATTGAAGCATGTGGTGGATCGAGATGGAGCGTAAAACGCACTTCCCATAAACACAGGCACGAGATGGAGCGTAAAACACACTCGTTCAATGAAAAATGGAAAACGAGATTGAGCGTAAAACACACTCGTTCAATGAAAAGTGGAAAGTGAGATGGAGCGTAAAACGCACTCACTAAATAGAGAAAAGAAAATATGTATGTTTTAAATACTTGGTAAGGGTTCATATGTGCTTAAAAGTTTGAATATCCGGTTGATCCTCAAAAAGAAAAAAGAAAAAAAATTGTGTTTTGTCTATTTTAGCGATGATTAAAGTGATAAGAAGTTTTTAGAGTTGTTTTGAAAATCTTGTATGAGTGTTGGTTGATCTTAGCTAAATCATGATTAGTTTGAACATATGGATGCACACACGCACTTAAAGGATCATGAGTAGATGTGAAGCTAATGAAAGTTGTTGAAATTTTAGACATGACATTGTTTTGAAATTTTCTACAGGTTATCATTTGGTGTAACCTTTGAGGCCATTGTGGGAATTCATATTGATTCATTGTTTCGGTGGATCATTGCTAGAGGATGAATTTTTCTAAATTGTGTTTTTGCTTGAGGACAAAAGAATGTTTAAGTTTGGGGGTATTTGATGAGTGAGTTTTATACCCATGAATTAAGTGCATTTGAGCTTAATCTTTTGGATGTTTTTAAGTGTTTGTGTCTATTCATGCATGTTTTATGTTTTTTTGTAGGAATTGGGACAAAAGTTACTTGGATCGACGTTTGGGGTTGCTAGATTTGTATTTTTGGCTTGCCATTTACACAGCAGCCACTTCAGAGCCAATTTCAACATTTCTCTGGACCTTATTTCGAAACACTTAAAGAATAAAAGTTGTAGATGTACATCTCCTCTTTTCGGAACATCTTGAATCATCGAAATCGGAGTTTGGAAGAAGAAGTTATGGCCATTTTTCCAAAGGACGTCAGAGCAAAAAATTCCAAAAAAAGCTTCAGCGCGGGGGCGCCCATTCCTTGCCTATTTTCAGCGCCGGGGCGCTAGGGGGTAGAATCCCAGCGTCGTGAGCAGCGTTGGGGCACTGGGGACGGGCCTGGTCAAGCTGGGACGCGTTTTGGGGCGAATTTGGATATTTTTTGACTCAAAATTGGATTGGGTTTGCTCCTAAGCAAAAAATTGGATTTATAGCCTATAAATACATGATGGGAGGCATAGAATAAGGGGGGATTAGAGAGATTAGATTAGATAAAACACTCTATTAGATTAGAACATAACCCTAGTTTATATTGGATTGTTAGAGATTGAAGCAACTTGGGGATCATTGTAGATCAAGAGTAGGAACAAGAGGGGAGCATCAGATTTGCTGATAACAGATTTCATTCTTTCCTCTACTTCTATTTTTGTCTTTTAATATTTATTCAATTGTGGATTCTAGACTTTAATTCAATGATTATGTGCTAATTTCTTGTTTAAGATTGCAACGGATCTTATTGCATAGCTTATTTTAGTATGCTTCTCTGTTAATTATTGTGATCTATTCTATGGATTGTCTATTATGATTGTGTTTATTTGTTTAATTGTCTAGCTAACAATTACCATGATAATCTATATGGATTTGAGAGATGAAATATAGATTTAGATCTGATCGTAATAGCATGTGATTGTGTTTTCTGCATGGTGTTGGAATTCATGATTTGTGTTTAGGATAGGGATATGCCTTTACGCCACGTGTAATCTAATAGGGAACATGTACTTTAAATCCTCTTTAATTGTAATTCACATAGGAATATAGTGAATTAGTTAATTAGGGTGTTTGATTCAATTCTATTAACTGTGGATTTGGATTAATATGTTTGTGATGCATCGGAAGGTGGTTATAAATACTAATAAGTTCTTGATTAACAATTCAGAATAGTGAGCATAATTAATAAGAAGTGTTTTAATATAAGTGAAGTTGTGATCTTAAATCTCCATAATCTTATTTTTAACTAGTGGTAGTAGTAGTTGTTTAATTATATATTTTAATTCACAACATTAAATCGATTGTTTAAATAAAATTAGTTTGGTTAAGAACTAGTATTTGGTGAATTTTATTAAATAATTCCTCGTGGGAACGATACTCTAGTTTCACTTTATTACTTGTTGACCGTGTATACTTGCACGTATGTTTTGATTGTGAAATCGATCAACAAACACTCTCAAGAGGTATTTCCTAAACCATATTTCAATTGTGATTTGTACATGATTGGGTTGCGTATTGATGGGTTATAGATGATTGATAAACATAGGGCGATAAGGATGAAATTCCTGGTTTAATCATACCTAAAAACTTGTGAAATCCAGAAATTTAAGCTGTGTATATATCATGTTTGTTAAAATGCCTCAAAGAGGTTTAAATGCTTGGTTGTGGGAGATAATGTGTTGATGGGGGGACATGAAGGACCCTAAGATATAAAGTGGATATATTGGAGATTATATATGATGATTCATGTGTTTACATTCATAGTAAGATAGACAAAATGGAAAATGGGAAGTTTAGTTTGTAAAATGACTTTTCAAGGAGTCACAAACTCTTGTGTAAATCATATTTTATAGTACCATTGAAGTTGAAAGATTCTCTTAAGAGTGATGAAATGAACCCAAGTGGAATGGAGTAAAAATGTTTTAAAACGAAGTCATGGCGAAATTTTTCGTAAAGTATGTTAAAAGATGAAAACTTAGCCTTGGGAGACTTTCGGGCCAATTTTGTGGCTTGATAATGATGCTGCAAAATTATGAATTCATGGTGGTTTTGGAGAGCATGTTACAAGCTTTCCATAACCTCAAGAATGGTCTAATTCCGACTTAAAACGAAGAAGTTATAAAGGTTTGACGTAGGTGTGTCAAACAGTAGTATCTTTGGGGAAATCAAGTTGATGAGTTAAACTCATTTGGGCGAGTTCGTTTGGCTAGGGATTTTGCTGGGTCGAGTTCGGCAGAGAGGAACTTGCCGGGACGAGCTCCATGTGTTCCAATTTTGTGATTTTGACATCTTGTAGTAAAATGGGCATAAGTTTTTCATACGAACTCCGATAGAGGTGATTCAAGATGATCCAGAAAGCTAAAAAATATACCTACAACTTTAATTTAATAAGTTTTGAGATTTGAGGTCGGTAGAAGGGTCTAAATTAGCCATTTGTAGGACTATTGTGCATTCGGAGGCAATCGGAGGGCGTCGGGCATGCATGAATGCAACGTGTAATGCTTTCGACGATAAAAGATGTTGTTCTAAGTTCTAAAACATGAACATTATAAAATATAATGATACTTAACATTAATCAATGATGAATTAGATAAGTGTATGAGCATTCTAAACATATGCAAAAGGAGGCAAATCGGGCATATGACGTATGAACGTCGAAACACCGTGTAAAGTGTTAATAAACTTAAAAAGTGTTTCGATTCAAATAAAACGAATATTATAAGATATGGAATTGGGTTAATATAAACCAATAAGGATGGATGGTGATGAGTCCCGAACGCCGCGATGCCGAGAGGCGATGTTAAAACTTAGTCGCGTTTATTAAATTATAAATCACGAATAATATGAAATGAGATTTATAATAAAAGATGTAAACCAATATAGAGGGACATTGCATGACCAATTAGTAGGTTGACCTTAACTAAATTGTGAAGGTCATTTGATGAACGGATAAGCTTCTAAAAAAATCATATAAAATCATATGAGGAGAATGTGATGATGATATCTTAATAAAAGTTATAGTTATGGGAGTTATGAAGATGTAGAAGAGAAAGATGATGGATGCGTAATAGCATACTTTATGTAAGAAAGAGATTTTTCAAGATTTTAATAATCATTGGATGTAACTCCTAATAAGGAGATTAATTAAAATATTAAACAAAGATGTTACTATAATTATGGAATGTAATTAATGGAAGATAATGTATGATGAAACGAATATTGTTAATGAAAAACATTCAATGATGATGTAGAAGACTCATAATTGAGTACGACAAAAAGAAATATTGTATCATTGTATGTAATTGACGTAGATGATATACTAGTATGATGAACACTTAGAATGAAAGGGGTAAAGAGTTATACAAATAACTAACTAGTATGCCAACATTATTAATTATGTAGGTCATGCAAAGGATGCAAAGGATTAGTGTAAGCCGGATAAACAAATCAGGCAAGTTTTTAGTACGTGTTGCTATGTGTTAAGTGAAATCCTTGTGATGTTTTTATGTGCACTATATGTTGTAAATGTGATGTTAAACTGTTAATATTCAGTTAATGATTTATGTTAATTGTTCTGTGTGAACTTTATAACATGAGAAATGTGATGCTTGTATAAAATGCGAAGTATATATAGAATAAGAAGTATGAGAAATATGAGCATGTTTTAAATACGATGCATGAGAGAGATGAAATATGTACAAGATGCACAGTATGATAAAGAGATGAAGCATGTATAAATGCACAGTATGAGAATGGTGAAGCATGTATAGAAATGCAAATCTTAAAAAATATGATGCATGTTAAAATGTGTTTTATGTGTTATATAATAACTGTTAAACTTGCTGGGCAACGTAGTTGCTCACCCTTGCTATAAAGAAATTTTTGTAGCTTAACCAGAGCAGAACGAAGAATTCGGTAAAGTCAGAGGAAAGGAAAAGTTAGTGAATGAAGATGTTTGTATTAATTGTAATGTTAGTTTAGAGGTAATATTGTTTTGAATATTAGATGATGTATTAGTAAAGGTCTTCGTACCTGGAGTAGAATGTAAGACTTTGTGATAGTTTTGTAAGGATAATGTATTTATTTTACATTATGATGAGATGTATAGAAGATGAATGGTATGGGTAATACAGTGATGCACCGGACCCGGGCTTAAAGGCAAGACCCGAGTTTCGGGGGCGTTACATCATATCTTCACATAATAAACAAAATGTATAATATGAAATATGCATATACTTTTTTTGAAATTGCATACCTCTCATTAATGTAAAATTCATGTTATCGCTTTTCTAATTTCTTCATACAGTGGTTCACAGGCACATTAGGCATCATCGACTATTGTTACAGATTCGGTAGTCATTTATTGCAAATATAAATTAAATATATATAAAACATTAACTGTCTTAAGAATGTTAGGGATGGAGTACTTAAATATATATTTGTAATTTAAGATTAATATGAAAACTGAGTATATATATGTATATATAAACTTATATGATATAAATCAAAACTGTGAATGCAAAAATTATATGTCAGGCTAGTACTATGTACTATGTCTTTAAGACAATTATGCCCTCCTTACGGTGCTCAAAGTTGATAGCATTTGTCTCACAGGATACAATGACAACATGTGTTATAACAGCATTACAAATAACACACATAACAAACCAAATAAATGGTCAGAACTCTCTCAAATTGACTATGAGTATGATAAAAAGAATGATACCACATTGAATAAATGCTCAATTGAATGAATGAAAATGACTAACTTCACCATATATTTATAGGGTGAATTATGTGACCCTTCATGATGGACACAACCCTTTGAAATGGTTTTGATACCATTGAAAAGGCATGGGTAATAAGGCTGAAAAGGTGCAATCAAATCAGGCCAAGGAAAGAAACTCATCAGGCGCGTAAGCCTTGGAGCCCAGCTACGCTAGGTTGAAGCACAACTGCGCTAGGTTGAAACATAGCTACGTTGACCCTAGCGCTACTGCGCTGGTGTCAATGTAAGAACCCGAATTTTTAGAAAATATTAAAAGAAGAATTTAGTAGATAAAATTCTTAAAGAATTAGATAGGTTTGAACAAGAATATATATGTGCTACGAGGTATGTAGTATTGTGTTACACAGGGTAATATAAACTATGCAATAAGTGATTCATGTGTTTAATAAATATATTATTATTATATATTTGTTATTTATTAAAGAGGCTGGTTATTTGAAGTAAAGAAGATGGATAGAACTTTATCTATCGATATTAAATAATTTATGTGAAATTATTTTATCATAGTAAGTTGGTGACATTAAATATCTTTGATAATCACCAATTTCTTGAGTATATGTACGAGTAAGTATCAAGTCTAAGGCAGTGCAACCGTATCCTTTAATGGTAGATATATAGGAGTTGGGCTAAACGATTTCTTCAGAGAGTGGAGGTATATACGAATTAGTGACTGATCTAACTCACTGTGAAAACAGTGTAGACGAGACGAAAAATTAATTTGTTGGTTATTTATGGGAAACCACTCAGCGTACTATATTGAATACTATTAAAGACTCGATGCGTGCTAGGTTTAAACTTGTATATATGTACGTTGTTGACGAGAAAAGAAAATCAATAAACCATTAAAGTGGTTATTGAGTAAATTGATATACGGCGAGAAGTGAAGATTAAAGGAATGTATATATGTGTTATATTTGAATTTTGTGTTATTGGTGGAAAGAAGTACTATAAATGAGATTTTATAGTTGAGAGAAGTAGAGATGAAAACTTGAAGTATAATATATAAATTATTAAAGAAAATAGTAATCCATGAGGTGGAATCAAAGATGAGGTTGATTTTAGATGAGTTACCATTTTTGAGGTATATGTAAAGTGATTAGGAGCATAGATTTTATTTATGCTAATGCAAAACTTGTCTGCCTCTGAACTTGTATGGCGCAATGACACGCCATTTTAAGTTTATAACCAAATATGATTCTTACAGCGGTTTGTAGGATCAGTTTGTGAAATTAAAATTCAAGAAATGGATTCTTAGGATTCATAAGGATTAAATTAGTTTTTAAGATGTGGCTGAATATAAAAATGGGAGAAGTTGTCTTGGGACAATCAAATAATTATACATATAGTGTATAATTTAAATAATTAATAAAGTATATATTAATTATTTTAAGTGTAAGGTGAGCTAAATAATTTAACCACAACATTTCTCGGATACTATTAAAGACTCGACACATGAATTAGTGTCACCCATTAATATTAAACAACCGTGTAATAGGCTAATGGCCTACTTCTATATTGCTTAAGCTAAGCAATAGCTAGTATAGCAGTGATGATGGAGGTTGATGAAGTAGGTCACCAACTCTTCACTACCCGTTAGTTTCTTCTTCTTTCTCTTAGTTTGAATTGTTGGGCAAAGCTATTGCTTGGATAACAAATCCTCTATAAATAGAGCCTTCTTATTTTCCTTCACGTTATTTTGAAATGTCTGAGTTTTGCTATTGGAAGTCAGTAGAATTGGAGAGTCAGTAGAATGGGAGGATTGAAGAGCTATAGTTAGCCAATTCCAAGCATTCAAGAGGTAATCTTGCTAACACATATGTTCTTGAATTCCTAAGTTTTGCATTCCTTAGAAATGTCAAGAAATAGTCACTTTTGAGTCACAAATTTGATGGCTAAAGGTTGTTGTAATCCATGAATTGTTGCTAGATGTTGTTAATATAGTCAAATGCAAAAACAACGAAAGTTAAACGAACTAATTTGGTTGAAAAACGAATTGGTAGTGAATGAATTTGCTAAATTTGTCAAAACATGAAAATTTAGGATAAATCTGAGTTTTGGATCAATCTTTGGGTTAGTTAATATTTTTGAAGTGTTATAATTACTTTGTAGATGAGTAGCTAAGAGTTTAACGAGTCCAACTAATCGAAAACCAACTAATTCAGACTTAAAATGAGAAAGTAATGTCACTTTAATCTATGTGAAACCACATACGCAAGCGCTACTGGAATGGTAAGAACAAAGGAGCCATTACGCCTAATGTGTGCTAATCATGGATCGCTTTGACCTATTTTGGTAAAACGGTCATAACATTTTCACGGACTCCGATTGAGACGATTCAAGATGATACGGAATGAGAACGAATAGACCTACAACTTTTGTTCTTTAAGTATTTAAAATTGAGGTCGTTAGGAAGGGTCAAAATAGTCATCGTTGTGACTATTACGTATTCGGAGGTGATCGGAGGGCGTCGAACGAGCACATACGCAAGTATAGTGCTCCCGACGATGAAATATGTTATTCTAAGAGATAAAACATAAATATTGATGATAATAGACATGTCATATAACTAAGATTACTTTACTCATTATGGAATGCCTTAACATGATTTTTTGAAAGAAAACTTAAAGTTTTTGAGAAACGGAAGTTGGTGAATTTGATGTCCTTTGAATTCTGACCTTGGACCCTATGTACGTATATCAACGGACATGAAATGTAGTTTTAAAGTTACCTTGCATATACTAGATTGATATAGCTTGGTTTAAAGTGTTTTAAAAGAAAAACTTAAAGTTTTGAAAATGAAACTTAACGAACTTTGTGTCTTTTAAGTTCCGACCTTGGAAACATGTGAATGTGGCCTAGTTATGTGCGCGGATGGATAAAGAATGTAATTCCAAGATGTATTGCACATAAAAGGTTGTCAAGCTCGGTTTAGTATGTATTTTAAAGAGAAATTTAAAAGTTTTAGAAATTAACTTTGATGAGCATTGTGTTACTTGAATTATGACCTTATAAGCAAGCATGATAGAGTTATTTATGCCTTTGAAAATGAATGATGTAAGACCCCAACTTATTATAAATAAAATCGAATTTTCTCTATTTATTATTGTGAATAATAAGGTGTTTAATAGATATAATATTTTGGTTATGGGTGAAATGTGCAAATTTTGCAAAATAAGCAAGTGGTTATAAAATATTCATTGTTGTCGGAGAATATTTGTTTGGTCGTGGAATATTCTTGATGTCGGGGAATATTCGTACGACGGTATAGCCATTTATGGGCCCCATAACGGAAAACGGTCGGATGAAGAAAACGACAAGTTTGAATTTTTATAAATAATGGCGTAGTTGTTACCGTTAACACTGTTGGAATACCCGGTGGTTAAAATACAGTAATACGCGTGGTTGCACATAGCACACGGTATTGCATAGTATTTTGGAATTATTTATTCTTACGTAAGAAGGCACTACTCAATAATTGTTACAATAATTACTGTTCAATATTTTATTTTATTGATTCAATAATTGCTACGTTGATATTTTATATTATTGTTGTTTTAATAATTGTCACTGCACAGTATTTCCCATTATCAGATCAATAATTCATATTATTTGAATAATATTATTAGATAGCATTATTGGCAATGTCTAAGGAAGTTATGTCTAGGAAAAGGGTTTGGTCACCTAATTGCGCGCCAATAAGGAGAAATTCTTATCGGAAAGCCCCCTCTTTCCTGGAAATGACCTGGTTGTCATAATTGTGATTCTGTAATATTATTTGTGAATAATTAGTTATTGATTTATATGATGGATATATTTATTTTATGTGGTTATAAATGAAGGAATTAATGTTGTGATATTTTATCAGCATTTTGTCGGAATGGAGGTTTTGAAAATCGTCCGTATGTGGATTTCGGTCATTTTTCGTTTGGAATTTGAAAAAACTTAAACTTACAAAGTTATAGAGAATTAAATTTCCTATGGAAAGTACATGAGATTCGAATTTTTCTGATTAAAGGACTATTTATTATGAATTATTGAAGTTTCAAAAAATATAATGTTTTTATTAAAAATATGGTGGGCCCCACCTTTAGTTGATGAGTAATGAAATGTGCTAGAATTTATTTTCAAAAGTGGTGGGCTTGAATAGTAGCAAGTAAAGCCATCAGGTAGCAGGTTAGTCTGCTGTGGCGTTCTAAGCATTTTCCTATAAATAAGGTGCTTAGTTAGAATTGAAAATCACACCAGAAACAAGTTTTCTCTCTTTCTCTCTCTATATTATCAAGTATATTTTGTGAGTATTTAGATACTTTGTGAGTTGTTATTCATCAGTGCAAGTTTCCTTCAGCCTTATACCGATATTCCGATCAGAAGTACTGATATTTTGAGGTAAGGGATGTTATTTTCTTCATAATGATGTTATTCTTTAAATATCATTATACCGAAATATTGGTATGGATTTTATTGTGGAATTTCTACTTTTTGGTGTCGGGGTTACTATTCACGTATACGGCACTATTCACAGAAAAAAAAAATTCTTTTCTTTGTCCAAGTTGTCTATTATGGTTACTATCTTTGATTCTATCCATGTTTTGATCTTTATTCTTGAATTTTGCTCCACAATTGATTATTATAAGGTATTTTTGAACTTGGATAAACTAAAGTACGAATCCCTAATCTTTGATCTTTTATCTCACTGGATTCGTTTTCTTTAAGATATTTTTCATCATCCTCAGTCCTAAAAGATGAATGATTAACTGATGAATATCTTTGGCTCAGTAGGTGTAAACATGAATGATTACTCTAATGAATATCTTTTGGTAGAAAGTAAAGATGAGCAGTGTTGAGATGAACATGATCAACTGGTGATACAAATGAATATCTTTGGCATATAGTGCAAAGATGAATATTTGATTCAAGATGTATATTGATTGATGTTACATGGATAAAATATTGATGATGGACTTTTAAATCTTAGAAGATAATAGAATTCTTTCTCTACTTGACTCTTCTAATGGATTGCTGTTCCGCTGCAGTTGTTGATCTAAAACTTGTTGTCTATTATATTTTATCAGATTTTCCCTGTTGAAGACTAATGATAAATTTTTGTATATTATCTTAGTCATAATATTCTTTACTGGGCTAGTTGAGCTCACCATTTTCCTTTTTGTTCCATTTTTCTTTTCAGGAGGTAAGAACATAACAGGAACTAGCCGGGGTATGGAGTGATGGTTCAGGATAGTTGTATTAGTAGTCCTTACTATTTTGTAAAATAGTGTATCAATAATTGTAATGAGGACTCCTTTTGAGTCTGTATACTCTCTATTAGACAATAGTTGTATTCAAACTCACAGTATATGTGTTATCGTATTTTGGACGACAATTGTATTACTGAAGTTGTATTTGTTTCTGTACCATGTATTTGGCGACTCAGAATGGGTGATGTATACCTATTTTGGGGGTGTCACAGTTGGTATCAAAGCTTAGGGATATGATCCTTGGCTGAGATGTGAGACAAGAACTAGGAGGGGAGAGACGGGGAATTCCTTCGCTAGTATGACCTGACTAAGTTTATTTGTTATTTGGTTGGTCAGTCAAAGCATATGGTTAATATGTGATATGTTAATTTGTTAATTAACCCTTGTTTTATAGAAGTATTTAAGAATGGCAGCGGGAAATATTAACAATGGAGTGAATGAGACAATGGAGACACCTTTAATCACCACCCAGGGGAACGTGCAATAGGAAGGCAATATTCCTCCTGTAAACAACACTACCAAATAAATGATGAATGATGGGATGTTTAGAAACTTTTTGTAGTTCGTGCAAAATCAGACGAGGGAGACTCGTGCACAAAATACAGGTGGAAATGATAGCAATGCGCGACTTGTCACAGCCAAGCAGTTCAAGGAGTTAGGACCACCAGAATTTGGGGGAAAGCCAGATCCGATTAAGGCGGAAATGTGGGTCAAGCAAATTACCAAGATATTCGATGTCTTGGGATGCACGGAGGAACAGAAGGTTCCTTTCGCAACCTTTTTGTTCCGTAGTGAGGCAGACTACTAGTGGGAGTCTGTGAAGCATACCCAGCCTGCCGCACTCAACATGTCTTGGGAAACATTTCAGAAACTATTTAATGACAAGTACTTTCCTAAAAGTATTCGTCATATGATGGAGGTAGAGTTTATCAGACTGGAACAAAACAACATAAAGGTGTCCCAGTATGAGGTGAGGTTCGCAGAGTTATCCAGGTTTGCACCTCATTTGGTAGAGAATGAGGAACGAATGACGAGGATGTTTCTGAGAGGTCTAAAACCCAAGATTCAGCAATATCTTATCTCTCATAAATTTTCTTTATATTCAGATGTTGTAAACAGGGCTCAATTATTAGAGCGGGATAATGAGTATGCTCAACCGAGGGACCACAATCAGGGTCATACCGGTGCCAAAGAAATATCGGAGCGATGATGATAAATGGGAGGGAGGAAAGAATACAGGCAAAAGCGGTAACCACTCGGGTGGTAATCGTGGCCATGATAATAGGAGAGGTGAGTCAAGTGTGTTAGTTCCCAGTAGGCACAATAGATCTAGAAGGGGGGGTTAAATAGATCCTTTTTATTTTTAATACTTTTCTCTTTTATTTTGTATTGCTATTAAATTAGCATATGACAAACATAAGAATCTTTTCAAGCACAGCGAAATAAGTAAAAGATCCCCTTCATTGATATATTCATAATCATACATACATTGTTCGTAGAGTTAGTTCAGTTGTAAGCAGTTAAAACATACATAGCAGTTATAGCAGTTAATAGACATAATGTAAATGACATAATTTAAAGACACAAGGGGTTTTAAGTGGTTCAGAGACTCAAGCTCCTAATCCACTCTTCTGCTTTCAACTAGAAGGATTTTCACTAAGGAAGGGCAGCACCCTGAATCACTAAGATTCCTTCAACGCCATCAGCCTTGGGAATCCAGTTCACTAAGAACTCTTCAAGGCCAGCAGCCTTGGAACGTCTCTAGTTCCCTAGGAACTCTTCAAGCCCAGCAGGCTTGGAACTTCATTTAGTCCCTTCGGACAAGAACCCCTCAGGCCCTGGCTTCTTCTTGTTGTAGTTGTTGTTGTTGGTGTTGAGCTGCTAAGATGTCTTTAAGCTTGACCAACTTTTGTACTTAGAAGCTTGGTGTGGTCCTCTTTGCATTCTGCTTTGAGACTGGACCATATCATCTTTGGTGCAGCTGATCTTCTTCCGTTCTGCTCATCTTTGTATATTGTCAGCTGTGCACCATCACCATTTCCTGAACCCTTCTCAACATGTTGGCAGACATGGTTCTGCACTTGCTCTGCTTCAGCTTTGGGTTCTTGGTGAATCGTAGAGTGGCTCTTAGGATTTGGATTGTGCTTTGCCACTCTTCTGAATGTTATCTTCTTGTCCTTCTCGGCTATCAGCTTAGATGCCAATTTAGTGGGCATTCTTATCTTTGTTGAGTGAAGCTTTGATCTGTTCAAGTCCATCTTCAAAGTTGCTTCACTTCCACCTTAGTAGTCTCACTGTCACTGAGACTTTGTTCTATTTGAGCTCAGGTGGAACTCGTAGAGTCAATGCTACCATTTTTAACCAACTCAACGATTCTGTAATATCGCAATCATCAGCAACTCTTGATCGTTGAAGCTCTGGCTTATTTATACTCCTTCCCAATCTTCCCGTTGAGAAGTAGCCGTTAGAAGCTCTTTGAAATGCTTCTCAGATCTCAAGTTATTTGGTGTAGACTGCAGATGTGACATGTGACTCCCCCAAAATAGGTCCACACGACCCATTCTGAGTCGCCAGATATCACACTATAAAATCAAATACAAACTTCATTTATACAACTGTTGAACTATCGTATAGAATACGACCACAGTTAACTATGAGTTTTAATACAAATGTATGTAACTCTCATGATGTCTCAACCACATCCTTACAATGATACTTTACATAAAAGTATAGTCAAAAACTGTTTTAGAAATTAAAATATTTGGGAAGTACTCAAGGAAAACTTCGTACATGGGAGGCCATGCGTCTAGGTTATGATAGATATCATATGTCCACAGAATTATCCTTGGTTGTCCCAAAAGTCCCCAAAGAAAAACAAGAAGATTACTATCATCTTCTTTCCAATGGTGAGTCTTCTCTTGACATATAAATATCTCCGTTGTCTCCAAATGAAAATTATATTTCAAATAAACTCCAAGATCATATAGGTAGTGCTCGTAGATATATTCAGCAAGTGGATGTGCACAACCATGTCTTATTAGAACACGAGGTTGTATGTCATTAGACATCTTGACACCCTTCCAAAGTTGGGTTCACCTCACCCTATTTGATTCACCAAATATAACTACTAAATGATGTATAGAATATAACACACTTTTCTATACTGATTAGGGAGAACCTCCATAGCTAGAGACCACTGTTCTATTCCCCTGTTATCCCCGCTCGACCCGGTAACACTCTTATTACCTGAAATGAATTGTGAAGCAGAAAGGGTGAGCATAACTAGCCCAATAAAGAATATCATGACTAAAGCTAATTTACATCATCAATAGCCTTCATCATTAATAAATCAGAGATTTATAACATACGGTAGATGATAAAACTTTTCAACCATAGTTGCAGCGGAACGAGCAATCCATTAAAAGAGTCAAATAGACCATAAGGTCTATTATCTTCTCTATGTTAAAAGTCCACCAACAATATTTTATCCATGTAAAATAAATCAACAATTCATGTCCACAATCATATGAATAACTCATAATCATAATTTTGGTTCTAAATTCCTCTTCGCATCCAGGACGAAGATAATTTTCATCACCTATCTTCACCGAAACATCAAAAATCATGGTTATACCAAATCGAATTCTCGCTTCATAATCATACTAATAAATTCATCTTTGCACTACGGCCAAAGATATTCATTAACAATTCATCTTTGCACTACATGCCAAAGACATACAATTGTATTTTAGAAGAGTCAAGTAGAGCATGATATCTACTATCTTCTACAAATTAAAAGTGTATAATAAATATTTTATCGCTGAGACTCAGCTTAATAAATAATCCACATCATCGAATCACCCCTGCACTACGGCCAAGGATATTAGTTAATATCACATCCATGAATTTATATTTCATCACTGAGACTCAGCTCGATAATCAATCCATCTCACTGAATTATCTATGCACTATGGCTAAGGATATTCGTTAATATCACGACCACGAATTATCCATGCACTACGGGCTAAAGATAATCATGTTTTCATCAACGGTCATGATCATGCCATAAAACAATTCATCTTTGCACCCTTGGCCGAAGAGAATCCATAGTCATAATCATACCAAAAAATGTCTATCAATGCACTACGGGCCAATGAGGACTTTTCCACATCATTTGTAACATTACTACCATGATTATCTTAGAATAATCTCTCGGTCATAATCATACCAAGTCCATCTATGCACTACTACCAAAGATGACTTTCAACACAATATAAGCATGAGGATGATGACAATGATATAAGCATTAATCAAACGAAAACAAGGATAAATATTAAAGACTTTAAATTTATTCAAATATTATCATTCACTTAATAAACTCATAATCTAATATTATTAATATCATAACAATATTTTAATCGCTTCTTAAACTTATAAAACAATTTATTTCAATTGTTTACACTTTACCAAAAAATGCATTTAATCATTCAAAAATGTCATACTCATAGGATTTCATCACCAATGATCAAATTCCTCATCAAAAACCTGCATATACCCTATATAGGATTTCCAAGCCATAAAATCCTATTTTTCAATTTTGTTACTTCACATAACATATTTAATTCATTTACTCATAACTAGTTCATTTTCATGAAAAATACCAAATCAAATCAAAAAAAATATTTCTTTTTCGAGATTTAGCGTAATATAGTCCCATATTGAACATATATTTTTCTTAAAATTTTTAAAATTCATTTACTATTTTTCATATGGCTAAAACTGCCGAATATTTAGACATTTATCATAAATTGTACTTTTGTCCAAAAATTCCAAAATTTACAGGGTATACTCCTATTATATACATGTACTTTCAATAAAAATTTCACCAATTTTGGAGTTAACCACAAGGAGTTATAAGGGTTTACTTTTAAAATAGTCTTTTCCCATAAAATCCATAACTCTAAATCTATACATCCAAAAATCGCCATTTTTGGACACAATCTAGAAAACTCATCAAATTATCATTTTAAATTTTTCCAAAATTTTTGAGTGTCAAAAAAATTACGAAACTGCCCCTGGAAGAAACCCATTTTTAATGAAAATACTATTCGTATGAATACGAAGGATCATTTACCATGTATGCGGTAATCCACATAGACAAGTTATTTCAATGAATAATAAAGAATGGAACCGGTCATGCGTAAGCGCACGCATGACGAGGATATTCCAAATGAGAATAATAAATAATGGAATAAATGAAGAATTCACGGGCATGCGATATAATAGCGAATATGAGGTTATTCAATGATTAATAAATAATGGAACGAATTCATGCGTAAAAAGCCTGACGGGATATTAAATGAGAATAATAAAGAATGGAATAATAGAAGAATTTTACCATGTATGCAGTAATTCGCATAGACAGGTTATTCCAACATAATAATAAAGAATGGAATAATAGAAGAATTTCACCATGTATACGGTAGTCCACATATACAGGTTATTCCAATAGAATAATGAAGAATGGAATAACAGAAGTTCTCTTCATGAATAAGAAAGAAATAATACCCCTTACAATAATAATAATAATAATATCCCTTTACGAGTACAACAAATAATATCCCCTACCTTAAAAAGAAAAGTATTCTGACTGGCAGGGTGGGAATATACTTGAAGAAAACTTGCATTATCTTCTACGCTCAAAGCTTTCTTAAATTCTAAAGAAATACGCTCGAGATTACAGAAGATGAACTTTCTCTATAGTTTCTCTCTCTAGAGTTTCAGTGAATTCGTAAGAAATAATGAAAGAATGAGCTTCTATTTATAGAAGAATGGACTGAATAGTAACTAATTCATGAACGATCCAGATTGATTTACTTTTAATCGGACGGTCCATTCTTCTATAAATAGAAGCTCATTCCTTCATTATTTCTTACGAATTCACTGAAACTCTAGAGAGAGAAACTATAGAGAGAGTTCTTCTTCTATAATCTTAAGCGTATTTCTTTAGAGTTTAAGAAAGCTTTGAGCATAGTACAAGTTTTCTTCGAGTATATCCTCGCCCTACCAGTCGAAATACTCTATTTTCTAAAGTATGGGATATTATTTGTTGTACTCGTAAGGGGTATTATTTCTTTTGTATTCATGAAGAGAACTTCTGTTATTCCATTCTTTACTATTATGTTGGAATAACCTATCTATGCGAAGTACCGCATATTTGGTGAAATTCTTCTGTTATTTTATTCTTTATTATTATGTTGGAATAACCTGTTTATGCGAAGTACTGTATACATGGTGAAATTCTTCTATTATTCCATTCTTTATTATTCGTTTAATATCCCATTCGTGCGTTTACGCATGACCTGGTTCCATTATTTATTATTCTGTTGAAATAACCTGTCTGTGTGATCTATCGCATGCATGGTGAATTCTGTTGTTATTCCATTCTTATTTATTCTGTTGGAATATCCTGTCTGTGCGATTACGCATGACTTGGTTCCATTATTTATTATTCTTTTTGAATAACCTGTCTGTGCGGATTACGCACGCATGGTGAAATTCTTTTGTTATTCCATTCTTTATTATTATGTTGGAATAACCTGTCTATGCGAAGTACTACATACATGGTGAAATTCTTTTATTATTCCATTCTTTATTATTATATTGGAATAACCTGTCTATGCGAAGTACTGCATACATGGTGAAATTCTTTTATTATTCCATTCTTTATTATCTTTGTTGGTTATTTGTTTTACGATTGTATGTCTTTGGCTTTGTAGTGCAAAAGATGATATGTTGTTGAATATATTTGGCCTGTAGTGTAAAAGATGATACATTATTTGATAGCTTTGACCAGTAGTGCGAAGATGGGCGGTGTATGACATGATCATGACCACTAGTGATACTAACGAATATCCTTGGCCAGTAGTGCATGGATAATTCAATGATGTGATTGGCGAGGATCATGACCATTAGTTAACATTGAATGTCTTTGGCCGTAGTAGTGCTGGCGCGAGGAAATTGATTGGTATGATTATGACCATTGGTTTTATAGTTGAATATCTTTGGCCAGTAGTGTAAAAGATAGACAATCGATTAGTATGATCATTGTTATTACATTTGAATATCTTGACCTTTGGGGTAAGGATATTGAGTAAGCGTTCTATTAAGCCTTTGTGGCAAGAAAGGAACCGTTAATTCACATTATTATAAATATGAATTGTGAATTTAACTAACATCTTTAGTGGTTCGGTGAAGACAAGTGATGAAAGTTCTATTTGTCTTGAGTATAAAAAAGAAGCTGTTGATGAGTAATACAGAATAAAATATCAACGATGGATTTTTTAATCTAGAAGAGATAGTAGATATTATGTTCTACTTGACTCTTCTAATGGATTGCTTGTTTACATTGCGGTTAAACTTGATGTTCTGTTATATTTTATCGGTTTAACAATCTTGTTGAAGGCTAACGATAAATTATTTCGCATTATCTTAGTCATGATAATTCTTCTTTGGGCTAGTTGAGCTCACCCTTTCTTTCATTGTTTCTTCTTGAAATGAGAACGTAAATTTGGGACTAGTCAGGGGAGCGGAGTGATGGTCCAGATGATAGCATTAGTAGTCCTCACTATTCTGTAAAATAGTGTAATAATAAATGTAATGAGAACTCCATTGAGTGTGGATATTGTCTAGATGACAATATTTGTATTAAAACTCATATCATATGTTTTGTCGTATTTTACACGACTGTTGTATAATTAGTTTGTATTTTATTATGTACCATGTATCTGGCGACCCAAGATGGGTGATGTATACCTAATTTTGGGGGCGTCACAGTTGGTATCAGAGCTTAGGGATATGATCCCTGGCTGAGGTGTGAGACAAGAACTAGGAGGGGAGAGACGGGGAATTCCTTCGCTAGTATGACCTACCTAAGTTTATTTGTTATTTAATTGGTCGGTCAGAATATAGGGGTATTATGTGGTATGTCAATTAACCCTTATTTTGAAACTATATTCTAGAATGATATTTGAAATACTGAGGAGATGAGAAATGGAAAATCATGATAGAGAGGAAATAACAGGAAGGTACAATCCAAAAGAAAGCAAGGTATTCTCATCTCTTGAATATCAGTATGCGTCACGTAAATTTCGAGGGCTGAAATTTTATAAGGAGGGAGATTGTGAGACCGAATTTTATGAAATAAAAGTATTCAATTTTTCTATTTTGATAGTTAAATTGATAAAAGTTTAAAGTTAAGGGTGATATGTGAAAATTTTTCAAAGTAAACAAGTTGTCATAAAATAATTCGATTACTATTCACTCTAGTATTGTTCACTCGAGTATTTGGGGAACTTTTTGTGTCGAGGTACTATTCATGAGTTACTATTCACCTAAATTACTATTCACCCGAATATTATTCACTCAGGTATTTGGTGTATTTTTTGTGTCAGAATACTATTCATGATTATTTATTCACGGTACTATTATTCAAAAAATATATTTCTTTTTAGGTCCAAATCAATTTTGGGTACAATATTATTCCATGAGGAGATGTGCTAATTTTTGAATAGTTGGTTGAATTTATAATAGTCAATCAATATGGGTCGATTGGTTTAAAGTTTTAATAGTAAAATCTTTTTTATATAAAGAGAATACTTTTATAAAGTTATTCTATAAATAGAATATATTATATTCTATTATGCATAGTATTTTTGCATAGTAAAATCTTTTTATATAAAAGCAGAATACTTTTATAAAGTTATTATATAAATAGAATATATTATATTTTATTATGCATAGTGTTTGCATAGTAAAATCTTTTTATATAAAATAGAATACTTTTATAAAGTTATTCGTTTTATTAAATTATAAATAGAATATATTATATTTTATTTAAAAGATTTTGCTTTAAATATGGATCGTCCGATTAAAAGTAAATCAATCTGGACCGTTCATGAATTAGTTACTATTCAGTCCATTCTTTTATAAATAGAAGCTCATTCCTTCATTATTTCTTACGAATTCACTGAAACTCTAGAGAGAGAAACTATAGAGAGAGTTCTTCTTCTATAATCTTAAGCGTATTTCTTTAGAGTTTAAGAAAGCTTTGAGCGTAGTACAAGTTTTCTTCGAGTATATCCTCGCCCTACCAGTCGGAATACTCTTCTTTCTAAAGTAAGGGATATTATTTGTTGTACTCGTAAGGGGTACTATTTCTTTTGTATTCATGAAGAGAACTTCTGTTATTCCATTCTTTACTATTATGTTGGAATAACTTTGTACATCTAAATACGCATACTTGGTGAAATTCTTCTGTTATTTCATTCTTTATTATTATGTTAGAATAACCTATTTTTGCGAAGTACCGCATACATTGTGAAATTCTTCTATTATTCCATTCTTTATTATTACCGCCGGAATATCACGTACGTGCGTTACGCATGACAGTTCCATTATTTATTATTACTGTTGGAATAACTTTCCATTCATCACGATCTATCGCATGCTTGAGTGAATTCTGTTGTTATTCCATTCTTATTGATTTTGTTGGAATATCATGTCTGTACGATTACGCATGACCTGGTTCCATTATTTATTATTCTTTTTGAATAACTTGTCTGTCGCGGATTACATACGCATGGTGAAATTCTTCTATTATTCCATTCTTTATTATTATGTTGGAATAACTTTGTCATGCAATCTTGCATACATGGTGAAATTCTTTTATTATTCCATTCTTTATTATTATGTTGGAATAACTTGTCTATCAAATGCATACATGGTGAAATTCTTTTATTATTTCATTCTTTATTATCTTTTGTTGGTTAATGGTTTTATTGTATGTCTATGTCTTTTGTAGTGCAAAGATGATATGTTGTTGAATATATTTGGCTGTGTAGTGCAAAGATGATGCATTGTTTGATAGCTTTGACCAGTAGTGCGAAGATGGACGGTGTATGACATGATCATGACCACTAGTGATACTAACTTGAATATCCTTGGCAGTAGTGCATGGATAATTCAATGATGTGATTGGCGAGGATCATAACCATTAGTTAACGAGTTGAATGTCTTTGGTAGTAGTGCCTTTGACGGGCAATTGATTGGTATGATCATGACCATAGATTTTATAGTTGAATATCTTTGGCGCGTGGTGCAAAGATAGACAAGCTGATTGAGTATGATCATTGTTATTACATTTGAATATCTTGACCTTTGGGGTAAGGATATTGAGTAAGCGAGATTCTATTAAGCCTTTGTGGCAAGAAGGGCTATTAATTCACATTATTATAAATATGAATTGTGAATTTAACTAACATCTTTGGTGGTTCAGGTGAAGACAAGTGATGAAAGTTCTATTTGTCTTGAGTATAAAAAAGAACTGTTGATGAGTAGTACAGGAATAAAATATCAACGATGGACTTTTAATCAAGAAGAGATAGTAGATATTATGTTTACCTGACTATTCTAATGGATTCTTGTTCATTGCTGATTAAACTTGATATACTCATTATATTTTATCGGTTTAAGCTGTGACAACCCTAAAATAGGTCCATTCAACCCAACTCATTCTGAGTCGCCAAATACATGGTACAAAAACAAATACAACTTCAGTAATACAATTTTCGTGCAAAATCGACATACTTACATATATTATAAGTTTGAATACAACTATTGTCTAATAGAGTATAAAAACTCAAAAGAGTCCTCGTTACAATTATTGATACACTATTTTACAAAATAGTGAGGACTACTAAAATAATTATCCTGAACCATCACTCCAAACCCATTTAGTTCTGCTGTATGTTCTCACCTCTTGAGAAGAAAAATGGAACAAAAAAGGAAAAGGTGAGCTCAACTAGCCCGAGAAGAAAATATTATGACTAAGATAATATACAACAAATTATCGTTAGTCTTCAACGAGGAATAATCGATAAAATATAATCGACAACAAGTTTTAGATCAACAACCTGCGTGGAAATGACAATCCATTAAAAGAGTCGAGTAGAGAAAGAATTCTACTATCTTCTAAGATTTAAAAGTCCATCATCAATATTTTATCCCTGTAACATCAATCCATATATATCTTGAATCAAATATTCATCTTTGCACTACATGCCATAAATATTCATTTGTATCACCAGTTGGTCATGTTCATCTCAACACTGTTCATCTTTTGCACTACAGCCACGAAGATATTCATTAGGTAATCATTCATCTTTGCACTCTGGGCCAAAGATATTCATACACCTTCTGTGCCAAAGATATTTGATAATATCATCATTAAGGACTGAGGATAATGAAAAATATCTTAAAGAAAACGAATCCAGTGAGATAAAAGATCAAATATTAGGGATTTGTATTACAGTTTATCCAAGTTCAAAAATACTTCATAATAACCAATTTTGAAGCAGAATTCAAAATAAAGATCAAAACATGGATACAATCAAAGATAGTAACCATAATAGACACCTTAGATAAAAAGAAGAAAATTTTATTTTAAATTGAATAGTGTCAGATTCGTGAATAAGTGTCGTATCGTGAATAGTAACTCCGACACCAAAAGATAGAAATTCCACAAGAAAAATCATCATGCTTCGTGAATAGTACTCGTGAATAGTAACTCGTGAATAGTAACCATGAATAGTAACTCGTGAATAGTAACTCATGAAAAGTTCCAAATTTGATAAAAAGTTCCAACCAATATTTCGGCATAATGATATTGAAGAAATAATATCACTTACGAAGAAAATAACATCTCTTACCTCAAAAAGACAGTACTTCTGACTGGAATACTAGATATAGTGCTGAAGGAACTTTCACCGTATAGCAACACTCAAAGTATCAAAATACTCACAAGAATACGCTCGATAATATAGAGAGAGAAAGAGAGAAAACTTGTTTCTGATGTGATTTTCAATTCTAACTTAGCCCTCTATTTATAGGAAAATGTTAGCACGCCGAAGCAGACTTGACCTGCAACCTGATGGCTTTACCTACTACTATTCCCACCCACCACATTTGAATAAAAATTCCAGCACATTTCTCACCAACCAATTCTAGAATTTTCCAAAATGTTTTATCATTTAAACAATAATCAGAAACTTTAATAATTCATAGAAAATAGCCCGTTTATCAGAAAAATACGAATTTTATATCCATTCCACACGAAATTGAATTCTCTACAACTTTGTAGCTTTGAGTTTTACCAAATTCCAAACAGAAAATACCCGAAATCCACAAATGGATGATTTTTATACTTTCAATCCGACAAAATATTGATAAAACACCTCAGCATTAATTCCTTCATTAATAACCACATAAATAAATCCATCATTTATATCCACATAAAAATAAATAATTCCTTATCATATGAATCAATAATTAAATATTCACAAATAATATTACAGAATCACATTTATGACAACCGAGTTGTTCCCGGAAAGAGGGGCTTTCGATAAAGGATTTCTCCTTCTTAGTAGCGTAATTAGGTGACCAAACCTCTCCTTGACAGAACTTTCTAGATATTGCCAATAATGCTATCTAATAATATTATTCCAAATAATATGAATTATTGATCTGATAATGGAGATGATGTGCATTGACAATTATTGAAATAACAATAATATAAAATATCAACGCAGCAATTATTGAATCAATAAAATAAAATATTGAGCAATAACTCACTTGTAACAATTATTGAGTAGTGCCTTCTTTCGTAAGGATCAATAATTCATCAATACTATACAATCTGTGTAGTGCCATCTTCATGCAACCACGCATATTCACAGTATTTTAACCAAAGGTATTCCAGCGATCTTAACTTGGTAACAATTACGCCGCTATTTATAACAACCCAAACTTGTCTTTTTCTTCATCCGACAGTTATCCGCTATGGGGCCCACAAATGACTGCGCCGTCGTACAAATATTCCCCGACAGAAAGAATATTCCACGACCAAACGAATATTCCCCGATAACAATGAATATTTTATAACCACTTTCTTATTTTATAAAATTTACACATTTCACCCATAACCAAGGTATTATATCAAGTTAACACCTTATTATTCACAATAATAATTAGAGAAAATTCGATTTTATTCATTAAAAAAAATTGGGGTCTTACATTAACACTGTTGAAGGTTAACGATAAATTATTCTGCATTATCTTAGTCATGATAATTCTTACTGGGCTAGTTGAGCTCACCTTTCTTTCATTGTTCTTCTTGAAATGAGAACGAATGGGACTAGTCGGGGAACGGAGTGATGGTCCAGATGATAGCATTAGTAGTCCTCACTATTCTGTAAAATAGTGTAATAATAAATGTAATGAGAACTTCATTGAGTGTGGATATTGTCTAGATGACAATATTTGTATTAAAACTCACATCATATGTTTTGTCGTATTTTACACGACTGTTGTATAATTAGTTTGTATTTTTATTATGTACCATGTATCTGGCGACCCAAGATGGGTGATGTATACCTAATTTTGGGGGCATCACACCGTCAGAGATGTCACTTTAATGTCTTGGGAAGGTCGAAGACTTTATTTCCTCCTTCTGATTTCTCGATCAGAGGTTGTCCTTTTGCATCGATGCTCTCAATAAGCTTTTGTACAAATATCAACCTTCAGATTGAACCGTTGTCAATGCTTCATTCTTGACCATTCAGATTTCACGATTACGGCGCGATGTCTTCATGGACCTGATCGTAGTGTCTTGTTGACTGGTAGAGACAACACTACGATCTTGAAGAGTGTTGATTGGATCTTCAATGTAGAACACCTCTTCTTTCTTTTGTGCAGTGATTCAACACTTCTGTTTGCCTCAACAGCTCTCAGAGACTGATGACTTGACTTCTTTATTCTGGTCCCTTCTGAATAGCAAGACACTTCAGATTTGTGGCGTGTCCAGCTCGCTTTCTCCTTGTGATCTCACGTTCACTTGTCATCAATGGACTTACCCAATGCTTAATCACTTTAGCCTTATTCTTCAAAAGCTGTCCAGTGTCTCTGTATGCACTTCATCAGTTCTTTCTTTGTTTGGCAAACACTACAATCCTGGTTGCTTCCAAGATCGTCGTCTTACATCTCATTTGAAAGCTACGCACTTTGGCGACTTTTCCTTAGTCGATTCATCAAGTCTTCTTCTGATCTCCTTGTGAAAGACTTCATTCTAAATGGCTTCACAACTCAATTTGGATGCTGATTGGGTTGGTGCTTAGATCTTCTGTTAGCTTGCATGTCATTCATTGAGTGCTCTCTTGTTTCTTTTATGATGAGATGTATCTTTGCAGTGCCAACCAGAGACTTCATTCCTTTGGATATTCTGGGAGTGCTCATTTGTTGAGAATCGTATTTGCTCTACGATTCTGTCTTGGCATTGTGAGCACAACTGTTGAGGTTGTAGTTCTGCATTCTACGATTCAGCTTTGGTTGTGCAGACCCTACGACTTCGGGATCAGATATTGACACTCTACGATTTTTATCTTTGTGCTCGATGTCTTCATCTGATCTTGCTCGACTACGATCTTAGCATGTAATCAATAGACTCTACGACTCATAGTGTAGTCTACGATCCTTGACTTGGCTTCGGCATCAATAGACTCTAGGACTCCGAGTGTAGTCTATATTTCTGACTTGGCTTCGGCAGATGTTCGGTCGGCTCGTAGGCAGGTTGTCTCTACGATTCTGAACATGACTTCCTCAACAGACTTCGGCTACGAGGAAGTTCTACTCGACACACTAAAATCCTTCCTCATCTCTCCTGGCAGTCTACGAACTCCGAGATCTACTATCTTGCAGACTACGACTCTTCCTCGACAGCTCTCGAGTTCTCCTTAACTCTTCTGGCAGACTACGATTTCTAGTGCAGTGCTCGACGATCAGATAGGCCTATCTATTACATCATAAGATCAACCTAACATGCTTGATCTTTCTATATTTATAGTCCTTGTACATCATTTCTTTTTAAGGACTTTACAAAGCTGTTTTACTTATGTAGGATCAACCTAACATATTTGATCAATTCATTCTAAGTCCTTATACACATATTTCTATTATCTATCAAGGGACTTTACAACTTTTCTTAATGCAAGCATACTTGCATATTCATTCATATATATATCATAATCAAATCATATGGAAATAGGAATACCATTCACATGCTTATTCCTGACGAAGTGGAAATTTCAGAAAGAGGAGATTCAACAATGACGGGAAGACATCGGCAGTTGAAAGACCAAAGACCAACAATAAATTCTAGGGAGGAGAACGACCATCGGTTAGATCTTCTGATCATAGAGAGGAGGGACACATAAGTCCAAACATTTCTGACCTTCCAAGGTGTGTTTCAGGTTGTGGAAAAGACGGTCATATAGCCCAGATTTTTGTCCGGTGAATAAGTCAAGTCCGGTGGGACGGCGACACCAAAGGCGACTACGGACAAAACAAAGTCGGTGGTTCAAGGGAAGGCGTTTGTCGTGACTGGCCAAAACGCGAGAAACCCGAACGAGGTGATCACGGGTAAGCTAATCATAAACTCTTGCAAAGTTTATACCTTATTAGATATCAGTTCTACCCATTCTTTTATCTCTCCTGCTTGTGCTCAACATTTGAACTTGACTCCAGAGAAATTAGACCTTGACTTATTTGTTGAGACTCCGTTAGGAGAAACTTTCATTACATCTACTGTTTATAAATCTTGCTTGATTCAAGTTGGTACCATAACATTACCTGCCGATCTTATTTCGTTGAAAATACTTGCATTTGATGTGATCTTAGGGATTGATTGGTTAACCACGCATCATGCTAAAATTGATTGTTTTCGTAAGGTTGTTAGTTTTCATATTCCTAACCAACCTGTTATGCGAATTCAAACAACCAAACCACTAAAGTCAATCACTGTCATATCAAGCCATAAAGCTATTCGTTTATTGAAAAATAGATGTCAAGCTTTCTTAGCCCATGTCACGGACTTGAACAAAAACACGTCAGATTTGAATAATATTTCTATTGTTAGTGAATTTCCGGCGATTTCTTTGAAGAACTTCCTATCTACCCCTTAGCGTGAAGTTGAATTCATTATTGATCTTGAACTGGTACAAAGCCCTTTTCTAAAACCCCATATCGAATGGCTCCTATTGAACTTCGTGGAGTTAAAGGTCCGACTACGGGGAGTTGTTGGACATCGGTTTCATTCGTCCTAGTACATCTCCTTGGGGTGCTCCTGTGTTATTCTTAAAGAGGAAAGACGGGAGTATGCGACTTTGTATTCACTAACGAGAGTTGAACCATGTCACCATCAAGAATAGGTATCCGCTACCTCGCATAGATGACTAGTTCGACCAGTTGCAAGGAGCATAATTTTTCAAAGATCGATCTTCGATTCGGATATCATCAATTTGAAGATTAAAAGCGAGAATTTTTCAAGAGGCGCCTTGAACTCGATACGAGCATTATGAATTCTTAGTCATGTCTTTTAGATTGACTAATGCTCCTGCTTCTTTCATGGATATGATGAATCGTGTGTTCAAAGAATATTTGGATCAGTTCATTGTTGTCTTTATTGATGACATCCTCATCTATTCCAAAAGCCGTGAAGATCATGAGCACCATTTGAAGTTGGTACTTCAAAGGCTTCGCGATAACAAGCTATATGCGGTTGAAAAAATGTGAGTTACGGCGAGGAAGTAGCATTCCTTGGGCATGTGGTGTCAAAACATGGAGTATCTGTCACAACCCGCGAAGATTGAAGCCATACAAAGTGGGAAGCAAGCGAAGTCGGTGGCCAAATGTATGTTTTTTACGGGCTTAGTTACTATCGGAGATTCGTGGAAGGAATTTCTCGAATCGCTACTCAGATTAACTCGGTGACTCGTAAAGATACAAAATTGATTGGAGCGAGGAATTTGTGAGAAGAGTTTTCAAGAACTCAAGAGGAGACTCATTTTGGCACTGCTCGACAATACCATCTGGTTAGATGGATTTGTTATCTCAAATGATGCTTCGTGCAAAGGGTTAGGATGTGTTCTCATGCAACATGGGAAAGTCATAGCCTATGCCTCATGACAACTCAAAGAATATAAGAGGAATTATCCTACTCATGATTTGGAGTTAGCGTGATCGTTTTCAGCGTTGAAGATCGGAGACAATATCTCGTATGGGGAGAAAGTGGAGATCTATACTGGATCATAAAAGCCTCAAATATTTCTTCACCCAAAAGGAACTCAATATCTTGATAACGACGTTGGGTCGAAATGTTGAAAGATTATGATCATACCATCCAATATCATCCTGGAAAAGCAAGCGTGGTAGCCGACGCATTGAGTAGAAGATCATATCTGGCATGAGTGCAATGTTGTTAACACAAAGGTCCATTTTGTATGACTTGCAAAGGATGGAGATAGAGGTAAAGGCTCCAAGTACCCACGTGACGATATCAAATATACGAGTAGAATCGACTTTAATCGATAAAGTTAAAGCTGCTCAAGCTACAAACATGGAGCTGACGCGTATAAAGAAGAAAGTGCAAGAAGGTGCTATTCCAGAAGCAAGAATTGATGAAGAAGAAATACTTCGAGTCAACTCCAGACTTTGTGTTCCTAACGATTCTGACTTGAAGCATAGAATCATGATGGAGGCACATAACACACCGTTTGCAATCCATCCTGCGAGTACCAAAATGTATCATGATATTTGACATACATTTTGGTGGAGCAATATGAAAAGAGAGATCGTGGAGTTTATCTCGAGGTGTTTAACTTGTCAACGTGTAGAGGCGGAGCATCAAGTGTTGAAGGTTCCATTGCAACCACTTGAGATTTCGAAATGGAAGTGGGAACACATTACTATGGATTTCGTTACGGGTCTTCCCAAGGTTTCTCAAGGCATAGATGTGATTTGGGTTATTATTGATAGATTAACCAAGTCTGCTCATTTCTTGCCTATACGAGAGACTTATTCCCTTGAACGTCTTGCTAGTATGTACTTAAATGAGATTGTGAGATTGCATGGCATGCCAATATCCATAGTTTTGGATCGTGACCCAAGATTCACTTCAAGATTTTGGGTTAGCTTACAGAAAGCTATGGGCACGGATTTACGATTCAGTTCGGCATACCATCCTCAAACAGACGGACAATCAGAGAGGACTATTCAAACTCTTGAAGATCTATTAAGACTCTGTGTCCTAGATTTCAAAAGGAGTTAGGATAAGTACCTACCATTGGTGGAATTCTCCTACAATAACAGTTATCAAGCAAGTATAGGTGTGGGTCCATTTGAAGTAATTGTATGGGACGAAAGTGTCGCTCTCGATTATCTTTGGGATGAGGTGGGAGAAGCAACGTTGTTGGGACCAAAGTTGGTACGAATGACTACAGAGAAGATCCAAACGATTCGAGAACGTATACAAACGACACAAGATCGACAAAAGAGTTATGCGGATCTTCATCGAAAGAACGTGAAATTTAATATTGGGGATCATGTATTATTACGTATTGCTCAATGGAAATGAGTTACAAGATTTGGGAAGAGAGGAAAGCTCAATCCCAGATTTGTTGGTCCATTTGAGATTCTTGACCGAATAGGAAATGTGGCTTATAAACTCTCATTACCTCCAAGCATGTCTCGTGTTCATAATGTTTTTCACATATCTATGCTTTGTAAATATGTGAAAGACCCGAACCACATTATTGAGTTATAACCGGATGAGATAGCAGAAGATTTAACGTATGAGGAGGTACCTGTTAAGATATTGGATACGAAAGAGCATGTCATACGCACCAAGGTTATACCACAAGTAAAGGTTTTATGGAGAAACCATGCTATTGAAGAAATGACCTGGGAGTTGGAATCAGAAATGAAAGTGAGGTATCCTCCCCTTTTCGAAACACCAGGTACGTACGTCAATTTCGATGATGAAATTTTATAAGAATGGAAGGTTATAAGACCCCAACTTTTTAATGAATAAAATCAAATTTCCTCTATTTATTATTGTGAATAATAAGGTATTAATTTGATATAATACTTTGGTTATGGGTGAAATGTGAAAATTTTGCAAAATAAGCAAGGGGTTATAAAATATTCATTTTTTTGGGGAATATTCGTTTGGTCGTGGAATATTCTTTATGTCAGGGAATATTAAATTTACGGCAGTATGACCATTTATGGGCCCCATAATGGATAAATCGTCGGATGAAGAAAATGACAAGTTTGAGTTTTTATAAATAGCGGCGTAATGGTTACGATTAACTTTGTTGGAATACCGGTGGTTAAAATACTGATGTCTGGCTGTGGATCTTGATGATAATACGGTATTGCTGATATTATTGAATTATTGATTCTTACATAAGAAGGCACTACTCAATAATTATTACGATAATTCTTATTCAATATTGTTGGGTCATGATCCTTTTCATTATTGAAGTAGGACTTAATGGGCTCCTCCATTGAATTATGTTACTTTTTTGTTACGATTGGTCCAGAATGATTTGGACCCGATTATTTGATTATTCTATTGGGTCCTTTTGATTGGATCCGGTCATATGGGTTGTCTTTATTATTGGGCTTAGTCATTGGATTGGCCCATTACACAAATTGTCGCTCAACCCTTTTATTGATTTGGTAATAATCATTGCATCAAAGATAGTTATTTATTATATCCGCCATCTTCTGCGTGGCATTAATGAGGATGGGACTCGGATAATGAATTGGTGGTGGTAAGCGGTGGTAGCGGTGAGGAAAGGAAGAGGTACATATTTTCGGTTGAGATGATGAGGGGGGGGGGGGAGGTGTCGAGGAGATAGTGGGTGTACGATGGCAAGATGCGGAGTATGTATGGGGCAAGGATCACACAAGAAAGGTAAGTAACAAAACATTACACCACACACAATAAGATTATTATTCTCTCTCAAGCATTAGACATTATTTTCCTCCATTGTTAACCTTGTGATCGCCGATACTAACTCTCACGTCGGAGCTATCCCCCGACGGTCTAGCCGTCAAGCTTTTGGTGTTGACTTGTTGAACTGTGCAGGATATCGGACACGTCTTGGTGATTGGGGCGTGAGGAAAGATCTTGGCGTTAACATTGGCGCTAGAAGGAGGGCTAAGTTCTAGTGTCTGGTATTTTTCAATCCTGGTTGTGTTTGTTCTACGTCGATATTCATGGTGAAAGTAGAACACCTACACCCGAAAAAGGCGACCGATGGTTGTCGGTGAATCGACACCACGAGTGTCTGTCGAAGATCATTTGGGACCTCTGATAAGTGTTCATGCCAAGGCCTGACATCAAAGCGTTCACATGAAGATTTCTCGGTAGGGGCTGTGAAGCAAGCGCTAAGCGAAAGTTAGTTTTCCGCGGCGGAGAAAGAGTGCAGCCATGATCGGAAACGGGTAGAAGTCACCTCGCCTAGAACTCGATACCGAGATGACCAAGACAAAAAGGCCTCCCGATTGACTAAGATGGCAGATGAAGCAGATAGAGCCATGGAAGTACTTGTGAAGCAGCGACAGGATATAGTTGAGCAGATGGCTCGAATGGCAGAGTTGAGGGATGAAGAGTTCAGTTATGTTCAGTCCAAAGAACAAAGGCATCGGAGTGGGAAGGAACCTGCTCATTCAGGACGTGAGTCTCGGGGCCAAGCTCGAGAAAGAAGAAGATCCCGAAGCCCTACTCCTCAAAGATCGAAGAGGGCACATCACCCATCGATTCTAAGGAGGCGGTCGAAGCGAAACGAAGAGGTCGATCCGGAGAATCGCACTCACGAGAATACAAAAAGCGCTCGTTGTTGAACATTCTCACCATAAGCGCTTAGAGTTGAGATGAAGTATATCCAGAGGTCATACTCTACCGAGAGTCTCTCGAGGGTACACCACTGTATGGACGTTTCGTCATCGGGAAAAGTCCTCTAAAGTTGGAGGTTCTATTGTAAAAACCAGTTCACTCGAGAAGAAGAGGAAGAGTCACCGGAAAAAGAAGCATCATCTCAACGGAAGGTGTGGAGTATCTGGTTAAAGAATTAAAGGAACTTGAGCGGTTTGCGAAGTGCGAGAAAGCGAAAGATACTTCGGGAAAGAAGGCATCCCCTTTTTCTGCGAAGATTCTAAAAGAGAAAGCTGACCCCACCAAGAAGTTGCCCCACATTGAAAGTTATGATGGATCGGGGATCCTACGACCCGCGATCGGCGTTCGACCTACTGATGGATTATTATGACTTTTGCGATGCTGCTAAGTGTCATACTTTTGTCACGACGCTTAGAAAGGATGCCAGACAGTGGATGGGGACTTTGCCCTCGGATTCAATTTCATCTTGGGTAGACATGTGCTATAAGTTTCATGCTCGCTTCGGGAGCAACAAAGGGAGGGGAAAACCAACTGGCTCGTTGGCTCAGGTTCGACAGTATTCGAATGAGTCCTTGGGCCGATATGTGAAGCGATTAAAGTGAAGCGATCGGCCAGTGTGAGACTGAATGATCTACAAGCTGTGGGACTATTTCAGAATGGGTTAGATTTGGTCAAATCAGAAAAGTTGGTGAAGAAATTAATGTTTCACCACCAGAAGAGTCTATTTGAAGCCTTTGACAAAAGCGAAGGCTATATCGTAGTGGAAGAAGCCATGAAACGACCTCAAACGTCCTTCTTTAGACCGGCTTAAGGAGACAGATCGGGACAAAACCGATGGGGACCAGAAGAAGAATGAAGGAAATAAAGACCGCTATGAAGGCGGGTCGAAGAAATACAACAATTGGAGACAAGGGGGAGGACGTTCGTCCACAAACACCTAGAGAGTGAATAGGACGTACACAGCACTTAACACTAATAGGGCTGTTATCTTGGATCAGATTAAGAATCAACCTATCATCGAGCCACCTCGAGATAACATTAAGCACGGAAAAGGGAATTCTCGTAAGTATTGTGATTACCATCAAGCCTCGGGTCACGATCTGACGATTGTGCTGCTAGTTGAAAGATTTCATTGAAAGAAAGGTACAAGGTGGGGCTTTAGTTCAGTATGTGGCTGCCGAGCGAATAAACAATGCAGGATAGAGGACACATTTAAGCTGACTCGGCCCCGATTCGGCGAGGTGTTTCCGGCTCCGGCCACCAATGAGGCAAGTTATAGATGTCATCACTAGGGGCACTTCCGGTAAACTCATTGGAAAGAAGCGCCGAAGTCATCTGGATTTAGTCATGTCGGTGGCGGGTACCCTCCCGAAGACTGACAAACTTTATCCAAGAACGGTAATCTCCTTCACCGATGAGGATTAGCCTTCGGAGACCATCGAACCACATGAAGGATCACTGGTGGTGACTGCACAAGTTGGTTCGGTAGACATGAAGCCAATGATGATCGATAATGGGTCGTCCGTGGATATCCTATATGCCCATGCTTATCAGAGGATGAATCTTGATGGGCAGAAGATGGAGATCGGGCAGGAGGCTCCTTTATATGGCTTTAACAACGATCCAGTCAAGGTGGCTGGAACCATCGAACTGTCGGTCATCTTCGGAACGACCCCCAGCAGGTAGAAATTATTTGCAAATTTTACATTGTACATGTAGATTCCGCTTATAATGCTATTTTGGGGAGGCCCACTTTAACTGCTCTACAAGCTGTGACCTCAATCCCCCATTTCAAAATCAAATTTCCTACGGCTCATGGGGTTGGTGAGGTGAAAGGAGATTTAGATCTAGCCAGAAGATGTTATAAAAATGATGTGATCACTTCGGGAGTGGGGGTATCAAAGCAAAAAAAGACAATGGCGATAGAGATCGAACCCTTCACTAAGAGCAGTTCAGAGCCGTTGGTCATGCCAGCTGAAGAAAGAGAAGAGATAGAGCTCATCCCGGGTAAGGCGAACAAGACAGTGAAAATAGGTTCGGGTCTACCGGAACCTCTCCGGACGAACGTCATGGAACTCATGCGATGCTATGTTGACCTCTTCGCATGGGAACCTCAGGATATGCCAGGAGTGAGCAGGGATATTGCTGAGCATCGGTTGGAAGTGGACCCATCAAAGAAGCCAGTTCGGCAGAAGAGGAGAATCTTTGCGTCTGAGCGCCAACGGATCATCGATGAAGAGATTGCGAAACTATTAGCTGCTGATTTCATCTTTGAGATCGACTACCCACAATGGATGGCAAATATGGTGCTGGTCCAAAAGCAGAACGGGAAATGGCGAGTCTGTATCGATTATACCGATCTGGATAAAGCTTGTCCAAAGGATTTCTACCCGCTTCCCCACATCGACCAGCTCATCGATGCCACTTCGGGGTATGCTTTGTTAAGTTTCATGGACGCATTCTCTGGGTATCATCAGATTTCCATGAGTAAAGAGGATATACCGAAGACAGCGTTCATTACGCATCGTTCGGTATATGCCTATAAGAAATGACCTTCGGCCTCATCAATGCCGGGGCCACATACCAGAGGATGATGAACTACGTCTTCAGATATCAGTTGGGCAAGAATATGGAGGTGTACGTGGATGACATGATTGTTAAGAGCATGCTAGTACATAAACATCTGGATGATTTAGAAGAATTCTTTCAGACAATTCGTCATCACAACTTGAGACTGAATCCTACTAAGTGCACCTTCGGATTAGGGGCTGGCAAATTTCTGGGTTATCTTGTCAGCCAGAGAGGAATTGAAGTCAATCCAGAGAAGATTCAAGCGATCCTGAACATGAAGACTCCTCAGTCATTTAAAGATGTTCAACGTCATTTGGAAGGATTGCGACTTTGAGGAGGTTCATGTCAAGTCGGCGAGAAAAGGTGTTTTGCCATTTTTGATCGTTTGAAAGGGTAGAAGAATGCAAAGGCGTTCAATGGACTTGAGTGTGAAGCGCGCTTTGAGAGCATCAAGTCCTACTTATCTTCGGCACCTTTGTTGGTGAAGCCTGTTCCTGCTAAGCCTCTGTATTTGTACCTAGCAGCTAGTTCGTTGGCAGTAGGAGCAGTGTTGGTGCGTGAAGTTGGGGGTAAGCAGCACCCGGTTTATTTTGTAAGCCACGTCCTTCAGGACGCTGAAACAAGGTACCCAAATAATGAAAAGTTTGCCTTTGCTTTAATAACTGCTAAGCCGAAAGCTTAGGCAATAATACTTCGAGGTAGGTTGGTAATAATATATCTGGATCGACCTTTGAAGAAGATTATGGGCAAACGAGGTATCGGGAGATTAAATTGCATGGACGATGGAGTTGTCCCAATTTTCATTGAATATCATCCCGAACCGCCATCAAAGGGCAAGCCTTGGCTGATTTTGTTGTCGAATGTTCGTTTTTTAAAGCAGATGAAGTTGTGGCGGTGAAGGATCGTGAGAAAGCGATTCTGATTCAATGAAGCGAGTTTCGTGGGAATATTTGTATGCAGATGGGTCTTACTGGACGTCGATGGGGCGAGGATTATGCTAAGCGAGTGGGAGGATTCAAAATGCAACAGGCCATTAGATTTGAGTTCAGAGCGATGAACAACGAAGATGAGTATGAGGCAGTACTCGCAGGGTTACGACTAGCGAAGAGTCTTGAAGTGCAGAGAATAGTCATCTTGAGTGATTCTCAATTAGTCGTTAAGCGACTCTCTACGGGAGTCTGGCTCGAGGTCCAAGAATGATCAAGTATTTGGCAGAATTAAAAGAACGGCTTCAGTATTTCCAGTCCTACGAGTTTCAGGGGGTTGAGCGCAATGATAATTCCATTGCCGATGCACTCTCCAAATTAGCCACCACGGATGTTAGCGTTTTTGATGGATTCGTTTACTTAAAAATTTTGCAAGATCCTAGTGTTCATCAAGAATCGATAATGTGCGTTGACCGAACCAACTGCTGGTTGACTCCATGTCTGGAGTATCTGGCAGATGGCGTCTTACCTTCAGATAGGATGCTAGCCAAGAAAATCAAGTACAAGAGTGCTAATTTTGTTCTGATTGATGGGGATCTGTTCCAAAGGGCTTTCTCGTCTCCACTACTGAAATGTTTGACTCCATCTGAAGCTGAATATGCTCTCCAAAAGGTACATGAAGGCATCTATAGAAACCATATGGCTTCTAAGTTATTAGCCTGCAAAGTACTTTGTCAGGGGTACTACTGGCCTACCATCTTCAAGGAAGCGACTGGATACGTCAAGAAGTGCGAGAAGTGTCAACTCAACAGTCCGATCCCACATCAGCCACCAGAAGAGATATACTCAATCTTATCTCCTATACCCTTTGCTGTCTGGGGGGTTGATATATTGGGTCCATTACCGAAAGCAAAAGGTCAGGTCAGTTTTGTTATAGTTGCCATCGACTATATGACCAAATGGGTAGAAGCAAAGCCACTTAGGTCAATAACGGAACAGGAATGCTTAAAATTTTTGAAAGAATCAGTAGTATTTCATTTCGAAATTCCTAAGGTGGTAATATCGGACAATGGACGTCAGTTCGTGGGATCAAAATTTGAAGCATTTTTGAAAGAACTGGGGGTCCAGCACAGAAAGACTTCAGTAGCTCATCCTCAATCAAACGGACAAGTCGAAGTGACCAATAGAACGCTGCTGAATGGGATCAAGCGCAGATTGGATGAAGCTAAGGGAAGATGGCAAGAAGAGCTGCTTAGCGTGTTATGGGCTTATCGGACTACCCCAAGGACAACAACGGGGGATTCACCTTTCAGACTAGCCCATGGTACTGATGTCTTAGTCCCAGTTGAAATTGGATCTCAAGTCTTGGTCGATCGGTTTAAAGAGATCTACAACGATGAAGGGTGAAGGCCAACTTGGATCTGTTAGAAGAAGTCGAGAAAGCTTGACTTTGATCAAATTGGCAGCCTATCAGTGAAGAACGGCTAAGCATTATAATAAGGGGTAAAGCTTCGCAGGTTTGAAGTGGGGGACTTTGTTCTCAGAGAAGTCGAAGCATCTACGCCTCAGAATTTGGGAAAACTAATGTCGAATTGGGAAGGACCGTATGAAGTCATAGAAGTACCGAAGCCAGGGACTTATCGGTTGAGGGCATTAGACGGGTCAGCAATTAAAAATACTTGGCATGCCGGCAGGCTTAGGAAATACTTTCAGTAAATATAATGTCAGTACATCGGAAGTTTGTAAATATTCACGTCATCATCAATAAAAGTCCCTTTTTTTCTCAAACGAATCTTGTCTTCGTTCCTATTTAGTTTAGTGGTGTAAGGAGGTTCGGGTAGACTTGCTGACCATTCGATGGCAGCCTTAATGGCAGGTGGTCCTTATGGGTTTGTCAGGCCCTTCGTGGTAGGCAAACACCATCCCTAAGACGTTGTCAGGCCCTGTGTGGTAGGCAATTGTCGATATTTAGACCTTGCCAGGCCCTTCTTGGTAGGCAAACGTCATTCTTAAGACGTTGTCAGGCCCTACGTGGTACACAATTGTCAACATTTAGACCTTGTCAGGCCCTTCGTGGTAGGCAAGCGTCATTCTTAAGACGTTGTCAGGCCTTGCGTGGTAGGAAATTATCAATATTTAGACCTTATCAGGCCCTTCGTGGTAGGCAACTGTCATTCTTTAGACTTCATCAGGCCCTTCGTGGTAGGCAAATATCATCTTGTGCTTTTGTTAGGCCTTTTGGGGTAAACAAATTTCCAATGAAGCAGATCTGTCTCACACTTCGGTAACGAATAAGTATCTCTTTACTTTATCACCTAAAATTTTTCTAAGTGTCAAGTTCAGAATGCCTCATTCTTTAACTTCGTCTTAACTATTATATGGCATGCCTAGTTGTTAATTAATAGTTCGAGTTAAGTCCATGAAAGAGTTTGTACATTTTTCCAGTTGAATTAATATTGAAGTATTGACAGAAAGTAAATGCACCAAATTCATAAGAACAAAGCCCATATTTCATTAATATATTGCCAATTACAAGGACAGAAATATGAAATTTTTTTACAAAAATCTTATAATCTAAAAAAGAAAAACAGATATCCCTCTTCAAACTGCGGCTTCATCTTCAGACGAATCGAGAATGGTAGGATCAGCTTCGGCCGCGACAAGTTTTGCCTTGTCCTTTCTTCGGCAATCATAATAACCATCAGAAAACATCGAACTACCTTCTCATTCAAATTTCGTTTGAATTTGGTATTAAATCCCGAATTTGTTCGCGAAGCTCTTCGATCAAAGGAGGCCCTAAAGCCTGCAAAGCTTCCAACTTACCCTGAAGCTCAAGACGAATGTTCAAATTCTTCTCTTTGTCAACACGAGCTTCTTCTTGAAGATTATCAACTTGTATAGCCAGGCTTTGATTGGCTATACAGAGTTCTTCATTCCTGAGCCTTAGAGAATGATTCTGAGTGTCAAGTTCAACATTCAGACTCGTCATCTCCTGCTGACTGGCCTTCGTTTTCTTCAAGTCCTCTTTGCAGATCTTCAATTCCTCCATTCTTCGAGTTAAGTCCTTTTGAAGATTTTCATTATTGAAGAGAGCATCGCCGAGGTCAGTCCTTGCCTTATTCCAAGCTGACTTCAGAATTATGTTTTCTCGACAAGCAGCATCCTCTTCGGCTTCAGATTCTTGGTAGCGTGGAAGAAGACGCCCGAAGACAGCACTAGCTTGTAGATGTTTGCAGATAATTCGTTAATTTTCAAAGAAATGCATATAAATCCAAACGAACAGACAGACAAATATTTACCTTGGCGTGATAGCTCATGCCTTCTTTAATCAAATCCATGATTGAGCTATTGCCAAGCCGGTGCTCATCGGTCTCTCTAACAAAAGAATTGAAGAGATGGAAGGGATAATTGGCATTGAAATGAGGCCATAAATTTGGGGACCCCCTTGCATCATTCTCAAATTCATCGGCAGAAGGGATTGAGATGAAAGGTGTTCGTTCTTCATGGGAAGGGGAAGGTGAAGGATCCATGTATATGTTCTCGGGGGATGGAGAGTGAGCAGGAGTAGGTTCCCTGGTTGGCGAAGGGATAGGTGACGGATGTGGTTGGTCTAGAATTGGTTCTTCGGGTGGTGCTGGTTGATCATCCGAGGGATGTTTTTTTTTCCGAGAGGGAATTGAACTCTCGGGATGTTCTTCATGATCCCCTTCGGCAGCCTGAATTTCCACTGGGCCAGTAGGAACCCGAAGCTCATCGGCCGACAGAGGAGTTATATTGACTCACCTTTTCTTGATACGAAGGGCCTGCATCCGTTCGTTTGCAGGCATATCGATCAAGCTGCAGGTCGAGATTAGTTGAGATTCTTGGGAAATACCTCTTGGCTTTCGAACAGCTCTCTTCTTCTTGCGAAGTCGGAGAGTCTCTTCTACATCTTCTAATTCTACAGGAAGATCTTCGACATCTGGGGCTTCAGAGGCCGGAATCTCTTCCTGGGGGGTTTCAGTAGTAAGAGGGGGTGATGGAGTTTTGCCCGAAAGAAACTTTTTTAAGTCCCTTCGATCCATCGATGAGGGTTTGATCAAAGACACTGCAACAGGGAAACACATTTTATCAGATGAGGGTTCGGGACCAGTTGGGCGAACCCGATGCCAATGAACCCCAGGAGGGTGACCAAGAAAACGTGTAAGGGGAACCGAACCCCTTTTTCTAAGAGTGTCAGAGGCATGGTGGTCCAGCCATCCGGACACTGGTACATCCTCTCTGTGGTGGTGGGACAGCGAAATTGATGGGTCGCCGGAACCTGGTACCGTTCGTATGCGTTCTGAACGTCCTTCTTAGTTAATGTTGAGGCAGTGTTGGCATGAGGGAACTGTGTTGCGCTTTGGAAGAAGATGGAAGGGTTGGGAAGAGGCTTTTTTGGTGTGTTTTTGTTCGACGTACCAGTGGGATTAGGGTTCGATCCCGAAGCGGCCTTGCTTGAAATTTGGGTATAGGAGGAGCGATGGTAAGAGGAATGGCTTGGATTGGGGTGGCGTTAGCGAGGCGGAAGACGCCATTGTTGTTAGTTTACAGAGAAAAGTAAGAAATTTGAGAGAGGACGAAGTCTAAAGCTCGAAAAGATGTTTGAAGTTTGAAATGGCAAGTAAAGTTGTCAATTTGGGGAAAAATTATCTTTTATACTGACGGTTACACGTTACACGAGGGCGGCACATTTAATTAATAGTAATGATGGCGAATGTGAAAGAGTAGTGTCCGGTTTTGGGTTTAATATCTTAACCGGATTAGACTTCTCTCTTTCGAGCCCTATTTTATTTGAATTATTGAATGGCACTCATCAGTTGGGCCTCGACAGGTATCAGATTGGACCCCTTGTGATTTATTACAACTCATTATATCATGGGCCTTTATTATTTACAGTCTTCCATTAAAAACCCTGTTTAATAAAAGACTGGGGGGCAATGTTGGGTCATGATCCTTTTCATTATTGGGCCAGACTTAATGGGCTCCTCCCTTGAATTATGTTACTTTTGTTCTGATTGGTCCGAATGATTTGGACCCAGTTATTTGATTATTCTATTGGGTCCTTTTGATTGTATCCGGTCATATGGGTTGTCTTTATTATTGGGCTTAGTCATTGGATTGGCCCATTACACAAATTATCGCTTGACCCTTTTATTGACCGATAATCATTGCATCAAAGATAGTTGACTGTTATGTCTGCCATCTTTCTGCATGGCATTAATGAGGATGGGACTCAGATGACCGGTGATGGTAAATAGTGGTAGCAGGTGAAGAAGTAAGCTACATACTTTCGGTTGAGATGACTGGGGGTGGGGGGAGGTGTCAGGAAATAGTGGGTGGCACGGTAAACTGGAGTCTGGAGTATGTATGGGGCAAGGATCACACAAGAAAGGTAAGTAACAAAACATTACACCACACACAATCAGATTATTATTCTCTCTCAAGCATTAGACATTATTTTCCTCCATTGTTAACCTTGTGATCGCCAAATCATCGACTCTCACGCAGGAGTTATCCCAACCGGTCAGCCGTCGAAGCTTTTTTGGTGTTGACTTGTTGGTATGCGGGGATATCGGACACGTCTTGGTGATTGGGACGTGAGGAAAGATCTTGGCGTTAACAAATATTTTATTTTATTGATTCAATAATTGCTGCGTTGATATTTTATATTATTGTTGTTCAATAATTATCACTGCACAGTATCTCCATTATCAGATCAATAATTCATATTATTTGAATAATATTATTAGATAGCATTATTGGCAATGTCTAAGGAAGTTCTGTCTAGGAAAGGGCTTTGGTCACCTAATTGCGTGCCAATAAGGAGAAATCCATATCGAAAAGCCCCCTCTTTCCTGGGAACGACCTGGTTATCATAATTGTGATTCTGTAATATTATTTATGAATAATTAGTTATTGATTTATATGATAAGGAAATATTTATTTTATGTGGATATAAATGATGGATATATTTATTTTATGTGGTTATAAATAAAGGAATTAATGCTGAGGTGTTTTATCATTAATTTGTCGGAATGGAGGTTTTGAAAATCGTTCATATGTGGATTTCGGTCATTTTTCGTTTGGAATTTGGAAAAACTTAGACTTACAAAGTTGTAGAGAATTAAATTTTCTATGGAAAGCACAAGAGATTCGAATTTTTTTGATAAAAGGGCTATTTATTATGAATTATTGAAGTTTCGATAAATAAAATGTTTTTATTAAAAATATGGTGGGCCCCACTTTTGGTTGGTGAGTAATGAAATGTCTTTGAAATTTAATTAATTTCAAAAGTGGTGGGCTTGAGCAATGAACAGTAAAAGCCATCACGTAGCGAGTTAAGTCTATTTATGGCGTTCTAAGCATTTTTTCTATAAATAGGGTGCTTAGTTAGAATTGAAAATCACACCAGAAACAAGTTTTCTCTCTTTCTCTCTCTATATTATCGAGCGTATTTTGTGAGTATTTAGATACTTTATGAGTTGCTATTCATTAGTGCGTACGTCAATTTCGAGGATGAAATTTTATAAGAATGGAAGTTTGTAAGACTCCAACTTTTTAATGAATAAAATCACATTTCCTCTATTTATTATTGTGAATAATAAGGTATTAATTTGATATAATACTTTGGTTATGGGTGAAATGTGAAAATTTTGCAAAATAAGCAAGTGGTTATAAAATATTCATTTTGTCGGGGAATATTCGTTTGGTCGTGGAATATTCTTTATGTTGGGAATATTAAATTTACCAGTAGCGACCATTTGTGGGCCCCATAATGGAAAGCTGGGATAAAGAAAGCGACAAGTTTGAGTTTTTTATAAATAACTTGGCGTAATGGTTCCGAATTAACAACGTTGGAATACCGGTGGTTAAAATACGATGTCTGGCGTGGATGCACGTAGAAGACACGGTATTATAAAGTATTGTTGAATTATTGATTCTTACATAAGAAGGCACTACTCAATAATTGTTATAATAATTACTGTTCAATATTTTATTTTATTGATTCAATAATTTTTGCGTTGATATTTTATATTATTGTTGTTCAATAATTGTCATTGCACAATATCTCCATTATCAGATCAATAATTCATATTATTTGAATAATATTATTAGATAGCATTATTGGCAATGTCTAAGGAAGTTACATGCAGAAAGGGTTTGGTCACCTAATTGCGCGCCGCCAATAAGGAGAAATCCTTATCGGAAAGCCCCTCTTTCTGAGGAGCGACACATTGTTGTCATAATTGTGATTCTGTAATATTATTTGTGAATAATTAGTTATTGATTTATATGATAAGGAAATATTTATTTTATATGGATATAAATGATGGATATATTTATTTTATATGGTTATAAATGAAGGAATTAATGTTGAGGTATTTTATCATTATTTTATCGGAATGGAGGTTTTGAAAATCGTTCATATGTGGATTTCGGTCATTTTTCGTTTTGAATTTGGAAAAACTTAAACTTACAAAATTGTAGAGAATTAAATTTCTTATGGAAAGCACAAGAGATTCGAATTTTTCTGATAAAAGGTCTATTTATTATGAATTATTGAAGTTTCAATAAATAAAATGTTTTTATTAAAAATATGGTGGGCCCCACTTTTGGTTGGTGAGTAATGAAATGTGCTAAAATTTAATTTCAAAAGTGGTGGGCTTGAATAGTAGCAGGTAAAGCCATCAGGTAGCAGGTTAGTCTGCTATAGCGTTCTAAGCATTTTTTTATAAATAGGGTGCTTAGTTAGAATTGAAAATCACACCAGAAAAAAGTTTTCTCTCTTTCTCTCTCTATATTATAGAGTGTATTTTATGAGTATTTAGATACTTTGTGAGTTGCTATTCATTAGTGCAAGTTTCCTTCAGCCTTATATCGATATTCCGATCAGAAGTACTGATATTTTGAAGTAAGTGATGTTATTTTCTTCATAATGATGTTATTCTTTAAATATCATTATACCGAAATATTGGTATGGATTTTATTGTGGAATTTCTACCTTTTTACGTCGGGGTTACTATTCACGTATACGACACTATTCACAGAAAAAATGAAATTTTCTTTTCTTTATCCAAGTTGTCTATTATGGTTACTATCTTTGATTGTATCCATATTTTGATCTTTATTCTTGAATTTTGCTCCACAATTGATTATTATAAGGTATTTTTGAACATGGATAAACTAAAGTATGAATCCCTAATCTTTGATCTTTTATCTCACTGGATTCGTTTTCTTTAAGATATTTTTTATCATCCTCAGTCCTAAAAGATGAATGATTAATTGATGAATAACTTTGGCCTGTAGTGCAAAGATGAATGATTACCTAATGAATATTTTTGGCCCGTAGTGCAAAGATGAACAGGTGTTGAGATGAACATGACCAACTGGTGATACAAATGAATATCTTTGGCCTGTAGTGCAAAGATGAATATTTGATTCAAGATGTATATTGATTAATGTTAAAAGGGATAAAATATTGACGATGGACTTTTAAATCTTAGAAGATAGTAGAATTCTTTCTCTACTTGACTCTTCTAATGGATTGATGTTCGGCTGCAGTTGTTGATCTAAAACTTGTTGTCTATTATATTTTATCAGATTTTCCCTGTTGAAGACTAATGATAAATTTTTGTATATTATCTTAGTCATAATATTTTTTACTGGGCTAGTTGAGCTCACCTTTTTCCTTTTTGTTCTATTTTTCTTCTCAGGAGGTGAGAACATAGCAGGAACTAGCCGGGGTATGGAGTGATGGTTCAGGATAGTTGTATTAGTAGTAGTCTTTGTGAGACCCCAAATTTTATGAATAAAAATTTAATTTTCTCGAAATATTTATTTTGAATATTATGGTGTGGATTTGAGATAGTGTTATAGTTGTGGGTAGTATTTATAAATTTTGCAAAGTATGCAAGTTGTTATATAATATTCGTTTGGTCGGGGAATATTCTTTTTGTCGAGGAATATCCAAATGCAATGGCATAATCATTAGTGGACCCCCTAGCGGAAGTATTGTCGTAGTAAGAAAGCGAATTGAATTATCTTTTTATAAAAATAACGGCGGAAGTGTTACCATTAAAACTGTTGAACTACTCGGTAGTAAAAGTACAGTAATATGCATGGTTGCATAGTAGCACACGGTATTGATTATTGATGCTTACGTGAGAAGTCACTTAGTTATACTCAATTATTGCTATAGTAATTGTTGCATCATATCTCTCATATTATTGATTCGATTATTGTCACAGTATCATATGCATTATATGATATATTATTAAATCAATAATTGAGATGACAAAGTTATTCATATTATTAAATTGCAATATTTACAATCTCAGAAGTTACATCAGAGAGAGGTTTGGTCACCTAATTGCGCATGATAAGGAGAAATCCTTATCGAAAGCCCCTCTTTCATGGGAGCGACTGGTTGTTAAATATTGTGAGTTATAATATTAATGATGAATAAGTTCGTGTTGATTAAAGATGAATTTGATAGTTCCATTGTGTTGGGATTATTAGTGTTAGTGGAAATCGACATCTATTCCGATGATAATTGATGTTTGGGGGTTATATTGATAAATCGAGTAATTTATCGGATAAATGAGCAATTAATTGCTACTAATTCACATGCTTATATAACTATTTGTTCACATGTGTGTACAATTGAATCACATTCTTGTACTATTAGGGGAGTTGATGCAAGATTGATAATACTTGCATGACTAAGTTAAAAATGGAGGTATAGATGGAGGTACTATACGTAATTCGTATTTTCACATGATTATAACTATTGTTTCACATAATTGAACTATTGATTCACATTATTTACTATTAGGGGAGGTAGTGCAAGTTTGATAATACTTGCAGGACTAAATTAAAAATGAAAGAAAAGTTGGAGGTATTGTACTGTGATATTTCGAGCCCCAAAACTTGCAATTATCAAAACTATATTTTTCTATAAATAGAAGCTCATTCTTCCTTCATTTCTCACCAATTCACTAAAATTATAGAGCATTAATTATAGAGAAAAAGAAGAAGAGAAGTCTGCTACCTCTCTATTCCAGTATCCAGCTTTATTCTAAGGTAAGGGGTATTATTTCTTTCGTATCCATGAAGAGAGCTATTGTTATTCCATTCCTTATTATTACGTTGGAATAACTTTTGTATATCTGATACCGCATACATGGTAAAATTCTTCTGTTATTCCATTCTTTATTATTATGTTGGAATAACCTGTATATGCAAAGTACCGCATACATGGTGAAATTATTCTAGTATTTCATTCTTTATTATTCTATCGAAATATCCAGTTTGTGCGTTTACGCATGACCTAGTTCCATTATTTATTATTCTGTCGGAATATATCACATGCGTCGCATGCGTTCTTTATGACTCGGATTCCATTATTTATTATTACATTGGGAATAACTTTTATGCATGCGATCTATCGCATTCATGGTGAATTCTTACGTCATTCCATTCTTTATTATTCTGTTAGAATAACTTGTCTATGTGGATTATCACATGCATGGTGAATGATCCTTTGTATTCATTCCTTATTAAATTGTGGAAATGATCTGTTTACGTGAATTATGATGAAAATCATAATAAAAGCAGTGGACTGATGAAAATCATGGGTATATGTAGTATTAGTAAGTGTTATGATGAGTTATGTTGGTTATTATGTGAAAACATGAAAGTTTCTTAGAAATCACAAAGGGTTGAAAATCAGATTTTGGTGAAAATGGAACATGAAATTTAATTGACCATATCTCCTATTATATTTCGAATATTTGAGTGCGGTCAAGTTCTAGAGTTAGATCTATGAGTTTTATAACTTATCCAAGTGGAATCACTAGAAAAGGTGTTGTAGATTTTCGTGTGGACTGATTTTAGCAAAAGAGTCAAAAACTGCAAAGTACTAAATAGCTACTGCCCAGAACTTTAAAAGGGCATTTTTGGCCACTTAATTTGTGAGAAAAATTCCGACCTTTTGCGACATGGAAATATATGGTATAAAGTACCTCCTGTCCAAAAATGAGCTCATTCCGACTTAAAATGAGCAAGTTATGACTATTTCAATATTTAGGTTTTTCGACGAAAAACACTATAATCGGAGTTCTATAACTCCGATAACAATGAAATTTAAATTGGAAGCTCACGTTAACATGTGTAAGATCCTGCCAAGATTTGAGAATTTCTGGAGTTAAACTTGAGGTAGCTAATTTCTTAAGGAATTAATTAGAAAATGATTTTTGAAAAATAGTAAATGAATTTTAAAAATTCTGAGAAAAATATATGTTCAATATGGGACTATATTCTGCTAAATCCCAGAAAAAAATATTTTTGGAACTGATTTGGTATTTTTCATGAAAATAATCTTGTTATGAGTAAATGAGTTAAATATATTATGTGAAGTAACAAAATTGGAAAATAGGATTTTATGGCTTAGGAATCCTATATAAGGTATATGCATATTTTGATGAGGGATTTGATCATTGGTGATGAAATCTTATGAGTATGGCATTTTGAATGATTAAATCCATTATGTGGTAAAGTGTAAACAATTGAAATAAATTGTTTATAAGTTTAAGAAGTGATTAAAATATTGTTATAATATTAATAATATTAGATTATGAGTTTATTAAGTGGTTGATAATATTTGAATAAATTTAAAGTCTTTAATATTTATCCTTGTTTTTCGTTTGATTAATGATTATATCATTGTCATCGTCCTCATGCTTATATGGTGATGAAAGTTATCTTTGGCTTACGTGCAAAGATGGACTGTTGATTATTGGTTTTATAGTTGTATATCTTTGGCTTACGTGCAGAGATGGACTTAGTATGATTATGACCAGGGATCATTCGGTATATTCATGACATGTAATGTTATAAACGATGTGGTAAAAGTCCTCAGTGGCATATAGTGCATTGATGGACAATTTTTGGTATGATTATGACCAGTGATTATTCGGTATAGTCATGACCATTGATGATTTAATGAATATCCTTGGCCCGTAGTGCAGGGATGATTCGATGATGTGGTTTATTTATTAAGCTGAGTCTCAGCGATAAAAATTGATGAAAACATTTTAAATCATAGAAGATAGTAGATTTTATGCTCTACTTGACTCTTCTAATGTATTGCTTATTCCGCTGCAGTTAAACTTGATGTCTATTGTATTCTATCAGTTTAACATTGTTAAAGGCTAATGATAATTTATTCTGCAGTATCTAGGTCATAATATTTCTTACTCGGCTAGTTGAGCTCACACTTTTGCTTTCATTGTTCTCTTCGGTAAATGAGAATGTAGCCGGGACTAGTCGGGGAACAGAGTGATGGTCCGAGATGGTGTCATAGTTGTCCTCACTATTCTATAAAATAGTGTGATAATGAATGTAATGAGGACTCCATTGAGTGTGGATATTGTCTAAATGACAATATTTGTATTAAAACTCACAGCATATGTTTTGTCGTATTTTACACGACAGTTGTATAATTAAGTTTGTATTTGATTTATGTACCATGTATTTGGCGACTCAAGATGGGTGATGGATACCTGTTTTGGGGGCGTCACAGTTGGTATCAAAGCTTAGGGATATAATCTCTGGCTAAGATGTGAGACTAGAACTAGGAGGGGAGAGACGAGGAATTCCTTCGCTAGTATGACCTACCTAAGTTTATTTGGTATTTAATTGGTCGGTCAGAGTATAGGGATAATATGTTACATGTCAATTAACCCTTGTTTTGTGACAGTGCTTGAGAATGGCATCTGAAAATTTTGAGATAAGCAAGGGAACAAAACAATATGACCGTGGCGCAGTACGAAGCTAAATTTACGGGGTTATCCCGGTTTGCATCCCATTTGGTCGATAATGAGGAGCGAATGACGCGATTGTTTCTAAGAGGTTTGAAACCCGAAATACGTCAATACCTCATTTCTCACAAACTTTGTTTATATTCCGATGTTGTGAATAGGGCTCAGTTATTGGAGCGCGATAATGAGTCAGCACAACCAAAAGGCAACGAGCAACAACACGAAAATAATCGTACAGGTGGCAACAACCATCGGAACAATGATAACCATCGTGGGGGAAATTATCATGCCAAGAATGGTAACCACTTCGGTGGTAATCATGGCCAATATAATAGAAGTGGAAATTTCAAGAAGAGAAGGTCATTTAGCTCGATTTTATCGATATAGTGAAGTCAAGTCCAATTTGGGGACGGGGCACCAAAGGCGGACGGACAAAATAAAATTCGGTGGTTTTCGGAAGGAAGTTTTTTTTTCTGAGAGAAACGAACGAAGTTAGCACGGGTTAGTTAATTATAAATTCTTACGAAGTCTATACCTTATTAGATACCGGTTCTACCCATTATTTTATATCTCTTGCTTGCGCTCAACGTTTAAATTTGACTCCGGAGAGATTAAATTTTGACTTATCGATTGAAACTCTGTTAGGAGAAACCTTTGTTACCTCTACTATTTATAAATCTTATTTGATTCAAATCAATACCCTCACATTACATGTCGATCTTATCTCTTTGAAAATACTTGTCTTTGATGTGATTTTAGGAATCGATTGGTTAACTATTCATCATGCTTTTCGTAAGGTTGTTAGCTTTCATATTCCTAACCAACCTGTTATGCGAATTCAAGCAACCAAACCACTAAAGTCAATCATTGTTATATCAAGCCATAAGTAAAGAGCCCCGAGCCTTTCGCTGGTGACTTCCAAGTCTTGGAATACACCGAAGCTAGATTATCCGTAGGGGACGTCGTGAATAACGGTGGCAAGTTGATAGATATCAATGTGACGTGTTAGCCAAGTCTTGGATGAGAGTCACAGTTTTGAATGATATTTCTATTGTTAATAAAATTTCCTGACGTATTCTTGAAGACTTCCTAGTCTACCCCAGAGCGTGAAATTGAATTTTGTATTGACCCCAATACAAAACCCATTTCTAAATCCCTTAAATATTTCTTCAACCAAAACAAACGTATAATGCGCCAAGACGTTGGCTTGAGCTGTTGAAGATTACGATTATACAATTTAATATCATCATGGGAAAGCGAACGTGGTAGGTGACGCGTTGAGTAGAAGATCGTATGCGTTTACGAGTGCGATGTTGTTAACACAAAAACCCATTTCGTATAACTTACAAATGATGAAGATAGAGTTAAAGACTCTAGGGACCCACGTAAAGATAACGAATATACGAGTAGAATCGACTTTAATCGATAAAGTTAAAGCCGCTCAAGCTACACACACGAATCTGATGAATGTGAAGAAGAAGGTTCAAGAGGGCGTTATTCTACAATTAAGAATCGACGAAGAGAGGAAATCTCAACCCTCGATTAAATTGGCCCATTTAAAATACTTGATCGAGTAGGAACTGTGGCCTATAGACTCGTTTTACCGCCAAGTATGTCGCGTGTTCATAACATTTTTCAAGTATCGATGTTACGTAAATATGTGGACGACCCGAACCACGTTATTAAATTAGAACTAGACGAGATAACAGAAGATTTAATGTGTGAGGAGATACGTGTTAAAATCTTGGATAAGAAGGATCGTATTCAACACTCAAAGGTTATACCTCAAGAGTTAGAAATGGAAATGAAGTCAAGGTAAGGTATCCTCATCATACAGTGCATGCACGCAAATTTTGAGGGCAAAATTTGATTAGGAGGGGAGATTGTGAGACCCCAAATTTTATGAATAAAGATTTAATTTTCTCGAAATATTTTTTTTGAATATTATGGTGTTGATTTGAGATAGTGTTATAGTTGTGGGTAGTATTTATAAATTTTTCAAAGTATGCAAATTGTTATATAATACTCGTTTGGTCGGGGAATATTCTTTTTGTAGAGGAATATCTATACGACGGCATAATCATTGGTGGACCCTACAACAGAAGTATTGTCGTAGTAAGAAAATGACAGAATTATCTTTTTATAAAAATAACGGCGGAAGTATTACCGAATAAAAGCTGTTGAACTACTCGGTAGTAAAAAAATGCGATGTCTGGCGTGGTTGCATAGTAGCACACGGTATTGATTATTGATCCTAACGTGAGAAGTCACTCAGTTATACTCAATTATTGCTATAGTAATTGTTACATCATATCTCTCATATTATTGATTCGATTATTATCACAATATCATCTGCATTATATGATATATTATTAAATCAATAATTGAGACGACAAAGTTATTCATATTATTAAATTGCAATATTTACAATGTCTAGAAGTTCTGTCAAGGAGAGGTTTGGTCACCTAATTGCGCGCCAATAAGGAGAAATCCTTATCGGAAAGCCCCCTCTTTCATGGGAACGACCTGGTTGTTAAATATTGTGAGTTATAACATTAATGATGAATAAGTTCGTGTTGATTAAAGATGAATTTGATAGTTCCATTGTGTTGGGATTATTAGTGTTAGTGGAAATCGACATCTATTCTGATGATAATTGATGTCTGGGGGTTATATTGATAAATCGGGTAATTTATCGGATAAATGAGCAATTAATTGCTACTAATTCACATGCTTATATAACTATTTGTTCACATGTGTGTACTATTGAATCACATTCTTGTACTATTAGGGGAGTTGGTGCAAGATTGATAATACTTGCATGACTAAGTTAAAAATGGAGGTATAGATAAAGGTACTATACTATAATTCGTATTTTCACATGATTATAACTATTGGTTCACATGATTGAACTATTGATTCACATTATTTACTATTAAGGGAGGTAGTGCAAGTTTGATAATACTTGCAGGACTAAATTAAAAATGAAAGAAAAGTTGGAGGTATTGTATTATAATATTTCGAGCCCCAAAACGTGCAATTATCGAAACTATATTTTTCTATAAATAGAAGCTCATTCTTTCTTCATTTCTCACCAATTCACTAAAGCTATAGAGCATTTATTATAGAGAAATTATATAGAGAGAAGAGAAGAAGAATTCATTATCCTCTCTATTCTAAAGTATCCGACTTTTATTCTAAGGTAAAGGGTATTATTTCTTTCGTATTCATGAGAGAGAGCTATTGTTATTCCATTCCTTATTATTACGTGGAAATAACTTTTGTATGTCAAAATCCGCATACATGGTGAAATTCTTACATTATTCCATTCTTTATTATTATGTTGGAATAACTTTGTATATGCAAACAATCTAGCATACATGGTGAAATTCTTCTAGTATTCCATTACATTGGGAATAAACATGGAATATCGTGCGTTTATCGCATATTCATGGTGAATTCTTACATTATTCCATTCTTTATTATTACATTGTAATAACTTTTATCTATGTGGATTATCACATACATGGTGAATGATCCTTTGTATTCATTCCTTATTAAATTGTGAAAATGATATGTTTACGTGGATTATGATGAAAGTCATAATAAAAGCAGTGGACTGATGAAAATCATGGGTATATGTAGTATTAGTAAGTGTTATGATGAGTTATGTTTATTATTATGTGAAAACATGAAAGTTTCTTAGAAATCACAAAGGGTTGAAAATCAAATTTTTGGTGAAAATGGAACATGAAATTTAATTGACCATATCTCCTATTATATTTCGAATTTTTGAGTGTGGTCAAGTTCTAGAGTTAGATCTATGAGTTTTCTAACTTATCCAAGTGGAATCACTAGAAAAGGTGTTGTAGATTTTCGTGTGGACTGATTTTAGCAAAAGAGTCAAAAACTGCAAAGTACTAAATAGCTACTGCCCAGAACTTTAAAAGGGCATTTTTGGCCACTTAATTTGTGAGAAAAATTTCGACCTTTTACGACATGGAAATATATGGTATAAAGTACCTCCTGTCCAAAAATGAGCTCATTCCGACTTAAAATGAGCAAGTTATGACTATTTCAATATTTAGGTTTTTAAAGGCGAAAAACACTATATATAGGAGTTCTATAACTCCGATAACAATGAAATTTAAATTGGAAGCTCACGTTAACATGTGTAAGATCACCCCAAGATTTGAGAATTTACGGAGTTAAACTTGAGGTAGCTAATTTCTTAAGGAATTAATTAGAAAATGATTTTTGAAAAATAGTAAATGAATTTTAAAAATTCTGAGAAAAATATATGTTCAATATGGGACTATATTCTGCTAAATCCCAGAAAAAAATATTTTTGGAACTGATTTGGTATTTTTCATGAAAATAATCTTGTTATGAGTAAATGAGTTAAATATATTATGTGAAGTAACAAAATTGGAAAATAGGATTTTATGGCTTAGGAATCCTATATAAGGTATATGCATATTTTGATGAGGGATTTGATCATTGGTGATGAAATCTTATGAGTATGGCATTTTGAATGATTAAATGCATTATGTGGTAAAGTGTAAACAATTAAAATAAATTGTTTATAAGTTTAAGAAGTGATTAAAATATTGTTATAATATTAATAATATTAGATTATGAGTTTATTAAGTGGTTGATAATATTTGGATAAATTTAAAGTCTTTAATATATTATCCTTGTTTTCGTTTGATTAATGCTTATATCATTGTCATCATCCTCATGCTTATATGGTGATGAAAGTTATCTTTGGCTTACGTGCAAAGATGGGTATTGATTATTGAATTGTATATCTTTGGCTTACGTGCAAAGATGAATTTGTTGATTATTGGTTTTATAGTTGTATATCTTTGGCTTACGTGCGGAGATGGACTTGGAATGATTATGACCGAGGATCATTCGGTATAATCATGACTGTAATGTTATAAAGCGATGTGGTAAAAGTCCTCGGTGGCTTTGTAGTGTATTGATGGGGGAGTTTTGGTATGATTATGACCATGGATTATTTGATATAGTCATGACCATTGATGATTTAATGAATATCCTTGGCGTAGTGCGGGGTGAGTTTAAATTAAATAATACAAATATTGTCTTAGACAATATCCACACTCAAATAAGTCCTCGTTACAATTATTCAAACACTATTTTACGAGAAATAGTGAGGAATACGCTAAAACATCTTTCTAGAACCATCACTCCAGTACCCCGGCTAGTTCTGCTTATGTTCTCACCTCACGAGAAAAATGGAACAAAAAGGAAAAGGGTGAGCTCAACTAGCCCGATAAAGAATATTATGACTAAGATAATATCTGACAAATTATCGTTAGTCTTGACGAGGGAAAAATCGATAAAATATAATAGCTTGACAAGTTTTAGATCAACAAGCTGCGGTGAAACAACAATCCATTAGAAAAAGTCAGTAGAGAATGAGTTCTACTATCTTCTAAGATTTAAAAGTCCATCATCAATATTTTATCCTGTAACAATCGATATACATCTTTAATCAAATATTCATCTTTTTTTTCTCTGGCCAAAGATATTCATTTATATCACCGGTTGGTCGTATTCATCTCAACACACTGTTCATCTTTTTGCACTACTGGGCCAAAGATATTCATCGATTAATCATTTATCTTTTACTTCTGGTAGAAGATATTTAGTAATATCATCATTTAGGGTGAGGATGATGAAAAATATTTTAAAGAAAAGCGAATCGGTGAAGCGGAAGGACAAATAGTAGGGATTAGTATAGCACGGTTTATCAAGATCAATAATACTTCATAAATACCAATTTTGAAGCGAAATTCAAAAATAAAGATCAAAACATGGATCTGATCAAAGATAGTAACCATAATAGACATCTTGGACAAAAGAAGAAAATTTCATTTTTAGGTGAATGAATAGTGTAGTAATAAGTGAATAGTGTATAGTATCGTGAATATCGTGTATCGTGAATAGTAACCCAGACACAAAAAGTTCCAAATTTGATAAAAATTGAGATCGATACTTGGCATAATGATATTGAAGAAATAATATCATATATGAAGAAAATAACATCCCTTACCTCAAAATATCGAGTACTTACGATCGGAATATCGGTATAAAATTTGAAGGAAACTTGCCTTTGATGAATAGAAACTCACAAAGTATCTAAATACTCACAAAATACACTCGATAATCTAGAGAGAGAAAGAGAAAACTTGTTTACGGTGTGATTTTCAATTCTAACTTAGCCCTCTATTTATAGGAAAATGTTAGCGAGACTTGACTGCTGACTTTGATGGCTTTACTACTACTATTCCCACCCACCACATTTGAAATAAATTCAGCACATTTCTTCACCAACCACAAGTGGGGCCCACTCAATTCTAAATTTTCCACCAAAATCATTTATAAACCTAATTTTACGAATCGGTCACCTCTTAAAATTCATAACAAATCATCGTTCATTTTAACGGTTCAAAATTTGTGGACATATACTCAACTTATATATGTATAACATATCCAAAAATTACAACGATCAGCGGTCGGATTAAAAATTATAACTCACAATATATCTAAAAAAACCTTTGGTTTAATTTTTAATACCTTCATTCAAACAAAAATCTTGATAAAACACCTCAACATTAACTCCTTCATTTTTAACCACAATAAATATATCAACATTTATATCCACATAAAATAAATATTTCCTTATCATATGAATCAATAATTAATTATTCACAAATAATATTACTGAGAATCACATTTTAATGACGGTAGTTCGAGGAAGAGGGGCTTTCAATAAAATTTCTCCTTATTGGTAGCATGATTAGGTGACAAACCTCTCTCCTTGTGAGAACTTTCTAGACATTGCCAATAATCTTTATCTAATAATATTATTCAAATAATATGAATTATTGATCGATAATGGGAAATCTTGTGCGATGACAATTATTGAAACAACAATAATATAAAATATCAATATGACAATTATTGAATCAATAAAATAAAATATTGAGCGATAACTCTTTGTAACAATTTATTAGTAGTGCCTTCTTACGTAAGGATCAATAATTCATCAATCTTTGTGCATCCGCGCGTATTCTTGTATTTTAACCAAGGGTATTCCAGCGGTGTTACTTGGTAACAACTTCTGTAGATTATTTATAAAAACTCAAACTTGTCGTTTTTCTTCATCAAGCGGTTATTACATTATGGGCCCCACAAATATTTGCTGTGCGTAAATACGAATATTCCCAAACAACAAGAATATTCCACGACCAAGCGAATATTCCCAAACAATGATGATTATTTTATAACCACTTGCATATTTTGCAAAATTTGCACATTTCACCCATAACAGAGAATTATATCAAATTAATACCTTATTATTCACAAATATAATAGAGAAATTCGATTTTATTTATAATAAGTTGGGGTCTTACAACCTCCCTCCTTATGAAATTTAGTCCTCGAAATTGACATACGTACACAGTGTTTGAAAAGGTGAGGATACCTCGCTTTCATTTACGATTCAACTCCGGTCATTTCTTGATAGCATGGTTTCTCCATAAAACCTTAACTTGTGGTATAACCTTGAGTGCGTGGGACATCTTCTTTCTATCAAGATCTTAGCAGTACTTCCCGTACGTTAAATTTGACTATCTCTAAATCTGGTTCTAACATGAATAATATGGTTCGGGTCTTTCACATATTCTGAAGCATGGATATGTGAAAAACATTATGAACACGAGACATACTTGGAGGTAATCTTGAGTCTATAGGCCACATTTCCTATTCGGTCGAGAATCTCAAATGGACCAACAAATCGTGGATTGAGCTTTCCTCTCTTCCCAAATCTTGTAACTCCCTTCCCATGGTGCGACACGTAACAATACATGATCCCCGATATTAAATTCCACGTCTTTTCGATGAAGATCGCATAACTCTTTTTTATCGATCTTGTGCTTAGTTTGTATCGTTTGTCGAATCATTTGGATCTTTTTACGTAGTCATGCGTACTAATTACGGTCCCAACAACGTTGCTTCTCCCACCTCGTCCCGACATCTTTGGAAGCGACACTTTAAATCCATCTAGCGCCTCAAATGGAGCCATGCCTATACTTGCTTGATAGCTTGTTGTTGTAGGAGAATTCCACGAGTGGCAAATACTTATCAACTTCCTTTAAAATCTAGGACACAAAGTCTTAATAGATCTTGAGGGTTTGAATAGTCTACGATTGTCCGTCCGTTTGAGGATGGTATCTTGCGAGCCAGATAAATAAATCCGTGCCCGTAGCTTTACTGCAAGCTAACCCAAAATCGTGAAGTGAATCTTGGGTCGCGATCCGAAACTATGGATCTTGGCATGCCATGCAATCTCACAATCTCATTCACGTACATGCGAGCAAGGCGTTCGAGGAATAAGTCTCACGTATCGGTAAGAAATGGGCGGACTTGGTTAATCTATCAACAATAACCCAAATCGCATCTATGCCTTGAGAAACTTTGGGAAGACACATGCTTGAAATCCATAGTAATGTGTTCCCACTTCCATTTCGGAATCTCAAGTGGTTGTAATGGACCCTTTGGCACTTGATGCTCGCCTTTACGTTGACAAGTTAAACACCTCGAGATAAACTCGCGATCTCTCTCTTCGTATTGTTCCACCAAAATGTATGTCGAATATCATGATACATTTTGGTACTCCGAGATGGATTGCAAGCGGGGTGTTGTGTGCCTCCATCATGATTCTATGCTTCAAGTCGAGAATCGTTAGGAACACTGAAAGTGGAGTTGAATCTAAGTATTCCTTCTTCATCGATTCTCGCTTACGGAATAGCTCCTTCTTGCACTTTCTTCTTCATACGTATCGGCTCGGTCGGTAAAAGTAGCTTGAAGCGACTTTAACTTTATCGATTAAAGTCGGTTCTACTCGTATATTCGCCATCATCATGTGGGTCCACAGGTCTTTAATTCTACCTCCATCCTTTGCAAGTCATACTGAGAATGGGCCTTTGCATTAACAATATCGCTTTTCGTACTCGCATATGATCTTACTACTTTCGATCGTCGACTACTCGTTTCGCTTTTCGGGATGATATTGAATAGTGTGATCGTAATCTTTCAATAGTTCAAGCCAGCGTCGTTTGCCGCATGTTGAGTTCTTTTTGGGTGAAGAAATATTTGAGGCTTTTATGGTAAGTATAAATCTCCACTTTCTCCCCATACAAGTAGTGTCTCCAATTTTTCAGCTTGTGAATCATTGCTGCTTGACTCTAGATCATGAGTAGGATAATTCCTCTCATATTCTTTGAGTTATCGTGAGGCATAAGGCTATGACTTTCCCATGTTTGCATGAGCAGCATCTAACCCTTTGCACGAAGCATCATTTGTATATAACAAATCCATCCGTACCGGATGGTATTGCGAGCAGTGCGAAATGAGTCTCTCTTGAGCTCTTGGAAACTCTTCTCGCATTCCTCGCTCCATACAAATTTTGTATCTTTCAAGAGTCAAGTGAGTTAGCAGATAGCGATTCGAGAAAATCCTTCCACGAATCTCGATAATAACCATTAATTAAGAAAGCTCGCGCTTGGTCGCAGACTTTGGTTGCTCCCGACTTTGTCTTGCTTGATCTTGTCGGGTTCGACGGATACTCCATGTTTTGACACCACGTGCCCAAGGAATGCTACTTCCTCGAGCGAACTCGCATTTCTTGACTTGGCATAAAGTTTGTTTTCACGAAGCCTTTCAAGTATCGACTTCAAATGGTGCTCATGATCTTCACGGCTTTTGGAATAGATGAGGATGTCGTGATAAAACTGACAACAAAATGATCAAATATTCCTTGAATATACGGTTCATCATATCCATGAAAGCGGCGGGAGCATTAGTCGATCAAAAGACATGACTAAAATTCATAATGCCGTCTGGGAGTTACGAAGGCGGTCTTTGGAATATCCTCGGTTTTAATCTTGGTGATGATATCGAGCGAAGATCGATCTTTGAAAAGAATTGTGCTCCTTGCTGTTGGTCGAGCAGGTCATCAATGCGAGGTGGCGGATACTATTCTTGATGGTGACATGGTTTAATTCTCGGTAGTCAATACAAAATCGCATACTCCGTCTTTCTTCTTTCTGAATAAAGCAGGAGCACCCCGAGGAGATGTCTTGGGGCCGAATGAAACCTATGTCTAACAATTCTGTAGTTGGACTTTTAACTCACGAAGTTCAATAGGAGCCATTCGATATGGGGTTTTAGAAATGGTTTTTTGTGCGGCTCAAGGTCGATAAAGAATTCAACATCACGTTACGGGGGGGTGAGGCAGGGAAGTTCTGAGGAAATACATCGAGAAAATTCTCTAACAACGAAATATTATTCAAATCGACTTGTCTTTGTTCAAATCCATAACATGGGCTAAGAAAGCTTGACATCCAGTTTTTCAATAAGCGAATAGCTTTATGGCTTGATATGATAGTGGTGATGATTTTAGTGGTTTAGTTGTTTGAATTAAGTATGGCGAGGTTGGTTAGGAATATGAAAACTAATGACCTTACGAAAACAATCAATTTTGGCATGATGGTGGTTAACGATCAATTCCTAAAATCACATCAAAAGCAAGTATCTTTAAAGATATAAGATCAGCGAGGTAATGTGATAGTGCCAACTTGGATCATGCAAGATTTATAAGCTGTAGATGTAACGAAGGTTTCACCCAAGCGGAGTTTCAACGAGATAAGTCAAAGTCAATTTCTCGAGTCAAGTTTAAGCGTTGAGCACAAGCGGGAGAGATAAAAGAATGGGTAGAAGCAGGTATCTAGTAAGGTATAAACTTTGCAAGAGTTCAAGATTAGCTTACGTAATCACCTCGTTCGGGTTCCTCGCGTTTTGGCGATCGCGACAAGCGCTCTTCGAGGAAGCCGTGATTTTGACTTATCGGGACGACCCTTGGAGTCACCATCCCGTTGAACTTGGTTTTTCTCTCTGAACAATCCCGAGCTATGTGGCCTTCCTTTCCACGGTTGTAACATACCTTGGATTGTTGTGGACGGTTTGGTGATATGTCCCTCTTTCCGCATTTGTAACATCTAAGCTGGCGGTCGTTCTCCTCCCCTAGAATTTGTTGTTGGTCTTTGGTCTTTCTTTGTTGATGTCTTCCGTCATTTGTTGAATCTCCTCTTTGAAATTTCCACTTGACTCACCTCTCCTATTATCATGGCCACGATGACCACCCAGAGTGGTTCTGCGCCTTTGTTAAGTATTTTTTCCTCCTCGTTGGTTATCATCGCTCACGATGATTAACATCACCGGTATGACCACTGGTTGTGGTCCCTCGGTTGAACATACTCATTATCTCGCTCTAATAATTGAGCCCTATTTACAACATCGAATATAAAGAAAATTTATGAGATATAAGATATTTTAGAATCTAGGGCTTTAGACCTCTCGAAACATCCTCGTCATTCGTTCCTCATTTTCGACCAAATGAGGTGCTGAAAACTGGATAACTCTGCAAACTTACGCCTCGTCTTTGGGACACCGTCGTATTTGTTTTGTTCGGTCGATAAACTCCACCTCCTTCGTATATGAATACTTTCGGGAAAGTACTTGTCATTGAATAGTTCTGAAACGTTTCCCAAGACATCTTTGAGTCTTGGAAATTTGGGTGAGTGCTTCTTCTGAGACTCCCACCGATGATCTGCCTCACCAGCGGAACATAAAGGTGGCGAATGGAACCTATACATTCCTCCGTGCATCCCAAGACATCGAATATCTTGGTAATTTGCTTGACCCACGTTTCCGCCATGATCGGATCGGCTTTCCCTTAAATTACGGTGGTCCCGACTCCTTGAAGCTTGCTTGCATTTGTGACAATGGCGCATTCTTATCATTTCACACCGTATTTTGTGCACGAGTCTCCCTAAATGCGGTTTTGCATGAGCGCAAAAAAAGCTCTAAACATTCCATCATTCATCGTTTGCTCGGTAGTGTTGTTTTACGGGAGGAATATTGCCTTTCATTTGCACGTTCTCTGGGTTTTGTAACTAAAGGTTGTTCCACGGTCTCATACACTCCATTGTTAACGTTCTCGGTGGCCATTCTTAAATCTTGCCATAAAACAAGGGTTAATTAAACAAATTAACATATCACATAATATCCCTATATTATGGTGACCAACAAATAAGCTTAGATAAGACACCTTTAGCGAAGGATTTACTCATCTCTCCCCTCTAGTTCTATTCCCGATCTCATGGAGACCATATCCTAGCTTTGATACCATTGTGGCGCCCCCAAAATAGGTATACAACACCCATTACGAGTGCCAAATACATGTATGCGAGAAAGCAAACTACAACTTCAATAATCTGATTGTCGTGCAATCGACGACAACACATCTCTTGTGAGTTTAAATACAAATATTGTCTTACAGACAATATCCACACTCAAATAAGTCCTCGTTACAATTATCAAAACACTATTTTACGAGAAATAGTGAGGAATTTGCTAAAACATCTTTCTAGAACCATCACTCCGTACCCCCAGAGCTAGTTCTGCTTTATATTTCTCACCTCACGAGAAAAATGGAACAAAAAGGAAAAGGGTGAGCTCAACTAGCCCGATAAAGAATATTATGACTAAGATAATATCTGACAAATTATCGTTAGTAGTCTTCAACGAGGAAAAATCGATAAAATATAATAGCCTTGACAAGTTTTAGATCAACAAGCTGCGGTGAAACAACAATCCATTAGAAGAGTCAGTAGAGAATGAGTTCTCTATCTTTAAGATTTAAAAAGTCCATCATCAATATTTTATCCTGTAACAACAATCGATATACATCTTTAATCAAATATTCATCTTTGCACTCTGGGCCGAAGATATTCATTTATATCACCGGTTGGTCGTATTCATCTCAACTTTTTGTTCATCTTTGCCTCTACGGGCCAAAGATATTCATCGATTAATCATTTATCTTTTTACTTTCTGGTAGAAGATATTTAGTAATATCATCATTTAGGGGTGAGGATGATGAAAAATATTTTAAAGAAAAGCGAATCCGGTGAAGCGGAAGGACAAATAGTAGGGATTAGTATAGCAGTTTATCAAGATCAATAATACTTCATAAATACCAATTTTGAAGCGAATTCAAAAATAAAGATCAAAACATGGATCTGATCAAAGATAGTAACCATAATAGACATCTTGGACAAAAAGAAGAAAATTTCATTTTTTTAGGTGGTGAATAGTTTTAGTATTAAGTGAATGAATATGTATCGTGAATAGTGTCGTATATCGTGAATAGTAACCAGACACAAAAAGTTCCAAATTTGATAAAAATTGAGATCGATACTTGACATAATGATATTGAAGAAATAATATCATATATGAAGAAAATAACATCCCTTACCTCAAAATATAGTCTTACGATCGGAATATCGGTATAAAATTTGAAGGAAACTTGCAGCGATGAATAGAAACTCACAAAGTATCTAAATACTCACAAAATACACTCGATAATCTAGAGAGAGAGAGAAAACTTGTTTACGGTGTGATTTTCAATTCTAACTTAGCCCTCTATTTATAGGAAAATGTTAGCGAGACTTGACTGCTGACTTTGATGGCTTTACTGCTACTATTCCCACCCACCACATTTGAAATAAATTTCAGCACATTTCTTCACCAACCACAAGTGGGGCCCACTCAATTCTAGAATTTTCCACCAAAATCATTTATAAACCTAATTTACGAATCGGTCACCTCTTAAAATTCATAACAAATCATACGTTCATTTTTAACGGTTCAAAATTTGTGGACATATACTCAACTTATATATGTATAACATATCCAAAAATTACAACGATCAGCGGTCGGATTAAAAATTATAACTCACAATATATATAAAAAAACTTTGGTTTAATTTTTAATACCTTCATTCAAACAAAAATCTTGATAAAACACCTCAACATTAACTCCTTCATTTTTTAACCACAATAAATATATCAACATTTATATCCACATAAAATAAATATTTCCTTATCATATGAATCAATAATTAATTATTCACAAATAATATTACGAGAATCACATTTATAATGACGGTGTTTTCGAGGAAAGGGGCTTTCGATAAAATTTCTCCTTATTGGTAGCATGATTAGGTGACAAAAACCTCTCCTTGTGAACTTTCTAGACATTGCCAATAATCTTTATCTAATAATATTATTCAAATAATATGAATTATTGATCGATAATGGGAAATCTTGTGCGGTGACAATTATTGAAACAATGATAATATAAAATATCAATATGACAATTATTGAATCGATAAAATAAAATATTGAGCGATAACTCTTTGTAACAATTATTGAGTAGTGCCTTCTTACGTAAGGATCAATAATTCATCAATCTTTGTGCATCCATCGCGTATTATTTGTATTTTAACCACCGGGTATTCAGCGGTGTTACTTGGTAACAACTTCTGTAGATTATTTATAAAAACTCAAACTTGTCGTTTTCTTCATCAAAGCGGTTATTACATTATGGGGCCCCTGAAAATGGCTGCGTCGTAAATACGAATATTCCCAAACAACAAGAATATTCCACGACAAACGAATATTCAAAAACAATGATGATTATTTTATAACCACTTGCATATTTTGCAAAATTTGCACATTTCACCCATAAACGAGAATTATATCAAATTAATACCTTATTATTCACAAATATAATTAGAGAAATTTGATTTTATTTATAATAAGTTGGGGTCTTTTAAAAAAATAGGGTTAAGTTTAGATGACCACTTGGGGTTTGGGCGTTTTCCCACTTAACCACCTATAGTTAGTAAAGTTACATTTAAACACCCGACTTTTTGAGTTAAAGTGAAAACGTTACTTTTTCCATCCAAATTAACCGCGCGTGCATGTCAGACGCTAAAAACGCGTTAAAAGAGGGTGTAACAGTAAAAAAAAGCTAGAAAATATCTAAAATGCCCTTCTTCTTTCTCAAACCACAATCGTGCGTTCTCTCTCATTTCATGAACAACCGCAGACTTATTCCTCTCTCTACTCTTCTCCACACTTCCTCTCTCTACTCTCTTCCCCCTTCCCCTGTTCCTGTAATTCTACATATAGCCATCTCCATTCTCTATTCAAAACCCCTCAAAACCTTGATTTTCAGGCTGTTGCTTTAATGGGTTCTGGTTTTTCTTCTATTTTCACACGCATGGAGGTGTCCTCAGCTCTGTCTCGGGAACTCAGCCTCGGCGATTTACCTGAGAGTGTTGTGGCTTCTGTTCTTGAGTACATGAACCCACAGGAGATCTGTCGGCTGACACTTCTAAATCGGGCTTTTCGGGCACTTCTAGATCTGTCGGCTGACACTTCTAAGAGAGCTATATATCCTTCCAAATTGATTTTTTTCTGCTTAATTTGTTTTAGATAGAGAATAATTTGTAAATAGATTTGTATAATTGAAAAGATTTCTGTAAAAAGTGTTTCCAAACGGGTTGCTTTTTTTTTCTTTGGTGGTTGGGATTCCATGTTAAATCAATGTTTAATAAAGTGTAGTGAGTTCTGGTGAGGATGCTTGTGTTTGTGTATGGATGGTAACCCCACAGTAATCAAGATGACTGATCGTCTTAAAAGACTAGCAATGTTAATAACAGCATATGGAAAATGCAACGGGATTAATGAGTCAAAGAGTTTGTTTACTAAGATTGATCGAGCAGGTGAGTTTTTCGATCGTATGCCAATTGGTTACCCACAACTTCAATTTCATTACACAGTACATCAATTAGTGTGGGTAAGCAACTTTTATCAGTTTTTCACCATATTTGGCTTTCATTCTTCAATTTGGGGCATTGTGAGTTAATTTGCACACCAAGTGTTTGAGATATTGCCCAAGAGCAAGTTTGGAGGGTGGGGGTTTGAATTTGAATACCCAGAAAGGAGAAGCATACTATGATTAATACTTTGTCAGCCATTGAAGTCCCAAAGATGTTAGAATCTGGGAAACAAATTCAAGCGCTTCGTTACAAGGACGGGTATTTGTTTGATAAATCTGTTTGTGGTGCGTTGATTTCCATGTATGGGAAAAGTGCACAAATGGGTGATGCCAGTCAAGTGTTTGATGAAATAATTTTTCGAGACTCTATTTCTTGGAATTCTTTAATCACTGGGTATTCAGAGAATGGACTTGCATATCAAGTTATTGCACTGTTTTCTCAAATGTGGGAATTTTCAATACAAATTAATAAATATACTCTGGCTAGCATTCTTGAAGCAGCGTCTCATTCAAATTCTCCTGAGCAGGCAATGCAAATCCATTCCTTTATAATCAAACTCGTGGGAAGTTTTAAATATTCTTTGTTGTCAATTCAGATTTTGTGGTTTTTCTGAACTGAGTTTGTTAAATATTTGATGGGTTATTATTGTAAACTGAATTGGCTACATGTAGGTCTATGCACTTTTGATTCATCTTAATGGGTATTGAGATGTTTTTGAATCTAATAACGCTATATGGAAATGATTTTATAAGGTTTATATTTTATAGTTTGTCTTCTGTTTTATAAATTAGGTCTTTGCATAGTTTGTGGAATTACTGAAACATAGCAGCTCATGTTTACTCTGTTTTTTGTTTGTTAGAAAAACAGAGAGAGAGATGAACTTAACAGATAAAGTGAGGGTAATTAAGTCTTTAGCCAAATAAGATAACGGAGTTAAGACGGAAAGCATTTTTTCACTTCACCTCAAAAGGTCGGGAGTTTAAATGTAACTTTACGTGGGAAACCGTCCAAACTCAGGTGGCCATCTGAACTTAACCCAAAAAAATATGCATGATTCCGTCCAAAATCATGGGCGAAATGATGCAACTGAGATATTTTTTGGGTGAGTTAATTGAACAAATTAAAAGTATAACAGCTCAAGCATAACAAATGTAATAGTATGATGGATCAAGTAAGAGTTCTGCCTAAAAATTATCTACTGCATCCAAATTGAAACCACATTTACGAGAGAGATGCTTCAGTTAGGTGATGATGGCAGACGAAGAAATGGAAGCGTTAGCGGTTTCATGAACCCCGGTGGTATCGCTATGTTTCTCGTGGAAGGCGTTGGCCTGGAAAATATTGTTTCTTCCATGATACGTATGAACAGGTAGAGCATACTCTCCTTCTCCTTGATAACCCACAGGGCCTGTCGCCGGAGGCGGAGGCGGCACTGGAGAAGAAGACGAGGGAGAGGGAGATTCAGAGGATGGAGAAATATAACATTCTCGCGGCGGAGGAGGAGGAGGAAAAATGGAAGAGGAAGAAGAAGTCGATAAGCGAGAAGAAACAGAAGGAAGAGGAGGAGGAGACTAAGAGGTTGATCGAGATTAGGGCTGAGGAGCATTGTCGGATGGTAGATGAGTTCTATGCTAGACCTCGGGAGCAGCGTTGGACCATCAGGGAGGGTTTGAGTTGTGATCCCCTAGGTCTCCTCTCATCACCTTCAGGAAAGAGAGACTACCTCATCAGATTCAAGGGGAGGGGAGGGGAGGAGAAGGTAGTTTTATTTGATTAATCGATTGGTACCAATTCATGAGTTTTATTTTTGATTAATTAAAAATATACTGAATGGAGCTCAATTGGATTGATTGGTACAAATTGATGATTTATCTTTGACTAACATTATTAAACTACTACTACTATTATTCTTACTAGTGCTAGTTGTTTGCATAATTAATCCACTTTTATATGCTTGCCAATTGCCATGGAAGTCTACGAGGAATGTGGAAATGTATGTTGTAGACCTCAGTATTAATTACCAATGTTCATTAAAGTTGCTCACTTACTGAGTTGCAGTTGCCCCTGGCCATGTTGCTCTTTCTATAATATCCATGTTTTACCCATGGATTATCTTACTTGCTCAGTTTCATAACCAGCTTCCTTTTGTAGTTCATTGCTAGCTGAAGTATCTGCATCCATGTACACACCATCACACAAGCCTACCTTGTCCTTCCAGGCCACAAAACTCACTAACATGCACTCACCTTTCCATGCTACCCCACTTACTTCTCTACCTAACTTATTTAAATTTTCTTATCTCACTCTTTTTTTCCCTTTTTTTTAAGGTTAAAATTAATCAACTCAAGGACAAATATATTCTTTTCTACTTTTGGTGGTTGTCCAAAAATGGGCTTAAGCCTCATCAAACCAATTCAATTCTTAATGCGGACTTGGAAGAAATATACAAATCTCCCATTATCCAGGGAGACTTTGAGGTTGTTTTCGTTGCATTAGGTACCGAAAAGGATGCTTTCCAGGATTCATTTTCTCGCATGCCTTGGCTTGCCATCCCACATGATGATCAAGAAGCCAGGGATTTCATTAAAAGAAAGTTTTCTATTCCGTACTCGCCATTTGTAAAAACTGTTCTTTTTGGCCTAGACGGCACGATCTTGCTTGAAAATGCTGAATTTGCCTTCCGCGCCTTTGGAGCTGAAGGCTTTCCCTACACCAGCGGAAAGATGATGGATATTCACAATCATCAACGACATAAAGCTGTTGCATTCCAGCATGATCTCGTCTATAAAGTACAAAAACTCCCCTTGACTGATCTTTTGGGTGACTATATAATTGACACTAAAGGGGATCAGGCAAGTCAATATTATTTGCTAGGCTGTCAAGTAATTTGTTTTTCATACAACGCGTTTGTGCTTAAATTCTAAGTCATTCCAATATCTGATGTGGTTATCCTCATTTGTAATTGTTTCTTGTATACTGCTTTTGTTTGCAGAGAAATACCTCCATACTTGAAGGTAAGCATGTGGGCCTGTTCTTTTTCAATTTAACCAATCCGGGCTTTCAACGGGCTAGGAAACTTTTGAAATTGTGGAATTCATTAGAAGGTGAGCGGCGTAATGCCTTTGAGATTGTGTTTATCAACGAAGGATCTATAAATCTTTCACTGGCCAAGGCTGAATTTGAAAAGGAGTTTGGATGTACTATGCCTTGGTACTCACTACCCTTTGATGGTAGAAGGTTGTGCCAGCTTTTCAACCTTGTTGGGTTTGGACTGTTTCATCATCGGGACGATCCAGAATCAGGTTATTTTATTATTCTTGACCCTGATAAGTATCAATCTGTTAGTTACTTTGCTTTTAACATCTTGGACAAGTTCGGAAATGATGCATATCCTTTTACCCTAGAAAAAGCCGTCACGATAGCAAAGAGCAGACAACAGAAAACTTATGTTGGGCAAACTTTTATCACCCTCTGCTCCTTTACGTAGAGGAGGATCTACCTCCACCAAGGTATGTTTCTTTATGATGAGGCCTAGTGCTGTGATATTGATTTTGTGTCATTTTGTGTCTGCAACCTCTAAATGGTGAACTTTGTTTTTGAAAATTTCAATCTCTCTTTTAGGATGTTACTACTGTCTCTAAGCTCTCGGGGAAGCTCATCCTTTTATTGTTTGCAACACATGCTTGCTATGGTTCTGGATCTTTTTTGCCTGAATTTAGGAGAATGTATCTTGAAAAGAAGTGGGGGACAAATGACGACTTCGAGATTATTTACATCTCATTGGACTGCGATGAATCCACGACTTCCTTCCCTAGTAGCATCCGAGAAATGCTGTGGTTGATCCACTCTTTTGTCCCGCATTTTACCGTTTCCTTGTCAAAAAAGGTGTTTGAATTTCCTCCTGTCCTCCCCGCTATTGCAGCCTTTGAACGAGATGGCCATCTTGTAACAAAAGAATCCAATTTAGCTTTTAAGAAAGGGTGGAACTCGAAGTATCCATTTATTCAAGCTGAAATGGATGACGAGGTTCGTTGGGAGCTAGTCGATATGCACAATTGGGACTTGGAAAGACTCTTCTTCCCCACTATCAATCTTAGGAGTAAAATATGGTCATAAAATGGTTGAATCCTAAAGAACCAAAATTGTCATGATTTCAAGATTTTGGGTTTCCTCAAGTTCAAAACATTTTAAGGTTGAAGCTATGGCTGTATATATATTTTGTTGGATTGCTTATATGGACATAGAAGCTTATGGGATTCTTCAATTTTTTTTTTTGGTGGGGTGGGTGGGTAGGGTGGAGTAGGTGCGTGGGGGTGGAGATGGGTGGTTGAGCTTCTTGAATATGTAAATATGGATGGAAAAAATTTTTGATTTGGATTTGAAATAAAATTTTGGTCGAAAAATAGTTAATGGGGTTGGAATTATATTTTTTTAAAAAAATATGGTTCTAAATTTTAACTAACCCAAATAAATAAAAATAGTTAACCAACCCATTTGGTTTGAGTTAATATGGGTTGTTCCATGTGCTCTGTTTAATTGTTACATGCTCTTGCTCAACAGTATGACTATCTTGCTCTTCCTCATACATCCTATAATCACCACACCAACAAAATAAACAAACAATATCAAGATCACAATAAAATATATTCATTGATTTAATTTATATGTGTTGTATATGTGGTAGATTAAAAATGTATATATAAGTATGAGATATACACATTTGTCGAAAAGTAAGATTTAATAGTGAATTTAACTATTAAATCAATTAGTTTGAGTTAAATACGAATTTAAAATGTGGAAGTGAATGTGTATATAAGTATGAAATATATATGTACATATATTTGGAACAAAAGAGTTAATAGTTAATTAAATTCATTATTTTAATATATTACCAATAAGTGTAATATATTCATGTAGTGGCTGAATATATTATATTATGTCAAGCGAATATAATTTGAATATGAAATGAAGTAATAAGTTCATTATTTGAAAATTGGTGGATTAATATATTCATTTTGATTAATTGAGTAAAGAAAGCTATTTTCTCTTAATTAGTTGATAATAAAAATTATGTTACTATAATGTAATGGTATAATATTTATTATTATACAAAAAGGAATGTGAATTAAAAATATGAGAGAAGACCCAATATATAAAATATGTATATTGGTATCAAGTTACTAAATTAAATTCATATTTGAATAAATGATTGAATATATATTAAATTATATACATTTAATAAATATATATATATATATATATATAAATTGTTTGAAAAGAATTTATGAAAAGAATGAGGAAATTAAATTTAATTATACAATAGATTATATAATTTAAATGAGTTATTTAAAATAATTAATGGAATGAGTATTAATTATTGAAATGGTTGATCCGTTACACTAAAAATGTTATGCGTTACACTAAGCTAAAGCACTCCCATTTTCATGTCTGAAATCAAAAGGAAGGCGAGGAAGTGGTTTAGTCTAAGGCTCCATTCCCAGTCTTCTTCTCCCAATTTCATTTCCGTTCCGAGAAGAGGAAAGAGAGGCAGCCGTAAACCATTTCACTTTCAATTGAACCAAAGAAGAAGAAAAAAACCTTGTTTCTTTACCATCCGATCCAAAGAAGGAAAAAAGGAAAGAAATACAAACAGAACAACCGAATTGAAAGGGTAATAGGGATCAAGCGCTGCCACGAGAGGATTTCATGGCAACTTGAATCAAGCAATGGACAAATAATAAGCTAATTAAGCATCTTTGAGAGGTAAGTTATATGTTTTTAGAAATTTTAATAAACAATGGGTAAATATTACTTATTATGATCATATATTGCTATGATTGGATTGTTTAGGGCTGTGATAGCTATGAATTAGAAAGAAGGAGCTTAGTTGTTGTGCGGATGATAGGTCCCAAACAAAGCTTTGAATGATAAACTGTTAAGATAATTTGTATTCTCTTTGGGTGAGAACTGACCACACTCTAAATGCCAAAATATACTTGATTTATTATAAAAGCATGGGCTGCTTAAATAAGCAAAGCCTCCAACCGAAATAAAAGGGAAATAACCACTTAACAAATGAAACTCAACACACGTAACAAAGTACAAAACAGAATGACGTAAAACTTGCAACTACTGATGACCACTTCTTCTGCACTTCTTCTGCACGTTGACATGCCATGACCCAGTCCATTCCAACAACATGCAACGACTCAGTCTATCCCAAATATTTGGGATTTGGTTTAAGGCCTCTCTCGGATCGCCGTGGCCTATCAATACCCTCCCCATGAAGTGGATGCTTGTCCCCAAGGTCCATAGAGGGAAATCGTTCCAGCAAAGACTGATTGGTCTCCCACGTGGCGTCCTCGACGGGTAGATGCTTCCACTGAACCAGATTTTCTTCGTCAAACTTATTACCCCGTTTGACCCAACGAGTATCCAGGATTTTTGTAGGTTCGAGTATAACAGCTCCTTCATCATTTATTGGCGGTAGCTCCGTGGAAGGTGTAACAAGCTCACCAACGAAATTTTTTAATAGCGAGACATGGAAAACAGGATGAATGCGGGTTCCTTCTGGCAGCTGAAGTTTGTATGCTACGGCCCCAATTTTTTGTATTACGGGATATGGTCCGTAGAAGCGACTGGCAAGCTTCTGATGAGCACGTTTGAAGGCGGTCTGTTGTCGGTAAGGGTGTAACTTGAGAAATACCATATCTCCAACTTCGAAAGAAACGTCCCGACGTTTTTGATCCGCCAGTTGCTTCATGCGATTAATGGAAACTACCAGATTGCTTTTGAGTTGACGTAGCAGTTCGTCGCGAGCTTCTAAACTTTGGTCTACTTCATGCACCGAAGAAAACCCATTCTGGTAAGTGGGTATGGTAGGAGGTAAACGTCCATATAGGGCCTGAAAAGGGGTCATTCCGGTGGACGCATGATATGTTGTATTGTACCAAAGTTCTGCCCATGGAAGGTAGTTGCTCCACTTGCGCGGCCACTGATGAACCATACTCTGAAGATATTGCTCAACACAGCGATTGACAACTTCGGTTTGTCCGTCCGTTTGTGGGTGGTAGGCGGTACTGAGATGTAGCTTGGTTCCTGACATGTGAAAGAATTCCTGCCAGAATTTACTGATAAAAATGGGGTCCCGATCGCTGATGATGGATTTGGGTAGGCCATGCAATTTAATAACTCCTTCGACGAACCTTTCCGCCACGATTTTAGCAGTAAAAGGATGAGTTAATGAGAGGAAATGTGCCGACTTACTCAAACGATCAACAACTACTAAGATCGTATCCTTGCCGTGGGATGTCGGAAGTCCTTCAATGAAGTCTAAGGTGATGTCGTCCCACACCTGACATGGAATGGGTAATGGCTGTAGGAGCCCAGCTGGAGACATTGTTTCAGACTTAACCTTCTGGCAAGTGACACATTTTTTGATGTACTCCTGCACTGTGTGGTACATTTTTGGCCAATAGAACTGTTGGGCTAATTTCTTGAATGTCCGTAAGACCCCAGAATGGCCCCCTATTTTTGTATCATGCACTTCATGGAGCAATCTCGTCCGTAATGCGGTATGAGCAGGAATGACAACTCGCCCTTTAAAGAAGAGCAATCCGTTACGCCATGCATACGGTCTGGCCAGTCGGTCCTTAGCCAGATGATTTAAAGTTTGGACGTAAGAGTCGTCTGCATAAGCTTGTTTAATCTCATCATACGGTCACCGTTGGCACATGGAGATGGTGGAGAACTGGGCTACCAGACTTGCGTGAGAGGGCGTCCGCCGCTGAATTTTCTCGGCCGGGGCGATAAACAATCTCGTAGTCGTAGCCCATTAGCTTTATTACCCATTTCTGCTGTTCTGGCGTAGCCACACGCTGCTCCAAGAAATATTTCAAGCTACGTTGGTCGGTGAGAATGAAGAATTTTTTTCCCAGTAAATAAGGACGCCATAAGCGTATGGCCTCCACAATTGCAAGCATTTCCTTGGCGTAAGTTGACCATGATTTTTTTGTAACCCCCAATGCTCGACTCATAAACGCTATCGGCCTGCCGTGCTGGGATAATACGGCGCCAATTCCCTCTCCAGATGCATCAGATTCAATGGTGAAGGAGTCATTGAAATTAGGCATGGTTAACGTCGGAGTGTTTGTCATAGCATGTTTAAGAGCTAGAAAGGCTGCGTTGGCGTCATCATTCCAGCCAAATTTTCCCTTCTTGAGCAAGTTGGTCAGGGGCCGTGCTATGATGCCGTAGTTTTGAACAAACTTCCGATAATAGCCTGTCAAGCCTAAAAAACCACGTAACTCCGAAATATTAGTGGGGGGTGGCCATGCGACCATGGCTGTAATTTTATTGTTCTCAACTTTCACGCCTTGGTGTGTGACAATGTGCCCCAAGTATTCCAGTTCTTGTTGGCCAAACACGCATTTGCTTGCTTTGGCAAAAAATCGATGTTGTCGCTAGATTTCCAATGTTTGTCGAACATGCACCATATGTTCGTCCCAGGTGGGACTATATACCAGAATATCATCAAAAAAAACCAAGATGAACTTTCGAAGGAAGGGGCGGAATATTGAGTTCATAATGGCCTGAAATGTCGAGGGTGCGTTACACAGTCCAAAAGGCATTACGAGATATTCGTAATGACCATTATGAGTGCGGAAAGCAGTTTTAATAACATCGGAAGGATTCATTCTTACTTGATGATAGTCGGCTCGCAGATCAAATTTGGTGAAGTAAGTGGCGCCATATAATTCTTCCAGCATATCGTCCACGGTTGGGATGGGAAAATGATCCTTGATGGTGGCGACGTTAAGTGCTCGGTAATCAGTACAAAATCGCCAACTACCATCTTTTTTCTTCACTAGGAGTACCGGCGACGAGAAGGGACTGGTGCTAGGACGAATGAGTCCGAAATCCAACATTTCCTGGACCTGCTTCTCGATTTCAGCCTTCTGGAAGTGGGCATACCTGTAGGGCCGTACGTTAATTGGCTCGGTCCCCTCTCTTAACGTAATACCATGGTCCACTTCCCGTGCAGGTGGTAAACTTGAGGGCTCCTGGAACACATCCTCATATTCTTTCAACAGCTCCTGCACACTCTGTTTGTTGTGTTCAGTTGATGTAGTTGTTGGTGTAGGCTCCATGGTTGATTGAAAACACACAGCAAATAGTGCATGCCCTTGACGGAACTCCTTTGTTATTTCTTCTGGTGAAGTTGCTTGAATGGTTGGTACGTCCACTCCTTGCAGCCTTCGGTCTTGATTTTCCCAAATAAAATCCATGGTCAACCGTTTCCAGTTACAAACCACGGATCCCAGCATTTCCAGCCATTGGACACCGAGGACAAGATCAAGACCGGACAATGACAGAGAGAAAAATGTAAGGTAAAATTCGGTGCCTTGTAAGTCGACCCGTACCTTGTCGTAACGTCCCTGACACGTTAATTTTTCTCCGTTGGCCACCCGGACAGGGAAGGTCTCTGTAGGTACAACTGGTAACCTGAGCATGCTTGCTAAGCGGTTGCTAATGAAGTTGTGTGTCGATCCGCTGTCAATTAAAACCATCACTTCGTAGGGACCCAATTTTGCTGTTACCCGCATGGTTTTTGGTGTTGTCCATCCCGTCAAGGCGTGTAGTGTGATTTCTGGTTCGGGTTCAGGCTCGTGCATCTCAGCGGCATCTCCCCCGTGGTCATTTTCCAGTAAGTGTTGACCCATAATGTCTTCACAGATCATATTACCCGTATGCCCCTCCAAGAGCAACAACTGAGTTTGTTGACATTTATGGCCTGCTGTAAAGTGATCATTGCAGTTGAAGCAGAGTCCTTGTGCCCTCTTTCTCTGCATTTCCTCCCAAGACAAACGCTTAATGGTTCCCACCGGTGCAGCAGGAGCTAGATGAGTAGCTTGTGGAAGAGCCAACGGAGCCCTTGCGGTCGGTAACCGCAGGAACCTCCTTTGTCGTGCGAGTTGATCGTCCCTCATTCGTGCTAAGTTGCTGGCCTCTTTGAGTGACTGGGGCTTAAACATCTGAATCCCATCCGCTATTTCTGCCTTCAAGCCGCCCATGAATGTCCCTACCAACGCCTTCTGAGTCCACCCCTGGACCCTGTTGCCGAGCTTTTCAAACTCACGTTGGTAGTCCCTCAAGGTCCCTAGCTGTTTGACACGGGACTGAGCTTTGTCAAAGTCTTCACACTCCGATGGTCCGAAGCGAGCCTGTAGCGCCCCGAATCCGGGTCCCGAATCACCGCGGATTCGGTTCGCTATTTCTATAACTGTTGCAGAAGATATAAACATAAATTGTTTATACATTAAACATTATACACTATCCCCAAGGTCGAGTAACCATAACTTATACACATTTCATAACTTATCTGACACATGATATTATCATCATACAATACTATTACAAATCTAATCGCAAGATATTAACCTAAGTCGGATCGTCTTTAACTTTCCTTGTATCCAAAGCATTCGCCTTTATCTCTGCAATGTTTTATCATGATATGCTAGAGGTGAGCATGAAAGTTGCCCAACAAGTTTAAATACAATTTAAGGATATATCATGATTGAAAGAGTCTGAATAATAAAGTGGCTATAATTCACAATGTAGTTGTGAATTAGCATGAACAAACCTTTCGATTGAACAAGTATTAAACATGAACAATATATATCTGGACCAACCTGGTAATGAAGGTGATCACCTTTCATACCGACTTATACATACAAGATGTACATAAGACAATTCTACATGGAAATCGAAGAACGATTAACCATAAACATATCTCGAATGAAACACTCTTAGTAGAGTTAAGAAAAACAAACTTGCTCGAACCGTTGATTACCGATAATGAAATATAACTTAGCTTTATCCCAAGACCTAATACAGATAATACCGATCTCCAAATATTAGAATAATATCATCACAAAGATAAAATAACCTAAACACATTATCACATAATCCTATCACCTATACAACACATGACTTAGCATCAATCAAATGAACTAATTAAGTCTAAGTTGAAATCGACATAATTCAATCATCCCGACGGCCTAATCGGACAATTATCGAGTTTACGTTCAATTAAACTCCGCTAAACAATTAACAATAATCTTAGATAATCATATTATCACCAAAACAATTTTCATAAATCCGTAACAATTTTCGGATAATTAATATCATTTATCATAATTTTCCAATCATTAAACTCGTATTTAAATGAATTAAATATCACATAATTCCTAATATCATTAATATTTATTTATTGCTAAACATTAATGAATTACATGCCATAATATTATATCATATTTATAATATCTCAAAATATTTTCAATACTTTATTATTTCCTTTAAATGTTTTTAAAGTAATTAAAAACATAAATCAATAATCGATATTAATATAAATACCACATTATTCCTTGATCATTAATATTAATTTAATACCAAAAATCAATGAAAATCATAACATAATATATAAAATAATTATAAAATCACAAAGTATTTTAATACCTTAAAATCATATTTCTATGATTTTTAAACAATCAAATTCATTATCCGATAATTGCTATAAATATTAAAATATTAATATCTTCATGACAAAATATCAAAAGTTATATTTTATAACTCAAAATATTTTATAACACTTAAATCATTTTATATGATTTTTAAAGCATTAATTCTATTTTTCCATAATTTATCTAATATATTCATTAAATATATTAACTACCATTGATAATAAATATTAATGAATTTCATCACAAAATATCAAAAGTCATCAAAAATAACTTAAAATATTTTCTAACACCATAATATAATTTTTCATGATTTTCATGAATTAAAACTATTTTAAATAATTTATTTAATATTATAATTAAATAAATAAATACCATTTATATTCCAAAATATTAAATATTTTTTGAAATATACTTCAAATAATTAAAACTATTTTTAGGCTTTAAAATAATTTTAATAATTTAATATGTATTTTAATAATTAAAAACTAATTATTTCTATTTATTAAATAAAAATAATTATTTTCCGAAAATAATTGTCACTAAAGAGCCCTATAGCGACAGAACCGTCGCTATAGGTGTTCTTGGCCTGTTCTTGAAGAAACCCAGAACTCATTGACAGTCGCTAAGGTGCTAAGTTTGACCACAAATAAAATAATGTTCTTGTTGATTTTCAGCAGAATTCACGCTTAAAGTTTGTAGTACATATGTAACACTACAACAATATACTAAGCTCATGATCATCACATATCATAACAGAGATATCTAGGCTCTACACAATGTTGCCAGACCTGTTCTTCAAATTGTGGGTTTTCCAGATTTGAAGAACAGTCTTAGGTGCCTACTTTGGGTCCTTATATTGTTCAAACTTGTAGAGGAGATATCCATCTACAATAACATATCAACAGCTCGATCTAACAACAATATATAAAAGAAATCTTGGCTGGTCAAAGTGGTACTCAAGAACCGGATCTTGAACTTTCTGGGTTTTCCAGAAAGTTCATATGGCTGATCGGTCAACGCTTTTTGACCAACAATATGTTCGATCCTGATCATGATCTGGTGGGTATAAGGGCTTAGATCTGTAGTTCACATGACAAAGCTACAAGTAAAACCTAACAAATGGACCAAAACATTAATGTAAAGCAAGATCTGGATCGCTAAAAGGCTTGTCAGCGATTCGAAACTGGGCTTGCCCGTAAACCATCAAACGAGATCGGTCCAACGGTTTGATCGCTCATAACTTTTGATCTAGACCTCGCTTATGACTCGATTCAAGTTGGAGAATAAAGAACTCATGGCATGTAATGTATTAAAATCACAAAACTCATCAAAACATTAACATGTAAAGATCTAAGGCCTCGACATTTAGTCGTCAGCCATTTTTTCAAGTTTTTCCGTAATTTTAAAACTTCATTTCCGTATCTTGATGTTATAGATCTAAGATACAACCACCCAGATCACTCAATAACATCATAATACATCATATTAAACAATCAATAACATCAATTAACATAGAATCATAGGATTTCTAAATTTTGGGATTTTATACCTTTTGAGCTTTGATTCTTGAATCTGGTTCTTTGATCTGATCTTGCACATGTTAAAAGCTAATAATTTTTTTGTTTCTCATCCACTCTCACTCTCATACACGAAAATCTAGAGAGAGAATGGTTTTGGCAACTTTGAAAAGTAAAGTGAGACTTTTTTTCTTTTTAATCCATATGAATGATCGGATACAATGTATCTTTCAAGATATATGGCTGAGATTGCTGGTTTTCAGTCACATGCTAGGCTAGGTTAGAGCTAGGGTTGGTACCAACCATTTACTAGGGCTAGATCTACACTCCATCTCAATATAATATTAGAAAGGGTAGTTTGGTCTTTTGGCTCATAAAGTGCAAGGCAACTTGGTAATTTCTCATAATCATTAGGTTTGTACTTTTAGTGGCTAAATTGTCCAATACTCCAACTCTTAGGGTTTAGGGTTTGAGCCTTTAGGGTTTAGGGTTTGATAATTATATTAAAATTTCCTAATCATAAATTAAGCTTGCCAATTAGGATTATTATTTCCTAATTAAATTTGATAATTTAGCAATTAGGATCATAATTGGTCACTAGAGTTTATAACCCACTAATTTGGATTTTACATAGAAAATAATCTTTCAAATTTAGAAATTAGGTTTCCTAATTTAGATTAGGGTTTCTAATTTACTGAAGAAAGCTTACTAATCTCATTCAAGTTTGCTAATTAGGGTTAAAGCTTCCTAATTAACATTACACTCTATAAGCTAATAATTAGGTTTTTCTAATTGCATGTTGGGTTTTCTTACATTAGAAATTAGGGCTTTCCAAATAAATCAATTAGGGTTATCCCTAATTATACTTACAATTAATAACATAGAAACTCTATACTTATCTTCTAGCTTCCCATTTAAGGTTTTAGTATCCCTAATTAGGGTTACTTGATTCTCTAAATTGTAATTAGGGTTTTGAAACCGATTTCTAGGTTTTCTTATCGACGTTAGGTTTTCTAACCGAACGTTGTCGCTCTAAATAATATTAGGGTTTGACACGGATATAATTTATCCGGGTCAACACTTGACCTTAACCACATTCTGCATACACATACATAATCATAAACACGTAACATAAACACATATAAACTTAATTCTGAATAATTCACCTAAATCCTTTACAGAATTTTGAAATCCTCAGAATTCCTTCCCAATAACATCAAACGCATACACTTATTTTCTGTCTAGGTCTAATATTTGACCTTAAATCAATCATTTATGATTTTAATAAATTGTCTAAATTCTCGGGTTGTCACAGAGCCCATAGTTCTTCCTCGAATTTTTCCCATGAAAGTACTTGTCCTTCGTCCTGAATTGTCCTGCGAATCCACTGCCACCATTGGTTAGCCTCTCCTTCCAAATGGTATGCTGCCATAGAAACCTTCTGGGATTCCGTCGTGCCTTGGTACTCGAAGAATTGGTGCATTCGGTTGGGTCATCCCCCGAGAAGCGTGGGAATTCCAACTTCGCCGTTTTAGCGGAGACGATTTGCCGACCTCCTTCGTTGCCTTCTCGGTGGTGGTGGTTGTTGTGGTTGGGATGCTCCTGATTTGCGATCATCAGATTCGAGAGTCGGTTGAGAGTTTCTTCCATTCGTAATAGTCCCTCCTGAACTACACCAAGTCCAGACTCCAAATGCTCGATACGTTCCTTATTGGTTGCCATCATAACTAGGCTCTGATACCAATGATAGGTCCCAAACAAAGCTTTGAATGATAAACTGTTAAGATAATTTGTATTCTCTTTGGGTGAGAACTGACCACACTCTAAATGCCAAAATATACTTGATTTATTATAAAAGCATGGGTCGCTTAAATAAGCAAAAAGCCTCCAACCGAAATAAAGGGAAATAACCACTTAACAAATGAAACTCAACACACGTAATAAAGCACAAAATGTAATGACGTAAAACTTACGCAACTCATCGATGACCACTTCTTCAGACTTCTTCACAAGGACGACATGCCATGACCCAGTCCATTCCAACAACATGCAACGACTCAGTCTATCCCAAATATTTGGGATTTGGTTTAAGGCCTCTCTCGGATCGTCGTGGCCTATCAGCGGAGTAATAAGGAAGGAAGTTTTTGGCTTGAATCAAGTATAAACACTTGTGAATTCTTTTTTTAAAGGAGTGCGCATATCGTGTTTGAAAAATTGCCTCTTAGAGGCTGTCATGTATAAAAAAAAGAAAATTGGTTAAGGTTGTTAATAGAGAAGTATTTGCAGATGTTATATAAAGTAATTCAAGTGGTTTAGCTAAGCTAAAACAAGTTTAAAGGTAAAATTTTAAGAATTGAACAAGTTAAGCTTGGTTTAAAATCTGCTCCAACAGGGCAGTTTTGAGGCCTTCAAAAGTCTATTTATAAGTTCTGTTTTGGTGAGGTTATATTTTTTTTAGATAGTATGTCATACTATCTACAACATGTTAAAAGTTGACTCAGATCGGATGTAAGGTCTGTGAGATAAAAATTGGCAAAGTAACCATGTTAGCTTGCGTGCTGCAGGAGCAGGGCAGCTGCTGCAGGCAGCAGTAGCAGCAGCCGCGCGCGCGCGCTGCGTGCTGCGCTGCAGCGGCTGGCTTGACATGGCCTGGGCTGAGCTTGCTTGCTTGCTATTATGGATCTGTTTTGAGCATGGAATGGCATGAGCTATAATAAGGCAATAAAATAGCGTAATATATATTAGTTAATATATAATATTGTAAATAAGTTATTAAATGAAGTAAATTTAAGATTTAGTTATTTAACTTTGTAAATGCAAGTTCCAATCAAGACCAGTAGAATGCGTATACATTGAATATGTAATAAGTTTAATTACATTACGCGAGATATTAGCAACGCAAACAACCTTTGAATTGAATTAATTAACCTATATAATGGTTGGTTAATAATTTGGGGATTTTATTGATATGTTCAAGTTTTGGTTAAACTAGAGAATGCATTGCGTATAAGCCATGTAATAAGCTTACATAAGTAATACGAGGGATATTCGCGAACAAATGAGCCGTATTGGATATAATTGTTACTAGTTGAAGTTAAATTCATGAGATATGAATATGTTGAGTTATATAGTAATCATATGTACATTACATAGGTGCTATACAAGGTATTATTGCTTCAAGTACGCGATCATGAGTAGAGCCGGTAACGTTTCGCAGTAAAGGCAAGTTTTTCAGTTTACTTGTATTTTGTGAACTTGATATTGGTTATGTGCAATTGTTATTGTATTATGATGAAATCTTTGTGAGTATGTTGAAATACATGTTTTTAATTACAATGCTTTGTGACTTGTTGAAGTCAAATTATGACTAAAGATAATTGAGTTATGGAAACTCAATTTATTTGTGATGTGTGATATGCGAGGTATGATAAGTTGTTAACACATGAATTATGTTCTCAATGCAATATGATGAAATTGAAGACGCTTATGAAAATGCATAATATTAAATATATGGAGCATATGTACAGGCATTGCATAAGAATTATGATGCATGTATAAAGTGCATAGCATGAAGAATATGTTGCATAACTGAAATGTATAACATGTATGAAACGTGATGCATGAAAACTGTTAGACTTGTTGGGCCGTCGTGCTCAAACTTGCAATTATTTGCAGATTAAAGATGTGATGCAATTCTCACTATCATGATTGGTAAAGATTAGAAGCGCGTTTAAAGGAAAGCTTTTAATTGTTTTCTGTAGTTGAATTGATATTAAGCCAAGATGACGGTTTATGATTTATGTATGCTAAGTTATGTAAGTTTTGAATCTTTTACCAAAGAATGTTCGTTTCGGAGTTAAAATGTAATTATATAAGTTACATTGTAAACTAGACTAGTTTAATGGTAGTGGTGTATAAAGGACAGTGTATAATGAATATATATAGTTATTGTATTCCTTTGCGAATATTCAGGGAATGACTAAAGTCGGAAGTTGACTTTGTAATGGATCATAGTACTCATTCGATCTCGAACGTAAATGTAGAAGCTAAAGGTTGCGAATTGTGGAACCGAGAAAAGATTTAAATATCTGAGTTTTGTTATCTATATTGGTATTAATTGTAAGAATAAAGTTGTAAGTGATGAAAATTCAAAATATGAATGTAAGTTATAAAAAGTTTAAATTTATCCACATTTTATTGAATATAACATCGATCGATTAATGATGTAAAGTTAGATTGTGATTGCATTTTAACGCACAAGATCGGGAGTGAAGTTGTCCTGATTTTGGGGGCACAAGATCGAGAGTGAAGTTGTCCTGATTTTGGGGACTTTACGGTTTGGGCCATATAAATTGGCATAGTTTCAACACATTAATTTTTGGAACATTTACATTTTCTAGTACATTTTTTAAAAAAATTACAACAACAGTGTATTCAGAAAATATTTACAAAATTAATATATTTTTAATATTTTATTTACAAAATTAGTGCTTTAAATAGAAACATAATTGGAGATCTAGATCTGTTATACATTACGTCCCTCAAATCCTCCACCTCATGCTCCTTTTCATCTAATTCCTATGTTTCTTCCGTATGAATCTTCTCTCCATTTTCTCTCTCCTCTTTTCTGCTACTTCTTCTACTTAATATTCAAATCAAATCCAAGGGTGGCCTTGGAGGTGGTGCTGGTGGATGACTTGGTGGGGGTGCTGGAGGTGGTGTTAATGTTTTGCAAGTCAGAATATGATTATGCCTCAATTAGTTGAGTTCATAAAGGAATTCACCTTTTACGTATCTAATTGCATCATCATACTTGCCACCCACATTTGTAGTTTTTCAAAAAAAATATGAATGCATATAAAAAAGGACTATGAATGTCTCCCAACCAAATCTGAGAAATCAATAACGTTCCTTAAACCTATTAAATCTCATCAATTGATGATAACCCATCAGATAATTTTGAGGGTTAACAAAAATAATAGAGAAAATACAGATTCAAAGATAACCCATCAGATAATTCTGATTTATTTTCTTCAATATGTACAAATATTAACAGTTTATTGGTTTCAAAATCGTCGAATGCACATGTATTTGTTTATGAGCAAATTTCAGTAATCAAACATTCATACAAAAGTAACCGTTTTAGTTTATGTAGGTAACCAAATAGTCATTAAAAAAATTCAGAACAGTTACTAAGTGTTGCATGTATTTATTTTCTTTATCTTGTTAAACCACGATGAAATCATGGAGTAGTCGTGTGGTTTTCCTCTTACTTAATGTAAGAAGAAAAAATGCAAAATATTATTCAATATTGTGTAACACAATCTCGGTTACCTTACATCAATAAAAAGGTGCAGTTGGTAGACAAACCTTCATACAAAAGTAATCATTTTAGTTTATGTGGGTAACCAAATAGTCATAAAAAAAATTCAGAACAATTACCAAGTATTACATTTATTTGTTTTCTTTATCTTGTTAAACCATGATGAAATCGAAGAGTAGTCGGATGGTTTTCCTCTTACTTAATGTAAGGAGAAAAAAATGTAAAATATTATTCAATATTATGTAACACAATCTCGGTTACTTTACATCAATAAAAATGTGCAGTTGGTAGTCAAACTTTTATACAAAGGTAACCATTTAAGTTTATGTGGATAACCAAATAGTCATAAAAAAAAATCAGAACAGTTTCCAATTGTTATATGTATTTATTTTTTTTATCTTGTTAAACCATGATAAAATCAGAGAGTAATCGTGTGATTTTTCTCTTACTTAAAAAAAGGCAAAATATTATTCAATATTGTGTAACACAATCTCGATTACCTTACATCAATAAAAAAGTGCAGTTAGTAGCCAAACTTTCATACAAAGATAACTATTTTAATTTTTGTGGATAACTAAAATGGTTACCTTTTATATATAATCATCTCTTAAACTCATCTCCATCCAATTTCTCCAGCAAATGAAGGATAAGGGTTTGAGAGCTGATCTTGTTACTTACAACATACGGCTAGATGCATTATGCATGAAGGGGGAGTCGAGAGAAGTAGGAAAGTTGTTGGATGAGATTTATGAATTGGGTTTTATTTATTTAGTAATGTAATATAAGTGATATAAAAAAATAATTTGAAAGGTACTAATCTCACATGATCATTCAAAATATTTTTTGATGCTTGGTTGCATCGGACCAAGATTTGATGCTTTGATATGTTGATTTGTTACCAAGCTATAGCTTAGATGGTATAAGACCTTCCTTAACATGGGAGTAATCAGTGTTTTCCAATCTAAGTGGAGGCGTTATCTTGTAGATGCACGACTTTATTTCCTATTAGGGTTTGAGAGTGCTTTTTATGCCCCCTTTACCCACTAAATAATGATCTGTGCCCCTAAACCCACCAAACGGCCGTCGCGAAGAAAGTCCCGGCGGAGAAGAAGTCATAGGCTGGAAAGAAGCTGTCGAAGGAGGGCGGGCGCTGTTGCCGGAGACATGAATATATATATATATATATATATATATATATATATATATATATATATACATAGCATTATGGTAGGATCAGTCATACATACCCTTTATTTTATTTCAAATCGTCTCACCTCCTTTAGGCGACGGTTTGATCATACAACCATCGTCTATACTTTTTAATGACGCTATATGTTGTCCGTCAAGCTAAAAGTATAGATTTACTATTGTATATGACCAAATCGTCGCCTAAAAGGGGGTGAGCGGTGAGTAAGTAAGATAAGAGTATGATGACGATCACTTCTCTCTCTCTCTCTCTATCTATATATATATATATATATATATATATATATATATATATATATATATATATTCATTTAATCACATACTCATTCTTCATAAGTCAAAGTATTTAATACATTTATTCATTTACAATGTGACCTAAATATTCTTAGTTATTACAGTAACAATTTATTTCAAATACAATTTATTAATTCACAAATACAATGATACTTTAGAACGAAGAAATAATTAAAGAAACTTTATTATGCAAACAACTAGTAATGAAAATGCTTGTACTTTTCCCACTCAATTCTTTTCTACGTGATAAAGAGATTAAGGTGATGTTTGTTTACCTCTTAATACCTCTTCGCAACTCTACATCTGATTTGATAAAAATGTAAATTTGGTAAACGGATAAGTTGTTTGGTAAAATTTTATTTGCCTCTTATCATCTTTTAATCGGTAAGAGAAAAATATAAATCTAAATCATTAAGAGCTATCACTTAATGAAAAATTTAAATCTATAGAACCTCTATAAATATTGTACTCCCTCCATTCAAAATTTTAAGATCATTATTGAATTTTGAAAAAATTTGACAAAAGCCATTTTCTATCCTCACTGAAACACGTCTGTTAAACGGTCTGCATGACCTTAAATTTTTACGAACCATTCTCAGTGCCACAACATCAAACAAATGGATAACTAAATTATCTATAACATTAGCCAAAAGATCTGAAATATTTTTGAATATAATAACATGATTAGATGCACAAACAAGGGAGGGGAGAGACAGACAGAGAGAAACTAAGCAGATACACTGTACCATGAGAACAATGGTAAACAATCTTGACAAAGGGCAACCTATTTCCCATATAGATTTTAGCTCACGCCCCTTGAAATCCCAAACCTGCACAAAGAAACATAACAGATATATTCAGCAGCTCAACAATGGAATGAGTAGATAGCTTCAACTACTTAAAGAACCATAATGTATGGGAATATATATGACAAGTATAACTGTACTAACACTAGAAGTACTCTTAAAACCTGTGTTACAGTCTTCAGATGAGAAAGAAGTACCCTGTCCACAGAAGTTTACACGAGTGGGGGTGTGACAGCTGGACACTCCAAAATAGCTTAAAATATTGAAAAATGTTCTAAAAAATAAGAAAGTCCAGACTGTCCAGTGTTGGACACTCTCGCACCCAACAAGGATCTGGAGTTCATGTAACAAAACTTAAAACCATTATGTGTTCTCTTCTGCTTAGAGGCAGTCGGGATAAGTTTCACGGAGGGGATGGGCTTTTAATAGTCTTGTATGTTGTTTATGTACATTGTGTGCATATGGGTTTCGGCCCCCTAAGGTGCTTTATGCATAGAATACTCACTCATCAAAGAAAGAGGCACAGGTATATATAGAGGCACAAATATAGGGCAGCAATTAGGCAGTATGAAGCTTGAAATCAAAGATAAACAAAACACCCTTTTCAGAGCTAAGTGTTATTTGCCTAATACCTTACAAAAAATAAAAAAAAAAGTCATTTTTATGTGAGTCCACCACATCATATAACAGAAATGAGATGATTTATGGCTCAAATGTGACTTTGAAACAGAAGAAAAAGAGAAGTGAAACCCTATGTAGGTATTTCAATCACCTTTCCTTCTGATATGGTTGGTAAGAGAGAAAACTAAGTTTAGTGCATTTTGGTTTATTGAGAACATCACTTCACTGCATAAGGTTCGAAAGATGCCTCTATTAAGATGGCTTATGCATCATAAATATTTCCCTTCTTTTTAAACAAAATTCAGAAGAAGGTTCGAGTGGCTTTTTTTTTGGGGGGGTGGGGGTGGAGGGGGGAATTATTTTATACACACATATATATATGTATATATACATATATACATATTTATATACATATGTATGCACATATGTAAAAGGAGTCCAATAGATACCATAAAGAGAGTTCAACATATCAAAGGATAAAACAAGGTCACCTTTAAAGTTTATATGGTTATATTAAAGCCTTGGTACTCCAGAAAATTGACAGTATTGGGGGAGAAAGGGTTTGTCCAACTTCGGATATGTTGCTTATTTAGTTCCGAGGCTATGGAGGGGAGGAGGATGATTATGCTATGGAAGTGTGTAGCTTAATTTATTCTTCGATTATCTAGAATAAGGGCAATGGTCCACTTTTTAGAGAGAGCTATTTATTTTCGGTTTGCAGTGACATAGGATAATTCTTGCTTCTGTTTAGGATTCTGCCATGGGTGTGTTTATTGTCTTATATTACTAGAGATTGGAGAGCTTTTATTTCTCAAGTATTTCTTTTCTTTTCTTTTTTAACTTCCTCTTGCTTTAGGGTTGATGGACTCCTTGTTCACCCTCTGCTTGTATTTTATCTCTTCTATTTTTAAAATATACTTTATGTCTAAACAATAAAAAACAAATTAAGCAAAAGTACTTGTACTCTACTAGTGTCTGAACAAGATTGTAGGGATTGAGATTTTCAAATCATTGGTTTAAAATGTTTTCAAATACAACCAGTGTGATTCCCTTCATTTATTGAAGCATAACCATAAACCAATTTCACTTTGCTATATGATGTGAAAACCAAAATAGTACAAAGCTCAAAATAAAGACATTGACAACCGCTGTTTCTGACACCGACAAGGACCAATTCTACGTGATGGGAACAGAATTAATACGAATATCAGATAATTTGCTCGGTGAACTTCAATAAACATCATGCCATTAATTTTATTTACCTTTATGTCTCCGTGTTACCCAGCACTTATCATCAGGGTATTTGTTGAATCACAGGCTATGCCAACAACTTCTCCATCATGAGCAGATCTTCCTCTTGATGATATGTCCACATAACTGCCTCAACTTATGCCTGATTGAATCGCTCAATCCAGTCAGCTGTTGTCCCCAAAACAGCGAAATTGCCACATGCACTAATGGTGCAGGCCTATCATGATATACAAAGTATATTATCAATTGCATAATTCAAATGTAACACAGAGAAATTATGAACTAGGAAAATAATGTGCCTCAAGGTTCCAAACCCAGGGTACGGACTTGGGCCATGAGGCCCAAGAAATGGATAGAAAGCATAGCAAGTTGCTTTCCTCATTGGTGACAATATTTGTGATGATCATATCCCAAAAACAGCAAGTATTTCCTCCTTGATTTGCCTTGGAATGAAATATAAAGGTACAGTGCAACCCTTGAAATCATTCTACTAAAGCAATGCGAGTGTGTGCCATTCTATATGACTGAATAGACTGAGCTATTACCTCATACCCTCATAAAATCTTAAGACATGAATGTCACTTCAATATATTACAAAATGTCACCTTCTAATCCCAGGTTCTATTACCTTTATATCTTCAGTACATACAAATAATGATTATTACATCATTTATTTAGTACAACAATACATTTGTGACTTATACGTCACAACAAATATAAATAAAATTAACATGTAATCTGCTAATCAAATACTTGATCTCTTCCTTAATCTTCACCGGATTCTACAGTTCGTTTTAGCTTTGCTGAAAATGTTTTATTTAAAACAAGAGTGAGCATTCAATTGCTCAACAAGTATAACAGTTGAATAATCAATCAACACATAATGAATATTGACATATTCTCTAAAATTTCAACAACTGAACAATAGTTGAAAACAACTTTGAATAAATAGGAACAACTTCCTCAAATATAACGCTTTTGAAACGACATATTGACCCATCCTCAAGACCTTAACATTTCTCTCCGTTCTTCCTTAAATCTGACATCTCCTGTGTCTACTTCATTATTATGGCACAACCTGTGTCTACTCCACAATTATAACACAACATGTGTCTAGTTCATCTCTTGATTCTTAACACTTAAGACAAAAGGAGTTCTTTACGAAGCAGAACTTCTCAAAATAAAGGACTGTCAAAGAAGACTACGTTCGTAGTGCTGTCAAATGATCGTAGAGTGATTAATCCTGATAATACTTATCTCTACGGTACAAGGAAAACTAAGCAACGACGATGATTCCAGTCAGAAGGAGAAATGCTAGACAGCCTTCAAATGAACATGAAGAAGGAATCACATCTATCTGAGAAGACAGCATCAACAATGGGGGAGCAAAGTGATCATTGAGGAATAACAACACTATTAAACACGGAAGAGATGTACCACCACAGAAGAGTCCCAAAACTTTGTGGCTGATGAACCAAATGAAGATCCATAGTCAGTAGGAATGTCTCAAAACATACTACTGATAACCCTTCAGCCACCCAATCCATAATTGTGAAGTTCCTACGATCAAACACATGATCGTAGTGTAAGAGTAGAAGGACACCACGATTTCAGCAATGCAGATATCCAGAGCTGGTAGAAAGACCTCCCCATCAGAAAAGGTCTAATGAGATGTCACTTGAAAATCACTGCCTTAGTATTTCATCTGGAAAGCGCCTCAGGGACAAACTTGACCCTTAGCTAACTCTAAGAGGTTGGCCCTTCCTGAGCTACCTTATCCCAGAAGGAATGCTTGATCTAGTTCATCTCAAAAGAACCAAGTCAGTCAACGATCGTAGAGTTGAACTTGAAGAGGACTAAACGATTGTGGTACAAACTCAACGATCGTAATGCTATCTAAAAGATCGTAGTGCAACCTCAGCGACAGAAGAAGACAACTCAACGATCGTAGTCCTACCAAAGGGTATTCCAGTTCACAAGGAGCATGAAGAATGAGACATCTGCTAAGCCATTCAAGTTGAGGAGATAAGTTCGATTATATCAGTGATTGAGCTATCTTTGCATCGAAGTAAGGAGGAAAGGCAAAGCCATCCACCGCAAAGATCTCTTAGAAGTTGATCGTTGAGTCAACAAAGGAAATCGTAGAGTCTATAGGCGCCTCATCATGCCACTCTACGAATCAAAAGGTCGTCAATCGGTCAAAGCCACGTCAATTAAATGTCCACTCTTCAAATAAGCTGAAAAGTTGTGGAGATTCTGACTCATTCTTGGGCAACGTGCAACCAATGGATGAGTTGACACATCATCGAGTATCACAGAGTTAGAAGGAACTGTCATAAAGGCGATTTCAAATCTGCAGACAGTTACTCAAAAGATATCGAACCTTTTCTCTCCCATTTTCAAAACCCTGAAAGCTTTTCAAGAGCAAAATCGATTAATCCTCCCGAGCCTTACCAAATCTCGATCGACCATCTCGCATAAATCTCTCTAATCAAATACCCACGGTCTTGAGCGATTCAAATGGAGAAGCGGCAAGTTATCACCCAGCATCCGACTTGGAACCAAATCGTTTGAGAATTCTGAGAAGAAGTTCAGGGACATACTTAGACTCGTAAAGGAAGCGGGTTTTCAGAATGTCTCGAGGCGAGTACTCGTGTATACATTGACCTGGTTAAGGAGTTCTACTCAAACGTCTCCATAAACTCTGGAACTCTATCTACCAAGGTTAAAGGTCGATTCTGTGAAATCTTTCGACCTTAATCAATGCCTAGGTCTCCTAGCCAAGGGTCAAGAACCTTGAAGATGTCGACATTGAAGCAAGCAAAGGAGTTGATGGGATACCAAAGAAACCCTAGCTTCAAAGACATGAAGAAGGAGTTCCCTGAAGAGTATGAGTTCCTTCTTTGAAATTGTAGGAAAGTGCATACTGTGTAAAAACACTGCACATGATACGGTGATTGATCATGTTGAAGATAATGTCGACTATAGTTCTGAAGAAACAAATTGACTTTGGAGCCATTTTGTTTGATCAAATCACTAAGTGGGTAGAGAAGGCTGAGAAGAAGCCACTGACCAAGGTATTTCATGGGAGGTTGCTGAGTATCATTTTGAAGAAGAAACTAGGAGGAAAATCAAGGATGATGAGGAGAAGCCTTGAATGTGCCAAGGTGATGTCTCCACAGATTATTTGAGAAGCTGGAAGAAGAACCCCTAAGGAAAACAAAAAGGTCGGCAATTTGGGCAGCGTGATGAGAGCCTCTGCAAAGAAGAGGAAGACAGTAAAGACAGAGAGCTCTGAGTCCAGTGACTCTGAAGCAACTGAAATCACACCAGCCAAAAAGAAATCAAAAAGTGTGAAGAGAGTTTGGTGATGTGAAGAAAAGCGAGGCCCCATCAAGAAGTCTCTCCTCCTTGAACAAGGACAACGAAGAAAAAGTCCCAACTTCTTTGAAACAACAAAGAAGAGAAGCAAAGAAGTTGCTTGAGGACCAATCGCCAAGAAAGCTAAGGTGGAAGACAAACCACCTCGGCTTCCCAAAGCAAGACAAAATAGAAGAAAAGGAAAGCAGATGTCAAGGCTCGGGTCTCCACAAACAACATCCAATGAATGAAAATGAAGGTGATGTGATGGAAGAGATGCAAGATCATCTGGCGATAAAGAAGAATGCTCAAGCCCCATGACTAATCCTCAAAACATGACCTCTGTGAATGATCAATCCCCAAATCTGTTATCCGATGACCCAAGATGATAGATCAGTAATCGTATCAAGAAGAAGAACTTGCCCCACCAATCCAGATAGCCAAAAATTTGAATCAAGAGTTGATGAGATGACGGAAGAAGAGTGTTCTGCTGTCTTTGACCCTGAAGTGAAGTGTCTGCTGAAGCAGAGGAGTGCGATTCGAAGAAGAAGAAGAATCGACTCTCCCAAACCGAGCCTCCAAGAAGAAGGAAGAGCTACAGTGCAAGCCCGCTTTGCCTCAAAAGGAACGATGGCTAATCAAATGCCATCATTGAGTTGAGTGATGATGAGTCCAGAATCCCCGATAGAAAGTCTTTGAAGATGAAGAAGTGATGAAGAAGGATTCTCTGTTGAAGATGATCAAGAAGGTTCTGGACATGAAATGCAGCAAGAAGGATTGTCTGCTGAAGCTGATCTAAATGGTTCTGGCTCTGAGAAGGAAGAAGTAGGAAATGATTCCAACTCTGAAGATCAGGAATCAGAAGACTCAGAACTTCACCCTATTCTCTCACCTACAAGATTCTTCAGGAGAATAGTGGTAGAAGTTCCCAATGAACCATCAGAGACTCCTCCTGACAGATGGGTAAACTATGGAGACGAGTAGCTCAGAGTAGTAAGAATGACTACTTCTGACTTAGTCAAGAACTGGAACAATATGGAGCTAGACTGCTCAACCATTCTCTACAACCCTGATGATTTGCTTATGAGATGGTTCTTCCAGTGGATGCCATGGCTAAAGGCCTTTACTGAGAAAGATGGAAGCTACTTCAGTTGGTGTTACAAGCAGTTTCCAAGCATGGAACTGGTGGCTCAGAACTTTCCAAGAGTGAAGAAGTTTGCCACCAAACTAATCACAAACCAGCCCCACTTCAAGGTCTATCGACATGCTGGAAATCTCTACATCCCCTACAATCGTAGAGTGGACCTTCAAGGGAAAAGGAACATGACCAAGGAGCTGATCGTAGAGTCTGTTCACTCTACTGCTGATGATGTTCAAATCCAAAACCAAAAGCCTCCTTATGATCAAGCACTTTATCAGACACTCCATCATCCTCCACAAGCAATTGGTATTCCACGATTGTTCAGATTATCCAAACATTTGAAAATCTGTCCAAAGATGACAATCGTAGAGTCCAATCCATTGCTCAACCTGAAGCTGTCAATCAAGAGGATCAAACCGCTTTGGAGCATGAACTACTGAAGAGCTCTGATGATCTAAGTAATAAGATATCTATGCCACCTTTGAAGAATCATGAAGAAGCGAACAATGACGAGGAGATGATTCTTTCCAGCACAAGTTTCAAGCTATCTTGGCTGATGTATCTCTCAAACTCCAAAAGAGAGATAACATCTATCAGAAGGTCATACAAGATCAGAAGGCAGATGCTCTACGAATTCAGAAGACCAACGAAGAGTAGATTCAAGCCCTATCTGACAAGATTGACGACCTAAAGCAGACTTTCACAGTGCAACTTGAGCTAGGCCAGCAGGAACTCAAGTTTGAAGTTGCCAACTCCTCCTACCTAATGGAGCAGCTTATGTCCAACATGGAGCAGCTCTCTCAAATGATTAATGACAAAAAGGGGGAGAAAAAGAGGCATAGAAAGAAGAGGAGCAAGAGGCATTCAAGAAAGAGCAAAGGGTTAAGGGAGAAGAATTCAAATAAGAAGAAAGCAGCTGCAGATAAAGAGTCATCATCTGAGGGGGAGCCTGAAGATGATGATACCAAAATCGCAGAAGCTGAAGGGGAGCCAGACCAGAAAGGCGATGAAGGGGAGCCAAGCAAAGATAGATGATGATACCAAAATCGCAGAAGCTGAAGGGGAGCGAGATCAGAAAGGTGATGAAGGGGAGCCAAGCAAAGATAGAAGGTCATCATCTGAGGGGGAGCAAGAGCAAGAAGCAGAAAAAGATGAGTAGCTGATCAACAAGCATCCTGAAAACACACATGGAGCCAAGGAGGTACATCTCTAATCTGTTAGGTATGTTCTGGATCCAGGATGTAGAATGTCTGAATATATAAATTGTCATATCAATATAAATGACATTCATGATTAAATGCTTTAGAAATACAGCTGCTCACTGTATATAAGATTCATTCATAACATGCATATGCACTTATTGTTTTTGTCATAATCAAATAGGGGGAGATTGTCAGGAATAAACATGTGAATGATATTCCTATTTAATATATGATTTGATTATGATATATATGAATGAATATGCAAATATGCTTGCATTAAGAAAAGATGTAAGGTCCTTTGTTAGATAATAGAAATATATGTACAAGGACTTAGAATGAATTGATCAAATATGTTAGGTTGATCCTACATGAAAGCAAAAATGACTTTATAAAGTCCTTAAAAGAAATGATGTACAAGGACTATAAATATAGAAAGATCGAAGCTTATTAGGTTGATCTTATGATGTAATAGATAGGCTAGTCGACGATTCGAGCACCGCACTGTAAGTCGTGAGTCCGCGGGTGAGTCAAGGTTAACTCGGGAGCTATCGAGGCGAGAATAGGAGTATGCAAGATAGTAGATCTCGGAGTTAAATGATCACGGGGAAAGCGAAGAAGGATCATAGTGTATCGGAGAAGAGCTTCCTCGGGATCGTAGTGTCTTTGAGGAAGTCATGTTCGTAATCGTAGAGACAACTGACACTTTATGAGCCGAACGATCATCTCTTAGAAGCCAAGTCCAAAACGTAGACTACACTCGAGTCGTAGAGCCTAGTGATGCCGAAGCCAAGTCGAGGATCGTAGACTACACTCGAGTTCGTAGAGTCCATTGAGTCATCTACAGAGATCGTGGTCAGGCAAGATCGGATGAAACAACAAGCACAAGGCTGAGGCAAAATCGTAGAGTGTCAAGATCGATCTCGGGATCGAGTGTCTATACACCAAAGAAATTTGAATCGTAGAGAGAGTGAACTCACGACTCAAATGTAAGTGCTCACAATGCCAAGTCGTAATCAGAGGCGGAATCACGGTTCTCAAAGAATGAGCACTCCAGGAATATCCAAAGGTACGAAGCCCCTGGTCAGCACGCTGCAAAGATGCATTCCACGGTAAAGGGAACCGCAGAGAGCACTCAACGAATGGCATGCAAAGCTAATGAAGATCTCAGACTGACAAACCCAATCAACATTAAGATTGAGGTGTAAGGCCATTCGTGATGAAGTCTTCCACAAGGAGATCCAAAGAAGACTTGAAGTGAGTCGAGGAAGGAAAGTCACTATGCGATTGCTATCAAGTGTATAGAAGACAACGATCTTGGAAGCAACCAAGATCGTAGTGTTTGTCAAACAAAGAAGGCCGATGGAAGGTGAACCAGAGATCTTTGGTCGACCTCTGAAGAAGCGAGGCTAAAGTGATTAAATGCGTGGTCGGTTCATTGATGATAAATGAGCAGGAGATCACAAGGAAAACAAAATTTGGGACGCGCCACAAATCAAGTGTCTTGATTTTTTGAGAAGGGACGGAAGCGAGGAATTAGGCCATCGATATTCGAGAGCGGTCGAAGCAAAATGAAGTATTGAAGCCTTTGCCAATACTGAGGAAGAGGTGTTCTACATTCAAGATCCAATCAACACTCTTCAGGATCGTAGTGTTAACTCTACTAGTCAACGAGCAACAATCAACAAGACACTACGATCGAGTCCTTGAAGGCATGCATCGAATCGTAGAGTTGAATACGAAGGTGAAGCATTGGCAGCGGTTCAATCGAAAGGTAATATTGAGACAAGTGCTTATTGACAAGATCGATGCAAAAGGACAACCTCGATCTAGAAATCGGAAGAAATAAAGTCTTCAACTGACGAAGACAATAAAGTGATACATCCGATGAGGGTAGGTGAAACGATGAGATCGCAGTGGCGTCGGAAAAAGTATGACAAGTCACATCAGCGAGAATTGAATAGCCTTCAACTGGCTACTTTCCAATGGAAGGATTGGGAAGAAGTATAAATGAGAAAGAGCTTCAAAATAAAAGGTTCTTTGGAGTTGTGTATTTTGGAGAAAAGGTGGGTGATCCAATAGGAGTGATAGTGAGTCCGAAGGCTCACTCTACGATCCACCAAGAACACTCAGAAGTCAGATCAAGCAAGATGTAGAAGTGTGAGTTCTAGTATGTAGAAGTGAGAATTCTACTACATGAAGAGTGTTCTGAACTGCCGAGAGAAAGGAGAGCATCATGTCATCTGGATGTCCATCATGGGAAGACTCTAAGTACAATAGTCCATCAAGAGAAGACATCGAGTAGCAAGAAGGGAGATCACAAAAGCCATCTTAGTGACAAGCATGAGAAAGCTTCTAAGTACCTAACAGAAGAGCTTACAATCATCTTAGAAGCCTCTCGTATGCTGTAATGCCATCAAGTACCGAGGAGAATGATCTTCAAGGCGGTTCATCGAGGGTCATCCAGGAGTAGTTGAGCAACCTAAGAAGTTTGAGCATCATGCAACACTCAACCTGCTTCTTCAAGGATGATCAAGCCAAGTCGCTAAGGATAGAAGATGTTTGAGCATGAAAACATCTAAAGAAATTTCAAGCCAAACTCCAACAACAACAAACAAACAACTCAATGAAGCGGGGCTCGAGGGTCCTTGTGTCCGGAGGGACTAAACAAAGCAGGCCAAAGGGTCCTTGTGGGAAGGACTAAACAAAGCGAGGACAAAGGGTCCTTGTCCAAAGGGACTAAATGAAGTTCCAAGCCTCTGGCTGGCTTGAAGAGTTCTGAGGGAACTAGAGGAGTCCCAAGGTCGCCGCGCTGAAGAGTTATTAGTGAATGAAGTCCCAAGGTCAGCGGCCTTCAAGGAATCGTAGAGATTGTGGTGTTGCCCTTCCTTAGTGGAAATCCTGCTAGTTGAAAGCAGAAGAGTGGATTAGGAGCTTGAGTCTCTGAACCACTTAAAACCCCTTGTGTCTTTTACATTATGTCATTTACATTATGTCATTTACATTATGTCTATAACTGCTATGTATGTTCTAACTGCTTACAACTAAACTAACCCAACGAACAATGTATGTATGATTATGAATATATCAATGAAGGGAATCTTTTACTTATTCCATTTGTGCTTTGAAAAGATTCTTATGTTTGTCGTATACTTAAATATGAACAATACAACATTAACCAAAAAAGTATTTGAAATAAAAAGGATCTATTCAACCCCCCCTTCTAGATCTATTGTGCCCTCTGGGAACTAACACAATTCATCAAGGGCAGCCACACCAACTATTGTAGATGATGAGCAATTTGACAAATCAGACGAAGATTTATCTCCAGCTCGAGTCACTTGACAAATCAGAGGAAGATTTATCTCAACTCGAGTCACTTGATGATTCTGGATCAAAGGGGAATGTTGAAACCACAGAAGAAACACTCCAATCAACCGCAAGAGACGATGGGAAATTACAAGTTGATTTAAGAAGATCAACTAGATCATGAAGGCAGCCTGATTATTTGAAGGACTATGACATCTCTGCAAACCAGATTTTCGTAAGTTCATGTTTCTTTCTAGGTGAAATGAACAACAACGAACCATCATGCTATGATGAAGCAAAAGGCAGTACTAAATGGGAATCCGCTATGCAAGAAGAAGTTGAAGCATTGATGAAGAATGAAACCTGAGAACTTGTGCCTAAGCCTAAAGACAGTGAAGTAGTAACTTGCAAATGGGTTTACAAGTTGAAAAAGAGTTCAGATGGAAGCATTGACAGGCACAAGGCTCGTTTAGTTGCTCGTGGATTTTCACAATGCTATGGGCTAGACTACGAGGAAACATTTAGTCCAGTTGCAAAGATGGTGACATTGAGAACACTCATCTCCTTGGCAGCTTACAAAAGCTGGAAATTATGGCAACTCGATGTAAAGAATGCATTCTGTCATGGTGAACTAGATCGTGATGTGTACATGGAGCAGCCACAAGGTTTTATTTCTAAGCAGTTCCCTCATTATGTTTGTCGACAAAAGAAGGCGCTATATGGTTTGAAACAGGCTCTACGCGCTTGGTATGGTAAGATTTCTCATTATCTTACATTTTGTGGTTTTACAGTATCAAATTCAGATTCTAGTATACTAGTAAAGCTTAAATCAGGAAGGCAAGTGGTGGTACTGTTGTATGTAGATGATATGATCATAACTAGAGACAATGATATTGAAATATCACGTTTACAGGATGACTTATCAGTTCGATTTGATATGAAAGATCTTGGTGAAATAGGATGCTTTCTTGGCTTGGAAGTTCATAGGCTAGAAGATGGCTATTTTGTGTAACAAAAGAGCTATGCTAAAAGGTTGATGGAACTTTTTGGCATGGGGGAGTCAAAAACAAAGTCAACTCCAATAGAGCCTAATTTTAAATTAAAGAAGGATTTCTGAAAGATGCAATCAGGTTTCGACAACTCGTTGGTAGTTTAATTTATTTAACTATCACAAGGCCAGATATTGCATATTCTGTTGGTGTAATTTCTCAGTTTATGCAGAATCCATGTAGTCCTCATTTGGAAGCTACAAAACGGGTTCTACCCTATGTGAAAGGAACTTTTGAGCATGGTATCATGTACAAGAAAGGAGAAAATTTTCTACTACATGGGTTTACTGATGCAAATTGGGATGGGAATCAAATGATCAAGGTTTGACTACAGGATACTGCCTTAGCACTGGGTCTGCAGCAGTCTCATGGTGCAGTAAAAAGCAACCTTGTGTTGCTGTTTCTAGCACAGAGGCCGAGTATGCGGCAGCTTCTAAAGCAACGCAGGAGTGTGTTTGGTTTAAGTCACTAGTTGGTGATATTTATGCAAATGTTGAGTATGTTGTTCTGATTCAATGCGACAATCAAAGTGCAATTAAACTTGCTGAAAATCCAGTGTTTCATGCTCGCACGAAACATATAGAAGTTCGACATCATTTTGTGAGAGAAAAGGTTCTTCAAGGAGCAATGTTCGAAAAAGCTAAAAGAGGTACGAGGCATTTTTTTCCGGACGAGGCAAGGCGTAAGCTTCAAGGCGGAGCGAGGCGGAAGACTCGATTTGAAGACCTAAATGTCCCCAAAAACTTATTAAAAAAAACTAATAAAATCATAAAATAATCCATCATTATAATCATTGTCATAAAAGACATAAATAACCAACGTCACGTTAACGTATCATTACAAAACATTGATAGAATTTAATACCGATCCAGTTTTTGTATGCAGGGGAATCAAAATGCTTAAGGACATATGTTTGGAATTTATTGCTTCAATAGCAATATCATTGATATGCTTCCAACTAGACCTGACAAGATAGTTGATTAACTGTCGGGTCAAACCATATTAACTGTAACTAAATGGATTGGTTAACTATTTTTATTTATTTGAGTTGGTTAAAGTTTGGAACCATATTTTTAAAAATAAATATAGTTCCAACCCGGTTAACCATTTTTCGACCCATATTTTATTCCAAATCCAAATCAAAAGTTGTTTCCATCCATATTTACATATTCAAGAAGCTGAACAACCCACCACACCCCACCAAAAAAAATATTATATGATTATGTATACACCACTTACCCCCACTTAACCCCATCCACCCCTACCCCACCCCCCACCCCACCCCTACCCCTAAAAAAAATAATATTATGTGATTATGTATACACCCCTACCCCACCCCCCACCCCACTCACCCCACCCCCACCCCTCACCCCACCTCACCCCCACCCCCACCCCACCACTCCCTCCCAAAAAAAATTAATATTAAAGCGATTATGTATACACCACCCACCCCACCCCACCCCCACCCCCATCCCCACCACCCACCACTCCCAAAAAAAAATTAATATTAAGAGATTATGTATACACCACCCACCCTTTACCCCACCCCCACCCCACCCCACCCCACCCCACCACTCCCTCCCCAAAAAAAAAATTATATTAAGCGATAATTATTTTTTTTTCATACAAACATATCTCATAGCATTACTTAAGGAGCCTAAATTCCACCCCTTATATCCCTCTCTATCTATAGTATATATTAATTTTATTTTTTTAAAATTTTATTTAAAAGTCAAAACATATTAAAATGGTTAATATGATTTTTAACCATAACCATATGGTTCCAACCTATATAACTCATATTAAAAATAATTAATATGGTTTTAGTTCTTAAATGGAACCATAACCATATTTTGAAAACCAAAACCAACCCATAACCATATTTTGAAAACCAAAACAAGAGTTCACCCAAAACAAAACAAGAGTTCGTGCACTGCTGATCCATTAATTAAGGACATATGTTTGGAATTGATAATGACTGTTGATCAATGCTTAAGGCTGGTGGAAATTAGACAAATTGGGGGGAATGAAGAGAAATCAGATTGTGGCCAAGAAACATGATAATGGAGGATTAGAGAGAATTGATGAAGCTAAGAAGTCAATGTTTCTTAATGAAATGTTTACCAATAACTGAACTGAAGTCGGTCTCTGTAAAAAGGCTTTTGTCTCAATAAGCTTCTTCCTCCATTAATTCTATGTAAATTTCTGATCTACTTCATCAAAGAATTAAAGCTTTGTTTTATTTAACTATTTCCAATACCATTTTGGAGTGTTATTAAGGCCATAAAATGCTGCACCAAAACATCTAATTATCCAACCATCCCTTTTCTTGCTGCACATCATAATTTACAAATTTAGTTAAAATTTATGTATTTGTAATTTGTAAATTAAGATAGCATATATATATATATATATATATATATATATATATATATATATATATATATATATATATATATGGGGAGGATCTAAAGCGGACCAAAAAAAACGGACCAAGGAGCGAACCAAGGCAAAAACACGCTGGGTTTCAGTGCAGGTCGGAAAAAAACGCTGGTTGACCTCGAAACCCGCGTGTTTTTTGCTTCTTTATCCGTTCTTTTTAATCCGCTTTTAGATCCTCCCAGATATATATATATATATATATATATATATATATATATATATATATTTGTATTTTCAATTTTTTTTAAGAACAATTAACAGACTAGAAATTTATTAATTTGAATCATCAGAGGCAACTAAAAGAAGAATACTAAAAATGAATTTCATCCGTTCGAAAAGTAGGAACCAACTGGAACTTCAAAGATGAGATTATAACATACCCAAAAATTGCTATTGCACCAATAAATTTTCACGCCAACAAAAGAACAAATGGAGCTTCTATCCAAAAGAAGACAGACACAGAGTAAGAAGAAGAAGAAAAAGACAGAGACACAATGCAAGAAGAAGAAGAAGAAGAAGAGACAGAGTAAGAAGAAGAAGACAGAGACACAGAGTAAGAAGAAGAAGAAGAAGAACTGAAGTCGAAGAAGACGAGGAAGAACTGAAGTCTCACGAAGAAGAACTGAGTTCGCACAAAATCGCAACTCTCACGAACGAAGCCTCTCTTCTCTTCGATCTATCGCGTTTCATACTTGGGGCTTTTTTTTAATCCACATCAAGGCCCACGCCTCGAACGCCTTGAGGCGCCTTACATAAAGCGCAGGCCTTTTTATTTTCTGTTGATGCGCAAACCTCGCAATAGCTCCCTTCCGCCTCGCTACGAGGCACGCCTCATGGCGCACGCCTCGAGCGCTTTTTAGAACAATGTCAAGGAGAAATCATTTTGATGGGAGTCCGAAGTGAAGATCAAGTAGCAGATATCTTTACAAAGGCTCTTGCTAAAGCTAAGTTTGAGAAGTTCAGAAATGCACTTGGACTGATTAATAATAAGCACGCACTAAGAGTGAGTGTCACAAATTAGCGCATCTTATTTTTATAGTTGTTAGTCTCTTTTGTTTGAATAAGCAGTGTAGTATATAGTAGTTATTTTGTTATCTAAATTTATGCAGTTGACTAGGTCTTTTAGTAGTCTAGAAGTTAGTACTGCTGTTAACTATTTTTGCTTTACCAGTGGATAGTGATAGGAGTAGGATCAGTAAATCAGTAGCTTCTGTGACTTCCATTTTCTATAAATTTGAAAGTGGTAATCAGAGATGTTGGTAAAAAATAAGAAATCAAGTTTCCATCTTAATTATTTATTTTACCTTCTTAGTTCTCAAGTGTTTGAGTGGTGTATTCCTTCTCTACAAAATCTCTTTTCTGTTTACACACAAAACACATATTTTGATACACAAAATACAGCACTGAAATAAGGAGTCAAACCCAGAGGGCTTGTTGCGCAGGCTGCGCCGCCACCGCCACTCCTTGTTGCGCAGCTGCGCAGCCACCGCCGCTCTTTGTTGCGTCCGCTCCTCCTTGCTACGCCGCCGCCGCTGCGAGGCGCCATTATTGGACTCAGATTTAGGGTTTTGGAAATGTGAGATAGAGTTGGAAATGGCAGAAAAGAATTTATACAAGGAACCGGGCTTGAGAATGGATTCGGGTTAGGTTTCAGGAGGGCGGATTTGTGTATATGTGTGCGCGTCCATCAATTTTTCCAGCCGTGGATCTAATTTTGGCAGTTGCCCTAAACCGTTAGATGCATGTTTCGTACCGGCAGAAACTTGTGATGAACGAACCAATCAACAACAAAAGTCAGACTCATAAGAGAAAACAATTCCATAGAGGGAAAAAATAGAAAAGAGAGAAAGAAAGTACTGCGACGTTATACATGTAAATGGAAACTGGCACTGTTTTGTTTCTGACGGGAAGGACTGAGGAATACCGACAATCAAAGCAAACAACGACTAAAATTCAATTTCCACCCTAAACCTTTCCCTAAAAATTGGTTTACACCCTAAATTATTTTTTCGATTAAATACATCCTAAACTGAATTTCGGGTGCAAATCAATTTTCTGAAAAAAAAAAAAATTAAAAGCACAAATGAATTTTAGCCCAAGAAAGACAGAGTACTGTATATGCATACTTATAACCAAATTTTATTTTATTTTTATATTTGTACCCCTGCAAGTTTAGATATATTACAATTTTATTTCTAAATTTTATGATAAACTTGTGGAACAAATTAATTTACTTACTAGTTGATTATATTACTCCTAATTATTTTATTCTGTCTAATTAACTACTTATTATGTATTCTCTAATTTTAATAATGTTCATGGCATATATTATATGTGTTGGGAGAATGCATATGTTGATTTGATGTTTAAATATAAATGCTCATGATTATTTGTAAAGTCCTTCAAGGAATATATGTACAAGGACTTAGTGATAGATCAAATTTATTAGGTTGATCTAAGCTCTTAATGTGTATCATTCTATAAATGAATGTATAGATAGAAAGATCAAAGTTGTTAGGTTGATCTTGAGATATAATAGATAGGCTTCGAAGAATTCGTAGTGCATCAATCTGATCAAGATTGCAGAAGTCAAGGTAAAAACGTGGAGCTTCAAGAATCGTAGTGTGACTGCCTTGAAGGGCCTCTTCGGAAAATGTAAGACCCCAACTTTTATGAATAAAGATGAATTTTCTATAAATATCATTTTTGAATATTATGGAATGAATCTGATATAATATTATAATTGTGGGTAATATTTATAAATTTTGCAAAGTACGCAAGTTGTTATATAATATTCGATTGGTCGGAGAATATTCGCTTTTAACGAGGAATATTAAATGCATAACGACACAATCATTGGTGGACCCATTAACGGAATTATTCATTCGGATCGAGAAAACGACAAAAATATTTTTATGAAAATAACTATGGAAGTTTTACCGTTAATTGTTGAAAACACCCGATGTTAAAAAAATACAAGAATACTGCGTAGTTGCACAAAGAAGACACTTTACGGTATTGATTATTGATGCTTACGTGAGAAGTCACTCATTTTTATTTATTTATTGTCAATATTTTTGTAAGACCCCAAATTATTAATAAATAAAATTTAATTTTTTCTATTTATTATTTTGAAATAGTAAGGGTTGATTTGATTAAAGTGGTTAGTTATGGATAAAATGCGCAAATATTTTAAATAAGCAAGTGGTTATAAAATATTCATTATTGTTCGGGAATATTCGTTTGGTCGTGGAATATTTTTACCGTCGAGAATATTAACGACGGACAAGCAAATGACTTGTATGGGCCCCATAACTGGAAAGCGATTGGATGAAGAAAACGACAAGTATAAGTTGTTTATAAATAACTGGCGTAGTTGTTACCAATTATCATCATTGGAATACACCGTGGTTAAAACACACGATGTCTGGCGTTGTTGACAAGATTACCACATGGTATTGCACCAATTATTGATTCTTACGTAAGAAGGCACTACTCAATAATTGTTATGTAATTACTATTCAAAAGATTTTATTTTATTGATTCAATAATTGTTGCGTTAATATTTTATATTATCTGTTGTTTCAATAATTGTCACTACACAATATTTTCCATTATCGAGCAATAATTATATTATCCGAATAATATTATTAGATAATATTATTGGCAATGTCTATAAAGTTCGCTTAAGGAAAGGTTTGGTCACCTAATCATGGCCAAAGAAAGAGAAACCCTTATTGGAAAGCCCTCTTTCCTGGAACTACCTTTGGTTGTCGAGATTGTGATTCGTAATATTATTTGTAAATAATTAATTATTAATTTATATGATGAGGAAAATATTGATTTTATGTGGATATAGATGGAGAAAATTTTTAAAATGACAATTGTTATAAATCTTTTCTGATAAATAATATTTTATTATATTATTATAATATAATAATGGTGATATTTTTATAATGAATGTTGGATATATGAGTATATGAGGAGGAAGAGTATTTTGTTGCATTAAATGATTAACACATGTTTTGTGTGTCGGTGGACCTCATTTCTTGACTGAAATTTGATTATAGCCTGTAAAATCGTTCGTTTGTGGATTTCGGTCAATTTTTGTTTGGAATTTGGAAAAACTTTCTTCTGTAAAGTTGTAGATAATAGAATTTCCTATGGAAAAGACATGAGGTTTGAATTTTTCTGACAAAAAGGCTATTTATTATGAATTATTGAAGTTCCGAAGTTCCGAAATAATTGATTTTTGGAAGTTTTAAATAATTATTTTAAGAAAAATGTTTTTTTGGGCTACACATGTGATATAAATGTGCTGAATTCAGTTGGTCTAAGGTGGGCTTGAAATTGTTTGATTATAATATTATTTTATTAAATTTTTTAATTTAGTGTTCTAAGCATTTTCCTATAAATAGGGTGCTTAGGTTAGAATTGAAAATCACAATTTAAACCCAAGTTTTCTCTTTCTCTCTATATTATCGAAAGTGTATTCTTGTGAGTATTTTCATACTTTGAGTGTTGCTATATCTCGGCAAGTTCCCTTCAAGACTATATCCGAAGATTCTAGTGGAAATCTTGTCTTTTTGAGATAAGGGATGTTATTTTCTTCTTAAATGATATTATTTTCTTCAATATCATTATGCCAAAATATTGGTTTAAACTTTTATCAAATTTGGAACTTTTTGTGTCAGGGTTACTATTCACGATATTTATTAATTATTCACGTGATATCTGTGACTATTCACAAAAAAATGAAAATTTTCCTTTTTGTTCAAGATGTCTATTATGGTTACTATCTTTGATTGTATCCATATTTTGATCTTTATTTTTGAATTCTGCTTCAAAATTGGTTATTATGGAGTATTATTGAACTTGGATAAAATTGTAATACGCATCCCTAATATTTGTTCTTTTGTTTCATTGGATTCATTTTCTTTAAAATATTTTTCATCATCCTCAGTCCTAAATGATGATATTACTGAATATCTTTGGCCTGTAGTGCAAAGATGAATGATTTTATGATGAATATCTTTGGCCCGTAGTGCAAAGATGAACAAGTGTTGAGATGAACATGGCCGACTGATTAATATCTTTGGCCTGTAGTACAAAGATGACTATTTGATTCAAGATGTATATTGATTGATGTTACAGGGATAAAATATTGATGATGGACTTTTAAATTCGTAGATGATAGTAGATTTCATTCTCTACTTAACTCTTCTAATGAATTGTTGTTTCCGCTGCAGTTGTTGATCTAAAACTTGTTGTCTATTGTATTCTATCAGATTTTTCCCTGTTGAAGACTAAGGACAATTTGTTGTACATTATCTTAGTCATAATATTCTTTACTGGGCTAGTTGAGCTCACCCTTTTTCTTTTTGTTCCATTTTTCTTCTCGGGAGGCGAGAATATAACGGGAACTAGTTGGGGTGTAGAGTGATGGTTCAAGAGCGTTGGTTTTAGTAGTCCTCACTATTTTGTAAAATAGTGTATCAATAATTGTAATGAGGACTTTATTTGAGTGTGGATATTGTCTAGATGACAATATTTGTATTTAAACTCACAGTTTTTATGTTGTATTAATAAACTTGTAGTTGTTTCTATACCATGTATTTTGACGACTCAGAATGGGTGTTGTATACCTATTTTGGGGGCGTCACAATTTTATATATTATTAAATTAATAATTGAGACGACGAAATTATTAATGATGTCTAGAAGTTCTGTCAAGGAGAGGTTTGGTCACCTAATTGCGCGTCAATAGGGAGAAATCCTTATTGGAAAGACCCCTCTTTCCTGGGAACGACCTGGTCGATTAATATTGTGAATTATAATAATGATGATAAATGTTGTTAAAAATATTGAAATAATTTTTATGGAGTAGTTGTTGTAATTTTGTGTATTATTTGGATCCCCATTTACCCATTATTAAAATAGTTAGGAGAAAGTACTTGGTTTATATATATATATATATATATATATATATATATATATATATATATATATATGTATGTATATATGTATGTATACGTTTGAATTATAGGGGGGGAGTGACGTTGGTGGAGGTAAGTACCTTTATTTTGTATATAGATATATATGATAGTGGATTTTGGTGGATGAAAGCACTTTTATTTTTATATATATATATATATATATATATATATATATATATATATATATGATAGTGGATTCTGGTGGAATCAAAAGTCATCAAGTTGTAAGAGTTTGTCCGGTGGGGGTAAATAATTCAATCAAGCATGTGCTTATATATATATATTATTTTATTTTTGTTTTACTTAATGTTGGTAATCAAATTCTTGCACATAACATCAGTGGCTGCTACAATTTCGTCCATGAAATTACCATTCGGTGCACCCGTGTTCAAACAGTACCCCTTCAATTCTCCTATAAATAGGATGCTTAGTTAGAATTGAAATCACACCAGAAATTCAGAGAACCTATCTTCACCTGAAACATCAAAGATCATGGTTATACCAAATCACATTTCCTGTTCATAATCATACTGATAAATTCATCTTTGCACTACGGGCCAAAGATATTCGTCAATGAACCATCTTTGCACTACTACCAAAGATATTCAACAACATGTCATCTTTGCACTACGCCAAAGATATTCATCAACAAACCATCTTTGCACTACTCTGGCCAAAGATATTCCTCAACAGATTCATATTTGCACTATGTGCCAAATATATTCATCAACGATTCATATTTGCACCATGTGCCAAATATATTAATATCTCAAAGAAATATATAATCATTTAATTTATATAAACAATAATTATAACCATGTTGATTATTTCACCTTTGTACTTAAGCTAAAGATATTCAATTATAAATTCAATGGTCATGATTATACCAGTCACAATTTAACTTTTCACTACTAGCCAAAGAGAACCCTAGTCATGATCATACCAATAATCTACCCATCTTTATACTCAAGTGAAAGAGAATTTCAACATCAGGGTTATAAAAATGTTATATATGATAATAAAAATAATATGATCAACAACTGCACTTAATCTCAAGAGCAATATTCATAAATCAATGATAATTTGGTCAGAAAAAGAAACCAACTTTGTCGTGAATAGTACCCCTGAATAGTAACTCGTGAATAGTAACTCATAAATAGTAACTCGTGAATAGTAACTCATGAATAGTAACCCCGACTCAAAAAGGTAGAAATTCTACAATAAAATTCATACCAATATTTTGGTATAATGATATTGAAAGAATAACATTTCTTAAACTTGTAAACAATTTATTTTAATTGTTTACACTTTACTAAATAATGCATTTAATCATCCTAAAATGCCAAACTCATAAGTTTTCATCACCAATAACCAAAACCCTCATCAAAAATCTACATATACCTCATATAGGATTATCAAGCCATAAAATCCTATTTTTCCAATTTTCTTCCTTCATATAACATATTTAATTCATTTATTCATAACTAGTCCATTTTCATGAAAAATACCAAATCGGGCCCAAAAATATTTCTTTTTCTCGTTATTTAGCATAATATAGTCCCATAGTGAACATATATTTTCTCATAATTTTTAAAATTCATTTACTATTTTTCATATGGCCAAAAAATACTAATATTTAGATATTTATCATAAATTGTATTTTTATCCAAAATTCGAAATTCATAGAGTACATCGATATTATATAGATGTACTCTCAATAAAAATTTCATCAATTTTAGAGTTAACCACAAGGAATTATAAAGTTGTTACTTTTAAAATAGTCTTTTCTCATAAAATTCATAACTCTTAATCTATACATCCAAAAATCACCATTTTTGGACACAATCAATAAAACTCATCAAAATATCATTTCAAATTTTTTCAGAATTTTTGAAGGTCAGAAAAATAACGAAAGTGAAAAACATAACAACCCTTAAAATCCCTTACTATCCCTTACCTTAAAAGAAAGAAAGACTTAATTGGATATCGGATATGACGCTGAAGGGAAACTTACACTGATGAATAGCAACTCACCAAGTATCTAAATACTCACAAAATACACTCGATAATCTAGAGAGAAAAAGAGAGAAAACTTATGAATTCTGGTGTGATTTTCAATTCTAACTTAGCCCTCTAATTATAGGAAAATGTTAGCACGCTGAAGCAGACTTGACCTGCTACCTGATGGCTTTACCTGCTACTATTCCACCAACCAAAAATCAGCCATCTTCTCCAACAACCAAAGGTGGGGCCCACCCATTTCTAGAATTTTCCACCAAAATAATTTATAAACCTAATTTCTGAATCAATCACCTCTTAAAATTCATAACAAATCATTCGTTTATTTTTAACGGTTCAAAATTTGTGAACATATACTCAACTTATATATGTATAACATATCCAAAAATCACAACGATCCAACGGTCAGATTAAAAATTATAACTCACACAATAAAGTTTGTAAGAATAATCGATTTGATCTTTTAATACTTCGATCCGACAAAAATATCTCGATAAAATACCTCAACATTAATTCCTTCATTTTTAACCACAATAAATATATCCAACATTTATATCCACATTAAATAAATATTTCCTTATCATATGAATCAATAATTAATTATTCACAAATAATATTACGTAATCACATTTATGACAACCAGTAGTTCAAGGAAAGAGGGCTTTCCAATAAGAATTTCTCCTTCTTTGGCGTGCAATTAGGTGACCAAACCTCTCCTCGATGAGAACTTTCTAGACATTGCCAATAATGCTATCTAATAATATTATTCAAATAATATGAATTATTGATCCGATAATGGAAAATATCGTGCAGGTGACAATTCTTGAAACAACAATAATATAAAATATCAACGCAAAGAATTATTGAATCAATAAAATAAAATATTGAATAAGTAATTAATGTAACAATTATTGAGTAGTGTCTTCTTACACGTAAGAATCAATAATTCAAAAATTGTGTAATGTCAGTGCTTCTTGTGCGTAATAACGCAGACATCGTATTTTAACCACCGAAAGTATTCCAACAAGTGTTAATTCGGAATAACTACGTCGTTATTTATAAAAACTCAATTTTTGTCGTTTTTCTTCATCAAGCAGGTTATTAGTTATGGGGCCCTAAATGGTTGTGCTTGGTCGCATTTAATATTCTCCAAACGTAAAGAATATTCCATGACCAAATGAATATTCCCCGACAATTGAATATTTTATAACCACTTGCGTATTTTGAAAAAAATTCATATCTCACCCTTAACTTTAAACTTTTAACAATTTAATCATTTACTGAATTGTAATTATAAGAAAAATTGAATACTTTTATTTCATAAAATTCGGGGTCTTACAATCTCCCTCCTTATGAAATTTTGTTCTAGAAATTTACGTATTCGGTATTTCAAAAAGTTGAGAATACCTTGCTTCCATTTCAGATTCTATCTCCCCGGTCATCATGATTTCTCCATTGCTCATCTCCCGTGATAACTTCATTTGGGTTCCTCACTTGTTGGGAAGTCATGACAACCGTTATCCCTTGAACTACTCGGCTTTTGACTTGTGGGCAAAGATTTGGCGTTATCACTACTGGTTGGAATATACTTTTCTATAGGACATATTCCTCCTCAATGCATTCGTCAGACTCTCGATTCATGATTTGAATCATCAATCTTCGATCCATATCAAATTCAGTTGACCGCTACATGCAGGTAATTCAAAACTCGATGTTGGGTTCTCCCAATTGCTTTCCAAAAAAGAGAAATTCATATCATCTATTTTAGCCTTCCGAGATCGGACATCTCTTTCTACAATATCCACGTGTCGTGTGGCTTTTACCCATGCATCACTCATTCTACTCGTTCAATTTTTTTCTTCTTCAAATTTCGATTCCATCTTTATCATCTTATACTCGCCAAAGAATGCTTCATTCAAGCATCACATATCGGGTAACACAAGCTTGAATTGTTGCATCCTTTTGTTCCACGATCTCGTCGTTCTTCAAATTTCGCTTCTTTTAACTCATGAATACGATTTTAAAATTCTACATTTTGATCATATAATACCTCTAATAAACTCTCCTCAAAACCTCTTCTTCCTCACTCTCAAATTGTTACCTCCATGACTATCTAAGGCAAACTATCAATTCTTCACTCACCACATGGATATCTATAATTCCTTCTTCATTCGACATCACATTATCATGGTTAGTGATTAGAGGTATCCCCACGCCTCATTCACTCCATTGTTAGCATTCTCAAATTGTCATTCTCAAATCTTGCCATAAAACAAGGGTTAATTAAACAAATTAACATATCGCATAATATCCTGATATTATGACTAACCAACAAATAAGCTTAGGTAGGACACACTAACGAAGGACTTACTCATCTCTCCCCTCCTAGTTATATTCCCCGATCTCCGCCAGAGACCATATCCTAAGCTCGATAATTAATCTGTGTGACAACCCCAAAATAGGTCCATACCATCCAACCTATTCTGAGTCGCCAAATACATGGTACAAAAAATAACTACAACTTTATTACAACAATTGTCGTACAAAATACAATAACAAATATGTTGTGAGTTTGGATACAAATATATACCAAATGTGACACATGTCCCAACCGTGGACAAGACTCTCAGGATGACACCTTACATAAAGGTATAGTCAAAAGCTGCTTTTTAGAAGTTAAAATCTTTGGGAAGTGCTCAAGGAAACCTTCAATACATGGGACGCCATGCGTGCCCAGGTTATGATAGATATCATATGGCCACGTAATTATCCTTGGTTGATTAATAGATTCCCCAAAGAAAAACAAGAAGATTACTATCATATTCTTCCCAATGGTAAGTCTTCTCTTGACATATCATTATCTCTTTTGTCTCTAATTGAGAATTATACTTCAAACAAACACCAAGATTATATAGGTAGTGCTCAGTATATATACTTTCGCAAAGTGGATGAGCACATCCATGTCTTATGATGATACGAGGTTGTATGTCATTAGACATCTTGTATGATAGTGAGGAAAACACCCTTCTAACGTTGGGTTCGCCTCACCCTCAATAGCTATAGACCACCGATTCTATTCCCCGTTATCCCCACTCGACCCGGCCTACACTTTTATTACACGAAAGGAATTGTGAAGCAAAAGGGTGAAAGCACAACTAGCTTCAAGAAAGAATATCATGACTAAAGATAATTAAATTATCAATAGCCTTTATCGGTAATAAATCGTAGATTTAGAACATATGGTAGATGATAAAAAATTTCAACCATAGTTGCAAATTTGAACGAAGCAATCAATTAGAAGAGTCAAATAGACCATAAAGTCTATTATCTTCTCCATGTTAAAAATCCACCAACAATGTTTTATCCCTGTAACATCACTCAACAGTTCCTTTCCACAATCATATGAATAACTCATAATCATAATTGTGGTTCTAAATTCCTCTTCTCATCCGGAGGCGAAGATAATTTTCATAACCTATCTTCACCTGAAACATCAAAGATCATGGTTATACCAAATCACATTTCATGTTCATAATCATACTGATAAATTCATCTTTGCACTACGGGCCAAAGATATTCGTCAACAGACCATCTTTGCACTACGACCAAAGATATTCAACAATATGTCATCTTTGCACCACTAGGCCAAAAAATATTGATCAACAAACCATCTTTGCACTACAGGCCAAAGATATTCCTCAACATTTCATATTTGCACTACAGGCCAAATATATTCATCAACAATTCATAGTTGCACTACAGGCCAAATATATTAATATCTCAAAGAAATATATAATCATTTCAGAATTTATATAAACAATAATTATAACCATGTTGATTATTTCACCTTTGCACTTAAGCTAAAGATATTCAATTATAAATTCAATGGTCATGATCATACCAGTCACAATTCAACTTTTCACTACTGGCCAAAGAGAACCCTAGTCATGATCATACCAATAATCTACCCATCTTTATACTCAAGTGAAAGAGAATTTCAACATCAGGGTTATAAAAATGTTATATATGATAATAAAAATAATATGATCAACAACTGCACTTAATCTCAAGAGCAATATTCATAAATCAACGATAATTTCGCCTGGCCTGGTTCCGTTATTTATTATTCTGTTGGAATATCATGTGTAGCGCTTTTCTACGGACTGATTCCGTCTTTATTATTACGTTAGAACATCACCGCTTGCGCGACACGCCTGACCTAGTTCCGATTATTTAGTACTACTGTTGGAATAAACTCGTATACGCCAAGCACCGCATGTATGATGATTTGTTGTTATTCCATTCTTTATTATTCGGTTGGAACATCCCGCATCGGTGCGGATTTTTGCTCGACTGGTTCCGATTATTTATTATTACGTTGGAATAACTCGCATACGCCAAGCAACCGCATGCATGGTGATTTCTTTTGTTATTCCATTCTTTATTATACTCAGTTGGTTTAAGTTTTGACTTCTATAATCCATGAAATTAGTGGAATATCCTTGATTATTTGCGCTTCATCCAGTATTTTTTCATGGAAATATTCTTCTGATCATTCTTGAATTTTACTCTACAAAGAAGTATCATGTTGACAATTTGGACATTATTAGTTCCTGGATAAATTAATTCTTGAACATGTTTTATTGAATTCTTATATCATTATCATCATCCTCATGTTTATATTATGTTGAAAGTCATCTGTGGCCTGTAGTGCATAGATGGACTTGGTATGATTATGACCAGGGATTATTCGGTGCAATCATGACCGTAATGTTACAAAGGATGTGGAAAAAGTCCTCATTGACCCGTAGTGCATTGATGGGACGGTTGTTGGCATGATCATGACCATTGATGAATACACGAATATCCTTGGGTCGTGGTGCATGGATAATTTGTGGTTGTGATCTTAATGAATATCCTTGGTCAGTAAAAGGATGATGTGGATTATTTATTGTCGAGTCTCAAATGATAAAAATCATGAAAAACCTTTTAAATTATAGAAGATAGTAGATTTTATTCTCTACTTGACTCTTCTAATGGATTGCTTATTCCGCTGCAGTTAAACTTGATGTTTGTTATATTTTATCAGTTTAACACTATTAAAGGCTAATGATAATTTATTACGCATTATCTTAGTCATAATATTTCTTCTTGGGCTAGTTGAGCTCACCCTTTTGCTTTCATTGTTCTCTTGAGAAATGAGAACGTAGCGAGGGACTAGTCGGGGAGCAGTGATGGTTCGGATAATAGCATTAGTAGTCCTCACTATTCTATGAAATAGTGTGATAATAAATGTAATGAGGACCCCATTGAGTTTGTATATTGTCTAGATGAGAATATTTGTATTAAAACTCACAAGATATGTTTAGTCAGTATTTTACACATTGTTGTATAATTAAGTTGTATTTGAATTTTGTACCATGTATTTGGCGACTCGAATAGGTGATGTATACTGGATTTTGGGGCGTTATAGTTGGTATCAAAGCTTAGGGATATGATCCCGGCTAAGATGTGAGAATAGAACTAGGAGGGAGAGACAGGGAATTCTACGCTAGTATGACCTACCTAAGTTTATTTGGTATTTATTTGGCCTCATCGAATATAGGGATAATATGTTACATGTCAATTAACCTTTGTTTTGTGGCAAGATGTCGAAAATGACATCCGAGAATGTTGAGAATAGCAATGGAGCACTGAGCGATCGTTGATTCACCACATATCAATAATTAGGATAATGTGCATCAAGAAAGGCGACAATCCTCATGCAAACAACAACATTGACCAAATGATGAATGATGGAATGTTGAGGAGGCTTTGTGCAATTCATGCAAGCAATGAGCGAGAGCGGCTCTCATCCAAAATGTAGGTGGAAACACTGGAAACTCTTGGACGGTCACCGCTAAGCAGATTCAAGGAGCTGGGACCATAGGAGTTTATTGAGAGCCAAAACCACTTAAGGCGAAGCATGGATAAAGCAGATCACCAAGATATTTGATGTCTTGGGATGCTCCGAGGAGCAAAAGGTTCCCTTTCACGCTTTTTATGTTGCGAGGAGAGATGATTCTTTGGTGGGAATCCAGAAAGCATACTCAACTTCTTTGACTTTTGAAAATGTCTTGGGAGAAGTTCCAAGAACTATTCAACGATAAGTACTTTCCGATAGTATTCGTCACATAAAAGAGGTAGAGTTCATCAAGTTGGAGCACAGGAATAATATGACTGTAGTCAAGCACGAAGCGAAGTTTCCGAAAGTTATCTCCGTTTCGTCCCACTTGGTGGATAATGAAAGAGAATGACGCGAATGTTTTTAAGAGGTTTAAAGCGGGAGATACGCCAACATCTTATTTCTCATAAAGCGTGTTTGTATTCAGATGTTGTAAATAGGGCTCGATTAGTAGAAGCGATAACGAGTCAACGCAACCAAAAGAGAAGCGGTGGCAAAATGATAATACCAATGATGAAGCGATTATCGAAGCGGTGACAACAAGCGTGGAGGAATCAGCGGGCCGAAGTGGTAATCACTTCGGTGGTAATCAGGGCCAAACAATAAGAATGGACATTTCAAGAAGAGGAGATTCAACAATGATGGAAAGACGTCAGCACCAACACCCGTTGTTAAGGAAGGAGAAAGACCACCAATAATATGCTTCAAATGCGGTGGGGAGGGACACATCAGTCCAAACTGCGCGATTCCATCCAAAGCATGTTATAATTGTGGAAGAGAAGGTCACTTAGCCCGATTTTGTCATTCACCGAAAACAAGTTCAGCCAGGATGGAGGCACCAAAGGCCGTCCCAAAAAAGTCAAAGCCGGTAGTGCAAGGGAGAACGTTTGTTGTGACCTCCCAAAAAGCAAGGAACCCGAATGAGGTCATCACGAGTAAGCTTTTCATAAACTCTAGCGAAGTCTATACTTTATTTGATACCGGTTCTACCAATTCTTTTATTTCTCCTACTTGCGCTCAACGATTAAATTTGACTCCGGAGAAATTAGACTTTGACTTATCTGTGGAAACTTCATTGGGAGAAACATTCATTACATCCACTGTTTATAAGTCTTGTTTGCTTCAAATCGGTACCCTCACATTACCTGTCGATCTTATTTCATTAAAAATACTTGCATTTGATGTGATTCTAGGGATTGATTGGTTAACTACTCATCATGCTAAAATTGATTGTTTTCGTAAGGTTGTTAGCTTTTATATTCCTAATCAACCTATTATGCGAATTCAAGCGACCAAACCATTAAAATCAATCACGGTCATCTCAAGTCATAAAGCTATTCGTTTATTGAAAAACAGATGTCAAGCTTTCTTAGCTCATGTCTCGGATCTAAACAAAAATACGTCAGTTTTGAATGATATTTCTATTGTTAATAAATTTCACAGCGTATTCCACTGAAGAACTTCATGGCCTACCACGAGGCGTGAAATTGAATTTTGTATCGACCTTGAACCCAGACAAAACCCATTTTCAAAGCCCCATATCGAATAGCTCTATTGAACTTCAGGAGTTAAAGACCCAATTGCAAGAATTGTTAGACATTGGTTTCATTCGTCCCCGTATACGTCTCCTTGGGGTGCTCCTATTCTATTCGTGAAGAAGAAAGATGGGAGTATGCGACTTTGTATTGATTATTGGGAGTTGAATTATATCACCATCAAAAATAAGTACCCATTGCCACGTATTGATGACCTGTTTGACCAGTTGCAAGGAGCCAAATTCTTTTCAAAGATTGATCTTCGATTCGGATATCACCAATTGAAGATCGAACCGATGACATTCAAAGAGGGCTTTTAAAACTTCGAGACGGGCATTATGAATTCTAGTCATGTCCTTTGGATTGACTAATGCAAATCTTGCCTTCATAGATATGATGAACCGAGTATTCAAGGAATATTTGGATCACTTTGTGGTCGTCTTTATTGATGACATCCTCATATATTCCAAAACCCGTGAAGATCATGAGCAACACTTGAGGTCGATACTCCAAAAAGCGTGAATATAAGCTTTATGCCAAGTTGAAGAAATGCGAGTTCTGGCTTGAGGAAGTAGCATTCCTTGGGCACGTGGTATCAAGTCATGGAATATATGTTGACCCAACAAAGATTGAAGCTATTCAAAGCTGGGGGCAACCTAAATCGATGATCAAAAACGTAGCTTTTCGGTTTTAATTTGGTTATTATCGGAGATTCGTGGAAGGATTTTCTCAAATCGCTACTCCACTAACTCAGCTGACTCAGAAAGATATAAAGTTTAGTTGGAGCGAGGAATGTGAGAAGAGTTTTCAAGAACTCAAGAGGAGACTCATTTAAACATTGCTCGACAATACCATCGGCTCGGAGGATTTGTCATCTCTGATGATGCTTCGGGCAAAGGGTTGGGATGTGTTCTCATGCAACATGGAAAAGTCGCCTTTATGCCTCAAGACAACTCAAAGAATATGAGAGGAATTATCCTACTCATGATCTAGAGTTAGCATGTTGTTTTCGTGACTTAAAATTTGGAGGCATTACTTGTATGGGGAGAAGGTGGAGATCTTTAAGGATCATAAAAGCCTCAAATATTTCTTCACTCAAAAGGAACTCAACATGCGACAACGACGTTGGCTTGAAGCTCATTGAAAGATTATGATCATACCATCCAATACCATCACGAAAAGCGAACGTGGGTAGCCGACGCATTGAGTAAAAAGATCATATACAATCTGAAGCGATATTGTCAACACAAAGGCCCATTTTGTGTGACTTGCAAAGGATGGAGATAGAGTTAAAGACTCCAGGGACCTATGTGATGATGGTGAATATACGAGTAGAACCGACTTTAATTGATAAAGTTAAAGTTGCTCAAGCTACTGGACACAGGAGTCGATGCGTTATAGGGAAGAAAGTGCAAGAAGGTGCTATGCCGGAAGCAAGAATCGATGAAGAAGGAATACTTCGAGTCAACTCCAGACTTTGCGTTCCTAACGACCCTGATTTAAAGTATAAAATCATGATGGAGGCGCACAACACACCGTTTGCAATCCATCTTGGGAGTACCAAAATGTATCATGATATTCGTCATACATTTTGGTGGAGCAATATGAAGAGAGAGATAGCGATGTTTATCTCAAGGTGTCTATCTTGTCAACGAGTTAAAGCGGAGCATCAAGTACCAAAAGGTCCATTGCAACTACTTGAAATTCCAGAATGGAAGTAGGAGCACATTACCATGGATTTCGTTACCGGTCTAGATGCGATTTGGGTCATTGTTGATAGATTGACCAAGTCTGCTCATTTTTTACCGATACGAAAAACTTATACACTTGAACGTCTTGCTCATATGTACATAAACGAGATTGTAAGACTGCATGGTATGCCAGTATCCATAGTTTCTGATTGAGACCCAAGATTCACTTCACGATTTTGGGTTAGTTTTAGAAAAGCTATGAAAGCACAAATTCTGATTTAGTTTTCGGCATATCATCCCTCAGACGGACTGAGCGATCGGAAGGACTATTCAAACTCTTGAAGATTTATTAAGACTCTGTGTCCTTGACTTCAAGGGAAGTTGGGATAAGTTCTTACCATTGGTGGAGTTTTTCTACAACAACAGTTATCAAACAAGTATTGGCATGGCTCCATTTGAGGCGTTGTATGGAAGAAAGTGTCATTCTCCAGTATGCTGGGATGAGGTGGGTGAAGCAACGTTGTTGGGACTGGAGTTGGTACGTATGACTACGAAAAAGATTCAAACGATCCGACAATGTAAGACCCCAACTTTTTATAAATAAAGAATTAAATTTCCTCTATTTATTATTTTGAAAGAGTAAGGGTTGATTTGATTAATGTGGTTAGTTATGGGAAATATGTGCAAATATTTCAAATAAGCAAGTGGTTATAAAATATTCATTTTTATCGGAGAATATTCGTTTGGTCGTGGAATATTCTTACTGTCGGGGAATATTCGTACGACGGCACAACCTCGTGTGGGCCCCATAACGGAAAGCGATTGGATAAAAAAATGACAAGTATAAGTTGTTTATAAATAACGGCGTAGTTGTTATCGTTAACACTGTTGGAATACCCGGTGGTTAAAACACAAAGAATATACGCTCGTTCAAGACAAAGAGAAGATAGCACGGTATTGCACCAATTATTGATTCTTACGTAAGAAGGCACTACTCAATAATTGTTACGGTAAGAATTATTCGAAGATTTTATTGATTCAATAATTATTGCATTGATATTCTATATTATCGTTATTTCAATAATTGTTAGTAGGGTCGTAAATGGTAATAGGAAAAATTCAGATTCGCCCCGCATCCGTATTCAAAAAAACGGATATTATTCAGATTCGAAAAAAGCGGATATATCCGTATCCGGTTTAAAGGTATCCGTAAATAAACGGATACGAATACGGATATAGCGTAATCGATTCGATTAACATCCATTCAGTAAATATATCCGTGCGGATACGGATATCCAATTCGATATCTGAAATCTGTGATCCGGATAATTATATATATATATATATATATATATATATATATACACACACACACACACTTAATATTTACATTAATTAAGTTATTAATTAATGTAAATTATTAATTAATAATTTACCTATATAAGTTGTTAATAATTTAATATATATATATATATATATATATATATATTATATATATATATATATATAATATATGTATTTATTAATAACTTACATTCATTGATTAATCACTTATATTCATTTATATAAGTTATTAATATATACGTAATGTGTATATATATATTAATAAATCATAACTTAGATTCATTAATTAATCGCTTTAACTTATATTCATTAATTAATAACTTACATATATACATTTATATATATAAGTTATTATATATATACACACATATATATTAATAACTTGCATTAATTAATTAATAACTTACATATATATATATATATATAGTAACTTACATTTACATATATATATATAAGTTATTATATATATATATATATATACAATATACACACACATATATATTAATAACTTACATTCATTAATTAATCACTTACATTCATTTATATAAGCTATTAATATATATTTATATATATATATACACACACGTTTAAGGACAACGGTCGAGAGGCGGGAGCAATGGACAATATAATTTTATTGTTAAAATGTGTTTAGTCTGAATTAATTTAAAATTAATCTAGAAGGGAGAGTTAAATAAATTAATTCACGTTTATGAATTTTTGGGTGGAGATAGTATTTATCACTTTCATTTGCCTAATTATTTAGAAACTAGAAGTCCAAATATGTAAAATAAGTTCAATGTCAATTTTGAATCAAGTTAGATTAACTAGTTGTCACACATACATTATAACTCGTACTCTCTATAAATATAATGAAATCAAATAATTTCTTATAACCATGTAATTTATTTATTGAGGATAAATAATAAATAAATCTCCCATAAATATTACTATTCATTTATTAAATATTAATTTATTTCTCTTTTTATTATTTAATAAAATTTGAAAGAATAATATTGAGATTTTAATTTCAAATTGATCCATCAAACAAAGTATCGATTTACATTATTGAATCTTTTTATTTTCACCCAAAACGTCAATTAGCAGATGTTCCTCCCTTTATGATTAGGATGTTTAATTAATATGTATGATTTAAATATTAAACTGTGTTTAATTAATATGTATGATTTAAACTTTAATTTTTTTTCCGTAAATATTTTGAATGAATTTTATATTAAGTTCGATATAAGCTAATTCGGATATTCGGATAAAATAAACTAGAATTGGATATTATTCAGTATTTGAATATTTTTTAGAATCTGGGATACGGATAATATTTTTAAAATCCGTCGGATCACGGATACGGATACGGATAAGTAATTAGTTTTTTAGGATACGGATACGGATATACCGTATCTCAGATCCGTTTAATACTGAATTTACACCCCTAATTGTCAAAGATACGATTTTCCATTATCGAAGCAATAATTCATATTATCTGAATAATATTATTAGATAACATTATTGGCAATGTCTAGAAAGTTATGTCTAAGAAAAGGTTTGGTCACCTAATTGCGCGCCAGTAAGGAGAAATCCTTATTGGAAAGCCCCTCTCTTCCAGGAACCCACCGATTTTTGGTATTGTGATTCTGTAATATTATTTGTGAATAATTAATTATTGATTTATATGATGAGGAAAATATTGATTTTATGTGGATATAGATGGAGAAAATTTTTAATGTGACAATTGTTGAAAATTAATATTTTATCTTTTTCTGATAAAATAATTCATTTAAATATATTATTTTAATAATATATTAATGGTGATATTTTTACAATGAATGTGGAATATATGAGTATATGAGGAGGAAGAGTATTTTGTGGCATTAAATGATTAACACATGTTTTGTGTGTCGGTGGACCCCAATTCTTGATAGAAATTTGATTATAGCCGTAAAAATCGCTTTGTTTGTGGATTTGGTCAATTTACATTTTGGAATTTGGAAAAACTTTCTTCTACAAAGTTGTAGATAATGAAATTTCCTATGGAAAAGACATGTGGTTTGAATTTTTCTGATAAAAGGGCTATTTATTATGAATTATTGAAGTTCCATAGTTCCAAAATAATTGGTTTTTGAAAGTTTTAATTATTTTTAATTATAAAAACGTTTTTTTGGTTTTTGTCATTATTTGGTGGCTGAATTCAGATGGTCAAGGTGGGCTAATGAAATTAAAAATAAAATATTATTATTTTATTAAATTTTTTGCTTTGGTGTTCTAAGCAATTTCCTATAAATAGGGTGCTTAGGTTAGAAATAAAAATCACACTAGAAACTAAAGATTTCTCTCTCTATAATTTCAAGCGTATTTTTGTGAGTATTTTAGTACTTTGAGTATTGCTATATGGTGCAAGTTCTTTCAGCACTATATCCAGTATTACAGTCAGAAGTACTATCCTTTTGAGGTAAAGGATGTTATTTTTTCGTAAGTGATATTATTTCTTCAATATCATTATGCCGAAATATTGGTTGGAATTTTTTTTTTATCAAATTTAGAACTTTTTCATGTCAGAGTTACTATTCATGAGTTACTATTCATGAGTTACTATTCACGAGTACTATTCACGAAGAATGATGATTTTCTTGTGGAATTTCTATCTTTTGGTGTCAGAATTACTATTCACGTATACGTCACTATTCACGAATACGACACTATTCACAGAAAAATTAAATTTTCTTTTTTTTGTCCAAAATATCTATTATGGATACTAGCTTTGATTGTATCCATGTTTTGATTATTTTTGAATTTTACTCCACTATGATTATTTATAAGGTATTTTTGGACATGGAATAGCTGAAATACGAATCCTTAATATTTATTCTTTTATTTCACTGGATTCGTTTTTGTTAAAATATTTTTCATCATCCTCCGTCCTAAATGATGATATAATTGAATATATTTGGCATGTAGTGCAAAGATTAATGATTTCGATGAATATCTTTTTGGCCGTGAGTAAAGAGATGAACAGTGTTTAGATGAACATGATTAATCGATGAATATCTTTGGCTTGTAGTGCAAAGATGAATATTTGATTTCAGTTATATATTGATTGATGTTACAGGGATAAAATATCGACGATGAACTTTTAAATTCATATATAGAAGATAGTAGATTGCATTCTCTACCTAACTCTTCTAATGAATTATTATTTCCGCTGCGAATATTGATTTAAAACAGGTTGTCTATTGTATTCTATTAGATTTTTCCCTGTTGAAGACTAATGATAATTTGTTCTATGTTATCTTAGTCATAATGTTCTTTATTTGGGCTAGTTGAGCTCACCCTTTTCCTTGTTGTTCCATTTTTCTTCTCGTGAGAGGCGAGAATGTAAGCGAGTACTAGTAAAGGTGTGGAATGATGGTTCTAGTAGTCCTCACTATTACGTCAAAAATAGTGTATTAATAATTGTAATGAGGACTTATTTGAGTGTAGATATTGTCTAGATGACAATATTTGTATTTAAACTCACAGTTTTTATGTTGTATTAATAAAGTTGTAGTTGTTTTACATATTTATGTATTTTGACGACTCGAGAATGGGTATTGTATACCTATTTTGGGGGCGCCATGATTAATATCGAGCTTAGGGATATGATCTCAGCAGAGATCGGGGAATAGAACTAGGAGGGGAGAGACGAGTAAATCCTTCGCTAGTGTGTCCTACCTAAGCTTATTTGTTGGTCGGTCATAATATAGGGGTATTATGTGATATGTTAATTTGTTAAATTAACCCTTGTTTTATGGCAATATTTGAAAATGTCAACTGAGAATGTTAACAGTGGAGTAAATGAGACCGTGGAGACACCTATGCTCACCAACGAGGAGAACGTGCAACAGGCTGGCAATGTTCCTCTTGTGAACAACACCACTGAGCAGATGATGAACGATGGGATGTTTAGAAGCTTTTTGCAGTTCATGCAAAATCGACGAGGAGACTCGTATTCAAAATATGAGGAGAAATGATAGCAATTCACGGTTTGTCACAAATGCAAGCGCCCGATCAATCGTCAGCGAGATGTGGGTTAAACAAATTACCAAGATATTCGATGTCTTGGGATGCACGGAGGAATGAAGGTTCCATTCGCCACCTTTATGTTCCATGGCGAAGGCGCATTCTTGGTGGGAGTCTCGTGAAGCGTATATAACCAACAAGACTCGGCATGTCTTTGGGAGACATTTCAGAATGTTCAATGACAAGTACTTTCACGAAAGTATTCGCTATATGAAGGAGGTAGAGTTTATTAGATCGGAGCGAGAATAACATGGACGGTGTCCCAAAGACGAGGCTAAGTTTGTAGAGTTGTCCAGTTTGCACCTCATTTGGTGGAGACCGAGGAACGATGACGCGGATGTTTCTAGAGAGGTTTGAAACCCGACATACGTCAATATCTCATTTCTCATAAATTTTCTATATTATTGAGATGTTGTCAATGAGGCTCAATTATTAGAAGCGAGATAACGAAAGTACGGCCAACCGAGGGACCACAACCGAAGATTATCTGGTGGTGGATAAATCATCGTAACAACAATAACCAAATGAGAGAAAGAAAAATACGGACAAGAGCGGCAACCACTCTGGTGGTAATCGTGGCCATGAAAATAGAAGAAGCGAGTCGGGGGGAGATAAAAAGAGGAGATTCAACAATGACAATGTGAAGACGTCAGCACCAATTGGTTCCAAGGGAGGAGAACGATCACCGGTCATATGCTATAAGTGTGGAAAAGAAGGACATATCAGCCCAAACTGCCCACAACAGTTTAAGGTATGTTATAACTGTGGAAATGAAGGGCATATCGCTCGAGATTGCACTGTAGCGAAACCAAGTCCAGCGGGGATAGTGACTCAAAAGGCTGTCCCAGAAAAGTCAAAGTCAACGGTTCCTGGAAGAGCGTTTGTCGTGACTGGTCAACATGTGAGGAACCCAAACGAGGTGATCACGGGTAAGTTAATCATAAATTTATGCGAAGTTTATACATTACTAGATACCGGTGCTACCCATTCATTTATCTCTCCTGCTTGTGCTCAACGTTTAAACTTGACTCCGGAGAAATTAGACTTTGACCTATCTGTGGAAACTCCGTTAGGAGAAACTTTCATCACATCCACTATTTATAAATCTTGTTTGATCCAAGTTGGCACCATCACATCACCTGTTGATCTTATCTCTTTAAAGATACTTGTTTTTGATGTGATTTTAGGGATTGATTGGTTAACTACTCATCATGCCAAATTGATTGCTTTTGTAAGGTTGTTAGTTTTCATATTTCTAAGCAACTTTGTTATTCAATTTAAGCAACCAAACCATTGAAGTCAAACTCTTTCATATCGTCAGTAAAGTCATTCGTTTATTGAAAAGCGGATGTCAAGCTTTCTTAGCCATGTTATGGACTTGAACAAAAATACGTCAGATTTGAATGATATTTCTGTTGTTAGTAAATTTCCTGACGTATTTCCTGAAAAATTTCCTGGCCTACTCCCATAGCGTGATATTGAATTTTGTATCGACTTTGAACCCCAGACAAAACCCATTTCTAAAATCTCATATCGCATGGCTCTATTGAACTTCGTGGAGTTAAAACCCAACTATAGAAATTGATAACCGAGTCTCTATCTGGTGACTTCTTTTGTGGAATGCACCGCCAGATTCTCCGTAGGGGACGCCATATTAAATGCGATAAGTAAAATCGATAGGTGTCATTGTGACGTCTTATCCAAGGTTGGGATATGAGTCACAGATTGAGAGCAACCTAAGTCGTTAATCTAAAAAATCGTAGCTTTCTGAGGCTTAGTTGGTTATTATCTGAGATTCGTTGAAGGATATTCTCGAATCGCTATTCCATTAACTTGGTGACTCGTAGAGATACAAAATTCGAATGGAGCAAGGAATGTGGGAAGAGCTTCAAGATCTCAAGAGGAGACTCATTTCAAGCACCTATTTTGACAATACCATCTGGTTCGGATGGATTTGTTATCTACAGCGATGCTTCAGGCAAAGGGTTAGGATGTGATCTCATACAACGTGGGAAAGTCATAGCCTATATGTAAGACCCCGAATTTTATGAAATAAAAGTATTCAATTTTTCTTATAATTACAATTCAGTAAATGATTAAATTGATAAAAGGTTAAAGTTAAGGGTGATATATGAATTTTTTTTCAAAATACACAAGTGGTTATAAAATATTCATTGTTGTTACCGGGAATATTCGTTTGGTGCGTGGAATATTCTTTTCTATCGGGAATATTCGTATGACGGCATTCGACGCTTGACTATTTGTGGGTCCCATAACGAATAAGCGTCGGATGAAGAAAATGACAAAAATGAGTTTTTATAAATAATTGCGGCGAAGTTATTACAATTAACAATTGTTGGAATACCCAAAGTGAGTAAAAGTAATGTCGCCATTGCGTTGGTGCTTGAAATGCTACGGTTTTTGCATGATATTTTTGAATTATTGATTCTTACGTGAGAAGGCACTACTCAATAATTGTTACATTAATTACTGTTCAATATTTTATTTTATTGATTCAATAATTGCTGCATTGATATTTTATATTATTGTTGTTTCAATAATTATCACTGCACATCATCTCCATTATCAGATCAATAATTCATATTATTTGGAATAATATTATTAGATAACATTATTGGCAATGTATAGAAAGTTCTGTCAAGGAGAGGTTTGGTCACCTAATTGCGCGCCAGTAAGGAGAAATCCTTATCGGAAAGCCCTCTTTCTGAGAACTACCGTTGTCATAATTGTGATTCTGTAATATTATTTGTGAATAATTAATTATTAATTTATATGATAAGGAAATATTTATTTTTATGTGGATATAAATGATGGATATATTTATTTTTATGTGGATAAAAATGAAGGAATTAATGCTGAGGTGTTTTATCAGTATTTTGTCGGTGTGGAGGTATTAAAAATCATCCGTTTGTGGATTTCAGATATTTTTGGTTTAGAATTTGGAAAAACTTTCTTCTATAAAGTTGTAGAGAATTCGATTTCAGTCAGAATGGACATAAAATTCGTATTTTTCTGATAACCGAGCTATTTTCTATGAATTATTGAAGTTTTGAAAAATAAAATTATTTTTATTAAAATTATGGGTGGGACCCACTTTTATTTTTCAAAACATGTGGGCTGAATTCTCTCAAGGTTGGCTGCTCAGATTTTCAGCAAGTATGGGCGTGGAAGAGAGGAAAAAATAAAGTAATATTTTATTATTTTAGTCTCCTTTGGCGTTCTAGCATTTTCCTATAAATAGGTGCTTATATTAGAATTGAAAATCACACCAGAAACAAGTTTTCTTTCTCTCTATATTATCAAGCATATTTTTGAGAGTATTTAGATACTTTGAGAGTTGCTATTTAGTAGAAGTTTCCTTCGGTTTTTCATCCGATATTCCAGTCAGAAGTACTGCTCTTTTGAGGTAAGGGATTTTAAGGGTTATTATATTTTTCAGTTCGTACTTCTTCCGACTCTTAGAAAATTCTGGATAAATTTGAAATGATATTTTGATGAGTTTTATTGATTGTATCCGAAAATGGTGATTTTTGGATGTATAGATTAAGACTTATGAATTTTATAGGAAAAGACTATTTTAAAAGAAACCCCTTATAACTCCTTGTGGTTAACTCCAAAATTGATGAAATTTTTATTGGAAGTATATCTATATATTATCAGTATACTCTGTCAATTTCGGAATTTTTGAATAAAAGTACAATTTATGATAAATGTCTAAATATTTCGTGGTTTTGGTCATATGAAAAATAGTAAATGAATTTTAAAAATTATGAGAAAAATATATGTTCAATATGGGACTATATTCTGCTAAATCCCATAAAAGAAATATTTTTGGAACTGATTTGGTATTTTTCATGAAAATGGACTAGTTATGAATAAATGAATTAAATATGTTATGTGAAGGAAAAAAATTGGAAAATATGATTTTATGGCTTGAGAATCATATATGTGGTATATGCAGATTTTTGATGAGGGTTTTGGTTATTGGTGATGAAATCTTATGAATTTGGCATTTTAGAATGATTAAATGCATTATTTAGTAAAGTGTAAACAATTAAAATAAATTGTTTATAAGTTTAAGAAATGTTATTTCAATATCATTATACCAAAATATTGGTATGAATTTTATTGTGGAATTTCTACCTTTTTGTGTCGGGTTTACTATTCATGAGTTACTATTCACGAGTTACTATTCATGAGTTACTATTCACGAAGTTACTATTCATAAGTTACTATTCACGAGTTACTATTTATGACAAAATTGGTTTCTTTTTCTAACCAAATTGTAGTTGATTTATGAATATTACTCTTGAGATTAAAACTATATGTTGATCATATTATTTTTATTATCATATATAACATTTTTATAACCCTAATGATGATATTTCTCTTTAACTTGAGTGTAAAGATGGGTAGATTTTGGTATGATCATGACTATGGGTTCTCTTTTGGCCAAGAAAGTCAAAAGTTGAATTGTTGATTTGGTATGATGATCATGACCATTGAATTTATAATTGAATATCTTTAACTTAAGTGCAAAGGTGAAATGATCAACATGGTTATAATTATTGTTTATATAAATTCTGAAATGATTATGTATTTCTTTGAGATATGAATATATTTGGCCTGTAGTACAAATATGAACTGTTGAGGAATATCTTTGGCCTGTAGTGCAAAGATGAATTGTTGATAAATATCTTTGGCCTGTGGTGCAAAGATGACATGTTGTTGAATATCTTTGGCCAGTAGTGCAAAGATGAACTGTTGACGAATATCTTTGGCCGTAGTGCAAAGATGAATTTATTAATATGATTATGAACAAGAACTGTGATTTGGTATAACCATGATCTTTGATGTTTCAGGTAAAGACATGTGATGAAAATTATCTTCGTCCTGGATGTGAAGAGAAATTTAGAATCACAATTATGATTATGAGTTATTCATATGATTGTGGACCAGAACTGTTGATTTATGTTATAGGGATAAAACATTGTTGGTGGATTTTTAACATAGAGAAGATAATAGACTTTATGGTCTATTTGACTATTCATATGAGAGGAATTATCCTACTCATGATCTAGAGTTGGCAGCAGTCGTTTTCGCGCTAAAGATCTGGAGGCACTATCTATATGGGGAGAACGTGGAGATATATTCAGACCATAAAAGCCTCAAATATTTCTTGATCCAATAGCAACTCAACATGCAGCAACAACGTTGGCTCGAGCTGTTGAAAGATTACGACCACACTATTTAATACCATCCTGGAAAAGCGAACGTGGTAGTTAACACGTTGAGTAGAAGATCATATGCAGGAACGAGTACGATGATGTCAAGTAAACGTATAGAACCAACTTTAATCGAAAAAGTTAAAGGTTCTCAAGCCACAGATCCGGAGCTGATGCGTATGAGAAGAAAGTACAAGAAGGTGCTATTCCAGAAGCAAGAATCGATGAAGAAGGAATACTTCGAGTCCACTCCAGACTTTGTGTTCCTAACGATTCTGACTTGAAGCATAGAATCATGATGGAGGCACACAACACACCGTTTGCAATCCATCCTTTAAGTACCAAAATGTATCGTGATCTTCGACATACATTTTGGTGGAACAATATGAAGAGAGAGATCGCGAAGTTTATATCGAGGTGTTTAACTTGTCAACGTGTAAAGGCGGACCATCAAGTATCTAAGGGTCCGTTGCAACCACTTGAGATTCCGAAATGGAAGTGGGAACACATTACCATGGATTTCGTTACGGGTCTTCCCACGGTTTCTCAAGGCATAAATGCTATTTGGTTTATTGTTGATAGATTAACCAAGTCTGCTCATTTCCTGCCGATACGGGAGACTTATTCCTTTGAACGTCTTGCTCGAATGTACGTAAATGAGATTGTGAGATTTCATGGAATGCCAGTATCCATAGTTTCGGATCGGGACCCAAGATTCACTTCAAGATTTTGGGTTAGCTTGCAAAAAGCTATGGGGACGGATTTACGATTCAGTTCGGCATACCATCCTCAAACGGACGGAAAATCAGAGAGGACTATTCAAACTCTTGAAGATCTACTAAGACTCTGTGTCCTAGACTTCAAAGGCAATTGGGATAAGTATTTACCATTGGTGGAATTCTCCTACAACAACAGTTATCAGGCAAGTATAGGTGTGGCTCCATTTGAAGCATTATATGGACGAAAGTGTCGCTCTCCAATATGTTGGGATGAGGTGGGAGAAGCAACGTTGTTGGGACCAGAGTTAGTACGTATGACTACAGAAAAGATCCAAATGATTCGACAATGTATACAGATGGCACAAGATCGACAAAAGAGTTATGCGGATCTTCATCGAAAGGACGTGGAATTTAGTATTGGGGATCATGTATTGTTGTGTGTGTCTCCATGGAAAAGAGTTACAAGATTTGGGAAGAGAGGAAAGCTCAATCCACGATTTATTGGTCCATTTCAGATTCTTGATCGAGTAGGAAATGTGGCCTATAGACTCGCGTTGCCTCCAAGTATGTCTCGTGTTCATAATGTTTTTCATATATCTGTGCTACGTGAATATGTGAAAGACCCAAACCACGTTATTGAGTTAGAACCGGACGAGATAGACGAAGACTTAACGTACGAAGAGGTACCAGTCAAGATCTTGGATAGGAAGGAGCATGTCCTACGCATGTCAATTTCGAGGACGAAATTTCATAAGGAGGGGAGGTTGTAAGACCCCAACTTTTTATAAATAAAGAATTAAATTTCCTCTATTTATTATTTTGAAATAGTAAGGGTTGATTTGATTAATGTGGTTAGTTATGGGTAAAATGCGCAAATATTTCAAATAAACAAGTGGTTATAAAATATGCATTTTAATCGGAGAATATTCGTTTAGTCGTGGAATATTCTTACTGTCGAGGAATATTCGTACGACGGCGCAACCTCGTGTGGGCCCCATAACGGAAAGCGATTGGATGAAAAAAATGACAAGTATAAGTTGTTTATAAATAACGGCGTAGTTGTTACCTTTAACACTGTTGGAATACCCGGTGGTTAAAACACAGTAATACGCGTTGTTGCACAGTAGCACACGGTATTGCACCAATTATTGATTCTTACGTAAGAAGGCACTACTCAATAATTGTTACAAAGAATTACCGCTCAAGATTTTATTGATTCAATAATTGTTGCATTGATATTCTATATTACCGTTGTTTCAATAATTGTCGATATCGATTATTTTCCATTATCGGCTAATAATTCATATTATCTTAATAATATTATTAGATAACATTATTGGCAATGTCTAGAAAGTTTTGTCTAAGGAGAGGTTTGGTCACCTAATAATTGCGCCAAGAAGAGAGAAATCCTTATTGGAAAGCCCCCTCTTCTCGAGGAGCGCACTGGTTTTCGTGATTGTGATTCTCGTAATATTATTTGTGAATAATTAATTATTGATTTATATGATGAGGAAAATATTGATTTTATGTGGATATAGATGAAAAATTTTTAATGTGACAATTGTTAAAAATTAATATTTTATCTTTTTCTGATAAAATAATTCATTTAAATATATTATTTTAATAATATATTAATGGTGATATTTTTACAATGAATGTGGGATATATGAGTATATGAGGAGGAAGAGTATTTTGTGGCATTAAATGATTAACACATGTTTTGTGTGTTTGGTGGACCCCAATTTTAATAGAAATTTGATTATAGCACTGTAAAATCGCTTTGTTTGTGGATTTCGGTCAATTTCTGTTTGGAATTTGGAAAAACTTTCTTCTACAAAGTTGTAGATAATGAAATTTCCTATCGAAAAGACATGTGGTTTGAATTTTTCTGATAAAAGGGCTATTTATTATGAATTATTGAAGTTCCATAGTTAAAATAATTGGTTTTGAAAGTTTTAATTATATTTAATTATAAAAACGTTTTTTTGGTTTTTGTCATTATTTGGTGGCTGAATTCAGATGGTCAAGGTGGGCTAATGAAATTAAAAATAAAATATTATTATTTTATTAAATTTTTTGCTTTGGTGTTCTAAGCAATTTCCTATAAATAGGGTGCTTAGGTTAGAAATAAAAATCACACTAGAAACTAAAGATTTCTCTCTCTATAATTTCGAGCATATTTTTGTGAGTATTTTAGTACTTTGAGTATTGCTATATGGTGCAAGTTCTTTCAAAGACTATATCAAAGATATTACAATGTAAGTACTTATCCTTTTGAGGTAAAGGATGTTATTTTTTCGTAAGTGATATTATTTCTTCAATATCATTATGTCGAAATATTGGTTGGAATTTTTTATCAAATTTGGAACTTTTTCATGTCGGGGTTACTATTCATGAGTTACTATTCACGAGTACTATTCACGAAGCATGATAATTTTCTTGTGAAATTTCTATCTTTTGGTGTCAGAGTTACTATTCACGTATACGACACTATTCACAAAAAAATTAAATTTTCATTTTTCTTCCAAAATATCTATTATGGATACTAGCTTTGATTGTATCCATGTTTTGATCATTCTTGAATTTTACTCCACTATGATTATTTATGAGGTATTTTTGGACATGGAATTGCTAAAATACGAATCCTTAATATTTATTCTTTTGTTTCACTGGATTCGTTTTCTTTAAAATATTTTTCATCATCCTCCGTCTAAATGATGATATAATTAAATATCTTTGGCCCAGAAGGCAAAAGATTAATGATTTCGATGAATATCTTTGGCCCAGAAGTGCAAAAGATGAACAAGTGTTTAGATGAACATGACCAATCGATGAATATCTTCACCAGTAGTGCATAGATAAATATTTGATTTCAGATTATATATTGATTGATGTTACAGGGATAAAATATCGTCGATGAACTTTTAAATTCATATATAGAATATAGTTAACTCTTTTAATGAATTATTATTTCCGCTGCGAATATTGATTTAAAACAGGTTGTCTATTGTATTCTATTAGATTTTTCTCTGTTGAAGACTAACGATAATTTGTTCTATGTTATCTTAGTCATAATGTTCTTTACTGGGCTAGTTGAGCTCACCCTTTTCCTTGTTATTTCATTTTTCTTCTCAGGAGGCGAAAATGTAGCAAGTACTAGTCAGGGTGTGGAATGATTGTTCAAATCTTGGATAAGAAGGAACATATTCTACGCTCCAAGGTTATACCTCAAGTCAAAGTTTTGTGGAGAAACCACGATGTTGAGGAAATGAATTGGGAGTTAGAATCGAATCAAATCAAGGTATCCTTACCTCTTCGATATTACCCAGTAGTGCGTACCCTAATTTCGAGGCTAAATTTCATAAGAAGGGAGGTTGTAAGACCCCAACTTTTATGAATAAAGATGAATTTTCTATAAATATCATTTTTGAATATTATGGAATGAATTTGATATAATGTTATAATTGTGGGTAATATTTATAAATTTTGCAAAGTCTGTAAGTTGTTATATAATATTCGATTGGTCCGGAATATTCATTTTAACAGGAATATTCGATAATTTAGCACAATCATTGGTGGACCCTACAACGGAATTATTATCGGATTGAAAATGACAAAAATACTTTTATGAAAATAACTACGTGAAAGTTTTACACTCGTTAATTGTTGAAACACCCAATGTTAAAAAATACGATGAATGATATAGTTGCATAGTAGCACACGGTATTGATTATTGATGCTTACGTGAGAAGTCACTCAGTATTATTCATTTATTGTCAATATTTTATATATTATTAAATTAATAATTGAGACGACGAAATTATTAATATTATTATTTGCAATGTTAACGATGTCTAGAAGTTCTGTCAAGGAGAGGTTTGGTCACCTAATTGCGCGCCAATAGGGAGAAATCCTTATTGGAAAGCTCCCTCTTTCCTGAGAACGACCTGGTCGATTAATATTGTGAATTATAATAATGATGATAAATGTTGTTAAAAATATTGAAAATTTTTTTATGGAGCAGTTGTTGTAATTTTGTGTATTATTTGGATCCCCACTTACCCATTATTAAAATAGTTAGGAGAAAGTACTTTAGTTTATATATATATATATATATGTTTGAATTATAGGGGGGGAGTGACGTTGGTGGAGGGAAGTACCTTTATTTTGTATATAGATATATATGATAGTGGATTTTGGTAGATGAAATCACTTTTATTTTTATATATATATATATATATATATATATATATATATATATATATGATAGTGGATTCTGGTGGAATCAAAATTCATCAAGTTGTAAGAGTTTGTCGGGTGGGAGCAAATAATTCAATTAAGCATGTGCTTATATATATATATATATATATTATTTTTTTTTTGTTTTACTTGATGTTGGTAATCAAATTCTTGCGCATAACATCAGTGGCTGCTACAATTTCGTCCGTGAAATTACCATCCGGTGCACCCGTGTTCAAACAGTACCCCTTCAATTCTCCTATAAATAGAATGCTTAGTTAGAATTGAAATCACACCAGAAATTCAGAGAAATTCTCTTCTATAATCTTGAGCGTATTTCTTTAGAGTTTTAAGAAGCTTTGAGCTTAGTGCAACTTTTCTTAAAGAATATCCTCGCCCTACCAGTCGGAATACTCTTCTTTTACAGTGAAGGTATTATTTCTTTTGTATTCATGAAGAGAACTTCGTTATTTCATTCTTTATTATTCATTGGAATATCACATGCATGCGTTTTACCTTGGGACTGCTTTCCATCTTTATTATTTCATTGGAACATCCGCCGATGCGACACGCCTGACACGGTTCCGTTATTTAGTATTCTATTGGAATAACTTTGTATACGCGAAGTATCGCATGCATGGTGATTTATGTTGTTATTCCATTCTTTATTATTACATTGGAACATCCCGCCGGTGCGTAATTTTACCGACTGGTTCCGTTATTTATTATTACATTGGAATATCTTGTCTTGTCATGCGTTTTTAATTTAGGACTGATTAGTCTTTATTATACATTGGAACATCCGATTAAGCGATTACGCCTAATCCGGTTCCGTTATTTAGTATTCATTGGAATTACTGTATATGCAAAAGTACCGCATGCATGATGATTTCATTGTTATTCTATTCTTTATTATTCATTTGGAACATCCCGCCGGTGCGAATTTACTTTGACCGGTTCCGTTATTTATTATTCTCATTGGAATAACCTATCTATGCTAAGTACCGCATTTATGGTGATTTCTTTTGTTATTCCATTCTTTATTATACTCAGTTGGTTTAAGTTTTGACTTTATACTCCATGAAATTAGTGGAATATCCTTGATATTTCGCTGCTCATCCAAAGATCTTTTTATAGAAATATTCTTCCGAGCATTCTTGAATTTTACTCTACAAAGAAGTATCATGTTGACAATTTGGACATTATTAGTTCCTGAATAAATTAATTCTTGAACTTGTTTTATTGAATTCTTATATCATTGTCATCATCCTCATATTTATATTATGTTGAAAGTCATCTGTGGCCTGTAGTGCATAGATGGACTTGGTATGATTATGACCAGGGATTATTCGGTGTAATCATGACCGTAATATTATAAAGGATGTGTAAAAAGTCCTCATTGACCCGTAGTGCATTGATGGACAGTTGTTGGCATGATCATGACCATTGATGAATACACGAATATCCTTGGCTGTGGTGCATGGATAATTTGTGGTTGTGATACTAATGAATATCCTTGGCCATAGTGCAGGGATGATGTGGATTATTTATTAAGCTGAGTCCCAGCGATAAAAGTCATGAAAAACCTTTTAAATCATAGAAGATAGTAGATTTTATTCTCTACTTGACTCTTCTAATGGATTGCTTGTTCATTGTGATTAAACTTGATGTTTGTTATATTTTATCGGTTTAACTCTTTGTTGAAGGCTAATGATAATTTATTCGCATTATCTTAGACATAATATTTCTTACTGGGCTAGTTGAGCTCACCCTTTTGCTTTAATTGTTCTCTTTAGGAAATGAGAACGTAGCAGGGACTAGTCGGAGAATAGAGTGATGGTTCAGATAATAACATTAGTAGTCCTCACTATTCTATGAAATAGTGTGATAATAAATGTAATGAGGACCCCATTGAGTTTGTATATTGTCTAGATGACAATATTTGTATTAAAACTCATGAGATATGTTTAGTCGTATTTTACACGACTGTTGTATAATTAAGTTGTATTTGAATTTTGTACCATGTATTTGGCGACTCAGAATAGGTGATGTATACTGATTTTGGGGGCATCATAGTTGGTATCAAAGCTTAGGGATATGATCCCTGGCTAAGATGTGAGAATAGAACTAGGAAGGGAGAGACGGGGAATTCCTTCGCTAGTATGACCTACCTAAGTTTATTTGGTATTTATTTGGTCGGTCAGAATATAGGGATAATATGTTACATGTCAATTAACCTTTGTTTTGTGGCAGTATCTGAAAATGACATCCGAGAATGTTGAGAATAGCAATGGAGCACAGGCGACCGTTGATTCACCACATATTAATAATTAGGATAATGTGCATCAAGAAGGCGACAATGCTCATGCAAACAACAACACTGACCAAATGATGAATGATGGAATGTTCAGAGGCTTTATGCAATTCATGCAACAGCAAGCGAGAGCGGCTCATGCAACACTGGAAACTCTCGGACGGTCACCGCTAAACAGTTCAAGGAGCTGGGACCACCAGAGTTTATTGGAGAGCCAAAACCACTTAAGGCGGAAGCATGGATAAAGCAGATCACCAAGATATTTGATGTCTTGGGATGCTCCGAGGAGCAAAAGGTTCCCTTTGCCGCCTTTATGTTGTGAGGAGAGGCATATTACTGGTGGGAATCGGTAAAGCGTACTAAACCTGCTGCACTGAAAATGTCTTGGGAGAATTTCCAAGAACTATTCAACGACAAGTACTTTCTTGATAGTATTAGTCACATAAAAGAGGTAGAGTTCATCAAGTTGGAGCAGAATAATATGGACCGTGTCGCGAAGACGGTTTAAGTTTGCCGAGAGTTGTCTCGGTTTAACGTCCCACTGGTGGATAATAAAGAGAGAATGACGCGAATGTTTTTAAGAGGTTTAAAGCCAGAGATACGTCAACATCTTATTTCTCATAAACTGTGTTTGTATTCAGATGTTGTAAATAGGGCTAAGTTAGTAGAGCGCGATAACGAGTCAACGCAATCAAAAGAGAGCAGCCGGCAAAATGATAATACCAATGAGAGCAGTTATCGAAACAGTGACAACAAGCGTGGAGGGAATCAACATGCCAGAAGTGGTAATCACTTCGGTGGTAATCAGGGCCAAAACAATAAGAATGGACATTTCAAGAAGAGGAGATTCAACAATGATGGAAAGACGTCAGCACCAACACCCGTTGTTAAGGAAGGAGAAAGACCACCTATTATATACTTCAAATGCGGAGGGGAGGGACACATCAGTCCAAACTGCGCGATGCCATCCAAAGTATGTTATAATTGTGGAAGAGAAGGTCACTTAGCTCGATTTTGTCGTTCACCGAAGACAAGTTCAGCTAGGATGGAGGCACCAAAGGGAGAGCGTTTGTTGTGACCTCCCAAAAAGCAAGGAACCCGCATGAGGTCATCACGGGTAAGCTTTTCATAAACTCTAGCGAAGTCTATACTTTATTTGATACCGGTTCTACCAATTCTTTTATTTCTCCTACTTGCGCTCAACGATTAAATTTGACTCCGGAGAAATTAGACTTTGACTTATCTGTGGAAACTCCGTTGGGAGAAACATTCATTACATCCACTATTTATAAGTCTTGTTTGGTTCAAATCGGTACCCTCACATTACCTGTCGATCTTATTTCATTAAAAATACTTGCATTTGATGTGATTATAGAGATTGATTGGTTAACTATTCATCATGCTAAAATTGATTGTTTTCGTAAGGTTGTTAGCTTTCATATTCCTAATCAACCTATTATGCGAATTCAAGCGACCAAACCATTAAAATCAATCACGGTCATCTCAAGCCATAAAGCTATTCGTTTATTGAAAAACAGATGTCAAGCTTTCTTAGCTCATGTCACGGATCTAAACAAAAATACGTCAGTTTTGAATGATATTTCTATTGTTAATAAATTCACGACGTATTCCTCAAGAACTTCATGGTTTACCCCTAGGCGGCGTGAAATTGAATTTTGTATCGACTCGAACCCCGAGACAAAACCCATTTTCAAAGCCCCATATCGAATGGCTCTATTAAACTTCAGGAGTTAAAGACCCAATTGCAAGAATTGTTAGACATTGGTTTCATTCAAATCCAAGACGTCTCCTTGGGGTGCTCTGTTCTATTCGTGAAGAAGAAAGATGGGAGTACGCGACTTTGTATTGATTATCTGGAGTTGAATCATGTCACCATCAAAATAAGTACCCATTGCCACGTATTGATGACTGTTTGACCCGATTGTAAGGAGCCAAATTCTTTTTAAAGATTGATCTTCATTCTGGATATCACCAATTGAAGATCGTAACCGGACGACATTCCAAAGACGGCTTTAACTCCTAGAGACGGGCATTATGAATTCCTAGTCATGTTTTGGATTGATTAATGCTCCCGCCGCGCTTTCATGGATTTGATGAACCGAGTATTCAAGGAATATTTGGATCACTTTGTGGTCGTCTTTATTGATGATATCCTCATATATTCCAAAACCCGTGAAGATCATGAAGAACACTTGAGATCGATACTCCAAAAGCTTCGTGAATATAAGCTTTATGCCAAGTTGAAGAAATACGAGTTACGGCGAGGAAGTAGCATTCCTTGGGCACGTGGTATCAAGTCATGGAATATCATTGACCCGAAGAAAGATTGAAACTATTCAAAGCTGGGAGCAACCTAAATCAGTGACCGAAGTACGTAGCTTTCTCGGTTTAGCTGATTATTATCGGAGATTCGTGGAAGGATTTTCTCAAATCGCTACTCCACTAACTCAGCTGACTCAGAAAGATATAAAGTTCGGTTGGTATTCCTCAAACCAGAACTATTGTGCCTCAACCCCCCCTTCTAGATAACTATTGTGCCTCCGGGAACTAACAATTGGTATCAGAGCAGGTTCTATTGTACAACCTACAAAGCTTTAGTAGATTTAATGGCACACTTACCAATTGAATCAAGAACTGGAGGAGGCAGCAAGCCACCAATGTGCAATAAAGATAAATTTGCTAACTGGAAAGTTTGGATGCAAGCATACATGGACTCAATAGATGAAGATCTATTTGAGACCGTTCAAAATGGGCCCTATATTCCAACAAAGATTACACCAACTACAGACGATCCAAACAGAATACATATCAAAGTCAAAGAAGAATGGACTGACAACGAGAAGAGAGCTGTCCAACTCGACAAGAAGGCCAAGAACATTTTGTTTCAATCCTTAGAAGATGATCTGTTCGAAAACGTTGTCAACAGCAAAACAGCGAAGGAGGTTTGGGAAGCACTGCTCATCATGCACGAAGGAACGGAAGAAGTAAGAGAAAAGAAACAATCACTCCTGACACAACAGTATGAAATGTTTGCTCATGTTCAAGGAGAAAACGTAACTGCCACCTATGAGAGATTCAACGTTCTGCTCAACTCTCTATGAGCATATGGGAAGATCTATCCAAACAAAGATCTGATCAAAAATTTCATGAGAGCCCTACCAAGCAGGTGGGATGCCAAAACCACCTCTATTAGAGAGTCAAAGAATCTTCATGAGATGACAGTTCAACAACTATATGGCAATCTCCTGACATACGAACTGGAGCTGACTCAACGAACTAAAACCCTATCAGAAGGAAGAAAGAAGGATAAGGGTGTTGCTCTCAAAGCAACTGAAAGTGCATCCAAGGTCAACACTGAGATTGACTCTAACTATGGAAAAGACGATGATGAAGACTTTGCTATGCTAGTAAAAAGACTAAGAAGGTTCATGCGTCAAGGCAAAACCAGTAAGCCAAAGAAGGTCAAGAATTACAAACTTCTGACCAGAGCAAATGAATGATCTATGCTACAACTGCAAGAAGTCTGACCACTTCATTGCCAACTGCAACAAACCTCTCAGAGAAGAACTAAAGAAGAAACCACATCCAAAGAAGGAATACAAAGGCAACAAAAGGCCTCAGAAGAGAGACAAAGGCCTGGTAGCTGGAGGATCATGGAGTGATTCAGACAATGACTCAAATCCTGATTCTGGAGATGATGAAAAACCACAAATGGCTAATATGTGCCTAATGGCCAAACATGCAAAGGACAAACTAAATTCCAACATACATGAAGTAAGTCTCAATGAGGTATTTGACTTCAACTCTCCTGATGTAGACATTAATGATTTGAGAACGCGATCGCATGGCATAACAAACCGATCTACATCAATACATGAAGTGGTTTAGAGTCCTCATCAAGGATCATTCACTTCTTCAAGAGAGAAAAAGAAAGTTCAAGAAGAGCTTGAAACATCTCTTTTAAGTACTAACCTTCTCTCCAAGCTTGAGGCTGAGAATGAGATCTTAAAACAGACAAATGAACTCAATGCACAAAGAGAGTCTAATCTAACCTCTAAAATTAAGGAACTAGAAAAGACTATCTCTACATGCAACAAATCCTCATCATCCATGGACTCCCTGCTCTCTAGTCAGAGAAATGCATTTGACAGAACAGACCTAGGCTTTGGGGAATCCACTTCAGAGCCATGTGTGAAAAAGACAAAGGAAACTAGCACTAGTAATGCCTAAAGTTTTAGTAGAAGCATTACCTTTGTGAAATCCTCACAGAAGGAAGAACCAGCCCAACCTTGTTCTACTGTTTCCATACATACTCCAAGGAGTAAAGGATCTCATGATGGCCTGGGCTTCAGAAAAGAGAAGAGTAATCCATCCTCTACTCACCAACCTCTAAGGATCGTAGAGTTAAATAAAACCAACTCTACGAACCAACTAGGAAGGTACAGTAGAGGTAAGATGCACTCCTCACATTTCATAGGACCAAAAGACATGTGGAAGAAGTTAAATCAGTTTAACAGAAAAATGACTCAAGATCCACAAAAGTCTAAATGGAAAATGAACTCTCACACACACACACGCATGCATCATACTAAGTGTTTTATGTGCAATAGAGTAGGTCACCAGGCTACAAGATGCTATTATAATTCCATGCATATGAGACCCAAGATCAGACGGATTTGGGTCCCCAAGGGTACTAACAAAATAGGACCCATGCAAATATGGGTACCAAAATGAAGGTTCAATGTTATGACAGGAAAAGAGCTCCACGATCACAACCTGGTATCTGGACAGTGGATGCTCAAGACACATAACTGGGAACAAAGCCCTTCTATCTAACTACATAGAGAAGGAGGGTCCCTCAGTCATCTTTGGAGACAACGGCTCGGGCAAGACAAGAGGATATGGCTCAGCTGGTAATGGTGCAGTATCTTTCAGCAAATTGGCATATGTGGAAGGTCTCCAACACAACCTTCTAAGCATCAGCCAACTCTGTGACAAGGGTCATCAAGTAATATTCCTCAACAACTAGTGTCAAGTCAAAGATTTGAAGACATCTGCTGCAAAGCTAACCGGGACAAGAGAAGGAAATGTCTACACAGTGAATCTTGGACAACTAAGCTCAAACGAGACAATATGCTTTCTGGAAAAAGCATCTGAAGAAATGAGCTGGCTATGGCATAGACGGTTGTCCCACTTAAACCTCAAAAGCATGTCCAAACTGGCATCAAAAGATCTCGTTGCAGGCCTACCCAAGTTCAACTTCACCAAAGAAAGGCCATGCAATACTTATCAGCTTGAAAAGTAAACCAGAAGCTCATTCAAGAGCAAAACTACCAACTCTATCGACAAGCCCTTGCAGTTGCTTCACATGGATCTATTTGGGCCAATTCAACAACAAGTCTTGGAGGGAAAAGGTACTCACCGGGTTATAGTCGCATTTACTACACTGATTCACATAGGTATTCTTTTTAGCCTCAAAGGATGAAACAAGCTCCCAACTGATCAAGATGTTCAGGCTGGTAATGAACGAAAAAGAAGAGAAAATCAAGGCCATAAGGACTGATCACGGAAGAGAATTCGACTTCTCAGAAATGGACCAATTCTGCACAGACAATGGCATAAGTCACAACTTCTCAGCTCCACAAACTCCTCAACAAAATGGAGTAGCTGAAAGAAAGAACAGAACTTTGATAGAGGCTGGAAGAACTCTACTAGAAGTAGCCCATCGCTGAATACTTCAAGGAAGTCATCAACACTCGCATGCTACACGCTTGAGCAGATCACCGATACACTCTACGATCAAGAAGACACCCTACGAACTGTGGAAAGGAAGAAAACCAAGTGTTAGCTACTTTCATGTATTCGGCTGTGCATGCTACATTCTCAACAATGGAAAGCAATACTTGACAAAATTTCAACCCAAGTCAGACGAAGGCATCTTTCCTGGATATGCAACAGACAGTAAGGCCTACAGAGTGTTCAACAAGAAAACGCTGAATGTTGAAGTCTCGATTCACATCATCTTTGATGAAACAGACTTAGACAAAACAATGCTTCAAGACACTACAACCGACAGTGTAGACACTACGAATGAAGTCGTCGAGCTCAACACTACGATCGTAGTGCCAAATAGTGAAATCGTTGAGCAAGAAAATGAGATCGTAGAGAGGCCTATGCCAGACAACGAACCTCCACACCAAGAAGAAGAAATAGATCTTGAAGGCCTAAGATAAGAAGGTTTAAGGACAGATGTCCCAACAAGAAATAGATGGGCAAGAGATCACACTCAAGATCTAATCATTGGAGATCCGAGTGCAAGAGTAAAAACAAGAGCTGCCACCCAGAATGAATGCTTCTATCTAAGCTTCCTGTCACAAATGAAACCGAAGAAGATAGAAGATGCTATGGAAGACTCCAGCTGGATAGAAGCCATGCAGGAAGAACTCAACCAATTTGAAAGAAGAAAATTATGGAGATTGGTACCAAGACCAAAGAGTCATCCTGTCATTGGAACCAAGTGGGTCTTCAGAAACAAGATGGATGAAGATGGAGTAATAACCAGGAATAAGGCAAGATTAGTGGCCAAGGGCTACTCTCAGGAAGAAGGTATCAGGAATAAGTATGTGAATGTTATTCCTAATTATATATGATTTAATTATGATATAGATGAATGAATATACAAGTATGCTTGCATTAAGAAAAGCTGTAAAGTCCTTTGATAGATAATAGAAACATGTGTACAAGGACTTAGAATGAATTGATCAAATATGTTAGGTTGATCCTACATAAGCAAAACAACTTTGTAAAGTCCTTAAAAAGAAATGATGTACAAGGACTATAAACATAGGAAGATCAAGCATGTTAGGTTGATCTTATGATGTAATAGATAGGCTTGTATGATCGTCGAGCATTGCACCAGAAATCATAGTCTGCCAGGAGAGTCAAGGAAAACTCGAGAGCTATCGAGGCAGAATCGTAGTCTGCAAGATAGTAGATTTCGGAGTTCGTAGACTGCCAGGAGACACGAGGAAGGATCGTAGTTTGTCGAGGAGAACTTTCTCAAGGTCGTAGTCTGCTGAGGAAGTCATGTTCAGAATCGTAGAGACAGTCTGTCTATGAATCGACCGAGTATCTGCCGAAGCTAAGCCAGAAACGTATACTACACTCGGAGTCGTAGAGTCTACTGATGCCGAAGTCAAGTCTAGGATCGTAGACTGCACTCTAAGTCATAGAGTCTATTGATTACATGCAGAGATCGTAGTCGAGCAAGATTAGATGAAGACATCGAGCACAAAGACAAAAATCGTAGAGTGTCAAGATCTGATCTAGGAGTCGTAGTGTCTGCACAGTCGAAGCTGAATCGTAGAGTGCAGAACTACGAACTCAACCGTTGTGCTCACAATGCATAGGCAGAATCGTAGAGCAAATACGACTCTCAACTAATGAGTACTCCCAGAATATCCAAAGGAATGAAGCCTCTGGTTAGCACTGCAAAGATACATCTCATCCTGAAGGAAACCAGAGAGCACTCAACTAATGGCATGCAAGCTAACAGAAGATCTAAGCACCAACCCAATCAACATCAAGATTGAGTTGTGAAGCCATTTGAGATGAAGTCTTCCTGAGGAGATCGGGAAGAAGACTTTGATGGCCCGACTAAAGAAAATCGACAAGTCGCGATAGTTATCAAATAGACAGAAGACGACGATCTTGGAAGCAACCAACATCGTAGTGTTTGCCAAACAAAGGAAAGAACTAATGAAGTGCATATAGAGATACTGAACAGCTTCTGAAGAACAAGTCTAAAGTGATTAAGCATTGGGTCAGTCTATTGATGATAAGTAAATGGGAGATCATAAGGAGAAAGCGAGCTGGACACGCCACAAATCTGAAGTGTCTTACTATTCAGAAGGGGCCAAAACAATGAAGTCAATTCATCAGTATCTGAGAGCTGTTGAGGCAAACAGAAGTGTTGAAGCACTGCACAAAAGAAGGAAGAGGTGTTCTACATTGAAGATCCAATCAACACTCTTCAAGATCGTAGTGTTGTCTCTACCAGTCAACAAGACACTACGATTAGGTCCTTGAAGACATGCATCAGAATCGTAGAGTTTGAATAGCTGAAGACTGAAGCATTGGCAACGGTTCAAACTGAAGGGTAATATTCGGACAAGTGCTCATTGAGAGCATCGATGCAAAAGGACATCCTCTGATCAAGAAGTCAGAAGAAAGAAATTAAGTCTTCGACCTGCCCAAGACATTAAAGTGACATCTCTGATGGGTAGGTGAAATAGTAGACTGCAATGTCAGAGAAAGTATGACTTGTCACATCAGCAGTCTACCTCTGTCAACTCGAGATCTGTGAAGACATTTGAATAGCTTTCAACAGCTACTTTCCAACGGAAGGATTGAAAAGGAGTATAAATCAGCTAGAACTTCATAGATCAAAGGTTGCTGGAGTTGCCGAGTTTGGAGTAACGGTGGACTGTTCTAAACCATGTAAGATAATGAGTCTGAAGGCTCACTCTACGATCCACCAAGAACACGTAGAGTCAGACAAAGAAAGAAGTAGAAGTGAGAGTTTTACAATGTAGAAGTGAGAGTTCTACTACTTGAAGAGTGTTCTGAACTGTCGAGAGAAAGAAGAACATCATGTCATCTTGGTGTCCATCATGGGAAGACTCTAAGTACCATAGAGAAGAGCTCACAGTCATCTTAGCAAGTCCATCATGAGAAGACATCAAGTATCAAGAAGGAGATCACAAGCGTCATCATGGTGGCAAGCATGAGAAAGTTTCTAAGTACCCTAGCGGAAGAGCTTATGATCATCTTAGAAACCCATCATGTGTAGCCATCATGTATCAACAGGAATGATCTTCAAGCGGTCATCAAGGATCATCCAAGTGGTTGAAGTAATCGAAGAAGTCGAGCATCATGCAACACTCAAGCTGCACTTCAAGGATGATTATGCAAAGTTGCTAAGTACAGAAGATGTTTAGAGCATGAAGACATCTTAGCAGCTCAGCACCAACTCCAACAAACAAACAACTCAAGAAGCCAGGGCCTGAGGGGTCCTTGTCCGAAGGGACTAAATGAAGTTCCAAGCTTGCTGGGCTTGAAGAGTTCATAGGGAACTAGAGGAGTTCCAAGGCTGCTGGCCTTGAAGTGTTCTTAGTGAACTGAATTCCCAAGGCTGCTGGCCTTGAAGGAATCTTAGTGATTCAGGGTGCTGCCCTTCCTTAGTGGAAATCCTGCTAGTTGAAAGCAGAAGAGTGGATTAGGAGCTTGAGTTTCTGAACCACTTAAAACTCCTTGTGTCTTTTACCTTATGTCATTTACATTATGTCTATTAACTGCTATAAGCGCTATATATGTTTTAGCGCTACAACCAAACTAACTCTCTACTTAACAATGTATGTATGATTATGAATATATCAATGAAGGGGAACTTTTACTTATTCCGCTGTGCTTGAAAAGATTCTTATGTTTGTCATATGCTTATTTAATAACAATATAAAATAAAAGAGAAAAGTATTTGAAATTAAAAAGGATCTATTCAACCCCCCCTTCTAGATCTATTGTGCCTACTGGGAACTAACAGAAGGCATTGACTACGATGAGACATTTGCACCTGTTGCCAGACTAGAAGCCATCAGAATCTTTCTTGCCTTTGCTGCTCACATGAAGTTCAAGGTCTTCCAGATGGATGTCTAAAGTGCATTCCTAAATGAAGAACTTCAAGAAGAAGTCAATATAGAGCAACCTCCAGGTTTCATCAATCCATCTTTTTCTAATTATGTTTATAGAATAGACAAAGCCTTATATGGTCTTAAACAAGCACCTAGAGCAGGGTATAAAACACTAACTAACTTTCTTGTTGAAAATGGATTCACTAGAGGTAGAGTAGATACCACATTATTTCTTAGAAAGCATAAAGACAAAGTCTTATTGGTTCAAATATATGTTGATGATATTATTTTTGGTTCTACTGATGAAAAGCTATGTATGATATTCTCCAAGATTATGCAGAGCAAGTTTGAAATGAGCATGATGGGTGAGCTGAACTTCTTCCTTGGACTGCAAGTGAAGCAGACTGATGAAGGAATATTCATAAATCAAGCCAAGTACATCAAAGATTTACTTAAGAAGTATGGCATGGAATCAGCCTCTCCCATGAAAACCCCAATTGTTCTTGCAACCAAGCTTGACAAAGATTAAAAAGGTAAAAGTATTGATATAACTCAATACAGAGGTATGATAGGCTCTCTTTTATATCTAACTGCTAATAGACCAGACATAATGTTTGCAACATGGATATGTGCTAGATTTCAGGCTAACCCTAAAGAATCACATTTAACTGCTGTAAAGAGGATTTTCAGGTATCTCAAGGGTACACCCCTCACTTGGGGCTTTGGTATCCCAAGGAGTCCTCATTTGAACTAACGGGATATACGAGATCTTTGATTTTGCGAGTGCAAAATAGATAGAAAAAGTACCAATGACACTGTCAATTCTTTAGAAGCAGACTTGTGTCTGGTTTAGCAAGAAGCAAAACTCGATATCTACTTCAACTGCGGAGTTTGAATACATTCTTTCTTTGGGCATTCTTTGTCTTTCAGATCTATGGATGAAAAATCACTAATTGATTATGGGTTTGATTTCATATCCATTCCCATTCACTGTGATAACACAAGTACCATAGTAATAACTCATAATCCTGTTATGCATTCTAGGACTAAGCATATAGAAATAAGGTATCACTTCATTAGGGATCATGTGCAAAATGGAACTATATCCTTACAATATATCCCTACTGAAAATCAACTTGCTGATGTATTTACAAAACCTCTAGATGAATCCAGGTTTAACAAGTTAATAAGTGAGCTAGGAATGCTTAATTTACAACCATGAAATATATGCTCTAGTATTTGCTAACTATACAGATACAAAGGCTGTGGTTGAAATCGTAGACATGATCAAGGGAAGTCCACGATCGTAGAACTGAAGTGATATGAAAGAAAACGATCATAGAATAGACTCAACCATCGTAGTGCAGACTTAACGATAGCAGAAGCCCATCATCAAGAGGAGCATCCTGTGATGATAAGTTTCAAAACAAAGCAATCTCTCTGATAAGCGCCTCAGGAAAAAACCTAACCCTTGACTCATTCCAAGAGGTTGGCCCTTCCTGAGCTACTTTAAAAGAATGCTAAGTAAAAAAAAAACTCATCACAAGGATCCGGTCAGACTCGACGATTATAGCTCAAACACGATAATTGCTAGAACAGACTCGACGATTGCTGGACAGAATCAATGATCGTAGTTCAGACTCAACGAATGCAAAGCAGACTCAATGATCACAAAAGCTACCTCAACGATCGTAGTCCTCCCTAAGGACACATTTCTTCAAGAGAGCTAAGGGCAAATCAAGATAATCCTTCTCAGTCAAATTCGTAGAGCCAAGCAGAATTCGACACCTGTCCCACTAAGCAAAATAGAGAGAGGGAAGTTACATATACTATTTGAAAGCGCCTTTTTGAAATCAGAAGTTCAAAAGATTATCTCTCTCATCCTCTCTCAAAACAGAAACCCTAAATCAGAAGAAAGCTTAGTCAATCACACTTCTTGCAAGAAAATCCATGGCGGCTTCCAGTGTTATCTCCATTCTGAGACTACTGCTTTGTGAGTTCAAAATAATTTGAACCCAAGTTTCACAAAACTTCTGTTATTCTTGAAGAAGGCGGGTCTCAAGAAGTTTTTAGAGTACAGAATACATTGATCTCTGACAATTCGGTAAAATAATTATACAATAATGGTGTATTTGAAAACAACACCATCACTGCGAAAGTCAGGAACGTAGAAATCAGACTAAAGGTTGAGGACATCAATCTAGCCCTAGGTCTCAAACCTGAAGGGTATCCGTTCATAGATGGGATAGACTTCCATAAGGGACTCAAAAAGATGCATCACAAGAAATCACCCTCTGTCAAAGGATACAGGAAGAAGGAGTTTCCACAAAGGTATGAATTTCTAGCTGATATTGTTGGAAAATGTATATGTTGCAAGAGCTCTGGTCATGACTCTGTAAATGAGGTGCAACTCAAGCTCATGACTGCCATATGTTATGAAATACAACTTAACTATTGGGCTCTATTACTTGAATGGATTTGGAAGTGGTTAATCAGCTTAAAGAAGACAAAGAGCTCTCAAAAGATGCTCTACAGACGATTTATAAGCATCATCCTACAAGCTGTTTTGGGTGACAAGATTAAGGACGACGAAGGAGAAGCCATTAATCCAAACAGGCGAATGACCCAACAACTATTCAAAAATTGGAAAAGGAATCTAGCTAAAAATGTGCGGATGATGTCTGAATCCAGTGGAAGAACTGGTGAACTAAGGGAATCAGGAGTGCCAGGAAATATGTCAGTTGTCAGAGAAATTGAAGAAGAAGAAGAAGAAGAAGAAGAAACAAACAAGGGAGAACCCTCTGCCCTTATCAAAAAAGCAAGGGCAAAAGGAAGCTTAAGGCTAGGATGGAAGAAGAACCCCAGGGATCCACAACTGATAAACCAGTAGAGTCCTCTGACATTGAGGCTCTAAGGATCCTGAGAAAGAAGCAACAGCAGGCTGAGGCAGAAGAAGATAGAGCTACCATATCTCAGTTGCTGAAGAAGAATAAGATCAGCCACAAATCCAAAAGGCCAGCCATCTCTTCAATCGTAGAGTCTCTACTGATCGTAGAGACCAGACCAAACACATTAAGCAAGGAAGTAGCTGAAACAACCCGGGTAAAATCCCGAGTCCGAAATAAATCTCGGGTCAAATCCCAAGTCCGAATCGAATGAAATCCATCAAAATAAGGCCTCAAACTACTGGCCCAATAGTATCTTCTTGGGTCATCTTAGTCCTCCAGAGGCTCCCAAAAGGTCATGACTTGAAGGTACTATTAGTAGTAACTTATTTCTTTATATGCAAATAAATTTTTCCCTATCTTTAGATGTGGGACTGGGGTCTTACAAACTCCCCTACTTAAATTTCGGCGTCCCGTCCGTCGCTGATCCCGATCACACACACGGCCCAAAGATCTTTGCCTCTCTAGCCATTGTGGGATAATAAAATTTTAACCGTGTCCCCACCTTCGGACCTCCATCTCTCCATTCAGGATAATACCACCGACCGTGTCCCCCCACCTCAAGAACCCGATCGGATGACCCAACCCGAGCTTTTGAGAGTCGACTTTGATACCATATGAAACAACCCGGGTCAAATCCCGAGTCCAGAATAAATTTTGGGTCAAATCCCAAGTCCGAATCAAATGAAATCCATCAAAATAAGGCCTCAAACTACTGGCCCAAAAGTATCTTCTTGGGTCATCTTAGCCCACCACAGGCTCCCAAAAGGTCATGACTTGAAGGTACTATTGGTAGTAACTTATTTTCTTATATGCAGATAAATTTTCCCCTATCTTTCGATGTGGGACTGAGGTGTTACAGTAGCTGCATCAAACATTTTGACTGATCAACAGGACAAAGCTGAAGTTCAAGAAATTCTTGAGGATGTGTCTCAGCCTAGAAAACCAAGAAGAAAATTGGTTAAGAAATATCTTCGTGTCAATGAAGAAATACTAAAAAGGGAAGACAAAGAATTGGCGGATGCAAAGGAACCAGCCAAAGAAAGCCAAAGAGACAAAACTCAAGTTGAGGGGGAGACACCTGAAATTCTTATGATAGAGAATACACCAGCTGAGGGGGAGATGCCTGAAGCTCTCATTCTATAAAATGCTCCAGTTGAGGGAGAGCTTTTAAACTTACAAGAAAATGATCAAGTTGAGGGGGAGGCTCATGACATCTCCATGGCAGAAGAAGTAGTTCCTGCAGAAAATAAGGAAGAACTAGAGCAAAAGCCAAATGAAGCCATTGATATAATGGACTCTGCGAGCGAAGACAAAGAAGAGGAAGAAGATGATGAGGTCGAGATCACAGATGTGGGCATAAATGGGTACAAAAGAGCTAACTATGAGCAACTATTTTCCTATCTACCCATGATGCCTTTCCATCAAGCTCAAATTCTAAACTCTTAGAGTCACATGTTTTGGAGCTTCAAAGAGTATCCGACCATCTCAGTACTAGCTAATGGATTCCAAGGAAGATTCAACTTTGCCAAGAAGTTACTCACAAACAACTCTTCCTCAAAGTATAAACCTGAGGTACTGTCTATCCCAACCCTCTTCAGAGTTAATCACTTGCCATCATCCTCATTTCATCAATTTTATGAATTCCCACGATGGTTGGAAGTAATTCTTCATCCACTAAATCAATTTCCAGTTGCAGAATCCCAAAATTCTATAACTGAGGAACCAAATGTGATCAACTCCATAATGCCCCCACATCCCATCATCTCTACGATCACTGACTCTAGCCTCATTGCAGAGTCTCCACCTCAAATCGTAGAGCCACCAAACCCAGACACCCAAACACAGGCCCCTCCATCAGATATTCCTTCCTCTTCCTCAAATGAATACTTCAACCTTGATCTAGCCCTCTACTCACTACAAGATCAATACCAGAGAAAACCCCCTTCCTCACAAATTCCACAACTGAATGAAATTCTTTCAGAGTTGTCCACAAAAGCTGACTTGTCAGAAATGTATAAGAAAGTGATCAAGGAACTCGATGAGAGTCTTGAAGAACACATTGACCTCATTCAACTGAGATTAACAACAAGGATCAATGCTGCTAATAAACTCCCAGAATCCCTAAGCTCTACGCTCTCTAAGACACTTAAAGAGTACGTCAAGCACATGATTCAAAGCATAAAGGACCGGGATGACATTCACTTTCTAGCAGCCAAGAAACACAGAGAAGTTGTTCTTGCCCTACAGACAACTCAAGAAAATCAGAATAAAAACATGTTAGAAAGCTTCCTCAATCTACAAACTTCCGTCAAAGAATTCCAAAAATTCTACGTCAGCAGTGGCAAGCAAACTGACAACATTCTATCCGTTCTCCAACAAAGGGAAGCTCGGTCTGAAGCTCTAATCGAAGAAAATCAAGAGGACATTGCTCAGACTAAAAGTCAACTCAACGAGCTTGTCCAAGGACTAAATCGCCTCTCAGCGGACATTCGAACCCTTGATGCTGACATAAAGGGGGAGAATAAAGGGAAAGGAAAAGGAGCCCCAGGGCGGAGGCAGAGGAGGTCAAGGAGGCAGAGGAGGTCAAGGAAGTCAGAGAAGAGGCAGAGGACAATTCCACACTCAAGCTTCAAGAAGCCATCAACAGACTCCACGATCAAGCAATCAGACTCAATAATCTGATCAGCATGAAGTCTTAATGGTTCAGCCAATAAGGAGTCAAGGTCCAACTACCAGCTCACAAAATGTGACCACTACATGCCTAAGAATGCCAATTGGAGATCCTGCATTCATGAATAGGCATGATCACAACCCAAGGATAAGCCCAAGTGAGCTAGAAGAGTTAGCCAGAAGGGATGAAGCAAGCAGAAAAAGAAGGGCTGAGGAGTATGCCAATCCTCCATGCAAAAGACCAAAGAAATAGAGATAAGTGAAAGTTTAAATTCTTATTGATGTAAAGCTAAATTGTAATACTCTTCAATCATAAATAAATTCATGCTTATTCTCTAGAAATTTCAGCTGCTCACTGAAATACTAAGTCATGTTTAATTTCCTGCAATTGCATCTAGATACTAATAATCATGACAACAAATCTCCTTGGTTATGTCAACATCAAATAGGGGGAGATTGTTGGGAGAATGCATATGTTGATTTGATGTTTAAATATAAATGCTCTTGATTATTTGTAAAGTCCTTCAAGGAATATATGTACAAGGACTTAGTGATAGATCAAATTTGTAAGGTTGATCTAAGCTCTTAATGTGTATCATTCTGTAAATTTGTATCTCTATGAGTCAGCTGAGTTAATGGAGTAGCGATTCAAGAAAATCTTTCCACGAAACTCCGATAGTAACCAGCTAAGCCTAGAAAGCTACGTATTTCGATTACTGACTTAGGTTGCTCTCAACTATGACTCATATCCCAACCTTGGATAGCACGTCACAATGACACCTATCAGTTTACTATCGTACGAATATGGCGTCCCCTACGAAGAGTCTGACTTCGGTACATTCCACAAAAGAAGTCATCAGATAGAGGCTCGGTTATCAACTTCTATAGTTGGGTTTTTAACTCCTGAAGTTCAATAGGAGCCATGAGATTTTAGAAATGGGTTTTGTACCGGGTTCAAAGTCAATACAAAATTCAATATCACACTTTGGGAGTAAGCCAAGAAATTCTTTAGGAAATACATCAGGAAATTTACTAACAATAGAAATATCATTCAAATCTGACGTATTTTTGTTCAAGTCCATAACACGGGATAAGAAAACTTGACATCCATTTTTTAATAAATGAATGACTTTATGGCTTGATATGAAAGTGTTTGACTTCAATGGTTTGGTTGCTTGAATTCGAATAATAGGTTGCTTAGGAATATGAAAACTAACAACCTTACGAAAGCAAACAATTTTGGCATAATGAGTAGTTAATCAATCAATCCCCAAAATCACATCAAAAATAAGTATCTTTAAAGAAATAAGGTCAACAGGTAATGTGACGGTGCCAACTTGGATCAAACAAGATTTATAAACAGTAGATGTAATGAAAGTTTCTCCTAACGGAGTCTCAACCGATAAGTCAAAGTCTAATCTCTCTGGAGTCAAATTTAAACGTTGAGCACAAATAAGAGAGATAAAAGAATGGGTAGAACCAATATCGAGTAAGGTATAAACTTCGTAAAATTTATAATTAACTAACCAATGCTAACTTCGTTCGGGTTCCTCGCATTACGACCGATCACGAAAACGCTTCTTCCGAGGCAGATTGACTTTGACTTGTCCGGGATACTTGTGAGTCACCATCCACGCTGGATTGGGTTTTTTCTCGCATGACAATCTCGAGTGATATGACCTTCTTTTCCACAATTAAAACATACCTTGGAAGGTTGTGAACAGTTTGGACTTATGTGTCCCTCTTCTCCGTGATCTGTAGCATCTCCCCGCTGGCGGTCTTTCTCTCCTCTAAAATTCGATTCTTTGGTGTTGGTGCCGATGTCTTCCCGTCATTGTTAAATCTTCTCTTTTTGAAATTTCCACTTGAGTTATTTCTTCTATTATCTTGGCAATGATTACCACCGAAGTGGTTACCATTTCTGGCATGATAATTTCCTCCACGATGGTTATCATTGTTCGATGATGTCGCCACCTGGCACGACTGATTATCATCGAGTTGTTGGTCATTATTCTTCAGTTAAGCCGACTCATTATCGCGCTCCAATAACTGAGCCCTATTCACAACATCTGAATATAAACAAAGTTTGTGAAAAATGAGGTATTGGCGTATTTTGGGTTTCAAACCTCGCAGAAACATTCGCGTCATTCTCTCCTCATTAACAACCAAATGTGATGCAAATCGAGATAACTCGGCAAACTTAGCTTCCGATCTTTGCGACACGTTCATATTGTTTTGCTCCATCTTGATGAACTCTACCTCCTTCATGTGACGAATACTTTCGGAAAGTACTTGTCGTTGAACAATTCTTGGAACTTCTCCCAAGACATCTTGATCACGGTAGAAATTTGAGTACGCTTTCTGATTCCCACCAATAATCGCCTCTCCTCGTAACATGAAAGTGGCGAAAGGAACCTTTTGCTCCTCCGAGCATCCCAAGACATCAAATATCTTTGTGATCCGCTTTATCCACGTCTCTCGTCAGTAAGTGGTTCCGCTTTCCCAAAAACTCGCGGTCCTAACTCCTTGAAATGCTTAGCGGTGACCATCCGTGAGTTGATGGTGTTTCCACACTGCGCATTTTGAACAGTAGTCTCTCTCATTTGGTTTTGCATGAATTCTAGAAAGTTCCTAAACATATCATCCGTTCATCATCTACTCGGTGGTGTTGTTCACGGGAGGAACATTGCCACTGATTACACGACGTTCTCCTCGTTGGTGAAAGAAAAGGTGTTTCCACTGGTCTCATTTACTCCACTGTTAACATTCTCAGTCGACATTCTTAAATACTACCATAAAACAAGTGTTAATTAAAAAAATTAATAAATCACATAATACCCCTATATTATGATGAGCCAACAAATAAGCTTAGGTAGGACACACTAGCGAATGATTTTTCATCTCTCCTCCCTCCTAGTCCTATTCCCGATCTCCATGGGAGATCATATCCCTAAGCTCGATACCAACCTGTGACGCCCCCAAAATAGGTCCAATCCAACCAACCTATTCGAGTCGCCAAATACATGAATGCGAAACAACTACAACTTCATTAATACAATTGTCATGCAAAATAACGACAACACATAAGCGTGAGTTTAAATACAAATATTGTCTTCTAGACAATATCCACACTCAAATAAGTCCTCATTACAATTATTGATACACTATTTTACAAAATAGTGAGGACTACTAAAACAACTGCATCTTGAACCATTACTCCACACCCGACTAGTTCCCGCTTATATTCAAATCTCTCGAGAAGAAAAATGGAACAAAAAGGAAAAGGCGAGCTCAACTAGCCAAAGAAAGAATATTATGACTAAGATAATGTACAATATTTTCCTCATCATATAAATCAATAATTAATTATTCACAAATAATATTATAGAATCACAAAGATCTTGCAACTGTGCCATTCCAGGAAAGAGGGGCTTTCAATAAGAATTTCTCTCTTCTTGCTGCGTATGCAATTAGGTAACCAAACCTCTCGTTAGATGAACTTTCTAGACATTGCCAATAATGTTTTCTAATAATATTATTGAGATAATATGAATTATTGCTTCGATAATGAAAAATCTTGTGTAGTGACAATTATTGAAACAACGATAATATAAAAATCAACGCAGCAATTATTGAATCAATAAAATAAAAAATCTTTGAACAATAATTATCGTAACAATTATTGAGTAAGTGCCTTCTTCACGTAAGAATCAATAATTGGTGCAATACAGGTGTCTCTTCTTGGCAACAACGCCAGATATCGTGTGTTTTAACCACCGGGTATTCAACAAAGATTAACTTGAATAACAAGCAATTGTTATTTATAAACCACTTATACTTGTCGTTTTCTTCATCCAATCGCTCAGTTATGGGCCCACACAAATTTTTGCGTCATTGCGAATATTTCGACAGTGAAGAATATTCCACGACCAAACGAATATTCTCCGACAACAATGAGTATTTTATAACCACTTGCTTATTTAAAATATTTGCGCATTTTACCCATAACTAACTACATTAATCAAATCAACCCTTACTATTTCAAAATGATAAATAGAGGAAATTAAATTTCATTTATAAAAAGTTGGGGCATTACAGTAATTGCTGCATAATATCTCACGTTATTTGATTCAATTATTGTCAATATTTTAAAATCAATAATTGAGATGACAAAGTTATTAATATTATTATTTGCAATATTAACGATGTCAGAAGTTACATCGAGGAGATGTGTGGTCACCAAATTCTTGGCGTCAATTGGGAGAAAAATCTTATTGGAAAGCCCCTCTTTCCAGGAGCGACCTAATCGATTAATATTGTGAATTATAATAATGATGATAAATTTTATTTTATTAGTATTATTAATGTAATAAAAGCGAGAAAAGTTTTTTATATAAAAGCAGAATACTTTTATAAAGTTATCTGTTTTATTAGACTATAAATAGAATATATTATATTCTATTATGCATAGTATTTCGTGATAGTAAAATCTTTTATATAAAACAGAATACTTTTATAAAATTATTTATTTTATTAGACTATAAATAGAATATATTATATTTTATTATGCATAGTGTTGCATAGTGCCTGTATAGTAAAAACTTTTTATATAAAACAAAATACTTTTTATAAAGTTTTGTTTGATTATAAATAGAATATATTATATTTTATTGCATAGTGCAGCATAGTATCCTTTCCATTCTTCTATAAATAGGATGCTTAGTTAGAATTGAAAATCACACCAAAAGTTCAGAGAATTCACCTTCTATAATCTTGAGCGTATTTCTTTAGAGTTTAAGAAAACTTTGAGCATAGAAATTAGTGCAAGTTTTCTTCAAGAATATCCTCGCTCTACTAGTCAGAATACTCTTCTTTTATGGTAAGGGATATTATTTGTTGTACTTGTAAGGGGTATTATTTCTTTCGTCTTCATGAAGAGAACTTCTGTTATTTCATTTTTATCATTATGTTAAAATAACTTGTCTATGCGAAGTACCGCATACATGGTGAAATTCTTCTGTTATTTCATTCTTTATTATTCTGTTGGAGCATCATATCTGTGTGTTTGCGCATGACCTGGTTCCGTCCTTTATTATTCTGTTGGAACATCCTATCTGTGCGGATTACGCATGACCTGGTTCCGTTCTTTATTATTCTGTTGGAATAACATGTATGCATGCGATCTATCGCATGCATGGTGATTTCTTCGTTATTCCATTCTTTATTATTACATTGGAATAACTTGTACATGTGGATTATCACGTGCATGGTGAATGATCCTTTGTATTCATTTCTTATTAAATTGTGGAAATGATCATGTCAAGTAGATTTCTTTGCATGGCGGACGAAAATCCATTTGCGCTTCATATATTCTCTTATACTCAGTTGGTTAAAGCTTTGACTTTTATACTCCATGAAATTAGTGGAATATCGTTGATATTTGTGCTTCATCCAGTATCTTTTCATGGACATATTCTTCTGAGCATTCTTGAATTTTACTCCACAAAGCAATATCATGTTGACAATTTGGACGTTATTGAGTTCAGGATAAATTAACTTATAAATCTTTAAAATTTATTCTTGAACTTGTTTTATTGAATTGTCATCATCCTCATGTTTATAATATGTTGAAAGTCATATGTGGCTTTAGTAGCGTATAGATGGACTTGGTATGATTATGACCATGGATTATTCGGTATAATCATGCATAGTAATGTTACAAATAATGTGGTAAAAATCCTCATTGGTAGTAGTGCATTGATGGATGATTGTTGGCATGATCATGACCATTGATGAATACACGAATATCATTGGCTGCAGTAGTGCATGGATAATTTGTGGTCGGATACTAATGAATATCCTTGACCGTAGTGCAGGGATGATGTTGATTATTTATTAAGCTGAGTCTCAGCGATAAAAGTAATGAAAAACCTTTTAAAACATAGAAGATAGTAGATTGTATTCTCTACTTGACTCTTCTAATGGATTGTTTGTTTCGCTGCAGTTAAACTTGATGCTTGTTATATTTTATCAATTTAACACTGTTGAATGCTAGCGATAAATTATTCTGCATTATCTTAGTCATAATATTTCTTACTGGGCTAGTTGAGTTCACCCTTTCTTTCACCGTTCTTTTCAAAAATGAGAAGCGTAAATGGGACTAGTCGAGGGAGCGGAGTGATTGGTCGAGATGATAGCATTAGTAGTCTTCACTATTCTATTAAATAGTGTTCTGATAAATGTAATGAGGACTCCATTGAGTGTGGATATCGTCCAGGTGACAATATTCTTATTAAAACTCTCGATTATGTCTTGTAAATATTCTACACGACGGTTGTATTATTAAGTTGTATTTGATTTTGTACCATGTATTTGGCGACTCAAGATGAGTGATGTATACCTATTTTGGGGGCGTCACATTTTTTCACATATACTAGACCTTGTATATTTTTTTAAAAAATAGTTAAAGGGATGAAATTGTAATAAAACAAACTTATATGGGCAAAAGTAAACGGAAATGTGTGAACTAGATATACATAAATAAATAAATAAAAAGGGGTTAAATGACACTTTTGTCCTTACAAGTTGTCACCTACTTTTAAAATTGTCCATAAATTCATTTATCGCCAATTAAGTCTTTAAAGTGAATTTTTTTGGTATTTTCGTTTCTTTTACCCGATTTAATCCCAACCGACATATTTTTGACTAAATTTTGACTCAACCAGACCTTGTTTGAACCAACCCCAATTTTACTAATTAATTTTTTTTAAAAAAAAAGCTAGAAAGTCTTAAAATTATTTTAAAAATAATAATAATTTTTAAAAATATTAAAATTATTATTTTTTTCAAGAAAAATATTAGAAACTTTTATTTTTTCAAAAATGAGTATTGTTTTTTTTATTTACTTTTTTTGAATCTATATTTTATAAAACTTTACTCATTTTTAAAAAATAAAAATTCTCTTTTTTGTGAAAATAAAGTTTTATTTTTTGAATCTATATTTTATAAAACTTTACGCATTTTTTAAAAATATGAAAAAATTCAAAAAATTCTAAAATAATAATAATTTTAAAATTTAAAATTTTTTTTTTTTTTACAAAGTTTAATCAATTTTTTTCATTTACCTTTTACTATTTTTTATATCTTAATTTCTATTTTTAGTTTTTGTTTTTAAATTTCTAATATTAAGAATACATATAATAATGGTAAAGACATAAAAAAATTTAAAATTAATTTTAATTAAAAAATAAAAAATATACTTTTTTAAAAAATAAAGTTTTATTTTTTTATTTAATTTTTTTAATCTATATTTTATGAAACTTAACTCATTTTATGAAAAAAAATAAAAGTTTCTAATATTTTTCTTGAAAATAATAATTATTTTTAAAAATATTTTAAATAATAATTATTTTTAATATTTTAAAACAAAGAATTATTTTAAAAATAATTTTAAAACTTTTTTGTTTTTTTTTTAAATAATTGTTGAAATTGGGGTCGGGTCAAACTAGGTCGGATTTGGTCAAAATTGGTCGGATTGGGGTCAAATATGGTAAAAAGAACGAAAGCGCCAAAAAATATCACTTTAAAGACATAATTACCAAAAAAATACATTTTAAGAACGACTTTAAAAATAAATGACATCTTATCATTCAGCATTAGAATCTGTCCACGTTTTTGGATATTTTTTTGTTTCTTAGCTAGCACACGGTTTATTAAGACAGTTTTCAAGCTGGCCATTATATCTCACTAGACCTGACAATATAGTTGGTTAACTGTGGGGTCAATCTAAATTAACTGGAACCAAATGGGTTGGTTAACTATTTTTATTTATTTAGGTTGGATAAAGTTTAGAACCATATTTTTCAAAAGAAATATAGGTCCAACCCGGTTAACTATTTTTCGACCTATATTTTATTCCAAATATAAATCAAAAGTTCTTTCCACCCATATTTACATATTCAAGAAGCCCAACCACCCATCAACCCCACGCACCCACTCCACCCCCACTCCCACTCCCACTCCCACTCCCACTCTAACCCTCACCCCACCAAAAAAAATAATATTATATGATTATGTATACACCTCTTACCCTTCACCCACACCCACACTCGTAAAAAAAATAATAATAATATTATGTGATTATGTATACACCCTTACCCCTACCCCACCACCCCAACACCCCACCCCCACCCCACCCCCACCCCACCCCACCTACTTACCCACCCACCCAACATTCCCAAAAAAAAAATATTAAGCGATTATGTATACATCACTCACCCCACCCACCCCCACACCCTATCCCCACCCACCCACCCCACCCCACCCTACCCTCGCCTCACTCCCTCCCAAAAAAATAATATTTAGTGATTATGTACAAATGATATATCTAATAATAATTTATTTAATTGGATCAAAATAATGGTATGTTTGAAATTTAAAATATGGGTCGACCTATATTTGAACCATAACCATATGGTTCCAACCCACATAACTCATATTAAAAATGGTTAATATGATTTTAGTTCTTAAATGGAACCATAACCATATTTTGAAAACCAAAACCAATCCATAATCATATTTTGTCAGGCCTATATCCCACCTACACCCTCTCCAGTCCGAACCGAACCGGTACCGATATTTCCTAAAATATATGCTGCATGGTGGATTACATTGGGGTTATAAACAGTTCAATATTTCCTAAAATATATGCTGTGTTTTCCTAAACCATCATTTTACCTACATACAACTTTTGGAACCTGGCAGATGGACTGACCATCAATGACCTTCTGTTCTAACAGGCTCAAAAACCCTTCCAAGTAAATTGATGCAATACATAGTCAGAGAGAATACATTTGAACCAACCATTTCTCATTGACTAAACCTCACCTTGATAAAGTCCTAGAAAAAGGAAAAATAGTCTCTCCCAGTTTAAGAGATCATCTTTCCATTCTGTGATGTCCAAAAATAAGTGAATATTCCACATATCAATACATTATTTGTTCAATTCGACTTTTTTTTAGTTTTTTGGATAAGTAGTAGTTGTTCAATTCGACTATGCATGTAATGGTAAGAAAAATTGAAGCCTTGTTAATTAATCTTCTACTCTAAAGTGATTGGGATGGAGGAAGCATTACTCAAGAAAAAAGTTGCTAGAAAAGGAGTAGATAACTCCAAAATAAGCACAATATGTAACTCTAACCATTGTTCATACTCAAGCAACGATAACTTCTTATCGGTGCTGAAAGACAAGGCAGTCACAGCACCTCGAGTAGAATGAGTAAAACTAACTATTTCTTTGTCATAACGAATGTTGTGAACATGAATCTTTCCATCAGAACAGCCAACTGTAAGAACATCCAGTGCTGGAGAAGAAACACAACAACATATAGATGATTTCCAGCCTTTGAACTCAAAAAGCATTTTCTTTGTGCTATTGTTCCAAAGTTGAAGCGCACCCTCTTGACTCCCTAGAAGTACCTGTACACATGCTGCTCAATGAGAAAAAATCTTAACAGAATTGTCAAAGAGTAACTGAATAATTCCTAAAACAAAAGCTAGGCAGATACCTTATTTAGGTAAGTATCTGGATGCATTATACAGCTAGGAGTAAACTAGTCTTCTAGCAAGATGTGTCCAATCTGAGCAAGATTCTGATCAATTCTTTAAAAAGCCCAGGTGAAGATATTGCCTTCGACATCAACACTTAGAATGTGTTCTCAAAATAGAAGCAATTGGTTGACCTTGACAGTATGCCTGCTCCATGTTGCCACCTGTTCAAGCAAAAATATATCCTTCTCAATTTACACGATACTTGGCAAATGCTACAATTGTTAATATTTAGCTACAAGACAAGCAGAGAGACCCTGACTCGAAGCTAAAATGAATATGCTGTCACAACAGCTTAATTTCTGTGTTATAAGAGGTGCTTATAGTAAATAAAGGCAGGTATAGAGGTGGTTTGATTTCTAAATATGTTCTAGTAGCAGTCGGTGAGAAGGGTAAACAGTCACATATATACACACACACATATATATATATATATATATGTATATATATTTAGATATTTCAAATTCACAGATACACTAAACATAAAAGAATTAGTCAAGTATATTATATATACCAAATATATACAATTAATATTATAGAACAAGTTATAAACTCAAACATATACTAAAACAAAAATACATGAGTAGATCAATAAACAAATTTAACTTCAATAGTAAAATAAAAAATTAAATTACTTATTAAAATTAAGTTAAAATTATTATTGATTATATTAAATAATATTTAATTTCATGAATAATAAATTAAATATATTATAATATAAGTAAGATGTTATATTATACTAATATAGTAAAATAATACATAACATAAAAAAAAATATAATACTAATTTATTATATTCTTGAATCAAGTCTTGAACTACTTGATATAATATTAATATTTATTTATCATGTATATAATATACTATTAATATAAACTATGTGATGTAATTTCTTTGTATACATAATTTATTATACTTACTACCATTTAGTAGTATACAGATAGTTTATACATAATTTATTATACTTACTACCATTTAGTAGTATACACCTAGTTTGGTTGAGTAGAATTTGTTGAGTTTACCACGTGTCTCATTTACATGAATGGAATAATACAATGAGCCACATGTTTAATGTTTTAACTACTAGGAATAATAACATGGGACACATGTTTTAACTTTTGGGTCTTGGTAGTGGGTTACAACAAGTAAACCCATTCAGCTTTATCTCCCTTCCTCTTAAACTACCACCGTCGGTGTCACAACGAATATCTTCTTGGAATTGGAAGAGGAAAAGCGAAACAAAGTCCAGCAATGCAATGAATCTCTCCCTAAGGTTTTGCATGAGCAGCGAAGTCTCTCTCTCTCGGTTTAATTCTAAGCTCGTTAGCTAGCTAGGTAGCAGACAACTCGTTCTCTCTCTTAGGGTTCAAAACAAAACTCATTTAGTGCAGATGCTTAAGCGTCGCCTTCCTTAGTAGCGTCCAAGGCGTTGCCTAGGCAACCCAAAGCGACGACTACCTAGCCAAAGCACTTCGCTTTTGCAGCATTATCCAAGTCGTGACAACTCCTTGCAACTTCCAAACCACTTGGACACCTAAGCGTCTTGACAAGTATGTGAAAATAGAGAGCCACTTGTGTGTGTTTGCCAAAACCACATAACACTGCATGGCATTATATAAATATGCATGTCATGACATAAACATATACTACTCAAATTGAGAGTCTGTCTTTCCTTTTTTTGGGATGTCACAAAATGCAACACATTTAATCTCCGTTTACTTTAATAAATTTTAATATCAACTATATTTATATTTAAATTAAATTTTCCATATATATTTTGGCCTTTGAGCGGACTCTCAATATGGGATGGATACAATAAATTAAATAAATTCTTTTTGCGATTTGATGACTCATAGCACATCTAAGAAGCAAGGATTCGGGTGTGGGGATTCTGGTGCGCGATACAGGGAAACAAAAATTTGTCAACTTTCAAAAAGCGGGGATTTGGGTGTGTGGGGATACGGCACATATTTAATTATTATTATTACTACTACTATAATTTATTATTATTATTCAAATATTATACATGAAAAACTCTTTCAAATAGGCCACACAATAAAAGGTGCAGAAGACATGATACACAGTATAAATAGTCTCCTCAGTAAATATTCAAACCGCTTTTGTGTTTGTTATATCAATAGGTTCACACAAGACATATGTTGATAAATTGCAGAACAAATATCACAACAGGTAAATTTTCTTGAAGTCTACAAACAAGCCTGTAGATATGAACCTGATGAGCCTGCTTATAAACTGCAATATCATTCCCATACGCAGCAAATCTGTAATCACGATAAGGCATAAGAGCCCATATCTTCTTTGGCAGTTGAGGGCCTTCATTTATAGTTTCCATGTTAGAATACTAGAATATTGGAAAACAAATGAAATACAAAAAAAATAAAAATAGATAAACAAAATTTTCCAATAAATCAATCTATTAACAAAACCTTGTGGAGTATTTTGTTAATCCTAACCTGAAATTTAGAATAGTTAAGATATAAGCACTATTTATGATTCACTTCTAGTGCATTTTAATTAATTACTCATCAAAAAGCCTTGCAGGGTATTTTGTTAATCAACTGTTGCTGTATTACTCTTCTTCAGTTTAGAACTGGAGAACTATCACTACGTTAGAAGCCATATCTAAAACTATGGGGCCACCATTATGAAGAGTGTCAATTTTAACTCTAGTCTAAACATAGAGATCCTTTTATATAATATATATTTCCCCCTTTCATTCAGAGGAATAATTCAATGTCCACCAATTTTGTGCACTGAATTAGTACCGAGTGTACTACTACGGATACATTTTTTCTATACATTGGTTTAGGAAAAAGTTGCATAAATCAATTTTTTGTAAAATACTACCTCCGTTCCAAATTATAAGATCGTTATTGACTTTTGAAAGTCAATTTGAGACATTTTCAAACTTAAAATTGAGATGATTCATTAAAAATTATGAAAAAATAAATATTACACCGAGTAATGTTTTTTAGATAGTATACAATTTTTATCATTGTATTGATTAAAACTGAAATAATTCATGTCAATTTTGAGTTTGAAAATGTCTTAAGTTGACTTCAAAAAGTCAATAATAATCTTATATTTTGGAACAGAGGGAGTAAATAGAAAAGAGTTATTGTATATGTGAAGGTTGTATTTGGTGCCTATTTGGTGGACATAGCATTATTCCATTCAAACAACAAAGTCCAAGTTTTCTTAAAGCCCAATTCCTAGTCAACATTAACCCAGAAACTACTTGAGAACAAGCTACATATGAGATGGAATGTGATGAATGAAACAGAACAAGAAAAGTTAAATCCTATTTAAGTATTTCAAATCGACCAACCCTTCTGATACGGTTGGCAAAGAAGAAAAAAAAGTTTAGTGCGTTTTGATTTATTGAGGACATTACTTCACTGCACAAGGTTTGAATTATGCCTCTATTAAGATGGCATATGCATCATACATATTTCCTATCTATTCTAACAAAATTCAGAAGAAGAAGGTTCAATTGGGAAAAGAAATTAATATATATATATATATATATATATATATATATATATATGTGTGTGTGTGTGTGTGTGTGCTATTAAGAGTCGAATAGATACCATACCATAAAGAGAGTTCAATGTATCAAGGATAAAACAAGGTGACTTTTAACGTTATACAATTCTAGCCTTTCTATTATAGAAAATTTTAAGACAATATTGATGGAGGGGTGGGTGTGTCCAACTTCAGGTTGGGGATTTGTTGCTTATTCAGTTCTGAGGCTTTGGAGGGAGGGAGGAAGGATGATTATGCTATGGAGGTATGCAACCTATTTTGTTCTTTGGGAAGCTAGAATGAGCACAATATTCCACTTTTTAGAGAGCTTTTTATTGTTCGCTTTGCAGTGACATATGATCATTTCTTGCTTCTTAAAGTCTCATGGGTGTGTCTTAATTGACTTATATTAGCAGAGATTGGATTGAGAGCTTTTATTCTCAAATATTTCTTTTTTTATTTCCTCTTAGGGTGGGTGGACTCCTTGTCCACCCTCTGCTTGTAATTCCCTCTTCTATTTTTAAATTTATTGTCTAAACAATAAAAAACAAATTAAGAAAAAATACTTATACTTTGCTTTCAGTCTTGTAGATGCATCTACTAGTGTGAACAATATTTAAGGGATTGAGAATTTCAAATCATTGGTTTAAAATGTTGCCATATGCAACCAGTATAATTCCCTTCATTTATAGAAGGATTACCATAAACCAATTTCACTTTGATTTATGATATGAAAACCAAAATAGTACAAAGGTCAAAATAAAGAAATTGCCAACCGCTGTTTCTGACACCAACGAGGACCAATTCCACATTACTAGAACTGAGTTGATACAAATATCAGAAAATTGCAGGGTGAACTTCAATAAACATCATGACAATAATTTATTTACCTTTATGTCCCCGTGATATCCAGCACTTATCATCAGGGTATTTGTTGAATCACAGGTTATGCCAACAGCTTCACCTAATCGCTTAATCCATCCAGATGCTGTCCCCAAAACAGCAAAATTGCCACATGTACTAATGGTGCAGGCCTACCATGACATAAAAAGTATGCTATCATCAATCGCACAATTCAAATGTAACCTCAGAAAAACTATGCACTAGGAAAATAATGTGCCTCAAGGTCCTCCAAACCCAGGGCACTGACTTTGGGCCACGAGGCCAAGAAATGGATAAGAGAGCACAGCAAGTTGCTTACCTCATTGGTGACAATATTTGTGATGATCATATCCCAAAAACAGCAAGTATTTCCTCCTTGATTTGCCTTGGAATGAAATATAAAGGTACAGTGCAACCCTTGAAATCATTCTACTAAAGCAATGCGAGTGTGTGCCATTCTATATGACTGAATAGACTGAGCTATTACCTTTACTGGTGTCTGATTGTCAGGACATGGTGTCAGTATGTGCTCACCCAGCACAAAATTTTGAAGCCTCCAATTCCATACATATGCTTGTGCAGTATCTGAATGACATGTAACTACGTTGCGTAACCCTAATTGCAGCTATTATTGGTTTTTAAAAAAATAACAAGAACTGTATTACATTATTTTATGAATGGAAAAAATAGATTGCAAAAAAAATGGGGCTAGCAAAAGCAATTGTTTAGTAGACATGTAGCCTTGCGATTTGTAAGTGAAATTTGAAGCAATGCATTGCCTGTTTAATGTTCTCATTCTCACTTTCTTTTTCTATTTGACGTTTTTCACATTAGAAATTTGAAAGCACGTCAATAACACAAGTCACTATAACTAACTTACTGAAAGAGTGGCAAGGCAACATGTACGGGAACTAGAAACACAAGGACTAACAAAAATAATGCCAAATTGTTGTAAATAAGCCAAATATTAGTCAAACAGATGATTTGATTCAAAAGCAACCCCCCCCCCAATATAATCTTAAAGTCACAAACAATGACAAATTCTTTCACAACCAAGAGAACTTAAAGTAATTAGGTGGTAACACAACTGTCTCTACTCAAAAAATAAAATAAAAAGGGAATCCTCCACACAGACAAGTAATTCAGGCTTGCAGAGAATTATTTTACAAGTACCACTACACATAAATAAAATATTAAACAGAATGACTTGGTGTTCACATGCACAAAGACATCCTTTGCTTAAAATTTCAAACTTTCAGTCTGTTCTGACCGGGGGGAGAAAGAAATAAAATAGAGTTGACAATCCGATTTGCTACCTTCAGTTCTCCTCTCCTCTTCCTTCCATGATTCATCATGAACAACATGTACACTGACAGGACAAGTAAACCATGTGTACCATTAATACAACCTTAGTTAATGTGTACACGAAGTCTGTGACCAATATGAAATCAGTGACGTGCATGAAGTTAGTGACGGATAAGATGAAACAATGATATCTTTAAGAATTCTGTAAAATGTTATCAATGAAAGTTACAACTTCAGGTATGGGTTTGTTAATCTCAATATGAGTGTTAACACAGTCTTAAGAAAGTTCAATGTTTCCTTTTCTGCATCCTTTTCTTTAATCGTAACATTTCTTAATAGAAAGACATTTGACATGGCATAAAATCGCAAATCCTTGGGGTCTCGTGCCTGCATCAGGCATTACAAAACAAGTAGGGTTAAAATCCCAGAGTACAAAATTTTCAACTTTCCACCTTTCCAGGCATCAGATTACTTATCTTAGTGAAAAATAAAGGAAGCGAGAAAAAGGCCTTCCAAAGTTGTAAATGTAGGAGTCGATGCAAGGGCGGAGCCAGGAATTTTGCATCTCCTGGGCTACTAAGTACCAACTATATACACAAGAAATTATCCCACCAACATCAATCATAAATTCCACCCGGGCTCCTCAATACTACGTATCTCCTCATTGCTTTTAACGGATCACAAGAAAACAGGAAAACAATATTGAGCTGGGCTATTGAAGATATATAAGTACTAAATATTTTCCAAAAATTCCACCCGGGCTAAAGCCCACCCTAGTCTATACATGCCTCCGCCCCTGAGTCGATGTAGGAGTCATATAATATCTCATTTTGGCAAGCAAAAGAAACTGTTATCATACTCCAACTAAATTGTGTTGCTTTAAGAAATGATCGACAAAATCATACACATGAGATAGAAACTGTTATCCATAACTCCTCATACATTCAGCTTGAGCTTTTTAGCTCTTTTTGATACATGATGTTGAGATAGTTCTCTACTTTGTTGATCCTGATCACAAAAAATGATGAATAAAACAAATATTTACAAAAGAATCAGGACAAGAATAGTTTGGCTATAGAACTGAACAAAAACTAACACATAGAAATAAAGGTCTAATAATACAATTTTGAGAGGCAATAAACCTGGATAACGGAGAAGCGAAATGCTCAATCCTGACCAGCAGATAACCTGCCGATTAGGAGATACAGTTAAGCACTAGTAATTTCTTAATGGGAAGTAAAACTTGGAGGCAAAAATGAAATTTTTTTTATATAAAAAAACAGTTGAGATATTCTCGTCTGGCTGCTAAGATGAACTAGAAATTAATGCTACTATTCACCAAGTCAATGAGTCAAACATTATACATCAAAAAGTAATTTTCTTTATAAGAATCATAACAGTGTAATTATCATAGAAGATAACATATTACAAGGGGCTATGGGCGTCCATTCTTATACAACATTTGATTGCAGACCGGAGGAGAAATATTAAGGACATAATCAATTATGATCTTAATTAAGAAAAAGTTACTGCACAAGCACAAATACGACTCATAAATAATCACCATGCCTTATGCAAAGCAAGGAGCACTGTGCCCGCATTGAAATCGTAGAAGATGAGGATCCCCATCAGTTGTGTTGAAAATCCACATCTTCAGCCATCAAAAGAAAGGGAAAACCAAAACAAGAAAGAAAAAGGAACGATTTAGATGTCAACAAAGCACTTTATGTTGAAATGTGGTAGAATTTGGATACATAGTGAGTTCTGCGACTTAGGTAGAGTTTGATTAGCTTAATAGCTCTTAATAGGTTTACCTCTGAATATGTAAGAGACAAAACTTGTTTGTTAAAAAAATTATTGTTAAAAAAATTATTGTGCCTTAATGGCTTTTAAATCGGTAAGATACATAAACATTTCTAAACCATTAACAGCCATCTCTTACTCTCTGTTTCTGAGTTTTGAACAGAAAAGAAAAAAATAGAAAACTTAAATTAGAACAGAAAAAAAAAGAATAGAAAACTTAAAATTTTTCTTTGTGTTGTTTCTGAGTTTTTAATAGAAAATGATAGAAAATTTAAAATTAAGGACATGAGTTGTAATTTAAAATTTATTATATTAAAAGTTGAGGATAATATGGGAATTATAAAAATATTACTTATTCTAATTTTTTTCCGTATAAATCATGCCAATTTTGGACGGAAAACTTTAGTAGGAAAAGTTTCTATCCATTTCTTTACTTTTCCGTTTATTAAAAAACTCAGAAACTTTCTTATAAAGAAAACTTAAATTTTTTATCCATTTCTTTTTTTTTTATTTATTTTAAAACTCGCCTTAGGGAGTTTTAGTTTTTCTGGGACAAAAATAACCTCAGCCATATTATAAATTCCACATTTATGCACGATACAATCTGAACCCTATTATCTCTCCCGTTTTTTTCTTCGATCCGCCGCCCTTTCTGCTGCTCTTCCTTCACCTCAGCTATATTAAAAAATCCCACGTTTGCTGAAGCTACAGGTGCGATTTCTTTTGATCTTTGTTCAGTACTCAATTCTCTCTCTTCAAGCTTTTGTTTGCTTAATTGAGGGTTTTGTTATGGATTATTAAACACACTCTGCAATTATATCGTGCAATTTATTAGGGTTTTTTATGATATCCTGCAATTATTTTCTTTATTGGGGGTTTTGATATGGATCATTAAGTTTTTTCTGACTAGACGATGTGTATTCATAAGTCACATATATTTTCTTTATTGAGGGTTTTGCTTGTAGTCCTCTTCTACCAAGTTGTTTAACAGCCACGCTTTTTTATGATGATCACTATAAATTTGTTTTTCTTCTGGCTTGATTTTACTTGGGGGTTACATATGTGGCTTCATTTCCCTTTTTTCTGTTTCATTTTTTAAAGATGGTAATTTGAAATGATAGTTAAGGAGTCACTTGAAGTGTTTATTTTTCTGTTTCATATATGTATGCTAATGTGGTTTTTATCTTATTGTATGAATGTTGTTAAGTCTCTTGTTGTAATTGCCTCTGTTTCATATATGTATGCTAATGTTCTTCATTTTTCATACTAATTCACTTGGTGTGCTTCATATACTACCATTTTTGGTTGATAATGTGCCTCTGTTATTCATTGACACACATCTTCTCTTCTTTTCTTTTTTTTTTCTGCTGGTGAATGAACCTCATATATATATATAATAAACCAAGTTGATTGACTGAATTAGCTAACCTTTATATTTGTATATGGAATTAGCAAACCTTTATATAAATAGCTAGATTTGAATACAAGAAGATTGACTACCAGTAACATTAGACAACTATGTCAATGTGTCATGAAGTTGAAGGTTTGGGATGGAGATAGAAAACAGTAGTCAGTAGCAATGAGTAGGTGAGGCTATTTTCTCTAATAAGTTAACCACTATTTTCTCTAATAAGTTAACCACTATCTTGACAACTAAAAGGGTTAATGATAAGTTGACATGGCATCATCATTATGCTTGATAGCAGAACATGGATAGCAGAACATGGATTGCCTTCCTTGGAACAATAATACTATAATGGTAACCTGTATCAAGATGGCCAATGTAGTATGATTCACAAACTTACTGAACTTCTATTTAAACTATATGGGGTGGCTGTAATTGACTCACATATGTAAGCTTAAAGAGAATGATACATAAACTTGATGAAAAGAAATTTTCTCATCTCCTCTTGGTTTTTCATATACTAATGCTTTATTGCAGATCTGATTAGATTAGCTGGACATGGCTTTGTTAAATTTAGAAACATTTTGTTGAAGACATGAATTTTCAAATCTATATATATATATATATATATATATATATATATATATATATATATATATATATATATATATATATATATATATAGAGCAAGAGGTACACAAATAAAATGAAATCAGAACAATTAACAGATGTAGAAGTATTTAAAGTGTCAACAGATTGCCAAAACACCCAGACCCAGCATGTGTGTTGGATAAGTCACAAATTGTGATATTGACATGTAGGTCGGTGATATTGACAAATTGTGATATTGATATATAGATAATTCTTTTCTCTGTTCATGTCCCTATTTCTTTATACATACGCACATCTAATGTGAGGAATGATGATAGAGCTCACATCTTTTTAGTGATCACCATTTGTGTTAGCTCTTTTCTTTTATAAGCATAGGAAAATAAATTAGTTTGAAGAGTTGATGCATCCCATAACTCTTTGCACTTGCATATGCACAGTTTTAAAAGTTGATCTACAAGAATGCTTACTGCTGAAAGAGGCTAAATGAGTCAGAAGCTTATTCTCTTTTTCGTCTTGATCTACAAGAATGCTTACTGCTGAAAGAGGCTAAATGAGTCAGAAGCTTATTCTCTTTTTCGTGGCTATAGTTGTTTGAGATCTTTGCTCAATATGATCGAGATAACATGTTTGATGATGTTCGTGTGCTTCAGGTGGATGAGTCTCTTAAGAGTAGCATGCATGGACAATTTTCCAACTGACACTGTTGAACTTTCACATGGCTTTTATTCTTTAAGGAATGAAAGATAACATATTTTAATCTTATGACAGTTCTATCTAATTGACTTCCGATAAAAATAAACGCATTAAAAAGTTAACTTAAACTAAAAAATGAACATAAATTTCACCTTACTTTTATAGAGTTATCTCTGAGATGCACTCATTATCACGAGCTCATTCGCAAAGAAGTGCAACAAATTAATGGAGGAATCATGGGCCTCTTTAAAGACGGACTGAAGTCTCCTCTTCTCAAGGTTCCATATGCTTATGACACTAGATGACCCTCCAGACGCTAAAAGCGGTTGTCCAATATTAGATCCATCCGCAATTAACTATAAGCATCAAAAACTAATCCACTTCCATGTTAGATCCTAAAGGTCCTCTGCATTGTCTTTCATTGCTAGAATCAACTTCAAGAAAGAATGGCATGAAACATAAATAAATTAATAAAAATAGGTACTAGAAAGAAGAGTCCAGGCAAGTTTGGTGTTTTGGTTATTCGGTTAGTAGTTCAAATCACACTCAATTCGGGAGCTTAAAATTGGGTTTAATCTCACCTTTAACCTTGAATAAATTCTCTTTATAGAACGAGTATAGATAGTGTTGTTGGTGGAGGAAAGATTGAATTGGGTGAGAGAGGTGTTGTTGGTGAAGGAGAGATCGAATTGGGTGAGAGAGGTGTTGTTGGTGAAGGAGAGATCGAATTGGGTGAGAGAATGAAGTATTTGGAAGGCGTTGTAGATGGTGGGGGTAAATTTAGAACACCAATCCTTTTACATTGCAAGCAATATTAATTTAGTTAAGCAGTGGGCCCTACTTGCAGAGATATAAGAAAAGCTTGCCGAAATATCATTTCCCTTAAAAAAACACTTACATTTTAAAGTAACAGATGATGGTTAAAGAATAGGTGCTTAAGATAATCAGTGAGATCAGAAAACTAAGCAAAAACAACAAACATAAACCTACCACTCTTGGAATTCTTTTACCAATGAAACTCTTTAAATAATGATATCAAAAAATCAAAGAATAAATGGCGGCATTTGCACAACAAGGAGGTAATGCCCGGTACAAGAACTGTTGCTTATAACAAGGGGGCGGGCAATGTCTGCGCTTGAACAACAACAAGCCTTTGGATCACCCCACAGAATCAACCTTGCTGAATTTTGACTGTCAGGGTATGACAACCGTTTGAAAACATCAAAGTTCAAGCGCTTACTTAAAGATCGGAAGAGAAAAGAAATAAAAATCATGATTCACGGTTGTTTTTTTAATGACGTCTGTCGCCGTCAAATAAATCGTCCCCTTATTCTATAGTCTGAATGATTTGAATGACAAGACGAAAGCTATTCAAGGGATTAAGATTTGATTCCTTATATTTTACTATTTAGCTTTTTGTTTTTTTTCGCTTAGATAAACGGATTATTTTGAACGCCTATTGTTTAGCCATCTTCTGTTTCTCACTTTTTAATGGTATTCTGTAGTTACTCATATTTTAAATTTTAAATAGTTACTGAGTTTTGCTTCTTTTTTTTTCTTTCTTAATCTACTCTTTCAGGTGTTGCATTTTGTATATATGTTGGGTTTTTTGATAGGCGTTCAAAATAATCCGTTTATTTAAGCAAAAAACAACAAAAATTAAATAGTAAAATATAAGGAATCAAACTTTAATCCCTTGAATAGCTTCCGTCTTGTCATTCAAATCATTCAGACTATACAATGAGAGGGAGGGGACGATTTATTTGACGGCGACGGGCGTCATTAAAAAAACAATCGTGAATCATGGTTTTTATTCCTTTTCTCTTTCGATATTTAAGTAAGCGCTTGAACTTGGATCCTTTCAAACGGTTGTCATACCCTGACAGCCAAGATTCAGCAAGGATGATTTTGTGGGGTGGTCCAAAGGCTTGTTATTTTTTACATTGTGGCTGACCGCCGCATCCACTTGTTGTGCATGTTCGCATTGCATTGTTCCTTCTTTGTCTTGCGACAATGCCGCCATCTTTGCTCTTGTTAGCTTGTTGTCGTGCCACCGCTATTCCGTAGCATGTAATTCATTATGTTGTCACAGCTCGCAAGGTGCCATTAGATCGTGGTGATTTGGCCTGAGATCTAGGGTTTTGGAAACGTTGAGTAAGGGTTTTAGAAATGTTGAGATCTAGGTTTTGGAAATGTGACATAGAGTTGGCAGTGTACAAGGTGTTTAGAAAGGTCGAGGGAGTTAGGGTTTCAGGTGGGCGGACATGACTTCATACATGGTTGTGGATGCTTTTCAATTTGTGATAGATGAGTACATAAAACATGCTAGGATTTTGGGTATGACGAGCATATACTACATTGAGTTGACCCGTATGCTGTTTCTAAGGGTTCCTACGGGAGATTATATCACGCAGAACAACCTTTATGTTTGTGCATTACCTCTTGGTGGTTTTGGTGATTTTCGTATGGTGACCAAATGTAAGGCATATCAGATATGTGTTGCGATCATTAATAACAATCAGACTAAGTCTGCTTATCAACACCTGCTAGTGAAAGGGCCTTTCATCCATTTTGATCATGTTCGCGATGATGAAAGTTACTATGAGAATAATTGCTTGTTAAGTGAAGTATGATTTTTGTTTGATATGAGTGAAAGGATGCAACATCATGGAAGACCTTTTTTCTGCGGTGGGTATAATGTGGGGAACAATGTTGTAGGGGATCATGAAGCAGTGGTTTTTACCCTTGATAACCGTCTGAGTGTTTGCTAAAGGTGGTGTGCTAATATCCCTTTGCTCTTACATTCTTTAATTCTGTGTAATTGCATTAAAGTGGCGCAATAACAATACCTCATTTGCTTACTACCATTTTTCTGCTTTTACGATTTGATAATTATTATACTTTTTGATTTGATGTTCAATACTTGATACACCATATAATAGTAGTGATTATTAGGAAACAAAGAATAGTGTTTCTAAAACTCTATGTTGGTTGCAATTTGTTATGCTACAACCAACTCTTGAAATTTGAACTTTTGGAAGTATTAAACATTGAAGGGAAGCAATATTAATTTATAATAGAGATGGGCAGATTTGCGTTAGAGTTTATGAGCCTGTATATTCAATTGAGGTTTTTATGTAACCAAAATTATCCGTGTTTTTTTTATACAAGAGCTTCTTCAAGAGACTTGGTCATGAGTAAAACAAACATTTTCGTAGAACATTTAATACTTTCAAAAGTTCAAATTTCAAGAGTTGGTTGTAGCATAATAAATTGCAACAACATAGAGTTTTAGAAACACTACTTTTTGATTCCTTATAATTACTACCATTTTATGGTGTATCAAGTATTGAACATTAAATCAGAAATTATAAAAATTATCAAATCGTAAAAACAGTAAATGGTAGTAAGGGAATTGTTATTCAGCCACTTTAATGAAATTACAAAGAATTAAAAAAATGTAAGAGCAAGGGGATATTAACATACCTTCTCTAACAAACACGGTAAAACCACTCCTTCATGATTTCTATTTACAAAGTTGTGCCCCATATTATACCCACCGCTGAAAAAAGTCTTCCATGATTTTGCATCCTCTAACTCATATCAAACACAAATCTTAATTCACTTAAGAGACAATTGTTCCCATAATAATCTTCATCACTGCGAACATAGTCGAAATGTATGAACGGCGTTTTCACTTGCAAGTGTTAATAAGCAGTCCCAACCTGACGATTATTAATGATGGCAGTACGTATCTGATGTGCCCTACATTTAGTCATCATACGAAAATCAGCAAAACCATCAGGAGGTAGTGCGCGAACATAAATGCTGCTCTGTTTGATGTAATCTCCCGCAGGAACATTTAGAAACAGCCTAAGGGTCAACTCAATATAGTATCTGCTCGTCATACCCAAAATCCTGGCATGTTTCAAGTACTCATGTATCACAAATTGAAAAGCATGCTCAACCTTGAACCAAGTACCGTCACTCCCATCCCAAGTAAACTCGTGTTTCCAGTTTGAGATGTGATGAGCACGCAGGAACTCCTGAAAATCAAAAGATATTAAATAATTAATTTTTTGCTCAAAACCGTTATGTTTTATATGGACATCAAAAAATAAAGTGCAAACAGACACATACATACATAGTAAAACTTAATAACACTAACATAAAGGAATAGTCATATCTCCAATATCTAACAAATTTTTAAATTAAAAAAAAAAGTTGTAAGAATACATCAGAATAACAACAACGATGGTGACTTCAAAAAACAGAAAACAAAGGTTAAACAATGCACACACAAAAAACAACATTAAAAAAACATTACCATCATAAAGTAATAGATGATGGTTAAAAAATAGGTGCTAAAGATAATCAGTGAGATCATAAAACTAAGCAAAAACAACAAACATAAACGTAAACCTACCACTCTCTTGGAATTCTTTTATCAATGAAACCCTTTAAATAATGATCTCAGAAAACAAACATATACACAACATGCAACACCTGAAGTCCTAGAATAGCCTCAACACTAGCCTTCACATCATTAATTCAGCACTTAACATAAAGAAAGAGTAGATTAAGAATGGGAAAAAAGAAGAAGCAAAACTCAATAACTATTTAAAATATGAGTAACTACAGAATCTACCATTAAAAAGTGAGTAACAAAAGAAGGTTACAAAATAGGCGCTCAAAATAATCCATGTATCTAAGCGAAAAACAACAAACATAAAGCTAAACCTAGCACCCTACTTGAATTAATACACATATTTCAACAAACAAACATACACACTATCACAAATTAGTGCATCTTATTTTTATGTTTTAGTCCTGCTATTTAGTTGTTAGTCTGTTTTGTTTGAATTAGTCAAGCCTTTGGTTGTTGAGGTGTAATAGTAGTTATTTTGTTATCTAAATTTATGCAATTGAATAGTTCTTTTAGGAGTCTATTTCTACTGAAGTTAGTACTGCTGTTAGCTATTTTTGCTATAACAGTGGATAGTGGTAGGAGTTGGATCAGTAGCTTATGTGACTTCCATTTTCTATAAATTTGTAAGCGGTAATCAGCAGTTGACAAGAATAAGAAACCAAGTTTCCACCTTTATTATTTATTTTTCCTTCTTAGTTCTCAAGTGTTTGAATGGTGTATTCCTTCTCTACAAAATCTCTTTTCTGTTTACATGGTATCAGAACCCAAAGTTAAAGGGTGAGGTTTTTTTATAGACAAGGTGTTTGTTGTTTTGCCTCTTAGTCTCATGACAACTAAGATGGAGTTCAACAACAGTGGCAGTAGTTCCACTCAATATGGTATTGAGAAGCTTGTAGGCACAAACTACAAGTATTGGCGATTGTGCATGGAAGCTTACTTTTAAGGTCAGGACTTGTGGGATCTTGTTTTCAGTGCCGATTCAGAACCGAAAGAACTCCGGAGAATGTTGAACAACGTCGAAAATGGAAGATCAAGTGCGGTAAAGCTCTGTTTGCACTTCGAACATCGATCACTAAGGATTATATTGATCATGTTCGAAATGAGGATTCGCCAAAGAAGGTGAGGGACACTTTGGCAACACTTTTCAACAAGAAGAGCACGGCTCAATTGCAGTTGTTTGAGAATGACCTTGCAATGCAAACATAAGAAGGTATGTCAATTTCAGAATATTTTTTAAAGATTAAAAATCAATGTTCTGAAATTTCAGAATCAGATGTTGATGAGAAGATTAGTGAGGCAAGATTAAGGAGGTTTCTAATTTGCGGATTTAAGAAAGAATACACACCTTACATTACCTCCATTCAAGGGTGGCCTATTCAACCATCAATTGAAGAATTAGACAAATTGCTTGCCAATCAAGAAGCCTTGGCAAAGCAAATGTCTCTAAAACCGGTGTATAATGCTCTCTTTTCAAAAGAAAAGCCAAGGAGAAGCATGGTTCAAAGGGGACTCCAACTAACAATAAGCATCTTGGAGGGAGTTCAGCTTCGAAAAGGGAGATTGCTGAAAAATGGAAAAACGTCAAATGCCATCAATGTGGAAATTTAGGCCACATCAAGAAGTTTTGTCGTGTACAGCTCGGTAACGATAAAGCAATCATGGTGTCACAAACTTTTGATGAACCAAAGTGGGAACAATGTTTCTCAACAACAGTGTTCGAGAGCAATATTGGAGCGTATATGGCTTCCATCAATTATGAGGAGTGGATCATGGACTCTAGCAGCTCACATCATGTATGTGGAAATGATTCGCTATTCTCGGAGTTGCATCAACATAATGGAGATCGAACAATTGTCACGGTTGATAATTCTATGCATCCAGTCATAAAGGAAGGGATTGTAAAGGAAGTAATTGTAAAGGAAGGTAATTTGCCCTTGACAATGTTTATCATGTGCCAGGCTTGAAGAAAAATCTAGTTTCTATTCCTCAAATAACAAATTCTGGAAAATATGTTCTGTTCAGTCCAAATGATGTGAAGGTTCTAGAAAATATGAAGAATATAGCTGTTGATGTTGTTCTTGTTGGAGAGAAGAAAGATTCCTTATGTCATGTCTGCGGTAGAAGCATATGTGCAGAAAACAAGTCGAAGTGACAGTACATCAATCTGGCATGCACGATTGGGCCACGTGGGCTATCAAATGCTACAACAAATTTGTTCAAAGAAGCTTCTTACTGGTGTTCCAGTTATGAAAGGTGTCAACAAAGGAGTGGTTTGCCAAGGCTGTCAATATGGCAAATCACATGTACTTTCTTTTAACAATTCGGAAAATCGAAGGAAGAATCCATTTGAATTAGTTCACGTGGATTTGATGGGACCAACTAAAACTCCAAGTTCTAGTGGATTTCATTACATGATGGTGATTGTTGAAGATTTCTCAAGGTCCTATTGGGTGTATTTCTTGAATGAGAAAAGTGAGGCCTTCACAAAGTTCCTGAGGGAGTTTGGCTCAAAGATTAGATGCTTGAGAACCGATAATAGAGGGTAATTCATGTCCAAAGAATTTTTCCAGCATTGTGATGTTAAAGGGATAAGGCGACAAATGTCTTGTCCAAACGCTCCACAACAAAATGGCGTCGTCGAAAGGAAAATCTCGCATCTTTTGAGTGTAAGCTTATCTTGGTTACATGACAAAAATCTTTCGCGGGAACTGTGGGCGGAAGTTATGCAATGTGCTTGCCATGTCACCAATCGTTTACCTCCATGGTTAGGTACTAAATATCCTTTTGCGTTGTTATACAATGTAAAACTAGATGTTAGTTATTTTCGTGTTTTTGGTTCTATTTGTTATGTTCATGTTCCAAAAAGCAATAGAACTAAATTAGATTGCAAGGCAAAAAAATGTCTGTTTGCAGGCTATGACTCAAACAGGAAAGGGTGGAGATGTATGGATCCAAACACTAAGAGATATATCACATCACGAAATGTGGTGTTTGATGAGGTATCTCTGTACTACAATTCATCAAGGGCAGCCACACCAACTATTGTAGATGACAAATCAGAGGAAGATTTATCTCAGCTCGAGTCACTTGATGATTCTGGATCAAAGGGGAATGTTGAAACCACAGAAGAAACACTCCAATCAACAGCAAGAGACGATGGGAAATTACAAGCTGATTTAAGAAGATCAACTAGAGCATGAAGGCATCCTGATTATTTGAAGGACTATGACATCTCTGCAAACCAAATTTCCGTAATTTCATGTTTCTTTCTAGGTGAAATGAACAACAGCGAACCATCATGCTATGATGAAGCAAAAGGCAGTACTAAATGGGAATCCGCTATGCAAGAAGAAGTTGAAGCATTGATGAAGAATGAAACCTGGGAACTTGTGCCTAAGCCTAAAGACATTGAAATAGTAACTTGTAAATGGGTTTACAAGTTGAAAAAGAGTTCAGATTGAAGCATTGACAGGCACAAGGCTCGTTTAGTTGCTCGTGGATTTTCACAATGCTATGGGCTAGACTACGAGGAAACATTTAGTCCAGTTGCAAAGATGGTGACGTTGAGAACACTCATCTCTTTGGCAGCGTACAAAAGCTGGAAATTATGGCAACTTGATGTAAAGAATGCATTCCTTTATGGTGAACTAGATCGTGATGTGTACATGGAGCAGCCACAGGCTCTACACGCTTGGTATGGTAAGATTTCTCAGTATCTTACATTTTGTGGTTTTACAGTGTCAAATTCAGATTCTAGTATACTTGTAAAGCTTAAATCAGGAAGGCAAGTGGTGGTAATGTTGTATGTAGATGATATGATCATAACTGGAGACAATGATATTGAAATATCAGGTTTACAGGATGACTTATCAGTTCGATTTGATATGAAAGATCTTGGTGAAATAGGATGCTTTCTTGGCTTGGAAGTTCATAGGCTAGAAGATGGCTATTTTGTGTCACAAAAAAGTTATGCTAAAAGGTTGATGGAACTTTTTGGCATGGGGGAGTCAAAAACAAAGTCAACTCCAATAGAGCCTAATTTTAAATTATAGAAGGATGAAGGGAAAATTCTGAAAGATGCAATCAGGTTTCGACAACTCGTTGGTAGTTTAATTTATTTAACTATCACAAGGCCAGATATTGCATATTCTGTTGGTGTAATTTCTCAGTTTATGCAGAATCCGTGTAGTCCTCATTTGGAAGCTACAAAACGGATTCTACCCTATGTGAAAGGAACTTTTGAGCATGGTCTCATGTACAAGAAAGGAGAAAATTTTCTGCTACAAGTGTTTACTGATGCAAATTGGGCTGGGAATCAAATGATCGAGGTTTGACTACGGGATACTGCTTTAGCACTGGGTCTGCAGCAGTCTCATGGTGCAGTAAAAAGCAACCTTGTGTTGCTGTTTCTAGCACAGAGGCCGAGTATGCGGCAGCTTCTAAAGCAACGCAGGAGTGTGTTTGGTTTAAGTCACTAGTTGGTGATATTTATGCAAATGTTGAGTATGCTGTTCCGATTCAATTTGACAATCAAAGTGAAATTAAACTTGTTGAAAATCCAGCGTTTCATGCTTGCACGCACGAAACATATAGAAGTTCAACATCATTTTGTGAGAGAAAAGGTTCTTCAAGGAGAAATCATTTTGATGGGAGTACGAAGTGAAGAAAGACAGAGTACTCTATATGCATACTTATAACCAAATTTTATTTTATTTTTATGTTTTTACCCCTGCAAGTTTAGATATATTACAATTTTATTTCTAATTTTTATGACAAACTTGTGGAACAAATTAATTTACTTACTAGTTGATTATATTACTCCTAATGTATGACAATAAGATTATGCCTAAAATATACCATCGTAGAATTTATGATAAAGGATAATTATAAAACATGTACTACTCTGATCAATTTGAATTCTGCCCAACTGAAGGGTAAATTGTAAGCAATCATAGTCCCTCTGTATAATTAGCTATTTCTAATTTTTAAATTTTAACCCACAAATTTCTGAGCATCCAAAAAACTATGAAACTAAAAGTTCCAAATTATACAGAGGCCCTCCCGCACTCCTACGTATCCATAAACTTGTCATCAAATCAAAAAATGTATTCAATTTATTCTTATATTTTAAGCTAACAAATAGCTCAAGAATTATATCCAACAGTATCAACTACACATTGCAAATGGTCGAAAAAGATCCAGAGAAAGGGTCATGTCAAAAGGATCAAAGTGATTATAACAAAGCAACAACTTTAAGAGTTGTTCTCAAAACAAGTGTTAGCTAAGGATATTTTGTCCAGGCTTGATCAGAGTAAAACATCTTGCTTTTACTCTGATGACGATAATTCATGGACATGTTGGAAGCCAAAGCCTGAATCTATTCCCGAAGGAAAGGGGCTAATTGTAGCATCTATATTAGATTTAGGTGTTATATATATGTACTATATTCGCTTGGCAATAGTCATAAATATAGCATGAAAAAACAAACAAGAAATAGAAACAAATGAATACAAGGTATATAGAAGAAAAGTGCGGTCTGCATAGCAAAATGTATCGAGTTTTAATAGTATTACAGTGATTTATGAAACAAACACTGACAGTTAAATAAAACCAGAATTGTCATTTGGTAAATTGGAGTGATGAGTTCAATGTAATGTGATGACTAACCTCTCTGATGCACGTTCTTTAAGTTTAACACCAGGATTAGTTAAGATTTTGTTCAAGGAGATAAGATAAGTTTTTGAATAAATGAGCAACTTATACTCCTCTTAACTTCTAGTGCATATGAATTGTATGCCTCTGAAATTCTCTTATATGGGAGGGTATTGTTCCTTGTGATTTTGTGCATTTGTTACTCTCTCCACAAAAGGTGAACTTCAACTTCCAGCTTGCAAAAGATACATTAATACACACTTTTTACATATTCAGACAGAAGAGGAAATACAAGGAACACTGAGTACACATTTCAGCATTCAAACAACATTCTCCAACTATTATTTATTCAACAGTCAATCCAAGACATCATAGCACATGAATCCCAATTTCATAGACTTACGTAAATCACCAATATTACAATCTGATCTCTTGAAGTTACTACAAGGAACCCTTATTTCATGTCAGATGGTTCCATATACACTAAGCAAGGGTAGCAAAATAGAGCATATATAATGACACACTATTATTTAATATACTGGCAAAAAGGAAAAGTTACCATAAATACCCAGACACTTTAAAACAGCAACAAAAAATCAATATAATTAGTTAATTAGCTGACACTGAAGGCATATACTTTAGGAAATGGACTGCAACATGGAAGACAACACAAAGTGAATATGATGTAAATTGAAAAATGACATGCCCATCAACTGGTTTAAAATAACAACCCAAATTCATCAATCAATGTAAATGAATCATATGCTACTTGTAAATATGTATCAACTAATTTTGTTATTTTTTTTAGTTATATCATATATATTGTATCTATTAGATTTCCATATAAAATCTAACTTGTTAAATTATTTGGATAGTGACAAAATAAAAATCAAAAATGAATTAAAGTAATTACAAACTAGTCAAATTCGAAATAATAAAAAAAATGTAAAATACAGTAATACTCATTCTAGACAATTATAATAGCATTCACCTCTCTTCTAGTTTTTTAAATAACAATTAGTACTTGACAAGTTTTAGAGTTGACTAAATAGATAAAATTACATATTTATCTTTGTATGTTGTCAAATTTTAATTGATGAATAACATATATATATATATATATATATATATATATATATATATATATATAATGACAAAATTATCTTATTTTAATACAATACATTTTAATTATAATTAAGATCATCTCATTCAAATTGTTGGTAACTTATAAAAAACAAATTTAGTTAATTTAACACATTTTTGGATAAATGATACAAATATGAAAATTTTTAAATTAAATTATTAATGGAGCTGTTCTAATTAGACTGAATTGGGTACGTTGATAGTTTAGGTTTTGGTGTTTAATAACAAAAATTATTAGTTGAATTCTTAGTTTCATATTATGATTTTCAAATTTTAAAATTTCTTAAGTATATATCAAAATTTGGGGTGTTTATGATTTTGATTACTTTTTGTAGTATAGAGTAGGTGTTGTTTTGTGGCAGTGTTGAATAATAGAAAATGTATAATATTTATTACTACCTTTATCTTGTAAAAAAAGTTTTCTTTTAATATTTTTTTTTTGAGTAACAACATTTGTCATATTTTGTGGTGCCCCCAAAATACGGTCCATACAAACCAATTTTGGTCGTCAAAATACATACAATAACATAAGTTCAAATATTACAAGGTCGTATATAATACGACACTATTAACATCCAAATTCAGACATAGCAGTATAAAAATACAGCAACACACATTACAAGTCTTTGCCACACTATTTTACAACATAGTGAAGGCTACTATGGTAATTCTCTCTGACCATCACTCCGCACCCCGGCTAGTCCCAGTTACGTTCTCATTTTCAGAGAAGAACAATGGAACAAAGGAAAATGGTGAGCTCAACTAGTCGAGTAAAGAATATCACGACTAAGATAATGAAGAATAAATTATCATTAGTCTTCAACAGTGAAAAATCTGATAGAATATAACAGACAACAAGTTTTAGATTAACAACTGCAGCGGAAATATCAATCAATTAAGAGAGTAAGATAGATCATGATGTCCACAATCTTCTCCAGAAAGGTCATCATCAATATTTTATCTCTGTAACACCAATCAACAGTTCTTGTTCATAATTATGCAAATCAACAATCCTTGGTCATAAACACGCAAATCAACAACTCATCTTTGCACTACGGGCCAAAAATATTTAATTGTAGCATCAATGATCATGATAATACCAATCAACCATTACTCATTGCCACAAAGGCTATAGAGAACTTTTATTTTATCCCCGCAACACCAAACAACAATTACCTCATTGCTACAAAAGCTATAGAGGATTTTATTTTTATCCCTGCAACACCAAACAACATTTCCTCGTTGCCACAAAGACTATAGAGAACTTCCACCACAAATACTTGCCGAAAAGGCTAAAAAGATCTTTCACCACTTGTTCTTGCCACAAAGACCAAATACACTCACAACCACTTAGTCTTAATGATTAGTACAAAGATTAATGGTATCAAAAATTAACAGAAGTTGTAAGAATAATAAGATAAATGAATAAACATTTGAGATTTGACATTTAATTTGTTCAAGTTCAATAATGTCCAAATTGTCAACATGATGACAAAAATGTGGAGTGAAATTTAAGAATGATATTCAAATTTCATATTTCAAAGATAACGAATAAAATAAGAAGGTTCATGCAAATAAAAGTTCAAGTGAAATGATATTAGATGAAGCGTAAACTATTAAGGATATTTTAATCCTTTAAAGAATTTTCACAATTTAATGATAAGACTATAGAAACGAATATTAGTTTCTTACCATAATATGGAGTATGAAAAAAAATGATATCCCTTACCAAAATAGGGAGCATGAAGGAAAAGTGACATCCCTTACCTTAATTATCAGGTGATTGAATGTTGCTTTCTATGAATTTTATCAACTTGAACAATACTTGAATTCTTACTGATCTTCACAAGTACCCAAAATAGCCCAACTCACTTAGAGAGAACTTAAGAATTATTAGAGAGTGAAAGAAGTATGCAATGAAGTTATGAATTTTTCTTATGTTAAATCTTTCTATTTATAGCCAAAAACTCCCACATTTAATAAATATATTATTCACCCATTATCATTATTTTTAAAAATAATGATTACCCATTTGCATCCATTATCTATACTTTAAAAATAATGATTACCCATTATCATCCATTATCTATACTTTAAAAATAATGATTACTCATTATCAATATTTATTCAAAAGATAAATCCATTATCACATGCCATCTACATGCCCATATATGGTAGGAAGGCCTGGCTGACCCCCCGGTTGCTCCGTTTGGATCCTTTCATGCATTCGGATCAAATCCTTCGGGTAATTAGGGTCTATTCCATGAACAAGCGCCCCCTATTTTTTCACTTTACGCACCCTTCTTTATATATATGCTCACAAAGTGTACTGATATGATTTTTAGAACAATCTATCAGCTGCGTATACTCTACAGGCTTTTGGCATGTGTCCAAAATCAACTGAGTGACTTTCATTCTGTCTGGTTGCCTGATATGCCATAGCCCATGCCTCAAAGTGTAAAAATTCTTAGTGTTAAGAGTTGAACTATCATTACAACACTCCGAATGACAATTTTCCTTTTGTTTCATGATGAAAGTATATATGTTGAGTTTAGACTGGGCAATTAAATTTTTTGTTGAAGTTGCAAGATTAATAATTCCAGATCTTTTATATCACTAATGAAGGTTGCCTTTGCACGAGTAGAGCACAATTCTGCAATTTGGTGCATACAGACACTAACCATAGTACTTATCTTTTAAAAGAAAAAAGTTTATTTGATTAAAGTGCACATTTTCGTCTCTTTCCGATTTTATGCTCTGTTTACTTCTAATTTCCTTTTCCATGTTGGTTATTTTGATTACGTTGTTGGCCATTTTGTCAATATTATGCCGTACTTGTGTACCTTGGCTTCTTAAACTGATAGTGTCTATCCTCACAAGTCACAGGTAATACTTTAATCAAGTGACCATCACCTCTTAGGTGCTGTCTCCCTATGTTTTGATGTGGTATTTACCAAGATTTGTGCAGACCAACTAACTTTATCAATTGGCATCTGGGCTTTCTGCTTCCTAGTTGCTTGGCTATGCTTCAATGACCAATTGCATCTGGCATCTGGGCTTTTTTAATCAAGTGACCAATGCATAATGTGTTGCAACTTGCATCTAGCTGGCGTATTCTTATTTGATTTTGTCCCAATAGATATTATGCTCCATCAATAATGCGATAAAGATGTCGTTTTGGTAAAAACTGATAATCATATAAAAGAGACTTGGTGGACTATATATTTGGTGGACACTTTCCATTCTAGTGTGGACCATCCATGTTTGCCAATAGTTACTAAGTTGATTGCAACTAGAGTTAGACAGAGTGTGAAGCTAATGAATGCTTAAATGTTCAAGTGTTCATCGGTGGTTGAGGAATGACAAGACTTTGAGTGATGATACAGCGCAACTAGTGTGTGTTTGACATGAATAGGGTTATTTAATTTGTGACAAGGGCGTACTTGTCAATAGTTTATCTCAAGCACATTGACCTTCAAATTTTGAAATTTCGCTGGAGTATTTATGTGTTTGGATAATTGGAAGCCACATACTAGTATTACAGAGTTTAGCATAGTCAGAATCAACTCCTTTTTTTTTGGCAATATATGCTTAATTAGGTGATTTTTTTTTTTTGAATAAGTATGCTATGCAGTTTGCTTATCCCAGCTTTTTTCTTTCTTTCTTAATATGGCGAATTGCCATGTAATTCTTTTGTAGTTGAGATGGACATTATCATCTTAATTAGATATAGTTGGCCTGTTTGATACTAGAAATCAGTTTTACTTAAAAAACGAATGATACTCATAGGAGGTCAAAATGAAGCCAGTTTGATATTTTATTCTGCGACTTGCTCATGTCATTTATTTAATCCAATTACATTGATATATGCTCACAAGGTAATTTTGCTGGTGACCACACTACTAATCTTCAAGCCGATTCCTGCTTTAGTATGTTTTGGAGTTCTGCTGCAGTGGTTCTCACATGATATTCCAAATGAGGTAATCATAAAAGATTTCTCGTAGTCTATCACAGTACACCTGCCATAGTTTCTGTGGAGTTATAATAGAGTTGAGTCTTGCTATATATATGATGAAGGAATTGTGAACGGTCCCACCCTAATTTATTCTATCTTATCATTTAAACTTCCACGTTAGTTGTAATTCAACTTCATCATAAATTTGTTGACATATAAATCATTTTCCAGTAGAGTTTTTTTTTTCCATCCCAGATTGGATATAAAGGAGATATGTTGTGGTCAAATAGCGCTAATCTGATTAGTTTGATAGTCCATGGCTCACATGATTCTAAAATTAAATATCCTTCCGAAATTGCAAATTTCAAATTTTGTTTAATGGGCTTTCTGTACTTTGTGGAACAGGTGTCCAAGAGCGCAAAGCAAGTCGACTGAGCAGCGAACTCTTAGTTCATTGTACACAAAGCTCAACCCTCACCTATATACATATATGCATATACTTCCGACGAATTGAGTCAATGAGTAATCACTAAGTAAGACTGTATAAATTAGAGCACGATGGATATGTATTAGTGCAAGTAGTATGATCTATATGTGCCAATGTATCTTTTATATTTGTTTCTGGTTATGGAGCAATTACCTACCTACCCTGTAAAATAGTGTTTCATAATGTACTTCATGTCATATCTTTTATTCTTTCTATACATTCATGCTAGCCTTATTTCTGTTTCAATTCCTCTTAATAAAAAACAAGTATTTTACATGATAAAATGTGATTATTTTATTCTGAATACTACATTACTCTGAATACTTCCAGCCCAAGGCATAATTACTTACTGGTTGGTCTATTGAATATGTATCAAAAGATTTGACATTGAAGTAATTATGTACAAGGACTTGGTTGCTCTGATTTAATTGAAAAACTTTGACCAACTTTCCAGCTGAATGGTTTGTCCTCATTTGGCTGCATCACTATCTATTGCATATATATATATAAAACCTTATGTTCTGCTAATGGTGAAAGAGAGAGAGGGAGAGAGGGAGAGGTGGTAGCTAGTATAATAATGAAATGAAGAGATTTCTCTACTTTTTGTGGTTTGGGACAAGATGCAATTTAAGGAATTATAATGGCATAACTAGACAAAAAGAAACCCTAGAAGGTGGTAGTTTGTTTCTTCCAACCAAATGAACAAGAACATAAAAAAAAAAGGGGGCGGTTCCTTTCACATCCTAACAGTTTTCCTTGGAAAATTCCAAGTGGACTAACTAAATGGCAAAAGAAATACTTTTCTTAGTCCTACTAGCTGAGAAGCTAAGCTCAAGTGTTTCTTCTTCTTTTATTTTATTATTTGTTTTTAACAAATATATCTATTTAGCCACATCCCTTAATTAGCTCGGTGAAAAGAGACAGAAATATGAATTGAGCATTAACATTCTATTTTCCATTTTGATCAAGGGTATGTCCGTATGTATAAAAGTCATATCCTCCATAAAAACCAAATATAAAATAAAATAATAAGAAAAAAAATTGTGAAAATTAATGTGACAAAATAACATGTATATCAATAAACACATCTACTGGCAGGCAAAAACACTGTTTTAAGACTAGCTAGAAAAGCAGAAAGAAAAACATAAACCAGTCAAAGTTCTAACAATTCTTCAAAATTGAAGAAATAAGCTTCTATGTCCATATAACATATCCAACAAAATATACAGCCATAACCTCCTTTTTACTACTTGCTTCAACCTTAAAATGTTTTGAACTTGAGGAAACCCAAAATCTTGAAATCATGACAATTTTGGTTCTTTAGGATGCAACCATTTTATGACCATATTTTACTCCTAAGATTCAGGGGAGAAGATAGTGGGGAAGAAGAGTCTTTCCAAGTCCCAATTGTGCATATCGACTAGCTCCCAACGAACCTCGTCATCCATTTCAGCTTGAAGCTTTAAGTTCCACGGATTCTTAAAAGCTAAACCCTTTCTTTTGTTACAAGATGGCCATCTAAACAAGGCTGCAATAGCGGGGAGGACAGGAGGAAATTCAAACACCTTTTCTGACAAGGAAATGGCAAAATGCGGGACAAAAGAGTGGACCAACCACGGCATTTCTCGGATGCTACTAGGGAAGGGAGTTGTGGATTCATCGCAGTCCAATGAGACGTAAATAATCTCGAAGTCGTCATCTGTCTCCCCCTTCTTTTCAAGATACATTCTCCTCAATTCAGGCAAAAAAGATCCAGAACCATAGCAAGCATGTGTTGCAAACAATAAAAGGACGAGCTTCCCCGAGAGCTTAGAGAGAGTAGTAACATCCTACAAGAAGATTGAAATTTTCAAAACAAAAGGTTGCAGACACAAAATGACACAAAATCAATATCACAGCACTAGGCCTCATCATAAACAAACATACCTTGGTGGAGGTAGATCCTCCTCTACGTAAAGGAGCAGAGGGTGATAAAAGTTTGCCCAACATAAGTTCTTTCTGTTGTCTGCTCTTTGCTATCATGACGGCTTTTTCTAGGGTAAAAGGATATGCATCATTTCGAACTCCTCCAAGATGTTAAAAGCAAAGTAACTAACAGATTGATACTTATCAGGGTCAAGAATAATAAAATAACCTGATTCTGGATCGTCCCGATGATGAAACCGTCCAAACCCAACAAGGTTGAAAAGCTGGCACAACCTTCTACCATCAAAGGGTAGTGAGTACCAAGGCATAGTACATCCAAACTCCTTTTCAAATTCAGCCTTGGCCAGTGAAAGATTTATAGATCCTTCGTTGATAAACACAATCTCAAAGGCATTACGCCGCTCACCTTCTAATGAATTCCACAATTTCAAAAGTTTCCTAGCCCGATGAAAGCCCTGCTTGCCTAAATTGAAAAAGAACAAGCTCACATGCTTACCTTCAAGTATGCAGGTATTTCTCTGCAAACAAAAGCGGAATACAAGAAACAATTACAAATGAGGATAACCCCAACAGATATTGGAATGACTTAGAATTTAAGCACAAACACATTGTATGAAAAAGAAATTCCTTGTCAACCTAGCAAATAATATTGACTTGCCTGATCCCCTTTAGTATCGATTAGATAGTCACCCAAAAGATCAGTTAAGGAGAGTTTTTGTACTTTATAGACGAGATCATGCTGGAATGCATCAGCTTTATGTCGTTGATGATTGTGAATATCCATCATCTTTCCGCTGGTGTAGGGAAAGCCTTCAGCTCCAAAGGCGCGGAAGGCAAATTCAGCATTTTCAAGCAAGATCGTGCCGTCTAGGCCAAAAAGAACAGTTTTTACAAATGGCGAGTACGGAATAGAAAACTTTCTTTTAATGAAATCCCTGGCTTCTTGATCATCATGTGGGATGGCAAGCCAAGGCATGCGAGAAAATGAATCCTGGAAAGCATCCTTTTCGGTACCTAATGCAACGAAAACAACCTCAAAGTCTCCCTGGATAATGGGAGATTTGTATATTTCTTCCAAGTCCGCATTAAGAATTGAATTGGTTTGATGAGGCTTAAGCCCATTTTGGACAACCACCAAAAGTAGAAAAGAATATATTTGTCCTTGAGTTGATTAATTTTAACCTTAAAAAAGGGGAAAAATAGTGAGATAAGAAAATTTAAATAAGTTAGGTAGAGAAGTAAGTGGGGTAGCATGGAAAGGTGAGTGCATGTTAGTGAGTTTTGTGGCCTGGAAGGACAAGGTAGGCTTGTGTGATGGTGTGTACATGGATGCAGATACTTCAGCTAGCAATGAACTACAAAAGTAAGCTGGTTATGAAACTGAGCAAGTAAGATAATCCATGGGTAAAACATGGATATTATAGAAAGAGCAACATGGCCAGGGGCAACTGCAAAGTAAGTGAGCAAAATGAACATTGGTAATTAATACTGAGGTCTACAACATACATTTCCACATTCCTCGTAGACTTCCATGGCAATTGGCAAGCATATAAAAGTGGATTAATTATGCAAACAAGTAGCACTAGTAAGAATAATAGTAGTAGTAGTTTAATAATGTTAGTCAAAGATAAATCATCAATTTGTACCTCTTGGGCCATGATACTTTTCATTATCAGACCGGACCAAATGGGTTCTTCCCTTGGATTATGTTACTTTTGTCTTGTTGGGCCGAATGATTTGGGCCCAGTCATTTGATTACGATTAGTGGGTTATTTAATTTGGATCAAATTCGATCTGGACCATTTTTATTGTATTGGGCTAAATCCTTGGATCGATCCATTACACAAATTACCACTTAACCCATCTTTGGCCGATAATCATTACATAAGATAGCAGTTATTTATTATCTCGCCACTTTTTCTGCATGGTATTAATGAGGATGGGACTCGGATGATGGCGGTGGCAAGCAGTAGTAGTAGCGGTGGGAGTGAAGCTACTTGCTTTTAATTTGAAATAATAGGGAGTGGGGGAGATGTCGAGGAGATAGTGGGTGTACGATGGCAAGATGCAGAATGCGTATGGGGCAAGGATCACACAAGAAAGGTAAGTAACAAAACATTACCACACATAATCGAGATTATTATTCTCTCTCAAGCACTAGACATTATTTTCCTCCATTGTTAACCTTGTGATCGCAAATCTTGACTCTCTCGCAGGAGCTATCCCCAAGCGGTCAAGCCGTCAAGCTTTTGGTGTTGACTTGTTGAAGCTATGCGAGGATATCGAGACGGCGTCTTGGTGATTGGGGCGTGGGGAAAGATCTTGGCGTTAACATTGGCGCTAGAAGGAGAAGGTGAGTTCTAGTGTCTGAGTATTTTTCAATCACAATTGTGTTTGTTCTACGTCGATTATTCATGGTGAAGAGTAGAACACCTACACACGAAAAAGGCGGTAGATGTTTGTCGGTGAATCGACACCACGAGTGTCTACGCGAAGATCGTTTGGGACCTCTGATAAGTGTTCACGCCCGGCCTGACGTCAAGCGTTCACATGAAGATTCTCGGTAGAAGGCTGTGGGCAAAGCTAAGCGTAAGCTAGTTTTCTGGCGGAGAAAAGAATGCGGCCATGGTGGGAAGCGAGTAGAAGGCACCTCGCCTAGAACTCGATCTGAGATGACCAAGACGAAAAAGGCCTCCCGATTGGCTAAGATGGCGGATGAAGCGAGATAGAGCTATGGAGGTACTTGTGAAGCGGCTGACGAGGATATCTTTGGCGAGATGGCTCGAATGGCGAGAGTTGAGGGATGAAGAGTTCGGTTATGTTTAGTCAGAAGAAGCGAGGGCATCGGGTGGGAAGGAACACTGCTCATTCGGGGCGTGAGTCTCGGGCCAAAGCGAGAAAGAAGAAGATCTGAAGCCCTACTCCTCAAAGATCGAAGAGGGCACATCACCTGTCGATTCTAAGGAGGCGGTCGAGAAGCGAACGAAGAGGTCGATCGAGAGATCGCACTCACGAGAATACAAAAAAGGCACTTGTTGTTGCACATTCTCACCATAGCGCTAGGAGTTCAAAGAGCGAAGTATATCCGAGAGGTCATACTCAGAAAGTCTCTCGAGGTACACCACCACATGGGCCTTCGTCATCGGAAAATCCCTCTAAAGTTGGAGGTTCTATTGTAGAAGAAATTGGTCCACTCGGAAGAAGAAGAGTGTGGGAAAAAGAAGCATCATCTGACGGAAGGTGTGGAGTATCTGGTTAAAGAATTAAAGGAACTTGGGCGACTTTAAGAAGTGAGAAAATGAAAGATACTTGGGAAAGAAGGCATCCCTTTTTCGCGGAGATTAAAAAGAAAAGTGACCCCACCAAGAAGTTGCCCCACATTGAAAGTTATGATGGATCGGGGATCCCTACGACCCTGATCGAGCGTTCGACAGGTGATGGATTATTATGACTTTAGCGATCTTTGCTAAGTGTCATACTTTTGTCCTGGCCTTTCGAGAAAGGATGATGAGACAATGGATGGGGACTTTGCCCTCGGTTCAATTTCATCTTGGGCGGACATATGCGAGTAAGTTTCATGCTCGCCGGGGGAGCAACAAAGGAGGGAAAACCAAGCTGGTTCGTTGGCTCGGGTTCAACGATATTCGAATGAGTCTTTGGGCCAATATGTGAAGCGGTAAAGTGAAGCGATCGGCCAAGTGCAGAACTGAGCGATCTACAAGTTGTGTGGGACTTTTTTGAGAATGGGTTAGATTTGGTCGAATCAGAAAAGTTGGTGAAGAAATTAATGTTTCACCACAGAAGAGTCTCATTTGAAGCCTTGACAAAAGTGAAGGCTATATCGTAGTGGAGGAAGCCATGAACACGACCTCAAAGCGTCCTTCTTGATACCGAAGCAGGAGGCAGATCGGGGACAAAACCGATGGGGACGGAAGAAGAATGAAGGGAATAAAAGAGGCGCTATGAAAGGCGGGTCGAAGAAATCTAATAATTGGAGGCGGGGTGGAGGGCGTTCGTCGCTCCCGCCCAGAGAAGTAAATAGGGCGTACACAACACTTAACAACGATAGAAGAACATTATCTTGGATCGAGATTAAGAATCAACCTATCTTGAGCCACCTCGAGATAACATTAAGCTTAGGAAAAGGGAATCCTCGTAAGTATTGTGATTACCATCAAGCCTCGGGTCACGATCGAGCATTTGTGCTAGTTTGAAAGATTTCATTGAAAGAAAGGTACAAGGTGGGGCTTTAGTTCGGTATGTGGTGCGCCGGAGCGAATCAACGGCGGGATAGAGGACACTGTTAAATGACTCAACCCGATTAAACAAGCGTTACGCCGACTCCGGGACGACTGCTGAGGCATGTGATAGATGTCATCTTTGGGGGTACTTACGGCAAACTTGTTGGAAAAAAGAGCAAAGTCACTTGGATTCGGTCATGTCAGTGGCGGGTACCCTCCCGAAGACTGATAGACCTTATCCGAATACGGTAATCTCCTTTACTGATGAGGATTACCCTTCGGAAACCATCGAACCGCATGAGGGATCATTGGTGCTGACTGCGCAAGTGGGTTCGGTGGATATGAAGCGAATGATGGTAGATAATGGGTCTTTGTAGATATTACGTATGCCCACGCGCTTATCGAGAGGATGCATCTAGGCAGGCGGGAAGATGGAGATGAGGCGGGAGGCTCCTTTATGCGGTTTTAGTAATGATCCGGTCAAGGTGGTTTGGAACCGTTGAACTACCGGTCATCTTTGGAGCGGCCCCTCGGCGGTAGAAATTATTTGCAAATTTTTATGTTGTGCATGTAGATTACCTTATAATGCTATTTTTGGGAGACCTACTTTAATTGCTTTCTGTTGTGACCTCGATCCCTCATTTCAAAATCAAATTTCCTACGGCTCATGGGGTTGGTGGTGGTGAAAGGAGATTTGGATCAGCGAGAAGATGTTATAGAAATCTTTGTGATCACTTGGGGTGGGGATATCGAAGCAAAAGCGGAACCATGGCGATAGAAATCGAACCCTTCACTGAGAAGCGATTTCGAACCATTGGTCATGCCAATTTGAAAAGCAGAGGAGATAGAGCTCATCCGGGCAAAGTGAACAAGGCGGTGAAAATAGGTTGGTGCGGAACCTCTCGGGACGAACCTCATGGAGCTCTGCGATGCTATGTTGACATCTTCGCATGGGAACCTCGGGATATGCAAGGGAGTGAAGCGAGGATATTCTTTGAGCATCGGTTGGAAGTGGACCCGTCGAAGAAACCCGATTCGACGAGAAGAGGAGGATCTTTGCACTGGCGTCGCGGATCATCGATGAAGAGATTGCAAAAGTTGTTGGCGGTGACTTCATCTTTGAGATCGACTACCCGCGATGGATGGCAAATGTGGTCTTTGGTCGAAGCGAGAATGGGAAATGGCGAGTCTGCATCGACTATCCGATCTGAACAAAGCTTGTCAAAGGATTTCTACCGTTGCCCCCATCGATCGACTCATTGATGCCACTTGGGGTATGCTTTGTTGAGTTTCATGGATGCATTCTCTGGATATCATCATTTCCATGTGTAAGAGGATATCTGAAGAAGGCGGCGTTCATTACGCATCGTTCGGTATATGCCTACAAGAAAATGACCTTGACCTCATCAATGTGGGAGACCCATACCGAGGAGGATGATGAACTATGTCTTGAGGATATCGGTTGGGCAAGAATATGGAGGTGTACGTGGATGACATGATTGTCAAAAGCATCTTTGGTGCATAAACATCTGGATGATTTAGAAGAATGCTTTCGAGACAATTCGTCATCACAAATTGAGATTGAATCCCACTAAGTGCACCTTGATTTAGAAATTTGGCAAATTTACAGGTTATCTTGTCGATCGAAAGAGGAATTGAAGCCAATCGAGAGAAGATTCAGCGATCACGAACATGAAGACTCCTCGGTCATTTAAAGATGTTCAGCGTCATTTGGAAGGATTGCGACTTTGAGGAGGTTCATGTCAAGTCGGCGAGAAAGATGTTTGCCATTTTTGATACGTTGAAAGGGTAGAAGAATGCAAAGGCGTTTCAATGGACTTGAGTGTGAGGGCGCTTTTAGAGCATCAAGTCCTACTTATCTTTGGCGCCTTTGTTGGTGAAGCCGCTCTCTTGAGCCTCTATATTTGTACTTAGCGGCTAGTTCGTTGGTAGTAGGAAGCGGTTTTGGTGCGTGAAGTTGGGAGTGCGGCGACACCGGTTTATTATGTAAGCCGTGTCCTTGGGGATTTGAAACAAGGTACCCAAACATTGAAAAGTTTGCTTTTGCTTTAATAAGCTGCTAGTTGAAAGCTTAGGCAATACTTCGAGGGTAGATTGGTAATAGTATACGGATCGACCTTTGAAGAAGATTATGGGCAAACACGAGGTATCGGGGAGATTAAATTGCGTGGGACGATGGAGTTGTCCCAATTTTTCATTGAATATCATCCCCGAACCACCATCGAGGAAGGCAAGCCTTGGTGATTTTGTAGTTGAATGTTCGTTTTGAAGTTGATGAAGTTGTGGCGGTGAAGGGATCGTGAAGCGATTCTGATTCTTGAGTGAAGCGAGCGAGTTCGTGGATCTTTGTATGCGAGATGGGTCTTCTACTACGGACGTCGGTGGGCGAGGATTATTACGGCGAGTGGGAGGATTCAAAGTCAACGAGCCATGATTTGAGTTCAAAGGTGTGACGAACAACGAAGTTGAGTATGGCGGTACTCGCATGGGTTACGACTAGCGAAGAGTCTTGAAGTGCGAGAGAATAGTCATCTTGATGATTCTCGGTTAGTCGTTAAGCGACTCTTTGGGGAGTCTGAAGCTCGAGGCCCAAGAATGATCAAGTATTTGGCGAGAATTGAAAGAAGCGACTTGATATTTCCAATCCTACGAGTTTGAGAAGTCGGCGTAATAACAATTCCATTGCTGATGCACTCTCCAAATTAGCCACTACGGATGTTAACGTCTTTGATGGATCGGTTTACTTAGAAATTTTGCAACATCCTAGTGTTCATCATGAATCGGTAATGTGCGTTGACCGAACCAACTGCTGGTTGACTCCGTATCTGGAGTATCTGGCAGATGGCGTCTTACCTTCGGATAGGATGTTAGCCAAGAAAATCAAGTACAAAAGTGCTAATTTTGTTCTGATTGATGAGGATCTGTTCCGAAGGGCTTTCTCGTCTCCACTACTGAAATGTTTGACTCCATCTGAAGATGAATATGCTCTACGAGAGGTACATGAAGGCATCTGTGGCGACCATATGGCTGCTAAGTCATTATCCTACAAAGTACTTCGTCAGGGGTACTACTGGCCTACCATCTTCAAGGAAGCGGACTGAATACGTCAAGAAGTGCGAGAAGTGTCAACTCAGCGGTCAGATCCACATCGACCACGGAAGAGCTATACTCGATCTTATCTCCTATACCCTTCTTTTTATCTGGGGGTTGATATCTTTGGGTCCATTCTGAAAGCAAAAGGTCAGGTCAGTTTTGTTATAGTTGCCATCGACTATATGACCAAATGGGTAGAAGCAAAGCCACTTAGGTTAATAACGGAACAGGAATGCTTGAAATTTTTGAAAGAATCAGTAGTATTTTGTTTGGAATTTCTAAGGTGGTAATATCGGACGATGGGCGTCGGTTTGTGGGATCGAAATTTGAAGCATTTTTGAAAGAGCTGGGGTCGTACCAGAGAAAGACTTTGGTGGCTCATCCTCGATCAAGCGGACAAGTCGAAGTGACCGATAGAGCGGCTTCTTTGAATGGGATCAGCCTTGATTGGATGAAGCCGAGGAAGATGGCGGAAAAAGTTGCTTTCGGCGTGTTATGGGCTTATCGGACTACTCAGGGACTCTGACGAGGATAAGCCTTCGGTGGCCTATGAATGCGATGCCTTAGTCCAGTTGAAATTGGATCTCAAGTCTTGAGTTAGTCGATTCAAAGAGATCTACAATGAAGAAGAATTTGAAAGCCAATCTCGATTTGCTTGGCGAAGTCGGAGAAATAGCCTTTGTTAAATTGGCGACTATCGGCGGAAGAGTGGCTAAGCATTATAATAAAGGGGTAAAGCTTCATGATTTGAAGTGGGAGATTTTGTTCTCGGGAAGTTGAAGCATCTACACCTCGAGAATTTGGGAAAGGCGATCTGCGAGGCTGGGAAGGACCAGTATGAAGTCTTTGAAGTCGAAGCCGGGGACTTATCGGTTGAAGGCATTGGACGGGTCAGCAATTAAAAATACTTGGCATGCCGGCAGGCTTAGGAAATACTTTCAGTAAATATAATGTCAGTACATCGGAAGTCTGTAAATATTCACGTCATCATCAATAAAAGTCCCTTTTTTCTCAAACGAATCCTGTCTTCGTTCCTGTTCAGTTCAGTGGTGTAAGGAGGTTCGGGTGGACTTGCTGACCATTCGATGGCAGCCTTAATGGCAGGTGGTCCTAATGGGTTTGTCAGGCCCTTCGTGGTAGGCAAACGCCATCCCAAAGACGTTGTCAGGCCCTGCGTGGTAGGCAATTATCGACATTTAGACCTTGTCGGGCCCCGCCGTGGTAGGTAAAGCGTGAAATCCTTGAACGTTGTCGGGGCCCTACGTGGTAGGCAGCGTGTCGTTCTTAGACGTTGTCGGGCCCCTCGTGGTAGGCAAGCGTCGTCCTTTAGACCTTTGTCGGGCCGCCGTGGTGGTAAGCGTCGTCCTTGAGACGTTGTCGGGCCCGCCGTGGTAGTAAGTGTCGTTCTTTAGACTTCGTCGACCGCCCGTGGTAGGCAAATGTCATCTTGTGGTTTTGTTAGGCCTTTTGGGGTAAACAAATTTCTAATAAAGCAGACACATCTCACACTTGATGTGAATAAGTCTCCCTTTACTTTATTACCTAAATTTTTTCTAAGTGTTGAGTTGAAGTGCCTCACTCTTTAACTTCATCTTATACATTATATGACATGCCTAGTTGTTACTTAACAGTTCGAGTTGAGTCCATGAAAGAGTATGTACATTTTTTCAGTTGAATTAATATTGAAGTATTGACAAAAAATAAATGCACCCAAGTCATAAGAACAAAGCCCATGTTTCATTAATATATTGCCAATTACAAGGACAAAAATATGACAAATTTTTTACAAAAATCCTATATGCTAAAAAAGAAAAATAGATGTCCCTCTTCAGGCTGCGGATTCATCTTCAGACGAATCGAGAATGGTAGGATCCGCTTCGATCGCGACAAGTTTTGCCTTGTCCTTTCTTTGGCAATCATAATAACCATCAGAAAACATCTTAACTACCTTCTCGTTCAGCTCGTTTGACTTTCGATACTCGTCATATATTTGCTCCCGAAGCTCTTCAGTTAAAGGTGGACCTAAAGCCTGCAAAGCTTCCAACTTACCCTGAAGCTCAAGACGAATGTTCAAATTCTTCTCTTTGTCAACACGAGCTTCCTCCTGAAGATTATCCACTTGTATAGCGAGGCTTTGATTGGCTATCTGAGTTCTTCATTCTAAGCTTTAGAGCATGATTACGAGTGTCAAGCTCAACATTCGGACTCATCATCTCTCATTGGTGGCCTTCGTCTTCTTGAGTCCTCTTTGCGGATCTTGATTCCTCCATTCTTGAGTTAAGTCTCTTTGAAGATTTTCATTATTGAAGAGAGCATCGTAGAAAGTCGATCCTTGCCTTATTCGGTGACTTGAGAACCGTATTTTCTCGATGAAGCGGCATCCTCTTGACTTGATTCTTGGTAGCGTGGAAGAAGGCGCTCAAGAAGGCGACACTAGCTTTGTAGATGTTCACAGATAATTCGTTAGTTTACGAAGAAATGCATATAAATCCAAAAGAACAGACAAATGAGTTGAACTTTTACCTTGGCGTGATAGCTCATGCCTTCTTTAAGGAGATCCATGATTGAACTATTGCCGAACCGATGTTCATCGGTTTCCCTGACAAATGAGTTGAAGAGATGGAAGGGATAATTCGCATTAAAATGGGGCCACAAAGTTGGGGACCCCCTTGCATCATTCTCAAACTCATCGGCAGATGGGATTGAGATGAAAGGCGTCCGTTCTTCATGCGAAGGGGATGGTGAAGGATCCAGGTATATGTTCTCGGGGGATGGAGAACGAGCAGGAGTAGGTTCCCGGGTCGGCGAACGGATAGGTGACGGATGTGGTTGGTCTGGCATCGGTTCTTCGGGTGGTGGTGGTTGGTCATCCGAGGGTTGTTTTCTTTTCGAGAGGCATTTGAAGCCTCGGTACATTCTTGAGGACCCTCTCGAAACTTTGAATTCCCCTTTGGGCGATAGGAACCCGAAGCTCTTCGGCAGACAATGGAGTTACCTTGACTCGCCTTTTCTTGATTCGAAGAGCCTGTATTCGTTCGTTTTCAGGCATATCGATCAGGCTGCAAGTAGTAATCCGTTGGGATTCTTGAGCGATACTTCTTGGCTTCGAGCGACTCTCTTCTTCTTGCGAAGTTGGAGAGTCTCTTCTACTGACCTCGATTCTCTGAAGATCTTGACATCTGGAGCTTGAAGCGGAATCTCTTCTGGGGGGTTTCGGTAGGAGGAGATGTTGGAGGTTTGCGAGAAAGGAATTTTTCTAGATCCCTTGATCCATCGAGGAAGGTTTGATCAAAGACAACTTGCAACAAAGAAACACACTCTATTAGATCTTTCTACAATAGTAAACACAAAACTTTACTTGATAAAAATTTGAAAACTTTGAGACTCACATTTGTGGTCATACAACCAAGCTTGTTTGGTGAGAAGATTGTAACTCCACTCCTTCTTCGGGAAGTTATCCAGAAGCACAATCATCTCTTTCACGCGTTCCTCGGCTATATCTCCGAAGTCAGCAGATACTTTGTCTAATGTTGTCCAGTCAGGGAGAGAGGCAATCTCAGGTCCTTTAACGAAGAACCCTTTGCTCATACCATCTTTTATTCTTTGGAAGGAGTATTCACCAGAGACCGTCGCTCGAAATCCTCTCCGACTTTTGAAGGAATCTTGCCCAGAAGTTTGAATCCCTTCTCTCTGGACTTGCTGACGGAATATATGGAGAAGAAAAAGTCGAGGGTGGGGGCGACACCCACTTCATGACAGAAGGCGATAAACGCCAAGATGTGAATGTATGAGTTCGGGACTAATTGGGCAAAGCCGGCGCTTGATAAACCTAGAAGGGTGACCAAGAAAACGTGTAAAGGGAATCGAACCCCTTTTTCTAGCAAAAGGTCGAGGCATGGCGATCCGGTAGTCGAAACTGGTACATTCTCTCGGTGGCGGTGGGGCGTGGCCCGATGAGTCATTTGGAACACAGTCATGCACATAAGCATTTTGAACGCTTTTTTCGTTCATGGTGGAGGCGGTATTGGCATGAGGGAATTGGGTCGCACTCTGGAAGAAAATAGAGGGATTTGGAAGGGGTTTTTTCGGTGTGCTCTTACTCGAAGTGGCCTTATTAGGGTTAGGTGTAGGAGGAACAGTGGTGATGGGGGTTATCTGAAGTGGAGGCGTTATCGATTGCTCGATGATCTTGCCATTGTTGGCGATTTTTAGAGAGAAAGAAAGAAATCAGAGAGAGGAGGAAGTCTAAAGCTCGAAAAGACGTCTGAAATTTGAAATGGTAAGTAAAACTGTCAAAATTGGGGAAATTACCTTTTATATTAGCGTTTACACCACGGTACACGTGCGGTGACACATTTATTTAGCGACAATGATGATGAATCTGAAGAGGTAGCGTCCGGGATGTGGGTATAATGTTTTAAGCTGGAATGGGTTTCTCTTTGTTGGGCCCCCGATTTTATTTGCATTGTTGATTGGCATTCATCGATTGGGCCTCGTCGATTCAGATTGGCCCTTTTGACTTATTACAATTCATTATATCATGGACCTATATTATTTACTAGTCTTCATTAAACATCTGTTTAATAAAAAGGCTGGGGCAATCATCAGGCCATGATACTTTTCATTATCGGATAGGACCTAATGGGTTCTTCCTTGGATTATGTTACTTTTTTTGTCTTGTTGGTAGAATGATTTGGGCCCGATTATTTGATTATGATTAGTGGGTTATTTAATTTGGATCCGGTCGATCTGGACCATTTTATTGTATTTGGGCCAAATCCTTGGATCGATCCATTACACAAATTACCACTTAACCCATCTTTGATAGATAATCATTACATAAGATAATAGTTGATTATTATTATCGCCACCTTTCTGCATGGCATTAATGAGGATGGGACTCGGATGATGGCGGTGGCAAATAGTAGTAGCGGTGAGGAGGTGAGCTACTTGTTTTTTAATTTGAAATGAGGGGAGTGTGGGGAGATGTTAGGAGATAGTGGGGTGGCACGAGTGGCAAGATGCAGGATGTATGTATGGGGCAAGGATCACACAAGAAAGGTAAGTAACAAAACATTACAACACACAATCGGATTATTATTCTCTCTCAAGCACTAGACATTATTTTTCCTCCATTGTTAACCTTGTGATGGGTTCATGAAACGGCAACGCTTCCATTTCTTCGTTGCCATCATGTCAAGAATGGAAGGCAGGGAAAGAAGAGATATTACCTTAGCAAATCACTGGCCAAAACGCAGCGTTTCATCCAAAATTTGTTTTATTTCCAAATTTAGTAAATTGTTACGTGTCTTGTAGTTATTGATAAGAGTAGTTAGAGAAGGCATAAAAATTGTGAGCAGCTGAATAAATATCAAATAGGAGGATGTAAGAGGATTCATTGAGAAATACAGAAAAATTTCTTTTGCTGTTCTTTGTTATTTTCTTCTATTTTTCTATCAATTACTAGTCTATTCTTGACAAAGTGGTATCAAAGCACCTCCTGGGCCAGCCATGGCCGACACTTCTGCTAAAGTCAGTCTTCATAAGCACGAAAAGGAGCTCAAAGATCTAGAAGGAAGGATGGACCAGATGCAGGAACTGATGGCGAGCAGACTGTCACTACTACAAAACACTAAATAGACAACACTTAAACCACAACGTTTTTTATAAAAGCGTTGTGGTATTTTTTTTTACAACGTTTTTAAAAAAAACGTTGTAGATATATATACAAAAACGTTATCTATTTAAAAGGGCATTTTTTTTGTTTTAACATGATAACGTTTTTTAAAAAAACATTGTCTATGAATAAAAACACGGAACACGCTAAAGTGAAAACTTAAAATAAAAATACCCTCCCCTTCTTTCTATCTCCCCAACCCCTTTCTCTCTCCTTCTGTCACGCTCTCCCTGTGACGCCCCCAAAATAGGTATACATCACCCATTCTGAGTCGCCAAATACATGGTATATAAATAACTACAACTTCATTAATACAATTGTCGTGCAAAATATGACAACACATAAACTGTGAGTTTAAATACAAATATTGTCTTCTAGACAATATCCATACTCAAATAAGTCTTCATTACAATTATTGATACACTATTTTACAAAATAGTGAGGACTACTAAAACAATTGTCTTGAACCATCACTCCATACCCCGACTAGTTTCCGCTATATTCTCGTCTCCTGAGAAGAAAAATGGAACAAAAAGGAAAATGGTGAGCTCAACTAGCCCAGTAAAGAATATTATGACTAAGATAATGTACAACAAATTATCCTTAGTCTTCAACAGGGAAAAATCTGATAGAATACAATAGACAACAATTTTTAGATCAACAATCTGTAATGAAATAACAATTCATTAGAAGAGTTAAGTAGAGAATGAAATCTACTATCATCTATGAATTTAAAAGTCCATCATCGATATTTTATCCCTGTAACATCAATCAATATACATCATAAATCAAATATTCATCTTTGCACTACAGGCCAAAGATATTCACCAGTTGGTCATGTTCATCTAAACACCTGTTCATCTTTGCACTATGGGCCAAAGATATTCATCAGTTGGTCATGTTCATCTAAACACCTGTTCATCTTTGCACTACGGGCCAAAGATATTCATTATAAAATCATTCATCTTTGCACTACAGGCCAAAGATATTCGATTATATCATCATTTAGGGTGAGGATGATGAAAAATATTTTAAAGAAAAGCGAATTAGATGAAACAAAAGAACAAGTATTAAGGATTCATACTTTAAATAACCCAAGTTCGAAAATACTTCATAAATAACCAGAGTGGAGTAAAATTCAAGAATGATCAAACATGGATACAATCAAAGCTAGTATCCATAATAGATATTTTAGACGAAAAATAAAAATTTAATTTTTTACGTGAATAAGTGTAAAGATTCGTGAATAGTCTTATATCGTGAATAGTAACTTCGACACCAAAAGATAGAAATTTTACAAAAACATCATCATGCTTCGTGAATAGTACTCGTGAATAGTAACTCGTGAATAGTAACTCATGAATAGTAACTCGTGAATAGTAACTCATGAATAGTAACTTCATGAATAGTAACCCCAAACATGAAAAGTTCCAAATTTGATAAAAGTCACACCAATATTTCAAGATAATGATATTGAAGAAATAATATCATTTTTGAATAAAATAACATCCCTTACCTCGAGAAAGAATAGTATTTGATTTGGAATACTAGATATAGTGCTGAAAGAACTTGCACCGTAAAGCAATACTCAAAGTACTAAAATACTCACAAAAATACGCTCGATATATAGAGAGAGAAAGAGAGAGAAATCTTTAGTTTCTGGTGTGATTTTCAATTCTAACATAAGCACCCTATTTATAGGAAAATACTTAGAACACCAAAACAGAAAATTTAATAAAATATTAATATATATATTAAATTTTCCTACGCACACTACACCAGACCCAAGCATCAGCCACCAACTCACAAAAAATAAAAAAAAACGTTTTTCTTAATTAAAATAATTAAAACTTCCAAAAATCAATTATTTAGAAATTTCGGAACTTCAATAATTCATAATAAATAGCCCTTTTATCAGAAAATTCAAATCTCGCGAATTTTATAGGAAATTCAATTCTCTACAACTTTGCAGAAGAAAGTTTTTCTAAATTCCAAACAGAAATTGACCGAAATCTACATACGGACGATTTTACAGGCTATAATCAAATTTCAGTCAAGAAATGTGGTCCACCGACACACAAAACATGTGTTAATTATTTAATGCAACAAAAATACTCTTCCTCCTCATATACTCATATATCCCACATTCATTGTAAAAATATCATCATTATTCTATTATAATAATATAATAAAATATTATTTTATCAGAAAAGATAAAATATCAATTTTTAACAATTGTCACTTTAAAATTTTTTTCCATCTATATCCACATAAAATCAATATTTTCCTCATCATATAAATCAATAATTAATTATTCACAAATAATATTACAGAATCACAAGATCTTGGCAACGGTAGCCGCTCCTCAGAAAGAGGGGCTTTCAATAAGAATTTCTTCTTCTTGGTGGCGCAATTAGGTGACCAAACCTCTCCTTGATGAACTTTTTAGACATTGCCAATAATATTTTCTAATAATATTATTAGGATAATATGAATTATTGCTTCGATAATAGAAAATACCGTAGTAGTGACAATTATTGAAACAACAAAGAATATAAAAATCAACGCAAACAATTATTGAATCAATAAAATAAAATATCGAATAAAGAATTATCGTAACAATTATTGAGTAATGCCTTCTTGCTACGTAAGAATCAATAATTGGTGCAATACCGTAAGCATCAAGCAACAACGCCAGACATCGTGTTTTTAAACCACGGGTATTCTAACAAAGATTAATGGTAATAACTACGCCGTTATTTATAAACAACTTATACTTTGTCGTTTTCTTCATCCAATCGCTTTCCGTTATGGGGCCCACACAAGGCTGCGCCGTCGTACGAATATTCTCCGACAACAAGAATATTCCACGACCAAACGAATATTCTCCAACAACAATGAGTATTTTATAACCACTTGCTTATTTGAAATATTTGTGCATTTTACCCATAACTAACCACATTAATCAAATCAACCCCTTACTATTTCAAAATAATAATTAGAGAAATTAAATCTTTATTTATAAAAAATTGGGGCCTTACAACCTCCCCTCCTTATGAAATTTCGTCCTCGAAATTGACATGCGTAGGACATGCTCCTTCTCATCCAAGATCTTGACTGGTACCTCCTCGTACATTAAATCTTCTGCTATCTCGTCTGGTTCTAACTCAAAAATGTGGTTCGGGTCGTCCACATATTTACGTAACATTGATACATGAAAAACGTTATGAACACGCGTCATACTTGGCGGTAAAATGAGTCTATAGGCCACAGTTCCTATTCGATCGAGGATTTCAAATGGACTAATAAATCAAAGGTTTCGTCGATTCTCTCTTTTGGAATAACGACTTCTTGCATCTTCTTCTTCATATTCATCAACTCCAGGTTTGTAGCTTGAGCATCTTTAAATTTATCGATTAAAGTCGATTCTAATCGTATATTTACTATCTTCACGTAGGTTCGTATATTCGCACTTGTAAACACATACGATCTTCTGCTCAATGCGTCAGCTACCACGTTCGTTTTTCCAGGGTTGTATGGTCAGAACATGTGCCGAAATGAGTCTCCTCTTGAGTTCTTCGAAGCTCTTCCTAAATTCCTAGCTCCATTCGAATTTTGTATCTCTACGAGTCAGCTGCGTTAATGGAATAGCGATTCGAGAATATCCTTCAACGAATCTCTGATAATAACCAACTAAGCCTCAGAAAGCTACGTATTTCGACATCGACTTAGGTTGCTCTCAGTTGTGACTTATATCCCAACCTTGGATAAGACGTCACAATGACACCTATCGATTTACTATCTCACTTAATATGGCGCCCCCTACGGAGAGTCTGGCTTCGGTGTATTCCACAAAGGAAGTCACCAGATAAAGGCTCGGGTACAAACTTCTACAGTTGAATTTTTAACTCCTGAAGTTCAATAGGAGCCATGAGATTTTAGAAATGGTTTTGTACCGGGTTCAAAGTCGATACAAAATTCAATATCACACTTTGGGAGTAAACCAAGAAATTCTTTAGGAAATACGTCAGGAAACAAAATATTATTCAAATATGACGTATTAAAGTCTATGACATGGGTAAGAAAGCTTGACATCCATTTTTCAATAAACGAATGACTTATGGCTTGATATAAAAGAGTTTGACTTCAATGGTTTGGTTGCTTGAATTCGAATAACAGGTTGCTTAGGAATATGAAAACTAACAACCTTAAGAAAGCAATCAATTTTGGCACGATGAGTAGTTAATCAATCAATCCCCAAAATCACATCAAAAGCAAGTATATTTAAAGAAATAAGGTCAATGTGTAATGTGATGGTGCCAACTTGGATCAAACAAGATTTATAAACAAGTGGATGTAACGAAAGTTTCTCATAACGGAGTTTCAACAGATAAGTCAAAGTCTAATTTTCTCTGAGTCAAGTTTAAACGTTGAGTATAAGCGGGAGAGATAAATGAATGGGTAGAAACGGTATCTAATAAGGTATAAACTTCGTAAGAATTTATAATTAACTAACCGTGCTAACTTCGTTCGGGTTCCTCGATTCTCGACTACCACGAAAACGCGCTATTCCAGAACCGCTGACTTTGACTTGTCCGGGATGACCTTTTGAGTCACCATCCTCATTGGATGGGTTTCGCCACTGCATAATCTCGGCGATATGACCTTCTTTTCCACAATTATAACATACCTTGGAAGGTTGTGAACAATTTGGACTTATGTGTCCCTCTTCTCCACATCTGTAGCATTTAACTGGCGGTCTTTCTCCTCCTCTAAAATTCGTTGCTAGTGTTGGTGCCGACGTCTTCCCGTCATTGTTAAATCTTCTCTTTTTGAAATTTCCACTTGAATTATTTCTTCTATTATCTTGGCCATGATTACCACCGAAGTGGTTACTATTTCTGGCATAATAATTTCCTCCACGATTGTTATCATTGTTCCGATGACCGTTACCACCGGTATGATTATCATCGAGTTGTTGGTCATTATTCTTCAGTTAAGCCGACTCATTATCGCGCTCCAATAACTGAGCCCTATTCACAACATCTGAATATAAACAAAGTTTGTGAGAAACGAGGTATTGCCGTATTTTGGGTTTCAAACCTCGCAGAAACATTCGCGTCATTCTCTACTCATTATCAACCAAATGGGATGCAAATCGGGACAACTCGGCAAAACTTAACTTCGTACTGCGACACGTTCATATTGTTTTGCTCCAGCTTGATGAACTCTACCTCCTTCATGTGACGAATACTTTCGGGAAAGTACTTGTCGTTGAACAATTCTTGGAACTTCTCCCAAGACATCTTGGTCACGGAGGGTCGAAAGTACGCTTTACTGATTCCCACCAATAATCACGCTTCTCGTAACATGAAGTCGATGTGAAATGAACCTTTGTTCCTCTGAGCATCCCAAGACATTAAATATTTTAGTGATCTGCTTTATCCACGTCTCTGTCGTAAGTTGTTCTGGCTTTCCCATGGCGGTCCTAACTCCTTGAAATGCTTAGCGGTGACCATCCGTGAGTTGCCAGTGTTTCCACCTGCATTTTGAACAGTAGTCTTTCTCGCTTGGTTTTGCATGAATTCTAGAAAGTTCCTAAACATACCATCGTTCATTATACGCTTTCGGTGGTGGTGTTCACGGGAGGAACTTTGCCACTGACTGTTGACGTTCTCTCGTTGGTGGTGAGCAAAGGTGTCTCCACGGCCTCATTTACTCCATCGTTAACATTCTCGACGACATTCTTAATCTTGCCATAAAACAAGGGTTAATTAAATAAATTAACAAATCACATAATACCCCTATATTATAACCGACCAACAAATAAGCTTAGGTAGGACACACTAGCGAAGGATTTACTCGTCTCTCCCCTCCTAGTTCTATTCCCCGATCTCCGCCAGAGATCATATCCCTAAGCTCTGATACCAACTGTGACGCCCCCAAAATAGGTATACATCACCTATTTTGAGTTGCCAAATACATGGTATAGAAATAACTACAACTTCATTAATACAATTGTTGTGCAAAATACGACAACACATAAATTGTGAGTTTAAATACAAATATTGTCTTCTAGACAATTTCCACATTCAAATAAGTCCTCATTACAATTATTAATACACTATTCTACAGAATAGTGAGGACTACTAGAACCACTTCTAGAACCATCATTCCACACCCCGACTAGTACTCGCTACATTCTCGCCTCCTGAGAAGAAAAATGGAACAACAAAGAAAAGGGTGAGCTCAACTAGCCCAGTAAAGAACATTATGACTAAGATAACATAGAACAAATTATCGTTAGTCTTCAACAGGGAAAAATCTGATAGAATACAATAGACAATAATTTTTAGATCAACAACTGCAGCGAAAACAACAATTCATTAGAAGAGTTAAGTAGAGAATGAAATATACTATCATCTATGAATTTAAAAGTCCATCATCGATATTTTATCCCTGTAACATCAATCAATATACATCATAAATCAAATATTCATTTTTGCACTATGTGCCAAAGATATTCACAGGTTGGTCAGGTCATGTTCATCTAAACACTGTTCATCTTTGCACTACTGAGCCAAAGATATTCATCATTAGTCATGTTCATCTAAACACTGCTCATCTTTGCACTACTAGCCAAAGATATTCATTATAAAATCATTCATCTTTGCACTACAGGCCAAAGATATTCAGTTATATCATCATTTAGGACTGAGGATGATGAAAAATATTTTAAAGAAAAAGAATTCAGTGAAACAAAAGAACAAGTATTAAGGATTCATACTTTAAATAACCGAAGTTCGAAAATACTTCATAAATAACCAGAGTGGAGTAAATTCAAGAATGATCAAAACATGGATACAATCAAAGCTAGTATCCATAATAGATATTTTGTACGAAAAATAAAAATTTAATTTTTCTGTGAATAGTGTCGTATTCGTGAATAGTGCCGTATATGTGAATAGTGTCGTATACGTGAATAGTAACTCCGACACCAAAAGATAGAAATTTCACAAAAAACATCATCATGCTTCGTGAATAGTACTCGTGAATAGTAACTCGTGAATAGTAACTCATGAATAGTAACTCGTGAATAGTAACTCATGAATAGTAACTCATGAATAGTAACCCCGACATGAAAAGTTCCAAATTTGATAAAAAGTCACACCAATATTTCGGCATAATGATATTGAAGAAATAATATCATTTTTGAATAAAATAACATCCCTTACCTCAGAAAGAATAGTACTTCTGACTGGAATACTAGATATAGTGCTGAAAGAACTTGCACCGTAAAGCAATACTCTAGGGGAACGTGCAACAGGAAGGAAATATTCCTCCTGTAAACAACACCACCGAAAGCAGGCGATGAACGACATGATGATTTTGGAGTTTTTTGCAGTTCATGCAAAATCGACGAGGAGACTCGTAATACGTAAATCTGGTGAAATGATAATAACGCTGCGGCTTGTCACGACAAAGCGATTCAAAGAGTTGGGACCACGAATTTAAGGGAAAGCCGGATCCGATCATGGCGGAAACGTGGGTCAAACAAATTACCAAGATATTCGATGTCTTGGGATGCGGGAGAATGAAGGTTCCATTCGCCACCTTTATATTCCGTGGGTGAGGAGACATGGTGGGAGTCTGTGAACGTACTCCGACTGCCACCAGACCGCATGTCTTGGGAAACGTTTGAAACTTTTCAATGAAAAATACTTTCTCGAAAGTATTCGCCATATGAAGGAGGTAGAGTTTATTAGACTAGAACAAAATAACATGACGGTGTCCCAACACGAGGCGTAAGTTCGCGAGTTATGCAGTGTTGCACCTCATTTGGTAGAGAATGAGGAACGAATGAGACAGGATGTTTTCGAAAGGTTTAAACCCGAGATTCGGTAATATCTTATCTCTCATAAATTTACTTTATATTCAGATGTTGTCAACATGGCTCAATTATTAGAGCGAGATAGCGAGTACGTTCAACCAAGGGACCGCAACTAGGGTCATACCAAATTGGCGGCGATCATCGAGCAATGAAAACCAGCGGGGAGGAAAACATTCAGACAAAAGCGGTAACCACTCTGGTGGTAATCATGACCATGAAAATAGAAGAAGCGAGTCGGGGGGAGATTTTAAAAAGAGTTGATTCAACAATGACAATGTGAAGACGTCAGCACCAGCAGCAACTGGTTCCAAGGAAGGAGAACGACCACCGGTCATATGCTATAAGTGCGGAAAAGAAGGACATATCAGCCCAAACTGCCGACAACAGTTTAAGGTATGTTATAACTGTGGAAAGGAAGGGCATATCGCTCGAGATTGCACTGTAGCGAAACAAAGTCCAACGGGGATGGTGACTCAAAAGGCTGTCCCAGAAAAGTCAAAGTCAACGGTTCTTGGAAGGCGTTTGTCGTGGATCGGTCAACAACGGCGAGGAACCCAAACGAGGTGATCGGGTAAGTTAATCATAAATTCATGCAAAGTTTATACCTTATTAGACACCGGTGCTATACCCATTCATTTATCTCTCCGCTTGTGCTCAACGCGTTTAAACTTGACTCGGAGAAATTAGACTTTGACCTATCTCGTGGGAAACTCCGTTAAGAGAAACTTTTATCACATCCGCTGTTTATAAATCTTGTTTGATCCAAGTTGGCACCATCACATTACCTGTTGACCTTATCTCTTGAAAGATACTTGCATTTGACGTGATTTTAGGGATTGATTGGTTAACTACTCATCATGCCAAAATTGATTGTTTTCGTAAGGTTGTTAGTTTTCATATTCTAATCAACTGTTCATGCAAATTCAAGCAACTAAACCATTAAAATCAATCACTTTGTCATATCAAGTCATAAAGCTATTCGTTTATTGAAAAGCGGATGTCAAGCTTTCTTAGCCCATGTTACTTGATTTGAATAAAGACACGCCGATTTGAATAATATTCCTGTTGTTATTGACTTTCCTGACGTATTTCCTGAAGAACTTCCCGGTCTACCCCCAGAACGTGAAGTTGAATTATTTATTGACCTTGAACACAGTACAAAGCCCATTTCTAAAACCCCATATCGAATGGCTCCTATTGAACTTCGTGGAGTTAAAGGTCCAACTACAGGAGTTGTTGGACATCGGTTTCATTCGTCCTAGTACATCTCCTTGGGGTGCTCCTATTTTATTTGTAAAGAAGAAAGACGGGAGTATGCGACTTTGTATTGACTATCGGGAATTGACCCATGTCACTATCAAGAATAGGTATCCGCTACCTCGCATTGATGACCTGTTTGACTAGTTGCAAGGAGCACATTTCTTTTCAAAATTCGATCTTCGTTCTGGATATCATCAGCTGAAGGTTAAAACTGAGGATATTCCGAAGACTGCCTTTAGAACTCGGTATGGGCATTATGAATTCCTATTCATGTCCTTTGGATTGACTAATGCTCCTGCGACTTTCATGGATATGATGAACCGAGTATTCAAGGAATATTTGGATCAGTTCGTTGTTGTCTTTATTGATGACATCCTCATCTATTCCAAAAGCCGTGAAGATCATGAGCGTCATTTGAAGCTGGTACTGCAAAGACTTTGTGATAACAAACTATATGCCAAGCTGAAGAAATACAAGTTCTGGCATGAGGAAGTAACATTCCTTGGGCACATGGTGTCAAAACATGGAGTGTCTGTTGACCCGACAAAGATTGAAGCAATACAAAGTTTGGAGCAACCAAAGACGGTGACCGAAGTACGTAGCTTTTTGGGCTTAGTTGGTTATTATCGGAGATTTGTGGAAGGATTTTCTAGAATTGCTACTCCGTTAACTCAGCTGACTCGTAAAGATACAAAATTCGTATGGAGCGAGGAATGCGAGAAGAGTTTCCAAGATCTCAAGAGGAGACTCATTTCGGCACCTGTTTTGATAATACCATCTGGTTCGAATGGATTTGTTATCTATAGTGATGCTTCAGGCAAAGGGTTAGGATGTGTTCTCATGCAATGTGGGAAAGTCATAGCCTATGCCTCACGACAACTTAAAGAATATGAGAGGAATTATCCTACTCATGATCTAGAGTTGGCAGCAATCATTTTCGCGCTAAAGATCTGGAGGCACTATCTATATGGGGAGAAAGTGGAGATATAATCAGACCATAAAAGCCTCAAATATTTCTTCACCCAAAAGGAACTCAACATGCGGCAACGACGTTGGCTCGAGCTGTTGAAAGATTACGACCACACTATTTGTGACGCCCCCAAAATAGGTATACAACACCCATTCTGAGTCGCCAAATACATGGTACAGAAACAATTACAACTTCATTAATACAATTGTCGTGCAAAATACGACAACACATAAATTGTGAGTTTAAATACAAATATTGTCTTCTAGACAATATCCACACTCAAAGAAGTCCTCATTACAATTATTAATACACTATTCTACAGAATAGTGAGGACTACTAAAACCACTTCTAGAAACATCATTCCACACCCCGACTAGTACTCGCTACATTCTCGCCTCCTGAGAAGAAAAATGGAACAACAAAGAAAAGGGTGAGCTCAACTAGCCCAATAAAGAACATTATGACTAAGATAACATAGAACAAATTATCGTTAGTCTTCAACAGGAAAAAATCTGATAGAATACAATAGACAACCAGTTTTAAATCAATCTTCGCAGCGGAAATAATAATTCATTAGAAGAGTTAAGTAGAGAATGCAAACTACTATCTTCTATATATGAATTTAAAAGTTCGTCGTCGATATTTTATCCTTGTAACATCAATCAATATATATCTGGAATTAAATATTCATCTTTGCACTACAGGCCAAAGATATTCACCAGTTGGTCATGTCCATCTAAACACCTGTTCATCTTTGCACTACGGGCCAAAGATATTCATCAGAAATCATTAATCTTTGCACTACAGGCAAAAGATATTCAATTATATCATCATTTAGGACGGAGGATGATGAAAAATATTTTAAATGAAACGAATCCAGTGAAACAAAATAATAAATATTAAGGATTCGTATTTCAGCTATTTCATGTCCAAAAATATCTCATAAATAATCATAGTGGAGTAAAATTCAAGAATGATCAAAACATGGATACAATCAAAGCTAGTATCCATAATAGATATTTTGGACGAAAAACAAAAATTTTATTTTTCGGTGAATAGTGCCGTATTCGTGAATAGTGCCGTATTCGTGAATAGTGCCGTATACGTGAATAGTAACTCTGACACCAAAAGATAGAAATTTCACAAAAAACATCATCATGCTTCGTGAATAGTACTCGTGAATAGTAACTCATGAATAGTAACTCATGAATAATAACTCATGAATAGTAACCCCGACATGAAAAAGTTCCAAATTTGATAAAAATTTCCAATCAATATTTCGGCATAATGATATTGAAGAAATAATATCATTTTTGAATAAAATAACATCCCTTACCTCGTAAAGAATAGTACTTGATTGGAATCTTTGGATATAGTCTTTGTCGAAAGAACTTGCAACCGTGATATAGCAATACTCAAAGTACTAAAATACTCACAAATACGCTCGATATTACTAGGTAGAGAGAGAAAGTTTTTCAAATTCAAATGTAAATTGAAGAAATCCATATACTGAGACGATTTTACAATTTATAATCAAATTTCAAACAAGAAATGGGGTCCCAAGACGCACAAAAACATGTGTTAATCATTTAATGCAACAAAATACTCTTCCTCCTCATATACTCATATATCCCACATTCATTGTAAAAATATCATCATTAATATATTATTAAAATAATATATTTAAATGAATTATTTTATCGAAAAAGATAAAATATTAATTTTAACAATTGTCACATTAAAAATTTTCTCCATCTATATCCACATAAAATCAATATTTTCCTCATCATATAAATCAATAATTAATTATTCACAAATAATATTATGAGAATCACACATTGCAACCCAGTAGTTTCCCGGAAAGAGGGGCTTTCAATAAAGATTTCCCACATCAAACAGTGCGCAATTAGGTGACCAAACCTCTCCTTAGATGTAACTTTCTAGACATTGCCAATAATGTTTTTAATAATATTATTAGGATAATATGAATTATTATCTCGATAATGAAAATACTTGTGTAGTGACAATTATTGAAATAATGATAATATAAAAAAATCAACGCAGTAATTATTGAATCAATAAAATAAAATATCGAATGAAGAATTCACTCGTAACAATTATTGAGTAGTGCCTTCTTACGTAAGAATCAATAATTGGTGCAATACTGCAAGTATCTTCTTGTTCAATAACTTGCAGACATCGTGTTTTAACCACCGGGTATTCCAACAAGATAATCAGAATAACAAGCTACCGTTATTTATAACAACTTATATTTGTCGCTTTTCTTCATCCAATTGCTTTCCGTTATGGGGCCCATTATACAAGGTCAAGGCCAGTGCATTACGAATATTCTCGACAAAGAAGAATATTCCACGACCAAACGAATATTCTCAAACAACAATGAGTATTTTATAACCACTTGCTTATTTGAAATATTTGCGCATTTTATCCATAACTAACTACATTAATCAAATCAACCCCTTACTATTTCAAAATAATAATTAGAGAAATTAAATCTTTATTTATAAAAAGTTGGAGCCTTACAACCTCCCCTCCTTATGAAATTTCGTCCTCAAAATTGACATGTGTAGGACATGCTCCTTCCCATCCAAGATCTTGACTGGTACCTCCTCGTACGTTAAATCTTCTGCTATCTCGTCTGGTTCTAACTCAATAATGTGGTTCGGGTCGTCCACATATTTACGTAACATCGATACGTGAAAAACGTTATGCACACGCGTCATACTTGGCGGTAAAATGAGTCTATAGGCCACAGTTCCTATTCGATCGAGGATTTCAAATGGACTAATAAATCGAAGGTTTGAGCTGTCCTCACATCGTCGATTCTCGCTTTTGGAATAACGACTTCTTGGATCTTCTTCTTCATATTCATCAACTCCAAGTCTGTAGCTTGAACAGCTTTAAATTTATCGATTAAAGCCGATTCTAATCGTATATTCGTTATCTTCACGCAGATTCTTGGAATCTTTAACTCTATCTCCATCTTCTGTAAGTCGTACGAAATGGGTATTTGTGTTAACAATATCACACTCGTAAACGCATACGATCTTCTACTCAACACGTCAGCTACCACGTTCGTTTTTTTTTCCAGGATGGTATTGAATGGTATGGTCGTAATCTTTTAACAGCTAGAGCCAACGTCGTTGCCGCATGTTGAGTTCTTAGAAGCTCTTCTCACATTACTCGCTCCATTCGAATTTTGTATCTTTTCGAGTCAGCTGAGTTAATAGAGTATCGATTCGATAAAATCCTTCCACGAATCTCCGATAGTAACCAGCTAAGCCTAGAAAGCTACGTATTTCGATTATTGACTTAGGTTGCTCTCAACTGTGACTTATATCCCAACCTTGGATAGCACGTCACAATGACACCTATCAGTTTACTATTGCACAAATATGGCGTCCCCTACGGAGAGTCTGGCTACGGTGTATTCCACAAAGGAAGTCACCAGATAAAGGCTCGGGTACAAACTTCTATAGTTGAATTTTTAACTCCTGAAGTTCAATAGGAGCCATGAGATTTTAGAAATGGGTTTTGTACCGGGTTCAAAGTCGATACAAAATTAAATATCACACTTTGGGTGTAAGCCAAGAAATTCTTTAGGAAATACGTCAGGAAACAAAATATTATTCAAATATGACATATTAAAGTCCATGACATGGATAAGAAAGCTTGACATCCATTTTTCAATAAACGAATGACTTATGGCTTGATATAAAAGAGTTTGACTTCAATGGTTTGATTGCTTGAATTCGAATAACAGGTTGCTTAGGAATATGAAAACTAACAACCTTAAGAAAGCAATCAATTTTGGCACGATGAGTAGTTAATCAATCAATCCCCAAAATCACATCAAAACAAGTATCTTTAAAGAAATAAGGTCAACAGGTAATGTGATGGTGCCAACTTGGATCAAACAAGATTTATAAACAGTGGATGTAACGAAAGTTTCTCATAACGGAGTTTCAACAGATAAGTCAAAGTCTAATTTTCTCCGGAGTCAAGTTTAAACGTTAAGTAAAAGCAGGAGAGATAAATGAATGGGTAGAACCCCAGATTCAATAAGGTATAAACTTCGTAAGAATTTATAATTAACTAACCGTGCTAACCGTTTGGGTTCCTCGTGATTCGACTACCACGAAAAAACGCTTCTTCCAGAACCGTTGACTTTGACTTTTTTCGGGATGACCTTTTGAGTCACCATCCTCACTGGATCTGGGTTTTGCTACCGCATAATCTCGAGCGATATGACCTTCTTTTCCACAATTATAACATACCTTAGAAGGTTGTGAACAATTTGGACTTATGTGTCCTCTTCTCCGTGATCTCTGTAGTATCTAATCGGGGTCTTTCTCCTCCTCTAAAATTCGTTGATGGTGTTGGTGCCGACGCCTTCCGTCATTGTTAAATCTTCTCTTTTTAAAATTTCCACTTGAATTATTTCTTCTATTATCTTGGCCATGATTACCACCGAAGTGGTTACCATTTCTGACATGATAATTTCCTCCACTATTGTTATCATTGTTAGACGACTGCTACTAACCCAGACGATTATCATCGAAGTTGTTGGTCATTACTTCAGTTAAGCCGACTCATTATCGCGCTCCAATAACTGAGCCCTATTCACAACATCTGAATATAAACAAAGTTTGTGAGAAATGAGGTATTGACGTATTTTGGGTTTCAAACCTCGCAGAAACATTCACGTCATTCTCTCCTCATTATCAACCAAATGGGATGCAAATCGGGACAACTCGGCAAACTTAGCTTCAGATCTTGCGACATCGCTCATATTGTTTTGCTCCAAACTTGATGAACTCGCCTCTTTCATGTGACTTAATACTTTCGGGAAAGTACTTGTCGTTGAACAATTCTTGGAACTTCTCCCAAGACATCTTCAAATGCAGAATCGAGCACGCTTTTACTGATTTCCACCAATAACCCGCCTCTCGTCGTAACATGAAGGTGGCGAAATGAACCTTTGCTCCTCCGAGCATCCCAAGACATCTAATATTTTAGTGATCTCGCTTTATCCACGTCTCTCGCAGTAAGTGGTTCGCTTTCCCAAAACTCAAGGCCCTAACTCCTTGAAATGCTTAGCGGTGACCATCCGTGAGTTGCCAGTGTTTCCACCTGCATTTTGAACAGTAGTCTTTCTCGTTTGGTTTTGCATGAATTCTAGAAAGTTCCTAAACATACCATCGTTCGTCATCTGCTCAGTGGTGGTGTTCACAGGAGGAACTTTGCCAGCCTGTTGCACGTTCTCCTCGTTGGTGAGCAAAGGTGTCTCCACTGTCTCATTTACTCCACTGTTAACATTCTCAGTCGACATTCTTAAATACTGCTATAAAACAAGGGTTAATTAAATAAATTAACAAATCACATAATACCCCTATATTATAACCGACCAACAAATAAGCTTAGGTAGGACACACTAGCGAAGGATTTACTTGTCTCTCCCCTCCTAGTTCTATTCCCCGATCTCCGCCAGAGATCATATCCCTAAGATCTGATACCAACTGTGACGCCCCAAAATAGGTATACAACACCCATTCTGAGTCGCCAAATACATGGTACAGAAACAACTACAACTTCATTAATACAATTGTTGTGCAAAATACGACAACACATAAATTGTGAGTTTAAATACAAATATTGTCTTCTAGACAATTTCCACATTCAAATAAGTCCTCATTACAATTATTAATACACTATTCTACAGAATAGTGAGGACTACTAGAACCACTTCTAGAACCATCATTCCACACCCCGACTAGTACTCGCTACATTCTCGCCTCCTGAGAAGAAAAATGGAACAACAAAGAAAAGGGTGAGCTCAACTAGCCCAGTAAAGAACATTATGACTAAGATAACATAGAACAAATTATCGTTAGTCTTCAACAGGGAAAAATCTGATAGAATACAATAGACAACCAGTTTTAAATCAATCTTCGCAGCGGAAATAATAATTCATTAGAAGAGTTAAGTAGAGAATGCAAACTACTATCTTCTATATATGAATTTAAAAGTTCGCGTCGATATTTTATCCTCGTAACATCAATCAATATATATCCGAATTAAATATTCATCTTTGCACTACAAAGCCAAAGATATTCACCATTGGGTCATGTCTCATCTAAACACTGTTCATCTTTGCACTACGGCCAAAGATATTCATCAAAATCATTAATCTTTTGCACCATGTGCCAAAGATATTCAATTATATCATCATTTTAGAATGAGGAGGATGATGAAAATATTTTAAATGAAATGAATCCAAAGGAAACAAAATAATAAATATTAAGGATTCAGTATTTCAAACTATTTCATGTCCAAAATACCTCATAAATAATCATAGTGGAGTAAAATTCAAGAATGATCAAAACATGGATACAATCAAAGCTAGTATCCATAATAGATATTTTAGACGAAAAATGAAAATTTTATTTTTAAATTGAGTAAGGCCAGTATTAAGTGAATAGTCTTCAGTATCGTGAATAGTCAGATATCGTGAATAAGTAACTCGACACCAAAAGATAGAAATTTCACAAAAACATCATCATGCTTCGTGAATAGTACTCGTGAATAGTAACTCATGAATAGTAACTCGTGAATAGTAACTCATGAATAAGTAACCCTGACATGAAAAAGTTCGAATAAAAATTTCCAACCAATATTTCAAGATAATGATATTGAAGAAATAATATCATTTTTGAATAAAATAACATCCTTACCTCGGAAAGAATAGTACTTACATTTGGAATCTTGGATATAATCTTGAAAGAACTTCACATCAGAGTATAGCAATACTCAAAGTACTAAAATACTCACAAATAAATTTCGATATTATAGAGAGAGAAGAGAGAGAGAAATCTTTAGTTTCGTGTGATTTTCCATTCTAACCTAAGCACCCTATTTATAGGAAAATGCTTAGAACACCAAAGGTAAAATTTAATATAATATTAATATATTAAAATTAAATTCTACGCCAACCTTAGAAAATCAAATCACCCATTATCTAACACACACACATGGAAGACACCATAATGAAAAAACATTTTGTTATTTAAAGTATTTTAAACTTCCAAAAATTAATTATTTTGAACTCGTAACTTCAATAATTCACAATAAATAGCCCTTTATCGGAAAATTGAATCTCGCAATTTTTATAAGAAATTTCAGTCAAGAAATGGGGTCCACCGACACACAAAACATGTGTTAATCATTTAATGCAACAAAAATACTCTTCCTCCTCATATACTCATATATCCCATATTCATTGTAAAAATATCATCATTAATATATTATTAAAATAATATATTTAAATGAATTATTTTATCGAGAAAAAAGATAAAATATTAATTTTAACAATTGTCACATTAAAATTTTCTCCATCTATATCCACATAAAATCAATATTTTCCTCATCATATAAATCAATAATTAATTATTCACAAATAATATTACGAATCACAAGATCTTTGGTGACGGTAGTTTCCGAGAAAGAGGGGCTTTCTAATAAAGATTTCTCCTTCTTGGCAGCGCAATTAGGTGACCAAACCTCTCATTAGACGTAACTTTCTAGACATTGCCAATAATGTTTTTTAATAATATTATTCAGATAATATGAATTATTGTTCCGATAATGAAAAATATCGTAGTGACAATTATTGAAATAACAATAATATAAAAAATCAACGCAACAATTATTGAATCAATAAAATAAAATACCGAAGCAAGAATTCATCGTAACAATTATTGAGTAGTGCCTTTTACGTAAGAATCAATAATTGGTGCAATCTGGTGTCTTCTTTGTTCAACAACGCCAGACATCTTGTGTTTTTAACCCACAAGGGTATTCCAACAAGATAATTCAGTAATAACCGAGCCGTTATTTATAACAACTTATACTTGTCGTTTTCTTTCATCCAATTGCTTTCCTCATTATGGGGCCCATATAAGGTCATACCGTCGCATTTAATATTCTCGGCTAAACAAGAATATTCCACGACCAAACGAATATTCTCTCGACAACAATGAGTATTTTATAACCACTTGCTTATTTGAAATATTTGCGCATTTTACCCATAACTAACCACATTAATCAAATCAACCCCTTACTATTTCAAAATAATAATTAGAGAAATTAAATCTTTATTTATAAAAAGTTGGGGCCTTACACTATTCAATACCATCCTGGAAAAGCAAACGTGGTAGCTGACGCGTTGAGTAGAAGATCATATGCAGGAACGAGTGCGATGATGTCAAATATACGCATAGAACCGACTTTAATTGAAAAAGTTAAAGTTGCTCAAGCCACAGACCCGGAGCTGATGCGTATGAAGAAGAAAGTGCAAGAAGGTGCTATTCCAGAAGCAAGAATCGATGAAGAAGGAATACTTTGAGTCCACTCTAGACTTTGTGTTCCTAACGATTCTGATTTGAAGTACAAGATCATGATGGAGGCGCATAATACACTGTTTGCAATCCATCTTGGAAGTACCAAAATGTATCATGATCTTCGACATACATTTTGGTGGAACAATATGAAGAGAGAGATTGCAAAGTTTATCTCGAGGTGTTTAACTTGTCAACGTGTAAAGGCAGAGCATCAAGTGCCAAAAGGTCCATTACAACCACTTGAGATTCCGAAATGGAAGTGGGAACACATTACCATGGATTTCGTTACGGGTCTTCCCACGGTTTCTCAAGGCATAAATGCTATTTGGGTTATTGTTGATAGATTAACCAAGTCTGCTCATTTCTTGCCGATACGGGAGACTTATTCCCTTGAACGTCTTGCTCGTATGTACATAGATGAGATTGTTAGATTGCATGGCATGCTAGTATCCACAGTTTCGGATCGTGACCCAAGATTCACTTTAAGATTTTGGGTTAGCTTGTAAAAAGCTATGGGCACGGATTTACGATTTAGTTCGGCATACCATCCTCAAACGGACGGACAATCAGAGAGGACTATTCAAACTCTTGAAGATCTATTAAGACTCTGTGTCCTAGACTTCAAAGGCAGTTGGGATAAGTATTTACCATTGGTGGAATTCTCCTACAACAACAGTTATCAGGCAAGTATAGGTGTGGCTCCATTTGAAGCATTGCATGGACGAAAGTGTCACTCTCCAATATGTTGGGATGAGGTGGGTGAAACAACATTGTTGGGACTCGAGTTAAGACGTATTACTACTACGGAAAAGATCCAAATGATTCGACAACGATACAAACAGAAGACAGGATCGGATAAAAGAGTTATGCGGATCTTCATCGAAAGGACGTGGAATTTAGTATTGGGGATCATATATTATTGCGTGTGGCTCCATGGAAGGGAGTTACAAGATTTGGGAAGAGAGGAAAGCTCAATCCACGCATTTATTGGTCCATTTTGATTCTTGGCGAAGTAGTAGAAATGTGGCCTATAGACTGCGCGTTACCTCCAAAGCATGTCTCAGATTCATAACGTTTTTCACATATATGTGCTTCAGAATATGTGAAGGACCCGAACCACATTATTGAGTTAGAACCGACCAAGAGATAGTCAGAAGGTTTAACGATGAGGAGATACCTATAAGGATCTTGGATAGAATGAGAGCATGTCCCACGACTAAGGTTATACCACAAGTTAAGGTTTTGTGGAGGAACCATGCTATCAAGAAATGACCAGGAGTTGGAAACGGAAATGAAAGCGAGGTATCCTCATCTTTTCAAACACTGTGTACGCACGCCAATTTCGAGGGACTAAATTTCATAAGGAGGGAGGTCAGAAGACCCTCAAATTATTAATAAATGAAATTTATTTTCCTCTATTTATTATTTTGAAATAGTAAGGGTTGATTTGATTAATGTGGTTAGTTATGGGTAAAATGCTAAATATTTTAAATAAGGTGGTTATAAAATATTCATTGTTGTCGGGAATATTCGTTTGGTCGTTGAATATTCTCGTCATTGCTTGGGAATATTCGCACGACAGCCGCAGCTCTTTTGTGGGCCCCATAACGGAAAGCAATTGATGAAGAAAATGAAAAGTATAAGTTGTTTATAAATAACTGCTATAGCTTGTTACCATTAATATCGTTGAATACCGATTGGTTAAAAAACACAAGAATACGCGTTGTTGCACAAAGAGCATTACACAAGATTGCAAAGAATTATTGATTCTTACGTAAGAAGGCACTACTCAATAATTGTTACAATAGTTACCGCTCAAAGATTTTATTTTATTGATTCAATAATTGTTGCGTTGATATTTTATATTATCGTTGTTTCAATAATTGTCACTACACAAGATTTTTCATTATCAAAGCAATAATTCATATTATCTGAATAATATTATTAGAAAACATTATTGGCAATGTCTAGAAAGTTACGTCTAAGGAGAGGTTTGGTCACCTAATTGCCTGCCTTTTAGTAAGGAGAAATCCTTATTCGAAAGCCCCTCTTTCGGGAACATTCGGTTTCACAAGATCGTGATTCTCAGAATATTATTTGTGAATAATTAATTATTGATTTATATATATGATGAGGAAAATATTGATTTTATGTGGATATAGATGGAGAAAATTTTTAAAGTGACAATTGTTAAAAATGATATTTTATCTTTTCTCGATAAAATAATTTATTATTATATTTTAATAATATAATAATGGTGATATTTTTACAATGAATGTGGGATATATGAGTATATGAGGAGGAAGAGTATTTTTATTGCATTAAATGATTAACACATATTTTGTGTGTCGGTGAACCCCATTTCTTGACTGAAATTTGATTATAGCCTGTAAAATTGTCCGCTTATGGATTTGGTACCAATTTCATTTGGAATTTGGAAAAACTTTCTTCTCAGAAGTTGTAGAGAATTGAATTTCCTATAAAAAGTCGTAAGATTCGAATTTTCTGATAAAAGGGCTATTTATTATGAATTATTGAAGTTCCGAAGTTCCGAAATAATTAAATTTTGGAAGTCTTAAATATTTTTGTTTAGAAAAACGTTTTTGTCATTATGGTGGACTATTTTGGTGGCTGAAATCAGATTCAAAGGTGTACGTATGAATAAGTTTTGAAAATATTATTAATTTATTAAATTTTCTGCTTTGGTGTTCTAAGCATTTTCCTATAAATAGGGTGCTTAACTTAGAATTAAAAAACACACCAGAAACTACAGATTTCTCTCTCTTTCTCTCTCGATATATTGAGCGTATTCTTGTGAGTATTTTAGTACTTTGAGTATTCTATACGGTGCAAGTCCTTTCAACACTATATCTAGTATACCAGTTAGAAGTACTATCCTTTTTAGGTAAGGGATGTTATTTTCTTCTCAAATGATATTATTTCTTTAATATCATTATGCTGAAATATTGGTTGGAACTTTTTATCAAATTTAGAACTTTTTTATGTCGGGGTTACTATTCATGAGTTACTATTCATGAGTTACTATTCACGAGTTACTATTCACGCATTACTATTCACGAGTACTATTCATGAAGCATGATGATGTTTTTTTTGGTGAAATTTCTATCTTTTGGTGTCAGAGTTACTATTCACGTATACGGCACTATTCACATATACGACACTATTCACGAATATGACACTATTCGCAGAAAAATTAAATTTTTGTTTTTCGTCCAAGATATCTATTATGGATACTAGTTTTGATTGTATCCATATTTTGATCATTCTTGAATCTTACTCCATTACTGATTATTTATGAAGTATTTTTGAACTTGGATTGTTTAAAGTACGAATCCTTAATATTTATTCTTTTGTTTCACTGGATTCGTTTTCTTTAAAATATCTTTCATCATCCTCAATCCTAAATGATGATATAATTGAAATCTTTGGCATTCAGTAGTGCAAAGATGAATGATTTTCGATGAATATCTTTGAATTCAGAAGTGCAAAGATGAATATTTGATTCCGTATATATATTGATTGATGTTACAGGATAAAAGATAGACGATGAACTTTTAAATTCATATATAGAAGATAGTAGTTTGCATTCTCTACTTAACTCTTCTAATGAATTATTATTTCCATGTAATATTGATTTAAAACTTGTTGTCTATTGTATTCTATTAGATTTTTCCTGCTGAAGACTAACGATAATTTGTTTTATATTATCTTAGTCATAATGTTCTTTACCGGGCTTGTTGAGCTCACCCTTTTCCTTGTTGTTCCATTTTCTTCTCGTGAGGCGAGAATGTAAATAGTACTAGCTCTGAGTGTGGAATGATGGTTCTAGAAGTCGCTTTTAGTAGTCCTCACCATTTTTGTAAAATAATGTATCAATAATTGTACTGAGGACTTATTTGAGTGTGGATATTGTCTAGATGACAATATTTGTATTTAAACTCACAGTTTTTATATTGTATTAATAAAGTTGTAGTTGTTTCTGTACCATGTATTTTAACGACTCAGATTGGGTGTTGTATACCTATTTTGGGGGTGTCACATCCTCTCCTAGGCTTTTTATTTAACTAACTTCAGAAGAAGCTGCAAATTATGGTAGTAGTGTATATACACATAAGATCGCGCAATCTTAATTTGGAGAAAACGTGGAGGAGTTCACATAAGTGCATGTACATCACATGATTCATTTGGAAAAACAAATTACCTGTTATTACCTATGATGTGAATGAGTTATTGATTTTTCAGCAATTCTCTATGATGTCCATGTAAGATATCTCTCAATGTTTCACTTGTATATGTAAGATATATACCGTGTTTAGTTGGACCCTTAAATGTGATTTTTTTATTATTTTATGCATACTAGGTATCAGTGATTGAAGCATATTTGCGTGCAAACAATATGTTTGTTGACTATAATGAGGTAAAAGTCTATTTGGTTTCTTATTTAATGTCAATTTCTCGAGCAAGTAGTTCCAAGTTGACAAATCGAGGTTAATGACTAAAATACTTCAGGATGATGATCGTAATGCTTCAAGGATGGTGAACCATGAATTTTTTTAATTTATAAAGTTCAACATGGTTTCTTTTCATTTATTCATTCTTTCTTCACCACTTTTCCTAGCTTCCAAACAGAAAATGCTTTCTCTTTGTGGTTTATGTTTATTTAATTTCGAACAAATGTTTTGCTATGAAATGATTGGTGCGATTGGTTAGAGATTCCAATTAAATTATATGTCTTATTCTTTGGAATTCTTGCATTGCTTCTCGATCTGATTTGAGCTCAACTCAAAGGGACTATGGTCAAACCGCTTTCAGCGTACCACAATATCTGGAAAAATGGTTCCATGAGATCTAAGTAAATATTTAACCTTATGCTCTCCTTTCTTAAGCGCTAGACTCCTTTTTACAAATCTAAGAGCCCAAGCCACTTTATTCCCACAGGACAAGTTCAAAGAAATTTTCTTGAGTCCTGAATATCCAAGACACTAATAAAAGAAGTTATGATTTATAATTCATAGAATTTATGTAGTTCCACTTCTTGACTTGGACTACTACTTGTTTATTATAAGCGAGAACCAATGGCGAATTTTATATGATTCTCATTGAGAAGGATTCATGGTTATATGGTGAGGATGGCTACTTGATTCTAAGAACATTAGAATGGAAAAGAAATGGCCACATATATAACATACCCAAGATGATCCTTCTTCAAACCAATATTACCAATCTTTGTTTGATAATGAAAAAGCGGCGGGTTTCCTACTTTGGAGAGTCCAAGTAGTCACCTCCGTTTATGGTCCATTATCGCAAACTGGATATGCTTCTCGAGGGTAATATTGTGTCGACATAAGTGTATAATTCTTTTGATTTCTTAATGCGAGTTGTTTTGTCTTCTCAAAATTTGATTTTTTTTTTGTTTTTACATTGACATAAATGTTTCTTTTCATGATCAGATTCATTTCTAGTTGGTCTATGTACCTCGCAAATTGTTTATAAGCAAGCAAGAAGTTGGTCTATGTACCTTGCAAACATGGCTGCAGTGTATGCTTTTTTGAGTTTCAATTTTGTTTTAACTTTTTTATTGTAAATTTTTTTTTGATAATAAAAGTTTTAAGTTACAGGTTCATGTGGATTGACACAAGGTTCTTCAATTACAATAATTGGCATTCTGGGTGGACTTCTTGGTACTTGATTATGTTTTGGCTGAAATAGGTAAATGCTGGTTTCTTGACTCCTGGATTTATGGAGCTCTATGTGGTGTTCCTCTGCTGGTCTGCAGTTAGAAGGCATGGTTTAATATCATACTGTAGGACTTTGATGAATTGCATTCTTAGAAGTAATCTTTTGATCTAATTAATTCTTAATCTTTTGCTATTTCCAAAGTGAGCCACCAGAGGCAAGATGTATGAAGAAAGCGTAAGTCGCATCTAAAGGAGATTGGCTATCCATCATTGTAATTATGAACTTCTCATATATTGTAGCAAACAAACCAAAAACTCTTCAAGGTCCCAGATTTACTTGTTTTTCATGTAGGATTTCTAGGTTGTATAGTCAAGATCCAAGAATTATATTTTTTGGGCAAAGATTTCGTTTGGTTGAGTGATTATATGGATAGTTTGGTATATATTTTGTGGATGTAGTAATTTGAAATTATAAACGAATGGTATTATTGGGATGTATTTTGAATGGTTGATACATTTTGGCTATATATCATGGTATTAGCATATTGCAGGTGCATTGGTAATATAGGTGAACCACATTATTTTTTTCTTTTTTTTATCTACAACATTTAAAAAACGTTGTCTGATATACTAAACAACAACATTTTTATTCAAAAAACGTTGTGGAATCATACCTTCTACAACGTTTTTAAGCATCTGCTAATTTTTAGAAAACAAATCTACAACGTTTTTTTCCTAAAAAACGTTGTGTATTGTGCTTAACTACAATGTTTTAAAAACGTTGTGCAAGGGTGTCAAATAGATAACACCCTTAACCACGACGTTTTTCTGACTGAAACCATAACGTTTTTTTCGCGTTGTCTATTTACTGTTTTGTAGTAATGTGTTAGTTCCTAATTGGCACAATAGTTATCTAGAAGGGGGATTGAATAGATATTAAAAAATCTTTTCGTTTTAAACTTGTTCGTTGATGATGATTAAAACTTAGCGGAATTAATGTTTGTTTTAATCTCCTTTACGAAGTAGTGGAGTTATGATAGTGAGGCAATTATAGCAGTTATGACAGATATAGCAGTTATAGTATGAACATAAAAGACACGGTCGTTTTAAGTGGGTCAGAGCACTTAAAGCTCCTAGTCCACTCTTCTACTCATCGAGTAGGAAATCCACTAAGGATGTCTTTTACAACTTCTGAATCACACAGATTTCTTCTAGACCAAAGATCTAGGAACTTCTTAGTTCACTCTTGAACTCTTCAAGTCCAAAGAGACTTGCTCTCTTTACGATTCACTTAGAACTCTTTAAGTCCAAAGCAGACTTGGTACTTTTCTTCTTGATTGATTGGTAGATGTTGAGTTCTTGATGGTTGCTACTCGGCTTGCTTTTTAAGCACTTGTTCGATAGAACTGAGTAGATGAGCAAGCTTTGTTATTTCTTAGATCGTAGAGTTGAGCTTTGAGAGTTGTTCACGTTGTTTGTTCAATGCTTGCTTTTATTCTTTCATCTGTTTGATTTGTATATACGTGATCTTGAAAACTATCCGTTGGATCCATCCGTTGAAGCATTAAATGCGTTTGACCTTTCTGTTCTTTGATGGAGACATTTCTACACATCTTCGAATCGCATTCGGCTCATCGACATCGCAGACATCGCTTTCTCACCTAACACCTGAAAAGGTGTTTTCCCCCTTACCAATGGCACTTTCCTTAGCTTCTTCAATGCGCTTCTTTGTTGAATACTAAGGATATTTCTTATGACTTTGGGACTGGTGAGTACTGCAGCGTTTAGAATCCATTCCGCTGATGGAGAATCTCTTGCATAACTTTTCGTCAGTAGAACCAAAAATAATATCATCAACATATATTTGAACTAATAAGACTTTGTCTTTATGCTTTCTAAGAAACAGTGTGGTATCTACTCTACCTCTAGTGAACCCATTTTCAATTAAGAAGTTAGTTAGTGTTTCATACCATGCTCTAGGTGCTTGTTTAAGTCCATATAAGGCTTTGTCTAATCTATAAACATAATTGGGAAGAGATGGATTGATGAAACCTGGAGGTTGCTCTACATAGACTTCTTCTTGGAGTTCTCCATTTAGGAATGCAATTTTGACATCCCATCTGAAAGACTTTGAACTTCATGTGAGCAGCAAAGGCAAGGAAGATTCTGATGGCTTCTAGTCTGGCAACATGTGCAAGTGTCTCATTGTAGTCAATGCCTTCTTCTTGAGAGTAGCCCCTTGCCACTAATCTTGCCTTGTTCCCGGTTATAATTCCATCTTCATCCATTTTGTTTTTGAAGACCCACTTGGTTCCAATGACAGGATGACTCTTTGGCTTGGTACCAATCTCCATACTTTGCTTTGTTAAAATTGGTTCAGTTCTTCCTGCATGGCTTCTATCCAACTGGAGTCTTCCATAGCATCCTCTATCTTCTTTGGTTCTATTTGTGACATGAAGATTAGATAAAAGCATTCATTTTGGGTGGCAGCTCTTGTTTTGACTCTAGCACTCGGATCTCCAATGATTAGATCCTGAGTGTGATCTCCGCCCATCTCATTACGGTTGGGACATCTGTCCTGATGCCTTCTAGTCTTAAGTCTTCAAGATCTATTTCTTCTTCTTGGTGTGGAGGTTCGTTGTCTTCCATAGACCTCTCTACGATCTCATTTTATTGCTCAACGATTTCACTATCTGGCACTACGATCGTAGTGTTGAGCTCGACGATTTCATTCGCCTGCACTATCGGTCGTAGTGTCTTGAAGCACTGTGTTGTCTAAGTCTGTTTCATCAAAGATGATGTGAATCGAGACTTCAACACTCAGTGTCTTCTTGTTGAACACTCTGTAGGCCTTACTGTCTGTGGCATATCCAAGAAAGATTCCTTTATCGACTTAATGAAATTTTGTCGCATCGCTTTCCATTGTTGAGAATGTAGCATGCACATCCGAAAACATGAAAGTAGCTGACACTTGGCTTTCTTCCTTTCCACAGTTCGTAGGGTGTCTTTTTGATCGTAGAGTGTATAAGTGACCTATTCTGAGTGTAGCATGCAGTGTTGACAACTTCTGCCCAGAAGTATTCAGGTAGATGAGCTACTGCTAGTAGAGTTCTTCCACTTCTATCAAGGTTCTCGTTTTCTTTTCAAATTTACTCCATTTTGTTGAGGAGTTCGTGGAGTCGAGAAGTTATGATCGATGCCATTATCTCATGCGTAATCGGTCCATTTCTGAGAAGTCGAATTCTCTTCCATGATCGCTCCTTATGGCCTTGATTTTCTCTCCTTTATCGTTCATCGCCAGTCTGAACATCTTGATTAATTGGAAGCTCGTTTCATCCTTTGAAGTTAGGAAGAATACCCATGTGAATCTGGTGTAGTCATCGACTATAACTAGAGAGTATCTTTTTCCTCTAAGACTAGTTGTTGGAATTGGCCCAAATAGATCCATGTGGAGAAACTGCAGGGGCTTGTCAATAGAGTTGACAGTTTTGCTCTTGAATGAGCTTCTGGTTTGCTTTCCAAGCTGACAGGCATTGCATGGCCTTTCTTTTATGAAGTTGAACTTAGGTAGGCCAGCTACGAGATCTTTTGATGCTAGTTTGGACATGCTTTTGAAGTTTAAGTAGGACAACCGTCTATGCCATAGCCAGCTCATTTCTTCAGATGCTTTTTCCAGAAAACATATTGTCTCATCTGAGCTTAGTTGACCAAGATCCACTGTGTAGACATTTCCTTCTCCTGTCCCAGTTAACTTTACTGCAGATGTCTTCAAATCTCTGATTTGACATTGGTTGTTGAGGAATGTTACTTGATGACCCTTGTCACAGAGTTGGCTGATGCTTAGAAGGTTGTATTGGAGACCTTCCATATATGCTACTTTGCTGAAAGATACTGCACCATTGCCAGCAGAGCCCTATCCTCTTGTCTTGCCCGAGCCATTGTCACCAAAGATGACTGAGGGACCCTCCTTTTCTATGTAGTTAGATAGAAGGGCTTTGTTCCCTGTCATGTGCCTTGAGCATCCACTATCCAGATACCATGTTGTGATCGTGGAGCTCTTTTCCTATCAAAACATTGAACCTTCATTTTGGTACCCATATTTGTAAGGGTCCTTCTTTGTTAGTGCCTTTGGGGACCCAAATCTGTTTAATCTTGGGTCTCACATGTATGGAATTATAATAACACTTGGCTGCATTGTGACCATATTTATTGCATATAAAACATCTAGTGTGATGTATGTCTGTGTGTGTATGATGATTCATCCTCCATTTGGACTTGTGTTGTTCTTTAGTTGTCCTTCTGTTAAAATGATTCTCATTCTTCCACGTGTCCTTGGATTTCATAAATAGTGATGAGTGTGCCTTACCTCTACTATACCTTCCCAGTTGATTCGTAGAGTTGATCTTGCTTGACTCTACAATTCTTTGAGGTTGGTGAGTAGAGGTTAGGTTATTCTTCTCTTTTATGAAGCCCAGGCCAACATGAGATCCTTTACTCCTTTGAGTGTGAATGGAAACAGTAGAACAGGGTTGAACTGGTTCTTCCTTCTGTGAGGATTTCACAAAGGTAATGCTTCTACTAAAACTTGAGGCATTACTAGTGCTAGTTTCCTTTGTCTTTTCCACACATGGCTCTGAGATGGATTCCCCAAAGCCTAAGCATGTTCTGTCGAATGTACTTCTCTAACTAAAGAGCAGGGAGTCCATGGATGATGAAGATTTGTTCCATGTAGAGATAGTCTTTTCTAGTTCCTCAATTTTAGAGGTTAGATTAGGCTCTCTTTGTGCATTGAGTTTATTTGTCTATTTTAAGATCTCATTCTCATCCTCAAGCTTGGAGAGAAGGTTAGTACTTAGAAGGGCTGTTTCAAGCTTTTCTTGAACTTTCTTCTTCTCCTCTTAAAGAAGTGAATGATCCTTAGACAAAACTCTAAACCACTTCATGTATTGATGTAGATCAGTGGTTATGCCATACAGTGCAGTTCGTAAAACATTTATGTCTACATCAGGTGAGTTGAAGTCAAATACCTCATCGAGACTTACATCATGTATGTTGAAATTTTGTTTGTCCTTTGTATGTTTGGCCATTAGGCATAGATTAGCCATTTGTGGTTCTTCATCATCTCCGGAGTCAGGATTGGAGTCATTGTCTGAATCACTCCACGATCCTCTAGCTACCAGGCCTTTGTCTCTTTTTTGAGGCCTTTTGTTGCCTTTGTGTTCCTTCCTTCAATGTGATTTCTTCTTTAGTTCTTCTCTGAGAGGTTTGTTGTAGTTGGCAATGAAGTGGCAAGGCTTCTTGCAGTTGTAGCATAGATCATTCATTTGCTCCTGGCTGCTGAAATTGCTGACCTTCTTTGGCTTGTTGGTTTTACCTTGACACATGAACCTTTTTAGTCTTTTTATCAGCATAGCAAGGTCTTCATCATCGTCTTCATCATAATCAGAGTCAATCTTAGTGTTGACCTTTGATGCACCTTCAGTTGCTTTAAGAGAAACACCGTTATCCTTCCTTCTTCCTTCTGATAGGGTTTCAGCTCGTTGAGTCAGCTCCAGTTCGTATGTCAGGAGATTGCCATATAACTGTTGAACTGTCATCTCGTGAAGATTCTTTGACTCTCTTATAACAGTGGTTTTAGCATTCCACCTACTCGGTAGGGCTCTCATGAACTTTATGATCAGATCTTTGTTAGGATAGATCTTCCCATATGCTCGTAGAGAGTTGAGCAGAACGTTGAATCTCTCATAGGTAGAAGTTACGTTTTCTCCTTGAACATGAGCAAATATCTCATACTGCTGTATCAGGAGTGATTGTTTGTTTTCTCTAACTTTTTCAGTTCCTTCGTGCATGATTAGCAGTGCTTCCCAAACCTCCTTAGCTGTTATGTTGTTGACAACGTTTTCGAACAGATCGTCTTCTAAGGATTGGAACAGGATGTTCTTGGCCTTTTTGTCAAGTTGGACAGCTCTCTTCTCGTTGTCTGTCCACTCTTCTTTAACCTTAATTTGCATTTTGTTTGGATCGTCAGTGGTTGGTGCAAGCTTTGTTGGAACATAGGGCCCATTCTGAACGGTCTCAAATATATCTTCATCTATTGAGTCCATGTATGCTTGCATCCTGACTTTCCAGTTTGCAAATTTATCCTTGTTGCACATTGGTGGCTTGCTGCCTCCTTCAGTCCTAGATTCGCTTGGTATTTGTGCCATTGGATCTACTAAAGCTTATAAGCTGTATAATAGAACCTTCTCTGATACCAATTGTTAGTTCCTAGTTGGCACAATAGTTATCTAGAAGGGGGGGGGGGGGGTGAATCGATATTAAAAAATCTTTTCGTTTTAAACTTGTTCGTTGATGATGATTAAAACTTAGCGGAATTAATGTTTGTTTTAATCTCCTCTACGAAGTAGTGGAGTTATGATAGTGAGGCAATTATAGCAGTTATGGCAGATATAGCAGTTATAGTATGAACATAAAACACACGGTCGTTTTAAGTGGTTCAGAGCACTTAAAGCTCCTAGTCCACTCTTTTACTCCTCGAGTAGGAAATCCACTAAGGATGTCTTTTACAACTTCTCAATCACACATATTCTTCTAGACAGTGAGCTCAGAGCTTTTAGTTCACTCTTGAACTCTTCAAGTCCAGCAGACTTGGCTCTCTTACAGTTCACTTAGAACTCTTCAAGTCCAGCAGACTTGGTACTCTTCTTCAGTTGATTGGTAGATGTTGAGTTCTTAATGGTTGCTACTCAGCTGCTATTTAAGCACTTGTTCGATAGAACTGAGTAACTGAGCAAGCTTTGCTATTTCTCAGATCGTAGAGTTGAGCTTTGAGAGTTGTTCACGTTGTTTTTTCAATGCTTGCTTTTATTCTCTCATCTGTGCAGTTCAGAAGCATTAAATGCGTTTGACCTTTCTGTTCTTTGATGGAGATATTTCTGCACATCTTCTGAGCTGCATTCTGGCCCACTGACACTGCAGACTACTTTCTCACCTAACACCTGAAAAGGTGTTTTCCCCCTTACCAATGGTACTTTCCTTAGCTTCTTCAATACGCTTCTTTGTTGCATACTAAGGATATTTCTTATGACTTTTGTACTGGTGAGTACTGCAGCGTTTAGAATCCATTCCACTTATGTTGGAATCTGTCTCCACACAAATCATGAGGCTCGACATTTTCTGACACAAGACAGATGATACTCTACGATACAGATCATGGTACTCTACGATTCAGATCGTGGTGACTTGTCGCCTTGGTGCCTGGTCTGATGTAGACCTGGCAAACGGGCGGGCCGGGCCAAAAAGGCCTGGGTTTTGGTGGGCTAGAAACATGAAGCCCGTGGCCCGTGGCGGGCCGGCCCGGCCCACGGGCTTCTCCGTTTAATATTTTTTTTCAAACTATTATTTATTTATTCATGAATTTTTTATGATGTTTTGGGTTTTTTTTTCAAACTATTATTTATCCACTACCTAAATTAAAATATGTTTTGTGCTACTGCTAATCCAATTATAATTAATTAATGCCTTTAATTATGTCCTGCTAACTACCTGTGGAAGGCAGTAGCATTCAAGTACATTGGACCTTTTGGAACAAAACTCGAGTCTTGTATCTGATTTCCATTTTCTCCTTCTTTTATTGCAGCTCAAGCTTGTACAAGGCCGGCCTCAATCATATACATATATATATAATTTGTTATAGATGAATAGTTGTTGTAGCTCAGTTGGTTTGAACTATTATTTATTTACTTACGAGTCTTGTGTTCAAGCCTCACAACCCACAAGTAGTAACATTTTATTTTTTTTTTAAAAATAAAAAATTCATAAAAACCCAAAGTGTAGGCCTTCACTGTCGGGCCAAAAATGGGCCAGGTCAAAATGGCCCGGGTTTTCGCGGGCTTGAAAAATACGGCCCAAAGCCCGGGTTTTGAGAGCACACTACGATCGTTGAGTTAGTTCGGCAAACGTTGGGACCACTCTACGATTTCCCAAGAGGGTTTTCGCGCGGGCACACTCACGATCTTTGAAGCTCCACGTTTCATTTTGACTTCGTGAATGTTGATCGATTGATACACTACGATTTCTTGAAGCCTATCTATTACATCTCAAGATCAACCTAATGACTTTGATCTTTCTATCTATACATTCTATTACAGAATGATACACGTTAAGAGCTTAGATCAACCTAACAAATTTGATCTATCACTAAGTCCTTGTACATATATTACTTGAAGGACTTTACAAATAATCATGAGCATATACATTAAAAACATCAAATCATAATATGCATTCTCCCAATACAGACGTCGAACCAGATGGGAGTAATGGAAGACCAAATTTCCCAGATCAATCAGCGAGTGCAAGCCTCCAATGAAGAAGTAGAAAAATTACAGAGGCAATTGGGGCATTCTATCGATCGGGGAAAGAGAAGTGGGTAGCAGCTGAGATCCACAACCTTACTTCCAATTCGGCCACACCCACGACTATCGTTGGTCCACCGCGGCCACCACCTCAGGCAACTAATATCACCACATCCCTGCAACTGGATAAGGCAACCACCTTCCTTCCTACTACTAACATATGTGTACCAACCTTAAATCATCAACCGAGACCAATTACTATGGCTCAAAACCCACATTATGCGGCTTCTAATCAATGAACACAACCATCCTGCACAGTTTCAAACCTGGACCCTGGGTTTAGACTTCCTGTCGTGACGTTGACCACCATATACCATTCCTGTGATAAATGGGTATTCCTAAACAGAGGCCCCTGGTACACAACCACTACCAGTTTATACCACCACCTATAGTCAACCACATCTCAGTGCAAAATTTTCACCTGCAAGTTCCCCATACACTTCCTTCAGTAATACACCAGTTACTAATACTATTCCAACACATCAGACCAATAATCATCCATTTCAATTGCAGGGCTCACCATCATGGTATTCACCTGCAGAAGGAAACTATTCCAAACAAAACACCAACCCATTCCAACACTTTCCTATACCTAAAATGGACTTCCCATATTTTGAAGGAAGAGATCTAAGGGGATGGCTGAAGAAATGTGAAAAAATTCTTTCAACTGAATGCTATGATAGATCCTAGATCCAAGGTAGTGTATGTTGCACTTTACTTAGAAGGAGAGGCTGATATTTGGTATCAGTCCCTGCAGGATGAAAAGCCTTGGTTACTATGGGATGAATTTGCATACTATGTCAGTCAAAAATTTGCAAATGGGGGACATGAAAATCTGATAGGGCAGTTTAACAAATTGGTTCAAAGAGGAAAAGTAGATGATTATATAAGGAAGTTTGAGGAGCTGAAAACATATATGTTAAACCAAAATAGGGGAAATAATGAAGAATACTTCATTGAGAGCTTCCTCAGTGGCCTAAAGGATGAGATTGCCAATGCATTGTACTTGTTAAGACCACAAACTCTTAGAGAGGCCATTAATAAAGCTAGAAGACAAGAGGTTTTTCTTGAATCTCTGGTCAGAAGAACCCAGGGCACAACCAAGGTGGGAGGAAACATCACAGTACAAAGGGGCAAGCAGAACTATGGCCAGAACAAGGAGGCATTCCATCCAGCTAGAATGGGAACAGGGCAGAAATCCTTCCCAATTAAGAGACTAACTACAACAGAAATGACAGAAAGGAGGAATAAGGGCTTATGCTAAAATTATGATGAAGTGTATACACAAGGGGATCAATGTAAGTAAAAACACATGTACCTCATGATAACTAATGAAGAAGAAAAGGCACTTTCAGAAGAGTCAGACCCTGAGATAGCAATTATTACACAAGGGGAAGATGGAGAAATACTAGAGATTGAGGATTATTGTGAGATATCATTTCATGCCATCACAAGGACTTATGGGGTGCACACTATCAAACTGCAAGGCCAAATTAAGAATAGGTACATAAGCATGTTATTGGACAGTGGGTCCACTCATAATTTTATATCACAAGCCTTGGTTAAGGAACTACAGTTACCTACTGAACCTTGCACTCCAATTATGGTCACAGTGGCCAATGGTGAAAACATAAGGTGTGATAGGAGAATTAGTCAGTTCAAATGGGAATTATCACAAGGTGAGTTCCAAAGTTCTATGTATGTCATTTCCTTATGAGGCTATGATGCAGTACTAAGGGTTCAATGGATGCAAACTATTAGTCCCATCAGTCTTGACTATGGAAAAAGAGAGGTTGTCATACATTAGAAGGGAAAAAGAGTAGTACTAGGAGACAAAGGGGATAATGGACAGTTCTACACAGTGCAAACAACATATAAGTTTAAGTGGAAACCTAAAGAAGAGACATATTTTTTGGTACAGCTAGTAGCAGTGGAGGGAGAACTAAGACCCCAAGATCAAATTCCTGAAGTGGTAAAACAGTTAGTATCTGCCTATAATGACATCTTCCAAGAACTACAAGGGTTACCTCTTTTAAGATGGCAGGATCACGACATTCCAATCATGCCTGGCTGCAATCCTGTCAATGCAAATCCCTACAGGTACCCATACATACAGAAGACTAAAATTAAAAAGATGGTAAAAAAGATGCTGGACAATGGAATTATCAAACATAACACCTCTCCCTATGCTTCCCCAGTACTGTTAGTCAAGAAGAAGGACAACTCCTGGAGGTTCTGTGTTGACTACAGAGCCTTGAACAACCTAACCATCAAAAACAAGTTTTCCATCCCTCTTATAGAAGAACTACTGGATGAACTAAAAGGAAGAAAATTCTTCACTTAGCTAGACCTAAGGAGTGGTTATCATCAGATTTGGGTCAAAGTTGAGGATACACATAAAACAGCCTTCAAAACTCACCAAGGTCACTATGAATTTTTGGTCATGCCCTTTGGCTTGACCAATGCACCGACCACCTTCCAATGTATAATGAATGAGGTATTTGGCCCATATCTAAGGAAGTTCGTGTTAGTATTCTTTGATGATATATTGATATATAGTCCTTCATTAGAAAGTCATAAAATTCATTTGCAACAAGTGTGATGTTTTGAGGTAAAAAAAATTGTGTGTTAAGAAGGCCAAATGCACCTTTACACAACCATAAGTGGAGTACTTGGGACATGATATCAATGACCAAGGGGTGGCTGCTGACAAAAGCAAGGTAGAAGCTATGATGCAATGGTCCAGACCCAATTCATTAAAATCTCTAAGAGATTTCCTAGGCCTTACAGGTTACTACATGAGATTTGTGCAACACTATGGAGATATTAGCAAACCACTGACTAACTTCTGAAAAAAAGGGCATATCATTGGAATGAAGGAGCTAAAATAGCATTTTAGAAACTAAAGGAAGTATTATCAAATACTCTAGTCTTGGCATTACCTTTCTCTAAAGCATTTATAATTGAAACAGATGCATGTCATACATGAGTGGGAGCAGTAATGCAGGAAGGCAGACCATTAGCCTTATTTGAAAAACACTTGGGACTTTCAACTTATGAAAAAGAGCTATTGGTGTCAGGAATAAGCATGTGAATGATATTCCTATTTACACATGATTTGATTGTGTTATATATATGAATGAATATACAGGTATGCTTGCATTAAGAAAAGTTGTAAAGTCCTTTTGATAGATAATAGAAACATATATACAAGGACTTAGAATGAATTGATCAACTATGTTAGGTTGATCCTACATAAGCAAAACAGCTTTGTAAAGTCCTTAAAAAGAAATGATGTACAAGGACTATAAATATAGAAAGATCAAGCATGTTAGGTTGATCTTATGATTTAATAGATAGGCTTATCTGATCGTCGAGCACTGTATCAGAAATCGTAGTCTACCAGGAGAGTCAAGGAAAACTCGAGAGCTATCGAGGCAAAATCGTAGTCTACAAGATAGTAGATCTCGGAGTTCGTAGACTGCCAGGAGAGACGAGGAAGGATCGTAGTGTGTAGAGAAGAACTTCCTCGTAGTAGTCCTGCCGAGGAAGTCATGTTCGTAATCGTGAGAGACATACCGCCACGAGCCGATCAAGATCCGCCAAGCCCAAGTCAAGAATCGTAGACTACACTCAGAGTCGTAGAGACTATTGATCATATTAGAGGTAGAGATCATAGTCGAGCAAGATCAGATAAAGACAAGCACAACGACAGAAATCGTAGTGTCAAGATCTGATCTCGGAGTCATAGTGTCTGCACAGCCGAAGCTGAATCGTAGATTGCATAACTAAGACGTCAACAAATGTACTCACAATGCCAAGGCAAAATCGTAGAGCAAATACGATTCTCAAAGAATGAGCACTCCCAAAATATCCAAAGGAATGAAGCCTCTGGTTGGCACTGCAAAGATATATCCCACCTAAAGGAAACCAGAGAGCACTCAACGAATGACATGCAAGCTAATGGAAGATCTAAGCACCAACCCATTCAGCATCCAGATTGAGTTGTGAATCCATTCGAGATGAAGTCTTCCACAAGTTAATCAGAAGAAGACTTCAATAACTGACTAAAGAAAGTCAGCAAGTGCAGTAGCTGTCAAGCGGTAAGATGACAACTATCTTGGAAGTAACCAGGATTGTAGTGTTTACCAAACAAAGAAAGAACTGATGGAGTGCATAGACAGGAGGGTCGCCTTCAAGAACAAGGCTAAAGTGATTAAGCATTGGGTCAGTCCATTGATGATAAGTGAACTAGAGATCACAAGGAGAAAGCGAGCTGGACATGCCACAAATATGAATTATCTTGCTATTCAGAAGGGACCAGAACAAAGAAGTCAAGCCAACAATATCTAAGAGTTGTTGAGGCAAACATAAGTGTTGAAGCACTGCACAAGAAAAGGAAGAGGTGTTCTACATTGAAGATCCAATCAACACTCTTCAAGATCGTAGTGTTGTCTCTACCAGTCAACAAGAAACTACGATCAGGTCCAAGAAGACATGCATCAGAATCATGGAGTTCGAACAGCTGAAGATTGAAGCATTGACAACGGTCCAATCTGAAGACTGTTATTCGGACAAGAGCTTATTGAGAGCATCGATGCAAAAGGATAACCTCTGATCGAGAAATCAGAAGGGGGAAATAAAGTCGTCGACCTGCCAGAGGCATAAAAGTAACATCTCTGATGGGGTAGGTGAAATAGTAGACTGCAATGTCAGAAAGTCAGAAAAAGTTGTCATGTCACATCTGCAGTCTACACCAAGCAACTCGAGATCTGTGAAGCATTTTAAAGAGCTTTCAACGGCTACTTTCCAACGGAAAGATTGAGAAGGAGTATAAATCTGCTAGAGCTTCAAAGATCAAAGTTTGCTGAAGTTGCTGAGTTTGAAGATTTGGTGGACTGATCTAACCAATGTAAAAAGTGAGTGACCAATGAAGGTCTGAAGGCTCACTCTATGATCCACCAAGAACACTTAGAGACAGAAAAAAAGGAAGTAGAAGTGAGAGTTCTACAATGTAGAAGTGAGAGTTCTACTACCAGAAGAGTGTTTTGAACTGTCGAGAGAAAGAAGAGCATCAATGTAATCTTGATGTCAATCATGGGAAGACTCTAAGTATCAGAGAGAAGAGCCTACAGTCATCTTAGCAAGTCCATCATGAGAAGGAATCAAGTATCAAGAAAGAAGATCACCAACGCCATTATGGTGGCAAGTATGAGAAATTTTCTAAGTATCTAGCAGAAGAGCTTACAGCCATCTTAGAAACCCATCGTGTGCAGCCATCAAGTATCAAGAGGAATGATCTTCATGACAGTTCATCAAGGGATCATTAGAAGTGGTTGAGTAACTGAAGAAGCTAAGCATCATGCAACATTCAATTGCACTTCAAGGATGATCACGCCAAGCTGCTAAGTACAGAAGATGGTCAGAGCATGAAGACATCTTAGTAGCTCAGCACCAACTCCAACAAACAAACAAACAACTCAACAACAAGAAGCCAGGGCCCGGAGGGACTAAATGAAGTTCCAAGCTTGCTGGGCTTGAAGAGTTCCTAGGGAACTAGAGAAGTTCCAAGGCTGCTGGTCTTGAAGAGTTCTTAGTGAACTAAAGTCCTAAGGTTGCTAGCCTTGAAGGAATCTTAGTTATTCAGGGTGTTGCCCTTCCTTAGTGGAAATCCTGCTAGTTGAAAGCAGAAGAGTAGATTAGTAGCTTGAGTCTCTGAACCACTTAAAACCCCTTGTTTCTTATACTTTATGTCATTTACATTATGTACCTTAACTGCTATAACTGCTATGTATGTTTTAACTACATACTACTGAATTAACTCTACGAACAAAGTATGTCTGATTATGAATATATTAATGAAGGGGATCTTTTACTTATTCCGCTATGCTTGAAACGATTCTTATGTTTGTCATTTGCTAATTCATGAGCAATACAAAATAAACCAGAAAAGTATTTGAAATTAAAAAGGATCTATTCAATCCCCCCTTCTAGATCTATATTGTGCCTACTGGGAACTAACAATTGGTATTAGAGCAGGTTCTCATGCTATATTCAAAAGCTAATCGCTTTAAGTCTGATTCTAGGCACAAACATTGTTCTAAACTTAGTTTAGTAGTGAGTCACTTGTTATACGCAGATGAGCTCACATCTTGGAAATATTGTGAACAGGTAAATGTGTATATACACCTTAAGCTGCTCAAATTGGTCCATGTTCTTGGTTGCCATATCAACAAGACCAATCCCTGCCCACAGTCAATCTTGTAGTCTGAACACCAGGCTAGAAAGATCAAAAGACATCAACAGAAAAGAATCAAACATCCTCCATCCTGAGAAGATGAAAAGGCCATACATGCTAATAAATGCTTATCCATAGAAGAAAGAAGAACCTCTCAAACATATGTCTGGCCAACCAGCAGCTGGATGTAAACCTTGTGAACTCAAGGATGTCAAAGAACTAAATATGTTGAGATCTTCCTAGCATGCATCTTCAAGACCACGGCTGATTGATTGAAGGTAAAGAGGAGCAACAAGCTGTCAGGAGCAAACGAGAAACTATACACATCAATGCCTAACCTCAATATGTCTAACTTAAATGACTGTTAAGAGACTGACAGTAGAAAGGTATGATTCCGCACTAACATAATTGTATACATCATGTTACACCTCCTTATGCACTATAGCAGTATCCTGTCAAGAAATCATAATCTACCCAAAAAGGTGAAGAGAGAAAGTACACTGAGGGTGGATACTCTAATGCTTACAAACTTTCTCACCATCCAAATTTTAGGATGAAGATGACATCTTGAAAGAAATCTGAAATAGGTCATAAGAACATCACAGGTTAAATCAATTTTATATGGAGTAATCTTTGCTAATGGGTTAGTATATATGTACAAACCTATGTTTTAAGTGTTTGATAACACATAGAGTATGATCAGTCCTATAAGAGTATCTTGATGATTTATAGAAACTGATCACCTTCATAAATCAACTAGATACACATAAATCGTAGAGTTGATTCTCACTCTGTGAACACTTAAACCTTGTGAACATAACCCATTAAATGATGAAACCATCAAAGAAAAAGAGTGTGTTATTAAAATGACAAATCCTACACACACTCACCATCATGCATCTCAAAATGTATTATCTAAATTAGTTATATGCATGAATATGACTGTTGGTGATAAATATGATTATTATCCAAATATATGAGGAACAAGGGTTTTGAAACTAACCTGGCAGGACCCATTTAACTATGGGTACCGAAATAGAAATATATCTAACCTACAGGTACTTGGTCTATCTGACCACACTAAGGAAGATGAAGCAAGAGACTTCAGTCAAAGAAAGATTCAACCAGCAGAAGACTTAAGACTGTTCAGAAATGATTCTGATAAAATTCCTATATGTCAAAGCCTGTCCTTGAAGACCTGCTAAGCTAATCCAAATGAAGCTCACTTGGCTGCTGACACTTATATGGAAGTATGCCAATCAACCAATGATGGAAAGGGTCTTATATGCTCAATCATGCAAAGCATGCCATATGAAGAAAATCCTAAAGAAAGTTCACGACAGAGGATCATCGAGCATCAAACATGAGGAACTCATTACGGGAGCAGAACTCAACGAGCACATGCTGATAAAGAAGACTACGTTTGTAGTGCTGAAAAATGATCGTAGTATGATCAGTCCTGGAGATATCCATGTCTACGATGAAAACAGATTTGACTATCAGTGGTGATTCCAGTCAGAAAGAAGCAGACAAGGATGTCTCCTAACGCATAAGAAGAAAAAAAGTCACACCTCACTAAGAAGATAGTATGAACATGGGGAAATAGTGATCTATTAAGAAACAACAGCACTGAGTTATACTATGAAGCAGTGTACCAGCTACATAGTCCCAAAACTTTGTGGCTGATGAACCGTATAGAGAACCATAGTCAGTAGGAACGTCTCAAAACGTACTACTGATAACCTTTCAGCCACCCAACCCAAAATCATGGAGTGCCTACGATCAAACATCTGATCGTATTATAAGAGCACGAGGATACCACGAGTACAGTAAATGCAATTACCTAAAGTGGGTAGAGGATCTCACCACCAGAAAAGGTCAAATGAGATATCGGTGCAATTCACTTCCAAAGTACTTCATCTGGAAAATGCCTCAAGGATAAACCTGACCCTTAGTTCACTCTAAGAGGTTGACCCTTCCTGAACTACCTTGACCCAGAAGGAATGCTAAGTAAAGTTCATCTCAAGGACCAAGTCAGTCAACGCTCGTAGAGTCGAGGTTGAAGAGAAATCCACGATCGTGGTGCAACCTCAGCTATTGTTGAAGTAGACTTGACGATCGCAGTCCTACCAGAGGATAATCTAGCTCATGAGGAGATCAGAAGAACTGAATAATTGATCAACCATTCAGATTAAGAGAAGATAAGTTCGAATGATGGTTGGAAAGATGTCATGCTGAAGAAGAATGCCCCAAGCCTTCATAAAGTTCATCAGTGATCAAGCTATGCAACATCAAGATGTCAAAACCATACACTACAGCATCTCTCAAGAGTTGATCATAGAATCAACAAGGGAAAACGTAGAGTCCATAGCTGCCTTACAATGCTACTCTACGAACCTAAGAGGTCAACGATCAATCTACGTCAATTAATCGTCCACTATCCCAAAAGAGATATCTAACTGAAAAGGTTATGGGGAGTTACAGCTCATTACTAGGCATCGTGCAACCAATGGTTGGTTGACACATAACTGCTTTTGAAGAGTCAGGGAAAACTGCCATAAAGAAATTCAAAATCTGCAAACAGTTATCAGAAACTATCGAACCTCTCTCCCTCCCATTTTCAAACCCTTGAATCCTCTTCAAAGATTAAATCGATTAAACCTCCAGAACGCAAATCACAATCGGCTATCTCTCATAAATCTTGTTGAATCACATACCCATATACCTTGAACTCTTCAAATGGCAGAATAACGAGTTATAACAGCAATCTAACTCGACTTCAAAAAGTTCAAAGAATCAGAAACGAAGTTCAAGGATATATTTGAGCTCGTAAAGAAGGCTGGGTTCTCTAAGTGCTTGGAGGCTGACACTCCAGTCTACACAGAGCTAGTGAAGCAGTTCTACTCAAATGCTTTGATAAATTCTGGGCTTCTGACCACGAAGGTGAAAGGGTCAAGTCTGAAAATAAGAGCATCAGACATCAATCAATGCCTAGGGTGTCCCAACCAAGGTTTGATAAATGTGACTCCCCCAAAATTAGGTATACATCACCCATCTTGAGTCGCCAGATACATGGTACAGAATTCAAATACAACTTAATAATACAACTGTCATGTACAATACGACAAAACATAAACTGTGAGTTTGAATACAAATATTGTTTTCTAGAGATTATACAAACTCAAAAGGAGTTCTCATTACAATTATTATCACACTATTTCACAGAATAGTGAGGTGAGGACTACTAATGCACCATCTAGGACCATCACTGCTCCTCGACTAGTCCCAGCCCACGTTCTCATTTTCAAGAGAACAAAAAAGAAAGGGTGAGCTCAACTAGCCCAAGAAGAAATATTATGACTAAGATAATGCGTAATAATTTATCGTTAGCCTTCAACAATGTTAAACCGATAAAATATAATAAATATCAAGTTTAATCGCAATAAACAAGCAATCCATTAGAAGAGTCAAGTAGGGAATAAAATCTACTATCTTCTATGATTTAAAAGGTTTTTCATCACTTTTATCATCGGGACTCAAATTTTAATAAATAATCCACATCATCGAATCACCCTCGCACTACTGCCAAGGATATTCTTTAAGTATCATGACCATTTAATTATCCATGCACTATTACGCTTAAAGATAATCATGTTTTCATCAATCTGATCCCGATCATGCCATAAAACAATTCATCTTTGCACTACGACCAAAGAGAATCCATAGCCATAATCATACCAAAAACTATCCATCAATGCACTACGGGCCAATAAGGACTTTTTCCACATCATTTATAACATTACGTTCATGATTACACCGAATAATCCCTGGTCATAATCATACCAAGTCCATATATGCACTACAGGCCACAGATGACTTTCAACAAAATATAAACATGAGGATGATGACAATGATATAAGAATTCAATAAAACAAGTTCAAGAATTAATTTATCCAGAACCGATAACGCTCAAATTGTCAACATGATATCGCTTTGTAGAGTAAAATTCAAGAATGCTCGTAAGAATATTTCCATGAAAAGATATGGATGAAGCCTTAAATATCAAAGATATTCCACTAATTTCATGGGTATAGAAGTCAAAGTTTTAACCCACCGAGTATAATAAAGAATGGAATAACAAAAGAAATCACCATGCATGCGATAATCGCAGATAAAGGCAAAAGTTATTCTAATGTAATAATAAAGGATGGAACCAGTCCCGCCAGAAACGCACGCGCATGTGATATTTTCGGCTGTAATAATAAATAATGGAACCAGTCCTGGCGTAAATGTACAAAAACAGGATATTCCGATAGAATAATAAATATGGAACCTGGTCCCACGTGAACGCATGTATATGATATTCCAAATGTAATAATAAAGAACTAAATATTAGAAGAATGTCACCATGTATATGGGGTAGCTGGCAGATACAAAAGTTATTCCAATGTAATAATAAATAATGGAATAATGTAAGTCTCTTCATGAGTACAACAAATAACATCCCTTACCGTGAAAAGAAAATCGAATATAAGAGTAGGAAGTAGCGTAATACTTTTCTATAGGTTCTCTTGTAATTTCTCTCTAGAGTTTGGTGAATTGTAAGAAATAATGAAGGAATGAGCTTCTATTTATAGGAAAATGGAATGAATAGTAACTAATTCATGAACGGTCCAGATTGATTTACTATTAAGCGGACGGTCCATATTGGTTTACTATTAAAACTTAAAACAACATTCATACTTGATTTCTTATTAAAACTTTAAACCAATGATCCATATTGATTTACTATTATAACTCCACCATGGTCCATATTGACTTATTATTATATCTTCAACCAACTATTCGAAAATTAAGCACATCTCCTCATGGAATAATATTGTACCCAAATACCGAATGCACAATACTAGAGTGAATAGTAATGGGTGAATAAGAACTTTCATGAATAGTAACTCGCGAATAGTAACTCATAAATATAACTCGTGAATAGTAACTCATGAATAGTAACTCGTGAATAGTAACTTGTAAATAGTAACTCATAAATAGTAACTCATGAATAGTAATCTGACACGAAAAGTGTCCCGAATACCCAATTGAATAATATATCATATTATACAGATGATACTGTAACAATAATTGAATCAATAATATGAGAGATATGATGCAAAGAATTATCGTAGCAATAATTGAGTATAACCGAGTGACTTCTCACGTAAACATCAATAATCAATACTGTGTGTCATTTATGCAACCACGCATTAGACATCGTACATTTTTAACACCGGTGTTTCAACAGATTAACAGTAAAACTTCCGCCGTTATTTTTATAAAGTATTTTTTTTGTTTTCTCTATCCGATAATAATTCATTGTGAGGTCCATCAATGATTGTACTGCTGCACGGATATTCCCGACAAAAAGAATATTCTCCACCAATCGAATATTATACAACCACTTGCTTACTTTTGCAAAATTTGTAAATATTACCCACAACTATAACATTACATCAAATAAACACCATAATATAAAAAAATTTATTTCGAGAAAATTAAATCTTTATTCATAAAATCTGGGGTCTCACAATCTCCCTCCTTATGAAATTTCGCCTTTGAAATTTACGTGACGCACTCGGTATGCGTCAAGAGGTGAGGATACCTTGACTTCATTTCAGATTCTAATTTTGAGGTATAACCTTTGAGTGTTGAATACGATCCTTCTTATCCAAGATTTTAACACGATCTCCTCATACGTTAAATCTTCCGCTATCTCGCCCAGATTCTAAATCAATAATGTGGTTGGGTCGCCCACATATTTACGTAACATCGACACGTTAAAAACATTATGAACACATAACATACTTGGCGGTAAAACCAGTCTATAAGCCACGCTCCTATTCAATCAAGGATTTCAAATGGGCCAATAAAATCGAGGGTTGAGATTTTTCTCTTCATCGATTCTTCGCTTCAGAATAACGCCTCTTGAACCTTCTTCTTCACATTCATCATTTCTGAGTATGTAGCTCAAGCGACTTTAACTTTATCGATTCAAGTCTATTCTAATCAGATATTCGTTATCTTCACGTGGGTCCCTAGAGTCTTTAGCTCTATCTCCATCATTTGTAAGTTATACGAAATGAGTCTTTGTGTTAACAACATCACACTCGTAAGCTGAGTCCTTGCCAAGAAGTCTCTCCATAGAAGACAAGGTTGAAGATGAAAAGGTATCAACTGCAGAGACCACAAAGAGGAGAAGTAACAGATTACTTCAAGGGCCATCCAGCAAAATCTAAGGTAGTAAACAGACCAGTCTCAATTTACCAAGAAAGTACGTCTGACGAAGAAAAGGACGTAGAGTCAGAAGAAGAGAAGGCAACTGATAGTCTCAAGGCTGAGTCCCCACAGACCAAATCCAGCAATGAAGGTGAAGTTAGATTAATGGAAGAAAATGCAGTATCTGCTGATGAAAAAGAATGCACAAGCCCTGTGGCTAACTCTTAGAGCATTCACTTTGATGATAAAGACAAGATACAAGTTGACCCAACTGCATCTCCAAATGCAAATGCTCCAACTAGCCCAGATGATGGGTCAAATGATGTTGATTCTGAAGAAAAGGACACCGCCGCCAAAGGGTCCGAACCTCAAGGAAGTTCGTCGATGATCCAAAGGCTTCGTGAGTGCGAAGAGGAAGAAGAGTCGACTCTCCCATAGATGAACCTCCAAGGAGAAGGAAGAGTTACAGACTACAAGCCAAATTTGCCTCCAAAAGGAGAAGTGATCACTCCAATGCTGTCATTGAATTAACTGATGATGAGTCTGTATCACAGGAAGAAAGTGCTGAAGATATGACCAGTGATGAAGAAGATGAATTAGAGGAAGATCTTGCTGAAGAAGGTTCTGAAAATGAAATGCAGCAAAAAGGATTCATTGATGGAAATGATCAGAATGTTTCAGACTCCGAAAGAGAAGAAATGGAGAAAGATTTTAATTCTGCAAATCAGGAATCAGAGGAACCAGCAGACTATCCAGTCCTCTCTCCTGCAAGAATCAGTAGAAGAATAGTGGTAGAAGTTTTTGATGAACCAGAAGAACTCCCATCAGAAAGATGGGTAAGATATGGAAACGAACAGCTCAAGGTCGTAAGGATGACTGCACATGATGTGTTCAAAAATTGGAACAACATGGAGCTAGACTGCATGACTATCCTCTATAATCCTGATGATCTGCTGATGAGATGGTTATGAAGCCATTCGAGATGAAGTCTTCCACAAGTTGATTAGAAGAAGACTTCAGTAACTGACTAAGGAAAGTCAGCAAGTGCAGTAGCTGTCAAGCGGTAAGATGACAACGATCTTGGAAGTAACCAGGATCGTAGTATTTGCCAAACAAAGAAAGAACTGATGGAGTGCACACAGAGAAACTGGTTAGCTTCTCAAGAACAAGGCTAAAGTGATTAAGCATTGGGTCAGTCCATTGATGATAAGTGAAGGGGAGATCACAAGGAGAAAGCAAGATGGACACACCACAAATCTGAAGTGTCTTGCTATTCAGAAGGGACCAGAACAAAGAAGTTAAGCCATCAGTATCTAAGAGCTGTTGAGGCAAATAGAATTGTTGAAGCACTGCACAAGAGAAAGAAGAGGTATTCTACATTGAAGATCCAATCAACACTCTTCAAGATCGTAGTGTTGTCTCTACCAGTCAACAAGACACTACGATCAGGTCCAAGAAGACATGCATCAGAATCATGGAGTTTGAACAGTTGAAGATTGAAGCATTGGCAATGGTCCAATCTGAAGACTGTTATTCGGACAAGAGCTTATTGAGAGCATCGATGTAAAAGGACAACCTATGATCGAGAAATCAGAAGGGGAAAATACAGTTGTCGACCTGCCCGAGGCATAAAAGTGACATCTCTAATGGGGTAGGTGAAATAGTAGACTTCAGTGTCAAAAAGTCAAAAAAAGTTGTCATGTCACATCTACAATCTGTACCAAGCAACTCTAGATCTGTGAAGCATTTCAAAGAGCTTTCAACGGCTACCTTCTAACGGGAAGATTGGGAAGGAGTTTAAATCTGCTAGAGCTTCAAAGATCAAAGTTTGCTGAAGTTGCTAAGTTTGGAGATTTGGTGGACTGATCTAACCAATGTAAAAAGTGAGTGACCAATGAAGGTCTGAAGGCTCACTCTACGATCCACCAAGAACACTTAGAGATAGAAAAAAAAAGGAAGTTGAAGTGAGAGTTCTACAATGTAGAAGTGAGAGTTCTATTACCAGAAGAGTGTTCTGAACTGCCGAGAGAAAGAATAGCATCAATGTAATCTTGATGTCAATCATGGGAAGACTCTAAGTACTAGAGAGAAGAGCCTACAGTCATCTTAGCAAGTCCATCATGAGAAGGCATCAAGTATCAAGAAAGATGATCACCAACGCTATCATGGTGGAAAGCATGAGAAATTTTCTAAGTATCTAGCAGAAGAGCTTACAGTCATCTTAGAAACCCATCATGTGCAGCCATCAAGTATCAAGAGGAATGATCTTCATGGCAGTTCATCAAGGGATCATTAGAAGTGGTTGAGTAACTGAAGAAGCTGAGCATTATACAACATTCAATGCACTTCAAGGATGATCACGACAAACAGCTAAGTACAGAAGATGTTCAGAGCATGAAGACATCTTAGCAGCTCAACACCAACTCCAACAAACAAACAAATAACTCAAAAACAAGAAGCCAGGGCCTGAGAGGTCCTTGTACGGAGGGACTAAATGAAGTTCCAAGCCTGCTGGGCTTGAAGAGTTCCTAGGGAACTAGAAAAGTTCCAAGGCTTCTGGCCGTGAAGAGTTCTTAGTGAACTGAAGTCCCAAGGTTGCTAGCCTTGAAAGAATCTTAGTTATTCAGGGTGCTGCCCTTCCTTAGTTGAAACCTGCTAGTTGAAAGCAGAAGAATGGATTAGGAGCTTGAGTCTCTGAACCACTTAAAACCCTATGTGTCTTTTACTTTATGTCATTTACATTATGTACCTTAACTGCTATGTATGTTTTAACTGCTTACTACTGAATTAACTCTACGACCAAAATATGTCTGATTATGAATATATCAATGAAGGAGATCTTTTACTTATTCCGTTATGCTTGAAAAGATTCTTATGTTTGTCATTTACTAATTCATGAGCAATACAAAATAAACAAGAAAAGTATTTGAAATTAAAAAGGATCTATTCAACCCCCCCCCCCCTTCTAGATCTATATTGTGCCTACTGGGAACTAACAGTTAGCTATCATTATGGCAGTGAAAAAATGGAGAACCTACTTGTTGGGACAACAATTCATTATTAAAATTGACCATGAAGCACTGAAATATTTCATGGAACATAAATTAACCACCTTGGTACATCAGAAATGGATCTCAAAGATGTTGGGTTTTGATTATATCATACAATATAAGAAAGGCAAGGATAATTTGGTAGCAGATGCTTTGTCTAGAAAACATAAATTGGAAGGTAATTGTATGGTGATACAATCAGTTATTCCAAGCTGGAGTGTTGAGGTTGCTGACAACTTAGTTGGTGATAAAGAAGCACAAGATCTACTGGCTCACATACTGTTAGAGCATATTAGTTGTCCTAACTACAAGTTGCAGGAAGGTATCCTCAGAAAGGATGGTAAGATTTATTTGGGTAGCACTGGAAACTTAAGGAAAAGGGTTATGGAATAGATTCATACTAGTCCTGAAGGTGGGCATTCTGGTGTCACAGCTTCAGTCAAGAGGGCTGAGCTAATATTTTATTGGCCTACACTAAGGAAGGATCTGACAGAGTGGATTGCAAGTTATGAGATTTGTCAAATGAGTAAGGGGGAACATATTCTAAGCCCTGGACTCTTGCAGCCTATACTAATTCCTAGTCAAGCTTGGGAGGTTATAACTATGGATTTTGTAGAATGTTTACCCAAATCAGATGGAAAGGATACAATCTTAGTGGTGGTAGACAAACTAACTAAAGGATGCCATCTCATGGCTCTCACACATCCTTTTACTGTATTCCAAGTAACACGAGTGATGCTGGATTCAGTTGTCAAATTGCATGGTCCTCCAAAAACTATTATATCAAATAGAGATAAAATATTTGTGAGTACATTCTAGAAGGAACTGTTCGGGAGCTTGGGAACCAAAGTTAAACTAAGTTTAGCCTACCATCCTCAAATAGATGGCCAAACAGAGAGGGTTAATTAGTGTATCAAAATGTATTTAAGGTGTATGACTAGTACTAAACCTGCACAATGGAGTAAATGACTACCAATAACTGAATGGTGGTACAACACTTCATACCACACCGATGTTGGAATGACTCCCTGCAAGGCCCTATATGGCATCAACCCCCTTGTTGTCAATTACCACCAAGCTGGAACAAGCAACAATCCTTTGGTAGCTGATTTTTTAAAAGAAAGGGAGGCAACCCAACAACTGTTAAAGGACAATTTGAACAAATCTCAAGAGAGAATAAAGCTATATGCAGACAAGAAAAGAACTGAAAGAGAATTTAGTGAAGGAGATGAGGTGTTTTTAAAGTTACAACCCTATCGGAAAATGTCATTGTCACAAAGAAAAAATTTCAAGTTGTCTACAAGGTATTATGGACCTTATACTATGATTCAAAGGATAAGAAATGTAGCTTACAGACTACAGCTTCCAACCAGTGCCAAAATACACAATGTGTTCCATGTCTCAGAGCTTAAAAAGAAGATTGGAGAAACAAAGGTGGTTCAAACAGAATTGCCACGGACAAACCATGCAAAGGAATTCAGACCAGAACCTGTGGCCATCCTGGATAGGCGTTTGATAAAGAAGGGACAACGACCAACAACAATGGTTTTAGTCCAATGGTCTCATAAAATTTCGGAAGATGAAACTTGGGAGGAGTGGAGCAAATTACAGGAGCAATATCCAGATTTTAATCCTTGGGGACAAGGATCTCTTTAAGTGATGGGGAGTTGTCAAGAATGGAAGGCAGAGAAAGAAGAGATATAACCAAGGGCGGAGCCACTCATGGGCTAGGGTGGGCTTTAGCCCGGGTGGACTTTTGACAAATATTTAGTATTTATATATCTTAATAGCCCAGCCCAATCTTCATAAGTCCTGTTCCTTTACATCACATGTCCCATGTTAATTGTTATCCGCTCATTCCATATATTTTCCTTCTCTCTAAACTACTTCAAACCTTTATCAATTGCTCTTGGTTTTCGGGTGAAATTAATAATGGAATGAAAGCTGCAAATTGAATTGGGAAGGAATTAAAGCTTATTTTCGGCAAGAGGAAACTGATTTTGGCCAACATCAATGCAGATGACAAGAATTTTCATGAAAGGTACAACATAAGTTTTAGTTCATTTTGAAATTAAAGCCATAGTGTCGATTTTGCTATGTTAGTTATAAGCATTTGTGAATTGTTTGTGGAAATGGGAATATATATGGTGGGTGCCGGGTGGAGTAATAAGGAAAAAGAATTGAAAAATTCTTGGCTTAATTATTTTTAAATGGTTAATTGATCTCTCTTTTAAAGTTATGCACTTCACTTGTTTGATTAAATTCCTCTTAGAGTCTGTGAAGTTTTAAAAGTGAAAACTTGATGTTATTGTAAGCAAGAAAGCTTATGTTTATAAAATATATGTATCTCAAATGGCTTAACTGAATTAGAAATGGTTTAAAAGTAAGTTTAAATGAATTGAGTAATTTTGGTTTGGTTAGAAAACTGATGTAGCTGAGCAATTTTGAGCCCATATAGAATTTGAGTGAAACATTTATTTGGACTGATATATATTTTTTTAAAATAGTATGTCATACCTTCAATAACATGTTAAAAATTGGTTCCAATTGGATGTGTATAGGCTAAGTTAGAAAATTGTAAAGTGACTACGAAAAAATGCAAAATTTGGGAATTCTAGACAAAAGCCTAGCACTGAGATAGAGCGCCGCTGCTCTAGTTCCCTGCTCTAATTTTTAATTCTTGTTCCGATTTTGTAGCCCAGGACGGAATTTTTTCCTGGTTCCGCCCTTGGATATAACCTTAGCAAATCACTGGCCAAAACGCAATGTTTCATCCAAAAGTTGTTTTATTTTCAAATTTAGTAAATTGTTACGTGTCTTGTAGTTATTGGTAAGAGTAGTTAGAGAAGACATAAAAAATGTGAGCAGCTAAATAAATATCAGAGAGGAGGATTGTAAGAGGATTCATTGAGAAATCTATAGAAAAATTTCTTTTGTTGTTCTTTGTTATTTTCTTCTGTTTTTCTATCAATTACTAGTCTATTCTTGACACATCACCTACCTGAAGCCTCTCTCTCGTAAATGTGAAGGGGAAAAAGTGATTTTTTAGGGCTTCTCCAATCCATTTTTTAGGGGCGTCTTTATCTATATCTATTCGAGTAATTAGTTTCATCCCTGTGGTTAGCACCCTTTTCATTAACACCCCTCAAGTTTTCTGTCTTTTTCAAATTTTCAAAGCAACACACATTTAATACATTGGTTTATCTAAAATTCCACATGACCGCCGAAAGTCTAAAACCTAACGTTTTGAGGCTAAGTGTATTATTGTTCTCATGTTTGTTCGCTTAAAAACCTTAAAGTGCTCATCTCACTTTATCGATTTCACCTAAAGGAGTTGGAAAAAAGTGTATCTAATATCAAAGACAATTGACGTTCTTATGGCACAAAAGAGCCTTAGTGGTCTTAAGTGTAATTTTTACAAGGCACATAAACACAGTGTTATAAATTTCACGACTCACCAAAAAAACGAAAATCATATTATTTATATTTGGTTGTTAAAAATCTTTTACCGTAATTTAACTTTAAATAAATGATGGAAAAATACAAGTGCGACTACGCATATAACTAATTTATTACAGGGATCCGTTTCCCTGAGTAAGCTAAATAAAGGGGTCATACCTTGCTTGCTACTAGTAAATAAAGGGAAGCTCAAGTTGAAGCCATATATAGGAACTCTTTGATCTTTTTTTCTCTTTTCTTTTTTTTATCCCTCTGTAGAGTAGTTTCAATTTGGATGCAGTAGATAATGTTTAGGCAAAAATTTTACTCGAGCCATCGTACTATTACATTTGTTATGCTTAAGCAGTTATACTTTTAATTTGTTCAATTAACTTACCCCAAAAAATATCTCAATTGCATCATTTCAGTCATGATTTTGGATGAAATCACTCAATTGCATATATTTTTTAATCGAGGGAGTTAATTGAAAAAATTAACTTTTAATAGCCCAAACTGAATAAATGTAATACTATAAGGGGAAAAGTAAGAGTTTTGTCATAATATTTTGGTCCCAGTATTACTAGAACCTTATTTGTTTCAAACTTAGACAATTATAGAACTATCCAGTATGTACCAAATTGTCAGTCATGCTCAAAACTATTTTCTCCGATAAGTCACTCTTGATAAGAAGCGTCGATCCAACCTTTTTGACATGGCCACTCTTGACAAGTAGCGTTGATCCAACCTTTTTGACATGGTACATACAATATTTGCATCCTTAAATGAAAACACATTTGATTTTTTAATCTTTTGTTACAACTTGTTTGAGACACATTTAGACATATTTCAAATAGTTTTTAAGGCATCTCATAAGAAAACTTAATGTAGAAAAGGTCAAAAAATAAAATTAGACTCTCATTTTTCTCTAGAATATTTGTTTCTCAAATTTGTACTATTACATTTGTTTTGTTCGAGCCATTAAAGTTTTAATTTATTCAATTAACCCATTAAAAAAGAAAAAATATCTCAATTACATCATTCCGTCCATGATTTTGGACTGAATAACTCAATTGCATATTTTTTTAGTTGAGTGAGTTAATTGAACAAATTAAACTTTTAATGGCCAAAACAGAAGAAACGTAATAGTGAAATTGGTTAAAAGTAAAGGTATTGCCATAATGTTTTTGTTCCCAATATTATTAGGCTTAATTTTTTTATCTAAATTAGACACACGTGTAGGCATGATAATCTAATTAATTAACTGTTAGATCAATCTATATTAATTAGAACTAATTGAATTGATTAATTATTTTTATTTATTTAAGTTGAGTAAAATTTGAACTTATATAACCCAAACTGGTTAAACTATTTTCTACCCAGATTTTTCATTCCAAATCTCTCTCTCTCTCTCTCTCTCCACCTCCTTCACTCACTCCCTCTTCCCTCCTACCTCTTAGTAACAGATCTGACCACTGATGGAGATTCACACACTCACTTGCGTTACGGTGTGATGCAGATTTACAGCGATGATGGGTGGGATTACAGATCTTCGATGGTGGATATGTTTAATCGTGAAGTCGTGTTAGCTATGTTATAGATCTTTCATGTGATGGTCATATATGAGATGGAATGGTGTAGAGTGAGGAAGAAAATAAATTATATAAAGACATTGATATACATATATATATATATATGGTGACCGATGCATAGCTAACGTTGTCAACTTAATGAGATCCTTACAATACATCGTGACCCTTTATCCGAAGATCGAACGATTAACTAAAGGTCTCGTCCGCAGTTTAGTTTTCAGTATTTCGCAATTTAATACTGCGGATGGGATAAATAACCAAAATACCCTTTCCTTTAATTAGTCCCACGTCCGCAGTTTAATACTGCGGACACTAATTATGTACTGGAAATAAAACAACGTCGTATGACAACTGCAAACTGATAAATCTCGTCCGCAGTTTAATACTGTGGACACTAGGGATTGGTTGAACGACATCGTTTTGGTCTGGAAAATTGAGAAGTCTCGTCTGCAGTTTAATACTGCGGATGTTAGATCTATCCAAACAACGTCGTTTTGGTCTAGGAAATTGAGAAGTCTCGTCCGCAGTTTAATACTGCGGACTCTAGGTCTCCTTAATATAATATAGTGAAGTATTGCAAACTTCATAGTTTATCTCATTTTTACAGACCGATCTCGGACGAGGAAAGATCGATTTAAAGCTATTGAGTTTTCTATTTGTTCTTGGGTAATCTTATCGTCATCCCAAATAAGATCAATATGCAACAACAATACCCAGGAGAAATAAAAGACTAATAGCCTTGAATCAAAATTTTCTCGTCCAAGAAATAGATATACCATTTCCTTGTTTTTTACTATTCAAGTAGAAGAGTTCGAATTAAGTCTCAAGAATTTTTATTTAAGAGCAGGAGATTTCAAAGGATGGATGACCTGTTTCAATGAGATTCAAACTGAGATGTCTCAAAATATACTACCAGGATGGGTTAATTGTGTAGCTCTTTAAAGCAAACCCTGGAGTGTCTATCAAAACATGTTGAGGTTATCCAAGAACATACACATTTGACCTATACATAGTATTTCCAACGTGTGAGCTCATCTGCATATAACAAGTTACTTACTACTAAACTAAGTTTAGAACAATGTTTGTGCTTGGGATCAGACTCAAAGCGATTAGCTTTTGAATATAGCATGATAACCTGCTTTGATACCAATTGTTAGTTCCCAGTAGGCACAATAGATCTAGAAGGGGGGGTTGAATAGATCCTTTTTAATTCAAATATTTTTCTGATTTATTTTGTATTGCTCATAAGTTAGCATATGACAAACATAAGAATCTTTTCAAGCACAGCGGAATAAGTAAAAGATCCCCTTTATTGATATATTCATAATCATACATACATTATTCGTAGAGTTAGTTCGGTTGTAAGCAGTTAGAACATACATAGCAGTTATAGTACATAATGTAAATGACATAATGTAAAAGACACAAGGGGTTTTAAATGATTCAGAGACTCAAGGTCCTAATCCACTCTTCTACTTTCAACTAGCAGGATTTCCACTAAGGAAGGGCAACACCCTAAATCACTAAGATTCCTTCAAGACCAGCAGCCTTGGGACTTCAGTTCACCAAGAACTCTTCAAGGCCAGCAGCCATGGAACTCCTCTAGTTCCCTAGGAACTCTTCAAGCCCAGCAGGCTTGGAACTTCATTTAGTCCTTCCGGAAAAGGACCCCTTAGGCCTTGGCTTCTGTTGAGTTGCTTGTTTATTTGTTGGAGTTGGTGCTGAGCTGCTAAGATGTATTCATGCTCTGAACATCTTCTGTACTTAGCAGCTTGGCGTGATCATCCTTGAAGTGCAGTTGAGTGTTGCTGATGCTAAGCTTCTTCAGTTACTCAACCACTTCGGATGACCCCTTGATGACTGCCTTAAAGATCGTTCATCTTGATACACGATGGCTGCACATGATGGATTTCTAAGATGACTGTAAGCTCTTCTGCTAGGTACTTAGAAACTTTCTCATGCTTTCCACCATGATGACGTTTGTGATCTCCCTTTTTGATACTTGATGTCTTCTCATGATGGACTTGCTAAGATGACTGTGAGCTCTTCTCTATGTTACTTAGAGTCTTCCCATGATGGACACCAAGATGACATGATGATCTTCTTTCTTTCGACAGTTCAGAACACTCTTCAAGTAGTAGAACTCTCACTTCTACTTCTTTCTTTGTCTGACTCTGAGTGTTCTTGGTGGATCGTAGAGTGAGCCTTCGGACTCACTATTTTACATGGTTTAGAACAGTCCACCGTTACTCCAAACTCGGCAACTCCAACAACCTTTGATCTTTGAAGCTCTAGCTGATTTATACTCCTTCCCAATCCTTCCGTTGGAATGTAGCCGTTGAAAGCTATTCAAATGTCTTCACAGATCTCGAGTTGACAAAGGTAGACTGCTGATGTGACAAGTCATACTTTCTCTGATATTGCAGTCTACTATTTCACCTACCCATCAGAGATGTCACTTTAATGTCTTGGGCAAGTCGAAGACTTTATTTCCTCCTTCTGATTTCTCGATCAAAAGTTGTCAAAGCTTTTGTCCGAATACCATCCTTCAGATTGAACCGTTGCCAATGCTTCAATCTTTGGATGTTCGAACTCTACGATTCTGATTCTTGTCTTCTTGGACCTGATCATAGTGTCTTGTTGAATGTTGCTCAGACTGGTAGAGTCAACACTACGATCTTGAAGAGTGTTGATTGGATCTTCAATGTAGAACACCTCTTCCTTTTCTTGTGCAGTACTTCAACACTTCTGTTTGCCTCAACAGGTCTGAGATACTGATGACTTGACTTCCTTTGTTCGCCTCTTACGAATAGCAAGACACTTTGGTTATATGGCGTGTCCATTTCGCTTTCTCCTTGTGATCTCCCATTCATCGATCATCAATGGGTGACCCAATGCTTAATCACTTTAGCCTTGTTCTTCAGAAGCTGTCCAGTATCTCTGTATGTACTTCATCAGTTCTTTCTTTGTTTAGCAAATACTACGATCCTGGTTTCTTCCAAGATCGTTGTCTTCTGTCTGTTTGACAACTACTGCACTTGCTGACTTTCCTTAGTTAGTTACTGAAGTCTTCTTCTGATCTCCTTGTGGAAGACTTCACCTCGAATGGCTTCATAACTCAATCTTGATGCTGATTGGGTTGGTGCTTAGATCTTCTGTTAGCTTGTATGCCATTCGTTGAGTGCTCTATGGTTCCCTTCAGGTGAACTATATCTTTGTAGTGCCAACCAGAGGCTTCATTCCTTTGGATATTCTGGGAGTGCTCATTAGTTGAGAATCGTATTTGCTCTACGATTCTGCATATGCATTGTGAGCACATCTGTTGAGGTCGTAGTTCTGCACTCTATAATTCAGCTTCGGTTGTGTAGACACTACGACTTCGGGATCAGATCTTGACACTCTCACGATACGATTTCTGTCTATGTACTCAATGTCTTCTTCTGATATTGCTCGACTACGATCTCTGCATGTAATCAATAGACTCTACGAACTCAAAGTGTGACGCCCCCAAAACAGGTATACATCACCCATCTTGAGCTGCCAGATACAAGGTACTGAATATAAATACAACTTAATTATACAACAGTCGTGTGAAATACGACAAAACATAGGCTGTGAGTTTTAATACAAATATTGTCATCTAGACAATATCCACACTCAATGGAGTCCTCATTACATTTATTATCACACTATTTCACAGAATAGTGAGGACTACTAATGCACCATCTAGGACCATCACTCTGTTCCCCGACTAGTCCCAGCTACGTTCTCATTTCCTAAAGAGAACAATTGAAAGAAAGGTGAGCTCAACTAGCCAAAGAAGAAATATTATGACTAAGATAATGCGTAATAAATTATCAATAGCCTTCAACAGATAACAACTGATAGAATATAATAGACAACAAGTTTTAGATCAAAAACTGCAGCAGAATAAGCAATCCATTAGAAGAGTCAAGTAAAGTATAAAATCTATTGTCTTCTATGATTTAAAAAGTTTTTCATCAACTTTATCGCTAAGACTCAGTTTAATAAATAAAATCGAATCATCCCTCGCTCCACGCCAAGGATATTCATATAATCATCAATGGTCATGACTATACCGAATAATCCCTAGTCATAATCATACCAACAATCGCCCACCAATGAACTACAAAGCCAATGAGGACTTTTACCACATCATTCGTCACATTACGGTCATGATTATACCGAATAATCCCTGGTCATAATCATACCAAGTCCATCTATGCACGTAAGCTAAAGATGACTTTCAACATAATATAAGCATGAGGATGATGACAATTCAATAAAACAAGTTTAAGAATAAATTTAAAGATTTATAAGTTAATTTATCCTGAACTCAATAACTTCCAAATTGTCAACATGATCTTTCGTTTTGTGCTAAGAAAATTCAAGAATGCTAAGAATATTTTCATGAAAAGATACTAGATGAAGTGCAAATATCAAGGATATTCCACTAATTTCATGGAGTATAGAAGCCAAAGCTTTAACCAACCGAGTATAATATAATATATGAAATCGCAAATGGATTTTCACCGCCCATGTGGTAATCCACGATATGAGATCATTTCCACAATTTAACAAGGAATGAATACACAGGATCATTCACCATGCATGTGGTAATCCACATAGACAAAGTTATTCCAATGTAATAATAAAGAATGGAATAATGTATGATTCACCATGCGCATGCGATAGATCGCACCCACATGTTATTCCCAATGTAATAATAAATAATGGAACCAGTGTCAAAGCATAAACGCATGAATAGGATATTAAATGTAATCATAAATAATGGAATCGTGTAATGTAAACGCACGCATGTGATATTAAACGGCGTAATAATAAATAATGGAACTAGTCCCACAGAACGCATGCATGTGATATTCGCTACGTAATAATAAAGAATGGAATATTAGAAGAATTTTACCATGTATGCAGATTAGATAAACAAAGTTATTCCAACATAATAATAAGAATGGAATAATGTAAGAATTTCACCAAGTATAGGGTATCCACAGATACAAAGTTATTCCAACAGTAATAATAAAAAATGGAATAACATAAGTTCTCTTCATGAATAAGAAAGAAAGAATACCCCTTTATGAGTACAACAAATAATATTCCCTACCTTAGAAAAAACCGAATATCAAGTAATCAAGTAAAGAATATTTTTTCTTCTTTCTCTCTATAGTTTCTCTCTCTAGAGTTTCAATTGAATTCGTAAGAAATAATGAAGGAATGAGCTTCTATTTATAGGAGAATGGGTGATAAGTAACTAATTCATGAACGGTCCAGATTGATTTACTTTTTAAATGGATTCATCCATATTGGTTTACTATTAAAACTTAAAGCAACTATCCATCTTGATTTACTATTAAAACTTTAAACCAATGATCCATATTGATTTACTTTTTATTATATCTTCAACCAATGATTCTAAAAATTAGCACATCTCCTCATGGAATAATATTATACGCAAAAATGATTTGGACCGAATAGAAATATATCTTACGGGTGAATAGTACCCCGTGAATAGTAACTCGTGAATAGTAGTAACTCGTGAATAGTAACTCGTGAATAGTACTCTGACACGAAAAGTGTCCCGAATACCCAATTGAACAATATAACCTCTAGACATCAATTATACTAACACAAATAAGTCCAACACAATGGAACTATAAAATTCATCTTTAGTCAACACGAACTTATTCATCATTTATATTATAATTCACAATATTTAATAACCGTGTCGTTTTCTCGAGGAAAGAGGGGCTTTTCCATAAGGATTTCTCCTTATCAAAGCGTAATTAGGTGACCAAACCTCTCCTCGATGTAACTTCTAGACATTGTCAATATTGCAAATAATAATATGAATAACTTTGTCGTCTCAATTATTGATTTAATAATATATCATATTATGTAGATGATATCGTAATAATAATTGAATCAATAATACGAGAGATATGATGCAAGAACCATCGTAGCAATAATTGAGTATAATTGAGTGACTTCTCACGTAAGCATCAATAATCAATACCGTGTGCTACTATGCAACCATGCAGACATCGCACTTTTTACTACGTAGTTCAACAGCTTTAATCTGTAACATTCCGCGTTATTTTTATTTACTAATACTTCCGTAGTTCAATGATTGTTTTAACGCATTTAATACCTTAAAACGGTAATATTTATATTAAAACCTCCAAAATTTGTAAAATATTACCCAAATTTCATCCTCAAAAATATATTTCGAGAAAAAATCTTTAGGGTCTTACAACCTCCCCTTCGGTATGTCTCGTAGTAGTCAAGAGATGAGGATACCTTGACTTCATCTCGCATTCTAACTCCCAAGTCATTTCCTCCACATCGTGGTTTCTCCACAAAACTTTGACTTGAGGTATAATCTTTGAGAGCGTGGAACATGATCCTTCTTATCCAAGATTTTAATAGGCAACTCTTCATACGTTAAATCTTCCTCTATCTCGTCTGGTTCTAACTCAATAATGTGGTTGGGGTCTTTCACATATTTATGTAACATAGATATGTGAAAAACGTTATGAACACGAGACATACTTGGGGTAAAAGCGAGTCTATAGCCACAGTTCCTACCGCCGAGAATTAAAATGGGCCAATGAATCGAGGATCGAGCTTTCTCTCTCTTTCCAAATCTCGTAACTCCTTTCCATGGAGCAACACGTAATAAACACATGATCTCCAATATCGAATTCTACGCCCTTTCGATGAAGATCAAGATAACTCTTTTGTCGATCTTGTGAAGTTTTTATACGTTATCGGATCGTTTTGAATATTTTTCGTAGTCATACGCACTCAACTCCGATCCCAACAACGTTGCTTCACCCACCTCATCCCAAGCATAATTGGAGAATGACACTTTCTCCCATACAACGCCTTAAATGGAGCCATGCCAATACTTGTTTGATAAATCGTTGTTGTAGGAAAACTCCACCAACGGTAAAAACTTGTCCCAACTTCCTTTGAAGTCAAGGACACAGTAGTCTTAATAGATCTTCAAGAGTTTGAATAGTCCTCTCCGATCGCCCATCCGTCTCGAGGATGATATGCCGAAGCTAAATCAGAATCCGTCCCATAGCTTTCTCGCAAACTAACCCAAAATCGTGAAGTGAATCTTGGGTCTCGATCGTAAACTATGGATACCGAATACCATGCGATCTTACAATCTCATTTATGTACATACGAGCAAGACGCTCAAGTGTATAAGTTTCTCGTGATAGGTAAGAAGTGAGCAGACTTGGTCAATCTATCAACAATGACCCAAATTGCATCTATGCCTTGAGAAACCTTGGGAAGACCAAAGAATAAAATCCATGGTAATGTGCTCCCACTTCCATTCTCGAATTTCAAGTGGTTTCAATGGACCTTTTGGTACTTGATGCTCCACCTTGACTCTTTGACAAGTTAAACACCTTAAGATAAACTCCGCTTATCTCTCTTCATATTGCTCCACCAAAATATATGTCAAGATCATGATACATTTGGTACTCCCAAGATGGATTGTAAACGGTGTGTTGTGCGCCCATCATGATTTTATACTTTAAATCGTGGTCGTTAGAACACAAAGTCCGGAATTGACTCAAGTATTCCTTCTTCATCGATTCTTGCTTCCGAATAACACCTTCTTGCACTTTCTTCCTCATACATGACGTACCGTGTATGTAGCTTGAGCGCCTTTAACTTTATCAATTAAAGTCGGTTCTACTCAGATATTCGCCATCATCACATGGGTCCCTGGAGTCTTTAACTCTATCTCCATCCTTTGCAAGTCATACAAAATGGGCCTTTGTGTTGACAATTTGCACTTGTACCCGCATATGATGTTCTACTCAATGCGTTAGCTACTACGTTCACTTTACCAGGATGGTATTGAATGGTATGATCATAATCTTTCAACAGTTCAAGCCAACGTCGTTGTCGCATGTTGAGTTCCTTTTGGGTGAAGAAATATTTGAGGCTTTTATGATCCGTATAGATCTCCACCTTCTCTCCATATAGGTAATGCCTCCAAATCTTGAGCGCGAAGACAACAGCTGCCAACTCTAGATCATGAGTAGGATAATTCCTCTCATATTCTTTGAGTTGCCGAGAGGCATATGCTATGACTTTCCCATGTTGCATGAGAACACATCCTAGCCCTTTGCCCGAAGCATCACTGTAGATGACAAATCCCTCTGAGCGATGGTATTGTCGAGCACAAAATGAAATGAGTCTTCCCTTGAGTTCTTGAAAACTCTTCTCACATTCCTCGCTCCAACCGAACTTCGTATCTTTTCGAGTCAGCTAAGTTAATGGAGTAGCGATTCGAGAAAATCCTTCCACGAATCTCCGATAATAACCAGCTAAGTCGAGAAAGCTACGTACTTCGGTCATTGACTTTGGTTGCTCCCAGCTTTGAATTGCTTCAATCTTCGCTGGGTCAACTGATATTCCATGATTTGATATCACATGCCCAAGGAATGCAACTTCCTCAAGCCAGAACTCACATTTTTTCAACTTGGCATAAAGCTTGTTTTCACGAAGCTTTTTGAGTATCAGCCTCAAGTGTTGCTCATGATCTTCACGGCTTTTGGAATATGTGAGAATGTGATCAATAAAGACAACCACAAAGTGATCCAAATATTCCTTGGATACTTGGTTCATCATATCCATGAAGGCAATAGGAGCATTAGTCAATCCAAAAGACATGACCAAGAATTCATAATGCCCGCATCGAAGTTCAAGGCGCCTTTGAATATCCTCGCTTTTAACCTTCAAATTGATGATATCCGTAATCTAAGATCGATCTTTGAAAAGAATTGTGCTCCTTGCAACCGGGTCAAACAGTCATCAATGCGAGGTAACGGATACCTATTCTTGATGGTGACATGGTTCAATTCCTCAGAGTCAATACAAAGTCGCATACTCCCATCTTTCTTCTTCATTTAATAGTAACAGAGCACCCCAAGGAGACGTGACTTAGGTCGAATGAAACCAATGTCTAACAATTTCGTAATTGGGTCTTTAACTCCAAGTTCAATAGAGCCATTCGATATGGGGCTTTGGAAATGGGTTTTGTACCAAAGTTCAAGGTCGATACAAAATTCAATTTCACGCTGGGGTAGGCCAGAAGTTCTTCGTGGAATACGTCAGAAATTTATTAATAATAGAAATATCATTCAAAACCCGATTTATTTTTGTTTAAATCAGTGACATGAGCTAAGAAAGCTTGACATCCATTTTTCAATAAACGAATAGCTTTTATGGCTTGAAATGACCGTGATTGATTTTAATGGTTTGGTCGCTTGAATTCGCATAATAGGTTGATTAGGAATATAAAACTAACAACCTTACGTAAAATAATCAATTTTTGCATGATGAGTAGTTAACCAATCAATCCCTAGAATTACATCAAACGCAAGTATTTTTAAAGAAATAAGATCGACATGTAATGTAATGTGTGTTACCGATTTGAATCAAACAAGACTTATAAACCGTGGATGTAATGAAGGTTTCTCCCAACTGGAGTTTCAACCGATAAGTCAAAGTCCAATTTCTCCGAGTCAAATTTAAACGTTGAGCATAAGTAGAGAAATAAAAGAATGGGTAGAGCCAGATCAAATAAGGTATATACTTCACTAGAGTTTATGATAAGCTTACCCGTGATGACCTCATTTGGGTTCCTTGCTTTTCGGGAGGTTACAACAAACGCCTCCTTGAACTACTGGGGCTTTGTCTTTGTTCGGGGATGACATTTTGATGCCTCCATCCCAAATTGGACTCGACTTTGGTGCACGCACAAAATTGGGCTAAGTGACCTTTCTTCCACAATTGTAACATGCTTTGATCACAGCATAGCTTTGACCGATGTGTCCTCCCCCCAGATTTGTAACATACGATACCGGCCACGTTCTCCTTCCTTAACAATGTGTCTTGGTGCCGACGTCCTTCCATCATTACTAAATCTCTTCTTGAAACTCCCACTTTTATTGTCTTTGGCCATGATTACCAATCAAGTGGTTACCATTTTTCGCATGTTGATTCCTCCACGCTTGTTGTCACCGCTTCGATGATCAAGTACCACCGGTATTTTCATTCTCATTACCGCTTTTCTTGGTCATTGATTCCGTTATCGCGCTTCCAATAATCGAGCCCTATTTACAACATCCGAATACAAACACGCTTTATGAGAAATAAGATATCGACGATCTCCCGCTTTCAAACCTCTTAAAACATTCAGGCCATTCTTCCTCATTATCAACCAAATGGGATGCAAACCGGATAACTCCGCAAATTTAGCCTCAGATCACGACACTGGCCATATTGTTTTGCTCCAACTTGATAAACTCCACCTCCTTCATGTGATTTAATACTTTTGGGAAAGTATTTGTCGTTGAATGCAACTCTTCGAACTTCTCCCAAGACATCTTGAAAAGGCCAGTCGGGTACGCTTTTTACGATTCCCACCAAGAATCTACCTCCCTCGCAACATAAAGGTGGCAAAAGGAACTTTTTTGCTCCTGAGCATCCCAAGACATCAAATATCTTGGTGATCTCGCTTTATCCATGCATCCGCCTTTAAGTGGTTTTGGCTCTCCAATAAACTCCGGTGGTCCCAGCTCCTTGAACTGCTTAGCGGTGACCGTCCGAGAGTTTTCAGTGTTTCCACCTACATTTTGGATAGAATTTTTCTCTCGATGTTGTATTTAATTGCGTAAAGCTCCTAAACATTCCGCGTTTCGCCATTTGGTTTGGTGTTGTTGTTCACCGAGGATTATTGTCTTCTCGCTGCACATTATCCCGAGTATTAATCTGTGGTGACTCCACGATCTCATGTGCTTCATTTCTTATCTCAACATTTTTTGGATGCCATTTTCAAAATCGCCACAAAACAAGGGTTAATTAATATATCACATATTATCCCTATACTCCGACCAACCAGCTTAAATACCAAATAAACTTAGGTAGGTCATACTAGTGAAGGAATTCTGCTCTCTCTCCTCCTAGTTCTTATCTCACATCTCACCACCAGGATCATATCCTAAGCTTTGATACCAAACCGTGACGCCCCAAAATAGGTATACATCACCCATCTTGAGTCGCCAGATACAAGGTAATCAATACAAATACAACTTAATTATACAACAATGTGTGAAATACGACAAAACATAGTCGTGAGTTTTAATACAAATATTGTCATCTAGACAATATCCACACTCAATGGAGTCCTCATTATATTTATTATCACACTATTTCACGTAATAGTGAGGACTACTAATGCACCATCTAGACCATCACTGCTCCCCGACTAGTCCCAACTACGCTCTCATTTCCTCAAGAGAACAAAGTGAAAGAAAGGGTGAGCTCAACTAGCCCAAGAAGAAATATTATGACTAAGATAATGCGTAATAAATTATCAATAGCCTTCAACAAAGATAACAACCGATAGAATATAATAGACAATAAGTTTTAGATCAAAATCGCAATGAATAAGCAATCCATTGTAAGAGTCAAGTAAAGTATAAAATCTATACTATCTTCTATGATTTAAAAAGTTTTTCATCAACTTTATCACGAGACTCAATTTTAATAAATAAAATCGAATCATCCTCGCTCCACTACCAAGGATATTCATATAATCATCAATGGTCATGACTATACCGAATAATCCCTCGTCATAATCATACCAACAACTCGCCCACCAATGAACTACATGTGCCAATGAGGACTTTTACCACATCATTCGTCACATTACTTGGCCATGATTATACCGAATAATCCTAGTCATAATCATACCAAGTCCATCTATGCACGTAAGCCAAAGATGACTTTCAACATAATATAAGTAATGAGGATGATGACAATTCAATAAAACAAGTTCAAGAATAAATTTTAAAGATTTATAAGTTAATTTATCCCGAACTCAATAACGCCCAAATTGTCAACATGATATCGCCAGGAAGAAAATTCAAGAATGCTCGTAAGAATATTTCCATGAAAAGATACTTTGGATGAAGCGCAAATATCAAGGATATTCCACTAATTTCATGGAGTATGAAGCCAAAGCTTTAACCAACTCGAGTATAATATAATATATGAAATCGCAAATGGATTTTCACCGCCATGCAGAATCCACGATATGCATCATTTCCACAATTTAATAAGGAATGAATACACAGGATCATTCACCATGCATGTGGTAATCCACATGACAAAAGTTATTCCAAATGTAATAATAAAGAATGGAATAATGTATGATTCACCATGCGTGCGATAGATCGCAAGACCACAAGTTATTCCCAATGTAATAATAAATAATGGAACCAGTCCCGCATAAACGCATGCATGTGATATTCCAATGTAATAATAAATAATGGAACCAGTCCCACAGAACGCACAAACATGTGATATTCCGAGAGAATAATAAATAATGGAACTAGGTCCCACAGAACGCATGCATGTGATATTCCATGTAATAATAAAGAACGGAATATTAGAAGAATTTCACCATGATATAAGATTACAGATAAACAAAGTTATTCCAACATAATAATAAGAATGGAATAATGTAAGAATTTCACCAAGTATAGGGTATCCCCAGATACAAAAGTTATTCCAATGTAATAATAAAGAATGGAATAATGTAAGTCTCTTCATGAATAAGAAAGAAAGAATACCCTTATGAGTAGTACAACAAATAATATTCCCTACCTTAGAAAAACTGAATAATCAAGTAAAGAAGAAGAGTAATAATTTTTCTTCTTTCTCTCTATAGTTTTCTCTCTAGAGTTTCAAGTGAATTCGTAAGAAATAATGAAGGAATGAGCTTCTATTTATAGGAGAATGGACCTAATAAGAATTAATTCATGAATGGTCCAGATTGATTTACTTTTTAAACTGGACTCATCCATATTGGTTTACTATTAAAACTTAAAGCAACGGTCCATACCGATTTACTATTAAAACTTTAAACCAAATGATCCATAAACTATTAACTTTCCACCAATGCCGATCCATATTGATTTATTATTATATCTTCAACCAACTATTCAAAAATTAGCACATCTCCTCATGGAACAATATTGTACCCAAAAATGATTTGGACCGAAAAGAAATATATCTTACGAAGTGAATAGTACTTCGTGAATAGTAACTCGTGAATAGAATCGTGAATAATAACTCATGAATAAGAACTCATGAATAGTAATCGTGAATAGTAGTAACTCATGAATAGTAACTCGTGAATAGTACTCACACACTAAAAGTGTCCCTAATACCCAATGAACAATATAACCTCCGTACATCAATTATACTAACACAAATAAGTCCCAACACAATGGAACTATAAAATTCATCTTTAATCAACACTTAACTTATTCATCATTAATATTATAATTCACAATATTTAACAACCTGTGTCGCTCCTGTGAAAGATGGGGCTTTCCGATAAGGATTTCTCCTTATTGGCGCCGCAATTAGGTGACCAAACCTCTCCTCGATGTAACTTCTAGCACATTGTCAATATTGCAAATAATAATATGAATAACTTTGTCGCCTCAATTATTGATTTAATAATATATCATATTATGTAGATGATATCGTAACAATAATTGAATCAATAATATGAGAGATATGATGCAAAGAATTATAAAGTAATAATTGAGTATAATCGAGTGACTTCTCACGTAAAGATCAATAATCAATACTGTGCGTTACTACGCAACCACGCCAGACATCGCATTTTTTACTACCGGGTAGTTCAACAGCTTTTAATTGTGAACACTCTCCATTATTTTTATAGAAAGATATTTTTGTCGCTTTTTTAACTACGACAATACTTTTATAGAAAGATATTTTGTCGCTTTTTTTTAACTACTATAACAATATATTCATAATATTCAAAAATATATTTCGAGAAAATTATTCGCCAGGGGTCCACTAATGATTGTGTGAGACTCTACAACTATGAGTGTAGTCATACGACTTGGCTTCTAGAGAGGTTAATATTCCCTCGTTAAAAGTTCGAATATTCCCCACCAATCTAATATTATATAACCACTTGCTTACGATTTTTTGCAAAATTTGTAAATACCTACCTTGATCACAACTATAACATTATATCAAATCCACACCATAATATTCAAAAATATATTTCGAGAAAATTATTCATAATTTATTCATAGGAAAACATTATTGCATGGATTATGGTTGATTAATATGCATGAATATTGGCGGTATATAATATTATATGCATGGATTGTGGGTGGACATTAGTATATAATATTATATGCATGGATTGTGGGTGGACATTATGGTAACATATAGCATGATCCATATAAATCTATATTGCATGATGATTTGTAATCTCATCTCAATTGATTGTGAGGATGAAATTTGGTGTTGATTAGTTGATTCAAATTTGTTCTAGAAGCTTCAAAAGGTATATGCTCTAAATATAGTATATTGTTAACAAACCATATCTTTCGTATCCATTCATATCGGATGATTGATATCATATCTCTTGGTTAAGCTTATCAAGGAAACAATATATCTATTGATTTGGTCTTTGATTTTTTTGTATTTGAGGATTTCATGGAATCGACCCTCATATATAGCCGTTGGAAGCTCTACTATATATATATCTCTCTTGCTCGGCTATTGGAAGACAGAACTTGGAAAAGCTTCAATTAGTCTCATACGTTCTATTCAAAAGCGATTCTGAGTTTCTTTCCAGCAACCCTTTTGTATTGTTTTTAAATTGTATTATGCTGGAAACTTGATAGTCTGTAATCAATATCCTTGTTCTTAGTTTAAGCCATGTATCGGCTTGGTCTATCTAGAGTTGATAGGATCTGTTTGTAGACAAGCTTTCAAGGCTGCAGTAGTGCAGAGGTCTCAGAGGTGAGAAGGATTGCAGAGGTGCAAGAAGGGGCAGCCGTGTCCAACAGAAAGCTTTCTCAAACAGGGAGTTTTATTGTATTTAATTGAATATTAAGTTTAATAAAAAGAGTCTCCAATCCTAGTTGGGATTAGACGTGGATTAGGCCACTAGATTAGAGGATAGGGGGTGAACCACGTAAAAATCTTGTGTGATTTTTACTTATGTTTATCTCTTTAACTGTCATTCATGTTCTACATTTCTTTTATTATTCACGCCACTATCCAGACACTAAAGTAGACAGGTCTAGCTGTCTAATAATAATAAATGAAGAACAGACACTAAAGCAGACAGGTGTAGCTGTCTGAATTAAACCTGTAGCATAATATTTTAAAAAGTTTTCACCGTTTATCACTTTTAGCTTTAACACCTATTCACCCCCCTCTAGGTGTGCACATACATAGAATTACATTTGGTATCAGAGCAAGACTCTACTAATATTGATCGTTGCAGGTCGTAGGGGAAGATCCTATAGCACACCTAAACTTTCAAGAAGGCCAGTCCATAAGTAGGCCACCGCTGTTGCTAGGAAGTGAAAACTTCAATATTTGGAAGTTCAAAATGAAGATCTATCTGAACCGTAACCCATGGGAATGGTGGGTAGTCGAAAATGGACCAGTTATTCCGCGACATGATGATGGCAAGCCAAAGAATCTCATGGAAATGGACTCAAATGAATCGTATATGGTATCTTATAATTCCAAGGCCATGAATACACTATTAAGTGGCATGGTTCAGTCAGAGATAGATAAAGTCTCTTCTTGTACTACGGCTAAGGAAATTTGGGACACAGTCATCATAAGCCATGAAGGTACTACTAAAGTGAAGGAGGTCAAGCTGAGCATGCTAATGCGAATCTGAACTATTCAAATTAGAAAAATGAATCAATTAGAGATGCACAAGCAAGGTTCCTTACTCTAATGAATTCTCTAAGCATGCTCGGACGAAAGATTGATCAAAAGGAAATCAACCGAAAGCTTCTTAGAGTCATGCCAAAACGATTCGCACCAAAGGTTACTACACTTCAAGACTCAGTCACAATCAGCACAATCGAAACTCTTACCTTATTTGGAGAACATGAAGAGTTTGAAAACCAACTAAAATTGTATGATGAAGAAGATGAGGCACCTAAGAAGAAGACCTTGGCTTTACAAGCTGAAAGCTACATAGAAGGCAATGATGAAGATTCAGATGAAGAAATAGCTTCAATGACTAGAAAATTGAGGGAGTTGATCCGAAAGAAGAATAGATCAAAATTACCAACAAAAGTTTTCAACAACAAGAAAGATTTCAAGAAAAAGCCACAAGAGGAAACCTGTTTCGAATGTGGAAGGCCTGGACACTTCAAAAGAGATTTTTTCCAACTAAAAAGAAAGAACAAAGCAAATGGGAAGGCTCTAATGATATGGAGTGATGATGAATCCGATCATGAAGATCAAGAAGAAGAAAATGCTCAACTGTGCTTCACTGGAATACACAATGAGGAAACATCCGAGGTAAGTCCTGAACTTGGAGAAATTACAATTTCTGATTATCTTGCTTTACATAATGAAAATCAAAAGCTTAAAAAGAAAACTGCTTATTTTAAGAACTGCGTAAATGAGCTAATGAATGAAGTTGAGTCACTTATTGAAGAAAGAAAAGAAAATAAATATCTTAAAAATGAATATTAAATTTTAAAAGAAAAATTGAAAATGAGAGATGTATGCATAGATGCTTTTAATGATGGAAAAATTATGAATATTCAACATGATTATAATGTAATAAATGCAGAAATAGCATCTTTAAAAAATGATCTTGCTAAATTTGTGCAAGGAGAAAAGAACCTTAATGTTATGTTAGGGGCACAAAGGTACAGTCTTGATAAACAAGGGATTGGGTATAATCCTATTAAAAATGTGGAAAATAGGACTAATAATAATATTAGAATGATTAATAGTAAGTCAAGGCATAAACGACCACATTATTGTTCACCATTTGTTACGTGTAAAAAATGTGGTTTTAAAGGTCATTTTGATTCTAATTGCAATAAAATTAGAATAAAAAATTTGGGTAAAGAAAAGTGATTTATATGCTACTAACCCAAAACGACCCAAGAAAATTTGGGTGCCAAAAAGAGAGAGACTATTTGGTTGTAGGTGTCTCAAGATCAAAAAGGAGATGGATGATTCTTTACTTTGAGAGAGTAAGTTACTTATAAATTATTTGGCGGAATCTGTAAGTACCTCATGTTGTTTTTTAAATAGAGTTTTAATTCGATATATTATTATAAAAACTCTATGGATTTCGTATTACAAGGGTTCATAACATCATTTATTATGTCAAATGCTCCATATTTAATATACATGACAATCTTGATAAAATGTTGATATATAGGTAACAAATTACAAAGGTATGATTATATTGTTTACTTGCTATATGTGATTTTGTTATAACCTTACTCTATTGTCATTCTTTATGCTTATTTTTTTAATTTGGCAAATGGGGTGAGATAACTAACTTCAACTACATTGATATGAATTATTTTTGTTGATGACAAAGGGGGAGAGATATAACTTGATGATTTATTTCTTTTTGATAATGAAAAAAGGGGAGAGATATTTGGGTATATTTAAATTGGTTTGAATTGGTATTCATGTTGATATTGAGATACTATAAGCAATGATGGTTATTTGGATAAAGCAATTTTCTTTTGCTCCTTAATATTCATAAATTTAGGGGAAGCCATATACTTAGGGGGAGCATGTTGGTGCATAGATTGTCATCATCAAAAAGGGGGAGAATGTTGGTTTTTGATTTTATGATGTTTTGAATGATGACTAATTTAAGCATATTGCACTTATTTTGTCATCATCAAAAAGGGGGAGAATGTTAGTTATTGCATAATTGCTGTTTTTGAATGATAACAAAATTTTGTGACTGCATCGATTATGGTTGATTAATATGCATGAATATTGGCAGTATATAATATTATATGCATGGATTGTGGGTGGACATTAGTATATAATATTATATGCATGGATTTTGGGTGGACATTATGGTAACATATAACAGTCCATATAAATCTATATTGCGTGATTGTTGTAATCTCATCTCAATTGATTGACAGGGATGAAATTTGGTCAACTGATTAGTTGATTCAAATTTGTTCTAGAAGTTTCAAAAGGTATATGCTCTAAATATAGTATACTGTTAACAAATCATATCTTTCGTATCCATTCATATCGGATGATTGATATCATATCTCTTGATTGAGCTTATCAAGGAAACAATATATCTATTGATTTGGTCTTTGATTTTTTTGATTTGAGGATTTCATGGAATCGACCCTCTCATATATAGTCGTTGAAGCTCTACTATATATATATATCTCTCTGCTTTCGGCTATTGGAAGGCGAACTTGGAAAAGCTTCAATTAGTCTCATACGTTTCTATTCAAAAGCGATTACGAGTTTCTTTCCAAAGAACCCTTTTGTATTGTTCTTAAATTGTATTATCTTTGGAAACTTGATGATGCGTAATCAATATCCTTGTTTTTAGTTTAAGCCAGTGTATCGGCTTGGTCTATCTAGAGTTGATAGGATCTGTTTGTAGACAAGCTTTCAAGGCTGTAGTAGTGCAGAGGTCTCAGAGGTGAGAAGGATTGCAGAGGTGCAAGAAGGGGCAGTCGTGTCCAACGGAAAGCTTTTTCAAACAGGGAGTTTTATTGTATTTAATTTAATATTAAGTTTAATAAAAAGAGTCTCCAATCCTAGTTGGGATTGGACGTGGATTAGGCCACTAGATTAGAGGATAGGGGCTGAACCACGTAAAAATCTTGCTGTGTTTTTAATTCTGTTCATCTCTTTAACTGTCATTCACGTTCTACATTTCTTTTGTTATTCACGCCACTATCCAGACACTAAAGCAAATAGGTCTAGGCATTCGATAATAATAAACGAAGAATGTACACTAAAAAGGCATGCAATGTGTAGTTATGCGAATTAAACACAGTAGCATAATATTTCAAAAAAATTTCACCGTTTATCACTTTTAGCTTTAACACCTATTCACCCCCTCTAGGTGTGCACATACATAGAATATATTAACATGCTCCCCCTCAGACTCTGAGATCATGTGATCATCATCTTTTGGCTCCCCCTCGGGATGATGACTCGCTCTTCTTCTTCATTGCATGCGCTTCTTTGACTTCTTCTCTACTATCCTTACGCTTTCTTCTTTGGCGCTCTTGCTCTTTCTATTTCTATGTCTCTTTTTCTCCCCTTTTTGTCATTAATCATTTGGAGAGCTGCTCCATGTTGGACATAAATTGCTCCCATCGTGTAGGAGGAGTTAGCAACTTCAAACTTGAGTTCTGTTGGCCTAGCTCAAGTCAGACCGAGAAGCTTGCTTCATGTCGTCAATATTGTCAGAGAGGACGTGGATCTGCTCTTCATTTGCCTTCTATGCTCGTAGAGCTTCTGCCTTCTGATCATGTATGACCTTTAGATAGATGTTATCTCTTTCTTTGAGTTTGAGAGATACATCAGCCATAGTAGCTTGAAGCTTGTTCTGAGATGAAATATCTTCTGTTGCTGTCAACTTATGTGACTCTTCATTGATCTGAGATATCTTCTCAATCAGCACATTTGAATTCTTCATTAGTTCCTGCTCCACAAGATTTTGATCATCTGGGTGTGCAGCTTCGGGTTGAGCATCAGATTGAACTCTATGATTTTCATTCTTGGACAGATTTTCTAAAGCTTGGAGAATCTGAATAATCGTTGAGTACCAATTGCTAGTTGAGGATGAGTGAATGTCAGATAGCAGTGTTTAGGCTGTTGGAAGCTTCTAATTTTGAATTTGAACTGTCTCAGCAATAGAGCGATCAGACTCGACGATCATCTCCTTGATCATGTTTCTGCTTCCTTGAGAGTCCACTCTACGATCGTAGGGGATGTAGTGATTGCCAGACTATCGATAGACTTTGAAGTGGGGCTGGTTTGTGATCATCTTTGTAGCAAAACTTTTTACCCTGGGGAAGTTTTATGCCACCAGCTCCATGCTTGGAAAGTGAGAGTAGCACCAGCTGAGATAGCTTACATCTCCTTCAGTATAGGCCTTTAGACATGGCATCCATTGGAAGAACCATCTCATTAGCAAGTCATCAGGATAATAGAGAATGGTCGAGCAGTCTAGCTCCATGTTGTTCCAGTTTTTAGCTATGTCAAAGGTAGTCATTCTTACTACCTTGAGCTGCTCATCTTCATAGTTCACCCATCTTTCTGGTGGAGCTTCTGATGGTTCATTTGAGACTTCCACCACTATTCTTCTGTTGAATCTTGTTGGTGAGAAGACAAGATAAGATTATGGTTCCTCTGATTCCTGATTTTCAGAATTGGAATCACTCTCCATTTCTTCTCTCTCGGAGTCTGAACCATCTTGATCATTTCCAGCAGTGAATTCTTCTTGCTGCATTTCATTCCCAAAACCTTCTTCAGCAAGATCTTTCTCTGATTCATCTTCTTCATTGCTGGTTCCATTTTCAGTACTTTCATCCTTTGATACAAACTCATCATCACTTAGTTCAATGACAGCGTTGGAGTGATCACTTTTCTTCTTGGAAGCAAATTGAGCAAGTAGTTTGTAGCTCTTCCTTCTCCTTGGAGGTTCAGCTATGGGAGAGTCAGACTCTTCTTTCTCTTTAGATTCTGACTCCTCTGGTTCAACAGACAAACTTCCATGGGGTTCAGCACTGGCAGGGGCAGACCCTTCTTCTTTGGACTCATCACCTTTTGAGCCATTTTGAGGGCTTTCAGGATTGAAAGAGGCTTGTTCTTCTTCTTTAGAATCAGCATCATTTGACCCATTATCTGGGCTTGTTAGGGCAGTCGTATTTGGGGATGTAGTTAGGTCATCTTGAGTCTCTTCTTCATCATCAGAGTGAATGCTCTGAGGATTAGCCACAGGGCTTGAGCATTCTTCTTCATCAGTAGATGCTATAATTTATTCCATCACTTCAGCTTCACCTTCATTGCTAGACTCAGCCTTGACATCTGTCTCCTTTTCTTCTGCTGACTCTACATTCTTCTCTTCATCAGATGTACTATTTTGGGAAGCTGAGGCTGGCCTGTTTTCCACCTTAACTTTCTTGTTGGATGGCCCTTGAAGCAGCCTGTTGCTTCTCCTCTTTGTTGTTTCAGTAGTTAAGGCTCTTTCTTCTTCAACCTTGTCTTTGATGGAGAGACTCCTTAGTGGGTCCTTGGTTTTCTTCAGACCTCTGGATTTCTTTTTGGCTGGTGTGGTTGCTGTTGGTACAGGATCATCAGACTCAGAGCTTTCTGCCTCTTCTGTCTTCCTCTTCTTTGCAGAGGCTCTGCTGCTGCTTCTAGTTGTCAGCCTTCGGTTCTCCTTGGGGTTTTTCTTCCAATTTACAAACAATTGTGGAGACATTACCTTGTGAACATTCAAAGGCTCTCCCTCATCATCCTTGATCTTCCCTCCTAGCTTCTTCTTCATCACAATACTCAGCAATCTTCCATGAAACACCTTAGTCAGGGGTTTTTTGGTGGACTTCTTCATCTCAGCTTTTTCTACCCACTTAGAGATTTGATCGAACAAGATAGCTCCAAAGTTGATTTGTTTCTTCAGAACTATTGCTGACATTATCTTCAACTGTTGGTCAAGCACCGACTCATGTGCAGTGTCCTTGCACAGTATACATTTTCCAACTATTTCAGCAAGGAACTCGTACTCTTCTAGAAACTCCTTCTTCTTCATGTCTTTCAGACTAGGGTTTCTTTGGTACCCCATGATCTCTTTTGCTTGTTTCGTATCAACATCATCAAGGCTCTTCAGTCCTTGGTTAGGAAAGCCTAGGCATTGATTGAGGTCAGAAGATTTTAGCTTTAGAGACTGACCTTTGACCTTGGTAGAAAGGGTTCCGGAGTTTATGAAGGCATTTGAGTAGAACTCTTTAACCAGGTCAACGTACACTCGAGTGCTAGCCTCAAGGCATTTTGAGAATCCACCTTTCTTCACAAGTTCGAGAATGTCTCTGAACTTCTTTTCGGATTTCTCAAACGACTTGGTTCCGAGCTGAATGCCAGTGATTACTCGCCAGTTTTCCATTTGAGCAGTTCGAAGAATGTGGGTATTTGATTCAGAGAGGTTTATAAGAGATGGCTGATTGTGATTTGATAAATCTCTGGAGTGTTAATCTATTTTGGCTCTTGAGAGGATTTTAGGGTTTAAAAATGGGAGGGAGAAAGGTTCGATAGCTTCTGATAATTGTCTGCAGATTTGAAATTGTCTTTATGGCAGTTCCTTCTAACTCTGCATAACCAGTGATGTGTCAACCGACCATTGGTTGCACGATGCCCGATAAATAAGTGTAACTCCCATAACTTTTTCGATTAGATATTTCCTTTTAGAAGAGTAGACGTTTAATCGATGTGGCTTTGACCGTTGACCTTTTGATTCGTAGAGTAGCATGGTAAGGCAGCTATGGACTCTACGTTTTCCTTTGTTGACTCAACGATCAACTTTTGAGAGATGCTGCAATTGATGGCTTTGACTTTTATCCTCATTTTGATGCAGCATAGTTTGATCACTGATATATTTGAACTTATCTCCTCATTTTGAATGGTTGAGTAATTATCTCATTTTCCAGGCTCCTTGTGAACTGGAGTACCCTTTGGTAGGACTACGATCGTCGAGTTGTCTTCTACGATCGCTGAGGTTGCACTGCGATCATGGAGTTCTCTTCAACCTCGACTCTATGATCGTTGACTGACTTGGTCCTTGAGATGAATTTGATCAAGAAATTCTTATGGGTTAAGGTAGCTCAGGAAGGGCCAACCTCTTAGAGTGAGCTAAGGATCAGGTTTGTCCCTGAGGCACTTTCCAGATGAAATACTTTAGAAGTGATTTACAATGATATCTCATTTGACCTTTTCTGGTGGGGAGGTCCTCTACCAACTTTTGGACAATTGCATTTGTTGTAATCGTGGTGTCCTCCTGCTTCTACACTGCGATTAGATGTTTGATCGTAGGCACTCCACGATTTTGAGTTGGGTGGCTGAAAGGTTATCAGTAGTACGTTTTTGAGACATTCCTACTGACTATGGATCTTTATTTGGTTCATCAGCCACAAAGTTTTGGGACTCTGTAGCTGGTACATTTCTTCATAGTATAACTCAGTGATGTTATTTCTCAACAGATCACTGCTCCCATGGTTGATGTTGTCTTTCCAGATAGATGTGATTCCCTTTACTTTAGGTTCATTTGAAGGCAACCTCGCATATCTCCTTCAGACTGGAATCACAATTATCACTTAGATCTCCTTGTATCGTAGACATGGATATTTTCAAGACTGATCACTCTACGATCTTTTGACAGCACTATGAACATAGTCTTCTTTGTCAGTCTTGTGTTTGTGAGGTTCTGCTTTCGTAATGAATTCCTCTTGACTGATTCTCAATGATCCTCTGTTGTGAGCTTCCTTGAGGATTCTTTTCATATTTTATGCCTTTCTTGATTTGACCATATAGGACCCTTTTCATCTTTGGTTGCATGGCTTGCTCCCATATACAGGTTTGCAGCCATGTGAGCTATACTCGGGTTAACTCAATGGGTCTTCAAGGACAGGCTTGGACATATAGAAATTTTATCAGAATCACTTTTGAACAGTCCTTAGCCTTCTGCTGGTTGAGTCTTCTTGACTGAAGTCTCCTACTTCAGCATTCCTTAGTGTGGTCAGACAGACCAAGTACCTCCAGGTTTAAATATATTTCTATTTTTGGTACCCATAATTAAATGGGTCCTGCTAGGTTAGTTTTCTAAACCCATGTTCCTCTTATATTTGGATAATCATCATATTTATCACCAACAACATATTCATCATAAAACTAGTTTTAGATAATATATTTTGATATGCATGAGGGTGAGTGTGTGTAAGATTTGACATTTAATAACACACTCTTTATCTTTGATGGCTTCATCATTTGTTGGGTCATGTTCATAATGTTTAAGTGTTCACAGAGTGAGAATCAACTCTACGATTTAGGAGTATCTAGTTGATTCATGGAGGTGATCAGTTTCTACACATCATCAAGATACTCTTTTAAACTGATCATACTATGTGTGTTATCAATCACTTAGAACAAGGATTTGTACATACGTACTAACCCACCAGCAAATATTACTTCACATAGAATTAATTTGGCCTGTGATGTTCTTATGCCCCATTTCAGATTTCCTTCAAGGAGTCATCTTCAACCTAAAACTTGGATGGAGTGAAAGTTTATAGACATTTGAGTTTCCATCCTCAGGGTACTTTCTCTCTTCACCTTTTTAGGTAGATTATGACTTCTTGACAGAATACTGTTATGGTTCATAAGAAGGTGCATTTATGATGTACACATGTATAATAGTGAGGAACCGTACCTTTTTACTATCAGTCTCTTAACAGTCATTTATCTTAGGTATACTGAGTTTAGGCATTGATGTGCATAGCTTCAAATTTTCTCCTGACAGCTTGTTGCTCTTGTTGGCCTTTAATCAATCAGTCGTGGTCTTGCAGATACAGGCTAGGAGAATCTCAGCATCTTTAGTTCTTTGACATCTTCGGTTCACAAAGTTTGCACCCCAGTACCTTTGGTTGGCGGACACACGTTAGAGAAGATCTTCTTTCTTCTCTGGATAAACATTTCTTAGCATGTATGGCCTTTTCATCTTTCAGGCTGGAGGATGTTTGACTCTTTGTCGTTGATGTCTCTTGAGCTTTCTCGTCTGGTCTTCAGACTACAAGATTGATTGCGGGCATGGATTGGTCTTGTTGATGTAGCAATCGAGAACATGGGCCAATCTGAGCAGCTTCAGATGTATATACACATTTGACCTATACACAGTATTTCCAACGTGTGAGCTCATCTGCATATAACAAGTTACTTACTACTAAACTAAGTTTAGAACAATATTTGTGCCTGGGATCAGACTCAAAGCGATTAGCTTTTGAATATAGCATGAGAACCTGCTTTGATACCAATTGTTAGTTCCCAGTAGGCACAATAGATCTAGAAGGGGAGGTTGAATAGATCCTTTTTAATTCAAATACTTTTCTGATTTATTTTGTATTGCTCATAAGTTAGCATATGACAAACATAAGAATCTTTTCAAGCACAGCGGAATAAGTAAAAGATCCCCTTCATTGATATATTCATAATCATACATACATTATTCGTAGAGTTAGTTCGGTTGTAAGCAGTTAGAACATACATAGCAGTTATAGCAGTTATAGTACATAATGTAAATGACATAATGTAAAAGACACAAGGGGTTTTAAATGGTTCAGAGACTCAAGGTCCTAATCCACTCTTCTACTTTCAACTAGCAGGATTTCCACTAAGGAAGGGCAACACCCTAAATAACTAAGATTCCTTCAAGGCCAGCAGCCTTGGGACTTCAGTTCACTAAGAACTCTTCAAGGCCAGCATCCATGGAACTCCTCTAGTTCCCTAGGAACTCTTCAAGCCCAGCAGGCTTGGAACTTCATTTAGTCCTTCCGGACAAGGACCCCTCAGGCCCTGGCTTCTGTTGAGTTGCTTGTTTATTTGTTGGAGTTGGTCTTTGAATTTTGCTAAGATGTATTCATGCTCGAACATCTTACAGTACTTTAGCGACTTGGCGTGATCATCCTTGAAGTGTAGTTGAGTGTTGCTGATGCTTAGCTTCTTCAGTTACTCAACCACTTCGGATGACCCCTTGATGACTGCCTTAAAGATCGTTCCTCTTGATACACACGATGGTCATTTTGCATGATGGGTTTCTAAGAAGACCATCGTAAGCTCTTCCGCTAGGTACTTAGAAACTTTCTCATGCTTGCCACCATGATGACGTTTGTGATCTCCCTTCTTGATACTCGATGTCTTCTCATGATGGACTTACTAAGATGATTGTGAGCTCTTCTCTATGATACTTAGAGTCTTCCCATGATGGACACCAAGATGACATGAAGCTCTTCTTTCTTTCGGCAGTTCAGAACACTCTTCAAGTAGTAGAACTCTCACTTCTACATTGTAGAACTCTCACTTCTACTTCTTTCTTTGTCTGACTCTGAGTGTTCTTGGTGGATCGTAGAGTGAGCCTTCAGACTCACTATTTTACATGATTTAGAACAGTCCACCGTTACTCCAAACTCGGCAACTCCAGCAACCTTTGATCTTTGAAGCTCTAGCTGATTTATACTCCTTCCCAATCCTTCCGTTGGAAAGTAGCCGTTTAAAGCTATTCAAATGTCTTCACAGATCTCGAGTTGACAGAGGTAGACTGCTGATGTAACAAGTCATACTTTCTCTGACATTGCAGTCTACTATTTCACCTACCCATCAGAGATGTCACTTTAATGTCTTGGGCAGGTCGAAGACTTTATTTCCTCCTTCTGATTTCTCGATCAGAGGTTGTCTTTTTGCATCGATGCTCTCAATAAGCTTTTGTCCAAATACCATCCTTCAGATTGAACCGTTGTCAATGCTTCAATCTTCGGATGTTCGAACTCTACAATTCTGATGCTTTTCTTCTTGGACCTGATCGTAGTGTCTTGTTGAATGTTGCTCAGACTGGTAGAGTCAACACTACGATCTTGAAGAGTGTTGATTGGATCTTCAATGTAGAACACCTCTTCCTTTTCTTGTGTAGTACTTCAACACTTCTGTTTGCCTCAACAGGTCTCAGATACTGATGACTTGACTTCCTTGTTCTGGCCTCTTCTGAATAGCAAGACACTTCAGATTTGTGGCGTGTCCAGCTCGCTTTCTCCTTGTGATCTCCCATTCACTGATCATCAATGGACTGACCCAATGCTTAATCACTTTAGCCTTGTTCTTCAGAAGCTGTCCAGTATCTCTGTATGTACTTCATCAGTTCTTTCTTTGTTTGACAAACACTACGATCCTGGTTGCTTCCAAGATCGTTGTCTTCGCTTGCTTGCTGACAACCATCGCGACTTGGCGACTTTCCTTAGTCGATTCATTGAAGTCTTCTTCTGATATCCTTGTGGAAGACTTCACCTCGAATGGCTTCATAACTAAATCTTGATGCTGATTGGGTTGGTGCTTAGATCTTCTGTTAGCTTGCATGTCATTCGTTGAGTGCTCTCTGGTTCCCTTCAGGTGAACTATATCTTTTCAGTGCCTACCAAAGGCTTCATTCCTTTGGATATTCTGGGAGTGCTCATTAGTTGAGAATCGTATTTGCTCTACAATTCTGCACTCTACGATTCAACTTCGGCTGTGCAGAAACTACGACTTCGGGATCAGATCTTGACACTCTACGATTTCTGTCTTTGTGCTCGATGTCTTCATCTGATATTGCTCGATTACGATCTCTGCATATAATTAATAGACTCTACGAACTCAGAGTGTGATCTACGATCCTTGACTTGACTTGGGCATCAGTAGACTCTACGACTATGAGTGTAGCCTACGTTTCGACTTGGCTTCGCAGAGAGGTTGATCGGCTCGTGGCGGTATTGTCTCTCACGATTCGAACATGACTTCCTCATGAGACTTGACTCGAGGAAGTTCTACTAAATCACACCACGATCCTTCCTCGTCTCTCTGGCGATCTACGAACTCCGAGATCTACTATCTTGCAGACTATGATTCTGCCTCGACAGCTCTCGAGTCCTCATTGACTCTCCTGGCGAGATCACGATTTACAGTGCGATGCTTTCGACGATCAGACAAGCCTATCTATTACATCACAAGATCAACCTAACATGCTTGATCTTTCTCTATTTATAGTCCTTGTACATTATTTCTTTTTAAGGACTTTACAAAGTTGTTTTGCTTATGTAGGATCAACCTAACATACTTGATCAATTCATTCTAAGTCATTGTACACATGTTTCTATTATCTATCAAAGGATTTTAAAGCTTTTCTTAATACAAGCATACTTGCATATTCATTCATATATATATCATAATCAAATCATATATAAATAGGAATAACATTCACATGCTTATTCCTGACAATTTATACTTATTTATTTAATCTATATGTTATAAAGAACCTATAGGGTATATGAAAATTGTGAAGAGAGACTTTTAAATTAAAAAGGCTCTAATTAAGAATGTTATGGGACATTATGAATAACGAAATTCTTTATTCATTATGAAAAGAAAGTAATATGTGGAATTAACTAATTAATTTTATGTGATGCGGTAAATAAATGTATTATTAAATGTATACATTTATTTATTAAGAATGAAAAGGAAAGCTAACATGGCTTAATTTGAAAATATTCTTGACATAAAACTACCTATGTGATCAATTAAATAATTATATTATAATATAATTAATTTCATTTAAAAGTGTTATTAAGTGACAAATAAGGATAATGGTGTGTTACCATGGGTATTTAAATTACATGGGACCATTATTTTAATGATGGGTGTATCAATTACTTTTGCTAACCAAATAAAGATGGTAGATAAATCCATATGCATTGGAAGGTAAGAAGTCCATAATAAAATTATTGTACCACATTAAATTAGCTATGTATACTTGTAAATATGTTACCTTGATTTTGGTGTTATGGACTCTTGCTTATTTAAGGAGGGTGTATTTAATTAAGATTTTTAAATATTTTTAAAGGTTAGTTGTATTTAATCAAGACATTTAAAGAGTTTATAAAAGTTTACTAGTATTCAATTACAACTTTTGTAATATATTTAAAAGTTATGTGGTATTCAATTGAAACTTTTATAAAATCTATAAAAGTATTTTGGTATTCAAAAAATCATAGATTTTTCTGATTTCTATTAAATGGTAGAGTTTGGTCGACTTTAGAATAAAAGTTATAACTATCAACCCATATCCAAAGTCTGACCTCATTTCTAAAGACTTCTAAAGACTTCCATATATTAAACACAAAGGTGAAAATTCAAATCGCCAATAAAGAAATTGCCAGAGAGATTTTATGGAAAATTCAAAAGTCGCAAAACTATTTGGTAAATTTTTAACTTAAAATAAATATAAATTAATCTAATTTTAGAAAATATCATTATTAAAATTATAAACCGTTTATATTTTTTTTTTACTAAATTTATTAAAAATTAAATAAATTACACAAACTTTTATTATAGAAATATCTCGTTATGACTTTGAAAAATCAAACAGTTAATTTTTGATTTTTAATATTATATTATATATATTTTATATTATATAGATATAGTATATGATATATACGAATTTTGATAAATTCTAAAACTCGTCAAAATTAAAAAAATTAGTTAAAAGATGACAACTAGGGGTGTTTAATTCATTCGGTTTTCCGGTTTTTCGGATCGGACCGAATCGGCCGGTTCGGTACAAAAATAATTGGTTCGATTTCGGTAAAAAAAATTGTATATATCTAGGTTTTCGATCTGGGTTTCGAAGATCGAGTTTTTATGGTTTGAGTATCTCGAACTGCAAATGCCATATATATCTAGGTTTTCAATTTCTTTTTTATTATTAATAATTAATTAATAATAATAATAAAATAATGATTATAATAAAAAATAATAATAATTAATAATAATAGTTATAATTTTCTATAACTTATTAACGGTCAATTTTGGTTCACTAACAACTATTAACAATTTTAAGAAAAATAAACTCTGGCAATTTTATATGTGGCTTACCGATAACTAAAAATCTCTTTGGTAAATTTTCTATAACTTGGTAGCAATTTACTGTATGAAGTTTTGCGACTTTTGATCATATATATTTTTGTTGTCATATTATTTTGTGAAAAACAGAGTTTGGTACTCTTATAAAAAAACGTACACATATATAGTTCAATAAAAAGTGAGCTTAATTTTTGTTTTGTGCCTGTAGCTTCTAAAGTTTTATTCGTATTCAAGTATCCAAATTTATCATGAAATGAGTAGAATAATATGAATGCTTTCAACATATATAAAATCTCATGCCACAATAATTTAATGAAATAATGAGATTTCCTCTAGTTCATAAAAAAAGAGGGAGAGGCTATACACATGCTAATTAACAATAATATAAGCTGCAAGATATATTAGAAGTATATAAAAATCTATTAAAATTTTTGTAAAAAGTTTATTAAAGTCTGTCACTTATTCCATGGAGTCTATAAAAGTCATTTTAAAAAAGTCTTAAAAGTATTTAAAAGTCATTAAAATTCACAAAAATCTTAATTGAATACTTCCCCTAAGAGAACTGTAGTAAGCCCAAATTAAATCTAGCCCCTGCTTTATTTCAAGATTAATCCGATAGCCTCATTGAGAGTATAAGGGGACTATGCTAGCAGCCTGTTAACTTGCAAATCATTAAGTGCTATGAGTTATGGCATTTGAGCCAAAGCAAAACCATTTCAGCCAATTTTCCTTGTCCAAACCGGTAGCCCACTGAGGGAAAATAAAGAGCTGAGTTTTGGTATGCAACCAAGTTAGTTAGCTAGTTAGCTAGTTAGTAGTTTAGTTAGTAACTAAAAGAAGTAGCAGTTGGCTGCTAGGGGGCTAATACTCTGCAAGGGCCAAATAGAGTTGTGTCAGAGGCTGAGTAGGAGTCAAGTAGCTTAAGCTGGAAGAAGGGGATGAACCTCGTAGGGATTAAGTAGCAGTAATGATGATGGAGTAGCAATAGCCCAAGTAGACTGATTGAGAGAGAGGGAAGAATGTAATATCCGATAAAAAAAAAAGATAATAATAAATAATGTAAATAGCATTTAAATCTATATTTTAAAAAAATTGAAAATCCGACTAGTCGATTAATCTCCTAGTCGCTAGTCGGTAGGCTACCGACTAGCGACTTTTAGAACACTGGCCTAAAGTGCCTTGTGTGTGTGCACTGTTTTGGTGCCAGATATTAGACTGACTGTGCAAGGTTATTAAGGTTTATGGTGATAAGTTTTAATGATGTGTGAAGTTTATTTGAATGTCTAGAAGTCCTTAGTCTTGTTATGGAACTGCTTGATATTTAATAGGCAAAACTGTACTTAAAATCTAAATTTGGGGACTGTTTTGGTCAAGTCAGTAAAGAAACCATAAAATGTCCATAAGGGGTATTTAAAAGGTGTTCCTTAATTTAGTTAAGGTCTATGTTATGTGTGGTTCAAATTCATATTTTAAAACCAATGAAAGTAAGCTTTAAAATAGAAATTAGCACCTAAGTGAAGAACCACCATACCTGGACCATATAGGCAAGTTTCAATAGTTATAATATGGCATAAGTAAGCTACACAAGCTAAAGAAACCAAGCCTAAGCTGTTTTGAGCATTAGACTTGTGAAAAATCACATTTTAAGCCCAAAAGTGGACTGTTTTGTGTAATTTTTAATACCTGAACTTAAAGGACTGTAATAAACTCATATAAAGATGCTAATGCATGCTTATAATGGTTACCAATCATTGCCATGACCAAAGCTAGTAAGAGACCAAGTTTTTTTAAGCCTAAAGTGAGCTTAAATAGGTCAAAGTTGGCTAGATGATTAAAAAAAGTGTGGTGATGCTAAAAGTGTCCTTAACTAACTAAAATACACATGTCTAGACTATCCAAGTAGCCAAAACTGGAGAAAAATGATAGTGTTAAAAGCAGTTTTTTTGCAAAAAGTTAGAAACAAAAGGCAGTTTGAGGCAATTGTTTTGAGAAGCTTAAATGAAATGAATAAGAAACCTAAACCTTGATTAAAATACCTTGAAGTATGATCTAGAAGCAGGGCCAAGTGGTTGAGCCAATAGCTTAACCAAGAAATTCATAAAAATCACCAAACAAGCTAAGAAAATCATGCAGACTGCAGTTTTCTGCAGATTTTTCTAAGTATAGAAATTTGAGATTTTTCCATTTTGCTTAAAGATCAGTTTTAACATCTTAAGCAAGTGAGTTAAAAGTATATTAGACCATTCCAAGTGTTGGAATGCTAATTTATATAAGAGAATGAGAAATTAGTATGTAAAAGCTTGAAAATGCTAGGTTTAGAGGGTCAAAACCATATCTATGCATAGCAAGGTCAGGGGAATGCTAAAACTAGTCTTAAATAGTAGTAACTCAAGTGTTGGAATGAGCCCAAGTGGCCAGAAATGAGTTTGGCAAGAATTGACCAAAGTTAAGAATACTAAAAACTGTGGTGAGCAGCCTTGTTTGGGCATCCGTTTGAGGAAGCTTAAGTTGCTTGCTTAATGACCTAAACCTGTAGAAAAATACTTTGATATATGTTCTATAAGCATGTCCAGATCTCCAAGCTAAAAGCCTAATACAAAAATTTATAAAAATTCCCAAAGTAGCATAGAAAATCACTGAAACTGCAGAAACCATGAAATTTTGCGAGTCTGAAACTGTTGTGTATGGGCTGTTTCAGGCCACTGTTTCGAAGCCTTTCCAAACTCTTTTCATGAATGTTATATTTTCTAAAAATACTACGTAGTATGAGGTAGAACATATCCGAAAATGGATTTAATCCGATGTATAACGAGTGAGATAAAAATTCGTAAAACTAGCCCGAAAATCACAAAATCTGAAATTTCCAGATTTTGTTCTACAGTCTGGGCAGTGTGTGGGCTGTCTGGGCAATGGTTGTGCTGTTTTTGGCACGCCAAGCCATTTTGGTTCGTCGAGTCAATTTTTGGGCGTCATGTAATTTTTTTATATGTTGCTCAGTTTTTCGTGTAGAGTCCAAATATGTAATCGTTGCGTAACACTTTTTGGACAACCCAAAAAGTGTAAAAGTGAACTAGGAAGGAAATTTTTATTATTTTGTTAACTAGGATAGACACATTACAAGATTAATGTAAGGTACTATTAAGTGAATGGTTACAAAGTGATGAACGAATGCTTTGCGCATAATCTAAGTCCAAGGAACCTAGATGAGAAATATTTAACCAAATATGGTATGTTGTAATGGTGTGATACACACAGTACGTAAACTACAAGTGCGATAAGCTAGCACATGTGGTGATAAAAAGGGAAATAAAATCGAGCTATATAAATAATGAAGTTGAATGTCTATATTATTAGATATAAAGAGGATACACGGAAGATAATAAGTTAAGATAAGGTTTTAAAGTAAGATCACACTAATAGTCAAATTTTGACTGATAATGTGTTTTGTTATCAATCCCACATATAATGTAAGTTGTGCAAGGAACGCAAAAGTTGGTGTAATGGTAAAACTCCGGTACATCCAAGTTTTTCAGAACTTGCTCCTATGTGTAAAAAGTTGTTATGTGCTAATGCGATGTTATGCTATAATATGTTATAAACTGTTGTTTTTAGCTGTTATATTCGGACGAATTGTTCTTCTTGAACTTATACTGTGAAATGAAAAGCATGATAGAATGAATCATGTCTGGTATGTGGAACATGTATCGCATATGAATTATATGATGTATGTTCTAAATATCAAGTATGCATATAACTGTGATACATGGATATCCTGTAAAGAACGTATGAAAAACATGAACTGTGTTATGTGCTAACTGTTAAACTTGCAGAGCCGTCGTGCTCACTCTTGCTTAAATAAATGTTTTCAGCTATGTGCGAGATATCTGAGTTTCCGATAAAGACTAAGGAACATGAAATGCTTGTTGAATATCACAAGATTAACAATTGTCCTGGTAAACACTTTTTGGGGGTAAACAGTGTTACCAAATGGATAGGCTGTAATGAAATGCTAAGATAAAATTTAAAGCAGATAGGTACCGGTATAGTGTGCTGATCATTTATGTATATGAGTGACAGATTGGTACAAATCATTAATGTAATAAAATAGATCATTATGTATATGATCTTGAGTTGTAACTAATGTATAAAGATTGCGATTCTGGAATAAGAGTAAAGTTGTAAGTTTTAATCAAACATATTGTTTGTATTTATTCAAAAGTTAATTATCTGAGGAAATATTGTAATAATTATAATTATTTATTGTGGTTAAGTTAAATATAGTTAGTTAGAACTCATGGATGTGTAGTACCATGACGCACCAGACCCGAGGTTCAATGGACCCGGATTTGGGGGCATTACATCAAGTGTGTTTTGCAAGCCTCAAACTAAAGAGCTTAAAACCTCTCTTCTTAGAGCCATTTCCACTGAACCAACATGATGTTTGGTTAATAAAATCAAATATAATATATTTATTATATCCTTAAGGATTGTTGAAAATCTCCAATCTCATGGAGAAAAAAATTGGACCGAGTATTTGAAGTATCTCGGACAGATGTATATCTGTTTTTGGATCGGGAAAATAAGTTTTATTAAACACCTTAAAGAAACAATACAAAAATATTCAATAATAATGGTGAATCCAAAAGTTTTGGAGAAGGCCACTAAAGGAATACAAATCACCAACAGTCTATGTAGAAAGGCTACAACTGGGAACGTTTAGAAGAAACGGATTTGTACGTAACAGTCTATGTGCTGGGTATAGATAGAAGAGTACAAAAGGGAGAGGTCTGGAAATTGTTCAAGAATCATGGAGAAATCAACATCATCAAAATTTTGAATAAAAGAAACAAGGAAGAAAAAGGCTTTGCTTTTTTTAGATTTAGAAGTGAAGATGAAGCCTATGTTATCAAAAAATTGAATGGTTATAGCGACTGAAGGAGGAGCTCTTGTAAGGTTACAGAAAAACGTATAAACAATTAATGGCCAAATAGAGGAAGCAATTAAATGAGAAAGTTGGCTCAAAGTGGAAAAATTGTATGTTGTTTGTTTCAAGCAAGAGAAAAAGAAGAACTTGAAGTAATCTAGAATACTTTGATAATAAATTAGATGGAACAGGCCATCACGATAAGAAGTAACAGTCCAGTAGGGATGAAAACAGGGTATAATTGTAGTTTGAGGTTAAAGGATTACTTAAAAGTGCATGGTCAGAAGGGATATAGCACAGTAGTGGGGCTTGTGATTACAACACTCTAGTAATGGAGGATCTAGAGAGGGCAAGGATTATAGCGCACAGCAGTGGGGAGATTATTTAACTTGGTAATGAGCAATGAAAAATCTAGAGAGGGCAAGGAATATGGTGTGGTCGAAATTAACACCAACTTTGCGTCACAGGTCGTACTATAACTCTTATTACTACAAGATAAACAGTACATCATTTGATAACTCAAGTTAACAGTGAAGAGGACCCTTGGTTGGAAAATTCAAAATTGTCTGTAATTTCCAAAGTAATCAGATGGTGCTTGAAGCTGATACAGAGCAAGGATATATGAATGGAAAAGGGGTAATAGAGCCTCACAATGCCTACCAAAGAAAAAAGATGTAATTGTGAGTGTGTCGATTGCGACAAAGGCTTGTTGAAGAAGAAAACATATTTCAGGCAAAAAATAGTGAAATATAAGGGGATCCTGGGATTGTCTAGCTGGTAAGGGATAAGTTTATGTACTATTAGTCGGTATAATTACAACACTCAATTCCGATGTTAGAGTTGAAAGACCATTCATAAACTTTGGCGTTGAGAGACTATTTTTTGTGCTATTAATTAGATATATAAATTAATAAATTATACTATTTAAATAAAATAAAATAAATTCTATGACTATAATAAATTCATAAAATTTGCTATAAACTCAAGGCTCATATTTTGAAAATGTAAAGAATTAAATTAAAATTATTAATTATTAATTATTAATTTCACAATAAAAGTAAAAATTAGCACCATTAAAATAGAACAAAAAGAGAATAACAATATTTGCAGAATGTCATGAACCAAAACTCACAATTTTTTTATAAAAAAAAAAAAACTAGCTCTAAGACCCCTTTTTTTTGTTATGCTATAAAAACTAACTTCAAAATCAGCAAGGGAGATCTCATTTCACCTCAATACTTCATCACCAATTTACCATAAACAGTACAAAATTTAACTTTCAAATCTCCTCATTCAAAATATTATTGTAGGATTCTCATCACTTAATCACCATAAACAATCTAAAAACCTTTACCTTTCAAATACCTCTTGATATTTTATTTTAGAATTCATAAAATTCATATATTTACTTACTGAACACTTACTCAGCTGAAAACTCAAACAGCATGCTGTGCTTGTATTTCTCACCAGGTTGAACAACAACAGAAGGAAAATTTGGTTGGTTAATAGCATTTGGGAATCCCTGTGTCTCCATACAAACCCCTGCATGTTTCCCATAGACTGCTTCACCTTTACCAACAACGCCGTTAACGTAGTTTGCGGTGTAGAACTGCATGCCGGGGGCATCGGTCCACAGGTTAAGAACCCTCGAGCTTGATGGATCTTTCAATTTCGCCGCGTGTTTCAAGCCCAACTTTTCGTCCCCACTTCCAAGCACGTAGTTGTGATCATATCCTAAGCCAGGAACCTCGCTGATAGAACTACCAATCTTCTTCTCGGTGGTGAAATCGAATGCAGTGCCCTTAACTGGCATGATTTCTCCAGTTGGGATTGTGTTCTGATCTACAGGAGTGATGTGCGTTGCCCATATTTGAGCTGAATGATCAAGAATGTTGCCTGAGTTGTGGCCAGCCAGATTCCAGTAGGTGTGCTGAGCTAAACTGATTGGAGTGGGCTTATTTTCAGGAACTGCTACCATGTCAAGCCTCAGCGAAGTGCTTGAAGTTAGAGTGTATGTTGCAGCCACAGAAACATCTCCTGGGTACCCTGTTTCCAAGAGCAACAGAAAAATTAGCATATGTATGTATGTATGTATATATATATAGGGAAAAAGGAGTATGTGTCTTAGACACACACATCCTTGCGTATGTCCTACACATAATACGAGTAGTTTTGATTGACAAATTGATGAAATGTCAAAACAACCATTAATAAAATCTCTTGAAATAATAGGACACACATAAGGTAGTGTCAGTCTAAGACACACGCTCCCTTTTCCCATATATATATATATATGTATATATATATATATGTATATATATATATGTATATATATATATGTATATTTAGAGAGAGAGGCAGTACCTTCATCCCCATCACGAGAATGATATTTGAAGGTAATGGATGGATTTTCGCCCTGCTTTTGATCAACAACTTCCCAAATCACCTTGTCAAATCCTTTGTGCCCACCTTTAAAATAAGGTAAATGCAGAAGAATTAAAAGTAAATGAGGAAAATGTTAGGACTTTTCTGTTGCCTTTAATATAATTTCAAAGAAAAAAGCCAATTAACTTGTGCACAAGAAAATTTTGAATAGCCTTGATATCAAATTGATCATTGTCATGAGTACATCATAGCCACAGACTAACACCATATCCTAGTGTACAAGTCCCAGAATATTTCAAAGATTGTGACAAAAAAAAAACATTTTAAACATAAAGCAGAAAGTAGAAAGAATGTATAAACAAAAACATTGAGAAGTGGATACAAAATTTTTTATTCCTTAAATTGTTGTAAGCATATAAGTAGGAAGTGGGAGAAGTAAAGGAATTAAAAAAAAATAGAAGGGGGGGGGGGGGGGGTGGTGTTGGAGGATGAGTCATGAGAGTAAGAGTGTCGAAATTGCCAATCTATATAACAAATGCACACAAAAAAATGGAAGTTTTCGGAGAATTCCAGTCCCTATTAACTCTTCATGGAGCTGGGAATCTATTTCTTCTTCAATCTGCTGTGCTGAGGGTGTTTGTTCTAACGTACATAATGAAGCATACATATTGAAAATTTTGAATCCTTCTAGTACTTGTACAGCTCGTCTGTTTGCGAGACTATAAGAACTCAGGAAAATTGTTAATTGGAGGCATCTGAAGCAAGCTGGCTAGCATATATAGAACTCATAAGTAAATTGTTTTTAGGAGCAAGCTGGATTTGCCTAAATGCATGTGATGATTGTGCTTTCTTCCAAGGTGGCTCAAGAAAATTGCAGCCATTTAAATTTGACATTTGTGCCTCTGTGTTGGGAAAGGATACTCCTGCTAGAAACTTGATTCGTACACATGTCAACCATACGGATAAATAAAGGATTTAGACCTAAAAACATTGAGAGGGCACTATGTCGATGAGAAAATGATAGTGTTGTTCATGAGACATAAGTGCTCCTCTGCAATATAGCGTCCGGTTGGAGAAAAGGTCTTTAGCAGAAAGAGACTACAAGAGAAGAGGTTGTTAAGGATGTGCAGTTGCAATTACGTGCCAAATCTTTTTGCTAGAGATAGGGGATCCAAAGTCCTATCAAAATTGAGTACTTAGACTGAACTAAGGTCTAATGGATTGTATCTTCTAGTGATATATTATTAGTCTTCTAGTATTATTTATTTATCTTCTAGTGATATATATTAGTCTACAAGCTTTCTGATATTTGCCCTTCATTAGGTCTTTTCTCATACTCTTTGTTTTGTTCTTCCAAATTAAATAGGGAGAACAATTTAAGGCGATTGCAAGTATCAGATCGTTTGGTGGTTGTTTTTTTTTTTTTTTTTTGGGGGGGGGGGGGGGGGGGGAGCAAAAGAAACACCTGACTTGTCAACAACTGCAGTAGCATTTTCTTCCTTAATATTATTTATTTAGCGAAAGCAAACTGGATCACAATTCTAAAAAGTCTCAGCTTTTTATTAGCATATGAAATCTGTGATTATTTCACAAAGATAGGAGAGAATCAAACCCTGTTATTTTGTTTGACTTCATACATATTTTTAAATAGAAAAAGAAGTTTGACTTTATACACACACACAAAATACACCACAATAGAAAGCCTTTTGCTATTTTTATCACTAAATTAAAGCAGAGTATAAGTAAGGACAAGTGGGGAAGAATCAGAACATCTGTAGACTCTCTCTCTTTGATCCTCCCCCAACCCCCTTTGTTTCTTTTGTGTTTACCCTTTTGTGCGAATACTACTAGTGGTTGATACCAAAAGGAATCAAGACTATGCATGTGACAACTTAAAAGTAATATTCATGTTGCAAGTTGTTGGAGCAATCGGGCAAAATAACTAATAAATAACTGCAAACTAAATTAACAAGGAAAGATCTCACGGAATTAGTAACAACGAAATAAAAAACTTTTATGCGTTCACTGAACACGGTGCTTAATACATTATTCGGTCCTACTTCGATGCATGGATTTGACGACTAAACCGTCTCCAGAAACAATAACTGAGTGTTGGTGTGCACCTACCAAAACACTCGATATGACAAGGAAGTAACTCTTGCAAAATAAGACCTTGACTTTATTGAGAATCACTAAGAAACTCAATTTATGCTCTTTACATGTTTTGCTATTGAAGATAAATCTTTTTTCCCTCCCTGTTCCTATTTTTCCTTTTTCCTTCCTTGGTCCCTGTTTTTGCCGAGTACTTGAGGCAATATATACGTGATATAGGCGGTTGCATGCAGCCACCATGCTGGCTTGCATGGCCAATCACAAAGTACCGCATAGAAGGACCAATAGAATTAATACGTGGCCACTAAGAAATCTTAATGGTTAAGTAAATTTAACAATTAAGAAAACTTAACAAGTAATTATTTGATAGGAGCAAACTGAATTCAAAATTATCCAACACAAGTATAGTCCATGATCTCATTTAACAAAGAAATAACAAGTAAATAAAAACCATTTCCCTGTTATCCCTCACTATCTGCTCTCTTTCTCTGTCATGTGCGCGTATTTCTTTAATATAAATAAATATATATATATATATATATACAGAAATGATCAAGTAAGGGATCCCTTACTTTCTTAAAATGAGGGACTTTTTTTTTTTTTTTTTTTTTTTAAAACAACTAAAAAAGTTTAATATTTTATGGAATCTGAAATTTTTCCATAATACAATGTTTTGGGCGTGTTTTGAATACCTATACCAAAAAGTGGTGGTACGATGCAGCTTGCCCCAGACTGCATACATACATGTTTTGTTATAATGCCAAATCACACCCAAAACATCGTATTATGAAAAAATTCAGTTCCATAAAATATTAAACTTTTTTTTTTAGTTGTTTTAAAAAAAAAAAACAAAAAAAAAAAAGTCCCTCATTTTAAGAAAGTAAGGGATCTCTTACCTGATCCTGACCCTATATATATATATATATATATAAGTACTGATCCATAGCCAACATTTTAAAGATAAAATTATTCTTACAACAAATCTAAGTCGTCCATCCGTTCATCGAACCACAGTTTAATATGGGTACTGCGGACGAAAAAATTGTCCAATATACCCCTCCCCGTCCGAAGAATTATACTGGACTCTAAGTATAACTCGGCCGATAAACGACGTCGTTTTTGTGCATCTCATTCGCATTATTAAGCTGCAGATCTTTGAATTTATATTTAAACGCGCGCGCTTAATAATAGAAATCACCGTCCACGCTTTTTATCTGGACGCCGAAGTTAATATTTACTTTCCCTTTTCACTACAAACAAACAAAAAGTAGAGAATTCTAAAATCAACCTTTCTACGAAGGTCAGCGTCTCAAAGCTTTCGCCTCAATTTCTTCAACACTAGACGACGAATACACCTTGCTCTGAAAGCCTTCGCCGAGACGGCAAGCACAACCCCACTCCATCTCCAGTCACCGGAAAATCCATCGCAATTCCAGTCATCCTACCACCTTCTCTGGCGACTCCACTCCGACTTTCAACAATTAATCAAACTGACAGAAATTCCTTTGACCAAAACCACTAAAATCACACTAATTACAATCAAAATCAATAACCTCAATTCCTTCACTTTTATAAACAATAATATCAAATGTATACAGGCAAAAATAAATAATTGACTGTACGATTATTTTTTTTATATTTGATCAGAAAAAGAAGAAGAAAGATTGAATTTTTGTTGTGGGAGTATATATGTTTGTGTGAGGAGAGAGAAAGAGAGTTGTTTGAGAGTAATTTGATTACATGATTTTCCTTTGTGTCTGCAGTTTTTACTTTATCGTCCGAACAATTAAAGTGTGGATGAGAATATTACAAAAATGCCATTAATTTTAATATTATGATAATATATTGAATATTTTGAAACTTATTGTCCGAACTATTAAATGCGGATCTTGAAGGGCGTTTTGGTAATTTTTGAATTCACAACTAAAGTTGTGCCGACTTTGCAATATTAAACCGTCGATGGGTGATAATTTTCACTATTAGATCTACGATTGAACGGTCACGATTTGTTGTAAGGATATTATCATTGTATATACTAGATTTCTATACACAATATCGTAGAAGGTATCACGTTAACTAATAAGGCCTAAAACCAAATTAGCATATATGTGTATACAACATATATTTCTATCCAGATCATCACATAATATGATCATGAGAAAAATAAATTGAAATTTCAGGTTTCCCATTCAAAACCTTGATTTGCAAGTTTTTATCTCCAATTTGATTATTATAGAAATAATACATCAAACAAAATCCATTCAGAAGTATTACCATGGAGACTGTTTGGGGGCTTGTTGATTGGCAGAAAGTATTCAGTCCCATTCACTGTAAATTTCCCATTTTTGATCCTGTTTGCAACCCGGCCCACAATGCAGCCAAAGTAAGGTGCATTACCATTCTGATCAAACAAAGATTATCAATAAAAGACAAAATAATTATTTTTAAAAAATAACCAATATCCTCTTCATCAGTAATGCAGAGAATTCACAATCTTAAAACCAAATCCAATAAAAAGAAATTCAATATAACATAATTTTTTTTTAAAATAATTAAAATAACTCAATATCATCTTATCAATTATGCAGAAATTCAACAATATGAAAAAGCCAACCACTAAAAAAATAAAAATAAAAATCAAACCCATAACCAATTTTTTCATGAAAATCACAAGATCATAATAAAAACCAAAACTGGGTATTAGGAACTCACCAGATATGGTTCCAAAGAGTCAAATCCAAGAACAACATCAGCTAATTTCCCTTCAACCAGTGAACCAAAAAAATATCAGTAAAAAATTCAATATTTTTTAAATTCGTTTATTTTTATTTAGAAGATAATAAAAGGGTCTGATTTATACCATCTTTATCGGGTACAGACAAGGAGGTGATGATGCAACCAAAATTGGAGATCTTGGCTTGTATGGTGCCATTGTTGAGTTCAAAAAGCTCTGCTTTTGCTGCCATTTCTTAAAAATAGTGATACGTTTTTTTCTTAAAATTCTACCAGCAGAAGAGGGAGAGAGAGAGTTTTATAGGGGGAGAGATTTGGGGAAAAAGAATTGGATTCTGGTGAAGGAAGGATAATGACGTTAAAACCGAATAAAAAGTTCAAAATAGTATCTGAATGAAAAAGTTGTTGCTAATTCATTTGCGTGAAATATTCGAATCAAAGTAATTTTCTATTTTAACCGTCTGTAATGTTTTTAACAAACTAATCAAGTAAATACTTATTTCATTCTAAAATATAAGTTTTATTTTAATTTTTTGAGTCATTTTTAAGTTAAAATTATGAACTATCTGAAAATACTACTAATTATGAAAATTATTCTTGTTTTTTTAAAAAAAACTCCAAAAACAACGTAGTTTTAATAAAAGAGTGTTATTTAAGAAGGAATGCTATTTAAGGGGAATGCTATTGATCCTTGCTATATATATATTGTGGGATTTTGGATTTGTTGACATGTCTTTATTGTTTCTTGGAATAAAGATTTGCTCTGATGTTCTTTTATAGGTTATACCGTGGGAAACGAAGATCTTTTTAGGTAATTGATATTTTAACAATATTTTTTGATATTTTCATATGAAAAGTGTTGCTATAGATGTATAGTGACGGTGAAAATCGTCACTATAAAATCTATAACTACAATTTTCATGTGGAAATATCATTTTCTGTTGTGGATTTATTAGTTTCTTCTTTTTATGGAGTTATGGGGCCATCGACCCATCTAGTGGATATACATATATGGTTTTGAAATTCGGTCTGGACCAATTAATGCACTTAGGTGGTGTTTGTTTGGGTCTTAAAGGCTCTTAATAGGGGTGTCTCTGATTCGGTCAGAGGCACAACTTGTTTGATAAAAAAATTGATGTCTCTTAATCGGTAAGATTCAAAAATAAAATTAAACCATTCAGAGTCATATCTGAGCGAATTTATGTTTTTTTTGGACAAAAATAACCTCAACAATACTACAAAATCTCTCTTTTATCCCTATCTCTGGACCCTTTTTGCCCCTCCTGTTTGACAAAAATGGAGTCTCAAACCTTGATAATCTCTCCGATTTCGAGCTCGTCATCTTCGGAGATTACACAGTGAGGTCTAAACTTGGAACAAGTCGATTGGGGATTGTATGGAAAGCTGACCACAGATGGGTACTCCACCAGAACAGTTCTCCGGAAGAATTTTTTGCTCAAATCAATTCTGGGTCCGATGGGTTCTTTTCAAACTTTGGAATTTCGGCGAAATTTTTCTATATTGTGTTTGTAGTTTACTTTGAATATAATTACTGTGAATCGGAACATGTGTTTTGAATCTTTTGATGAACTTCTTCCATCTACGGATCTGATAAATTGATTAACTAATTTGACTTTTATTTTATTACATGTATGTCTTATGTTCAGTGGTTGAAAGTTATTTCCTAATTGAACGCTTGGTTGCGGTTAATTGCTTACCTAATTTCTTAAAAAAAATCAATTGCTCATTTTCTTGAAGTACCCATGTTGGTATGAATTGAAAGTTAATTTGATCATCTAAATGTTATTTATATTCCTTTAATTTGCAAATTTGGATGTTATTTTTACTTAAACTGTTTAGAGGGTTAAAATGGTAAAATATTGTTATTCAGATATTTTGAAAAAATTAATTATCAAACAACATTTTTTCATTCAGACATAATTCTGGACAGAGACTCTACATTATTCAGATGTCTAAATTATTCTGATCTTAACACTCAATTTTATCAAACACCACCTTAGTATGAAAAATAAACTGTCATTAATGCTGTGAGGCTATTCTTGTAATTCCAGCTCTTTTTTAAATTTTCCTTCTATTTTAAGTGTTTTTACATAACATAATTTTAGTATGTTTTCTATTTTATATGAGAATTGATTGATTATTGTAATTTCACAACAAAAGTGTAAGTTTATTGACATTGAATTCGTATTTGCTTATGAGAATTCATGGACTTATATTATATCCCCAAACTGGGGCACAAGAAAAAGTAAAAAATTTTGCACCTTTGTTAAATAAATAAATAACCATAGAAATAATTTAGGATATTGATATTGTTCAAGCAAAAACTATACTACAAAAATAAAAATATTATAAAATGTCTAAATTTATTTGGATGTCTAGATACATGTAACTCCCATTGAGTATTAAAATGTATGACTCTTGAGTTTTGTAACATCCTAGTAGTTATGTTAGTATTGATGTTATTATATCTATATATAATAACATTTGTAAAGTGAATGATAGATTGACATATACAATTACAAGATATGAATTATGAGAATGCTCCTCCCTTGATCATCATCTTTGTTCTTCATATTATTAATCTTTTATAACACGTTATCAGCACGAATTGCTTCTCACATTCGTCTTGAAGATAATCATATTTGATTTGAAGGAAAAAGAGTACAATCAGCACATATCCTTTTTACTCCCCTTCATAAGAACATAGAATTTTGATTGTTCATGGTAAAAATATCATTAAGTCGAAGTATGCCAATATTGTGCACCATCTTCTTCAAAATCATAGTTGGTAATGACTTAATGAATATATCAACCAAATTATCACATGATCAATATTGCCATTCTTCTGGGGCTCATGTGTATAAAATAATTTTGGTCCAATATGTTTGGTTTTATCACCATTTGGATTAAATAATCTCAAATCAATAGTCTCACGAAGATAACGTAAAATATGTTTAATTCAATTACAATATCTTCGAGTTGATACATAACTATACATTGCTAGTAAGTTAAGTGCAAATGTTATATCAAGTCTTGTGAAATTTACAAGATACATCAAAATATTAATTGCACTAAGATATGGTACTTCAGGACCAAAAGTTTCTTTATTATTATTTTTTTTTGTGGTCAAAACGGATCTTTCTTGATATCAAGTGACCAACCCATCATTGGAGTACTCAAAGGATTAACATTATCCATGTAAAGTTACTTCAGGACTTTTTCTGTGTATGTTGATTGATGAGCAAGAATTCTATAGTTCAATTTGTAGGCCAAGATAAAAATTTGGCTTACCAATATCTTTCATCTTTATTTTTGTCGACTCTTCTGGAGCAAGATCTTTCATCAATAAATAAAATAACACATCCAGATTATGATCTTTTGATAAAAATGCATGCACAAATTGGATTATTCTCAAATCCTTCTTTCAAAAGATATCCACTTAGGCGATTATACCACAATATGCATCTGGATTGCTTTAACCTATATAAAGATCTTTGTAGATTAATAGAATATATATTTTGAGATGTAGAATTATATGCTTTAAACATTTTATATCCTTCAGGGATTTTCATGTATATATAATTATATAATAATCCATACAGATATGATGTAACAACATCCATTAATTTCTCTTTCTACCAAGCTAATTAAAAATCTGAATGTAATTGTGTCCATTACAGGCTAGGAGCATATGTTTCTTCATAATTAATACCATGTCTCTGCGAAGAAACCTTGTGCTACAAGTTGCGCTTTGTACCATATAATTTTATTTTTCTTATTCCGTACAAATACCCATTTGTATCTAACAGGCATTACACCTTTAGGTGTTCGGACTACAGGTCCAAAAACTTCACGTTTACTTTGTGAATTTAGTTCTACTTGAATCGCCTCTTTTCACATTGGCCAAATATTTCTACATTCATCAATAATTTGTGGTTCATATTCATGATCATTACTTCTGGTAATATAAAGAACAACTTTATATAAAAATATGTTGTCAACAACAATTTTATTTCTATCCAATATATACGTCTCCTGTATATACATAATGTATCGAGATCTCGTTATTTTCAGGTACTTGATCCTCTTTAGGGGATAACTCATCCACTTCAGGGAATAACTCTTCAAGAGTTTTATTTACAGGAGATTTTTATTCATAAGTTTTAGATAGGTTGATAAATTTGTAGCCTGTTTCATGGGTATAGCCTCTTTATAGGCTGCAACTTATTTTTTTTTTTGTACTTTCTTCTTCTGGGAAATTCTATCTTTAACACTGATCATTCTTTCATGTTTCAGGTGTGACTTTGATTCAATTTGCTGCTGCATTAATTGATTGTCCTACAGGGACTTCAATTTCTTCTAGAGTATTAGCAACTAAAATAAGAGATATCACACTTTTCTTATTATCGGTGAATAATTCTGGTAATTGATTTGCAATTCATTGCAAATGAATAATCATTTGAACTTCTAGTTCATATTGATTTGTATGAGAATCAGGATTAAATAACGTTGAAATATTTCAATTTTATTTCCTTTTCTTTTATGGAGTCTTGGTACAAATCTATCAAATGTTTAGGAATACGACGGGTACATTCTCTTTTCTATATTGATTATTCTTTTCACGTCGACTATCACAATCATAATTTCCTCTATGATTATCAAATGAGGTTTCATTCACTTCAGGGAATGTAATAGAATCGGTCGAGCAAGATTGTTGATTTTTTAGCAAAAACTTATTATTTTGTATAGCCACTAGATGAAATGATATCACTTCTAGGAATATAATTTCATTTATCGCTTCAAGGAATATATTATTAATTTACACTCACAATATTGCTACTACAGGAGCATATTCGAGGCATGAAATATAGTAAATATTTTTTTTCTTTTTCCTAACATGTCTTTATCAATATTTTTTTTTTCATGGAGATGATAGTGAATAATTAATTTTGCATGATCCTGCAGGGATGCATGATTGCCAACTTTAATTGTATCTAAGCTCTAAGGTTCTTTGCCTTTATATGAATCTCAACATCAAGATTCCATTACAAATAATTCTTGCTCGATATAAATCAAGGGCAACAAATTCAAAATTTATAAAATTTGAATATTAAATAACTAAACATATTCCCCATCAAATTAAATAATTATATATGTTTAGATTTAATTATAATGAAACAATTTATAGAAATGCAGTAAAATACGAAACTAAATTTTTCCACTAAAACTAAATAATAAACCAACACTACTAAGCATATTTGTCATTGTAACTTCATACAAAAAATTTATCAAAAAGGTCATTAGAAATATATCAAATATGCTACCATGCATGCCAAAAAGAAATATATCAAAAATCATTAGAAATATATCAATTTTTTTTAAAAGATTGTTTTAGTACGTGTTATAAAAGATTACTAAAAATAAGAATAAAATGATTAGAGAAAAAAAGGCATGTCTCATAATATTTTCATATCTATCCTCATTCATTATTACAATGCTCATGCTCTTATTTATAGATACATGGACTTGGAAGTTTCAAAACTCAAAAGTCATGAGTTTAAAACTTAATGAACATAAGAGTTAATGAACATAGGAGTTACACAATGAACTTTGGAGTTCCAAAATATCAAAGATCATTACAATTAAATATAAATCTAGACATCCATAAATATATGTTATAATTTTATAACACTCCCCCTTGGATGTCTATTGTATAACCATACGCATAGAAAACTGCCTCATTAAAAACCTTACCAGGAAAAATCCAATGGAAAAAAAAACCTTGGTTAAGGGAAAAAGAGTGCAACGCGTATTAGCTCCCCCTCATGAATGTATCATTAAGTCCTCCAGCTGTCGCATTCCAATATTGCGACGCATTCCTTCAAACATTGTAGTTGATAATGCCTTACTGAACAAATCTGCTAGATTGTTCAATGTCACTACACTTATCAAGGTCATGTGTGTAAAAGAATTTTGGTGAGATATATTTTTTTCTATCTCCTTTGATGTATCCTCCCTTTAATTGAGCTATACATGTAGCATTGTCTTCATACAGAATGGATGGAGTCCTTTTGTAGCAATTTTCTAAGAATATGCCTCGTTAAAAACCTTAACTAAATAAAAACCCAGTGGAAAAAAATTTGGCTAAGGAAAAGAGTACAATATTCTTGTATAACTTCTAGTGCCTTGCGATTACCTCATTAAAACCTTTCAAAGGAAAACCCAGTAGGAAAAAAACCTTAGCGAAGGAAAAAGAGTACAATTAGCACATATCTTTTTTACTCCCCTTCATAGAATTTTCATTTGTTCATGGAAAAAATATCATTAAGTCGAAGCATGCAAATATTGTGCACCATCTTCTTCAAAATCATAGTTGGTAATGACTTAATGAATCTATCATCCAAATTATCACATGATCATATATGTTTGATATCAATATCGCCATTCTTCTGGGGGCTCAAAATAATTTTGGTGTAATATGCTTGGTTCTATCACCCATGATATAACATCCTCTAATTTGAGTGATACAAGCGACATTATCTTCATATAATATCGTTGGACTATTTATTATTGATGATCATCCACAGTTCACACAAATATGTTGAATTACTGATCTCAACCAAATACATTCACAACTTACTTCATAAATTGTGATAATCTCTCCATTAGCAGATCCAACTAATTGTGGTTTTGATCTATATTGCTTGTAATTTAACTGCAAATGCTATATCAGGTCATGAGAAATTTTGCAATATACATCAAAAGCACCAATTGTACAAAGATATGGTACTTCAGGACCAATAATTTTCTTCATTATTTTCTTGTGGTCAAAACATATATTTCTTGATATCAAGTGACCAATCTATCATTGAAGTACTTAAAGGATTAACACTATCCATATAAAGTTACTTCAGGACTTTTTATGTGTATGTTGATTGATTAACAAGAATTTCATAGCTCAATTTGTAGGCCAAGACAAAAATTTGGCTTACCAATATCTTTCATCTTTATTTTTGTCGACTCTTCTAGAGCAAGATCTTTCATCAATAAATAAAATAACACATCCAGATTATGATCTTTTGATAAAAATGCATGCACAAATTGGATTATTCTCAAATCCTTCTTTCAAAAGATATCCACTTAGGCGATTATACCACAATATGCATCTGGATTGCTTTAACCTATATAAAGATCTTTGTAGCTTAATAGAATATATATTTTGAGATGTAGAATTATATGCTTCAGGCATTTTATATCCTTCAAGGATTTTCATATATATATGATCATTATCTAATGATCCATACAGATATGTTGTAACAACATTCATTAATCGCATATCCGAATTTTCTTTTGCTACCAAGCTAATTAAAAATCTGAATATAATTGCGTCAATTATAGGAGCATATGTTTCTCCATAATTAATATCAGGTCTCTGCGAGAAACCTTGTGCTACAAGTCGCGCTTTGTACCATTAATTTCATTTTTCTTATTTCGTACAAATACCCATTTGTATTCAACATGCATTACACCTTCAGGTTTTCGGACTACAGGTCCAAAAAATTCACGTTTACTTTGTGAATTTAGTACTACTTGAATCGCCTCTTTTCACATTGGCCAAATATTTCTACCTTCATCAATAATTTGTTGTCGACAACAATTTTATTTCTATCCAATATATTCGTCTCCTATAATGTATCAAGATCTCGTTATTTTCAGGTACCTGATCCTCTGCAGGGGATAACTCATCCTCTTCAGGAGATAACTCTTCAAGAGTTTTATTTACAGGAGATTTTGTTCATAAGTTTTGGATAGATCAATAAATTTTGTAGCCTGTTTCATGGGTATAGCCTCTTTATAATTCTGCAACTTGTTTTTCTTGTACTTTCTTCTTCTGGGAAATTTTATCTTTAACACCGATCATTCTTCCATGTTTCAAGTGTGACTTTGATTCAATTTGCTGCTGTATTAACTGATTGTCCTACAGGGACTTCAATTTCTTCTAGAGTATTAGCAACTAAAATAAGAGATATCACATTTTTCTTATTATCGGTGAATAATTCTGGTAATTGATTTGCAATTCATTGCAAATGAATAATCATTGTTCATATTAATTTGTATGAGAATCAGGATTAAATAACGTTGAAATATTTCAATTTTATTTCCTTTTCTTTTATGGAATCTTGGTACAAATCTATCAAATGTTTAGGAGTACGACGGGTACATTCTCTTTTCTATATTGATTATTCTTTTCACGTCGACTATCACAATCATAATTTCCTCTATGATTATCAAATGAGGTTCCATTCACTTCAGGGAATGTAATAGAATCGATCGAGCGAAATTGTTGGTTTTTCAGCAAAAACTCATTATTTTGTACAGCTACTAGAGGACATAATTTCACTTCTGGAAACATAGTTTCCTTTATCGCTTCAAGGAATATTTTGTAAACTTACGCTCTCGATATTGCTATCTTGCAGGAGCATATTCAAGGCATGAAATATAATAAATATTTTCTCTAACATGTCTTTCAAGGTGTTTTCACTCAACACTTTTAAAATCTTGCAACTTCAGTGCAACCAATTATAATGAGCTTTTAAAATCTTTCCTTTAAATCATTTCATAAGACAAGTGAGTCTTTTCTTTGTAATGTACTCAACTTTTAATTTTTCATGGAGATGATAATAATAAAAATTATTAATTTTGCATGATCCTACAGGGATGCATGATTGTCAACTACAATTGTATCTCCAATGTTCTTTGCCTTTAGATGAATCTCATCATTAAGAGTACATGTCAAATAATTCTTGCTCGATATAAATCAAGAGCAACAAATTCAAATTTATAAGATTTAAATATTAAATAACTAAACATATTCCCCATTAAATTAAATAATTATATATGTTCAGTTTTAATTGTAATGAAACAATTTATAGAAATGCAGTAAAATACGAAACTAAATTTGTCCACTAAAAATAACAAACCAATACTACTAAGCATATTTGTCATTGTAACTTCATACAAAAATTTATCAAAAAGGTCATTAGAAATATATCAAATATGCTACCATGCATGCCAAAAGGAAATATATCATCATCTTTGTTCTTCATATTATTAATCTTTTATAACAAAAAATACAATTTAACCGCAGTTTTACAATCACTTCAGACTTTAAGCTACACTTGTTACTCAATTTGAAGATGTTTTTGACTAATCAATAGAATCCTCTTAACATTAGACCACAAATGTAAATTTGGAAATTCTTCAATATTTCAAGTTCTACTCCATAGGAATAAATCCCGGCAAAAAACACTTTTACCCCATTGTGGTTTTAGTATTTTAAGCAATTAGTCACTGTGCTTTTAGAATATTCAATTGACCCACTGTGCTTTTTAAAAATATACAATCAAGCCATTTCATCCAATTTCTTGGACGGACGTTAAATAATTACACACGTGGCATTGGAAAAAAAAAATAAAAAATCATTATTTTCTGATGTGGTAAGCCAGTCAGCCAAATTCTTAATACTATTGAGCCACTGCACTTAAAAAAAACAATTAGCCCACTGTGGTTTTAAAAATATTTTTATATTTTATTTTCTTTCTTTTTCTTTACCTAAATATTTATAATATGTACAATATTAATAAAAATTAATATTATAATATTTATAATAAGTATGTTTTATTTTAAAATAAAAATAAAAATACTTTTATGTTTTAAAATACTTATAAAATTTTAAAAATAAAAATATTTTTATGTTTTATTTTCTTTCTTTTCTTTACCTAAATATTTATAATATATATAATATTAATAAAAATAATATTATAATATTTATAATATGTATGTTTTATTTTAAAAATAAAAATAAAAATACTTTTATGTTTTAAAATACTTATAAAATTTTTAAAAATAAATTTTTTTATGTTTTATTTTCTTTCTTTTTCTTTACCTAAATATTTATAATATTAAAAAATTAATATTATAATATTTATAATATGTATGTTTTATTTTAAAAATAAAATTAAAAATACTTTTATGTTTTAAAATACTTATTAAATTTTTAAAAATAATTTTTTTTTATGTTTTATTTTCTTTTTTTTTCTTTACCTAAATATTTATAATATGTATAATATTAATAAAATTAATATTATAATTTTTATAATATGTGTAAGACCCTAATTTTATGAAATAAAAGTATTGAATTTTTCTATTCAGTAAATGGTTAAATTGATAAAAGTTAAAGTTAAGGGTGATATATGAAATTTTTCAAAATACGCAAGTGGTTATAAAATACTCATTGTTGTGGGGAATATTTATACGACGGCAAGTGCGACCCGTTGTAGGGCCCCATGAGAATAATTATCGGATGAAAAAAAAATGACAAATTTGAGTTTTATAAATAACAGTAGTAGTTATTCTGAATTAACATTGTTGGAATACCCGGTGGTTAAAATATAGTAATATGCGTGGTTCAGACAAAGAAGACACCGGTATTGACAAGATTGTTGAATTATTGATCCTTACGTAAAAGGCTTTACTCAATAATTATTACGATAATTCTTATTCAATATTTTATTTTATTGGTTCAATAATTCTTTGCGTTCATATTTTATATTATTGTTGTTTCAATAATTGTCAACGCATAAAGATTTCCCATTATCGGATCAATAATTCATATTATTTGAATAATATTATTAGATAATATTATTGGCAATGTAAGACCCCAAATTATTAATAAATAAAATTTAATTTCCTCTATTTATCATTTTGAAATAGTAAGGGTTGATGTGGTTAGTTATGGGTAAAATGCATAAATATTTTAAAATAAGCGGTGGTTATAAAATATTCATTGTTGTTGGGAATATTCGTTTTGGTCGTGAAATATTCTTCATTGTCGGGGAATATTAAATGACGAGCAGCCAGATCTTTTGTGGGCCCAATAACGGAAAAAGCGATTGGATGAAGAAACGACAAGTATAAGTTGTTTATAAATAACCAGTAGTTGTTATCAATTATCATCATTTGAATACCCGTGTGGTTAAAACACAAGAATGTATTGTTGTTGCACAAGAAGGCATTTCAAGATTGTACCAATTATTGATTCTTACGTAAGAAGGCTTTACTCAATAATTATTACTGATGAATTCTTATTTAGTATTTTATTTTATTGATTAAATAATTGTTGCATTGATATTCTATATTACTGTTGTTTCAATAATTATCACTACACAGTATTTTCCATTATCGAAGCAATAATTTATATTATCTGAATAATATTATTAGAAAACATTATTGGCAATGTCTAAAAAGTTCTGTCTAAGGAGAGGTTTGGTCACCTAATTGCGCGCCAGTAAGGAGAAATCATTATTGGAAAGCCCCTCTTCCCAGGAACTACGTGGTTCACAAGATTGTGATTCGTAATATTATTTGTGAATAATCAATTATTGATTTATATGATGAGAAAAATATTCATTTTATGTGGATATAGATGGAGAAAATTTTAAAGTGACAATTGTTGAAAATTGATATTTTATCTTTTCTCGATAAAATAATATTTTATTATATTATTATAATATAATAATGATGATATTTTTACAATTGAATGTGGGATATATGAGTATATGAGGAGGAAGAGTATTTTTGTTGCAAAAGTTGTTTAAAACATGTTAAACATGTCGTGGGTCCATTTCTGATTGAAATTTGATTATACCGTAAAATCGCCTCGTTTATGGATTTTCATCAATTTACATTTGGAATTTGGAAAAACTTTCTTCTACAAAGTCAGAGAATTGAATTTCCTATAAATAATCACAAGATTCAAATTTTCTGATAAAAGGGCTATTTATTATGAATTATTGAAGTTCCGGATTAATTAATTATTAATTGTTGGAAGTTTTAATATTTATAATTAGAAAAACATTTTTTTTGTTTTTGTTGGGTGAGTGGCTGATGTTGTTGACTAAGTTTGTGTGCGTAGAAAATTTAATAAATTATATTAATATTATATTAAATTTTCTGCTTTGGTGTTCTAAGCATTTTCCTATAAATAGGGTGCTTAGGTTAGAATTGAAAATCACACCAGAAACTAAATATTTATCTCTCTTTCTCTCTCGATATATTGAGCGTATTTTTGTGAGTATTTTAGTACTTTGAGTATTGTTATACGGTGCAAGTTCTTTCAGCACTATATCTAGTCAGAAGTACTATCCTTTTGAGGTAAGGGATGTTATTTTCTTCGTAAATGATATTATTTCTTCAATATCATTATGCCGAAATTTTAGTCTGAATTTTTATCAAATTTGGAACTTTTCATGTTGGGGTTACTATTCATGAGTTACTATTCACGAGTTACTATTCATGAGTTACTATTCACGAGTTACTATTCACGAAGCATGATGATGTTTTTTGTGAAATTTCTATCTTTTGGTGTTTGAGTTACTTATTCACGATATATTACATTATTCACGATACTATCTGACTATTTATTCACGAATACTACACTATTCACGTAAAAAATTAAATTTTCTTTTTCTATGTCCCAAGATTGTCTCGTTATAGTTCCTATCTTTGATTGGATCTATGTTTTGGTCTTCATTCTTGAATTTTACTCCACCGTTATTTATGAAGTATTTTTGAACTTGAGTTATTTAAAGTATAAATCCTTAATACTTGTTCTTTTGTTTCAATCGGATTCGCTTTTCTTTAAAATATTTTTCATCATCCTCAGGTCCTAAATGATGATATTCTTGAATATCTTTGGCCCAGTAGAAAAGATGAATGATTTTTTGATGAATATCTTTGGCTCAAGTGAAAAAGATGAACATGTGTTTAGATGAACATGATCAATCGATGAATATCTTTGGCTCAGTAGTGCAAAGATGAATATTTGATTCCAGATATATATTGATTGATGTTACAGGGATAAAAGATAGACGATGGACTTTTATATTCATATATAGAAGATAGTAGATTTCATTCTCTACTTAACTCTTCTAATGAATTATTATTTCCGCTGCGAATATTAATTTAAAACTTGTTGTCTATTGTATTATATTAGATTTTTCCCTGTTGAAGACTAACGATAATTTGTTCTGTATTATCTTAGTCATACTGTTCTTTACTGGGCTAGTTGAGCTCACCCTTTTTCTTTTGTTCCATTTTTCTTCTCAGGAGACGAGAATTTAGCGAGTACTAGTCGGGGTATGGAATGAAGGTTCTAGAAAGTCGTTTTAGTAGTCCTCACCATTTTTGTAAAATAATGTATCAATAATTGTAATGAAGACTTATTTGAGTGTGGATATTGTCTAGATGACAATATTTGTATTTAAACTCACAGTTTTTATGTTGTATTAATAAAGTTGTAGTTGTATCTGTACCATGTATTTTGATGACTCAGAATGAGTGTTGTATACCTATTTTGGGGGCGTCACAGTTGGTATCAGAGCTTAGGGATATGGTCTCTGGCGAAGATCGGGGAATAGTACTAGGAGGGGAGAGACGAGTAATCCTTCGATAGTGTGTCATACCTAAGCTTATTTGTTGGTCAGTTGAAGCATATGGTTAATATGTGATGTGATATGTTAAATTGTTTAATTAACCCTTGTTTTATGGCAGTATTTAAGAATGGCAGCTGAGAATAATAACGGTGGAGTTAATGAGACCGTGGAAACATCTTTAATCACCACCCAGGGGAACGTGCAACAGGAAGGAAATATTCCTCTTGTAAACAACACCACTGAGCAGACGATGAACAATGAGATGTTTAGGAGCTTTTTGCAGTTCATGCAAAACCAGACGAGGGAGACTCATGTATAAAATACGGGTGGAAATGATAGCAATGTGCGGCTTGTCACGGCCAAGCAGTTTAAAGAGTTGGGACCACCAGAATTTAAGGGAAAGTCAGATCCGATCATGGCGGAAACGTGGATCAAGCAAATTACCAAGATATTCGATGTCTTGGGATGCACGGAGGAACAGAAGGTTCCATTTGCCACCTTTATGTTCCGTGGCAAGGCAGACTACTGGTGGGAGTCTGTGAAATGGACCTGACCTGACGACAAGATGATGTCTTGGGAAACGTTTCAAAAACTTTTCAACGAAAATACTTTCCTAAAAGTATTCGCCATATGAAGGAGGTAGAGTTTATTAGACTAGAACAAAACAACATGACGGTGTCCCAATACGAGGCAAAGTTCGCAGAGTTATCCAGGTTTGCACCTCATTTGGTAGATAATGAGGAACAAATGACGAGGATGTTTCTGAGAGGTTTAAAACCCGAGATTCAGCAATATCTTATCTCTCACAAATTTTCTTTATATTGGAGATGTTGTCAATGTGGCTCAATTATTAGAAGCGAGATAATGAAAGTCACGTTTCAACCAAGAGACCGCAACTGTGGTCATACCGGTATGGGCGATTATCATGAGTAATGAAAACCAATGGGGAGGAAAACATTCAGACAAAAGCGGTAACCACTCCGTGTGGTAATCGTGGCCATGAAAATAGAAGAAGCGAAGCCTGGGGAGATTTTAAAAAGAGGAGATTCAACAATGACAATGTGAAGACGTCAACACCAGCAGCAACTGGTTCCAAGAGAGGAGAACGACCACCGGTCATATGCTATAAGTGCGGAAAAAAAGGACATATCAGCCCAAACTGCCCACAATAGTTTAAGGTATTTTATAACTGTGGAAAGGAAGGACATATCGCTCGAGATTGCACTGTAGCGAAACCAAGTCCAGCGGGGATGGTGACTTAAAAGGCTGTCCCAGAAAAGTCAAAGTTAACGGTTCCAGGAAGAGCGTTTGTCGTAACTGGTCAACATGCGAGGAACCCAAACGAGGTGATCACGGGTAAGCTAATCATAGATTCATGCGAAGTTTATACATTACTAGATACCGGTGCTACCCATTCATTTATCTCTCCTGCTTGTGCTCAACGTTTAAACTTGACTCCGGAGAAATTAGACTTTGACCTATCTGTGGAAACTCCGTTAAGAGAAACTTTTATCACATCCGCTGTTTATAAATCTTGTTTGATCCAAGTTGGCACCATCACATTACCTGTTGACCTTATCTCTTTAAAGATACTTGCATTTGACGTGATTTTAGGGATTGATTGGTTAACTACTCATCATGCCAAAATTGATTATTTTCGTAAGGTTGTTAGTTTTCATATTCCTAACCAACTTTGTTGTAATTCAAGCAACTAAGCCATTAAAATCAATCTTTGTTATATCAAGTCATAAAGCTATTCATTTATTAAAAATGGATGTCAAGCTTTCTTAGCCCATGTTATGGATTTGAATAAAGACACGCCGATTTGAATAATATTCTGTTGTTATTGACTTTCATGACGTATTTTTCAAGAACTTTCCTGGCCTACCCCGTAACGTGAAGTTGAATTCTTTATTGACCTTGAACCCGTACAAAGCCCATTTCTAAAACCCCATATCGAATGACTCCTATTGAACTTCAGAGTTAAAGGTCCAACTTGTGGAGTTGTTGGACATCGGTTTCATTCGTCTGAAGTACATCTCCTCGGGGTGCTCTGCTTTATTTGTAAAGAAGAAAGACTGGAGTATGCGACTTTGTATCGATTATCGGGAATTAAACCATGTTACTAGTAAGAATAAGTATCCGCTACCTCGTATTGATGACCTGTTTGACCAGTTGCAAGGAGCATAATTCTTTTCAAAAATCGATCTTCGTTCTGGATATCATCAGCTGAGGTTAAAACTGAGGATATTCCGAAGGCGCCTTTCGTAACTCTCCCAGACGGGCATTATGAATTCCTAGTCATATCCTTTGGATTGACTAATGCTCCTACGGCTTTCATGGATATGATGAACCGAGTATTCAAGGAATATTTGGATCAGTTCGTTGTTGTCTTTATTGATGACATCCTCATCTATTCCAAAAGCCGTGAAGATCATGAGCGCCATTTGAAAAGTCGGTAATCGCAAAGGCTTCGTGATAACAAGCTATATGCCAAGTCAAGAAATGCGAGTTCTGGCTTAAGGAAGTAGCATTCCTTGGGCACATGGTGTCAAAACATGGAGTGTCTGTTGACCCGACGAAGATTGAAGCAATAAAAAGTTGGGAGGAACCAAAGACGGTGGACCCAAGACGAGCTTTTTGGGCTTATTTGGTTATTATCGGAGATTTGTGGAAGGATTTTCTAGAATCGCTACTCGTTAACTCATTTGACTCAGTAAAGATACAAAATTGTATGGAGCGAGGAATACGAGAAGAGTTTCCAAGATCTCAAGAGGAGAGTCATTTCGGAGACTGTTCTGACAATACCATCTGGTACGGATGGATTTGTTATCTACAGCGATGCTTCAAGCAAAGGGTTAGGATGTGTTCTCATGCAACGTGGGAAAGTTATTGCCTATGCCTCGCGACAACTTAAAGAATATGAGAGGAATTATCCTACTAATGATCTAGAGTTGGCGTGATAAGTTGCTGCTTAAAGATCCGGAGGCACTATCTATATGGGGAAAAAGTGGAGATATATTCGCACCATAAAAGCCTCAAATATTTCTTCACCCAAAAGGAACTTAACATGCGACAACGACGTTGGCTCGAGCTATTGAAAGATTACGACCACACTATTCAATACCATCCCGAAAAGCGAACGTGGTAGGCGTAATTTATTGAGTGAAGTAAGATCATGCGGAACAAATACGATGTTGTTAAAACAAAGGCCCATTTTGTGTGATTTACAAAAGATGAAGATAGAATTCAAGACTCCGAGGACCCATGCAATGATGTCAAGTATACGTATAGAACCAACTTTAATTGAGAAAGTTAAAGTTGCTCAAGCCACAGACCCGGAGCTGATGATTATAAAGAAGAAAGTACAAGAAGGTGCTATTCCAGAAGCAAGAATCGATGAAGAAGGAATACTTAGAGTCCATTACAGACTTTGTGTTCCTAATGATTCTGATTTGAAGTACAAGATCATGATGGAGGCATACAATACACCATTTGTAATCCATCCTGGAAGTACCAAAATGTATCGTGATCTTCGACATACATTTTGGTGGAACAATATGAAGAGAGAGATTGCAAAGTTTATCTCGATGTGTTTAACTTGTCAACGTGTAAAGGCGGAGCATCAAGTACCAAAGGGTCCATTGAAACCACTTGAGATTCGGAAATGGAAGTGGGAACACATTACTATAGATTTCGTTACGAGTCTTCCCAAGGTTTCTCAAGGCATAGATGCGATTTAGGTTATTATTGATAGATTAACTAAGTCTCTAGCGGAGATCGGGGAATAGAACTAGGAGGGGAGAGACAAGTAAATCCTTCGCTAGTGTGTCCTACCTAAGCTTATTTGTTGGTCGGTCATAATATAGGGGTATTATGTGATTTGTTAAATTATTTAATTAACTCTTGTTTTATGGCAGTATTTAAGAATGGCAGCTGAGAATATTAACGGTGGAGTTAATGAGACCGTGGAAACACCTTTAATCACCACCCAGGGGAATGTGCAACAGGAAGGCAATATTCCTCCTGTAAACAACACCACTGAGTAGACGATGAGCAGACAGGATGTTAGGAGCTTTTGCGATTCATGCAAAACCGCACGAGGAGACTCGTGGTGTGTAATACGGATGGAAATGATAGTAACGCTTGCTTGTCACTGACCAAGCGATTCAAAGAGTTGGGACCACCGAATTTAAGGAAAGCCAGATCCGATCATGGCGGAAACATGGGTCAAGTAAATTACCAAGATATTCGATGTCTTGGGATGCACGGAGGAACAGAAGGTTCCATTCGCCACCTTTATGTTCCGTGGCGAGGCAGATTACTGGTGGGAGTCTGTGAAACGTACCCAGCCTGCCGCACTCCGCATGTCTTGGGAAACATTTCAGAAACATTTCAACGAAAAATACTTTCCTGAGAGTATTCGCCATATGAAAGAGGTAGAGTTTATTAGACTAGAACAAAACAACATGACGGTGTCCCAATACGAGGCGAAGTTCGCAGAGTTATCCAGGTTTGCACCTCATTTGGTAGAGAATGAGGAACGAATGACGAGGATGTTTCTGAGAGGTTTAAAACCCAAGATTCGGCAATATCTTATCTCTCATAAATTTTCTTTATATTCAGATGTTGTCAACAGGGCTCAATTATTAGAGCGAGATAGCGATTACGTTCAACCAAGAGAGACCGCAACTGAGATCATACCCGATGTGTAATCATCGAACAACGATAACCAACGGAGAAAGAAAAAATACTTGAAAGAGCGACAACCCTCTGGTGGTAATCGTGGCCATGAAAATAGAAGAAGCGAGTTGGGGGAGATTTTAAAAAGAGGAGATTCAATAATGACATTGCGAAGACGTCAAAGACCAAAGACAAGAATCGGTTTTAGGGAAGAGAACGACCACCGGTCAGTATGCTTTATAAATGTGGAAAAGAGGGACACATCGCCCAAACCATCACAATAGTTCAAGGTATGCTATAATTGTGGAAAGGAAGGACATATCGCTCGAGATTGTACGGTAGCGAAACCAAGCCCAGTGGGGATGGTGACTCAAAAGACTGTCCCAGAAAAGTCAAAGTCAACGGTTCCTGGAAGAGCGTTTGTCGTAACTGGTCAACATGCGAGGAACCCAAACGAGGTGATCACGGGTAAGCTAATCATAAATTCATGCGAAGTTTATACCTTACTAGATCTAAGTGGCATACCCATTCTTTTATCTCTTCTACTTGTTCTCAACGTTTAAACTTGATTCCGGAGAAGTTAGACTTTGACCTATCTGTGGAAACTCCGTTAGGAGAAACTTTCGTTACATCCACTATTTATAAATCTTGTTTGATCCAAGTTGGCACCATCACATTACTTGTTGACCTTATCTCTTTAAAGATACTTGCATTTGACGTGATTTTAGGGATTGATTGGTTAACTACTCATCATGCCAAAATTAATTGTTTTCGTAAGGTTGTTAGTTTTCATATTCCTAACCAACCTGTTATTCAAATTCAAGCAACCAAACCATTGAAGTCAAACTCTTTAATATCAAGCCATAAAGCCATTCGTTTATTAAAAAATGGATGTCAAGCTTTCTTAGCCCATGTCATGGACTTGAACAAAAATACGTCAGATTTGAATGATATTTCTGTTGTTGGTAAAATCCCTGACGTATTTCCTGAAGAATTTCTTGGCCTACCTCCAGAGGGTGATATTGAATTTTGTATCATCTTTGAATCCGGTACAAAACCCACTTCTAAAATCTCATATCGAATGGCTCCTATTGAACTTCAGGAGTTAAAAATTCAACTATAGAATTTGGTACCCGAGCCTTTATCTGGTGACTTCCTTTGTGGAATGCACCGAAGCCAGACTCTCCGTAGGGGACGCCATATTCGTGCGGTAGTAAACTGATAGGTGTCATTGTGACGTGCTATCCAAGATTGGGATATGAGTCACAGTTGAGAGCAACCTAAGTCAGTAATCAAAATACGTAGCTTTCTATGCTTAGCTGGTTATTATCGAAGATTTTGTGGAAAGATTTTCTCGAATCGCTACTCCATTAACTCAGTTGACTCATAGAGATACAAAATTCGAATGGAGCAAGGAATGTGGGAAGAGCTTCGAAGAACTCAAGGGGAGACTCATTTTGGAACATGTTCTGACCATACCATCCTGGAAAAGCGAACGTGGTAGCTGACGTGTTGAGTAAAACATCGTATACGAGTATAAGTGCGATATTGTCAAAGACCAATTTTGTATGACTTACAAATGATAGAGTTGAAGACTCTAGGTACCCATGTGATGATATACGAGTAGAATCGACTTTAATCGATAAAGTTAAAATCGTTCAAGCTACACACCGGAGTTGATGAATATGAAGAAGGAGGTACAAGAAGTCGTTATTCCAAAAGCGAGAATCGGCGATGTGAGGAAAGCTCAAACCTTCGATTTATTAGTCCATTTGAAATCCTCGATCGAATAGGAACTGTGGCCTATAGACTCGTTTTACCGCCAAGTATGACGCGTGTTCATAACATTTTTCACGTATCGATGTTACGTAAATATATGGACGACCCGAACCATGTTATTGAGTTAGAACCGGACGAGATAGCCGAAGACTTAACGTATGAAGAGGTACCTGTCAAGATTTTGGATAGGAAGGAGCATGTCCTACGTACGAAGGTCATACCACAAGTTAAAGTTTTGTGGAGAAACCATGCTATTGAGGAAATGACCTGGGAGTTGGAAACGGAAATAAAAGCGAGGTATCCTCATCTTTTCAAAACACAGGTACGTACGTCAATTTCGAGGATGAAATTTCATAAGGAGGGGAGGTTGTAAGACCCCAAATTATTAATAATTGAAATTTAATTTCCTCTATTTATCATTTTGAAATAGTAAGGGTTGATTTGATTAATGTGGTTAGTTATGGGTAAAATGCGCAAATATTTTAAAATAAGCAGGTGGTTATAAAATATTCATTGTTGTCGGGGAATATTCGTTTGGTCGTTGAATATTCTTGATGTCGGGGAATATTCGTACGACGGCGCAGTCTTTTGTGGGCCCCATAACGGAAAACAATTGGATGAAGAAAACGACAAGTATAAGTTGTTTATAAATAACTACGTAAAGATTATTCTGAATTATCTTATGTTGGAATACCCGGTGGTTAAAAACACGATGTATCGCGTTGTTGAACAAGAAGATTACGCAGTATTGCACCAATTATTGATTCTTACGTAAGAAAGCATTACTCAATAATTGTTACAAAGAATTCTTCGCTCGATTATTTTATTTTATTGATTCAATAATTGCTGCGTTGATTTTTTTATATTACTGTTATTTCAATAATTGTCACTACACAGTATTTTTCATTATCAGAGCAATAATTCATATTATCTGAATAATATTATTAGAAAACATTATTGGCAATGTCTAGAAAGTTCTGCTTCAAGGAGAGGTTTGGTCACCTAATTCACGCGCCAAGAAGGAGAAATCTTTATCGAAAGCCCCTCTTCCCGGAACTACTGGTTCACGTGATTGTGATTTTGTAATATTATTTGTGAATAATTAATTATTGATTTATATGATGAGGAAAATATTAATTTTATGTGGATATAGATGGAGAAAATTTTTAAAGTGACAATTGTTAAAAATTGATATTTTATCTTTTCTGATAAAATAATATTTTATTGTATTATTATAATATAATAATGGGGATATTTTTACAATGAATGTGGGATATATGAGTATATGAGGATGAGGAGTATTTTTGTTGCAAAAGTTGTTTAAAACATGTTAAACATGTCCGTGGGCCCATTTCTTGACTGAAATTTGATTATAGCCTGTAAAATCGTCCGTTTATGGATTTCGGTCAATTTCTGTTTGAAATTTAGAAAAACTTTCTTCTACAAAGTTGTAGAGAATTGAATTTCCTATAAAAAATCATGAGATTCGAATTTTCTGATAACAGGGCTATTTATTATGAATTATTGAAGTTCTGAGGTTCCAGAATAATTAATTTTTGGAAGTTTTAAATAATTATATTAACAAAAATGTTTTTTACATTGTTGGGACTCATTTAACATGTGATTAAGTGGTGATTTGGATGCTAAGGTGCGTAGAGAATTTATAATATAAATATTAATATTATATTAAATTTTCTACTTTGGTGTTCTAAGGATTTTCCTATAAATAGGGTGCTTAGGTTAGAATTGAAAATCACACCAGAAACTAAAGATTTCTCTCTCTTTTTCTCTCTATAATATCGAGCGTATTTGTGAGTATTTTAGTACTTTGAGTATTGCTATACGGTGTAAGTTCTTTCAAAGACTATATCCAAAGATTCGAATGTAAGTACTATTCTTTCTGAGGTAAGGGATGTTATTTTATTCGAAAATGATATTATTTCATTAATATCATTATGCCAAAATATTGGTTGGAAATTTTTATTAAATTTGGAACTTTTTCATGTCGGGGTTACTATTCACGAGTTACTATTCATGAGTTACTATTCACGAGTACTATTCACGAAGCGTGATGATGTTTTTTTATGAAATTTCTATCTTTTGAGGTCGGAGTTACTATTCACGTATATGGTACTATTCATGTATACGACACTATTCACGAATACGACACTATTCACAGAAAAATTAAATTTTCTTTCTGTGTCTAAGATTGTCTATTATGATTCCTATCTTTGATTGGATCTATGTTTTGATCTTCATTCTTGAATTTTACTCCAATCTGGTTATTTATGAAGTATTTTTGAACTGGAATTATTTAAAGTACGAATCCTTAATACTTGTTCTTTTGTTTCTTTGGATTTTTTTCTTTAAAATATTTTCATCATCCTCAATCCCTAAATGATGATATTAATGAATATCTTTGGCCTGTAGTGCAAAGATGAATGATTTCTTGATGAATATCTTTGGCTCGTAGTGCAAAGATGAACAGGTGTTGAGATGAACATGACCGACTGATTAATATCTTTGGCCCGTAGTGCAAAGATGAACAGGTGTTTAGATGAACATGACCAACTGATGAATATCTTTGGCCTGTAGTGCAAAGATGAATATTTGATTCCAGATATATATTGATTGATGTTACAAGGATAAAATATCGACGATGAACTTTTAAATTCATATATAGAAGATAGTAGTTTGCATTCTCTACTTAACTCTTCTAATGAATTATTATTTCATTAAGCAAGATTGATTTAAAGCGGTTGTCTATTGTATTCTATTAAATTTTTTCTGTTGAGGACTAACAATAATTTGTTTTATATTATCTTAGTCATAATGTTCTTTTATTGGGCTAGTTGAGCTCACCCTTTTCCTTGTTGTTCCATTTTTTCTTCTCGGGAGGCGAGAATGTAAAGTACTAATTAAAGGTGTGGAATGACGGTTCTAGAAGTCGTTTTAGTAGTCCTCACCATTTTATAGAATAATGTATTAATAATTGTCTTTGAGGACTTATTTGAGTGTGGATATTGTCTAGATGACAATATTTATATTTAAACTCACATTTTTATGTTGTATTAATAAAGTTGTAGTTATTTACGTACCATGTATTTTGACGACTCAGAATGGGTGTTGTATACCTATTTTGGGGGCGTCACTTGCAATGAGATAGGTGACCAAACCTCTCCTTGATGAACTTTCTAGACATTTCCAATAATGCTATCTAATAATATTATTCAAATAATATGAATTATTGATTTGATAATGGGAAATACAGTACAGTGACAATTATTGAAACAACAATAATATAAAATATCAACGCAGCAATTATTGAATCAATAAAATAAAATATTGAACAAGAATTCAATGTAACAATTATTGAGTAGTGCCTTCTTACGTAAGGATCAATAATTCATCAATACTGTGCATCCACGTGTATTACTGTATTTTAACCACCGAGTACTCCAACAGTGTTAATGGTAACAACTATACCGTTATTTAAAAAAACTCAAACTTATTGTTTTCTTCATCCGACAGTTATTCTATTATGGGGCCCACAAATGACTGCGCCGTCGTACGAATATTCCCCGAGAATAAGAATATTCCACGAACAAACGAATATTCCCCGACAACAATGATTATTTTATAACCACTTGCATATTTTGCAAAATTTGCACATTTCACCCATAACCAGAGAATTATATCAAATTAATACCTTATTATTCACAAATATAATTAGAGGAAATTCGATTTTATTTATAATAAGTTGGGGTCTTACACATGGCATGCCAGTATCCATAGTTTCGGATCGTGACCCAAGATTCACTTCAAGATTTTGGGTTAGCTTGCAAAAAGCTATGGGCACGGATTTACGATTTAGTTCGGCATACCATCCTGAAACGAACGGACAATCAGAGAGGACTATTCAAACTCTTGAAGATCTATGAAGACTTTGTGTCCTCGATTTCAAAGGGAGTTGGGATAAGTATTTACCATTGGTGGAATTTTTCTACAACAATAGTTATCAGGCAAGTATAGGTGTGGCTCCATTCGAAGCATTGTATGGACGAAAAAGTGTCGCTCTCCAATATGTTGGGATGAGGTGGGTGAAGCAACATTGTTGGGACCCGAAGTTGGTACGCATATGACTACGGAAAAGATCCAAATGATTCGACAACGTATACAAAGCGCACAGGATCGATAAAAGAGTTATGCGGATCTTCATCGAAAAGGACGTGGAATTTAGTATTGGGGATCATGTATTGTTGCATGTGGCTCCATGGAAGGGAGTTACAAGATTCGGGAAGAGAGGAAAGCTCAATCCACGATTTATTGGTCCATTTCAGATTCTTGAACGAGTAGGAAATGTGGCCTATAGACTCGCGTTACCTCCAAGTATGTCTCGTGTTCATAATGTTTTTCATATATCTGTGCTTCGTAAATATGTGAAAGACCCGAACCACATCATTGAGTTAGAACCGGACGAGATAGCCGAAGACTTAACGTATGAAGAGGTACCTGTCAAGATCTTGGATATGAAGGAGCATGTCCTACGCACGAAGGTCATACCACAAGTTAAAGTTTTGTGGAGAAACCATGCTATTGAGGAAATGACCCGGGAGTTGGAAACGAAATGAAAGCGAAGTATCCTCAACTTTTCAAACACTGTGTCGTCACGCCAATTTCGAGGACGTAAATTTCATAAGGAGGGGAGGTTGTAAGACCCCAAATTATTAATAAATGAAATTTAATTTCCTCTATTTATCATTTTGAAATAGTAAGGGTTGATGTGGTTAGTTATGGGTAAAATGCACAAATATTTTAAAATAAGCAGGTGGTTATAAAATATTCATTGTTGTCGGGGAATATTCGTTTGGTCGTGGAATATTCTTGTTGTCGGGGAATATTCGTACGACGGCGCAGTCTTTTGTGGGCTCTATAACGGAAAGCGATTGGATGAAGAAAACGACAAGTATAAGTTGTTTATAAATAATGGCGCAATTGTTATTCTGAATTAATCATTGTTGAATACCGTTGGTTAAAACACGATGAATCGCTGTTGTTGCACAAGAAGACATTTGCAGATTGTACCAATTATTGATTCTTACGTGAAGGCACTACTCAATAATTATTACGATAGAATACTTGCTTAGTATTTTATTTTATTGATTAAATAATTGTTGCATTGATATTCTATATTCGTTGTTTCAATAATTATCACTACATAGTATTTTCCATTATCGGAAGCAATAATTCATATTATCTGAATAATATTATTAGAAAACATTATTGGCAATGTCTAGAAAGTTTCGCTCTAAGGAGAGGTTTGGTCACCTAATTGCGCGCCGATAAGGAGAAATCCTTATTGGAAAGCCCCGCTTTCCGAGAACGCACGGTTGTCGGGTATTGTGATTCGTAATATTATTTGTGAATAATTAATTATTGATTTATATGATGAGGAAAATATTGATTTTATGTGGATATGGATGGAGAAAATTTTTAAAGTGACAATTGTTAAAAATTGATATTTTATCTTTTCTGATAAAATAATATTTTATTATATTATTATAATATAATAATGGGGATATTTTTACAATGAATGTGGGATATATGAGTATATGAGGATGAGGAGTATTTTTGTTGCAAAAGTTGTTTAAAACATGTTAAACATATCTGTGGGCCCATTTCTTGGACCGAAATTTGATTATAGCACGTAAAATCGCTTTGGCTTATGGATTTGATCAATTCCTATTTGGAATTTGGAAAAACTTTCTTCTGCAAAGTCAGTAGAGAAATGAATTTCCTATAAAAATTGCAAGATTCAATTTTACGATAAAAGGGCTATTTATTATGAATTATTGAAGTTTCGAGGTTCCGAATAATTAATTTTTGGAAGTTTTAAATAATTATATTAACAAAATGTTTTTTACATTGTTGGGACTCATTTAACATGTGATTAAGTGGTCGATTTCAGATGCTAAGTGTGCGTGAGAGAATTTATAATATAAATATTAATATTATATTAAATTTTCTACTTTGGTGTTCTAAGCATTTTTCTATAAATAGGGTGCTTAGGTTAGAATTGAAAATCACACGTAAACTAAAGATTTCTCTCTTCTCTCTCTATAATATCGAGCGTATTTGTGAGTATTTTAGTACTTTGAGTATTGTTATACTAAAAGTTCTTTCAAAGACTATATCCAAAGATTCGAATGTAAGTACTATTCTTTCTGAGGTAAGGGATTTTATTTTATTCGAAAATGATATTATTTCTTTAATATCATTATGCCAAAATATTGGTTTGAAATTTTTATTAAATTTGGAACTTTTTCATGCCAGATTAATTAATTATTAATTGTTGGAAGTTTTAAATATTTATAATTAGAAAAACATTTTTTTTTGTTTTTGTTGGGTAAGTGGCTGATGTTGTGGACTAAGTTTGTGTGCGTAGGAAATTTAATAAATTATATTAATATTATATTAAATTTTCTGCTTTGGTGTTCTAAGCATTTTCCTATAAATAGGGTGCTTAGGTTAGAATTGAAAATCACACCAGAAACTAAAGATTTTTCTCTCTTTCTCTCTCGATATATTGAGCGTATTTTTGTGAGTATTTTAGTACTTTGAGTATTACTATACGGTGCAAGTTCTTTCAGCACTATATCCAGTCAGAAGTATTATCCTTTTGAGGTAAGGGATGTTATTTTCTTCGTAAATGATATTATTTTTTCAATATCATTATGCCGAAATATTGGTCTGAATTTTTATCAAATTTGGAATTTTTCATGTCGGGGTTAATATTCATGAGTTACTATTCACGAGTTACTATTCATAAGTTACTATTCATGAGTTACTATTCACGAGTACTATTCACGAAGCATGATGATGTTTTTTGTGAAATTTCTATCTTTTGGTGTCGGAGTTACTATTCACGTATACGGCACTATTCACGTATACGGAACTATTCACGAATACGATACTATTCACAAAAAAATTAAATTTTCTTTTATATGTCCAAGATTGTTTGTTATAGTTCCTATCTTTGATTGGATCTATGTTTTGGTCTTCATTCTTGAATTTTACTCCACTCTGGTTATTTATGAATTATTTTCGAACTTGAGTTATTTAAAATATGAATCCTTAATACTTGTTCTTTGTTTCACTGGATTCGTTTTCTTTAAAATATTTTTCATCATCCTCAGTCCTAAATGATGATATTACTGAATATCTTTGGCTTGTAGTGCAAAGATGAATGATTTCTGATAAATATCTTTGGTGCAGAAAGTGCGAAAAAAGATGAACATGTGTTTAGATGAACATGACCAACTGATGAATATCTTTGGCCTGTAGTGCACAGATGAATATTTGATTCCAGATATATATTGATTGATGTTACAGGGATAAGAAATAGACAGTGAACTTTTATATTCATATATAGAAGATAGTAGATTTCATTATCTACTTAACTCTTCTAATGAATTATTATTTTCGCTGCGAATATTAATTTAAAACTTGTTGTCTATTGTATTCTATTAGATTTTTTCCTGTTGAAGACTAACGATAATTTGTTCTGTATTATCTTAGTCATAATGTTCTTTACTGGGCTAGTTGAGCTCACCCTTTTTCTTTTGTTCCATTTTTCTTCTCAAGAGGCGAGAATTTAGCGAGTACTAGTCGGGGTATGGAATGAAGGTTCTAGAAAGTTATTTTAGTAGTCCTCACCATTTTTGTAAAACAATGTATCAATAATTATAATGAGGACATATTTGAGTGTGGATATTGTCTAGATGACAATATTTGTATTTAAACTCATAGTTTTTATGTTGTATTAATAAAGTTATAGTTGTATCTGTACCATGTATTTTGACGACTCAGAATGGGTGTTGTATACTTATTTTGGGGGCGTCACACAATGTCTAGAAAGTTCTGTCAAGGAGAGGTTTGGTCACCTAATTGCGCGCCAGTAAGGAGAAATTCTTATCGGAAAGTGTAAGACCCCAACTTATTATAAATAAAATCGAATTTCCTCTAATTATTATTGTGAATAATAAGGTATTAATTTGATATAATTCTCTGGTTATGGGTGAAATGTGCAAATTTTGCAAAATAAGCAAGTGGTTATAAAATAATCATTGTTGTCGGGGAATATTCGTTTGGTCGTGGAATATTCTTGTTGTCCGAGAATATTCGTATTTACGGCCAGTGCAAGATCATTATTAGTGGACCCCATAATAGAATAAGCGCTCGGATGAAGAAAATGACAAGTATGAGTTTTTATGAATAACGTACGTAATTATTACAGTTAACATCGTTTGATTATCCGGTGGTTAAAATCTGAATGTCGCGTGGATGCGGTATTTTTGAATTATTGATTCTTACGTAAAGAAGACACTACTCAATAATTGTTATAGTAATTATCGCTCAATATTTTATTTTATTGATTCAATAATTGTTTGCGTTGATATTTTATATTATTGTTGTTTCAATAATTATCATCGCACAAGATTTCCCATTATCAAATCAATAATTCATATTATTTGAATAATATTATTAGAAAGCATTATTGGCAATGTCTAGAAAGTTCTCATCAATGAGAGGTTTGGTCACCTAATTGCGCCAAGAAGTGAGGAGAAATTCTTATCGAAAGCCCCCTTTCTCGAGGAACTACCTGGTTGTCATAATTATGATTCTCGTAATATTATTTATGAATAATTAATTATTGATTTATATGATGAAGAAATATTTATTTTATGTGGATATAAATGATAAGGATATATTTATTTTATGTGGATTTAAATGAAGGAATTTTTGAATGTTTTATTTGTTGAAAGTTTGATATATTATTTTTCCCCGATAAAATATTCAATTAATTATATTATTATAATATTACATTATGCTAGTATAATGTGGTTATATAAATAATTTTGTGAATAGCCCACCTTTTTGACAAACAAATTTGATTGCCTAATTTGCCTTAGCGAAGCAGACGCAGGTTGGTGGGAATAATATTGTAATTCATTAATTGCAGCATGTGAATTAATGGGTGGAGGTTGGATAATGGGTTTTGAATTCGCTGCATGCATCTTTTCAAATTTGTTAAGTCATTTGATTGGTGGAAGAGGTTGGTGGAGCAAGTTGTCTGCAAAACATTTGATTTTCTAAATTGTAGACCCTCACCTATGTTGATAATTGTGAAATTAGGCAAGGATTTATGCTCCAGCAAAGACTTATCAAAACTTGCTTCCAAAGAGTGGGTCCTAAGCTATGGAAAAATAAGAAAAGTTAGGCAAAAGTTTGGCAGGAGAAAAAATAAAGCAGACTAATTTATCTCTCCTTCCGTTGTTATAAATAGAGGGATAACTCTCCTTCCTCAACACACCTTCATAATCAGAAATTCCTATTCTAGAGTATTGTGAGTATTTTCTTACTCTGAGTGTAGTTTTCTGCAAGATTTTCTCAGAATAATATCCGATATTCCAGTCAAATCCAAGCTTTTACTAAGGTAAAGGATATTATTTTATTTCAATACTCGTAAGAAATATTATTTTCTTTCATACTCCATAGTATGGAAGGGATATTATTTCATTTCATATTCTTAAATTTGAACTTACTATGGTAAGTATTGCTTCTAAAATTCCTGAAATGATTAGAAATTTCGTTTCATCTAATATCATTTCATAGGAATATTGGTCTGAACTTTTTATCAAATTTGGAACTTTTCATGACTGGGTACTATTCACAGTGCATCGTTTCACGCCATCGCTCACTGCATCGCTCACACGGGTACTATTCACTATGCCATCGCTCACTTCGGTACTATTCACGATTCATCGCTCACGGTATTGTTCACAAAGGAAAAAAAAATTATTATTTTTTTCTTCCAAGTTATCTGTTGTGACCCTTATTCTTGAAATTTAATCCATGTTTTGATCTTCATTCTCAATTTTACTCCACTATAGTTTATTATGAAGTATTATTGATCTTGGATAAACTATAATACGAATCCCTAAAATTTGTCCTTCTGTCTCACTGGATTCGTTCTTTAAAATATTTTTCATCATCCTCAGTCCTAAATGATGATATTACTGAATATCTTTGGCCCGTAGTTCAAAGATGAATGATTAACTGATGAATATCTTTGGCCCGTAGTGCAAAGATGAATAGTTGTTGAGATGAACATGACCAACTGGTGATACAAATGAATATCTTCTACCAGAAGTGCAAAGATGAATATTTGATTCAAGATATATATTGATTGATGTTACAGGATAAAATATTGATGATGAACTTTTAAATCTTAGAAGATAGTAGAATTCTTTCTACTACTCTTCTTCTAATGGATTGTTGTTTTCTGCTGCAGTTGTTGATCTAAAACTTGTTGTCTAATATATTTTATCAGATTTTTTCCTGTTGAAGACTAATGATAAATTGTTGTATATTATCTTAGTCATAATATTTTTTACTGGGCTAGTTGAGCTCACCCTTTTCTTTTTTGTTCCATTTTTCTTCCCAGGAGGTGAGAACATAGCAGGAACTAGCCAGGGTATGGAGTGATGGTTCAAGATAGATGTATTAATAGTCATCACTATTTTGTAAAATAGTGTATCAATAATTGTAATGAGGACTCCTTTTGAGTTTGTATACTCTATTAGACTATATTTGTATTCAAACTCACAAAGATATGTGTTGTCGTATTTTGTAACGACAATTGTATTACATGAAGTTGTATTTATTTCTGTACCATGTATTTGGCAACTCAGAATGGATGATGTATACCTATTTTGGGGGCGTCACAGTTGGTATCAAAGCTTAGGGATATGGTCTCTGGCATGAGATCGGAGAATAGAACTAGGAGGGAGAGATGAGTAAATCCTTTGCTAGTGTGTCCTATCTAAGCTTATTTGTTGGGTCACCATAATATAGGGATATTATGTGATATGTTAATTTGTTTAATTAACCCTTGTTTTATAAAATAAAGATTTAAGAATGGTCACGAGAATGTTAACAATGGAGTGTATGAGACCGTGGAATAACCTTTAGTCACAAACCAGAGAACGTGCAACAGAAGACAATATTCCTCCGAAACAACACTACCGAGCAAACGATGAATGATAGAATGTTTAGGAGCTTTTGCAGCTCATACAAAATCGCATTTAGGAGACTCTGTACAAAAATACTGGTGGAAGTGACAAAGAACGCGCGATCTATCATGACACAAGCCAGCTTCAAGGAGTTGGGACCACCGTAATTTATTGGAAAGCCGGATCCGATCAAGGCGGAAACATGGGTCAAACAAATTACCAAGATATTCGATGTCTTGGGATGCACGAAGAAATGAAGGTTCCATTCGCCACCTTTATGTTTTCGCAGGAGGCGTATCACCGTGGGAGTCTGTGAAGCGCATCCACTTCGGCCGCACTCAACATGTCTTGGGAAACATTTGTAAACTATTCAATGACAAGTACTTTCCGAAAGTATTCATCATATGAAGGAGGTAGAGTTTATCGATCGAACAAAACAACATGACGGTGTCCCAAAGACGAGGTGAAGTTATTTGAGTTATCGTGTTTGCACCTCATTTGGTAGAGAATGAGGAACGAATGACAATGATGTTTCTGAGAGGTCTAAAGCCTGAGATTCGGAAATATCTTATATCTCATAAATTTTCTTTATATTCAGATGTTGTAAACAGGGCTCAATTATTAGAGCGAGATAGTGAGTATGTTCAACTGAGGGACCACAACCAGGGTCATACGGGTGACAGCAGTCATCAAAGTGATGATAACCAACGAGGAGGAAAAATATCTAACAAAGGCAGAACCACTCTGGGTGGTCATCGTGGTCATGATAATAGGAGAGGTGAGTCAAGTAGAAATTTCAGAAAGAGGAGATTCAACAATGACGGGAAGACATCAAAGCAGCAGCACCAACAACAAATTCTAGGGGAGGAGAACGACCGCCAGTTAGATGTTACAAATGCGGGAAAGAGGGACATATCAGCCCAAACTGTCCACAACAATCCAAGGTATGTTACAACTGTGGAAAGGAAGGCCACATAGCTCGGGATTGTTCTGTAGCAAAACCAAGTTCAACGGGGATGGTAACTCCAAGGGCTGTCCCGGATAAGTCGAAATCAGCGGTTCCTGGAAGAGCGTTTGTCGTGACTGGCCAAAACGTGAGCAACCCAAATGAGGTGATCACAGGTAAGCTAATCTTGAACTCTTGCGAAGTTTATACCTTACTAGATATCGGTTTTAGCCATTCTTTTATCTCTCCCGCTTGTGCTCAACATTTAAACTTGACCGGAGAAATTGGACTTTGACTTATCTCTGTTGAAACTCCGTTGGGTGAAACCTTCGTTACATCTATACAGCTTATAAATCTTGCATGATCCAAGTTGGCACTATCACATTACCTATTGATCTTATCTCTTTAAAGATACTTGCTTTTGATGTGATTTTAGGAATTGATTGGTTAACCACTCATCATGCCAAAATTGATTATTTTCGTAAGGTTGTTAGTTTTCATATTCCTAACCAACCTATCATATTTAATTCAAACAACTAAACCACTAAAATCACCATCGCCATATCAAGCCACAAAGCTATTCGCTTATTGAAAAACGGATGCCAAGCTTTCTTAGCCCATGTTATGGATTTGAATAAAGACATGTCGATTTGAATAACATTTCGTGGTTAGAGAATTTCCGATGTATTTCTCGAAGAGCTTCCTGCTCTACCCCGTAACGTGATGTTGAATTCTTTATTGACCTTGAACCGGGTACAAAATCCATTTCTAAAACCCCATATCGAATGGCTCCTATTGAACTTCAGGAGTTAAAAGTCCAACTACAGGAATTATTAGACATCAGTTTCATTCGTCCTAGTACATCTCCTTGGGGTGCTCCTGTTTTATTCATGAAGAAGAAAGACGGGAGTATGCGACTTTGTATTGACTACCGAGAATTAAACCATGTCACCATCAAGAATAGGTATCCGCTACCTCGCATTGATGACATGTTCGACTAGTTGCAAGGAGCAAAATTCTTTTCAAAGATCGATCTTCGTTCTGGATATCATCAGCTGAAGATTAAAACTGAGGATATTCCAAAGACTGCCTTCGTAACTTCGATGACGGGCATTATGAATTCTTAGTCATGTCTTTTGGATTGACTAATGCTCCTGCTGCTTTCATGGATATGATGAATCGAGTATTCAAGGAATATTTGGATCAGTTCGTTGTTGTCTTTATTGATGACATCTTCATCTATTCCAAAAGCCGTGAAGATCATGAGCACCATTTGAAGCTGATACTTGAAAGGCTTCGTGAAAACAAGTTTTATGCCAAGTCAAGAAATGCGAAGTTTTGGCTTGAGGAAGTAGCATTCCTTGGGGGCGTGGTGTCAAAACATGGAGTATCTGTTGACCCGCCAAGATGAAGAAGTACAAAGTTGGGAGAAACCAAGTTTGGTGACCGGCACGCAACTTCGCGGGCTTAACCGGTTATTATCGGAGATTCGTGGAAGGATTTTCTCGAATCGCTACTCGTTAACTCAATTTGACTCAAAAGATACAAAATTGCGTATGGAGCGAGGAACGCGAGAAGAGTTTCCAAGAGCTCAAGAGGAGACTCATTTCAAGCACTGCTCTCGCAATACCATCCGGTACGGATGGATTTGTTATTCACAACGATGCTTTAGGCAAAGGGTTAGGATGTGTTCTCATGCAACATGGGAAAGTCATAGCCTATGCCTCTTACGACAACTCAAAGAATATAAGAGGAATTATCCTACTCATGATCTAGAGTTGGCAAAGCAATGTGATTCGTTGAAAATTTGGAGACACTACTTGTAATGGGAGAAAGTGGAGATTTATACGGACCATAGAAGCCTCAAATATTTCTTCACCCAAAAAGAACTCAACATGCAAGAACGACGTTGGCTTGAACTATTGAAAGATTACGATCACACTATTCAATATCATCCCTAAAAAGCTTAACATAGAAGTCGACGATCGAGTAGAAGATTATATGCGAGTACGAGTGCGATATTGTCAATGCAAAGTGTAAGACCCCAACTTATTATAAATAAAATCGAATTTCCTCAAGTTATTATTGTGAATAATAAGGTATTAATTTGATATAATTCTCTGGTTATGGGTGAAATGTGCAAATTTTGCAAAATATGCAAGTGGTTATAAAATAATCATTGTTGTCGGGGAATATTCATTTGGTCGTGAAATATTCTTGTTGTCAGGGAATATTAAGACGCATTTGCCAGTAGCCATTCATTATGGGCCCCATAATGTAATAATTGTCGGATGAAGAAAATGACAAGTTTGAGTTTTTATAAATAATGGCGTAGTTGTTACCATTAACACTGTTGGAATACCTTGGTTAAAATACAAAGAATACGCATGGATGCATGTGATTGATGAATTATTGATCCTTACGTAAGAAGGCACTACTCAATAATTGTTACAGTGAGTTATCGCTCAATATTTTATTTTATTGATTCAATAATTATCGCGTTGATATTTTATATTATTGTTGTTTCAATAATTGTCACGCACAAGATTTTCCATTATCGATCAATAATTCATATTATTTGAATAATATTATTAGATAGCATTATTGGCAATGTCTAGAAAGTTCGTCGAGGAGAGGTTTGGTCACCTAATTGCGGCCAAGAAGAGAGAAATTCTAATTGGAAAGCCCCTCTTTCCCGGAAACTACCGTTGTCATAAATGTGATTCTCGTAATATTATTTGTGAATAATTAATTATTGATTCATATGATAAGGTAATATTTATTTTTTGTGGATATAAATGTTGGATATATTTATTGTGGTTAAAAATGGAAGAGTTAATGTTGAGGTGTTTTATCAAGATTTTTGTTCGGAATGAAGGTATTAAAAATTAAACCAGTTGTTTTTGAGATATATTGCGTGAGTTATAATTTTTAATCCGACCGTTGGATCGTTGTAATTTTTGGATATGTTATACATATATAAGTTGAGTATATGTCCACAAATTTTGAACCGTTAAAATGAACGTATGATTTGTTATGAATTTTAAGAGGTGACCGGTTCGTAAATTATCAAGTATCCGAATTTAGCATTTTGGTGGAAAATTCTAGAATTGAGTGGGCCCCACTTGTGGTTGGTGAAGAAATGTGCTGAATTTTATTTCAAATGTGGTGGGTGGGAATAGTAGCAGTGTAAAGCTATCAAAGTTCAGCAGTCAAATCGCTAATATTTTCCTATAAATAGAGGGCTAAGTTAGAATTGAAAATCACACCGTTAAAACATAAGATTTTCTCTTTCTCTCTAGATTATTGAGTGTATTTTGTGAGTATTTAGATACTTTTGAGTTTCTATTCATCGCTGCAAGTTTCCTTCAAATTTCTTATACCGATATTAGATCAAGACTCGATATTTTGAGGTAAGGGTGTTATATTCTTCTTAAAATGATATTTTCTTCAATATCATTATACCGAAATGTTGGTATAAACTTTTTTTATCAAATTTAAAACTTTTGTGTCTGGGGTTACTATTCACGATACTCAAGACTATTCACCTATACTGAAGACTATTCACTTAATAAAGACTATTCACCTAAAAAATAAAATTTTCTTTTTTTTTTGTCCAAGATGTCTATTATGGTTATTATTTTTGATTGTATCCATGTTTTGATCTTTATTCTTGAATTTTGCTTCAAAATTGGTTATTATGGAGTATTATTGATCTTAGATAAACTGTTATACGAATCCTTACTATTTGTCCTTCTGTCTCACTGGATTCATTTTTTTAAAAATATTTTTCATCATCCTCAGTCCTAAATGATGATATTACTAAATATCTGCAATTCTGTAGTGCAAAAAGATGAATGATTAACTGATGAATATCTTTGGCCCGTAAAGTAAGATGAGCAGTGTTGAGATGAATATGACCAATCGGTGATACAAATGAATATCTTTGGCCCAGAAAGTGCAAAGATGAATATTGATTAAAGATGTATATTGATTGTTATTCTGAGGATAAAATATTGATGATGGACTTTTAAATCTTAGAAGATAGTAGAATTCTTTTCTACTTGACTCTTCTAATGGATTGTTGTTTTCACCGCAGTTGTTAATCTAAAACTTGTTGTCTATTATATTTTATCGGATTTTTCCCTGTTGAAGACTAACGATAATTTTTGTATATTATCTTAGTCATAATATTCTTTATCGGGCTAGTTGAGCTCACCCTTTTCCTTTTTGTTCTATTTTTCTCGGAGGTGAGAACATAGCGCAGAACTAGTGAGGTACTTGAGTGATGGTTCTAGAAAGATGTTTTATAAATCCTCACTATTTCTATAAAATAGTGTTTGAATAATTGTAATGAGGACTTATTTGAGTGTGGATATTGTCTAGAAGACAATATTTGTATTTAAACTCACAGTATGTGTTGTCGTATTTTGCACGACAATTGTATTATTGAAGTTGTAGTTCGCTTTCTGTACCATGTATTTGGCGACTCAGAATGGGTGTTGTATACCTATTTTGGGGGCGTCACACAAAGGCCCATTCTGTATGACTTGCAAAGGATGGAGGTAGAATTAAAGACTCTAGGGACCCACATGATGATGGCGAATATACGAGTAGAACCGACTTTAATCGATAAAGTTAAAGCTGCTCAAGCTACGGACCTGGAGCTGATACGTATGAAGAAGAAAGTGCAAGAAGGTGCTATTCCAGAAGCAAGAATCGATGAAGAAAGAATACTTCGATTCAACTCCAGACTTTATGTTTCTAACGATTCTGACTTGAAGCATAGAATTATGATGGAGGCACACAACATACCGTTTGCAATCCATCCTGGGAGTACCAAAATGTATCATGATATTCGACACACATTTTGGTGGAACAATATGAAGAGAGAGATCGCAGAGTTTACCTCGAGGTGTTTAACCTGTCAACGTGTAAAGGCGGAGCATCAAGTGCCAAAGGGTCCATTGCAACCACTTGAGATTTCGGAATGGAAGTGGGAACACATTACTATGGATTTCGTTACAGGTCTTCCCAAAGTTTCTCAAGGCATAGATGCGATTTGGGTTATTGTTGATAGATTAACCAAGTCTACCCATTTCTTACCGATACGTGAGACTTAATCCCTTGAACATCTTCCTCGTATGTACATGAATGAGATTGTTCGATTGCATGGCATGCCAGTATCCATAGTTTTGGATCGTGACCCAAGATTCACTTCACGATTTTGGGTTAGCTTGCAGAAAGCTATGGGCACAGATTTACGATTCAGCTCGGCATACCATCCTCAAACGGACGGACAATCAGAGAGGACTATTCAAACTCTTGAAGATCTATTAAGACTATGTGTTCTAGATTTCAAAGGAAGTTGGGATAAGTACTTGCCACTGGTGGAATTCTCTTACAACAGTTATCAAGCAAGTATAGGCATGGCTCCATTTGAGGTGTTGTATGGACGAAAGTGTTGTTCTCCAGTATGCTGGGACGAGGTGGGAGAAGCAACGTTGTGGGGACTAGAATTAGTACGCATGACTACAGAAAAGATCCAAATGATTCGACAACGTATTCAAACCTCACAAGATCGACAAAAGAGTTTTGCTGATCTTCATAGAAAGGACGTGGAGTTTAATATGGGAGATCATGTACTGTTACGTGTTGCTCCATGGAAGGGAGTTACAAGATTTGGAAAGAGAAGAAAGCTCAATCCATGATTTGTTGGTCCATTTGAGATTCTTGACCGAATAGGAAATGTGGCCTATAGACTCGCATTACCCCCAAGTATGTCTCGTGTTCATAATATTTTTCACATATCTATGCTTCGTAAATATGTGAAAGACCCGAACCATATTATTGCTTTAGAACCAGACGAGATAGCCGAAGATTTAACGTACGAAGAAGTACCTGTTAAGATCTTGGATAGGAAAAAGCATGTCATACGCACGAAGGTTATACCACAAGTTAAGTTTTGTGGAGAAACCATGCTATTGAAAAATGACCTGGGAGTTGGAATCAGAAATGAAAGCGAGGTATCCTCACCTTTTCGAAACACCAGGTACGTACGTCAATTTCGAGGATGAAATTTCATAAGGAGGGGAGGTTGTAAGACCCCAACTTATTATAAATAAAATCGAATTTTCTCTAATTATTATTGTGAATAATAAGGTATTAATTTGATATAATTCTCTGGTTATGGGTGAAATGTGCAAATTTTGCAAAATAAGCAAGTGGTTATAAAATAATCATTGTTGTCGGGGAATATTCGTTTGGTCGTGGAATATTCTTGTTGTCAGGGAATATTCGTATGACGGCGCAGTCATTAGTGAGCCCTATAGCAGAATAACTGTCGGATGAAGAAAACGACAAGTATGAGTTTTTATGAATAACGGCGTAATTGTTACCGTTAACACTGTTGGATTACCTGGTGGTTAAAATACAGTAATACGCGTAGATACACAGTATTTTTGATTTATTGATTCTTACGTAAGAAGACACTACTCAATAATTGTTATAGTAATTATTGTTCAATATTTTATTTTATTGATTCAATAATTGTTGCGTTGATATTTTATATTATTGTTGTTTCAATAATTATCACTGCACAATATTTCCCATTATCAGATCAATAATTCATATTATTTGAATAATATTATTAGATAGCATTATTGGCAATGTCTAGAAAGTTCTGTCAAGGAGAGGTTTGGTTACCTAATTGCGCACCAGTAAGGAAAAATTCTTATTGGAAAGCCCCCTCTTTCCTGGGAACGGCCTGTTTGTCATAATTGTGATTCTATAATATTATTTGTGAATAATTAATTATTGATTTATATGATGAGGAAATATTTATTTTATGTGGATGTAAATGATAAGGATGTAAATAAAGCAGACTAATTTATCTCTCCTTCCGTTGTTATAAATAGAGGGATAACTCTCCTTCCTCAACACACCTTCATAATCAGAAATTCCTATTCTAGAGTATTGTGAGTATTTTCTTACTCTGAGTGTAGTTTTCTGCAAGATTTTCTCAGAATAATATCCGATATTCCAGTCAAATCCAAGCTTTTACTAAGGTAAAGGATATTATTTTATTTCAATACTCGTAAGAAATATTATTTTCTTTCATACTCCATAGTATGGAAGGGATATTATTTCATTTCATATTCTTAAATTTGAACTTACTATGGTAAGTATTGCTTTCTAAAATTCTCGAAATGATTAGAAATTTCGTTTCATCTAATATCATTTCATAGGAATATTGGTCCGAACTTTTCTCAAATTTGGAACTTTTCATGACTGGGTACTATTCACTTCATCGCTCATCGGTACTATTCAAAGTTACTGTTCACGGCATCGTTCACAAAGGAAAAAATTATTTTTTTTCTTCCAAGTTATCTGTCAGTGACCCTTATTCTTGAAATTTAATCCATGTTTTGATCTTCATTCTCAATTTTACTCCACTATAGTTTATTATGGAGTATTATTGATCTTGGATAAACTGTAATATGAATCCCTAAAATTTGTCCTTACGTCTCCTTTGGATTCGTTTCTTTAAAATATTTTTCATCATCCTCACCCTAAATGATGATATTATTGAATATCTTTGGCCCAGTAGTGCAAAGATGAATGATTAATCGATGAATATCTTTGGCCCGTAGTGCAAAGATGAACAGTGTTGGGAAGAACATGACCAACTGGTGATACAAATGAATATCTTCGGCCTGTAGTGCAAAGATGAATATTTGATTCAAGATATATATTGATTGATGTTACAGGGATAAAATATTGATGATGGACTTTAAATCTTAGAAGATAGTAGAATTCTTTCTTTACTTGACTCTTCTAATGGATTATTGTTTCCGCTGCAGTTGTTGATCTAAAACTTGTTGTCTAATATATTTTATCAGATTTTTCCCTGTTGAAGACTAATGATAAATTATTGTATATTATCTTAGTCATAATATTCTTTACTGGGCTAGTTGTGCTCACCCTTTTCCTTTTTGTTCCATTTTTCTTCCCAGGAGGTGAGAACATAGCAGGTTCTAGCCAGGGTATGGAGTAATGGTTCAGGATAGATGTATTAATAGTCCTCACTATTTTATAAAATAGTGTATCAATAATTGTAATGAGGACTCCTTTTGAGTTCAGATATACTCTATTAGACTATATTTGTATTCAAACTCACAAGATATGTGTTGTCGTATTTTACACGACAATTATATTACTGAAGTTGTATTTATTTCTGTACCATGTATTTGGCGACTCAGAATGGGTGATGTATACCTATTTTGGGGGCGCCACAGAAAGCCCCCTCTTTCCTGGAAACTGCCTGGTTGTCATTGTTGTGATTCTGTAATATTATTTGTGAATAATTAATTAGTGATTTATATGATAAGGAAATATTTATTAGATGCGGATATAAATGATGGATTTATTTATGTGGTTATAAATGAAGAAATTAATGTTGAGGTATTTTATCAGTATTTTGTCGGATTGGAGGTATTAAAAGATCAAATCGATTGTTCTTACAAATTTTATTGTGTGAGTTATAATTTTTAATCTGACCGTTGGATCGTTGTGATTTTTGGATATGTTATACATATATAAGTTGAGTATATGTTCACAAATTTTGAACCGTTAAAAATGAACGAATGATTTGTTATGAATTTTAAGAGGTGACTGATTCAGAAATTAGGTTTATAAATGATTTTGGTGGAAAATTCTAGAAATGGGTGGGCCGCACTTTTGGTTATTGGGGATGGTGGCTGATTTTTGGTGGGTGGAATAGTAGCAGGTAAAGCCATCAGGTTGCAGGTCAAGTCTGCTTCGGCGTGCTAACATTTTCCTATAAATAGAGGGCTAAGTTAGAATTGAAAATCACACCAGAATTCATAAGTTTTCTCTCTTTTTCTCTCTAGATTATCGAGTGTATTTTGTGAGTATTTAGATACTTGGTGAGTTGCTATTTATCAGTACAAGTTTTCTTCAGCGTCATATCCGATATCCAGTCAGAAGTGCTGCTCTTTTGAGGTAAGGGATATTAAGTGTGACAACCACAAAATAGGTCCATTCCATCCAACCCATTCTGAGTCGCCAAATACATGGTACAGAAAATAACTACAACTTTATTACAACAATTGTCGTACAAAATACAACAACACATATGCTGTGAGTTTGGATACAAATATATACCAACCGCGTGACTCGTGTCCCAACCGTAATGTGACAAATGTCCCATCAAAGGACAAAGACCTCACCGATGATACCTACATAAAGGTATAATCAAAAACTATTTTAGAAATTAGAATCTTTGGGAAGTGTTCAAGGAAACCTTCGTACATGGGAGGCCATGCTTCCAAATTATGATAGATATCATATTCCCACAGAATTATCCTTGGTTGACCCAATAGACCCCAAAGAAAAATGAGAAGATTACTATCATATTCTTTCCAATGGTGAGTCTTCTTTTGACATATCATTATCTCCACTGTCTCTAATTGAGAATTATACTTCAAACAAACACCAAGATCATATAGGTAGTGTTCGTAGATATACTCAGCAAGTGGATGAGCACAACCCTGTCTTATGATGACACGAGGTTGTATGTCATTAGACATCTTGTATGATAGTGGCAAAACACCCTTCCAACGTTGGGTTCGCCTCACCCTAGTTGATTCACCGAATATAACTACTAAATGATGACCACCGTTCTATTTCCTCGTTACCCCCTTCGACCCAAATTTGCACTCTTATTATTACCGAAAGGAATTGTGAAGCAAAAGGGTGAGCACAACTAGCTTCAAGAAAGAATATCATGACTAAAGATAATTAAATTATCAATAGCCTTCATCAGTAATAAATCAGAGATTTAGAACATATGGTAGATGATAAAACTTTTCAACCATAGTTGCAGCGGAATGAGCAATCCATTAGAAGAGTCAAATAGACCATAAAATCTATTATCTTCTCCATGTTAAAAGTCCACCAACAATGTTTTATCCCTGTAACATCAATCAATAATTCATGTCCACAATCACATGTATAACTCATAATCGTAATTATAGTTCTAAATTCCTTTTCTCATCCAGGACAAAGATAATTTTCATCACCTGAAACATCAAAGATCATGGTTATAATAAATCACAGTTCATTTCATAATCATACTAATAAATTTATCTTTGCACTACGGGCCAAAGATATTCATCAACAAGTCATCTTTGCACTACAGGCCAAAGATATTCAACAACAGGTCATCTTTGCATTACGAGCCAAGAGATATTCATCAACAATTCATCTTTCCACTACAGGCCAAAGATATTCCTCAACAGTTCATATTTGGACTACAGGCCAAATATATTCATCAACAGTTCATATTTGCACTACAGGCCAAATATAGTAATATCTCAAAGAAATATATAATCATTTCAGAATTTATATAATCTATAATTATAACCGTGTTGATCAATTCACCTTTGCACTTAAGCTAAAAATATTCAATTATAAATTCAATGGTCATGATCATACCAGTCAACGATTCAACTTTGCACTACTGGCCAAAGAGAACCCATAGTCATGATCATACCAATAATCTACCCATCTTTACACTCAAGTCAAAGAGAAATTCCATCACCAGGGTTATAAAAATGTTATATATGATAATAAAAATAATATGATCAACAACCTATTAATTTCAAGAGTGAGATTCATAAATCAACGATAATTTGGTCAGAAAAAAAAACCAACTTGTCATGAATAGTACCCGTGAATAGTAACTCGTAAATAGTAACTCGTGAATAGTAACTCATGAATAGTAACTCGTGAATAGTAACTCACGAATAGTAACTCATTAATAGTACTCCGTATTTGTACATAGTAACGTATACGTAAATAATGTCATATACGTAAATAGTGTCATATACATGAATAGTGCCGTATACGTGAATAGTGCCGTATACGTGAATAGTAACCCCGACTCAAAAAGATAAAACTTCCACAATAAAATTCATACCAATATTTTGGTATAATGATATTGAAAGAATAACATCATTATGAAAAAATATCCCTTACAATCCCTTAAAATCCCTTACTATCCCTTACCTCAAAAGAGCAGCACTTCTGACTGGATATCGGATATGACGCTGAAGGAAACTTGCATTGATGAATAGCAACTCACCAAGTATCTAAATACTCACAAAATACACTCGATAATCTAGAGAGAAAAAGAGAGAAAACTTATGAATTCTTGTGTGATTTTTAATTCTAACTTAGTCCTCTATTTATAGGAAAATGTTAGCACGCCGAAGCAGACTTGACCTGCTACCTGATGGATTTACCTGCTACTATTCTACCCACCAAAAATCAGCCATCTTCCCCAACAACCAAAAGTGGGGCCCACCCATTTCTAAAATTTTCTACCAAAATCATTTATAAACCTAATTTTCGAATCAGTCACCTCTTAAAATTCATAACAAATCATTCGTTCATTTTTAACGGTTCAAAATTTATGAACATATACTCAACTTATATATGTATAACATATCCAAAAATCACAACGATCCAACGGTCGGATCAAAATTATAACTCACACAATAAAGCTGTAAGAACACTGATTTGATCTTTTAATACCTCCAATTCAACAAAATACTGATAAAACACCTCAACATTAACTCCTTCATTTATAACCACATAAATAAATCCATCATTTATATTCACATCAAATAAATATTTCCTTATCATATAAATCAATAATTAATTATTCACAAATAATATTACAAAATCACAATTATGACAACCAGGTAGTTCTCAGAAAGAGGGGGCTTTCAATAAGGATTTCTCCTTACTGGCGCGCAATTAGGTGACCAAACCTTTCCTTGACAGAACTTTCTAGACATTGCCAATAATGTTATCTAATAATATTATTAAAATAATATGAATTATTGATCTGATAATGGAAAATACTGTGCAATGACAATTATTGAAACAACAATAATATAAAATATCAACGTAGTAATTATTGAACCAATAAAATAAAATATTGAAGCAAGAATTACCGTGTAACAATTATTGAGTAGTGTCTTCTTACGTAAGAATCAATAATTGAAAAAAATAATGCAATACTGCAGTGTATCTTCGTCAACTACGGCGTAGACATCGTATTTTAACCACCGGTATTATTCCAATGGTGTTAATGGTAACGATTACGCCACGTTATTTATAAAAACTCAAATTTGTCATTTTCTTCATCCGACAGTTATTTTGTTATGGGGCCCACAAATGGTTTAACGTGTCGCATGCGAATATTCCCCGACAACAAGAATATTCTACGACCAAACGAATATTCCCCGACAACAATGAATATTTTATAAGCACTTGCTTATTTTAAAAAAAAATTATATAACACCCTTAACTTTTCTTTTTATCAATTTAACCATTTACTGAATAGTAATTATAAGAAAAATTGAATACTTTTATTTCATAAAATTCGGGGTCTTACAATCTCCCCTCATGAAATTTCGTCCCCGAAATTTAGGTACCTGGTATTTCAAGAGTTGAGAATACCTTGCTTTCATTTCAGATTCCATCTTCCTCGTCCTCATGATTTCTCCATTGTTCATCTCCTCGTATTTGAGATATCATTCTAGAATACTGACTTCAAAACAAGGGTTAATTGAACAAATTAACATATCACATAATATCCCATATTATTATGACTGACCAACAAATAAGCTTAGGTATGACACACTAGCGAAGGATTTACTAATCTCTCCTCCTAGTTCTATTCTCCGATCTCGCCAGAGACCATATCCTAAGCTCGATACCTAACCGTGACTCATGTCCTAGCAAGTGGACAAACACCTCACAAGTGGTACTATCGATTGTCATCATGAAGCAAGCGCCCCCCTACGGAGAGTCGGCCGGTGCATCCCCCATCAACAGGAAGTCACCAGCGAGAGGCTCGGGGCTCTTTACTTATAGCGATACCAAATGTGACAACCCCAAAATAGGTCCATTCAATCCAACCCATTCTGAGTCGCCAAATACATGGAATAGAAAACAACTACAACTTTATTACAACAATTATCGTACAAAATACAACAACACATATGTTGTGAGTTTGGATAAAAATATATACCAACTGTGACTCGTGTCCCAACCGTAATATGACAAATGTCCCATCAGTGGACAACACCTCACAGTGATACCTACATAAAGGTATAGTCAAAAACTGTTTTAGAAATTAGAATCTTTGGGAAGTGCTCAAGGAAACCTTCGTACATGGGAGGCCATGCTTCCAGATTATGATAGATATCATATGCCTGCAAATTATCCTTGGTCAATTAATAGACCCCAAAGAAAAATGAGAAGATTACTATCATATTCTTTCCAATGGTGAGTCTTCTCTTGACATATCATTATCTCCACTGTCTCTAATTGAGAATTATACTTCAAACAAACACCAAGATCATATAGGTAGCGTTCGTAGATATACTCAGTAAGTGGATGAGCACAACCCTGTCTTATGATGACACGAGGTTGTATGTCATTAGACATCTTGTATGATAGTGGCAAAACACCCTTCCAACGTTAGGTTCGCCTCACCCTAGTTGATTCACCAAATATAACTACTAAATGATGACCACCGTTCTATTTTCTGTTACCCCGCTACAAACCCGACTACACTCTTATTATCCGAAAGGAATTGTGAAGCAAAAGGGTGAGCACAACTAACTTCGATAAAGAATATCATGACTAAAGATAATTAAATTATCAATAGCCTTCATCGATAATAAATCAGAGATTTAGAACATATGGTAGATGATTAAACTTTTCAACCATAGTTGCAGCGGAACGAGCAATCCATTAGAAAAGTCAAATAGACCATAAAATCTATTATCTTCTCCATGTTAAAAGTCTACCAACAATGTTTTATCCCTGTAACATCAATCAACAATTCATGTCCACAATCACATGTATAACTCATAATCGTAATTGTAGTTCTAAATTCCTTTTCTCATCCAGGACAAAGATAATTTTCATCACCTGAAAAATCAAAGATCATGGTTATACTAAATCGCAGTTCATGTTCATAAGCATACTAATAAATTCATCTTTGCACTACGGGCCAAAGATATTCATCAACAAGTCATCTTTGCACTACAGGCCAAAGATATTCAACAACAGGTCATCTTTGCATTACGAGCCAAAGATATTCATCAACAATTCATCTTTACACTCTGTGCCAAAGATATTCCTCAGCAGTTCATATTTGCACTCTGGGCCAAATATTTTCATCAACAGTTCATATTTGCCTTCTACTGGGCCAAATATATTAATATCTCAAAGAAATATATAATCATTTCAGAATTTATATAATCCATAATTATAACCATGTTGATCAATTCACCTTTGCACTTAAGCTAAAAATATTCAATTGTAAATTCAATGGTCATGATCATACCAGTCAACGATTCAACTTTGCACTACTGGCCAAAGAGAACCCATAGTCATGATCATACCAATAATCTACCCATCTTTACACTCAAGTCAAAGAGAAATTCCATCACCAGGGTTATAAAAATGTTATATATGATAATAAAAATAATATGATCAACAACCTATTAATTTCAACAGTAAGATTCATAAATCAACGATAATTTGGTCAGAAAAAGAAACCAACTTTGTCATGAATAGTACCCATGAATAGTAACTCGTAAATAGTAACTCATGAATAGTAACTCGTGAATAGTAACTCATGAATAGTACTCCGTATTTGTACATAGTAATGTATACGTAAATAATGTCATATACGTAAATAGTGTCATTTACATAAATAGTGCCGTATACGTGAATAGTGTCGTATACGTGAATAGTAACCTCGACTCAAAAAGATAAAACTTCCACAATAAAATTCATATCAATATTTTGGTATAATGATATTGAAAGAATAACATCATTACGAAAAAATATCCCTTACAATCCCTTAAAATCCCTTACTATCCCTTACCAAAAAAGAAAGACTTCCATTTGGATATCGGATATGATGACGAAGGAAACTTGCAGCGATGAATAGCAACTCACCAAGTATCTAAATACTCACAAAATACACTCGATAATCTAGAGAAAAAAAAGAAAACTTATGAATTCGGTGTGATTTTCAATTCTAACTTAGCCCTCTATTTATAAGAAAATGTTAGACATGGCAAAGCGAGACTTGACTACACTACGATGGCTTTACCGCTACTATTCTACCCACCAAAATCAGCCATCTTCCCTAACAACCAAAAGTGGGGCCCACCCATTTCTAGAATTTTCTACCAAAATCATTTATAAACCCGATTTAGAATCGGTCACCTCTTAAAATTAAGTAACAAATCATTCGTTCATTTTTAACGGTTCAAAATTTGTGAACATATACTCAACTTATATATGTATAACATATCCAAAAATCACAACGATCCAACGGTCGGATCAAAATTATAACTCACACAATAAAGCTGTAAGAACACTGATTTGATCTTTTAATACCTCCAATTCGACAAAATACTGATAAAACACCTCAACATTAACTCCTTCATTTATAACCACATAAATAATTTCATCATTTATATTCACATGAAATAAATATTTCCTTATCATATAAATCAATAATTAATTATTCACAAATAATATTACAGAATCACAATTATGATGACCAGTAGTTCTCTCAGGAAAAGGGGCTTTTCGATAAGGATTTCTCCTTCATCGTGGCGCAATTAGGTGACCAAACCTTTCCTTGATGAACTTTCTAGACATTGCCAATAATGCTATCTAATAATATTATTCAAATAATATGAATTATTGATCCGATAATGGGAAATATTTAAAGTGACAATTATTGAAACAACAATAATATAAAATATCAACGTAGCAATTATTGAACCAATAAAATAAAATATTGAACAGTAATTACTGTAACAATTATTGAGTAGTGTCTTCTTACGTAAGAATCAATAATTGAAAAAATAATGTGCAATACCGTATGCTACTGTGCAACTACGTGTATTACTGTATTTTAACCACCAGGTATTCCAACAATGTTAACGGTAACGATTACGCCGTTATTTATAAAAACTCAAATTTGTCATTTTCTTCATCCGACAGTTATTTTGTTATGGGGCCTTAAATGGCATTTCATACGCGATCGCACAAATATTCCCCGACAACAAGAATATTCTACGACCAAACGAATATTCCCCGACAACAATGAATATTTTATAACCACTTGCTTATTTTAAAAAAAATTATATAACACCCTTAACTTTTCTTTTTATCAATTTAACCATTTACTGAATAGTAATTATAAGAAAAATTGAATACTTTTATTTCATAAAATTCGGGGTCTTACATTAAGGGATGCTATATTCTTCATAATGATGTTATTCTTTCAATATCATTATACTAAAATATTGGTATGGATTTTATTGTGGTTTACCTTTTTGAGTCGGGATTACTATTCACGTATACGATACTATTCATGTATATGGCACTATTTACGTATATGACATTATTTACGTATACGGTACTATGTACGACTACGGAGTACTATTCACGAGTTACTATTCACGAGTTACTATTCATGAGTTACTATTCATGACAAAAATTGGTTTCTTTTTCTGACCAAATTATCGTTGATTTATGATTGTTGCTCTTAAAAATAAATGCAGTTGTTGATCATATTATTTTTATTATCATATATAACATTTTTAAAATCCTGATGTTGAATTTCTCTTTTACTTGAGTGTAAAGATGGGTAGATTATTGGTATGATCATGATTATGGGTTCTCTTTGGCCAGTAGTGCAAAGTTGAATTGTTGACTGGTATGATCATGACCATTGAATTTATAATTGAATATCTTTAGCTTAAGTGCAAAGGTGAAATGATCAACATGGTTATAATTATTGTTTATATAAATTCTGAAATAATTATATATTTCTTTGAGATATTAATATATTTGGGCTGTAGTGCAAATATGAGCTCATTGATGAATATATTTGGCTTCATGTAGTGCAAATATGAATTGTTGAGGAATATCTTTGGCTGTAGTGCAAAGATGAATTGTTGATGAATATCTTTGGTCTGTACTGCAAAGATGAATTGTTGATGAATATCTTTGGCCCGTAGTGCAAAGATGACCTGTTGTTGAAATATCTTTGGCTTTGAAGTGCAAAGATGGTTACATTGAGGAATATCTTTGTCTGTAGTGCAAAGATGAATTGTTGATGAATATCTTTGGCCGTGTAGTGCAAAGATGACTGTTGTTGAAATATCTTTGGCATGTAGTGCAAAGATGGTGCATTGATGAATATCTTTGGTCAGTAGTGCAAAGATGAAATTGTTAGTATGATTATAAGCAGAACTGCGTGATTTGGTATAACCATGATCTTTGATGTTTGAGTAAAGACATGTGATGAAAATTATCTTAAATCACGGATGCGAAGAGGAATTTAGAATTACAATTATGTTTACAAGTTATTCATATAATTGTGGAAAGGCTGTTGATTAATGTTACTGAGGATAAAACATTGTTGGTGGACTTTTAATGTGGAGAAGATAATAGACTTTATGGTCTATTTTACTCTTCTAATGGATTGCTCGTTCCGCTGCAACTATGGTTGAAAAATTTTATCATCTACCATATGTTCTAAATCTCTGATTTACTACTGATGAAGGCTATTGATAATTTAATTATCTTTAGTCATGATATTCTTTACTGGGCTAGTTGTGCTCACCCTTTTGCTTCACAATTCCTTTCAGGTAATAAAAGTGTAGCTGGGTCGAGCGGGGGATAACAGGGGAATAGAACGGTGGTCATAATTTAGTAGTTATATTTGGTGAATCAAATAGGGTGAGGCGAACCCAACGTTGGAAGGGTGTTTTGCCACTATCATATAAGATGTCTAAAGACATACAACCTCGTGTCATCATAAGACAGAGTTGTGCACATCCACTTACTGAGTATATCGATGCGTACTACCTATATGATCTTGGTGTTTGTTTGAAGTATAATTCTCAATTAGAGACAGTGGAGATAATGATATGTCAAGAGAAGACTCAACATTTGAAAGAATATGATAGTAATCTTCTCATTTTTCTTTGGGGTCTATTGGGTCAACTAAGGATAATTCTGTGGCCATATGATATCTATTATAACCTAGACGCATGGCCTCCCATGTACGAAGGTTTCCTTGAGCACTTCCCAAAGATTTTAATTTCTAAAACAGTTTTTGACTATACCTTTATGTAAGATGTCATGGTGACGTCTTTACCCAAGTTGGTGTCAAGAGTCAGCTGAGTTGATATATATATTTGTATCAAAACTCACAACACATGAGTTGTTGTATTTTGCACGACAATTGTTGTAATAAAGTTGTAGTTGTTTTCTGTACCATGTATTTGGCGTCTCAGAATGGGTTGGGTGGAATGGACCTATTTTGGGGGTGTCACATTTGGTATCAGAGCTTAGGAATATGGTCTCTGTCGGAGATCGGAGAATAGAACTAGGAGGGGAGAGATGAGTAAATCTTCCGCTAGTGTTTCCTACCTAAGCTTATTTGTTGGTCAGTCATAATATCTGGATATTATGTGATATGTTAATTTGTTCAATTAACCCTTGTTTTGAAGCTGTATTCTAAAATGATATCTGAAATACAGGAGATGAGCAATGGAGAAATCATGAGGACAGGGAAGATGGAAGCAAGGTATTCTCAACTCTTTGAAATACCAGGTACGTAAATTTCGGGGACGAAATTTCATAAGGAATGGAGATTGTAAGACCCCGAATTTTATGAAATAAAAGTATTCAATTTTTCTATTCAGTAAATGGTTAAATTGATAAAAAGTTAAAGTTAAGGGTGATATATGAATTTTTTCAAAATACGCAAGAGGTTATAAAATACTCATTGTTGTCGGGGAATATTTATGCTGAATGACGGCATGACCGATTATTGGGCCCCATATGAGAATAATTGTGGGATGAAGAAAGCGACAAATTTGAGTTTTTATAAATAACTGGCGTAGTTATTCTTAAGTAACATTGTTAGAATACCGTTGGTTAAAAAACGATTAATATGTGTTGTTGCACGAAGAAGCACGCAGTATTGCACAACATTGTTGAATTATTGATCCTTACGTAAGAAGGCACTACTCAATAATTGTTCTGATGAATTCTTTATTCAATATTTTATTTTATTGGTTCAATAATTCTTTGTGTTGATATTTTATATTATTGTTGTTTCAATAATTGTCATTGCTGATATTTCCCATTATCGGATCAATAATTCATATTATTTGAATAATATTATTAGATAACATTATTGGCAATGTCTAAAAGTTTCATCAAAGAGAGATTTGGTCACCTAATTGCGCGCCAGGAAAAGGAGAAATCCTTATCGAAAAGCCCTCTTTCCCTGGGAACTGCTGGTTGTCATTGTTGTGATTCTGTAATATTATTTGTGAATAATTAATTATTGATTTATATGATAAGGAAATATTTATTAGATGCGGATATAAATGATGGATTTATTTATGTGGTTATAAATGAAGGAATTAATGTTGAGGTATTTTATCAGTATTTTATCGGATTGGAGGTATTAAAAGATCAAATCGTTGTTCTTCTGACTTTATTGTGTGAGTTATAATTTTTAATCAATTGTTGGATCGTTGTGATTTTTGGATATGTTATACATATATAAGTTGAGTATATGTTCATAAATTTTGAACCGATTAAAAATGAGCGAATGATTTGTTATGAATTTTAAGAGGTGACCGATTTAAATTAGGTTTATAAATGATTTTGGTAGAAAATTCTAGAAATGGGTGGGCCCCACTTTTTGGTTGTTGGGGATGGTGGTGATTTTTTTGGTGGGTGGAATAGTAGCGGTAAAGCCATCAAAGTTGCAGTCAAGTCTGCCTTCTTGCGTGTTAATATTTTCCTATAAATAGAGAGCTAAGTTAGAATTGAAAATCATACCAGAATTCATAAATTTTCTCTCTTTTTCTCTCTAGATTATCGAGTGTATTTTGTGAGTATTTAGATACTTGGTGAGTTGCTATTCATCAGTGCAAGTTTTCTTTAGCGTCATATCCGATATCCAGTCAGAAGTGCTGCTCTTTTGAGGTAAGGGATAGTAAGAGATATTAAGGGATGTTATATTCTTCATAATGATGTTATTCTTTCAATATCATTATACTGAAATATTGGTATAGATTTTATTGTGGAATTTTTACCTTTTTGAGTCGGAATTACTATTCACGATATCGATTAATTATTCATGTATATGGCACTATTTACGTATATGACATTATTTACGATCTGTACTACTATGCGACTACGAGTCTTATTCACGAGTTACTATTCATGAGTTATTATTCACGAGTTACTATTCACGAGTTACTATTTACGGGTACTATTCATGACAAAAATTGGTTTCTTTTTCCGACCAAATTATCGTTGATTTATGATTGTTGCTCTTGAAAATAAATGCAGTTGTTGATCATATTATTTTATTATCATATATAACATTTTTATAACCCTGATGTTGAATTTCTCTTTCACTTGAGTGTAAAGATTGGTAGATTATTGGTATGATCATGACTATGGGTTCTCTTTGGCCAGTAGTGCAAAGTTGAATTGTTGACTAGTATGATCATGACCATTGAATTTATAATTGAATATCTTTAGCTTAAGTGCAAAGGTGAATTGATCAACATGGTTATAATTATGGATTATATAAATTCTGAAATGATTATATATTTCTTTGAGATATTAATATATTTGGCCTGTAGTGCAAATATGAACTGTTGATGAATATATTTGGCCTGTAGTGCAAAGATGAACTGTTGAGGAATATCTTTGGCCTGTAGTGCAAAGATGGTCTATTGAGGAATATCTTTGGCGCAAAGATGAATTGTTGATGAATATCTTTGGCCCGTAGTGCAAAGATGACCTGTTGTTGAAATATCTTTGGCATGTAGTGCAAAGATGGTCTGTTGATGAATATCTTTGGTCGTAGTGCAAAGATGAAATTGTTAGTATGATTATAAACAGGAACTGTGATTTGGTATAACCATGATCTTTGATGTTTCAAGTAAAGACATGTGGTGAAAATTATCTTCGTCCTGGATGCGAAGAGGAATTTAGAATTAGAATTATGATTACAAGTTATTCATATAATTGTGGAAAGGAACTGTTGATTAATGTTACAGGGATAAAACATTGTTGGTGAACTTTTAATGTGGAGAAGATAATAGACTTTATGGTCTATTTGACTCTTCTAATGGATTGCTCGTTTCGCTGTAACTATGGTTGAAAATTTTTATCATCTACCATATGTTCTAAATCTCTGATTTACTACTGATGAAGGCTATTGATAATTTAATTATCTTTAGTCATGATATTTTTTACTGGGCTAGTTGTGCTCACCCTTTTGCTTCACAATTCCTTTCAGGTAATAAAAGTGTAGCTGGGTCGAGCGGGGGATAACAGAGGAATAGAACGGTGGTCATCATTTAGTAGTTATATTTGGTGAATCAAATAGGGCGAGGCAAACCCAACGTTGGAAGGGTGTTTTGCCACTATCATACAAGATGTCTAAAGACATACAACCTCGTGTCATCATAAGACAGGGTTGGCACATCCACTTACTGAGTATATCTACGTGCACTACCTATATGATCTTGGTGTTTGTTTGAAGTATAATTCTCAATTAGAGACAGTGGAGATAATGCATGATATGTCAAGAGAAGACTCACCATTGGAAAGAATATGATAGTAATCTTCTCGTTTTTCTTTGGGGTCTATTGGGTCAACTAAGAATAATTCTGTGGCCATATGATATATATTATAACCTAGACGCATGGTCTCTCATGTACGAAGGTTTCCTTGAGCACTTCCCAAATATTTTAATTTCTAAAACAGTTTTTGACTATACCTTTATGTAAGATGTCATGGTGACGTGCTACCCAAGTTGGTGGCAAGATTCACAGTTGATATATATATTTGTATCAAAATTCACAACACATGAGTTGTTGTATTTTGCACGACAATTGTTGTAATAAAGTTGTAGTTGTTTTCTGTACCATGTATTTGGCGACTCAGAATGAGTTGGGTGAAATGGACCTATTTTGGGGTCGTCTTAATATGTATGTTTTATTTTAAAAATAAAATTAAAAATACTTTTATGTTTTAAAATACTTATAAAATTTTTAAAAATAAAAATGATATTGATATTTATCATCCAACCCTTTTCTTCTTGTTCTCATTTTCTTTTGTTTGACGGCAACTATGGTGGAGATACTACAGATCTGATTTTTGTTTTTGACCAAACAGATCTGATTTTTGTGATATTGATTTTTTGAGATAGTACAGATCTGATTTTTGTGACCAAAAATAAAAATGATATTTTGTTTTTGACCAAACAGATCTGACGGCAACTATGGTGGAGAAAGTTTTCACAATCCAGATCTGATTTTTGTTTTTGACCAAACAGAGATGGCGGATCTAAAATATAAAAATGGTCAAGCGTCTTTGGGATCTCAGAGTTGTTAGAGATGATGATGTCATTGAATCTGACTAGAACTGGTGTAATATTGATGATGATGAGATTGGCGACTATGTACTTAGCGTTTGTTGGTGGTGGTTGGGTGGTTGGCAAATTTGGATGGTGGTGGTGGGCGTGTTGGTGGTGGTGGTGGCGGTGGAGAGAAGCGGTGGGTAGCGGGTATTTTAAAAATTTATAAGTATTTTTATTTTTTATTTTAAAATAAAACCTACATATTATGAATATTATAATATTAATTTTATTAATATTATACATATTATAAATATTTTAGTAAAAAGAAAAAATGAAAATAAAATATAAAAATATTTTTATTTTTAAAATTTTATAAGTATTTTAAAACATAAAAATATTTTTTTTATTTTAAAATAAAACATACATATTATAAATATTATAATATTAATTTTTATTAATATTATACATATTATAAATATTTAGGTAAAGAAAAAGAAAGAAAATAAAACATAAAATATTTTTAAAACCACAGTGGGCTAATTGTTTTTTTTTTTAAAGTGCAGTGACTCAATAGTATTAAGAATAAGAATTTGGCTGACTGGCTTGCCACATCAGAAAATAATGATTTTTTAGAAAATAAATCAATGTCACGTGTGTAATTATTTAACGTCCGTCCAAGAAATTGGATGGAATGGCTTGATTGTACATTTTTAAAAAGCACAGTGGATCAATTGAATATTTTAAAAGCACAGTGACTAATTACTTAAAACACTAAAACCACAGTGGAATAAAAGTGCTTTTTGCCAATAAATCCCCTAGCAGTAACCAAACAGCTCTAACAGTAGGCATGGTTTTTTTACACAGTAGCTAGCACGCTCTCCCTGTTGAGCCAAATAGGCGCATTTTCTCTGCAACTACAACTTTCATGGCTTCCTTTGCAGATGCCATGACATGGACAAGATCTTTCTTTGGGCTGCTCAGTGAGTCCATGTAAGCCTTCCGAACCTCGGTGTTTACATTGAACTTCCTTACACCATGCTCGATACATTCCTGATCATTGAAAGCATGCACCCAAATAGGTAAGTGAACATATTCCTCATATATACATACCTGCATTGTCGGACTAAGATACCCTCCATTTCGTTTTTCACCCGATTTCCCCAATATACATTTAGTGACACAAATACTGCTTTTAGTGACAATGCCAACACTGACACTATTAGTTGTGATGAATTCAATTGTGTAACTAGTGTAATAGTTTTGTTACTTGTATTGGGGAACTTGGGTGGAAGGTGTAAATTTTTTTATTTTATTTTTTGTTGTGGGGGGAAGCTTGGTCCCAACATTGATTAGAATTGTGTATCTAAACATACATGGACAAGTTCTTTTGGCAATCCAGAAGCTCCGTGAAGAACAAGATAAACTCCTTTCTTCGAACATAACTTGTGCAGATTCTGGATAAAAGCAAATGTAGGAATTAGCCAAATCTATCAACATGGATGGTCATAGCATTTGCCAAATGATTACACAATGGCCATTTCACAAAAATAAAAATAAAAATAAAAATAATGACAATATCATAGTCTAGAGAAGAAAACATACCTCATGATGACCTGTGGTAATGTTATTACCCATAAGGTAAACGAATCAAAATAACAAACTATTCTGGGTAAAAAGGTGGAATGATAAAATTATGGTTTATGACACCCCCACAAGGGATAAACTAGTCCTTACACTACACTTCTTGTGAAGAATTGTGATTCCGTCTGGCTCAAAGCACAAATACCACTAGGACAACTCAAATTAGGTAAATAACACTAACAACCCAAACCAACAACTGGGAAATTAGATATCTATACTCAAACAATGAGATTATGTTTTTAGTTTTTGTTATATAATAAATTGAGAATTTCAGTATGTGAAATTGATTCATCTATTTGAGTGATACTATCTAAAAGAACCGCTGAAGAAATTTAAGTCTGATGTCAGAATAGTCCAGAAATAAAGTAACACGTGCAGTTCAAAGAATTGGGTCGAGAAATTATTTTGTTATTAAAGTTGGCCATTCCAAACAAAATTACATTCATGGAGCTAACAATCTGGGAACTGGAGACTAAATTAACTGATGTTGTATCATAGTGAGATGAATGTATTTCAATTACTAGCTATTGCGATATTAATGGCAATGGCCATTGATGTAAGAAATAAATAGTATAGTTAAGATTATAGATATTCAACCTGAAGTAAATCAAGTCGAAGGTTAGGGCCACTTGCAGGGTATTTCCCATGAACATTTCCAATACAAACTGCCAAAGCATCAATACCTGTCTCATCAATGAATTCTTGAGCCTGAAATTCATACAGAGCCATATGTGATGCATTTGGAACTGTTTTATCAGACGGTTATTGAGTGTTTAACCAACTGGGGCGAAATAAATAAACTAATAAAAAAAAACCTGTTTAATGTCAGTCATTCTTGCTTCATAATTTTCTACGGTCAAGTCATCTTCAGTTCCTGACAATCTTCCTAGTTCAGCTTCCACCAGCATACCTTTTGCATGTGCCAAGGATGAAATGAATTTCGTGTATGAGATATTCTCTTTGAAAGGAAACTCTGAACCATCTACCATGACTGAATCAAATCCCTGCAATGGTTTGTATTGACCAGTAGATTGCGAATGATACATTAAAGCTCAATAGTTCTAATTTGAACATCAAATTCAGTGGAAAAGTAACCAGAATAGAGTACATAAAATATCTGCTTCAATATACTAGCAAGACAACTTACTAATTCCAGAACTTCCACCAACTCTTTCTTGGAATTCCCATGATCAAAGTGAACTGTGATTGGTACCTGTCACAAAGGCATGCAGATTTACTTCTCAAGTGTTTTGCATGTAGGCCAACCTTACCTAAATGACTGTTATCTCTAATATCTAAATTGGGCTGCATTCTTCATGGTGGAAATTATACTAGTCATAAAGTTAACATAATTAAATGTAGCAGAATGTTAGAGGAGCATTTGTTTGGCACAGGATCTTAAACATGAATTCGACAAACTTAAGAGACAGAGATCCGGATATGGAACAAATATTCCTCAATATGAAACATAAAAATTGTGAACACGAATTCGGAAAATTATATAGATCAACTGCATAGACATTTATTTATCAGAGTCACTATTTGGAAACCATAGTGACCTTTATTCACAATATCCACATAACTTTTGTAAATAAAAGGTCTACAGAATCTAAAAAACTTTTTCCATAAAGGTCACAAAAGCATATGCATAAAAGGTGTTCACCGGAAAATCAGATACAATTTTGTTTTCAAACTTCTCAAATCACTACAAAATTTCTGTGTACTTATCGATGTTATTGAGATCATTTAGGCTACACAAATTTTAATGAATTTTCTTAAAGGTATTCAGTTTAGATAACTCAGTAAACATTGCACAATCTTTAATGTGATAATCACCAATTGAGCAACTTGTAAATTTTGCCCATAACATTTCAAGTAATAATCTGATTAATGCTTATTCATATAAGCTGCAACACACATCATACCAGCAGCTTATTCTAACCTATAAGTATACTCTATTACAATGAAGCTGCAACGCACATCATACCAGCAGCTTATTCTAACCTATAAGTATATTCTAGTACAAAGAAGCTGCAACAAACAGGATGAAATCTATATTTGATCGAATCATTTGTATTTGCAAATTTTTAGAATGATCTACTGAAAAATTGTACTTACCCTCGCTTGTTCTGCAGCAGAAATGCAACATGCAACCAATGGGATTCCTCCTTGTTTTAAGGCACTTGGATGGATCTGGAAATGAACAATGCTTTAGAAATTCATCTAAAAAGACAACTGTCAGTACATAGATAGTTGATCAATTGATGAGCCCATTCAAACATTAATAAAAATTACTTTTTCAATATATTTAGTCTACAAATTTTAAAAGTTTACATCATAATTTTCTCTCCTAACATGACTAGGAGATATCACTAACTCATATGCTACAACTGACAGACCAGAATGCCTTCTTAATATACCAAGTTTTCATCATTCATCTAAGCCATCAAATTGTCTCAGTACCACTTTATTAGGGAGTAAGAGAACAAAACGAATTCTAGAATTTCTAGTCCTAATCTTAAAAAGAATATGCAGTAAGTTAGCAGAAACTTAATTCCCCAGCATGAAAAGATGTTGAGTGAAAATTAATTTGTATATTTGAGAGTGCAAGCTTCTTTCATATACTTTCTAACGTCACATACATTGATCCTGGATATTGTTGGCTGGAAAAAGAAGGGGGTGGGGGTTAAGAAATGTTTGTCTGTTTGTTTTTTGTTTTTTTTGGAGAGTGGTGGAGAGGAAAGGGTTTGGAACTTATGTAACTTTCGGTAAACATATAGGGGCAAGGAGTCCACCCACTCTATAACAAGTGGAAACAAAAAGAGAACACTCAAAAAGGGGCAGCTCTCCAATCTCTACAAAGATCAGAAACAGATAATCCTAAAGGTATCCATGACTGAGGCCCATAAAGAAGCAAAGAAAAAGATCCTATCTCAAAACAAAGCAAAAGATAAAGCTATATCTAACCTATTCAAAAAATAAAAAATAAAAAATAAAAAAAATAGCCATCTCTACAAAGTCGAGCATTATGCCAAGTCCAGATACAAAAAGAGCAGAAAAAAAAATGCACACTTCCAAAGCATCTTAACATCCTTGCTACCTCCAAAACCTCTGAACCGTGTAAGAAGACAATCCACCACTGAGGCGGGACATACTCACTCCTCCCAAAACACTCCAAAAATAGAATTCCATGAAGCCCAAGCAATATGTCAATGCAAAAGTAAATGAGAGTGATTCTCATCAAACCCATCACACATGATAGAAAATGTAGAGAGACTTATTTCCAATACAAGGTTACAAGGCTTCATTCTACTGATGCAGGACCAACTCTATATAGTCCAGATTCTGGAGAGCTACCATATCTGACATACCGTATACAAGTCAAAACTCTAACACTTGGTCTTTAAGAGGCGAAGAATTATAGATTTGTAGGCATGTGATATAAATTTCATAATCAGCCAAATTTGAACTAATCTAAACTTCTGAATTGAATGCTTGAACCTGTAAAATTGCAGGGCTCTGTTCCTCCTCTGCTGCAGCAACAACTGCCTCAACTCCTTCCAAATTATAAACATTAAATGCTCCAATAGCATATTTTCCCTTTTCTGCATTCTTTACAACAAAAGACCGTAAAAATCACAATTTTAAAATAATTTTTCAGTTTTTTTTGCTTAGTGGATCTTACAAGAAGGAGCTCCTTCGTTGAAGAATTTCTGACTGGACGAGCCCAACGTTTGACAACCTCTGCCAGAGCTTTACTATCACCAACATTCCCTAACAAAGATACAATATAAGTGATACATCCAACACAGAACATTTTCAAAAAGTTGATTATGTGGAGATATATAAGAACACAAACTTACCAGGGAAAACAATGTATGGGACTCCTGGATGTCTACTCTCAGCACCTAGCAGTCACAAGGGGACACCAGCCAAGGCTTGTCCAGCTATTTTGGCACGTTTTGCTTCTAGAGCTTTTGTAGCAATGTCTGAAGAGGTGATTCCACCCTAAGATAAGGAAAATCTTGTGGTCATATCATTCAGCCATACATATCTCAACATAAAAAAAGATAAAAATTGTTAAATCATGATATGCATTGTTGGGTCCATTTACCTAACAACTTTAAACTTTTTTAGAAAAAAACTAAAATTGGTAACTTGACAAGTATCAGGTTCAGATATCTGGTCTCACGAGGTTTAAGGTTCATTTAACCTGGTTGCATTTGGTCCCCATTATGTTGGTGTCCTGTTCCCCATTGTTTGGACCATAGCAGAAGACAGAAGACAAAAGGGAAGCAAGAAAAACAACTCTATCTCTTAAAAACTGAGGATAAGTAACTCCCTCTAAACAATCTAGCATTACGCTCCTTCCAAACTAAACAAAAAACTATTAAAAAAAGGAATTCCATTAGGATTTTGGCATCCCCTCCAGCTTCCTTCCTCATAAGCGAGTTAACAACATATTTTCCGCAGAAGCTGGGCAAACCCACTGCCCTCCTAACACTCCAAATAGAGAGCTCCACAAACCCCAAGCAACAGGGCAATGAAGAAATGTCCGGAGAAAGAGCCTAACAAACCCAATCCACAATCTTGACCTAATACCTCATCTCTAGTAAATAATTTCTTGAAAACATTGTTCATCATTTCAACAGGGAAAGTCCAAGTTTCAAACTTAATCTTCTAATTATCAATGATAAAAATAAGGTGGGTTCTGTAGAAATTCATCATCTGCCCAAATTCTGTCTAGTTTAAGTAATATCAACAATTGAAATCTTTTCTTTGGCACTTGCAGTTCTTTTGTTTATATTTTTCTAATCAAGAAAGGAAAATAGTTAAGACTTAAAATAATGTTGGCATTGAAAGGGAAAAATAACTTCTTGTCTGAACAAATAGAAGTACCTTTGCAAGAATATAACGGGGTCTTGTAGTTATCCGCCTAACTATTTCCACCAGCGCAGAGCTCACCTTAAAATTGATATCCAAACTCTCTGAAGGAGCTGTTTTCAACATTAATGACAATCAGCAGTTGTTCTTACTCAGTGTTGATATAAACATCATCATATGGGTAATCATTCAATATAACTTTCAAGTTTAGAATTATATACATGGTAGCAGATTAAAAATTACAAGAAAATATTATAGACTCACTCTTCCCTGTTATAAGCTCTCTACTAGTCATAATTAGAGTATCTTTACAAGCTCCAAGGAAAATGTCTGCTATTTCAGCTGCTCGACTGATTTCCTCCTCCCTTTCTTCTAATGACTTCATGGCAAGTTTATCAACAGAAATCTATCCAAAATAAAGCAAATAGAGATCCTTGAGTCAATAATAAAATTGTGTTAAATAAATAATCTGTGTGTTGAAAAGTGGATTGCAATAGAATCACATATTCTTCTGTTGAAAGAAATATATTATCAGCACATAGGAGACTTATCATAAGAAAAATTAGTATTTTAATCACCTCAATGCTTCTAATCATATGGCTGCATTGTATTTTAAGTTCTTCAACCTGTGTCACAAGAAATTGGTAATGACTTAGATTTACAAAATAGAGTTTAAAAATAGGCTGAAGGTTCCAAAATACTTTAAAATGACATTGACCTGCTTTGTTGTCTTTGGAACATATGACCCCACAATTATAAGTCCACCACTCCTTCCTTTATCTATTCCAAGATCATTGGGTGAAATTGGAGATTTAGGAATAATTCCAATCCGAGCGGAAACGAAGCTAGCAGCAGTGCGGCATAAGAATCGCTTTCCCTTTAGTTCTGCCTGCCAATGAAATGTAAATAAATAATCGAAAGGTGGTCTCGAGCTTTCTTTCAGATATAACAGAGATATTTAACAGCACAAATGATTCAGGAACTACCTGAATCATTCCAGCTGCAAACACAGCCACATCTCTTTCACTAGCCGCATTAACAATACATATTGAACCCTGTTTAACAAAACAATTGAATGCGTAAGAGATTATAAGTATTCTGAAATAAGCATGCAGTGGAAAATAAATATCTCATATTAAACATATGGTTGTTTTGTGATGAAAAGGAGTGCCAGTATACCACTAATTTCGTAGACTCACTAAAAGACAGGTGAAAATTTGCATATCCAAGAGCTACTTGTCTGTAAACAAATTGATTGGGAAGGGAATGCATCTATTAACTCAATTAAGAAATTTCTCCTGAGAGTGATGTTGAGTGATTATTCCAGATGTTGAGTGATTAGTGAACTTATTCCAGATGCATAGTTTTCCAGAAATGGAACATTAGTATCTAGCTCACTCTACTACTTTATTTGGTAGGTACTCTACTACTTTAAATGAAGCTGAAACCAAGCTACTGGTTCAGTGAGCTGACTCTGAATGAGCAGCAGTTGATATTTGGAAGGATTTATTCTGTTGTATAAAGCATTAAGCATGAGTGTCAAGTCACCAATTGCTCTAAAATCTTATGCTATTAGATAGAGGAGCCAACAATGTGTACCATGCTTTAATGCTGCACCTCATGTGCAACCCCCATTTGCACGTGGAGAGAGATATCAAGCTGAATCTGAAGGATCATGGAGTGCGAGAGGGAAAAATCATATTTCGCTTCATTATCGAAGATTTTGTTTCTTCGAGAGAAACCAAGGGAAAACCTCTTCAACAAAACCCTGAAGTTCTCTGAAGAACTCAAAAGTAAGATAGCAATATTTCATTAATAATTAAAAGTTTTGTATAATTCCATCATAACCACTACTTCTATGACAAGAAGACTGGTAAACCCTAATGATACTAAATCTACGCAACTATATAATCTAATATCAACTACATAGATGAACTGCTAAGTTAATTATTTCCTTTATTTACATATTTTCCTATTGTAAGCTGGTTTTAAGTAAACATTAATAATATGAGGTTGGTATACAAATAACATACCATAACTCTTCGTGAGCCCCTAAATATAATACAAAACTACTATATCCCAATGTTATGGAGATCGCGGTTCAATGCGGTACTGTAATGAAAACAAGAACAAAAAACGCCACATATAATGGAACAAAAGTATTGTAGGGGTAGGTTTTTTGGGGTCATTTTGGTAGCACGAGTACGTTTATTCGAAATGTGGTACATTACGATAACTTACCTAAACATATAGTTAAATCTAATAAGTTAGTATCACAATATGCATATTTTCAAGAGGCTACACCACGTTACCATTATTATTGGATGCCCACAAAGTGTTCACTTGGTGTTTAGAGTTTCCTTATACATATTAGGGTTTTTGTTAGAACATTTTAGATTTATCTTTGTGATAACTAAGCTTGTAGATATCTTAGATATTTTGGAATCTTAGATATTTTGAAAGAATGTTATAGGTAGGAAATCTTAGTCTTCCACTAATTTTAGCCTAACCATTGTTCACAAGGCCTAGTTATTATAAAAAAATGCCCCTCATTTGTAAAATCAAAAACCATAGTTATAATCATTCTTGTTGAATTAAAGTTTCAACCTCTTGTTATTAAATAGAAAAAGAAGTTTTGGATTGCTAAATTTAATGTTTTGGCACGAAATTGTTCAATGTTTTGGAACGTTCGTACGAAATCACAATTCGCTGACATGTTAGCATTTTCAGGTAACACTGCTATATCCTGAAAAGCAATTTGCTGCAATATTTAGCTATTAAATTATGGCACAAATGCTCAGACTCCCTTAGTTGGGAGAAAGTCATACTCTAAGTTTACGCCAGTGGTTTCCAAGATCTATAGGAATTCTTATCAATCCTCGTCTTCCTTCTGAGCTTTGAAATTTCAAAATGAGCATTGAAATTCCAAATACAAAATAGAATTAAACTCTTTTGAGGGGAGAAATCTTACAAGAAAATATGGATGGTTAAAACATAGCTTATTGAGAAGAGAATTTTTGTTATAAAAACAAAAGGAGAAAAAAAAATATTAATAGGAAAGAGAGGCTACAAGAAAAAAAATGGTGGACAAGAAGTCCTCCTTACCGAACTAGTTGAAAACAAGACAAGAAGCACTTACAAAGTGCAGCCGTCTTCTGTTTTGTTGAGCCTTGCTTTGGTATCTGGCTTGATGGTTGTGCGTGCTAAAAATTCACATATATTTGTCACGAATGACTCCCATAGCCTTTGGCAAAGCTATGTTGTGGCTAGTGGAGCAGTTTCCCTCACTGATATTTTTTAATAAACTAAGTGATAGTATAAATTTAATTAGTGCTATATATTAATGTTTCACAAGCAGTCAATGAAACTGTTCAACCAAAAGAGAAACTCATGTTTCAAACTAGTGGAGTAATTTTAAGTTTATAACCTTTCCTAAAACTCCCAAACTAGTGCCCTAAATCCCTTACTACCTCAGCCTCCTGTTTCTTAATGCTTTTTTTCTTTTGATTTTGAAATTAAAAGGGAGGGAGGGAGAGAGCTATTCTTCGGAAGTCACAAAAACTATAATTTATTATTTAAATATTATTACAACTTTATTGTATTACAATAGTTTGAATTATTTTTTAATATCGTTATCTAATTAATAGTAACCGACTTCTTTATTCCTTTTTCTTTTTTTTCCTTTTTTTGGCGTATATATGCTTAGTGTACTTTTTTCCCCTAGTGATGTAAAATACTGGCTTTGCCACTGCCCATGGCAAAAGCCCAAAGGGATGCAAGAAAAGTAACAGAAGTAAATGTTGCTCTTGTTCTTATGTCAACTAACAGAAGTGTTTAAGGTTGTAAACGAACTAAACAATTCGGGCTCGGCTCGTAAAAATACGAGCGAGACTCGGATTCGTTAATAATATGCTTTAAATTTGAGCATAAAAAATAGTTCAAAAAAAATACGAGTAGAATCTGAGCAAGATTATACTCGACTCGTTTAAGATTCAAACTACTAGAATTCTCTTCAATACATACTTGATTGATACAGATTCGATTAGATACTCGATGCATTCTCTTATAATATATACAAAATTAAATCAAATTAGGATAATTAATTATTATTATTTTATTTTGTTTTTAATTTTAATTGTGATTTTATATTTGTAAAGTGTAATAGTAAATATATTTTCTCATTTCTAAGTAAAATAACAAATTCAATTTATAATTATATTTATTATAAAGCTAGTTATTATGTGGAGACTCGAATTTGAGCTTGAAGTTGAAGCTCGCGAGTAGTTTGAATATAATTTGATTTGAGTCGGATCAAATTCGAGTCGATCTAAATCTGAGTAGAATTTTTCAAATACAATTCAAATTCCAGTATAAATTTAACGTTTCGAGTCGAATTCGAGCAGCTCTCTGTTCTCTTCGGTCTGACTCGTTTAAAGGGTCAATCTATTATCAACAATCGAAGCACTGAGGGAGTGTAAGTTTAGAAACCTCATTGGTCATAGTCTAGATTGTGACTTCAGAAATTTCATTGGAGCTTCTCGTAGTTTCTATACCCCTGACATAAATACGTTGATATTCATGAGTTCTCTGTCTGTGTTGGGGGAGTTTATGAGGGGTGGGTTGCGGTGGAGGAGGAGGCATGGATATGAATGTGAGAAAAAGAAGGAACAAATCAGAAATATCTATAAATTAGATCAAGACGCATAACCAGGTAGATGATTAGTTGATACAAATGATTTCTGCCAAACTTTCCTCGTTACCTTCTGCAAACTGCAAAGATGCTCAAAAACAGCATTTGGTCCACCTTTCCTTAATAGTTGAATAGAGATAGATGCAACAGTGCTAGCTAGTATGCGGCCTCTAGTTTTCTCCTCCACCCACTATAATACAGATGAAGAAAAATTAAAATTAAAATGAAATCTTAACTTCGATTATTGATGATCTATCATGCGTTTCACTTAAGTAAAAATGCTAGACCTCACGGAGGTTTGAACATTTATATCCAAAAGCAGCATCTTTTGCAAATTCTGTGTCCCCAGCAGGAACAAGCCTACAAACACCAAGAGTGTAACCATGACAGTGTTCTGCATGTTGAAATGTCAAGGATGTGACGGCATAAGAGAAACAGAAGAATACCTATCAGAGTCTGCAACATAATGTATATCATCAATGGTGAATCGACCTCCCTGAAGAAAGAAGGGACAGATGATCCACGCATCCATCTCACCTAGTACTGACACAGCTGCATCTGCCTCCTACATAAATCAGCCAAACATGTTAGGATACTGATTAAAACAGCATAAAGACATAGTTACCGTTATATTATATTAAAACTTGAGGGTCCATGTTCTTGCCTCTGGAAAATGACCCCTTAATGTCGAATCACCCCTTAATACCACAGTATAGTCAATGTGCTCAACTGACTTAGCTGCAGAACATAGGCTTCTGCAGATATCTGCTATCAGTGCACTGGCCTGTGTGGGGAATATTTTTTTTGTAGTCAGTGATACATAAGAAACTATCTTTTCAACATATATACATATATATAAGGTCATTTGTCATCTTAACAAAAAAATTGAAAAAATAAATTCAAAACTGTATGCGTTGAGCAAGCTATTTACCTTCTCAGAACTCAGTGCACGGGAGTTTGTCAAAATGAAAAGCAACTTGGCCGTTTCCTAAACTGTTCAACAAGCGACTCAATGTTCCTGAAAACATATATAGCAACTAAGATTTAGTATTGATAGGCATATTACTTTCTTTTTCATTTATTTATTATCTTAAAGATGTTTTGACACTCGAGGTGATTGTATACAATACACACAAGAATATTAACCAAATTATAATGACAATGGAAAGAATTGCAGCTTGTTTGGAGTTAGATAACAACTCTTAGTCTTAACTTTAGTATAGAGTCTTCACCAGTGTTCACAAAAAAAATTATAACACCTAACAAGTTATTTGAGATGCACTCACCATTCTGTCAAGACATCGATATCATGAACAGTCTGAGTTCCAGTTGGATCATCATCCAGAACCACCAAAATTTTTGAATTATGCTGGTCCAATTTACGTATATCTTCAGTTAGATCCAGTGGCCACTCAGATGGAAGAGATTGCAATAGTGATTCTTTCCCAACAATGGGAACTTTCCCTTCAACTTTGACACCTGTGAGTGTCTCATACACCTACAAAGATAGTACAAGAGTTAAATTAAATTTCTATTACTCAATTTAAGACATGAGCATCTTTATAAACTGAAATTGGCCACTGTGAGTCCTATCTATGTCACAATCAAGCCATGTCATGAAAAAACAATGATAACTTATTAATAGTAGTCAATTAACTATATGGACGTTACGGGAGAATTTGATAGGGGAAAAAACAGTAAATTTCTCCAAACTTGGTATGAATCATTTGGCAAATTCCAAAAATCCCAGACTCCTATAAAGCAGACGCTTCACTTCACCCTGACAGCTGTTCCCCCATGTAACTGAATGCCTCTCACAAATTGTGAATACTAAATCATACCTTTACAACAGCAGCATCATCTAAGCGACCCCACCCAGCAGCAGAACCTATTCAATGAAAGTAACAAGAACTGTTAGTTGGCAATAAGCTACTCCCTCCGTTCCTAAAAGATTGTCGTTTTAGGAAGTAATTTTTGTTCCAAAAAGATTGTCGTTTTGAGTTTATCAATACACATTAGTTATTTTTTTTCCTACTTTACCCTTATTTAAAGCTTTCTCCTATTTAAAATTTTCTTCCCTTCCCAATAATTCTTATTCAATTCAATGCTATAATCCAAGTAGTAATTGGTTGAATAAGAAGTAATTGGTTGACTTGAATAAGAAACATTGGGAAGGAAATAATTGGTTGAGACAATTAATAAGGGTAGTGTAGTATTTTCGCTAGGTATTAATTGTATTCCTTAATCTGTGTGCATTAACCTTAAACGACAATCTTTTAGGAACAGATGGAGTAACATATATATTTATTTAGACAAGATATATGTAGTATAATAAGTGAAATGGATTTCCCATACATGATATATATATATATATATATATATATGCATGCAGAATCAGCCCATATTATAAGCAGAAATACTAATATATTCTGTATCAATTGTAGCAAAATACTTGGTTCATGGAAAGGACGCCCCGACTTTTATTCTCTTTGCTTTATTTTATAACTCGATAGATAAATTAATTTTTTCTGATGTGCAAATGAAGTTTCCTTTTCAATATGGCAAAAAGGTGCAGCAACCTAAAGATCGTAGAAAAACTAATCTTTACAGTCAATTGAACTCCAACAGTAATTAAAAAGACAATTTAGGAATAAAGACTCTAACTGAACACTTGATCTCCCTTTCTGTTTCAAACACATTTCACCATCATACAGAGAAAGAACTGACCAATTCTATTGCAAGTCAGGACTACTGACTCAAGAAAAAAAACAGTGACAGAAGTTTAATTCAACCGTATAGTAAATTCATAGAATCATAGAAAGGACTGACCAATTCTATTTCCAATAATTTTCACCAAGATCAGAATCAGATATGTAAGTAATATCTAAGTGAATGAGTAGAGGAAGAGCTATGCATTTGAAAATAACAACCTGCTAACAGAACTTTAGAGATTTCATTACAAATAAACAATTTTTTTATGTGATACATACTTTTTTAATGTGATCTATCATATACGAACAATCACATGATACAAACTTTTTAATGTGAAATTTAATGTTTCTTCTCATATTTAAATTTATCTTAAAGCTGCTAAAGTTAGAGACAATTAACTACTCCCGCTGCATTCATTAGATTTGGCCCCTTCTCAGTTAATAACTACAAACTGGGATACTATATCTCAGAAGAACATTAAAAATCATTCAGCAATTTCATGAATAACTATAGCTATAAACTAACGGAAACTCATAAAATTACACAACTCCTGAAAAACATTTCATAAAGGAACAACCATCGCAACATAGACAGTTAGAGAGAATGTAAATATTTATTTTTACGTATTCAACCTCACCTGACAAAAACAATTGGTGCGCTACAGTAGAAACATGAAGTGGAACCCTGCGGGATGAACATTCACGAGAGACGATCCCCTGTAACATTAATTTTCATGATTAAGAAACTAAAAGAGAATTAAAAACAAGTTGATCCATGAAAAGCATTATGAGGTTGAAATCAGACTGACCAGATCCTTCACAAAGATATCGAGTGCAGATAATGGCGTGTAATCATTGTCCACCATGTGTGGAACACGATTCTCAAACATCCTGCAATTGCATTACAAAAACTCGCGTCATGTACAAAAAAAAAATCATTTCAGAATATCAATAGATATATAAAGTTTCATTCCTTGGAAATAAAACAAACTAACAAGCTTATGAGATACAAAGAGAATAGTGAAAAGAAGCATGATTACAAAATGTAACCTAATGAGGCTGCAACAGATGAATTCTTAGAAATGTTGATGTTGAGAATTGGTAGGGTATGTAGTATCCAAAGACCAAAACTTTTGGCCATAGAATAAGATCAAGAAATTAGAGTATGAATAATTCTATCTGAGTTCTGAGGTTTCTGCATATTCTATTATTTATTACTTTTTTCAATGAGAGGAAACTAGCTTAGAACTACTTTTAAGTTTGGCATACATTTTCAATCATTTTGAAGCATTAAAAACAGTTTGGAAACACATTAGGAACATAAATTAGATCTATAATAATTACAAATAAACTAAAAATCAAATTTTGAGTATGTTTGGGACCTATACATCCCTCCACATGAGAAATTCGGTGCCGATCAAGAAATAAATGAAAATTAATTGTCTAAGAAAATACTCTTCAAGAATTCTGTACTAGTATTAAGAAGCACTATACTTCCAATATGGCAGGCATGAATTAAAAGATATCACCAAAAGAATGACACCCCTAATTTTCTACTGAAACCAAGCTCCAGCAAAATTTTGACAGGACTTTAGATGATATTGAACAATAAAATCGAGGAAACCATTGCGATAGCAGTGTTGCGATCCAACAGTGAACAAGCCTGTTGTGCTAAACAAAGCAAGAGGGCTTTAAATCATGTAGCAGATAAAGACGAAACACATTGTGTGTATGCATACCAGTGACGAAGTAAACCTTTCCTCCGTGTGTGTGTATAGGATATACGCTTATTAGACTATCTAATAGTTAAATATACTAATCAAATCTAGCACAGTAAACATAATTAATACCTTTACCTACAATGATAGTCAAACGGTTATGCTAGTGGGCATAGGCACAAGCAAAAAATTGCAGACGGTCATCATGTTTTTATTGTATTTCATGTATCAAGGATTATATAATGTAAAACAACCTACACTTGTTGCAATTTAATTATTTTCTTGTTCTAGGAAGATTAAAAGAAGATCAAACCACTTAAGGCTGTTGGAGGTGCTTGGGAGATGTGGCCTGATGAGTAGGATTTATACCAGCGAATCGGATACTATATGACTTAAATAGTTGCTTGGTCTCGTAGATTTTATATGGTTTTATATGATTATAGTGTTATTATGCTTAATCGATGCAATGCAGGGCTTATCAGGTGTTTTATAGCTTTTAGGGACAAAATAGTCAATTTACATATGCCCGCCCCGGGGCGCCAAAGCCAAGGCTTATGCTCGCGCCGCAGCGCCACCTCCCTGTCCCTGTTGATGTCACCATGGCGCCATGAAGTACATCGACCCTTCTTGGACTCATGTACTGCAGTATCAAGCTCCGTGTCTTTCATATTTAATGTGGCCACTGCTAACCACAACTTATTTGTCCAAGCGCCATGCCACCTCCAGTGCCAGCGCAAGAGAAAGCCTTGATTTGACCTAGCGAAGGAAAGAAGGCGTATATAACACAGGAGAGGCACTGCAACTCAATATCAGACATCCTACATCATATTTTAGTTAGTTTTAGCTTAGATTAGTTTTGTTCTGTAATTTCTCCTCCTTTCTCTTAGTTGATGTCTGTAAATATAGATTAGGTAGATTAGGGAGAAGTCTGGCATATCCTTGGAGCAACACGAGCAAAGGAGTTTACACGGATTGAAAACTTGATTTGAGCGGAATGCTTAGAGATTGAAAGGGCTTTGTGAGTTTCTTCTTATCTATTTATTGTCTCTGATTTTGTAATCCATAAATGTTGTCTTTATTGCTACTTATATTTTGTTCAATAGCTATGAACTGAGTATTTGCTCTAAGGTTATAATGGAACCCTTTGTTATTTAAATTAACTGTCTTATCTCTTTGGTTGGCACCATATGATGTGGTATAATATATTTGTGCTTAATGATTCTTGCTAAGACATTAGTGATGATTTTGGTAATCTACATGATATCGACAGAAGAATTGTAGATTTACACCTAAATATATTGGCATGTGATTGTGGGTTTCGACTGCATAAGTTGTGCGTAGAATAGACATATATCTGCGCGCCACGTGTGACCTAATAGAGAACTTATGCTTAAATCCTTGTTATGATTAATTCGCATAGACATGTGTAGGATTGTATCTAGCTTGGACGTTCTTTTTTGTTCTATTCCCTTTCGGGTGGATCTGGAGAGGATATGTTTGTGCATACCTGTTGGTCGGAAAACCGATCACTAAACACGCGCAAGTATACGCGGTCTAACAAGTAATACAGTGATAAGGAGTGTGTCGTACCCATGAGGAACTATGACTAATATTTACCAATTACCGACTGTGTATCGCTAAAGTCTTATTCGAACAGCAGTAAATGGAAGTGTGAATAATCTATTTAACTAATTAACAAAGCAAGTAAGTGGATAACGAATGGAAATCTAAGGAAATACAAGCTAAGGTCACAACTTCACCCCCACACAAGCATTCTGTCGAACACCTGGCGTGTTATGTTTCATCAAACTAGCTACCCTATCTCTCTTTAGTCTTAATGGTCACGACGATTTGTCGACCGAGAACGCACAGGTGCTAATGCACCTCTGTCGAGGTATGCACAATCATATCCTCTCCAGATCCACCCTAAAGGGAACAGAACAGAAAGGAACGTCCAAGCTAGATGCAATCCTACATATGTCTATGCGAATCAATCATAACAAGGATTTAAGCATAGGTTCTCAATTAGGTTGCACGTGGCACACAGATATGTCTATTCTACGCACAACTTATGCAGTCGAAACCCACAATCACATGCCAATATATTTAGGTGTAAATCTACAATTCTTCTGACGATATCATGCAGATTACCAACATCATCACTAATGTCTTAGCAAGAATCATAAAGCACAAATATATTAACCCAAATCATATGGTGCCAACCAAAGAGATAAAGACAGTCAATTCAAATAACAAAGGGATCCATTATAACCTTAGAGCCAATAATCAGTTCATATTTAATAAACCAAATACAAGTAGCAAATAAGATAACATTTGTAGAATACAAAATTAGAGGAAATAAATGGATAGAAGAAACTCTGTCAAAGCCCCTTTGATCTCCACGCAGTCCGCTCAAACCAAGTTTTCCACTCCGTGTCGCTCGTTGCTCTTGCTCCAAAGAAATACCAACTTCTCCCTAAATCTACTTAATCTATATTTACAGACATCAACTAAGAGAAAGAGAGAGAAATTACAAAGAAAACTCTAAACTAAGCTAAGCTATATGATATATGGTGAGAGAGGGAGAATGCAGAGGCTGGGTCTCTGTTATATACGTCCTCTGCCTTCAAGCTAGGTCAAAAGAACTTGGTCTCTCTGCCTGGCACCGGAGGGTGGCCTGGCCGCCTGACCACGTGTCTAACAGAACCGGAGCTCTCATGTGTTGCATGTGCAAGTCCATATAGGGATAGTGGTGACTGTGGCGGTCGGCATGGATGGCAATGTAGAGAGGACAAGGAGGTGGCACCACCCTGCCATGAGTCTAATATTGGTCATTGGTCTGCTTGGCGCGAGTGTATAGGAAATCTGAGTTTGCCCTCGAATGCTAGAAAACACCTAATAAGCCCTGCAATATGTCAATTAAGCACAACACTATAATCATGTAAAAACATATAAACTCTATTAGAACAGGCAACTATTTAAGTCATAAAGTATCCGAATCGCGGGTATAAATCCCATTCATCAATACCTCGACAGAGGTGCATAGGCACCTGTGTTCGGTCGACAGATTGTCGTGACCATTAAGACCAAAGAGAGAAGGGTAGCTAGTTTGATGAAGCATAGCACGCCAGGTGTTCGACAGAATGCATGTGTGGGGTGAAGTTGTGACCTTAGCTTGTTATTCCTTCGATTACCATTCGTTATCCATTTACTGCTTTGTTAATTAGTTTTAACTAGATTAATCACACTTCCATTTACTGTTGTTCGAATAAGACTTTAGCGATACATATTCGGTACTTGTTAAATATTAGTCATAGTTCCTCGTGGGTTCGACACTTCCTTATCACTGTATTACTTGTTAGACCGCGTATACTTGCGCGTGTTTAGTGATCGGTTTTCCGACCAACAAGTTTTTGGCGCCGTTGTCGGGGATCTATTATTCTAATATTGTCCAATATTGATTTTTCAATCAAGTTAGTCTTACTTTGAACGTATATATATATATATATATTTCTTTTATTTGTTTGATGTTCCTTTCTTTTTGTTTTTAAGTTTACGGATTATGGACTATCAATGTTATCAATGGCCTTATGAGGGGACGACGCAACCATGCTCGGAAGGACTTGAGAAATTGCAAGTTCAAATTGCAAATGCCTTGAGGCTTACTGACAATCTTGAGTGTCAGTCCACTCAGAATGCCTACGGTCAGGAACGAGCTGACATCGAACCGATCTCCTATCATCCAAACTGCCAGGGTTATCCAAACTCTTAGGACTACAATCAAGAACAATATCATGATCCGAATCATGCCTCTCAGTTTGAATATCAGTCTCCGCCGCACTATGAGTTGACATCTCAGCCCAATGAGAGCTTTTCTGCGTACTCAACACAAGAAGAAGAGAACAGGCTTGAACAGCTCCTCACCAACTTTATTGAGAGAAATGAGGTTCGGATGGCAAGCCAAGAAGCCGCAGTGCAAAGCCTCGAAAGTCAATTGGGGCAAATCATCAATGCCATCACAAATCCACCTCAATGCGATCTACCGGTCATAATTGATCTCGACGATGAAGCAGTAGAGCATTGCACGGTGGATACACAAGGAGAAGGTGATGAGTCTCACCAAAGTGTTGAGGGCAATGTCAATGTGCAAATTGATCAACCTGCGGAGGCTGAGCTAGAAGAAGAGAGGATCATCAGTGGGTGCACTGTCAAGAGTACTCAACAGTTAGAAACCACGCCCACGGCTGTGGAAACCCTGGAGGGCCCACCAGCGCACAAAGAACGCTTTCAAATTAATGAACAAGAGGAATTAGTGGATAATTCCAGTGGTGAAAGATTCTTCGTGCCAAAGGATGAAGAAAACGAGGATGACCAATCATCCATGTCTGCCAAAGATCCAAAGGAATTGACGAATAGGCGGCATGAAATGGTCATTTTCGTTTATGAGCCGGATTGAACGGCATCGGTATAGTCAAGCCGACGACTTTAAAACAAGCGCTTGGTGGGGAGGCACCCCCATCTCGGTATCAATGTTATCCGTTTTCCTTTATTTATATCTAGTTTATTCTGTAATTAGTATTATATTGTTTGTAATAATGCATATTTGCTTCGAAGTGTTTTCTGTTATACTTGTCTTGGCATGTGCAGATAACAAACATGAAAAAACTCAGAAAGTGGTACTTGGGGCCGCGGCCGCCAACTAATGTGTTGAACTAGGGCCAGCCTATGCTTATGATTATTTCCCAAAACTTCGCCCCTACATGAATGCGCCTGATGAACAAAAAGCGGTCCATGGCGGCGCGGACCGAACCTTATTGCTTTATTTATTCACATGGCCAAGTAATAATGAAGGACATGTCGCCGTGCAAGCATACTGGCAAAGGAGAAGTTGGCTTTTAAGAGCAGTTTTTAGCCAGCAGATAGGCCACGCCTCCCCTTTTCTCTCGACAGATTCGACAACATACAAGCACACAAGCAACCCAAAAATCAAAAGTCGTATTTCTCCTACCCATAACCCTTAATCATATTGCACACAAGATCAACCTCTTGTTCCCTCAAGACTCCAGGCCAGTGCACGCAGAAAACAAAGGGGGCAGACTCAAACCAAGGGTTTTTCCCACTCAAGGTATTTTTGTTTAGATTTCGTTCAATTAGAAAAGTAACTTGATCGAATTGTTGGGATTGCCCTTGTCTTCTTGTTTGTTTGGGTGATTTCTACTGACGGAAATCGGGCTAGATCACTGTCAAGCAAGGGTTGTCAAAAGTTGGTTTTCAGAGCGCACACAAGGTGTTCGATAGTTTGCCTGAGAGAGAAGTTGAACTGTTTTGGCTTAAATTCACTGGGATTGCATTGGGGATTTGTTGTGTTTGCTTAGAGGGTTGTTTCTACAGAATTTTGGCACTGCTTAGGGACTGTTTTTGCATCAAGCCAACTGAGATTTTTGACATGGCACAAAAGAGGCAACGCCTGAGTATGGGAGGTTCGTCGTCCGCGGCACCACCAACAGCATGGGACAGAGCCAAATTTGTGAGCGAGGAAGCATGGAAACGTTACAAAAGTTCCTTTTCCGCGCAAAATCTAATTCCTGAGCGGGGTTTGAGGCCGGATAAAAAAAGATGGCGAGTTGTTGGCCATGATTTCGGGACGCCAATGGATCCATGTCACGAAACCACCCGGGTCAGCTATTGTATCTGTGGTTCGGGAGTTTTATGTGAACGCCAATGCCGAAGGTGATGCTGTTGTCCAAGTTAGGGGGAAGTTAGTGGTTTTTGGAAGCCAAGCCATAAATGAACTGTTTGCCACGCCCAACTATGAGGGCAAGGATTATATGGAGCCGGGACTCCGTAGCTATGACCTAGAAGATATCATTAGGAGGCTGTGCAGGCCCAGGACTACGTGGAAGAAGAATGACTATACTGGTGAAAAGACCAGCTTCCCAACTTATGGGAAGGCGTGGTTCAACTTCATATGTGCTAACATGATTCCTACCCGGCACCTGAACGATGTGACCAAAGATAGGGCGATTCTGTTATTCGCCATTGTCACGGGTCTGCATGTGGATATTGGAGTTCTTATTCACGAGTCAATTCTAAAGGCGATCAAGAGTACCGTCGCTTCAGGACTTCCACATCCATCCTTGATCACTCGATTGTGCAAGCAGGCATGCATTCAGTGGGGGCCAGAGGAGATAGCCTTGCCTCCCATGGCAGTCATCGACCACCAGACGATCTCACGCTTCACTGTGTGGGACGGGGCAGAGTCTCATGTCAGAGGCAAAGGCTACAGGCCACCTACAGTGCCACCTCCTACAAAGAGAGCCAGAAAGAGCACCGCCAGACGTCGGCCCAACAGACGTGGACTCTTGGACCGACATCATGGCATCCTTATCCTGCTGCATCAGAAACATGACGCCGAGGCGCAGAAAAAACGGAGGCACATAAAGTAAGACGATGGCTCGAGGCAAGATATAGCGATAAAGATCAGGTGGTGGTGAACACCATGCAGAGCATCTACACTGATTATTGTGGCGAGAACGCTGAGTTCATGCCATACCAGTTCCCATAGCCTCCTGTTTTCCCACCATACCCTCCACCATCATCACCGCCGCCAGAAATTTGACGAGAATGAGACAGATTCTTTGAGAAAGCGAACTTCGTGGAAGCCCTCAGATATCTGATTGCTTTATGTTTAGCAATGAGGGCATTGCTCACCTCAAGTTTGGGGGTGTTTTGGCTACTATCTGTCATTTCTGTCTACTGCCATGTTAGGATTGCATATTTAGTACTTTATTATGTTTTTATCAGTATTTTCAGTATTGTTGTGCAGTCGTTTTAAACTGCGGGATTATGCTTGGGTTTTTAATTATGGATGCCATGAACCGTTTTTGGTTTTTATTATTAATGCTTTGATTATTATTAGCATGATTGTGGTTTATAGCCATCTTTTTGGGGCTTATACAGATTTGATGCTTGTGTCATGTGAATGGCCTTTTTACCCTATTTTGAGTTGCTATTTAGCAAGGGTGTTATAGTTATCATTAGTTTTTGATTGTGGCTGATGACAAGCGCCAAGTATTTATGCCTATCTCTTAGAGTCGTGTCAAGCATGTATGAGCTAGGGGTTGTTCAATAGATAAGTTTAGACTGTTATTGATTCGTCCTTCTTAACAAGCACCGACCAACTGTGTTAACTAGTTAGAATTTAGTTCGTTTGTTCACTCTTATAAACATTCATTTTTACAAGGTAATAAAAGACTTAGACGTTTATACAGTTTTGGATCTTGGATTTTGGCATGTTGACATATATAAAAAATAAAAAAAAAATAATAATAATAATAATAAAAAAAAATGAAATGAGAATAAAAATAGAAAAGAAGTGTTTATATCGAAAGTTTTGCGGTGGGTTGAGATGGAGCGTAAAACGTACTCGCCCATAAACGCAAGACCGATATCGAGATGGAGCGTAAAACGCACTCGCCCATAAACGCAGGACCGATATCGAGATGGAGCATAAAATGCACTCGCTAAATAATCTTCGTTTTTGTTGTAAAATCTCAGTTGGCTTATGTTGATTACGTGGCCTTTACTGCTCGAGTTATTAGATTCATAAGGGTGTTCTACACCTAGTGCCCTAAAGTCGTCTGACTTGGGAGTCACTGATCAAAAGCTCATTCATGGGTAGTTCTGAATAGCCTAAGGTAATTAAGGATTTGTCAAGGAAATGATTCTTGTCGTCATGCTAGTCTTTTGATCTTTTCCTGCACTTGCGTCTTATTCTTAATGCTTGTTGAATGTTTAAGTTGCGGAGTGTGCATTATTGGTATTAACAATCGACTGTGCGATCTTATTTGAGCTATGGTTAGTTATGACGGTTGGTCTCCACACACACACATAGAATGGATCGAATACATTCTTATGCTTGAGATTGAATGAACCCTTATTCATATATGTGTTTGCCCTATTCTCTGGGAGTAGCTATGATCGAGCTTTGAAGCCATGATACTACTTTACTGTTTTATTTTTCTTTCGCGTGTGTTTTATTATTATTAGCGTTGTGTTAGATAGTTTGCTCGAGGACAAGCAAAGACCTAAGTTTGAGGGTATTTGATGAGTAGGATTTATACCCGCGAATCGGATACTTTATGACTTAAATAGTTGCCTGTTCTCGTAGATTTTATATGGTTTTATATGATTATAGTGTTATTATGCTTAATCGATGCAATGCAGGGCTTATCAGGTGTTTTATAGCTTTCAGGGACAAAATGGTCAATTTACATATGCGCGCCACACGCCACCTCCATGTCCTCGCCGATGTCACCGTGAAATAAGCATGGCCATCGACTTTCTTGGACTCGAATCTGCGGTCTTGAGCTCCGTGTCTTTCATACTAATGTGGTGGCTGTAACCAACCATGACTATTTGTCCATGGTGGTGGCGCTACCTCCTCAAGTGCCAGAGCGTAGAAAGCCTTGGTTTGACTGGCGAAGGAAAGTAGGCGTATATAACACGTGAGAGAAACCGCAACTCAATATCGATATCAGACATCCTACATCATATTTTAGTTAGTTTTAGCTTAGATTAGTTTTGTTCTGTAATTTCTCTTCCTTTCTCTAAGTTGATGTTTGTAAATATAGATTAGGTAGATTAGGGAGAAGTCTGGCATATCCTTGGAGCAACACGAGCAGTGAGCGACACGGATTGGAAAGCTTGATTTGAGCGGAATGCTTAGAGATTGAAGGGCTTTGGCGGAGTTTCTTCTTATCTATTTATTGTCTCTGATTTTGTAATCCATAAATGTTGTCTTTATTGCTACTTATATTTTGTTCAATAGCTATGAACCGAGTATTTGCTCTAAAGGTTATAATGGAACCCTTTGTTATTTAAATTAATTGTCTTATCTCTTTGGTTGGCACCATATGATGTGGTTTAACATATTTGTGCTTAATGATTCTTGCTAAGACATTAGTGATGATTTTGGTAATCTACATGATATCGACAGAAGAATTGTTGATTTACACCTAAATATATTGGCATGTGATTGTGGGTTTCGACTGCATAAGTTGTGCGTAGAATAGACATATATATGCGTGCCACGTGTGACCTAATAGAGAACTTATGCTTAAATCCTTGTTATGATTAATTTGCATAGACATGTGTAGGATTGTATCTAGCTTGGACGTTCTTTTCTGTTCTATTCCCTTTTGGGTGGATCTGGAGAGGATATGTTTGTGCATACCTCGACAGAGGTGCATAGGCTCAGTGTTCCGTAGATAACCTTCGTGTTTTTGGATATCACTCATCGATTTTGAGATTTCTCTTACTGACTTTCCTCCATGGGTTCCTTCCATGCAGCCTACTTTTACTTCCTCGTGTTTACCAAGTGTATCACTACCACTATCTAGTTGTCTGTTCAAAATTACCTCGATCAGTAGTGGAATACTAAAGCCTTCCAGGCTTAGCAAAAAGTGGCTATACAATTTAAGACTGCATGGGTGGTTATCAATCCTAAGAACTATAAGTGAAACTTTTTCTCTTGTTGTCATTAAAACAATTGTTTGTTTGCCTGTCACGACAGGCTTCTATTTGCAATCAAAGCTTAACTAGCAAGATGCAAATAAGGCATTTCATTAAGGTTATGATGAAGTTGATATGCAGCTAGCACACTGCCATTTTTCATCTACTTAACTATTCTTCTGTCTATGTCGAGTTGTTTTATTGTCTTAAGCAGGAACCTCACTTAAGAAATTTATGTACATTACACTTTTGACTCTAGCCTAGAAATGACATTGATATTATATTTTGATGACATTAATTTACAAAGGATCTTCTCATTCTTTCTATTAAAACACGATAAAATCACATTTGAGACTAAATTTTTCGGATTTAATTAATATTTTGGTAACTTTCAGTCTTTTTAACCTTTTTCTTTGTAAAAATTATACTACTCAACTAATGTCATAACTACGCCATGAACTCATTTGGAAAAAGTTAAATATCAAATGCCTATACCACTTCATGTGAAGCTTCATCCAATGTGGCAAGCAACCTCATTATGCCACTCAACGTCACTAGTCGAGTCTTATATATATTGACAAGCCTTTGGAATAGGTACATTTCTTTAAGGGCCCTTTGGTTTTTCTTGCACTAGGGAGAGCTACTTTTGCAATATCTGTACCTAACATGTACTTTCACGTGGTTGTCAACTTGTCGTTGTTCCTCTTATCTTTCTACTACTAATATATTAGTTGTCTGTGACTATGACTCATGAACCATTATTCTTTCTTGCTTCAATTTGTGTTTTCGATGAAAGTCTCGAACATTGTTAAATGCATATTATGATTTGATGTTTTAATGTATATGCTCATGATTATTTGTAAAGTCCTTCAAGTAATATATGTACAAGGACTTAGTGATAGATCAAATTTGTTAGGTTGATCTAAGCTCTTATGTTTTAACGTATCATTCGTAATAGAAATATAGATAGAAAGATCAAAGTCAAGTTAGGTTGATCTTGAGATGTAATTGAGATATAGATAGCTTCAAGAAATCAGAAGTGTATAAATCGATCAACATTGCGTAAGTCAAGGCGTAAACGTAGAGCTTCAAAGATCGTAGTGTGCCCGCTTTCAAGGGCCTCTTCAAAATCGAGAGTGGTCCCAACGTTTGCCGAGCCAAGTCAACGATCGTAGTGTGTCAAGGAAACGTAGAGTTTACAAGTCAACGATCGTAGTGTGCTCTCTAAACGAGAGTTTACAACTCAAGCAAGCAAAGATCAGAGTGCAAAGACTTAAAGAGAAATCGAGTGCTCTCTACCGATAAAGATCGATCAGTGCACCAAGGCGACAAGTCACCACGATCCGAATCGTAGAGAGTACCATGATCCAATCGTAGAGTATCATCCGCCTTTGTCAGGTCAAAAAACGCCGAGCCTCATGATTTGTGTGGAGATAGGTTCCAACATAAGAGGAATGGATTCTAAACGCCGCAAAGACTCACCAAATTCCCCAAAGTCATAAGAAATATCCTTAGATGCAACAAAGAAGCGATCAAGAAGCTAAGGAAAGTACCATCATTGGTAGTGGGGAAAACACCTTTTCGTGTGTTAGTGAGAAAAAGCATCCCGCAGTGTCAATGGGCCGTAATGCGCTTCGTAAGATGTGCGTAAATGTCTCCATCAAAGATCGTAAAAGTCAAACGATTTAATGCTTCAACGGATGGATCCAACTGATAGTTTTCAAGATCACATATATGCAAATCAAGCAGATGAGAGAGAGAAGTAAGCAAGCATTGAACAAACAACGTGAACAACTCTCAAAGCTCAACTCTACGATCCGAGAAATAGAAAAGCTTGCTCAGCCTACTCGCTTCTTTCAACAAGTGCTTAAACAAAGAATCGAAAGTAAGCAAACCATCAAGAACTCAACATCTACCAATCAATCAAGAAGAGTACCAAGTCTGTTGGACTGAAGAGTTCTAAGTGAATCAGTAAGAGAGCCAAGTCTCGCTGGACTTGAAGAGTTCAAGAGTGAACTAAGAAGTTCCTAGATCGCCGGGTCTAGAAGGAATCAGGTGATTCGTGGTTGTAAAAGACATCCTTAGTGGATTTCCTACCGCTGAGTAGAAGAGTGGACTAGAGCTTTAAGTGCTCAACCACTTAAAACGATCGTGTCTTTTACGCTCATACTATAAATCGCTATATCTCGCCATAATCGCTATAATCGCCTCACTCTCATAACTCCACTACTTTTGCAAAAGAGATTAAAACAAACATAAATTCCGCTAAGTTTTAATCATCATTAACTAACAAGTTTAAAACGAAAAGATTTTTAAATATCTATTCAACCCCCCCCTTCTAGATAACTATTGTGCCTACTAGAACTAACAATTGGTATCAAAAAGTGTTCTATTATATAACTTATAAGCTTTTAGTAGATCCAATGGCACACGCATTTCAAGCTTAATCTAGGATCTGGAGGAGGCAAAGAAGCCACCAATGTGCAACAAGGATAAATTTGCAAACCGGAAAGTCAGATGCAAGCATACATGGACTCAATAGATGAAGATCTATTTGAGACCGCTCGTAATGGGCCCTATGTTCCAACAAAGCTTGCACCAACCAATCGACGATCCAAAAATGTAATACAAATCAAAGTTAAAGAAGAAGAGGGATGACAACGAGAAGAGAGTGTCCAACTTGACAAAAAGGCCAAGAACATCCTGCTCCAATCTTAGAAGACGATCTGCTCAAAAAACGTTGTCAACAAAGAAAAAAACCAAGGAGGTTTGGGAAGCATCGCTGATCATGCACGCAAGGAAGGAACAAGAAGTTAGAGAAAACAAACAATCACTCCCCGACACACAAAAAGATGAGATGTTTGCTCATGTTCAAGGAGAAAACGAATCGCCACCCATGAGAGATTCAACGCTCGCTTCAACTCTCTACGAAAGCATACGGGAAGATCTATCCTAACAAAGATCCGATCATAAAGTTCATGAGAGCCCTACCGAAAGGTGTGGGATGCCAAAACCATCGCTATAAGAGAGTCAAAGAATCTTCACGAGATGACAGTTCAACAACTATATGGCAATCTCCCGACATACTTAACCGGAGTCGACTCAACGAAGTAAACCCTATCGTAAGGAAGAAGGAAGGATAAGGGTGTTGCTCTCAAGGCAAATCAAGGTGCATCAAAGGTCAACACCGAGATCGACTCGATTATGATGAGGACGATGATGAAGACCTTGCTATGCCGGTAAAAAGACTAAGAAGGTTCATGCGCACAAGGCAAAACCAAAGAAGCCAAAGAAGGTCGTCAAAATACAAAGAAGCCTGAGAGCAAATAAATGATCTATGCTACAACTGCAAGAAGCCTGGCCACTTCATTGCCAACTGCAACAAACCTCTCAGAGAAGAACTAAAGAAGAAATCACATGCAAAGAAGGAATACAAAGGCAACAAAAGGCCTCAGAAGAGAGACAAAGGCCTGGTAGCTGGAGGATCGTGGAGTGATTCGCATAATGACTCCAACTCGACTCAGAGATGATGAAGAACCTCAAATGGCTAATCTATGCCTAATGGCCAAACATGCAAAGGACAAACAAAATTTCAGCATACATGATGTAAGTCTCGAGGAGGTATTTGACTTCAACTCACCGATGTAGACATAAATGATTTAAGAATCGCAGACCGCATGGCATAACCATCGATCTACATCAATACATGAAGTGGTTCGTAGTTTTGTCTAAGGATCATTCACTTCTTCAAGAGAGAAGAAGAAAGTTCAAGAAGAGCTTGAAACAACCCTTCTAAGTACTAACCTTCTCTCCAAGCTTGAGGCTGAGAATGAGATCTTAAAACAGATAAATAAACTCAATGCACAAAGAGAGTCTAATTTAACCTCTAAAATTGAGGATCTAGAAAAGACTATCTCTACATGGAACAAATCCTCATCATCCATGGACTCCCTGCTCTCTAGTCAGAGAAGTACATTCGATAGAACAGGCTTAGGCTTTGGGGAATCCATCTCAAAGCCATGTGTGGAAAAGACAAAGGAAACTAGCACTAGTAATGCCTCAAGTTTTAGTAGAAGCATTACCTTTGTGAAATCCTCACGAAGGAAGAACCAGTTCAACCCTCGTTCTACTATTTCCATTCACACTCAAAGGAGTAAAAGGATCTCATGTCGGTTCGGGCTTCATAAAAGAGAAGAGAACTCAACCTCTACTCACCAACCTCAAGAATCGTAGAGTCAAGCAAGACCAACTCTATTTAATCAACCTGGAAGGTACAAGAGAGGTAAGGCACACTCATCACTATTTATGAAATCCAAGGACACGTGGAAGAATGAGAAATCGCTTTAATGTAAGGACAACTAAAGAACCACACAAGTCCAAATGGAGGATGAATCATCACACACACATGTGCATGCATCATACTAGATGTTTTATATGCAATAAATATGGTCACAAGGTCGCCAAGTGTTATTATAATTCCATGCATGTAAGACCCAAGATTAAACAGATTTGGGTCCCCAAAGGCACTAATAAAGAAGGACCCATGCAAATATGGGTACCAAATGAAGGTTCAATGTTTTGACAGAAAAGAGCTCCACGATCACTACATGGTATCTCGGACAAGGATGCTCAAGGCACATGATGAGGAACAAAGCCCTTCTATCTAACTACATAGAGAAGGAGGGTCCCTCACCATCTTTGGAGACAACGCTTCGGGCAAGACAAGAGGATATGGCTCACCGGCAATGGTGCAAGATCTTCAAAGAAAGTAGATATGTGGAAGGTCTCCAACACAACCTTCTAAGCATCACCAAACTCGCGACAAGGGTCATCAAGTAACATTCCTCAACAACCAATGTCAAGTCGTAGATTTGAAGACATCTCGTCAGTAAAGCTAACCGACAAGAGAAGGAAATGTCTACACAAAGTGAATCTTGGTCAACTAAGCTCGACGAGACAATATGTTTTTCGCAAAAGCATCTCAAGAAATGAGTCAAGCTATGGCATAGACGGTTGTCTCACTTTAAACTCAAAAAGATGTCCAAACGGCATCAAAAGATCTCTCTATCGGCCTACCTAAGTTCAACTTCAGAAAAGAAAGGCCATGCAATGCCCGCCGCACTGAAAGCAAACCGTAAGCTCATTCAAGAGCAAAACCGCCAACTCTATCGACAAGCCCTCGCAGCTTGCTTCCACATGGATCTATTTGGGCCAATTCCAACAACTAGTCTTGGAGGAAAAAAGATACTCTAGTTATAGTCGATTTACTCACACCAGATTCACATGGGTATTCTTCCTAACTTCAAAGGATGAAACGAGCTCCCAATTAATCAAGATGTTCAAGATCGGTGATGAACGAGAAAGGAGAGAAAATCAAGGCCATAAGGAGTGATCATGGAAGAGAATTTGACTTTTCGTAAAATGGACCAGCTTCGCATGCATAATGGCATCACCATAACTTCTTTTCACCCAATTAACTCCTCAACAAAATGGAGTAAATGAAAGAAAGAATGTAACCTTGATAGAGGTCGAAGAACTCTACTAGCAAAGCAATTTCATCCGCCTCAATACTTCGGGCGTAAGTTATCAACACCGCATGCTACACGCAGTAATCAGATCACCGATACACACTTCTAATCATCAAAAAGACGCCTACTACTTAACCGTGGAAAGGAAGAAAGCCAAATGTCGCCTACTTTCATGTTTTTGGTTGTGCATGCTACATTCTCAACAATGGAAAGCAAGATTCTGACAAAAAAATTTCAAGCCCAAGTCGACGAAGGAATCTTCTTGGATATGCCATGCATAAAGAAGGCCTACAGAGTGTTCAACAAGAAGACACCGAAAGTGTTGAAGTCTCGATTCACATCATCTTTGATGAAACAGACTTTAGACAACACAAAGGCTTCAAGACACTACGACCGAGCAAGATGTACACTACTTAATGAAGTCGTCGAGCTCAACACTACGATCAGAAGTGCCGATAAAGGAAATCGCTGAGCAACAAAATGAGATCGTAGAGAGGTTCATGCAAGACAACGAACCTCCACACCAAGAAGAAGAAATAGATCTTGAAGACTTAAGACAAGAAGGCATCAGATGATGTCCCAACCCAGAAACAGATGGGCCAGAGATCACACTCAGATCTAATCATTGGAGATCCGAAAGCTAGAGTCAAAACAAGAGTCGCCACCCAAAATGAATGCTTTTATCTAAGCTTTCTATCACAAATAGAACCAAAGAAGATAGAGGATGCTATGGAAGACTCTAGTTGGATAGAAGCCATGCAGAAGAACTCAACCAATTTGAACGAAGCAAAGTATGGAGATTGGTACCAAGACCAAAAGAGTCCCCGCTATTGGAACCAAGTGGGTCTTCGTAAACAAAATGGATGAAGATGGAGTTATAACCAGAACAAGGCAAGATTAGTGGCAAAGGGCTACTCTCAAGAAGAAGGCATCGACTACGATGAGACATTTGCACCTGCTGCTGCACTAGAAGCCATCGTAATCTTTCTTGCCTTTTGTCGCTCACATGAAGTTCAAAGTCTTTCAGATGGATGTCAAAAGTGCATTCCTAAATGGAGAACTCCAAGAAGAAGTCTATGTAGAGCAACCTCCAGGTTTCATCAATCCATCTCTTTCCAATTATGTTTATAGATTAGACAAAGCCTTATATGGTCTTAAACAAGCACCCCAGAGCATGGTATGAAACACTAACTAACTTCTTAATTGAAAATGGGTTCACTAGAGGTAGAGTAGATACCACACTATTTCTTAGAAAGCATAAAGACAAAGTCTTATTAGTTCAAATATATGTTGATGATATTATTTTTGGTTCTACATCGATTTAAAAGTTATGCAAGAGATTCTCTAAGTCGATGCATGCAAAGCAAGTTTGAAATGAGCATGATGGGTGAGTCAATTTCTTCCTCGACTCGCAAGTAAAAGCAGATCGATGAAGGAATTTTCATAAACCAAGCCAAGTACATCAAAGACTTACTCAAGAAGTATGGCATGGAATCAACCTCTCCCATGAAAAAAACACCAATTGCTCCTCGCAACCAAGCTCGACAAAGATGAAAAGGTAAAAGTATTGATATAACTCAATACAGAGGTATGATAGTTCTCTTTATATCTAATCGCCAAGAGACTGTATATAATGTTTGCAACATGCATATGTGCTAGATTTCAAAGCTAACCCTAAAGAGTCACATTTATCTATCAGAAAAGAGGATCTTCGTGTATCTCAAGGGTACACCTTACTGGGGCTTTGGTACCCCAAGGAATCCTCATTTGAACTAACAGATACACATATGCCGATTTTGCAGGATGCAAAATAGATAGAAAGAGTACCAAAGTGGCACTGTCAATTGCTAGAAACAGATTTTGTGTCCCGGTTTAGCAAAAAGCAAAACTCGTTGTTCACTTCAACCGCAGAAGTTAAATACATTGTTGCCGGCAAACAACCGTTTCAGATCCTATGGATGAAAAATCACTAATCGACTATGGGTTTGATTTCAAATCTATTCCCATTCACCGTGATAACACAAGTGCCATAGCAATAACTCATAATCCTATTATGCATTCTAGACTAAGCATATAGAAATAAGGTATCACTTCATTAGGGATCATGTGCAAAATGGAACTATATCTTTACAATATATCCCTCACCGAAAATCAACTTGTCGATGTTTTTTTACAAAACCTCTAGATGAATCCGCATTTAATAAGTTAATAAGTGAGCTAGGCATGCTAAATCTACAACCATAAAATATATGCTCTAGATTGTGCTAACCATAACAGATACAAAGGCTAAACTCAAAATCGTAGAGACATGATCAAGGGAAGTCCACGATCGTAGAGTCAAGAGACAAAACTACCTCAACGATCAGAAGAAAGACTCAACCATCGTAAAGCGCACTCAACGATGACAAAAGCCCCATCAACAAAGCAAGAATGCATCCCGTGATGATAAGCTTCAAAACACAAAGAATCCCCTCCGATAAAGCCTCAGAACAAACCTAACCTCGACTCACTCCAAGAGGTTGGCCCTTCCCGAAGTTACCTTAAAAGAATGCTATGTCAAAACTCATCACAAGGATCCAATCAGACTCGAACGATCAGAGATCGACATCGACACGATCGACGATCGACGATCGATAGATCGATTATTAATCGATAGACTCGACGATCGAGATCGACATCGATGAACGATGACTCGACGATCGACGATCGATCGACGATCAGATCGACGATCGACTCGACAAAATGCAAAGCACTCAACGATCACAAAACTACCTCAACGATCGTAGTCCTCCCTAAGGACACCTCACCGCAGAGCCAAGGGCAAATCAAGACAATCCTTATCACCAAAATCAGAGAGCCAAGCAAAAGTCGACACACCGTCCCACTAAGCAAAAAAAGAGAGAGAGGAAGTTACAAGTACAAATTGAAATCATATTTTTGAAATCAAGTTCAAAAGATTATCTCTCTCATCCTCTCTCAAAGCAGTAAAACCCTAAATCAAGAAAGCTCACCAAATCTCACTTCCAAAGAAGAAAATCAATGGCGGCTTCCAAAGTGTTATCTCAAAGCATGACTCTATTTTGACGAGTTCAAAATAGCTCAACCAAAATTCACAAAGACTCGGCCCATCAAGAAAGGGTGTCTCAAGAAGCCTTGAGACATGTATACATTGATCTATCCCATGTTAGTGAAAGAGTTCTACAGAATGGTGTGTTTAAAAACGACACCATCACTACGAGAGTAAAAGGAAGTGGAAATCGATCAAGGTCAAGACATCAACCTCGCCCCTAGGTCTCAAAAAAATGAAGGGCATCCATTCATAGATAATATAGACTTCCAAGAGGGACTTAGAAGAATGCATCACAAGAAACTCCCCTCTGTGAAAGGGTACAAGAAGAAGGAGTTCCCACAGAGGTATGAATTTCTAGCCGATATAGTTGGGAAATGTATATGCTGCAAGAGCTCAGGTCATGACTCTGTGAATGAAGTACAACTTAAGCTCATGACTGCCATGAGTTATGGAATACAACTCAACTATGGAGCCCTATTGCTCGATTGGATTGGTAAGTGGATCATCAACTCAACGAAGTCAAAAAGCCCTCAAAAGATGCTATATGGGCGATTCATAAGTATTATTCTACAGTCTGCCCTAGGTGACAAAATTGGGGATGAAGAAAGAGAAGTTATCAACCCAAACAGATGTATGACCCAGAAATTGTTTGAAAATTGGAAGAGGAACCCAGCTGAGTATGTTCGCATGATGACCGAGTCCAGTGGAAGAACTGGTGATCTGAAGGACTCAGGCCTTCCAAAAAATATGTCTGTTGTAAGGGAAATCAAGAAGAAGAAGAAAACCAACAAAGGAGAAACCTCCGTCCTTACCGTAAAAAAGCAAGGGCAAGAGGAAGCTAAAGGCTAGATCGGTAGAAGAACCTCAAGGATCTACCATCGATATACCGTAGAGAGTCCTCTCGATATAGAGACTCGAGGATGCTAAGAAGAAAGCAAAGAAGAAGATGAAGTAGATGAGGATCAAGCTACCATATCCCCAGATCCTCAAGAAGAACAAAGTTGGTCATAAGTCCAAAAGGCCATCGGGCCTCCTCAATCAGAGTCTCTCACTGCTCAGAGAGACTGCACTCAAGCATGTCAAAAAGGAAGTAGTCATGATCAAGCATAGTGGGCTGAAACAGACAAAACCGAGGTTCAAGAAAGTCCCGAGGTCGTGGCTCAACCTTAAAAAACAAGGAGAAAGCTGGTCAAGAAGTACATCCTTGAGAATGAAAAAGTGCTCAAGAAGGAAGACAAGAGCATGGTTGCCAAAGAGGAACTGTCCAAAGCAAGTCAAGAGGACAGTGCTCCAGCTGAGGGGGAGATCCCTGAGATTCTCATGATAGAGAATACACCAGCTGAGGGGGAGATGCCTGAAGCTCAAGAAGATGCTCCAATTGAGGGGGAGTTTTTGAGCTTACAAGAAGATGATCAAGTTGAGGGGGAGCCTCATGATATCTCCATGGCAGAAGGAGAGGTCCCTGCCAGAAATGAAGAAGAACCAGTGCAAGATCATCAAGAGACCATTGAGATAATGGAATCCTCCAACGAAAAGAGAAGAGAAGAGGAAGAAGATGATGATGACCTTGAGATCATCGGTGTGCAAAGATGGGTATAGAAGCTATCTCTACAATCGATGTTCTCTTACCTACCCATGATGCCATATCATCAAGCTCAAATCCTAAACTCTTGGGATCACATGTTCGAGCTTCAAAGAGTATCCAACCATCTCAAGATTAGCCAATGGATTCTCAGAAGATTCAACTTTGCCAAGAAGTTACTTACCAACAACTCTTCCTCAAAGGATAAACCCGAGGTAATCGCTCTATCCCAACCCTTCAGAAGAGTTAATCACTTGCCATCATCCTCATTTAGTCAATTTTATGAATTTCTCGATGGTTGGAAGTGATACTTCATCCACTAAATCAATTTCCAGCAGTAATCCCAAAATTTCAGAATCGAGGAACCAAATGCGCCAACTTCATATTTTGCTCCCACAAACCACCATCTCTACGATCCCCGACTCTAGCCCCATCGTAGAGTCCCAAATAGAAATCAGAGAGCCACATATTCCAAACATCGAAACTCAGTGCCCTCCTCCATCGATATATACCATCCTCCTCCTCCAATGACTATTTTAGTCTTGATCTTGCTCTCTACTCCCCGCAAGATCAATCCCGTAAAACATCCCTCCATTCAACAATCCTCAAACCAATGATACTCTTCCAAATCTGCCCACAAAAGATGACTTGAAGGAAGTATCCAAGAACATGGTCAAGAACATAGAAGAAAGCCTCGACACTCACTCTGCACCTCATTCATCTCCTATCAATCAAATGATCATCGCCGCAAATAATATCCCCGCACTCTAAACGCCGAGCTTACAAAGAAGTCGAGGGAAATTATCCAAGAAATTCTTCAAAGCAATGAAGGATGAGATGAGATTCACTTCCAGATAGCCACCAAGCAAAGAGAGGTTGTTTTGAAATGCGTAAAAATCAAGAAGTCCAAAATAAACTTATGTGGAGAACATCATCAACCGAAAGCTTCAGTCAAAGAATTCCGTAAAGCTTATGTAAATCAGGAACAGCAGATAGACATTGTTCTCACCGCCTCCAAACAAAGAAGCCAGATCTCAAGTCCAGATCAAGGAAAGTGAGGACATTGCTCAAACACAAAGCCAACTAAACGAGCTTGTCCAAGGAGTAAATCGACTTTTCAGCAGACATTCAACCCTTGATGTCGACATAAAGGGGGAGAATAAAGGAAAGGAGTTCAAGGAGGACAGTGGAGGCCAAGCAGAGGAAGAGGAGGTCAAGGAAGCCAAGAAAGGGAAGAGGACAATTTTCAAGTGCCAAGAAGCCCTCCCCGCAAGACAATTCCACCAACAGACTCCACGATCAAGCAATCAGACTCAACGATCTGATCAGCAGGAAGTCTTGATGGCTCAGCCATTAAGGAGTCAAGGGCCAACTACCAGCTCACCAAATGTGACCACCACAGGCCTAAGAATGCCAATTAGAGATCCAACATTCATGAATAGGCATGATCACAACCCCGATGATAAGTCCAAGTGAAATGGAAGAGTTAGCTGTAAGGGATGAAGCTAGCAGAAAAAGAAGGGCTGAGGAGTATGCCAATCCTCCAAGGAAAAGGTCAAAGAAATAGAGATAAGTTGAAACTTTAAATTCTTATTGATGTAAAGCTAAACTGCAATATTTCTTGAACATCAATAAATTCATGCTTATTCTCTAGAAATTTCAACCGCCACCAAATACTAAGTCATGTTTAAATTTCTCGCAAATGCATCTAGACACTAATAATCATGACAACAAATCTCCTTGGTTATGTCAACATCAAATAGGGGAGATTATTGGGAGAATGCATATTATGATTTGATGTTTTAATGTATATGCTCATGATTATTTGTAAAGTCCTTCAAGTAATATATGTACAAGGACTTAGTGATAGATCAAATTTGTTAGGTTGATCTAAGCTCTTAACGTGTATCATTCTCGTAATAGAATGTATAGATAGAAAGATCAAAGTTGTTAGTTGATCTTGAGATGTAATAGATAGGCTTCAAGAAATCAGAGTGTATCAATCGATCAACATTGCGTAAGTCAAGGCGTAAACGTAGAGCTTCAAAGATCGTAGAGTGCCCGCCTTGAAGGGCCTCTTCGAAATCGTAGAGTGGTCCCAACATTTGCCGAGCCAACTCAACGATCGAGTGTGCTCAAGGAAACGTGGAGTTTACAAGTCAACGATCGTAGTGTGTGCTCTCAAAACGTAGAGTTTACAAACTCAAGCAAGCAAAGATCGTAAAGTTAAAAGACTTAAAGAGAAATCAGAGTGTTTCTACCGATAAAGATCGCATGTGCACCAAGGCGACAAGTCACCACGATCCAATCAGAGAGTACCACGATCCAATCAGAGAGTATCATCCGCTCTTGTGTCGTAAAACGCCGAGCCTCATGATTTGTGTGGAGATAGGTTCCAACATAAGAGGAATGGATTCTAAACGCCGCAAAGACTCACCAAATCCCAAAGTCATAAGAAATATCCTTAGATGCAACAAAGAAGCGTATTCAAGAAGCTAAGGAAAGTACCATTGGTAGGGGAAAACACCTTTTCGTGTGTTAGGTGAGAAAGCAAGTACAGCAGTGTCAAGGGCCGTAATGAAGTTCGTAAGATGCGTAAATGTCTCCATCAAAGATCAAAAAGTCAAACGATTTAATGCTTCAACGGATGGATCCAACGGATAGTTTTCAAGATCACATATATGCAAATCAAGCAGATGAGAGAGAGAAGCAAGCAAGCATTGAACAAACAACGTGAACAACTCTCAAAGCTCAACTCTACGATCCGAGAAATAGCAAAGCTTGCTCACCTACTCAGCTTTTTTTCAACAAGTGCTTAAACAAAGAATCGAGTAAAAAACCATCAAGAACTCAACATCTACCAATCAATCAAAGAAGAGTACCAAGTCTCGTTGACTTCAAGAGTTCTATGAATCAGTGAAAGAGAGCCAAGTCTCGCCGGACTTGAAGAGTTCAAGAGTGAACTAAGAAGTTCCTGATCACCGGTCTAGAAGGAATGTGTGATTCGTAAGTTGTAAAAGACATCCTTAGTGGATTTCCTACCGCTGAGTAGTAAGAGTGGACTAGAGCTTTAAGTGCTCAACCACTTAAACGATCGTGTCTTTTACGCTCATACTATAAATCGCTATATCTCGCCATAATCGCTATAATCCTTCTCACCTCATAACTCCACTACTTTTGCAAAAGAGATTAAAACAAACATAAATTCCGCTAAGTTTTAATCATCATTAACTAACAAGTTTAAAACGAAAAAGATTTTTAAATATCTATTCAACCCCCCCTTCTAGATAACTATCAGGCCTACTAGTAGAAGGTTTCAAGGTCTTAAGGTTGAGCATCAGATGTTTGTTGAAAGGCCTGAAATAAAAAGTTTAGAAAATAGTGATTCCAAACTTATACACATGTTCGCCAAAATGCTTAAACAAATCAATGCTACAGATCAAATCGTTAGACAGAAATTTGTGGAGGATGAACAATTAGTTAGACATAAGTCGTTGGTTATTACCGAAATCATTCACGAATTCAATCTTCTACAAGCAATGGTGGAGTATGTAAATTTTGGCCAACTGTTGAGGTATGATTTTGATCGTTGGAATTACTGGTTAAGAATGGGTTTAAATTTTGGAATTGATCCTGGAGATTTGTCACTGTTGATTAAATTTTCAGGGTTAAATTTTCATGTTTTGATCAATATTCTTCAATCTGGCATCAAACATAGTAAGGGTAGCATGAGGTCTAGTGGGGAAAAATTTCTGGCTGAGTATTGTTCATGTGAAGGTGACACTACAAAAATTGATGTTGCAATTAGTATTGAAGTAAAGGCAAAACACATAGCTAAGACTGATACTGGTGGAGTCACTTTAGCTGAAACACACAATCATGAGAAGGAGGTCTCCACGGAAACTGTTACGAGCAGTAGCAGAAAAAGTATAAAGGAATTGGACTATGTCTGGGTTAGTAAAAAGGGGAAGAAAAATAAATTGAAGAAGAGAAATAAAAAATTCTTCATGGTTGATGGTATTGCTGACTATCTTGTTGGCCACTTAAAGAAACTAAAGGAGAAGAAGTTAGTTCCTGCTACTAAGAAGGGCCTCGGGTTATATGATAGTGACGATGATAGGAGTTCTTTGAGCAAGAAGCATAATAAGACTGGTGCAAGCTTGTATAATCACTATCGGAGAGCTAATTTGAGGATATGTTTCTCTTTTGTTCAGATGTGGAATCTAGTGACACAAGTGAAGGAGTACGGGAACACAACCACTATAATATCTTTTAAAAAGATGGTAAAAGTTATACACGAGCTTTCTTGATGAAAGAGGGATAGATACGTTCAAGTTAATTAGTAATGGATGCAAGATAATGGAACCAAACAAGGCATTATGTTCAACTGAGAACTCTTGCAACTTTATAGCAGATGTTACCGTGAAAACAACAATTATAAGTATGAGAAGTTAGTTTTCAAATTCCAACGGAGTTACTTGTCACTGGTCAAAGTGGAACCACATGTTCTTGGGATGGCAGCAAATGATTTAGATTTACATGCTGAACAAAGTGATGAAATTACTTCATTTAGTATGTTCAACCTTAAAGGTTTTGAACGTACTATTAATATGCTTGTAGTCATTTCATCAAAAGATAGGTTCCCGAGTTTGTGCAAGTTTGATGGAGAATATGATTTAGTCCCTATTCAGAAGGTGTATGAGATCCTATTCATGATTGATTCTATTGATGACTATTTTTTGGTCAGTTACTGGAAATTAAGGAAAAAATTAGTTTTTGCTACAAAGGAAGACCTCGTGATTGTGGAGAGGGAAGATAAGAATAAGATTCAGCACTATGTCACCAAGGAAGTACTCAGAGAATTTATGCAGCTGTTCATTTCAAGAATTGCTAAAGTGGATCCAAAATCTTATGGTGTCGCGCATTTACAACACGCTGCAGAAGATGAAAGGAAGGATCTAGATATGATTCATCTTGAGAGCTTAATTGACATGAGTAAGCTAGATTGCCAGCAATGGCTCTTCATTTTCATTACTCTCAGCAAGGCTAGCAATATATTGAATATTATTGGCAGTGTAACTGGCGTGGCCAAGACTGATCTAGTAAATATTTCGAGTACCGTTGAAAGGTCTGGTACCATGGAGTTCAAGGAAACTCATAACCTTGGTGTTTGTACGGGCAGAACTAAACAATATGCGAAGCCCCAGACAGTTAATATTGTTGAGGAAAAGGCTATTGTGACAACGAATTCCAATGAAGATGAGCAGTGTATTTGGAAATTTCAAACTAGTGGTTATTTCACTGTTACAAGGGAATTGGATGATGAACAACTTGACAGAGTAACTAAGATTACTCTCTTCTTTAAGGAAGATCACCTGGAGTATTTGGAGGAGGGGGTAATTTTGGAGCTTATGAAGAAGTATTCCGAGTTTAATGGCTCCATCTCTCTCTGGGCTAAGAAGACTAATGCGAAAGGGAAAGAAAAGGACTCCACAAAAAAGAAAATCAAGGAGGTTTCTCTTGAGTGGCAGCTCATTGACAAGAAACATCCAATCTGATTGTGCAAATTAGAAGAGATAACCAAGAATGAATGTGCTTCTTTCTACAATAGTTTGATCTATGATTGGGAAGAATATCTTGCTGTCACTACTCCGTCGAAAGACAACTTGAAATTGATGCCATTCTTTTCAGTCCCAACAAAGCTCCAGTTGATTTCTTTGATACCTGCAAGAATCCGAACAACCTTAAACTCTATGTTGGCATGCTGTTCATCAGGGATAAAGATTCTCAAGTTCATCAGGAAGAATCTTATAAGGGAATGCGTTGAGATAGTGGGGAATGAAGGATTAGTCATGGGCGCAGCAACATATATTTTAAAGTCACTTAAGAAGAAATATAACCATTTTACGAGCATGGAGATGAAAAATGTGAGTAAAATAAGAAGTTTGCAGCTTGATGGACAACCAATGACTTGTTATTTTCAGCAGGAAGGGTTTTCCAAAGTGGCTTCCCATTTTAGGAGTGATGATGGAGCTTATTTCAATTTGGCAATTGAGAATGGGAACACTGATTATAATGTAATTGTTACAACCAAGGAAGATGATAAGAAATTTCGTGCAACCATCAAACAGTATGACAGAAATAATCATTGGGGGAAAGGAAATTCTCTAGAAAAGGGGAATGTCAGGATTGAAGAATAGAAGAAGTAAACAACAATTGGGAAAAATAATTATGGACATTAAGTTTGGAAATACTAAACGCAGTCGTTTAGTATTTAGTTGTTAAGTTGTTTTGCTCTAGCATTTTACTCTTTTTATTAGTCCACGTGTCAACCTGCTAGTGGGTCAGTAGTTAGTCTCAACAGAATAGCTAGATTACAGGCATATATATTGCAAAGTATCAGTTGGTATGGGGATGGATTGAATGAAAATCCATTTCCATTTTGTTAATTTCGTTTCCTGCAAGTTTCCTTTTCTTCTGCACATTTAGTTTCCTTATACAAACTCGTCAACTCGTGACAGAACCACCTTCCAAAACAGCCGTATCTGGATTTTTGTGGCCGGATCCCGTACGAATCTCGCACCCGTACCAATGTCGTGCCGACATAGGTACTCCACCAAAAATGGCGAGTCCGAGTAACACAGCTGAACATGAGTGCTAAGATATCAATCACTGATCTCAATGTCAAGTTGTAGTCTATAATTCCTTAGGGAAAAAATCCAAGATATAACTTGATGTAATAAATCAGGCTATTATCACAGGCACAACAATGGTGATGATTACTTAACTGCTGCTGAATGCAGGGAATAGGTCATTTAGAACAAAGCAAACATGTAGAGTTTACAGTTAATTGGTCTGTCACCATTATCTTGATTGGATACATTGCCACCCGCCAGCACCAATAGTTTAACTAATTGGATTCTTCACTAAATCTCTCACCCTTCACAGATTTATCAGTTGACATGAAATTGTCAAGGCTTATAGCCTACCTTGTGCTGGAGGTGGAGCAGCTTTTGCTAATATATATTATGACATAGTAAGTAAACACGTAATATGGGGAAGGCTTCAATTAACTAGCATACACCTACTTCATTCGCTTCTGTTCAACATGCTTCCCTTTTTTCACTCTACTACTACTCAAAATTTCAATTTCCATCTGCCCTAGAATGACCCTCTGGTATGGGTATGACTTCAGAAAAATTGAACTGCTAGTTACCGGTTGTAGACAACAAAGTTTTTTGGTTGAGATCAAAAGGAGACAAATATTTATAAACAATTACAGATTTGCAAATTATTAACCAGAGGACTAAAATTACTTCATTGCAGAATGCATGAAACATACCAAGATGTTCCCCCACTATTTGTGAGTATGTCAAACAAGAATCTTGTATTAAGACCTAGTCGAGCCCCAAATGCCATTGCTTCAGCTGCTGATGCTATATGAACTCCAGCAAGCAATTGGTTAACCATCTTTACACCACTAGAGAACAGAATATAGAAAAATTAATCTGTTAATGTTTGTTGTCATAATAACCAAAAATGTTAAATGTACCATGAAATAAATAGACATGATACACATGTAACACATGACCACATATGTGCATTGAAACTCCCCCTCGTATGAAGCCTTCAAAACAAGTCAAAAGATAACTTAAGATGGAAAGAGACAAATGGTATTGAATATCTACCTTCCAGCACCACAACCGCCTTTTATAACATATAGCTTCTCACTTAAAGCTGTTCATAGCCAAAGATTATTTCATGAGAGAACTAAATTTCACAAATTTTTGTAAGCTAAAAACACAAACATCTTCAATCCAACATTGTACGAACAGCTAATTACCTGAAAGAACCGATCCAGCATGTTCAAGAGCTTCATCCGTGCCTGATGCCATTATCTAAACGATAATTAGCTTAAGTTAACTTCCCAGTTAGGTCAGTATTTCAAACAATTTCTGAAAACTGTGTAACAATAGATAAAAAGATAGACTCCACACCGTAAGTGTTCCTTCGGAGGCCCTCTTAACACCACCAGACACGGGAGCATCCACCAATTTTAGTTTCTTGTGTTCATCTATTGAAGATAAGTACATTGCATGTAAGTATTGAAAACGAAACTAGATAAAATTTCCCTTTTATACCCTCTAGCTCATTGTAGGCTGAAAAACTTAAACAAAACATGCAGATTTTCATAATCATATAACTTCACTTCTTCAGCTTAATTCCGTATTGCCAGTCTTCATGACTAGATTCCTTTTTCACATGGATTAATATCAATGTCTTATAATGCAAATTTTATTTTCTTTTTTAGCTAAAGCGCCATCATACTCTTTACACTAGCTAGAATTCCTTATAATATATTTTGGTTAAATCATTTTTTCCAATAAACTGATTGAACCTCAATTTTTTTTACAAAAAATCGTTTTAAGTCTGATAACACTTAACAGAGTACCTACATGGCACCACATTGGACGCTTACGTGGATTATTTAATACATTAAACATGATGTGACAGTGATGATGCGTTTTAAAATTTTAAAAAATATCTTCCTTTTTTTCCTTTTGGACTTCATCTTACTTTTTTCCACAAAGAAAAAAAAAAACTTTGTCTTCCTCGCATGAACAAACCCCATTGAAAACTCCACCATCATCCATAACCACCAACTATTATCCATAACCACTACCATCAACAACACAAACTTCTACATCACAACATCTAGCTTAATCTAAACCCCATCACAATCTAGATCTAGACAAAATTCAACCCCATCATCTACCTCCAAAAACTCAGATGTACCATGATAATCCTAATTATTCCTTAAATCATCCTTAATAAATGGTTGATTCATTCAACCCATTTCGTAAAACATAATATGTGCAAATTGAATGGATACACACACATATGTGCAATAATTTGTGTAGCTCATGATTTAATTGAGTGGTGGGGAGTTTCCAACAATGGATATACACCCATATTTGCAACACTTAGACTGGAAGATGAGGAAAAGATAAGACCCACCTGCAGCAATGGGAAGTTTCCAATAACAAAGATGAATGAAAGGGAAGAAAAATAAACAAGAATAAGACGTTTGTGTTGCTTCCAGAATGATGATGGGTTGATTGTTTGTGGTGGAATTCATTCCCAGATTTCTGATTTGGGTCTTGGTAATAAGGGCTGGTTTGATTTGAAGGTAATAAAACAGGGGCTGGTTTGTTTTCTTTAAATATTTTGACTTTTTTTACCAACATATATATATATATATATATATATATATATATATATATATATATATATCACATTAAACTAAGTATTTTTTTATGTCATATTTTATAATTGTAAAGTTGAAAAGATTTTATTTAGTTTGTTTCTACTGTTTAATTTGGTTTACTTATTTTAATTGTTAATTTTTAAGGGTTTTTTTGTTTTTATCATGGCATGCCATGTAGACATATATATGGCATGTACACAATTTTCTCTCATGTGCTAGTCATTCCGTTAAAAGTCAAACAATTTAACAGATTTTGTAACGATTTTTAAAAAATTTATAGTTCAATCAGGCAATGAAAAAAAAGTCCGCTATTGGGTTTCAGTTCACTGGGTAAAAAGTGATTTAACCTAATATATTTTGTCATTAACATTCACATATTGTTGGTTAAGCTATCAAGGATGGCAAAATTGTTGTCTCAAGTGAGAAGAGACATTGTAAAAATAATAGCAAAGGTCGAGACTACCTAACATGAGCACCCTACAGAAGTGGTACTAGTTAATAATATACTTCATTAGTAAAACCTACTTCATGAACTTATTAGCTAAGATCAAACATGCTCCCCATCCCTGCCCTGTGTAAATGTGCATTAATTCGCCCATGAACATATAAGAAAATGTTTCTTTTGTATTCTTTAATCAACGTATGTAAATACTTAATTATTTCAAAATGCACCAAGAACTTAATTCGGAATGTAACATAAGCAAAATTCCTTTCTTCACATTTGTACAACATGCGCCATCAATCCAATATACCCACAAAAATCTGTACGTCGTTCACAACTTTTATATTATTAATGTGACAACCCGAAAATTTAGAAGATCTTAAATGATTAAATTAAAGGTTAAAGAATAAAACCTAGATTGGAAATAGAGGATTAATTAAAAATTTTAAAGAAACTATACGGTTTAATTTAAAATTTTAAGCAATACAAGGGAATTAAATGACAATGATAGAAATGTTGAATGGTAAGGAATGGGAAGATAAAGAATAGATGTGAGAAATATGGGTTTCGAAAAATTCAAAACCCTAAAATGGATTTATATGTGTATTTGAAGTATGTATGTGATTAAATGAATATGAATATTATGTGTTTGTTTTTATTTGTTTATTATAAACAAATAAAAGAAACTAAGGCAACCTAATTATATATTAGGAATAAAAAATTGAATAACTTAAGGGTTATGGTACGGGAGAATAATAGTATATAAAATATATACTAATTCTAAGGGATTTATTTTATACATCTCAATTAATTAATTTTATAACCTAATTATAGCAAGTCTAATTAGGTTAAGAAATTAAGTGTATGTAAGTAAGGATTTAAATTATAATTGAGTAAATGAAAACCTTAATTAAATGATTAGGGTAAGATAAAAATAAAAGTGTTGGACCATGATAATTTTTCATAGCCCAAAGAATTAAATTAAAAGTCCAAGAGATTAAATAAAATGGCCCAAGCTTAACCCAATTGAAGGAGGGGCATTATGGACATTTAGTATACTAAATAAGAAATTAAGAGAAAACCAAACTTGGTGAAAAAAAATTGGCCACTTGGCCGGATACAAAAGAGAGGAGAAAAGGGAATGCTTGTCCTCATTTTAAGCCACACAATTGCAAAAGATATTTACCACTTTGCTAGATGTCATTTATTTTAAGGAGCCACCACATTTAATTGGTTTATTAAGTAATCTATGTGATGATTAAGGAGAGAGAGAGAATTGGTGGAGAATGAAAGGCCAAATGGTCGGATGGTGGAGAAAGAGGAGAGAGTGATGTGTATGGCTATATCCATACATTTATACTGCTTTATAACACATTAAAAATTTATTCTCTCTTTCATTTATTCTTTCATTTTTTTTATCAAAGAACAAAAGAGAGAGAGAGAGAGAGAGAGAGAGAGAGAGAGAGAGGGGAGGAACGGCAGCCCTTAGGGGAAGAGAGAGAGAGTTTTGTAAACTATCAAAACTCCATAGCCATCCATGGAAGAAAAAGAAGGAGAGCATGTGAATCAAAGGTATAAATACCTTTTGTTTATGTATATTTGATTATTGTAAAGCAAAACTTGGATTAATGTTTTTAAACTCAAAAACCATGAATATACTTGTTGATGAGTGTTTATGTTTAGATATACCCATATTGGGTGTTGATTGATTTGGAAATCAAAAGAAAATAAAAGTATTTTTTCTAGTTTATAAACCATAAATTTTTATGTACTTTGGATTTTCACCGTTTTTGATCTACATCTTCTTTTTGCGATCCGTCAAAGAGAGGTGCTAGATATGTAAGTTAACTACTAAACCCAAGTGGTAGCACTCAAAAATGTTGAGTACACAATCCGTAGTGACTGTTTTAGCCAGAACATTTTCGTTTCTTTTAAAGAGAAACACACTATTTTGGTCCAATTAGTTCCAGGGAGAGTTTCGTCATTTTTCTGACATTCAAAAATTCTGGAAAACTTTGGAATGATAATATTATGAGTTTTCTAACATCTCCAAGTGGAATCACTGAAAAAGGAGTTGTAGATTTCCGTATGGACTGTTTTTAACAAAGTACGAAAAAGTGAAAATTTCGAAAAAGCTACTGCCCAGAACTTTCCAAGGGCAATTTCGGCCACTTAATTTATGAAATAAATTCCGGACTTTTGGGATATGAAAATATATGATATAAAGTAACTCCTGTCCAAAAATGAACTCATTCTGACTGAAAATGACCAAGTTATGGCCATTTCAATTTTGAGATTTTCCGACTAAAACGGCTATAACCGGAGTTCTATAACTCCGATGGCTACGAAATTTAAACTAGAGGCTCACGTTAATACGTATAAGATTATGTCAAAAGATGGGAATTTCTGGAGTTGAGCATGATAGGGCTAATTTCTTAAGCTACAGACTAAAAATGATTTTTGAAAAATACTAAAGGAAGTTGAAAAATTATGGAAAAATAATTTTTGTGTATAAAATATATGTATATATGTTTGGTCAAAGGATAGAAAAATAATAAGTTGATTTGGTATTTTCGTGAAAAGAATTAATGAATCCAGCTTGTTGGATTGAAAATCTGTTTAATCCAGTTTGTTGGAATGGAAAGCAGTTTACTGAATTCAAAATCTGTTGAATCCAGCTTGTTGGATTGCAATCTGGTTGCTGGAAGACTGGAATTGGAATCCAGTTTGCTGGATTGCAATTTGGCTTGCTAGATTGGCCATCTAGTTGCTAGATTTGGAATCCAGGTTGCTGGATTGCAATATGGTTTGCTGGATTGCAATCTGGGTTGCTGGATTGGTATGTTTGGATAATCCAACCTGGATTAGTATTTGGCTTATTAGATTTTAAAGAAGAACTTATAATATATAAGATTAAAGTGTTAAATCATAATGTATATGATATAGTGATTAAAGAATTATCAAAGGACGATAATAATAATGATGTTTTAAGGAGTAATTATGTGATAAATGTTTAAGTTTATATAATGACTGTTATTAAGAGTAGTGTATGTGATGATATTATTCTAATTGAGAGATCGATATTATTAATAATAGGTCTTTCAACTGAAGCTAAATTAGTTTTGCATAACAGTAGTCAACGGTACAGGTAAGCTCCTATACTTTTAACTAGTGATTAATCATTGTTGATTACATCACGTCTATGATTTGTTGATTCGCACGTTGTGCATGTTGTATATGTTCATCAAGTATGAAAGGCTGATTACCTTCATTACCATTTGGTTCAGTTATAGTTGTTCATGTTCATTGTTGGTCATTCATTATTATTGACTCGGTCATTAAGTTATGAAAATTGATTCATGCTCTTTCACAATTATTATATTGTTGAAAGTTTGTTAGCCAGCTTATTATTCTTTCAATCATGATATATCTTTCTTTAAACTTAAACTTGTTGGGCAAACTTGTTGCTCACCTTTGCTATATCATGATAAATATTTCAGATTAAGACAAAAACTTCGGATACAGGCAAAGGCAAAGACAAGTTCAAAGAATGGATTATTGTACAGTTAAAATTGCAATAGTATTGAAGGCAAATAACATTGTAAGTCCTGTAAGTATATGAATATGTGTATTAAGTTAAGGATACCGACCTTGGGAGTTATGTGTAAAGGTTATTGTATAAACAATTTATGTTTATATCTTCCACAATAGTTATAGAAATGATGTACCAGATTCGTGGTGATTAGTACCCGGATTTGGGGACGCTACAGTTGGTATCAAAGCTATAGGTTATAAATCTTAGGTAGGGTTACCTTAGGCTATAACCGCAGGAAATAAAGTTTAAATTCTAAGCGATGAATTCGGGTATGGTATTTATAAGTCAATAAGATTCAAAGACGAATCTTGACAAGTAATAAAGATCCAGAGTTACCTAACTCTGATAATAAAGATGAACAGTAGTAATGAATAGATAGAGTCTAAAAGACTAAAAGTATACAGGGAAAAGATATCGTAAAACAAAACAATCATAACATAGACATGAATTGTAATATAATACGATTATAATATGAGATCACCACGTGATCTAATAAGGTCATAGCAGGAGGAGGATCAATCAAATGATTGAAAAACTTTATAGCAGAATTGTTGTATGTAAGTTGTACTATGAAATGGTACTATGCAAACTCTGAAAAGAGTTGTGGATGATGTAATACGGATTAAACAAAATTTGTATGGAGTAAGAGAAAGCTAGGATTATGTGTGATTTCAATTGAGGACTCATGTCAGCAGCTAAGTTGTATGATTCCTTGTATGGGCGAGGAATTTGTACTTGGTTTTAGAACCACTTAGCTTCCTATATCGATATAGTGGTTAAGTTGAACAATTCTTTGTATGGACGGGGAGTTGTCCTTGGTTTAACAACCGCTTAGCTTCCTATATTGATTAGTGGCCGAGTTGACTAATTCCTTGTATGGGAAAGGGATTGTGTTTGGTTCGACAATCATTTAGTTTCTAGTATTGATAATCATTGAAATGTTTGTGTCGCGCTATTTGCTATATACATGTTGAGAAGGTGATTCTTTTCTCATGTGTCTAATAGATATGTAGAGGATAAATAGAGAATATAAGGTTAGATGCGAGTTCTTAAAACTCATACTTATGGAGTAAGGGAAAGCTAGGATTATGATAATATGATGAGTTTTCTAACATCTCCAAGTGGACAACTGAAAAAAGAGTTGTAGATTTTCGTATGGACTGTTTTTAACAAAGCACGAAAAAGTGAAAATTTCGAAAAAGCTACTGCCCAGAACTTTCCAAGGGAAGTTTCGGCCACTTAATTTATGAAATAAATTCCGGCCTTTTGGGACATGAAGATATATGATATAAAGTAGCTTCTGTCCAAAAATGAACTCATTCCGACCTAAAATGACCAAGTTATGACCATTTCAATTTTTGGGATTTTCCGACTAAAACGGCCATAACCGGAGTTCTATAACTCTAATGGCCACGACATTTAAACTGGAGGCTCACGTTAACACGTATAAGATTATGTCAAAAAATGGGAATTTCTGAAGTTGAGCATGATAGGGCTAATTTCTTAAGCTAAGGACTAAAAATGATTTTTGAAAAATACTAAAAGAAGTTGAAAAATTACGAAAAAAATACTTTTTGTGTATAAAATATATGTATATATGTTTGGTCAAAGGATAGAAAAATAATAAGTTGATTTAGTATTTTCGTGAAAAGAATTAATGAATCCAGCTTGCTGGATTGAAAATCTAATGAATCCGGTTCTTTGGATTGGAAGTTAGCCATCGAATTGAAAATCTGTTGAATCCAATTTTACTAGATTGCAATCGTGGTTCTTTGGAATTGGAATCCAGTTTATTTGGATTGCAATTTGCTTCATTGGATCGCCATCCGTTGTTCTTGGATTTGGAATCCAATTGGTCGGATTACAATCGATTTCTTGGATTGCAACTGGTTCATTGGATTGGTATGTTTGGATAATCCAGGTTACTGGTTTAGTATTTGACTTATTAGATTTTAAAGAAGAACTTATAATATATAAGATTAAAGTGTTAAATCATAATGTATATGATATAGTGATTAAAAGAATTATCAAATGACGATAATAATAATAATGATGTTTTAAGGAGTAATCTAATATTTGATTATGTGATAAATGTTTAAGTTATATAATGACTGTAATTAACAGTAGTGTATGTGATGATATTATTCTAATTGAGAGATCGATATTACTAATAATAGGTCTTTCAACTGAAGCTAAATTAGCTTTGCATAGCAGTAGTCAACGGTACAGGCAAGTTCCTATACTTTTAACTAGTGATTAATCATTGTTGATTACATCACGTCTATTTTTTGTTGATTCGCATGTTGTGCATGTTGTATATGTTCATCAAGTATGAAAGGTTGATCACCTTCATTACCATTTAGTTCAGTTATAGTTGTTCATGTTCATTGTTGGCCATTCATTATTATTGACTCAGTCATTTAGTTATGAAAATTGATTCATGCTCTTTAACAATTATTATATTGTTGAAAGTTTGTTAGTCAGCTTATTATTCTTTTAATCATGATATATCTTTCTTTAAACTTAAACTTGCTGAGCAAACTTGTTGCTCACCCTTGCTATATCATGATAAATATTTCAGATTAAGACGAAAACTTCGGATACAGGCAAAGGCAAAGACAAGTTACAGGAATGGATTATTGTACAGTTAAAATTGTAATAGTATTGAAGGCAAATAACATTGTAAGTCCTGTAAGTATATGAATATGTGTATTAAGTTAAGGTTACCGACCTTGGGAGTTATGTGTAAATGTTATTGTATAAACAATTTATATTTATATCTTCCGCAATAGTTATAGAAATGATGTACTAGATTCGTGGTGATTAGTACCCGGATTTGGGGACGCTACAGTTAAGCATTATGATGAAAAAGAAAAGAGTTTTAAAAGAATGTCATTTTCTTAAGAAATAATAATGGTCATCTTTCTATTGATAAAAAAACATCCATGTCATCAATTAAAAACCACTCAGGATATGAATATAAAATAAATCCAACATACTTTACTTAAGCTACTGCACACAGTATTAGGTAAGAGTTTTCTATAGGGTGACTAAAAGAACATACTTTGTAAGCGTCGCTCTAGCTGACTGACATAAGCAGGAGAAACAGTGGATGAAAGAATGATAGATGCTCCAGATGGAAGGGCTACAAAAAAGAGACAAATGAGGTCAGTACTGCTCAGGAAAGGTAGAAGAGACGCTGAACTTTACCTGACAAAACACCAAGATCGCCATATAGAATACTTTCGGCTTGAGCTTCATTTGTTACCATAACTACAAGTATATCTGCATCTGAAAGAATAAAACAGAAAGGTTGTGCTCTGCAGACGGAAGCATAATTACTAAAAGGATTTGGGAAGAGAGAATAAGAACTGTACAAACTACATCAACCCAAAGTTTTCACAACTTGAAAGCTGATGCAATTGCTTAAGCAATAGAGAAAATCTGGACCAATTTGATGGGAAGTAGTTTTAAATTCAGAAATAATTCACATTTGTCCATAGTGCCGACATTTTGTCTTCTCACATGTAATATAATGGATTCAAGCATGTAGAGTTTTCGCACTTCAATATTTCAATGACAAGAGCATAAAAATAACAAGGAAAATAAATAGCATGCAAACACCAATTGAGACGCAAAAGAGAATGATATCTATAGCTTTGCAAAGAATTCAAGGACCCAATGATCCAAGTCAATAAAGTTTACAATTAATAAACACTAAAGAAAAGGTAAACTATTTCTATTCTTTTCTTTTCTTGCACTGTCTGTAAATTTATGTCATTATATAGTGTAAACAAACACCATAAACCATCACTCATTGTTTAATAACCATATTCAAGTACCACAAATAGTTAGAACCATAAATAAAATTAAGCCTTGCATTTTACAAACAGTTTAAAGATGTCGTTTGACTCATTTTAATTGAAGACAAAAGCCGCTTCTTTTAACATGGATAGATGGTACGCTTGATAATTCATAGAATAAACCCTGCAATGAACTTCTTCTCTACCATATCACTTCAAATTTAAAAACAGGAAGACCATCCCCTCCACCTACATAGTACTGTACTTTTGTAAATGTCCAAGAACGGTGCAAAACACAAACTGTAAGAAATACTCAAAACTCACTCAAATCATCAGACAAAACACAAAGTTGTGTTTCCAACATGCCAATTTGTTTTGGAGAAGTAATTGAAAACTAATATGTTTTATTTTTCCAGTGAGTTTTAAGTATTTCTTACAGTTGTCTTACATATATACAGAAGTACCTTAATTGAACAACTATCTTATTTATGGTTAATTGGACAGTAATATAACAAAGAGAAAACTACTTTGGAGCTCTTCTTAGGGACCAATTTGGGCAAAGATTTTAAGAATTATAAAGAGACAAACGGGTATCTTCATTCCGTGTAACGTCTGTTTGTTGTAATGCTTCATGGGAAAACTAGTATACTATATGAATTCAGGCCTATTGTCTTTGTGTAGCTCAACGAAATACCACTTGCACAAATCAAGACTTGGTAAGAACTAAGAGGTCAGAGTTAATTGCAAACAATTTTAAGTGAACCTTGCTTTTGTGAAATTTTTTGGTGTAGGAATGTGTCAGAGTTCATACAACTATGGAATATGAGAATATCACGAATCAATCCCCCAAAAAGTAAGATGGTTAAACCATGTAGTCTGGTCATAGTCTGAATCTCTGATAGGTTGCACAAAGAGGGACCTGAACTGTTTGGATGGAGAAATAACATAGTCAAGTGTTTGTTATTTCTTATTGTTCTTGTTAAGGTTACATTCATAGTTATGTCGTCCGGTCGCTGCTGGAAGTACAAGTCGACAGCTCGACTTGGTTGCCGTCGATAAAGTCGTGCGACTCGAGCAGTTAGTCGTTGCCTAGTCAATTCAAGCGGACAATTTGCCTGACTTGGTATCTAGTCGGACGACTTGGGAACAAACCCAATTTTTAATTTACCCAACTCAATTCCAAATTCCAATTGACCCATAACCAAGTAACTCACCCAATTAAAAGATCCAAACAAATATACCCAAACAAGAATGCGACCAAGAGTCTACTTTGGCTAAGAAAAAACATTGGCAGCGAAGAAAAAAAGGGAACTTAAACGATCTAAACATTGGCAACAAAAAAACATCGGCCAACAGCTTAATTGTGTTATTGTGATGTAGATATCTAAATGGCTTATAGTTCGGGCTCCGAAAGTTATGATATGAGCAAGGATTCTAATAAGGGTTTATTTTTTATTATCAATGATATTTAATGGTTTTGATTGTGAAACTGTAATTTTTGTACTTTAATTGTAACTTGATAATTTAAATATATATATATGTATAAAATGAGTATTGTAAATAATTTGTCACTTTACTGGTAACTATAGTCGACTGGTGGCTTAGATAGTCGGTCACCGACTCGCTTCGACTTAACGACTATGGTTACATTTGAAAATTCCCTCACATTGCCCCATTAACGTAATCTTGATTAGCGCATACTAGTCAATTCTCATCTATTTCTCAATGAATATATATCTTGAAAACAAAATTGTTCAAGATCTTCCAATAAGATTTCAGAACTGTATTGGGTTTCAGACAAATTGTATAACTGTTCTAGATCTTCTAATAATTAAGGTTTCAGAACTGTATTGGTTATCATACAAATTGTATAACTTTGAACGTCCTTGAGTTACCTTTCGATACTTCTGCTGGAGAGCATCCAATCAAGCCACCTGAATTTTCAAACCGAGATAGTGTTGGCTTATAAGCCTGTCATTCAAAGACAATGCAGATACAATTAATTGCAAGTACATTTCAATATTCGAGAAAATTTGCAGCTATATATTGAATAATAAATATACTACTGGAAGCCTTTCATAGAACAGAGCATGCTTAGACCAGTCCTTTATGCTTATAGAAAATAGCTAATCAGGCATGTGGATAGAATCCAAAGATTATATTATAATATCATAAATGCATGTATTGAAGATGCATATGACTCTGATTGTGTACTTAGTACTAGGATACACAAATACACCTACGTACTACAGACCAAAAGAACAACCGTTGTACAGATGATGAATTTAACATATGGTTTATTAGACAATTCATTTTTGACATATCAGGATACTACTTCTCAGTGCAAATCAACCACTTAAAAAAAAAGAAGCCATAATGATGTCCATACAAATGTATAATATCTGAAAGAAAATTCACATATTTTAAAAGGATCTAAGGTCTATGCATGTTTCCAGATACCTCTACTTCTCTAACTCCATTTGATTAGTATAAGAGCTGAATTTTTTGACTTTTATTGGGAAAAGAATTATGAAACTGAAACCCTTTGCAATCTGAGTATTGGATGGTCCAAATTCCACAGAGGCTTCTCTAACTTAGCTAATGAAGAACTATTCTTACATTATGCAAGTTATATTCACTCATGTCAAAACTATTTTCTAATATCTGATCACACTATGATACTACTGATGCAGCAATTCTTGCTGCATCACATTCTTTGGTTCAAGAAAGTACTGATTTCCTCAAGATGCCTTGTTAACTTTTCAACTGAATCTATGGGCGAGTATATTTGTGATCAGGGTCCATGGACCCAAGTCATGCACAACTTGGCTGACCTTTTCCATATGATCAATGTTTAATCCATGATGGTAGTAAGAACACTTGCTTATTCTTTGTTAAGATGGTGACAGTAAGAAAAAGTTGATGTTGGAACTCGTGAAAGACGTTGATTAGTAAAGAAGGACAATGACTCGTATTCCTCACATTTAACCTTGAATGAATTTGTAGGGGAAAGTGACAGAAGTAGCATTTTGCATGTCCTCCTAGTAAGGAGCAGATACAGCCATGAACAGCAACCAAAATGGTGAAATGACCCAAATCAAAGATGTAACATCTAATGATCTACCTACTGGATCACTACTGAGGATGGAAGCAAAAGAAATTTAATGTTATTAAGTTATTATTAAATATTATTATTTATGAATGATTTCGGTGTAATTACTTTATTTAGTAGATAATATTAGTATATAATTAATTATATTAGTAGAATATTCTAGAGTATTAATTATTTAAGGCAGTAGATAATTACTAGAATTCTATTTTCTTATTTAATTAGGTTACTTAATATTTTACTTAGCCTCCAAGTATTAGGGTTTTTCTATTCTTATATAAACAGTTGTAATCCATCATGAGAAATTATTGATTGATTGATATTATTAAACTTTAAGCCATGTGCTTGTGGCTTTTTAGCCTTTTATCTTCTTCTAATCTCCTTTTGTCTTTAGTCCATCTTTGTCATGTTGTTTGTTTTATTTTTTGTTCCATCTGAATGCCTCTAAATGGTTGAGATAGAAAATCAAATCTAGATTATTCAGACATGCCTCTTAATGAACTTTGATATTTTTTAGACACAAATACCCTCTTCAATATTATCAATTTTCTTGTGTATCCATGCCAACCACTGCCACCCACATGCGCCACCACCGCCTCGCCACCAGACCACCACCAGATCACCACCAGACAGTAGAGGGGATGGGGAATCGAAATTCTTATAACTATTGTAACATCCTCAGTTTCCCCAAATTCTCAATTTCTCTGGCAATGGCTGCTTCTTCCCTGAAAGAAACCCTAGGTGACCTGAACAAGGACTCATTTGTGACCCTATTGTCAAAACTGATAGGGGAATCAAAATTCGTGCAAAATAACCCACCTGAACTGATCCCGGAGGAGGACATAATCGTCAAGCACGTGCTCGACGCCGTCCTCCCCTTCAGCACCACCACTGGCGGCGGCCCTCTGATCGTCAACCATGTCACTTACCCCAAAAAGGAAATCTTATTATAGAATACCAGGAACTGAACATGGCAAGATCCTTTCTTTCGTTGGAATTCACATGGATGTTGTCACTGCTAACCCATGATTGGGTACATTCTCTCTCGATAAATATAGATATTGATTTTGTCATTTCTACTATTTTTGTGTTTATCTGTGAATTTGATTTATACCCATTTGAAAACATGTGATGAGGGTGAGGGTGGGACTGGGACGGGGACGGGGACGGGGGAGGAGGGGGGGGAGAAGGTGTGTTTTATTTATTTTTTCAAGGGTTAAAATAGTAAAAACATGTTATTCAGACATTTTGAAAAAAGTAATTATCAAACAACATTTTTTCATTCAGATACAATTCTATTTAGATACTCTATATTATTCAGATGTCTAAACTATTCAGATCTTAACAACTAATTTTATCAAACACAACCTAAGTCTCAAATCAACCTAAAAAGCTGAATTTTACCACCTAGAAGTTAAGCTTAACAAATTAAAATCCAAAACAAGCTACCATAATAGAGGCAACAACTTACATCATAACCACAAACGCAGAAATTTGATCTTAGTAGGTGAGTTGCCATGCCAAATCCCATTGCTCCAAGACCAATGAAACCAACTCGCTTAATAAATTTTGCTTTGGAAACTATTTGATTTGCCTGTTCCTCAGGTTTGTATGTTTCAGCATTAGCTGCATCTGTAATATTCACGCCTAATACTTTTTCCCAAACCTGCAAGAGAATGCACATGCATAGACAGACAGTTACAAAACAATACTTATAGAAGTGTGAAATCTTATTAAAAAAATAAAAAATAAAAAAAAGGAAGAAAAAAAAACTTGTAACTTGACAATCTGCACTAAGAAAATGAGGATTCTTAGGTCAGAGTCTCTGAGTATGTCTGAGTATGTGGGTTAAGAAAGGAATTTCCATAATATTTAATGAAAGAGCAACCTTGAATTTAGAAATTAAAAATTGAAAATTAAATAAAAAAAGGAAAAAAAAAAACTAAAACGACCACCTTGACCAATGTAGCATCAGCTCCCCGCTCATGTGAAGAGCCTGTTAGATTGGTGCCAAGAAAAATAAAAAATGAGCAACAACCAGGATGCTTCCAACTATTAATTTTAATCGCGTACAATGTATAACTTTAAGCTACTTCTATAGAACTAGATTCTTACCTGCTAAGAGTTGTTGATGAGCAACCGCCAACAGGGGAAGAGGAAACGTAAGTGATTTGGCCAAATCTAAAACAATCCCCTTCATTTTAAACAGCAATTCATCAAGCTCGTCAAAACTTAATAACAAAATACTAAGTACCAAGTTATATACTGCTGACAATCACGTAAACTATCTCAAAAGATTAAATTGGTAATTTAATTTTTGATTGCCCGTTCCTAGTGGTCATGGGCTAGTAAGCTGCCCCCTTAAAAAGCCATTAATACACTTTTCCAGCAACATAAATAAATTCCATATAACAAATAGACACAGCTCACAAAGTAATAGAAAATAATTTTTCATTTCTAATTAAATTTCAAAGATTTGACAGTTAAAAGATCTCTTATAAGGTCTCAAAATTATGTACAACTGATAGCAATTAGATTCATCAAGACCATCAGCTTCTCAGGCTAATAATCTATTTGCTAAAAGTCATTAATTGAATTTGGTTGGGAAACAGATCTAAATAAGCAAGAGGTCTTTTGGAAAAGTAAGTCCATCATACAACTCTCTGATGAATAAGTTCACAAGTCCAAAATGAAGACTTCATTCACCTAAACAGTATAACAAAAAAAGAAATTCAATTCTTATATCACAACTCGCGACTTTTATAACTACATAGAAAATCTCACTCACAGCCCAAAGGTGATTTGTTGGCATCGCAATTTTATTAAGTTTTCTTGTGCAGATCCAGCAACATGCAAACTGAGAATAAAATTTCTTTTGATTTCTCTACTCTAGTCATTGATCTTAAGAAAATAGTTTCAGAATGAGGGATCTCTGACCATTTTACTCAACTACAGATGCTAGAGTGATTATGAGAATTTTTGGACAGAATTATATGGTTGATTCTTCAGCCTGGATCTGCGGGAATTCTCCATTTGATGGGGATAAGGGTACAATATGCAGTGGAGGATCAGCAGTTGATACATGGATGAGAGATGCTTTTGATTTTGCATCAGCAGTTAGTAAATGGACAAGATATGCTTTTCTTAATTTTCGTCTATGATATTGTTTTAAAAACAACACTACTCCATTTGCATGATTTATGCCATCCTATGCATAGATACAGATTTATTTTGTCAGCATACAAACCCATTCAGAACTTAAGTAAATGGGCGATAGCAACACATACAACTCAACTAACTCAACACACTAAAGCCTTCTCCGAATTATACAGATAGACATACATTAGTCTTGTTTCTCAGTTCTGCTCTGTATAGGGGCTAGACTTATATCTACTATCGAAGCCCAATACTGTCTTTCTTAACAACCTCAAACTTTAAATTATTAGATGATTCAGAAACATTTAGCTCCAATATTGCACTGAAACTAACTTTTCCTTACAGCATTACTTCTTTCTGAACTATTTACCTATCCCGAAACTTCAATTTCAGCATACAGAGAATGGACTTGAAGTTTTACGCAAAACAGAAAAGACAAAAATCAATAAATAAACTCTCAATCTATTCTGAGATGGAAATGTTAAACCATCAACAACAACAACAATAACAACAAAAGTCATTCTTCAGCTGTGGTTATTAAAAATATATACTCCCTCCGTCCCAGGATAAAAGTCCTTATTACTATTTTGGGTTGTCCCATATTAAATATCCACTTTCTTTTAATAACCAAACTTTTACACATTTTTTCTTATTATGCCTATAGCATTAAATATCTCATACTTTTCTTATTATAATTCTCTCTCCATATTTAATGACATTATTATGGACAATTTTGTCATTTTATTCCTCTTCTTAATATGCGTGAAAAGTCCACCAACACTTTTACATAATATGAGATACATAATTTGAAAAATGATAGTACTAAAAACTTAAAACTGACTACATTGTTCAATCCGCCATTAGACTAAGACATCCCGGGCAAAAGTACAAAAAACATGCGTAAAACCCTAATGTCCATAAGCATCAATAACTAGAGTTGAGATAAAATCAATTAGAGAAGTTTATGATACATACTCCTCTGTTTTAAAATATAAGACCAATTTTGACTTTAAGTCAAATTGAGACGTTTTCAAATCCAAAATTAATGACTTCATTTAATTTTAAAAAAATACAATTATGAATAGTGGAAACTATCTAAAATTATATTAAGTACAATATTTATTGTTTTCAAAATTTAAACAAATCACGTAAATTTTACTTTCAAAACTGTGTCCATTGACTGTATAAAGTCAAAATTGATCGGAGGGAGTACTAAAGGAACCGATCTAACAAATATTAGTTGTATAGTTCTTACCAAGTTCTGTAGAAAATTATTTAGGAAATGATGCTTCGTCTGATTACCCCTTAACAGTTGGGGAACATGATGCTTGAACACCCTGCAAAATTTTACAAAGACAAAATTAATTTTTCTAATGATGGAGATTAATATAAGCCCATCGGAAAGGAGCTTATATATGGTGTTTGCGAAAGTTGAAGAAGAAAAGAATGAGCGGGGAAAACTAAGCATTCATCAAAAAGCTTACTATCGGTATACGAAAGAACGCCTAGACTCAGCTGATTAATATGGATTGCCACCAAGGTTGGGAAAGCTTACAGCAACAATACCACTCCCAAGACCATTAGGTCTTAATTTCAAGTTTCTAACCCTCATATTTTCTAATGTACCAACAAACAAAACAAGGAAATGGACATATTACATATAGATGTGTGGTAAGACAGCATTATGGACACGTAAGCATCCCAATTTGCATCCAAATTCTGTTATCAATTGTAATTTGCATGAACTTTTTTGAAACGGCACAAATCTTATGCTAACATCCTCTGTAGGAAGTGGTGCCCCAAACCTCTTCACCACCACTGCTGCAAGAGTGCTGGACCTGGATTAGCCATTTCATGACTGTAAAAGTTCTCTTTCTGAACATGGTGGTGGATATGTTGGTAAAAATAGCATCAGCTGATCCTTGAGAAAACTTCTTGAACTACAAGCCACCTGTTTTTTTGTGGCTCTTTATTTTTGTGTACGCCTCTTATTTTTATTTGCACTAGGCAAGGAACAATATCCTATACCAAAGAAGAGCAGGAGGGAGAAAATTATCATAAGCTATAGCATTCCTTGAGTCTACCCAAGTGTTCTAAAAATCCTTTTAGGCGCCCGCCTAGTCGGTCCTCTATTGCCTCGATTTGGCTGTGCACCAAGGACCCCGCTTAGGCAAAATGGGAGAACTACCTCCTCGATTTGGCTGACCTAGAAATTTGATTAATTTATGATAGGTCATGACCCTGAAATTATATATTTTAAAAAATATGGAATATACCATCCTAATTCTCTTAGAGTTTTATAATATATCACAATTTTTAATCTACAACTCTAAAATATAGACTTCATTTCTTTATTAAAGTGATAAATGAATATACCAAAAACCGTAGATTTGGAATTAAAGGAAAAGGAGGAAAAGCTGGGGCTTGAGAGACACCGCGTTGAATTGGGAACAGTGGCCTAAAACAGGGGGAAACCAGTGTCCTTTTATGATATTGTTGCTTCGTCAATTTTCGTTTCTTTCTTTTTTTTCAGATTACCCACCACTATCACCAAATTCAATATATAACCAACAACCACCACACACCACCTATATATAACCAACAACCACCACACACCACCACAAAACATAGATCCTGACCACCCCACCACCAGTCATCACCTATGCACTACTGCACCATGAAATATGTCATATTTTAACAGCCTGATACTTGCAAAACCCTTACATTTAAATAGAATTTAGGGAACTTATAGGACAGCTTGCAGGCTTCAATTTTTAAAACAGAAAAAGATTATGAATTGAAAATACTGTGCAGTCACCATGAGTTTCCTGCAGCATTTGAAATGATGTCATAAAGTATCCATGGATGAATCCCAGCTTGAGCACCAAGAGAGATGGCCTCCACAGAAGCAACAAAATGGATGCCCTCAAGCAGCTCAATCACCATTTTAACTTTACTGCAAGATGATAAGAAAGCAAATAGTTTACACCTGAGCATCATATGCCATGCAACAAATCTAGAAAATAACTCTGTTACTAAAGTTATAAATCCAGCATACGTTTACAATCTTATGTCAAGTAGTATTCAATAGTTTACTCTTTCATAACATGTATTTCATCACTCTATCCCTACAATTAAAATATTTTATCAAGAAAATACAATTTAAGATCATATTAGATATGAAATGGCTATTTTATGAGAGCAAGACGAAAGCACACCTTCCAGCCCCAAGTTCACCCTCAAAAATGTAAAGCTTGTCACACATAGCTGTTTGCATAACATAACATTTCAGCTCAGAATTGACACAGACGGATTAAAAGTACTGATTCTCCAGCAGAAGGCTTTCAAGTAAAAAAGAAGAAAAATTAACTGTACCATTTAAAATAGGCTGCGCCCTAGCAATAGCATCTGACCTTCCAGAAGAAATTATCTGAACATCATTCCATTATAGCTGTTATACACCAGTAAAGAGAAAAAGAGATGGATTGATGCATATAAAATATGTGTGAGAGAAAGAAAGAGAGTATGTGATCTTACCATGACTTTTCCATTAAAAACCTCTGATACTCCCCTAGAAACATATACATCAACTACAGAGGCTGTCTCATGACACTCTACAACAGAATAAACAGATGAATGTTTAGAGACTAGCACAAAACTAAAGGCAAATCTGGGGAGACAGAGAAATGATTTGCTATGTGTTATGTATAGGGGGTTTATTACAGACATGTAGACAAACAAAGGTTTGGACATTCTATCTAGTACCTGTACAATAGAAGTGGCCTTATTCAAGCTCAGGAATAACACAAGTAAATTAAATAATCGAGTAATTATATCAATGTGTTTGAAAGTAGGCACTAGAAGCTTCATCTGTTAGTGAATAAGGCCCGCCATTGTATTATGTATATCAAGCTTTAAAACTCCACCTCACATTCAGTCTCCGCTTAAATGCAAAGGGACAAAATAGATTCATCATAAATTCATAATGCACAACCACACAGATAGCACACTTAACTAACAACTGGAGAACCTAAAAAGTCTCACAGCCAACAAATAAGACAAGGATATGCAACCATGATAGGCTACTCCACTCATTATCAATTGGTTTTGAGTTGGATGAAAAGCAATAGAGTAGACAATTTTATTCATGTGCAAAGCCGAAAGGACATATACTCCACCAATTTTTCTGTCCATAAGCCAATTAACATAATAATTTCTGAATAAGGCCAAATCGTTCAGACTTTCTAGCCATTAATGATGCTTGACAAGGTTGTAAGAAGGAATAAAATAGGAAGAAGAATTAACACCTGAATGCCAAAATGGCAAAAAACTAATATATGTCATGACTAAAAATATACCACGAACATTTCTCTTCCATTTCATTGCATCCCCCTGCCTTTCAATTCAACTGTTCTCCATACAGCAATTCTAAGAAAATTTCACCACCTTCAACTCCCAATCTTGAAAATGAAGTCGAAACCTGAGTTCCAAAACTGATAACCACCTACAACAGTCCCTACATTTGCCATACTACACGCTCTATCCATAGCAAGAACAAGCCTGAAAAGATCTCAAATAAAGGTCTCTAACTGCAGATTCGGACCTGTGACCCTGTCACTGTAACCTATCCCTACTTACCAAACATTGTACACTTTCCAAATTCAACACGTACCAAATCCATGAGGCAATCTCACGTCATCGACTTCCAACCAAACTCATCCTCCCCAAAACTGCCCACAACCACCCTCTGCCACAAACTTATCATCGCACATCAACTGGAATGTGGCATTCTTTATACCATCAAATTTCTATCTTGACTATATGTTGTTGCAATGCCAGTAACATACACCATCCTTAACAACCGTCCTTAACAACCATCTTTCTTTTTGCCTTGAGGAACAAACCCTAGATTTTTGCGCCATACTACATAGAGACAATATAGTCTCCTTTCTTTCTTCCCCTTTAAGCAATCACTACAAGAGTTGCTCAACATAAACCCAATAACCAACACATCCATCAACTAAAGAAAAAATGTATTTACATGATCCATAATTAGAAATAAACATAATATGACCTATCTCCTTAAAAAAACATGCCATCATATAAAATTATCTATAACAAGAAAATAGCCTGCCTGCAAGACTCTTCTCCAGCTTTTGAATATAAACAGGTGATATTGTTGAATGGAGGATGATGGCGGCATCTTTGTTCAACCCTGCATATCCAGTGAAAGATATATTATGTACATTATCAAAGTGGATCGGTTATAAATTAAAAAGGCTGTATCGAGAAGCATTATAAAGACCTTTTAAAGCACCCTCCTGTCCAAATACTATGTCATTTATTTGATCTGGATAAGATATCAAAATAATCAAAGCCGCCACGCCTGCATGCCAAGTATTGAGAGAAAAAGATATCAGCAAGGCAATTCTAAGAACTAGAGCATTGAATGTAGGGTAAGTGATAGAATAAAGAAGAAATCCGCTCCCTCTGCTTCCCAATCTGGTCAAGATGCGGCGGGTCCGAGTAGGAAAAAATTCATTAAGAAGTAGGATTATGAAAACAAATTCATTGAAAGAAAAAACAATATAGATGATTTTTGATCTTGTTAGAGATAAAGTTTGAACTTCCACACATGATTTCTGTTCGTTACATGAATGTAGAACTATTTAAACTTTCTACGAGTTCTACGGACGAGAAGATACTAATTAAATTTAAAGTATTCTAACTCTAGCATGGACTCTACCTGCTAAGCAAAGTTCAAGGGTACATGTTGAAGTATCAGGCTTCGAATTGTAAAAAGTGTTGAAGCAAAATCTAAGAAAAGTAGATAACTTTAACTGTTGCAAACTTTATCCTTTACATTGAACACTTTTAAATTCAAGTCACATAAATATAAATATTTATAATAGAAATTTCAGTTACCAGCACCAACTCCCCACATATAGGTTCATGTGAACAGATGTCTATCCATGGATATGCCACTAGACTAGAGAGAGCTTAGACAGAAAAGAAATAAAAATAAGCTGAGATGTTCAAGAGAAACCAAAATTTTAGAGTATATTATATGAACCCTGTCAGAGAGCCGGTGATGTTCAATCACATCCCTTCCAGCAAGTCTTAGTTCCTGTGGCAGACTAAGAGAAATCCACATCCACAAGTATATTTTTCTAATAGAACGATATATAGCTTATAAGGAAATTAACTAATTATTTAATAAAATTGGTAGCTAATCTATTTAAGTATCAAGATAAAGAAAAAAAGGGGGGAGATGTCCTTCAATAAAAAAATGAATCAAAAAGTGAGAAAGATACAAACAAACCTTCAACTAAGACTAAATATAATACTGAAATAAATTTCCTTGGGAGATCAAAGAGTAAATATCAAGAAAAATGCATTTTGCCTTTTGAATTCAACAATATCATATATTTATTTGGCTCGTCAAGAACTTAAAATGGTATTTTTTTTAAACAAATATCGTGAATAAAGTACATATATGTCTTTCATTTAGCCTCGTTTCTTCACTATGGAAAGGACCATTTAAAATATTTACAAAATATAGCTTTAGTTTTTGGTGATTGTCTCTGACCAGTTGACGACCATATTATGTAAATTCCATAAAGTTAAGCCCTATAGCTTTCTTCAGATGTAACATTGTTTTAAGACGTGGTCCACCAGTCAAAGTAGAATAATATTGAGATAGTTGGTGATTGAGTTAGCAGAATATTAGCTGCAATTATGAATATCATAACTTCGTTAGCTACTATCTTAAACCTAAGCTTAATTTTATACTAATGTTTCCATCTTCAATGCTAATAAGAAATATCATGGCATGACAAATAAGCATAAAAGACTGAAGCTCACATGCTGAAAGGCTGGCTGAGGGGCACACCATTTAATCAAAGAAACATACTGTTAAAACAGATGCCAGCATCCTGAACATGAAACTAAATTAAACTTTTCAAAACAAGCCATAAAATTGGCATGAACAAGTATATACAGTTATACACCATGGTCTTGCTCATGGTCTCAATCAAAAATGCTGCAACTTAGATAGCATGTAAAGAAGCAGTTTCAGTGTAAACAGTGGAAAGAAAATTTTCTTTGTAAACAATTACAATTCTTGGTCAATGGGGCATTAATATTCATGAGCATAGTATTTTGTGAACCAAATTATTATTGAACCACAGTTTTCACAGACAAACTCTAGACTTCCTTTGACAGTCACCCTGCCCCGTGGTCAAGGGTGATCAAAGGGATGGACTCAAAGCCAAATTTCAGTAATTCACACACGGTCGTTGCACTCCTAGTTAAACCACGTCCATGGCCAATGTTACGGCGTATAATCATTTTGATTGTCTTTTCCTCTACTTAAAATATGCTTCTATTGTTTCTAACTGCCATTTTTGTGGTTAGGAAAATTATAGGGGCTATGGGGTTTGGGACAGAGGATATCTCACACAAGGTATTTCTCACACAAAACTCAATAAATTATAAGAATTCATTGTTTATAAAATAATAGAGTACATCCCTATCTATAATATTCCTAAACAACTTTCCTAACCTAAATTGAATTCTAATAAGATAACTACCAAAATTATAAATAAAGTAAATTAATTATATATATCTTCTAGAATATTCTTTTATTTCCATGGGCTTCCAAAGCCTCTTATTTTGGTTCAACCATTCTTGTGGGATCGTCTTGCATCAGAAAATATACCGTGAAGCTCTTTCAGATACTTCCAGGAAACGTAAAAGAAATATTGTGGACCACAGGCCAGAAACGTAATTTGACGTATCATATCTGGTCTTTACCTACACTTTTTTAAGTGATTAAATATTTTTCCTTTTGCCATATACATCAGCTGCATAGATGCTGAAGTGATACTCTTTTCTGATGTATACATCTATTGAGTATACATACATTAACTGTTTCTGCAGCAACGGTTATATTTAATCCATCCCAAGGTCCTCCGCCCAAGTAACCACATTAGAACGATATTTATACGTATCACAGTTTATACATAAAGATTAACTGCTTTTTACTACAAATACCCAAAGCAACAGACTTGTCTAGTATGAAAACTAAAATTGTAAGTTAGACAGACCCACAGACAAAGTAAAAACCAAAATCACGTTTCACCTTTCCCAGCCTCCAAAGCCTTGGCACATCTTACTCCCCCGAGCTTTACAAACTCATCAACCAAAGGATTAAATGCCTGCATGTGGAACAATTGCAATCAGAATGTGAAGTATCAACACTACAATCATTTAGATCTCCATTTGTAAATTGTAAAGATAGAGAGAAAAAAATAGAGCTCCAAACATTCTATTCTTTCACAGAATTCATACTGAAAATCAAAATCTAAACACAATGACTACCAGTAATTTCTTGTTTATACTTTTTTGTGGTAAGTATGTAATTCATATATAAGTGGAAACAAATTTTTCATACACAATTCGAAATATAACCATAGATTTGTTTTCCACGAGTGTAACAAAGAACAATGTGACAGTAATTTGTAAAATTGAACGTACGAATTTGTTTACGTTTCCTCGTGAACGGGCAAATGGGTGCATATGGATGGATTAGCAGGATCTCTTACAGACAAGGCCAAGCAGAGTTAGTTCATTCAGACAGATACTCCCATACTCAGATACTCTATAGTCTAGACATGCCCACATACATTAATAGATTAAGATGTGAGAAAGTGATTGAATTTCTTCTGCAGAGAAATTAGATACATAACATTTCTTTAATTAAAAAAAAACTTCATTTGGAACCAATTTCCATATTGTAAAATAATACAATAATCAATATAATTTGAACCATTAACACAAAATGTACCATTTCTTTGATTATTGAATCGTTAACAAAACCACCTACATTAGATTTCCAGCAGACTAATTACATTCCAATACCAAAAAAAATCATAACTTTTATTTATTTCCTCATCAAATAAATAGTCCCTCGGTACATTAGAGTCTGGTTTAACTTTTTTAATCTTGCCAAGTTTTGCATGAGAAGCTGGGACACACTTAAACATAGCGTTTTTCTATTTTCAATTTTTCATTAGTAGTATTAAATTTCAAGATTGAAATTTATCAAAAAACCACCATCAGAGAAAAAAATACTGTTCCACCTGATTTCAAGTACCCCACCCAAACAATCAAATGAGATTTGATTTGAGAGGCTAACTCCCTTTTTCAGAGTAACAGTGCACTATCATAATCAAGTACCAAATCTCATTTCATTCAAATAACTACCAATTTTGAACTTTAATCACATCAAATGCAAACTTCATTTGAAATTTTGACTTTTGAACTCTCATTTTGCAGCAGAGATCACATGTTTATACTATACCAAAATCCAAGCATTGTCATTCTGATAATCAATCTCATATTCAAGAAACTAAGAATCTAAATCAAACTAAGGGGGTGTTTGATAAAAACTGAATAAATCTGAATCTGAATGAGTTGAATCTAAATCTGAATGAAAAAAACTGTTTGATAATTGACATGTTTGAAACATCTGAATGACAAAACTTGATTATTTTACCCTTTCTAAAAAAATTCAAAATTGTTGTAAACTTATTTAATATTACTTAATATAATAGTTAATATTTTTTTTTAATTTTTTAGTTTTTTTAATTTTTTTTACTTCATTCGGTTGCTCATTCAGCCATTCAGCTCAAAAAATCTGATTTAGCCATTCAGCTCGTCTATCTTACCGATTCAGCCATTCAGATCAAAAAAACGCACGGACCGATTCAGCCATTCAGATTCAGCTACATTCAGCTCTAAACAAACACTAAGGGTAGTGAGTTTGATAAAACAGAATTGAAAAGTTCTGAATGTATAATAAAATCTGAATGAGCTTAATGGTACGGAATGAAATTATGTGTTTGATAATTGTTAGCATAAAACTTCTGCATCTGAATACGTGTTTGGTATGAACAAATTTATTATATAATTATAAATAAACAATCTTATCTAAGAAAAATTAAATATAATTTTAAGAATAAAATACTAAAAAATATTAATAACAGTGTATAGTACATAAAATCAAAACAAAAACTACAACACCATTCATTAAATTGGCTATCTAATTTGTAAAAAAATAACAATTTGTACATAACAAAAAAAAAATTACAATAGTAAACAATATGAATATTGAATATAAATTTTAATTGTCTGCGTATAAAGTAAAAATATCATTCCACACTACTACTTACTGATTCAGTCAAATTTGTGGATGGATTATTCAGACACATTCACACGCATTTTTAGTTTAAAATTGTTAAACAACCCCTAAATTTTCAGATTTTGAGAAAAAAAGGATTAGGAACGGAAGAGGAACCTCATAGGCTTGAACTCCATAGCCAGAACGAAGAACCGAAGCTGCTAACTCCAAGCTCAATTCGTCTAATCCAACAAATCCAATAATACCTTTAGACGCCATTGTTGCTCTGCACCTACAACTATCTTATTTCTTTTACTTTCATTATTATAATCAAATTTTTTTATAACAATCGAATTATCTTATTACTTAATATATTACAAACATAAATGGTTTATTAATTTTACTTTCCATTCCAAAAAGAAGATAAAATCGAATGATCAGAGGAGCATATTTCACGTGATGATTTTTTTGGCCGATGTGTACAATTAATTTGTTGTGTGTGTATATCATGTGCTTGGCACATGCTCAATAAAACACATAGTGTATATCATTATTTAACATGCTAATCGTAATTGGGAAATAAAATTAGGGCTCGATCGATTCTCTCACTAAAATCGATTCTCCTCCTCCTCACTTCGTTCGATTGATTCTCCTCCTCCTCACTTATTGAGTCAAAATCGATTATGCTGCTCTTTGCTCTGTATGCGATTGATTATTCATCATGAATTCTTCATCTGGAGTTTTTGTTTATGGAGATGACACAGATGAGATATCTTCATCTCATCAAATACAATGGCAAAGGCCTCATCTTCCGGTGCAATGTTACTGTGGAATAAACGCACGGATGTGGGAAGCTTGGAAGGTTGGAACATCTCATCCAGGTAGGAGGTTTGTAGGATGCAGTAGATACAAGGTATAAATTGTTAATAATTGTATAATTTGCTTAATGTGAATTTAATTTAAATTTTTTTAAATTACTTGTATATATATTTTGTACTTTGGTCAATGTATAATCATATTAATGCTAATGTGGAGTTAATTTTTGTTAAATTATCGATATATATATATATATATATATATATATATATATATATATATATATATTAGGTGATAATAATGCTTATCAGGATTCTTTAAATGGTATGATGCCCTTTTACCATAAGATCAAAAGAGGTTATCGATCGATTAAGAAATGAACTTCACAAAATTGATAGAAGGTTTAACATTCCAGCTTGGGCATGAGGTGGAAATCAAGGAATTGGAGAGGAAGTTAATTAATCAAGACTTCACTTAACAAAGTCAATAGCCAGAGAGAAAAATTAATCTTGTTGCTTGTCATATCTTGGGTTTTATGCTTTTCATCATGTATATGAAGTGAATTAGATGATTTAGATGAACCACAATGGATTGATTTTGGTATGCATTGAATGTAATGGTGACAAACCATAATTATTATGTAATGGATCCCTTTAAATGCTATGTAATGGTTTGATTTTATAATTAGAATGTAATGGATTGATTTTGGAATTATTATGTAATGGATCTATCCCTTTGGTAGCCGAATGTAATGGACCTCCAATCGGGAACTCAGGTCAGAATGATGCTTTGTTATGTTTAATGAATTGTAATAAGGTTTAATGAGGCCTAATCGCAAAGAAAGGGCATCAAGACAATCGTGTTTTTAATGATGCTTTGTGTTATTGCTAGATTAGTGGAGTCATATGACGTAGACATAATATCAGTAGTAATACAAAAAACAGGCATCAAATGTAGATGGCCATTTAAGGCTTCTCGCATTAATTTTCCCGAATTCACAAACTTACACAACAAAACCCAATATAGTGTTCCAAAAATATACCATATATCATATTCATACCAACTGCTTAAACCAAATACAAAATGGTGACACTAAGCCTTTCATACCATATCCATTCCCATAAACAAAATAAACAAAGATTAGTTGTAATTTCTCCATACCCACATTAAACAAAATAAACATGAATCAAACACCATTAAACACATTCCCTATTGTTTAGTCTCCTTCCTCCTCGGGTTCATGACAAAGATTAGTTGTAATTGATTGTCGATCGCTACCTATCTCAGCCTTTTTTTTTTTGCAAATTTAATTTCAAGTTAGAGCACTAACACCCATCAAGCTCTGCTTCGCTTCATAATGGTTTCGATGCCGCTTGAAGTCAACATTGAGGATGAAGGCACCGTTCTGGAGTGGTACACTTAATGTTGGAGGTCCGCTGTTGTTGGTGGATCTTGAGAATTGTCCATCTAAAAAAAGACCACATCAATTATTAAATACATAAAAACTTGTTGAACAAATGATTTTATTATTTCATACTTACAAGAATGTAGCCTAGTTGCTCGATCGAAACATTGTGCTCCCATTTGGAAGCACAAAAGTCCCAAATCCAACAGAGGTTGGCCTTTCTTTCTTCTTATCGCGCCTTCACTTTCAGATCTCACTTTCACCCCTTTGGCCTTTCTTTTTTCCCTTCCCTTTATCACCTTCAGTATTCTTTGCCTGCCCAACATCCTTGTGCCCCTGACAAATAAAGACAACAATCATCTAAGTCAATCTTGTAATTCATTATGAGTCACCTTTATTAAACTGTAGTGTTTACCCTTTGTGATCTAAAGGCCTTCAGCTTTGTTGAAACTCATTTGAAGCTTCATTTGTTGGTGAATTGGTGTTGGGACATGTACTTTTATTGTGACCCGTTGTCTACATTTGGTACAATGCATTATTCTTCCCTTTTGTAATTCTTCCCGGTTATTTTCACTTTCCCATTGTTTCTCTCCTCCTTAGTCTTGAGGAGGCCTCTATGCTTCCTTGTGATTGGTGGTGGCAACATCTTTTCATAAGGTGTCTCCTCCCGTAAATTATTATCCGCTCTAAGAGATGATTGTAACACTTCATATATGTTTCCTCTTAAGCCAATGACTAACATAATTTTCAACCTGCTCCCTCATGAAATTGATAAGACTAATAAGATGACTACTGTGGCATCCCCAGCTTAATTAAACACCCTTACAAGTGCAAGTTTGATCCGCAAGATCAACCACAAATGCATCCCCATGACACCTTACCCGCAATGTTTCAATATTTAGTATGATACATAAATTCATCATATTGTGACAAGTGTATTATCAAGGAATAGCCGCCAATTCAAACTTTCTATCCTCGCCCATAATGGTTCACATGCAAATGATTCTCAATTTGTAAATCAAGTTTTTCCTAATCCTAGACATATAGTTGTTTCACACTTAAGCATTTCATCCCTTTTTTGTTGAGTCTAACCATCACTTTACTCCTTATGTCCTCTAAAGATATCTAATGAAGCCATCCATCCGGATTTTATGATCCATGCATCAAGGTCTCACTCATGTTGTTCTCACATTGTCCGCCTTTTGAGTGTGTTTGGAAATGTGCTTTGCTCCACAAAGAGGGTCTTGCTCAAACAACTTGTCATGGGCTTCCTTTGATAACCTTTTGATTTCATTCATAGCTTCTTTAAATGGCACAATATGTGTGGCCATAGATGCTTCCTGTAATGCAAACCGCAAGGCTTCGAGTAGGGAATCTCTTCCTCCGCTTGCATAAATATGCTCGCATAATTCCTATGCTCAAAGATAAGGAAGTATATCCTTAATCATTGAACTAAACCCCGCAACCACAAACAAGGAAATAAAGCGCCTATTACACATGTTTGATAATAAAATAAGACATAAAATTTATGTACAATGTAATAATAAGAAGACAATTAATTACCTTTTGTTGGTCACTTATAATGGTCCAACCAACTCCATCATCGCCTTCCAAGTCTCCCAATAATGTACCCGTAAACCATCCCCAACTATCCCTGTTTTCACTCTCTACTACGGCCCATGCTATTGGGTACATTTGATTATTACCATCTCTCCCAACAAAGCAGACAACAATTGTCCCCCAACCACAGCCTTCAAAAACAACCATCTAAGCCTATGATAGCCTACACCCTTCAATCCCCCCTCTTTAGTTCTTCAAAGCATACATAAAATCTCCGAAAGCGAGGCTTATTTTCCGGATTGTCTCTTCTAACCTTAATGTCCATGTGTTTCTTTTGTTGCTCTTTATTAAGTGAGCCCCATAATCCTGCATTTTCTCATAGTGTTTCTTTAATAATTCCCCAACATTTTTCAAAGCCATTTCCTTACCCCTCGTAACACTTGGTCAAAGACACATTCACCTTTAATTTTTTCTCGCTATTTCATCTTGCATTTCAATTAACTTCCAAGTTGGTTTTTTTCTAACTCGTCCCCATAAAAGTTTGCAAGCCATTGAGTTTTGAGACACTTGTTTTGTAAAGTGTCCTCTGCAAGTAAGTATGATCATTGTTAATTTTTTTATTTGCAAAGTTTCGTAGTCTCCAATGGTGCTAACCCACATATTCCATGGACATCCAGCCGCACACACAACCTCAAACCTCTTCCCAAAGATTAATTTTGAATCTAACTCGACCTTCCTTCCCAATCCCATAATTCCTAACAGCCTTCTTTCATCCGCTTTTTAGAACCGAATTGCATCAACACTAAACTTAATATGTTTTCTTTTTGTTTTAGGTCATAAGGCATAATTGCAAACTTAGGTTTTACATTCTTATTTCTCTTCTTATCCCTCACTATCTCTTCCATTTCCTCCCCGCTCCTCCTCACCGCTATCCTCATTTGGGGAATAAGGTTTGTCACTATCCTCAAGATCATTGTCCCACAAACCCATCGCTGCTTTCACCGTCATCATCCCCAAAGATAATGATCATCTTCATTGCTTTTGAACAATTACATCTTTTAGTTCTAGTGGAGGAAAGTGTTCATTTTCATCTACTTGTTCTTGTTGAATTGAAGTTTGGTTTACATTTTCAGTTGTTTCAGCTTCATGTTCACTCTCATTTTCACTCTCATTTAAATCAATTGCATCTTTTAATGTATTACCTCCCCATTCTTTTCACCTCCTCTTCTATATTCCTCGACTTTTTCTAGCCTCTATATACTCATTATCAAGATTTAACCCATCGATTCATGGTAATCACCGCCATCGATGACAAATACCCTTCATCATCACTCTTCATTATTCTCCCCATCAACATTACCCTCTGCATTATACTCTGGAATATTATCCCCATGATCAACATATAAATCAACAGAATCATAACCTATGCATGTTGCCTGCAATGCCCTAATACTATCATCATCATTCAATTTTCTAAGTCCATGTGCCATTCGAACCCCATTTTCTTTATAGTAAACTACGTAGTTCTTATGATAAGTAAAATGTTCGTACATATGTAAGCTATCATTCGGGGACAAAGATAATCAAGATCCAATTTTGTTATTTTTTGTAAAACCACCTTCATACTCATATATCGGGAAAGACTTAAACTTCCCACCATAATGTACTTTTAATATCAACAAAGACATCCCGTGATAGTGAAATTCATAAAGTGTCAAAAAAAATTAAACCGAAAACTTGAAAGAGACTAAATCGCTAAATATATGACAAATATAAACTCGTGAACTTTATATCGAGGAAAGAGATAATGGGAGACAAATAAATATTTAAACTTTAAACTAATATGCATGTCAGAGATCACAAATAATGGGGGACAAGACCTAGAATATGCAAGACCTAGATATAATGGGAGGTTCCACAGGGGACACGACAGACATCTTTTTCTACTCACTAATACGCATGTAAGAGCTGCCTAGGGCCACCATCAGTAAACAAAACAAACAAGGTCCACCACCATCACCACCATCACACACACACCTAGGCCACCATCAATATAAACAACCATCTAATTTTTTACAAGAAAACAACAAAATAGACCATCGGGACCACAAATTGAGTAAAAAACATGGAATGGAGGGAATTTGACCCAATTACTTCCATTAAATTCCAAAAAATCAAAACCCTCTTTTACTTTAACCCTAGAACTGAGATGAGAAGAAATTGAGACTCGATATTACTTACCTATAGTGTACTTAACGTTTTTCTTCAACCGATCTCGCTAATCTCTGATAAATTTCACAAGGATCAGAAGAAATCGCATACCCTCGGGCCTCAATCGCTTTTTGCTCTCAAGTGTTATTCAAATATAGAGATGGAGAAATAAATGGAGAAATAGAAATTGTTCAGACATTTGACTACAGCCACACGGGAGTGGGCCCTACTAGCCACCTCAAGGCCACTTGGAATCATATTTACTAAGCATTTCCGCCTTTCTTTTTGGATGAAAGAAAGTTAAAAATTAATGACCATTTTGTAATATGGAGAGACAAAGAATTGATTGTTATAAAAAAGTTTTTGCTATGAAACAAATAAAGAAAACCGTAATAATAAAACCATGGAGATCCTCAAAGATACAATGACCAAAACGTTATTTATCCCTAAATGAAAAAAGAAAAGAAAGTGCCATTGACGTGGATACTCTCCCATCATCCCTATCTGCTGAATAGCCTGCATATTATAAAACGTGAGCCAATTGAACTCTTTGTTAAGCTTTTTTCAGCTGTGATGCGTCTAGAGTGTTTGAATTTTCAAATGCATCATATTCTTTCTGGTTTATATTATTATTTAATTATTATTTATTTAAAATATTTTTAGACTCAAAATTAATATAAATTCTTTTAATTTTAATTAATACAATAATAAATATTATAAATTATTTTAAAAATATTACTCATTGTAAATTTTATTGTTTCATAATTTTTAACGAGTCATCTCAATTTTAAGTTTGAAAATATTTTAAATTACTTTTTAAAAGTCAATAATAATCATACAATTTGCAACCGAAAAATTATTATTTTTGAAGTGTTATATTTAAATCTAAAACGTTATATTTATAAGTTAAATAAATTATATATAAAATAAGAAGTTGATAGACAAAAATATTTTGAAATGCGTTTTAACTACAAACACTTCAAACACTATATAACCAAATATAGATTAAATATAATTAGAGTTTGTTTAGAGGAATTTTTAGGCAGACTAAAAATATTTTTAAGTTAAAAATAAAATTATTTTAGTAATTTATTATTCTCTAATAGTACTCTTAAAGTATAAAATTTGGGTTAAAAAAGTTATACTTTGACTTGAAGCACTTTTGACAAAAACACAAAATACAAAATTATTCTTAATTTTTTTAAAAAATAATAATTATACTTCATACCACGTAATTAAGTCAAAATTTATCATTAATCTCTATTATAAAGAGAGAGGAATGGGTTGAGAGTTATTTAAATGTAGTTTTATCATAGCTTAAGTAAAATTCTATAATAAAAAAAGTCTAATTAATCTATCTATTCATTATTTTCTTCACTACTTTCATATTTTATTCTCACTTACCTATTTATCTTTCTCAATATCTTTCTCCATCTCATTATCCGAGAAGTGCCACGTGACAATGGCCTGTGTGACCACGTGTCATCACACGAGGGGCCACATGTATTGTCCACCCGCCAAGCCCAGTAAGATCCACTCGTCTATGTGACATCATGGGATCCACACTAATTATGTGAGGGCAAATGATCAAAAAAGTCCCTTATGTTTATCTCAAAGTCTCATTTGCACCATAAATTAATTTTTTTCTCAAAAGTACCCTTAACGTTATATTTTTTTGGTCGCCCGTGCCCCTGCCGTTAACAGAAGACAAACGGAGTTAAAATGTGATAACGTGATAGACTTAAATATAAAATATATTCTACATAAAATAATATATATCATTTAATTAAAACAAAAAATACTAAAATAAAAAATAAAAAAAAGCATAACATATTTACATCATTTAATCAAAATAATAAAATTCAAATTATTTTGTTAACTAATCAAAACAACTAATTAAATAAAATAAGTTGTATAACATATTTACATCATTTAATCAAAATACTAAAATTCAAAACATAACATATTTACATCAAATACTAATTTAAAAAAATACTAAAATACTAATTAAAAAATACTTAAATACTAAAAAAAATACTAAAATTCAAATTATTTTTTTAATTAAGCAAAACAACAAAATTCAAATTACATCATTAAAATACTAAAATCGTAATACTAAATACTAATTAATATAAAATTTTAAATTACTAAAATTATAATACTAAATAATATTTTTAAACTATATAAATTTTTTTGATGTAATAATTTATACATAATATTAAATAATATTTTAAAAATATTATTTAGTATTATAATTTTAGTAATTTAAAATTTTATATCAATTAGTATTTAGTATAGTTTAAAAATATTATTTAATATTATGATTTTAGTAATTTAAAATTTTTAAATTATATATATATATATATATATATATATATATATATATATATGTACCAATACTACAATTCATATATACACCAATGTCATCATCAGCTTAAGTACACATTTTTTGTTTATTATTTTGGTCAGACTACTAATAGAAATGTTATCAACAATTAATTAATTTGCATGCATGGGTTAATTATTTTTATATAGTTTTAAAATATTATTTAGTATTATTGTGACGCCCCTAAAATAGGTATACAACACTCATTCTGAGTCACAAAATACATTGTACAAAAAGTAAATTACAACTTCAATAATACAATTGTCGTGCACAATATGACAACACATACTGTGAGTTTAAATACAAATATTGTCTTCTAGACAATATTCACACTCAAATAAGTCCTCATTATAATTATTCATACACTATTTTACAGAAATAATGAGGACTGCTAAAACATCTTTCTAGAACCATCACTCCATACCCCGACTAGATCCTGCTATGTTCTCACCTCCGGAGAAGAAAATGAAACAAAAAGGAAAAGGGTAAGCTCAACTAGCCCAGTAAAGAATATTATGACTAAGATAATATACAACAAATTATCATTAGTCTTCAACAGGAAAAAATCTGATAAAATATAATAGACAACAAATTTTAGATGAACTACTGCAGCGGAAACAACAATCCATTAGAAGAGTCACATAGAGAATGAATTATACTATCTTCTAAGATTTAAAAATTCATCATTATTTTATCCCTGTAACATCAATCAATATACATCTTGCATCAAATATTCATCTTTGCACTACAAGCTAAAGATATTCATTTATATCACCAGTTGGTCATATTCATCTCAACACCTGTTCATATATCTTTGCACTACGGACCAAAGATATTCATCAGTTAATCATTCATCTTTGCACTACATGCCAAAGATATTCAGTAATATCATCATTTAGGACTGAGGATAATGAAAAATATCTTAAAGAAAACGAATCCAGTGAGGCAGAAGGACAAATATTAGGGATTCGTATTACAGTTTATCCAAGATCAATAATACTTAACAATAACCAATTTTGAAGCAGAATTCAAAAATAAAGATCAAAACATGGATACAATCAAAGATAGTAATCATAATAGACATTTTGGACAAAAAAGAGAAAATTTTATTTTTCGGTGAATAGTGTCGTATTCGTGAATAGTGTCGTATATGTGAATAGTAACTCCGACACAAAAAGTTCTAAATTTGATAAAAAAATTCAGACCAATATTTCGGCATAATGATATTGAAAGAAATAATATAATTTACGAAAAAAATAACATCTCTTACCTCAAAATAACCGTACTTCTGACTGAATATCGGATATAAAGCCGAAGGAAGTTTGTACCGAACAGCAACTCTCAAAATATTTAAATACTCACAAAAATACGCTCGACAATATAGAGAGAAAGAAAACTTGTTTCGGGTGTAATTTTCAATTCTAACCTAAGCGCCTATTTATAGGAAAATGCTAGAACGCCAAAGGAGACTAAAATAATAAAATATTAAATTTTCTTTCTTTTTTTCCTACGCATGCAAGGACCAGCCATCTAGCATGTCATTCTTGAAAAATCCCAGCAGCTCACATGTTAAAACAAAAGTGGGCCCCACCCATAATTTAATAAAAATTATTTTATTTTCCGAAACTTCAGTAATTCATAGAAAATAGTCCGTTTATCTGAAAAATAAGAATTTTATGTCCATTCCACACGAAATCAAATTCTCTACAACTTTGCAGAAGAAATTTTTTCCAAATTCCAAACAGAAAATATCTGAAATCCACAAACGGATGATTTTTAATAACTCCATTCCGATAAAATACTGATAAAATACCTCAGCATTAATTCCTTCATTTATAACCACATAAAATAAATAAATCCATCATTTATATCCACATCAAATAAATATTTTCTTATCATATAAATCAATAATTAATTATTCACAAATAATATTACGTAATCACAATTATGACAACCAAAGTAGTTCCCAAGAAAGAGGGGGCTTTCCGATAAGGATTTCTCACTTCTTGGCGTGCAATTAGGTGACCAAACCTCTCCTCGATGTAACTTTATAGACATTGCCAATAATGCTATCTAATAATATTATTCAAATAATATGAATTATTGATCCGATAATGGGACGTAATAGTGATAATTATTGAATCAACAATAATATAAAATATCAACGCAGCAATTATTGAATCAATAAAATAAAATATTGAACAGTAATTACTGTAACAATTATTAAGTAGTGCCTTCTTACGTAAGAATCAATAATTCAACAATAATGTGCAATACCGTGTGTTATTGTGCAACCACGCGTATTACTGTATTTTAACCACCAGGTATTCCAACAGTGTTAACGGTAACAATTACGCCGTTATTTATAAAAATTTAAACTTTATCGTTTTCTTCATCCGACAGTTATTCAGTTATGATGCCCACAAATGACTGCGTCGTCGTACGGATATTCCCGACAAAAAAAATATTTCACGACCAAACGAAAATTCTCCGACAACAATGATTATTTTATAACCATTTGCTTATTTTGTAAAATTTGCACATTTCACCCGTAACCAGAACATTATATCTAATTAATTCCTTATTATTTCAAGATAATAAATAGAGGAAATTCAATTTTATTCATAATAAGTTGGGGTCTTACAATTATGATTTTGATAATTTAAAATTTTATATTAATTAGTATTTAGTATTATGATTTTTGTATTTTAATGATGTAATTTGAATTTTTGTTGTTTTGATTAATTAACAAAAGAATTTGAATTTTAGTATTTTTTAATTTGATTTTTTTAGTATTTTAGTTTTTTTTAATTGCATTTTAGTATTTTTTTTTAAATTAGTATTTGATGTAAATATGTTATGTTTTGACTTTTAGTATTTTGATAAAATGATGTAAATATGTTATACAACTTATTTTATTTAATTAGTTGTTTTGATTAGTTAACAAAATAATTTGAGATTTATTATTTTGATTAAATGATGTAAATATGTTATGCTTTTTTATTTTGAATTTTTCGTATTTTTTTGTTTTGATTAAATGATATATATTGTTTTATTAGAATATATTTTATATTTAAGTCTGTCACGTCATCACATTTTAACTCCGTTTGTCTTCTGTTAACGACTGGGGCACGGGCGACCCAAAAAATGTAATGTTAAGGGTACTTTTGAAAAAAAAATAGTTTAGAATGTAAGTGGGACATCGGGGTAAACATCAAGGATTTTTTTGACCTTTTGCCCAATTATGTGAAGAGTATTGTGAAATATCAACTCTTTAATTATATAACCAAATACTATTTTAATTTACTTTATAATAATACTTTTCTCAAAATCTCTACATTTAAAAGTGTTTCATATCATCGCATCACTCTTTACAACTGTGGCAAACGGACACTTGGCAATTTAACTGTATGCAAAAATTTTGTTATGTTTAAAATTAATTTTATAAAAGTACCCATACGAATGAAAAAAAGTAAGAATGTTTGAAATAAAAATCATATTATTTCAATTAAATAAATTATATAACGATGACATAAAAAATTAATATTTTACATCATCGATTAGAAACATGTAATGCAAGTAAATATAGGTGAAAATTAACATATTGTATAATTATTATTTAATTATACAATATTTTTTATGATCGTTTCATCTATACAATTACTTTTTTTTCTCAATTTTATCCTAAATATAATAATTTATTTTACTTAAACATGCTAGTGTTAAATTACGTATAACTTGTTTCTTCTTTATTTTAGTACCATCACACAAATAAACTATACATGTCACGCACGTGGATCTCAGCTTCGAGCACCGCAAGTAGGAATGAAAGGACATGCAGACTACGTTAAGTATAGAAATTGGTTTGCCCACGTTGACCAACTCCGCCCACTCCACCACCTACCCAGACGCGGCATTTTGATGTGGATACTTGTAATGACCCATTTTTTTATATATAATTAAATATTAAATATTTTTATTTTATACAATTGTATTTAAATTAAAAAAGGTAAATAATTTTATTTTTCTCTATTCTTCCTTGTTTTGTTTGGAAAATTAAATTCTTTTAGTAGATAATTAAATAACTGATTAAATTAAAATTGAGGAAGATAATTCCTTTTGTTAAAGTCTTGTGGTAAAATCATTCTTGAATTGAATTTACTTGGAGAGAGAGAGTCTATTCGAGTGAAATATCGCATTTTTGATAATTAGGTACATTCATTCTTTTAATTCCGGGGACAGAATCCTTTTTAAGGGGGAGGTAATGTAATACCCGAAAAAAAATTACATATATTCTTAAAACTTATTGTTTGGACTTTTTCTTTTATTTGAGTCAAACTTGTTATTTAATTTATGGATCAATTACATATTTTATTACATTTTTTAAAATAATTACAATAATAGTGCACTCATAAAATATTTACACAATTAATGCATTTAAAGTTTTATTTATAATATTAGTGCAATTAGGATTCCTTAATTTAGGGAATTAGTATGCAATTATGATTCCTTCATTTAGGGGATTAGTATTGATTTACTTATTAAATTAAGTAATTAATATCTCTACATATTAAAATAAAATCAAAGTGGCGTATATATGAAGTAATAATTCATTTAGGGAGTATTAGTTTTGTCAGTATCATTTTGCATATTGAAACTTGAAAGTGGAGTAATCCATTTATCATGTCCACGCCGCCTTTGACTCGAATTCTCATGTCCACGCCGGCAAAAACTTGAAACTTGAAAGTGGAGTGATCTGGGAGGTGTGTGGCGACCCAATAGCAGGATAGGTTCGAAGGCCTTGTAGCGGAGGATTTCAAATTACCTCGATGGGGACTCCATTGATCTTGATGAGGCCGTGCCCGGTCCACACCATTAACGTCATCCTCCACATCTACACTGCGATTTTTTTTCATGAAAGACGATTCTTGCGCGATTTTTTTTATAAATACAGATTGGTAGCCAAACATTCATACCAAGGTAACTAATTCAAATGTTATTAGGTTTCTAATTTATTTTTAAAAAATCTATTATAGATTTTTTTATTTAATAGTGCAGTTGGTAACTAACACTTTATACAAATGTTACCAATTTAGTTTTCTTGGGTTACCAATTAATTAAAAAAATTTATTGTAGATTTTTTTATATAATGCAGTTGGTAGACAAACCTTAATACAAAGGTAACCAATTCAGTTTTATTGAGTTACCAATTAATTATAAAAAATTTATTATAGATTTTTTTTCATAGTGCAGTTGGTAGCCAAACCTTAATACAAATGTAACCAACAAAAAACTAAAATTGTTACTTTTGAAAGTTTTGGTTACCAACTGCACTGAAATTTCTATTGGTTACCCACAAAAACTAAAATGGTTACCTTTGTATAAATATTTGGATACCAACTGCACTAAATTTATCTTTTTCTTCTTTTAATTTTTGGACTAAATCAACCTTCGTCATAATGACAGCTGTGGCCGGCGTCCATGGTGTTGAAGCGGCGGCGTCCATGGTGAAGCGGAGGAAGATAACCGACGTCCATGGTGAAGCGGAGGAAGATGACTGGCGTCCATGGTGAAGCGGAGGAAGATGGCCGACGTCCATGGTATTGAAGCGGCGGCGAAGGGGAGGATGAAGATGACCGGCGAAGGGGAGGAGGAAGATGACGTTGCCAAACTTTGAATATTTAAATTTTAATTATTATTTTTGAATTTGAATTTGTTTTGTTTGTTAGATCTAAGATATTTGAATTTGAATTATTAATTATGGTAGTTATTTCTCCTTGATTTTAGGTTTTCTTATTATTATGAATTGAATCCTATACTAATTCTCTAAATTAAGGAATCCTAATTGCACTAATATTGTAAATAAATATAGAAAGTGTATTAATTATGTAAATTTTTTATGAGTGCACTAATATTGTAATTACTTTCTAAATGTTGTATACTTATGTAAAGAACCCTTAATTTATTTGAGCTAATAAGTATGTGGTTACATTAATTTGGGTATTTAAATTAATTGGGTCAAACAAATTTTTATGTAAAAGTTTGGGCTTGTTAAACTATTTGAGCCCAAATTAAGGTGATGGGTTTAAAAACCAAATTGGAATAGGAGTAATATATTAGGTTAAATTCCTTCCTAATATATATACTGACATAATCTGCTAAAGAGGGATTCTAATGAAGCTAGAAATGAAGAGGAGGCGGAAGAAAGACTTTGGGATAAAAAAATTTTGAGAATATGATTGTGATAATATATTCAACATAATTGTATCTCCAAAAGGTAATTATTGATTTTATTTTAAAAAATAAATAATTAATTTCATTAATATGATTACAATTTGTTTTGGAGAATCTACTAGATCGCTTGTTAATTCAATGATATGTAACTTAGAATATTTGATAATCTATATATTAAATAAGAAATTAATTTGTTAGTATGTGTTTGGTTCGTAAACCATATCTGTGTATATGTAAAGTATTGTGCCGTTAATTCGACAAAGTTGAATTTTAATTTGTTCATGTATGTTGATAATAGAAAGCTGATTTTAGAAGTGCCAAGTCAGGCTTGCTACTTTAAATAATAATAATAATAATAATAAAAAATGAATGATGACTTTTGAATTGTAATTTCGTAAAGGAGAGCATGATCATTCTGGTGCATATTTCAATGGGATGATTAATTATAATATAGTCTTCCATCAAATTCTTGTTACATATATTTTATAATATGGTGGTTAGAAAGTTAGAAATCAGTGAGTTAATAAACTTAGAATCAGAAGGTTCAACCGAATTAATAAAGAATGAGTCTATATTATATTATATATATTATTTTTGGAACATAAGTTAGTATGAATCTTGGTGTACTTTGTATATAACGAACATGAAGCTCATATTATTTTATAATAGTAATATTATTAATAATAATAGTAATAACAAATCATGGAAAAAGGGAAATTATTAATTATGAATTTAATATACTGTTATTAATTTATTTATGTTAATTTGTGTAATTAGCTCGGACGGAAGAAACTTAACGAGTTATATTTGGAATATAAATTTTGGGTATTACGTTTGTGACGCCCCCAAAATTATGTATACATCACCCATATTGAGTCGCCAGATACATGGTACAAAATTCAAATACAATTTGATAATACAACTATCGTGTACAATACGACAAAACATAAACTGTGAGTTTGAATACAAATATTGTCTACTAGAGAGTATACAAACTCAAAAGAAGTCCTTATTACAATTATTATCACACTATTTCACAGAATAGTGAGGACTACTAATGCACCATCTAGGACCATCACTCTTGTTCTGACTAGTCCCAAATTACGTTTCTCATTTCTCGAAGAGAATAAAGTTGAAAGAAAGGGTGAGCTCAACTAGCCCAGTAAGAAATATTATGACTAAGATAATGCAGAATAATTTATCGTTAGCCTTCAATAGTGTTAAACTGATAAAATATAATAACTATCAAGTTTAATTGCAGCGGAACAAGCAATCTATTAGAAGAGTCAAGTAGGGAATAAAATCTACTATCTTCTATGATTTAAAAGGTTTTTCATCACTTTTATCGCTGAGACTCAGCTTAATAAATAATCCATATCATCAAATCATCCCTGCACTACAGGCCAAAGATATTCTTTAGTATCACGACCACGAATTATCCATGCACTACAGATAAAGATAATCATGTTTTCATCAATGGTCCTGATCATGCCATAAAACAATTCATCTTTGCACCCTTGGCCGAAGAGAATCCATAGCCATAATCATACCAAAAACTGTCCATCAATGCACTACGGGCCAATGAGGACTTTTTCCACTTTATTTGTAACATTACGGTTATGATTATACCGAATAATCCCTGGTCATAATCATACCAAGTCCATCTATGCACTACAGGCCATAGATGACTTTAAAAAAAAAATAAACATGAGGATGATGACAATGATATAAGAATTCAATAAAACAAGTTCAAGAATTAATTTATCCAGGAACTAATAACGTCCAAATTGTCAACATGATACTATTTTGTAGAGTAAAATTCAAGAATGCTCAAAAGAATATTTCCATGAAAGATCTTTGGATAAAGCTTAAATATCAAGGATATTCCACTAATTTCATAGAGTATAGAAGTCAAAACTTTAACTTGTTGAGTATAATAAAGAATGGAATAACAAAAAAAATCACCATGCATGCAGACTTAGCGCATAGGCAAAGTTATTCCAATAGAATACTAAATAACGGAACTAGGTTAAGCGAAATTACAGCAAGCAGGATGTTCCAATGAATAGTAAAGAATGGAATAACAGCGAAATCACCATGCATGACGATTGCCAGCATAGACAAAGTTATTCCAATGAGAATACTAATAAGGGCGGAATCAGTCCAACAGAAAGCGAATGTGATGAGGATATTTCAACGGTATAATAATAAAAAGCGGAACCGAGTTGTACAGTAAACGACAAACAGGATATTCCAATGTAATAATAAAGGCGGAATCAGTCCCCGTAAAACGCCTGATGATGTGATATTCCAATGTAATAATAAAGACGGAATAATAGAAGAATGTCACCAAGTATAGGGTAGCTTGGCGATACTGAGCTATTCAATGAATAATAAAGAATGAAATAACATAAGTTCTCTTCATGAATACAAAAGAATAACACCCCTTACGAGTACAACAAATAATATTCCCTACCTTAAGAAGAAGAGTACTGGATATAGAAGTAGTGAAGTAGCAGAACACTTTTCTTCTTTCTCTCTATAGTTTCTTTCTCTAGAGTTTCAGTGAATTTGTAAGAAATAATGAATGAATGAGCTTCTATTTATAGAAAAATGGACTGCATAGTAACTAACTCATGAACGGTCCAGATTGATTTACTTTAATCTGACGGTCCATATTTAAGGCAAAATCTTTTAAATAAAAATATAATATATTCTATTTATAATCTAATAAAACGAATAACTTTATAAAAGATTTTACTACGCAAACACTATCGCGAGCACTATCTGAAACACTATCGCGAGGCACTATGCAAATACTATGCATAATAAAATATAATATATTCTAATTATTGTCTAATAAAATGAGATAACTTTATAAAAGTATTACATTTTATATAAAAGATTTTACTATACAAAATACTATGCAGAGACATTATGCATAATAGAATATAATATATTCTATTTATAGAATAACTTTATAAAAGTATTATGTTTTATATAAAAGATTTTTTGTATTATTATATTAATAATACCAATAAAACAAAAAGCGAGTGACTTATCACGTAAGCATCGATAATCAATATGGTGCAGCTACTTCTTATGAACCAGCATGACATCGTTTTACTTTACTAAAAGTAGTTCAGCAATTATTAATAGTAAAACTTCCGCCGTTATTTTCATAAAATATTTTTGTTGTTTTCTCAATCAGACAATAATTTCGTTGTGGGGTCCACCAATGATTGTGCCGTTGCATGAATATTCCCTGATAAAACAAATATTCCTCGACCAATCGAATATAATATGACAACTTGCATACTTTGCAAAATTTATAAATACTACCCATAACTATAACATTATATCAAATCCACACCATAATAAAAAAAAATATATCGAGAAAATTAAATCTTTATTCATAAAATCTGGGGTCTCACAATCTCCCCTCCTTATGGAATTTTGCCCTCGAAATTTACGTACGTACTTGGTATGCTGAACAGGTGAGGATACCTTGACTTCACTTCAAATTCTAACTCTTGAGGTATAACCTTTGAGCGTCGAATATGGTCCTTCTTATCCAATATGTTAACACGTATCTCCTCATACATTAAATCTTCTAATATCTCGTCTGGTTCTAAATTAATAATGTGGTTCGGGTCGTCCACATATTTATGTAACATCGATATGTTAAAAACGTTATGAACACGCGACATACTTGGCGGTAAAACGAGTCTATAAGCCACAGTTCTTACTCGATCGAGGATTTTAAATGGGCCAATTAAATCGAGGGTTGAGATTTCTCTCTTCGTCGATTCTTGCTTCTAGAATAACGCCTCTTGAACCTTCTTCTTCACATTCATCACTCACGAGTATGTAGCTTGAGCGGCTTTAACTTTATCAATTAAAGTCGATTCTACTCGTATATTCGTTATCTTCACGTGGGTCCCTAGAGTCTTTAACTCTATCTTCATCACTTGTAAGTTATACCTGTGTGACATTATTTTGACTTACCTGTGTGGCAATGTATATTTCTGAGCTCACTCGGTATAAAATAACACACAACCATTTGATTCAGCCTATTATTTCATTGTATTAGTTTTGTTTGTTCAGTTCAATTCATTGAGTTAGTTACTTCAGTTCATTTTTTCTTTATTCTTCCATTGGTTTCGTCAATTCTATTGATTCAGATATATTCTATTAAGATCTTTGGAGCTTATATTTTTGTCCGTATTTACACTTGAGGCTTTGTTCAGTATTTTGTCTCAGTTGTTTCGTATATCAATTGTGTATCTTTTGTATATCTGTATCCGTACTGGACAATTGGCTCATGCTGTGTTTTTCTTCTGGCAGGTTGCAGGGGTGATTAAGGGCTAGTGTGATGAGAGTGTTGCCTTGACCATCCAGGTGGATTAAATTTTTGGTTTTGATTATTTTGATTATAGTTGGAGAATTATATTTAGTACTTCATTGATGGACATCATTATTAATATTTTGAAGTTATTAGTGCTCTGTTTACTAATTTTGAGGTTTGTTGTGCTTTGCATGTGACCTCCCTTTCCTATTCGGGAAGGGGGTGTTACAGAGATGGTATCAAAGCTTAGGTTATTTCTTATAAAAAAACCTATTTAGGTTTGACCTGTGAGTTGTGGGTAATCAATGGGTAGACATAGGAGTTTGATTTGATTTTGTTCTCTGTTTGGTTGGTTTGATTTTGACCAAGTGTTTTTAGCTCTTTGAGTTGTAGTTGATTTGAGAAAGGCGAGATAATTTGTTAAGATTATTATTGTTATGCATTGAAGCAAAAATATTAGTTAAGGATTGTGATTTGATCATTACGAAGAAGAATGTCATATTTTGTTCATTTAAGAAATGATAATACGATTATGATATGAACATTTGTATCAGTGAGTTTTGATATTGGAGAATTATTTGTTAGAGTTATTTCAGGTAATTACAAATTATTATGATTTTGGAATTGAGGATTTGATTTGGGTTATATTCTGATTTTTGTTAAGTTTAAATAATTTGAGGTATGTGAATCGGTGGGATAATATGATAAAGTGAAAACTATTAAGTACAGAGGATCTCTTGTAATTTTGAGTTGTTGTAGAGATTCGAGGTAATTAGATTAATCTTTTGGAGTAAATAAATTTTGCGATTATTTCCTAGTAGAATATTAGAGTTATCTTATATGAAATTTTGAGTAATAGTATGAGGAGATCTTGGAATTTGTTGGATTAAGATTTGCATTAAGAGAATGATTGATTCATTGAATGATTAGATATATACAATAAGTGATGAATCTTTAAGAGATTTTGAAAGCTAAAGTTTGCATATTCAGATAGTAGGATATATGATTTGGAGTTTGGTATGGTGATGAAGAGATCTTAGTAATAATATATTTTTGGTGTAATATTATTTGAGAACTAATTTGATTCTAGGTTATGATATTTTGAAACTCTTGAGCTCTTAGGGTGAGTTGGAGATATAATTTGTACAATTGTTTTGTTTGTCCGATGTCATTGAAGTTTTGCATGTATTTATGTAAAATAAATAAATAAAATAAAAATAATTTATTAAATCTTTGTCTTCTGTGGAACATAAACATTTTCTGAGTTAAAAATAATTTTAAATATTTTGGGTATTGAATAGTATTTAGATGAAGAAATTTTTTGTGATTTGAGTTATGTTCAAGAAATACGACGTTTGCAAGAATGAAACTCAAAGATATTAGCGACGGTCCGCACCAACGGTGGATTATGTAATCTAATTTGATGCAACGCGAAGAACCTTACCAAGGCTTGGTACAGTGGTAGCGAATCTTTTACAAATACATTGATAATTACGTGGAATGGAGTGACTTATCCGCGTTAATCGTAAATAAATGGTGGTATTACATCGTAACTAAATTTTTTTTTTAGCTTATTTAAATTCTGCGGACGGAATTATTTTTAAGGGGTGAAAAATGTAATGACCCATTTTTTATATATAATTAAATATTAATTACTTTTATTTTATACAATTGTATTTAAATTTGAAAAAGGTAAATGATTTTGTTTCCCTCTATTCTTCCTTGTTTTGATTGGAAAATTAAATTCTTTTAATAGATAATTAAATAACTGATTAAATTAAAATTGAGGAAGATAATTCCTTTTGTTAAAGTCTTGTGGTAAAATAATTCGGAGCGGGATGCTACTTGGGAGATAGATGAGTCTATTCGAGCGGAGTATCCGCATCTTTTGATAATTAGGTACATTCATTCTTTTGATTCCGGGGACGAAATCCTTTTTAAGGGGGAGGTAATGTAGTACCCGAAAAAAAAATTATATTCTTAAAACTTATTGTTTGGACCTTTTCTTTTATTTGAGTCAAACTTGTTATTTAATTTATTTGGGCTAATAAGTATGTGGTTACACTAATTTGGGTATTTAAATTAATTGGGTTAAACAAATTTTTAAGTAAAAGTTTGGGCTTGTTAAACTATTTGAGCCCAAATTAAGGTGATGGGTTTAAAAACCAAATTGGAATAGGAGTAATATATTAGGTTAAATTCCTTCATAATATATATACTCACATAATCGACTAAAGAGGGATTCTAACGAAGCGAGAAATGAAGAGGAGGCGGAAGAAAGACTTTGGGATAAAAGAAAATTTGAGAACAGGATTGTGAGACTATATTCAACATAATTGTATCTCCAAAAGGTAATTATTGATTTTATTTTTGAATATAAATTGTGAGACCCCAGATTTTATGAATAAATATTTAATTTTCTCGAAATAATTTTTTGAATATTATGGTGTGAATTTGATATAATATTATAGTTGTGGGTAGTATTTATAAATTTTGCAAAGTACGCAAGTTGTTATATAATATTCTTTTTGTCGTGAAATATTCGTACGACGACATAATCATTGGTGGACCCCACAACGGAAGTACTATCATAGTTAGAAAACGACAAAAATATTTTATGAAAATAACGGCGGAGGTTTTACCGTTAATACTTTTGAACTACCCGGTAGTAAAAGTACAGTAAATACGCGTGGTTGCATAGTAGCACATGGTATTGATTATTAATACTTACGTGAGAAGTCACTTAGTTATACTCAATTACTGCTACAGTAATTGTTGCATCATATCTCTCATATTATTGATTTGATTATTGTCACAGTATCATCTGCATAATATGTTATTTTATTAAATCAATAATTGAGATGACAAGGTTATTCGTATTATTAAATTGCAATATTTACAATGTCTAGAAGTTCTGTCAAGGAGAGGTTTGGTCACCTAATTGCGCGCCAATATGGAGAAATCCTTATTGGAAAGCCCCCTCTTTCCTGGGAACGACCTGGTTGCTAAATATTGTGAGTTATAATATTAATGATGAATGTTATTAAAATTGAAGTTGTGTTCGGAGTTGAATTTGGAGACGCAGACATGATATTTGAGTCCGGAACGATGAAATTAGTAAAAATAGTCTATAAACACAAAATTTTTCGGGATTCACCATTTGGTCAAAAAGTCAACAGTTGACTTTTTCGGGAAAAGTCAAACTTCGAAATTTCAAAATTTATATTGTTGATAAAAATAGTTTCATTATTTTGGAATTTTTTGTGTTAGTGAAAATCGACATTTATTTCGATAATAATTGATGTCTGGAGGTTATATTAACCAATCGGGTATTTAACCGGATAAATGAGCAATTGATTGCTATTAATTCACATGATTATAACTATTTGTTCACATGTGTATACTATTATTTCACATTCTTATTACTATTAGGGGAGTTGGTGCAAGATTGATAATACTTGCATGACTAAGTTAAAAATGGAGGTATAGATGGACGTCTTATCTTTGTAATTATTTTTATCACATGATTAGAACTATTGAGTCACATGATTTACTATTGATTCACATTATTTACTATTAGGGGAGGTGGTGTAAGTTTGATAATACTTGCGGGACTAAATTAAAATGAAGAAAAAGAGGAAGGTATTATCTTGTAATATTTTGAGCCTAAAAGCGTCATAATTATCGAAATTATATTTTCCTATAAATGAAGTTCATTCTTCCTTCATTTCTCACCAATTCAATAAAGCTTTAGAGCAATTATTATAGAGAGAAACTATAGAGAAAGAAGAAAAGTGATACGCTACTTCACTACTCCTATATCCGGTCTTTTCTTCTAAGGTAGGTAATATTATTTGTTGTACATCGTAGGGGATATTATTTGTTGTACTTCGTAAGGAGTATTCTTTCTTTCTTATTCATGAAGAGAACTTCTGTTATTCCATTCTTTATTATTCATTGGAATAACTTTGTATACACAGGCAACCCTATACATGGTGAAATTCTTCTAAAATTCCGTTCTTTATTATTACATTGGAATATCATACGTGCATTTACCCTTTGGTTCCATTATTTATTATTCGTCGGAATATCACATGCAATGCGTTCTATTTGGACTGGTTCCATTATTTATTATTACATTGGAATAACTTTCATGCATGCGGTTTATCGCATGCATGGTGATTTCTGTTGTTATTCCATTCTTTATTATTCTGTTGGAACATCCATCGGTGTGAATTTTGCACGACCGATTCCGTTATTATTATTACATTGGAATAACACATACTCTCTGAAATCGCGCATGCATGGTGATTTCTTTTGTTATTCCATTCTTTATTATACTCAGTTGGTTAAAGTTTTGACTTCTATACTCCATGAAATTAGTGGAATATCCTTGATATTTGCGCTTCATCCAGTATCTTTTCATGGACATATTCTTCTGAGCATTGTTGAATTTTACTCTACAAAGCAGTATCATGTTGACACTTTGGACGTTATCAGTTCCTAGATAAATTAATTCTTGAACTTGTTTTATTGAATTCTTATATCATTGTCATCATCCTCATGTTTATATATTGTTGAAAGTCTTATGTGGCCTGTAGTGCATAGATGGACTTGGTATGATTATGACCAGGGATTATTCGGTGTAATCATAACCGTAATGTTACAAATGATGTGGAAAAAGTCCTCATTGGCCCGTAGTGCATTGATAGACAGTTTTTGGTATGATTATGGCTATGGATTCTCTTTGGCCATAGTGCAAAGATGAATTATTTTATGACATGATCAGGACCGTTGATGAAAACATGATTATCTTTAAGTAGTAGTGCATGGATAATTGTGGTCGTGATATTAAAGAATATCCTTGGTAGTAGTGCGAGGGTGATTCGATGATGTGGATTATTTATTAAGCCTAGTCCCAGCGATAAAAGTGATGAAAAACCTTTTAAATCATAAAAGATAGTAGATTTTATTCTCTACTTGACTTTTTTAATGGATTGCTTGTTCCGCTGCAGTTAAAATTGATGGTTGTTATATTGTATCAGTTTAACACTGTTGAAGGCTAAAGATAAATTATTCTGCATTATCTTAGTCATAATATTTTTCTTCTTGGGCTAGTTGAGCTCACCCTTTCTTTCACTTTGTTTCTTGAGGAAATGAGAGCGAATGGGACTAGTCGGGGAATAGAGTGATGGTCCTAGATGGTGCATTAGTAGTCCTCACTATTACGTGAAATAGTGTGATAATAATTGTAATGAGGACTCCTTTTGAGTTTGTATAATCTCTAGTAGAAAATATTTGTATTCAAACTCACGGTTTATGTTTTGTCGTATTGTATACTGCAGACGGTTGCATTATTAAGTTGTATTTGAATTCTGTACCATGTATCTGGCGACTCAAGATGGGTGATGTATACCTAATTTTGGGGGCGTCACAGTTGGTATCAAAGCTTAGGGATATGATCCCTGGCTGAGATGTGAGACAAGAACTAGGTGGGGAGAGAAGGGAATTCCTTCGCTAGTATGACCTACCTAAGTTTATTTGGTATTTAATTGGCCGGTCAGAGTATAGAGATAATATGTGATATGTTAATTAACCCTTGTTATGTGGCAGTATTTGAAAATGGCATCTGAAAATGTTGAGATAAGCAATGGAGTACAGGAGACCGTTGAGTCTCCACAGATTAATAATCAGGACAATGTGCAACAGGATGGCGATAATCCTTATGTAAACAACAACACTGATCAATTGATTGAACGACCAGACGTTTAGGAGCTTTTAGAATTCATGCAACATTAAGCGAAAGGCGGCTCATTCATAATGCGGAGAGAAACAATGGTAACCCATGGTTGGTCACCGCTAAGCAGTTCAAGGAGCTGGGACCACCAGAGTTTTTGGGAAAGCCAGAACCATTTAAGGTAGAGACGTGGTTAAAGCAGATCATTAAGATATTTGAGGTCTTGGGATGCTCCGAGGAGGAAAAGGTTTCCTTTTCCACCTTTATGTTGCGTGAAGAAGCAGATCATTAAGACCCCAACTTTTATAAATAAAGATGAATTTTCTATAAATATTATTTTTGAATATTATGGAATAAATTTGATATAATGTTATAGTTGTGGGTAATATTTATAAATTTTGCAAAGTAAAGCAAGTTGTTATAAAATATTAGTTTGGTGGGGAATATTCTTTTTGTCGGGAGAATATTAAATACGACGGCTCAATCATTAGTGGACCCCCCTAGCGGAAGTATTGTCGTAGTAGAAAGCGACAAAATTATCTTTCTATAAAAATAACGGGCGGAGGTATTCAGAATTAAAAGCATTGAACTACCGGTAGTAAAAAAGTACGATGTCTGGCGTGGTGCATAGTAGTAGCTGCACGGTATTGATTATTGATGCTTACGTGTGAAGTCACTCATTTATACTCAATTATTACTACGATAATTCTTTGCATCATATCTCTTATATTATTGATTCAATTATTGTCACGAGTATCATATGTATAATATGTTATATTATTAAATCAATAATTGAGGCGACAAGTTATAAATGATTAATAATTGTTGAAAGATTAAATATGTGTTGATTAAAAATAAAATGATTTGTGGTAATATTTATTCAATCCTTGATGTATATAAAAAGTACATTATGAGGCGTTTGTGGTAAGTTTGGTTATTTTATGGGGGGGCCCATATGTCATCATCTAAAGTCTCTTAAATCGATAGTAATTACCTTCGTCGATAGTAATTACCTTCGTCAATAGTAATCGATAGTAATTACCTTCGTCGATAGTAATTACCTTTTACGATTCGATCGTCGAACCACTTTAGTTTTTCATATTCATTACGGACGTCGAACCACTTGTCGTTTCACATTCGAGCGTCGAACCAATTGTCGTTTCACATTCTGAGCGTCAAACCACTTTTCTTTTCACATCACCGGATTCGTCGAGCCACTTGCCTTTTCACATGGCAAGTGCTAAGCTAGAAATCTTCTATAAATAGAGGCCTAGTGCTTCATTATTTTTCACGAATTCATTCAAGCTATAGAGAGAGAAAGTATAGAGAGAATAAGAGAAAGAAGAAGAGTATACATTACTACACTCTCTGCGGTATTCAATCTCTACTAAAGTAAGGGGTGTTATTCTTTCTTATTCATGAAGAAGCTATTGTTATTCCATTGCTTATTATTACATTGGAATAACTTTGTGTATCTGTGAGTTTACCTATACTTGGTGACATTCTTTATTATTACATTGGAACATCACATGCATGTGTTTTACAGGACTGGTTTAAAATCTTTATTATTATTATTACATTGGAACATCACATATGTGTGTTTCATGGGACTGGTTCCATTCTTTATTATTACATTGGAATATCACATGCATGCGTTTTCTGGACTGGGACTGGTTGATATTATTTATTTTTTATTATAATTGGAATAACTTTGCATGCGATCTATCGCATGCATGGTGATTTCTTTTGTTATTCCATTCTTTATTATACTCGGTTGGTTAAAACTTTGACTTCTATACTCCATGAAATTAGTGGAATATCCTTGATATTTGCGCTTCATCGATATCCTTTCATGGAAATATTCTTTAAGTATTCTTGAATTTTACTCTAAAAGCGATATCATGTTGACAATTTGGATGTTATTGGTTCTGGATAAATTAATTCTTGAACTTGTTTTATTGAATTCTTATATCATTGTCATCATCCTCATGTTTATATTATGTTGAAAGTCATCATGGCACATGTAGTGCATAGATGGACTTGGTATGATTATGACGAGGATTATTGATTGTAATCATGGTAGTAATGTTACAAATGATGTGGTAAAAATCCTCATTGGCCCGTAGTGCATTGATGGGCCGAGTTGTTGGCATGATCATGACCATTAATGAATACACAAATATTCTTGGCCGTAGTGCATGGATAATTGTGGTCGTGATCTAAAGAATATCCTTGGTAGTAGTGCGAGGGGTGATTCGATGATGTGGAATATTTATTAAAAGTGAGTCTCGGCTATATGATGATGAAAAACCTTTTAAATCATAAAAGATAGTAGATTTTATTTTCTACTTGACTCTTTTAATGGATTCTTTGGTTCATTATGATTAAACTTGATGTTTATTATATTTTATCGGTTTAACTTTATTTGAAGGCTAATGATAATTTATTACGCATTATCTTAGTCATAATATTTCTTCTTGGGCTAGTTGAGCTCACCCTTTCTTTCTTTGTTCTCTTGAGGAAATGAGAATATATTTGGGACGAGTCGGGGAGCGGAGTAATGGTCGAGGATAGCATTAGTAGTCCTCACTATTACGTGAAATAGTGTGATAATAATTATAATGAGGACTCCTTTTGAGTTTGTATAATCTCTAGTAGACAATATTTGTATTCAAACTCACGGTTTATGTTTTGTCGTATTGTACCACGACGAGTTGTATTAGTAAGTTGTATTTGAATTACGTACCATGTATCTGGCGACCCAAGATGGGTGATGTATACCTAATTTTGGGGCGTCACGGTTGGTATCAAAGCTTAGGGATATGATCACTGGCTAAGATGTGAGAATAGTACTAGGGGAGGGAGGCGGAGAATTCCTTAGCTAGTATGACCTACCTAAGTTTATGTCTTTATTTTATTGGTCGGTCGAGAATATAGGGATAATATGTTACATGTCAATTAACCTTTTGTTTTGTGGCGATGTCTGAAAATGACATCGAGAATGTTGAGAATAGCAATGGAGCACTGAGTGTAGTTGATTCACCACATATCAATAATCGAGGATAATGTGCATCGGGAAGGCGACAATCCTCATGCAAACAACAACAACTTGACCAAATGATGAATGATCAAATGTTAGGAGGCTTTATGCAATTCATGCAGCAATGCGAGGAGAGGCGGCTCTGTCCAAAAGCGTGGGTGGAAACTCTTTGGAAACTCTCGGGCGGTCATAAGCTAAGCGATTCAAGGAGGCTGGGACCACAGGAGTTTAAGGGAAGCCAAAACCACTTATGGCGGAAGCATGGATAAAAGAGATCACCAAGATATTTGATGTCTTGGGATGCTCAGAGCAAAAGGTTCCCTTCTTGCCGCCTTTTTATGTTCTTGCGGAGGCGGATTCTTGGTGGGAATCGGTAAAAGCGTACTCGACTTCTTTGTCTTGAAGATATCTTGGGAGAAGTTCGGGAGTTGTTCAACGACAAATACTTTCGAAAGTATTACGCCACATGAAGGAGGTGGAGTTTATCAAGTTGGAACAAAACAATATGGCCAGTAGCCATGATCTGAGGCAAAATTTGCGGAGTTATCCGGTTTCGTCCCACTTGGTGGATAATGAAGAGAGAGAATGGCGCGAATGTTTTTAAGAGGTTTGAAGCCAGGAATCGTCGACATCTTATTTCTCATAAAGCTGTGTTTGTATTAGGATGTTGTAAATAGGGCTCGATTAGTGGGGTAGCGATAACGAGTCAAGCCTTAACTAAAAAGAAGCGGTAAGCAAAATTATAATACCGGTGAGAGTAGTCATCGAGCGGTGACAACAAGCGTGGAGGAATCAACGGGCGAAATGGTAACCACTTGGTGGTAATCGAGGCCAAAACAATAAGAATGGACATTTCAAGAGAGGAGATTCAATGATGATGGAAAGGCGTCGGCACTGACACCGTTGTTAAGGAAGGAGAAAGACCACCTATCATATGCTTCAAAATGCGGAGGGAGGACACATCGGTCAAATTGCGCGATGTCGTCAAAGCATGTTATAATTGTGGAAGAAGGTCACTTAGCCCGATTTTGTCGTTCATAGAAGACAAATTGACTAGGATGGAGGCACCAAAGGCCGTCGAAAAAGGTCAAAGCCGGTAGTGCTGAGGAGGCGTTTGTTGTGACCTCTCGAAAGAAAGCAAGGAACCGAATGAGGTCATCACGGGTAAGCTTATCATAAACTCTAATGAAGTCTATACTTTATTTGATCTGGGTTCTACCCATTCTTTTATTTTCTCTACTTGCGCTCATCGATTAAATTTGACTCAGGAGAAATTAGACTTTGACTTATCTGTGGAAACTCCGTTGGGAGAAACCTTCATTACATCCTTTGTTTATAAGTCTTGTTTGGTTCAAATCGGTACCCTCACATTTACTGTCGATCTTATTTCATTGAAAATACTTGCATTTGGCGTGATTCAAGGGATTGATTGGTTAACTACTCATCATACAAAAATTGATTGTTTTCGTAAGGTTGTTAGCTTTCATATTCTAATCAACCTATTATCGAATTCAAGCGACCAAACCATTAAAATCAATCACGGTCATCTCAAGCCATAAAAGCTATTCGTTTATTGAAAAGCGGATGTCAAGCTTTCTTAGCTCATATCACAGATCTAAACAAAAATAAATCGACTTTGAATGATATTTACATTGTTAATAAATTTCTGGCGTATTCCCGAAGAACTTCTGGCCTACCCCAGGCGTGAAATTGAATTTTGTATCGACCTTGAACGGTACAAAACCCATTTCAAAGCCCCATATCGAATGGCTCTATTGAACTTGAGGAGTTAAAGACCCAAGCTGCGAGGAATTGTTAGACATTGGCTTTATTAGTCCTAGTACTTCTCCTTGGGGTGCTCTGTTCTATTCGTGAAGAAGAAAGATGGGAGTATCGACTTTGTATTGATTATCGGGAGTTGAATCATGTCACCATCAAAAATAGGTATCCATTGCCCCGCGTATTGATGACTGTTTGACCCGGTTGCAAGGAGCCAAATTCTTTTCAAAGATTGATCTTCGTTAGGATATCACCAATTGAAGATTAGAGCCGATGACATTCAAAGGCGGCTTTCGAGGAACTCGATGCGGGCATTATGAATTCTAGTCATGTCCTTTGGATTGACTAATGCTCCTCTTTGCCTTCATGGATATGATGAGCCAAGTATTCAAGGAATATTTGGATCACTTTGTGGTCGTCTTTATTGATGACATCCTTATTTATTCAAAAGCCGTGAAGATCATGAGCAACACTTGAAGGGTGACACTCCAAAAAGCCCGTGAATATAAGCTTTATGCCAAGTTGAAGAAATCGAGTTACGGCTTGAGGAAGTAGCATTCCTTGGGCGCGTGGTATCAAGTCATGGAATATCATTGACCCGACAAAGATTGAAGCTATTCAAAAGTTGGGAGCAACCTAAATCGATAATAGAAATCGTAGCTTTCTCGGTTTATTTGGTTATTATCGGAGATTCGTGGAAGGATTTTCTCGAATCGCTACTCCATTATTTCGGTGACTCGGAAAGATACAAAGTTCGGTTGGAAGCGAAGAATGTGAGAAGAGTTTTCAAGAACTCGAGAGGAGACTCATTTTATTTTGTTACGACAATACCATCGGCTCGGAGAGGATTTGTCATCTCTGATGATGCTTGGGCAAAGGGTTGGGATGTGTTCTCATGCGACATGGAAAAGTCATAGCCTTTATGCCTCGCGACAACTCAAAGAATATGAGAGGAATTATCCTACTCATGATCTAGAGTTGGCATTTGTTGTCTTTGCACTTAAAATTTGGAGGCATTACTTGTATGGGGAGAAAGTGGAGATCTTTACGGATCATAAAAAGCCTCAAATATTTCTTCACTCAAAAGGAACTCAACATGCGACAACGGCGTTGGCTTGAGCTATTGAAAGATTATGATCATACCATCAATACCATCTGGAAAAGCAAGCGTGGTGGTGGCGCATTGAGTAGAAGATCATATGCAAGTCTGAGTGCGATATTGTCAGCGCAAAGGCCCATTTTGTGTGACTTGCAAAGGATGGAGATAGAGTTAAAGACTCGAGGGGCGCGTGTGATGATGGCGAATATCTGAGTAAGGCCGACTTTAATCGATAAAGTTAAAAGTTGCTCAAGCTACTGGGACTGGAGTGATCGTATGAGGAAGAAAGTGCAAGAAGGTGCTATCTTAGGAAGCAAGAATCGATGAAGAAGGAATACTTGAGTCAACTCCGGACTTTGTGTTTCTAACGACCACGATTTAAAGTATAAAATCATGATGGGCGCACAACACACCGTTTGCAATCCATCACAGGAGTACCAAAATGTATCATGATATTCGTCATACATTTTGGTGGAGCAATATGAAGAGAGAGATAAGCGTTGTTTATCTCAAGGTGTCTAACTTGTCAGCGAGTTAAGCGGAGCATCAAGTACCAAAAGGTCCATTGCAACCACTTGAAATTCAGAATGGAAGTGGGAGCACATTACCATGGATTTAGATTCTGGGGTCTTCTAAGGTTTCTCAAGGCATAGATGCGATTTGGGTCATTGTTGATAGATTGACCAAGTGCGCTCATTTCTTACAAATCTGAGAAACTTATACACTTGAGCGTCTTGCTCGTATGTACATAAGCGAGATTGTAAAGGCTGCATGGTATCTGCGGTATCCATAGTTTACGATCGAGACCAAGATTCACTTCACGATTTTGGGTTAGTTTGCAAAAAGCTATGAGCACGGACTTACGATTTAGCTCGGCATATCATCCTCGAGCCAGACGGACGGTCGGAGAGGACTATTCAAACTCTTGAAGATCTATTAAGACTACTGTGTCCTTGATTTCAAGGGAAGTTGGGACAAGTTCTTACCATTGGTGGAGTTTTCCTACAACAACGGTTATCAAGCAAGTATTGGCATGGCTCCATTTGAGCGTTGTATGGAAGAAAGTGTGTCGTTCTCGGTATCTTTGGGATGAGGTGGGTGAAGCAAGCGTTGTTGGGACGGAGTTGAGATGCGTATGACTACGGAAAAGATTCAAGCGATCAAACAGCGTATAAAAACCTCACAAAATCGACAAAAGAGTTATCTTGATCTTCATCGAAAGGGCGTGGAATTCGATATAGGAGATCATGTGTTATTACGTGTTGCTCCATGGAAAAGAGTTACAAGATTTGGAAAAGAGGAAAACTCAATCCTCGATTCATCGGCCCATTTTAATCCTCGATCGAGTAGGGCGTGGCCTATAGACTCGCTTTCTGTGAAGTATGTCTCGTGTTCATAGCGTTTTCACATATCCATATTACGTAAATATGTGAAAGACCGAACCACATTATTGAGTTAGAGCCGGACGAAATAGCGGAAGATTTGGCGTATGAAGAGGTTCTGTTCAAATCTTGGATAAGAAGGAACATATTCTACGCTCAAAGTTATACCTCAAGTCGAGTTTTGTGGAGAAACCACGATGTTGAGAAATGACTTGGGAGTTAGAATGCGAAATGAAATCAAGGTATCCTTACCTCTTGACATACCAGTCATACCCTAATTTGAGGCGAAATTTCATAAGAAGGGAGGTTGTAAGACCCCAACTTTTATAAATAAAGATGAATTTTCTATAAATATTATTTTTGAATATTATGGAATAAATTTGATATAATGTTATAGTTGTGGGTAATATTTATAAATTTTGCAAAGTAAGCAAGTTGTTATAAAATATTCGTTTGGTGGGGAATATTCTTTTTGTGGGGAATATTAAATGCGGCGGCTCAATCATTAGTGGACCCCACAGCGGAAGTATTGTCGTAGTTAGAAAGCGACAAAATTATCTTTCTATAAAAATAACGGCGGAGGTGTTACAGGTTAAAATTGTTGAACTACCGGTAGTAAAAAAATGCGATGTCTGGCGTGGTTGCATAGTAGCTGCACGGTATTGATTATTGATGCTTACGTGAGAAGTCACTTTCATTTATACTCAATTATTACTACGATAATTCTTTGCATCATATCTCTTATATTATTGATTCAATTATTGTCACGATATATCATCTGTATAATATGTTATATTATTAAATCAATAATTGAGGCGACAAGTTATAAATGATTAATAATTGTTGAAAGATTAAATATGTGTTGATTAAAAATAAAATGATTTGTGGTAATATTTATTCAATCCTTGATGTATATAAAAGTACATTATGAGGCGTTTGTGGTAAGTTTGGTTATTTTATGGGGGCCCATATGTCATCATCTAAGAGTCTCTTCGTCGATAAGTAATTACCTTCGTCATATAGTAATTACCTTAAATCGATAGTAATTACCTTCGTCGATAGTAATTAATTACCTAGTAATTAGTCGTCAATAGTAATTTACGTCGATAGTTTACATTTACAGTCGTCGAACCACTTGTCGTTTCATATTTGGCGTCGAACCAACCAATTGTCGTTCGTTTCACATTCTGAGGCGTCAAACCACTTTTCTTTTCACATCACCAGTCGTCAAGCCACTTGCCTTTTCACATGGCAAGTGCTAAGCTAGAAATCTTCTATAAATAGAGGCCTAGTGCTTCATTATTTTTCACGAATTCATTCAAGCTATAGAGAGAAAGTATAGAGAATAAGAGAGAGAAGAAGAAGAGTGATACATTCTTACACTCTCTGCGGTATTCAATCTCCTACTAAAGTAAGGGGTGTTATTCTTTCTTATTCATGAAAGAAGCTGTTGTTATTCCATTGCTTATTATTACATTGGAATAACTTTTGTATCTGTGATTTACCTATACTTGGTGACATTCTTCTATTATACATTGGAACATCACATGCATGTGTTTTTAGGACTATTTAAAATCTTTATTATTAATACATTTGGAACATCACATGCATGTGTTTTACAGGACTGGTTAAAATCTTTATTATTATTACATTGGAACATCACATGCATGTGTGTTTCTGTGGGACTGGTTCCATTCTTTATTATTACATTGGAATATCATCACATGCGTTTCTGTGGGACTGGTTCCGATTATTTATTATTACATTGGAATAACTTTTGCATGCGGTCTATCGCATGCATGGTGATTTCTTTTGTTATTCCATTCTTTATTATACTCGGTTGGTTAAAACTTTGACTTCTATACTCCATGAAATTAGTGGAATATCCTTGATATTTTGCGCTTCATCGATATCCTTTCATGGAAATATTCTTTAAGTATTCTTGAATTTTACTCTACAAAGCGATATCATGTTGTGATTTGGATGTTATTGGTTCTGGATAAATTAATTCTTGAACTTGTTTTATTGAATTCTTATATCATTGTCATCATCCTCATGTTTATATTATGTTGAAAGTCATGTGGCTTTTTGTAGTGCATAGATGGACTTGGTATGATTATGACCGAGGATTATTCGGTGTAATCATGGTAGTAATGTTACAAATGATGTGGTAAAAATCCTCATTGGCCGTAGTGCATTGATGGGACGATTGTTGGCATGATCATGACCATTAATGAATACACAAATATTCTTGGGCGTAGTGCATGGATAATTGTGGTCGTGATCTTAAAGAATATCCTTGGTAGTAGTGCGGGGTGATTCGATGATGTGGAATATTTATTAAGTGAGTCTCGGCTATAACTTGATGATGAAAAACCTTTTAAATCATAAAAGATAGTAGATTTTATTTTCTACTTGACTCTTTTAATGGATTCTTTGGTTCATTTGATTAAACTTGATGTTTATTATATTTTATCGGTTTAACCTTTGTTGAAGGCTAATGATAATTTATTACGCATTATCTTAGTCATAATATTTCTTCTTTGGGCTAGTTGAGCTCACCCTTTCTTTCCTTTATTCTCTTGAGGAAATGAGAATATAATTTGGGACGAGTCGGGGAGCGGAGTAATGGTCGAGAGGATAGCATTAGTAGTCCTCCTTTATTACGTGAAATAGTGTGATAATAATTGTAATGAGGACTCCTTTTGAGTTTGTATAATCTCTAGTAGACAATATTTGTATTCAAACTCACAGTTTATGTTTTTGTCGTATTGTACTACGACAGTTGTATTAGTAAGTTGTATTTGAATTACGTACCATATATCTGGCGACCCAAGATGGGTGATGTATACCTAATTTTGGGGCGTGGTTCATAACGCTTTTAACATATCGATGTTACGTAAATATGTGGACGACCTGAACCACATTATTGATTTAGAACCGGACGAGATAGAAAAAGATTTAACGTATGAGGAGATACGTGTTAAAATCTTGGATAAGAAGAATCGTATTCAACACTCAAAGGTTATACCTCAAGAGTTAGAATCTGACGAGGTATCCTCACCTCTTCAAAGATACTGTATGCGTACATAAATTTCTGTATGTAAATTCCATAAGGAAGGAGATTGTGAGACCCCAGATTTTATGAATAAATATTTAATTTTCTCAAATAATTTTTTGAATATTATGGTGTGGATTTAATATAATATTATAGTTGTGGGTAGTATTTATAAATTTTGCAAAAGCACGAAGTTGTTATATAATATTCTTTTGTCGAGAATATTCAGACAACGGCATAATCAATCAGTGGACCCCACAACTAAGTACTATCGTAGTTAGAAAACGACAAAAATATTTTATGAAAATAACTATGAGGGTTTTTTATCTTTAATGAACTACTGAACTAAAAAGTAAAAGTACAAAGAATACGGGTGGTTGCATAGTAGCAATACGGTATTGATTATTAATGCTTACGTGAGAAGTCACTTAGTTATACTCAATTATTGCTACAGTAATTGTTGCATCATATCTCTCATATTATTGATTCGATTATTGTCACAATATCATCTGCATAATATATTATTTTATTAAATCAATAATTGAGATGACAAGGTTATTCGTATTATTAAATTGTAATATTTATAATGTCTAAAAGTTCTGTCAAGGAGAGGTTTGGTCACCTAATTGCGTGCCAATAGGGAGAAATCCTTATTAAAAAGCCCCCTCTTTCCTGGGAACGACCTGGTTGATAAATATTGTGAGTTATAATATTAATGATGAATGTTATTAAAATTGAAATTATGTTCGGAGTTGAATTTGGAGACGCGAACGTGATATTTGAGTCCGGAACGATGAAATTAGTAAAAATAGTATATAAACACAAAATTTTCCGGGATTCACCATTTGGTCAAAAAGTCAATAGTTGACTTTTTCGGGAGAAGTCAAACTTCAAAATTTCAAAATTTATATTGTTGATAAAAATAGTTTCATTATGTTGGAAATGTTTGTGTTAGTGAAAATCGACATTTATTTCGATAATAATTGATGTCTGGAGGTTATATTGACCAATCGGGTATTTAACCAGATAAATGAGCAATTGATTGCTATTAATTCACATGATTATAACTATTTGTTCACATGTGTATACTATTGTTTCACATTCTTGTTACTACTAGGGGAGTTGGTGCAAGATTGATAATACTTGCATGACTAAGTTAAAAATGGAGGTATAGATGGAGGTACTATACTGTAATTGTTTTTATCACATGATTAGAACTATTGAGTCACATGATTTACTATCGATTCACATTATTTACTATTAGGAGAGGTGGTGCAAGTTTGATAATACTTGCAGGACTAAATTAAAAATGAAGAAAAAGAGGAAGGTATTATACTGTAATATTTCGAGCCCCAAAACGTGCAATTATCAAAACTATATTTTCCTATAAATAGAAGTTGATTCTTCCTTCCATTCTCACCAATTCAATAAAGCTTTAGAGCAATTATTATAGAGAGAAACTATAGAGAGAAAGAAGAAAAGTATTCTGCTACTTCACTACTCCTATATTCAGTCTTCTTCTAAGGTAGGGAATATTATTTGTTGTACTCGTAGGGGATATTATTTGTTGTACTCGTAAGGGGTATTCTTTCTTTCTTATTCATGAAGAGAACTTCTATTATTCCATTTTTTATTATTCTGTTCGAATAATCTGTATACGCGGGCTACCCTATACATGGTGAAATTCTTCTAATATTCCGTTCTTTATTATTCCGTCGGAATATCACATGCCTCAGGCGTTCTTACCGGACCGGTTCCATTATTTATTATTCTCGTTTAATATCCCGTCTGCGTGCGCTTACGTGGGACCGGTTCCATTATTTATTATTCATTGGAATAACTCATCATGCGGTTTATCGCATGTATGATGATTTCATTGTTATTCCATTCTTTATTATTCTCATTGAACATCCTGCCGGTGCGTAATTTCACCGACTGGTTCCGTTATTATTATTTTGTTGGAATAACTCGCCTATGCGCGCAATCGCATGCATGGTGATTTCTTTTGTTATTCCATTCTTTATTATACTCGGTTGGTTAAAGTTTTAACTTCTATACTCCATGAAATTAGTGGAATATCCCTTGATATTTGCGCTTCATCCAAAGATCTTTTCATGGACATATTCTTCCGAGCATTCTTGAATTTTACTCTACAAAGCAAAGATCATGTTGACACTTTGGACGTTATCAGTTCCTAGATAAATTAATTCTTGAACTTGTTTTATTGAATTCTTATATCATTGTCATCATCCTCATGTTTATATTTTATTGAAAGTCATCTGTGGCCTGTAGTGCATAGATGGACTTTGTAAGACCCCAAATTTTATGAAATAAAAGTATTCAATTTTTCTTATAATTACTATTTAGTAAATGGTTAAATTGATAAAAGTTAAAGTTAAGGGTGATATATGATTTTTTTTTCAAAATATGTAAGTGGTTATAAAATACTTATTGTTGTCGGGGAATATTCGTTTAGTCGTGGAATATTCTTTCTATCGGGGAATATTCGTACGACGGCGCAGCCATTATTGGGCCCCATAATAGAATAACTGTCGGATGAAGAAAACGACAAAAGGGAGTTTTTATAAGTAATGGCGTAGTTGTTACCTTTAACACTGTTGGAATACCCAGTGGTTAAAATACAATAATACGCGTTGTTGCACAGTAGCACACGGTATTACACCAATTATTGATTCTTACGTAAGAAGGCACTACTCAATAATTGTTACAGTAATTACTATTCAGTATTTTATTGATTTAATAATTGCTGCGTTGATATTTTATATTATTGTTGTTTCAATAATTGTCACTGCACAATATTTCCCATTATCAGATCAATAATTCATATTATTTGAATAATATTATTAGATAGCATTATTGGCAATGTCTAGAAAGTTCTGTCTAAGGAGAGGTTTGGTCACCTAATTGCGCGCCAGTAAGGAGAAATCCTTATTGGAAAGCCCCCTCTTTCCTGGGAACTGCCTGGTTGTCATTATTGTGATTCTGTAATATTATTTGTGAATAATTAATTATTGATTTATATGATAAGTTAATATCTATTTGATGTGTATATAAATGATGGATTTATTTATGTGGTTATAAATGAAAGAATTAATGTTGAGGTATTTTATCAGTATTTTGTCGGATTGGAGGTATTAAAAGATCAAATCGGTGTTTTTACAGCTTTATTGTGTGAGTTATAATATTTAATCCGACCATTGAATCGTTGTAATTTTTGGATATGTTATACATATATAAGTTGAGTATATATTCACAAATTTTGAACCGTTAAAAATGAACGAATGATTTGTTATGAATTTTAAGAGGTGATTGATTCGGAAAATAGGTTTATAAATGATTTTGGTGGAAAATTTTAGAAATGGGTGGGCCCCACTTTTGGTTGTTGGGGAAGATGGCTGATTTTTGGTGGGTGGAATAGTAGCAGGTAAAGCCATCGTGTAAAGAAGTCACAACGTCTTTAACATTTTCCTATAAATAGAGGGCTAAGTTAGAATTGAAAATCACACCAGAATTCATAAGTTTTCTCTCTTTTTCTCTCTAGATTATCGAGTGTATTTTGTGAGTATTTAGATACTTGGTGAGTTGCTATTCATCAGTGCAAGTTTCCTTTAGCATCATATCCGATATCAAGTCAGAAGTGCTGCTCTTTTGAGGTAAGGGATTGTAAGGGATATTATTTTTTTTTAAAATGATATTATTTCTTCAATATCATTATGCCGAAATATTGGTTGGAACTATTTATCAAATTTGGAACTTTTTCATGTCGGGGTTACTATTCACGAATTACTATTCATGAGTTACTATTCACGAGTTACTATTCATGATTTACTAAGCTGTCTTGTAATAGTATAGATCTATTGTTGTAATTTAACTGATATTATGATAAAGAACCTTTGTAACGGGTATAGAACTTGGGAAATGTAAATATTACTTTAAATATATAGAAGTTACGTTCGATTCTTTGAGACTTTTCAATTGAATGAATGTATGAATGTTGTACAAATATAGCACCATCTGTCAAGTTAGAAGATACCCAGATTTGGGGCGCCACAAGTCAGTATCAAAGCCTCAGGTTATAAAACTTAAGGGGAAAGTAGAACCCAAGTCATAACCTCACGAAAGAAGAAAAGAAGTAAAAGATGGAAAGTAACCTTATAAAAATGCATTATATTATGTTATGTATTTTATTATTTTTCTTGATGTGTACTAATCAAACTATATTGTTTTATTGTAGATGTTAGGAGAAAATGATATGTATAGAGATATACATGTAGTGAGCGAGGATTGATTAATCGGGTAGATACTACCAAATCTCAGAGTCAGTAGAACCAGAGTTGGTGACCATCGAGCCTGGGAGACTCGGGGCGATTTAGACTACATGTCTATATTTGATGGCATGCTAGAGGAGGAGGTGGACGTGATGTCCTTTGACCGTGTTCCACCCCACAGAGGACCGAGTTCCACCTACAGAGGAAATGTCTACGGGAGAATCAATGAAAGCATTGTTTATGTCGGTATTGGATAGGAATGTCCATTACTGCCAAGAGGTTAAGGAGTTGAAAGAGGAACTCCAAGCTGTCCGTGAGGATAAGGCTAGCATGGAGGGAATGTGGGAAGAGGAGCATGATGATAGAATTTTAGCTAAGGACAAGGTCCGAGAGCTGAAATGTGAAGTCTTTGAGCTCAAGCAGGAGCTAAAGACTAAAAAGAGGAAGTTGGAGAGGATGTCCTATATACATAGGAGTTCTCACGTAGATTTCCAGCAGCAGTAAATTGGATATCGATAAGCAGGCGTAATCTGACACACACTATCAGAGAGAGATGTAATTGCCGATCCGCCGCAAGGATTTCGAGAATGCCCCTACTAGAGATGTAGTCTAGCAATAGCTAGAGTAGAATAGATATGTAAATATTATGTATCTAGTAGTGACGTAAAATCCTCTTTTGTATAACAAATGGTAGTCTTTTGTAAATCCCAATTTTTGGAAAGAAATTATGAGATGGTAATGTAATCAGCTAAGGCTGAGTAATGTAAACAATATAGTGTTATACTACAAGTTATGAATCAATATAAGTCTTTTTATGGAATATGTTGAGTAATGAGTATGAGTTGTTGTTTTATTACAAATAATAACAAACCAAAAGATTAAAGTAATAATGATGTGTTGTTTTTAATAAAGAAAATGCCCAAGAAGGAGACAACGAAATCGAGGCGCTTAATGTTAACCAACCGGAGGGTGGTCCGGTTAATCCAATGCAGGAGTTCGTTAATCTTTTAACGACTGCATTTAATAGAACGGGGGCTAATGTACCCGTGATTCCTGGAGTAGTACGAGCTACTACTTTTAAGGATTTCAAAAGTGTAGGTCCGCCGGAGTTCAAAGGAACTACGGACCCTATAGAAGCCCAAACATGGGTAAAAGAAATTGAGAAAGCATTTGTTATAGCAAATGTTGAGGAGGGACAAAAGGTTGCCTTTGCAACCTATTTGATGAAGGGAGATGCCAACTTACGGTGGAGGCAAACCAAAGTTAGGGCCGATATAGAAATCTAACGTGGGAGAGGTTCAAGGAGATTTTCTTCGAGAACTATTTTCCCACGAGTATGTAAGGGAGGATGGAGATGAGGTTTCTGGAATTGAGACAAGGGGATATGACAGTTCCTCAGTATGCTGCCAAGTTTAATGAACTGGCACGATTTGCTCCACATCAAGTGGACACTTAAGTGAGAAAGGCTAGAAGGTTCGAGTAGGGCTTGAAACCCTGGCTCTATAGTCGAATCTCTGTGTTCCAAAGTACTTCCTTTGGAACCATACTAGAAAAGGCAATAATTGCCGAAGGTGGGAATGAGGCTCTTAGCCAGTACCACAAAGATAAGAAGACCCAAGGCAAGGTTGATGGAGGAACCAAGACTGAGAGAGCCAATGGAAGTGAAGCGACAGTCGCGGAGAGAAAGGGCTTTAACTCGAAAATACCGGAGTAAAACAAGGGACTCTAAGAGGAGGATGGAGGCTCAGAAACCAAGGGAAGACTCACTTAGGAATGCCTCAAAGGTAGGCGGTGTGTTATAATTGTGGACAAGAAGGGCACATTTCGCTTTAACCTGTCCCAATCCAAGAAGAATCACGGATGCTTTGTATGTGGATCAATCGACCAAATAGCAAAGAACCGCTCAAGAAGGGGATAGAAGGAAATAAGGGAACTAATAAGCGGGAAGTTAGCTATTAGTGGTCCAAATTCAATGGGAAATCAATGGCCCGCACTTTTAATACGACGGCCCAAGATGCGGTGGCATCAGGGGATGTAATTCAGGTGTATTATTCGATCAACAATATAAATGCATACGTCTTTATTTGATTGGTGCTACTTGTTCGTTTATAGATGTGATTTTGCTAAGCGACTAGAATTATTTCCCAAAAATTGCCTATACCTTTGAACATTAAGGTAAAGAAACGATGAGATAATTCCTGTTGAAGATATTCATAGGAGTTGTTGCGTAGATGTACGTGGTTATAAGTTATCGGTAGATTTAATACCAATAAAGTTAGCAGAATTCGACGTAATTCTCGGAATGGATTGGTTGATTGATCATGGAGCAATTATAGATTGCCTTAAGAAATGTGTGAGCATCAGACGTTGAAGCAACCTCCTATAGTATTTTACCAGTAGTAAATTGCCGAGACGTCCGTGTTGCCTTTTTACGATGACACAAACTAGAAAACTTTTAAGGAAGGGTTGTAGAAGTTACCTATGCCATGTTGTTGATACCCAGAGAGTGGGGAGCAACCATGGAACAAATACCTATAGTAAACTAATTCATGGATATATTTCAAGTGAGTTACTGGGTTTATCACGGACAGGGAGATTGAATTTGTGATAGACATTGTGCCGTGAACGACACCGGCCTCAAGGGCACCGCACTCAGTATGGCTACTGTGGAAATGAAAGAACTAATTGTTTAGCCTACACAGAACTATTGGACAAGAAGTACATTCAACCAAGTGTTTCGCTGTGGGGAGCACCGGTGTTGTTTGTCAAGAAGAAATACGGATAGTTAAGGCTTTGTATCGACTATCGGGAGTTGAACAAGTTAACCATAAAGAATAAATACCCATTGCCCAGGATCGATGACTTCTTTGATCAATTGAAAGGGGCAAAGTATTTTTCTAAAATAGATTTGGATGGGGTATCATCAATTGAAGGTTAGGAAGGAAGATGTACCAAAGACCGCATTCAGGGACTCGTTATGGTCATTACAAGTTTTTGGTGATGTCATTTGATCGACGAATGCACTCACGATTTATGGATATGATGAACAGAGTGTTCAAACTATATTTGGACAAGTTCGTCGTGGTGTTTATCGATGATATTCTAGTCTATTCTAAGACGCCAGAAGATCATGCCGAACACTTAAGATTAGTGTTGGAGACACTAAGGAAGGAGAAGTTATATGCGAAATTCACCAAATGTGAATTTTGGTTAGAAAAGTGTGCTTTTTAGGTCAGTGTCATTGACAAGAGGGATTTCGGTGGATCCAACAAGGTAGAAAAAAGAATGAATTGGGAACAACCGAAAACGCCAATCGAGGAAAGCGGAGTTTCTAGGGTTAGCAGGTACTATCAAAGATTTATCCAAGATTTTTCAAGATAGCTACCTCGTTGACTAATTTAACAAGGAAGACGGTGAAATAATGTACGGACGGATAAATGTGAAGACGGTTTTTAAGAACTGAAGAAGAGATTAAGTGAAGCTCCTGTTTTGTCATTGCCAGATGACACAGGAAATTTTGTAGTGTATAGTGATGCTTCGCATAGAGGACTTGGTTATGTGCTTATGCAGCATGGAAAAGTCATCGCGTAATTGAAGGATTATGAGAAAGTTTACCCTACTCATGATCTGGAACTGGCCGCGATAGTGTTTGCCCTAAAGATATGGAGACATTATCTTTATGGGAAAAAATGTGAGATATATACGGACCATAAAAGTCTAAAGTATATCTTCACTCAGAAGGAGTTGAATATGAGACAGAGAAGATGGCTGGAGTTGATAAAGGATTATGATTGTGAAATCCTGTATTACCCTGGAAAGGACAATGTAGTTGTCGACGCCTTAAGTAGGAAGGGTCGAGAAAAGTTGTCTATGTTAACGGCTCAAAATGAGTTAATAACAGAGATGGCTAGGTTGGAAATAGAAATGAAGATGTCGAGTGATTCGGGGCAGTTACTCTTTGCGATGGAGATGCAATCTACCATTGTAGAAAGGGTCAAGGAGGTACAACTCAAGACGGATGAGTATAATCAAATGAAGAAGCGGTTATCCGAGAAGGAAGATGTTAAGTATAGTCTTGATAATGAGGGATTATTAAGATTTGAGGGAAGAATTTGGGTTCCGAATGAGACGGAATTAAAGGGGCAAGTGTTACAAGAAGCTCATAGTTCGAGGTACTCGATACATCCTGGTAGCACTAAGATGTATCAAGACCTTCGACAGTGAGTTTTTGTACAAACATGAAGAGAGAAATAGCAGAGTATGTGAGTAGGTGCTTAACTTGTCAAAGGGTTAAGGCCGAACATCAACGACCCAGTGGTTTATTACAGTCATTGGAGATTCTAGAATGAAAATGGGAGCATATCACAATGGATTTTGTGGTGGGACTTCCGACGACACAAAAAAGGGTACGATTCAATTTGGGTAATAGTGGACCGGTTGACGAAGTCGGCTCACTTTTTTGCCAATTAGGGTCAAGTATAACTTAGACCAATTAGCTAAACTTTATGTTAAGGAAATCATTTCCAGACATGGAGTACCGGTATCGATATTGTCAGATCGTGATCCACGATTTGCATCGAACTTTGGAGGAGTTTTTGTAAGAGCGCTTGGGAACACAAATTTGAGGTTAAGCACTGCTTATCATCCACAAACCGATGGGAAGAGCGAAAAGGACAATCTGTGACGTTAGAAGACATGTTGAGGTCTTCAAGGTCATGGATTTCAAAGGTAGTTGGGATGATCACCTACCACTAGTAGAGTTTACATATAACAACAATTATTATCATGCAAGCATAGTACGCCGCCGTATTTAAGCTTTATATGGAAGGAAGTGCAGAACACCTTTGTGTTGGGATGAGGTGGGAGAACGCCGGATGCTAGGACCAGAATTGGTGCAACAGACAACGGATGTGGTAAAGTTAATTCGGACGCTGCCTCATCACAAATTTCGTGTGATGATAGAAGAAGTATGCGGACTCACATAGACTAAATCGAGAGTTTGAGGTGGGCTCGTATGTTTTTCTAAAGGTATCTTCCTGGAAGGGAAAGATACGCTTTGGAAAGAAAGGAAAGTTAAGTCCAAGGTTTATAGGACCTTTTGAAGTAATAAAACAAAAGTGGAGAGGTAAATAGATATGATAGCATTACCTCCGCACTCTAGAATGAAAACATAACGTGTTTCACGATCTCAGATTACGTCCATATAAGCGGGACTATAAGCATGTAATCGAATATGAGCCATTACATCGAGAAAGACTTATCATATGAAGAGTCGCCGATGCAGATCTTTGATAGGAAGGAACAAGTTTTGAGGAACAAGGTAATACCAACAGTGAAGGTATTATGGAAGAACCACGATGCTGAAGAAGTAACGTGAGAACTAGAAGACAAGATGAAGAAAAATTTTCCTCATCTATTTGATTAAAGTAAGACGAGATTCTGGGGACAGAATCTTTATAAGGGGGGAAGAATGTAATGACCGAGAAATTCAGATCTTATTGTAAAATGATTTTATTAAATTAAATAATAATAAAATCATATTCCATGTGTTATCAAGATGGTTGTCATTGTATAACCTATTGATGTTAGAATGTCGTAGTATTTGAGCTACATGGATGAATTAAAGTGTTTGAATTTCCAAGACGAAAATAAAAGTTTTCCGAGAAATTTTCCGAAAAATACTATTCATCGATATTTGCTCGAGATATAATTATGAGTTTCCGAGAAATACGTAATGATGGAATAACAAGGTAAGATGGATTATGTAATAAAAATCTAGTTATGGAAAATGTAATAATTCGCTTATGGACTTAATTTATAAATGTTAAGTAAAGCGAAGTGTTAAGGAATAAGTAATAATTGTATGATACTTGGTATTGTACGAAGCAATGAAAACGAGTATAATACAAAGTATTATACGAGTTTGTATGAGGGATGAAATACCGTATATAAATTCTATATGAATTAGAATACCTAAAATAATACATCAACAATATGTATTAAGAATGTTAATGGACTTGGATGATTGGTTAACAATTATATACAAGTCCAAGTGAATTAAAGAGAGAAACCCAACTATTAATTAATGAACCAACTAGTGGTTATTAATGCAAAGCCCAAAGAGTTAATTAAAGTAAGCCTAAGCTAGAATCCATGGGTCAGATGACCCACGGGCAAACCATATTGATATGGTTATTGTGGTGACCAAGTAATGTGGTGATCAAGTAAGTGTAATGACCAAGACTTAGGAGTATTGACCAAGACTTTAAAGTAATGGCCAAGTATGAGATAAGAGAGTGGTTAACAAGTAATGAATAGTAAGGAGGTGGCTTAAGGAGGTGGGATGATTTAATGACCAATCTACCCTAACCTTGGAAAGTCTATAAATAGAGGAAGCTTAGAAGTCATTTGTTGGTTGATCAAATAATCCAACACATCTAAAGTGCTTAAGTGTTAGAGAGAATAAGCTACACATAAGTAATTCCATAAGCAAGAAGAAGAAAAAACTACCTTACCAAGACTTCAAAAGAGTAAGACTTCTTCTCAATTATCTTATATCTCTACCATGATAGGATGATAAGAAAAGATGGATTAAGAAACATGAATGATAAGAAGCAAGAAGAATGTATAAGTCATGAACTTAAGCCACATAAGTTGGCAATAAGTCATTTAAACTTATAAAAGTTATAAACTTATTATAAGTTAACCTCGATCGAGTAGGACCTATGGCCTATAGACTCGTTTTACCGCCAAGTGTGTCGTATGTTCATAATGTTTTTAACATATCGATGTTACGTAAATATGTGGACGACCCGAACCACATTATTGATTTAGAACCGGACGAGATAGAAAAAGATTTAACGTATGAGGAGATACGTGTTAAAATCTTGGATAAGAAGAATCGTATTCAACACTCAAAGGTTATACCTCAAGAGTTAGAATCTGACGAGGTATCCTCACCTCTTCAAAGATACAGTATCGCATATAAATTTCGAGGGCTGTAAATTCCATAAGGAGGGGAGATTGTGGAGACCCCAGATTTTATGAATAAATATTTAATTTTCTCAAATAATTTTTGAATATTATGGTGTGGATTTGATATAATATTATAGTTGTGGGTAATATTTATATATTTTGTAAAGTCACGCAAGTTGTTATATAATATTCTTTTGTTTTGAGAATATTCGCATAAACGACATAATCATCAAAGTGAACCTCACAATGAAGTACTATCGTAGTTAGAAAACGACAAAAATATTTTATGAAAATAACGATTTGAGGTTTTACCAATTAATACCGTTGAACTACCCTAGTAGTAAAAGTATAGTAAATAATGGCGTGGTTACATAGTATACACAGTATTGATTATTAATGCTTACGTGAGAAGTCACTTAGTTATACTCAATTATTGCTACAAAGAATTGTCAGATCATATCTCTCTATATTATTGATTCGATTATTGTCACAATATCATCTGCATAATATGTTATTTTATTAAATCAATAATTGAGATGACAAGGTTATTCGTATTATTAAATTATAATATTTATAATGTCTAAAAGTTCTGTCAAGGAGAGGTTTGGTCACCTAATTGCGTGCCAATAGGGAGAAATCCTTATTGGAAAGCCCCCTCTTTCCTGGGAACGACCTGGTTGATAAATATTGTGAGTTATAATATTAATGATGAATGTTATTAAAATTGAAATTGTGTTCGGAGTTGAATTTGGAGACGCGAACGTGATATTTGAGTCTGGAATGATGAAATTAGTAAAAATAGTATATAAACACAAAATTTTTCGGGATTCACCATTTGGTCAAAAAGTTAATAGTTGACTTTTTCGGGAGAAGTCAAACTTCAAAATTTCAAAATTTATATTGTTGATAAAAATAGTTTCATTATGTTGGAATTGTTTGTGTTAGTGAAAATCGATATTTATTTCGATAATAATTGATGTCTGGAGGTTATATTGACCAATCGGGTATTTAACCAGATAAATGAGCAATTGATTGCTATTAATTCACATGATTATAACTATTTGTTCACATGTGTATACTATTGTTTCACATTCTTGTTACTATTAGGGGAGTTGGTGCAAGATTGATAATACTTGCATGACTAATTTTAAAATGGAGGTATAGATAGAGGTACTATACTGTAATTGTTTTTATCACATGATTAGAACTATTGAGTCACATAATTTACTATCGATTCACATTATTTACTATTAGGGGAGGTGGTGCAAGTTTGATAATACTTGCAGGACTAAATTAAAAATGATGAAAAAGAGGAAGGTATTATACTGTAATATTTCGAGCCCCAAAACGTGCAATTATCGAAACTATATTTTCCTATAAATAGAAGTTGATTCTTCCTTCATTTCTCACAAATTCAATAAAGCTTTAGAGCAATTATTATAGAGAGAAACTATAGAGAGAAAGAAGAAAAGTATTATGCTACTTCACTACTCCTATATCCAGTCTTCTTCTAAGGTAGGGAATATTATTTGTTATACTCGTAGGGGATATTATTTGTTGTACTCGTAAGGGGTATTCTTTCTTTCTTATTCATGAAGAGAACTTCTGTTATTTCATTCTTTATTATTCTGTTCGAATAATCTGTATACGCGGGCTACCCTATACATGGTGAAATTCTTCTAATATTCCGTTCTTTATTATTCCGTTTAATATCCTCGTCTGGCAAGGCTACTACTGGACTGGTTCCATTATTTATTATTTCGCGCCGGAATATCCCGTCACGTCAATGCGTTACTTGGGACCGGGTTCCATTATTTATTATTCATTGGAATAACTCATTCATGCGGTTTATCGCATTTATGGTGATTTCGTTGTTATTCCATTCTTTATTATTCTGTTGAACATCCTCGCATGCGCAAGTGTAATTTCACCGACTCGGTTCCATTATTATTATTTTGTTGGAATAACTCGCCATGCAAGTACCGCATGCATGGTGATTTCTTTTGTTATTCCATTCTTTATTATACTCGGTTGGTTAAAGTTTTAACTTCTATACTCCATGAAATTAGTGGAATATCCTTGATATTTGCGCTTCATCCAAAGATCTTTTCATGGACATATTCTTCGAGCATTCTAGAATTTTACTCTACAAAGCAAAGATCATGTCGACACTTTGGACGTTATCGGTTCTAGATAAATTAATTCTTGAACTTGTTTTATCAATTTTATATCATTGTCATCATCCTCATGTTTATATTTTATTGAAAGTCATCTCGTGGTATTCAGAAGTGCATAGATGGACTTTGTAAGACCCCAAATTTTATGAAATAAAAGTATTCAATTTTTCTTATAATTACTATTTAGTAAATGGTTAAATTGATAAAAGTTAAAGTTAAGGGTGATATATGATTTTTTTTTCAAAATATGTAAGTGGTTATAAAATACTTATTGTTGTCGGGGAATATTCGTTTAGTCGTGGAATATTCTTTCCGTTTGGGAATATTAAATGCTGCGTTAAATGTACCATTATTGGGGCCCTATAATAGAATAAACGCCGGATGAAGAAAACGACATAAAAGGGAGTTTTTATAAGTAATTCACAGTAGTTGTTACCTTTAACATCGTTGGAATACTGAAGTGGTTAAAATACAATAATACGCGTTGTTGCAGAAAGAAGACACGGTATTACACCAATTATTGATTCTACGTAAGAAGGCACTACTCAATAATTGTTACAAGAATTACTATTCAAAGATTTTATTGATTTAATAATTCATTGCGTTGATATTTTATATTATTGTTGTTTCAATAATTGTCACATCGCATGATATTTCCCATTATCGGATCAATAATTCATATTATTTGAATAATATTATTAGATAGCATTATTGGCAATGTCTAGAAAGTTCGCCTAAGGAGAGGTTTGGTCACCTAATAATTGCTGCCAAGAAGGAGAAATCCTTTATGGAAAGCCCCTCTTTCCGAGCTGCTGGTTGTCATTATTGTCAGGATTCTCGTAATATTATTTGTGAATAATTAATTATTGATTTATATGATAAGGAAATATCTATTTGATGTGGGTATAAATGATGGATTTATTTATGTGGTTATAAATGAAAGAATTAATGTTGAGGTATTTTATCAAGATTTTTGTTTGATTGGAGGTATTAAAAGATCAAATCGGTGTTCTTACAAACTTTATTGTGTGAGTTATAATATTTAATCCGACCATTGGATCGTTGTGATTTTTGGATATGTTATACATATATAAGTTGAGTATATATTCACAAATTTTGAACCGTTAAAATGAACGAATGATTTGTTATGAATTTTAAGAGGTGGTGATTCTAAATTAGATTTATAAATGATTTTGGTGGAAAATTTTAGAAATGGGTGGGCCCCACTTTTGGTTGTTGGGGAAGATGGCTGATTTTTGGTGGGTGGAATAGTAAAGAGTGTAAAGCCATCGTGTAGCAGTCAAGTCCGCTTTTTGATGCTTAACATTTTCCTATAAATAGAGGGCTAAGTTAGAATTGAAAATCACACCAGAATTCATAAGTTTTCTCTTTTTCTCTAGATTATCGAGTGTATTTTGTGAGTATTTAGATACTTGGTGAGTTGCTATTCATCAGTGCAAGTTTCCTTTAGCATCATATCCGATATCCAGTCAGAAGTGCTGCTCTTTTGAGGTAAAGGATTGTAAGGGATATTATTTTTTTTAAAAATGATATTATTTCTTCAATATCATTATGCCGAAATATTGGTTGGAACTATTTATCAAATTTGGAACTTTTTCATGTCGGGGTTACTATTCACGAGTTACTATTTACGATTTACTATTCACGAGTTACTATTTACGACAGGTTACTATTCATGAGTTAATATTCACGAGTTACTATTCACGAGTTACTATTTATGAGTTACTATTCACGAGTTACTATTCACGGGTACTATTCACTACAAAATTGGTTTCTTTTTCTAACCAAATTATAGTTGATTTATGAATATTACTATGGAGATTAAAACTATGTATTGATTAAATTGATTTTATTATCATATATAACATTTTTATAACCCCGATGTTGAAATTCTCTTTCACTGGAGTGTAAAGATGGGTAGATTATTGGTATGATCATAACTAGAGTTCTCTTTGGCCAGTAATGAAAAGTTGAATTGTGACTGGTATGATCATGACCATTGAATTTACAATTTTATATCTTTAGTTTAAGTACAAAGGTGAAATGATCAACATTGTTATAATTATTGTTTATATAAATTCTGAAATGATTATATATTTCTTTGAGATATTAATATATTTGGCCTGTAGTGCAAATATGAGCTGTTGATGAATATATTTGGCTCGTAATGCAAATATGAATCTGTTGATGAATATATTTGGCTCAGAAAAGTGCAAATATGAGCTGTTGAGGAATATCTTTGGCTGTAGTAAAAAGATGAATTGTTGATGAATATCTTTGGCCCGTAGTGCAAAGATGACATGTTGTTGAAATATCTTTGGCATGTAGTGCAAAAGATGGTCATTGATGAATATCTTTGCCCAGAAGTGCAAAAGATGAAATTGTTAGTATGATTATAAACAGAAGGCGTGATTTGGTATAACCATGATCTTTGATGTTTCAGAAAAGACATGTGATGAAAATTATCTTCGCCACGGATGCTAAGAGAAATTTAGAATCACAATTATGATTATGAGTTATTCATATGATTGTGGACCGTAAGCTGTTGATTGATGTTACAGGATAAAACAATGTTGGTGGATTTTAACATGGTGAAGATAATAGACTTTATGGTATATTTGACTCTTCTAATGGATTCCTCGTTAAAAATTTAAAACTATGGTTGAAAATTTTTATCATCTACCATATGTTCTAAATCTCGATTTACTATCGATGGAGGCTATTGATAATTTAATTATCTTTAGTCATGATATTCTTTTTATGGGCTAGTTGTGCTCACCCTTCCTTTCACAATTCTTTCGGGTAATAAGAGTGTAATTGGGTCGAGCGAGGGTAACGGGGAAATAAAACGGTGGTCTCTAGCTGTGGAGGTTCTCCCTAAGCAGTATAGAAAGGTGTTGTATACATCATTTAGTAGTTATATTTGGTGAATCAAATAGGATGAGGCGAACCCAACGTTGGAAGGGTGTTTTGCCACTATCATACAAGATGTCTAATGTAATGACCGAGAAATTCAGATCTTATTGTAAAATGATTTTATTAAATTAAATAATAATAAAATCATATTCCATGTGTTATCAAGATGGTTGTCATTGTATAACCTATTGATGTTAGAATGTCGTAGTATTTGAGCTACGTGGATGAATTAAAGTGTTTGAATTTCCAAGACGAAAATAAAAGTTTTTCGAGAAATTTTCCAAAAAATACTATTCATCCAGATTTGCTCGGATATAATTATGAGTTTTAGAAATATGTAATGATGGAATAACAAGGTAAGATGGATTATGTAATAAAAATCTAGTTATGGAAAATGTAATAATTAAATTTGTGGACTTAATTTATAAATGTTAAGTAGAGCGAAGTGTTAAGGAATAAGTAATAATTGTATGATACTTGGTATATGCAAGCGGTTGAAAACGAGTATAATACTGAAGTATTATACTAGAGTTTATATGAGGATGAAATAAGTATATAAATTCTATATGAATTAGAATACTGAAAATAATACATCAACAATATGTATTAAGAAATGTTAATGGACTTGGATGATTGGTTAACAATTATATACAAGTTCAAGTGAATTAAAGAGAGAAGCCCAACTATTAATTAATGAACCAACTAGAGGTTATTAATGCAAAGCCCAAAAGAGTGAATTAAAGTAAGCCAATTTAGAATCCATGGGTCAGATAACCCACGGGCAAACCATATTGATATGGTTATTGTGGTGACCAAGTAATGTGGTGATCAAGTAAGTGTAATGACCAAGACTTAGGAGTATTGACCAAAACATTGAAGTAATGGCCAAGTATGAGATAAGAGAGTGGTTAACAAGTAATGAATAGTAAGGAGGTGGCTTAAGGAGGTGGGATGATTTAATGACCAATCTACCCTAACCTTGGAAAGTCTATAAATAGAGGAAGTTGCGCTCACCCTTTCTTTCACCGCTTTTCTTCGTGAAATGAGAACGAAAATTTGGGACTAGTCGGGAACAAGAGTGATGGTCCTAGATGGTGCATTAGTAGTCCTCACTATTACGTGAAATAGTGTGATAATAATTGTAATGATGACTCTTTTGAATTTGTATAATCTCTAAGTAGACAATATTTGTATTCAAACTCACGAGTTTATGTTTTTGTCGTATTGTACACCTACGCTTGTATTATTAAGTTGTATTTGAATTCTATACCATGTATCTGGCGACTCAAGATGGGTGATGTATACCTAATTTTGGGGGCATCACATAAATAATTAATTTCATTAATATGATTACAATTTGTTTTGAAGAATCGACTAGATCGCTTGTTAATTCAATGATATGTAACTTAGAATATTTGATAATCTATATATTAAATAAGAAATTAATTTGTTAGTATGGGTTTGGTTCGTAAACCATATCTGTGTATATATAAAGTATGGTGCCATTAATTCGACAAAGTTAAATCTTAATTTGTTCATGTATGTTGATAATAGAAAGCTGATTTTAGAAGTGCCAAGTCAGGCTTGCTACTTTAAAAAATAAAATAAAAATAAATAAATGAATGATGACTTTTGAATTGTAATTTCGTAAAGGAGAGCATGGTCATTCTGGTGCATATTTCAATGGGATGATTAATTATAATATAGTCTTCCATCAAATTCTTGTTACATATATTTTATAATATGGTGGTTAGAAAGTTAGAAATCAGTGAGTTAATAAACTTAGCATCAGGAGGTTCAACCAAATTAATAAAGAATGAGTCTATATTATATTATATATATTATTTTTGGAACATAAGTTAGTATGAATCTTGGTGTACTTTGTATATAACGAACATGAAGCTCATATTATTTTGTAATAGTAGTATTAATAATAATAATAGTAATAACAAATCATGGAAAAGGGGAAATTATTAATTATGAATTTAATATTTTGTTATTAATTTATTTATGTTAATTTGTGTAATTAGCTCGGACGGAAGAAACTTAACAAGTTATATTTGGAATATAAATTTTGGGTATTACGTTGCTCAATTCAGGTACGGATTCCGTACTCTTTCAGCGATACTCCTGTTAAATTAGATTTGTTCGTTTAATTCCTTATTTCGAATTATGTTATGATTTCACATAATTATTTCCTGTGAAATAAATATATTAGTTTCATTTTGGAGTTAATACACATGACACGTATTTGTACTCTTTGAATTAGGATATCATGTTTAGTATTTATTTTTGATAATTGTAGAGCGGTATATGTTGCTATCTTCTTTTTGAGACCTTGTGACTATAATTTGATTTGGTTCAACATGTATATATAGAACCCTTTTGTTGGTATTATGTCGAATGTAAGACCCCAACTTTTATGAATAAAGAATAATTTTCTCGAAATATATTTTTGAATATTATGGTGTGGATTTGATATAATGTTATAGTTATGGGTAATATGTACAAATTTTGCAAAGTAAGCAAGTGGTTATATAATATTCGATTGGTTGGGGAATATTCGCTTTTAAAAGGGAATATAAATGACGACCAAGACAATCATTGGTGGACCCCATAACGGAAGTATTGTCGTAGTTAGAAAATGATATAATTATCTTTTATAAAAATAACAACGAAAGTGTTACCGTTAAAACCGTTGAACTACCCCTTAGTAAAAGTACAAAGAATCTGGCGTGGTTGTATAAGAAGACACTCAGATTGATTATTGATCTTTACGTGAGAAGTCACTCGGTTATACTCAATTATTGCTACAAAGAATCTTCGCATCATATCTCTCATATTGTTGAATCAATTATTGTCACAAAGATCATCTCGTATAATATTTATTATTATTAAATCAATAATTGAGACGACAAAGTTATTCATATTATTATTTGCAATATCGACAATGTCTGTAAGTTCACGTCGAGGAGAGGTTTAGTCACCTAATCAAGGCTACCAATAAGGAGAAATTCTTATCGGAAAGCCCCCTCTTTTTTGGGAACGACTTAGTTGTTAAATATTGTGAGTTATAATATTAATGATGAATAAGTTGTGTTGATTAAAGATGAAATTGATAGTTTCATTGTGTTGGGATTATTAGTGTTAGTGGAAATCGACATTTATTTCGATAATAATTGATATCTGGAGGTTATATTGACTAATCGGGTAATTTATCGGATAAATGAGCAATTAATTGCTATTATTTCACATGCTTATAACTATTTGTTCACATGTGTGTACTATTGATTCACATTCATGCACTATTAGGGGAGGTGGTGCAAGATTTATAATATTTGCATGACTAAATTAAAAATGGAGGTATAGTTGAAGGTACTATACTGTAATTAGTTTTTACACATGATTATACTATTGAGTCACATGAATGAACTATTAATTCATATTATTTACTATTAGAGGAGATGGTGCAAGTTTGATAATACTTGCAGGACTAAATTAAAAATGAAAAAAAAGAGGAATGTATTATACTGTAATATTTGAGCCCCAAAACGTGCAATTATCGAAACTATATTTTTCTATAAATAGAAGCTCATTCTTCCTTCATTTCTTACCAATTTACAAAAGCTTTAGAGCAATTATTATAGAGAGAAATTATAGAGAGAAGAAGAGAGAAGTCTGCTACCTCACTATTCCAAAGATCCAGCTTTTTCTAAGGTAAGGGTATTATTCTTCGATTCATGAAGAGAGTTATTTTCTTTCAATACTCGTAAGGGTTGTTATTCCATTTTTATTATTATGTTGGAATACCGCTCATGCAAAGTACCGCATACATGGTGAAATTCTTCATTATTCCATTCTTTATTATTCTATTGGAATAACTCCATGCATGCTGATTCATCGCATGCCTCGATGAATTATGTTGTTATTCCATTCTTTATTATTCTCATTGGAACATCCGCTTCGGTCGAGATTACGCATGACTTGGTTCCATTCTTTATTATTCTCGTTGAACATCCCGTCATGCGGATTACGCATGATTTGGTTCCATTCTTTATTATTCGTTGAATAACCTCATGCAAGCGGATTACATACGCTGGTGAATTCTTACGTTATTCCATTATTTATTATTCTCATTGGAATAATCATCCACGTGGATTATCGCATTGCGGCAAAAATTCATTTTGCGGTTTCATATATTCTATTATACTCGGTTGATTAAAGTTTGGCTTCTATACTCCATGAAATTAGTGGAATATCCTTGATATTTGCGCTTCATCCAAAGATCTTTCATGGAAATATTCTTTTGAGCATTCTTGAATTTTACTCCACAAAGCAAGATCATGTTGACAATTTGACGTTATTGATTTCGGATAAATTAAATTATAAATATTTAAAATTTATCCTTGAACTTGTTTTATTGAATTCTTATATCATTATCATCATCCTCATGTTTATTATATCTTGAAAGTCATCGTATTCTGAAAGTGCATAGATGGACTTGGTATGATTATGACTAGGATTATTCGGTATAATCATGACCATAATGTTATAAATGATGTGGTAAAATTTCTCATTGGTAGTAGTGCATTGATGGGATGATTGTTGGCATGATCATGACCATTGATGAATACACGAATATCATTGGCCCGTAGTGCATGGATAATTTGTGGTCGTGATACTAATGAATATCCTGGTAGTAGTGCATGGATGATGTGGTTTATTTATTGTCGAGTCTCGTGATAAAAGTGATGAAAAACCTTTTAAATCATAGAAGATAGTAGATTTTATTCTTACTTGACTCTTTTAATGGATTGCTTGTTCCGCTTCAGTTAAACTTGATATTTATTATATATTATCAGTTTAACACTATTGTCTTAGTCATAATATTTCTTGCTAGGCTAGTTGAGCTCACCCTTTCTTTCACTGTTCTCTTCAGGAAATGAGAACGTAGCCGGGACTAGTCGGAGAAGCGGAGTGAATGGTCCAGATGATAAGATTAGTAGTCCTCACTATTACGTTAAATAGTGTGACAATAAATGTAATGAGGACTCCATTGAGTGTGGATATTGTCTATATGACAATATTCTTATTAAAACTCTTAGATTATGTTTTGTCGTATTTTACACAATCGCTTTATAATTAAGTTGTATTTGAATTTTGTACCATGTATTTGGCGGTGAAGATGGGTGATGTATACCTATTTTGGGGGCGTCACAGTTGGTATCATAGCTTAGGGATATGATCCCTGGCTGAGATGTGAGATAAGAACTAGGAGGGGAGAGACGGAGAATTCATGGCCACGATTACCACCAGAGTGGTTACTGCTTTTGTCTGAATGTTTTCCTCCCCACTGGTTTTCATTGCTCGATGATCGCCGCCACCTGCCGGTATGACCACAGTTGCGGTCCCTTGGTTGAAACGTGACTCACTATCTCGCTCTAATAATTGAGCCCGGCTGACAACATCCGAATATAAAGAAAATTTATGAGAGATAAGATATTCTTCAAATCTCGGGTTTTAAACCTCTCGAAACATCCTCGTCATTCGTTCCTCATTATCTACCAAATGAGGTGAAACACGATAACTCTGCGAACTTCGCCTCGTATTGGGACACCGTCATGTTGTTTTGTTCTAGTATAATAAACTCTACCTCCTTCATATGGCGAATACTTTCAGGAAAGTATTTTTCGTTGAAAAGTTTCTGAAACAGACATGCGGAGTGCGCGAAGCAGTCGGGTACGTTCACAGACTCCCACCAAAGAATGTCTGCTTCGCCACGGAACATAAAGGTGGGGAATGGAACCTACGTTCCTCCGTATCTCAAGACATCGAATATCTTGGTAATTTGCTTGACCCACGTTTTGTGCATGATCGGATTCGGCTTTCCCTTAAATTCGGTGGTCCCAACTCTTTAAACTACTCGGCCGTGATAAGTCAAGGCGTGCTTATCATTTCTACCCGTATTCTGCATACCACGAGTCTCCTTCATTCGGTTTTGCATGAATCGCAAAAAGCTCCTAAACATCCTGCTGTTCATAAATGCGCCGCCGGTGGTGTTGTTTATAGGAGGAATATTGCATTCCTGTTGCACATTCCCCTGGGTGGTGATTAAAGGTGTTTCCACGGTCTCATTAACTCCACCTTTAATATTCTCAGCTACCATTCTTAAATACTGCCATAAAACAAGGGTTAATTAAACAAATTAACATATCACATATTAACCATATACTTCAATCGACCAACAAATAAGCTTAGGTATGACACACTAGCGAAGGATTACTCTGCCTCCCCTACTAGTACTATTCCCCGATCTCCGCTGAGAGACCATATCCCTAAGCTCTAATATTAACTGTATGACGCCCCAAAATAGGTATACAACACCCATTCGAGTCGTCAAAATACATGGTATGTAAAACAACTACAACTTTAATAATACAACATAAAAATTGTGAGTTTAAATACAAATATTGTCATCTAGACAATATCCACACTAAAATAAGTCCTCAGTACAATTATTGATACATTATTTTACAAAAATGGTGAGGACTACTAAAACGTCTTTCTAAAAACTTCATTCCATACCCCGACTAGTACTTGCTACATTCTCGCCTCCTGATAAGAAAAATAGAACAAAAAGGAAAAGGGTGAGCTCAACTAGCCCAATAAAGAATATTTTGACCAAGATAATATAGAACAAATTATCGTTAGTCTTCAACAGGAAAAAATCTAATAGAATACAATAGGCAACAAGTTTTAAATCAATATTCGCAGCGGAAATAATAATTCATTAGAAGAGTTAAGTAGAGAATAAAATCTACTATCTTCTATATATGAATTTAAAAGTTCATCGTCAATATTTTATCCTGTAACATCAATCAATATATATCCGAATCAAATATTCATCTTTGCACTACAAGCCAAAGATATTCATCAGATTGGTCATGTTCATCTAAACACTGCTCATCTTTGCACCACGGCCAAAGATATTCATCGAAATCATTCATCTTTGCACTACAAAGCCAAAGATATTGAGTTATATCATCATTTAGGATTTGTGGATGATGAAAAATATTTTAAAGAAAAACGAATCCAATTGAAACAAAAGAATAAATATTAAGGATTCAGATTTAATTTATTCCATGTCCAAAAATACCTCATAAATAATCACAAGGAGTAAAATTCAAGAATGATCAAAACATGGATACAATCAAAGCTAGTATCCATAATAGATATTTTGGACGAGAAACGAAAATTTAATTTTTCCGTGAATAAGGCCGTATTCGGTGAATAGTATCGTATCACGTGAATAAAGTGTCGATACGTGAATAGTGACTCAAACACTAATAGATAGAAATTTCACAAAAAAATCATCATGCTTCGTGAATAGTATTCGTGAATAAGAACTCGTGAATAGTAACTCATGAATAAGAACTCATGAATAAGTAACCCCGACATGAAAAAGTTCCAAATTTGATAAAAAGTTCAACCAATATTTCAAGATAATGATATTGAAGAAATAATATCATTTTTTTTAAAAAATATCCTTACCTCAAAAGGATATACTTGATTTGGGTATAGTCTTTGAAAGAACTTGCAATCAGTATAAGCAATACTCAAAGTACTAAAATACTCACAAAAATACGCTCAATATATCGAGAGAGAAAGAGAGAAAACTTGAGTTTTACGGTGTGATTTTCAATTCTAACTTAAGCACCCTATTTATAGGAAAATGCTTAGAACATTAAAGCGAGAAAATTTAATATAATATTAATATATTATATAAAAATTCTTACGCACACCAAATCAGATCCAAACATCACCAACTTAATAGTCAACTAAATCAAAAAATCGTTTTTTGTTATTAAAAATAATTAAAACTTTCAAAAAATCAATTATTTCGAAACTTCGAAACTTCAATAATTCATAATAAATAGTCCTTTTATCAGAAAATTCGAATTTTACTTCTTTTTATAGGAAATTCAATTCTCTACAACTTTGCAGAAGAAAGTTTTTTCAAATTCCAAACAGAAATTGACCGAAATCCTTAAACGGGTGATTTTACAGGATATAATCAAATTTCAGTCAAGAAATGGGCCCACAGACATGTTTAACATGTTTTAAAAACTTTTGCAACAAACATACTCTTCCTCCTTATATACTCATATATCCCACATTCATTGTAAAAATATCATCATTATTATATTATAATAATATAATAAAATATTATTTTATCAGAAAAGATAAAATATCAATTTTTAACAATTGTCACTTTAAAAAATTTTCTCCATCTATATCCACATAAAATGAATATTTTTCTCATCATATAAATCAATAATTAATTATTCACAAATAATATTACAGAATCACAATATCGATAACCGTGCGCGGTTGTGAAAAGAGGGCTTTCAATAAGGATTTCTCCTACCTCTGGCCGTGATTAGGTGACCAAACCTCTCTTTAGACAGAACTTTCTAGACATTGCCAATAATATTTTCTAATAATATTAATTAGATAATATGAATTATTGCTTCGATAATGGAAAATACTGTAGTGACAATTATTGAAACAACAGTAATATAAAATATCAACGCAGCAATTATTGAATCAATAAAATAAAATACTGAACAGAAACTACTGTAATAATTATTGAGTAGTGCCTTCTTACGTAAGAATCAATAATTGGTACAATGCAAAGCATCAGCAACAACGCGACATCGTGTTTTTTAACCACCGGTATTCCAACAAGTGTTAACAGTAATAACTTCTGTGTTATTTATAAACAACTTATACTTGTCGTATTCTTCATCCAATCGCTTTCCGTTATGAGGCCCATAAAAGACTGTGCCGTCGTACGAATATTCCCCGACAGCAAGAATATTCCACGAGCAAACGAATATTCCCCGACAACAATGAATATTTTATAACCACCTGCTTATTTTAAAATATTTGCGCATTTTACTCATAACTAACCACATTAATCAATTCAACCCTTACTATTTCAAAATAATAAATTGAGGAAATTAAATTTCATTTATAAAAAGTTGGGGTCTTACAGAAGTATGCGACTTTGTATTGATTATCGGGAGTTGAATCATGTCACCATCAAAAATAGGTACCCATTGCCTCACATTGATGACCTGTTTGACCAGTTGCAAGGCACCAAATTCTTTTCAAAGATTGATATTCGTTCCGGATATCATCAGTTGAAGATTAAAATGGATGACATTCCAAAGACTGCTTTTAGAACTCGGTACGGGCATTATGAATTCTTAGTCATGTCTTTTGGATTGACTAATGCTCCTACTGCCTTCATGGATATGATGAACTGAGTTTTCAAGGAATATTTGGATCACTTTGTGGTCGTCTTTATTGATGACATCCTCAACCCGCGTGAAGACCATGAAGCAACACTTGAAATTTGATACTCCAAAAAGATTCGTGAAAACAATTTATATGCCAAGTTCAAGAAATGCGAGTTACGGCGAGGAAGTTGCATTCCTTGGGAACGTGATATCAAATCATGGGATATCATTGACCCGCAAAGATTGAAGCAATTCAAATCTGGGTGCAACCTAAATCGATGATAAAGACGTAGCTTTCGGCGGCTGGTTGGTTATTATCGGAGATTCGTAGAAGGGTTTTCTCGAATCGCTACTCCATTAACTCGGTGACTCAAAAGATACAAAATTTGGTTGGAGCGAGGAATATGAGAAGAGTTTTCAATAACTCAAGAGGAGACTCATTTCAATTTTTGTTACGATAATACCATCCTGCTCGGGGAGGATTTGTCATCTACAATGATGCTTGAGGCAAAGGGTTAGGATGTGTTCTCATGCAACATGGGAAAGTCATAGACTATGCCTCACGACAACTCAAAAAATATATAGGGGAATTATCCTATTCATGATCTAGAGTTGGCGTTGATCGATTTTTTGACGCTTAAGATTTGGAGGCATTACATATGGAGAGAAGGTGGAGAGATCTATACGGATCATAAAAGCCTCAAATATTTCTTCACTCAAAAGGAACTCAACATTCGGCAACGACGATGGCTTGAGTTGTTGAAAGATTACGATCATACCATTCAATACCATCCTAGAAAAACAAATGTAGTAGCTGATGCATTGAGTAGAAGATCATATGCGGGTACGAGTGCATTATTGTCAACGCAAAGGCCCATTTTATATGACTTACAAAGGATGTAGATAGAGTTAAAGACTCCAGGGACCCATGTGATGATGGAGAATATACGAGTAGAACCGGCTTTAATCGATAAAGTTAAAGCCGTTTCAAGCTACGGACACTGGAGTCGATCGCGTATAAGGAAGAAAATGCAAGAAGGTGCTATCTTCGAAAGCAAGAATCGATGAAGAAGGAATACTTGAGTCAACTCCGGACTTTGTGTTCCTAACAACCACGATTTAAAGTATAAAATCATGATGGAGGCACAACACACCGTTTTGCAATCCATCTCGAGAGTACCAAAATGTATCGTGATCTTGACATACATTTTGGTGGAGCAATATGAAGAGAGAGATAGCGGAGTTTATCTCAAGGTGTTTAACTTGTCCACGAGTCAAGGCGGAGCATCTAGTACCAAAAGGTCCATTGCAACCACTTGAAATTCTAGAATGGAAGTGGGAGCACATTACCATGGATTTTGTTACTGGTCTTGCCAAGGTTTCTCAAGGCATAGATGTAATTTGGGTCATTGTTGATAGATTGACCAAATCTGCTTATTTTCTACCTATACGAGAAACTTATACATTTGAACGTCTTGCTCGTATGTATATAAACGAGATTGTAAGACTGCATGGTATGCCGATATCCATAGTTTCTGATCGAGACCTAAGATTCACTTTAAGATTTTGGGTTAGTTTGCAAAAAGCTATGGGCACGGATTTCTGATTTAGTTTCTAAGCATATCATCCTCGAATTTAACAGGCGGTCGAAGAGGACTATTCAAACTCTTGAAGATTTATTAAGACTCTATGTCCTTGACTTCAAAGGAAGTTGGGACAAGTTCTTACCATTGGTGGAGTTTTCCTACAACAACAGATTATCAATCGTTTAGTATTGGCATGACTCCATTTGAGGCGTTGTATGGAAGAAAGTGTCGTTCTCGAAGATCTTTGGGATGAGGTGGGTGAAGCAGCGTTGTTGGGATGGGAGTTAGATCGTATGACTACGGAAAAGATTCAAACGATCCGACAACGTATAAAAACCTCACAAGATCGATAAAAGAGTTATCTTGATCTTCATCGAAAGGACGTGGAATTCGATATTGGAGATCATGTGTTGTTACGTGTTGCTCCATGGAAGGGAGTTACGAGATTTGGAAAGAGGAAAGCTCAACTCTCAATTCATTGGCCCATTTTAATCCTCGATCGAGTAGGGCTGTGGCTATAGACTCGCTACTACTGCTAAGTATGTCTCGTGTTCATAACGTTTTTCACATATCTATGTTACGTAAATATGTGAAAGACCTGAACCACATTATTGAATTAGAACCAGACGAGATAGAGGAAGATTTAACGTATGAAGAGCTACCTGTTAAAATCTTGGATAAGAAGGATCATATTCTACGCTCTAAAGTTAAAACTCAAGTCAAAGTTTTGTGGAGAAACCACGATGTTGAGGAAATGACCTGGGAGTTAGAATCTGAAATGAAATCAAGGTATCCTCACCTCTTCGATATACTAGGTACGTACCCTAATTTTGAGGACTAAATTTCATAAGAAGGGGAGGTTGTAAGACCCCAACTTTTATGAATAAAGAATAATTTTCTCAAATATATTTTTGAATATTATGGTATGGAATTGATATAATGTTATAGTTGTGGGTAATATTTACAAATTTTGCAAAGTAAGCAAGTGGTTATATAATATTTGATTGGTCGGGGAATATTCGTTTTAACAGGGAATATTCGTACGATGGCACAATCATTGGTGGACCCCACAATGGAAGTATTGTCGTAGTTAGAAAACGAAAGAATTATCTTTTTATAAAAATAACTACGAAAGTATTACTGAATTAAAGCTATTTGACGAACTACCGGTAGTAAAGAAACGATGAATGGCGTGGTTGCATAGTAGTACTACAGTATTGATTATTGATGCTTATGTGAGAAGTCACTCAATTATACTTAATTATTACTCTGATGAATCTTGCATCATATCTTTCATATTATTGATTCAATTATTATCACAAAGATTATCTCGCATAATATTTATTATTATTAAATCAATAATTGAGATGACAAAGTTATTTATATTATTATTTGCAATATTGACAATGTCTAGAAGTTCATCGAGGAGATGTTTGGTCACCTAATTCACTGGCGCCAATGAGTGGAAATCCTTATCGGAAAGCCCCTCTTTCCAGGAACGACTGGTTGTTAAATATTGTGAGTTATAATATTAATGATGAATAAGTTGTGTTGATTAAAGATGAAATTGATAGTTCCATTGTGTTTGGGATTATTAGTGTTAGTGGAAATCGACATTTATTTCGATAATAATTGATGTCCTGGAGGTTATATTGATTAATCCAGGCAATTAATCGGATAAATGAGCAATTAATTGATATTATTTCACATGTTTATAACTATTTGTTCACATGTGTACTACTATTGATTCACATTCATGTACTATTAGGGGCGTGTGGTGCAAGATTGATAATACTTGCATGACTAAATTAAAAATAGAGGTATAGTTAAAGGTACTATATTTTAATTAGTTTTTTCACATGATTATACTATTGAGTCACATGAATGAACTATTAATTCACATTATTTACTATTAGGGGAGGTGGTGCAAGTTTGATAATACTTGCAGGACTAAATTAAAAATGAAGAAAAAGAGGAAGGTATTATACTCTAATATTTCGAGCCCCAAAACGTGCAATTATCGAAACTATATTTTACTATAAATAGAAGCTCATTCTTCCTTCATTTCTCACCAATTCACAAAAGCTTTAGAGCAATTATTATAGAGAGAAATTATAGAGAGAGAAGAAGAGAAGTATGCTACCTCACTATTCCAGTATCCAATTTTTCTAAGGTAAGGGGTATTATTCTTTCGTATTCATGAAGAGAGTTATTTTCTTTCAATACTCGTAAGGGTTGCTATTCCATTCTTTATTATTATGTTGGAATACCCTGTGTGATGCCCCCAAAACAGGTTTACATCACCCATCTTGAGTCGCCAGATACAAGGTACTGAATTCAAATACAACTTAATAATACAATTGTCGTATACAATACGAGAAAACATAAACTGTGAGTTTGAATACAAATATTGTCTACTAGAGAGTATACAAACTCAAAAGGAATTCTCATTACAATTATTATCACACTATTTCACAGAATAGTGAGGACTACTAATGCACCATCTAGGACCATCACTCTGTTCCCTGACTAGTCCCAGCTACGTTCTCATTTCCTGAAGAGAACAATGAAAGAAAGGGTGAGCTCAACTAGCCCAGTAAGAAATATTATGACTAAGATAATGCAGAATAATTTATCGTTAGCCTTCAACAATGTTAAACTGATAAAATATAATAAATATCAAGTTTAACTGCAGAGGATCAAGCAATCCATTAGAAGAGTCAAGTAGAGAATAAAATCTACTATCTTCTATGATTTAAAAGGGTTTTCATCACTTTTATCGCTGAGACTCAGCTTAATAAATAATCCACATCATCGAATCACCCCTACACTACGGCCAAGGATATTCTTTAGTATCACGACCATAAATTATCCATGCACTACGGGCAAAGGACATTCGTGTATTCATTAATGGTCATGATCATGCCAACAACTGTCCATCAATGCACTACGGGCCAATGAGGACTTTTACCACATCATTTGTAACGTTACGGTCATGATTACAACCGAATAATCCACAGTCATATAATAATACCAAGTCCATCATGCACTACTGAAGCCATGAGATGACTTTCAACAAAATATAAACATGAGGATGATGACAATGATATAAGAATTCAATAAAACAAGTTCAAGAATTAATTTATCCGAGGAACTAATAACGCCCAAATTATCAACATGATACTTCTTTGTAGAGTAAATTTTCAAGAATGCTCGGAAGAATATTTCCATGAAAAGATTTGGATGAAGCGCAAATATCAAGGATATTCCACTAATTTCATGGAGTATAAGTCAAAGTTTTAACCAATGAGTATAATAAAGAATAGAATAATAAAAAAAATCACCATGCATGCGATAGATCGCACGCAGCGGAGTTATTCAATGTAATAATAAATAATGAGAACCGGTCGGCCAGTAAAACGCATGCACGAGGATATTCCATCGAATAATAAAGAATGGAACCCGGTCCCGGCGTAAAACTTACATGTGAGGATATTCAATGAGAATAATAAAGAATGAAATAATGGAAGAATTTCACCAAGTATAGGGTAGCAGCGATATCAAAAGTTATTCCAATGAGAATAATAAATAATGGAATAATGAAGTTCTCTTCATGAATACAAAAGAAATAATACCCTTACAAGTAAAAAGAAGCTGAATATAAGAGTAGGGAAGTAGCAGAATACTTTTCTATAGTTTCTTTATAACTTTTCTCTCAGAGTTTGGTGAATTCGTAAGAAATAATGAAGGAATGAGCTTATTTATAGAAGAATGGACCTGCATAATAACTAACTTATGAAGCGGTCCAGATTAATTTACTTTAAGCAGACGATCCAGATTGGTTTACTATTAAAACTTAAAGCAACGGTCCATCTTGATTTACTATTAAAAATTTAAACCAACGATCCATATTGATTTCTTATTATAACAATCCACCAAATGATCCATATTGATTTCTTTATTATATCTTCAACCAACTGATTCGAAAAATTAGCACATCTCCTCATGGAATAATATTGTACCCAAAAATAATTTGGACCAAAAAGAAATATATTTTACGGGTGAATAGTACTCCGTGAATAGTAACTCGTGAATAGTAACTCGTGAATAGTAACTTATGAATAGTAACTTATGAATAGTAACTCCAGAATAGTAACTCGTGAATAGTACTCCGACAAGAAAAGTGTCCCGAATACCTGATTGAACAATATATCCTCCAGACATCAATAATTATCGATACAAATGTGGATTCCCACTAACACAAATAATTCCAACACTATAAAATTCATCTTTAATCAACACGAACTTATTCATCATTAATATTATAATTCACAATATTTAACGATCAGGTCGTTCCCAGGAAAGAGGGGGCTTTTCAATAAGGATTTCTCCTTATTGGCGTGCAATTAGGTGACCAAATCTCTCCTTTACAGAACTTCTAGACATTGTCAATATTGCAAATAATAATATGAATAACTTTGTCGTCTCAATCATTGATTTAATAATATATCATATTATTCAGATGATACTGTAACAATAATTGAATCAATAATATGAGAGATATGATGCAAGAAATTCATTGTAGCAATAATTGAGTATAACCGAGTGACTTCTCACGTAAGCATCATTAATCAATACTGGTGTCTGCTACTTACGCAACCGCAGCGTAGACATCGTACTTTTTACTAAGGGTAGTTCAGCGGTTTTTAACGGTAACACCTCGCCCGTATTATTTTTATAAAAGATAATTTTGTCGTTTTCTAACTACGACAATACTTCCATTGTGGGGTCCACCAATGATTGTACCGTCGTACGAATATTCCCTGTTAGAACGAATATTCCCAGACCAATCAAATATTATATGTTGGGAGAATGCATATTATGATTTGATGTTTTAATGTATATGCTCATGATTATTTGTAAAGTCCTTCAATGAATATATGTACAAGGACTTAGTGATAGATCAAATTTGTTAGGTTGATCTAAGATCTTAACGTGTATCATTCTGTAATGGAATGTATAGTTAGAAAGATCAAAGCTGTTAGGTTGATCTTGAGATGTAATAGATAGGCTTCAAAGAAATCGTAGTGTATCATCTGATCAACACTGCAGAAGTCAAGGCAGAAACGTAGAGCTTCGCAGATCGTAGTGTGCCTGCCTTGAAGGGACTCTTCGGAAATCGTAGAGTGATCCCAACGTTTGCCGAGCCAACTCCACGATCGTAGTGTGATAAAGGAAACATGGAGTTTACAAGTCAATGATCGTAGTGTGCTCTCGGGATCGTAGAATCAACAACACGAGCAAGCGAAGATCGTAGTGTGCAAAGATCTAAGGGAAATCGTAGTGCTCTCGACTGATAGCATCATAGTGTGCAAAGAAGTCAAGATGCTACGATCTGAATCATAGAATACCACGATCCAAAATCGTAGAGCATCATCTGTCTCATGTCTGAAAACGTCGAGCCCCATGATTTGTGTAAAGGTAGATTTTAACATATGAGGAATAGATTCTAGACGCTGCAGTACTCATCAGTCCCAAAGTAATATGAAATATCTTTAGTATGCAACAAAGAAGCGTATTGAAGAAGCTAAGGAAAGTACCATAGGTAAGGGGGGCAAAACACCTTTTCAGGTGTTAAGTGAGAAAGCAGTCTGCTGTGTTAGTGGCCAGTATGCAGTTTCAGAAGATGTGCAGAAATGTCTCCATCAAAGATCAGAAAATTCAAATGCATTTAATGTCTCAACGGATGGATCCAACGGATAGTTTTTAAGATCACATATATGCAGATCAGACAGATGAGAGAGGATCAAGCAAGCATTGAACAAATAACATGAACATCTCTCTCAAGCTCAACTCTACGATCTGAGATATTACAAAACATGCTCAGCTACTCAGTTCTTTAGAACAAGTGCTTATACAACAACTGAGTAACAACCATCAAGAACTCAACATTATCAACCAACTGAAGAAGAGTACCAAGTCTGCTGGACTTGAAGAGTTCGTAGTGAACTATAAGAAAGCCAAGTCTGCTGGACTTGAAGAGTTTAAGAGTGAACTAAGAAGTTCCTGCAGGCTCTTTGGTCAGAAGGAATCGTGTGATTCGGAAGTTGTATGTATATCCTTAGTGGATATCCTACTACCGTTGAGTAGAAGAGTGGACTAGGAGATTTAAGTGCTATGAACCACTTAGAAACGACTGTGTCTTTTTTGTTCATGCCATAACTGCCATATCTGTTATATCTGTTATATCTGCCATAACTGCCAAAAGATTCGTGAAAACAAGCTATATACCAAGTTGAAGAAATGCGAGTTTTGGCTTGAGGAAGTTGCATTCCTTGGGCACGTGATATCAAATCATGGGATATCTATTGACCCGGCAAAGATTGAAGCAATTCAAAGCTAGGTGCAACCTAAATCAGTGACCGAAGTACGTAGCTTTCTCGGCTTAGCGGGTTATTATCGAAGATTCGTAGAAGGGTTTTCTCGAATCGCTACTCCATTAACTCAGCTGACTCGAAAAGATACAAAATTCGGTTGGAGCGAGGAATGTGAGAAGAGTTTTCAAGAACTCAAGAGGAGACTCATTTCAAAGACTGTTACGATAATACCATCCGGCTCGGAGGATTTGCCATCGATGTGATGCTTGAGGCAAAGGGTTAGGATGTGTTCTCATGCAAAATGGGAAAGTCATAGCTTTATGCCTCACGATAACTCAAAGAATATGAGAGGAATTATCCTATTCATGATCTAGAGTTGGCGTGATCATATTTTTTTGCGCTTAAGATTTGGAGGCATTACATTCAGTATGGAGAAGGTGGAGATCTATACGGATCATAAAAGCCTCAAATATTTCTTCACTCAAAGGAACTCAACATTCTAAGCAACGACGATGGCTTGAGTTGTTGAAAGATTACTGATCATACCATTCAATACCATCCTAGAAAAACAAATGTAGTATTTGATGCATTGGTAGAAGATCATATGGAATGAGTGCATTATTGTCAACGCAAAGGCCCATTTTATATGACTTACAAAGGATGTAGATAGAGTTAAAGACTCGGGGACCCATGTGATGATGGCGAATATACGAGTAGAACCGACTTTAATCGATAAAGTTAAAGTCGTTTCAAGCTCTGGACACTGGAGTGATCGTATAAGGAAGAAAATGCAAGAAGGTGCTATCGAAAGCAAGAATCGATGAAGAAGGAATACTTGAGTCAACTCCGGACTTTGTGTTCCTAACAACCCTGATTTAAAGTATAAAATCATGATGGAGGCGCACAACACACCGTTGCAATCCATCCTGAGAGTACCAAAATGTATCGTGATCTTCGACATACATTTTGGTGGAGCAATATGAAGAGAGAGATATCGGAGTTTATCTCAAGGTGTTTAACTTGTCCACGAGTCAAGGCGGAGCATCTAGTACCAAAAGGTCCATTGCAACCACTTGAAATTCCAGAATGGAAGTGGGAGCACATTACCATGGATTTTGTTACTGGTCTTGCCAAGGTTTCTCAAGGCATAGATGCAATTTGGGTCATTGTTGATAGATTGACCAAGTCTGCTCATTTCCTACCTATACGAGAAACTTATACATTTGAACGTCTTGCTCGTATGTATATAAACGAGATTGTAAGACTGCATGGTATGCCGATATCCATAGCTTCTGATCGAGACCAAAGATTCACTTTAAGATTTTGGGTTAGTTTGCAAAAAGCTATGGGCACGAATTTACGATTTAGCTCGGCATATCATCCTCAGACGAACGGGCAGTCGAAGAGGACTATTCAAACTCTTGAAGATTTATTAAGACTCTATGTCCTTGACTTCAAAGGAAATTGGGACAAGTTCTTACCATTGGTGGAGTTTTCCTACAACAACAGTTATCAAGCAAGTATTGACATGGCTCCATTTGAGGCGTTGTATGGAAGAAAGTGTCGTTCTCGAAGATCTTTGGGATGAAAGGGTGGTTGAAGCAACGTTGTTGGGGACGGAGTTGAGTACGTATGACACGGAAAAGATTCAAACGATCCAAAACGTGTAAAAACCTCACAAGATCGACAAAAGAGTTATGTTGATCTTCATCGAAAGGACGTGGAATTCGATATTGGAGATCATGTGTTGTTACGTGTTGCTCCATGGAAGGGAGTTACGAGATTTGGAAAGAGAGTAAAGCTCAACCCTCGATTCATTGGACCATTTTTAATCCTCGATCGAGTAGGAACTGTGGCCTATAGACTCGCCTTACCGCCAAGTATGTCTCGTGTTCATAATATTTTTCACATATCTATGTTACGTAAATATGTGAAAGACCGAACCACATTATTGAATTAGAACCAGACGAGAGATAGAGGAAGATTTAACGTATGAAGAGTTACTGTTAAAATCTTGGATAAGAAGGATCATATTCTACGCTTCTAAAGTTATACCACAAGTCAAAGTTTTGTGGAGAAACCACGATGTTGAGGAAATGACACAGGGGTTAGAATCGAAATGAAATCAAGGTATCCTCACCTCTTGACATACCGTATGTACCCCTAATTTTGAGGACTAAATTTCATAAGAAGGGAGGTTGTAAGACCCCAACTTTTATGAATAAAGAATAATTTTCTCAAATATATTTTGAATATTATGGTATGGATTTGATATAATGTTATAACAGGTAATATTTACAAATTTTGCAAAAGTAAGCAAATGGTTATATAATATTTGATTGGTGGAGAATATTCATTTTAATAGGGAATATTAAATATGACCAACACAATCATTAGTGGACCCCACAATGGAAGTATTGTCGTAGTTAGAAAATGAAAGAATTATCTTTTATAAAAATAACTGGTGAAAGTGTTACCAATTAAAACCTGTTGAACTACCCGGTAGTAAAAGAAATACGATGTCTGGCGTGGTTGCAGTAGTAAGACTTTACGGTATTGATTATTGATGCTTACGTGAAGTCACTCGGTTATACTTAATTATTGCTATAGTAATTGATGCATAATATCTTTCATATTATTGATTCAATTATTGTCACAGTATCATCTGCATAATATTTATTATTATTAAATAAATAATTGAGACGACAAAGTTATTCATATTATTATTTGCAATATTGACAATGTCTAAGTTCTGTCGAGGAGATGTTTGGTCACCTAATCAATGGCGCCAAATAAGGAGAAATCTTTATCGGAAAGCCCCTCTTTCACAGGAACGACACGTTGTTAAATATTGTGAGTTATAATATTAATGATGAATAAGTTGTGTTGATTAAAGATGAAATTGATAGTTCCATTGTGTTGGGATTATTAGTGTTAGTGGAAATCGACATTTATTTCGATAATAATTGATGTCTGGAGGTTATATTGACCAATCAGTTAATTAATCGGATAAATGAGCAATTAATTGCTATTATTTCACATGCTTATAACTATTTGTTCACATGTGTGTACTATTGATTCACATTCGTGTACTATTAGGGCAGGTGGTGCAAGATTGATAATACTTGCATGACTAAATTAAAAATAGAGGTATAGTTGAAGGTACTATATTTTAATTAGTTTTTTCACATGATTATACTATTGAGTCACATGAATGAACTATTAATTCACATTATTTACTATTAGGGGAGGTGGTGCAAGTTTGATAATACTTGCAGGACTAAATTAAAAATGAAGAAAAAGAGGAAGGTATTATACTCTAATATTTCGAGCCCCAAAACGTGCAATTATCGAAACTATATTTTACTATAAATAGAAGCTCATTCTTCCTTCATTTCTCACCAATTCACAAAAAGCTTTAGAGCAATTATTATAGAGAGAAATTATAGAGAGAGAAGAAGAGAAGTATGCTACCTCACTATTCCAGTATCCAATTTTTCTAAGGTAAGGGGTATTATTCTTTCGTATTCATGAAGAGAGTTATTTTCTTTCAATACTGTAAGGTTCTTTATTCCATTCTTTATTATTATGTTGGAATACCCTGTGTGATGCCCCCAAAACAGGTTTACATCACCCATCTTGAGTCGCCAGATACAAGGTACTGAATTCAAATACAACTTAATAATACAAATCAAGTAGATACAATACGAGAAAACATAAAGCGTGAGTTTGAATACAAATATTGTCTACTAGAGAGTATACAAACTCAAAAGGAATCCTCATTACAATTATTATCACACTATTTCACGAATAGTGAGGACTACTAATGCACCATCTAGGACCATCACTCTTGTTCCCCGACTAGTCCCAATTACCACGTTCTCATTTCAGAGAGAACAATGAAGAAAGGGTGAGCTCAACTAGCCCGAAGAAGAAATATTATGACTAAGATAATGCGAGAATAATTTATCGTTAGCCTTCAACAATGTTAAACCGATAAAATATAATAAATATCAAGTTTAAGCTGCGCAATGGATCAAGCAATCCATTAGAATAGTCAAGTAGAGAATAAAATCTACTATCTTCTATGATTTAAAAGGTTTTTCATCACTTTTATATTTGAGACTCGACTTAATAAATAATCCACATCATCGAATCACCCCTACACTACGCCGAGGATATTCTTTAGTATCACAACCACAAATTATCCATGCACTACGGCCGAGGACATTCGTGTATTCATTAATGGTCATGATCATGCCAACAATCGTCCATCAATGCACTACGAGCCAATGAGGACTTTTACCACATCATTTGTAGCGTTACGATCATGATTACATCAATAATCCACGGTCATAATAATACCAAGTCCATCTATGCACTACTGAAGCCACAGATGACTTTCAACAAAATATAAACATGAGGATGATGACAATGATATAAGAATTCAATAAAACAAGTTCAAGAATTAATTTATCCAGAACTAATAACGTCCAAATTGTCAACATGATACTTCTTTGTAGAGAGTAAATTTTCAAGAATGCTCGGAAGAATATTTCCATGAAAATCTTTGGATGAAGCGCAAATATCAAGGATATTCCACTAATTTCATGGAGTATAGAAGTCAAACTTTTAACCAACCGAGTATAATAAAGAATGGAATAACAAAAGAAATCACCATGCATGCGATAGGCCGCATACATGCGAGTTATTCCAACAGAATAATAAATAATGAGAACCGGTCCGGCGTAAAATGCGTGCATGGGATATTCCATCGTAATAATAAAGAATGGAACCAGTCCGTACAGAAACTTACGTGAGGCAAGGATATTCCAATGGAATAATAAAGAATGAAATAATGGAAGAATTTCACCAAGTATAGGGTAGCTGCTGTATATACAAGTTATTCCAATGAGAATAATAAATAATGGAATAATGAAGTTCTCTTCATGAATACAAAAGAAATAATACCACTACTAGTAAAAAGCTGAATATAAGAGTAGGGAAGTAGCAGAATACTTTTCTATAGTTTCTTTATAACTTTTCTCTCAGAGTTTGGTGAATTCGTAAGAAATAATGAAGGAATGAGCTTCTATTTATAGAAGAATGGATCGCATAGTAATTCAACTTATGAAGCGGTCGATTGATTTACTTTAAACCAGACGATCCAGATTGGTTTATTATTAAAACTTAAAGCAACGGTCGGCCTACGCCGATTTACTATTAAAACTTTAAACCAAATGATCCATATTGATTTCTTATTATAACTATCCACCGGTGGTCCATATTGATTTCTTATTATATCTTCAACCAACGATTACGAAAAATTAGCACATCTCCTCATGGAATAATATTGTACCCAAAAATAATTTGGAATGAAAAGAAATATATTTTACGGGTGAATAGTACTCCGTGAATAGTAACTCGTGAATAGTAACTCATGAATAGTAACTCGTGAATAATAACTCGTGAATAGTACTTCGACACGAAAAGTGTCCCGAATACCTGATTGAACAATATATCCTCCAGACATCAATAATTATCGAAACAAATATCGATTCCCACTAACAAAAATAATTCAAACACTATAAAATTTATCTTTAATCAACACGAACTTATTCATCATTAATATTATAATTCACAATATTTAACAACCAGGTCATTCCCAGGAAAGAGAGGGCTTTCCAATAAGGATTTCTCCTTATTGGCGCATGATTAGGTGACCAAACCTCTCCTCGATGAACTTCTATACATGTCAATATTGCGAATAATAATATGAATAACTTTACCGTCTTAATCATTGATTTAATAATATATCATATTATGCACGGATAATCTTGTAACAATAATTGAATCAATAATATGAGAGATATGATGCAGCAATTACTGTAGTAATAATTGAGTATAACTGAGTGACTTCTCACGTAAGCATCAATAATCAATACCGTAGTATGCTTTCATCGTGTGCAACCACGCGTATTCTTGTACTTTTTAACACCGGGTGTTTCAACAGATTAACAAGTAAAACTTCCACCGTTATTTTCATAAAGTATTTTTGTCGTTTTTCTAACTACTTACAATAATACTTGATTAATGGGGTCCACCAATGATTGTCTTGCCGTAAATGAATATTCCTGTTAAAAGCGAATATTCCAGAACCAATCGAATATTATATGTTGGGAGAATGCATATTATGATTTGATGTTTTAATGTATATGCTTCATGATTATTTGTAAAGTCCTTCAATGAATATATGTACAATGAATTAGTGATAGATCAAATTTGTTAGGTTGATCTAAGATCTTAACGTGTATCATTACGTAATGGAATGTATAGTTAGAAAGATCAAAGTCATTAGGTTGATCTTGAGATGTAATAGATAAAGCTTCAAAGAAATCGTAGTGTATCATCGATCAACACCGCAGGTCAAGGCGAAGTAAAACGTAGAAGCCGTAGATCGTAGTGTGCTGCGCTTGAAGGACTCTTCGAAATCGTAGAGTGATCCCAACGTTTGTCGAGCCAACTCCACGATCGTAGTGTGATGAAGGAAACATTGAGTTTACAAGTCAATGATCATAGTGTGCTCTCGGGATCGTAGAATCAACAACACGAGCAAGCGAATATCGTAGTGTACAAAGGTCTAAGGGAAATCGTAGTGCTCTTGACTGATAGCATCATAGTGTGTAAAGAAGTCAAGACGCTACGATCACGAATCATAAGTACCACGATCCAAAATCGTGAAAGCATCATCATCTCGTATGCGAAAACGTCGAGCCCCATGATTTGTGTAAAGGTAGATTTTAACATATGAGGAATGGATTCTAGACGCTGCAGTACTCATCAGTCCCAAAGTAATATGAAATATCTTTAGTATGCAATAAAGAAGCGTTTTTAAGAAGCTAAGGAAAGTACCATAGGTAAGGGGGGCAAAACACCTTTTCAGGTGTTAAGTGAGAAAGCAGTCTGCTGTGTTAGTGGCCAGTATGCAGTTTCAGAAGATGTACAGAAATGTCTCCATCAAATATCAGAAAAGTCAAATGCATTTAATGTCTCAACGGATGGATCCAACGGATAGTTTTTAAGATCACATATATGCAGATCAGACAGATGAGAGAGGATCAAGCAAGCATTGAACAAACAACATGAACATCTCTCTCAAGCTCAACTCTACGATCTGAGATATTGCAAAACTTGCTCAGCTACTCAGTTCTTTAGAACAAGTGCTTACACAACAACTGAGTAGCAACCATCAAGAACTCAACATTATCAACCAACTGAAGAATAATACCAAGTCTGCTGGACTTGAAGAGTTCATAGTGAACTATAAGAAAGCCAAGTCTGCTGGACTTGAAGAGTTCAAGAGTGAACTAAGAAGTTCCTAGACTCTTGGTGGTGCAGAAGGAATCGTGTGATCTGAAGTTATATGAGACATCCTTAGTGGATATCCTACTTGTTGAGTAGAAGAGTGGACTAGGAGGTTTAAGTGCTCTGAACCACTTAAAAACGACTGTGTCTTTTTCGTTTATACCATAACTGCCATATCTGTTATATCTGTTATATCTGCCATAACTGCTTCACTCTCATAACTCCACAGCTTGGTAAAGAAGATTAAAACAAATATTAATTCCGCTAAGTTTTAATCATTATCAAAGAACTAGTTTAAAAAGGAAAGACTTTTATATATCTATTCAACCCCCCTTCTAGATAACTATTGTGCCAACTAGGAACTAATAATTGGTATCAGAGTAGGTTCTATTTTACAGCTTACAAGCTTTAGTAGATCTAATGGCACTCGTACCAAGTGAATCCAGGACCGGGGGAGGCCGCAACCACCAATGTGCAACAAGGATAAATTTGTTAACTGGAAAGTCAGGATGCAAGCTTACATGGACTCAATAGATGAAGATCTATTTGAGACCGTTATTAATGGGCCCTATATACCAAGAAAGCTTGCACCAACCACTGACGATCCAAACAGAGTACAAATCAAAGTTAAAGAAGAATGGACAGACATAGAGAAGAGAGCTGTCCAACTGGACAAAAAGGCTAAGAACATCCTATTCCAATCATTAGAGGACGATCACGTTTAAAAATGTTGTAAACAAAGAAACAAATGCGACTAAGGAAGTTTAGGAAACACTAGCGATCATGCACGAAGGGCGAAGAAGTAAGAGAAAACAAGCAATCTCTCCCGACACACGGAAGATGCGAAATGTTCGGCTCGTATGCAAAGGAGAAAATGTGACTGCCACCTATGAAAGATTCAACGTTCTGCTCAACTCTCTACGAGCGTATGGGAAGATCTATCCTAACAAAGATATGACCATAAAGTTCATGAGAGCTCTACCGAGCAGGTGGGATGCCAAGACCACAACAATAAGAGAATCAAAGAATCTTAATGAGATGACAGTTCAACAGCTATATGGCAATCTCCTGACCTACGAACTAGAGTCGACCCAACGTCTTTGAAACCTTATCAAAAGGAAGAAGGAAAAGATTGTGTTGCTCTCAAGGCTAATGAAGGTGCATCAAAAGTCAACACTGAGATTGACTCTGATTATGATGAAGACGATGATGAAGACTTCGCTATGCTGGTAAAGAGACTAAGAAGGTTCATGCGACAAGGCAGAATTAGCAAGCCAAAGAAGGTCAGCAATTACAGCAGCCAGGAGCAAATGAATGACCTATGCTATAACTATAAAAAGCCTGGCCACTTCATCGCCAACTGCAACAAACCTATTAAATAAGAACTAATGAAGAAAACACATGCAAAGAAGGAATACAAAGGAAACAAGAGGCCTCAGAAAAGAGACAAAGGCCTGGTAGTTGGAGGATCGTGGAGTGATTCAGATAATGACTCAAATGCTGACTCTGGAGATGAAGAAGAACCAAAAATGGCCAATCTGTGTCTAATGGCCAAACATGCAAAGAACAACCAAAATCTCAACATACATGATGTAAGTCTCGTTGAGGTATTTAATTTCAACTCTCCTGATGTAGATATAAGTGATTTAAGAACTGCTTTGCATGGCATAACCACTGATCTACATCAATACAGGAAGTGGTTTAGAGTCTTGTCTAAAGATCATTCACTTCTTCAAGAGGAGAAGAAGAAAGTTCAAGAAGAGCTTGAAACAACCCTTCTATGCACTAATCTTCTTTCCAAGCTTGAGGCTGAGAATGAAACTTTAAAACAGACAAACACACTCAATGCACAATAAGAGTCTAAGCTAACCTCTAAAATTGAGGATCTAGAGAAGACTATCTCTGCATGGAACAAATCCTTATCATCCATGGACTGCCTGCTCTCTAGTCAGAGAAGCACGTTCGACAGAATAGGTTTAGGCTTTGGGGAATCCATCTTAGAGTCATGTGTGAAAAAGACAATGGAAACTAGCACTAGTAATGCCTCAAGTTTTGGTAGAGGCATTGCCTTTGTGAAATCCTCACAGTTGGAAGAGCCAATTCAATCTTGTTCTCTCGCATTTCTAGTTATACTTAGAGAAGTAAAGGATCTCACGCTGGCCTGGGCTTCATAAAGGAGAAGAGTAACCCAACCTCTACTCACCAACCTCGAAGAATCGTAGAGTAAAGCAAGACCAACTCTACGAATCAACTAGGAAGGTACAGTAGAGGTAAGGCACACTCATCACTATTTATGAAACCTAAGGACACGTGGAAGAAAGAGAATCTGTTTAACATAAGGTTAACTAAGGAACCACACGAGTCCAAGTGGAAGATGAATCATCATACACACACAGGCATGCATCATAATAGATGTTTTATATGCAATAAATATGGTCATAGGGCTACAAAATGTTATTATAACTTCATGCATGTGAGACCCAAGATTAGACAGATTTGGGTCCCCAAAGGCACTAACAATGAAGGACCCATGAAAATATGGGTACCAAAATGAAGGTTCAAATGTTTTGACAGGAAATGAGCTCCACGACCTCAACATGGTATCTGGACAGTGGATGCTCGGGGCATATGACAGGGAACAAAGCTCTACTATCTAACTACATAGAAAAGGAGGGTCCCTCAGTCATCTTTGGAGATAACGGCTCGGGTAAGACAAGAGGATACGGCTCTGCTGGCAATGGTGCAGTATTTTTCAGCAAAGTAGCCTATGTGGAAGGTCTTCAACACAACCTTCTAAGTATCAGCCAACTCTACGACAAGGGTCATCAAGTGACATTCCTCAACAACCAATGTCAAGTCAGAGATTTGAAGACATCTGCTGTAAAGCTAACTGGGACAAGAGAAGGAAATGTCTACATAGTGGATCTTGGTCAACTAAGCTCATATGAGACAATATGTTTTCTGGCTAAAGCATCTGAAGAAATGAGCTGGCTATGGCATAGACGGTTGTCTCACTTAAACTTCAAAAGCATGTCCAAACTGGCATCAAAAGACTTAAGTGGTGGCCTAACCAAGTTCAACCGTGAAGGAAAGGCCACGCAATGCCCGTCGACCAGAAAGCAAACCAGAAGCTCATTCAAAAGCAAAATTGCCAACTCTATTGACAAGCCCCTGCAGTTACTCCACATGGATCTCTTTGGGCCAATCCCAACAACTAGTCTTGGAGGAAAAAGATACTCTCTAGTCATAGTCGACGACTACACCAGATTCACATGGGTATTCTTCCTAACCTCAAAGGATGAAACAAGCTCCGAGTTAATCAAGATGTTCAGACTGGTAATGAACGGGAAAGGAGAGAAAATCAAGGCCATAAGGAGTGATCATGGAAGAGAATTCAATTTCTCAAAAATAGACAAGTTCTGCTAAGACAATGGCATCAGTCACAACTTCTCAGCTCCACAAACTCCTCAACAAAATGGAGTTGCTGAAAGAAAGAACAGAACTCTGATAGAGGCTGAAAGGACTCTACTAGCAGAAGACTACTTTGCTGAATACTTCAAGCGCGTAAGTCATCAACCTTTGCATACTTACAGTTGAGCAGATCATTAATTCACTCTACAATCAAGAAGACGCCCTACGAACTGTGGAAAGGAAGGAAGCCAAGTGTTAGCTACTTCCATGTCTTTGGTTGTGCATGCTACATTCTCAATAATGGAAAGCAGTATCTGACAAAATTCCAGCCCAAGTCAGACGAAGGGATCTTTCTTGGATATGCCACAGACAACAAGGCTTACAGGGTGTTCAACAAGAAGACACTGAATGTTGAAGTCTTAATACACATCATCTTTGATGAAACTGACTTAGACAAAATAATTCCTCAAGACACTACGACCGATAGTGCATACACTACGAATGAAGTCGTCGAGCTCAACACTACGATCGTAGTGCCAGATAGTGAAATCGTAGAGCATGAGAATGTGATCATAGAGAGGTCCATGCAAGACAGCGAGCCTCCACTCCAAGAAGAAGAGATAGCCCTTGAAGAATTAAGATAGGAAGGCATCAGGACAGATGTCCCAATCGGCAACAGATGGGCAAGAGATCACACTTAGGATCTAATCATTGAAGATCCGAGTGCTAGAGTCAAAACAAGAGCTACTACTCAGAATGAATGTTTTTATCTAAGCTTCCTGTCACAAATAGAGCCAAAGAAGATAGAGGATGCTATGGAAGACTCCAGTTAGATAGAAGCCATGCAGGAAGAACTCAACCAATTTGAACGAAGCAAAGTATGGAGATTGGTACCAAGACCAAAGAGTCATCCTGCGATAGGAACTAAGTGGGTCTTCAGAAACAAAATGGATGAAGATGAGGTCATAACCAGAAACAAGGCAAGATTAGTGGCAAAGGGCTATTCTCAAGAAGAAGGTATCAACTACGATGAGACATTTTCACTGTTGCGACCGAAGCCATCGAATCTTTCTTGCCTTTCACGCTTACATGAAGTTCAAAGTCTTTCAGATGGATGTCAAGAGTGCATTTCTAAATGGAGAACTCCAAGAAGAAGTCTATGTAGAGCAACCTCCAGGTTTCATCAATCCATCTCTTTCCAATTATGTCTATAGATTAGATAAATCTTTATATGGTCTTAAACAAGCACCTAGAGCATGGTATGAAACACTGACTAACTTCTTAATCAAAAATGGGTTCACTAGAGGTAGAGCAGATACCACACTGTTTCTTAGAAAGCATAAAGATAAAGTCTTACTAGTTCAAATATTTGTTGATGATATTATCTTTGGTTTTACTGAGGAAAAGTTATGCAAGAGATTCTCTAAGCTAATGCAGAGAAAGTTTGAAATGAGCATGATGGGTGAGCTGAACTTCTTCCTTGTATTGCAAGTAAAGCAAACTGAAGAAGGAATTTTCATAAATCAATCCAAGTACATCAAAGACTTACTGAAGAAGTATGGCATGGAATCAACCTCTCCCATGAAAACACCAATTGCTCCTGCAACCAAGCTTGACAAGGATGAGAAAGGTAAAAGTATTGATATCACTCAATACAGAGGTATGATAGGCTCTCTTTTATACCTAAGCGCCATGAGACCGTACATAATGTTTGCAACATGCATATGTGCTAGATTTCGTGCTAACCCTAAAGAGTCACATTTATCTCGTCAGAAAGAGGATCTTGTGTATCTCAAGGGTACACCTTACTTGGGGCTTTGGTATCCCAAGGAATCCTCATTTGAACTAACAAGATACACAGATGCTGATTTTGCAGGATGCAAAATAGATAGAAAGAGTACCAGTGGCACTTGTTAACTGCTAGGAAACAGACTTGTGTCCTGGTTTAGCAAAAAGCAAAACTCAGTGTCTACTTCAACCACGTGTTTAATATATTATCTTTGGCATTCTTTGTGCTTTCGAGATCCTATGGATGAGAAATCAGCTAGCTGACTATGAGTTCGATTTCAAATCTATTCCCATACACTGTGATAACACAAGTGCCATAGCAATAACTCATAATCCTCTCATGCATTCTAGAACTAAGCATATAGAAATAAGGTATCACTTCATTAGGGATCATGTGCAAAATGGAACTATATCTATACAATATATCCCTACTGAAAATCAACTTGCTGATGTTTTTACAAAACCTCTAGATGAATCCAGATTTAATAAGTTAATAAGTGAGCTAGGAATGCTAAATCTACGACCATGAAATATATGCTCTAGATTGTGCTAACCATGATGTATAATCAAAGGTGAACTCAAAATCGTAGACATGATCAAGAAAGCTCACGATCGTGAGATTTGAAAAGAAAACTACCTCAACGATCGTAGCAAAGACTTAACTATCGTAGTGCAGACTCAACGATGACACAAGTCCCATCCACAAAGCAAAAATGTATCCTGTGATGACATGATTCATAACAAAGCAATCTCTCTAAGAGGTGCCTCAGGAACAAACCTAACCCTTGAATCTCTCCAAGAGGTTGGCCCTTCTTGAGTTACCTTAAAAAGAATGCTTAGTCAAAAACTCATCACAAGGATCCGGTCAGACTCGACGATCGTAGGACAGACTCAACGAATGCTGGACAGACTCGACGATCGCAGGACAGACTCAACGAACATAAGACTACCTCAACAATCATAGTCTTCCTAAGGACACCTCAGTTCTGAAGGAGCCAAGGGAAAATTAGTACATTCCTGCACAGTTAAAATCGTAGAGCCAAGCAAAAATCGACACTTGTCCCACCAAGCAAAAAAGAAGAGAGGGAAGTTACAAGTACAAGTTGAAATCACATTTTTGAAATCTGAAGTCCAAAAGATTATCTCTCTCTCTCATTCTCTCTCTCTCAAAGCAAAAGCCCTAAATCAGCAGAAAGCTTAGACGTATCTCACTTCCAACTACAGAATCAATGGCTACTTCAAATGTGGTATCCGGCTACAGTTTCTGTTTTAACTAGTTCAAAACAGCTCCACCAAAATTTCACAAGACCCTAGCGCTGCTGAAGAAGGCGGGTCTCGTGGAGGCTCTGAGCACAGATACCCTTATCTATCCCAAGCTAGTGAAAGAGTTCTACAAAAATGGTGTGTTTGAAAACGACACCATCACTACAAGAGTAAAGGAAGTAGAAATTAAACTAAAGGCGAGAAGACTTCAACTGCCCTAGGTTTCAAGAATGAAGGTCACCCATTCTTAGACAAAGCATAGACTTCCAAGAGGGACTAAGAAAAATGCATCACAAGAAAACCCCCTCTGTGAAAGGGTACAAAAAGAAGGAGTTCCCACAAAGGTATAAATTTTTGGCTGACATTATTGGGAAATGCATCTGCTGTAAGAGCTCAGGTCATGACTCGGTGAATGAAGCTCAACTTAAGCTCATGACGGCTATATTTTATGGTATACAACTTAACTATGGAGCTGTATTGCTCGAGTGGATCGGCAAGTGGATCGTCAACTCGAAGAAATCAAAAAGCCCTCAGAAGATGCTATATGGGCGTTTCCTAAGTATCATTCTGCAATCTGCACTGGGTAACAAAATTGGGGATGAAGAGGGAGAAGCCATAAACCCAAATCGAAGAATGACCCAACAGTTGTTTGAAAACTGGAAGAGAAACCCTGCTAAGTATGTACGAATGATGACTGAGTCCAGTGGAAGAACTGGGGAATCGAAGGACCTTGAGCTTTCCAGAAAATATGTCATTGTCGGGAGGAAGTCAAGAAGAAGGAGAAGCCAACAAGGGAGAACCCTCTGTCCTTACCAGAAAAAGCAAGGGCAAGAGGAAGCTAAGGGCTAGAGCGGATAAAAGAGCCTCAAGGATCTACAATCGATATTCTGTAGAGTCCTCGAGACCCCAAATTTTATGAATAAAGATTTAAATTTCTTGAAATATTTTTTAAATATTATGGTGTGGATTTGATATAATGTTATAGTTGTGGGTAATATTTATAAATTTTGCAAAGTATGCAAGTTGTTGTATAATATTCGATTGGGCTCGTGGGAATATTCTCGAAATATTTTTTGTCGGGAATATCCGACGAGTTGTTGTATAACAATCATTGGTGGACCCTACATAATTAATTATCAGTTTGATTCGAGAAAACGACAAAATTATATTTTTATAAAAATAATAACTGGAGGTGTTACCGTTAAAACCGTTGAACTACCCAGTAGTAAAAGTATAAAGAATACGCTGTGGTTGCATAAGAACACACCAGATTGATTATTGATGCTTACGTGAGAAGTCACTCGCTTATACTCAATTATTGCTACAAGAATTGTCGCGATCATATCTCTTATATTATTGATTCAATTATTGTCACAAAGATCATCTCAGATAATATGTTATATTATTAAATCAATAATTGAGACGACAAGTTATAATATTAATGATTAATAATTGTTGAAAGATTAAATATGTGTTGATTAAAAATAAAATGATTTGTGGTAATATTTATTCAATCCTTGATGTATATAAAGAGTCTATTATGAGACGCTTGTGGTAAATTTAGTTATTCTATGGGGCCCATATGTCATCATCTAAGAGTCTCTTTCGCCAATAGTAATTACCTTTACCAGACGCCAAACCACTTTGCATTTCATATTACAAAAGGCCGAACCAATTGTCGCTTCACATTACAAAAGGCCGAACCAATTGTCGTTTCACATTACAAAGGCCAAACCAATTGGTGTTTCACATTACAGCGCCAAACCACTTGGTGTTTCACATTACAAAGCGCCAAACCACTTGGTGTTTCACATTACAAAGGCCAAACCACTTTTCTTTTCACATCACCAAATACAAGTCGCTTGTCTTTTCACATTGCAAGTGCTAAGCTAGAAATCTTCTATAAATAGAGGCCTAGTTCTTCATTATTTTTCATTTAATTCATTCAAGCTTATGTAGAGAGAAAGTATAGAGAGAATAAGAGAGAAAGAAGAAGAGTATTTTGTTACTACACTATCGTAAAGATTCAATCTCCTACTAATGTAAAGGGTGTTATTTCTTTTTTGTATTCATGAAGAGAACTTCGTTATTCCATTATTTATTATTATTCGTTTGAATAACTCAGATACGCTGGCTACCCTATACTTGGTGAAATTCTTTCGTTATTCCATCTTTATTATTTCGTTGAATATCCCGTCTGTATGCTTTTTACGACGACCGGTTCCATTTCTTTATTATTCGTTGAATATCCCGTCTGCAGCGCTTTTACGCCGACCGGACCGGTTCCATTCTTTATTATTCTGTTGAATATCCGTCTGCATATTTTTTACTACGACCGGTTCCGTTATTTATTATTCCGTTGAATAACTCCCTGCAAGGCCTATCGCATGCATGGTGATTTCTTTTGTTATTCCATTCTTTATTATACTCAATTGGTTAAAACTTTGACTTCTATACTCCATGAAATTAGTGGAATATCCTTGATATTTGCGCTTCATCCAAGATCTTTTCATGGAAATATTCTTCCGAGCATTCTTGAATTTTACTCTCACAAAGCAAAGATCATGTCGATGGGGCTTGGACGTTATTGGTTCCTCGGATAAATTAATTTTGAACTTGTTTTATTGAATTCTTATATCATTGTCATCATCCTCATGTTTATATTTTATTGAAAGTCATCTCGTGGCCTCAGAGTATATAGATGGACTTGGTATGATTATGACTGTGGATTATTCGGTGTAATCATGACCGTAATGTTACAAATGATGTGGTAAAAGTCCCTCGCCCGTCTGTTCATGGATATTTTTGGTATGATTATGGCTATGGATTCTATGATGGACAAAGATGAATTGTTGTTGGCATGATCATGACCATTAATGAATACACAAATATTCTTCGCCCGTAAGGCATGGATAATTGTGGTCGTGATACTAAAGAATATCGGGTCAGAAAGTGTAGGGGTGATTCGATGATGTGGATTATTTATTGTCGAGTCCCAAACGATAAAAGTGATGAAAACCTTTAAATCATAAAAGATAGTAGATTTTATTCTCTACTTGACTCTTTTAATGGATTGCTTGTTCACCGCAGCTTAAACTTGATGTTTGTTATATTGTATCGCTTTAACACTCGCTTAAGGCTAATGATAATTTATTCTCGCATTATCTTAGTCATAATATTTCATCGGGCTAGTTGAGCTCACCCTTTTTCTTTCACCGTTCTCTTCGTGAAATGAGAATATAGCCGGGACTAGTCTGGGAACAGAGTGATGGTCCTAGATGGTGCATTAGTAGTCCTCACTATTCTCGTGATATAGTGTGATAATAATTGTAATGAGGACTCCTTTTGAGTTTGTATACTCTAGTAGACAATATTTGTATTCAAACTCACAGCTTTATGTTTTGTCGATTGTACACTATACAATTGTATTATTAAGTTGTATTTGAATTTTGTATCATGTATCGGCGACTCAAGATGGGTGATGTATACCTAATTTGGGGGGCGCCACATTTGGTATCAAAGCTTAGGATATGATCCCCGGCTAAGATGTGAGAATAGAACTAGGAGGGGAGAGACGGGAATTCTTCGCTAGTATGACCTACCTAAGTTTATTTGGTATTTAATTGGCTCACGTAATATAGGGATAATATGTTACATGTCAATTAACCTTTGTTTTGTGGCAAGAGATTCAAAATGACATCCGAGAATGTTGAGAATAGCAATGGAGCATGTGAGACCGTTGATTCTCCATGATCAATAATCGTGACAATGTGCAAACAGATGGCGATAATAATCCTCCCGTAAACAACAACACCGATCAATCGATTAACGATCAGACGCTTAGGAGCTTTTTAGAATTCATGCAACATCAAAGTAAGGCGCTCCTGCTCATAATGCAGAGGAAACAATGGCAACCCACGGCTGGTCACCGCTAAGCAATTCAAGGAGCCGGGACCACCGGAGTTTTTGGGAAAGCCGTAACCACTTTAAGGCGAGACGTGGTTAAAGCAGATCACCAAGATATTTGATGTCTTGGGATGCTCCGAGGAGCAAAAGGTTCCCTTTGCCACTTTTTATGTCATGTGAAGAGGCAGATCACCGGTGGGAATCAGAAACGACTCAACCGACGACGACTCAAGATGTCTTGGGAGAAGTTCCAAGAGTCGTTTCAATGACAAGTACTTTCCCAAAGCATTCGTCATACATGAAGGAGGTGGAATTTATCAAGTTGGAGCAAAACAATATGACCGTGTCGCAAAGACGAAGCCAAGTTTGCCGAAGTTGTCCCGATTTAAGGCCCCACTTGGTTGATAATGAAGAGAGAATGACGCGATGTTTTTAAGAGGTTTGAAGTCGAGATACGCCAATATCTTATTTTCATAAACCGTGTTTGTATTCAGATGTTGTAAATAGGGCTCATTAGTGGAGCGCGATAACGAGTCAACGCAACCAAAAAGAGAGCAACCAAAAAATGATAATACCGGTGATAACATACCATCAAAAGGTGATGACAATAAGCATGGAGGAATCAACATGCCGTAAATGGTAACCACTTCTATGGTAATCATGGTCAAAACAATAAGAATGGACATTTCAAGAAGAGGAGATTCAACAATGATGGAAAGACGCCAAGACCAAAGACCCGTTGTTAAAGAAGGAGAACGACCACCTATCATATGCTTCAAATGCGGAGGAGAGGGACACATCATCCAAACGCGCTGATGTCGCCCAAAGCATGTTATAATTGTGGAAGAGAAGGTCACTTAGCCCAATTTTGTCGCTTCATCAAGACAAGTTCAGCTAGGATGGAGGCACCAAAGGTCGCCCCGTAAAAGTCAAAGCCAGAGTTTAAGAGAGAGCTTTTTTTTTTCGTGACAAGGAACCCGAATAAAATTATCACTTGTATGTTAGTCATAAACTCTTGTGAAGTCTATACCGTGTTAGATACCTGGTTCTACTTACTCTTTTATTTCACCTAGTTGTGTTCAATGTTTGAAGTTAACTCCCGAGAAGTTAGACTTTGATATATCTGCTTAAACTCGCTGAGAGAAACCTTCGTTACTCCACTATTTATAAATCTTGTTCAAATCAACACTTTCACGCTACGTGTCGATCTTATCTCTTTGAAAATACTTGCCTTTGATGCGATTTTAGGAATCGATTGGTTAACTACTCATCATGTTTTTCAGAAGGTTGTTAGCTTTCATATTCCTAACCAACCCGTTATGCTAATTCAAGTAACCAAACCACTAAAGTCAATCATTGTCATATCAAGCCATAAGTAAAGAGCCCTTATCCCGTCGTTGTCGATTTCTTGTGTGGAATGCACCAAGCCGCGACTTTCCGTAGGAGACGTTATGAATGACGATGACAAGTTTATAGGTATCAATGTGACGTGTTATCCAAGTCTTGGATGAGAGTCACAGCTTTGAATGATATTTCTATTTTAATAAATTTCCGATTTATTCTTAAAGACTTCTTAGCCTACCCTAGAGCGTGAAATCGAATTTTGTATCGACCCCAAAGACAAAACCCATTTCTAAAACCTCAAATATTTCTTTACTTAAAACGAACGTAATACGCGCCAAAGACGCTGGCTCGAGTCATTGAAGATTACGATCGCATCATGCAATATCATCGTGAAAGTGCGAACGTGGTAGCCGACGTGTTGAGTAGAAGATCGATGCGGTTACAAGTGCTAATATACGAACCCACGTGAAGATAACTAATATATGATTAGAATCGACTTTAATCGATAAAGTTAAAGCCGCCAAGCTACATACTCAGAAATGATGAATGTGAAGAAGAAGGTTCAAGAGGGCGTTATTCTAAAAGCAAGAATCGACGAAGAGAGGAAATCTCAACCCTCGATTTAATCGCCCATTTGAAATTCTCGATGAAGTAGGAACTGTGGGCCTATAGACTCGCTTTTACCGCCAAGTATGTTGCGTGTTCGTAACATTTTTTTTTTTCAGATCGATGTTACGTAAATATGTGGACGAATTGACCAACCACATTATTAATTTAGAACCCGACGAGATAGCAGTAAGATTTAACGATGAGGAGATACGTGTTAACATCTTGGATAAGAAGGATCATATTCGACGCTCAAAGGTTATACCTCAAGAGTTAGAATTTGAAGTGAAGTCAAGGTATCCTCACTTGTTCTAAGATACCTGTGTACGCATGACGTAAATTTCGAGGGCTAAATTTCATAAGGAGGGGAGATTGTGAGACCCCAAATTTTATGAATAAAGATTTAAATTTCTAAAAATATTTTTTAAATATTATGGTGTGGATTTGATATAATGTTATAGTTGTGGGTAATATTTATAAATTTTGCAAAGTATGCAAGTTGTTGTATAATATTCGATTGGTCTGGGAATATTCTTTTTGTTGGGAATATCCGACGACGACAGACAATCATTGGTGGACCCCACAATGTAAATTATTGTTTGATCGAGAAAACGACAAAAATATTTTTATAAAAATAACTACGGAGGTGTTACCGTTAAAACCGCTGAACTACCCTAGTAGTAAAAAAGTACAAAGAATACGCTGTGGGTTGCATAGTAAGACACCAGTATTGATTATCGATGCTTACGTGAGAAGTCACCGCTTATACTCAATTATTGCTACAAAGAATTGTCGCATCATATCTCTTATATTATTGATTCAATTATTGTCACAAAGATCATCTCAGATAATATGTTATATTATTAAATCAATAATTGAGACGACAAGTTATAATATTAATGATTAATAATTGTTGAAAGATTAAATATGTGTTGATTAAAAATAAAATGATTTGTGGTAATATTTATTCAATCCTTGATGTATATAAAGAGTCTATTATGAGACGTTTGTGGTAAATTTGGTTATTCTATGGGGGCCCATATGTCATCATCTAAGAGTCTCTTTTCGCCAATAGTAATTACCTTTTACCAGACGCCAAACCACTTGCCGTTTCATATTACAAAAGGCCGAACCAATTGTCGTTTCACATTACAAAAGGCCGAACCAATTGTCGTTTCACATTACAAAAGGCCAAACCACTTGTCGTTTCACATTACAAAAGGCCAAATTGTGGTGTTTCACATTACAAAGGCCAAACCACTTGGTGTTTCACATTACAAAGGCCAAACCACTTTTCTTTTCACATCACCAACCGTCAAGCCGCTTTGCCTTTTCACATTGCAAGTGCTAAGCTAGAAATCTTCTATAAATAGAGGCCTAGTTCTTCATTATTTTCACTTAATTCATTCAAGCTTATAGAGAGAGAAAGTATAGAGAGAATAAGAGAGAAAGAAGAAGAGTATTCTCGTTACTACACTCATCGCAGATTCAATCTCCTACTAATGTAAGGGGTGTTATTTCTTTTGTATTCATGAAGAGAACTTCGTTATTCCATTATTTATTATTCGTTGAATAACTCAGATACGCTGGCTACCCTATACTTGGTGAAATTCTTCTTCCGCTTTTATTATTATTCCATTCTTTATTATTCTCGGTTGAATATCCCGTCTGAAAGGCTTTTACGCGTTTTACGACGACGGGTTCCAAATTCTTTATTATTCTCATTGAATATCCCGTCTGCATGCGCTTACGCCGGACCGGGTTCCATTCTTTATTATTCGTTGGAATATCCCGTCTCATGCATTTTACGCCGACCGGTTCCGTTATTTATTATTCTATTGGAATAACTCGCATGCATGGCCTATCGCATTTATGGTGATTTCTTTTTGTTATTCCATTCTTTATTATACTCATTGGTTAAAACTTTGACTTCTATACTCCATGAAATTAGTGGAATATCCTTGATATTTGCGCTTCATCCAAAGATCTTTTCATGGAAATATTCTTCCGAGCATTCTTGAATTTTACTCTACAAAGCAAAGATCATGTCGATAATTTGGACGTTATTGGTTCCCGGATAAATTAATTCTTGAACTTGTTTTATTGAATTTTATATCATTGTCATCATCCTCATGTTTATATTTTATTGAAAGTCATCTGTGGTATTCAGAGTGCATAGATGGACTTGGTATGATTATGACTGTGGATTATTCTAGTGTAATCATGACCGTAATGTTACAAATGATGTGGTAAAAGTCCTCATTGGCCCGTAGTAGTGGTATTGATGGACTATGAATTCTCTTTCGGCCGTAGGTTGTTGGCATGATCATGACCATTAATGAATACACAAATATTCTTGGCCCGTAGAAGTGCATGGATAATTGTGGTCGTGATACTAAAGAATATCCTCGTCAGAAAGTGGTGGGTGATTCGATGATGTGGATTATTTATTGTCGAGTCCCAGCCGATAAAAGTGATGAAAACCTTTAAATCATAAAAGATAGTAGATTTTATTCTCTACTTGACTCTTTTAATGGATCGCTTTGTTTCACCGCAGCTTAAACTTGATGTTTGTTATATTGTATCAATTTAACACTGTTTAAGGCTAATGATAATTTATTCTCGCATTATCTTAGTCATAATATTTCATCGGGCTAGTTGAGCTCACCCTTTCTTTCACCGTTCTTCGTGAAATGAGAATATAGCCGGGACTAGCTCTGGGGAACGGAGTGATGGTCCTAGATGGTGCATTAGTAGTCCTCACTATTCGTGATATAGTGTGATAATAATTGTAATGAGGACTCCTTTTGAGTTTGTATACTCTCTAGTAGACAATATTTGTATTCAAACTCATAGTTTATGTTTTGTCGTATTTACATATTTACAATTGTATTATTATTTGAAGTTGTATTTGAATTACCTGTACATCATGTATCCACGATCTCTTCAAAGTTAATCACTTTCCATCATCTTCACTCAAGATGGGTGATGTATACCTAATTTTGGGATCGTGAGGGAATTTTAACGGCTATACCTTTAAGACGTCAGGAGTCAACTCCCAGCTCACAAGATCTATCTACTGTACGCATAAGAACGCCAACTGGAGATCCTGCATTCATGTACAGGCATGAAGAAAATCCAAGACTAAGTCCAAGCGAGCTAGAAGAGTTAGCCAGAAATGAGGAAGCCTGCAGAAAAAGAAGGGCTGAGGAGTATGCCAACCCACCTCCACGAAAGAGGTCAAAGAAATAGAGATAAGTTGAAACTTTAATTTCCTATTGATGTAATGAGAAACTGTAATATCTCCTGATCATCAATAAATTCATGCTTATTCTCTAGAAATTTCAGCTGCTCACTGAAATACTAAGTCATGTTTAAATTTCCTGCAAATGCATCTAGTCACTAATAATCATGACAACAAATCTCCTTGGTTATGTCAACATCAAATACGGGGAGATTGTTGGGAGAATGCATATTATGATTTGATGTTTTAATGTATATGCTCATGATTATTTGTAAAGTCCTTCAATGAATATATGTACAAGGACTAAGTGATAGATCAAAATTGTTAGGTTGATCTAAGATCTTAACGTGTATCATTCTGTAATGGAATGTATAGATAGAAAGATCAAAGCTGTTAGGTTGATCTTGAGATGTAATAGATAGGCTTCGAAGAAATCGTAGTGTATCATCTGATCAACACTGCAGAAGTCAAAGCAGAAACGTAGAGCTTCGAAGATCGTAGTGTGCCTGCCTTGAAGGGACTCTTCGGAAATCGTAGGGTGATCCCAACGTTTGCTGAGCCAACTCCACGATCGTAGTGTGATGAAGGAAACATGGAGTTTACAAGTCAATGATCGTAGTGTGCTCTCGAGATCGTAGAATCAACTACACGAGCAAGCGAAGATCGTAGTGTGCAAAGGTCTAAGGAAATCGTGAGTGTTATCGATCGATAGCATCGTAGTGTGCGAAAAGAAGTCAAGACGCCTACGATCCAAATCGTGAAAGTACCACGATCCAAAATCGTAGAGCATCATCATGCTCGTGTCGAAAAGCGTCGAACCCATGATTTGTGTAAAGGTAGATTTCAACATATGAGGAATGGATTCTAGACGACTGCGATACTCATCGGTCCCAAAGTAATATGAAATATCCTTAGTATGCAACAAAGAAGCGTATTGAAGAAGCTAAGGAAAGTACCGTAGGTAAGGGGGCAAAACACCTTTTAGGTGTTAGGTGAAAGCGATCTATGTGTGTCGGATGGGCGAATGCGATTTCGGAAGATGTGCGGAAATGTCTCCATCAAAGATCGGAAAAGTCAAATGCATTTAATGTCTCAAGCGGATGGATCCAACGGATAGTTTTTAAGATCACATATATACGGATCGAGACGGATGAGAGAGGATCAAGCAAGCATTGAACAAACAACGTGAACATCTCTCTCAAGCTCAACTCTACGATGCGAGATATTACAAAACTTGCTTTCACTACTCGGCTTTTTTAGAACAAGTGCTTACACAAAGAATCGAGTAGCAACCATCAAGAACTCAACATTGTCAACCGGTGATGAAGAGTACCAAGTCTGCTTTGGACTTGAAGAGTTTGTATGTGAACTATAAGAAAGCCAAGTCTTACGGACTTGAAGAGTTCAAGAGTGAACTAAGAAGTTCTAGGCCGGCTTTGGGTCTAGAAGGAATCTGTGTGATTCAGAAGTTGCAACAGACATCCTTAATGGATATCCTACTCGTTGAGTAGAAGAGTGGACTAGGAGCTTTAAGTGCTCTGAACCACTTAAAAATGACTGTGTCTTTTTCATTCATGCCATAACTGCCATATCTGTTATATCTGCCATAACTGCCTCACTCTCATAACTCCACAGCTTGGTAAAGAAGATTAAAATAAATATTAATTCCGCTAAGTTTTAATCATTATCAAAGAACTAGTTTAAAAATGAAAGATTTTTATATATCTATTCAACCCCCCCTTCTAGATAACTATTGTGCTAACTAAGAACTAACATTATTTAACCACTTGCTTACTTTGCAAAATTTGTAAATATTACCCACAACTATAACATTATATCAAATCAACACCATAATATTCAAAAATATAATTCGAGAAAATTATTCTTTATTCATAAAAGTTGGGGTCTTACAACCTCCCCTTCTTATGAAATTTCGTCCTCAAAATTAGGGTACATACCTGGTATGTCGAAGAGATGAGGATACCTTGACTTCATCTCAGATTCTAACTCCCAAGTCATTTCCTCCACATCGTGGTTTCTCCACAAAACTTTGACTTGAGGTATAACCTTGGAGCGTAGAACATAATCCTTCTTATCCAAGATTTTAACAGGAAACTCTTCATACGTTAAATCTTCCTCTATCTCATCTGGTTCTAACTCAATAATGTGGTTAACTCAATAATGTGGTTCGGGTCTTTAACATATTTACATAACATAGATATATGAAAAACATAATGAACACGAGACATACTTGGCGGTAAGGCGAGTCTATAGGCCACAGTTCCCACTCGCTCGAGAATTAAAAATGGGCCAATGAATCGAGGATTGAGTTTTCCTCTCTTTCCAAATCTCGTAACTCCTTTCCATGGAGAAACACGTAACAACACATGATCTCCAATATCGAATTCTACGTCCTTTCGATGAAGATCAACATAACTCTTTTGTCGATCTTGTGAAGTTTTTATACGTTTTTGGATCGTTTGAATCTTTTCTGTGGTCATACGTACCAACTCCGGTCCCAACAACGTTGTTTCACCCACCTCATCCAAGCATACCTGAGAACGACACTTTCTCCCATACAACGCCTCAAATGGAGCCATGCCAATACTTGCTTGATAACTGTTGTTGTAGGAAAACTCCACTAACGGTAAGAACTTGTCCCAACTTCCTTTGAAGTCAAGGACACAGAGTTTTAATAGATCTTCAAGAGTTTGAATAGTCCTCTCCATTTGCTGTAAAATGCGAGGATGATATCTGAGCTAAATCAGAAATCCGTGCCCATAACTTTTCGCAAACTAACCCAAAATCGTGAAGTGAATCTTAGGTCTCGATCGGAAACTATGGATCTTTGCCATACCATGAGGTCTTACAATCTCATTTATGTACATACTGAGCAAGGCGTTCAAGTGTATAAGTTTCTCGTATAGGTAAGAAGTAAGCGAGACTTGGTCAATCTATCAACAATGACCCAAATTGCATCTATGCCTTGAGAAACCTTGGGAAGACGAACTTGAAATCCATGGTAATGTGCTCCCACTTCCATTCTGGAATTTCAAGTGGTTCCAATGGACCTTTTGGTACTTGATGCTCGCCTTGACTCGTTGACAAGTTAAACACCTTGAGATAAACTCCATTATCTCTTTCTTCATATTGCTTTCAACCAAAATGTATGTTGAAGATCATGATACATTTTGGTACTCCCGAGATGGATTACCAAGCGGTGTGTTTGTGTGTCTATCATGATTTTATACTTTAAATTAGGGTCGTTAGGAACACAAAGTGCGGAGTTGACTCAAAGTATTCCTTCTTCATCGATTTCTTGCTTTGATATAGCACCTTCTCAGACTTTCTTCCTTATACGCATCGGCTCCGTGTACGTAGCTTGAAAGCGACTTTAACTTTATCAATTAAAGTCGGTTCTACTCGTATATTCGCCATCATCACATGGGTCCTTGGAGTCTTTAAATCTATCTCTATCCTTTGCAAGTCACACAAAATGGGCCATTCGTTGACAATATCGCACTTTTCGTACTTGCATATGATCTTCTACTCAATGCGTCGCCTACCACGTTCACTTTTCCGAGGATGGTATTGGATGGTATGATCATAATCTTTCAGCAGTTCAAGCCAACGTCGTTGTTTGCATGTTGAGTTCCTTTTGAGTGAAGAAATATTTGAGGCTTTTATGATCCGTAAAGATCTCCACTTTCTCCCCATACAAGTAATGCCTCCAAATTTTAAGTGCGAAGACAACAACTGCTAACTCTAGATCATGAGTAGGATAATTCCTCTCATATTCTTTGTGTTGTCTTGAGGCATAGGCTATTACTTTCCCATGTTACATGAGAACACATCCCAACCCTTTGCCCGAAGCATCACCATGAGATGACAAATCCTCCGAGGCAGGATGGTATTTAGCCGAGCAGTCTTTGAAATGAGTCTCCTCTTGAGTTCTTGAAAACTCTTCTCACATTCTTCGCTCCAATCAAACTTTGTATCTTTCGAAGTCAAATTTGAGTTAATGGAGTAGCGATTCGAGAAAATCCTTCCATGAATCTCCGATAATAACCAAACTAAACCGAGAAAGCTACGTACTTGATCATCGATTTAGGTTGCTCCCGACTTTGAATAGCTTCAATCTTTTTGCCGGGTCAACAGATATTCCATGACTTGATACTACGTGCCCAAGGAATGCTACTTCTCGCCGAACTCGCATTTCATCAACTTGGCATAAAGCTTGTATTCACGAAGCTTTTTGGAGTGTCGACCTCAAGTGTTGCTCATGATCTTCACGACTTTTGGAATAAATAAGGATATCATCAATAAAGGCGACCACAAAGTGATCCAAATATTCCTTGAATACTCGGTTCATCATATCCATGAAGGCAATGGGAGCATTAGTTAATCCAAAGGACATGACTAGGAATTCATAATGCCCGCATCAGAAGTTCTTAAAAGCCCGTCTTTGGAATGTCATCGGTTCTAATCTTCAATTGGTGATATCCGAGCGAAGATCAATATTTGAAAAGAATTTGGCTCCTTACGGTGGTCAAACATGTCATCAATACGTGGCAATGGGTACCTATTTTTGATGGTGATATGATTGACTCCCGATAATCAATACAAAATCGCACACTCCCATCTTTCTTCTTCACGAATAGAATAGGAGCACCCCTTGAGGAGGCGTCTTTAGGAAGAATGAAACCAATGTCTAACAATTCCTGCAATTGGTTCTTTAACTCCTGAAGTTCAATAGGAGCCATTCGATATGGGGCTTTGGAAATGGGTTTTGTACTAGGTTCAAGGTCAATACAAAATTCAATTTCACGCTTTGGGGGTAGGCCAGGAAGTTCTTCAGGGAATACGTTAGGAAATTCATGAACAATAGAAATATCGTTCAAAACTGGCGTATTTTTGTTTAAATCTGTGACATGAGCTAAGAAAGCTTGACATCCGTTTTTCAATAAACGAATAGCTTTATGGCTTGAAATGACCGTGATTGATTTTAATGGTTTGGTCACTTGAATTCACATAATAGGTTGATTAGGAATATGAAAACTAACAACCTTACGAAAATAATCAATTTTTGCATGATGAGTAGTTAACCAATCAATCCCTAGAATTACGTCAAACGCGAGTATTTTTAAAGAAATAAGATCGATAGGTAATGTGCGGTTACTGATTTGAACCAAACAAGACTTATAAACAGTAGATGTAATGAAGGTTTCTCCCAACGGAGTTTCCACAGATAAGTCAAAGTCTAATTTCTCTGGAGTCAAATTTAATCGTTGAGCGCAAGTAGGAGAAATAAAAGAATGGCTAGAACCGGTATCAAATAAAGTATAGAATTTGCTAGAGTTTATGATAAGCTTACCCGTGATGACCTAATTCGGGTTCCTTACTTTTTGGGAGGTCACAACAAACGCTCTTCCTTGCACTACCGGCTTTGACTTTTCTGGGATGGCCTTTGGTGCCTCCATCCTAGCTGAACTTATCTTCGGTGAATGACAAAATCGGGCTAAGTGACCTTCTCTTCCACAATTATAACATGCTTTGGACGGCATCGCGCAGTTTGGACTGATGTGTCCCTCCCCTCCGTATTTGAAGCATTAGATAGGTGGTCGTTCTCCTTCCGTAACAACGGGTGCTGGTGCTGACGTCTTTCCATCATTGTTGAATATCCTCTTCCTGAAATGTCCATTCTTATTGTTTTTGCCACGATTACCATAGAAGTGGTTACCATTTCTAAGCATGTTGATTCCTCCACGCTTGTTGTCAAGCTTCAATGATCGCTCTCTTTGGTATTATCATTTTGCCGGTTGCTCTCTTTTGGATCGTTGACTCGTTATCGCGCTCCACTAACTGAGCCCTATTTATAACATCTGAATACAAACACAGTTTATGAGAAATAAGATGTTGACGTATCTCTGGCTTCAAACTTCTTAAAAACACCCGCGTCATTCTCTCTTCATTATCCACTAAGTGGGATGCAAACCGGGACATCTCAGCAAACTTGGCTTCGTACTGCGACACGGTTATATTATTTTACTCCAACTTGATGAATTCTACGTCTTTTATATGTCGAATACTTTCGGGAAAGTACTTGTCGTTGAATAGTTCTTGGAACTTTTCCCAAGACATCTTGAGTCGGCGAGTTGATGCACGCTTTTACCGATTCCCACCGATGTCTGCCTCTCCTCGCAACATAAAAGCGGTAGAAGGAAACCTTTGCTCCTCGGAGCATCCCAATACATCAAATATCTTGGTGATCTGCTTTATCCATGCTTCCGCCTTAAGTGGTTTTGGCTCTCCAATAAACTCCGGTGGTCCCAGCTCCTTGAGGCTGTTTAGCGGTGACCGTCAGAGAGTTTCGATGTTCCACCTACATTTTGGACAGAGCGCTCTGCTTTCTTCATTACATGAATTGAATAAAGCCTCTGAACATTCCATCATTCATCATTTGGTTAGTGTTGTTGTTTGAATTAGGATTGTCGCCTTCCTGATGCACATTATCTTGATTATTGATATATAGTGAATCAACGGTCGCTTGTGCTCCATTGCTATTCTCAACATTCTCGGATGTCATTTTCAGATACTGCCACAAAACAAAAGGTTAATTGACATGTAACATATTATCCCTATATTCTGACCAACCAATTAAATACCAAAAAACTTAGGTAGGTCATACTAGCGAAGGAATTCTCCGTCTCTCCCCTCTTAGTTCTATTCTCACATCTTAGCCAGGGATCATATCCCTAAGCTTTGATACCAATTGTGGCGCCCCAAAACAAAGTTTACATCACCCATCTTGAGTGCTTGGATACAAGGTATGAATTCAAATACAACTTAATAATACAAATCGTCGTATATAATACGACAAAACATAAACTGTGAGTTTGAATACAAATATTGTCTACTAGAGAGTATACAAACTCAAAAGGAGTCCTCATTACAATTATTATCACACTATTTCACATAATAGTGAGGACTACTAATGCACCATCTAGGACCATCACTCTGTTCCCTAACTAGTCCCATCTACGTTCTCATTTCCTGAAGAGAACAGTGAAAGAAAGGGTGAGTTCAACTAGCCAGTAAGAAATATTATGATTGAGATAATGCAGAATAATTTATCGTTAGCCTTCAACAATGTTAAACTGATAAAATATAATAAATATCAAGTTTAACTGCAGCGGATCAAGCAATCCATTAGAAGAGTCAAGTAGAGAATAAAATCTACTATCTTCTATGATTTAAAAGGTTTTTCATCACTTTTATTCTTTGGGACTCGACAATAAATAATCCACATCATCGAATCACCCCTCGCACTACTACCAAAGATATTCTTTAGTATCACGACCACAAATTATCCATGCCTACTGGGCCGAGGACTTTCGTGTATTCATTAATAGTCATGATCATGCCAACAAGCTTTGTCCATCAATGCACTACGGGCCAATGAGGACTTTACCACATCATTTGTAGCGTTACGGCCATGATTACGAATAATCCACAGTCATAATCATACCAAGTCCATCTATGCACCTCTGAATACGGATGACTTTTAACAAAATATAAACATGAGGATGATGACATTGATATAAGAATTCAATAAAAACAAGCTCAAGAATTAATTTATCCAGGAAATAATAACGTCCAAATTGTCAACATGATACTTCTTTGTAGAGTAAATTTTCAAGAATGCTCAGAAGAATATTTCCATGAAAAGATACTGGATGAAGCGCAAATATCAAGGATATTCCACTAATTTCATGGAGTATAGAAGTCAAAGTTTTAACCAACTGAGTATAATAAAGAATAGAATAACAAAAGAAATCACCATGCATGCGATAAATCACGACAAATAGCGGAGTTATTCCAACATAATAATAAATAACGGAACCGGTCCCACAGTAAACGCATACAGTACGGAATATTCTAATGAGAATAATAAAGAATTGAACCGGTCGGCAGTAAAATGCATGCAGACAGGATATTCAACGAATAATAAAGAATGAAAAATAATGAAGAATTTCACCAAGTATAGGGTAGCTTGGCGTATCTGAGTTATTCAATGCGAATAATAAATAATGGAATAACAGAAGTTCTCTTCATGAATACAAAAGAAATAATACCCCTTACCGTAAAAGAAACTGAATATAAGAGTAGGGAAGTAGCAGAATAATTTTTTATAGTTTCTCTATAACTTTTCTCTCTAGAGTTTCAGTGAATTCGAAAGAAATAATGAAGGAATGAGCTTCTATTTATAGAAAAATGGACTGCATAGTAACTAACTTATGAATGGTCCAGATTAATTTACTTTAAACGGACGATCTAGATTGGTTTACTATTAAAACTTAAAGCAACGGTCCATACTGATTTACTATTAAAACTTTAAACCAATGATCCATATTGATTTACTATTATAACTATCACCCGTGATCCATATTGATTCTTATTATATCTTCAACCAATGGTCTGAAAAATTAGCACATCTCCTCATGGAATAATATTGTACCCAAAAATAATTTGGACCGAAAAGATATATATTTTGCGGGTGAATAGTACTCCGTGATTAGTAACTCGTGAATAGTAACTCATAAATAGTAACTCTTGAATAGTAATTTGTGAGTAGTACTCCGACACGAAAAGTGTCCCGAATACCTGATTGAACAATATATCCTCCAGACATCAATAATTATCGAAACAAATGTCGATTCCCACTAACACAAATAATTCCAACACTATAAAATTCATTTTTAATCAACACGAACTTATTCATCATTAATATTATAATTCACAATATTTAACAACCAGGTCGTTCCCAGGAAAGAGGGGCTTTCAATAAAGATTTCTCCTTATTGGCGCCTTGATTAGGTGACCAAACCTCTCCTCGATGAGAACTTCTAGACATTGTCGATATTGCAAATAATAATATGAATAACTTTGACGTCTCAATCATTGATTTAATAATATATCATATTATGCAGGATGATCTTGTAACAATAATTGAATCAATAATATAGAGAGATATGATGCAAATAATTCTTGTAGCAATAATTGAGTATAAGCGAGTGACTTCTCAACGTATGCATCAATAATCAATATTGTGTCTTCTTTGTGTGCAACCACGCAGCGTATTCTTGTACTTTTAACTTAGGGTGTTTCAGCAGATTAACAGTAAAACTTCCACCGTTATTTTCATAAAGTATTTTTGTCGTTTTCTAACTTCGACAATACTTTCGTTATAGGGTCCACCAATGATTGTCTGCGTCGTCATACGAATATTCCCTGTTAAAACAAATATTCCCCGACCAATCGAATATTATATAACCACTTGTTAATTTGCAAAATTTGTAAATATTACCCACAACTATAACATTATATCAAATCAACACCATAATATTCAAAAATATAATTCGAGAATATTATTCTTTATTCATAAAAGTTGGGGTCTTACACACATACATGCTAATACGCATACATGGTGAAATTCTTACGTTATTCCATTCATTATTATTACATTGGAATAACTTTATCATCTGCGATCTATCGCATGCACGGTGAATTATGTTGTTATTCCATTCTTTATTATTACATTTGGAACATCACATCCGGTGCGGATTATGCATGACTGGTTCCATTCTTTATTATTACTGTTGGAACATCCGCATAAAGTGCGGATTTGGCATGACATGGTTCCATTCTTTATTATTCTATTGGAACATCACATGCATGCGGATTCTGCATGACACAGTTCCATTCTTTATTATTCATTGGAATAACATATGCATGCAATTACATGCACGCTGGTGAATTCTACATTATTCCATTCTTTATTATTACATTTGGAATAATCTGTCACGTGGATTTGGCATGGCGTGCAAAAATCTATTTGCGGTTTTATATATTCTATTATACTCAGTTCATTAAAGTTTTGGCTTTTATACTCCATAAAATTAGTGGAATATCCTTGATATTTGCGCTTCATCCAGTATCTTTTCATGGAAATATTCTTCTGAGCATTCTTGAATTTTACTCCACAAGCGATATCATGTTGACAATTTGGACGTTATTGATTTCTGGATAAATTAAATTATAAATCTTTACAAATTTATCCTTGAACTTATTTTATTGAATTCTTATATCATTGTCATCATCCTCATGTTTATTATATCTTGAAAGTTATCTGTATCCTGTAGTGCATAGATGGACTTGGTATGATTATGACCAGGGATTATTCGGTATAATCATAACCGTAATATTATAAATGATGTGGTAAAAAGTTCTCATTGGTCGTAGTGCATTGATGAATGATTGTTGGCATGATCATGACCATTGATGAATACGAATATCATTGGCAGTGGTGCATGGATAATTTGTGGTCGTGATCTTAATGAATATCCTTGGTAGTAGTGCGGGGATGATGTGGTTTATTTATTATTTTGAGTCTCGGTGATAAAAGTGATGAAAAACCTTTTAAATCATAGAAAATAGTAGATTTTATTCTCTACTTGACTCTTCTAATGGATTGCTTGTTCATTATGATTAAACTTGATGTTTATTATATATTATCAGTTTAACACTGTTGTCTTAGTCATAATATTTCTTACTAGGCTAGTTGAGCTCACCCTTTCTTTCACTATTCTCTTCAGGAAATGAAAATGTAGCCGGGACTGAGTGGGAGCCAGAGTGATCAAAATGATAGATTAGTAGTCCTCACTATTCAATAAATAGTGTGACAATAAATGTAATGAGAACTCCATTGAGTGTGGATATTGTCTATATGACAATATTCTTATTAAAACTCTTAGATTATGTTTTGTCGTATTTTACACGACTGTTTTATAATTAAGTTGTATTTGAATTTTGTACCATGTATTTGGCGACTAAAGATGGGTGATGTATACCTATTTTGGGGCGTCACGATTGGTATCAAAGCTAAGTGTGACGCCCCCAAAATTAGGTATACATCACCCATCTTGAGTCGCTTGATACATGGTATGTAATTCAAATACAACTTAATAATACAAGCTGGCATAGGTATGCAATACGACAAAACATAAACCGTGAGTTTGAATACAAATATTGTCTACTGTAGAGTATACAAACTCAAAAGGAGTCCTCATTATAATTATTATCACACTATTTCACGAAATAGTGAGGACTACTAATGCAAACATCTAGGATCATCACTTTGTTCCCCGACTAGTCGGCTACGTTTCTCATTTCAAGAAAAAAAAGTGGTGAAAGAAAGGTGAGCTCAACTAGGCGATAAGAAATATTATGACTAAGATAATGCGAATAATTTATCGTTAGCCTTGAGCGGTGTTAAGCGATAAAATATAATAACTATCAAGTTTAACAGCAGTGGAACAAACAATCCATTAGAAGAGTCAAGAAAAGAAAAAAAATCTACTATCTTCCATGATTTAAAAGGTTTTCATGACTTTTATATTTGAGACTCAAAACAATAAATAATCCACATCATCAAATCATCCACACACTTCTGAGGCCAAGGATATTCTTTAGTATCACAACCACGAATTATCCATGCATCACTGACTAAAGATAATCATGTTTTCATCAACGGTCCTGATCATGCCATAAAATAATTTATCTTTTCACTACGGCCAAAGAGAATCCATAGCCATAATCATACCAAAAATTGTCCATCAATGCACTATGGGCCAATGAGGACTTTTTCCACATCATTTGTAACATTACGGTTATGATTATCTAAAGAATAATCCTCGGTCATAATCATACCAAGTCCATCTATGCACTTTCTGGGCCTCGGATGACTTTCAAAAAAAATAAACATGAAGATGATGACAATGATACAAGAATTCAATAAAACAAGTTCAAGAATTAATTTATCCAGGAACTGATAACGTTCAAATTGTCAACATGATACTGCTTTGTAGAGTAAATCTCAAGAATGCTCAAAAAAATATTTCCATGAAAAGATACTGGATGAAGCGCAAATATCAAGGATATTCCACTAATTTCATGGAGTATAGAAGTCAAAACTTTAACCAACTGAGTATAATAACGAATGGAATAACAAAAGAAATCACCATGCATGCGTTATTTAGATAGATAAGCGAGTTATTCAGCGAATACTAAATAACGGAACTAGGTCGAAGCGTGAAATTACGCAAGCGGGATATTCCAATAGAATAATAAATAACGAAACCAGTCGGCGTAAAACGCTACAGGCGAGAATATTCCAAGGAATAATAAATAACGGAACCCGGTCCCACAGAAACGCAACTGAGACGAGGATATTCAATGAATAATAAAGAATGGAATATTAGAAAATTTTCACCATGTATGCAGTACTTTGCATAGACAAGTTATTCCAACATAATAATAAAGAATGGAATAACAGAAGAACTTCACCAAGTATAGGGTAGCCCGCATATACAGGTTATTCTAACAGAATAATAAAGAATGGAATAACAGAAGTTCTCTTTATAAATAAGAGAGAAAGAGTACCCTTACAGAGTACAACAAATAATATTCCCTACCTTAAGAAGAAAGTCTTGGATATATAAGTAGTGAAGTAGCGAGAATACTTTCTTCTTTCTCTCATAGTTTATCTCTCAGAAGTTTGGTGAATTGTAAGAAAATAATGAAGGAATAAGCTTCTATTTATAGAAAAATAGAATCCATAGTAACTAACTCATGAGCGGTCCAGATTGATTTACTTTAATCGGCGGTCCATATTTAAAGCAAAATCTTTTAAATAAAATATAATATATTCTATTTATAATCTAATAAAACGAATAACTTTATAAAAGATTTTACTATGCAAACACTATGCGAGCACTATACAAATACTATGCATAATAAAATATAATATATTCTAATTATTGTCTAATAAAAGCAGATAACTTTATAAAAGTATTACATTTTTATATAAAAAGATTTTACTATGCAAAACACTATGCGAGACACTATGCAACACTATGCATAATAAAATATAATATATTCTATTTATAGAATAACTTTATAAAAGTATTTTGTTTTATATAAAAGATTTTACGTATTATTACATTAATAATACCAATAAAACAAAATTGAGTGACTTATCACATAAGCATCAATAATCAATCTGGTGTCTTCTTATCTGACCACACGCAATTCTTGTACTTTTACTCTAAGAGTAGTTCAACATTATTAACAGTAAAACTTCCGTTATTTTCATAAAATATTTTTTGTTGTTTTCTCAATCCGACAATAATAATTCAGTTCTTGGGGTCCACCAATGATTGTGCCATTTGCGAATACTCCCTGATAAAACAAATATTCCCAACCAATGAATATAATATGACAACTTGCATACTTTGCAAAAATTATAAATACTACCCACAACTATAACATTATCTCCAATCCACACCATAATATTTAAAAAAATATTTCGAGAAAATTAAATCTTTATTCATAAAATCTGGGGTCTCACAATCTCCCCTCCTTATGAAATTTCGCCCTCAAAATTTTACTACATTACGGTATGTCGAGCGGTAAGATTCTTGACTTCACTTCAAATTTTAACTCTTGACGTATAACCTTTGAGTGTTGAATACGATCCTTCTTATCCAAGATTTTAACACGTATCTCCTCATACGTTAAATCTTCTGCTATATCGTTTAGTTCTAATTTAATAATGTGGTTTGGGTCATCCACATATTTACGTAACATCGGTACATTAAAAACGTTATGAAAACGCAACATACTTGGCGGTAAAACGAGTCTATAGGCCACAGTTCCTACTTCATGAAGATTTCAAATGGGCCGATTAAATCGAGGGTTGAGATTTCCTCTCTTAAATCGATTCTTGCTTCTAGAATAACATATTCTTGAACCTTTTCTTCACATTTATCATTTCAAGATTGTGTAGCTTGGCTAGCTTTAACTTTATCGATTAAAGTCTGTGAGACCCTGATTTTATAAATAAAGATTTAATTTTCTCAAAATAATTTTTTAAATATTATGGTGTGGATTTGATATAATATTATAGTTGTGGGTAGTGTTTATAAATTTTGCAAAAGTATGAGTTGTTATATAATATTCTTTTTGTGGGGAATATCCAAATGCGACGGTACATTCATTGGTGGACCCCACAATGTAATTATTGTCGGATTGAGAAAGCGACAAAAAATAATTACGAAAATAACGGCGGAAGTTTTATGTTAATCTGTTGAAACACGATGTTAAAAAGTGCGATGTCTACATGGTTGCATAGTAGCATACTGTATTGATTATTGATCTTACGTGAGAAGTCACTCGATTATACTCTGCGATAAGGACAAATCCTTATCGGAAAGCCCATATTTCCCGAATTTTATGAAATAAAAAGTATTAAAAATTTTTTCTTATAATTACAATTGATAAATGATTAAATTGATAAAAGTTTAAAGTTAAGGGTGAGATATGAATTTTTTTTCAAAAAATCATGAAGTGGTTATAAAATATTCAATTGTCGGGGAATATTCGTTTGGTCGTGGAATATTCTTTACGTGGGAGAATATTAAATGCGATGGCTCGACCATTTGTGGGCCCCATAATGAATAATTATCGGATGAAAAAAAATGACAAAATTGAGTTTTTATAAAATAGCGGCGTAGTTATTCACTGAATTAACTTTGTTGGAATACCCGGTGGGTAAAGTAAAATGTCTGGCGTTGTTGTTGCGATGGTAGCTTTGCGGTATTGCATACAGTATTTTTGAATTATTGATTCTTATATGAAGAAGGCCTACTCGATAATTATTACAATAATTATTATTCAATATTTTATTTTATTGATTCAATAATTGTTGCGTTGATATTTTATATTATTGTTGTTTGATAATTATCAACGCACTTTTGATATCTCCATTATCGGATCAATAATTCATATTATTTGAATAATATTATTAGATAGCATTATTGGCAATGTCTAGAAAGTTACATCGAGGAGAGGTTTGGTCACCTAATTGCGGCGCGATGAGGAGAAATTCTTATTGGAAGCCCCCCTCTTTCCTGAGAACGGCCTGGTTGTCATAATTGTGATTCTGTAATATTATTTGTGAATAATTAATTATTGATTTATATGATAAGAAAATATTTATTTTATGTAGATATAAATGATGGATATATTTATTTTTATGTGGATAAAAATGAAGGAATTAATCTTTGAGGTATTTTATCAAGTATTTTTATGTGGAGGTATTAAAAATCATCCGTTTGTGGATTTCGGATATTTTTGGTTTGGAATTTGGAAAAACTCAAAGCTACAAAGTTGTAGAAAATTCGATTTCAGTTAGAATGGACATAAAATTTATATTTTTACGATAAGCAAGGGCTATTTTCTATGAATTGTTGAAGTTTGAGGAAAATAAAATGATTTTTATTAATTTATGGGTGGGACCCACTTGTGTTTTTAACACATGTGGGCTGCTTCTTTTGTTAAAAAAGATGGCTGGTGGTGATCAAACATGTGGGCATGCGTAGAAAAAAGAAATAAAATAATATATTTTATTATTTTATTCTCTAATGCGTTCTAGCATTTTCTATAAATAGGTGCTTATGTTAGAATTGAAAATCACACCGAAATAAGTTTTCTTTCTCTCTATATTATCAAGCATATTTTTGTGAGTATTTAGATATCTTGAGTGTTCTTTCGGCGTTAGAGTTATGATATTCGAGTCGAAAATCTTTGCTCTCTTTTGAGGTAAGGGATTTTAAAGGTTATTATGTTTTTAGGTTCGTACTTCTTAGTCCTTCAAAATTCTGGAAAAATTTGAAATGATATTTTGATGAGTTTTATTGATTGTGTCCAAAAATGGTGATTTTTGGATGTATAGATTAAGAGTTATGAATTTTATGAGAAAAGACTATTTAAAAAAATAATCGCTTATAACTCCTTGTGGTTAACTCCAAAATTGATAAAATTTTTATTGAAAGTATATCTATATAATATAAGTATACTCTATGAATTTCGGAATTTTTGGATAAAAGTACAATTTATGATAAATGTCTAAATATTAAGTGATTTTGGTTATATGAAAAATAGTAAATGAATTTTAAAATTACGAGAAAAATATATGTTCAATATGGGACTATATTCTACTAAATCCAGAAAAGAAATATTTTTGGAACTGATTTGGTATTTTTCATGAAAATAGACTAGTTATGAGTAAATGAATTAAATATGTTATGTGAAGTAAGAAAATTGGAAAATAGGATTTTATGGCTTGAGAGAATCTATATGAGGTATATCTGATTTTTGATGAGGGTTTTGGTTATTGGTGATGAAATCTTATGAGTTTGGAATTTTAGGATGATTAAATGCATTATTTAGTAAAGTGTAAATAATTAAAATAAATTGTTTATAAGTTTAAGAAATGTTATTTCAATATCATTATCTAGAAATATTGGTATGGATTTTATTGTGGAATTTCTACTTTTTTTTGTATGGGTTTTACTATTACGGAGTTACTATTCACGAGTTCTTATTCATGAGTTCTTATTCACGAGTTTCTTATTATTAATGAGTTCTTATTCACGAGATTCTTATTCATGACAAAATTATTTTTTTTCTAACCAAATTATAGTTGATTTATGAATATTACTCTTGAGATTAAAACTATATGTTGATCATATTATTTTTATTATCATATATAAATTTTTATAAACCTAATGATGATATTTCTCTTTGACTTGAGTGTAAAGATGGGTAGAATTTTGGTATGATCATGACTATGAGTTCTCTTTGGCGATAGTGCAAAGTTGAATTGTTGGTGGTATGATCATGACCATTGAATTTATAATTGAATATCTTTAGCTTAATTACAAAGTGTGAAATGATCAACATGGTTATAAATTGTTTATATAAATTACGAAATGATTATATATTTCTTTGAGATATTAATATATTTGACTTTTGTAGTGCAAATATGAGCTGTTGATGAATATATTTGGCTGTAGTACAAATATGAGCTGTTGAGAATATCTTTGGCTGTAGTGCAAAGATGAATTGTTGATGAATATCTTTGGCGTAGTAGTGCAAAGATGACATGTTGTTGAATATCTTTGGCACATGTAGTACAAAGAAGATAGTATGTTGATGAATATCTTTGGTAGTAGTGCAAAGATGAAATTATTAGTATGATTATGAGCAGGAAGCGTGATTTGGTATAACCATGATCTTTGATGTTTGGGTAAAGACATGTGATGAAAATTATCTTAAATCACGGATCTGAAAGAAATTTAGAATCACAATTATGATTATGAGTTATTCATATGATTGTGGACGAGGCTGTTGATTGATGTTACATGGATAAAATATTGTTGGTGGATTTTTAACATAGAAGATAATAGACTTTATGGTCTATTTGACTCTTCTAATGGATTGCTTTCGTTCACTTTGACTATGGTTGAAATTTTTATCATCTACCATATGTTACTAAATCTACGATTTATTATTGATGAAGGCTATTGATAATTTAATTATCTTTAGTCGTGATATTCTTTCTTTGGGCTAGTTGTGCTCTCACCATACATTTCACAATTCCTTTCGGGTAATAAGAGTGTATTTGGAATTGGCCGGGAATATGAGGGAATAGAGCGGTGGTCATCATTTAGTAGTTATATTTGGTGAATCAACTAGGGTGAAAGCGAACCCAACGTTGGAAAGGTGTTTTGCCACTATCATACAAGATGTCTAATGACATACAACCTCGTGTCATCATAAGGCGAGGTTGTGCTCATCCACTTCTTTGAGTATATTCTGAGCACTACTATATAATCTTGGTGTTTGTTTGAAGTATAATTCTCATTTAGAGAGCGGTGGAGATAATGATATGTCGAGAGAAGACTCACCATTGGGAAGAATATGATAGTAATCTTCTCGTTTTTCTTTAGGGGTCTATTAGGTGACCAAGGATAATTTGTGGCCATATGATATCTATCATAACCTAGAAGCATGGCCTCCCATATACGAAGGTTTCTTGAGCACTTCCCAAAGATTCTAATTTCTAAAAGCAGTTTTTGACTATACCTTTATATAAGGTGTCATTGTGACGTCTTATCGAGGTTGGGATGAGAGTCACGGTTGGTATATATTTTATCAAACTCACGACATATGTGTTGTTTTATTTTGCACGACAATTGTTGTAATAAAGTTGTAGTTGTTTTCTGTACCATGTATTTGGCGACTCAAAATGGGTTGGATGGAATGGACCTATTTTGGGGTTGTCACCGTTGGTATCAGAGCTTAGGGATATGGTCTCTGGCGGAGATCGGGGAATATAACGAGGAGGGGAGAGATGAGTAAATCCTTCGCTAGTGTGTCCTACCTAAGCTTATTTGTTGGTCAATCATAATATCGGGATATTATGTGATATGTTAATTTGTTTAATTAACCCTTGTTTTATGGCAGTATTTGAGAATGGCTGCTGAGAATGTTAACAATGGAGTGAATGTGACCGTGGGGATATCTCTAATCACCAACCAGGGTAATGTGATGTCAGACGAAGAAGGAATTAGAGTAATCCATGTGGTGAGTGAAGAATTGATAGTTGCACCCAAGATGGTCGCAGAGGTAACAGCTGAGAGTGAGGAAGAAGAGGAAGAAGAGGTACCTGAGGAGAATTTATTAGAGGTATTATATGATAAAAATGTAGAATTTCAAAATCGTATTCATGAGTTAGAAGAAGCAAAATTTGAAGAAGCGACAAAGTGATCGTGGAACAAAAGGATGCAACAATTCAAGCTTGTGTTACCCGATATATATTGCTTGAGCGAAGCATTCTTTGGTAGAGTATAAGATGATAAAGATGGAATCGAAATTTGAAAAAGAAAAAAAAGCGAGCAGTGAGAATAAGTGATGCATGGGCAAAAGGCCGCATGACACGTGGATATTGTGGAAAGAGATGTAGATCTAAGAAAACTAAAATAGATGATATGAATTTCTATTTTTGGAAAGTAATTGGGAGAACCCAACGTCGAGTTTTGAATTACCACCATGCATGGCGAATAACTGAATTCGATATGGATCGAAGATTGATGATTGGATCATGAATCGAGAATGCGATAAGGCGATTGAGGGAGGAATATGTCTTATAAAAAGTATATTTCAACGGTAGTGATGGCGCCAAATGTTGCCCCTGCATGACAAGTGGTAAGAGTAGTTCGAGGGATGGCGGTTGTCATGACTTCCCAACAAGTGAAGAACCCAAATGAAGTTATCACGGAGATGAGCAATGGAGAAATCATGATGACGGGAGATAGAATCTGAAATGAAAGCAAGGTATTCTCAACTCTTGAAATACAGTACGTAAATTTTGGGGACGAAATTTCATAAGGAGGGAGATTGTAAGACCGAATTTTATGAAATAAAAGTATTCAATTTTTCTTATAATTACAATTCGGTAAATGATTAAATTGATAAAAGTTTAAAGTTAAGGGTGAGATATGAATTTTTTTCAAAATATACAATTGGTTATAAAATATTCAATTGTGAGGGAATATTCGTTTGGTCGTGGAATATTTTTACGTAGGGGGAATATTAAATGCATGACATGTGCGCAACCATTTATGGGCCCCATAAGAATAAGCATCGGATGAAGAAAATGACAAAATTGAGTTTTTACAAATAACGGCGTAATCGTTCACTGAATTAACTCTTGTTGGAATACCCGAGTGGGTAAAGTAAAATGTCTGCGTTGTTTTCTGATAGCACCTTGCGGTATTGCAGCAGTATTTTTGAAATATTGATTCTTATGTAAGAAGGCACTACTCAATAATTATTACAATAATTATTGTTCAATATTTTATTTTATTGATTCAATAATTCTCTGCGTTGATATTTTATATTATTATTGTTTCAATAATTGTCCTTTGACAGTATCTTCATTTATCGGATCAATAATTCATATTATTTGAATAATATTATTAGATAGCATTATTGGCAATGTCTAGAAAGTTACATCGAGGAGAGGTTTGGTCACCTAATTATGCGCGATGAAGGAGAAATTATTATTGGAAAGCCCCTCTTTCCAGGAGCAGCGATCAGTTGTCATAATTGTGATTACGTAATATTATTTGTGAATAATTAATTATTGATTTATATGATAAGGAAATATTTATTTTATGTGGATATAAATGATGGATATATTTATTTTATGTGGATAAAAATAAAGGAATTAATCTTGAGTTTTATCGGTATTTTTATGTAAGCGAACCCAACGTTGGAAGGGTGTTTTGCCACTATCATACAAGATGTCTAATGACATACAACATCGTGTCATCATAAAACAGAGGTTGTGCTCATCCACTTCTTTGAGTATATTTTCTGAGCACTACCTATATAATCTTGGTGTTTGTTTGAAGTATAATCCTCATTTTAGAGCGTGGAGGTAATGATATGTCAAGAGAAGACTCACAATTGGGAAGAATATGATAGTAATCTTCTCGTTTTTACCAAGGATAATTTTGTGGCCATATGATATCTATCATAACCTAGAAGCATGGCCCCCCATGTACGAAGGTTTCCTTGAGCACTTCCCAAAGATTCTAATTTCTAAAACTATTTTTGACTATACCTTTATGTAAGGTGTCATTGTGACGTGCTATCCAAGGTTGGGATGAGAGTCACAGTTGGTATATATTTGTATCCAAACTCACAGCATATGTGTTGTTGTATTTTGCTCGACAATTGTTGTAATAAAGTTGTAGTTGTTTTCTGTACCATGTATTTGGCGACTCATAATGGGTTGGATGGAATGGACCTATTTTGGGGTTGTCACATTAATGATGAATGTTATTAAAATTGAAGTTGTGTTCGGAGTTGAATTTGGAGACGCGGACGTGATATTTGAGTCCAGAACGATGAAATTAATAAAAATAGTGTAAGACCCCAACTTTTATAAATAAAGATGAATTTTTTATAAATATCATTTTTGAATATTATGGAGTAAATTTGATATAATGTTATAGTTGTGGGTAATATTTATAAATTTTACAAAGTACGCAAGTTGTTATATAATATTCGATTGGTTAGGGAATATTCGTTTTAACGGGGAATATTCGTACAGCAGCACAATCATTGGTGGACCCCTAGCGGAATTATTGTCAGATTGAGAAAATGACAAAATACTTATTAAAATAACGGCGGAAGTTTTCTGAGATTAAGCTGTTGAAACACCCGGTGTTAAAAATCTGATGTCTGGCGTGTTACGATGTATCACACGGTATTGATTATTGATGCTTATGTGATAAGTCACTCAGTGTTGTTATTTTATGGACCCCCATTTACTCGTTTTTCAAAATAATCGGTAGAAAATTATTTAATATTATAAATGTGGGGGACCACGTGTTGAAAAATGAAATGGGATGAAATTGTGTTTGGACAGGTGGTTGGATGCTGAGAAAGGAAAGGTTCAATTATTAAGTTTATTATTATTATAGGTTTGTTTTATATGTATATATATAGAAGTATTAAATATATATATATATATATATATTATGATAATGATGATTTTGGACGGATGGAATTCACGGGAGCATAACCCGTGACAAATTTTTTAAACACATGTTATATATATATAATATATATATATATATATATATATTATATTTTATTTAAAAGATTTTGCTTTAAATATGGCTTGTTTGATTAAGCGTAAATCAATCTGGACCGTTCATAAAATAGTTACTATCTGATCTATTTTTTCTATAAATAGAAGCTCATTCCTTCATATTTTTTACTGAATTCTTTGAAACTCTAGAGATAAATTATAGAAGCTATAGAAAAGTATTATGCTCCTTCCTACTCTTATATTCAATTTCTTTTACGGTGAGGGTATTATTTCTTTTGTATTCATGAAGAAAACTTACATTATTCCATTCTTTATTATTCATTTGGAATAACCAAAGATACGCTTGGTGACTTCCCTATACTTGGTGACATTCTTCTAATATTCCGTCTTTATTACTATTACATTTGGAATATCATATGCATGCATTTACGCCTTGGGACTGGTTAAAATTTTTATTATTACATTGGAACATCACGCTTCGGTGCAATTTACTTTGACTTTGGTTCCGTTAATTTATTAATCTGTTGGAATAACTTTGTCATCGTAGTATCGCATGCATGGTGATTTCTTTTGTTATTCCATTCGTTATTATACTCAGTTGGTTAAAGTTTTGACTTCTATACTCCATGAAATTAGTGGAATATCCTTGATATTTGCGCTTCATCCAGTATCTTTTCATATAAATATTCTTCTGTGCATTCTTGAATTTTACTTTACAAAGCAGTATCATGTTGACAATTTGGACGTTATCAGTTCCTGGATAAATTAATTCTTGAACTTGTTTTATTGAATTCTTATATCATTGTCATCATCCCATGTTTATATTATGTTGAAAGTCAATACGTGGCACTGTAGTGCATAGATGGACTTGGTATGATTATGACCAGGGATTATTCGGTGTAATCATGACCGTAATATTACAAATGATGTGGTAAAAGTCCTCATTGGCCCGTAGTGCATTGATGGACAGTTGTTGGCATGATCATGACCATTAATGAATACATGAATGTCATTGGTACGTAGTGCATGGATAATTTGTGGTCATGATACTAAAGAATATCCTTGGTAGTAGTAGTCATGGGGGTGATTGGATGATGTGGATTATTTATTAAAAGTGAGTCTCGTGATAAAAGTCATAAAAACCTTTTAAACCATAGAAGATAGTAGATTTTATTCTCTACTTGACTCTTCTAATGGATTGCTTGTTCCGCTGCAGTTAAACTTGATGTTTGTTATATTTTATCAGTTTATCTTTGTTGAAGGCTAATGATAATTTATTTTGCATTATCTTAGTCATAATATTTCTTCTTTGGGCTAGTTGAGCTCAACCTTTATTTCCTTTGTTCTTCTTGAAATGAGAATATATACAGGACGAGTCTGGGAAGCGGAGTGATGGACGGATGATAGTATTAGTAGTCCTCACTATTCTGTTAAATAGTGTGACAATAATTGTAATGAGGACTTCTTTTGAGTTTGTATACTCTCTAGTAGACAATATTTCTATTCAAACTCACAGTTTATGTTTTGTCGTATTTTACACGACAGTTGTATTATTAAGTTATATTTAAATTCTGTACCATGTATCTGGCGACTCAAGATGGGTGATGTATACCTAATTTTGGGGGCATCACAGTTGGTATCAGTGCTTAGGGATATGATCCCTGGCTAAGATGTGAGACTAGAACTAGGAGGGGAGGGACGGGGAATTCCTTCGCTAGTATGACCTACCTAAGTTTTTTTTTGTATTTAATTGGTCGGTCAGAATATAGGGATAATATGTTCTATATCAATTAACCTTTTGTTTTGTGGCAGTATCTGAAAATGACATCCGAGAATATTGAGAATAGCAATGGAGCACAGGCGACCGTTGATTCACCACATATCAATAATCAGGATAATGTGCATTAGGAAGGCGACAATCCTCATGCAAACAACAACACTGAACAAATGATGAATGATGGAATGTTCAGAGGCTTTATGCAATTCATGCAACAGCAGGCGAGAGCGGCTCCTATCCAAAATGTAGGTGGAAACACTGAAAACTCTCGGATGGTCACCGCTAAACAGTTCAAGGAGCTGGGACCATCGGAGTTTATTGGAGAGCCAAAACCACTTAAGGCGAAAGCATGGATAAAGCAGATCACCAAGATATTTGATGTCTTGGGATGCTTCGAGGAGCAAAAGGTTCCCTTTGCCGCCTTTATGTTGCGAGGAGAGGCAGATTACTGGTGAGAATTGGTAAAGCGTACTCAACCTGCCGCACCAAAAATGTCTTGGGAGAAGTTCCAAGAACTATTCAACGACAAGTACTTTCCCAAAAGTATTCGTCACATGAAGGAGGTGGAGTTCATCAAGTTGGAGTAAAATAATATGACCGTGTCGCAGTATGAAGCAAAGTTTGCCGAGTTGTCCCGGTTTGCGTCCCACTTGGTGGATAATGAAGAGAGAATGACGTGAATGTTTTTAAGATGTTTAAAGCCGGAGATACGTCAACATCTTGTTTCTCATAAACTGTGTTTTTATGCAGATGTTGTAAATAGGGCTCAGTTAGTAGAACGCGATAATGAGACAACGCAACCAAAAAAGCAAAGGAAAAATGATAATACCAATGAGAGCGATCGTGAGCGGTGACAACAAGCGTGGAGGAATCAACAGGCGAAGTGGTAACCACGCCGGTGGTAATCGAGGCCAAAAAATAAGAATGGACATTTCAAGAAGAGGAGATTCAACAATGATGGAAAGGCGTTAGCAAGAGACCCGTTGTTAAGGAAGGAGAGAAGACCACCTATCATATGCTTCAAATGCGGAAGGGAGGGACACATCGGTCAAAGCTGCGATGTCGTCAAAGCATGTTATAATTGTGGAAGAGAAGGTCACTTAGCGATTTTGTCGTTCTTAGAAGACAAGTTGACCGAGGATGGAGGCACTAAAGGCCGTCCCGGAAAAGTCAAAGCCGGTAGTCAAGGAGGCGTTTGTTGTGACCTCCCGAAAGCAAGGAACCGAATGAGGTCATCACGGGTAAGCTTATCATAAACTCTAGCGAAGTATATACTTTATTTGATACCGGTTCTACCCATTCTTTTATTTCTCCTAGTTGCGTTCAACGATTAAATTTGACTCCGGAGAAATTAGACTTTGACTTATATGTGGAAACTCCATTGGGAGAAACCTTCATTACATCCATTGTTTATAAGTCTTGTTTGGTTCAAATCGGTACCCTCATTTTACCTGTCGATCTTATTTCATTGAAAATACTTGCATTTGACATGATTCTAGGGATTGATTGGTTAACTACTCATCATGCAAAAATTGATTGTTTTCGTAAGGTTGTTAGTTTTCATATTCCTAATCAACCTATTATGCAAATTCAAGCGACCAAACCATTAAAATCAATCACGGTCATTTCAAGCCATAAAGCTATTCATTTATTGAAAAACGGATGTCAAGCTTTTTTAGCTCATGTCACGGATCTAAACAAAAATACATCAGTTTTGAATGATATTTCTATTGTTAATAAATTTCCAGACATATTCCCTGAAGAACTTTCTGGCCTACCCCCAGAGCGTGAAATTGAATTTTGTATCGACCTTGAACGCAGTACAAAACCCATTTCAAAGCCCCATATCGAATGGCTCTATTGAACTTGAGTTAAAGACCCAACTTCGGGAATTGTTAGACATTGGCTTTATTCGTCTAGTACTTCTCCTTGGGGTGCACCTGTTTATTCGTGAAAAAAGAAAGATGGGAGTATGCGACTTTGTATTGATTATCGGGGAGTTGAATCATGTCACCATCAAAATAGGTACCCATTGCCACGTATTGATGACTGTTTGACCGGTTGCAAGAGCCAAATTCTTTTCAAAGATTGATCTTCGTTCGGATATCACCAATTGAAGATTAGAACAAATGACATTCCAAAGCGACTTCCGAACTCGATGCGGGCATTATGAATTCCTAGTCGTGTCCTTTGGATTAACTAATGCTCTGTTGCCTTCATGGATATGGTGAACCAAGTATTCAAGGAATATTTGGATCACTTTGTGGTAAATCTTTATTGATGACATCCTTATTTATTCAAAAGCCGTGAAGATCATGAGCAACACTTGAGGGTGACACTCCAAAAGCTTCGTGAATACAAACTTTATGCCAAGTCGAAGAAATGTGAGTTCGGCTTGAAGAAGTAGCATTCCTTGGGCACGTAGTATCAAGTCATGGAATATCATTGACCCGGCAAAGATTGAAGCTATTCAAAGTGGGAAGCAACCTAAATCGATGGATGGAAATGCGTACGTACCTTTCTCGGCTTAAATTTGGTTATTATCGGAGATTCGTGGAAGGATTTTCTCGAATAGCTACTCCATTAACTCATTAACTCGGAAAGATACAAAGTTCGGTTGGAAGCGAAGAATGTGAGAAGAGTTTTCAAGAACTCGAGAGGAGACTCATTTAAAGACTTTTGACAATACCATACGGATCGGAGGATTTGTCATCTCTGATGATGCTTGAGCAAAGGGTTGGGATGTGTCTCATGCAACATGGGAAAGTCATAGCATATGCCTCAAGACAACTCAAAGAATATGAGAGGAATTATCCTACTCATGATCTAGAGTTGGCAGTTGTTGTCTTCGCACTTAAAATTTGGAGGCATTACTTGTATGGGGAGAAAGTTGAGATCTTTACGGATCATAAAAGCCTCAAATATTTTTTCACTCAAAAGGAACTCAACATGTGACAATGACGTTGGCTTGAACTGCTGTTGAAAGATTATGATCATACCATCAATACCATCCCGGAAAAGCGAGCGTGGTAGGCGACGCATTGAGTATAAGATCATATGCTGGTACGAGTGCAATATTGTCAACGCAAAGTCCCATTTTGTGTGACTTGCAAAGGATGGAGATAGAGTTAAAGACTCCAGGGACCCATGTGATGATAGGGAATATACGAGTAGAACTGACTTTAATTGATAAAGTTAAAGTTGCTTCAAGCTTCTGAGACACTGAGGTGATGCGTATAAGGAAGAAAGTGCAAGAAGGTGTTATCTGGGAAGCAAGAATCGATGAAGAAGGAATACTTGAGTCAACTCCGGACTTTGTGTTCTAACGACCACGATTTAAAGTATAAAATCATGATGGGGCGCATACACACCCGTTGCAATCCATCACAGGAGTACCAAAATGTATCATGATCTTTGTCATACATTTTGGTGGAGCAATATGAAGAGAGAGATAGTGTTGTTTATCTCAAGGTGTCTAATTTGTCAACGAGTTAAAGCAGAGCATCAAGTACCAAAAGGTCCATTCCAACCACTTGAAATTCTAGAATGGAAGTGGGAACACATTACCATGGATTTCGTTACCGGTCTTGCTAAGGTTTCTCAAGGCATAGATGCGATTTGGGTCATTGTTGATAGATTGACCAAGTCTACTCATAAATGAGATTGTAAGACTGCATGGTATGCCGGTATCCATAGTTTCTGATCGAGACCCAAGATTCACTTCACGATTTTGGGTTAGTTTGCAAAAAGCTATGGGCACAGATTTACGATTTAGCTCGGCATATCATCCTCAGACGGACGGGTAGTCAGAGAGGACTATTCAAACTATTGAAGATTTATTAAGACTCTGTGTCCTTGACTTCAAGGGAAGTTGGGATAAGTTCTTACCATTTGTGGAGTTTTCCTACAACAACAGTTATCAAGCAAGTATTGGCATGGCTCCATTTGAGGCATTGTATGGAAGAAAGTGTCGTTCTCCAGTATGTTGGGATGAGGTGGGAGAAGCAACGTTTTTGGGACCAGAGTTGGTACGTATGACTACAGAAAAGATTCAAACAATCCGACAACGTATAAAAACCTCACAAGATCGACAAAAGAGTTATGCTGATCTTCATCGAAAGGACGTGGAATTCGATATAGGAGATCATGTGTTGTTACGTGTTGCTCCATGGAAAGGAGTTACTGAGATTTGAAAGAGAGGAAAGCTCAATCCTCGATTCATCGGCCCATTTTAATCCTCGATCGAGTAGGAAGCGTGGCTTATAGACTCGCTTTTACCACCAAGTATGTCTCGTGTTCATAACGTTTTCACATATCCATGTTACGTAAATATGTAAAAGACCGAACCACATTATTGAGTTAGAACCGGACGAAATAGCGGAAGATTTGGCGTATGAAGAGGTTCTGTTCAAATCTTGGATAAGAAGGAACATATTCTACGCTCCAAGGTTATACCTCAAGTCAAAGTTTTGTGGAGAAACCACGATATTGAGGAAATGACTTGGGAATTAGAATCTGAAATAAAATCAAGGTATCCTTACCTCTTCGACATACCAGGTACGTACCCTAATTTCGAGGGCAAAATTTCATAAGAAGGGGAGGTTATAAGACCCCAACTTTTATAAATAAAGATGAATTTTCTATAAATATCATTTTGAATATTATGGAGTAAATTTGATATAATGTTATAGTTGTGGGTAATATTTATAAATTTTGCAAAGTCATGCAAGTTGTTATATAATATTCGATTGGTGGGGAATATTCGTTTTAACGAGAGAATATTATTAGTACAACGTCCACAATCATTGGTGGACCCCATAATGAAATTATTGCCGGATTGAGAAAGCGACAAAAGTACTTTTATGAAAATAACGGCGGAAGTTTTACCGTTAAGCTGTTGAAACACCGGTGTTAAAAATACGATGTCTGGCGAGTTGCTGCAAGCAGATATCACTGCAGTATTGATTATTGATTCTTATGTGATAAGTCACTCAGTGTTGTTATTTTATGGACCCTCATTTACTCGTTTTTTAAAATAATCGATAGAAAATTATTTAATATTATAAATGTGGGGGACAACATGTTGAAAAATGAAATGGGATGAAATTGTGTTTGGATGGGTGGTTGGATGCTGAGAAAGGAAAGGTTCAATTATTAAGTTTATTATTATTATAGGTTTGTTTTATATGTATATATATAGAAGTATTAAATATATATATATATTATGATAATGATGATTTTGGACTGATGGAATTCACGGGAGCATAACCCGTGACAAATTTTTTAAACACATGTTATATATATATATAATATATATATATATATATATATATATTATATTTTATTTAAAAGATTTTGCTTTAAATATGGCCCGTCTGATTAAAAGTAAATCAATCTGGACCGTTCATAAAATAGTTACTATGTAGTCCATTTTTCTATAAATAGAAGCTCATTCCTTCATTATTTCTTACGAATTCACTGAAACTCTAGAGAGAGAAATTATAGAGAAGCTATAGAAAATTATTCTGCTCCTTCCCTACTCTTATATTCAGTTTCTTTTACGGTAAGGGGTATTATTTCTTTTGTATTCATGAAGAGAACTTCTGTTATTCCATTCTTTATTATTCTTTGGAATAAACGATATCTGCGGACTACCCTATACTTGGTGACATTCTTCTAATATCCGTCTTTATTATTATTACCGTTAGAATATCACATGCTCATGCGTTTCTACGGGACACGGGTTTAAAATCTTTATTATTATTACATTTGGAATATCACATGCGTGCGCGTGTCTGTGGGACTGGTTCCATCTTTATTATTATTACATTGGAATATCTTGTCTATGCGTTACTGTGGGACTGGTTCCGCTTTTTATTATTACTGTTGGAACATCCATCCGGTGCAATTTCACTTGACACGGTTACATTACTTATTAATCTGTTGGAATAACACATACATGCGAAATACCGCATGCACGGTGATTTCTTTTGTTATTCCATTCGTTATTATACTCGGTTGGTTAAAGTTTTTACTTTATACTCCATGAAATTAGTGGAATATCCTTGATATTTGCGCTTCATCGATATATTTTCATAGAAATATTCTACGAGCATTCTTGAATTTTACTACAAAGCAAGATTATCATGTTGACAATTTGGACGTTATCGGTTCTGGATAAATTAATTCTTGAACTTGTTTTATTGAATTCTTATATCATTGTCATCATCCTCATGTTTATATTATGTTGAAAGTCATCTATGGCTGTAGTGCATAGATGGACTTGGTATGATTATGACTGAGGGATTATTCGGTGTAATCATGGACCGTAATGTTACAAATGATGTGGTAAAAGTCCTCATTGGCCCGTAGTGCATTGATGGACGGTTGTTGGCATGATCATGACCATTAATGAATACATACGAATGTCATTGGTCATCGTAGCGCATGGATAATTTATGGTCGTGATACTAAAGAATATCCTTGGTAAGTATGAAGGGGTGATTCGATGATGTGGATTATTTATTAAAGTTGAGTCTCGTGATAAAAGTCATGAAAAACCTTTTAAACCATAGAAGATAGTAGATTTTATTCTCTACTTGACTCTTTAATGGATTGCTTGTTCATTGTGATTAAACTTGATGTTTGTTATATTTTATCGGTTTTAACTTTGTTGAAGGCTAATGATAATTTATTTTGCATTATCTTAGTCATAATATTTCTTCTTGGGCTAGTTGAGCTCACCCTTTATTTCCTTTGTTCTCTTCAGGAAATGAGAATATAGCAGGGACGAGTTGGGGAACGGAGTGATGGACCAGATGATAATATTAGTAGTCCTCACTATTCTGTTAAATAGTGTGACAATAATTGTAATGAGGACATCTTTTGAGTTTGTATACTCTCTAGTAGACAATATTTCTATTCAAACTCACAGTTTATGTTTTGTCGTATTTTACACGACAGTTGTATTATTAAGTTGTATTTGAATTCTGTACCATGTATCTGGCGACTCAAGATGGGTGATGTATACCTAATTTTGGGGGCGTCACAAATAGTCTATAAACACAAAATTTTCCGGGATTCACTATTTGGTAAAAAAAGTCAATAGTTGACTTTTTCGGAAAAAGTCAAACTTCGAAATTTCAAAATTTATATTGTTGATAAAAATAGTTTCATTATGTTGGAATTGTTTGTGTTAGGTAAAATTGACATTTATTTCGATGATAATTGATGTCTGGGGTTATATTGATAAATCGGGTAATTTATCGGATAAATGAGCAATTAATTGCTACTAATTTACATGCTTATATAACTATTTATTCACATGTGTGTACTATTGAATCACATTCTTGTTACTATTAGGGGAGTTGGTGCAAGATTGATAATACGTGCATGACTAAGTTAAAAATGGAGGTATAGATGGAGGTACTATACTGTAATTGTTTTTATCACATGATTAGAACTATTGAGTCACATGATTGAACTATTGATTCACATTATTTACTATTAGGGGAGGTGGTGCAAGTTTAATAGTTCTTGTAGGACTAAATTAAAAATGAAAGAAAAGTTGGAGGTATTGTACTATAATATTATACTCAGTTGGTTAAAGTTTTGACTTCTATACTCCATGAAATTAGTGGAATATCCTTGATATTTGTGCTTCATCCAATATCTTTTCATGGACATATTCTTCTGAGCATTCTTGAATTTTACACTACAAAGCAGTATCATGTTGACACTTTGGACGTTATCAGTTCTTAGATAAATTAATTCTTGAACTTGTTTTATTGAATTCTTATATCATTGTCATCATCCTCATGTTTATATTTTGTTGAAAGTCATCTGTGGCCTGTAGTGCATAGATGGACTTGGTATGATTATGACCAGGGATTATTCAGTGTAATCATAACCGTAATGTTACAAATGATGTGGAAAAAGTCCTCATTGGCGTAGTGCATTGATGGACAATTTTGGTATGATTATGGTTATGAATTCTCTTTGGTACAGTAGTGCAAAGATGAATTGTTTTATGGCATGATTAGGACCGTTGATGAAAACATGATTATCTTTAGTGTTAGTAGTGCATGGATAATTCGTGGTCGTGATACTTAAAGAATGTCCTTGGGTAGTAGTGCGGTGGTGATTCGGTGATGTGGATTATTTATTGTCGAGTCCAATGATAAAAGTGATGAAAACCTTTTAAATCATAAAAGATAGTAGATTTTATTCTCTACTTGACTCTTTTTTTGGATTTCTTGTTCACCGCAGATTAAACTTGATGGTTGTTATATTGAATCGGTTTAACTTTATTGTTGAAGGCTAACGATAATTTTTTTTGCATTATCTTAGTCATAATATTTCTTACTGGGCTAGTTGAGCTCACCCTTTCTTTCACTGTTCTCTTCAGGAAATGAGAACGTATCAGGGACTAGTCGGGGAACAGAGTGATGGTCCTAGATGGTGCATTAGTAGTCCTCACTATTCTGTGAAATAGTGTGATAATAAATGTAATGAGGACTCCATTGAGTTTGTATACTCTCTAGAGGACAGTATTTGTATTAAAATTCGCAGCATATGTTTTGTCATATTGTACACGACAGTTATATAATTACGTTTGTATTTGTATTCTGTACCATGTATCTGGCGACTCAAGATGGGTGATGTATACCTAATTTTGGGGGCGTCACAAAGTCGATTCTACTCGTATATTCGTTATCTTCACTTGGGTTCCTAGAGTCTTTAACTCTATCTTCATCACTTGTAAGTTATACGAAATGAGTCTTTGTGTTAACAACATCGCACTCGTAAATGCATCCGATCTTCTACTCAACATGTCAGCTACCACATTCGCTTTCCCACAATAGTATTGAATGGTACGATCGTAATCTTCAACAGCTCGAGTCAATGTCTTTGGCACGTTATACGTTCGTTTTAAGTAAAGAAATATTTGAGGGTTTAAGAAATGGGTTTTGTACTGGGGTCAATACAAAATTCGATTTCACGCTCTAGGGGAAGCTAAGAAGTCTTCAAGAATACGTCAGGAAATTTATTAACAATAGAAATATCATTCAAAACTGTGACCCTCATCCAAGACTTGGATAGTACGTCACATTGATACCTATCAACTTGTCATCGTCATTCACGGCGTCGCCATCTGTAAAGTAAAGCTTCGGTGCATTTCACAAAGAAGTCAACAACGAAAAGGCCAAGGGCTTTTTACTTTATGGCTTGATATGACAATGATTGACTTTAGTGGTTTGGTTACTTTGAATTAGCATATTGAGTTGGTTAGGAGTATGAAAGCTAACAAACCTTACAAAAAAACATGATGAGTAGTTAATCAATCTATTCCTAAAATCACATCAAAGGCGAGTATTTTCAAAGAGATACGATCGACAGGTAACATGAAAGTGTTGATTTGAACAAGATTTATAAATAGTGGAGGTAACGAAGATTTTTCCCAACAGATATATCAAAGTCTAACTTCTCCGGAGTTAACTTCAAACATTGAACACAACTAGGTGAAATAAAAGAGTAAGTAGAACCGATATTTAACATAGTATAGACTTCGCAAGAGTTTATGACTAACATACCCGTGATAATTTTATTCAGGTTCCTCATCACGAAAAAAAAAAAGCTCTCTCTTAATCTACCAGCTTTGGCTTGTCTGGGACATCCTTTGGCATCACTATCCCAGCTGGAATTGACTTCACCATACGACAAAATCGAGCTAGGTGACCTTCTCTTCCGCAATTAAAACACGTTTTGGATTCTTTGCGTCTGATTTAGACGGATGTGTCCCTCTGTCGCATTTGATTTGAAACATAATGCCGGTGGTCGTTCTTCTTCTTTTGAAACGGGTGCTGGTACCGACGTCTTTACGTCATTGTTGAACCTTCTCTTCTTGAAATGTCCATTCTTATTGTTTTGACCATGATTACCACCGAAGTGGTTACCATTTCTAGCATGTTGATTCCCTCCATGCTTATTGTCACCGCTTTGATGACTGTTATCACCTGTATTATCATTTTGTCTGCTGCCCTCTTTTGGTTTGGTTGACTTATTATCGCGCTCCAATAACTGAGCCCTATTAACAACATCTGAATACAAACACAGTTTATGAGAGATAAGATATTGACGTATCTCAGGTTTCAAACCTCTTAAAAACATCCGCGTCATTATCAACCAAGTGGGACGCAAATCAGGATAACTCGGCAAACTTGGCTTCGTACTGCGACACGGTCATGTTGTTTTGCTCCAACTTGATAAATTCCACCTCCTTCATGTGACGAATGCTTTTCCGGAAAGTACTTGTCATTGAGCGACTCTTGGAACTTCTCCCAAGACATCTTGAGTCGTCAGTCGGGAGTGCGTTTCTGATTCCCACCAGTGATCTGCCTCTTCACGCAACATAAAGGTGGGCAAAGGAACCTTTTGCTCCTCGGAGCATCCCAAGACATCAAATATCTTGGTGATCTGCTTTAACCACGTCTCCGCCTTAAGTGGTTCTGGCTTTCCCAAAAACTCCGGTGGTCCCAGCTCCTTGAATTGCTTAGCGGTGACCAATCGTGGGTTGCCATTGTTTTCTCCTACATTATGAACAGGAGCGAGCCGCCTTCGCCTGATATTGCATAAATTCTAAAAAGCTCCTAAGCGTCAAATCGTTAAATCGATTGATCAGTGTTGTTATTTACAGGAGGATTATCACCATCCTGTTGCACATTGTCCTGATTATTGATCTATGGAGAATCAACAGTCTCCTGTACTCCATTGCTTATCTCAACATTTTCAGATGTCATTTTCAAATACTGTCATAAAACAAGGGTTAATTAACATATCACATATTATCTCTATACTCTGACCGACCAATTAAATATCAAATAAACTTAGGTAGGTCATACTAGTGAAGGAATTCCCCATCTCTCCCCTCCTAGTTCTAGTCTCACATCTTAGCCGGAGATCATATCCCTAAGCTCTGATACCAACTGTGACGCCCCCAAAATTAGGTATACATCACCCATCTTAAGTCGCCAGATACATGGTACAGAATTCAAATACAACTTAATAATACAACTGTCGTGTACAATACGACAAAACATAAACTGTGAGTTTGAATAGTGAGGACTACTAATGCAAACATCTAGGATTATCACTCTGTTCCCCGACTAGTCCCAGCTATGTTCTCATTTCCTGAAGAGAACAGTGAAAGAAAGGGTGAGCTCAACTAGCCCAGTAAGAAATATTATGACTAAGATAATGTAGAATAATTTATCGTTAGCCTTCAACAGTGTTAAACTGATAAAATATAATAACTATCAAGTTTAACTGCAGCGGAACAAGCAATCCATTAGAAGAGTCAAGTAGAGAATAAAATCTACTATCTTATATTGGAATACCCTGTCTATGCGAAGTACCGCATACATGGTAAAATTCTTCTGTTATTCCATTCTTTATTATTCTATTAGAATAACCTGTCTGTGCGGTCTATCGCGTGCCTAGTGAATTCTGTTCTTATTTCATTCTTTATTATTCTATTGGAACATCTTATCTGTGCGGATTACGCATGACCTGATTCCATTCTTTATTATTACATTTGGAATATCACATGCATGTGAATTACGCATAGTTGGTTCCATTCTTTATTATTACATTGGAATAACTCATGCATGCGGATTACGCATGCACGGTGAATTCTTTCGTTATTCCATTCTTTATTATTACATTGGAATAATCGTCGACGTGGATTCTGCATGGCGGTAAAAATCCATTGCGGTTTCATATATTCTATTATACTCGGTTGATTAAAGTTTTGGCTTCTATACTTCATGAAATTAGTGGAATATCCTTGATATTTGCGCTTCATCCAGTATCTTTTCATGAAAATATTCTTCTGAGCATTCTTGAATTTTACTCCACAAAGCAGTATCATGTTGACAATTTGGACGTTATTGATTTCTAGATAAATTAAATTATAAATCTTTACAAATTTATCCTTGAACTTGTTTTTATTGAATTCTTATATCATTGTCATCATCCTCATGTTTATTATATGTTGAAAGTCATCTGTGGCCTGTAATGCATAGATGGACTTGGTATGATTATGACCAGGGATTATTCGGTATAATCATGACCGTAATGTTACAAATGATGTGGTAAAAGTTCTCATTGGCCGTAGTGCATTGATGGACAATTGTTGACATGATCATGACCATTGATGAATACACGAATATCATTGGCCCGTAGTGCATGGATAATTTGTGGTCGTGATACTAATGAATATCCTTGGCCGTAGTGCATGGATGATGTGGTTTATTTATTAAGCTGAGTCTCAGCGATAAAAGTGATGAAAAACCTTTTAACTCATAGAAGATAGTAGATTTTATTCTCTACTTGACTCTTCTAACGTTGCTTGTTCACCGTAGTTAAACTTGATGTTTATTATATTTTATCAGTTTCACACTGTTGAAGGTTAATGATAATTTATTCTGCATTATCTTAGTCATAATATTTCTTATTGGGCTAGTTGAGCTCACCCTTTCTTTCACTGTTCTCTTCAGGAAATGAGAACGTAATCGGGACTAGTCGGGGAACGGAGTGACGGTCCATATGATAGCATTAGTAGTCCTCACTATTCTGTTAAATAGTGTGACAATAAATGTAATGAGGACTCCATTGAGTGTGGATATTGTCTAGATGACAATATTCTTATTAAAACTCTTAGATTATATTTTATCGTATTTTACACGACTATTGTATAATTAAGTTGTATTTGAATTTTGTACCATGTATTTGGCGACTCAAGATGGGTGATGTATACCTATTTTGGGGGCGTCACATCGAATGTGTTGTGACATAGTATTTTTGTTAGAATATACCGTATGGTATTCCTGAGTTATAACCACCTGTGGGGGTACCACAGACATGTCGTCTTGGCACGAGAGACATGACACTTTTCGTGGCAGTGTGATTAGACCACGGCGTCTCTGTTTAGGCTCCGGGGGAAGTAGGTCATTTGGTATTTTGCTGTGGGAGGCGTATGTGTTAACCCTAGTTTTCTGTTCTGCGGATTTGTGATGTTGTGCCAAACACACCTATCCGATTTGCATACATTTGGATTCGCGGTCCAATGTTTGATTTGCTTGTGTGACATTGTTTTGACTTGCCTGTGTGGCATTATTTTTGACTTACCTGTGTGGTAATGTATATTTCTGAGCTCGCACGGTATGAAATAACACACAACCATTTGATTCAGCCTATTCTTTCATTGTATTAGTTTTGTTTATTTCTGTCCAGTTCAATTCATTGAGTTAGTTACTTCAGTTCGTTATTTCTTTATTCTCCATTGGTTTCGTCAATTCTGTTGATTCAAATATATTCCATTCAGATCTTTGGAGCTTATATTTTCGTCCGTATTTACACTTGAGGCTTTGTTCAGTATTTTGTCTCAGTTGTTTCGTATATCAGTTGCATATCTTTTGTATATCTGTATCCATACTGGGCAATTGGCTCATATTGGGTTTTTCTTCCGACAGGTTGCAGGGGTGATTAAGGGCTAGTGTGATGAGAGTGTTGCCTTGACCATCTAGGTGGATTAAATTTTTGGTTTTGATTATTTTGATTCTAGTTGGAGAATTATATTTAGTACTTCATTGATGGACATCATTATTAATATTTTGAAGTTATTAGTACTCTGTTTACTAATTTTGAGGTTTGTTGTGCTTTCCACGTGACCTCCCTTTCCTATTCGGGAAGGGGGTGTTACAATACTCTCATCTTCAAATAATGCTGCTATCACATAAAAAAAATTACATAATATTCGCATACACACACATATATATTTGTAGATTCCACATATCAAATAGAGCTCATAGTATGTATATATGTATGTGAACATTATGTGACCTTTTTATATGATAATAACATTGTTGTCATCATCTTTATCTGCTGCATTTTATAAAACGTGAGCCAATTGATGTGTTATATTTGTGAAACATTTTTCAGCTAGGCTGCCGTTTATAGTGTTTGAATTTTCAAATGAATCATTCTCTCTTTTTTTTTATATTATTTGATCATTATTGATTTTTAAAAAAATTTAAAAAATTTTTAATTCATAATTGACATAGATTCTTTTAATTTTAATCAATAAATTAATAAATATTATAAACTATTTAAAAAATATTATTCATTGTAAATTTTATTGTTTCATAATTTTTAATGAATCATCTCAATTTTACGAAATGAAAGTATTCAATTTTTCTATTTAGTAAATAGTTAAATTGATAAAAGATTAAAGTTATGGGTGAAATTATTTTTTTCAAAATAAGCAAGTGGTTATAAAATATTCATTGTTGTCGGGGAATATTCGTTTAGTCGTGGAATATTCTTGTTATCGGGGAATATTTGTACGACGGCGCATCCATTCGTGGGCCCCATAACAGAATAACTGTCGGATGAAGAAAACGACAAATTTAAGTTTTTATAAATAACAGTAGTAATCGTTCACAATTAACCTTTGTTGGAATACGATTGGGTAAAGTAAAATAATACAGCGTTGTTGTATAGTAGAACACGGTATTGCACAATATTTTTGAATTATTGATTCTTACGTAAGAAGGCACTACTCAATAATGGTTACAGTAATTATTGTTCAATATTTTATTTTATTGAATCAATAATTGTTGCGTTGATATTTTATATTATTGTTGTTTCAATAATTGTCCTTTGCGCATGATATTTCCCATTATCAGATTAATAATTCATATTATTTGAATAATATTATTAGATAACATTATTGGCAATGTCTAGAAAGTTATGTCTAGGAGAGGTTTGGTCACCTAATTGTGCGCCAGTAAGGAGAAATCATTATTGGAAAGCCCTCTTTCTAGAAGCGACTGGTTGTCAATATTGTGATTACGTAATATTATTTGTGAATAATTAATTATTGATTTATATGATAAGGAAAATATTCATTTTATGTGGATATAGATGGAGAAAATTTTAATGTGACAATTGTTAAAATTGATATTTTATCTTTTACGATAAAATAATTCATTTAAATATATTATTATATTTTAATAATATAATAATGGTAATATTTTTAAAAATGAGGAGGAAGAGTATTATTGTTATAAAAAAATTTACAATATATGTTCAATATAGGACTATATTCTGCTAAATTCCAGAAAAGAAAAAATTTTGGGACTGATTTGGTATTTTTCATGAAAATAGACTAGTTATGAATAAATGAATTAAATATGTTATGTGAAGTAAGAAAATTGGAAAATAGGATTTTATGGCTTGTGTGACGCCCCCAAAACAGGTATACATCACCCATCTTGGGTGCATGGATACAAGTCTTGAATACAAATACAACTTAATTATACTGACGATCGTGTAAAAATACGACTAAACATAGGTTGTGAGTTTTAATACAAATATTGTCATCTAGACAATATCCACACTCAATGGAGTCCTCATTACATTTATTATCACACTATTTCACGAATAGTGAGGACTACTAATGCACCATCTAGGACCATCACTCTGTTCCCCGATTAGTAGTCCACTCGTTCTCATTTCACGAAGAGAACGGTGAAAGAAAGGTGAGCTCAACTAGCCCAGTAAGAAATATTATGACTAAGATAATGTAGAATAAATTATCATTAGCCTTCAACAATGTTAAACTGATAGAATATAAAAGACAACAAGTTTAACTGCAGCGGAACAAGTAATCCATTAGAAGAGTCAAGTAAAGTATAAAATCTATTATCTTCTAATATTTAAAAAGTTTTTCATCAACTTTATCGCTGAGACTCAGCTTAATAAATAAAATCGAATCATCCCTGCTCCACGGCCAAGGATATTCATGTAATCATCAATAGTCATAACTATACCGAATAATCCCTGGTCTTAATCATACCAAAACTGTCCATCAATGCACTACGGGCCAATGTGGACTTTTTTTGCATCATTTGTAACATTACGGGCATGATTATACCGAATAATCCATGGACATAATCATACCAAGTCCATCTATGCACTACAAGCCACAGATGACTTTCAACATAATATAAACATGAGAATGATGACAATGATATAAGAATTCAATAAAACAAGTTCAAGAATTAATTTATCCAGTAAACTAATAACGTCCAAATTGTCAACATGATACTGCTTTGTGGAGTAAAAATTCAAGAATGCTCAGAAAAATATTTTCATGAAAAGATATTGGATGAAGCACAAATATCAAGGATATTTCACTAATTTCATGGAGTATAGAAGTCAAAGCTTTAACCAACTTAGTATAATAGAATATATAAAACTGCAAATGGATTTTCGCCCGCCATGCGATAATCCACGTGACGCATCATTTCCAAAATTTAATAAGAAATGAATCTGAAGGATCATTCACCGTGCGCGTGGTAATCACATAAATGAGTTATTCCAACAGAATAATAAAGAATGGAATAACATAAGGATTCACCATGCGTGCGATAGGACTGCATGACGGAGTTATTCCCAACAAAATAATAAATAATGGAATCGAGTGCAAGCGTAACGCATGCAGAACAAGATATTAAACGAGAATAATAAATAATGGAACCCGGTCCCAAGGCGTAAGAGAGCAGGATATTAAACAGAATAATAAATAATGGAACCGAGTCGGCGATAAGAACGCATAGATATGATATTCAAAGAATAATAAAGAACGAAATATTAGAAGAATTTCACCATGTATGCGGTGCTTAGCATAAGCAGGAGTTATTCAGCAAGAATAATAAGAATGGAATAACAATGAATTCACGAGCATGCGATAAACCAGGGCATGATTATTCAACAGAATAACAAAGAATGAAATAACAGAAGAATTTCACCATGTCTAGAAAGTTCTGTCTAAGGAGAGGTTTGGTCACCTAATTGCGCGCCAGTAAGGAGAAATTCTTATTGGAAAACCCCTGCTTTCACAGGAGCTACACTGGTTATCGATTATTGTGATTCTATAATATTATTTGTGAATAATTAATTATTGATTTATATGATGAGGAAAATATTGATTTTATGTGGATATAGATGGAGAAAATTTTTAAAGTGACAATTGTTGAAAATTGATATTTTATCTTTTCTGATAAAATAATATTTTATTATATTATTATAATAATGATGATATTTTTACAATGAATGTGGGATATATGAGTATATGAGGAGGCGGAATATTTTTGTTATAAAAGTTGTTTAAAACATCTTTTGTGTGTCGGTGGACCCCATTTTTTGACTAAAATTTGATTATAGCCTGTAAAATCGTCCGTTAATGGATTTCGGTCAATTTTTGTTTGGAATTTAGAAAAACTTTCTTCTGCAAAGTTGTAGAGAATTGAATTTCCTATAAAAAAATTGTGAGATTCGAATTTTCTGATAAAAATGGCTATTTATTATGAATTATTGAAGTTCCGAAGTTCCGAAATAATTGATTTTTGGAAGTTTAAAATATTTTAATTATGAAAAACGTTTTTGTTATTGTTTTGGGTGAATGGCTGATGAGTTTGGTCTGGTGTGGTGTGCGTAGGATTATAATTTAATTATAATAATATTTTATTAAATTTTCTACTTTGGTGTTCTAAGCGATTTCTATAAATAGGGTCTTGGGTTAGAATTGAAAAATACACGGCTGAAGTTTTCTCTCTATTTCTCTCTCTATATTATCGAGTGTATTCTTGTGAGTATTTTGATATCTTGAGTGTTGTTATACGGTGCAAATTCGTTCAGCGTTATTCCAATCAGAAGTACTTCTCTTTTGAGGTAAGGGATTTTAAGGGATTTTAAGGGATTGAAAGGGATGTTATTTTCTTTGTAAGTGATATTATATCTTCAATATCATTATGTTGAAATATTGGTTTGAATTTTTTATCAAATTTGGAACTTTTTCATGTCGGGATTACTATTCACAAGTTACTATTCATGATTTACTATTCACGAGTTCTTATTCTGGCAAGTTCTTATTCATGAGTTCTTATTCATGAGTTACTATTCACGTGTACTATTCACTACAAAATTGGTTTCTTTTTCTAACTAAATTATAGTTGATTTATGAATATTACTCTGGAGATTAAAACTATGTATTGATTATATTATCATATATAATATTTTTATAACCCTGATGTTGAAATTCTCTTTGACTTGAGTGTAAAGATGGGTAAAGTATTGGTATGATCGTGACTATGGGTTCTCTTTGGCCAGTAATGCAAAGTTGAATTGTTGACTAGTATGATCATGACCATTGAATTTACAACAGAATATTTTTAGCTTAAGTGCAAGGTGAATTGATAAACATGGTTATAATTATGGTTTATATAAATTCTGAAATGATTATGTATTTCTTTGAGATATGAATATCTTTGGCACTGTAGTGCAAAGATGACTGTTGTTGAATATCTTTGATGCGTAGTCAAAGATGAGCTGTTGATGAATATCTTTGACCGTAGTGCAAAGATGAATTTATTAGTATGATTATGAGCGAGGCTGCGATTTGGTATAACCATGATCTTTGATGTTTGGGGTAAAGGCGGTGATGAAAATTATCTTCGTCACGAATGCGAAAAGGAATTTAGAACTACAATTATGATTATGAGTTATTCACATGATTGTGGGCGAGAGCTGATTGATTGATGTTCTGAGGGTTAAAACATTGTTGGTGGACTTTTAACATGGAGAAGATAATAGACTTTATGGTCTATTTGACTCTTCTAATGGATTGCTCATTCATTGCAACTATGGTTGAAAAGTTTTATCATCTACCATATGTTTTAAATCTCTGATTTATTACTGTTGAAGGCTATTGAGAATTTATTTATCTTTAGTCATAATATTCTTTCTTGAGCTAGTTGTGCTTCACCCTTTTGCTTCACAATTCCTTTCGGTAATACGAGTGTATTTGGGTGACGAGGATATAACGGGGAATAGAGCGGTGGTCATCATTTAGTAGTTATATTTGGTGAATCAACTAGGGTGAGGAGAACCCAACGTTGGAAGGGTGTTTTGCCACTATCATACAAGATGTCTAATGACATACCATCTCGTGTGCTCATCCACTTCTTTGAGTATATCTGAGCAGCACTACTATATAATCTTGGAGTTTAGTTGAAGTATAATTCTCAATTAGAGACGGTGGAGATAATGATATGTCAAGAGAAGACACACCATTGGAAAGAATATGATAGTAATCTTCTCGTTTTTCTTTGGGGTCTATTGGGTCAACCAAGGATAATTTTGTGGGCATATGATATCTATCATAACCTAAACGCATGGCCTCCCATGTACGAAGGTTTCCTTGAGCACTTCCCAAATATTCTAATTTCTAAAACATTTTTTGACTATACATTTATGTAAGGTGTCATTGTGACGTGTTATCCAAGGTTGGGATAAGAGTCACAGTTGGTATATATTTGTATCCAAACTCACAGCATATTTGTTGTTATATTTTGCACGACAATTATTGTAATAAAGTTGTAGTTGTTTTCTGTACCATGTATTTGGCGACTCAGAATATGTTGGATGGAATGGACCTATTTTGGGGTTGTCACAAATAGTAATCTGTGAATAGTAACTCGTGAATAGTAACCAGTGAATAGTAACTCGTAAATAGTACTCCGATACAAAAAGTGCCCCAAATACTCGAGTGAACAATACTAGAGTGAATAGTAACCGGGTATTTTACGACAACTTGTCTACTTTGAAAAATTTTCACATATCACCCTTAACTTTAAAATTTTATCAATTTAACTATTTACCAAAATAGAAAAATTGAATACTTTTATTTTATAAAATTCGGGGTCTCACAATCTCCCCTCCTTATGAAATTTCGTCCACGAAATTTACGTACGTACCTGATATTCGAAGAGATGAGAATACCTTGCTTTCTATCCGGACTATACCTTCCTAGTTATTTTCTCTGTATCATGATTTTCCCATTGCTCAGCTCCTGTATTTTAGATATCATTCTAGAATACAGTTTCAAAATAAGGGTTAATTGACATGCCACATATTATCCCTATACTTTGACCGACCAAATAAATACCAAATAAACTTAGGTAGGTCATACTAGCGAAGGAATTCCCCGTCTCTCCCCTCCTAGTTTTTGTCTCACATCTCAACCAGGAATCATATCCCTAAGCTTTGATACCAACTGTGACGCCCCCAAAACAGATATACAACACCCATCTTGGGTCGCCAGATACAAGGTACTGAATACAAATACAACTTAATTATACAACAGTCGTGTAAAATACGACTAAACATAGGCTGTGAGTTTTAATACAAATATTGTCATCTAGACAATATCCACACTCAATGGAGTTCTCATTACATTTATTATCACACTATTTCACAGAATAGTGAGGACTACTAATACACCATCTAGGACCATCACTCTGTTCCCCGACTAGTCCCAGCTACGTTCTCATTTCCTGAAGAAAACAGTGAAAGAAAGGGTGAGCTCAACTAGCCCAGTAAAAAATATTATGACTAAGATAATGCAGAATAAATTATCATTAGTCTTCAACAATGTTAAACTGATAGAATATAAATGTAAGACCCCAACTTATTATAAATAAAATCTAATTTTCTCTAATTATTATTGTGAATAATAAGGTATTAATTTGATATAATTAAATTAAATTAAATTTTCTCTAATTATTATTGTGAATAATAAGGTATTAATTTGATATAATTCTCTGGTTATAGGTGAAATGTGCAAATTTTACAAAATATGCAAGGGTTATAAATAATCATTGTTGTGGGGGGGGAATATTCATTTGGTCGTGGAATATTCTTGTTGTCGGGGAATATTAAATGCGATGTAGCGATCATTATGGGCCCATATATGAATAATTGTCGGATGAAAGAAAGCGACAAGTTTGAGTTTTTATAAATAACTTGGTAGTAGTTATTCACAAGTATTAACCTTCGTTGGAAGACCCGATGGTTAAAATACGATGTCTGGCGTGGATGCATGTATTGATGAATTATTGATCCTTACGTAAGAAAGGTACTACTCAATAATTATTACGATGTGAATTCTTGTTCGATATTTTATTTTATTGATTCAATAATTGATGCGTTGATATTTTATATTATTGTTGTTTCAATAATTGTCAACGCATGATGATATTCCCATTATCGGATCAATAATTCATATTATTTGAATAATATTATTAGATAGCATTATTGGCAATGTCTAAAAAGTTCTGTCAAGGAGAGGTTTGGTCACCTAATTGCGCACCAGTAAGGAGAAATTCTTATTGAAAAGCCCCTTGCTCGGGAACGCCATGCTTGTCATAAATGTGATTCTGTAATATTATTTATGAATAATTAATTATTGATTCATATGATAAGAAAATATTTATTTTATATGGATATAAATGTTGGATATATTTATTGTGGTTAAAAATGAAGGAGTTAATGTTGAGGTGTTTTATTAGTATTTTTGTCGGAATGGAGGTATTAAAAAATAAACCAGTGTTTTTGAGATATATTGCGTGAGTTATAATTTTTAATCCGACCGTTGGATCGTTGCAATTTTTGGATATGTTATACATATATATAAGTTGAGTATATGTCCACAAATTTTGAACCGTTAAAAATGAACATATGATTTGTTATGAATTTTAAGAGGTGATTGGTTCAGAAATTGTTGAAGTATCCGAATTTAGCATTTTTGTGGAAAATTCTAGAATTGGTGGGCCCCACTTGTGGTTGGTGAAGAAATGTGCTAAATTTTATTTCAAATGTGGTGGGTGGGAATAGTAGCAAGTAAAGCCATCAGGTTGCAGGTCAAGTCTGCTAACATTTTCCTATAAATAGAGGGCTAAGTTAGAATTGAAAATCACACCAGAAACATAAGTTTTTCTCTCTCTCTCTAGATTATTAAGTGTATTTTGTGAGTATTTAGATACTTTGTGAGTTTCTATTCATCAGTGCAAGTTTCCTTGACCTTATCTAGATATTAAGATCAAATGCGATATTTTGAGGTAAGGGATATTATCTTCTTCTTAAATGATATTTTCTTCAATATCATTATCTTAGAAATATTGGTATGAACTTTTTATCAAATTTGGAACTTTTTGTGTGGGGTTCTTATTCACGTATCTGACCTTATTCACGAATACGGCCTTTATTCATAGAAAAATGAAATTTTCTTCTTGTTATCCAAGATGTCTATTATGGTTACTATCTTTGATTGTATCCATGTTTTGATCTTTATTCTTGAATTTTGCTTCAAAATTGGTTATTATAGAGTATTATTGATCTTGGATAAACTGTTATACGAATCCTTACTATTTGTCCTTCTGTCTCACTAGATTCGTTTTCTTTAAAATATTTTTCATCATCCTCAGTCCTAAATGATGATATTATTGAATATCTTTGGCCTGTAGTGCAAAGATGAATGATTAACTGATGAATATCTTTGGCCCGTAGTGCAAAGATGAACAGGTGTTGAGATAAACATGACCAACTGGTGATATAAATGAATATTTTGGCCTGTAGTGCAAAGATGAATATTGATTAAAGATGTATATTGATTGTTGTTACAGGGATAAAATATTGATGATGGACTTTTAAATCTTAGAAGATAGTAGAATTCTTTCTCTACTTGAATCTTCTAATGGATTGCTATTTCGATTATGTTATTGATCTAAAACTTGTTGTCTATTATATTTTATTTATTTTTTTTCCCTGTTGAAGACTAACGATAATTTGTTGTATATTATCTTATTCATAATATTCTTTCTTTGGGCTAGTTGAGCTCACCCTTTTCCTTTTTGTTCCATTTTTCTCGAGGAGGTGAGAACATAGCGAGGAACTAGTCGAGTGCGGAGTGATGGTTCTAGAAAGATGTTTTAGCAGTCCTCACTATTTACGTAAAATAGTGTTTGAATAATTATAATGAGGACTTATTTGAGTGTGGATATTGTCTAAAAGACAATATTTGTATTTAAACTCACATGTATGTGTTGTAAGTATTTTGTACGACAATTGTATTATTGAAGTTGTAGTTTGCTTTTACATACCATGTATTTGGCGATTTCGGAATGGGTGTTGTATACTTATTTTGGGGCGTCACGGTTTGGTATCGAGCTTAGGGATATGGTCTCTGGCGGAGATCGGGGAATAGAACTAGGAGGAGAGATGAGTAAATCCTTATTTAGTGTGTCTATCTAAGCTTATTTGTTAGTCGGTCATAATATAGGGATATTATGTGATATGTTAATTTGTTTAATTAACCCTTGTTTTATGGCAGTATTTAAGAATGGCTGCTTAGAACGTTAATAATGGAGTGTATGAGACTGTGGAACAACCTTTAGTTACAAACCAGGAGAACGTGCAACATGAAGGTAATAATCCTCCTGTAAACAACACTACCAAACAAATAATGAATGATGGGATGTTAAGAAGTTTTTTGCATTTTATAAAAAACCGAATGAGAAACTCGTTGCACGAGAATCTGGTGGAAATACTAGCTATATGCGAACATCACGCAACCAACGATTCAAAAGTTGGGACCACCATAATTTAAGGGAAAAGCGGATCCGATCATGGCGGAAGCGTGGGTCAAACAAATTACCAAGATATTCGATGGATGCGAAGGGCAGAAGGTTCCATTCGCCACCTTTATGTTTAGCGGTGAGGCGGACTCTTTGGTGGGAGTGCGTGAAGCGTACTCCACCGACCCTTTTCGGCATGTCTTGGGAAACATTCAAAAACTATTCAATGACAAGTACTTTCACGAAAGTATTCGTCATATGAAGGAGGTGGAGTTTATCGATGGAACAAAACAACATGGCGGTGTGTCGCGATCTGGCGAAGTTTGCGAGTTATCGAGGTTTGCACCTCATTTGGGTGAAAATGAGGAGCGAATGACAAGGATGTTTCGAGAGGTCTAAAGCAGAGATTCGGCAATATCTTATATCTCATAAATTTTCTTTATATTGAGATGTTGTAAATATGGCTCAATTATTAGAAGCGAGATAGTGAGTATGTTCAATTGAGGGACCTGACCGAGGTCATCTAGGATGCAAGCGATCATCGAGGCGATGATAACCAACGAGGAGAAAAAAATACGAACAAAGCGGTAACCACTCTGGTGGTCATCGTGGCCATGATAATAGGAGAGGTGAGTCAGTGAAAATTTGAGAAAGAGGAGATTCAACAATGGCGGGAAGACATCAAATGACACCGGCACAACCAACAACAAATTCTAGGGAGGAGAGCGACCGCCGGTTAGATGTTACAAATGCGGGAAAGTGGGACATATCATTATTGTCCACAACAATCCAAGGTATGTTACAATTTGTGGAAAGGAAGGCCACATAGCTCGGGATTGTTCGTAGCAAAACCAAGTTCAACGAGGATGGTGACTCAACTACCATCTAGATAAGTCGAAAATCGGTTCTGGAAGAGCGTTTGTCGTGGATGGCAAAACGCGAGAAACCCGAGCGAGGTGATTACGGGTAAGATAATCTTGAACTCTTGCGAAGTTTATACCTTACTAGATACCGGTTCTACCCATTCTTTTATCTCTCCTACTTGTGCTCAATATTTAAACTTGACTCCGGAGAAATTAGACTTTGATTTATCAGTGGAGACTCCGTTGGGTGAAACTTTTGTTACATCCACAGTTTATAAATCTTGTATGATCCAAGTTGGCACTATCACATTACCTGTTGATCTTATCTCTTTAAAGATACTTGTTTTGATGTGATTTTAGGAATTGATTGGTTAACCACTCATCATGCCAAAATTGATTGTTTTCGTAAGGTTGTTAGTTTTCATATTCTAACCAACTGTAAATGCAATTCAAACAACTAAACCACTAAAATCGATCATTTATCATATCAAGCCATAAAGCTATTCGTTTATTGAAAAATGGATGTCAAGCTTTCTTAACCCATGTTATGGATTTGAACAAAGATAAGTCGATTTGAATAATATTTACATTGTTAGAGAATTTCTGATGTATTTCTGAAGAACTTCCGGTCTACCCCGAGCGTGATGTTGAATTCTTTATTGACCTTGGTAGGGTAAAAACTCATTTCTAAAACCCCATATCGAATGGCTCTATTGAACTTCGGGAGTTAAAAGTCCAACTTCTGAGGAATTGTTAGACATAGGTTTCATTCATCCTAGTACATCTCCTTGGGGTGTTCTATTTTATTCATAAAGAAGAAAAGCGAGGAGTATGCGACTTTGTATTGACTTCTGAGAATTAAACCATGTCACCATCGAGAATAGGTATCCGCTACCTCGCATTGATGACACCATTCGACCGATTTGCAAGGAGCACAATTCTTTTCAAAGATCGATCTTAGATTACGGATATCATCGGTGAAGAATAAAAGCGAAGATATTCAAAGGCGCCTTGAACTTCGATGCAGGGCATTATGAATTCTTAGTCATGTCTTTTGGATTGACTAATGCTCAAATTTGCTTTCATGGATATGATGAACCGTGTATTCAAAGAATATTTGGATCGGTTTGTTGTTGTCTTTATTGATGACATCCTCATCTATTCAAAAGCGAAGAAAGATCATGAGCACCATTTGAAGGCGATACTTGAAAAGGCCGTGAAAACAAACTTTATATGCGAAAAGTGAAGAAATCGAGTTCGGCGAGGAAGTAGCATTCCTTAGGCACGTCGTGTCAAAATATGGAGTATCTCATTGACCGCAAAGATTGAAGCGATCTACAAAGTTGGGAAGCAACCAAAGTCGGTGGGCCAAAGTGCGTAGCTTTCTCGAACTTAGCGGTTATTATCGGAGATTAAGTGGAAGGATTTTCTCGAATCGCTACTCCGTTAACTCAGCTGACTCGAAAAGATACAAAATTCATATGGAGTGAGGAATGCGAGAAGAGTTTCCAAGAGCTCAAGAGGAGACTCATTTCGAGACTGTTACAGCAATACCATTTGAATGCGGATGGATTTGTTATATCTGTGATGCTTGTGCAAAGGGTTAGGATGCGTTCTCATGCAACATAGGAAAGTCATAGCATATGCCTCACGACAACTCAAAGAATATGATAGGAATTATCCTACTCATGATCTAGAGTTTAGTAGCGATCGTATTCAGCGTTGAAAATTTGGAACACTACTTGTATGGGGAGAAAGTGGAGATTTATACGGACCATAAAAGCCTCAAATATTTCTTCACCCAAAAGAACTCAACATGCTGGCAGCGACATTGGCTTGAACTATTGAAAGATTACGATCACACTATTCAATATCATCACGGAAAAGCGAGCGTAGTGGTCGCGCGTTGAGTGAAGATCATATCGAGTACGAGTGTGATATTGTCAATGCTGAGGCCCATTCGTATGACTTGCAAAAGGATGGAGGTAGAATTAAAGACTCCAGGGACCCACATGATGATGGCGAATATACGAGTAGAATCGACTTTAATCGATAAAGTTAAAGTTGTTCAAGCTACGGATATGGGGTGATCGCGTATGAAGAAGAAAGTGCAAGAAGGTCTTTATTCGAAGCAAGAATCGATGAAGAAGGAATACTTAGATTGACTCCGGACTTTGTGTTTCTAACGATTCGACTTAAAGCATAGAATCATGATGGAGGCACACAACACACCGATTTACAATCCATCACAGGAGTACCAAAATGTATCATGATATTCGACATACATTTTGGTGGAACAATATGAAGAGAGAGAGAGATCGGAGTTTATCTCGAAATTTGTTTAACTTGTCGGCGATGTAAAGGCGGAGCATCAAGTGCCAAAGGGTCCATTACAAGCACTTGAGATTCGAAATGGAAGTGGGAACACATTACTATGGATTTCGTTCTGGTCTTCCCAAAGTGTCTCAAGGCATAGATGTTATTTGGGTTATTGTTGATAGATTAACCAAGTCTGCCCATTTCTTACGGATACGTGAGATTTATTCCCTTGAACGTCTTGCTAGTATGTATGTGAATGAGATTGTGAGATTACATGGCATGCCAATATCCATAGTTTTGGATCGTGACCCAAGATTCACTTCACGATTTTGGGTTAGCTGCGAGAAAGCTATGGGCACCTGAGTTACGATTGATTCGACGATACCATCCTCAAAGCAGACGGAAAATCGAGAGGACTATTCAAACCTTGAAGATCTATTAAGACTTTGTGTCCTAGATTTTAAAGGAAGTTGGGATAAGTACTTGCCTTTGGTGGAATTTCTCCTACTGACAGAGTTATCAAGCAAGTATAGGCATGGCTCCATTTGAGGCGTTGTATGGACGAAAGTGTCGTTCTCCAAAGTATGTTGGGGACGAGGTGGGAGAAACAACGTTGTTGGGACCGAATTAAATACGCATGACTACAAAAAGATCCAAATGATTGACAACGTATTCAAACCTCACAAGATCGACAAAAGAGTTATCTTGATCTTCATAGAAAAGGACGTGAGAGTTTAATATTGGAGATCATGTATTGTTACGTGTTGCTCCATGGAAGGGAGTTACAAGATTTGGAAAGAGAGGAAAGCTCAATCCACGATTTGTTGGTCCATTTGAGATTCTTGACCGAATAGGAAATGTGGCTTATAGACTCGCGCATTACCTCAAGTATGTCTTGTGTTCATAATGTTTTTCACATATCCATGCTTCGTAAATATGTGAAAGACCAGAACCATATTATTGCGTTAGAACCAGACGAGATAGCCGAAGATTTAACGTACGAAGAAGTACCTGTTAAGATCTTGGATAGGAAAGAGCATGTCCTACGCACCAAGGTTATACCACAAGTTAAGGTTTTGTGGAGAAACCATGTTATTGAAGAAATGACCTAGGAGTTGGAATCAGAAATGAAAGCAAGGTATCCTCACCTTTTGAAACACTAGAATGCGTATGTCAATTTCGATGTGAAATTTCATAAGGAGGGAGGTTGTGTAAAGACCCCAACTTATTATAAATAAAATCAATTTCCTCTAATTATTATTGTGAATAATAAGGTATTAATTTGATATAATTCTACGGTTATGGGTGAAATGTGCAAATTTTGCAAAATATGCAAGTGGTTATAAAATAATCATTGTTATCGGGGAATATTCATTTGGTCGTGGAATATTCTTGTTGTCGGAGAATATTAAATGCAATGGCCTTGATCATTGTGGGCCCATAATGAGAATAATTATCGAATGAAGAAAGCGACAAGTTTGAGTTTTTATAAATAACTTGGCGTAGTTATTACAGTATTAACATTGTTGGAATACCGGTGGTTAAAATACGATGTCTGGCGTGGATCACGGTATATTGATGAATTATTGATCCTTACGTGAAGAAGGTACTACTCAATAATTATTACGATGAATTCTTATTCAATATTTTATTTTATTGATTCAATAATTGATGTGTTGATATTTTATATTATTGTTGTTTCAATAATTGTCAACGCATTGATATTTCCCATTATCGGATCAATAATTCATATTATTTGAATAATATTATTAGATAGCATTATTGGCAATGTCTAGAAAGTTACATCGAGGAGAGGTTTGGTCACCTAATTGCTTGGCGCCCTTGATGAGGAGAAATTCTTATTGGAAGCCCCCTCTTTCACAGGAGCTACTGCTTGTCATAAATGTGATTACTGTTATATTATTTGTGAATAATTAATTATTGATTCATATGATAAGAAAATATTTATTTTATGTGGATATAAATGTTGGATATATTTATTGTGGTTAAAAATGAAGGAGTTAATGTTGAGGTGTTTTATCGATTATTTTTTGCCGGAATGGAGGTATTAAAAATAAACCGGTGTTTTTGAGATATATTGCGTGAGTTATAATTTTTAATCCAAATAGTTGGATCGTTGCAATTTTTGGATATGTTATACATATAAAGTTGAGTATATGTCCACAAATTTTGAACGAATTAAAAATGAGCGTATGATTTGTTATGAATTTTAAGAGGTGATTGGTTCAGAAATTGTTGAACTATCCGAATTTAGCATTTTGTGGAAAATTCTAGAATTTGTGGGCCCCACTTGTGGTTGGTGAAGAAATGTGCTGAATTTTATTTCAAATGTGGTGAGTGGGAATAATAGAGGAGTAAAGCCATCGGGGGTTGCAGTCAAGTCTGCTAACATTTTCCTATAAATAGAGGGCTAAGTTAGAATTGAAAATCACACCGAAACATAAGCTTTCTCTCTTTCTCTCTAGATTATTAAGTGTATTTTGTGAGTATTTAGATACTTTGTGAGTTTCTATTCATCGGTCTGCAAGTTTCCATCGGCCTTTATACCGATATTCCGATCGGAAATGCGATATTTTGAGGTAAGGATATTATCTTCTTCTTAAATGATATTTTCTTCAATATCATTATCTTAGAAATATTGGTATGAACTTTTATCAAATTTGGAACTTTTTGTGTCGAGGTTACTATTCACGATATCGACTTTATTCACATTATCTGACCTTTATTCACGAATACGGCACTATTCATAAAAATGAAATTTTCTTCTTTTTGTCCAAGATGTCTATTATGGTTACTATCTTTAATTGTATCCATGTTTTGATCTTTATTCTTGAATTTTGCTTCAAAATTGGTTATTGTGGAGTATTATTGATCTTGGATAAAGCATTATCTGAATCCTTACTATTTGTCCTTCTGTCTCCACTAGATTCGTTTTCTTTAAAATATTTTTCATCATCCTCGGTCCTAAATGATGATATTCTTTGAATATCTTTGGCACGTAGTGCAAAGATGAATGATTAAGCGATGAATATCTTTGGCCGTAGTAGTGCGAAGATGAGCAGTGTTGAGATGAACATGACCAATTTGGTGATATAAATGAATATCTTTGGCACGTAGTGCAAAAGATAAATATTGATTAAAGATGTATATTGATTGTTATTCTGAGGATAAAATATTGATGATGGACTTTTAAATCTTAGAAGATAGTAGAATTCTTTCTCTACTTGACTCTTCTAATGGATTCTTTTTTTCCATTGCAGTTGTTGATCTAAAACTTGTTGTCTATTATATTTTATCGATTTTTCCTGTTGAAGACTAACGATAATTTTTTGTATATTATCTTAGTCATAATATTCTTCTTAGGCTAGTTGAGCTCACCTTTTCATTTTTGTTCCATTTATCTCGGGAGGTGAGAACATATAGCGAGAACTAGTGAGTGCGGAGTGATGGTTCTAGAAAGATGTTTTAGCGGTCCTCACTATTTCTGTAAAATAGTGTTTGAATAATTGTAATGAGGACTTATTTGAGTGTGGATATTGTCTAAAAGACAATATTTGTATTTAAACTAACAGTATGTGTTGTCGTATTTTGTACGACAATTGTATTATTGAAGTTGTAGTTTGCTTTCTGTACCATGTATTTGGCGACTCAGAATGGGTGTTGTATACCTATTTTTTGGGCGTCACAATAAAAGACAACAAGTTTAACTACAGCGGAACAAGTAATCCATTAGAAGAGTCAAGTAAAGTATATAATCTACTATCTTCTAATATTTAAAAAGTTTTTCATCAACTTTATCGCTGAGACTCAGCTTAATAAATAAAATCGAATCATCCCTGTCCACGGCCAAGGATATTCATGTAATCATCAATGGTCATGACTATCTTAGAATAATCCCGGTCATAATCATACCAAAAAGCGTCCATCAATGCACTACCTAATGATGAGGACTTTTTCCACATCATTTGTAACATTACGGTCATGATTATACCGAATAGTCCATGGTCATAATCATACCAAGTCCATCTATGCACTACATGCCACAGATGACTTTCAACATAATATAAACATGAGGATGATGACAATGATATAAGAATTCAATAAAACAAGTTCAAGAATTAATTTATCCAGGAACTAATAACGTCCAAATTGTCAACATGATACTTCTTTGTGGAGTAAAAATTTAAGAATGCTCAGAAGAATATTTTCATTAAAAGATACTGGATGAAGCGCAAATATTAAGGATATTCCACTAATTTCATGGAGTATAGAAGTTAAAGCTTTAACCATTTGAGTATAATAGAATATATGAAAGCGCATGAATGGATTTTTAAGCGCCATGCGGTAATCCACGTGACGCGAGATCATTTCCACAATTTAATAAGGAATGAATACGAAGGATCATTCACCATGCACGTGGTAATCCACACAGACAGGTTATTCCAACAGAATAATAAAGAATGGAATAAATGAAGGATTCACCATACGTCTTTATAGAGTATATATCTGAGTTATTCCCAACAAAATAATAAATAATGGAACCCGGTCGGCGTAAGCACGCACAGAACAAGATATTAAAGCGAATAATAAATAATGGAACGAGTCCCAGCGAACGCAGAGGCAGGATATTAAACGAATAATAAATAATGGAACGGTCGTGAAAGCGCACGATATGAGGATATTTTGGTGAATAATAAAGAGCGAAATATTAGAAGAATTTCACCATATATGCGGTATTTAGATAAGCAAAGTTATTCAAGCAGAATAATAAGAATGGAATAACAACGAATTCACCGGGCATGTGATAGAAGCGCATGCATGAAAGTTATTCCAACCGAATAATAAAGAATGGAATAACAGAAGAATTTCACCATGTATGTGGTACTTCGCATAAATAAGTTATTCCAACATAATAATAAAAAATGGAATAACAGAAGTTCTCTTCATGAATACGAAAGAAATAATACCCCTTACGAGTACAACAAATAATATATCTTACCTTTGAAAGAAGAGTATTCCGACTGGTAGGGTGAGGATATACTCGAAGAAAACTTGCACTACGCTCAAAGCTTTCTTAAACTCTAAAGAAATACGCTCAAGATTATAGAAGAAGAATTCTCTCTCTAGAGTTTCAGTGAATTCGTAAGAAATAATGAAGGAATGAGCTTCTATTTATAGGAGAATGGGTGAATAGTAACTAATTCATGAAGCGGTCCAGATGATTTACTTTTAATCTGATTGTCCATATTTAAAGCAAAATCTTTTAAATAAAATATAATATATTCTATTTATAATCTAATAAAACGAATAACTTTATAAAAGTATTACATTTTTATATAAAAGATTTTACTATGCAAAATACTATCGAAAGAGCCTTATGCAATACTATGCATAATAAAATATAATATATTCTATTTACGTAATAACTTTATAAAAGTATTCTTTTTATATAAAAAGATTTTACTATGCAAAAAACTATGCATAATAGAATATAATATATTCTATTTATAGAATAACTTTATAAAAGTATTTTGTTTTATATAAAAAGATTTTACTATTAAAACTTTAAACCAACGATCCATATTGATTTACTATTATAATTTCAACCAACGGTCTGAAAAATTAGCACATCTCCTCATGGAATAATATTGAACCCAAAAATGATTTGGACCAAAAAGAAATATATTTTTCGGGTAAATAGTACTTCGGGAATAGTACCCTGACACAAAAAGTGTCCCAAATACCCGAGTGAACAATACTAGAGTGAAAAGTAATCGGGTGAATAGTAATTTGTGAATAGTAACTCGTGAATAGTACTTCGACACAAAAAATATCCCAAATACCCGAGTGAATAATATTCAGGTGAATAGTAATTTAGGTGAATAGTAACCAGTGAATAGTAACTCGTGAATAGTACTCCGACACAAAAAGTGCCCCAAATACTCGAGTGAACAATACTAGAGTGAATAGTAACCGGGTACTTTACGACAACTTGTCTACTTTGAAAAATTTTCACATATCACCCTTAACTTTAAAATTTTATCAATTTAACTATTTACCAAAATAGAAAAATTGAATACTTTTATTTCATAAAATTTGGGGTCTCACAGCTTGAGAATCTTATATAAGGTATATGCATATTTTTTATAAGAGTTTTGGTTATTGGTGATGAAATCTTATGAGTTTGGCATTTTAGGATGATTAAATGCATTCATTAGTAAAGTGTAAACAATTCAAATAAATTGTTTATAAATTTAAGAAATGATTAAAATATGGTGGTAATATTAATAATATTAGATTATGAGATTATTAAGTGATTTATAATATTTGGATTAAAGTTGTTATGAAATTATTGATTTAAAATATTATTTAATGATTAATAATATTAGTAAATGAATTTAATGTTATTATATAATGAATAATATTAAATGGAGTTTATAATATAATGATTAATGTTATTATCTTCATTAAATATTCGTTGAAATATTATTTTTTGTTCAAATCATTTTTGATATAATATTATTCTTGAATTTTACTCCACAAAGCAGTATCATGTTGACAATTTGGACGTTATTTATTTATGGATAAATTAAATTATAAATCTTTAAAAATTTATCCTTAAACTTATTTTATTGAATTCTTATATCATTGTCATCATCCTCATGTTTATATTATGTTGAAAGTCATCTGTGGCCTGTAGTGTATAGATGGAATTGGTATGATTATGACTAGGGATTATTCGGTATAATCATGACCGTAATGTTACAAATGATGTGGTAAAAGTCCTCATTGGCCCGTAGTGCATTGATGGACAGTTTTTGGTATTATTATGGCCATGGATTCTCTTCGGCCAAGGGTGCAAAGATTATTATTTTTATGGCATGATCATGACCGTTGATGAAAACACGATTATCTTTGGCCTGTAGTGCATGGATAATTCGTGATTGTGATACTAAAGAATATTCTTGGCCCGTAGTGCAGGAATGATTCGATGATGTGGATTAATTATTGAGCTGAGTCTCAGCGATAAAATATTAATTCATAGATGTGATAATAATGAATATCATTGGCCGTAGTGCATGGATAATTCATGGATGTGATACTAACGAATATCTTTGGCCGTAGTGCATGGATAATTCGGTGATGTGGATTATTTATTGTGCTGAGTCTCAGCGATAAAATATTGACAATAAACTTTTAATTCGTAGAAGATAGTAGATATCATGCTCTACTTGACTCTTCTAAAATACAGTTGAATGTCTTTGGCCTGTAGTGTAAGGATGAACTGTTAATGAATATCTTTGGCCCGTAGTGTGCAAAGATGAATTTATTAGTATGATTATGAACAAAAACTGTGATTTGGTATAACCACGATCTTTGATGTTTTAGGTAAAGACAAGTGATGAAAATTATCTTCGTCCTGGGTGCGAAGAGGAATTTAGAACCATAATTATGATTATGAGTTATTCATATGATTGTGGATAGGAACTGTTGATTGATGTTACAGGGATAAACATTGTTGGTGGACTTTTAACATGGAGATGATAATAGACTTTATGGTCTATTTGACTCTTCTAATGGATTGCTCGTTCCGCTGCAACTATGGTTGAAAAGTTTTATCATCTACCATATGTTCTAAATCTCTGATTTATTACTGACGAAGACTATTGATAATTTATTTATCTTTAGTCATGATATTCTTTACTGGGCTATTTGTGCTCACCCTTTTGCTTCAGAATTCCTTTCAGGTAATAAAAGTGTAGCTGGGTCGAGCAGGGATAACATGGGAATAGAACGGTGGTCTCTAGCTGTGGAGATTCTCCTTAAACAGTATAGAAAAGTGTGTTGTATTTTATACATCATTTAGTAGTTATATTTGGTGAATCAAATAGGGTGAGGCGAACCCAACGATGGAAGGGTGTTTTGACATTATCATACACGATGTTTAATGACATACAACCTCGTGTTATCATAAGACAGGGTTGTGCACATCCACTTGTTGAGTATATCTACGAGCACTACCTGTATAATCTTGGAGTTTGGTTGAAGTATAGTTCTCAATTAGAGACAGTGGAGATAATTATATGTCAAGAGAAGACTCACAATTGGAAAGAATATGATAGTAATCTTTACGTCATTGTTGAACCTTCTCTTCTTGAAATGTCCATTCTTATTGTTTTGGCCATGATTACCACCGAAGTGGTTACCATTTCTGGCATGTTGATTCCCTCCATACTTATTGTCACCGCTTTGATGGATTTATTATCACCGGTATTATCATTTTGTCATTTACCGCGCTCTTTTGGTTTGGTTGACTCATTATCGCGCTCCAATAACTGAGCCCTATTAACAGCATCTGAATATAAACACAGTTTATGAGAGAAAAGATATTGACGTATCTCAGGTTTCAAAACTCTTAAAAACATCCGCGTCATTCTCTCTTCATTATTAACCAAGTAGGACGCAAATCGGGACAACTCGGCAAACTTGGCTTCGTACTGCGACACGATCATGTTGTTTTGCTCCAACTTAATAAATTCCACCTCCTTCATGTGACGAATGCTTTCGGGAAAGTACTTGTCATTGAGCGACTCTTGGAACTTCTCCCAAGACATCTTGAAAAGGTCGTCGGGTGATGCGTTTCTGATTCCCACCGTTGATCGCCTCTTCACGCAACATAAAGGTGGCAAAGGAACCTTTTGCTCCTGGAGCATCCCAAGACATCAAATATCTTGGTGATCTGCTTTAACCACGTCTCGCCTTAAGTGGTTCGGCTTTCCCAAAACTTCGGTGGTCCCAGCTCCTTGAATTGCTTAGCGGTGACCAACCGTAGGTTGCCATTGTTTCCTCTCTGCATTATGAATAGGAGCCGCCACCTTTGATGTTGCATGAATTCTAAAAAGCTCCTAAACGTATCGTCATTCGTCGATTGATCGGTGTTGTTGTTTACAAGAGGATTATCACCATCTGTTGCACATTGTCACGATTATTGATCATGGAGAATCAACGAGTCTCATGCTCCATTGCTTATCTCAACATTTTCATATGCCATTTTCAAATACTGCCACAAAACAAGGGTTAATTAACATATCACATATTATCTCTATATTCTGACCGATCAATTAAATATCAAATAAACTTAGGTAGGTCATACTAGCGAAAGAATTCCCCCTCTCTCCCATCCTAGTTCTATTCTCACATCTTAGCGAGGATCATATCCTAAGCTTTGATACCTGTTGTGGCGCCCCCAAAATTAAGTATACATCACCCATCTTGAGTGCATGAGATACATTTATGTAATTCAAATACAACTTGATAATACAATTATGTAGGTGTACAATACGACAAAACATAAGCTAATGAGTTTGAATACAAATATTGTCTACTAGAGAGTATAAAAACTCAAAAGGAGTCCTTATTATAATTATTATCACACTATTTCACGCAGAATAGTGAGGACTACTAATGCACCATCTAGGACCATCACTCTGTTCCCGACTAGTCATTTACGTTCTCATTTCACGAAGAAACGGTGAAAGAAAGGTGAGCTCAACTAGCCCAAAGAAGAAATATTATGACTAAGATAATGCGAATAATTTATCGTTAGCCTTCAACAAAGATGTTAAAGCGATGAAATATAATAACTATCAAGTTTAAGCTGCGATTGGAACAAGCAATCCATTAGAAGAGTCAAGTAGGGAATAAAATCTACTATCTTCTATGATTTAAAAGGTTTTTCATCACTTTTATCATTTGAGGCTCGACAATAAATAATCCACATCATCAAATCATCCCCACTTTTCTGGGCCGAGGATATTCTTTAGTATCACGACCACGAATTATCCATGCACTACGGCTAAAGATAATCATGTTTTCATCAACGGTCCTGATCATGCCATAAAATAATTCATCTTTGCACCCTTGGCCGAAGAGAATCCATAGCCATATTCATACCAAAAACTGTCCATCAATACACTACGGGCCAATGAGGACTTTTTCCACTTCATTTGTAACATTACGGTTATGATTATACCGAATAATCCCTGGTCATAATCATACCAAGTCCATCTATGCACTACAGGCCACAGATGACTTTCAAAAAAAATAAACATGAGGATGATGACAATGATATAAGAATTCAATAAAACAAGTTCAAGAATTAATTTATCCAGGAACTAATAACGTCCAAATTGTCAACATGATCTTGCTTTGTAGAGTAAAATTCAAGAATGCTCGGAAGAATATTTTCATGAAAAGATCTTGGATGAAGCCTTAAATATTAAGGATATTCCACTAATTTCATGGAGTATAGAAGTCAAAACTTTAACCAACCGAGTATAATAAAGAATGGAATAACAAAAGAAATCACCATGCATGCGGTACTTGGCAGACGAGTTATTCAACAGAATACTAAATAACGGAACGGTCAAAGAAATTTCAGACCGCAAGCAGGATGTTCCAACGTAATAATAAAGAATGGAATAACAATGAAATCACCATGCATGCAGACTTGGCAGATAGCACGGGTTATTCAACAAGAATACTAATAAGGGCGGAATCGGTGCCAGGCGTAAAAACGCATGAGAGCGAGTGATATTCCAAATGTAATAATAATAAAGATGAGAACCGAGTTAAAACAAAACGCATGCAGACGAGGATATTCCAACAGTAATAATAAAGACGAGATCAGTCGGCAGAAACGCAGAGAGACATGATATTCCAATGTAATAATAAAGACGGAATAATAAGAAGAATGTCACCAAGTATAGGGTTGCTGGCAGATACAAAGTTATTCAACAAAATAATAAAGAATGGAATAACATAAGTTCTCTTCATGAATACAAAAGAATAACACCCCTTACGAGTACAACAAATAATATTCCCTACCTTAAGAAGAAGAGTACTGGATATAGAAGTAGTGAAGTAGCAGAACACTTTTCTTCTTTCTCTCTATAGTTTCTCTCTCTAGAGTTTCAGTGAATTCGTAAGAAAATAATGAAGGAATGAGCTTCTATTTATAGAAAAATGGACTGCAAAGTAACTAACTCATGAACGGTCCAAATTGATTTACTTTAATCTAACGGTCCATATTTAAAGCAAAATCTTTTAAATAAAATATAATATATTCTATTTATAATCTAATAAAATGAATAACTTTATAAAAGATTTTACTATGCAAAACACTATGCAGATACTATGCAACACTATGCATAATAGAATATAATATATTCTATTTATAGAATAATTTTATAAAAGTATTATGTTTTATATAAAAAGATTTTCTGTATTATTACATTAATAATACCAACAAAACTTAGTGACTTATCACGTAAGCATCAATAATTAATATCGTGTGCTACTATGCAACCACGCGTATTACTGTACTTTTAACACTGGGTGTTTCAACAGTTAACGGTAAAACTTCCGCCGTTATTTTCATAAAGTATTTTTGTCGTTTTCTCAATCCAACAATAATTCCATTGTGGAGTCTACCAATGATTGTGTCGTCGTACGGATATTCCATGATAAAAAAATTATTCCCCGACCAATCGAATATTATATAACAACTTGCATACTTTGCAAAATTTATAAATATTACTCACAACTATAACATTATATCAAATCCACACCATAATATTCAAAAAAATATTTCAAGAAAATTAAATCTTTATTCATAAAATCTGGGGTCTCACAATAATGGTTACAGTAATTACTGTTCAATATTTTATTTTATTGATTCAATAATTGCTGCGTTGATATTTTATATTATTGTTGTTTCAATAATTGTCACTGCACAGTATTTCCCATTATTGGATTAATAATTTATATTATTTAAATAATATTATTAAATAGCATTATTGGCAATGTCTAGAAAGTTCTGTCAAGGAGAGGTTTGGTCACCTAATTCCACGCCAGTAAGGAGAAATTCTTATTGGAAAGCCCCCTCTTTCCTAGGAACAGTCTGGTTGTCAATATTGTGATTCTTTAATATTATTTGTGAATAATTAATTATTGATTTATATGATAAGAAAAATAATCATTTTATGTGGATATAGATGGAGAAAAATTTTAATGTGACAATTATTAAAAATTGATATTTTATCTTTTCTGATAAAATAATTCATTTAAATATATTATTATATTTTAATAATATAATAATGGTAATATTTTTACAATGAATGTGTGAAATATGAACAAATGAGGAAGAGTATTTTTGTTATAAAAATGTTTAACACATGTTTTGTGTGTTGGTGGACCCCATTTCTTGACTGAAATTTGATTATAGCCTGTAAAATCGTCCGTATGTGGACTTCGGTCAATTTCTACTTGGAATTTGGAAAAACTTAAACTTACAAAGTTATAGAGAATTGAATTTCCTATGGAATGGTAATATGATTCGAATTTTTCCGATAAAAGAGCTATTTATTATAAATTATTGAAGTTCCAGAATAATTAATTTTTGAAGTTTTAATTATTTTTTAAGAAAAACGCTTTTATTATGTTGGTGGGCCCCACTAGTATTGCAAATGTGCTGAGTTCAGTTATTCAAAGTGGGCGTAGGAATTTAAAATAATTATATTAATATTTTATTAAATTTTCTACTTTGGTGTTCTAAGCATTTTCTTATAAATAGGGTGCTTAGGTTAGAATTGAAAATCACACCAGAAACATAAGTTTTCTCTCTCTATATTATCGAGCGTATTTTTATGAGTATTTAGATACTTTAAGAGTTGTTATTCAGTGCAAGTTTCATTCGGCTTTACATCCAATATTTCAGTCAGAAATACTGCTCTTTTGAGGTAAGGGATTGTAAGGGTTATTATATTTTTTAGTTTCGTAGTTTTTCCGACCCTAAAAAATTCTGAAAAATTTTGAAATGATAATTTGATGAGTTTTCTAGATTGTGTCCAAAAATGGCATTTTTTGGATGTATAGATTAGAAATTATGAATTTTATGAGAAAAGACTATTTTAAAAGTAAACCATTATAACTCCTTGTGGCTAATTCCAAAATTGGTAAAATTTTTATTGGGAGTACATGTATATAACAGAAGTATACTATGTAATTATTTGGCAGTTTTGGCCATATGAAAAATAGTGAATGAATTTTAAAAATTTTGAGAAAAATATATGTTCAATATGGGACTATATTCTGCTAAATCCCAGAAAAGAAAAAACTTTGGGACTGATTTGGTATTTTTCATGAAAATAGACTAGTTATGAATAAATGAATTAAGTATGTTATGTGAAGTAAGAAAATTTGAAAATAAGATTTTATGGCTTGAGGATCCTATATAAGGTATATGCAGATTTTTTATGAGAGTTTTGGTTATTGGTGATGAAATCTTATGAGTTTGACATTTTAGGATGATTAAATGCATTAATTAGTAAAGTGTAAATAATTAAAATAAATTATTTATAATTTTAAGAAATGATTAAAATATTGTGGTAATATTAATAATATTAGATTATGAGATTATTAAGTGATTTATAACATTTGGATTAAAGTTGTTATGAAATCATTGATTTAAAATATTATTTAATGATTAATAATATTTGTAAATAAATTTAATGTTATTATATAATGAACAATATTAAATAGAGTTTATAATATAATGATTAATGTTATTATCTTCGTTAAATATTCGTTGAAATATTATTTTACATTCAAATTATTTTTGATATAATATTATTCTTGAATTTTACTTCACAAAACGAAGATCATGTTGATAATTTGGACGTTATTGATTTTACGGATAAATTAAATTATAAATCTTTAAAATTTTATCCTTGAACTTGTTTTATTGAATTCTTATATCATTGTCATCATCCTCATGTTTATATTCATTGAAAGTCATATATGTGGCTGTAGAGTTCATAGATGGACTTGGTATGATTATGACTGAGGATTATTCGGTATAATCATGACTGTAATGTTACAAATGATGTGGTAAAAGTCCTCATTGGCCCGTAGTGTATTGATGAACATTTTTTGGTATGATTATGGCCATGGATTCTCTTCGGCCAAGGTTGCAAAGATGAATTATTTTATGGCATGATCATGACTGTTGATGAAAACACGATTATCTTTGGCCCGTAGTGCATGGATAATTCGTGGTTGTGATACTAAAGAATATTCTTGGCCCGTAGTAAAGGGATGATTCGATGATGTGGATTAATTATTGAGTTGAGTCTCAGCGATAAAATATTAATTCATGGATGTGATAATAATGAATATTCTTGGCCGTAGTGCATGGATAATTCATGGATGTGATACTAACGAATATCTTTGGCCGTAGAGCATGGATAATTCGGTGATGTGGATTATTTATTGTGCTGAGTCTCAACGATAAAATATTGACAATAAACTTTAATTCGTAGAGGATAGTAGATATCATGCTCTACTTGACTCTTCTAAAATACAGTTGCATGTCTTTGGCCTGTAGTGCAAGGATGAACTGTTAATGAATATCCTTGGCTCGTAGTGCAAAGATAAATTAATTAGTATAATTATGAACAAGAACTGTGATTTTGTATAACCATGATCTTTGATGTTTCAGGTAAAGACATGTGATGAAAATTATCTTCGTCCTGGGTGCGAAGAGGAATTTAGAACCACAATTATGATTATGAGTTATTCATATGATTGTGGATAGGAACTGTTGATTGATGTTACAGGGATAAACATTGTTGGTGGACTTTTAACATGGAGATAATAATAGACTTTATGGTCTATTTGACTCTTCTAATGGATTGCTCGTTCCGCTGCAACTATGGTTGAAAAGTTTTATCATCTACCATATGTTCTAAATCTCTGATTTATTACTGACGAAGACTATTGATAATTTATTTATATTTAGTCATGATATTCTTTACTGGGCTTGTTGTGCTCACCCTTTTGCTTCACAATTCCTTTCAAGTAATAAAAGTATAGCTAAGTCGAGCGGGGATAACAGGGGAATAGAACGGTGGTCTCTAGCTGTGGAGATTCTCCCTAAACAGTATAGAAAAGTGTGTTGTATTTTATACATCATTTAGTAGTTATATTTGGTGAATCAAATAGGGTGAGGCGAACCCAACGTTGGAAGGGTATTTTAACACTATCATACAAGATGTCTAATGACATACAACCTCGTGTTATCATAAGACAGGGTTGTGCACATCCACTTGTTGAGTATATCTACGAGCACTACCTATATAATCTTGGAGTTTGGTTGAAGTATAGTTCTCAATTAGAGACAGTGGAGATAATTATATGTCAAGATAAGACTCATAATTGGAAAGAATATGATAGTAATCTTCTCGTTTTTCTTTGGGATCTATTGGGTCAACCAAGGATAATTCTCCAGTCTTATGATATCTATTATAACCTAGACGCATGGCCTCCCATATATGAATATTTCCTTGAGCACTTCCCAAAGATTTTAATTTCTAAAACTGTTATTGATTGTACCGTTATGTAAGGTGTCATTGTGACGGGCTATCCAAGGTTGGGACATGAGTCACAGTTGGTATACATTTGTATCAAAACTCACAACATTTGTGTTATTGTATTTTGCACGACAATTGTGATAATGAAGTTGTAGTTATTTTTTGTACCATATATTTGGCGACTCAGAATATGTTGGGTGAATTGGACCTATTTTGGGGGCGTCACAGTTGGTATCAGAGCTTAGGGATATGATCTCTGGCGGAGATCTGGAATTCGAACTAGGAAGGGAGAGACGAGTAATATCCTTCGCTAGTATGTGTCCTACCTAAGCTGAATTTTCTTACTTAAGTTAACAAACTGTGATATGTCAATTAACCTTTGTTTTGAAGTTGTATTCTAAAATGATATCTAAAATACAGGAGATGAACAATGGAGAAATCATGATGACATGGAAGATAGAATCTGAAAAAAAAAAGCAAGGTATTCTCAACTCTTTGAAATACCAGGTACATAAATTTCGAGGGCAAAATTTCATAAGGAGGGGAGATTGTAAGACCCCGAATTTTACGAAATGAAAGCATTCAATTTTTCTATTTCGTAAATAGTTAAATTGATAAAAGTTTGAAGTTATAGGTGAAATTATTTTTTTCAAAATAAGCAAGTGGATATAAAATATTCATTGTTGTCGAGGAATATTCGTTAGGTCGTGGAATATTCTTGTTGTCGGGGAATATTCGTACGACGACGCAAATATTTGTGGGCCCCATAACAGAATAACTGTCGGATGAAGAAAACGACAAATTTAAGTTTTTATAAATAAGCGGCGTAATCGTTATCAAGGTTAATTAACATTGTTGGAATACCGATTGGTGGGTAAAGTAAATGTCTACGCGTTGTTTCACAATGAGCAGTTACACCAGATTACACAATATTTTGAATTATTGATTCTTACGTAAAAAGGCACTACTCGATAATGGTTACGACAATTCTTCGTTCAATATTTTATTTTATTGATTCAATAATTCTTTCGTGTTGATATTTTATATTATTGTTGTTTCAAAGAATTGTCACTACACAGTATTTTCCATTATCAGATTAATAATTCATATTATTTGAATAATATTATTAGATAGCATTATTGACAATGTTTAGAAAGTTCTGTCAAGGAGAGGTTTGGTCAACTAATTGCACGCCTTGAGAAGGAGAAATCCTTTTGAAAGCCCCTCTTCCTCGAGGAATGACTGGTTGTCAATATTGTGATTCTGTAATATTATTTGTGAATAAGTAATTATTTATTTATATGATAAGGAAAATATTCATTTTATGTGGATATAGATGGAGAACATTTTTAATGTGACAATTGTTGAAAATTGATATTTATCTTTTCTAATAAAATAATTTATTTAAATATATTATTCTATTTTAATAATATAATAATGGTTATATTTTTACAATGAATGTGTGATATATTAATAAATGAGGAGGAAGAGTATTTTTGTTATAAAAAATGTCTAACACGTGTTTTGTGTGTTGGTGGACCCCATTTCTTGACTGAAATTTGATTATAGCCTGTAAAATCGTCCGTATGTGGACTTCGGTCAATTTCTACTTGGAATTTGGAAAATCTTAAACTTACAAAGTTGTAGAGAATTGAATTTCCTATGAAATAGTAATATGGTAATATGATTCGAGTTTTTCTAATAAAAGAGCTATTTATTATGAATTATTAAAGTTCCAGAATAATTAATTTTTGAAGTTTTAATTATTTTTTAAGAAAAACATTTTTATTATGTTGGTGGGCCCCATTAGTATTGCAAATGTGTTGAGTTCAGTTATTCAAAGTGGGCGTAGGAATTTAAAATAATTATATTAATATTTTATTAAATTTTCTACTTTGGTGTTCTAAGCATTTTCTTATAAATAGGGTGCTTAGGTTAGAATTGAAAATCACACCAGAAACATAAGTTTTCTCTCTCTATATTATCGAGCGTATTTTTGTGAGTATTTAGATACTTTGAGAGTTGCTATTCAGTGCAAGTTTCATTCGGCTTTACATCCGATATTTCAGTCAGAAATACTGCTCTTTTTGAGGTAAGGGATTGTAAGGGTTATTATATTTTTTAGTTTCGTAGTTTTTCCGACCCTAAAAAATTCTGAAAAATTTTAAAATAATAATTTGATGAGTTTTCTAGATTGTGTCCAAAAATGGCATTTTTTGGATGTATAGATTAGAAATTATGAATTTTATGATAAAAGACTATTTTAAAAGTAAACCATTATAACTCCTTGTGGCTTATTCCAAAATTAGTAAAATTTTTATTGAGAGTACATGTATATAACAGAAGTATACTATGTAAATTTCAGAACTTTTGGACAAAAGTACAGTTTATGATAAATGTCTAATTATTTGGCAGTTTTGGCCATATGAAAAATAGTGAATGAATTTTAAAAATTTCGAGAAAAATATATGTTCAATGTGGGACTATATTCTGATAAATTCCATTAAAGAAAATTTTTTGGGACTGATTTGGTATTTTTCATAAAAATATACTAGTTATGAATAAATGAATTAAATATGTTATGTGAAGTAAGAAAATTGGAAAATAGAATTTTATGGCTTGAGAATCCTATATAAGGTATATGCAGATTTTTTATGAGAGTTTTGGTTATTGGTGATGAAATATTATGAGTTTGACATTTTAGGATGATTAAATGCATTAATTAGCAAAGTATAATCAATTAAAATAAATTATTTATAAATTTAAGAAATGATCCACATCATCGAATCACCCCTGCACTACGGCCAAGGATATTCATTAGTATCACGACCACAAATTATCCATGCACTACGGGCCAATGATATTCGTGTATTCATCAATGGTCATGATCATGCCAACAACTGTCCATCAATGCACTACGGCCAATGAGGATTTTTACCATATCATTTGTAGCATTACGGTCATGATTATACCGAATAATCCCTGGTCATAATCATACCAAGTCCATCTATGCACTACAGGCCACAAATGACTTTCAACATATTATAAACATGAGGATGATGATAATGATATAAGAATTCCATAAAACAAGTTCAAGCATAAATTTTTAAAGATTTATAATTTAATTTATCCAGAAATCAATAACGTCCAAATTTTTAACATGATACTGTTTTGTGGAGTAAAATTTAAGAATGCTCATAAGAATATTTCCATGAAAAGATACTGGATGAAGCGCAAATATCAAGGATATTCCACTAATTTCATGGAGTATAGAAGCCAAAACTTTAACCAACTGAGTATAATAGAATATATGAACTCGTAAATGGATTTTTGCCACTATGCGGTAATCCACGTAGACAGATTATTCCAACAGAATAATAAAGAATGGAATAACAGAAGAATTCACCAAGCGTGCGTAATCCGCACATACGTGTTATTCCAACAAAATAATAAAGAATGGAACCAGGTCATGCGTAACCCGTACAGACAGGATATTCTAACAGAATAAGAAAGAATGGAACCAGGTCATGCGTAATCCGCACAGACAGGATATTCCAACAAAATAATAAAAAATAGAATAACAACAGAATTCACCAGGCATGCGATAGACCGCACAGACAGGTTATTCCAACAGAATAATAAGGAATTGAATAACAACCCTTACGAGTATTGAAAGAAAATCTCTCTCTTCATGAATACGAAAGAATAATACCCCTTACCTTAAAAAGAAGTGTATTCCGACGGGTAGGGCTTTCTGGTCTCAAAGCTTTCTTAAACTCTAAAGAAATACGCTCAAGATTGTAGAAGAAGAATTCTCTGAATTTATGGTGTGTTTTTCAATTTTAACTAAGCATCCTATTTATAGGAGAATGGAAAGGATACTATGCAATAAAATATAATATATTCTCTTTATAATTATATAATAAAACAAAATTTATAAAATATATATATATATTATTTAAAATCTAATAAAACAAATAACTTTATAAAAGTATTACATTTTATATATAAAATTTTTTACTATACAAACACTATCGCAGCACTTATGCAAATACTATGCATAATAAAATATAATATATTATATTTATAATCAAATAAAACAAAACTTTATAAAAGTATTACATTTTTATATAAAAGTTTTCTATTTTATTACATTTATAATAATAATAAAATAAAATTTATATATATATATATATATATATAAACTTCCGTGACTTCTAGATTCCCCCCCTCCCCATTTTTCTTTTTGTGGCCGGAGCATGTGGGTCCACCTTTTAGAAATTCCAACCGATTATTTTGAAAAATGGATAAATAGGGGTGGTCCATAAAATAAGAAAAACTTCATAAAAATCATCTTAATAATTTTAACAACATTTATCACCATTATTATTATTCACAATATTAATCGACTGTGTCGTTCCCGGGAAGAGGGGCTTTCAATAAGGATTTCTCCTATTGGTGGCCTTGATTAGTGACCAAACCTCTCCTCGATGTAACTTCTAGACATCGTTAATATTACAAATAATAATATTAATAACTTTGTCGTCTCAATTATTGATTTAATAATATATAAATATTGACAATAATTAAATCAAATAACGTGAGATACTATGCAGCAATTACTGTAGCAATAATTGAACAAAACTGAGTGACTTTTCACGTAAGCATCAATAATCAATACCGTGTGCTACTATGGAACCACGCAAATTACTGTACTTTTAACACCGGGTGTTTCAACAGTTAACGATAAAACTTCCGCCGTTATTTTTATAAAAACATAATTTAGTCGTTTTCTAACTCCGACAATAATTCTGTTGTGGGGTCCACTAATAATTGTGTCGTTATACGAATATTCCCTGTTAAAATGAATATTCCCCGACCAATCGAATATTATATAACAACTTGCTTACTTTGCAAAATTTATAAATGTTACCCACAACTATAACATTATAACAAATTCACACCTTAATATTCAAAAATGATATTTATAGAAAATTCATCTTTATTCATAAAAGTTGGGGTCGTACAACCTCCCATTCTTATGAAATTTCACCCTCAAAATTAGGGTACGTACCTGGTATGTCGAAGATGTAAGGATACATTGATATCATTTCAGATTCTAACTCCCAGGTCATTTCCTCAACATCGTGGTTTCTCCACAAAACTTTGACTTGAGGTATAACCTTGGAGCGTAAAATAAGCTCCTTTTTATCCAAGAACCTCTTCATACGTTAAATCTTCCGCTAATTCGTCCGGTTCTAATTCATTAATGTGGTGCGGGTCTTTCACATATTTATGAAACATAGATATGTGAAAAACGTTATGAACACGAGACATACTTGGCGGTAAAGCGAGTCTATAGGCCACAATTCCTACTCGATCGAGGATTAAAAATGAGCCAATGAATTGAGGATTGCGCTTTTCTCTCTTTCCAAATCTCGTAACTCCTTTCCATGGAGCAACACGTAACAACACATGATCTCCAATATCGAATTCTACATCCTTTCGATGAAGATCAGCATAACTCTTTTGTCGATCTTGTGAGGTTTTTATTCGTTGTCGGATCGTTTGAATCTTTTCCGTAGTCATACGTACCAACTCCGGTCCCAACAATGTTGCTTCACCCACCTCATCCCAACATCTTTGGAAACGACACTTTCTTCCATACAACGCCTCGAATGGAGCCATGCCAATACTTGCTTGATAACTGTTGTTGTAGGAAAACTCCACCAATGGTAAGAAGTTGTCCCAACTTCCCTTGAAGTCAAGGTCATAGAGTCTTAATAGATCTTCAAGAGTTTGAATAGTCCTCTCCGACTGCCCGTCCGTCTGAGGATGATATGCCGAGCTAAATCGTAAATCTGTGCCCATAGCTTTCTGCAAACTAATCCAAAACCGTGAAGTGAATCTAGGGTCTCGATCAAAAACTATGGATATTGGCATACCATGCAGTCTTAGAATCTCATTTATGTACATACGAGCAAGACGTTCAAGTGTATAAGTTTCTCGTATAGGTAAGAAATGAGCTGACTTGGTCAATCTATCAACAATGACCCAAATCGCATCTATGCCTTGAGAAACCATGGGAAGACCGATAATGAAATCCATGGTAATGTGCTCCCACTTCCATTCTGGAATTTCAAGTGGTTGCAATGGACCTTTTGGTACTTGATGCTCCACCATGACTCGTTGACAAGTTAGACACCTTTAGATAAACTCCGCGATCTCTCTCTTCATATTGCTCCACCAAAATATATGTCGCATGTTGAGTTCCTTTTGAGTGAAAAAATATTTGAGGCTTTTATGATCCGTAAAGATCTCCACCTTCTCTCCATACAGGTAATGCCTCCAAATTTTAAGTGCGAAAACGACAGCTGCCAACTCTAGATCATGAGTAGGATAATTCCTCTCATATTCTTTGAGTTTTCGCGAGGCATAGGCTATAACTTTCCCGTGTTGCATGAGAACACATCCTAACCCTTTACCCGATGCATCACTGTAGATGACAAATCCTTCCGAGCCAGATGGTATTGTCAGAACAGGTGCTAAAATGAGTCTCCTCTTGAGTTCTTGAAAACTCTTCTCAAATTCCACCCTCCAACCGAATTTTATATCTCTCCGAGTCAACTGAGTTAATGGAGTAGCGATTCGAGAAAACCCTTCCACGAATCTCTGATAATAACCAGCTAATCCGAGAAAGCTACGTACTTCGGTCACTGACTTAGGTTGCTCCCAGCTTTGAATTGCTTCAATCTTCGCTGGGTCAACAGATATTCCATGATTTGATATCACGTGCTCTAAGAATGCTACTTCCTTAAGCCAGAACTCGCATTTCTTCAACTTGGCATAAAGCTTATTTTCACGAAGCTTTTGGAGTATCAGCCTCAAGTGTTACTCATGATCTTCACGGCTTTTGGAATATATGAGGATGTCATCAATAAGGACGACCACAAAGTGATCCAAATATTCCTTGAATACTCGGTTCATCATATCCATGAAGGCAGCAGGAGCATTAGTCAATCCAAAAGACATGACTAAGAATTCATAATGCCCGCATCGAGTTCGAAGGCGATCTTTGGAATATCCTCGATTTTAACCTTGGTGATGATATCCGAGCGAAGATCGATCTTTGAAAAGAATTGTGCTCCTTGCAAATCGGGTCAAACAGTCAATGCGCGAGGTAACGGATACCTATTCTTGATGGTGACATGGTTCAATTCCCGTTAGTCAATACAAAGTCGCATACTCCCATCTTTCTTCTTCATGAATAGAAGCAGGAGCACCCCAAGGAGACGTCTTAGGGACGAATGAAACCAATGTCTAACAATTCTGCGAATTGGGTCTTTAACTCCTGAAGTTCAATAGAGCCATTCGATATGGGGCTTTGGAAATGGGTTTTGTACCGGGTTCAAGGTTGATAAAAAATTCAATTTCACGCTCTGAGGGTAGGCCATGAAGTTCTTCAGGGAATACGTCAGGAAATTTATTAACAATAGAAATATCATTCAAATTTGACGTATTTTTGTTTAAATCTGTGACATGAGCTAAGAAAGCTTGACATCCGTTTTTCAATAAATGAATAGCTTTATGGCTTGAGATGACCGTGATTGATTTTAATGGTTTGGTCGCTTGAATTCGCATAATAGGTTGATTAGGAATATGAAAGCTAACAACCTTACGAAAATAATCAATTTTACCATGGTGAGTAGTTAACCAATCAATCCCTAGAATCACGTCAAATGCAAGTATTTTTAAAGAAATAAGATCAAAAGGTAACGTGCGGTTACCGATTTGAATCAAACAAGACTTATAAACAATGGATGTAATGAAGGTTTCTCCTAACGGAGTTTCAATCGATAAGTCAAAGTCTAATTTCTCCGGAGTCAAATTTAAACGTTGAGCGCAAGTAGGAGAAATAAAAGAATGGGTAGAACCGGTATCAAATAAGGTATAGACTTCGCTAGAGTTTATGATAAGCTTACCCGTGCTGACCTCGTTCGGGTTCCTTGCTTTCTGGGATGTCATCAATAAAGACGACCATAAAGTGATCCAAATATTCCTTGAATACTCGGTTCATCATATCCATGAAGGCAGTAGGAGCATTAGTCAATCCAAAAGACATGACTAAGAATTCATAATACCCGTACCGAGTTCTGAAAGCAGTCTTTCGAATGGCATCCATTTTAATCTTTAACTGATGATATCCGGAACGAAGATCAATCTTTGAAAAGAATTTGGTGCCTTGCAACTGGTCAAACAGGTCATCAATGCGAGGCAATGGGTACCTATTTTTGATGGCGACATGATTCAACTCCCGATAATCAATACAAAGTCCCATACTTCCATCTTTCTTTTTCACGAATAGAACAGGAGCACCCCAAGGAGACGTACTAGGATGAATGAAACCGATGTCTAACAATTCCTGCAATTGGGTCTTTAAGTCCTGAAGTTCAATAGGAGTCATTCGATATGGGGCTTTGGAAATGGGTTTTGTACCGGGTTCAAGGTCGATAAAAAATTCAATTTCACGCTCTAGGGGTAGGCCAGGAAGTTCTTCAGGGAATACGTCAGGAAATTTATTAACAATAGAAATATCATTCAAATCTAAAGTATTTTTGTTTAAATTTGTGACATGAGCTAAGAAAGCTTGACATCCGATTTTCGATAAACTAATAGCTTTATTGCTTGAGATCACAGTGATTGATTTTAATGGTTTGGTTGCTTGAATTCGCATAATAGGTTGGTTAGGAATATGAAAGCTAACAACCTTACGAAAATAATCAATTTTTGCATGATGAGTAGTTAACCAATCAATCCCTAGAATCACATCAAATGCAAGTATTTTCAATGAAATAAGATCGACAGGTAATGTGAGGGTACCTATTTGAACCAAACAAGACTTATAAACAGTGGATGTAATAAAGGTTTCTCCCAACGGAGTTTCCACAGATAAGTCAAAGTCTAATTTCTTCGAAGTCAAATTTAATCGTTGAGCGCAAGTAGGAGAAATAAAGGAATGGGTAGAACCGGTATCAAATAAGGTATAGACTTCGCTAGAGTTTGTGATAAGCTTACCCGTGATGACCTCGTTCGGGTTCCTTGCTTTCTAGGAGGTCACAACAAACGCTCTCCCTTGAACTACTGGTTTTGACTTGTCTGGGACGGTATTTTGTGTCACCATTCCAACTGGACTTGTCTTCGGTGCATGACAAAATCGGGCTAGGTGACCTTCTCTTCCACAATTATAACACGCTTTGGATGACATCGCGCAGTTTGGACTGATATGTCCCTCCCCTCCACATTTGAAGCATATGATAGGTGGTCGTTCTCCTTCCTTAACAACGGGTGCTGGTGATAACGTCTTTCCATCATTGTTGAATCTCCTCTTCTTGAAATGTCCACTTTTATTGTCTTGGCCATAATTACCACCGAAGTGGTTACCATTTCTGGCATGTTGATTCCCTCCACGTTTGTTGTCACCGCTTCGATGACTGCTACCACTGGTATTATCATTTTCATTGAAATTTGCTTTCTCTTGGTTGGGTTGACTCGTTATCGCACTCCAATAACTGAGTCCTATTTACAACATCTGAATACAAACACAATTTATGAGAAATTAGATATTGACGTATCTCGGGTTTCAAACCTCTTAGAAACATCCGCATCATTCTTTCCTCATTATCAACCAAGTGAGACACAAACCGGACAACTCTCAAGCAAACTTAGCTTCGTCTTTCGCGACACGGCCATATTGTTCGCGCTTCCAACTTGATGAACTCTATCTCTTTCATGTGACGAATACTTTCGGAAAGTACTTGTCGTTGAATAGTTCTTGGAACTTCTCCCAAGACATCTTTGATCACGGCGGAGTTGAGCACGCTTTTATCGATTCCCACCAGTAATCTGCCTCTCCTCGCAACATAATGGTGGCAAAGGGAACCTTTTGCTCCTCGGAGCATCCCAAGACATCAAATATCTTGGTGATCTACTTTATCCACACTTTCGCCTTAAGTGGTTTTGGCTCTCCAATAAACTCCGGTGGTCCCAGCTCCTTGAACTGTTTAGCGGAGACCGTTCGAGAGTTTCCAGTGTTTCCACCTACAGTTTGGACAGGAGCCGCTCTCTCCTGATGTTGCATGAATTTCATAAAGCCTCTGAACATTCCACCGTTCATTATTTGGTCAGTGTTGTTGTTTGCAAGAGGATTGTCGCCTTCCTGATGCACATTATCGTGATTATTAATCTGTGGAGATTCAACGGTCTCCTGTGCTCCATTGCTATTCTCAACATTCTCGGATGTCATTTTCAAATATTGCCACAAAACAAGGGTTAATTGATATGCAACATATTATCCTTATACTCTAACCGACCAATTAAATACCAAATAAACTTAGGTAGGTCATACTAGCGAAGGAATTCCCCGTCTCTCCCCTCCTAGTTCTAGTCTCACATCTTAGCTAGGGATCATATCCCTAAGCTTTGATACCATTTGTGACACCCCCAAAATAAGTATACATCACCCATCTTGAGTCGCCAAATACATGGTACAAAATTCAAATACAACTTAATAATACAACTGTCGTGTAAAATACGACAAGACATAACTGAGAGTTTTAATACGAATATTGTATTCTAGATAGTATTCAACTCAAATGGAGTCCTCAATACATTTATTATCACACTATTTCATAGAATAGTGATGACTACTAATGCTCTCATCTGGATCGTCACTCCGTTCTCCGACTAGTCTCGGCTACGTTCTCATTTCCTGAAGAGAACAATGAAAGCAAAAGGGTGAGCTCAACTAGCCCAGTAAGAAATATTATGACTAAGATAATGCAGAATAATTTGTCGTTAGCCTTCAACAATGTTAAACAAATAAAATATAACAAACATCAAGTTTAACTGCAGCGGAACAAGTAATCTATTAGAAGAGTCAAGTAGAGAATAAAATATACTATCTTCTATGATTTAAAAGGTTTTTCATTACTTTTATCGCTGAGACTCAACTTAATAAATAATTCACATCATCCCTGTACTACGGCTAAGAATATTCATTAGTATCACGACCACAAATTATCCATGCACTACGGGCCAAGGATATTCGTGTATTCATCAATGGTCATGATCATGCCAACAACTGTCCATCAATACACTACGACTAATGAGGATTTTTACCACATCATTTGTAACATTTCTGGCCATGATTATACAAGAATAATCCCTCGGTCATAATCATACCAAGTCCATCTATGCACTATGTGGTGCCAGATGACTTTCAACATATTATAAACATGAGGATGATGACAATGATATAAGAATTCAATAAAATAAGTTTAAGGACAAATTTTTAAAGGTTTATAATTAAATTTATCCAGAAATCAATAACGTCCAAATTGTCAACATGATACTGTTTTGTGGAGTAAAATTCAAGAATGCTCAGAAGAATATTTTCATGAAAAGATACTGGATGAAGCACAAATATCAAGTTTATTCCACTAATTTCATGGAGTATGGAAGCCAAAACTTTAACCAACTGAGTATAATAGAATATATGAAACCGCAAATGGATTTTTGCCGCCATGCGGTAATCCACATAGACAGATTATTCCAATAGAATAATAAAGAATGGAATAATGGAAGAATTCACCCGGCGCGTAATAATCAAGACGAGAGAGGTTATTCCAATGTAATAATAAAGAATGAAAACGTGTCATGCAGTAATCTTGCGCATGCATGAGGATATTCCAAATGTAATAACAAAGAATGGAACTGGGTCATGCGTAATCCGCACAGATGGGATATTCCAATAGAATAATAAAGAATAGAATAACAACAGAATTCACCAGGCATGCGATAGACCGCACAGATAGGTTATTCCAACATAATAATAAAGAATGGAATAACAACCCTTACAAGTATTGAAAGAAAATAACTCTCTTCATGAATACGAAAGAATAATACCCTCACCTTAAAAAGAAGAGTATTACGGCGGGTGGTGAGGCGGGGGATATACTTGAAGAAAACTTGACTATTTTCACGCTCAAAGCTTTCTTAAACTCTAAAGAAATACGCTCAAGATTATAGAAGAAGAATTCTCTGAATTTCTGGTGTATTTTTCAATTCTAACTAAGCATCTTATTTATAGGAGAATGAAAAGGATACTATGCAATAAAATATAATATATTCTATTTATAATTATATAATAAAATAAAATTTATAAAATATATATATATATTATTTAAAATCTAATAAAACAAATAACTTTATAAAAGTATTATGTTTTATATATAAAAAAATTTACAATGCAAACACTATCGCATAATTATACAAACACCATGCATAATAAAATATAAAATATTCTATTTATAATCAAATAAAACAAAACTTTATAAAAAGTATTACTTTTTTATATAAAAAGTTTTTTATTTTATTACATTTATAATAATAATAAAATAAAATTTATATATATAATATATATATATATAAATTTTTGTGACATCCCAGATTCCCCCCCCCCCCCCATTTTTCTTTCATGGGCCCCACATATGGCCCCCACATGTGGGCCCACCTTTTAAGAAATTTCTACCAATTATTTTGAAAAATGGGTAAATGGGGGTGGTCCATAAAATAAGCAAAACTTCATAAAAATTATCTTAATAATTTTAACAACATTTATCACCATTATTATAATTCACAATATTAATCGACCAGGTTGTTCCCAGGAAAGAGGGGGCTTTTCAATAAGGATTTCTTCCTATTGGCGCGCAATTAGGTGACCAAACCTCTCCTTGACAGAACTTCTAGACATCGTTAATATTACAAATAATAATATTAATAACTTTGTCGTTTCAATTATTGATTTAATAATATATAAATATTGACAATAATTAAATCAAATAACGTGAAATACTATGCAGCAATTACTGTTAATATTCCCTGTTAAAACGAATATTCCTCGACCAATCGAATATTATATAACAACTTGCTTACTTTGAAAAATTTATAAATATTACCCACAACTGTAACATTATAACAAATTCACACCTTAATATTCAAAAATGATATTTATAGAAAATTCATCTTTATTCATAAAAGTTGGGTTCTTACAACCATGCTCTACTTGAATCTTCTAAAATACAGTTGCATGTCTTTGGCATGTAGTGCAAGGATGAACTGTTAATGAATATCTTTGGCCCGTAGTGCAAAGATGAATTTATTAGTATGATTATGAACAATAACTATGATTTGGTATAACCATGATCTTTGATGTTTCAGGTAAAGACATGTGATGAAAATTATCTTCGTCTTGGGTGCGAAGAGGAATTTAGAACCACAATTATGATTATGAGTTATTCATATGATTGTGGACAGGAACTGTTGATTTATGTTACAGGGATAAACATTGTTTGTGGAATTTTAACATGGAGTTGATAATAGACTTTATGGTCTATTTGACTCTTCTAATGGATTCTCGTTCCGCTGTAATTATGGTTGAAAAATTTTATCATCTACCATATGTTCTAAATCTCTGATAATTTATTTATTTTTAGTCATGATATTCTTTACTGGGCTAGTTGTGCTCACCCTTTTGCTTCACAAAATACTTTCAGGTAATAAAAGTGTAGCTGGGTCGAGCGGGGATAACAGGGGAATAAAACGGTGGTCTCTAGCTGTGGAGATTCTCCCTAAACAGTATAGAAAAGTGTGTTGTATTTTATACATCATTTAGTAGTTATATTTAGTGAATCAAATAGGGTGAGGCGAACCCAACGTTGGAATGGTGTTTTAACACTATCATACAAGATGTCTAATGACATACAACCTCGTGTTATTATAAGACAGGGTTGTGCACATTCACTTGCTGAGTATATCTACGAGCACTACCTATATAATCTTGGAGTTTGGTTGAAGTATAGTTCTCAATTAGAGACAGTGGAGATAATTATATGTCAAGAGAAGACTCACCATTGGAAAGAATATGATAGTAATCTTCTCGTTTTTCTTTGGGGTCTATTGGGTCAACCAAGGATAATTTTCCAGTCTTATGATATCTATTATAACCTAGATGCATGGCCTCCTATGTACGAAGGTTTCCTTGAGCACTTCCCAAAGATTTTAATTTCTAAAACAGTTATTGACTGTACCTTTATGTAAGGTGCCATTGTGACGGGCTATCCAAGGTTGGGACATGAGTCACAGTTGGTATACATTTGTATCAAAACTCACAACATTTGTGTTATTGTATTTTTCACAACAATTGTGATAATGAAGTTGTAGTTATTTTCTGTACCATGTATTTGACGACTCATAATAGGTTGGGTGAATTGGACCTATTTTGGGGGCGTCACAGTTGGTATTAGAGCTTAGAGATATGATCTCTGGTGGAGATCCGGGATTACAACTAGGAAGGGAGAGACGAGTAATATCCTTCGCTAGTGTATGTCCTACCTAAGCTGAATTTTCTTACTTAAGTTGACAAATTGTGATATGTCAATTAACCTTTGTTTTGAAGCTGTATTCTAGAATGATATCTGAAATACAGGAGATGAGCAATGGAGAAATCATGATGACATAGAAGATGGAATATGAAAAGAAAGCAAGGTATTCTCAACTCTTTGAAATACCAGGTACGTAAATTTCAAGGGAGAAATTTCATAAGGAGGGGAGATTGTAAGACCCTGAATTTTACGAAGTGAAAGTGTTCAATTTTTCTATTTAGTAAATAGTTAAATTGATAAAAGTTTAAAGTTATGAGTGAAATTATTTTTTTCAAAATAAGTAAGTGGTTATAAAATATTCATTGTTGTCGGGGAATATTCGTTTGGTCGTGGAATATTCTTGTTGTGGGGAATATTCGTACGATGGCGCTTGACCATTTCAGGCCCCATAATGTAATAACTGTCCAAATGAAAAAATGACAAATTTAAGTTTTTATAAAAATTCGGCGTAATCGTTATGAATTAACACTATTAGAATACCCGATTGGGTAAAGTAAAGTGTCTGGCGTTGTTGCACAAAGATATTACCAGATTATTAAAGATATTTTTGAATTATTGATTCTTACGTAAGAAGGCACTACTCAATAATGGTTCTGATGAATTCTTGTTCAATATTTTTTATTGATTCAATAATTGTTGCATTGATATTTTATATTATTGTTGTTTCAATAATTGTCACTGCACAGTATTTCCCATTATCAGATTAATAATTTATATTATTTGAATAATATTATTAGATAGCATTATTGGCAATGTCTAGAAAGTTCTGTCAATAAGAGGTTTGGTCACCTAATTGCGCGCCAGTAAGGAGAAATCCTTATTGGAAAGCCCCCTCTTTCTTTGGAACAACCTAGTTGTCAATATTGTGATTCTGTAATATTATTTGTGAATAATTAATTATTGATTTATATGATAAGGAAAATATTCATTTTATGTGGATATAGATGGAGAAAATTTTTAATGTGACAATTGTTGAAAATTGATATTTTATCTTTTCTGATAAAATAATTCATTTAAATATATTATTATATTTTAATAATATAATAATGGTAATATTTTTACAATGAATGTGTGATATATGAATAAATAAGGAGGAAGAGTATTTTTGTTCTAAAAAATGTTTAACACATGTTTTGTCTGTTGGTGGACCCCATTTCTTGACTGAAATTTGATTATAGCCTACAAAATCGTCCGTATGTGGATTTCGGTCAATTTCTACTTGGAATTTGGAAAAACTTAACTTATAAAGTTGTAGATAATTGAATTTCCTATGGAATGGACATAAGATTCGATTTTTTCTGATAAAAGAGCTATTTATTATGAATTATTGAAGTTCCGAAGTTCCGGAATAATTGATTTTTGAAGTTTTAATTATTTTTTTATGAAAAATGTTTTTAGTATGTTGGTGGGCCCCACTAGTATTGCAAATGTGCTGAGTTCAGTTATTCAAAGTGGGCGTAGGAATTTAAAATAATTATATTAATATTTTATTAAATTTTCTACTTTGATGTTCTAAATATTTTCC